>CAMTDV010000008.1:40100367-45046617 GCA_947069175.1 Scalesia atractyloides | reverse complement strand
TTTGTGATGTGTTTCTACAACCGTATCACTTGTTGATGCTTCATTATGATTTCGAGGACTTGCTATCTTCTCAGATCCTTCATCGGAACTAGATTCACCACCATTATTATACGTTAGCTCAACATCAGAATCAGAAACATCTGTCTTGTGACAACCTGGGAATTTCTTGTAAATTCGCGTACCATTGTTAACGAACTAAATCTTTGTGCGTGGCACTCTAAACATGTACGCTGCATTCTAAACCGCGGTTACTCAATTTTCGGGATGAAAATTCTTTCAACATGGGGATAATGTGACATCCCGGTTTTTCAGACATCTTAAACGCACTACTTCACGGTTATTCGTTCCTACGCTAAATTGATTCGGAGACTTAAATTGCACGCTCGAAATAATTACGATAATTTCGTGTACTTGTCAAATGAATTACGTGCTACGTCTTAAACGTTTATAAGTTGGTGCGTTATTATGTGATGTTCCGATTTCGTGATTTCTTTTAGTTGAAAAATGTAGATATAATAAATAGATAAATGAATCGAACCGTGCCGCGAAACGAATAGACCTCACTTCCTTGCGACTCAAGTAGTTAATCGAAACTTGAGGACCAAGTTGTAGACCCAAACCGACCCACCCGAACCCCTTGCGGCCGTGAGTACCCAAACCGCAAACCCTTCCCTTTTCTCTTTACCTCTTGTGCTATATATACACATACATGCATGTGCATTGCTTCACAAACAAAACACACAAAACCCTAATAGCTAAACAGCCGACGGCAGCCTCCCATTCACCCTCTCGATCGCAAGACAGCCTTGTTGCATCCCTCTTGATCGCGACAGCCCTCCCCTCACCATTCTCCTTCTCGGTCGCGATCACCTTCAAACCGAATCCACTTCCATCTCGCTCACAGTTCATTAATCTTCGGTGTAAAAGGTTAGAGTTTATCATTATTTGCAAAGTTATACTAGGATTATAAACTCTTGATCATGTTTGAATGTAGTGTTATGATGTTAGCCGATTACTTATGCTAGTTGCGGTTAAGATGATTAGCGGAATCAAGAAACATTAGGCTGCGTTTTGTGTGATAAAAACTATATGTTATGATTAGGGTTTGAATGGGTATGATATATATGATGATATATGATTGGCAATTCTGTTCTTGATCGCTTATATTCAACGTATCGATGGTTTAAGCGGGTTAGATTGTGATAAAGTGCTAAAATCAGGATGCTGAATGGTGTTTACAGCCAACTTCAACTGGCTGTAACTTGGTTATTATTTATCGAAAAACGGACTTTCTGAAGTCTAAAACGTAGAGTTTTAAAAAATGCTTCTAATAGCGCTAGATTCATATTTTTCTGAAGTCGTTTGATATTTTTAAGTGGCCAAATAAGTTCAGTAACTGAAGTTGTGAAAATTCTGAAAATTCGTTAGTTGTTTATCGAGTCGGATCTAATAATTTGTAGAGAGTCGAAGCATGAAATTTGTTCAGCAACTAGATATGGAAATTTCCAGGAAAATCCCACTGGAATTTTGTTAATTGGACAAACGGTGATTTTTAAATAAATTCTCCGTGGACTGCAGTCAGAAAGTGACGAATCTGACTGCAGCCTAGTATATTAATATTTATGAATAATTGGTAAAGTGTTAGGACTTGAAAAATTTATATAAAATTATACATTATAGTTGACACCTTCTATAAATAATTGGAATTTTTGGAATGTTGGAACTATTTTATAAAAATCCTCGAAAACAGCCTAATTATGAGTATATAAGCTGAAACTTGATAACTTGCGAATGTGTGTACCAAAGTGTTGTATGGATTGATTGTGTTCATGATAAATTGTTTTGATCACTATACTGGTATGATGATACTTGCATGCATGATTTGAGTGTTAGGGATTGTCATCGTATGTACCGCGTTGTGTGTTAGTATGTGTAGGGCTTGTATCAATGTGTTCACACACTAACTCTAAATCAATTGACTTGTTAGGACGAAATTAACGGTCCCATCATTTGCTACATCTGTGTTACACTAACCGAGCAACTAAAGGTGATTTCACGGCCCCTAATTTTATCCGGTTTTAAACAACAGGGGGAGAAACATGTATACACTCTACAACTCTATCTCTTTACGTTATACGAAATTAACGTCATTATACTGTTCGGTAACTAAGTTAATGTTAATGTACGTTATGGTCACTAAGCAGCTATATCACACAAGTCCTCGACAATCTCTCGGATCGTTAGTATTGGGTTAGATAGCGGGGAAATTATAAGTAGTACTACTGGGCCCGACAAGCCCCATCCGAGCTAGTCGTGCTAGCCGACCGGGTATGGTCAACGGGTGAATAATTTGGCCTAACTTCGTCATGGTCAGTGATAGGCCTGGCAACACGGAGGCACAACAGTCAGCTTCGATCGCGAACACTTACGTGACATAACTTTAGGCTAGCTACCTATATATATTAATATTGAACTTAATTACGAATCAACAATATTATCCCGAGTTAGGGATAATGGAACCAACAACGTTATTATTCCGGGTTAGGAATAAAGGAACATCATTATTATTCCGGGTAAGGAATAATGGAACCATCAGTATTATTCCGGGTTGGGAATAATGGAACTAAACCGTTATCGCGGGTTAGGGATAACGGGGGAAACAAACTTATAACCGAACAAATGAACTTATGAAAACCTGTGAACTCACTCTTCTTTAATGTTGACACTTGTTTCTTTACATGTTTCTCAGGACGCTAGGAGCTCTAGGTGCACTCACTTGCATTGATCAAGACATTTTTTTATAGAGTCTCATTTACAAACATTTATTGGGTTTTTCTTTAGTTTTGGCGTTTGTGTTGGCGCCCGTTCCTTTACTTTATTTTTATGCTTCCGCTCAACTTTAGAAACTAATGCTTCCGCTAAACATTGAAACCAAACTAAGACAATCTAAAATTAACTATGAATGATTAAACAAATGATTTTGGAAAACGTATTAACAAATCATATAGAGTCGTTCGACGTTACTAGTGTCTCAGATTCTGGTTTGTTCACACGCCTCGCGGTAAAACTCCGCAAGTGGAAATTGAGGGTGTGACATATTGGTATCAGAGCCACTAGCTATAGAGAACCAGGTTTGCATTAAAAGTAGACCTAAACTATAGCTGATTTCACGACACTAGACGTAGTTTGGCACCGAACTGTTATATCTTGTTATGTGATGTACCACAACTGTGTTATGTAGAATATGAATGCATAATAAGAAATGAATGCAACTCGGAACTAACTACACAACCTAACAGACAATGTCATCATCATCATCATCCGACAAACTTTCGCAACCAAGGGTGCCGGGAAAGGCACCTATGGTGGAACCCTCACCATCTTATGGCGTGGAGACACGCTCAGCTGCGAGAAAAAGGCTCGCTCTAGGGGAGGAGTCGTCCTCACGCCCGACCATCGTTGTGCCGGTCGAACCGGTTAACTCGGTAGAAGTAGGGACCTACTTAGAGATATGATACGGAAACAACAAGAACAATTAGAAAGAATGCATGAAACCATCCTAGCACAGGGATGGATGATACGACAATTAACAGGTAAGACTGGATCGCTCGAGGAAGAGCAACATACGAGTAAGATAGCTCGTAACACTTTAGCCAGAGATCTTCGTGCTGAGCAGCTAAGGGCTGACTGGCTCGAAGACAGAGTCCTTGAATCTAGCTGGAGAATTCAAGAACTAGAACAGAATCAGGCACCTGTACCAGTACCTGCACCAGCAACGGCCCCTCCAGTGCCGGTAGAGGAGGATCCGGAAGAGGATCCAGAGGAGGATCCAGAAGAGGATCCAGAGGAGGATCCAGAGGAGGATCCGGAGGAAGACCCAGCTGTAGAGGCTGGAAACGCCGCGGAGGATGACGGTAACGATAGCGATTTGGGGATGGAGACGTAGAAGACTGACACGTCTCGCTTATTTTATTTACTTTCCTTCAGTCTATTTATTTTCCTACTTGTGTTTAAACTTGAGACTTTATAGTAAACTGATATGTTTGGTTGGCACTTTGTAAGACGTTGAAATTTTATTTAATCATGTATTTCTTTTGACTGTTTAATTTATTTGGGTTGACATAATCTGAGGAATTATTTAAGTATGGAATAGGATAACTATATTGGATATATAGACTTATCGGTGTGTGTTTATGTTGTCTTACGAAGATCTAAATGGCAAATGGACGTCGTGGAAACCTTAACATGACGCCCGAAGAATTAGCTGCAATGATCCAAGAGCACGTGAATGCAGCTCTAGCGGGTGTTCAAAACCAACCGGCAGGAGGGGGTCTTAACCCCTACAAGATGTTCCTCGACGCGAAGCCAAGCAAATTCACGGAGGCAGAAAGACCCATAGGACTGGTCCGCTGGATCGAAAAGTCCGACTCAGTGTTTGAAATGTGCAACTGTCTGGAGGCCAACAAGGTCAAGTATGCTGCCTCAACATTGGAGGATGGGGCACTAACTTGGTGGAATGCACAAGTCCAAACGCGTAGACTTATTGCTGCAAATGCAATGGCCTGGGCCGAGTTTAAGGCCCTAATCAAAGAAGAGTACTGTCCACGAGACCGGGTTCAACAGTTGGAGCAAACATTATGGAACCACAAGATGGTGGTATCTAAAATCGAAGCATACACAGCGAAGCATCACGACCTGGTATTTCTATGTCCCGATCTGGCCAACACTGTTGAGAAACGACTCGAGTTCTACCTTGGGGGTCTGGTCCCTGAGATTCAGGGTATGGTAATGGCTAGCAACCCTGCAACTGAACATCAAGCAATCAGGTTGGCGCACAAACTCACCGATAAGGCGTTGGAACAAAAGAAGTTGCCAACTCGGGGTACGACTGAAGTTGCCCCTGATAATAAAAGAAAGTTTGAAGACTCGTCTGCTCGACAGTCTTCGTCATCCCAGGCACAACAGGGGAACCAGAAACGGTTCAATAATTACAATAGCCACCGAGGTCACAATAATCAGCCCGCCAACAGCAACCAAAACACAAGCGGCTATGTAGGTCGAAAGCCGCAGTGCAATCGCTGTAATCTTCATCATCACGGCCCTTGTGCCGGAAATCGCTGCCAACGATGTGGCAAGGTGGGACATGCGGCAAAGAATTGTCGCGGGGAAATCATGTCCCGACAAAACCAAAATCAACCCCAAGGTCAGCAGCAGGGTGTTAACCGGGGATGCTATCAGTGTGGTAGCACTGCCCACTTCAAAAGAGACTGCCCACAGCTTCGTAACAACAACAACAATGGTGGGAACAACCACAACCACAATAACCACAACAACAATAACAACAACAATAATGGAAATGGTGGCACAGGAGGTGCCAAAGGTCGCGCACTTACGTTGGGCCGCGGAGAGGCCAGAAACGACTCGAACGTGGTCACCGGTAAGTGTCCCCTTAATGAACATTTTGCTACTGTGCTTTTTGATACGGGTGCAGATAGGAGTTTTATATCTGAGTCTTTTAGGAAGAACCTAAATCTCACGCCTAAACCCTTAGAGACCCTTATGTCATAGAACTAGCTGATGGTAAATATGTAGATGTGACCCATATAGTATCCGTTTGTCAACCCAAACTCGCGGGTCACACCTTTACCATTGATCTGATGACAACTACCCTTGGTAGTTTTGACGTGGTAGTCGGAATGGACTGGCTATCCGACGTCCGAGCTGAAGTTCTCTGTTTCGAAAAATCTATCCGTATTCCGCTCTCTAACGACGAAATCCTGACGGTGCAAGGCGAGAAGGCAGGCGCCGTCACAAACATCATCTCTTACATGCAAGCGCAGAAGTATCTTCGGAGGAAGAACTCTTTCGCTTTACTCGCACTGGTTACCGAACAGCCTAAGGACGAGAAACGTATAGAAGACATCCCCGTCGTTCGTGATTTTTCCGATGTATTCCTAGAGGAGTTACCTGGTCTCCCACCACATCGACAATTGGAGTTTGAAATTGAATTGGCAAACCATGCAACTCCCATCGCCAAGGCCCCATACCGCCTAGCTCCAGCCGAGCTGCAGGAGCTGTCTACCCAACTTCTGGAGCTGTTAGAAAAAGGATTTATCCGACCTAGCGCTTCGCCATGGGGAGCTCCAGTCCTTTTTGTCAAGAAGAAGGATGGGACCTTCCGCATGTGCATCGACTACAGGGAACTCAATAAGGTTACTGTCAAGAACCGATACCCGTTACCTCGCATCGACGATCTCTTCGACCAACTTCAAGGGTCAAGCTACTACTCTAAGAATGATCTACGGTCCGGTTATCACCAGTTACGCGTCAGGGAGAAGGATATCGCTAAGACGGCATTTCGTACTCGGTATGGCCATTATGAGTTCTTGGTCATGCCCTTCGGTCTCACCAACGCACCCGCGGTGTTCATGGACCTCATGAACCGTGTGTGTAAACCATACCTCGACAAGTTTGTCATTGTGTTCATAGATGACATACTCATCTACTCTAAAGGTGAAGAAGAACATGCTGAACATCTACGATTACTGCTGGGATTACTTCAACAGGAGAAACTATATGCCAAGCTTTCAAAGTGTGATTTCTGGATTCGGGAAGTTCAGTTCCTCGGGCATATCGTAAATGAAAAGGGTATCCACGTCGACCCTGCCAAGATTGAAGCCATCAAAAACTGGGAAGCACCCAGGACACCGACGGAGATCCGCCAATTTTTGGATTTGACTGGTTACTACAGACGTTTCATCGAGGGATTTTCAAGGATCGCGCAACCGCTTACTACCCTCACCTAGAAAGGCATCAAGTATGCTTGGAGTGACAAGCAGGAAGCGGCATTTCAATTGCTGAAACAGAAACTTTGCAGTGCACCCATTCTGTCCTTGCCCGAAGGGACAGATGATTTTGTAGTATATTGTGATGCTTCCATTCATGGATTGGGATGCGTACTCATGCAACGCGATAAGGTCATCGTGTAAGCGTCCCGACAATTGAAGGTTCACGAGAAAAACTACACAACACATGACCTGGAATTGGGAGCAGTAGTGTTTGCACTTAAGATTTGGAGACACTACCTCTATGGAACGAAGTGCACAATCTTTACAGACCACAAGAGCCTCCAACACATCTTTGATCAGAAGGAGTTGAACATGCGACAGCGTCGCTGGGTCGAACTCTTGAACGATTATAAATGTGCCATTTGGTATCACCCGGGTAAAGCTAACGTGGTAGCTGATGCCCTCATTAGGAAGGAACACTTGAAACCTCGTCGGGTACGAGCACTACAGTTCACCATTCATTCGGGATTACCCGAACAGATACGCGACGCGCAGTTAGAAGCAGTTAAGGAAGAAAACATCAAAGCCGAATCGGTGGGAAAGATGGAGCGCGATTGGGAAGTAAAACCCAATGGAGCCCGGTATTTCATGAATCGCATATGGGTACCTCTCTACGGAGACCTCAGAAAGCTAGTCATGGACGAAGCTCACAAATCCGGATACTCTGTCCATCCTGGTTCGAATAAGATGTATCAAGACCTTAAAGCTGCGTATTGGTGGCCCAACATGAAAGCTGATATAGCCACCTACGTGAGCAAGTGTTTGACTTGTGCAAAAGTCAAGGTAGAGTATCAAAAGCCATCGGGGCTACTTCAACAACCTGAGATCCCAGTGTGGAAATGGGATCAGATCTCGATGGATTTCATCACTAAACTCCCGCGAACTTTGGGTGGTTGCGATACCATCTGGGTAATCGTGGATCGTTTAACTAAGTCCGCACACTTCCTAGCTATTAAAGAAACAGATAAGATGGAGAAGTTGACTCGCATCTACATTAAGGAAGTAGTTTCTCGGCACGGAGTGCCAACGTCCATCATCTAAGACAGAGATGCTCGTTTCACGTCCAACTTTTGGCAGTCACTTCAGAAAGCGTTGGGCACACGCTTAGATATGAGCACCGCTTATCACCCTCAGACTGATGGTCAAAGCGAAAGGACCATACAGACCTTGAAAGACATGCTTAGGGCATGAATAGTAGACTTCGGGAATAGTTGGGAAATCCACCTGCCTTTAGTGGAATTCTCGTATAACAACAGTTACCATACGAGTATATCGGCAGCACCGTTTGAGGCATTATACGGTCGTAAATGTAGATCACCGGTCTGTTGGGCAGAAGTCGGTGACAGTCAACTCACAGGCCCTGAGTTGATACTTGAGGCTACTGAAAAGATTGTACAAATCAGAAACCGCATGGCGACGGCACGAGATCGACAGAAAAGCTACGCTGATCAACGACGCAAACCGCTCGAATTTCAAGTAGGCAACCGCGTCCTACTGAAGGTGTCACCCTGGAAGGGGTAATCCGCTTTGGGAAACGAGGCAAACTAAACCCACGATACGTAGGTCCGTTTGTGATCTTGAAACGTATTGGACCCGTAGCTTATCAATTAGACCTTCCTGCAGAACTCAGTGGAGTTCACAACGTTTTTCACGTGTCAAATCTGAAGAAGTGTCTATCAGATGAAACCCTAGTCATTCCATTGGATGAGATTCAAGTGGATGAACAACTGCACTTTGTGGAACAACCTATCGAGATCATGGATCGTGAGATCAAGACTCGAAGGCATAGTAAGATTCCGATCGTCAAGGTTCGTTGGGACTCTAAGCGTGGACCGGAGTTCACGTGGGAAAGAGAGGACCAAATGAAAAGCAAATACCCACACCTCTTTGCAGCTTAGCAACAAGTTAACGATACCACCAACTAAATTTTCGGGACGAAAATTCTCTTAACAGGGGGATGATGTGACAACCTGGGAATTTGTTGTAATTTCGCGTACCATTGTTAACGAACTAAATCTTTGTGCGTGGCACTCTAAACATGTACGCTGCATTCTAAACCGCTTTTACTCAATTTTCGGGACGAAAATTCTTTCAACATGGGGATAATGTGACATCCCGGTTTTTCAGACATCTTAAACGCACTACTTCACGGTTATTCGTTCCTACGCTAAATTGATTCGGAGACTTAAATTGCACGCTCGAAATAATTACGATAATTTCGTGTACTTGTCAAATGAATTACGTGCTACGTCTTAAACGTTTATAAGTTGGTGCGTTATTATGTGATGTTCCGATTTCGTGATTTGTTTTAGTTGAAAAATGTAGATATAATAAATAGATAAATGAATCGAACCGAGCCGCGAAACGAATAGACCTCACTTCCTTGCGACTCAAGTAGTTAATCGAAACTTGAGGACCAAGTTGTAGACCCAAACCGACCCACCCGAACCCCTTGCGGCCGTGAGTACCCAAACCGCAAACCCTTCCCTTTTCTCTTTACCTCTTGCGCTATATATACACATACATGCATGTGCATTGCTTCACAAACAAAACACACAAACCCTAATAGCTAAACAGCTGATGGCAGCCTCCCATTCACCCTCTCGATCGCAAGACAGCCTTGCTGCATCCCTCTTGATCGCGGCAGCCCTCCCCTCGCCATTCTCCTTCTCGGTCGCGATCACCTTCAAACCGAATCCACTTCCATCTCGCACACAGTTCATTAATCTTCAGTGTAAAAGGTTAGAGTTTATCATTATTTGCAAGTTATAGATTAAATCTTATCATGTTGAATGTATGTTATGTTAGCCGATACTATCAGTTGCGTAAAGTAGGAACATAACATAGCTGCTTTTGTGTAAAACTATATGTTGATTAGGTTGCTGTATGATATTTATGAATATGATTGGAATCTGTTCTTGATGCTTATATTCAACGTATCGATGTTAACGGGTTAGATTGTGATAAGTGCTGAAATCAGGATTGATGGTTTACAGCACTTAATGGCTGTAACTGTTATTATTTCGAAACGGATTCTGATCTAAAACTAAGTTTTGAAACGTTCTAATAGCCGATTATTTTCTGAGTGTTTGCATTTTAAGTGGCCAAATAATCGTAATGAACTGTGAAATCTGAAATGTTATTGTTTATGATCGATTAATAATTGTAGAGATCGAAGCATAATTTGTACGAACTAGATATGGAAATTTCGGAAACCACTGAATTTTTTAAATTGCGAACGGTGATTTAAATAATTTCCGTGACTGCTGTCAAATGCAATCTGACTGCGTTAGTATATTAAGATTTGATAATGTGTAAATGAGGACTGAAAAATTTATATAAAATTCACATTTATAGGTTGACACCTTCTGTAAAAGAATTGGAATTTTTGAATGTTGGAAACTAGTTTATAAAAATCCTCGAAACAGCGCGAATTTTGAGTATTTTTAAGTGAAATTATAACTTGAAGTGTGTTACAAAGTGTTTGTTAATGGATTTAATTGTGTTCAATGATAAATTGTTTTGATCACTATAATTTGGTTATTGAATGATATTCAGATAATTTGAGTGTTAGGGATTGTCATGCGTATTATATATAGAATTTGTGTGTTTAGTATGTAGCTTGTATCATAGTTTATACACTAACTTTTAAAAAATTGATTTTAAGGACTAAAATTAAAACAGGTCCATCATTTGATAATCGTGATACACTTAAACTGACAAAGGTGAGTTCAACTGTTGTATGGATTGATTGTGTTCATGATAAATTGTTTTGATCACTATATTTGGTATGATGATACTTGCATGCATGATTTGAGTGTTAGGGATTGTCATCGTATGTACCGCATTGTGTGTTAGTATGTGTAGGGCTTGTATCAGTGTGTTCATACACTAACTCTAAATCAATTGACTTGTTAGGACGAAATTAACGGTCCCATCATTTGCTACATCTGTGTTACACTAACCGAGCAACTAAAGGTGAGTTCACGGCCCCTAATTTTATCCGGCTTTAAACAACAGGGGGAGAAACATGTATACACTCTACAACTCTATCTCTTTACGTTATACGAAATTAACGTCATTAAACTATTCGGTAACTAAGTTAATGTTAATGTACGTTATGGTCACTAGGCAGCTATATCACACAAGTCCTCGACAATCTCTCGGATCGTTAGTATTGGGTTAGATAGCGGGGAAATTATAAGAAGTACTACTGGGCCCGACAAGCCCCATCCGAGCTAGTCGCGCTAGCCGACCGGGTATGGTCAACGGGTGAATAATTTGGCCTAACTTCGCCATGGTCAGTGATAGGCCTGGCAACACGCAAGGATCACTTTATTTAAGCTTGGCAGATATACTCTTCTCAACGGACTCGCGTAACCCACGAAAAACCCTTACAAAGATTTAGCACCAAATTTGCCACCCGTGTCGATGACCGTACATGGAGACCTAAATGGCTCCAAAAATATAAATTCGGCTTTTGTTGATTAAGCAATGCGAAACATGTCTTCTTGTGAGCCTTGCCGGTCAAAACGCTGTTCAACATGTAGCAAGCAGAGGCAACGACTTCGCTCCAAAAACTAATAGGTAACTTTGAATCGGCGAGCAGTATGTGTGCTGTCTCAATGAGAGTTCAATTTTCCGCTCAACTACGTCATTCGATTATTCTTGAACTCGGTACCGTTGTCACTTCTTATCCTTCTAACTGGAAGATGGTACAGGTTTTCTAGCTTTCTAAAGAAAATCATAAGATTTTCAATTGTTTCATTTTTACTCTCCTGAAACATGACCCACGAGAACTTTGAATAGTCTGCACAACTAGGCAATAAAGATCTGGAGAAATACTTTTGATGTTTACTAGCCCGAAAAGATCCATATGAATCCTCTCAAGTGGTAACTTGATGGAATTTAGAAGTTTCCTCGGGTGTGTTTTCTTATGTTGCTTCCCCTTTTTGCAGCTATGACAATCATTTTCTAGATGAAAACTTTTGAGATTGACACACTCCACTAGGTTGTTGTGTACCAGATAGTTCATCTTTCTCAAGTGAATATGCCCCATCTCTCTATGCAAGAGGATTGTTTCTTTCTCAATTGCTTTGGTTACAAAACACTCTGCCGATTTCGATGTGGTGGATGCAACGCTCATGTCTAGGTCAAGAAGATCAATTTCTCGTGGAGCGCGCATGAGGATCCACTATTAGGAATATTGAACCCCCGCTTCAAAATGAAGCATTCCTTATCGTTGAAGTGCGTTGTAAACTTCTTATCCCAAATTTGAGAGATGCTTAGTAGATTGTTCTCTAATTCAGCATTTTAGTTTACTTTATCGAACGAGACCCTAAATTCGAAAGTTTCCCTTCTCCAATAATTCTCCCACCTTGATTTCTAGCGAACCCCACATAGCCTCCACGAATAATTTTTACATCATAAAGTAAGGCCAACATTCCTGTCATGTGACAAGAAGCTCCACTGTCCATGATCCACTTTGATATAATTGACCTTGGGAGCCCCTGCACATGAAAATAAGTAATTACATAAACAATGAAACCCATGCCTTCTCAGTCTTGGGTGGGTTTGGAATATCAAACTTAAGAACTTTGACTTTGACATCCTATTCGATCTTAGATTTAGCTAGAACAGTTGTTTTCATTTATGTAGAAGATGGTTTGATTTTAGCTACTCAAGTTTGTGTTTTCAGAACAACCTTTTTGGTATAAAATTTTGTATCCTTTTTTCTATTCTTGGTTGAAGTTTCACCAATTTCAAATTTTGAATCATTTTGAACTGTTGATTTCACAATTTTTTCGGATTCATTATTTCTTTTTAGGATTTGTTTTTGTACAAACTTGGGAGTTTTTGGTTTCACATCTTCTGTAGATCTTCTCTTACTATAACATGTTCTGGATTTCTTTGAGAACATTGTCGTGCAATATGCCCGACTTTGTTGCACTTGTAACATGTCATGCTGTCCTTTCTAACAGAGGAATCCAAATCTTGTTCTTTACTCTCCTTTTCCTTTTTTAAACGCATCATTGGATTGTTTACCAATACTTTCTTTTTCACTTTTAGTGTTTGTTCCATAAACAAAATTGATTTTCATCGTAATGTTCATTTTTTGGAACCTTTGTTCTTTTTTTTTCTTTTGATAACTCAAACCTGCTTTCATGTTTTTTGGATAGTCCCTGTCCTTCTGATAGTAATTGTTCTAAACATGTTTTGATTTGGAGTAAAATGACGCATCATGTTTTTCGATATTAGAATGACTAACTTCAACCAGCT
This sequence comes from Scalesia atractyloides, assembly GCA_947069175.1. Lineage (NCBI taxonomy): Eukaryota > Viridiplantae > Streptophyta > Magnoliopsida > Asterales > Asteraceae > Scalesia > Scalesia atractyloides. The sequence continues at coordinate 45,033,490 of CAMTDV010000008.1, read as the reverse complement.
TAAAAAACTTATCAACTCGATCAAGATTTACATTTTGAATCGGGAAATCCTCATCTGAATATAGTTTATTAGATCCGTTCATTTTGTATACAACTACATTTGGATAATCTTCTAAACCATTTTCTGATGATGCAACATCCGGTTCAGATTCTTCGAGATTTGACTCTACACTTTCAAAAATAGAACTATCAGACTCGTCAGACTCATTTCAAAACTTTTTCGACCATTGTTTTTACCGCTTCAGATTCACAGTCATTTTCTGTTTTGGTTTATGTTACGTCGATGTTCTCAGGCAGCTCGTTTTTCTTTTCAATTTTTAGTTTAAAATTGATTGTCTTTTCCACCCCAGATGGTTTCTTTCTTGCATCAATATTCCACACGGGTGGTGGAACACTATCTAACCTACACCATTGTTTTCATCAATTTTATTATCTTCCTTGCTCTTGATTTTCAGAAGAATGTGATCAATGACGATTTTCAGAAGGGTGCTATACACTATCCCTCTGACGAAGCTGTTGTCGAGGAGATGCTGAGATGGCGTCTCATACCATGCTCTCGAGGCCTGATATATTCTGTACAACGCTTTGTCCATCATATATACTTTGTCTTTATGAACTGGGTCAACGAACACTGGTGGTTGGCCGACGTACACCTCCTCCTTCATTTTTTCATACCGGAAGGCAGACTTTACATCTAATTGGTACACTTTAAATCCTTTCCAAGATGCGAATGTCTTGAAGATTAGAATTGCTTCTTGTCACACCCTCACCGTGTGCGGAAACCAGAGTGGTGACTTCATATTCAGGAGAGACCAAGGCATGAAAGGAGAATTTACTATTATGTTGACTATTTAATTTATATGGTTTTTGAAACAAACTCAACAATCAACTAAACAAATAAAACAACTCATTCATGAAAGCGAAATAAATAACTAAGTCTCGTTTATTTTGATAGCTGGGCATTTTTATATGAGCATATCTTGATTTCTAAGCATGATTACCTGAAACATGTAGAAAATCTGTCAACTAAAAATAGCTGGTGAAAAGCATAGTTTTTTCATAGTAAAGCGCGATAAATAGCATTTATACAATTCAACAAGTATATCCTTCATTACTACACATTATATAACAAACACAAGATGTACACAATCAAACCTCTTGACATAACGAATGATTACAGTTTTGATCACCCTGGTCGTGATGGGTGGGTTTGTCAATCCTATAGCGTTATAATCTACTATAATTGGCTTAAATAAGTTAATGATTATGCATAGTTAACGATTATCATGGATGCTTCCTCTAAATAACATGTATGATCATGAAATACTTGTGTAACGATTTGAATTGCACAAAAAGAATGATTTTATGACTATATGTCCCCCCCCCCAAAAAAAAAGTTAAAAATAGAAAAACGGGGCTATGTTCTCACCTTGATGATCGATGATAAGCTTGTTCGTTCTCAATGATTACAAGTAAACCCAACTAATTTTAAGTATGGTTAATTAGGACTATGAATATGTTATCATGATGCTTATAGATGATATTGGTTACAAGAACCATTGATTAAAGGTAAATCGATTAGTTTTGGGAAAGTATAAAAGTTGACAGCTTTCTATGTTGTTTTTGTTTTACGTTTTAAGAATACTAAACTATGTCGAATATGATGAAAATTCCTAGTCAACTAAATTAGAATGTCTTTTACAACTTTCCTTTAGAAAGTTTTTCTGTTTGTAACCCAGAAAATGGTCAAAACCGAGGATCTTTACAGATCATTCAGCTTTGTGCTTCAGTTTTGTTTTAGATGGTTGGGGGTCTAAACGGAAGTGTTTTTAAGCATACCATATATCGTTAAAATCATATATCGTTAAAACGGAAGAGTTTACTTGATTTGGGTAGGTTTTGACCAAGTTATGGTCGTCCAAAATCACAACATAGAATCTATCCAAAATAGGAAGAACACTTATGTGTGCCCGTTGGTCGTTTTAAAGGTTTTTATGTGAAAATAAAATATAAAACATGTTCTTAGATCATAGATGATATAATATGTAGATTAATTTATGAATAAAGTGCAAAGCAAATGATAATAGTGCAAGAATATTGAATATTTGTATGAAGACCGAAATATAAACAAAGATCGGCTTTTGATGGACTTACTTGGAAGCAAAAATTTGTCAATCCAGTAAGGAAAGGGGGAAGAAGAAGTGTAGTAATTTTTTAGAGTTATTAGTGAGCTTTGGTGTGAAAAATGTTGAAAGGAAGGTTGGTATTTATAGGGGAGCAAATGGATGTAGGTGTCAACATGTGCAAGACAAGTATAAGAATGAAATGCATAGTAGACAAGTGTTAAGCGGTTTTCATAAACCATGTCTTGAAACAAAGGATAGAATAAAAAGTTGGGCATGGAAGATTCATCCCTTTTTTAAAAAATCTCATAACAAGGGGTAGACAAGTGTTGAGTGGTTATATTTATAAAAGTTTGGTGTGAGTTTGTGAGTTTTTAAATTTATTTACAAAAGAAAAAATATTACCCACTAATTATTATAAAATTTAGCAAATAATATTTATTTTAGATGTTGGCTGATGTATAACGTCTTAAGATTTATAAAAGTTTAAGACATGTGAAGTTTCCGAATGACGTAAGAGAAAAACCTCTAACTTTGGTTTTTTTCAATATTATGATATATTATTTGATGCTATACCAGACATGTTGACAAAATTTTGGACTTTTTAAATTTAACCCGTTCTTCACTAACGCTCGTTTTTTTAATTTAACGCTAAGTGATAATTAGAAGTACTTGCATAATCATATTTTTAGCACGTTAAATAATAAATACGCACGTATTAATGAGTTGAGTCGTTAAGTACAAAAATGACTAACAATTAAAAGCTTCAAATTTCATGGTTGTTACACTTCTAATCTTGCCATGAGAGCATAGAGTTTGGTGAAATCTATTCCCTCTTGCTAACAGAATCCTTGAACAACAACTTGAGCTTTGTTACGCACAATTACACCTTGATCGTCCTTTTTACACTTAAAGACCCATTTAGAGTTATCTTTTTACGGTCTTTAGGTAAATCGACTAGCTTCCACACGCCCTTTTTCGAACCGTAAGAGTTCCTCCTAAATGGCATTGTCCCTGCTTCCTCCATTAGTGCTTCCTTATACATTTTTGGTTCTACATGCGAAATAAAACATTTCAATGAGAAGCTATTTTACAAAGGTGCCACTTTTGAGTAAAAAAAACTTAAACCCTGATTAACTTGATGTCGGGTTTTAACACCACTTTGTAATTCTCTGATTATGAACTCCGGTGGATGGTAGGACAATGTTTTAGGCATTACTTCATTTGATACACTCACTTCTTGTTGTAAATTTGTAACATTTTGTTCCACATCTTGATTGATAGAAGAAGTTTCATTCTAAGAACCCGTTCCTTCATTTTGATTGTCGGGCAGACTATCAAGCCTTAAGTTAGAAATAGATCCATCTCCATTGTATGCGGTTCCGCTTGAGATTTAAAGTCTTCAGACTGATCAAAGCTAGAAGTTGATTCATTCACCTCTGGTTCGACTTCGGGTTCATTTGTTCTAGCAGTCTGTGATTTAGGATGTTGAGTACTCGGACCTGCTTCAGCATCAAGTTTGCAAATTTGTGTATGTGTTACCATGATTGGTCTTGGAACTCAATCTTGTGAAAAAGATTGTTGATGCTGGTAAAACATAGCAAGTTCCTCCTCTGATGGTTCAGCTACAGATCGAACGAATTCAAGAGACCTTCATAATCAAACAGCCAAGGATTTCCCGGTTTCTGTGTCGGAGACGTGTATCTTTGTCAATCTACATGTTGAGCTTGAATCACCTGGTTGATGCTAGGAAGATAAACTCTTTCTAGCGGACTAGCATACCCCATAAAGAACCCTTCTAAAGATTTAGCCCAAAACTTATCGTTCAATTACTGTACACGGCGACCCAAATGGTTCTAACCATGTCATATTCAGTTTTTGTTGGTTAAGCAGCTCGAAACATGTCTTCTTATGAGTCTTGACCGTTAGAGCTCTGTTTAATGTGTGATACGTAGACGCTACAGCTTCGCTCCATAAACTAACGAGTAGTTTGGAATCAACAAGCATGGTGTGTGCAGTCTCTATCAACGTTCACTACTGCGGAGTATAAAGTGCGCTAAACTCATACAGAATTCATTTCTCGTTGCAGAACTCTATCATCTTGTGATTCTTGAATTCTGTTCCATTGTCACTTCGAATTCGTCTGATCGGCAAATGGTACAAATTTTCTAACTTTTTGAACAAAATCATCAGAATATCGAAAGTTTCGTCTTTACTCTCTAGAAACATCACCCAAGAGAACCTCCAATAGTCGTCTTTTACAACTAGGCAATACAAATCCCCTGATATGCTTCTAACATTCACCGGTCCGAAGAGATCCATATGAAGCCTTTCTAGGGGAAGTTTGATCGAATTCAAAAGCTTTCATATAAACTCTTTCTCTATAGCCTTTCTGGAGATGAATGTGTGCCACAATATAAACTCTTTCTCTATAGCCTTCGAGACAAAACATTGTGTTGTTTTCGTTGTTATTGTTGCGATGCTCATGTCTAGGATGTAAAGATCATTTTCGCGATGAACACGCATTAGGATCCATTCTTCAGGTATTTTGAATCATGGCTTTAGAATCAATCATTCTTTGTCTGTGAAGTGCATGGTGAACTTCTTGTCACAAATCTAAGAGATACTAAGCAGATTGTTCTCCAACTCAGCAATGTAGTTGACTTTTTCAAACCATACCATCCCATTGGATAAAATTCCTTCTCCTACAATTCGACCTCCCTGATTGCCAGCGAACCCAACATAGCCTCCCTAATTGACATCGTATAGGAGTGCTAACAACCCCATTATGTTCATGGATGCTCCACTATCAATAATCCACTTCGATATGATGGATCTTGGAAGCCCCTACACATGTTTTCAAAATATTACTTAAAGAGTGAGACCCAAGCGTTACCGATCTTGGGTGAGTTTGCAATCTTGATTTAACACAGATTTTTACATTTTTGTTCAACTTTCTCTTCAATCACTGTTGAATCAGATTTTTTAACATCTTCAGAAGATTCCTTTTTCTTTATCACCCATGTTTGATTTTTGAAAGTTGTTTTCTTGGTATAAAATTCAGAATCTTTTTGTTCATTTTTGTTTAAAGTTTTACCAGTTTTGAGAATTACGATATTGATGTTTACTTGTTTAACCTCTTGTGCAGATTCACTGTTTCTTTTTAAAATTTTAGTTGGTGCAAACATTGGTGATTTAAATAGGTTTATGATTCTTTTGTGGACATTGATTAGCAATATGTCCAACTTGATTACACCTAAAGCAAGTTCTACTACCTATTACAACAGTAGTTCCTTCAACCTTTTCACGTTGTTTTTTAGGTCAATGAATTCTTCATTGGATTGTTTGCTAAATTGACTTTCTTTCTCACTTTCTGATGTTGTTCTAGACACAAAAGTCATTTTCTTTGCAAACTTTGATTTTCTAAACTTGTTATAATTTTTCTTACAACACCCCAAACCTTTCCTCCTATAGTAATAATTTCTCTGTTGATTGTTAGAGTAGGAACTTTTTGGTTTAGATAATAAGACTATTCACATTTACAATTTGAAAGCCCTTTATTACTTGACAAATTATCATTTTTAGACATTTCAACCTCAACTAATTTAAAAACCTATTCGAGTTTGTTCATGTTCACATTCTGAATCGGAAATTCTGTATTAGAATATAGTTTGTTAGAGCTACACATTTTATACATGATAACATTTGGATCGTGATTTGAAATATAATTTTATTTGGAATGTAATTCCTATGAAAACTTTCGTCACTTTTAGAATGCGAACTCGAACTCCTTTTGTCAAATTTTGTTTTAGCAATTCAAATTCAGTTTTATCGCTTTCACTTTCCAACACTTTTTTAACAACATCCTAACCAATTTGATTCATAATCTGATTTAGATTTGGTATAAGTCACATCAAGATTATCATGCAGTTGATTCTTTTGTTCAGTTTTCAGTTTTAAATTCAACGCCTTTTCAACCCCATCTTGTTTCTTTATAAAATAACTGTTACACATTGGGGGTGGAACTCGGTGATAACCCACACCTTGGTTATGATAACTATATACATCTTCCCCTGATTCATCTTTACATGTCGGCTTGGGAAGTATGTGATCTAGAACATAGGATGCTGCAGAGTAACTTGTCAACTTCTTATGAACCCTCGCAGTCTCTAACCTAGCAGTTTCTAGCTCTTGTTTGAGTTTTGCAATTGTGTCGATATGTGTTTGAGCAAAGAAATTGTTGTAGCTTTTTCATTATTTACAACATGAAACTGGTTATAGCTTTGTTAAGTTTATCATAGGCTTCTTTCGTACTTTTTAAGTCACTTGTCAGATTATCTTTTTGATTTTTCAATACTTTACAATTCTCAAGTTTTTTTATGCAAGTTTTGCATGGTTCTATGCATTCTGTGTATTAAATGATGTTTCTGGTTTTTCTGTTTATTACATTTAACTTCTTCCTCAACTGACTCGACTTCTGTTCATCTTCAAAGGCTTTTACTACCTCTTTTAATTGAGCCATCATGGCTTTCTCAGCAATTTCGGCCAAGTTCTCAGCATTCATTTCCTTCGACACATCTATGATATCTTCTAGAGGCTTTTCTTTTCTTCATCAAAGTGCAGATCACTTTACTTCCCTTTTCTCCAAAGAAACCTGCAAAAACTTATAAAAACATAAGGAGGTATAATTGATTTGAATGCATTATTAATAACCTCTTTTGTTGGAAATTGAATTTTCTAGGATCCACTCTGATGCTTCAGAATCATAATAATCATTTTATGGATTTTCATCAAATGTAGCTTCAGTACAAACTTCTTCAATAACTTCTTCAACTATCTCTTCATCCACATTCTGTTCTAGTTCACCCATTTCAACAATTTCGGCCATTAAAGCAAGGTTGTTGTCTTTGGAAATAAGATTGTTCCAGTTGAACCCTTCATCTTCCTGAGTGACAACCAATGCCTTATCTTTAGATTTCGATGAACCATCTTCGATGGGAATTGGCCTCGACATATTCGGCGGATGTTGAGAGTTCTTGTGATAGATCGCCTTTTTGTAGTAATATCCACCAAAAGGATTAGTGTTGTCGTTAACCTCTCTGTTTGTGCAATCATGCTTGAAATTGACTTTTTCTTTACATTAAAGCATGTCACTTTAGATTTACCGAATCCTAACTTCGAGTCTGGCCCTCCAATACCATTCCTCCTTGTAATTCCTATAAATTGATGTGCTCTACGCACTATGCTTGCCATACACCATTTGAAGTCAATCAGCTCCAGTTCTTTAGGATCCATTTGATCAAAATCCTCTTTTGTCATGTTCGAGGTTCAATCCTTCCTGCTATCAGACTTTCGTATGATTAAAGGATTGATGGAAGAAAAACAATGTGCTCCTTTGCTGTTGCTTCACTTAGACCATGAGTTTTTTACAGTTTAACAACAATATTACACTAAATGACGTGAGGATTTTGATTGTTCTAGCTTTAGTAGTTGTTTGAGGTTAGCAAGGATTGAGGACTTTCAGATGAATTGCTACATGGATTCAGATGATGTGTCTGTGCTAAAGGTTGTTTGGATCATTGAGCTTTGAATATTCGTCGAACCACTGCCCTTGTTATACATATCAACATCTTGCTGAATAATTTTGCCCATTTTTTTCGTAATTCAAGTTCATGTCCTTCTAACTTCTCAATGAACTTGCTTAGAGTTAAGCAATCATAATCTTTAGAATTGCTCTTCAGATCATTAGATATGTTGACCATTCACCTTGTGGTAGGGCATCTGCTAGCTTATTTACCCATTCTTCATTTTCTTTTCAATTTTCAATCTTTTCATCTCAGCAACAATATGACAAATTTCAACAAGTTGCTTTAGTGTTTCCCCTTTCAAAGATGTAAAGATGACAAATTCTTTCTTTAAAAAAGCTTTCTTGCTTTTTGTGATATTCCACATCGGTTATGAAGGGGAACACATGCTTCATTATAAGGGGTTGGATACCTTCACCTTCATGACGCATTTTAAAAACCGTGAATGGCTGGCGCTGAGGCCGTGCTGGCCGCCAAAGCGGACAATATCATGGTGCAGTTATGCTGGGTTGTTACAGATGGAATCAGAGCAAGGGCCGGACTGGTGGTGCGAGGTCCTGCGAGGACGCTGGACCCTCTAAGGGGGTGGATTGTGATATCAAACATCGGTTGTGAAGGGGAACAAAGGCTTCATTATAAGGGGCTGGTTACCTTCACCATCATGACGCGTTTTAAAAACCGTGAGGGGCGGGCGCTGAGGGTGTGCTTGCTGCCAAAGCGGACAATATCATGGTGCGGATAAGCTGGGCTGTTACAGATAGATGTGACACCTCGCGAAAATGCTTAACCACAGTAGCTTCTTCACTGACTGATCGCAAATTTCGGGACGAAATTTCTTTCAAATTGGGGATGATGTGACAACCTGTGCTTACGAGGTTAGCATCGTCATTTACGTTCATACATTATGTTTTGTTACACGTTGCATTTCCAAGTCACATAATTTATCATGGTTCATCATATTTATTTTTTTATTAGTCGGACGTGCAATGTATATATACTACTGTACATATATAAACCGAACCAATCGAAATAAAAACTTATTCGCTTAGCCCGATCTAAGAACCTGTTTTACCGAACCCGAAACCCCCACTCTAGGTCAAAAAATCTTAAGCCGCCACCCCATGCCCTCCTTGCGACCCTCTTTCACTTGCGGCCCACTTCAGGTGTGGCCCAAATCAATTAAACCCAAAGCGCCCCCAAACCCACCATTCTCCTTTGTACGTATATGAATGTAGTTCCTAGAAACCACAACCCTAATGTACGATCTTTAACTCTCTCCTCCTCTCCTCCTCTCTTGTCGACAAAGTAAGACTCGGCAGGCCCTAGATCCTTTCGGTTCAAGCTACTAGAGATCCACATCACCATCTTTTTTATTCGGATGCGGTTGATCGTCTTCGCTACTATTTGCACATTATTTCTTACCTAGCAAATAAATATGAGTTCACACCTTTACTAAAAGCATGTATTCCCAGTGGTTGGGAATCTCACTTTCCTGGATATGGGATTGCCTTAGTATTCATGGTATGGGATGCTGTTAACATCAGTTTCCCTGCTTAGGAGATTGCCTAGTATTCCTAGGGATGGAATACTATTAAATACTATTTATATTCATGTCTTTAGCGGAATAAACGAACTCTATCTGAAAGTCCTCACACATTATACTGATTAATCGTTGGGGCCTTGCGAACAGGATATTAGTTGATTGCGCTATTAGGTTTGACGAACGACACACCATACCTGGGAGGATGGCTAAGAACTTTTAAGCCTTGGCAACTAGTCAATGATGATAGACATTGACATGGGCACAGACAACTTAAACAGTCATAGTTTCGAACCACACAGTTTAGTATCTTAAAGTTGGGGTAGCTCCCCATGATATGTTTTATAAATTATGTTATTTAAAAACCTGTGTTTTTTAGAACAATACTGAGAAAAACGTGAACTCGGCAACTTTATGTTGACACACTACTACATGCTTTGCAGGTCGTTAGGTACAGCTATGTACGGATGTTGCAGTTGGCTAGAGTGTGTGGTTCGTAAAGCCTTACGTTCCATACATTTATTAAACTTGTGGTTTTATGTTTATGATGGTTTACTTTATCTTTCCACTGCTAACTTAAACTGTGTTTTTGGACTTTTAAATATTGATCACTAATCGTGTTGATTGTGATGACTTTTAAACTTGGTTACTGGCTGGATCTAGTCAGTCGCACACCTTGCGGTAAACCCCACATGTGGAATTTGAGGGTGTAACAGATTGGTATCAGAGCAATTGGTTATAGTAACTAGGTTTAAAAACTTTTTGCAAACAAGACTATAGTCGTTCTATGTTGAAAAACCATAACGAAATCACACTCCGGATTAAGGTACCTGATACTGAGATGCTTAAATTATACTCATACTTGATATTTACATGTGCATTATTTTCATCACAACACTATAACTTTTGTGCGAACTATAATAGGTAAGAATGATTTTTCCCGTTACTTTAAACCAAAACCACTAGCAAGGAACCGGTCATTCCTGAACAACCACCTCAATCACAATACCCAACCTATTTACTCCAAATAAAAGGTTGCAAACTCGGCTTAAAACCGTTCCAAACAATACAACCAACGCGTACATTCGCGTACAATACCCATGATTTAACGTTACAGGAAAACGTTCACAAAAGTCCTCGACATTTTTCTCACATCCCAAATAACCCCCTAAGATAGAATGTAAGTTTCTACGGAGTCATACCTTTGCATACATGACGTTCTTGGCGCGTCTACATTTGACTCTGAACTACTGACACAAAATGCGAGTAGAATCTTGTTTCACCCATAATTTTACATACCGCATTTGTTTCATGCGTTCTACATATCCATGTGATCGCCTCGACATGCCAACATCTAAAAATTATCAGCGTCATCTGCCAACGCCGCCACTGCTGCCAGAACACATATTTGAATATCCGTTCATTCGGTTTTGTGCGTCAATATTTGAGTAGACAAGAACCGACCCAAACAAACTCAGATTTAGGCAAATAATATGTCCACGCGTTCACGTCGACGAACCACTCTTCACCTATTTCCATCGCTAGAAACCACCACTACAGTCACCGGAAAATGAAACAGTGGCTAGAAGTCACCGTTTTGCGTGTTTGTCATCACACAGCATTGAACCATATCATCTGAACTATGTTTTGGACAAACGATATATCCAGGTAACCATGACGCAACAAACTTTCATCCCGTGCCATTGTCATTGCTAGCCGCTACTGGATCTGCTGTCAGTGACTAGAAGAGTTGTCGTAATTCTTCGGTTATTTGCTGGAGTCTTTGTTTTTCGCTTAATTATTCGCCTGAGCATCACCAACCTCGCGTTCCTTCAATCCACAACCAATATAACGAAACTCTAACAACCATATCACAATCCTCGTTGATCGCAAGGCTACCCCCATTACTCTGTTATGTGGTAAATTCTTTGCCCAACTTGATTTGCACCTTAATACAACCAACTCAGCAAATGGATGTCTCTGAATGAATCGATGGTCTTGGGGACATTGGAAGATGGAAATTCGGATTAGTCAACCCACAGATGAATGCCACGTTTAGACATTTACCTTACCCCTTATACTGCAAGAGTGGTTATCCCATCGGATTTTTCTTCTTATACGAACCTTTTCACTTGCCCTTGCATTGACAGATGCTGACCTTTTAATGCAATATATAATTTCTACTATCTACTTAGACAAATCTATCATTCCTTTATCATGGTAACATGACAACTTTATTTCTCAATGTAGAAACTCCAATAAGATTGCGCCTTAGCTTCAAGAAATTTTTAAACCGGTTTTTGATCTTTGGGATCACTTCTTAAAACCTGAAGATCATGATATGTTGTTGATACGACCATACCATTTTGAACCTATTTTCGTGTGCTCGCATTGAAACCTCTTGATAACATATGCCCTATTTCTAATTCATCCGCACGACCTAATTCAACCCTTTCGAATTTGGTTGCTTACCAGTTGACAAATCGCAAACTCACTTAAGTTCGTGGGTCATAGTGAATATATTTTTTTACTCGCACACGGGCAAGCTCAACAACTTTGATGGACATTTCAGTTGAACCTTGACACTACAAACTCGTGCGACAACCGTTTTTCTCTTGTTAATTCATGTTGTGCCAACACCGTCGACGTAACACTTTTATCGGCGAATAACGTTCTTTATTTCTATTTTACACCACTTGTGTATGACCAACTACATCCTCGACATCGGATAACTCCTTACTGTTGATCCTGTAACATTTATGTATTGCATCAAGTTGAATACATCGATTACGGCTACACTTTGTTATGTTCTTCGCGTCTTATCCTGTTGTGCTTAAATGAATACCATAGTTCTTATCTAAGTCTGTCATACCCAAATCTTCGCTTGGTTAAATCACTCTTTACAAACGTTGCTCGAGGAGCAACAAGCCATACTTAAGTTCATCAAGTGAAGGATTACGAAGTAAATTTTCTACTTTCATAAAGTATGTTGAGGTCAACACTCTTACTCTGTGAAGGCACCTTACTTATGTATAGCTTCGTCTTCATCAACCTCTTTATTTCTATACTTACTTTCTCTTACACCGGGAGCTGGTCACCTACACAATCAACTTCAACCAACAAAGCATTACGAGTTCCTCGTAATGCCATTTGGGTTAACCAACATACCTGCAGTTTTCATGGATCTTATGAACCATGAGTGCAAACCATACCTCAAAAAGTTTGTCATCGTTTTCATAGACGATATCAGGATCTACTTTAAGAACAAGGAGCAACACGCAGAGCATCTATGCCTTATCTTGGAACTTCTGAAGAATGAGCAGCTTTATGCAAAACTATTGAAATGTGACTTCTGGATTCGGGAAGTGCGTTTCTTTGGACATATAGTCAACGAAGCCGGAATACATGTCAATTGTTGGTGCATATTTGTGACAACAGCTTTGATTGGGTCTTTGGATATCTAGTAATTAGTAAAATGATAAACGGTTAGCGGGTTTAGTTTTTTAATAGTTAATTAGAAGTAATTGGGCTAAACTAAACACCATATAGCATATGGTAGGCGAATTGGGCCTAGACCCAATAGCTGTCCATGTGGTGAAACCCTAGCCCAGTTGTATAACCGGTCTCTACATAAAGGGAGGTTGTCACTAGGGTTAAGGTTGCTTATTCAGTTGCTCAGTGGATTAGTTTCTCAGAGAATTACTTCAGAGAGAGTTGAAAGAGGGAGTCTTGAATTGATTGTAATCACTTGTGTTAGATAATCAATAGAAGACAGTTTGAAAGTAATCATGTTCTTGTTCTTTTTCGGTTTTCTGTAAAAATCTAATCTAAGGGATTCCGCACTCTAGATTAGATAGACAATTCTATGACGATCCATATGGATTAGGGGATCTACAAGTGGTATCAGAGCATTCGGCTCTTGTTTTTGCTCGGTTCAGAATCGTAACAGCAGAAAAAGTTGGGTTTTTTGACGTTTTGGAGGTTGTTTTGAAGTTTGTGACGGCTGTTCTAGGGTTTCTGCTGATGTTCTAGGGTTTTGCAGCTATTTCGGATTAAACAAAGCATTACGGATTGAAAGCTTTAATTTCGGATCAGAAACTTGCATTTCGGATCATCAGACTTGCAATTCGGATCATCAGACTTGCAATTCGGATCACTAGAGTTGCATTCGTATTAGAACAATCTATCTTGGATTAAGATCAGTCCATTTCGGTTTGAATTTCGGATCAGCAATGTATACCGAATTCCATCTCTGATCAGAATAGTGTATTCCAGATTCCATCTCGGATCAGAATAGTCTATCCCGGATTCCATCTCAGATCAAAATAGTTTATTCCAGATTCCATATCGAATCAGAATAGTACATTCTAGATTCCATCTTGGATCACTATTCTGAATCACCATCTCGGATAAGCATCTCGGATCACTTTTCCAAGTTTTCATCTTGGATTGTCAATCCGAGTTACTGTTCCGAATTTGGCATTGTTCTGAGTTGTATACAAAAAGGTGGAAAGTTAATCAGTTGACGTAACTGGTACGTTTTTGGACATAGAAATTGATATATAGACAATCTTGACAAACCGATTCCACAGTTAGACTCGTTTGATTTTTATGACAAAAAAGGCACGGAAATTCCTAAAATCATAATCGAACAAGATACAACATTGGATTCGTATCGTCGAGACGAGTCTAATGGTATAATTTGGTGACCACCCATTTTGGACAAATTTTTAATGTTTTTAACGAGCCAGTTTGGTAAAAATTCGAATATGTCTAACCTAAAAGAACTGTTAAGAATGGAGCCCGAGGCAGGCACAACTAACAAACCTCCAAAGATGCTGAAGGTAGAGAACTACCTTACTTGGAAGGACATATTTCAATCATTCATTGAATATCAGGACACACGGATGTGGATCTGTATTCAGGATGGGTACGCTAACCCCACTCATGACTTTAAGGGCAGACAACGTGTCACTACTTATGTTAATATGTCAGAAGCTGAAAAGAGAATGTATGAGTCTGAGAAGAAAGCCTTAGCTGCTATAAAGATGTCGTTACATGATGGCATCACACATATATTCAAGTGTTATACTACGTCGAAGGATATATGGGATGCCCTAGAGAAGAGGTATGAGGGCAATCCTGATGTGAAGAAGAACAAGGTTAATCTGCTGAAGAAACAATTTGTTGTGTTTAAAGGCATGAGGAGTGAGTCCCTTGAAGATATTATCACGAGATACTATCATCTGATGTCAGAAATGGACAATTATGACATAGAGGGATACACGAAAGTGGAGATAAATGATAAGTTGCTAGATGCTTTACTTGTAAAGTGGGAGATTTACACTTTGATGGTAAAGGGTGAAGCTGATTATGAAACTAAAGACTTGGAAGACGTTGTTGGGAAATTAAGAGCTTATGAGCTCAATATGAAGAAGAAGGAGACTGGATATGATCAGGTTCAAGATCCATGGATTTATAAAGGGCTTACACCTTCATCTTCCAACAATGCTTTAAGTGATACGGCAACTGTGTTTCTTTCATGTGAAAATGAGCAGACTGTGACAAATGATGAGGGTGATGTATGTTTTGTTGCTGCTTCAGGGGCCTCGTAAGGGGAAAAGAGACAACAATCAAGTAATAATAACAGTAGTACGAGGTCTATACCTTTGAGTGTCAAAAGTGTTGAAGATCATCTGGCATTGCTTGCTTCTTTCGTTGATTCCTATGAGAACTACATTCAGGGAAGAATATTTGATCCTACTACGTTTGATGAAGATTATGATCAGATCGACCCTGATGATCTAGAGGAGATGGATTTACAATGGCAGATGGCCATGATATCTAGAAGAGTAAGGAGGTTCGGTTTTGACAAGTCGAAAGTGTAGTGTTATAATTGTCAAAACTACGGACATTTTGCTAGAGAATGTCAACGACCAAAACTGAATCTCGTTCTAACTCATCCTTTCAAGATTCTCCTGGTCATTGTTCAAGCAACAGGAATGCGTCAACCAACACTGGATTAAAGGCCCTGATCTCTACTGCTAGAGAGGGTTCTTATGATTGGAGTGTTCATGTACAGGGTGATGACAATGCCTCACGGCCGTTCATGATTGAGATAGCTCCAGTTGATAATGAGGAAGTGAAAGCTGATGCTGAGGTAGAGCGAGAGACGGTAGCTGAAAAAGCTGATGGAAAACAGAATGCTGTAGAGAAGAAGATGGCTGCTGATTTTGCTGCTTTCACGGCCAATCTAACCAAATCAACAATAGAGGTACATTCTAACTCTAGTAGTTCTGTTTGTTTAAAATGTCGTGAACTGGAAAGTGAGGTTGACATGTTAACAAAACAAAACCGAAGTCTGGTAAATGAGCTCTCGAACCTAAAAGAATCAAACCTTTTCATAAAATGAAATGAGTCATTATATTTGAAGAAATTAAAGGTTATGAAGAAGAAATTAATATTCTAACATGTAAGCTTAATGAAAAGCTTCAAAATATTGACTTAGCTCATGATACGATGAGTGAGAAAACAAAAGAAATTTCTGAAAAATGCAAAGAGTTGTCTGAAGCACAACTTAAAATTTGTGAACTTGAAAAGAAATTAAATCAATTCAAAGATTCATTTTTTGTTATGAAGCACATAATGAATGGCCTAAAGAAGAGTAATAACAAGAAGTGTGTTGGATTTAAATCGTTTAAATGAAGTTGTACCACCTCTTGGTCATGACTATTCTTTCTTGCCAGACGAGGAAGAGCTAACAGACTTTGTGTCAACTACACCTGGTAGTTCCACATAAGGGGATGTTGATGTGACTGAGAATGCCAAGAAGGATAATAATTGGGAACCAGTTCTGAAAACAAAGAATACACACCCTAAGAATCAAAAATATTTTTTTGTTAAAAAGGTTGATTTTGTTAAAGGGAGTGATATGAAAGAAGAGGTCATTGTTATTACAAAATAGTCAAATGTGCACTTTGCTAAAAATAAAAATAAAGAAAATCAGAAATTAAGCAAACTAAACAAGATCCTTCAAAGGCATCATCATCATCATTATCATCATCGCCTGATGAATCTAACCAGAGACTTCAATTAAGAAGTCTTCAGCAAGAAAATCGTGTTTCAAATGTCACGAAAAGGGACATGTAGCTAGTTGTTGTCCTAACAAAAAGAATGAAGCATAGTGAGTGAGAGGTAGAGAGAAAAATCACCAGAAAAACTTGGTAATGGTGAGAAGAAGGTTACTAGCTCACCAAAGATATTTGCCACCAGGTAACAGAGTGTTGCTGTTGGTGTAGATAAGGCTGAAAAAGGAACTCACCAAGTTCCTCGTTTTCAAAGAAATCAACAAAGATTTCAGCCTGCATCTACATCAGGCAGATATGAAAGACATATAAGTAGTTCACCAAGAATGAATAAATTTAATGGTCAATCAAACAATTTCAGAAGTCAAGTCAATATCAAACTTGATATCAACATGTTGATAGTCAAAATTTTATAACAATGGCTTTAGGAATTAGCATCATCAGAATTCAAGCTGTTATACTCGTAATTTCCAAAGGTCACAAAGTCCAAACATGTTTAGGAAACCTCCAGGACCAAAGAATGAATGGAAATCGAAGACCATTTCCATCAACAGGTCTGAGATCCAAGACTCCTGTTAGGAGTGATGGGTATTGGATGGATGTTTCTGTGGTTGATGAATCTGGAAGACCCAAGACCATTAAGGCTTGGGTCCCCCAAGCTAACTAATTTTGTTGGGTGGTGCAAAGCTGCTAAGCAGGATTATCAACTTGTGGTATGTTGATAGTGGCTGCTCCAGGCACATGACGGGTGATGCGAGGTTGTTGACTGAGTTTGAGAATATAGATGGTGGCTATGTGAATTTTGCAGGTGCTAAAGGATGGCACATTACAAGTCGAGGAAAAGTGACTAACGGGAAGATCACACTGGACAAAGTCAACTATGTGGAGCAGCTGAAGCATAATCTGATGAGCGTGTCTCAAGTCTGCGACAAGGGTCACTCGGTCCACTTAACTAAGTCTGAAGCTTTGGTGTTGAAACCTGGTTTGGTGATACTGGATGATTGGACAGTGATGAGAGCGCCAAGGAGAATCGACACTTATGTCATGGACATGGGTGTTAAGGATTCTACAACTGTGGTGGCGTGTTTACTATCAAAAGCATCTGAGACTGAGTCTTGTTATGGCACAGACGCATGGCCCACATGTACTATAGAAAAATGAATTATATTATTAAAAATGGATTAGTGGAAGGAGTGCTAGTGCAGAGGTTTCACGTGGAAGATAAATGTCTTCCATGTCAAAAGGGGAAACAACATAGAAACCTCACAAGTCTAAAACAGTAAATTCCATAGATGCCCCTTATGAATTACTTCATATGGATCTATTCTGTTTGGTGAACGTAAGGAGCATAGGTGGAAAGTACTATTGTTTAGTTGTCATAGATGATTACTCACGATATTCATGGGTTTTCTGTTTAGGTACTAAGGATGAGACAGCAGAGATGCTGATAGATCTTTTTACAAAATTGGAAAATGTCCATGATGCACGGATCAAGAGGATAAGGAGTGATAATGGCACAGAGTTCAAGAATCAGATTCTGGATCTCTATTGTCTTCGCAAGGGAATTGAACATCAATATTCTGCTCCTTATACACCTCAACAGAATGGAGTCGCTGAGAGGAAAAACAGGACGTTGATTGAAGCCGCAAGGACTATGCTTTCTGATTCAAAGCTTCCAGTTCTTTTCTGGGGCGAAGCTATGAACACAACTTGTTATGTCTTGAACAAAGTTTTGACGGTTAAATGGTTTAACAAAACATGTCACGAACTATTGTTTAACCGAAAACCAAACTTAAAGCGCTTTGAACCATTTGGATTGCCCTGCACCATTATGCGAAATAAAGATAAGCAAAAATTAAGTGAGGTAGTTTATGAGGGTTACTTTCTAGGCTATATGCCTGGAACACCAAATAAAAAGGTTTTTAATCTAAAAACTGGTAAAATTGAGGTTGTGTTTAACATGGAAATCACTAGTTATTCACCTCAACAATCAACGAGTGGTCCTCCTATATTATATGATTATGACAGTGTTTTTAAATCATTTAATATTCCTGATTTTTCTAATGCAGATGAGTCTCAATTGATTCAATATGTAATCAGTGAAGATGGAGAGTGTGAATTCATGCCTAGATCGAGTATATCGATGAGAGATACTCCAGAAACTTCTTCCAGAGCAACTTCAGAGAACTCCAGTGATAGTGAGCCTGAACCTATTCAGGGGGAGGAATTCACTAATCCGTTTGCTAATACTAACATTCAGGGGAAGGTTGGATCTAATTTGGGAGATAATCTAGTTGTTGACACCATTGCTACCACACGTGTACACATAGATCATCCAGTTGAAAACATCATAGGTGATGCTGCTGCAGGTGTTCATACAAGAAGAGGTGTGATCGAAGGTTCCTGTTTGTTTACTTCGATTTAGAAGACAGGGTTGATTCATGAGTGTTTGTATAGCTGCTTTACTGCCCAAGAGGAGCCTAATAATGTTCATATGGCTCTAAAAGACAATTGCTGGGTTGAAGTTATGCAAGAGGAACTAGCTTAGTTTAAGAAGTTGAAGGTTTGGGAACTAGTTGACTTGCCTGAAGGAGAGAAGGAATTAGGCACCAAGTGGGTGTTTAAGTGCAAGAAGGACGACCGAGGGATCGTGATAAGGAATAAGGCTCGGTTGGTGGTGAAAGGGTGCAATCAGCAAGAAGGTATTGATTACAATGAAGTGTTTGCACCAGTAGCAAGGTTGGAAGCAATTCGTTTGTTCCTAGCTTTTGCTTCATTCAAGGGCTTCAAAGTTTTTCAACTTGACGTGAAGAGTGTGTTTCTTTACGGGAAAGTCCAAAAAGTGGTGTATGTCTCATAACCAGATGGGTTTACTGATCCAGACTATCAAGATCAAGTCTATCGACTTGATAAGGCATTGTATGGATTGCATCAGGCACCAAGGGCGTGGTATGAGACACTGTCAGCTCATTTGTTAAAGAATGGTTTTGAAAGAGGTTAGATTGACAGTACACTTTTCATTAAAAGGAAGATGGAATACTTTTTGATGGTACAGGTATACGTTGATGACATCATTTTTGGGTCATCTGATGAGAACATGTGTTATGAATCGAGGAGGTAATGAAGAGCAAGTTTGAAATGAGCGCGATGGGTGAACTATCTTACTTTCTGGGTTTACAAGTTGAACAGAAGAAGGATGGGATGTTTATACATCAGACAAAGTATGTGTATGGCATTTTGTCTCGTTTCAAAATGGAAGACTGCGCTACTTTCAATACACCTATCAGTGAGAATCATCAGAGCGTGGAGGATGTTTATCCAACTCAATACAGGGCAATGATTGGTTCTCTGATGTACTTGACTGCTTCAAGAATAGACATCATTTTCTAAGCATGTCTTTGTGCCAGATATCAAGCGAATCCAAAAGAGTCCCACATGAAAACGGTAAAGTGGATTTTTCGTTACTTGAAGGAGAAACCTAAACTTGGGTTATGGTATCCAGCTGCTAGTGATTTGAAGTTTGTTGCCTTCACTGATTTGGACTTTGGAGGATGCAAATCAACAAGGAAGTCTATCACTGGTGGTTGTCAGTTCTTAGGAGGGAGGCTCGTGTCATGGCAATGCAAGAAGCAGTCTTGCGTGTCTACCTCGACGTGTGAAGCTGAATATATTGCTGCGGGTAGCTGTTGATCTCAGGTTCTCTGGATCCAACAGCAGATGTGCGATTACGGTTTGAATTTCACTCGTACTCCTATTATGATTGAAAATAATGCCACTATATCAATCACCAACAATCCCGTAAAACATAGTCACACAAAACATATTGACATTCGTCATCATTTTATTCGGGATTGTGCAGAAAAGAAATTAATTGAACTGTATCGAATCGACACACTAGATAACCTAGCATATCTTTACACAAAAGCTTTTGACAGGGCTCGTTTTGAACATTTAGTCGAACTCAACGGGATGAGGAATCCGGAATAACCAGATTTCATAAAATTTTTGTAAATAATTTACTACTTTTCAAAAAAAATCAAAAACATAAAAAAATAGAAAATCAAAAATGAGTTTTCACTGTGTGGAAAAGAAGAAATGATAGTATATCAGCAAGTTAGTCTGTCACACTGAAATTAAAATTAAAATTAAAATTGCTTAAGTGTGATAGCTTCATCATATGATGTACCAGTAGGCAAAAAGCGTGAAATAATCAACTTACCATTGTGATACAAATATAATATATTATGCATGAGTGGGCAACAAATCAGTGGCGTATGTTTTTATAACCTTAAATCTTGCGTTGATAGATTGCCAAAGTGTGAGGTTTTAGGTCTTTATATCGTAATTTCATCCGGGTATCAAGGTTGTCATTCTGCTGCATTTAGATATATGTTGACCTAGGCACAGCCAGTATATCTTAAAAGAGCTAAAATGCCAAATCCCAAAAATTTGAAGAAGCTCTCCTATAGAGTCATTGAAATGTGCAAATTGCATTATTCATACCAAAATTTGGTATTTTCCCTAACCCTCGTTGGATACTTGTCTCTTTGCTGTACGGAAGTACTGACCTGATCACAAATTATCTAACGTTGTAACTCAATAAGGATGAATTTCGGTATACTCACCTACTACGACGAATATTTCAAACAGTTTGATGTTAATGTTGCTAATATGATCTTCTTACCGGTGATTCTCACAAAAACAGAGTGTTTATTATTCGTTATTTATTTGCTTTCAGAAAATATAAAAATCCAAAAAATATTTCATTTTCTTTTATATTCTTAATGTACGGAATATGGTTGTTCATAGAGGAGTTCTTACCGATAGGGGGAGACGGTGTTAGAAGATGAGTTCAAAATTTTTTTTAATATCTTGAAGGTTTTGTGTGCTTAAAAATTTTGAGTATATGGTTTGCATTGAGAGTGCTTAATCTGTGATACAGTTTTACTATCTCTTGAATAATAATAATTCGTTTAACTTGTGTTGAAAAATTCTTATGGTTTCTCGAGATGTTTGTTTTATAGTATGCAGATTGTAGCAGTGTGTTGCTGAGAAGTTTGGTGAAGAGGAGTTTGCTTGGATGCATGGTAGAACCTCCTTTCTAAATTGCAAACAAAGTTGAAGAGTTTTGAAGATTGCTATGCAAGTACTAAATTGGAGTTTACTCAAACGCTAACGATTTTGAAGATTTGGTTATTGGATACATCAGCTTAGGGGGAGTATGTTGCTGATAGAAGCCATTAAAGCTGAAGTTATCCAAAGACCAACGTTTTTCAAAGAAGTTAAAGATTGCAAGAAGATAGAAGACAAAGTTATTTTATGAAGCTATTGTCAATGGGGAGTTTATTGGTACATATTTGTGATAACAGCTCAGATTGGGTCTTTGGATATCTGGTAATTAGTAAAATGATAAACGGTTAGCAAGTTTAGTTTTGTAATAGTCAATTAGAAATAATTGGGCTAAACTAGACACCATATAGCATATGGTAGGCGAATTGGGCCTAGACCCAATAGCAGTCCATGTGGTGAAACCCTAGCCTAGTTGCATAACCTGTCTCTATATAAAGGGAGGTTGTCATTAGGGTTAAGGTTGCTTATTCAATTGCGCAGTGGGTTAGTGGCTCAGGGAATTACATCAGAGAGAGTTGAAAGATGGAGTCTTGAATTGATTGTAAATACTTGTGTTAGATAATCAATAGAAGTCAGCTTGAAAGTAAGCGTGTTCTTGTTCTTGTTCGGTTTTCTATGAAATCTGATCTAGGGATTCTGCACTCTAGATTAGATAGACGATTTTGTGACGATCCATACGGATTAGGGGACCTACATGAATCTAGTCAAGCTTGACTCCATTAAAAGTTGACATTACTGAGGGGTTTTTGAAAATCGCTCAACCTCTCATTGCTGTAATTCAAAAGGGTACCACTTATAAGTGGGGTGATGCCCAAAAATCCCCATTTTAACTCCTGAAGGAGAAACTTGTTGCGCACCCATCCTATCCCTACCAGAATATACCAAACATTTTTCGTGTAATGTGACGCATCTATTCAAAGTCTTGGTTGCCTTTTGATGCAACGCGAAAAAGTAATTGCCTACGCATCTCATCAGCACAAGGTTCACAAAAAACTACACTATCCACGATTTGGAATTGGGAGCAAATTTCCATGGATTTCATTACCGATCTACCCAGAACTCAAAGCAGGAACGACACCATTTGGATGTTCGTGGACCGCCTAACCAAGTCAGCTCACTTCATCGCGATGAAAGAAACCAATAAGTTTTCCAAGCTTGCCAGCATATACTTGAAGGAACTAGTTGCTAGACACGGAGTGCCGATCTCTATCATCTCTGATTGTGACCCACATTTCACATCTGATGTGTGGCAAGCTATGCACAAATCATTCGGCTCACGTCTGTACATGAGCACAACCTATCATCCACAAACTGATGGTCAAACCGAGCACACCATTCAAACCCTAGAAGGCATGTTGTGGGCATGTGTCTTCGATTTCGGTAACGGGTTGGAAAGATGCCTACCTCTGATGGAACTCTCTTGTAACAATAGATAACACACCAGTATTCAGGGCGCACCATTCGAAGCACTGTACGGACGGAATTCCAATCACCTCATTATTGGACTAAAGTTGGAGACAGTCAAATCACTGGCCCTGAACTCGTGTTTGAAACTTCAGAGAAGATCGTTGAGTTAGAAACCGAATGATGGCAACTCACGATCGTTAGAAACGCTACACTGATAAGCATAGAAAACCATTGGAATTCCAAGTTGGTCAAAGGGTTTTATTAAAAGTCTCACCTTGGAAGGGTGTGGACCATTTTGGGAAACAAGGAAAGCTCAATTCGCGTTATGTTAGAACATTCGAGATCATGGAAAGAATTGTCACAGTGGCGTATAGACAGAAGTTACCTGAAGAACTCATTGGTGTGCACAATGTCTTTTATGTATCTAATCTTAAGAAGTGCCTATCTAATGAGACACTCGTAATTACATTCAAAGAGCTCAAGATTGATGATCAACTTCGTCTCAATAAGGAACAAGTCAATATCATGGATTGGGAGATCAAGACACTCAAGCGTAGTAGGATTCCGATTGTTCGAGTTCATTGGAACTCAAAATGTGGCCCAGTGTTTACTTGGAAATGGGAAGATCAGATCATGCGCAAGTATCCTCTGTTTTTTAAGAATAATGCACCTAGTGCTAAAGCTACTACTGAATTTCGGGACGAAATTCCAAATCAACGGGGATGATGTGACACCTCGCGAAAACCCTTAACGACACTAGATTCTTCAGTGATTGTTCGCAAATTTCAGGACAAAATTTCTTTCAACTTAGGGATGATGTGACAACCCATGTTTACGAGGTTAGCATCGTCGTTCACGTTTATACATTATGTTTGTTACACGTTGCGTTTCCCTGTCACATAATTTATCATGATTCGTCAAATTAATTTTATTTTATTAATCAAACGTGCCATGTATATATATTACTCTACATATATAAACCGAATGAATCGAAACGAAAACTTGTTCGCTTAGCCCGATCTAACAACATGTTTTACCAAACCCGAAACCCCCACTCTTGGCCCAAAAATCTTAAACCGCCACCCCATGCCCTCTTTACAAACCTCTTTCATTTACGGCCCCTTCAGCCCAGTTCAGGTGTGGCCCAAGTCAATTAACCCCAAACCACCATTCCGCTTTATACGTATATGCATGTAGTTACTGGAACCCATAACCCTAATGTATGATATTTAACTCTCTGCTCCTCTCCTCCTCTCTAGTCGACAAAGTAACACTCGGCAAGCCCCAGATCCATTCGGTTCAAGATTCTAGAGATCCACATTACCATCTCTTTGACTCAGACACGGTTGATCATCTTCGCTACTATTTGATCTTTATTTCTAAACGAGCAAAACAAATGTGAGTTCACACCTTTACTAAAAGCATGTATTCCCGGTGGTTGGAAAGCTCACTTTCCCAGATATGGGATTGCCTTAGTATTCCTGGTATGGGATACTGTTAACTTCACTTTCCCTGGTTAGGAGACTGCCTAGTATTCCTAGTGATGGATACTATTAAATACTATTTATATTTCATGTCTTTAGCGTACTAAACGAACTCTATTTGAAAGTCCCCACACATTATACTTAATAATTGTCGGGGCGTGGTGAATGGGATATTAGTTGATAGCGCTATTAAGTTTGACGAACCACACACTGTACCTAGGAGGACGAGTGTGAAGTTTTATGCCTTGGAAACTGGTTAATGATGATAGACATTGACCTAGGGAAGATACAACTTAAAGAGTCATAGTTTTGGTACCACATAGCTTAGTAGCTTAAAGATGGGCTAGCTCCCCATGACATGTTTTATAAATTAAGTAATTTAACAACCTAAGTTTTTTTAAAACAATACTAAGAAAAATCGTGAACTCGCCAAATTTATGTTGACACACTACTACATGCTTTGTAGGTCGTTAGGTACAATTATGGACGAATGTTGCAATCGGCTGGAGTGTGTGGTTCGTAAGCCTTATGTTTTGTACATTTATTAAACTTGTGGTTTTAAGTTTATGATCGTTTACTTTATTTTTCCGCAGCTAACTTAAACTATGTTTTTGTACTTTTAACTATTGATCACTAATCGTGTTGATTGTGATGATTTTACAACTTAAATAATTGGTTCAACATAATTAGTGGGTGGATCCTGGTTAGTCGCACGCCTTGCGGTAAACCCCACATGTGGAATTTGAGGGTGTGACACCTTTCTTCATAGACACACACCCTTCATATTTCATTTAAAAAGCAATCTAGATGGATTGAGTAGTTCTCTGATGTTGAAGTAGTGTGAATATGTCTTCATTGATTACTTGTTGAAGAAGATTCAACATATTTTTCTCTCTCATGAACTTTTCTTTTCCCAGCTTGAGTGATCCGGGTTAAGCTAATCTTTTAAACATTCTCTCTGATGGGCATGGTGTATTATTCTTCTATTGCCATCAAACCTCTCATGCCAACGTTTGTAATCATCTATACGGATAAGTTTCGGTGGCATGGTCTAGTTCCCATGTCGTTGTCCAGATTGAGGCTTTGAACCACCATCATGGGGGTTATGGCAAACGCGTTGTAAACTCTTTTTCTATTGTAAAAATAGTTTGGTACGAATGTAAGAACTTTGGTGCGAAAGAGTAGTTCGTGCGGGTACAAGAAACTGATTGAAAAAGATCCCTTTGGTGCGGATGTACTGGTTCATGCGAACTAAAACAAAAATAAACAAACTTTGTTTACGTTGATGCGAATGGTAACTTTTCAGATGGATGAAGTTACTTCCGTGCGGACGTAGTATGTCCGTGAAAACATGAAAAATAAAGTTTTCTCATTTTTTTACATTTTTTGCATAATTCTGATTGAATTTTAAGCTGAATTTTCAAAGGCTTTGTCAAAAACGTGTTTTTTATAACCCTTGAAAAAATCAGTTCATTTTAGCGGTTAAATGGGTGAGAAATGAAGAAAGTGAATAGAAAATGAGTAGAAAGCAGTCTTCAATATCTTGATCTTGTATAATGTCTCAGATATCAGCCTCCAAGCTCTGATACCACTAGTTAGGACCGTTTTCTATAGACGTTTAGCACAGGCGATATCTATAACCTAGTCAATATGTGTGGAATCCATTTTGATTAGGCAACAATACAAGATTAGTTAATTTCATTAATGTATCAACGGTAACAATCACAAAACCAATCCATAGAGCTTTGCCTTAAGTTCAGCAAAAATCGACCAAACACTATGTCCTCAAGACTATTTATACTACATTGAGAATCCTTCATGTAGACTAATACTTCCATATGGATTTACTACAAATACATACATATGAAAACTCTTACATTTTAACCTATTACATACAGGACACGACTCGATGATCTAGGCAGCTGATATTGTGTAACAACATAATGTATAGGACAGTAAATTAGTGTGATTAGGGTTTTGAGTTTGGATTTTAATGTAACACATGCTCATACACGCATATGTGCACATACACGTGTATGAGCATATCCCATCCGCATGCATGAAGGCACATGCGCATGATGTGCCAATAAATATCAAGTCTTCATGCGTGTGGAACCAACTTTCACTTTTTTGAGCTTTGAGGAATTTGATCATTTTGTAACGATTTGTTGTTCAATTGATAA
This sequence comes from Scalesia atractyloides, assembly GCA_947069175.1. Taxonomy (NCBI): domain Eukaryota; kingdom Viridiplantae; phylum Streptophyta; class Magnoliopsida; order Asterales; family Asteraceae; genus Scalesia; species Scalesia atractyloides. Next base: position 45,006,954 of record CAMTDV010000008.1, on the reverse strand, counting down.
TGAAACTTTGAATTACGATATAAGTGTATTAAAAGGTATGCCATGAATTTCGTGAGTGATATGATCTGGTAGATATTCGGTTATTGATCTGTTTGTGTTTTTGACATTTCTAGCCATGAAATACGATCCTACATGGAGTAGTACAGCATAAAGCAGCCCTGAATTTGTCTCCCAACCATGCCTCTATCCGTTCTCGCTAACCAATCAGATCCAGAAACGACCAATCTGTAGTCCTAAATTGAAGCAAATCGGTCCCTACCAATGTATCAAGCTCGAACTGTAATAGTGGATTTTCCCTTATATTCGTACTTCAGCACATCGTTAAATGCTCTATAGTATGATACTTTATCTTCCTAGCTCTCGGGTTTGGGAAATTAACTTGTTCAACCAGGTCTCCTTGATGTACCAGTAGGCAAAACACATGAAATAATCAACTTACCATTGTGATACACATATAATAAACTATGTATGAGTGGGTAAGATATCAGTGGCGTATGGTTTTATAACCTTAAATCTTGCGTTGATAGATTGCCAAAATCTAAGGTTTTAGGTCTTTATATCGTTATTTCATCTGGGGTATCAAGGTTGTCCTTCTGCTACATCCAGATATATGCTGACCAAGGCACAACCAGGATATCTTAAAAGGCTAAAATGCCAAATCCCAAAAATTAAAGAAGCTCTCCTAGAGAGTCATTCAAATGTGCAAATTGCATTATTCGTACCAAAATTTGGTATTTGCCCTAACCCTCGTTGGATATTGGTCTCTTTGCTGTACGAAAGTACTGACCTAAACACCAATTATCTAACATTGTAAATTAAAAAGGATGAATTTCGGTATACTCACCTACTACGATGAATTTTTTTGCATACCTTGATCTTGGGGGTATGTCCTGAAGTGGGACACACTAATATATCAGTATAAATTAACTAACCATATCACATGGTAATGGTACTTAAAATGTTCATGTATTTTTGTTTAAGTTGATAAACAATACTGGAAATCGTCTTGAACTGCTTATCATGAATATTGCATAAATAATAATCAGGTAGTGTGAAAACAGGTTGATGTTGCTGATATGATCTTCTTAACGGTGATTCTCACAAAAATAGAGTGTTTATTTTCTTGTTAGTTATTAGTTTTAAGAATATATAGAAATACAAAAAGATTTGTTTTTAAAGTCTCCCATTTTGAACTGATAAGTGTTTGTTTTTGCATGATAAGATAAAATATTGGTTTATCTTTAATGTGGAAAAGGACTAATGGTTTTTCGAGTTACTTGCTTGTGATTCTAAACAAATTGATGCAGTTATCAAAATGAAGTGCAGAATTCAAGTAAAGTACATTTTTAGAATGGAGTGCAGAATGTGTGCAGATGCATGGTAGGATCCTTCTACTACATTGCAAAGGGAGATATCGATGAGTTTGGATATACGGGCTTAAACAGAGAATGCTAGTTTAAAGTTTTGGTGATTGGATGCATCAGCAAAGGGGGAGTCTGTTGATGTCAGAATCTGTTTGTAGCTGAAGCTATCCAAAGACCTGAAGATCACAAGATGTTTGAAGACAAAATTACACTATGAAGCTATTGTCATGGGGGAGTCTGTTGGTGCATATTTGTGACAACAACTTAATAGTTTAATAGTTTCGTCTTTGGATATTTCGTATTGGGCTTAGCATTTGTGTTTAGCTTGTTTAGAGTTGTAATGGGCTTGGAGAATGGCCTAGCCCAGTATAAAGCCTAGTATGCAGACATGTAGTATATATACATGTTGTGCATTAGAGTTTTAGAGTTGTTGGTTGAACAGAACAGAGAGGAGTGTAAGAAATCTACAGAGAGTGGCTAAGAGATTTCTAGAGAGTCTTGAATTGATTGTAAACCTTTGTGTTGGATAATCAATAGAAGACAGTTTGAAGGAAAATGTTCTTGTTCGTGTTCTTGTTTCTGTGAAATATGATCTAGGGGATTCCTCACTCTAGATTAGATAGACGATTCTGTGAAGATCCATAAGGACTAGGGGACCTACATATATCTTGAAGTCTCCTTACAATCGCCTCTTTATTCATTCTCAACACATCAAGAAACTTGAAAGTTCCTCTTCCGTCAATTTGAAGATATTATGACAGGCAAACTCGAACCCTTGGGACTCCACGGTTTTTCCTCCTGGTCAACCTCATAAACCTCAGCAACTAACTCCTCTCCCACCAAATCGGCTCCACAAATGTAGTCGAGATATTGTTCCACACATGAGATGAATGACTTTATGAAATAAATGGAATTGCATGTAACAATAATCGTCTTGACCACCCAGATGTTGCATAGACCTATCAACCTTAAACATGAGATTTTCATCACCTACACGGAGTGTGTTCTTATTTTCAAAGGCATCCATGATTGCCTTTAGGGTACGTAAGAATGAGCGACCTAAAATGATAGGAACTCTCTCGTCGGCCTCCATATCAAGAATAATGAAATCCATGAGGAAGACAAAATTATCAACTTTAACGAGCAAATTTTAAACAATTCCCCTTAGATATTTAACTAAACGGTCGACTAAGGACAAAGACATACGTGTGGGTGTGAGTTCACCTAGGTCTAGCTTTTCATATAGAGAAAGAGGAATCAAATAGATGCTAACACCTAATTCGGCTAAGGTTTGGCTTGTGGTGTTGCTACCAAACAAGCACAGGATCGTGAAGATTCCCGGGTGTGTCAATTTCTCCGGTAGTTTACTCAAAACCACCGCGAAACAACTGTCGGTCAAAGGAATGTTCGAAATTTCCCCCAGTTTATCCTTTTCTTTAAGAAGATACCTCAAAAACTTGGCATATTTGAGCATATGCTGAAGGGCCTCGATGAATGGAAGGTTTATTGTAAGTTGTTTGAACATGTCGAGGAATACAAGTATTCCTTAGCATATTTTTAATGCTTAAGGTGGGCGGGGTACGAAACGTGCGAATGATCGATAAGCAACCTCTATTGGTATCTTTTCCAAATTCTACTCTACTTGAGACTCACTGTTTGCTCACCTTCCCAAGAACCTCCATCTCTATCTCCTAATCTACTAACTCTTCCTCCTCCATCTCAACTGACTCTCTAAATACATCCTCTCCTAGACCTCTACCGCTACGAGTGGTGACCGCTTTCAAGTGAGCGCACGGGTTAGTTTGAGTGTTACCCAAAAACTATCCAGGTCTGTTCCTCCAAAAGCCTATCAATGTCACCAACAAACCGCTGAAGATCTAAGAATGCGGATTGTTGATTTTTTAAAAGAATACCATGCTCCACTAGGGTTTTCTGAGTGACCTGATCCTTAACAACTAGTTGAGACATAACTCCTCTATCCTCACTAACCCACTACCTGAACCTTCACCACTAGTTGAACCCTGACCACCTGAACCCCACTAGCGAACTGACCCTTCACCCGGTTAGGATTAAGATTCGATTGGAAACTGGGCCCAAGTCTGGGGTTTACAAGTCTAGGGGTTTCAAAGAAGAACACCAGTTTGAGTTGTTGTTTCTCCAACTCGGTTATAATTATTCTTATTAAACACATTGGTTGGACCCCTATTTTGACCTCCTATGAACTCTACCTGCTCCTCGGACATCAATTGACACTCAAGAGTACGGTGACCCGCTACGTATTTCACAGTTATCTAGCTTAGATTTTATTTCTTTCATCTCACGGGCCAGGATCTCTAGAGAAGCAGCTACACTAGTATCTAGAGTGACCTACTAAATACCTCGTGCAGATGAGGATGTACTAGTGACATGAATAGAATTCCTGTTGACTGACTGTTTCTCACACTCAAATTATGCAAAGCTTTTAAAGAGGTCACTGCATTCAACCACACTTTTCTTTCCAAAAGGTGGCCTCCTACTAAAGTATCGAAACGAGCCTTGGTTTCATTAGTGAGCCAAGAATTTCTATACAAGGGCCCAATCAGAGTGACCGTATTGGGAGCATCTAGCTAGCAAGTTTTGGAACCGCTCCCAAGCAAGGTAATAAGGCTCGTCCGGTTCCATGCAGAACAAGTGAATCTAGTCATGAAGGAAAGATGCCTAAGCAGGTGGGAAGTATTTGTTGAGAAACCCGTTTCGAAGGGCTGCATAAGTGGTGAAAGTTCCTGTAGGTTTCGAATTGAGCCAAGTAGTGGCTCGTCCCACAAGCGAGTTAGGGAAAAGCTGAAGAAAGATGGAATCATTAGTAGCACCTTGGAGCTTAAAAGTGCCTAGGATTCAGGTAAGGCGAGCTATATGCGCAAGTGCATCCTCGTCCTCATTATTGTGAAACTGACAAGAGTTTGTTAAGGAAGTCATGATGTACGAGGGGATTTACCATGAGTTTTCATTGGTGATTGGTGGGACAATGATAGGAAAATTCACACTGATGAAAACCCTGGTGGATTTGTTGGTGGATGGTATGACGGGCTGCCATTTGAATCCTAGGGTTTGGTCTAGGACTGGATGGTAGGGAATTATGTGGTGATGACTTTAGGGTAATGTCAAAACTGGGTGGTTTAGGTTGGAGAGTAGAGTCAGAAAAGGGCGAGCTTGAGGAAGAAGTACTAACCTTTTTGTAGGATTGTGATAGCGTATGGGGCATTCACTGCAAACAGACACGACTGACATGTAAGAAGACTCCAGATACGACTCTACAAAGAAAGCAAAAAGACATGACTATTAGACTCCTACAACATAAAACAAAACACTAATAACACGTATGTATCAAGCAAGTATAATCAACGCTAATGAACGCAATCGCCAAGAGTCCCCGGCAACCGCGCCAAAAACTTAATGTGCTAAAAGTAGTTTATTAATTATTAACTAAGTTAACCTAATCTAGACACTAAGTTAAACTCTAGACTCTTTAAAACTCGACTAAACTACTAACCAGCAAGTGAACTGATCGGCTCGAGTATAGCTAAGTAATTCTGGAAAATGAACCCACGAGACTCTTTTGACTACGTGAACTAGACTCACTAGAACAATTGACTGACATGACAAACGTATTTTAAAATTTGAGAGGGGGTCTTCTAGTATCCTAAAATTTCAATTAATTAAATACTAACTAATCAAACGAACTAAGACGCAACTAGGAACTTGGATTGTACTCATATAATGATGAAACGACTTCCTAGGTTGGATTCCTACACAACATAGATTGGTTTCCTATTTGTATGACAACATTATCGAACCGAGTTCTTAATATACTAAACTTACCAGATGACCGAACAGGAACCTCGATCCTTCTCAAGAAGACACCTATGTAGACCTAATAAGTTGTTATATTACCGGTTATTACGGAGTTCCTCATTGCTTTTCCATCTATGTTAATAAAGTACCCGAAATTGACAATCAACCACACAATATAAAAGTCTAAGGTAACTATAGCAATTTACTTTGACTCGATTAACAAGAGTTGAAATGGAAACTAATGTGGTCTTTTCACAAAACTCCTAACTTTAGCAATCTGACAACCTAGACAAACTGATAATCTCTCACCTCACGCACATTAAGATTAGTTGAATACCTAAACCTACTTGATTCATGAATATAACTCCTATGTTGTATTAGCTAATTAACCATAAAAATCAAAAGCACAAGTGATTAAGATCTAACATGGACCTATTATATGAAAGACATTCAAGTAGGCACGTGTGAAGATAATAAACATGAAATCAAGTACACATATAAATCAAATCAAAGTTACTAAGTCTTTACTATATTAACAATCCATAAACAACGTCATTAACCAATAAAAATCAAAACTTTATCATGTATTCATCCTTCCTATGTAGTTCAAAAGTTACTAGCCAAGAATCATGGTGAGAAGAAGAAGAAGAAAAAAAAACAAGAAACAAGTGCAAAACATAGTTTTAACAACAATAGTATGGATAAACTAGGAAACTTGGAAGACGGAACCCGTTATCTTCAATCCTAGATCTTCGTATCTTCGACCGTGTTAACACCATGCTACAAAATCTTTAATTTCTTGAGTTTCCAGCTCCAAATTCGTCTAGAGTACTTTTAGTTTCGTAGGGTTCTTTGTTTTTTTTTTAGTTAAGGATGTTTATATATAACTTTTCAACTCAAACCCATCAAGGAAATGAAACTTTCTGTGAAAATAAGCTCCACGTGTCGCGCCAGGACCATTAGTGATTTGGCCGCATGACGCGGTGTTGTGAAAGTCATCAACAGTTAAACACCCCTCATCAACAAGGCTATTTTTCTTGAAATCCGTGTTGTTTCAGCTATCGATCTCCTGAACTCGTTCTGGTGCTCGGTTTTTGACAATTACGATCCATTTTTCTCCTTTTAAGCAATTTTTAACTCCTGAGACCTGGAAAACACAAATAGATCAGTAATATACATGCTAACTAAAATCGAAACTAAAATTAATGTAAATTGTGCAAACTTTACACGGAAAATGGATGTATTTTGCAATACATCAAGAACGTATGAGTTTATGTTTGTTTTGTTTTGTAAATTACTCATCTGTGCACAGGAGTCCTACACACACATAAGGAAGCCAGAGTGTAGGAGTCCTGCGCACGGACCACTACGATTTATAAATAGGGTAGTCTGTGCGTAGGAGCTCATAACTCAAGATTTTGGAGCTTTTGCATGTTTGTAATCAGAGTTGTTATGTTGCCGAAATTTTAAATCAATTAGATATATTATGAAATTCTAAGTATTCACTAGCTTATCGAATAAACTCTAAGTGTTCATTTGTGCGTTTTCCCAGTCTTGCTCAAGTCTACACCAGCACAAAAGATCCTACATAGCTCGCTTCATAGTTTAGATTTTTAGGGTTAAACTATAGGTTTAGCATTACGGTTTCTGGCTATGGTCCAAAGAGTCGGTTACAACGCCGTTAAAGCGAGTTCAGTCAAAGTTCGTTTAAGCCGGTTCTTAATTTTTTGGAGTTCCTCAATGAACCCAACTCTCACACACTGTATGTGAAAACTCATAAAATTTCCTTTTTACATGTACAAAACTCATTTTTAGATAAATTTCCGAGCTTATGCATATAAACTCATGTTAGAAACCATTTTAATAATAAAAAGTACACTTAAAAGGGTAAGAAAAAGTTTTCTACAAAATTAAGTTTTTTTTAGTAAAACGACCTATACATGTGTGTTTATATAGAAAAACTCAAAAAAATGTGTAAAATTAAATATTATACATGTAAAATGTGTTTTTAATAAGTTTTTTACATGGATAAGTCATGGTTCTCTATTTCTCCATTTTTTTAAAATAATTTTAACAGAAAGATTTAACTACTTGTTTTGTAAAATACAATAATATTTACTAATAAATTTAGCAGATAAACTTATAATAAACACGATTCAATTCTAGCATTTTGAAATTGTTCTGGAAACAAATTTATTTCGTAAGTATTTAATTGCATTGTTAGTAACAAAACTTTAACTTTTTTTTTCAAACCACAACAGCCCTATTTTAACAATATTATTACTAATTAACGTGTTAAAATGTCCAACCGGACACAATATTGATTTTTATTTAAATTGAAAATTTATAATAACTAATTTATAATTAATTATTTGTAATCTCAATTTCATTCGTCTTGTCTTTTCCCCCGTCCTTTTCCAATTTCAGTGACTTATAAAATCACATATAGTGCTCCTCGATATTTTTTGTTTGCTTTTGTTTTGTTTTTTCTTGCCAAAACCAAAATATATATATATATTATTACAAGAATTTAAATGATAATGTTTATTTATTGTAGAACGTAGTGTACCTATTTTTTAATTATAAATGTCACACTGTTCACTCGTTCGCTATAAAAATCTATAGCCTTGACAATTTTTGTGGGACATACAACCCAGACCTCTGTATCCGATAGTAATTAGAGATGATTGTATAAACTTTTTAGATTAACATGTTATAAATGATTTGATCAAAATATTTATTTTTATCAAATACTGGCTAAAATAGCTTGGATCAGAACCTTAGCCACTTTTTGTTAGTTTTTTGAAGTTCCTATTAATTAATTGTATAAACGTTAAGTAAACCCATAACAATCTTACTTACATAATATTTGTTTAGCACACGTTTTAAACTCTTAACCTATTTTTTGCGGAAAATTATATTTATACGTTTATACTTTTATTATGACAATTCTTATTGGATTTAGTCAAAGTAATTAGTATTAAAAAATTATACTATTATAGTATAATATTAATATAGAAATATTGAGAAGGATTTTAGATGTTAAACACCTTTTACATATTCAGGTTTTAAGAGAAGGGGTACAGTACACTTGCTCTAATCAAGTACATTCTATCATGTGAAATTTCAACCAAACTACTCTTATATCACAAAATACTAGTTACACCTTACTCTTGGCATAAACTATTTTTTTTCTTAATTTAAATAAAGTAAAATAAACATTACATAATTCAACATAAAAATTAAACATTATATAATTTAAATTAAACGTTAAACCTAAACATAATTAAATAAACACATAAATAAACTAAATATACATAATTAAACAAACATCCTTAACATTTGCCATGCAAAAACGTGTTTAAAATCACAGCCGTACATATGTTTGTAGTCGATGAGGGCCACTTGAATCGCGTCATCTTCCGTGACCTCACCATCGGCATTTTCCACATTGATGTAGAGCACATCAAAGCTTGCACTTTTCCCACGAATATCCATGAAACATGAATAAAGTTCATCCTTGTTTGGGTTGCTCTCACACATATAAATACAAAATTGTTAAAAAATCATGTCTCAAACTGAAGTCGTTCTACCATGAGGCGCTTTGTCATAAAGAGCTAAGAGTCAATATGTAGTCAGAGCTATCTCTTCTTCTTCAGTTCATGGTATCCTATCCATTTGAGATAAATTTTTGTAGAGAGAAATAAGGTGAAAATTAAGAGGGTTTTGTGTGATAAAATAGTGAAATTTGTTGGATTAAAATATAATAATTTAAAATAGAGGGAGTAATTTTATTTTTTTGAATTTGATTAAAATATGTAACAGTCATTTGACCTCGCAAACAGCATTAAGGCCATGAGTTCTCCTCCCCGTTCAATCAACCTGCCAAGCATACTCTTGTGGGTGGCGGCGGTGTCGTGGCACGGCTTCAAACCCGAAGAGAGTACCTGTGAGGGTGCCCCATCCCACCTTATGATAGGTTGTTAATTCTTTTCTTTTTTTGGCAGCGAAAATTTTATGTTGTATAAACAAAAGCCACCAAACGAATTTCCTTTTGGCTGAAATATTATGACGACTGAATTCTATTTCTTGATTTACTAACTGTGTTAAATCACCAAACACGTCTGGTAGACCTACGTAGTAAAATAGGGGTGTGTGTGACTGTGTTAGTTTACTATTAAAGAAGTTGTTTTATAGTTAATAAGTTGAAAAATATTTCTGTAACTTAATCATCTGAAGTTTTAAAAACGAGTTATTGTAAATGCCTTTTTTTTGGTTTATTTAATCAATCAGATTTATTAAAATTGGAGTTATCAGCAAATGTACATGTTGTTTGGAGAATAAACATGAGTTGTAATGGTAATAAATTAGGAATTTTGTAAGCTGGCAAAAGTAGTGTCCCATTTGCCCAACAACTACTTATTTCCTAGAGGATTAAGATTAAATACAATTATTCTATTAATTTTAGATTTTAAAGGTTGAGATTAGTTTAGGGAAAAGAAAATAATATAAGGGCATAAAAGGAATCACACATATATTGACAAGGCACATGCAATTTCACTCATCAAATTTTAAACGTTCAAAACTTTTTCATACGACATTTGTTTATTTTTAAAAAAATCACCAAGCGTTTTTTTTATATTTAATATGGGTATGATATTACTATATAAAAATAAAGTAAAAATATTCACTTTTACTGTGTTTTCTTTGTATTGTGTTAAATGTTGTGACCACTGTATCTTTCAACTGGGTTTTGATCCTTAGATTTTTTATTAATGTTTCTATATATTCTGTTATCATCAAAACTTATAACACGGTGTTAATTTGGGTTCTGGTCATTGCATTTTTATCAGAACCTATAACATAATTTATGACACAATGAAAATGATATTATATTTGGGTACTTTATACATTGTGTTATAATTTCTAGTCATTGTGTTTATTTTTCTATTTATTGTGTTTTAATCTGTTATGCATTGTGTATTAGTCTGTTGTCCATTGTGTTTTAGTATGTTGTCCCTTGTGTCTTTTATTTGCTCTCACTAATTGTGTCTTTTATCTGTCGTTATCAATTGTGTTTTTTGTTTGATACTTATTGTGTGTTACGTTATGTCCATCGATTGTGTTTTTGATCTATTTTATATTGTGTTTTTAGTTTGAACTCATCATGTTTTACATTATGTGCATTGTGTATTTATTTGTTATCATCAATTGTGTTTTTGGTGTGCTTTCCATTCTGTTTTTAGTTTGATACTTATTGTGTTTTATGTTATGTCTATTGTGTAATATGCAAGTGAGTTTTCTCATTTTGTTTTAAATTATATCCATTCTGTAATACGTAAGTGAGTTTTTGAATTTTTTTAAATATAACAATATGGTACTGATATTAAAAATAAAAACACGCTCGATTTTATGGTATAATTTTTTAGAAAAACAAATGATGTATAAAAAAGTTATGAACGTTTAAAAATATGGAGGAAATAACATGTGACTTGCATGTGCATAATTCTTTTATTTTCTTTGACAAAATTAACCTTTCCAATTGATTTCTTTTACAAATTATAAGGGAATTTTGACGATTTATGAAATTAAAGTGCATTCACAGTTTTTTTCTATAATTTGTAATATAAATACTACCATTAAATATTTAATTGTACCTAATATAAAAATATATGTAGATGCTCTCTTAAACAAAATACCTAGGAGAATTTATGTTCATGGGATTCATTTGGGAGTCTCATGTTATATTGGATCCATAGCACATGCTTTATTATTTTCTTCATGAGATATCTCAATTATATAATTATAAATTTATATTTCAAAATAATTTTTTAGCCATATAATAGCGTTGTTTTAAGATTTAATAAGTGTAAATTCCAAAAATCTGGATCTATTAACGATATCACACAATCACAAAGGATGGACGGAATCCAAACTTAGTGATCTTCAAGAAAACAGAAGTAATGAAGAACAACACGAATCAACTTTAACACCTTGCACACGATTCTATTACTTGAATAAGTAAAATCGTCTGGTACAAGATGGAGGCTCTCTATAGAGAAATCTCAGAAGTCTTCAAAAGTCTTTCTAAGTTGCAACCCTAGGAATGACATAATATTCTAGTTAAGGATGAGGTAAGAAAAGATCAGCACAAATTTAGGGGAAAATATGAGGTAAGAAAATCCCAAAAGTCTTCAAAAGTCTTTCTAAGTTGCAACTAGGAATGACATAGTATTCTATTTATACCTAGGGTTTGCCCATGCCACTCATGGGCTTCCCTTGGGGTTGCCTGGCCCACATGGCCTATGGCATACCCAAATGACGTATAAAGGTGTCACACCCTCAATTTCCACTTTCGGAGTATTACCGTGAGGCGTGTGATCAAACCAGAATCTCAGACACTAGCAATATCGAACGACTCTTTATGATTTATTTAAACGTTTTCCAAAAACATTTGTTGTAAACATGCATAGTCATTTTCAAAATATCAAGGTTTCAAAGTTTAGCGGAAGCATTAAAATAAAGTAACGGGGGCCGACATAAACGCCAAAACCAAAATCCCAAAAATTATTCGTAAATAAAGACTCGATAAAAACGTCTTCATCAAATGCAAGTGAGTGCACCTAGCGCTCATAGCGTCCTGATAAACATGCAAAGAAACAAGTGTCAACATTAAAGAAGAGTGAGTTCACAAGTTCGGTTTAAAAGATTGTTTTCCCCCGTTGTCCCTAACCCAGGATAACGATGTAGTTCCATTATTCCTAACCTGGAATAATAAGGTTGGTTCGTAAATAAGTTCAATGTTAACATGTAGGTAGCGAGCCTAAAGTTACGTCACATAAGAGTTCGCGATCGAAGCTGACTGTTGTTGCCTTTGTGTTGCCAGGTCTATCACTGACCATGGCGAAAGTTAGGCCAAATTAATCACCCGTTGACCATTCCCGGTCGGCTAGCGCGACTAGCTCGGGTGGGGCTTGTCGAGCCCAGTAGTACTACTATAATTTTCCCGCTATCTGACCCAATACTAACAACCGAGAGTTGGTTGAGGACTTCCGTGATAAAGCTACTTAGTGACCATAACATACATTAACATTAACTTAGTTACTGAATAGTTAACGACGTTAATTTCGCATAACGTAAAAGATAGAGTTGTAGAGCGTATACATGTTTCTCCCCCTGTTGTTCAAAACCGGATAAAATAGGGGCCGTGAACTCACCTTAAATTGCTCGGTTAGAATAACGCAAAAGAAGCAAATGATGGAACCGCTAATCGCGTCCTAACATGTCAACCAATTTAAAGTTAGTGTGTGAACACACTGACACAAAACCCTACGCATAACTAACACACAGTACGGCACACGTAATAACTAATTCGAAACCATAATCATGCATGCAAAGTATCACAATACAAAACAACGATCAAACCAACTTTTCATAAACACAAGATAACTCATACAACACTTAGGCACACAAACGAAAGTTATCATGTTTCAGCTTGTACGCTCATAACTGGGCTGTTTTCGAGGATTTTTATAAAATAGTTCCAACGTTCAAAAATTCCATTTTTTTTACAGGAGGTGTCAATTAGACTGTAGAATTTTGTATAAAATTTTCAAATCCTAAATCTTTACCGATTATTTATAAACATTTATATACTAGGCTGTAGTCTGATTCGTCGCTTTCTGACTGCAGTACACGAGAAATATTATTTAAAAATCATCGTTCATCTTAACAAAATTCCAGTTAGAGATTTTGGAAACTCCCGTCTCCAGTTACTATACAGATTTCGTGACCTAACCTCATACAGACTATGAGATCCGACTCGATAAACAACCTGCAAATTCTGCAGAATTTACGCAGCTTCAGATGCTGCTCTAAATGACAATTTAAAAATAGCAAACAAGCTCAGAAAAATATGAATCCGGCGACATTTGAAGCGTTTTTCAAAAATACATGTTTTAGGCTTCAGAAAATCCACTTTTCAATAAATAATGATCAGGTTACAGCCAACTGAAGTTGGCTGTAAATGTCAATCAGCTCACTGTTTTCAACTTTATCGCATTAGAACATGTTTAAACGGCCACGACGCTTAGTTGTATTGATTAACAGCAGGTTAACTTGTCAAATATCATCATGTATATCAGTATTCATGCAAATCCTAAGCATATATCATGATCTTTATAGATAAAACGCAGCCTACGATTTTAATACTCAAACATATCATCACAACCACAAGGATTCGCATATTCATCCGAACTAATCATACACCACAACACTTTTTCATAATAATAATCATACAGGCACATAATCATGATCTTGATTACACAAAACTTAGTGTGAATCGCAATACAATTAAACCCTAACCTTGAAACGATGATGATTAGCGAACCGGGACAAGCTTGGAATCTATCTGAGGGGTGTAGACTTGCGCGACCGTGAGAGGGGGGGGGGCTGCCGTCGACTTCAAGTTAGAGTATTAGGGTTTTGTTTTTTTTTTGAAGGCTACCCACTACATGCATGTATACATAAAGGGGGGGGGGTCGCGATAGGGGGGGGGTTTGGGTTAGTTCCTTGGACCGCAAGTTTGGGTTATTTCCTTGGGCCGCAAGGAGGTGTGGGTCGCAAGGGGGTGTGGGTGGCGGGTTGGGTTTGCTTGGTCGCGAAGTCGAAACGTTTCACAGGCTTGGTTTGGTTTATAAATAGAAGTTACTAAAATATTATTCGCGACACGGAGTTTATAAAATATTAAATCACGTATTTGGAGTGAGACGCAATAGATTCACAAACGTCTAATAACACATAGCACGTAATTTAGATACAACCCGTCTAATAACACATAGCACGTAATTCACCCAATAGATTCACAAAGTTAGCGTAGTTATTGCGAGCGTGTAATTTAATTCTCCGAATTAAATCAGCGTAGGATGAATAACAATAAGGTAGCGCGTTTAAGATACCTAAAAAGCCGGGATGTCACATTATCCCCATGTTGAAAGAATTTTCGTCCCAAAAATTGAGTAAACGAGGTTTAGAATGCAACGCACAAAGATTCAGTTTGTTAGAACGGTACAAGTAAATCCCAGGCTGTCATATCATCCCCATGTTGAAAGAATCTTGTCTCGAAATTCAGTTGGCGGTAACGTCAGATTGCTGCTCAGCTGCAAAAAGGTGTGGATATTTACTTTTCATTTGGTCCTCTCTTTCCCACGTGAACTATGGTCCACGCTTAGAGTTCCAACGAACCTTGACGATCGGTATCTTGCTGTGCCTTCGAGTCTTAATCTCACGGTCCATGATCTCGATAGGTTGTTCCACAAAATGCAGTTGCTCATCCACTTGAATCTCATCCAATGGAATGACTAGGGTCTCATCTGATAGAGGCTTCTTCAGATTGGACACGTGAAAAACGTTGTGAACTCCACTGAGTTCGGCAGGAAGGTCTAACTGATAACCTACGGGCCCGATACGCTTCGAAATCACAAATGGGCCTACGTACCGTGGATTTAGTTTGCCTCGTTTCCCAAAACGAAGTACACCTTTCCAGGGTGACACTTTCAGTAGGACGCGGTCACCTACTTGAAATTCGAGTGGTTTGCGTCGTTGATCAGCGTAACTTTTATGTCGATCCTGTGCCGCTGCCATGCGGTTTCTGATTTGCACAATCATCTCAGGACCTGTGAGTTGACTGTCACCGACTTCTACCCAACAGACCGGTGATCTACATTTGCGACTGTATAATGCTTCAAACGGTGCTGCCTGAATACTCGTATGGTAACTGTTGTTATACGAGAATTCCACCAAAGCAGATGGATTTCCCAACTGTTCCCGAAGTCTACCACACATACCCTAAGCATGTCCTCCAAGGTCTGAATGGTCCTTTCACTTTGACCATCCATCTGAGGGTGGTAAGCAGTGCTCATATCTAAGCGTGTACCCAATGCTTTCTGAAGTGACTGCCAAAAGTTGGACGTGAAACGAGCATCTCTGTCTGAAATGATGGACGTTGGCACCCCGTGCTGAGAAACCACTTCCTTAATGTAGATGCGAGTCAACTTATCCATCTTATCTGTTTCTTTGGTCACTAGGAACTGTGCAGACTTAGTTAGACGATCCACAAATTACCCAGATGGTATCGCAACCACCCGGAGTTCACGGGAGTTTAGTGATAAAGGCCATCGAGATCTGATCCCATTTCCACACCGGGATCTCAGGTTGTTGAAGTAGCCATGATGGCTTCTTGTATTCCACCTTGACTTTCACACAAACACTTGCTCACGTAGGTCGCTATATCCGCTTTCATGTTGGGCCACCAGTACGCGGCTTTAAGGTCTTGATACATCTTATCCAAACCAGGATGGACAGAGTATCGGGATTTGTGAGCTTCGTCCATAACTAGCTTCCTGAGGTTTCTGTAGAGAGGTACCCATATACGATTCATGAAATACCGGGCACCATTAGGTTTCACTTCCCAATCGCGATCCATCTTTCCCACAGATTCGACCTTGATGTTCTCTTCTTTAACTGCTTCTAGCTGCGTGTCGCGTATTTGTTCGGGTAACTCAGAATGAATTGTGAACTGTAGTGCTCGTACCCGACGAGGTTTCAAGTGCTCCTTCCGACTGAGGGCATCAGCTACCACGTTAGCTTTACCCGGGTGATACCGAATGGCACATTCATAATCGTTCAGGAGTTCGACCCAGCGATGTTGTCGCATGTTCAACTCCTTCTGGTCAAAAATATGCTGGAGGCTCTTGTGATCCGTATAGATTGTGCACCTTGTTCCATATAGGTAGTGTCTCCAAATCTTAAGTGCAAACACAACTGCTCCCAATTTCAAGTCATGTGTCGTGTGGTTCTTCTCGTGGACCTTCAACTGTCGGGATGCATACGCGATGACCTTATCACGTTGCATGAGTACACATCCCAACCCTGAATGGAAGCATCACAATATACCACAAAATCATCCGTCCCCTCTGGCAAGGACAAAATGGGCGCACTGCAAAGCTTCTGCTTTAGTAATTGAAATGCTGCTTCCTGTTTGTCACCCCAAGCATACTTGGTGCCCTTCTGAGTGAGAATGGTAAGCGGTTGTGCGATCTTGGAAAATCCCTCGATGAAACGTCTGTAGTAACCAGCCAAACCCAAAAATTGGCGGATCTCTGTCGGTGTCCCGGGTGCTTCACAGTTTGCATCAATCTTGGCGGGATCAATGTGAATACCCTTTTCATTCACGATATGCCCGAGACACTGAACTTCCCGAATCCAGAAATCACACTTCGAAAACTTGGCATATAGTTTCTCTTGTTGAAGTAGTTCCAGCAATAATCGCAGATGCTCAGCATGTTCTTCTTCACCCTTAGAGTAGATGAGTATATCATCGATGAACACGATGACAAACTTGTCGAGATACGGCTTACACACGCGGTTCATGACGTCCATGAACACCGCGGGTGCATAGGTGAGACCGAAGGGCCTGACCAAGAACTCATAATGGTTATACCGAGTGCGAAATGCCGTCTTGGAGATATCCTCCTCCCTGACGCGTAGCTGTGATAACCGGACCGTAGATCAATCTTGGAGTAGTAGCTTGACCCCTGAAGCTGGTCGAAAAGATTCTCGTTGCGAGGTAATGGGTATCGGTTCTTGACGGTAACCTTATTGAGTTCCTTGTAGTCGATGCACATGCAGAAGGTCCCGTCCTTCTTCTTGACAAAAAGGACCGGAGCTCCCCATGGCGAAGTACTGGGTCGGATAAATCCTTTTTCCAACAATTCCTGAAGTTGGGTAGACAGCTCTTGCAGCTCTGCTGGAGCTAAGCGGTACGGGGCCTTGGCGATAGGATTCGCATGGCTCGCCAATTCGATTTCAAACTCCACTTGTCGATGTGGTGGAAGACCGGGTAACTCCTCTGGAAACACATCGAGAAAGTCACGGACGACAGGGATATCTTCAATCCGCTTCTCGTCCTTAGACTGCTCGGTGACTAGTGCGAGCAAAGCAAAAGAGTTCTTCTTCTGAAGATACTTCTGAGCCTGCCTTCTCGCCTTGCACCATCAAGACTTCGTCGTCAGAGAGCGGAATACGGATAGCTTTCTCGAAACAGAGAACTTCAGCTCGGACGTCGGATAGCCAGTCCATTCTGGCTACCACATCAAAACTACCCAGGGTAATTGTCATCAGATCAATGGTGAAGGTGTGACCCGCAAGTTTAAGTTGACAGCCGGTCACTAGATGGGTCACATCTACAGATTTACCATGGGCTAGTTCTATGACGTAATGGGTCTCTAGGGGTTTAGGTGTGAGATTTAGGTTCTTTCTAAAAGACTCAGATATAAAACTCTTATCCGCACCCGTATCAAAAAGTACAGTAGCAAAATGATCGTTAAGGGGAAACTTACCGGTGACCACATTCGAGTCGTTTCTTGCCTCTCCACGGTCTAGCGTGAATGCACGTCCTTTGGCACCTCTTGTGCCACCATTTCCATTGTTGCCATTGTTGTTATTGTTGTTGGTGTTGTTGTTGTTGTTATTCCCACCGTTGTTGTTGTGGCGAAGTTGCGGGCAGTCTCGCTTGAAATGGGCAGTGCTACCGCACTGATAGCATCCCCGGTTATTACCATGCTGCTGACCCTGGTGCTGGTTCTGATTTTTTCGTGACATAATCTCCCCACGATAATCCTTTGCCGCATGTCCTGCTTTGCCACATCGTTGGCAGCGATTTTTGGCGCAAGGGCCGTGATGATGGAGGTTACAACGATTACATTGCGGCTTTCGACCCGCATAGCCGCTCGAGTTCTGGGTGTTGTTGGCAGACTGATTGTTGTGATCCCGATTGTTGTTGAAGTTGTTGGACCACTTCTGGTTTCCTTGTTGTGGCTGGGCTGATGAAGACTACCGAGCATGTGAGTCTTCGAATTTCCTTTTGTTGTCCGGGACAATTTCAGTTGCAACCCTAGGTGGTAACTTCCTTTGCTCCACCTCTTTATCGGTGAGTTTATGTGCCAGTCTAATCGCTTGATGCTCCGTCGTAGGGTTGCTAGACATTACCATGCCCTGGATCTCAGGGACCAGACCCCCAAGATAAAACTTAAGTCGTTTATCGACAGTGTTAGCCAAATCGGGACAAAGGAACACCAGATCATGATGTCTTGCCGTGTACGCTTCAATTTCTGACCCGACCATCTTGTTGTTCCATAACGCTTGTTCCAATTGCTGAACTCTGTCCCGCGGACAGTATTCCTCCTTGATTAGAGCTTTAAATTCGGTCCAGGCCATTGCGTTCGCCGCAACAAGTACACGCGTTTGGACTTGTGCGTTCCACTAGGTTAATGCTCTATCTTCCAACGTCGAGGCAGCGTACTTGACCTTATTAGCTTCAAGGCAATTGCACATTTCAAAAACCGATTCAGACTTTTCAACCCAATGGACCAGTCCTACAGGTCCTTCAACTCCCGTGAACTTGCTTGGTTTCGCATCAAGGAACATCTTGTAGGGGTTAAGACCCCCTCCTGCTGGTGGGTTAGGAACACCTGCCAGAGTAGCATTCACGTGTTCTTGGATTAAAGCGGCCAATTCTTCAGTTGACATGTTGAGATTTCCATGACGACCGGTTGCCATTTCAGATCTTCACAAGACAACATAAACACACACCGATAAGTATATTTCCAATATAGTTATCATATTCCACACTTCAATGATCAAACAATTTATATCAACCCAACAAATTAAACAATCAAAAGGAACATTCGATTAAATAAATTGTAATGTCTCACAAAATACCAACCAAACATATCAGTTTAATTATAAAATTTCCAAGTTCAAACATAAGTGGAAACAAACAAACTAAAGAAAACAAAACGGAGATTGGCGAGACGAGTTAGTCATCTATGTCTCCATCTCCCAAGTCGCTCACTACCGTCTTCCTCTTCAGCGTTTCCAGCTTCAACAGCCGGGTCCTGTTCCGGCTCTTCTTCCTCCGGATCCTCCTCCGGGTCTTCCTCTGGATCCTCATCTTCGTCCTCTACCGGTGCTGGTGGGGCCGGTGCTGGTGCGGGTACTGGGATAGGTGGTGCTTGGTTCTGCTCCAATTCGTGAATCCACCAACTGGACTCAAGAACTCTGTCTTCGAGCCAATCAGCCCTCAGCTGCTCAGCATGAAGGTCCTTAGCTAAAATGTTTCGAACTCTCCTATTCTCATCTTGCTCTTGCTCGAGCTTTCCAATTTTACCAGTCAGCTGACGTATCAGCCATCCCTGTGCTTTGATAGTCTCCTGCATTCTCTCTAGCTGTTCATGTTGTTTCCTTAACACATCTCTAAGTAGATCGTCCTCCACTCCTGAAGAGTTGACCGGTTTGACCGGTATAGTGGTGGTCGGACGGGAGGACGACTCCCCTCCTAGAGCGAGTCTTTTCCTAGCAGCTGAGCGTGTCTCCACGCCAAGAGGTGGTGAGGGTTCGACCATTGGTGCCTTCCCCGGCGCCCTCGATTGTCGAGACCTGTCGGATGATGATGATGACATAGCATGCTGGTTTGGTGTAGTTAGTTACGAGTTGCGTATATCACAATATACATATATATATCACATAGAACAATTGTAGTATAACACATAACATGATATCACAGTTTGGTGCCAACTAAGTCTAGTGTCGTGTAACAGCTATAGTTTAGGTCTACTTTTAATGCAAACCTGGTTCTCTATAGCTAGAGGTTCTGATACCAATCTGTCACACCCTCAATTTCCACTTGTAGAGTATTACCGCGAGGCGTGTGATCAAACCAGAATCTTAGACACTAGCAATATCGAACGACTCTATATGATTTATTTAAACGTTTTCCAAAAACATTTGTTGTAAACATGCATAGTCATTTCAAAATATCAAGGTTTCAAAGTTTAGAGGAAGCATTAAAATAAAGTAACGGGCGCCAACATAAACGCCAAAACCAAAATCCCAAAAATTATTCGTAAATAAAGACTCGATAAAAACGTCTTGATCAAATGCAAGTGAGTGCACCTAGCGCTCCTAGCGTCCTGAGAAACATGCAAAGAAACAAGTGTCAACATTAAAGAAGAGTGAGTTCACAAGTTCGGTTTAAAAGATTGGTTTCCCCCGTTGTCCTTAACCCAGGATAACGATGTAGTTCCATTATTCCTAACCTGGAATAATAAGGTTGGTTCGTAAATAAGTTCAATGTTAACATGTAGGTAGCGAGCCTAAAGTTACGTCACATAAGAGTTCGCGATCGAAGCTGACTGTTGTTGCCTCTGTGTTGCCAGGTCTATCACTGACCATGGCGTAAGTTAGGCCAAATTAATTACCCGTTGACCATTCCCGGTCGGCTAGCGCGACTAGCTCGGGTGGGGCTTGTCGAGCCCAGTAGTACTACTATAATTTCCCCGCTATCTAACCCAATACTAATGATCCGAGAGTTGGTTGAGGACTTCCGTGATAAAGCTACTTAGTGACCATAACATACATTAACATTAACTTAGTTACCGAATAGTTAACGACATTAATTTCGCATAACGTAAAAGATAGAGTTGTAGAGCGTATACATGTTTCTCCCCCTGTTATTCAAAACCGGATAAAATAGGGGCCGTGAACTCACCTAAAATTGCTCGGTTAGAATAACGCAAAAGAAGCAAATGATGGAATCGCTAATCGCGTCCTAACATGTCAACCGATTTAAAGTTAGTGTGTGAACACACTGACACAAAACCCTCTGCATAACTAACACCAAGTACAGCACACGTAATAACCAATTCGAAACCATAATCATGCATGCATACATATTATAACTAAACTATTGTGCATACATCATATCATGAACATGTGTATTTAGTTTGTTGCTGTTAAGTAGTTATTATTGGATGCAAGTTATTATTTCAGTACATGCAATTGCCGAGGCCGCCGCTCCCCATTTATGAGGTTTGAGCTTGTTCCCCATTTTATTATGTGGTTGAACCTGGCGTGCCCGCATACGATCGGCTCCGTTTGATTGAGCCTTGATCGCACAGTTCATTTTACATTTTCAGTACATGCAATACGTTCGGCTCCGTTTGATTGAGCCTTGATCGCACAGTTCATTTTACATTCTCAGTACATGCAATACGATCGGTTCCGTTTGATTGAGCCTTGATCGCACATATCATTTATGTTAGTTATCGTATATATTGGTATATTCATGTATGCTAGCAAGTGTTATTGTATGTTATAATTGTAACTGTTATTTGCTAATGCTTGATTATATACATTTGTTCATTTATGATTATGCACCATATTTCATCGATAAACTAACCATAAAATCATTATCAAATGTTTATCTAATAAGGTTCACTCGCCAACTTATGTTGACCCAAAAACTCCCATTTTACACATGATACAGGTGAACCAGCAGCAGCTAGGAACACATAGGACCTGGATTAGAAGAATAAAACCATTTAGTATTGGGATTGTTATGTTTGGTTATTTCTTTTGTATTGAATGAACATGTTTGGATGTTTGAAAATGTAACTTTGACATTATTAATATTGAAACATAATAGTAAATGTCATGTGCTTTGGTGATAACCCAATTATGCCCCGACTCTTATTCCGCTGCGGGTCGGGGTGTGACAGATTGGTATCAGAGCCATGACTATAGGGATATAGGATAGGTTATTAGACCCTTAGAGCCTATACTATAGTCGATTAGAAACTTATAAGAATTTTGTGTGTTATATGCCAAATTTCATGATGTTTATATGTTTTATGTTAAATGTTACATTTGATATTGTGCAAGCATGTTCATAAGTATGTATTATCAAATAATGCCTATCATGAAATCGTATGCTCATAACATATCACATCCATGAAAGCACACACCACATCATGATTGATTTTACAATGATTTTCGTGTTTTCAAATCTCATCAAAGTGAGTTCTCATGACGGGCATGTAGTAACTGGAAGGGTACTAGTACCGGTAGTCGGAACGTCCTGTCTAGGCTGGCATTCGTATAAATCCAAAATAAAGGACCAGTTTGCCTACCTGGGGACTAACGATGAGAGTACGAAGTACTTATTAGGCCAAAGCATGCTATACCAAACGTCGTGTGAACTAATCCCACTTTGAGTTGTCATTGTGTCTACACCTGGACACGTTCCGACCAAACATCTCATGAACATATTTTGTGGTATGCATTCGGGGGATGCGAGTGTTAAATTGCCAATACTAATGTGAATCCTACCAAGCCAATAGCCATGGGGGCCCACATGACTATGTAGGTGAAGGTATGGGGGACATTTGAGGCCCAACATGAGCGAACCCAAGACATCCTATGGATGTAGTTGCATTATTGATATTTATGTTATTTCATTTTCTTAAAGACACATGACACCTAAAAAGACACCATAAACTCACAATCTTCTCATTTTATGATCCTGTAGATGTCGTCTAGACAGCATCGAAGGGGTAAAAGATCGGGAAAGTCTCAGGAACGTTTGGCCACACATATCGCGAAACAAATGGCCACGATATTGCCTGACATCGTGGTACAAGTACAATAAGCCCTTGCTACAAATCCAACTAACCCTCCTCAACAACAGGACCAGAACATTGACAACCCTCCTACCATCAAGTGCTCCTACAAACATTTTAAGTCCTGTGATCCTCCAAAATTCGAAGGGACCGAGGGAGTCACTGCTCTCCTACATTGGTTCGAGGAGATGGAAAATGTCTTCCTAAACTGCGATTGTCCTGAGGATCGCAAGGTTCGTTACGCCACCGGGAGACTACTTGGTGTAGCTCTCACTTGGTGGAATACTGAGAAAGGAAAGAGGGGAACTGAAGATGCGATGGCCTTAACTTGGGAGGAGTTAAGGGAAATCATGACTGGGCGTTTCTGTCCTAGAAATGAAATTAAGAAGTTGGAGGATGAATTTCATGCCTTAAAGCAAAAGGAGGGTGATCACTCTACTTACAACAAGAGGTTTTTGGAGTTGAACCAAATGCTTCCAAATTTATTTACTCCAACCTATCGCCTGATTGAACATTATATTCGAGGACTTCCCTCGAAAATCCAAGATTCGGTTCTCAGCGTTTCACCGGTAACACTTGAAGCTGCCATGGAGTTGGCAACTGAACTGACCGAAAACCGAATTCGCAATGGGAAGTTCAAAGAAGAGAAGAAGAAAGCCCCTGTTGAGGGACAAACCTCAAACCACCCCATTCCTTCCTCTAAGTTTGCTAACAAGAGGAAGCGTAACACCAGGAATTTTGCAGTCACCCAAACCAACACCCCTATTCCTGCTGCACCCATCACCCAAGTCACTCCTTCACCCGCGCCATACAAAAGACCCTACACAGGCCCATTACCAAAATGTAACCGTTGTCAGTATCACCACTCCCCTGATCATCCTTGCCAATACTGCACCGGCTGCGGTCGCGCAGGACATACTGTTCAAAACTGCCGCATGCTTCAACGAACAAACCACCACCAACCTTTGACCCAAACCCACCAACAGTTAATGGGTCAAGCACAACAACAACTACCATTTCCACCCACCCAACATTTAGCCCAAACATACTATCAACCCAATTACCCTATGGGCCAACCTATGCGGGCTTGTTTTAATTGCGGCGACCCAAGTCATTTCAGAAACACATGTCCAAGACTGGTTAATATTATTCATGCTCAGGCCCAAGCCAACCCTGTGAATCAAGCGAACCAAGCTCCTCCACCTGCAAGAGGAAGAGCTTTCAATATTAACGCGAACCAGGCCAGAGCTGACGGCAATGTGGTCAACGGTACGTTTCTTATAAATGGTAGATATGCCTCTATGTTATTTGATACTGGTGCGGATAGAAGTTTTGTGTCATTAGAATTTGAACCCATCTTAAGCAAAAATCGGGATAAGCTCGCGGAATCCATAACGGTGGAAGTTGCGGACGGGAAACCAGTTTCATTAGACTCTATATTACGCAACTGTACACTCACCTTAAACGACCACGATTTCTCAGTCGACCTTATTCCTATGAAGCTGGGAAGTTTCGACATCATAATCGGTATGGATTGGCTCAATCAACATCATGCGGAAGTTGTATGTCGTGAAAAAATTATTCGTATTCCTCTTTCAAACGGTCAGACTCTTCGAATCATTGGAGAAACCTCGTCAAAAGGGCTCAACTTAATGTCTTGTCTTCAAGCTCAAAAATACCTTCGCAAGAATTATGTCGCGTTTTTAGCCCATATCATCAAGAAGGGGACCACAGAGAAGAAACTTGAAGATATTCCTGTAGTAAAAGATTTTCCACAAGTTTTTCCTGACGACATTTCAGGACTTCCTCCAATCAGAGATGTCGAATTCCGTATTGACCTTATACCTGGTGCTACACCAGTTGCAAAATCTCCATATAGGTTAGCCCCCTCTGAAATGCAAGAGCTAGCCAGTCAATTGCAAGAGTTGACTGACAAGGGATTCATACGTCCCAGCTCATCGCCTTGGGGTGCACCTGTCCTTTTTGTAAAGAAGAAAGATGGATCTTTTCGTATGTGCATCGACTACAGAGAGCTTAACAAGTTAACCATAAAAAATCGCTATCCTTTACCTCGCATAGATGATCTTCTTGACCAACTACAAGGTGCCAGCTGCTTTTCGAAAATCGATCTTCGATCTGGCTATCATCAGCTTAGAGTGCATGAAGAAGACGTCCCTTAGACTGCTTTTCGAACTCGTTATGGTCACTATGAATTCATGGTTATGCCGTTTGGATTAACCAACGCACCAGCTGTCTTCATGGATCTAATGAACAGAGTCTGCAAACCTTACCTTGATCGATTTGTTATAGTTTTCATCGACGATATTCTTATTTATTCAAAATCTAAAGCTGATCATGAGCGTCATCTTCGACTCGTTCTTGCACTTCTAGGAAAGGAAAAGCTTTATGCCAAGTTCTCTAAATGTGAATTTTGGTTAAAAGAGGTGCAATTTCTCGGGCATGTAGTCAATGGCAAAGGAATACATGTTGAGCCTTCAAAGATCAAAGCAGTTCAAGAATGGCAAGCTCCACGTACACCAACTGAAGTAAGATCTTTTCTTGGACTAGCTGGCTGTTATCGTCGGTTCATTTCAAACTTCTCTCGCATTGCTGTGCCACTCACGGCTTTAACCCATAAGGGAAAACCATTCGTATGGGGACCCAAGCAAGAAGAAGCTTTTCAAACGCTTAAACAAAAACTTTGTGATGCACCAATCCTCACTCTTCCCGAAGGTTGTGATGATTTCGTAGTCTATTGCGACGCGTCAGGGCAAGGATTAGGTTGCGTTCTCATGCAAAGAGGAAAAGTCATAGCTTATGCCTCGAGGCAACTCAAGACACATGAAAAGAACTACACCACTCATGACCTAGAACTTGGAGCCGTTGTATTCGCTCTTAAGATATGGAGACATTATCTCTATGGTACTAAGTGTGAAATATACACTGACCACAAGAGTCTTCAACATATCTTTAATCAAAAAGAGTTAAATATGAGGCAACGAAGATGGGTCGAACTTCTGAATGATTACGACTGTGAAATTAGATACCACCCTGGTAAAGCAAATGTGGTGGCTGATGCACTTAGTCGAAAGGGTTATGCGAACTCCATTCATCTTCTATGTTCGCAAATTATAACCGACATTAAAGATCAAATTCGAGAAGCTCAACACGTTTCAATAACAGAAGAAGATGTATGATGTCTTGTGGAGCCGAGTTAAAACTTGAAACTAAATCTGATGGTATTATGTATTACCTAGATCGTATCTGGATTCCTAACCACAACAATCTTCGTGAAACTCTTATGAATGAAGCTCACAAAACGCGATATTCTATACACCCAGGAGCCGATAAGATGTATCAAGACCTACGATACACCTATTGGTGGCCTGGAATGAAGAAGGATGTTGCCGTTTTTGTTTCCAAGTGTCTCACATGTTCTAAGGTGAAGGCTGAACACCAAAGACCCTCAGGACTTCTAGTCCAACCGGTAATACCTGTATGGAAGTGGGAAAATATAACCATGGATTTCATTACCGGGTTACCTCGCACTTCTGGTGGGTATGACACTATATGGGTGATTATAGACCGACTTACAAAATCAGCTCACTTTATTCCTATTCGAGAAGATTTCAAGAACGAAAAGCTTGCTCGTATTTAATCAACGAAATCGTAAGCCGACATGGGGTACCATTAAGTATTATTTCTGATCGTGATGGTCGTTTCACCTCACGAACATGGCAAGCAGTACAATCCGCTATGGGCACTCGATTAGATCTCAGTACCGCCTATCATCCTCAAACTGATGGACAGTTTGAGCGCACCATTCAAACTCTTGAGGATATGCTTAGAGCATGTGTCATAGACTTCAAGGGAAATTGGGACGCCCACCTACCGTTAGTTGAATTTTCGTACAACAACAGCTATCATTCGAGCATCGGCATGGCACCTTTTGAAGCCTTATATGGTCGAAAGTGCCGATCTCCTGTTTGTTGGCACGAAATTGGGGAAGCACAAATTACTGGTCCAGAATTGATCCAAGAAACCACATACAAGATTCATCAAATCCGAAACAATCTTTTAGCAGCTCAAAGTCGTCAAAAGAGTTATGCAGATAAACGACGGAAGCCCTTAGAGTTTAACATTGGTGATCATGTGCTTTTAAAAGTATCACCGTGGAAGGGAGTAGTTCGTTTTGGTCAAAAGGGAAAGCTAGCACCACGTTACGTAGGACCTTTCAAGATACTCGAAAGAGTAGGTCCTGTAGCATACAAGCTTGACCTACCGGAAGAACTCGACAGGATTCATCCCACATTCCACGTGTCGAACTTGAAGAAGTGCCTCGCTGATGAGAATCTCCATATTCCGCTGGAAGATATTCAGATTGATGAATCCATGCATTTTATTGAAAGACCAGTGGAGATCATGGACTACGGAGAAAAGCGTCTTCGACGAAGTCGCATTCCAATTGTTAGGGTACGCTGGGAGTCGAAACGGGGACCTGAGTTTACTTGGGAACGTGAAGACTCAATGCGTGAAAAATACCCGCATCTTTTTCCTACTACTTCAACTATTTAAATTTCGGGACGAAATTCCTAAAAGTAGGGGATACTGTAACATTTGTAAAAAAACGGGTCTCCAAAACCCGCTCCGTTTTGTAATCAAGTACCAACTTATAAAAGTGCATTAATTATTTATGGTTATTTTGAGTTAAAACGATACATAATTAATAAATAAACTAAACTATGAAAATTATATTTGATAAAAAGTTAAAATTAAATAAATAAAAAATATATGAAGCTGCCGGGACTCGAACCCGGGTCAGCTGAGTCGCTACAACAACTTAACAATCATTCCCTAAACCACTCCGCCACAATGTGTTTTCTGTTAACTCTAGGAACATAAAAGAAACTTATACACAAACTCAGTTGAACCGATGGCGCCATCTGAATAACGGTAATCGGCAAACCAATCGTCAAATCGTTGTTAATTCACTTGTTCAGCTTATAACCGATGTATTACGGTTACTAATCAAGTTAAAATTGATTGAACTTTAAGTCTCATCATTTTCGGCTTTTGAAACCGAAAGTTCATCAAGGTTCTGATTTAATTCAAGCTTCAGACCATTCTCACGATTCAGAACTATCACAACAATACTCCAATTCCTTTTCGTCGCATTTTCAGACCATCTGAGCACCTAAAACAGTTCGCCGGAATTCTCTGCAAAAGTCGTCGGAAAACCGTATTCAACACAAAACGGTAAAATACTTCTCCTTTACGATTTCAATCTATTGTTAGAACTTTACTAACATTAACCCATCACTCAAAATCAACCACAGACGACATTGCTGGACTTTCTGTGTTCGCCAGAAAATTTCTGGAATTGCCGGAAACTCGTTAGTTATCGGTATGCACATTCCAACGTACTGATAATCAATACTCACTAGTTCAATTTCATATCTAATCCCTTAAATCTGTTGATAGATCCTCTCAGCCGAAGGTTCAAAAACAGAGCCGACAAGTTTCACCGGACTCTCTGAAGAAGACAACCTGTTCGGTATCTTCATTCCCCAAACTGTTCGGTTTAATGCATTCAAACTAGTCATCATGTTTATTAACTAAATTAATCACGAATCGGATTGTTGATTGATATCTGCGTTTCGTAATGAAGAAGACGAGTTCAGTAACGAGTTAAGATTAATTAAAATCGGAAGTTTAAACAGGTTAGACACACAGTCCAGCGGTGGACTGTGTGCAAACGAAAACTATACACGTCCCGAGTTCGATCCTTGCTACACGCACGCCCTGTGTAACAACCTGCCTTTTTGAGCAAGAACTAAACCGGGTTAAAACAGATAGTTGTTAAGTATAATAAAAACCAATAATATAACCGGGTTAGACACACAGTCCAGCGGTGGACTGTGTGCATCATGAACTACACGTCGCGCGTTCGAATCTCGTTACGAGCACCGGTCCAATTGAATTAAAACGTTTTTGCAAATAAAGGAATTTTCGGTTAATTCAAATAAGTGTATAAATATAATTAAAAACGAGTTTATAATGGGTTAGACACGTAGCTCAGTTGGTAGAGCTGCGTGCACGCGAACGGAAGGTCGCCGGTTCGAATCCCACCCGGCGCAGAATTATCCGCTGACCGAACCGGTCAACAGTCAACGGTCAACGGTCAACACTTAAAAAATTAATATTTTTTTTTTATTTTTATATATTTAATTTAATTTAAAAATCAATTAAAAATACTTAAAAATAATATTTTTAAAGATAGAAAATAGCCATAAACTCACAAAAATATATCTAAAAATTTCATTAAAATCCTTAATAAAATCCATCCATCTAATATATTTTTCCATTATTATTTAGGTTAGTATTCCTCGTCGATCCGCTCATCTAAATCGTGCGCATCTCACCATCTCCATTTCAACGCACCCAATGTGAGTGAATCTTCCAAATTCCCCGTTTTAATCACGTTTTTGGGGTGTATCATGTGTCTTTGTTTATATACATATTACAACTAAACTATTGTGCATACATCATATCATGAACATGTGTATTTAGTTTGTTGCTGTTAAGTAGTTATTATTGGATGCAAGTTATTATTTCAGTACATGCAATTGCCGAGGCCGCCGCTCCCCATTTATGAGGTTTGAGCTTGTTCCCCATTTTATTATGCGGTAGAACCTGGCGTGCCCGCATACGATCGGCTCCGTTTGATTGAGCCTTGATCGCACAGTTCATTTTACATTTCAGTACATGCAATACGATCGGCTCCGTTTAATTGAGCCTTGATCGCACAGTTCATTTTACATTCTCAGTACATGCAATACGATCGGTTCCGTTTGATTGAGCCTTGATCGCACAGATCATTTATGTTAGTTATCGTATGATATTGGTATATTCATGTATGCTAGCAAGTGTTATTGTATGTTATAATTGTAACTGTTATTTGCTAATGCTTGATTATATACATTTGTTCATTTATGATTATGCACCATATTTCATTGATAAACTAACCATAAAATCATTATCAAATGTTTATCTAATAAGGTTCACTCGCCAACTTATGTTGACCCAAAAACTCCCATTTTACACATGATACAGGTGAACCAGCAGCAGCTAGGAACACATAGGACCTGGATTAGAAGAATAAAACCATTTAGTATTGGGATTGTTATGTTTGGTTATTTCTTTTGTATTGAATGAACATGTTTGGATGTTTGAAAATGTATCTTTGACTTTATTAATATTGAAACATAATAGTAAATGTCATGTGCTTTGGTGATAACCCAATTATGCCCCGACTCTTATTCCGCTGCGGGTCGGGGTGTGACATTCCTAGGGTTGCAACTTAGAAAGACTTTTGAAGACTTTTGGGATTTCTCTAGAGAGAGCCTCCATCTTCTACCAGACGGTTTTGCTTATTCAAGTAATAGAATCGTGTGCAAGGTGTTAAAGTTTATTTGTGTTTTTCTTCATTATTTCGGTTTTCTTGCAGATCACCTAGTTTGGATTCCTCCCATCCTTGGTGATTGTGTGATACCGTTGACAGATCCGGATTTTTGGGATTTACAATAAGATAGATTCATTAACTTCATTTAATATGTATTTAGGTTTATACCACTCTTTTATTTTAAGAACAAGCAACGACAAAATGTTATTACAAAAAACGGGGCTAACTAGACACTAAAAGTCCCAAACAAACAAGGAAAAAAAAAGAAAAAACCAGGTTATAACGTCTTTTATGTTAAAATCATACCATCTACCCCAATTTAGGTCCCCAAGCTTTAATCTATTGGTTATCAACAAAAACAACTCTTCCTTGATACCTTCAACCATCTTAGGAACCGACTCCCACTTGCCTTCAAAAATCTAACCATTTCTACACTTCCAAAATTTCCAAATCGTAGAAAATACCACTGCTTCAACCAGACTTTTTCATTCATTGGGACCATTTAGTGTTCTTATCTTTGAATAGCTTCAACTCCGCTAACGGACATATCTAGACTCGGCAACTTCAACTAGGCCCATATGTTCCACCATACAGCTCGAACCCACATGCAAGAATATAGGATACGCTCCAGATCCTTACCAAACTACAACTGCTACATAACAGGTCTACAATCTGGACTCCCCTATGAATCAGCCTAACTTTAGACCAAATTTTACCTATAAAAGCTCTCCAACAAAATAGATTGATCTATGGAGGGATCATTCAACTGGGTCGTCATTGCATTTCTTCAATATTTGCACGTAAGATCAACAACCTTGGAAATCCCATCTTTATTTCCATCCCAAAGCCACTTATCATCTTAAAAAATAATAAATTTTCTAAGATCTAACCTTCTTTATAGAAACTATGTCTTTCCATGACCCTCTAACTTGTCCATTGAATGGAAACAAGTCTTGACTCATAGATGAACCAGGGACTGATGACACAAATTTAACCCATAAAGCATCTTGATTACATTTGAACCTCCAAAACCACTTTGTAAATCCCTAAGCCTAATACCCCCAACTATTTTTTTTGTTCTTTAATGTATTTCCACGCCACCCATTTGATTGTATTTTCCCCACCCTTACTACCCCAAATGAATTTCCTTCTTATTCCATCCAACATATATAACACTTTCTTTGGAATCCTAAACAAAGACATATAGAAGATAGGTGACTACCCAAACCACCTTAGAAAGGGTAATTCGCCTACCATAGGCAAATATTGAGCCTTCCAAGAAGAGAGTTTAGAATTAAACCTATCTATTATCACTAGCCAATGAGCCATGTGTTTCATGCTGGTACCGATCAGAAGACCGAGAAAGTTTAGCAGAAAAGAACCAACATTACATCTAATATTTTCAGCCGTCTTTTCAACCCTTTTGTGACTAACCCCAACCCCATATAATCGACTTTTTTCATATTCACCTTCAAACCTGTCACCATATAAAGAACTCTAAGGATCTTATTCAAACTTTTTAGGTTTGACTCAGACCACTGACCATAAATACCACATCATCTGCATAGCATAGATGTGAAATGGTAGGACCCTAATTAGAAAGGGTAATACTCGAACAGAGACCTCCTATAACAACCATGTGCATGAAAACTTCTAATAATGAAAAGAAACAGGGACAAAGTATTGCCTTGCCTAAGGCCTCTCCATAAATGAAATTCTACAGAAGGAGACCCATTTACTATCATCAAAGCTCTCTCCGACCATAGACATACTTCAATTCATTTCCTCCACCTTTTTTGAGACCCCATAAGCTTCATACTTTTAAGCAAACAATCCCAACTGATGGTATAGTATACTTTTTCGAAATCCACTTTAAAATTCATAATTTCTTTTCTTTTTGCTTTATCCCACGAAATAGATTCACTCAGGATCAAAGGACTATCAAGAATGAATCTATATTCGACAAAAGCAGAATGTGATAGAGAAGACACCGAACTGTTACCCTTCTTGAGTCTGATAGATAAAATATTTGCTACTGTCTTATAACTGCACCCCACAATCGAAATGAGTCTAAAATCTGAGGCTTCTAGGGGATCCACCACCTTAGGAATCAACATAATAAAAGAAGAATTACATTCCACCAAAACCTGTTCATCATCATAAAACTTTGTCGTCGATTACATGAAACTGGGTTACAATAAAGACCAGTATTTTTAATAAATTTAAACGTAAAGCAATTCGGGCCCGAAGCTTTATCTCGCCCATAACTCCAAATAGCATTTTTGTCACACCCTCAATTTCCACTTGCGGAGTTTTATTGCGAGGCGTGTGAACAAACCAGAATCTGAAACACTAGTACGTCGAACGACTCTATATGATTTGATAATACGTTTTCCAAAAATCATTTGTTTAACCATTCGTCGTAGATTTTATATTGTCTTAGTTAGTTACCAATGTTTAGCGGAAGCATTAGTTTTTAAAGTTGAGCAGAAGCATAAAGTAAAGTAACGGAACGGGCGCCAACATAAACGCCAAAACCAAAGAAAAACCCAAAACAATGTTTGTAAATGAGACTCGATAAAAGATGTCTTGATCAATGCAAGTGAGTGCACCTAGAGCTCCTAACGTCATGAGAAACATGTAAAGAAACAAGTGTCAACATTAAAGATGAGTGAGTTCACAGGTTTTCATAAATTCGTTTGTTCAGTTATGAGTTTGTTTCCCCCGTTATCCCTAACCCGGGATAACGATTTAGTTCCATTATTCCCAACCCGGAATAATACTGATAGTTCCATTATTCCTTACCCGGAATAATACCGATAGTTCCATTATTCTTAACCCGGAATAATAACGTTGTTGGTTCCATTATCCCTAACCTGGGATAATATTGCTGATGGTTCCATTATTCCTAACCCGGAATAATATTGTTGTTTGTCATTATTCCTAACCCGGAATAATATTGTTGATTGGTATTTAAGTTCAATGTTAACATATATAGGTAGCTAGCCTAAAGTTATGTCACGTAAGTGTTCGCGATCGAAGCTGACTGTTGTGCCTCCGTGTTGCCAGGCCTATCACTGACCATGGCGAAGTTAGGCCAAATTATTCACCCATTGACCATAACCGGTCGGCTAGCGCGACTAGCTCGGATGGGGCTTGTCGGGCCCACTAATACTACTTATAATTTCCCCGCTATTTAAACCCAATACTAACGATCCGAGAGATTGTCGAGGACTTATGTGATATAGCTGTTTAGTGACCATAACATTAACTTAGTTACCGAATAGTTATGTGACGTTGATTTCGTATAACGTAAAGAGATTGAGTTGAAGAGTGTATACATGTTTCTCCCCCTGTTGTTTAAAACCAGATAAAATTAGGGGCCGTGAACTCACCTTTAGTTGCTCGGTTAGTGTAACACAGAAGTTGCAAATGATGGGACCGCTAATTGCGTCCTAATAAACCAATTGATTTCAAGTCAGTGTGTGAACACACCAATACAAATTCTACACATAATTTACGCACAAAGTGATACACACAATCAAAATTCCTAACACTCAAACATGCATGCAAGTATCCTCATGTGAACATAGTAATCAAAACAATTTATCATGAACATAATCCAATCCATGCAACACTTTGGTGCACACATTCACAAGTTATCAAGTTTCAGCTTACATACTCATAATTCGGCTGTTTTCTAGGATTTTTATATAATAGTTCCAACGTTCCAAAAATTCCAACTATTTTACAGCAGGTGACAACTATACTGTAGAAATTTATTTAAATTTTTCAAGTCCTAATACTTTACCAATTATCCATAAATATTAATATACTAGGCTGCAGTCAGATTCGACACTTTCTGACTGTAGTCCACGGAGAATTTATTTAAAAATCACTGTTCGTCCAATTAACAAAATTCCAGTGGGAGTTGCCCGGAAATTTGCATACCTAGTTGCTGTACAAATTTCATGATTCGACTCCCTACAGATTATTAAATCCAACTCGATAAACAACTAACAAAATTTCAGGATTTTCACAGCTTTAGTTACTGAACTTAATTGGCCACTTAAAAATATCAAACGACTTCAGAAAAATATGAATCCGGTGCCATTAGATTCGTTATTTAAAACTATACGTTTTAGACTTCAGAAAATCCGTTTTTCGACAACTAATGACCGAGTTACAGCCAGTTGAAGTCGGCTGTAACCATCAGTCAGCTGCCTGATTCAGCACTTTATCACAAACTAACTCGCTTAAACCGTTTATATATTGAACATATGCGATCAAGAACAGATTTTTCCAATCATATATCATTATATATATATCATATCCATGCAACACCTAATCATAATCTTTAGTTTTTATCGATCAAAACGCAGCCTATGTTACATGATTTCCGAAAACATCAAACTTTCAAACTAGCATAATCAATCCGAAAACAACACAATCACTACATTCAAACACATATATCCGAATATGATCTTGTAACAATGATAAATCCTAACCTTTAATGACAAGGTAAATGAAACGTGAGTGAGGTGAGGAACCGATGATCAAAGATAATTGCGACCGAGGATGAAGATGGCGAGGGGCTGCCGCGCGACCGAGAGATGATGTAGGAGGCTACACGCGATCGATGGAACTAGTGAAGGGCTGCCGACGGCTGTTTAGATATTAGGGTTTGTGTTTTGTTTTTGATTTGTGAAGAAGGATCATGCATGTGTGTGTATATATAGCGCAAAGAGATGGGTTCAAGGTTTGGGTTGATCGCGGCCACAAGGGACTTGGGTTTAAGGTTTGGGTTCATTCGCGGCCGAGGGGTTTGGGTTTAAGGTTTGGGTTTAAAACTTGGTTCACTCCTAGAGTCACAAGGAATCGAGGTTGGTTCGTGTCGCGGTTCGGTTCGGTTCGTGTACATATTTACTATAAATATTTTATAACTAAAACAATCACGTAATCGAACATCACATATTCACCAACTCATAAACATTTAATACACATAGCACATACTTCATTTGACAAGTTCACTAAATTATCGTAACTATTTCGAGCGTGCAAATTCAAGTCTCCGAATTAATAACCGTGAAGTAGTGCGTTTAAGTTATCCGAAAAACCGGGATGTCACATTATCCCCATGTTGAAAGAATTTTCGTCCTGAAAATTGAGTAAACGCGGTTTAGAATGCAGCGTACATGTTTAGAGTGCCACGCACAAAGAGTTAGTTTGTTAACGATGGTACGCGAAGTTACAAGAAGTTCCCAAGTGCCATGCACAAAGATTCCCAAGTGTCATGCACAAGGATTTAGTTAACAATGGTACGCGAAAGTATGAGAAATTTCCAGGTTGTCACATCATCCCCATGTTGAAAGAATTTTCGTCCGAAAATTTAGTTACTGGTATCGTTAGTTTGCTGCTCAGTTGCGAAGAGGTGTGGGTATTTTCTTTTCATTTGGTCCTCTCTTTCCCACGTGAACTCCGGTCCACGCTTAGAGTCCCAACGAACCTTAACGATCGGAATCTTGCTGTGCCTTCGAGTCTTGATCTCACGATCCATGATCTCGATAGGCTGTTCCACAAAGTGCAATTGTTCATCCACTTGAATCTCATCCAATGGAATGACTAGAGTTTCATCTGATAGACACTTCTTCAGATTTGACACGTGAAACACGTTGTGAACTCCACTGAGTTCGGCAGGAAGGTCTAATTGATAAGCTACGGGTCCAATACGTTTCAAGATCACAAACGGACCTACGTACCGTGGGTTTAGTTTGCCTCATTTTCCAAAGCGGATTACACCCTTCCAGGGTGACACCTTTAGTAGGACGCGGTCGCCTACTTGAAATTCGAGCGGTTTGCGTCGTTGATCAGCGTAGCTTTTCTGTCGATCTCGTGCCGCCGCCATGCGGTTTCTGATTTGTACAATCTTTTCAGTAGCCTCAAGTATCAACTCAGGGCCTGTAAGTTGGCTGTCACCGACTTCTACCCAACAGACCGGTGATCTACATTTACGACCGTATAATGCCTCAAACGGTGCTGCCGATATACTTGTATGGTAACTGTCGTTATACGAGAATTCCACTAAAGGCAGGTGGATTTCCCAACTATTTCCAAAGTCTACTACGAATGCCCTAAGCATGTCTTCCAAGGTCTGTATGGTCCTTTCGCTTTAACCATCAGTCTGAGGGTGATAGGCTGTGCTCATATCTAAGCGTGTTCCCAACGCTTTCTGAAGTGACTGCCAAAAGTTGGGACGTGAAGCGAGCATCTTGTCTGAGATGATGGACGTTGGCACTCCGTGCCGAGAAACTACTTCCTTAATGTAGATGCGAGTCAACTTCTCCATCTTATCTGTTTCTTTAATAGCTAGGAAGTGTGCGGACTTAGTTAAACGATCCACAATCACCCAGATGGTATCGCAACCACCCAAAGTTCATGGGAGTTTAGTGATGAAATCCATCGAGATCTGATCCCATTTCCACACTGGGATCTCAGGTTGTTGGAGTAGCCCCGATGGCTTTTGATACTCTACCTTGAATTTTGCACAAGTCAAACACTTACTCACGTAGGTGGCTATATCAGCTTTCATGTTGGGCCACCAATACGCAGCTTAAAGGTCTTGATACATATTATCCGAACCAGGATGGACAGAGTATCGGGATTTGTGAGCTTCGTCCATGACTAGCTCTCCGAGGTTTCCGTAGAGAGGTACCCATATGCGATTCATGAAATACCGGGCTCTATTGGGTTTAACTTCCCAATCGCGTTCCATTTTTCCCACCGATTCGGCCTTGATGTTTTCTTCCTTAACTGCTTCTAACTGCGCGTCGCGTATCTGTTCGGGTAACCCGAATGAATAGTGAGCTGTAGTGCTCGTACTCGACGAGGTTTCAAGTGTTCCTTCCTACTGAGGGCATCAGCTACCACGTTAGCTTTACCCGGTTGATACCGAATGGCACACTCTTAATCGTTCAAGAGTTCGACCCAGCGACGCTGTCGCATGTTCAACTCCTTCTGATCAAAGATGTGTTGGAGGCTCTTGTGGTCTGTAAAGATTGTGCACTTCGTTCCATATAGGTAGTGTCTCCAAATCTTAAGTGCAAACACTACTGCTCCCAATTCCAGGTCATGTGTTATGTAGTTTTTCTCGTGAACCTTTAGTTGTCGGGACGCATACGCGATGACCTTGTCGCGCTGCATGAGTACGCATCCCAATCCCTAAATGGAAGCATCACAATATACTACAAAATCATCTGTCCCTTCCAGCAAGGACAGAATGGGTGCACTGCAAAGTTTCTGCTTTAGCAATTGAAATGGTGCTTCCTGCTTGTCACCCCACGCATACTTGATGCCTTTCTGGGTGAGGGTAGTAAGCGGTTGTGCGATCTTTGAAAATCCCTCGATGAAACGTCTGTAGTAACCAGCCAAACCCAAAAATTGGCGGATCTCCGTCGGTGTCCTGGGTGCTTCCCAGTTTTTGATAGCTTCAATCTTGGCAGGGTCGACGTGGATACCCTTTTCATTTACGATATGCCCGAGGAACTGAACTTCCCGAATCCAGAAATCACACTTCGAAAGCTTGGCATATAGTTTCTCCTGTTGAAGTAATTCCAGCAGTAATCGTAGATGTTCAGCATGTTCTTCTTCACTTTTAGAGTAGATGAGTATGTCATCGATGAATACAATGACAAACTTGTCGAGGTATGGTTTACACACACGGTTCATGAGGTCCATGAACACCGCGGGTGCGTTGGTGAGACCGAAGGGCATGACCAAGAACTCATAATGGCCATACCGAGTACGAAATGTCGTCTTAGCGATATCCTCCTCCCTGACGCGTAGCTGATGGTAACCGGACCGTTGATCAATCTTGGAATAGTAGCTTGACCCTTGGAGTTGGTCGAAGAGATCGTCGATGCGAGGTAACGGGTATCGGTTCTTGACAGTAACCTTGTTGAGTTCCCTGTAGTCGATGCACATGCGGAAGGTCCCGTCCTTCTTCTTGACAAAAAGGACTGGAGCTCCCCATGGTGAAGCGCTTGGTCGGATAAATCCCTTTTCTAACTGCTCCTGAAGTTGGGTAGACAGCTCCTGCAGCTCGGCTGGAGCTAGGCGGTATGGAGCCTTGGCGATAGGAGTTGCATGGTTCGCCAATTCGATTTCAAACTCCAATTGTCGATGGGGTGGAAGACCAGGTAATTCCTCTGGGAATACATCGGAAAAATCATGGACGACAGGGATGTCTTCTATACGTTTCTCGTCCTTAGGCTGTTCGGTAACCAGTGCGAGTAAAGCGAAGGAGTTCTTTCTCCGAAGATACTTCTGCGCTTGCATGTAAGAGATGATGTTTGTGACGGCGCCTGCCTTCTCGCCTTGCACCGTCAAGATTTCGTCGTTAGAGAGCGGAATACGGATAGATTTTTCAAAGCAGAGAACTTCAGCTCGGACGTCGGATAGCCAGTCCATTCCGACTACCACGTCAAAACTACCCAGGGTAGTTGTCATCAGATCAATGGTAAAGGTGTGACCCGCGAGTTTGAGTTGACAGCCGGATACTATATGGGTCACATCTACGGATTTACCATCTGCTAGTTCTATGACATAAGGGTGTCTAAGGGTTTAGGCGTGAGATTTAGGTTCTTCCTAAAAGACTCAGATATAAAGCTCCTATCCGCACCCGTATCAAAAAGCACAGTAGCAAAATGTTCATTAAGGGGAAACTTACCGGTGACCACGTTCGAGTCGTTTCTGGCCTCTCCGCGGCCCAATGTAAATGCGCGACCTTTGGCACCTCCTGTGCCACCATTTCCATTATTGTTGTTATTATTGTTGTTGAGGTTATTGTGGTTGTGGTTGTTCCCACCATTGTTGTTGTTGTTACGCAGCTGTGGGCAGTCTCTTTTGAAGTGGGCAGTGCTGCCACACTGATAGCATCCCCGGTTAACACCCTGCTGTGGGCCTTGGGGTTGATTTTGGTTCTATCGGGACATGATTTCCCCACGACAATCCTTTGCCGCATGTCCCACCTTGCCACATCGTTGGCAGCGATTCCCGGCACAAGGGCCGTGATGATTAAGATTACAGCGATTGCACTGCGGCTTTCGACCTACATAGCCGCTTGCGTTCTGGTTGTTGTTGTTGTTGGCGGGCTGATTTTGGTGACCCCGGTGGCTGTTGTAATTATTGAACCGTTTCTGGTTCCCCTGTTGTGGCTGGGATGACGAAGACTGTCGAACGGACGAGTCTTCAAACTTTCTTTTATTATCAGGGGCAACTTCAGTTGTACCCCTAGTTGGCAACTTTCTTTGTTCCACCGCCTTATCGGTGAGTTTGTGCGCCAACCTGATTGCTTGATGCTCCGTTGCAGGGTTACTAGCCATTACCATACCCTGAATCTCCGGAACCAGACCCCCTGTCACACTCCGACCCGCAGCGGAAATAAGAGTCGGGGCATAATTGGGTTATCACCAAAGCACATGACATTTACTATTATGTTTCATAATTAATGAAGTCAAAGTTACATTTTCAAACATCCAAACATGTTCATTCAATACAAGAGAAAATAACCAAACATAACAATCCAAATACTAAATCGTTTTATTCTTCTAATCCAGGTCCTATGTGTTCCTAGCTGCTGCTGGTTCACCTGTATCATGTGTAAAATGGGAGGTTTTGGGTCAACATAAGTTGGCGAGTGAACCTTATTAGATAAACATTTCATAATGATTTTATGGTTAGTTTATCAATAAAATATTGTGCATAATCATAAAAGAGCAAATGTAAGTAATCAAGCATTGGCAAAAAGCAGTTACAATTATAACCTACAATAACACTTGATAGCATACATGAGCATACCAATATCATACGATAATTAACATAAATGAACTGTGCGATCAAGGCTCAATCAAACGGAGCCGATCATATTGCATGAACTGGAAATGTAAATTGAACTGTGCGATCAAGGCTCAATCAAACGGAGCCGATCGTATTGCATGAACTGGAAATGTAAATTGAACTGTGCGATCAAGGCTCAATCAAACGGAGCCGATCGTATTGCATGTATTGAAATGTAAAATGAAATGACCGATCAAGGCTCAATCAAACGGAGCCGATCGTGCGGGCACGCCACAGACAACCGCATAATAAAATGGGGATCAAGCTCAACCTCATGGATGGGGAGCTGCGGCCTCGGCAAATGCATGTACTGAAATAATAATTTGCATCCAATAATAACTACTTAACAGCAACAAACTAATACACATGTCATGATATGATGTATGCACAATAGTTTCGTTATAATATGTAAATAAACAAAGACACATGATACACCCCAAAAACGTGATTAAAACGGGGAATTTGAAAGGTTCACTCACATTGGGTGCGTTGAATTGAAGATGGTGAGATGCGCACGATTTAGATGAGCGGATCGACGAGGAATAGTAACCTAAATAATAATGGAAAAATATATTAAATGGATGGATTTTATTAAGGATTTTAATGGGATTTTTAGATATATTTTTGTGAGTTTATGGTAAAAAATGTTATTTTTAAGTAATTTTAATTGATTTTTAAATTAAAATAAACAAATAAATATATAAAAAAATATTATTTTTTTACTGTTGACCGTTGACCGGTTCGGTCAGCGGATATTTCTGCGCCGGGCGGGATTCGAACCGGCGACCTTCCGTCCACGTGCACGTAGCTCTACCAACTGAGCTACGTGACTAACCCGTTATAAACTCAGTTTTAATTATATTTATATACTTATTTGTATTAACCGAAAATTCCCTTATTTTTTAAAAACGTTTTAATTCAATTGACCGGTGCTCGTGACAAGATTCGAATGCGCAACGTGAAGTTCATTTTGCACACAGTCCACCGCTGGACTGTGTGTCTAACCCGTTTATAATCCGGATTTTAATTACTCTTATATTCTGATATAACTTCATCTTCTTCGTCGGATTACACGGTCAGCATAATTCGACTGGTTAGGATTGATTTGTGATTTACAAAGTTCTTAGACATTAACAGTAATTCAAGGGTAAGGAATGGAGAGAGTTTAAGGAACAGAATTTACCGATTGAAGATATTCACAGAAATCCGGCGAAGGTTCGTCGGTATTGGAAATGAACTCCGACTGTTGAACCAATTAACAGCGTTGATCGATTACTCATAAAGTTGTGTCACTTAAACAAGGTTTAAAAGAAGTTTTGGATATCATACCAGTTCACAGTTGGATTCCGGCAGTCTCAGAAACTTTCCGGCGAAGATAAGATTTCCGATAAACGTTGGCTAAGATTGATTCTGATGATGGAGTTGTGTTAGAGATTGACTAATCACATGTTTTAAACAAAAAGAGTCGAAGGAATTACCGTGAGAATGTGAGTCCCGGTTTTCCGGTGATTTGCAGAAAAATTCCGGCGATCTGATTCAGAAGATATTATGGTTCAGGAATGCGACGAAAATGAAATTGAATGTTGTTGTGATAGTTTTGAATCGTGCAAATGATCGGAAACTTGAATTAAATCAGAACTTGATAAATTTTCGGTTTCAAAAGCCGAAATGATGAAGCTTTAAGTTAAATCAATTCTGACTTAATTGAAAACCGTCGCACATCGGTTATAACTGAAATTGTGAGGTAAATAATCGATTTAACGATTGGTTTGCCGATTATCGGTTTTCAGATGGCATCATCGGTTAAATCGAGTTTGTGTATAAATTCCTTTTGCTTTCCTAGTGTTAACAGAAAATACGTTGTGGCGGAGTGGTTTAGGGAATAGATGTTAAGTCGTTTAGAGACTCAGCTGACCCGGGTTCGAGTCCCGGCAGCTTCAAATATTTTTTATTTATTTTATTTAACTTTTTATCAAATATAATTTTTATAGTTTAGTTTATTTATTAATTATGTAACGTTTACACTCAAAATAATCATAAATAATTAACGAAACTTTTATAACTTGGTACAAGATTACAAAACGGAGCGGGTTTTGGAGACCCGATTTTTACAAATGTTACAGTATCCCCTACTTTTAGGAATTTCGTCCCGAAATTTAAACAGTTGAAGTAGTAGGAAAAAGATGCGGGTATTTTTCACGGATTGAGTCTTCACGTTCCCAAGTAAATTCAGGTCCCCGTTTTGACTCCCAGCGTACCCTAACAATTGGAATGCGACTTCGCCGAAGACGCTTTTCTCCATAGTCCATAATCTCCACTGGTCTTTCAATAAAATGCATGGATACATCAATCTGAATATCTTCCAGTGGAATATGAAGATTCTCATCAGCGAGGCACTTCTTCAAGTTCGACACGTGGAATGTGGGATGAATCCTGTCGAGTTCTTCCGGTAGGTCAAGCTTATATGCTACAGGACCTACTCTTTCGAGTATCTTGAAAGGTCCTACGTAACATGGTGCTAGCTTTCCCTTTTAACCAAAACGAACTACTCCCTTCCACGGTGATACTTTTAAAAGCATATGATCACCAATGCTAAACTCCAAGGGCTTCCGTCGTTTATCTGCGTAACTCTTTTGACGACTTTGAGCCGCTAGAAGATTGTTTCGGATTTGATGAATCTTATCTGTGGTTTCTTGGATCAATTCTGGACCAGTAATTTGTGCTTCCCCAATTTCGTGCCAACAAACAGGAGATCGGCACTTTCGACCATATAAAGCTTCAAAAGGTGCCATGCCGATGCTCGAATGATAACTGTTGTTGTACGAAAATTCAACTAACGGTAGGTGGGCGTCCCAATTTCCCTTGAAGTCTATGACACATGCTCTAAGAATGTCCTCAAGAGTTTGAATGGTGCGCTCAGACTGTCCATCAGTTTGAGGATGATAGGCGGTACTGAGATCTAGTCGAGTGGCCATAGCGGATTGTACTGCCTGCCATGTTCGTGAGGTGAAACGCCCATCACGATCAGAAATAATACTTAATGGTACTCCATGCCGGCTTACGATTTCGTTGATATAAATACGAGCAAGCTTTTCGTTCTTGAAATCTTCTCGAATAGGGATAAAGTGAGCTGATTTTGTAAGTCAGTCTATAATCACCCATATAGTGTCATACCC
The DNA here is from genome assembly GCA_947069175.1 of Scalesia atractyloides. Taxonomy (NCBI): domain Eukaryota; kingdom Viridiplantae; phylum Streptophyta; class Magnoliopsida; order Asterales; family Asteraceae; genus Scalesia; species Scalesia atractyloides. The sequence continues at coordinate 44,963,711 of CAMTDV010000008.1, read as the reverse complement.
ACTAGAAGTGCGAGGTAACCCGGTAATGAAATCCATGGTTATATTTTCCCACTTCCATACAGGTATTTCCGGTTGGACTAGAAGTCCTGAGGGTCTTTGGTGTTCAGCCTTCACCTTAGAACATGTGAGACACTTGGAAACAAAAACGGCAATGTCTTTCTTCATTCCAGGCCACCAATAGGTGTACCGTAGGTCTTGATACATCTTATTGGCTCCTGGGTGTATAGAATATCGCGTTTTATGAGCTTCATGCATGAGTGTTTCACGAAGATTGATGTGGTTAGGAATCCAGATACGATCTAGGTAATACAAAATACCATCAGATTTAGTTTCAAGTTTTAGCTCGGCTCCACAGGACATCTCTTTTCGTACATCTTCCTCTGTTATTGAAACGTGTTGGGCTTCACGAATTTGATCTTTAATATTGGTTATAATTTGCGAACATAGAAGATGAATGGAGTTCGCATAACCCTTTCGACTAAGTGCATCAGCCACCACATTTGCTTTACCAGGGTGATATCTAATTTCACAGTCGTAATCATTTAGGAGTTCGACCCATCTTCGTTGCCTCATATTTAACTATTTTTGATTGAAGATATGCTGAAGACTCTTGTGGTCAGTGTATATTTCACACTTAGTACCATAGAGATAATGTCTCCATATCTTAAGAGAGAATACAACGGCTCCAAGTTCGAGGTCATGAGTGGTGTAGTTCTTTTCATGAGTCTTGAGTTGCCTCGAGGCATAAGCTATGACTTTTCCTCTTTGCATGAGAACGCAACCTAATCCATGCCCTAACGCGTCGCGATAGACTACAAAATCATCACAACCTTCAGGAAGAGTGAGGATTGGTGCATCACAAAGTTTTTGTTTAAGAGTTTGAAAAGCTTCATCTTGCTTGGGTCCCCATACGAATGGTTTTCCCTTATGGGTTAAAGCCGTGAGTGGCACCGCAATGCGAGAGAAGTTTGAAATGAACCGACGATAATAGCCAGCTAGTCCAAGAAAAGACCTTACTTCAGTTGGTGTACGTGGAGCTTGCCACTCTTGAACTGCTTTGATCTTTGATGGGTCAACATGTATTCCTTTGTCATTGACTACATACCTGAGAAATTGCACCTCTTTTAACCAGAATTCACATTTAGAGAGCTTGGCATATAGCTTTTCCTTTTCTAGAAGTGCAAGAACAAGTCGAAGATGACGCTCATGATCAGCTTTAGATTTTGAATAGATAAGAATATCGTCGATGAAAACTATAATAAATCGATCGAGATAAGGTTTGCAGACTCTGTTCATTAGGTCCATGAAAACAGCTGGTGTGTTGGTTAATCCAAACGGCATAACCATGAATTCATAGTGGCCATAACGAGTTCGAAAAGCAGTTTTAGGGACGTCTTCTTCATGCACTCTAAGCTGATGATAGCCAGATCGAAGATCGATTTTTGAAAAGCAACTGGCACCTTGCAGTTGGTCAAGAAGATCATCTATGCGAGGTAAAGGATAGCGGTTTTTGATGGTTAACTTGTTGAGCTCTCTGTAGTCGATGCACATACGAAAAGATCCATCTTTCTTCTTTACAAAAAGAACAGGTGCACCCCAAGGCGATGAGCTGGGGCGTATAAATCCCTTGTCAGTCAACTCTTGCAATTGACTGGCTAGCTCTTGCATTTCAGAGGGGGCTAACCTGTATGGAGATTTTGCCACGGGTGTAGCACCAGGTATAAGATCGATACGGAATTCGACATCTCTGATTGGAGGAAGTCCTGAAATGTCGTCAGGAAAAACTTGTGGAAAATCTTTTACAACAGGAATATCTTCAAGTTTCTTCTCTGTGGTCCCCTTCTTGATGATATGGGCTAAAAACGCAACATAATTCTTGCGAAGGTATTTTTGAGCTTGAAGACAAGACATTAAGTTGAGCCCTTTCGACGAGGTTTCTACAATGATTCGAAGAGTCTGGCCGTTTGAAAGAGGAATACGAATAATTTTTCACGACATACAACTTCCGCATGATGTTGGCTGAGCCAATCCATACCAATTATGATGTCGAAACTTCCCAGCTTCATAGGATTAAGATCGACTGAGAAATCGTGGTCGTTTAAGGTGAGTGTACAGTTAAGTAAAATAAAGTCTAATGAAACTGGTTTTCCGTCCGCAACTTCCACCGTTATGGATTCCGCGAGCTTATCCCGATTTTTGCTTAAGATAGGTTCAAAATCTAGTGACACGAAACTTCTATCCACACCAGTATCAAATAACATAGAGGCATATCTACCATTTATAAGAAACGTACCGTTGACCACATTGCCGTCAGCTCTGGCCTGGTTTGCGTTAATATTGAAAGCTCTTCCTCTAGCAGGTGGAGGAGCTTGGTTCGCTTGATTCACAGGGTTGGCTTGGGCCTGAGCATGAATAATATTAACCAGCCTTGGACATGTGTTTCTGAAATGACTTGGGTCGCCGCAATTGAAACAAGCCCGCATTGGTTGGCCCATAGGGTAATTGGGTTGATAGTATGTTTGGGCTAAATGTTGGGTGGGTGGAAATGGTAGTTGTTGTTGGGCTTGACCCATTAACTGTTGGTGGGTTTGGGTTATAGGTTAGTGGCGGTTTGTTCGTTGAAGCGTGCGGCAGTTTAGAACAGTATGTCCTGCGCGACCGCAGCCCGTGCAGTATTGGCAAGGATAATCAGGGGAGTGGTGATACTTACAACGGTTACATTTTGGTAATGGGCCTGTGTAGGGTCTTTTGTATGGTGCGGGTGAAGGAGTGACTTGAGTGATGGGTGCAGTAGGAATAGGGGTGTTGGTTTGGGTGACTGCGAAATTCCTGGTGTTACGCTTCCTCTTGTTAGCAAACTTAGAGGAAGGAGTGTGGTGGTTTGAGGTTTGTCCCTCAGCAGGGGCTTCTTCTTTTCTTCTTTGAACTTCCCATTGCGAATTCGGTTTTCGGTCAGTTCCGTTGCCAACTCCATGGCAGCTTCGAGTGTTACCGGTGAAACGCTGAGGACCGAATCTTGGATTTTCAAGGGAAGTCCTCGAATGTAATGTTCGATCAGACGATAGGTTGGAATGAATAAGTTTGGAACCATTTGGTTCAACTCCAAGAACCTCTTGTTGTATGTAGAGTGATCACCCTCTTTTTGCTTTAAGGCATGAAATTCATCCTCCAATTTCTTAATTTCACTTCTAGGACAGAATCGCCTAGTCATGATTTCCCTTAACTCCTCCCAAGTTAAGGCCATCGCATATTCAGTTCCCCTCTTTCCTTTCTCAGTATTCCACCAAGTGAGAGCTACACCAAGTAGTCTCCCGGTGGCGTAACGAACTTTGCGATCCTCATGACAATCGCAGTTTAAGAAAACGTTTTCCATCTCCTCGAACCAATGCAGGAGAGCAGTGACTCCCTAAGTCCCTTCGAATTTTGGAGGATCACAGGACTTAAAATGTTTGTAAGAGCATTTGATGGTAGGAGGGTTGTCGATGTTCTGGTCTTGTTGTTGAGGAGGGTTAGTAGGATTTGCAGCAAGGGCTTGTTGTACTTGTACCATGATGTCGGGCAATATCGTGGCCATTTGATTCGCGATATGAGTGGCCAAACGTTCCCGAGACTTTTCCGATTTCTTACCCCTACGATGCTGTCTAGACGACATCTACAGGATCATAAAATGAGAAGATTGTGAGTTTATGGTGTCTTTTTAGGTGTCATGTGTCTTTAAGAAAATGAAAATAACATAAATATCAATAATGCAACTACATCCAAAGGATTTCTTGGGTTCGCTCATGTTGGGCCTCAAATGTCCCCCATACCTTCACCTACATAGTCATGTGGGCCCCCATGGCTATTGGCTTGGTAGGATTCACATTAGTATTGACAATTTAACACTCGCATCCCCCGAATGCAAACCACAAAATACGTTCATGAGATGTTTGGTCGGAACGTGCCCAGGTGTGGACACAACGACAACTCAAAGTGGGATTAGCTCTCACGACGTTTGGTATAGCATGCTTTGGCCTAATAGGTACTTCGTACTCCCATCGTTAGTCCCCAGGTAGGCAAACTGGTCCTTTATTTTGGATTTATACGAATGCCAGCCTAGACAGGATGTTCCGACTACCGGTACTAGTACCCTTCCAGTTACTACATGCCCGTCATGAGAACTCACTTTGATGAGATTTGAAAACACGAAAATCATTGTAAAATCAATCATGACGTGGTGTGTGCTTGCATGGATGTGATATGTTATGATCATGCGATTTCATGATAGGCATTATTTGATAATACATACTTATGAACATGCTTGTACAATATCAAATGTAACATTTAACATAAACATATAAACATCATGAAATTTGGCATATAACACACAAAATTCTTATAAGTTTCTAATCGACTATAGTATAGGCTCTAAGGGTCTAATAACCTATCCTATATCACCAAAGCACATGACATTTACTATTATGTTTCATAATTAATGAAGTCAAAGTTACATTTTCAAACATCCAAACATGTTCATTCAATACAAGAGAAAATAACCAAACATAACAATCCAAATACTAAATCGTTTTATTCTTCTAATCCAAGTCCTATGTGTTCCTAGCTGCTGCTGGTTCACCTGTATCATGTGTAAAATGGGAGGTTTTGGGTCAACATAAGTTGGCGAGTGAACCTTATTAGATATTTGATAATGATTTTATGGTTAGTTTATCAATAAAATCTTGTGCATAATCATAAAAGAGCAAATGTAAGTAATCAAGCATTGGCAAATAGCAGTTACAATTATAACCTACAATAACACTTGATAGCATACATGAGCATACCAATATCATACGATAATTAACATAAATGAACTGTGCGATCAAGGCTCAATCAAACGGAGCCGATCGTATTGCATGAACAGGAAATGTAAATTGAACTGTGCGATCAAGGCTCAATCAAACGGAGCCGATCGTATTGCATGAACTGGAAATGTAAATTGAACTGTGCGATCAAGGCTCAATCAAACGGAGCCGATCGTATTGCATGTATTGAAATGTAAAATGAAATGACCGATCAAGGCTCAATCAAACGGAGCCGATCGTGCGGGCACGCCACAGATCAACCGCATAGTAAAATGGGGATCAAGCTCAACCTCATGGATGGGGAGCTGCGGCCTCGGCAAATACATGTACTGAAATAATAATTTGCATCCAATTATAACTACTTAACAGCAACAAACTAATACACATGTCATGATATGATGTATGCACAATAGTTTCGTTATAATATATAAATAAACAAAGACACATGATACACCCCAAAAACGTGATTAAAACGTGGAATTTGAAAGGTTCACTCACATTGGGTGCGTTGAATTGAAGATGGTGAGATGCGCACGATTTAGATGAGCGGATCGACGAGGAATACTAACCTAAATAATAATGGAAAAATATATTAAATGGATGGATTTTATTAAGGATTTTAATGGGATTTTTAGATATATTTTTGTGAGTTTATGGCTATTTTCTATCTTTAAAAAATGTTATTTTTAAGTATTTTTAATTGATTTTTAAATTAAAATAAACAAATAAATATATAAAAAAAATATTATTTTTTTACTGTTGACCGTTGATCGTTGACCGTTGACCGGTTCGGTCAACGGATATTTCTGCGCCGGGCGGGATTCGAACCGGCGACCTTCCGTCCACGTGCACGTAGCTCTACCAACTGAGCTACGTGACTAACCCGTTATAAACCCAGTTTTAATTATATTTATATACTTATTTGTATTAACCGAAAATTCCCTTATTTTTTAAAAACGTTTTAATTCAATTGACCGGTGCTCGTGACAAGATTCGAACGCGCGACGTGAAGTTCATTTTGCACACAGTCCACCGCTGGACTGTGTGTCTAACCCGGTTATATTCTTGGTTTTTATTATACTTAACAACTACCTGTATTAACCCGGGTTAGTTCATGATTAAAAAAGAAATGTTATTACACAAGCGTGCGCGTAGCAAGGATCGAACTCGGGACGTGAATATGAAATTTGCACACAGTCCACCGCTGGACTGTGTGTCTAACCCTTTTATAATCCGGATTTTAATTACTCTTATATTCTGATATAACTTCATCTTCTTCGTCGGATTACACGGTCAGCATAATTCGACTGGTTAGAATTGATTTGTGATTTACAAAGTTCTTAGACATTAACAGTAATTCAAGGGTAAGGAATGGAGAGAGTTTAAGGAACAGAATTTACCGATTGAAGATATTCACAGAAATCCGGCGAAGGTTCGTCGGTATTGGAAATGAACTCCGACTGTTGAACCAATTAACAGCGTTGATCGATTAGTCATAAAGTTGTGTCACTTAAACAAGGTTTAAAAGAAATTTTGGATATCATACCAGTTCACAGTTGGATTCCGGCAGTCTCAGAAACTTTCCGGCGAAGATAAGATTTCCGATAAACGTTCGCTAAGATTGATTCTGATGATGGAGTTGTGTTAGAGATTGACTAATCACATGTTTTAAACAAAAAGAGTCGAAGGAATTACCGTGAGAATGTGAGTCCCGGTTTTCCGGTGATTTGCAGAAAAATTCCGGCGATCTGATTCAGAAGATATTATGGTTCAGGAATGCGACGAAAATGAAATTGAATGTTGTTGTGATAGTTTTGAATCGTGCAAATGATCGGAAACTTGAATTAAATCAGAACTTGATAAATTTTCGGTTTCAAAAGCCGAAATGATGAAGCTTTAAGTTAAATCAATTCTGACTTAATTGAAAACCGTCGCACATCGGTTATAACTGAAATTGTGAGGTAAACAATCGATTTAACGATTGGTTTGCCGATTATCGGTTTTCAGATGGCATCATTGGTTAAATCGAGTTTGTGTATAAATTCCTTTTGCTTTCCTAGTGTTAACAGAAAATACGTTTTGGTGGAGTGGTTTAGGGAATAGATGTTAAGTCGTTTAGAGACTCAGCTGACCCGGGTTCGAGTCCCGGCAGCTTCAAATGTTTTTTATTTATTTTATTTTAACTTTTTATCAAATATAATTTTTATAGTTTAGTTTATTTATTAATTATGTAACGTTTACACTCAAAATAATCATAAACAATTAACGAAACTTTTATAACTTGGTACAAGATTACAAAACGGAGCGGGTTTTGGAGACCCGATTTTTACAAATGTTACACCCCCAAGGTAAAACTCGAGTCGTTTCTCCACAGTGTTGGCCAGATCGGGACATAGAAATACCAAGTCGTGATGTTTTGCTGTGTATGCTTCGATTTCAGATCCCACCATCTTGTGGTTCCATAAGGCTTGCTCCAACTGTTGCACTCTGTCTCGTGGACAGTACTCCTCTTTGATTACAGCCTTAAACTCGACCAAGGCCATTGCATTTGCAGCAATAAGTCCACGCGTTTTGACTTGTGCATTCCACCAAGTTAGTGCCCCATCTTCCAGTGTTGAGGCTGCATACTTGACCTTGTTGGCCTCCAGACAGTTGCACATTTCAAATACCGATTCAGATTTTTCGATCCAGCGGACAAGTCCTATGGGTCCTTCTGCCCCCGAGAATTTGCTTGGTTTCGCGTCGAGGAACATCTTGTAGGGGTTAAAACCCCCTCCTGCTGACAGAGGACAGGTAGTCAGCGAGGAATTCTACTAGCCCAACTATTAGATTTTCTCCTGAAAATTTAATAATGGTTACCTGCCGGTTGGTTCTGAACACCCGCTAGAGCTGCGTTCACGTGCTCTTGAATCATTGCAGCTAGTTCTTCGGGCGTCATGTTAAGGTTTCCGCGTCGTCCAGTTGCCATTTAGATCTTCGAAAGACAACATAAACACACCCCGATAAGTCTATATATCCAATATAGTTATCCTACTTCGTACTTAAATAATTCGCAAGTTATGTCAGCTCAAATATATTAAATAGTCAAAAGAAGTACTTGATTAAATAAAGTTTCAACGTCTTACAAAGTGCCAACCAAACGTATCAGTTTACTATAAAGTCTCAAGTTTGAACATAAGTGGGAAAATAAATAGACTGAATGAAAGTAAATAAAATAAGCGAGACGTGTTAGTCGTCTACGTCTCCATCCCCCAAATCACTATCGTTGCCGTCATCCTGCGCGGCATTCCCGGCTTCTGCAGCTGGGTCCTCCTCCGGATCCTCCTTTGGATCCTCCTCTGGATCCTCTTCTGGATCCTCCTTTGGATCCTCTTCAGGATCCTCCTCTGGATCCTCTTCCGGATCCTCCTCTACCGGCACTGGAGGGGCCGGTGCTGGTGCAGGTGCTTGATTTTGCTCTAGCTCCTGAATTCTCCAACTAGATTCCAGGACTCTGTCTTCGAGCCAGTCGGCTCTTATCTGCTCAGCACGCAGATCTCTGGCTAAGGTGTTACGAGCTATCTTACTCGTATGTTGCTCTTACTCGAGCGAGTCGGTTTTACCTGTCAATTGTCGTATCATCCATCCCTGTGCTAGGATGGTTTCCTGCATTCTTTCTAATTGTTCTTGTTGTTTCTGTATCATATTTCTAAGTAGGTAATTCCCTACTTCTACCGAGTTAACCGGTTCAACTGGCACAGCGATGGTTGGGCGTGATGACGACTCCTCCCCCAGAGCGAGCCTTTTTCTCGCAGCTGAACGTGTCTCCACGCCATAAGATGGTAAGGGTTCCACCATAGGTGCCTTTCCTGGCGCCCTTGGGTGCGAAAGTTTGTCGAATGATGATGATGATGATGACATTGCCTGTTAGGTCGTGTAGTTAGTTACGAGTTGTTTTCATTTCTTATTATGAAGTCATAATCTACATACACAGTTGTGGTACATCACACAATAAGATATAATCAGTTTGGTGCCAAACTACGTCTAGTGTCGTGTAATCAGCTATAGTTTAGGTCTACTTTTAATGCAACCCTGGTTCTCTATAGCTAGTGGCTCTGATACCAATCTGTCACACCCTCAATTTCCACTTGCGGAGTTTTACCGCGAGGCGTGTGAACAAACCAGAATCTGAAACACTAGTACGTCGAACGACTCTATATGATTTGATAATACGTTTTCCAAAAATCATTTGTTTAACCATTCGTCGTAGATTTTATATTGTCTTAGTTAGTTACCAATGTTCAGCGGAAGCATTAGTTTTTAAAGTTGAGCGGAAGCATAAAGTAAAGTAACGGAACGGGCGCCAACATAAACGCCAAAACCAAAGAAAAACCCAAAACAATGTTTGTAAATGAGACTCGATAAAAGATGTCTTGATCAATGCAAGTGAGTGCACCTAGAGCTCCTAGCGTCCTGAGAAACATGTAAAGAAACAAGTGTCAACATTAAAGATGAGTGAGTTCACAGGTTTTCATAAATTCGTTTGTTCGGTTATGAGTTTGTTTCCCCCGTTATCCCTAACCGGGATAACGATTTAGTTCCATTATTCCCAACCCGGAATAATACTGATAGTTCCATTATTCCTTACCCGGAATAATACCGATAGTTCCATTATTCCTAACCCGAAATAATAACGTTGTTGGTTCCATTATCCCTAACCTGGGATAATATTGCTGATGGTTCCATTATTCCTAACCCGGAATAATATTGTTGTTTGTTCCATTATTCCTAACCCGGAATAATAGTGTTGATTCGTAATTAAGTTCAATGTTAACATATATAGGTAGCTAGCCTAAAGTTATGTCACGTAAGTGTTCGCGATCGAAGCTGACTGTTGTGCCTCCGTGTTGCCAGGCCTATCACTGACCATGGCGATGTTAGGCCAAATTATTCACCCGTTGACCATACCCGGTCGGCTAGCGCGACTAGCTCGGATGGGGCTTGTCGGGCCCAGTAGTACTACTTATAATTTCCCCGCTATTTAAACCCAATACTAACGATCCGAGAGATTGTCGAGGACTTATGTGATCTAGCTGCTTAGTGACCATAACATTAACTTAGTTACCGAATAGTTATGTGACGTTGATTTCGTATAACGTAAAGAGATTGAGTTGAAGAGTGTATACATGTTTCTCCCCCTGTTTTTTAAAACCGGATAAAATTAGGGGCCGTGAACTCACCTTTAGTTGCTCGGTTAGTGTAACACAGAAGTTGCAAATGATGGGACCGCTAATTGCGTCCTAATAAACCAATTGATTTCAAGTCAGTGTGTGAACACACCAATACAAATTCTACACATAATTTACGCACAAAGTGATACACACAATCAAAATTCCTAACACTCAAACATGCATGCAAGTATCCTCATGTGAACATAGTAATCAAAACAATTTATCATGAACATAATCCAATCCATGCAACACTTTGGTGCACACATTCACAAGTTATCAAGTTTCAGCTTACATACTCATAATTCGGCTGTTTTCTAGGATTTTTATATAATAGTTCCAACGTTCCAAAAATTCCAACTATTTTACAGCAGGTGACAACTATACTGTAGAAATTTATATAAATTTTTCAAGTCCTAATACTTTACCAATTATCCATAAATATTAATATACTAGGCTGCAGTCAGATTCGTCACTTTCTGACTGCAGTCCACGGAAAATTTATTTAAAATCACTGTTCGTCCAATTAACAAAATTCCAGCGGGAGTTGCCCGGAAATTTCCATACCTAGTTGCTGTACAAATTTCATGATTCGACTCCCTACAGATTATTAAATCCAACTCGATAAACAACTAACAAAATTTCAGGATTTTCACAGCTTTAGTTACTGAACTTAATTGGCCACTTAAAAATATCAAACGACTTCAGAAAAATATGAATCCAGTGCCATTAGATTCGTTATTTAAAACTCTACGTTTTAGATTTCAGAAAATCCGTTTTTCAACAACTAATGACCGAGTTACAACCAGTTGAAGTCGGCTGTAACCATCATTCAGTAGCCTGATTCAGCACTTTATCACAAACTAACTCGCTTAAACCGTTTATATATTGAACATATGCGATCAAGAACAAATTTTTCCAATCATATATCATTATATATATCATATCCATGCAACACCTAATCATAATCTCTAGTTTTTATCGATCAAAACGCAGCCTATGTTACATGATTTCCGAAAACATCAAACTTTCAAACTAGCATAATCAATCCGAAAACAACACAATCACTACATTCAAACACATATATCCGAATATGATCTAGTAACAATGATAAATCCTAACCTTTAATGACAAGGTAAATGAACCGTGAGTGAGATGAGGAACCGATGATCAAAGATAATTGCGACCGAGGATGAAGATGGCGAGGGGCTGCCGCGCGACCGAGAGATGATGTAGGAGGCTACACGCGATCGATGGAACTAGTGAAGGGCTGCCGACGGCTGTTTAGATATTAGGGTTTGTGTTTTGTTTTGATTTGTGAAGAAGGATCATGCATGTGTGTGTATATATAGCGCAAAGAGATGGGTTCAAGGTTTGGGTTGATCGCGGCCACAAGGGACTTGGGTTTAAGGTTTGGGTTCATTCGCGGCTGAGGGGTTTGGGTTTAAAACTTGGTTCACTCCTAGAGTCACAAGGAACCGAGGTTGGTTCGTGTCGCGGTTCGGTTCTGTTCGTGTACATATTTACCATAAATATTTTATAACTAAAACAATCACGTAATCGAACATCACATATTCACCAACTCATAAACGTTTAATACACATAGCACATACTTCATTTGACAAGTTCACTAAATTATCGTAACTATTTCAAGCGTGCAAATTCAAGTCTCCGAATTAATAACCGTGAAGTAGTGCGTTTAAGTTATCCGAAAAACCGAGATGTCACAATTTTTAACTTTTTCCACAAAGAATCTTTCATATGATTTTCTAGATTGAGACAAAGAAGTCTAATTAAAACCCATAGAAAGAAGGTGTGGCCTGTCACTAATCGGTTCCAAAAATTTATGCACCAAAGCATTTTTAATAGACTCCTTCACTAAAATGAAATCCTCCATAGCTGCCCCATTTACATTGATAAACCTTATTTGGCTACTCATTATTCTACTATTAATAATATTGTGAGAAAAAAACTAGAGATTTCATCTCGTACAGAGTTTGTGCATATTTGGTAGTCATTTGTTTAGTTTTCTAGGTAGATTAGTTTCTTTTGGTAGTTTGTTCTTGTACAGGTCCCGGTTGCTAAAAAGTGAAGAAAACGGTCAGAATCAGCTGGAAAAGAGTTCACTGCAAGGTTCGGGTCGAGTCGTAGCTGAACCGGAACACAAAACTAGAATTCTTGGAAAAAGTAGGCCCGTCGCACTACACGTAGGTCAAAGGAGAATCCTGTCGCGAACGTCTAGCTATTAAAATACAATTTTTGGATGTTGACATGCCGTGCTACGCCATAGGTCTTGGAGTATACCAGTTGCGTAACCCGACGAGGTTGTTTTCGCGAAGGAGTTTGTACGCTGTTTGGTTGTTGCTGAACTTGAATATATAAATATCATTATCTCATAATCAAACCTAGTTACGAATTAGCAGCAACTTGGGTGAAAATTGGACATCTATCGGAGCGTTTTCCAGAGCTTGAAGCAACTGGTTGAAGTGTAGAAGCTTAGGAAATCATCCGGGTCGTCGTTACATATTCGGGTGTCTTAATTCGTTGTTTCTTACTTTGAACCATGTTTCTTATTTTCAAAGATAATTGTTTGATTGTTTCCATGACTATATGGCTAGAATTTATATACTACCTGGATTGGATGATCGGTTTTGCAAAGTTTTGATTTTTATGATGGATTATTAGTTATTTATGGACCGTTGATAAAAGTAGTCAGTATGGTTTAGTAGGTTTAATGTGTATGCATGCTTTTATTTGTTTTATTGTCATTTGTTGCTTCGTATGATTCTTGGTGACTGTCTATATCACATAATTGATTCATGCTAGGTTATATGTTTTGGTGAGTGCCTATATCACGAAATAAATTTATAATCTCTAGGGTTAATCACACGATACACCTTAGAAGTAACAATTGGTAATTTAATATTTAAAGTGTTGTACTAATTTTAATAGTTGTGAGGTGCGAAATTGTTGTTAGGTCTTCGTCATTAAATTGCTAGGTAGGAGCTTCATGAGGAGTCTGAACTAGTTTCCGTAGTAATAGTTGTCTAACAAATTAAACCGAAACTCCAAACTTATCCTAGGTTTATAGCCTGTGAGGGAGTAAATCAAATTAGGATACTTTTAAAGACCTAGATAGCCTGTGAGGGAGTCTAGACCAACCGGTATTTTTAACATCCCTATAGAGTTTCACAGGTTTATCCTCGAGAATAGTTGAGGATCCTATTCGTTATCTCTTAGGGTTTAGCACTTAAAGATCCGGATTCCATAATAACTAATATCCTAATAAAATCATTACCAACGCGAATCAGGATTCCTGTCTAGGAATTGTCTCCACCATCTGAGTAAAACCCAAGCTTAGTTCGTGCTTAATTAACTAAGTTTGTTAGTTTTAATTAATTTTCAATTCTTAGGATATTCAGAAACCCCCCCCCCCCCAAATAATAAAATCAGTTAGTCATGTCCGTGTCAGTTAGTTTCTAGATAGAGTAGTTTAACGTAGTTAGAAAGAGTCTCGTGGGTTCGATATCCGGACTTTCTTAGCTTTACTAGAGTCGATCAGTTCACTTGCCGGTTAGTATTTTAGTCGAGTTTAGAGAGTCTAGAGTATTACTTTGAGTCCAAACTTAGGTTAATTTTAGTTGGTTTTATTAAACTACTTTTAGCACATCAAGTTTTTGGCGCCGTTGCCGGGGACCCTTTGGCAATTGTGTTAATTACTTTGTTTGGACTTAATTGACATCATACATGCTAATTGTTTGTTTGAGTCATAGGAGTCGAAATTGGTGTAGTTTATTTTTATTTTATCGAGTCAATTTTTGAGTCTTCTTACTTGTTCATTGTCGGTTTTGTAGTGGATGCCCCATACACGTTCTTAAGGACCACCATCAAAGCCGCCTACGAACAAGTCTTCCTTCTCCTCTTCTACATCTAAGGTAAGTACTTCTTCTTCTTCATTCTCCGCCCTTTCTGACTCTACCCTTCCATCTAAACCACCAAGCGTTGACTTCACCCTAAAGTCTTCACCCCATAACTATCCCATCCCCACATATTGAGTTGAAGGCGAAGATAGATAGGTGTGAGGTATGTAGAGGGTGGTCACGTTACTATTGAGTGCCCAACACTTTCTGAGGAGTAAGTCGATTACATCACAAGTCAAAACTGAGGTCCAACAAGCCCATTTATTAATAATAATAACACTAACTTTAGATCCAATTAGTGTAATAATAATAACACGTTTCGTTTTTTCAGTAACCCCCTGGTTTCCAAACAGGGGGCAGGGTCAATTCTATAGTGAGGGTTCAAACAATCAGGGTCAGTATTTTTGTGGGGGTTCGAAGGGTTAGTTTAGTTAAGGGGTGGTCAAACAGGCAATAGCCAAGTGAGGGTTCAAACAGTCAAGGTTCAGCCAACAAAGATTTAGGTAGTGGTCTAGATGAAATACAATCCATGCTATCCCCTGTGGGAGAATCAGCTTTCCTCCAAAAGCACCAGACCAAACTCGAGCTAACCAACATGCGCGGAATTCATCGTTAGTAAGTTTGATAAAAGATCGGATCTACTGTTTAAACGCTTCTGCTTCTTGTATTAATAAACGTGCAAGAACTACAGATAGCAAACTGACAGGGCTTCGCCTCAATATCAGAAAAACAACTACAGACTCAAGACCCCAACTTTGCTAGTTATAGACATGACAGCTTCGCACGAGTTGGAGTTGCCACTTCGTCTGAAGTGCACATCATACGAAGTGAACTGCTTCACTTTGTACGAGGTGTGTAACATCCGTCGAAAAACAGGTTTTCAAAACCCGCTTCGTTTATTAATCGAATATTTCAGTTATAAATTTTCGTTGCGTATTTAATGTTCATATTAATTTTAAATGATACATAACTAATAAACATTGTTAGAATTTTAAAACATAATTAATAGAAATAAAGAAATAGTGAATAAAAAAATAAATACCGCTACCGGGTTTCGGACCCGGGTCAGCCGGTTCATTCAACAAACAAGCGTTTCACCACTCCGCCACTTGACTCGTTTGTGTAATCAATGAATCAAATAAAACTTAAGTTCCACCCGTGAATTCATCTGTTTGCGTCAAGAACTGAAACCGCCCAACGACTTTCAAATAACCGGAGACCTTTGGTGGTCGCGAGTTTCTGAGTGTAACCGATGATACCATGTCAGTTACAACCCACTTCTTTAATCAATTCAATCTTCAATGACTCGATTCATATGATTGTCGAATTGAAAACCGAAATGAAATTACTTCCAATTTACACTAATAATACCATCGCCTCACATCTCGGAAACACTCGCAAAACCTTCAATTTTTCACTCTAACTTCTGTTCGTCGGAATCACTATCTGCTATCGCCGGACTTTCACCGGAAAACCGAGACTTACACCAAATCGGTAAATTTCTTGACTCTTTCGTTTTCAACCCATTGTTAGACATATACTAACTTCAATCCTTCAACCAGAATCGGTTCCAGACGACGTTGCGGAAATTCGGCACTCGCCGGAAAATCTCTGGAAATTTTGAAATCACACTGTAAATCGGTACAACCATCTAAACCCCCTGATATCTCTTGTTTAGTCACTTCATTTCACAACTAATTGATCAAAACTGTTAATTGATCCGATCAGACGGAATTCACAAATCAGAGCCGACGACCCTTGCCGGAGTTCTGAGAAAAACATCCTGTTCGGTACATTCATTTCCAAAACCCTCTTTATCCATTACATTTCAATCATTTATATGTTAGACGAACGATTTAAGCAAGAACAGTCGGACATCTTCGTCTGTGTCGTTATAAATAAAGAAGACGAAGTCAAAATGAGTATAAGATTAATATAAACTGAATGTTTAACCGGGTTAGACACACAGTCCAGCGGTGGACTGTGTGCAAACATACAATGCACGTCACGAGTTCGAATCTTGCTACATACCGACTTTCAGAATTAAAACCATTTTTTTAAAACCAAATCAGAACGAGTCACAGCATGTGTATAAGAATAATATAAACCGTAATTTAAACAGATTGGACACACAGCCCAACTGGTTGGGCTGTGCGCATACGAACCGAAGGACCCGAGTTCGACTCCGGGTCCCTGCAAGCGGTTCAGTCATTTTAAATCATTGTAATATTAACTCAAATAAAATAACAATTAATTAGTATATATATAATTAAAATAGAGAATATTTCGGGTTAGACACGTAGCTCAGTTGGTAGAGCTGCGTGCACGCGTACAAGAGGTCTCGGGTTCGAGCCTCACTCAGCGCACACATTACTCACAGTCCGACCGGTCAACGGTCCGATCAACGGTCAACGGACCGGTCAGCGGTCAAAAAGTCAAAAAATTTTATTTCTTTTATTTATTTATTTAATTTAAAAAACAATTAAAAATACTTAAAAACAATATTTTTAAAGTCCTTAAACTCACAAAAATAAATCTAAAAATCCATTTATTTACCGAACTATTTCTTTATTAATTTTAGGTTAGTTTTCCTCGTCGATCAAATTCCAAAACTCGTGCGCATCCAACAACATCAAAAGAACGCACCCAATGTGAGTGAACCTCTACCAATTCCCGTTTTAATCACATTTTTGGGGTGTATCATGTGTCGTATAACTATTTATTATATTATAAACACTTGTGCATCCGTCATATCCGTGATCAAATGTGTATTCAATATGTATCAATTGTTGTGTGGATTATGTTTAGATTAAAGTTATCATTTTCAGTACATGCATTTCATAGGCCCATCAGCTCCCCGTGGGAGACGGGTTGAGTACGGGTGCCTCATTTGATCGGCTCCGTTTGATTGAGCCTTGATCTCACATACATCATCATACATTCATACGATCGGCTCCGTTTGATTGAGCCTTGATCTCACAATACATTATCATTCATGTCATATACTCATTCAAGGTGGTTTGTGATTGTTTGTTTATATATGTTTGCTCACATATGAATATTGCACAACTTTTCAATATTAAATACAACAAGAAATCAATAACAATGTTTTTAAACAAGGTTCACTCGCCAACTTTTGTTGACCCAAAATTTCCCCCATTTTACATATGATACAGGTGATCCAGTTGAGGCAAGAAACACATAGGAAGGCTTAGAAGAATAATTCAGTTTAAGCTTTGGGATTGTATTACTTAGTTTCATTTTCCTTGTAACCGTATAGATTTAATTTGACTATTGTAATTTGAATTTAATAAATATGAAACATTTAATAAACATCATGAGCTTTGGTGATAACTCAATTATGCCCCGACTCTTATTCCGCTGGGGGTCGGGGCGTGATAAGGTGATCATCACTTTATACGAAGTGGCCTAAATACATACAAAACATTTAAAAAATATAATAATAAAAGCCCTGTTACATTAGACGTGACCTAAGACGTAGGCTATATACATTCTGTACTAACAAACTCCCCCCTGGATATTGCCGTAGTCTTGGTCAACCTTCAAAAAGATCTTCAAAAGCAAGTGACACTATCGCCCAAAAAAGTGCTTCCTTGGCCTACGATGCTCCTCAGATGGAATAGGTGTCTGATCAGCAGGAGGAGGTATGTTGTAGGTATCACCGAACCTGAAATCTTCTTAATGTTGCTTCTCTCATTCTTTCAACAATTCTTTCCTTGTTACGCTCTTGTTTACGCTGCTCTTTCTCTTCTAGTCTTCTCCATTTAGTATTCTAGACTTTTCCTGAATTAATATCGTTAGCATAACAAACATTCATAACTTTCTGGAATTGCAAAGCCTGCTCTTTGTCCTTTTCCTCATAGCTGATCTTGCTGTAGAAGAGACATTCAACATCTTTCTTCAAGCATTTGACCAATCACATCTGGTCAAGAATAAGAATTCCCCTCCACAAGCCATAGTTCCTTTTGTAAGCAATAACTGCCACAAATAACTCTTCAAAGATCTTCCATGTATCATCATTTTGAACTACAATCACTGCTTCACCAGTTTCCATGTCATAGTTCCACCATTTGAAGATTTGATGAAAGTCTTGTTCAATCTTTAGCAATGGCATATTCTTCATCGTGCGTGGTCTTTTAATAATGAGAGTAACATCCGTTTGTTTCGTTACTGGATCAATCTTGTTAACCTTCCAAGGATAGTGTGATTCAAGTAGGGAAAACCATGAAGAGCTTCGTACTTGATGAGCTTCCACAGTCGTTGATCCATGAATTTAATCTTGAAGTTGAACGTCTTTTTCTGCGCTAACTCTTAGACATCCCAATATAGCAACAAATTTATATCACTTAAGAACTTCACTTGAAGTACTGAACACCGAACTCTTGCTTAATAGCATACGCATTTAGTTCTTCAATCCATCCCCAACTGATTATATCTCCTGACGACTTATCAGGATCTCTAGTAAAGAATGCTAAAGGACGCTTGAATTTCCTTTCAACCGACATCTCTTTAAACCGATACTTTTTCATCTATGCCATCTCTTACTTTGAAAGATGTTTAGGTACATTGCCTTCTTCCACAGCCTCTTAAACTTTGCGCTTTAGCAAATCATTTCTATTTTTAGAAAATAAATACCAAAGGTCGGGAAGTCATCCATTCCTTCACCTAAATATTTAGCTTACGTCTTCGTCAGAATCATCCTCCACGACAACCTGATCATAATCATCAGCATCTGGTATATGCTTGTATAAGTAATCATTAGGCTGCGTAGCACTAATGCCATTCAATTTTACTACGATGTCGAAAGTACAGGATCCTTCGTCTACACCTAGCATCTGGGCAATCTCTTCCTTTGTGTAGTTATGAACAAATTCACCTTCTTCAACATCGTGCTCAAGATATATAACTTTTAGTTTTTGCACACCAGGAACAGTTGACATACGAGTCGTTGTGAGGATTCCTAGTTGCCCAGACTCATTTATAGGATCCTTCGACTCCCCCTGATTCTATGCATCATCTATCTTATTAGCAAAGTCGTTCATGTACATATCAACATCAAAAATTTTATTAAAACTAGCATCTTATACATTATCATCGCACTTTTCTAACCACTAACATCATCACATGTCCCAAACTCTTCATTTTCATGGAACTCATCAACCATAGCATCAATCTCAGCATCCATCTTTCGCTTCTCCAAAAGATATTGTTTTGACAACTTAGGACCAACGTCGACACATTCACCAATAAGCACATATTTTAACGGGTGACACTCCTCCAACAATAGCATCCATATCTGGCACAGATTCAGCTTTTGGCGCAGACTAGGCAATCAAAGGTATCTTATCTATTTTGCATTTCCCTTTACCAGCAGCAGCAGCTTTAGTAGCTTTAGTTTCAGCTATACGTGTTCGTTCGGCTGCTCTAGCTTTAGCTTTCTCAATCTCTATCTCGTCAAGTTCAGTGGAAAAGTTGATATTAAATCTTTTGTTTAGCACTTTGAATAGCATGTCAAACTTCTTAGCGTTCTCGGCTTTCTCAGTCTCCAGGTCTTTAACTACCGGATGTAGCCGTTCATTCCCTGCTGTAACTTTCGAAAGCATAGACACCAAATTCATATTCTCTGTTTCAAGCTGCTTGATAATCCTTTCATTCTCCAAAACTTTGACATGAATCTCTTGGCTTTCTCATTATCATCAACCAGTGGAGACAATAATGCTATCAACCTCTACTTATCATCTTCAAGAAACTTAATTCGACTTTCATGTTCTTTGAATTGTCTTTCCAACCCACCAAATCTTCCTTCATTAAACATATCTTCTCCAGAACCTCCTTCTGAGAAAGAAAAATCTTGAATGTTAGCAATCTGATCATTTAGAAATTGACTAGGTCCAGATTGTGGAGTATGTTGTTGCACAGGAGGAGTTGGCTTTTGGGAGTTGATTATTTTGGTGGGGATGGTTGTGGTGGTGTTATGTGTTGTGGAGAAGATGGAATAATTTGGGTTGGTGAAGTAGGTTCTAATGATGATTGTGGTGGTATAATATGTGGTGGTGATGTAGGTGGTGGTGGTATTGGAGAAGTGGGTGGATGTTGTGGTGGTGAAGTTGGTGGTGGTTCAACAGACTCTTCATTCCTAGTAACAACCTCCACATCTTTCTTTCTCTTCTTCTCAAATTTCTTTCTCGCCTTTACCGCAGATGGAGTACTAGTTTTTTTAGCAGCACCAGATGCTTTACTTTTTGCACATTTTGCTTGCTTCCTGGCAGGCTTAGATATCACTAACTTCTCATCCGAATCACAAGGCACATATAAATCATCATCGTCTCTACGCTTGCGCTCTTCTTCAAGCTTGCGTTCCTCCCCTCTTTTTTGGTCTCTATCTGTTTCTGCAGCAATGTTAGGATCTGAATAAGTATCCTCAGAGGACGAACTTTCACCATCACTATCATTTTCTTCTTGAACATCTTTTATAACAGGTTCATTCATTACGGCTTCTTCAACTTCTAGTTCATCAACTAGTAACGTATGCACAGTCGCACGTTTACACTTCTTAGCTGCTGTTGAAGTGGATGCCCCTACAACTTTCATTGGGGTTAAGCATTTACGTTTCTTCTTTTCCTCTTTTTTTTTCAAAGTAAGCACTTCTTCTTGCTCCAAACCTTAAGACATTCGACTTCATCATTCTCATCACCGATACCATCCTTCCTCCATTTTCCCTTTGGTGGAGGAACATAATTCTTGTCTAGAATCGCTCCAGAAAAAGGTTTGGTGGCAAGTTAGGATGTTTTCTTCAAATACAAATTCAACCTAATCAACGTATCTTCATCCATGTGGCTTAGCTTTAGCTCATCATCGTCATTCTTCGCAAGATTTGGAAATTGGTCGTCTAGGAGCATCTACACAAACCGTGGATACTTTAGAAATTTCTCATTCGAGATGTTCAACACCATCTTATCAAATATCAACTTCGAGAAGTTGTATGGCAGATTAAGAACAAGGGCTGGAATCATGCACATTTGATAATCTGTGATGTTGTCAAAGCCCCCCTTTCTGTGACTAAATGCTGCAATGATAGAGTGCACGAAAAATTTGTATGGCATCCCCAGATTTGCTTTCTTAAAGTTTGTTGCATTGACATATCCTCTGTATCCCATTTGGTAGAAACAGCCTTTAACCATTCACTCGAGATATCTAGTTGGATTCTTTTTGTCATCGTTTAACTCAGGAGAACCTGTCTAATCGAACTTTCTATAACCTTGACTTCAACATCTTTGCAGTCGATCTTTACTTCAGAAAATATTGCTTTTGATCCTCATCATATCTTGCAGCTTTCCAAAAGAGTTCAATGTGTGAGCGATACGATGTATGTTTGTCAGTTAGAGCCTTGGTACCTCGTAAGCGTCTCATAAACACTAGAATTCCTTAAATAAATCCATCCCAAGAAGATTCTCAACATATGTTGTGGATGGGCTAGAACAACTTCTTTTTATCCTGTACATACAAAGAATCAAACACTTAGAAAAATTCCGTGAAAAACTTTCTAACTCTTTGTGCGAGGTGCCTTGGAATGAAGTGACAAAAAATTTACTCACACGAGGTGTAACAAGTAATAATAGATTTTTATAACACCCACTTCGTACGAGGTTTGCATATCACCTCGTACTAGGTGTCACCTCGTACAAAGACATATTTGATGAACACCAAACATGAAAATTGGGTGTTTTATGAAATTGAAGGTTCCATTATGTCCGATTAACGTCGATAAACAAATTTCAATGATCAATTTTAAGATTGGCTTGTCCAATATTCCTAGTACTACAGTTTTAGGAGCTAGCGACCAAAATCATCAAGTTCAAGGCTAAATCGATGTTAATTACCTTAACCATTTTAAGAGGTGTGTAAATCAACCTCCCAAATGTTCGATTTAGCAGCAAATCAGTGTGAATCGCTCAAAGATCTCAAATCGCACAAAGTCGTTCTTAACTCACGCCAACTGTTATAATGACACTTCGTACAAGTTGGCCCATATATATAGGAACTATTCCACATCGTACGAGTTGGCTGCTGATTTGTGCGAGTGTGCAACTCATGCGAGATGTACTCCAACTCATACGAGGTGATATCCAACTCGTGCGAGGTGACCTTTAAACTTCAAATTTTCAATTTCACCTTTTTGTGTATTTTAATAGTTTTAGCGACCCACTCAGTTGACCAAGTCCAAGTTAATGACCCTGGTTAACTGATTTGTCTACCAAGTCCAAGTTAATGACCTTTAATGAACACTTTATGAACAAACTGCTGTTTTAGACAATGTAAAGTTTCAAATTAATAAACTTTAGATCTTTTTTCAAAATATTTTCTCAGTTTAGATCTGCTCCAAACCCGTTGTCTACTAGATCTCTCAGCGTTCAGCAACTCTGGATTTTGAAGATCCGCTTTCCATCATTGGTAGCCAAAACATAAGATAGAAATTAAATCGTTTTGAATGTTTCAAAGCATATATTAAAATACTCTTAAAATCTTTTTGGGTTTTTCTGAAATGAAAAGTAAACTTTGTTACAAAACATACTTACAAACATATTTTTGTGAGTTTTGTTGGAGGATCATAACAATTTTTAGACATATCACCAGTACCATTGATCTTTATAAAACTAAACAGATTTACTTGGATTGTCATTATACTGATCCACTAAAACCTCGACACATTTCTCAATTGTTTCATGATATGTTACGTAATTTTAGGAACATGACTCAACTGTGTTTCCAACCTCAGAATATACTCCCGTATCAAGATTCCCAGATTTCATCTCACAGGTGAATATAGCCAATTGATATCTGTATATATGGGTGATGCGAGACCCTGAGAGCTCAGGTTAGTACTACCGTACAGTAAAAGAGATGAAGGCTCAACTTAAGGTGGTGTTCCAAAATTTGGAATCTTTTGTACTGCAATTAGTATCTTTTGATATTTTTCAATTTGTTATGCAGCTTCGAGGGAATGAATGCGAAAAGTATTATACAAGTTCTAGGCCATTGTTGACACAAAATCAGAAAAACTCGTATAATACCCCATATATCAATTTAATATAAAGACCTAGTATCTCGAAATCTAGCATTCTCTGAAATGAAATTTCGGAGTACTAAGACCATACATCCGAGAGAAGTTAAGCCATAGATTAATCAATTTTTCTTTTATGTTTGTATCTTGAAAATAATTTACTGAATGTGGAAGCCTACTGGCACATCAACACTAAGACCTTTTTAAACACTTTTTAACATTACATTTCTTTAGCATACTGTGATAGTTCACTAATGTACTATTATTTCCTCTTTTAACATGAAAAATCTTTTTTGTTTTTTTCAAAAGTTTTTCAAATTATCCTATGTTTTTGTATTTTTCCACTACAAATCTCCCCCTAAAATTAAAAACATATTTTTGTATTTTTGTTTTAAAGAAAGAAATGTGACAAACCGATGAGGATTACCAAAATCTGTCATCCGGTTCGTATTCAATCTCAATTTCCCCATCTGATATTAGATTTTTAGAACCATTAAATCTCAAAAGATATTTAAATATGGTTCGATTAAATGGTTCGGAAAAAAAATCTGAGTTTTGTTCATCAGTGTGGATTTTTTCAATTCGAATTAAACTTTTTCTCGTTAAAATCACGGACAAAGTGATATCGAATTTCAATGTGTTTAGTTTTAGAGTGTTGAACCGGATATTTGGTTATATCGATGGCTGCCTTATTATCTACAAATATGGGCATATCAAGAAACAGCAATCCAAAGTCTATCACACCCTGATTTTCGATGTAGTGGAAGCGTCGCAAGGTGTGGCCAGAGTGGCAATCGTTGCATTTGTAACGCTTCGCATTTGTATCTTTCTGTTTTTAGTAAGATCGCTTCGTGTTTCTATTTTTGGAAATTCCAAACCTTGTAATCGTATTTCATTTCCGAATCATTGTAAATCTAAGGCTTTGATTGTAATCAAATTGATCGAGTATACGCAATTCGCAAACTTTAGACGCATTTATAACTATGATCATACACACATTCGCAATTTATAGCTTTGAATCAACTTGCATATTCTTATCATATATTGATGAAAGTTAAACATTTCTAATCAAGCAAGCAATCAACAAGTTAAACGCAAAATGCATAGACTTTTGGCACCATGATTCTTGTCACACTTAAGTTAATTATTTGCAAGACATGTTTAGGATTTATGTAATACCTTTAGTCATGTTTTAATCTTCCAAAACACTTCACACTTGATTTACATATAAAATACATTATTTATATAACAATTAAACCATTTATATAAGTTAATTAACAAAAAAAAAACAAAAAAGAGGGCTGTCATATGTTGATGTTTTGGGCTTTTGTTTCAAGTTTAAACACCCACTAATCTTGTCCAAAGGCCAACCTATTGAAACCCTAATCCCTTCCCTATATAAAACACCTTTCCCCCCATCCATTTACCACTTTTACAAGCATCCAAACACTTCAAAAACACTCTCAAAGTCCCTCACATATTCAAAAAACGCAGCAGCCATATTTGAGTTTTTTGTGAGTTCTAACTCACTTCTTCAACTAATTCTTCCTTATTTCTTCTTCTAAAAAACTTCGATAACCTGTAGGAAGGTTTTCACAAGTTTTCTTGGGCGAACTAAGGTGAACCCTCACCATTTTGGAGGTCCAAAGTGCCATAAATTTTCTGTCCATTTTTATCTTTTTAAACTTTAATATTTTCAAAGCTTTCTTCATGTTTTCTTCCCCAACTTTGTTTGCTAAGCCCTATGGGATGTTACTATAGGTTTTCCATTGAAAACCAAGGTAGAATCACACCATTTTTGCGGCCAAACTTTCTGTTTTGGAAGATAACATATAAAACTTTTTCGAACTTATTCTTAACATAACAAATCTATGCTACTTATGCCACTAACCAAGCTTATGGTTAGTGTGTTAAGCTAGACTTGTTCATATACAATCAAGAGGCATAAAGTGTCTTTAAACTTGTGGTTTTTACTAGGGTTTCAAACCCACAAGTGTTGAGCCATCCAAGCTTACAAGCTTAGGTGTGATTACATGAAGGCCTAGGCCATTCAACTATTCAATCCACCCCTCACTTGATGATTTCCATAATTCATGACCATTCGGATTGTCCTTGTGTCAATCTTAGGTAATGGTGAATCTTATTAAAGAGGTTTAGGATGGTTATCCTCCTACCACCACGCATGACTTATATGACTTACATGATATCTATGAAATACAAGAACTATATGATAAATTAGTAATATTATAACTATATGTAAATACATAATATTGTTGAACCTTTGACCATGACAAAATGGTTATATGTCCTAAAAGTAGGTTATTTTATCTTAGACCTAACAATTGTTACGATTCTATTCGGTATGACCCATAAAACACAATTATCCTTCGGGGCTTATTAGTGTAAAAAACGAGTGTTAATGTCTAGATAAATACTTTCGTTATATATACTTTCTTTGCATATTGTAAATTCCTAAACTCATTAAACTCCCCCGTCAATCTAATACTCACACACTAAGTTAATCATTATGTTATTGTTGAACTTGTTTTTTTGTTATTTCTTGTATTTAAATATTCGATGTAACCTTGACAATTTTGATGCTATGAAATGAAATGTGTTGTTAATTTAAATATTGTCGCAAATAGCGTTATGATGTCTCGAGCAATCTAGTTTGTGTCACTCTGATGTTTCTGCCATCGGTGGGGGTGTGACAGATCGGTAGCAGAGCCATTACTATAGGTAATTAGGTAGAATTGCCATGTTCGACCTAGTCTATTGTTTAAGTGACCAACTTGACCATTCTTGCTTCATGAATAAAATGTTAATTCTTCCTATTTGCTTCTTCCTATTTCCTTTGTCTTAAATATATATATGTGTTTTTCCTAAGATACTTACATAATTTACACACTTGAAGACTTGAAGACACTCAAACTACAAACGAGACGATTCCCCAAAATAGGGGTGAAACCCGCACTTTGTGATCACTCTCAATCCGTGAAATTTGATTTTTGCACGAAATTACACCATCAAGTTAGGAATGAAATCCACATCTTGATGCGAATTTCCGTTTCATACTCTAGTGGACCCTTACCAACGAGTCGGAATACGCTCCTCGTTTGGTAAGTACCAACCACACTTAGGGTACAATGTTGTCAAGTTAGGGGTGAAACCCGCAACTTGTCAGCTAGTCCCATTCCTTGATTTTCGATCGGTTAGAGACGTGTAGTAACTGGAACGGTAAAGTGTCGTTAATCGCTTCTCGACGAGAGCACTTTACCTATAGGATCTCGATTCACTTTGGAATAGACAACGTTTCTCAACCCGAAACACTCAAATATTTTACTGAGCCTATCTTTTATGCTATCTCAATTTCTATGTGTTTTAATACTTGTTATCTCGTTCATTTTGAACCCGATGCACAATTTGCACGCCTTTTGTAACCAAAAGCAATAATAATAATTCTCATGAACCAACTAAATTTATACTCCTTTACGAAAATCACACATGTTTATGCTTTTGAATGCCAACATGCTTATGCTATCTATGTGAAATTATACGTGTTACATGATGCTTATTTGCTCAAAATAGATACTTTTCTTTATAACAACACTTTACAATCAAAGCCTAAATCCATCTTTTATTGTCAAACCCTTTAGATGTCTTTCTCTCAAAGCGTTATGGGAAGAAGGAAATCAAAGTCCAAGTCAAGGTCCCAATCCGACTCCATGTCAAAGAAGGACTACATGAAATCCATGGGTGAACACATGGCTAAGGTCATCCCCGAAATAGTCAGTAAGGTCCAACCCCCACCTAATGCCGAATCACTCCATACCTCTGTCGACTCCAAGCGAACCACCCAAAACCACCTTCACCCATAAGCAATTCTGTTCTTGCAATCCCTTACCCTTCACCGGCGAGGAGGGCGCCACTAAACTGCTACAATGGTTCGACGCCATTGAGCTCACCTTCATCCAAAGTGGTTGCCCCGACCACTTGCGCACCTTGAACGCCACAGGAGTGTTCCGATCGAGGATCCCTTGATTGGTGGACTTTCGAGCGTAGCGCTCGTGGCAACGAAGTTGCCCTTGCCCTCCCTTGGGCCGAGCTCAAGAAGTTAATGAAAAGTGAATTATGCCCCCCTCACGAACTCCAACGACTCGAGAATGAGTTTTGGAACCTCCGACAAGTGGGGAATGACAACGCTGGCCTCACGACCCGTTTAAACAACTGAGCGCGATTTGCCCAAGTCAAGTCGACACTACTGAGAAAGCGATTGCTAAATACATACGTTTCCTTCCTCCTAACCTCGCTAACCTGCTCGATACCACCTCCCTCAACAACCTCGAGGAAGCTTTTCGGCTGGCTGCTCGCTTGAACAACCGCTAAGTCCTTCGTGAAGCCGCCAAGGCTCCACCAAGGAAAGCCCACCAAGCAACCACCGAATCCATTCCCAAACCTGCCTCACCCAAACCCCCAAGAAGCAACACCAAGGGCAAGAAGCGGAAGGATTCGAGCCGAGTTGCACAGTAGTCACTCCGCCAAACCCTCACCAGCCAGCTTTGCCCGCACCTGAACCCATCAAGAAAGCATACACCGGACACCATCCCAAGAGCAACACCTGTCCTTCCATCACCCGGTTACCGCCCCATGTCGTCTATGCACGATCTGCAATAGGTATGGACACTTTGCCCAACAGTGCCAGAATGCTCCGCAAGCCCCCATCAACCAAGCCCGAGCTATGACCACCACACCTCCTCAAAACCCTACCGAGAACCAAAACCGACCCCTTGTTCCTGACGCTCGTGCCTGCTTCAGATGCGGGGACCCAAATCACTTCGCCAACAACTGCCCACAGCGTAACAACAACAATCAGCAACAGCAGCAAGCTCGCGGCCGAGCCTTTGTCATCACGGCCGCTCAAGCTCAAAACTCAAACGATGTTATATCGGGTATGTTCCTTGTTAACAATGTTTACGCTACGTGTTTATTTGATACTGGTGTGGATAAAAGTTTTGTATCCATTGAATTCGAACCCTTGCTTATGTGTAGTCATTCTAAGTTGCCTAAATCATTCGAAGTCAAAGTCGCTGATGGAAAATCTGTCACCGTCAATTCTGTCCTTTCTAATTGTTCTTTAAATCTCAACGATCATATGTTTTCTATTGACCTCATACCCATGCCAATGGGTAGTTTCGATATCATAGTAGGCATGATTGGCTTGGGCGAGTCCGTGCTGAAGTTGTTTGTTTTGAAAAATGCATTCCCCTTCCCCTTCCCAATAATGATTCCTTGCACGTCTATAGCGAGAAACCTTCCAAAGGTCTCAAGCTTATGTCGTGTATTCAAGCGAACAAGTACTTGCGTAAGGAATACTTTGCCTTTCTTGCCTACATTGTGGAAAAAAAGGAGAAGGGTCCAAGCGTGAGTGAAGTTCCGGTTGTGCGCGAATTTCGTGACGTCTTTCCCGAGGATCTTCCTGGTCCCCCTCCTGCTCGTTCTGTTGATTTTCGCATCGACCTCATCCCTGGTGCAACTCCGGTCGCAAAATCCCCCTATCGTCCAGCACCCTCGGATATGCAAGAGCAGTCTAGTCAACATCAAGAGCTTCTTGAGAAGTGCTTCATACGCCCTAGTACATCTTGGGGCACTCCCGTTCTGTTCGTCAAAAGAAAGACGGATCCTTTCGCATGTGCATTGACTATCGTGAGCTCAACAAGCTTACAATCAAGAACCGATACCCTCTTCCTCGCATAGACGACCTTTTTGATCAGCTTCAAGGTGCAACTTGTTTCTCTAAAATCAACCTTCGCACACATTATGGGCACTACGAGTTCGTAGTCATGCCGTTTGGTCTGACCAACGCACTCGACGTGCTTATGGATTTGATGAATCGCGTGCGTAAGCCTTATCTTGACCGATTCATGATCGTCTTTATTGACGATATCCTAATCTATTCCAAGACGCGAGAAGAGCATGAGCGACACTTGCGTCTTATCCTTCAGCTGTTGCGAACTCAACGTCTCTCGCCAAGTTTTCCAAGTGTGAGTTTTTGTTAAAGAAGGTTCAATTTCTTGGTCATGTCATCAATGAACTTGGTATTCACGTTGACCCCGCGAAAATCAAGGCGGTGAAAAATTGGATTGCCCCTAAGACTCCGTCCGAAGTTCGTTCATTTCTTGGCTTAGTCGGTTATTACCGTCGTTTCATTTTGAACTTTTCAAAAATTGTCGTGCCTCTCACTTCCTTCACTCAAAAGGATAAACCTTTTGTTTGGGGTTCTGAACAAGAGGAGTCTTTTCAAACGCTCAAGGACATGCTTTGCAATGCTCCTATCCTAACCCTTCCCGATGGTAACGACAATTTTCTCGTGTATTGCGATGCCTCAAGACAAGGTCTTGGTTGCATTCTTATGCAACAAGACAAGACAACTCAAAATTCATGAGAAAAATTATACTACACACGACCTTGAACTTGGTGCAGTTGTTTTTTCATTAAAGATATGGCGACACTACCTTTATGGTACAAAGTGTACGGTCTTCACCGACCATAAGAGCCTTCAGCACATCTTTAATAAAAAAGAACTCAACATGCGTCAGCGTCGTTGGGTAGAACTATTGAACGACTATGACTGCGATATCCGCTACCACCCTGGTAAAGCGAATGTTGTGGCCGACGCACTTAGTTGGAAAACTCATGTTAAGAGTGTACGTTGCTATCAAACATTGGGAAAGATTCAAGAGATGATTCGTGAGGCACAATACTCGACCGTTAATGAGGGTAACCTCGATAATGAGTTAAAGTGTGGTGTTGAAAACCAACTTGTGACCAAACCTGATGGCCTCATGTGCTATCTTGACCGTATTTGGATTCCTAACCATGATAATCTTGGTGACCTCTTGATGAGTGAAGCTCATAAATCTCGGTATTCTATTCGTCCTGGCGCTGATAAGATATATCACGACCTCTGAGCATCATATTGGTGGCCTGGAATGAAGAAAGATATCGCCTGCTACGTTTCGAAGTGCCTTACTTGATCCAAGGTAAAGGCCAAGCATGACCTTCTGGCTTACTCGAACAACCAGAAATTCTTGTTTGGAAATGGGAGAGTATTGCTATGGATTTCATAACTAAGCTCCCTCGTACATCGTCTGATCACGATAGTATTTGGATCAACCGTTTGAACAAGTCTGCTCATTTCCTTCCCATACGTGAAAACTACTGTACATGGATGAAATCATCTGTCGTCACGGTGTCCCCGTTGACATTATCTCCGACCGTGATGGTCGCTTCACTTCTCGCCTTTGGCAAACATTTCAAAAGGCCCTTGGTACTCAACTCAATCGTAGTACTACTTTCCATCCTCAGTCCGATGGTCAAACCGAGCGTACTATCCAAACTCTAGAGGACATGCTTCGTTCTTGCGTAATTGATTTTGGTGGCAACTGGGACATTCACTTGCCTTTGGTCGAATTCTCTTACAGTAACAGTTACCACACGAGTATTCAAATGGCACCTTTCGAGGAATTCTATGGACGCAAGTGCCAATCGCCTGTTTGTTGGCACGAGATCGGGGAAGCTCAAATCACCGGTCCCGAGCTTATACAACAGACGACGGACAAGATTTTGTAGATTCGGGACAAAAGAGCTACGTGGATAAAAGACGTAAGCCCTTGGAATTCAACGTTGGTGACTTTGTACTCCTCAAGGTATCCCCTTGGAAGGGTGTGGTTCATTTCGGGAAAAGGGAAAGCTCGCTCCTCGCTACGTAGGTCCTTTCAAGATTCTCGAGAATATTGGCAAGGTAGCCTACCGACTTGAACTACCACAAGAGCTCAACAACGTTCATCCTACCTTCCACGTCTCAAACTTAAAAAGATGTCTCGCTAAAGAAGGACTCCAAGTTCCGCTTGAAGATCTTCAAATCAATGAGACTTTGCACTTTGTGGAAAAAAACAAGTAGAAATCATGGATCAAGGTACTAAGAAACTAAGGCGCAGTCGAATTCCTATCGTGAAGGTTCGATGGGAAGGAAAACGTGGCGCTGAGTTTACTTGGGAACTTGAAAGCGACATGAAGTCTAAGCATCCGCATTTGTTCGTTGCGTCTTCCTAAATTTCGGGACGAAATTCCCTAAAGGAAGGGAGACTGTGACGCTTCGCATTTGTATCTTTCTGTTTTTAGTACGATCGCTTCGTGTTTCTATTTTTTGAAATTCCAAACCTTGTAATCGTATTTCATTTCCGAATCATTGTAAATCTAAGGCTTTGATTGTAATCAAATTGATC
This sequence comes from Scalesia atractyloides, assembly GCA_947069175.1. Taxonomy (NCBI): domain Eukaryota; kingdom Viridiplantae; phylum Streptophyta; class Magnoliopsida; order Asterales; family Asteraceae; genus Scalesia; species Scalesia atractyloides. The sequence continues at coordinate 44,932,376 of CAMTDV010000008.1, read as the reverse complement.
GAGTATACGCAATTCGCAATCTTTATACGCATTTATATCTATGATCATACACACATTCGCAATTTATAGCTTCGAATCAACTTGCATATTCTTATCATATATTCATGAAAGTTAAACGTTTCTAATCAAGCAAGCAATCAACAAGTTAAAAGCAAAATGCATAGACTTTTGGCACCATGATTCTTGTCACACTTAAGTTAATTATTTGCAAGACATGTTTAGGATTATGTAACACCTTTAATCATGTTTTTATCTTCCGAAACACTTCACACTTGATTTACATATAAAATACATTATTTATATAAAAATTAAAACCATTTATATAAATTAATTAACAAAAAAAGGCTGCCATATTTTGATGTTTTGGGCTTGTTTCAAGTTTAAACACCCACTAATCTTGTCCAAAGCCCAACCCATTGAAACCCTAAACTCTTCCCTATATAAACCACCTTTTCCCCATCCATTTAGCACTTTTACAAGCCTCCAAACACTTCAAAAACGCTCTCAAAGTCCGTCACATATTCAAAAAACACAGCATCCATATTTGAGTTTTTTGTGAGTTCTAACTCATCTCTTCAACTAATTCTTCCTTATTTCTTCTTCTAAAACACTTGGATAACCTCTAGGAAGGTTTTCACAAGTTTTCTTGGGCAAACTAAGGTGATCCCTCACCATTTTTTTGTCCAAAATGCCATAAATTTTCTATCCATTTTTATCTTTTTAAACTTCAATATTTTCAAAGCTTTCTTCATGTTTTCTACCCCAACATTGTTTGCTAAGCCCTATGGGATGTTACTATAGGTTTTCTATGGAAAACCAAGGTGGAATCACACCATTTTTGCTGCCAAACTTTCTGTTTTCGAATATAACTTATAAAACTCTTTCGAACTTATTCTTAACATAACAAATCTATGCTACTTATCCCACTAACCAAGCTTATGGTTAGTGTGTTAAGCTAGATTTGTTCACATACAATCAAGAGGCATAACATGTCTTCAAACCCACAACTGTTGAGCCATCCAAGCTTACAAGCTTGTGTTGGTGTAGGTGTGATTACATGAAGGCCTTGGCCATTCAACTATTCAATCCATCCCCCACTTGATGATTTCCATAATTCATGACCATCCGGATTGTCCTTGTGTCAATCTTGTGTAATGGTGAATCTTATGAAAGAGGTTTAGGATGGTTATCCTCCTACCACCACGCATGACTTATATGACTTACATGATATCTATGAAATACAAGAATTATATGATAAATTAGTAATATTATAACTATATGTAAGTACTTAATTTAACCGAACCTTTGACCATGACCAAATGGTTATATGTCCTAAAAGTAGGTTATTTTATCTTAGACCGGACAATCGTTACGATTCTATTGGACATGACCCATAAAAACACAATTATCCTTCGGGGCTTATTAGTGTCAAAAACGAGCGTTAATGTCTAGATAAATACTTTCGTTTATATATACTTTCTTTGCATATTGTAAATTCCTAAACTCATTAAAGTCCCCCGTCAATCTAATACTCACACACCTATGTTGCCTTGTGTAGGATAAACTTGGTGTTCCATCCCCTAAATCAACCTAACTCTCTCACGTATATTACTTTGCAAAACTGTGAGTACACTCGACCCCTTTTATGCTTTCCACTATTTGGGTGCAACATGATTAATATACTAAAACTACACTAAATCACACTTTATTCAATACACAAACAATCCATCAACATGCTTTAGTCTTATGCTACTTGAATTGTTACTTGTTATATTCTTATGTGGTCTAAATGTCATTAACTTTGATCGAGCCTCCCAAACCATGTATAGCGCTATAGGAGTAACGCACCACCCATATTCTTGTGGTTAATGTTAAGTTTTAATCTATTTTGCGGTACACTAGAGGATTGACTTGTAGATTCACATGCCTAGTTTACACTTATCTTGTATGCTAGCTATTCATGTGGATTTGTTTAAGCGGATTTTATACTTATGCTATGATATTAAACTTGTGTACTCGCGAATACTTGTTATTGAACTATACTTTTTAACATGTTGCAGATTGATGAAGTTGTTATGATGGGACATAGTAGGAATGGCATAGAAACACGCTTAGAACACTAAGTTAATCATTATGTTATTGTTCAACTTTTTTGTTGTTATTTCTTGTATTTGAATATTCGGTGTAACCTTGACAATTTTGATGCTATGAAATGAAATGGGTTGTTAATTTAAATATTGTCGCAAATAGTGTTATGATGTCTCGAGCAATGTAGTTCGTCTCACTCCGATGTTTCCGCCATCGGTTGGGGTGTGACAACATTCTCCCAAGTAAACGACAATTGTAATACGTTACAAAATGTTCATCCATACTTTTTATTTAACACATAATCTACATACAAACTTTTGTTTTGAAACATATCACAAGTTTAATAACATTATTTAAAATTCAAATGCGAGTTTACAAACATAATAACAAAAGACTGGATGAAATATAACATCTTGACTTCACAACAAATGAACATGATTTTCCCCCAAGGTCATCCACTAGTTTCCTGTAATACATGTTAGTTTTGAAAATGACGTCAACAAAAGCTGGTGAACTCATGTTATAAATTTTCGTATGAAATGAATCTTCAAAACCATTTGAAATAATAAATTCGTTTAATATAGCTTAATGAAACTAAGATCATTAGTGTGTTGCAAGGACACTAATTGTATGTCAAATAAGGTGGCAACCAAACCTTGATGATTTATTTTCTGTCCGAGACACTCGTTTTAGACACAAAATCACTTTACTACCATCTGTTATTGTTGCCATAATAGAGTGGAGTTCGCCCAAACCCAATAGATATATCCCTTGTTCCTCAGTACTTGTTATTCATTAATGGTCCAAATACTGGAGCCTTATCTACATGTGATCTAAATATTTTAATTACCAAGCTATACTAAATGTAACATGTATACATCCCCGCACGTTTAAAAACCACAAAAACGTTTATATAAAAGGGGAAACACGAACTCGGATTAAGCATCGATAGTGTTTTGTCATTTTCTCTGATCACTTGATCAAATTATTTAATCGTTTTACTTAATTTGTCATATGCTTCTTTTGTTGTATTATAAACACATGACAAATTATCTGCATGAGTTTTCAGCTCTTTGTATTTTTTATCTTTTTCGACACACTCCTTGCATGGCTCTTTGCACTTCATGCAAGGTGTTTTTTCTTTGACATTTTGAGCCTAAATTACTTCCTCTACTGACTCATTTACCGAAACATTTACCAATTTGACTCTAGCTTTGTGATTTTCCTAAGTAACTACCTCTTCCACGTTAGCCATTAAAGCTTTGTTGGCTATGTTAGTTAGATTCTCCAAGGTCATCTCCTTAGTCACATCTATTACCTCTACAATTTCAGGCTTTGTCTCTTTTTCACACGGTGGTTGGTAGCTTGAGTCGAAGTAACCTGCAAGTTTTAAGAATATCAGAAGGTAATAGATGTCTAAATGCACTACTTAAGAGTTCTTCTTCCTCTAGCGATGTGTTATAATATTCTTCTGGTCTTTCATGAAAGGATGCCTCATCATATTCTTCTTCTGTCTGTTCTAGTGCTTCAATTATTTAGCTACCGTGCGAGGCTTTCATTCTTTGTGTTATACTTGTTCCAGTTGAACCCTTCATCTTCTTGGGTGACAACCATAGCCTTATCTTTTGAGTTTGATGGACCGTCTTCAATCTGCACTAACCTGGTCTGAGGTTGGGGTCGATGATATATGGCATTTTTGTAGTAATCATTAGCAAATCGATTCTGATTTCCTTTGAATTCTCTGTTTGGGCACTCTCTCTAGAAATGTCCCTTTTCTCGACACTTGAAGCAAGTTATTTAGCCTTATCTAAACCCAGTTTGTCGGTACTTGAAATGTCCCTTTTCTCCTCCCAGGCTGTCTCTTCCTGCGATTTCCGTAAAGCATTGTACTCTTCGGACTATCAAGGCCATACACCACTTAATATTAATTAATTCCAATTATTGATCAATCTGATCATAATCTTCTTTTTTCATTTCAGGATTCCCAATCCTTCCAGCTACCAGATTTTCGTATGATTCGACTACTGATAGAAGCAAGGCCATGTGCTGTCCGGCCGTGTGTTCATTAAAGTCTTGAGCGTTTTCGAGATTCACAACGATGTTGCATTGCAGAATTCGCTGGTTTGAATTAGGTTGATTGTTTTGACTGTTCTGAGGATTGCTTAAGCTTTGAGTTGGATTCTCCAAGGTCATCTGCTTAGTCACATCAATTACATCTACTATTTTAGGCTTTGTCTCTTTTTCACACGGTGGTTGGCAGCTTGAGTCGAAGTAACCTGCAAAGTTTTAAAAATATCATAAGGTAACAGATGTCTAAATGCACTATTTAAGAGTTCTTCTTCCTCGGACGACGTGTCATAATATTCTTCTGCTGTTTCGTCAAAGGATGCCTCAGCATATTCTTTTTCTGTCTGTTATGGTTCTTCAATTATTTCAGCTACTAGCGCGAGACTTTCATTCTTTTGATATACTTGTTCCAGTTGAACCCTTCATCTTCTTGGGTGACAACCAGAGCCTTATCTTTTCAGTTTGATGGCCCGTCTTCAATCTGCACTAACCTGGTCTGAGGCTGGGGTCGATGATATATGGCCTTTTTGTAGTAATCATCAGCAAATGGGTTCTGATTTCCTTTGACTTCTCTGTTTGGGAACTCTCTCTTGAGATGTCCCTTTTCTTGGCACTTGAAGCATGTTACTTTAGCCTTATCAAAACCCAGTTTGTCGTCAAGTCCTCCCAGGCTGTCTGTTCCTGTGATTTTCATAAAGCGTTGAGCTCTTCGGACTATCGAGGCCACACACCACTTAATATCAATCGATTCAGAAGACTGGTATGATACATGACTGTTTGTATAGTAGCTTTATTGCCCAAGAGGAGCCGAAGAATGTTCACATGGCTCTAAAAGATAATTGTTGGGTTGAAGCTATGCAAGAGGAGCTAGCCCAGTTTAAGAAGTTGAAAGTTTGGGAGCTAGTTGACTTGCCTGAAGGAGAGAAGGAAATAGGCACCAAGTGGGTGTTTAAGTGCAAGAAAAACGACCGATGGATCGTGATAAGGAATAAGGATCGGCTAGTTGTGAAAGGCTTCAATCAGTAAGAGAGGATTGATTACAATGAAGTGTTTGCACCAGTAGCTAGGTTGGAAGCAATTCGCTTGTTCCTAGCTTTTGCTTCATTCAAGGGCTTCAAATACCAACTTGACGTGAAGAGTGTGTTTTTTACAGGAAAGTCCAAGAAGTGGTGTATGTCTCACAACCAGATGGGTTTACTGATCCAGATTATCCAAATCGAGTCTATCAACTTGATAAGGCATTGTATGGATTGCATCTGGAACCTAGGGCGTGGTATGAGACAGTGTCAGCACAATTGTTAAAGAATGGTTTTGAAAGAGGTCAGCTTGAAAGCACACTTTTCATTAAAAGAAAGAAGGAAGACTTTCAGCTAGTATAAGTACACGTAAATGATATTATTTTTGGGTCATCTAATGAAAACATGTGTCATGAATTCGAGGAGGTAATGAAGAGCAAGTTCGAAATGAGTGCGATGGGTGAACTGTCTTACTTTCTGGGTTTGCAAGTTGAACAGAAGACGGATGGGATGTTTATACATCAGACAAAGTATGTGTATGACATTTTGTCTCGTTTCAAAATGGAGGAGTGCGCTACTTTCAACACCCCTATCTGTGAGAATCATAACCTTGGTCCTGATCATGAGAGTGTTGATGATGTTGATCCAACTCAGTACAGGGCAATGATTGGTTCTCTAATGTACTTGACTGCTTCAACACTAGACATTATGTTCGCAATGTGTCTTTGTGCAAGATATCAAGCGAATCCAAAACAATCACACATGAAAGTGGTGAAGCGGATTCTTCCTTACTTGAAGGGGAAACCTAAACTTAGGTTATGGTATCCAGCTGCTAGTGATTTGAAGTTTGTAGCTTTCACTGATTCGGATTTAGAAGAAGTCTTACGTGTCTACCACTACGTGTGAAGCTGAATATATTGTTGTTGGTAGCTGTTTCTCTTAGGTTCTCAGGTTCTTTGGATACAACAATAGATGCGCGATTACAGTTTGAATTTCACTCGTACTCCTATTATGATAGACAATAGTGCCATTATTTCAATCACGAACAATCCCATAAAGCACGGTCGCACAAAACATATTGACATTCGTCATCATTTTATACGGGGTTGTGCTGAAAAGAAATTGATTGAACTGCATAGAGTCCACACACTAGATAACCTAACAGATCTTTACTCAAAAGCATCTTACAGGGCTCGTATTCAACATTTAGTCGAACTTAACCGGATGAGGAATCCTAAATAACCAATTTTCCCTAAGAATTTGTAAATATTTTACTGTTTTTCAAAAACTCAAAGCATAAAAAAATAGAAAATAAAATATGAGTTTTCACTATGTGGAAAAGAAGAAATGATAGTACATCAGAAAGTTAGACTGTCATACTTAAATTAAATTAAATTGCTTAAGTGTGATTGCAAGCTTCATCATATGATGTACCAGTAGGAAAAAAGCATGAAATAATCAACTTACCTTGGTGATATAAATATAACGAACTGTGTATGAGTGGGTAACATATCAGTGGTGTATGGTGTTATAACCTTAAATCTTACGTTGTTAGATTGCCAAAATTAAGGTTTTAGGTCTTTATATCGTTATTTCATCCAGCGTATCAGGGTTGTCCTTTTGCTGCATCCAGATATATGCTGACCTCACAACCAGGATATCTTAAAAGAGCTAAATGTAAAATCCTAGAAATTGAAGAAACTCTTCTAGAGAGTCATTCAAATGTGCAAAATGCATAAATCATACCAAAATTTGGTATTTTCCCTAACCCTCATTGGATATTGGTCTCTTTGCTGTATGGAAGTACTGACCTATCACCAACTATCTAGCGTTGTAAATCAAAAAGGATGAATTTCGGTATATTCACCAACTACGAGAAATCTTTGTGCATACCTTGATCGTGAGGGTATGTCCTGAAGTGGGACACACTACTATATCAGAATAAAATTACCTTAACATATCACTGGGTAATGGTACTGGAAATGTTCATATATTTTGTTAAGTGGATAAACAATATTGGTAATCATTTTGAACTGTTTTTCATGAAAATTATATATCGAATTATCTAATAGTGTGAAAACAGTTTGATATTGCTGATATGATCTTCCTCCTGGTGATTCTCACAAAAACAGAGCATTTATTATTTTGTTATTTATTTGCTTTCAGAAAATATAAAAAACCAAAAAGATTTTCTTTTTCTTGTAAATTCTTAATGTACGGAAAATGGTTGAACATGAGGAGTTGTGACCGATAGAGGGAGACGGTGTTAGGAGATGAGTTCAATATTTTAAAATCTTGTAGGTTCAGTGTTCTTAAAAACTTTAAGTGTGTAGTTTGATTTGAAAATTGCTTAATTTGTGATACCATTTTACCATCTCTTGAATAATAATAATTTGTTAACTTGTGTTGAAAAATTCTTGTGGTTTCTCGAGATGTTTGCTTTATAGTATACAGATTGTAGCGGTGTGTTGCTGAGAAGTTTAGTCAAGAGGAGTTTGCTTGGATTCACGGTAGAACCTCCTTTCTACATTGCAGACAAAGTTGAAGAGTTTTGAAGATTGCTATTCAAGTGATAAACTGGAGTTTACTCAAACGCTAACTATTTTGAAGATTTGGTGATTGAATGCATCAGCTTATGGGGAGTTTGTTGCTGACAGAAGCTATTAAAGCTGAAGCTATCCAAAGACCAAAGACATTGAAGATTGCAACATGACTGAAGACGAAGTTGTTTTATGAAGCTATTGTCAAGGGAGTTTGTTGGTGCATATTTGTGACAACAACTTTGATTTGGTCTATGGATATCTTGTAATTAGTAAAATGATAAACAGTTTGCGGGTTTAGTTTTGTAATAGTTAGTTATAGTGATTGGGCTAAACTAGACCCACATTATAGGGAGTGGTAGGCGAATTGGGCCTAGCCCTAGCATAGTTGCAAACCTGTCTCTATATAAAGAGAGTTTTGCATTATGTTTAAGGTTGCTCAGTTAGTCACTTTAGAGAGAGTTGAAAGAGAATTCGTAGAGAGATTGTCTTGGACGAATTCGTGTGATCTAGATTGATTGTAATCGTTGTGATAGATAATCAATAAAGATCGCGTTTATTGTGATATCGGTTTCTATTCATATTTATGTGATAATCTGATGTAGAGGATTCCGCACTCTAGATTGGATAGACGATTCTATGAAGATCCATACGGACTAGGGGAGCTACAGTAACGGGTTCAGAATGCTGTCCTTGGAATACTTTCTTCTTGCACTCTAAGTTGATGGTATCCTGACCTTAAGTCAATATTCGAGTAAAAACTTGATCCTTGAAGTTGATCGAACAGATCATCGATCCTCGGTAACGGATACCAATTCTTGATCGTGAGTTTTTTCAATTCTCGATAATCTATACACATTCTAAAGCATCTGTCTTTCTACTTTACGAATAGAACTAGAGCTCCCCAAGGTGAGAAGCTTGTTCTAATAACCTTTGTCCAACAACTCTTGAATTTGTGTGGACAACTCTTGCATTTCCGAAGGAGCTAATCGGTAAAGGGATTTCGCTACTGGTGCAGCTCCTAGAATCAAGTCTATGCAGAATTCGACTTATCATTGTAGTAGTATTCCTGGCAAGTCCTTTGGGAAGACTTCATGGAATTCCTTAACAACAGGGTTCTCCTCAAGTTTTGACTCCTTGGATTTCTTGTCAACAACGTGTGCTAAGAATGTTATACATCCTTTTCGCAAGCACTTTTGGGTTTCATACATGAAATAATTCGTAATGGCCTTTCACTCTTCTCACGGTATAAGAAGTGTTTCATTATTAGGAAGAGGAATGCGAATAATTTTGTCGCAACACACGACTCCGGCTTGGTTATTGGATAACCAATCCATACAGATTACAACATCAAAACTACCTAACTGGACGGGTAATAAATCGATGTTGAATTCTTTTCCACCTAACTCTAAAGAACATCCTTTAATAATCTCATTAGATTCAATTATCTTTCCATTCGCTAGTTCAATAGTGAATGGAATATCTAATTTATTTGAATTTAGTTCAAGTATATCTTTAAACTCTAAAGATATGAAACTAAATCTGCGCCAATATCAAATAAATAGATGCGAAATGATTATTGACATGGAACGTACCAATGATCACGTTTGGATCCTGACGTGCCTCATGAGCTCCTATTACAAAGGCTAGCCCGTGCCTTTGTTCTCCTTTGGGAAATTCTTTTTAAAGTGGCCCAGTTCATCGCAAGTATAGCAACTTTGGTTCCTTCCTCGCTCGTTTCCATTTCCATAGCCTCCTTCTTTCTTACCTTCATTCCTATTTCCCTTGTTGTTACGCCAACAATTTTCAGTGCGGTGTCCCAACTTCCCGCACTTATCACATTTGGTGGTTCGGCATCCACCACAATGATAATTACACTTGTTGCGCTTAGGTGCATTTCCTGTATAACTTCTCGATTTTGTCTCTGTTGTCGCCACGATTGGTTTATTCCTTTTTGCTATGGGAGTTTCCTTCTTTTTGTTACTCGGTCGGGAACCCTTCTTGAAATGAGTAAACTTTCTCTTATTTCTGTGTGAGGTTGATTCTACATGAGTCTCCTTGGGCATCTCTGCACTCTTTCTCGAAAACTTATTCATTCTTACTGCTTCTTTAGTAAGGCTTACTGCCTCAGTGATGGTTGCTGGATGCGATGATGAAACCATACTTCGGATTTCCAGAGCTAATCCCCAAATGTATCGTTTGATACTTTTGAATTCGTGGGTTAACATATATGGAACGACCCGTGAGAGATCGTGAAATCGCTGAGTATAGCAATAGATGTCGGATCCAACCATCGCTAGATTCCAAAACTCTATTTCCAACTATTGTAGTTCGGCCCTTGAACAATACATCTCTCGCATCATTTCCTTTAGTCTTTCCCAAGTGATAGCATATGCTGCTGCATCTCCTAACGTTTGCATTTGCAGATTCCACCATGACAAAGCTTCGACAATGAACATTCCCGAAAGATACAATACAGTCTAGTTAGGGGAACAATTACTCATGCAGATTACATAATCCGTCTTTTTGGTCCATCGAACAAATCTTATAGCTCCGCCTGTACAGTCAAAGTTCAATGGTTTGCAATCTAAAAGTTGCTTATATGTGCATCCTGAAATGTTGGTTCTCGAAATTGTCAGAAATATTTATTTTTCAAATAAAATATTAATGAAAATTTTTTGTAAAGTTATGAGTAACCAACCGTTCGTAGGATTTGATGTTGTTGGTGGGGCTTTAGCCCTAGCTTCATTTCTCGATTTTGTGCGATTTGCTTCATGTTAAGCAATTGCATCCGCGATGCATTGATTCAACAAAGCATCAAGTTCAGCTTGAGAAGTGGGTAGGGGAGTTTGGAGTTGATGTATGCTCCTTCTTCTTGGTGCCATGATCTTCATATGTAATATCATATAGAAGAAATTAGACAAATGTTTAAGATAAATATTGTCATTCATGGACCAAATAGAATAAAATATATCCTAATATATATATATATATATATATATGGGTTAAATAAATCAAATCATCTCTCACGTGAGATATCTATACAAATATCGTCATGACGCAAACATAATCAATAATCAACAATGCATGATAAAAGAAAGATAATCAACTTTTAAATATATATATATATATATATAGAGTTTCATCGCTCCGATATACAAGTTATATACAATACATAAACAAAAGTGGATATTTTCTTCGCATTGCATCTTTGGAGTCTTCAAGTTGACTTACATATATCTTCAAAATCCTTCAATCTTCTACTATCCTGGATGGGTACTACCTCCAAAACTCAATCACATACCATACTAGATAGACAGTGGGGATGGGGGGTGCAGATGCGCAAATCACATCGCGGGAATACGCCAGCTCCTCCTGAATGGCACTAATGCGCCTCTCAAGTGATGAAGAGGTGGCATGGGATGATGTAAGTGATGGTACCAATGGGGATGGTGGTGGTGGAGATGTCGATAGGGGTGGTAGTGATGGAGGGTATGATGTGGGTAAAGGTGGCTGAGAGGAGGATGACTGGGGAATACTCAGAGGTGCTCGAAGAGTAGGCATCTGAGCACTAAGCTCACGGAAATGATCAACCAAGATACTAACCTGTATCTCAGTGGAGGTGAGTTTGTACTCAGCAGTAGTGAGTGGTATATGACTCGGGTGATATGGATCTCAAGGGCTCATGCCCAGAGGCGGCTGAACATATGAATCAATGAAATAAGGAGAAGGGTAAGTAACGGTACTGTGCATGATCGGAGTGGAATGAAATGGATTTCCAGAAGTGGGAGGTGGAACATGAGAAGAAGATCCCATCATAGGACGGTTATAGGGAATGTGTGATGGTCTGGCAGCAAACGGGTCATGATATGTGGCTAAAGTCGGTGCAATAGTTGTAGAATATGAACCATCAAAAGGATGAGGGGGTACATGGCCAACATACTGGGAAGTACTCCTCAGAGTATAGTGTGCAGGTCTAGTAGAGAAGTGAGGCATAGGGTGATCAAAAGGATGGGTAACATCTCCTGATAAAAGTAGAGGTGGTAGAAACTCATATGAATGGTCGGGGAGAAGTGTGCCTGGCAAAACTGGATCAACAAATGTAGGTAAGGTACCTGAAGATGGTAGTAAAGAAGTGTCGGGTGAAACAACGGGTGATAGTGTCTCGGGTGTGGAGGGTGCAAATGATGTGATGTTAACTTCTGGGGCCTCTTGCTGGGCTACCCTAACATAACAATGTCAAACTCCTCACCAATACCGAGGTCGTCATCAACATGCACGACATGTATGACCGGAATAACATCGTCCTCAGCATCGACAATAGGAGGTGTGGGTGACCATCCCCATTAAGGGATACGGTGACATAAGCCACAGCATGTTCACCCTCAGGGTGACCAAAAATTACCATCTTATGAAAGTGGGGTACAACCAGTTATCGTCCTCTAAAGGAATGTGAGCATGATCAGGCTCTGGTAGGCGAAAGGCGGGAAGTCGATATGCATCCACTCATCATCCGAGAGCTCGTGATCGGAGATGATGATGATAACAGGTGGGGCAGGGTCATCTAGTGGTATGTAATCGGTGTTCGATGCATATCCCGTAGAACCGGAAGACATGGTCCTGAAAAAATAATCCGTACAACTCATATATGTTAACAACATATAATAAATTTTTGGGCAATTGTATTTCAATTTCATTGTAAGTCATGTCATGTATCATTCTAATTCATCTTACTGTTATCGTGTCTAGTCCTCAAAGACTATCTCATATACTGTCCTTGCATTATTGTTTTGATTTTATCGTTTAGTACTAGTGGACCTTCGTATACATGCCGTGGGGAAAAACACTTGTTACAATTTCATAATTAATTTATGACTATTATAAAAAGACCATTTTGAAATTGTAGACTAGACTGGAAAGAGTCTTAGTTCACTAGAATTGAAGCTCTAATACCAGGTATGTCACACCCCAATTTTCGATGTAGCGGAAGCGTCGCGAGGTGTGGCCAGAGCGGCAATCATTCCATTCAACCAATTAAACGATAATTGTAATACATTACAAAATGTTCATCCACACTTTTTATATAACACATAATCCACATATAAACTTTTGTTTTGAAACATACCACAAGTTTAACAACATTATTTAAAATTCAAACACGGGTTTATAAACATAATAACAAAAGACTGGATGAAATATAACATCTTGACTTCACAACATACGAACATGTTTTTCCCACAAGGCCTTCCACTAGTTTCTTGTATTACATGTTAGTTTTGAAAATGATGTCAACAAAAGCTGGTGAATTCATGTTATAAATTTTCGTATAAAATGAATCTTCAAAACATTTGAAATAATAAGTTTGTTTAATATAGCTTAATGAAACTTATAAGATCGTTAGTGTGTTGCAAGGACACTAATCTATATGTCGAATATGGTAGCAAACAAACCTTGACGATTTATTTTGTGTCTGAGACACTCATTTTAGACACAAAAGCACTATAATACGATCGGTTAGTGTTGTCGTAATACAATGGGGCTCGTCCAAACCCAATAGATCTATCCCCTAGTTTCTCGGTACTTGTTATTCATTAATGGTCCCAATACATGAGCCTTATCCACATGTGATCCATATATTCATTACCAAGCTATAATAAATGTAACATGTATACATCCCTGCACGTTTAAAAACCACAAAAAACGTTTAAATAAAAGGGAAACATTAACTCACAGATTTGCGATCCGTGCAAATCAGTATTCGATTTCCGATACTTGGTTCATTTCTCGACCTACAAGTGTTCTATTCTCATTAGACACTTAGGCTATCTTTGGTTTTTGGTACAAGTATTTTATCTTGAATTTTATACTGGTATTTGTTGGTTTTTCTTTGTTGGTATACACATATATATATCGTTCATATATATATATATATATATATATATATATATATATATATGTATATATATATATATATTCTAGATTGATTACATGTAAATGGACCTAGCCCATAATTTAAATGTAAAGTTCAATCTAAAAGTTTATAACATATGGGTCTAGCCCAATAGGTTTTTATAAGTATGGGCCTAGCCCAATTCATTCCACGTATGTGGCTCTAGCCCAATTTATTTCATAAGAGTGGGCCTAACCCAAATCGTTTTGTGTCTGTGGGCCTAGCCCAATTCATTTCATGTATGTGGGCCTAGCCCAACTTATTTTTATTTAAAGTGGGTCAAGCCCAATTAGTTTGTAAAAGTGGGCATAGTCTAAATTAAAAATAAAAAAGTGAGCCTAGTCCAAAATAGTTTATAAAAATGATTAGCCCAATTTAGTTTTATAGTAGTGGGCTTAGCCCAAAGTTAATTTTATAAAAGTGGGATTAGCCAATGTTAATTTTATAAAAGTGGGCTTAGCCCAAGTTAGATTTTTACACAAGTAAGCCTAGCCTAAATTAACTTATATAAATCGGCTAGTCCATATATTTTTATAAAAATAAGTTTACTCCAATCTAATTTTATGAAAATGGGATTAGGCTAAACAATTTGTTTAGTTGGGCTTAATCCAAGTTTTTTTAAAATATTTACTAGTAATTGTTGTAGCTTATAATTTTTTTTTAGTAAAACTAATTGATATAAGTTAAATTTTTATAAGTCCTAGTATGTATAAAGTGTTACGGTTGATTTGTTTGTTTTGACCGTTATGTTTGTGTTGACCATTTTATTAATTTTGTCTTTGTCGTTTTTTAGTTTATACCATATATTTTGTTCTGTCCGAAGTGTCCAGTTGTCCGAATTGTCCAATATATTATTTTATCAAAAGTTGAACATTTATATATCTTTGTATTTGATCCTACATGATCTAAATATAGAGTATTTATACAAAAATATATGTATACATATTTGGTGATTTCAAAGTATATACTTTTATCTAAAAATATATTTATTTTCTTTTTAGTTTAAGAAAAACTCAAGTAATTATATCTTAACTTTTTCACCTAAACTTTTGTTTAAACAAGATTAAAATCCCTAATCACTTTTAATCACAAAATCTTTAGTTTAACCATATCTTAATCAAAATTACTTTCTATAAAAATTTTACCGTAGTTTCCTTTAAAATATGAGCTTTCCCATGTTTATATAAACATGCTTTAAATCACTTTTCTAATTCAAATCACAAGTATTATACTAATGTATTAACAAAAATGCCATGAACTTGTTATAGTTTAAAACTTTCTTAAAATGGAAACTTTATTATTACTTTTTAACAAAATTTCTAGAGCATAACTTTTATTTAATTTATATTAAATTAGATCATTTTAAAATATAAAATCATGTTCATGAAAATTTTGTTAATGAATCTTGCTAATCTAAACATGCATGTGTTTAGGTTATCTTTTTATACATAAAAATGCAAGATTCAAGTTTACTAGTTTATCGCAAATTCAAGATCATCCATAATCATCAAGAAAACCACATAATTATGTTATTGATTATAGTTTTATTAGTCTTTTTCAAGTGGGTTTTTAAATATCTTTCAAGATGATCTTGTACATTTTCATGAAACATAAAGTAAAAGATCAAGTTATGGAGCTTACTACTAGCACTTGGCTAGGGATGATCAAAGTGATGTAAAAAGGTGAAGAAAAGTGTTGATCAAAACTTTTCTAACTTCCAAATGTGCCTCCTAATCCTTGCAAACACCTTAGGTTATCCTTGGATCTCCATGCAAGCTTGGATTTCTTGAGTTTGGAGTTTTAAAAGTTGAAGGTGATTATGGTGGTGTTTAGCTGATTTTTAGAAGGAAAAGGAAAGGAAAAGTTGTTGTGTGATTATGGTGGTGTTTGGCTGATTTTTAGAAGGAAAAGAAAAGGAAAAGTTGAAGGTGATTATGGTGGTTTTGGTTTTGTGTTGGTTTAAGTTCTTACACCACATACACACTAACAAATTTCACATTAAGCCAACACATCAAAGGAGATTAAGTGGCATGGGGATTTACACCCCAAGTAGCCGTGAGTGTGGAGGGGTGGTTTAGTTTATTTTTTTATGAAAGCTTATAATTTTTTATAAACTTTAATGTTTTATATATATAAGTTTTTATAAAATCTAATGGCCCAACACTTTAAAATGATGTTATAATATGCCAAAATAATTTATTAGTCTTATGTTTCGTTGTTCGGTTGATAAATTTAGTTCGGGTCTTGTACTGGGTAAAATACTAACATATTGTGTTACTTATATATTTTTTTTACACAATAGTTCTAGTACTAATTTTATTATCCAGTTTATTGATCTAGCTCTCAAGACTAATAAATTTGTCATTTTGAGTTCAGTTCCTGTATCGGCTTTGTTGTCAGGTTTTTACTGAATAAGCTATATAACTTTAAACACAAGGATTTATATACGGGTTTTATAATATTTATAACACCCATTATTATTCTTACCTAAAAATATTTATTTTTGAGTTTTCGGACATTTGCTGTTTTGTGCCACGGAATGCTGCATTTTGCTGCCAAATGCTTTATTTTGCTGTAAACTTGGACAATTTGGTGTTTTAAATAAAATTTTCATTGTAACAGTGTCGACACATCTTATGTCTTATTTTTGTGGTATCAGACTATACCGCAACCAATACTGATATTTATCGCGTGTTCGCGTCTTTGTCATCCGTTTAGGATACTGTTGTATATGTTCGTGATTGTGACGAATTCATTATCATACCAAACTATGATTTTTTTGAATCCCTAGACTTTTAAGACTTAAAACTATAATTTAAGTGATCTTGTGCGGTAAATAGATAGGTATTAGTTGTTCAGGTTGTACAAAATTACCAGAATTTTGCTGATTCTCACAAAGTCTCTCATCTGCTGTTGTATCCACTGAATTTGTGAACAACAGCTGGAAGCTGAAACATATTCAGCCTCACAAGTAGAAAGAGCGACCGTGGTTTGCTTCTTGCATTGCCACTTTACTAAGCGTGTTCCCTATAACTAGCAACCAGCAATCGTAGATTTGGCATTAATTTTGCAGCATCCGAAATCTGAATCAGAATATCCAACAAGGTCGAAGTTGTCATTTCGCAGATACCACAAGCCCGTGCTTGGGCAACCCTTCAGGTATCTGATAATCCGCTTGACTATCATCAGGTGTGACACTCGAGGACTTTATTGATAATGAGCACAAAGGCAGGTTGGATACATGATGTCTGGTCTAGATGTTGTCAGATACATCAATGATCCAATCATCGATCTGTACAAGGTTTCATCTATCTTGACTCCGTATTCGTCTGGGCAGATTCCATGATTGATTGCCAATGGGGTAGATAATGGTGACGTTCCAGACATTTCGAATTTCCCAAGATATCGTGGACGTACTTTGTCTGATGGATGAAGATAGAATCAGGCAATTAATCAACTTGAAGTCCAAGAAAGAACTTCATCTCTCCCATTGAGCTCATTTAGAACTTCTTCTTCATGACTGCCTCAAAATCTTTGTATAATACGCCTTTTGTTGAGCAGAAGATGATGTTATCCACATAGACTTGTATAATCAGCAAGTGTCCGTTTACTTCCTTCGTGAAGAGTGTGAAGTCAACAGTGCCTCTAATAAAGTCGTTGCTCAACAGGTACTGAGCGAGTGTCTCATGCCAGGCTCTTGGGGCCTGATGTAATCCGTATAATGCTTTATCTAGTAGATAAACCTTATCCTTGTGCACTGGATCGACGAACCCTGGTGGTTGTCCAACATACACTAACTCCTTCTCATTTCCGTAAAAAAAGCAGACTTGACATATAGTTGGTACACTTTGAAACCTTTCCATGACGCAAATGCCTGGAAAATGCGAATGCCTTCAAGTCGAGCAACCGGAGCATAAACCTTAGTATAATCAATGGCTTCCTGCTGATGAAATTCTTTGACAACGAGTCGAGCTTTGTTGCGCACAACTACCCCTCGATCATCTCTTTTCACTTGAAGACCCATTTTGCAGCGATAACTTTCTGGTTAGCCTGTAGGTCAACAAGCTTCCAGACACCAAGCTTCTCAAATTGTTACAACTCCTCCTGCATTGCATTTACCCAGCTTTCATCGGTAAATGCGTCTTTATTTGATTTTGGCTCAATCTGCGAAATAAAACAACGATGTAAGCCCATTTCTTGAATTTGAGCAATCTTTGTTGATATCATTATGTGTTTTCACTCCAGTTTGTTATTCTCCGATAATATTCTCTGATAGATGGTAGGACAAATTCCTTGGTATTACTTCATTAGGAACGTCCACTTCACTTTCCAAATTTGTGATGTTCTGGTTGGCAACCGTATCACTTGTTGATGCTTCATTCTAATTTCTAGGACTTGTAGATTGATTTAGTATACTTGTTATCTACTTAGATCCTTCATCGGAACTAGATTCACCACCGTTATCATATGATGGTTCTGTGTCAGAATCGGAATCATCCGTCTAGTTCAAAGTGGACTTAGTTGTGTTTACTACTGGTTCGACGACATGTTTAGAATAAGTCGTGCTCGGACTTTGACTAGAAACATTTGTGCCAATAAGTGGTTGAGTAACCACTATTGGTCTCGAAACTTGTTCTTGATTTGCTGCTTGATGTTGTTGATATAGTAACACAAGTTCGTCTTCGTTAGGTACTTCTGGTAGGTCGAATGAATTCCAAAAGCTCTCATAATCGAACATCCAGGGTTCACCAGGCTTTTGAGTAGTCATTGTGTATTTTCGACTGTCGACATGATGAGAAAGGATCACTTGATTTATGCTTGGCAGATATAATCTTCTCAATGGACTGGCGTAGCCTATGAAAAACCCTTCCAAAGATTTAGCACCAAATTTGCTGTCTGGGTCGATGACCGTACACAGAGACCCGAATGCCTCCAAAAACTCTAAATTCGGCTTCGTTGATTAAGCAGTTCAAAACATGTCTTCTTTTTTGTCCTGACGGTCAAAACCCTATTCAACGTGTAGCAAGCAGAGGCAACAGCTTCGCTCTAAAAACTATTAGGTAACTTAGAATCAGCGAGCATTGTGCATGCTATTTCATTGAGAGATCAATTTTTCCGTTTAGCTACTCCATTTTGTAGTGGAGTATTAGGGGCGTTGAATTCGTGAAGAATCCCTATGTCATTACAGAATTCGACCATTCTATTATTCTTGAACTCGGTACCGTTGTCACTTCTTATCCTTCTGATTGGAAGATGGTACAGATTCTCTAGCTTTCTGAAAAGATTCATAAGATTTTCAAATGTTTCATCTTTACTCACTTGAAACATGACCCATGAGAACCTTGACAAGTCGTCTGTCACAACAAGGCAATGAAGATCTCCAGAAATACTTTTGACGTTTACTGGTTTGGAAAGATCCATATGAAGCCTTTCCAGTGGTAACTTGATGGAATTCAGAAGTTTCCTCGGGTGTGATTTCTTAGCTGCTTTCCATTTTTGCAGGTAAGATAATCATCGTCTAGATGAAAACTTTTGAGATTGACGCCCTCCACTAGGTTGTTGTGTACCAGGTGGTTCATCTTTCTCAAGTGAATATGCCCCATCTTTCTATGCCAGAGGATTGATTCTTTCTCAGTTGATTTGGTTACAAAACATTATGCCGAATTCGAGGTGGTGGATGCAACGCTCATGTCTAGGACATAAAGATCAATTTCTCATGGAGCGCGCATGAGGATCAACTCCTCAGGAATATTGAACCCCAGCTTCAGAATTAAGCATTCCTTATCGTTGAAGTGCATTGTAAACTTCTAATCACAAATTTGAGAGATGCTCAGAAGATTGTTCTCTAATTCAGCAATATAGTTTACTTTGTCGAACGGGATCACTCCATTCGAAAGCTTCCCTTCTCCAACAATTCTTCCACCTTGATTTCCAACGAATCCCACATAGCCTCCACGAATAGATTTTACATCATAAAGTAAGGCCAGCATTCTTGTCATGTGGACAAGAACCTCAACTATCTGTGATCCACTTTGATATAATTGACCTCGAGAGCCCCTACACATGTAAATAAGTAATTACTTAAACAGTGAAACCCAAGCCTGCTTAGTCTTGGGTGGGTTTGGAATATCAAACTTCGGAACTTTGACTTTAACATCCTGTTCAATCTCAGATTTAGCTGGAATAGGTGTTTTCATTTCTGCAGAAGATGGTTTGTTTTTAGCTACACAAGTTTGTGTTTTTATAGCTACCTTTTTGGTATAAAGTTATGAATCCTGTTGTCTATTCTTGGTTGAAGTTTCCCCAATATCAAATTTTGAATTATTTAGATCAGTTGATTTCATAATTTTGTCAAATTCATTGTTTCTTTTTAGGATTAGTTTTTGTACAAACTTGGGAGCTTTTTGTTTCTCATCTTCCGTAGATCTTCTCGTAGTGTAAACATGTTTATGATTTCTTTGAGAATATTGTCGTTCAAAATGGTCGACTTTGTTGCACTTGTAACATGTCCTTCTGTCATTTTTAACAGAGGAATCCAAACCCTGTTCTCTACTATCCTTTTCCTATCTAAACTCATCATTGGATGGTTTTCCAATGCCCTTTTTTTCACTTTCAGTGTTTGTTCCATTAATAAAAATCATATTTCTTTGTAAAGTTCTTTCTTTGGAACCTATTGTTCTTCTTATTCTTTTGATAACCCAAACCAGCTCTCCTGTTTCAAGATAGTCTCTGCCCTTCTGATAGGAATTTTTGTAAACACGTTTTGATTTGGAGTAAAATGACGCATCTTGTTTTTCGATATCAGAATGACTGACTTCAACCAGCTTAAAAACCTTATCAACTCGATCAATATTTACATTCTGAATCGGGAAATCCTCATCGGAATATAGTTTATCAGATCCATTCATTTTGTACACAACTATATTCAGATCATCTTTTAAACCATTTTCTGATGATGCAACATCTGGTTTCGAGATTTAACTCTGCACTTTCAAAAATAGAACTCTCAGACTTGTCAGACTCATTCCCCAAAACATTTTCGCCACTATTTTTACCACTTCAGATTCACGGTCATTTTCTGTTTTGGTGTATGTTACATCGATGTTCTCAGGCAGATCGTTTTTCTTTTTAGTTTTCAGTTTTTTAAATTGAGTGTCTTTTCCACCCCAGATGGTTTCTTTCATGCATAACTATTCCACAAGGGTGGTAAAACACGATCTTAACCTACACCTTTTTTTCATCAATTTTAGCATCTTCCTTGTTCTCAATTTTCAAAAGAATGTGATCAATGACGTATGAACTGGTAGAATAACTAATTCACAACTTATTAACTCATTCAGTTTTGATTTTCATTTTCTCAAGTTCACTTTTTATCTTGACAATTGTATTTAAATGACTATTGATGGCCATTTGTTTATCCATTAAAGTTGCTTTGAGCATCGAAAGTGTTTTGCCATTTTCTCTGATCACTTTTTAAAATTTTTTAATTGTTTTACTTAATTTGTCATATCCTTCTTTTGTTGTATTATAATCACATGACGAATTATCTGCATGAGTTTTCAGCTCTTTGTATTTTTTTTTCTTTTTCGACACACTCCTTGCATGGCTCTTTGCACTTCACGCAAGGTGTTTCTTCTTTAACATTTTGAACCTTAATTACTTCCTCTACTTACCCATTTACCGACACATTTACCGATTTTACTCTAGCTTCCTGAGTAAATACCTCTTCCACGTTAGCCATAAAAGCTTTGTTGGCTATGTTAGTTAGACTCTCCAAGGTCATCTCCTTAGTCACATCTATTACCTCTACTATTTCAGGCTTTATCTCTTTTTCACACGGTGGTTGGTAGCTTGAGTCCAAGTAACCTGCAAGTTTTAAGAATATCAGAAGGTAATAGATGTCTAAATGCACTACTTAAGAGTTCTTCTTCCTCTAACGACGTGTTATAATATTCTTCTGGTCTTTCATGAAAGGATGCCTCATCATATTCTTCTTATGTCTATTCTGGTGCTTCAATTATTTTAGCTACTGGTGCGAGGCTTTCATTCTTTGTAATATACTTGTTCCAGTTGAACCCTTAATCTTCTTGGGTGAAACCATAGCTTTATCTTTTGAGTTTGATGGCCCGTCTTCAATCTGCACTAACCTAGTCTGAGGTTGGGGTCGATGATATATGGCATTTTTGTAGTAATCATTAGCAAATCGATTCTGATTTCCTTTGAATTCTCTATTTGGGCACTCTCTCTAGAAATGTCCCTTTTCTCGGCACTTGAAGCAAGTTACTTTAGCCTTATCAAAACCCAGTTTGTCGGCACTTGAAATGTCCCTTTTCTCCTCCCAGACTGTCTCTTCCTGTGATTTCCGTAAAGCATTGTACTCTTCGGACTATCAAGGCCATACACCACTTAATATTAATCAATTCCAATTAAATCGATCAATCTGATCATAATCTTCTTTTTTCATTTCAGGATTCCCAATCCTTCCAGCTACCAGACTTTCGTATGATTCGAGAACTGATACAAGCAAGGCCATGTGCTGTCTGGCCGTGTGTTCATTGAAGTCTTGAGCGTTTTTGAGATTCACAACGATGTTGCATTGTAGAATTCACTGGTTTGAATTAGGTTGATTGTTTTGACTGTTCTGAGGATTGCTTAAGCTTTATAAAGTTTGTGGAGTTTGAGGAGTGTTAGGGTTGTATGACGGAAATGACTAAAACCCACTAGATTGGTTTGATGGTGGACTCGTAGTATTGTTGGCATTGAAAGTAGTTTGAACCTCGGGACTTTGTATATTTCCAACAGAACTACCTTTATAGTATATGTTCACATATTGTTCCATGTGAGCGCCTTTGTTCTTTGCCATCTTCTGCATTTCTAGCTCATGGCATTCTAATTTTTTGATAAATTTTGGCAATGTGAAATTACTATACTCTATGCCGTTTTTCAGGATAGTCAGATAAGTAATCCACTCTCTTTCTGGTAAAGAATCGGCCAGTTTATCAGCCAGTTCTTTATTAGTTTTAAAAATCCCCATTCGTTCATTTGAACCACCAAATGACAGGATCTGTCAATCAGCTGTTTCATAGCATCTCCTTTTATCAGACTGAAAATATCGAACTCCTCGCACAGCAACGCTTTTCTTCCTTTTGAAGTTGAGAACTTCCTTGGAACGTAAGTCTTAAAGCATTCCACAAAGACTGGGCATCATCATCATGTTGTAGAATAGACGAGATATCTTCTTTTACTACCTATTGTAGCATATTCATCATTTTCTTCTCGTTGATAAACTTCTCTTTCTCTATATCTATGAGCTGAGCTAGTGTCTTCTCAAGATCACTTTCACCTATAGGTGTTGTGTATTTTGACTCAATGGCAAACCAACATGTAAATGATTAGCTTGAACTTAGTTGATTAATCCCTCGCTCCAACTATCATAATCTTCTAAGTTCATGAGTTTTGGAGGTTTCGTCATGGTTCCCATTTCTTTCTCTAGGTTCATGTTCTGAGCTGCAACAGTTGTAACAGCAGATGTTGCGAAAGCATTAAAGAATTCCTCTACCATATTTCATTTGAAAATTGTTGAAAACTGTCAAAAAAATTTGATTAGAAGGTGTTTTGGTGCGAAGTGTGCTTGGTGCAATGTGGCACTTGGCACGAGGTTATCACAAACAAGTTTTTATTTTTTTCTAAAATTAGATTACCCGCTTCGTACGAGTTCGAACTACTTTGTACGAGGTGGATATAGAAAGAAATTTTAAAACATGGAATGATTTGAATTCGCCTCGTACGAGGTGTTTAGGCAACTCATGCGAGGTGTAATATTAGCTTGTACGAGTTGTGTTCACAGCTTGGTGTTTTTCTTGTTTTTTCATAATTTTGACATGATTTCAGTTGATTTTAGGTCTGAAGGTTTCAAGAGTCTGTTCAAACTGGTTTTAACATGTTATACTAGAATCCTAGTCCAATTGGTCCATGAAATTGTCCTGATTTGATAAAAGTTATAAGAAGGAGTAGAAATAGGGATCCTCAATTGCTGAAATATTATAAAATGTCTTCGAATCAAGCCTCCTGCTCTGATACCACTTGTGGGAGAATTGGCTTCCCTCCAAAAGCACTGGATCGGATTCGAGCTAACCAATGTGTATGGAATTCATGGTTAATAAGTTTGACAAAAGATCGGATCTACTATTTAAATGCTTCTGCTTCTTGTATTAATAAACGTGGAAGAATTACAAATAGAAAACTGACAGGGCTTCGCCTCAGTATCAGAAAACAGCTACAGACTCAAGACCCTAACTCTTCTATTTATAGACATGACAGCTTCACACGAGTTGGAGTTGCCACTTCGTCCGAAGTGCACTTCGTACAAAGTGGCCTAAATACATACAAAACATTTAAAAAATTTAACATTAAAAGCCATGATACATTAGACGTCACTTAACATGTAGGCTATAGACATTCTGTACTAACATCCCAATTGTTAGTTAAAGACCAAGCCACACAGAGAACCTTAGAGGACCATGCCACTCTCCTTAAGAACAATCACATAACTTCATAGATCTTCATAGACAAGTTGGGGATAGTGCTCGTTAGTTACAAGAAAGACCTCCCGATCAATTTTCAGGCAATACCAAACCAAACCCGTATGGCCAACCGAAAGCCATTTCGACCCGTAGTGGTAAAACGGTAGGAGAAGTAGTTTGACCTGAGATAGTGGAGGAAGAAGAAGAGGAACCCATAGATGAAGAGATAGAGATGGAGACTCCCGGTAAGGTGCAAACTAGGCAATACCCAGCAATTACCGCACACACCGAGAAGCCTCAAGTCAAGAGGAGTGTAGAAAAACAACCCGTAGAGGTTAGGCACCCACAAATCATCGATCTTTCATGCGTCCCATATCCCAACCGCCTTAAAAATCAGAACACTAAAGAGTACGGGCAATTTTTCTACGTTTCAAACAATTGAAAATAAATCTCCCGTTTATCGAAGCCC
Source organism: Scalesia atractyloides (assembly GCA_947069175.1). Lineage (NCBI taxonomy): Eukaryota > Viridiplantae > Streptophyta > Magnoliopsida > Asterales > Asteraceae > Scalesia > Scalesia atractyloides. Next base: position 44,907,723 of record CAMTDV010000008.1, on the reverse strand, counting down.
TTCAATCCATGCCCAAATACACAAAATTCTTAAAGGATTTTCTTATATGCAAAGATAGGTTAGGAGAGATCTCTAACACCCCTTTGAATGGGGGGGGGTGTTGCACCATTGTTCTTAACTAGGTCCGGAAAATTTGATAGAGCCGAGCCTTTTCACCATCCCATGCCTCTTCGGGAGTAACACCGAGTGTAGATCCTTAGCCCACCTAGGTGCTAGTATCAACCTTATGCCATAATCAACGTACAAAAAACTAGGCCTAGGAGAGTTATCACCCACCCGCATGTCCTTGTCCTTAGCCGAGCGGTAAGTCAAGTATCCTCGTGGCATAGTCGAACATCTCTTAGTTATGGTCGAAAAGTTCGTCTTTCCCATAGACTTTTTCATTCTTGATATGGAAGCTAATGAGAGAGTTCCTATCATTTTAGGACGCCCATTCTTGTGTACCGTAGAGGCCATCATTGATGTCTTTGAGGGAAAAATCACTCTTTCAGTCGATGAGGAAAAATGTCACATCCGAGGTAGCCCTCGCCATGCAACACCATAGTGGTTCCAACGATTATCGTGGTCTGTGTCACTCGGTATATTTCATCGAATTGTTCTTTTCATGCATTGACCAATGCTTCGATTTCATTAGTGGAGCCGATCTAGTAGGAGGTAGGGTAGTTGAGGAAAGTGAGGAAGTGTTAGAATTGAGCGAAGTTAAGGATAAAAGCGAGAGAGTTCCCATAGAGACACCCACACCCTTAGAGCTTAAGGTCCTTCCTTCCCATTTAGAGTACGCTTTCCTAGGTGAAGGGTTAAACTTACCCGTCATTATTTCATCTAAATTGGCAAACGAAGAGAAATCTAGGTTGCTAGAAGTTTTGAGGGTAAATAAGGAGGCCATTGCATGGAGACTTCGGATATCAAGGGCATAAGCCCCGCCTATTATACCCACCGGATACTCATGGAAGATGAATATAAGCCGGTGGTGCAACCTCAACGGCGCCTAAATCCGAATATGCAAGAGGTTGTTAAGGAAGAGGTCCTTAACTTGTTAGATGCCGGCGTGATCTACCCCATTTCAGATTCACCATGGGTTAGTCCAAACCAAGTTGTCCTGAAGAAAGGAAGGATGACGGTGATCATGAAGGAATGACGCACCCAGAAATACCACATCCCCCTCTCGTTCATTAAGCGCTAGCGGGTCAACAGTTCTACTGTTTTCTTCATGGATTTTCGGGTTATTTTTAGATCCCTATCACACCAGAGGATCAAGATAAAACAACATTTACATGCCCTTAGGACACCTATGCGTACCGATGCATGCCATTCGGGTTGTGTAACGCTCCGGCTACCTTCTAGCGATGCATGGTTGCCATATTCCAAGACATTCTTGAGACTTCATGGAAGTTTTTATGGATGACTTCTCGGTTTATGGTCTTCTCAATCTAAATAGGATGTTGAAGAGGTGTGTTGAGATCAACTTGATGCAAAATCGGGAGAAGTGTGACTTTATGGTGACAGAGGGAATAGTGTTAGGCCATAAGATATCGAGAGAGGGCATAGAGGTAGATAGAGTTAAGATATACATAATTAGTAGATTGCCTCCAACCACGAGTGTGAAGTCCGTTCATAGTTTCCTTGGTCATGCAGGCTTCTATAGGCGTTTCATTAAAGATTTCTCAACAATCACTCGCCCATGACCCGAGTCCTTGAAAAACACGTACATTTGTCTTTGATGAGGAGTGCCTCATAACCTTCGACTTTTTGAAGGAAAAGCTTGTTAGTGCTCCCATCCTTGTTTCGCTCGACTAGAGTTTGCCCTTTGAGCTCATGTGTGATGTGAGTGACTATGCCGTAGGTGTAGTATTGGGCCAAAGAATTGATAAGCACTTTCATCCGATCTACTACGCGAGCAAAACTCTAAATGATGCTCAAGAGAACTATACCACCATGGAAAAAGAACTCTTAGCTATATTGTTCGCGTTTGATATGTTCCACTCATACCTCATGCTTTCTAAGACCATTGTCTTTACTTATCATTCCGTGTTGCGTTTTCTCTTTCAAAAGAAAGACACCAAACCCCGCTTCATTCGGTGGATTGTTTTGCTCTCCAAGTTTGACAAAGAGATTAGGGATAAAAAGGGAGTGGAGAATGTAGTTGCTGATCATTTTTCACGATTAGAGGATCCCAAAAGAGAGGAGATTTATGAGGAGGCGATAAGAAATACATTCCCTCAAGAATCCATAGATCCTGTAGCAACCGAAAAAGAGGGTGTGCCATGGTTTTTGGACTTGTCGAACTATTTGGCGTACGGAGCCGTAGTGAAAGGTATGACCACCCAACAAAAGAGAAAGTTCTTTAGGGACGTGAGCAAGTTCATATGGGATGACCCATATATCTCTAGGATAGGAGGAGATAGAATCCTTAGGAGATGTGTGCCGAAAGAAGAAGGTTTAGGGATCCTTAGGCATTGACTTAATGGGACCATTACCTTCTTCTAGTGGGAATATGTACATCCTCGTGACAATCGACTACGTTTCGAATTGGGTTGAAGCTCAAGATTTGCATACGAATGATGCCCGAGTGGTGGTGAGATTCCTTAAGAAACTCTTTACTCGTTTCGGTACACCTAGAGTGATAATCAGTTACGTGGCACTCGCTTTTGCAATGCCATCATGGAGAAGGCCTTAGCATGTTACGGGGTCACTCATCGATTTTCAATCACATATCATCCCCAAACGAGTGGTTTAGTTGAAAATGCCAATCGAGGAGTCAAGCGAATCTTAGAGAAAACCCTAGGAAAAAGAAGGAAAGATTGGTTCGAAAAGTTAGCAATGCATTGTGGGCATTCCATACCGTCTACAAGACACCATTAGGAACCACACCATGTATGATCGTGTATTGAAAAGTGTGTGATCTCCCGGTCGAATTAGAACATCGTGAGTTGTGGGCTCTTAAGACCGTAAACCTAGATCTAACTAAAGCGTCTAGGAAAAGATCCTTTCAAATTCACGAGTTAGAGGAGCTTAGGGATGTGGCATACGCTAGATCGTGGAACATTAAACAGAAAACGAAAGCATTGCATGATAGGAGATTAAAGGGGTTGAAGGAATTCAAAGTGGTAGATAAAGTGCTTTCATACAACTCCTAGTTGAAAGTTGTCACACACCTCAATTTCCACTTGCGGAGTATTACCGCGAGGCGTGTGATCAAACCAGAATCTCAGACACTAGCAATGTCGAACGACTCTATATGATTTATTTAAACATTTTCCAAAAACATTTATTGTAAACATGCATAGTCATTTTCAAAGTTCCAAGGTTTCAAAGGTTTAGCGGAAGCATTAGAATAAAGTAACGGGTGCCAACATAAACGCCAAAACCAAAATCCCAAAAATAATTGTTAATAAAGACACGATAAAAATGCCTTATCAAATGCAAAGTGAGTGCACCTAGCGCTCCTAGCGTCCTGAGAAACATGCAAAGAAACAAGTGTCAACATTAAAGAAGACTGAGTTCACAGGTTTTATAAGTTCACATGTTCAGTTTAAAAGATTGGTTTTCCTCATTATCCCTAACCCGGAATAACGACATAGTTCCATTATTCCTAACATGGAATAAGAATGTTGGTTCGTAAATAAGTTCGATGTTAACATGTAGGTAGCGAGCATAAAGTTACGTCACGTAAGAGTTCGCGATCGAAGCTGACTGTTGTTGCCTCTGTGTTGCCAGGTCTATCACTGACCATGGCGAAAGTTATGCCAAATTAATCACCCGTTGACCATTCTCGGTCGGCTAGCGCGACTAGCTCGAGTGGGGCTTGTCGGGCCCAGTAGTACTACTATAATTTTCCCGCTATCTAACCCAATACTAACGATCCGAGAGTTGGTTGAGGACTTCCGTGATAAAACTACTTAGTGACCATAACATACATTAACATTAACTTAGTTACCGAATAGTTAACGGTGTTAATTTTGCATAACGTAAAAGATTGAATTGTAGAGCATATACATGTTTCTCCCCCTGTTGTTCAAAACTGTATAAAATAGGGGCCGTGAACTCACCTTAAATTGCTCGGTTAGATAAACGCAAAAGAGACAAATGATGGAACCGCTAATCGCGTCCTAACATGTCAACCGATTCAAAGTTAGTGTGTGAACACACTGACACAAAACCGTACGCATAACTAACACACAGTACGGCACACGTAATAACCAATTCGAAACTATAATCATGCATGCAAAGTATCACCATAAAAAATAACGACCAAATCAACTTGTCATAAATACAAGATAACTCATACAACACTTAGAAACACACAAACGCAAGTTATCATGTTTTCAGCTTGTAACTCATAACTGGGCTGTTTTCGAGAATTTTATAAAATAATTCCAACGTTCCGAAAATTCCAATTTTTTTGACAAGAGGTGTCAATTCGACTGTAGAATTTTGTGTAAACTTTTCAAATCTAAATCTTTGCCAATTATTTATAAACATTTATATACTAGGCTGCAGTCAGATTCGTCGCTTTATGACTACAGTACACGAGAAAAATCATTTAAAAATCATGGTTCATCCGATTAACGAAATTCCAGTGGGAGATTTTCGGAAACTCACGTCTGCAGTTACTGTACAGAATTCGTGACCTAACCACGTACAGACTATGAGATCCGACTCGATAAACAACCTGTAAATTCTGCAGAATTTATGCAGCTTCAGCTGCTACACTAAATGACCATTTAGAAATAGCAAACGACCTCAGAAAAATATGAATCAGGGGCCATTTGAAGCGTTTTTTTTAAAATACACGTTTTAGGCTTTGGAAAATCCACTTTTCGATAAATAATGATCAGGTTACAGCCAACTGAAGTTGGCTGTAAATGTCAATCAGCTTACTGTTTTCGACTTTATCGCATTAGAACATGTGTAAACGGCATGACGCTTAGTTGTATCGATTAACAGCAGGTTAACTTGTCAAATATCATCTAATATATAAGTATTCATGCAAACCCTAAGCATATATCATGATCTTTATAGATAAAACGCAGCCTAAGATTTTAATACTCAAACATATCATCACAACCGCAAGGATTCGCATATTCATCCGAACTAATCATACACCACAACACTTTTTCATAATAATATCATACAAGCACATAATCATGATCAAGACTACACAAAGCCTAGTGTGGATCGTAATACAATTCAACCCTAACCTTGAAACGATGACAATTAGCGAACCGGGACAAGCTTGGAATCGATCCGAGGGTTGTGGGCTGCTTGCGCGACCGAGAGGGGGGGGGCTGCTGCCGTCGCACACCACTAGGGGAGTAGGTTTTAAGGTTTGCTATTTTTTTTTGAATACCCCATGCATATATACGTATACATAAGGGGCAAGGGGGGCGGTTTGGGCTTCTCCTTGGGCCGCAAGGGAGGGGTGGCCGGTTGGGTTGGGTTCGCAAGGGGGTGTGGGTAGCGGGTTGGGTTTGCTTGGTCACGAAGTCGAAACATTTCACAGGCTTGGTTCGGTTCGGCTTATAATAGAATTTACTAACCGATCTTGATAAATAACTACACATAATACGACTCGAAATTATTCACAAACGTCTAATAACACGTAGCACGTAATTTAGGTACAACCCGTTAGAATTTCCAAAAATTGTGTATTCCCTAAATACTAAAGTTAGCATAGTTATTGCGAGCGCGTAATTTAATTCTCCGAATTAAATAAGCGTAGGAATGAATAACAATAAAGTAGCGCGTTTAACATAACTGAAAAGCCGGGATGTCACATTATCCCCATGTTGAAAGAATTTTCATCCCGAAAATTGAGTAAACGCGGTTTAGGATGCAACGCACAAAAGTTCAGTTTGTTATAATGGTACAAGGAAATCCTAGGCTGTCATATCATCCCCATGTTGAAAGAATTTTGTCCCGAAATTTAGTTGGCAGTAACAACAGATTGCTGCTCAGCTGCAAAAAGGTGTGGATATTTGCTTTTCATTTGGTCCTCTCTTTCCCACGTGAACTCCGGTCCACGCTTAGATTTCCAGCGAACCTTGACGATCGGTATCTTGCTGTGCCTTCGAGTCTTGATCTCACGGTCCATGATCTCGATAGGTTATTCCACAAAATGCAGTTGCTCATCCACTTGAATCTCATCCAATGGAATGACTAGGGTCTCATCTGATAGACACTTCTTCGTATTGGACACGTGAAAAATGTTGTGAACTCCACTGAGTTCGGCAGGAAGGTCTAACTGATAATCTACGGGCCAGATACGCTTCGAAATCACAAATGGGCCTACGTAGCGTGGATTTAGTTTGCCTCGTTACCCAAAATGAATTACACCCTTCCAGGGTGACACTTTCAGTAGGACGCGGTCACCTACTTGAAATTCGAGCGGTTTGCGTTGTTGATCAGCGTAACTTTTCTGTCGATCCCGTGCCGCTGCCATGCGTTTTCTGATTTGCACAATCTTTTCAATAACCTCAAGTATCAACTCAGGACCTGTGAGTTGACTGTCACCGACTTCTGCCCAACAGACCGGTGATCTACATTTGCGACCGTACAATGCTGCAAACGATGTTGCCTGAATACTCGTATGGTAACTATTGTTATACAAGAATTCCACTAAAGCTAGATGGATTTCCCAACTGTTCCCGAAGTCTACCACGCATGCCCTAAGCATGTCCTAAGTATGTCCTCCAAGGTCTGAATGGTCCTTTCACTCTGACTATCCGTCTGAGGGTGGTAAGCTGTGCTCATATCTAAGCATGTACCCAACGCTTTCTGAAGTGACCGCCAAAAGTTGGACAACGAGCATCTCTGTCTGAAATAATGGACGTTGGCACCCCGTGCCGAGAAACTACTTCTTTAATGTAGATGCGAGTCAACTTATCCATCTTATCTGTTTCTTTGGTCGCTAGGAAGTGTGCAGACTTAGTTAGACGATCCACGATCAACCAGATGGTATCGCAACCACCCGCAGTTCGCGGGAGTTTAGTGATAAAGTCCATCGAGATCTGATCCCATTTCCACACTGGGATCTCAGGTTGTTGAAGTAGCCCTGATAGATTCTTGTATTCCACCTTGACTTTCGCACAAGTCAAACACTTGCTCACATAGGTGGCTATATCCGCTTTCATGTTGGGCCACCAGTACGCGGCTTTAAGGTCTTAATACATCTTATCCGAACCAGGATGGACAGAGTATCGGGATTTGTGAGCTTCGTCCACAACTAGCTTCCGGAGGTTTCCGTAGAGAGGTACCCATATACGATTCATGAAATACCGGGCACCATTGGGTTTCACTTCCCAATCGCGTTCCATCTTTCCCACAAGTTTGGCCTTGATGTTCTCTTCCTTAACTGCTTCTAGCTGCGCGTCGCATATCTGTTCGGGTAACCCACAATGAATTGTGAACTGTAGTGCCCGTACCCGACGAGGTTTCAAGTGCTCCTTCCAACTGAGCGCATCAGCTACCATGTTAGCTTTACCCGGGTGATATTGAATGGCACATTCATAATCGTTCATGAGTTCGACCCAGCGACGCTATCGCATGTTCAACTCCTTCTGGTCAAAAATATGCTAGAGGCTCTTGTGATCGGTGTAGATTGTGCACTTTATTCCATATAGGTAGTGTCTCCAAATCTTAAGTGCAAACACAACTGCTCCCAATTCCAATTCATGTGTCGTGTAGTTCTTCTCGTGGACCTTTAACTGTTGGGATGCATACGCGATGACCTTATCACGTTGCATGAGCACACATCCCAATCCATGAATGGAAGCGTCACAATATATCACAAAATCATTCGTCCCCTCTAGCAAGGATAAAATGGGCGCACCACAAAGCTTCTGCTTCAGTAATTGAAATGCTGCTTCCTGTTTGTCACCCCAAGCATACTTGGTGCCCTTCTGAGTGAGAGTGGTAAGCGGTTGTACGATCTTGGAAAATCCCTCGATGAAACTTCTGTAGTAACCAGCCAAACCCAAAAATTGGCGGATCCCAGTTCTTGATAGCATCAATCTTGGCGGGATCAACGTGTATACCCTTTTCATTCATGATATACCCGAGGAACTAAACTTCCCGAATCTAGAAATCACACTTCGAAAACTTGGCATATATTTTCTCCTGTTGAAGTAGTTCCAGCAATAACCGCAGATGCTCAGCATGTTCTTCTTCACCCTTAGAGTAGATGAGTATATCATCGATGAACATGATGACAAACTTGTCGAGATACGGATTACATACGCGGTTCATGAGGTCTATGAACACCGCGGGTGCATTGGTGAGACCGAAGGGCATGACCAAGAACTCGTAATGGCCATACCGAGTGCAAAATGCCGTCTTGGAGATATACTCCTCCTTGACGCGTAGCTGGTGATAACCGGACCGTAGATCAATTTTGGAGAAGTAACTTGACCCTTGAAGCTGGCCGAAAAGATCGTCGATGCGAGGTAAGGGGTACCGGTTCTTGAAGGTAACCTTATTGAGTTCCATGTAGTCAATGCACATGCGGAAGGTCCCGTCCTTCTTCTTGACAAAAAGGACTTAGGTTCTTTCGTTAGAGAGCGGAATACGGATAGCTTTCTCGAAAAAGAGAACTTCAGCTCGGACGTCGGATAGCCAGTCCATTCCGACTACCACGTCAAAACTACCCAGAGTAGTTGTCATCAGATCAATGGTAAAGGTGTGACCCGCGAGTTTAAGTTGAGAGCCGGTCACTAGATGAGTCACATCTACAGATTTACCATCGGCTAGTTCTATGACGTAAGGGGTCATTAGGGGTTTAGGTATGAGATTTAGGTTCTTCCTAAAAGACTCAGATATAAAACTCTTATCCGCACCCGTATCAAAAAGTACAGTAGCAAAATGATCGTTAAGTAGAAACTTACCGGTGACCACATTCGAGTTGTTTCTTGTCTCCCCACAGCCTAGGGTGAATGCACGTCCCTTGGCACCTCCTGTGCCACCATTTCCATTGCTGCCATTGTTGTTGTTCTTATTATTATTCCACCATTGTTGTTGTTGCGAAGTTACGGGCAGTCTCGCTTGAAATGGGTCGTGCTATCGCACTGGTAGCATACTCGGTTATTAACCTGCTACTGACCCTAGGGCTGGTTCTGATTCTGTCGTGACATAATCTCCCCGCGACTATCCTTTGCCGTGTGTCCTGCTTTGCCACATCGTTGGCAGCGATTTCCGGCGCAAGGGCCGTGATGATGGAGGTTACAACGATTACATTGCGGCTTCCGTCCTGCATAGCTGCTCGAGTTCTGGGTGTTGTTGGCAGACTGATTGTTGTGACCCCGATTGTTGTTGAAATTGTTGGAACGCTTCTGGTTTCCTTGTTGTGGCTGGGTTGATGAAGACTGACGAGCAGCTGAGTCTTCAAATTTCCTTTTCTTGTCAGGGACAATTTCAGTTGCACCCCTAGGTGGCAACTTCCTTTGCTCCACCGCCTTATCGGTGAGTTTATGTGCCAGCCTAATCGTTGTTGCTCTTTCGTAGGTTTGCTAGACATTACCATGCCCTGGATCTCAGGGACCAGACCCCCAAGATAAAACTCAAGTCGTTTAACGACGGTGTTAGCCAAATCGGGACAAAGGAACACCAGATCATGATGTCTAGCAGTGTACGCTTCAATTTCTGACCCGACCATCTTGTGCTTCCATAACGCTTGTTCCAATTGCTGAACTTTGTCCCGTAGACAGTATTCCTCCTTGATTAGAGCTTTGAACTCGGTCCAGGCCATTGCATTCGCTGCAGCAAGTCCACGCATTTGGATTTGTGTGTTCCACCAGGTTAATGCTCCATCTTCCAACGTTGAGGCATCATACTTGACCTTATTAGCTTCAAGGCAATTTCACATTTCGAAAACCGATTCAGACTTTTCGACCCAACGGACCAGTCCTATGGGTCCTTCAACTCCCATGAACTTGCTCGGTTTCGCATCCAGGAACATCTTGTAGGGGTTAAGACCCCCTCCTGAGGATAGAGGATAGGTAGTCAGCGAGAAAGTCTACTAGCCAAACTATTAGATTTTCCCATGAAAATTTAATAATGGTTACCTGCTGTTGGGTTAGGAACACCTGCTAGAGCAGCATTCACGTGTTGTTGGATTAAAGTGGCCAATTCTTCAGCTGACATGTTGAGATTTCCGTGACGACCGGTTGCCATTTCAGATCTTCGCAAGACAACACAAATACACACCGATAAGTATATATCCAATATAGTTATCATATTCCACACTTCAATGATCACACAATTTATATCAACCCAACAAATTAAACAATTAAAAGGAACATTCGATTAAATAAATTGTAATGTCTCACAAAATACCAACCAAACATATCAGTTTAATTATAAAATTTCCAAGTTCAAACATAAGGCGAGTTAGTCATCTATGTCTCCATCCCCCAAGTCACTATCACTGCCGTCTTCCTCTTCAGCGTTTTCAGCTTCAACATCCGGGTCCTGTTCCGGTTCTTCTTCCTCTGTTTCTTCCTCTGGATCCTCCTCTTCGTCTTCTACCGGCGCTGGAGGGGCCGTTGCTGGTGCGGGTACTGGGATAGGTGGTGCTTGGTTCTGCTCCAGTTCGTTAATCCTCTAACTGGACTCAAGAACTCTGTCTTCGAGCCAGCCAACCCTCACCTGCTCAGCACGAAGGTCCTTAGCTAAAATGCTACGAACTCTCTTATTCTCATCTTACTCTTCCTCGAGCTCTTCAGTTTTACCAGTCAGCTGACGTATCAGCCAACCCTGTGATTCAATAGTCTCTTGCATTCTCTCCAGCTGTTCATGTTGTTTCCTTAGCACAGCTCTAAGTAGATCGTCCCCTACTCCTTAAGAGTTGACCGGTTTGATCGGTACAGCGGTGGTTGGACGGGAGGACGACTCCCCTCCTAGATCGAGTCTTTTCCTGGCAGCTGAGCGTGTCTCCATGCCACGAGGTGGTGAGGGTTCGACCATGGGTGCCTTCCCCGGCGCCCTTGATTGTTGAGATATGTCGGATGATGATGATGACATAGCCTGCTGGGTTGGTGTAGTTAGTTACGAGCTTCGTATATCGTAATATATATATCTATATATATATTACATAGAACAATTGTAGTATAACATAACAAGATATCACAGTTTGGTGCCAATTAAGTCTAGTGTCGTGTAACAGCTACAGTTTAAGTCTACTTTAAATGCAAACCTGGTTCTCTATAGCTAGAGGCTCTGATACCAATCTGTCACACCCTCAATTTCCACTTGCGGAGTATTACCGCGAGGCGTGTGATCAAACAAGAATCTCAGACACTAGCAATGTCGAACGACTCTATATGATTTATTTAGTCGTTTTCCAAAAACATTTATTATAAACATGCATAGTCATTTTCAAAGTTGCAAGGTTTTAAAGTTTAGCGGAAGCATTAGAATAAAGTAACGGGTGCCAACAAAAACGGCAAAACCAAAATCCCAAAAATAATCGTTAATAAAGACTCGATAAAAATGCCTTGATCAAATGCAAAGTGAGTGCACCTAGCGCTCCTAGCGTCCTGAGAAACATGCAAAGAACAAGTGTAAACATTAAAGAAGAGTGAGTTCACAGGTTTTATAAGTTCACATGTTCAGTTTAAAAGATTGGTTTTCCCCGTTATCCCTAACCCGGACTAACGACATATTTCCATTATTCCTAACATGGAATAAAAATGTTGGTTCATAAATAAGTTCAACGTTAACATGTCAGTAGCGAGCCTAAAGTTACGTCACGTAAGAGTTCGCGATCGAAGTTGACTGTTGTTGCCTCTGTGTTGCCAGATCTATCACTAACCATGGCGAAAGTTAGGCCAAATTAATCACCCGTTGACCATTCCCGGTCGGCTAGCGCGACTAGCTCGGGTGGGGCTTGTCGGGCCCAGTAGTACTACTATAATTTCCCCGCTATCTAACCCAATACTAACGATCCGAGAGTTGGTTGAGGACTTCCGTGATAAAGCTACTTAGTGACCATAGCATACATTAACATTAACTTAGTTACCGAATAGTTAACGGTGTTAATTTCGCATAACGTAAAAGATTGAGTTGTAGAGCGTATACATGTTTCTCCCCCTGTTGTTCAAAACTGGATAAAATAGGGGCCGTGAACTCACCTTAAATTGCTCTGTTAGATAAACGCAAAAGAGATAAATGATGGAACCGCTAATCGCGTCCTAACATGTTAACCGATTCAAAGTTAGTGTGTGGACACACTGACACAAAACCCTACGCATAACTAACACACAGTACGGCACACATAATCACCAATACAAAACAATAATCATGCATGCAAAGTATCACCATACAAAATAACGACCAAATCAACTTGTCATAAACACAGGATAACTCATACAACACTTAGATACACACAAACGCAAGTTATCATGTTTTCAGCTTGTACACTCATAACTGGGTTGTTTTCGAGAATTTTTATAAAATAGTTCCAACGTTCCAAAAATTCCATTTTTTTTACAGGAGGTGTCAACTAAATTGTAGAATTTTTTGTAAAATTTTCAAATCCTAAATCTTTACCAATTATTTATAAACATTTATATATACTAGGCTGCAGTCAGATTCGTCGCTTTGTGACTGCAGTCCATGAGAAAAATCATTTAAAAATAATTGTTCATCCGATTAACGAAATTCCAGTGGGAGATTTTCGGAAACTCCCATCTCCAGTTACTGTAAATATTTCATGACCGAACCCCATACAGACTATAAGATCCGACTCGATAAACAACCTGCAAATTCTGCAGAATTTACGCAGCTTCAGCTGCTGCACTAAATGACCATTTAAAAATAGCAAACGACCTCAGATAAATATGAATCTGGCGCCATTTGAAGTGTTTTTCAAAAATACACGTTTTACGCTTCAGAAAAACCACTTTTCAATAAAAAATGATCAGGTTACAGCCAACTGAAGTTGGCTGTAAATGTCAATCAGGTTACTGTTTCGACTTTATCGCATTAGAACATGTGTAAACGGCTTGACGCTTAGTTGTATCGATTAACAGCAGGTTAACTTGTCAAATATCATCTATTATATCAGTATTCATGCAAACCCTAAGCATATATCATGATCTTTATAGATAAAACGCAGCCTACGATTTTAATACTCAAACATATCATCACAACCGCAAGGATTCGCATATTCATCCGAACTAATCATACACCACATTACTTTTTCATAAAAATATCATACAAGCACATAATCATGATCAAGACTACACAAAACCTAGTGTGAATTGTAATAAAATTAAACCCTAACATTGAAACGATGACAATTAGCGAACCGGGACAAGCTTGGATACGATCCGAGGGATGTGGGCTGCTAGCGCGACCAAGGGGGTGGGGGAGAGCTGCTGCTGTCGCACACCACTAGGGGAGTAGGTTTTAGGGTTTGCTATTTTTTTTAATACCCCATGCATACATACGTATACATAAGGGGCAAGGGGGCGGTTTGGGCTTGTCCTTGGGCCGCTAGGGAGGGGTGGCGGGTTGGGTTGGGTTCGCAAGGGGGTGTGGTGGCGGGTTTGGTTTGCTTGGTCGCGAAGTCAAAACGTTTCACAGGCTTGGTTCGGTTCGGCTTATAAATAGAATTTACTAACCGATCTTGATAAATAACTACACATAATACGACTTGACAATTATTCACACACGTCTAATAACACGTAGCACGTAATTCAGATACAACCCGTTAGAATTTCCAAACATTGTGTATTCCCTAAATAGTAAAGTTAGTGTAGTTATTGCGAGCGCGTAATTTATTTCTCCGAATTAAATCATCGTAGGAATGAATAACAATAAAGTAGCGCGTTTAAGATACCTGAAAAGCCGGGATGTCACAAAAGTCTTTGGAGGAAAATTGAAGTCGAAGTGGGCGGTACAGTATGCTGTGAATGAGGTTTTCCCTTATGGTACGATCGAGTTGATAAACGAGGCCGATGGAACAAAATGGAAAGTGAATGGCCATCGTTTGAAGCATTATTTAGGGGGACCCATAGAATCAAACAAGGAGAAGGTAACTCCTCTCGAAATCCCACCTAGGTCGTCCGAATAGAGCATTGAGAGAAACCTCATGTGTATAGTTTTGTATCGTTTGTATTCTAGTCGTTATTTGAGTATTTTCGTTGCTAACGATAGTTTCTGGCCGAGTCTCGGTCTTGGTTTTTGTTTCTTTTCAGTCTTTTGCAGAATTCATTACCAAAAAGGAGCGAGGATAATGAGAAAACGGAGTTCCAGGTAAGTCCCAGTGTTAGAAATCTTTTAGAAAAATTATTTAAAAATAATCGTTCATCTAATTAACGAAATTCCAGTGGGAGATTTTCGGAAACTCCCGTCTCCAGTTACTATACAAATTTCGTAACCTAACCCCATACAGACTATGAGATCCGACTCAATAAACAACCTGCAAATTCTGCAGAATTTACGTAGCTTCAGCTGCTGCACTAAATGACAATTTAAAAATAGCAAACGACCTCAGAAAAATATGAATCCGACGCCATTTGAAGCGTTTTTCAAAAATACACGTTTTAGCCTTCAGAAAATCCATTTTTCAATAAATAGTGATCAGGTTACAGCCAACTGAAGTTGGCTGTAAATGTCAATCAGCTTACTGTTTTCGACTTTATCGCATTAGAACATGTGTAAACGGCATGACGCTTAGTAATATCGATTAACATCAGGTTAACTTGTCAAATATCATCTAATATATCAGTATTCATGAAAACCCTAAGCATATATCATGATCTTTATAGATAAAACGCAGCCTACGATTTTAATACTCAAACATATCACAACCGCAAGGATTCGCATATTCATCCGAATTAATCATACACCACAACACTTTTTCATAAAAATATCATACAAGCACATAATCATGATCAAGACTACACAAAACCTAGTGTGAATCGTAATAAAATTAAACCCTAACCTTGAAACGATGACAATTAGCGAACCGGGACAAGCTTGGATTCGATTCGAGGGATGTGGGCTGCTAGCGCGACCGAGAGGGGGGGGGAGTTGCTGCTGTCGCACACCACTACGGGGGTAGGTTTTAGGGTTTGCTATTTTTTTAATACCCCATGCATACATTCGTATACATAAGGGGCAAGGGGGCCGGTTTGGGCTTGTCCTGGGCCGCTAGGTAGGGGTGGCGGGTTGGGTTGGGTTCGCAAGGGGGTGTGGGTGACGGGTTTGGTTTCTTGGTCGTGAAGTCGAAACATTTCACAGGCTTGGTTCGGTTCGGCTTATAAATAGAATTTACTAACCGATCTTGATAAATAACTACACATAATACGACTTGACAATTATTCACAAACGTCTACTAACACGTAGCACGTAATTCAGATACAACCCGTTAGAATTTCCAAACATTGTGTATTCCCTAAATAGTAAAGTTAGTGTAGTTATTGCGAGCGCATAATTTAATTCTCCGAATTAAATCAGCGTAGGAATGAATAACAATAAAGTAGCGCGTTTAAGATACCAGAAAAGCCGGGATGTCACAAAAGTCTTTGGAGGAAAATTGAAGTCGAAGTGGGCGGGACTGTATGCTTTGAATGAGGTTTTCCCTTATGGTACGATCGACTTGATAAACGAGGCCGATGGAACAAAATGGAAAGTGAATGGCCATCGTTTGAAGCATTATTTAGGGGGACCCGTAGAATCAAACAAGGAGAAGGTAACTCCTCTCGAAATCCCACCTATGTTGTCCGAATAGAGCATTGAGGGAAATCTCATGTGTATAGTTTGTATCGTTTGTATTCTAGTCGTTATTTGAGTATTTTCGTTGCTAACGATAGTTTCTGGCCGAGTCTCGGTCTTGGTTTTTGTATCTTTTCAGTCTTTTGCATAATTCATTACCAAAGAGGAACGAGGATAACGAGAAAACGGAGTTCCAGGTAAGTCCCAGTGTTAGAAATCTTTTAGAAAAATCATTTAAAAATAATCGTTCATCCGATTAACGAAATTCTAGTGGGAGATTTTCGGAAACTCCCGTCTCCAGTTACTATACAGATTTCGTGACCTAAGCCCATACAGACTATGAGATCCGACTCGATAAACAACTTGCAAATTCTGCAGAATTTACGTAGCTTCAGCTGCTGCACTAAATGACAATTTAAAAATAGCAAACGACCTCAGAAAAATATAAATCAGGCGCCATTGAAGCGTTTTTCAAAAATAGATGTTTTAGGCTTCAGAAAATCCATTTTTCAATAAATAATGATCAGGTTACAGCCAACTGAAGTTGACTGTAAATGTCAATCAGCTTAATGTTTTCGATTTTATCGCATTAGAACATGTGTAAACGGCATGACGCTTAGTTGTATCGATTAACATCAGGTTAACTTGTCAAATATCATCTAATATATCAGTATTCATGCAAACCCTAAGCATATATCATGATCTTTATAGATAAAACGCAGCCTACGATTTTAATACTCAAACATATCATCACAACCGCGAGGATTCGCATATTCATCCGAACTAATCATACACCACAACACTTTTTCATAAAAATATCATACAAGCACATAATCATGATCAAGACTACACAAAACCTAGTGTGAATCGTAATAAAATTAAACCTTAACCTTGAAACGATGACAATTAGCGAACCGGGACAAGCTTGGATTCGATCCGAGGGATGTGGGCTGCTAGCGCGACCGAGAGGGGGGGGAGCTACTGCTCTCGCACACCACTAGGAGAGTAGGTTTTAGGGTTTGCTATTTTTTTAATACCCCATGCATACATACGTATACATAAGGGGCAAGGGGGCGGTTTGGGCTTGTCCTTGGGCAGCTAGGGAGGGGTGGCGGGTTGGGTTGGGTTCGCAAGGGGGTGTGGGTGGCGGGTTTGGTTTGCTTGGTCGTGAAGTCGAAACGTTTCACAGGCTTGGTTCAGTTCGGCTTATAAATAGAATTTACTAACCGATCTTGATAAATAACTACACATAATACGACTTGACAATTATTCACAAACATCTAATAACACGTAGCACGTAATTCAGATACAACCCGTTAGAATTTCCAAACATTGTGTATTCCCTAAATAGTAAAGTTAGTGTAGTTATTGCGAGCGCGTAATTTAATTCTCCGAATTAAATCAGCGTAGGAATGAATAACAATAAACTAGCGCGTTTAAGATACCTGAAAAGCCGGGATGTCACAAAAGTCTTTGGAGGAAAATTGAAGTCGAAGTGGGCGGGACTGTATGCTGTGAATGAGGTTTTCCCTTATGGTACGATCGACTTGATAAACGAGGACGATGGATCCAAATGGAAAGTGAATGGCCATCGTTTGAAGCATTATTTAGGGGGACCCGTAGAATCAAACAAGGAGAAGGTAACTCCTCTCGAAATCCCACCTAGGTCGTCCGAATAGAGCATTGAGGGAAACCTCATGTGTATAGTTTGTATCGTTTGTATTCTAGTCGTTATTTGAGTATTTCGTTGCTAACGGTAGTTTCTGGCTGGGTCTCGGTCTTGGTTTTTGTTTCTTTTCAGTCTTTTACAAAATTCATTACCAAGGAGGAGCGAGGATAACGAGAAAACGGAGTTCCAGGTAAGTCCCAGTGTTAGAAATCTTTTAGGAATGGTTTTTGGGAGGTTTGGTAAAGTTGCAAATTTTTTCTAAAGCATGAAGGGCAACAAAACATGAAACATTCTTCTATGAAGGGCCTTAGACATCGTGAGACACTATAATCGACATACCCTACGCATAACGCCACGACCCCATCAATCCTGCGTGAAAATCTACACGCCGCATTGCGCGACGCTTAACCCACTATGCGTAGCGCAACAGCCCTCTTGAACCACCATACATTCTAAACCAGGCAAGACATCATGCGGCGCTCTCCCCTACCACCCGTTGCATCACGCCATAACCTAGTGTCAGGATATATACTTTCCATTTCTCTTTTCTTCCCCATTTCACCTCTCAAACCCTAACTCGCAACTTTAAGCTGAAATCACCTACTTTCAACCATAACCCCCCCCCCCCCAAACACTACCATTATTCTCCCATTTTCAACCTACATCACCCAATTCACTTCCCCGTCATTACCCACCATTAATTTCATCCGTTTCACCGCACATTCCACAAAAAAATGAACTTTACCTCCGGACCTAAAAGTTGAAATTTTTATCTCAATCTTCACGAATTTGGTATGTTTTCTTGTAATTTTTTGTACATTATTTGTTTATTTAGTTAGATTTCAGTCTATTCTTGCATGTTTAGGTGTGAGGTCAGTTTCAATTCATAGTTTGGCATAGTGTCTAGTGTTCATTGGTTGCGGGAGGCATGGTTTGGTTGTGTTGTGGACATTGGACTGATTGAGTGTAGCTATATTGTCATAATAATTCGAACTTGCGTTTTGAATTTAACCGGTTAAAACCACCTTTAACTAAGCGTAATTTTTCGACTTAAATTCTATTTTTACTCACTAAAGCTTCAATCATTACGTAAGTTTAGACGCAATGTTCATTTTGCGTAGGCACTTGGATCTTAATTGGGATAATTAAAGTGCCGGGATGAGCTAGTGTACATGGAGTCCTGTATTCTAAGTCGTCTTAGTTATATTCTTGGTCTTGGGTTTACTTATATGCACATACAGGTACAAAACACTTCGCCCGTGCTCAATATCCATTCGGGCGAGGTTGTTTATAACTTATGCTTTTTTGTAAATGGTAACCCATTCTTGTTTGGTTTCAACCGCGAATGTAATGCTATATGGTTATTCCAAATTTAGAAAAAAAAATCAAAAACACAAAAAATTAAAAATACCAAAAATAGCCCGTGAACTACCAATTGTTTGCCTGTTTTCTTTGTTATAAAATTGTTTTTCAGAGATGTCAGGTGAAGGAAATAGCAGTGGTGCTGGAGGTAAGAGGCGAAGAGGGCTGATAGCCCAACTTCATGGGGTTCCGGATCCGAATACTGTTGTACCGGACCCAACGCGTAGACATATCAGATACGAAAGTCAGCAACATGTACCTTTAGCCCGAATTCCATGTTTGAGGGATCACCCACTTCTCTCATTTCAGGTCAATTCTAAAGAGTGGAAGAAGCTGCACAAAATAATCAATACAGAGATATTTGAGCACCTGACTATAGATTGGGACTGGTTGGGTATCATGGGTGTTAGATATAGGGTTGAGTAGTTTTTGGTTGGGAAGGTTAGAGCCACGGTTGACTGTAACTGGACGCAGTATGAGAAGTTGGTCTTAGAGTTTCATTCGACATATCAGCAAAAGGAAGTTGTTTTCGTTGAGAATGATGCTCTTTCGTTCAGTTTAGGGAGGATGGTACATGAGATTTCCATCTCACTGTTTGTGGTTGCTATTGGTTTTTATGCACCGGAGGAGGTAGTTACTCTGGAATTTATGACAGGGTTGACGGGTGTCTATTTGAACCAAAGGGAGTTGTGTTTTGATAGTAGGTAGTTGGCTTGGTTTTTATGCACCGGAGGAGGTAGTTACTCTGGAGTTGTGTTTTGATAGTTGGGGTTGAGGGGTGTCTATGTCAACCAAAGGGAGTTGTTGATCGTCCGTTCGCCAAGACGAATTTGATATCATCTATTAGGGACCTAATTTTTAGGTACGTGTTGAAGATATTTTCTACCACTCTGGTTGGTAGGAAGTCGGGGGAGAATAAGGCGAATTGGATAGATATTTTTATTCTCATTTGTTTGGTTGATGGTCGCAATATGAACATGCGTGTGTGTTGGCATGGTCTTTTAATCGTGCGCACTGAGGGGGTCACTGAGCTCCTATAGACATGGGTCCATACATCACCAGGTTAGCTAAGAACTTGAATGTATTTACTAAATATAATCTGAAGAACTTGACTATTGGTGATGCTTCGAAGTTCTTTGAGATTATGGATCTACAGCTTGCTGGTATACTTACACTGACCGATCCTATTACATGGGATGAGGATAGATAGAGACCTCAGGTTCTGCCACCTGCGGGACACCCCGCTGATGAAGTCATGAAGGATATTTATCCGACATATAGACAGAGACCCACAAAGAGGGAGGAGATCCTAACATCGTAGTATCCGCGTTGGCAACCACCGCCATATCCACTCACCTTAAAGTCGTTATATGATCGGCTGGATCAAGGTTTTTATAGGATAGACTACAGGTAGGATAGGCAGGATAATGTGCTCCGGTATATGACTGGTCGCATGATCATGAACGTTTTAGATTTCTTCCAGCCGTATTTTTGAAGCAGGGCCATTTCCGATGCCTGACCAGTTTAATCCTAGTGGTGACGGTGGTTCAGGTCAGTAGGGTGGTTAGGTTTCAGGTCAGTAGCATGGTTAGGGTGCAGGTAAGTATGGTTATGTAGATCCGATGCCGGATATTCCGATATTTGAGCAGATTGAAGAAGAGAGTGAGGTGGAAGAGAGTGAAGAGGATGATCACTAGTGTGGGGATTGGGAAAGCAGTTGGAGCTTAATAAAGTATCATTTACTTTATTTTCTTTTTATGCTGTTTTTATCCTTATTTGGTCTATACTAATATTTGGAATACTTCTTAACTAGTAGGTAGGGTCGGGTTGGTTGTTTGTGTTGGCAGACAGTTTCAGACACTATTATCTATCGCTATTTTATCTGTTTTGGTATATTTGTGTTGATTTGATAGGTATGGTGTATTTTTTCCGCTTCCCTTCGCGTGTGAGAGTTAGGATTTGTTTGCTGAGCGTGGTCGAATTGGAGGGCATATGTGTAATTGACTGGCACATTGACAGTCTCGTATATCAGCTAAGTCGTTTCACTTGTATATTATGTATATTTTATTTTAGTTTTTCTTTTTAATTAGTAGTGAGTCGTGTCTTCATCCTTGCATTAGGGACAATGCAAATTTTAAGTGTGGGGATGGGATAGTTGAGTCGTAGTTGTTAGTTTAGTTAGTTCGAGTCAATAAAAATTTGAAAAATACAAAAACAATTAAAAAATGGGCAAAAATTGAAAATGTCCTTTATTTTAAGAAGTTTGAAAAATAAAAAAGGAAAATGATAGAAAATTCGGTTTTTGTTTGGGTTTCAAATAATAATAATATTAGTAAACTTATGTCTAACTTGGGATATGTGAGTGGGCCCGTTTCGGTTTCTAGGTTCTTTTGATATTAATATATCTTAAATGTTGGTTTACTAGTGGGTACTCATCTAGGAAAAGTGGGAAGCCGAAACCGCCAATAATAGTATAAAGAATGCTGTTATAGGCTAAAATTGTTAAATTTTTTGATCTAGAAAAAAATATAATAATTGTCCTAGATTGAAATAAAAGACGAGGCCTATGGAATCTTTCTTGGGGATGGTAACTCTGATCGAGAATCTCTCTAGGTTAAGTTAAGAAAAAATGCAAAAATACCGACTCTCACGTTGTCGCTCTCAGGGATGGTGACTGTGGTTGAGACAGCCTCTGGGATAGGTATACAAAGTCTAGTGCTCAAAAGAAAAAAGAAAAGAAAATGAAAAAAATGAGTTAAATTCTCTTGATTCTAATATAAAATAGTTAAGAAATTGGTAGAATGATTCATTCCTTTTGTTCCGTGAGCTTGAGGAGGCATTAGGTGAAACTACGGCTTCTAGTGTGAGATCCTAGGTAGATTGACCGAACTTGAACTTAAATTGCTTGATAAGGGCTTGGAACCGGGTTTAGGGTTTAGGAGGACACATATACTTACAATTGCGTTAACACGAGTTTTAATGTTAATTGATAATATAAGTTTTTGAACCCGTATATTCATCCATAGCTAGAAAAGAGTTAATAGCAAGGTTCGGGTCGAGTCGTAGCTGAACGGGAATTCAAAACGAGTCGTAGCTACGCGTAGGCCAAAGGAGTAATAACATTAATTTAATAATTAATGTGTTCTACTAATTTCAATAGCTATGAGGTTCGAAATTGTTGTTAGGTCTTCGTCATTAAATTGCTAGATAGGAGCTTCGTGAAGAGTCTGAACTAGTTTCCGTAGTGATAGTTGTCTAACAAGTTAAACCGAAACTCCAACTTATCCTAGGTTTATAGCCTATGAGGGAGTAACCGAATTAGGGTACTTTTAGAGACCTAGATAGCCTGTGAGGGAGTCTAGACCAACAGGTATTCGTAACATCCCTTTAGAGTTTCGTAGGTTTATCCTCGAGAATGGTTGAGGGTCCTATTCGTTATCTCTTAGGGTTTAACACTTAAAGATACAGGTTCCATAATAACTAATATCCTAAAAAAATTATTACCAACGCAAATCAAGATTCCAGTCTTGGTAGTTGTCTCCACCATCTGAGTAAAACCCGAGTTTAATTCATGCATAGTTAACTTAGTTTATTAGTTTTAATTAATTTGAAATTCTTAGGATATTTAGAACCCCCCTAAACAATAAAATCAGTTACTCATGTCCGTGTCAATCAGTGTCTAGATAGAGTAGTTGTTAGAACGAAGGTTTATGCATAAGATATAGTTAATCTTTTTTTAGTGTTATAATGTTTATGGGTCGAAATATATTGGGTCGCTAATATATTGGTTTCGGCTAGGCTTGCTTGGGCTTTAGGGTTGGTCTCGAGTCATGTATAGTATATAAGCATGTCCCTAGTAAATGTGTAGGGATGATCAGTTTGTGCAATTACTAGAGAAGCCGAAACCGTAAACACAAGGTCTTGTATCAGTCATCTTGACGGTGAATGCAAGTATTTTGTTCTTACAGTTTATTGTGTTTCGTTGCTATTATTGTTTGAACCACCTTGTGATTGATTTCCGCACTCTCACGATGTTGTTTGATATCGTTGAATGATCCTTCTTGGGTTTTACAATTGGTATCAGAGCCAAGAAACCTTCATCTTGGTTCGGTTGATATCATTCGGATTCAAGAGTTTTATTTGTTACTGATCCAGTTTACAAGTGTTTTTAGCAGGTTCAAAGTTTTCGCATGTTTGGGTTTTAATTTTTCATCATTTGTTCTTGAAGATTGGTTCTGTTTTTTCTTTGATCTGCTATTGGAAAAGTGTTTGCTGATTTGCCGGAGGATTTGTTTGGAGAATTAAAAGATTTGGACAATCTTTTGATTTTTAGAAGTTCCGATATTCCGGGATTGCATAGCAGTTTGATGTAATCCTTGTTTTGCAGGTATCAACTCGAGATCTGTGGTTCCTACTTGAAATTTGCTCGGTCTCGACTAGCATCTTGTGGTTTCGACAAGCATCCAGCACCATCTCGTCTCGCAACCACCATCATCTCGCAACCATCTCAGTTTCAACTCGCAATCAACACCTTCTCGACTCGAAATCAGCTTGTCTCTACTGGTTGTCCCTACTCATCAATTAAGAGAGGTCTTGACTTCCATTTAGACTCGAAACTTCCTTGTCTCTACTCGCTGTCTCGACTCCCAATCAAGTGATCTCATCCCGCAACAAAGGGTTTCGACTGTGATCTCGATATCAGGCTATCACTCCAGATCCTTGTCTCGACCAATTGGTTTTGACTCGAAATCATTTAGTGGACTTTATCTGGACTCTATTGGACTATTAAATTAAAATACTATTTAAAAAATGACTTCCACTAATCAAATTGTTGACCTAGCTCCCATAAATAAACACCAAGAACTTGACTCTATTATTGGAACAACGCTAGAATTCCTCGACTGCTTGAGGGAGATGATTTCCAATAGTGGAAATGGAGATTTGAGAAACATGTCAAGGTGAAAGACAGTAAGATCTGGAGAAGTATTATGCGTGGACCCAGGGAAATAACATACGAGAGAGACGATGCACCGGGCATTAGAATTATAAACTTGTTGAATGTTATTCATATGAAGATTTCAATATAGTTGAAGAAGATGAAAAGGCATTAGCTTACTTGACCATGGCTTTGGGACCAGACATTGCTGTTGGTTTCAGAACCGCCAAGTCTGCTAAAGAGTTGTGGGACTCGTTGCATGAAGTGTTTGAAGGAAATGAAGATATGAAAGAGAGTAGACGTAATCTGCTGAGTCAAAACTTTAATAACTTCAATCATATCTATGGTGAACCTGTGGAGAATCAGATTCAGAGGTTCGTGAAACTCATCACTCAGATGACTATTGCTGAGTTACCTCTGTCGAATGCTTTGGTGAATAGACAGCTATTAAATGCATTGCCAAAGAGCTGGGATCATCATGTGGCTATGATCAAGAAGACCAAGGATCTTGCCAGATGCAGTCTTTTCAGAGATGATCTCTCATATCAAATCGTGTGAAATAAATGATAAACAGAGAGAGATTAATCACAAGAACGGTCTGTTTGCAGCCAGGTTTACGACTGCTCCTCTTACAGTTTCATCCTCAAACAATGCTGCTCTAATCTCTCAAGCTGGATTCCAAATGTTTGGAAGCTCATCCTCTGCACGAGCAGCATCACCTCCATCCTCATCAATGAATGCGGCTGCTCCATCACCTGTCAAATCGTCTGCTTCAAATTCTAATGCAAAGAATGAGATGATGGCCTTCTTCTCTCAGCAGTCCAAAGAGAACCTCGATATAGCTGCATCTGCGATAAACTATTTAAATGTTTTGTTGCAGGAGAGCTAGTTAATCCAAACGTTGCCACATCTGACTTATATCAGATGCATCCAGATGATGTGGAAGAGATGGATATCACATGGCAAATGGCAATGGCTACTTTCAGAGCCAGAAATTTCATTAAGCGTACCGGGAAAAACAACTGGACCAATTTTGGAGATCGAAAGATGGGATTTGATAAGTCCAAGGTTCGGTGTTACAATTGTCATGAACCGGGGCACATGGCCAGAGAATGCACCAAGCAATCGGGAAACACGAATGCCACTCTTGCTCAGCCAGCTGCCAGAAACCCCGTAAGAACTGTTGTTCCAGTGACTACTACTTCAACATCTACCACTAGTGGAACTTCTGTGAACACAGCCATGGTGGTGCAAAATAACGAATCGTTCGACTGGAGTTCTGAAATTCAACATCTCAATCTAAATGCTCCAGAAGATCAAGCACCAACTGACAACATGGCTTTTATGACTCAAGTTCATGGACTTACAGCAGAGGAGGAGCAGCTGTGGAGGACTATCGTGCGCCTTTGGTACATGGATAGTGGCTGTTCCAGGCACATGATAGGAGATTTGTCCCAGCTTATTAATGTTAAAGAATTTAATGGTGGACATGTCTCCTTTGCGGGAGGAGAATCTGGCAAAATCACGCTTAAAGGAACTTTGCAGAACGGCGTACTCAGCTTTGAAAATGTGAATTACGTCCCTGAGTTGAAACACAATCTGTTGAGCATTTCACAGATTTGTGACAGAGGAAATACGATCACTTTACAAAGAAGGGATGTTATGTGCTGAAGCCTGGAATTGTGATTCCTGATGACTTGTTATTAATGACAGCAGAACAGAGAGGAAATTCCTAGGTCATCGACATGAACAAGAAGCCTTGGGAAGAGATAACTTGCCTATTCTCTAAGATTTTAGAACATGATGGTCAGTTGTGGCATCGTCGTCTTGGGCATGTTAACATGAAGAATCTGAATTGTATAGCCAAAGGTCAACTAGTTCATGACCTACCAGTTAAAGACTTCATATTGATAGAGAAATGTGTTGCTTGTGCCAAGGGAAAAGCTCATCGGAAGCCTCATAGATCAAAGCCAGTACCTTTAACCAAAGCTGTGCTTGAGTTGCTTCATATGGATTTCTTTGGTCCTGTAGATGTTCTTAGCATTGGAAGGAAGTCCTACTGTCTTATGATAGTATATGATTACTCAAGATATACCTGGGTTTACTTCCTAAGCCACAAGAACAAGACTGCAAGCCTGGTAAAATAGTTTATTATTCTGGTTGAAAATCAAACACGTATGATGGTAAAGGCTATTCGATCTGACAATGGGACTGACTTCAAAAATATCGCCTTGGATACTTTCTGTGCTGAAAAGGGAATTGCTCGACAATATAGTGCTCCTCGAACTCCACAACAGAATGCAGTAGCTTAATGAAGGAATCGTACTCTTATCGAGGCAGCACGAACCATGCTGGAAGACTCGAAGCTCCCTACTTTCTTTTGGGCTGAGGCTGTTAGCACGGCGTGTTTCATCCAGAATCATGCTTTATTAAATAAACATCATATGAAAACACCTTATGAGATTCTAGAAGGACGTAAACCCTCGGTTTCAAAATTCCGTATTTTTGGTTGTTCGTGTGTTCTATTACTCATGGACTCAAATGGGAACTTTGAGGTAAAGGGAGACGAGTGTTTCTTTATTGAATATGCTAAAGGGTCATTCTATAGAGTATAAAATAAAGTAACGAAGAAAGTCGTCGAGTCGTGCAACATTGAGTGGCTAGAAGAATATGCTATGGATGCTAGAGTTGGTGCAGACTGGCTTTATGATTATGCTGATTTGTTGAAATCTTTTAATATTCTGTCAAGTATTTCCGTAGATGCAGGTGTGTCCTCATTGAAGCACCCGCTTTCATTTGGTGATACTCAAGAAGAAGAAGAAGCAGCTGAAGGAAGTTCAAGGAGTCATACCATAGACCCACCTGGAATGGTCTTCACTAAACAACCTTCAACCACGTCCCAGGCCTCCCATGAAGGTGCATCGTCCGGTGATTTGTTTGCTGATCCCATTCCTGAAGATTGCGTAGCTACAACTTCTGTAGCTAACAACACAGGTGCATCTAATGAGGGGGAGTCAAGCACCACCAATTCTACTCAAGACGTCTATGTGCCTGAACTTGCTACCCTACGGGTGTTCAACGGAATCATCCCATTTCAAATGTGATTGGTTCCGTGCATGCTGGAGTTCAAACCAGGAGCCAATCTGGAACTATTAATACTTGCTTATATTCATGCTACATTTATCAAATATAACCTAAATTTGTTGATGTAGCTTTGCAGGAACCAGGCTGGGTAGATGCTATGCATGAAAAGCTGAACCAATTTGAAAAGCTAGGAGTATGGAAGCTTGTTGAGTTGCCGAAAGGGAAACGCAAACTCGGAACTAGATGGGTATTCAGAAACAAGCAAGATTCCGCATGAGTAATTGTTTGAAATAAAGCAAGATTAGTGGTCCAGGGGTTTAGACAGATTGAAGGTCTAGATTATGATGAAGTCTATGTTCCGGTTGCTCGACTTGAAGCTATTCGGATCTTCTTAGCTTATGCGTCTTACATGGGATTCACTGTTTATCAGATGGATGTTAAGACTGCATTTCTGTATGGAGAAGTGAAGGAAGAGATTTTTGTTGACCAACCACCGGGTTTCGGTCAACCAGATCATCCATATTTTGCTTACAAGCTAGACAAAGCGTTATATGGTCTGCATCAAGCACCAAGGGCTTAGTATGCAACTTTGACTGAGCATTTTCTGGCCCATGGATACACATGTGGGACAATTGATCAGGCTCTATTTATCAAAAGAGTGGGCAAGGATCAGATATTGGTTCAGATTTATGTCGTTGACATCATTTTTGGATCAACTAGTGAGGATCTTTGAAGAGAATTTGAGGGAGTCATGAAGAAGTTCGAGATGAGTGTTCTCGGGGAGATGACTATGTTCTTGGGTCTCCAAGTTCGCCAGGATTCTCGAGGCATTCTCCTTCATCAAGGAAAATATGTGGATTATGTGCTGGCAAAATTCAAATTCACAGACGCAAAATCAGTCGAAACACCTATGGCAGAAAGACCTTTGCTGACCAAAGATGCTGAAGGATCCCCGGTTGATCAACGCCTCTATAGGTCTATGATCGGATCATTGATGTATCTTACTGCGAGTCACCCGGACATCATGTTTGCTGTCTGTAACTGTGCTCGCTATCAGGCTAATCCTAAAGTTCCACATCTTACTGCTGTTAAACGAATCTTTCAGTACCTTAAAGACAGCCCTCGGTTTGGCTTGTGGTACCCGAGAGTATCTAGTTTTGACTTGTTTGCGTTTTCTGATAGCAATTTTGGAGGCATTTACGGAGACAGGAAATCCACATCCGCTGGTTGTCAGTTTTTTGGAGATCGCCTCATTTCTTGGAAATGCAAGAAGCAGCAAAAGGTGGCGATATCCACAGCTGAGGCTGAATATGTTGCGGCTTTTGCATCTTGCGCACAAGTGGTGTGGATGCAGCATCAATTAAAGGATTACAGTTTGTCTTATTCAAACACTACTATATACTGTGATAGTGATGCTGCAATTCAAATTGTTAAAAATCCTGTCTTCCACTCAAACCAAGAACATCGATATTAAAGTTCATTTTATTCGAGATTGCTTTGACAGAGGTCTTATCAAACTGGAACAAATTGACACAAATGCAAATGCTGCCGATTTGTTCACCAAACCTGTCAGCAGCTTGAAATTTCAGGTGCTTGTGAATTTTCTGAAAATGATCCGATATACTGATTGAGCATGTTTTTGTAGGTAAATTTGTTCATAAGGTTTTCTATGCTTAGGTAGTTTTTATTTATGCACAAATTTAGGGGGAGAAAAATTTAAAAATACAAAAACATTGAAAATTTTGAAAAATACAAAAAGATGTACTGCATGCGGGGAAGTGAAATGTACTCTCACATTATGACAAAGGGCTGACTCATGTAAAACCAGTATCGAAATAGTTTGGCTCTAGAATTATGTGTTATTAGGCTCTATCCTAAAAGCTGGAAACTAGTGACTGCTTGTTTAGAATCTAAATCAGTCTATGACCTCAGGAAAGAAAGTCACTTGGAATTTGCACATTTCTATTTGAATGTTTGTGTGATGTCCTGATACACATGACACGAGTTGGTTGTAGTTCTGAACTCTTATCTAAAAAGTCGTGTACCTACTCTGTTTTACGTGAGTAAAGACCTGGAGGTGCTAGGCAGCGTTGGCTTCTGTTTTGCGAAAGCAAAGACCTAGCTGTGCGTATGTCGCCTTGTAGATCACATTACACCCGAAAGAGGCCCTCTAGTGCCCGAAAGAAACCCCAAAAACCTATATCAAACTGAGAAAAACTCATTTGATCTGTATATTATATCATCTCTGCTTATGATCTATTATTTTCTCTTCTCTATCTAATCTCAGATAAGATTTCATGAATCCAGAACTGACTTGTGGAAATGTGTGGTAGGAAATCTACTTGCATGATAGAGTGTGCACTGCAAATTCCAGGATTTGATTAGTATTTGTTTGGGTGTTCATTATTAAATGGTCAAAACATGATAAAATTGTTTACAGGGAGTCATATGGAAAAGGTCTAAGGAGGTGAGTTTAGATGGACAAATATATTGACAATTGTTCGGATCATTCGATAGTAGATCAGTGTTGATAAGTGATGTCAAGCCTAAAGTCTCGTGATTTGATCCCTGAGCGTTTATGATATTTTCCAATTTATATTATTTTTGTTTATATTTTTTTAGAAATTACTTGTTTTTGTTTAATAGGTTTTTGCCTCGTAAAACGTGCTCGGGAAAATAAGGATTAATTTAAAAAAATTGTTTTCTCAAATGAATGGATGATCTCAACTCGAAACAGCTAGTTTCGACTTGGAACAGCGTGTCTCGACTCGGATCCACTTGTCTCGAGCTGGGCCTGACTTTGTCAGGCCCGACCCATGAATAGTGGAGGTATATAAGGGTTTCGACTCGAGATATCACCATTCACTCGAAATCTTTTATCTCTCTTTCTCTTATTCTCCGGCGAATCTTTTCTTTTCCGATGACTCTCTTCCGTTCCGACTTGACTTTTCTTCGTTTCGACTCTTATCAGTTGCTGATACATATATATTAAGATCAAATAATCGTTTTTATTTGATGATTTGCAGGAACTGTTTGGAGATCTGATGAAGATTTGAAGATGATTAAGAACCCTAATTTCGGACTTAATGTGGTTTCTGACAAAATTAAGATTTGTTATTAGTGTTTGATCTTCAAGTTGACTAGTCAAGGCTTGACTTGAGACCTTGGTTTCTACTGAGATCTCTACTCGAGTCTCTGTGGTCTAGACCGTGACTCACAATCCATTTGGTTTCCTCTCTAGATCTTCTGGTCTCGACTTGAAGCAAATGGTTTCGACTAGAAACCTTGAGTTGGTTCCAGTTAACATTTCTGCCAGTTCCATGTTTTCTACATTTGCGTTAAATGCTAATTTAACTTATGTTGCTTTGTAGTATCATGGATCTAGAGATCATTTCAGGACACAATCAGGCAGCTTACTTAGCTTCACCACCCGAAAAACACAAGGAACTTTATACCTCCCTGATCAAAGGTTTGTAGAGCAAGGAGCCGATGGTAAGGGATCTATTGAGGCGGTGGTTCATAATAAAGATGTCGTGGGTTAAGAAGAAGGTTGGTCCAGTTGAATGGTATTCCAAGCCAGCTCAATTCCAAACATTTACAAAGGTGGATCTTGCCATTCTTGCTAATGCCCCTTATTCTGATGATAAACCAAATGGTAGGGGGTACTTATTCTTTGAAAGGCTTAAACGAGAGGTTGCAAGAGGTTTTCCTTCAATGCATACTGATGAATCCTTCTTAAAGCCTGCTCATGGCGTTCGTGATCCTACTACACACAAAAGATTGAGGAATGTGATTTGGCCACCAACAGATAAGGAAAAGACAATACCATTAGTGAAAAAAATCCCTGATGGAAACTTGAAAATGCTGCATTTTTGGGCATACGATGAAACGTTAGGGCAAGCTTTGATAGTGTGTGATGATGATTTGCAATTTCGGTTCACTGATCCGATTGATTTGTTGAATCTAAGTGTCGAAGATCTTGAGGTGCTAGCTCAACATCAGATCAGGTCAACGGAGAAATATGAAGTATGCGCTAAAGATTGGACCGCAGCGGTTATTGGAGCACTGAGTATTAGAAAGTAAGGATCTGGCAGATACAAAGACAGTTACAGTAGATAAAGATTGAAGCATTTATGCAATAAACCTAGGGGAGATTGTTAGAACATAAAGGTTTATGCATAAGATATAGTTAATCTTGTATTAGTGTTTATAATGTTTATGGGTCGAAATGTATTGGGTCGCTAATGTATTGGTTTCGGCTAGGCTTGCTTGGGCTTTAGGGTTGGTCTCGAGTCATGTATAGTATATAAGCATGTCCCTAGTATATGTGTAGGGATGATCAGTTTGTGCAATTACTAGAGAAGCCGAAACCACAAACACAAGGTTTGTATCAGTCATCTTGACGGTGAATGCAAGTATTTTTTTCTTAGGGTTTATTGTGTTTCGTTGCTATTATAGTTTGAATCACCTTGTGATTGATTTTCACACTCTCACGAGGTTGTTTGATATCGTTGAACGATCCTTCTTGGGTTTTACAGTAGTTTAACATAATTAAAAGAGTCTCGTGGGTTTGATATCCGGACATACTTAACTTTACTAAAGTCGATCAGTTCGTAGAGTCTAGAGTATCACTTTGAGTCTAGATTTATGTTAATTTTAGTTGCTTTTATTGAACTACTTTAAACACATCAATCTCCTTGCTTGATCTAGACACTCTAGCTTTTCATTGCACCTCCAAAATCAAACTTTTTCTATATTCCTGACCCTACCTGTGACAGCTGCGGAAACTTTCATTCAAACGTTAGCGACATCAAAATTTTGGGATGAAAATTCTTTCATCTTGGGGATGATGTGATAATCGAGAATTTCCAGTTATCTTTGTTAAAACAACTCAATTATCTTTAACATTGTCATAAACATTCATTATTGCATTCCACTTAATATTAGGTGGTTAAGTGTGTTAGTTAGTACACGAGCACTCACGTGACTGTAATTCGGCAAATTAACGGAATTACCAAACCACACACATGTCTGACCCCGAACTTTGGTGAAACAAGGATATATTATTTCAAACCTAAAAATATTAATATAATTGTGTGGAATTATATGTTATTTCACTATATGGATTAATTGTTAGTTGTTTCTTGTAATTGCAAACAATGTGCTTTTTTGTAATCTATCATTTATGAAAATAAATTTTTATTAACAAATTAGCAGGCTTTATTTATAGGTTTGGGCAATTAATTTTAGTAGAAAAATGATTTCGTGGGCTTGTGTTACCTAAAAAGCGTATTAAAAGCCCACCCAATGGTCTTATTTAATTAATTTTATAAAAAAAACATGACCCAACCCTAAACCACCTTTACAAACGCACGATTAATCCTAATTGTATTTTAATCGTGTGATACACCTTAGAAGTAATAATTGTATTTTCATAATTAAAGTGTTTAACTAATTTCAAAAGTTGTGAGGTGCGAAATTGTTGTAAGGTCTTCGTTATTAAATTGCTAGGTAGGAGCTTCGTGAGGAGTCTGAACTAGTTTCCGTGGTGATAGTTGTCTAACAACTTAACCGAAACTCCAACTTATCCTAGGTTTATAGCCTATAAGGGAGTAAACCGAATTAGTGTACTTTTAGAGACCTATATAGCCTGTGAGGGAGTCCAGACCAACAGGTATTCGTAAATCCCTTTAGCGTTTCATAGGTTTATCCTCGAGAATGGTTGAGGATCCTATTCGTTATCTCTTAGGGTTTAACACTTAAAGATCCCGATTCCATAATAACTAATATTCTAATAAAATCACTACCAACACAAATCAGGATTCCAGTCTGGGTAGCTGTCTCCACCATCCGAGTAAAACCCGAATTTAATTTGTGCTTAGTTAACTTAGTTTATTAGTTTTAATTAATTTGCAATTATTAGGATATTTAGAAACCCCCCCCCCCCCAAACAAGAAAATCAGTTAGTCATGTCCGTGTCAGTCAGTGTCTAGATAGAGTAGTTTAACGTAATTAAAAGAGTCTCGTGGGTTTGATATCCAGACTTATTTAACTTTACTAGAATCGATCGGTTCATAGAGTTTACAGTATTACTTTGAGTCTAGATTTAGGTTAATTTTAGTTGCTTTTATTAAACTACTTTAAGCACATCAATCTCCTTGTTTGATCCAGACACTCTAGCTTTTTATTGCACCTTCAAAATCAAACTTTTTCTATATTCCTGACCCTACCTGTGACAACTGCGGAAACAGTCGTTCAAACCTTAGCGACATCAAAATTTCGGGATGAAAATTCTTTCAACTTGGGGATGATTTGACAACCGATAATTTTCAGTTATCTTTGTTAAAACAACTCAATTATCTTTAACCTTATCATAAACATTCATTATTGCATTCCACTTAATAGTAGGTAACAAGTGTGTTAGTTAGTACACGAGCACTCACGTAACAGTAATTCGACGAATTAACCGAATTACCGAACCACACACACGTCTGATCCCAAACTTTGGTGAAACAAGGATATATTATTTCAAACCTAAAAATTATTAATATAATTATGTGGAATTATATGCTATTTGACTATATGGATTAATTGTTAGTTGTTTTTTGTAATTGAAACAATGTGTGTTTTTTTGTAATCTATCATTTATGAAAATCAATCTTTATTAACAAATTAGCAGGCTTTATTTATAGGTTTGGGCAATTAATTTTAGTAGAAAAATGGTTTCGTGGGCTTGTGTTATCTAAAAAGCCTATTAAAAGTCTCAAAAACCATCAAAAGCCCACCCATGGGTTTTATTTAATTAATTTTATAAAAAAACATGACCTAACCTTAAACCCCCCATCACAAACGGCAGTCCCCACCTCCATCCTCCATCGAAATTTATGCCACACAAGTTTAACATTCCACTTTGATTTCTTACTTGATTCTTACTGTTAGGATCTGAGTTTAATTGTTGTGAAAGTTCAGATGAAATAATAAAAGAAGATAAAACAGACTTGAAGTATGCAACAGAATAAATAACTTTTCAATCACACATTAGAAGATATTTCTTTCATCAACATGCTTTTACAAATTCGTAAACATAGATTTACGGATGCATGCAGAATAAAACTCCCCCTCAGCCTGATCACTCCTTGTTTGTTCATACAAAAATGTCAACGTGAAAGTGATGAATAGAACAGTAAAGGCACTATTCTATTTATAATACAAACGAAGTATCTAAAGAATCTAAGGTGACGTCACCTAGACAGCGATATCTAATAGCCTAACAAACTCCTAACATTTGCTAGAGCCTAAGCACTATTACACTGATAAACTCTGTTGATCATTATCTATTAAGAATCCTTTGTAAATCTTTATCAATTGTTGATCCACAGCAGACATTAGCTTCATCAGACTTTAGTCTTATCAGCAGAGGTTCTCTTTGGCAGACCCTTGCATTTAAGCAGAGTTTGTCTTCAACAGATCTTGTGAACAGACCTTGGCTTTGGTAGGCTTTAGAGTAGTAGATGTTAAGTCTTGTTCGGAGGAGCAGATCTTCAAAACACTATTATTTCTAATCAGAAGTTGTAGACTATTTTGGCTTTACAATCATATGTTCTTTTGTGGGGTCCACTAGATCCAACAATCTCCCAATAGAACAGATAATGCTAAAACTTTTCTTTATTTTTCATCAGCTTTTCCCTGATTTGGCCCTTGAATTGTAATTCAAAGTCCATGGAAATCATATCTTCAAAATTCCTTCTAGTTCAAGTTTCAATAAATCTTAGAGGTCATCTGCATCCATACCATATGCATCCTGAAGTCTTAACTTTTGAACTTCACCATCTGATCTGAGCAAAGTCAATTCATGGGTGTCTGAGGATGACTTCCACTTTATAATTTTTGAATCAGATGATTTTCTTGGGTGAAGGGTTATATGTGATGAGTTTGGTGATTGTGGCCTGTTTACCAAATTAGCAATTCTTTCATGCATTTGGGCACTGGAAGGATCTATGTGATACAGTTGTTGATTTTTCAGTCCCTCTTTTCTATATTCTTCATACATTTGTTCATTAGCCTCAGACATCTGCTTCTCCCTCTTTGCTTGTTTTAAGGCTGCTATGGACAAGTCAGATGTTGAGGACTGCTTTTTAGATATAGGGATCTGTTGAGGAACAACCACTATTGGACATTCAGGCTTCTTTGGAATTGTAGGATCCTTTTATCTCAGCTATTCCCGTCTCTTATATGTTTCAACAATTCTTGACTCTGGCCATCTAGCAATAGACCTAACAGTAACATACTTTGGAGCAACTCGCTCTTCTGTAATTCTTTTTAGCTTTAATGCCATGTTTTGATCAACTTGTTTATATTTCTTCCAATCTGGTGGAGTTGGCTTATGTAAAGGATCATTGAGCATCTTTTGAATTTTGTCTATTTCTTCTTTGAGAGCATCTATTTACCAATCTTTGAATTGTGCTCTGTTTGCTTTGTATGGTTTATGTTGCATGATGTGATCAAGGTAATCATATCTTAGTTCCTTTTCAAGATCAACATTGATTGGCTTCTCAGACATAGATTTGCTCAGGTCCTTTTCAAAATCTTCTATCTTTCTTACCTTGCTAAGTTCTAGTGATAAGATCCCCTGAGCAGTCCTAACATCCTTCCCTTTGCACATCTCTTTTCAATATTATCAGCTTGTCTTGCTTTTAACTTCAAATATTCATCTAAGTTCTTAGGCTTGCGATAACCAAAGAGTGATTTGAAGGATCATTGCAATGCATCCTCTTTTGAGAAAAATGATTCAATTTCACCTTGGATTGTAAGAATCTCTAGAGGATACCGAGCAGCTGGTGGGATGACTTGTGATGGTGGTTGAGTGGATGGAAATGAAGTGGATTTTGGTGGAAGTGATGAGAGTGGTGTGGCTAGAATTAGGGCATATGATAAAAGTATTAGTGATGGAACCTCCTCATCATCAACTTCCACAACAAAAGTTTTTCTTTTGCGTGTGAATTTGATTTTAGGTGAAGGTGGGCGTGTTGGAATTCTTGGTGGGGTGGGCAGTGGTTGTGTTGATGTGGGAAAGGTTATCATGGCAGTGGTTTGTGGAACATCTGCTGATACATCTGTTGTACCAGCAGCTGTTGGTTGATTTGGTGGAGATTTGGTGATGGTTCCTTTTAAGGTGTTTTTTTTGTGGTGAGGGTTTGGTTTTTGTTGCAGCAGAGGATACACTTCTTGTATACCTAGCAATGGTTTTCGGAGAGGTGGTGATAGGCTGTCTAACACTTCTTGTTGACTTTCTCCTTTTTGAAGTGCCAATGTCTTCCTTTTTCCTCTGCATCGCATGTTCTTGTTCAATTAGGAGAGAAGCTTTGCTTTCAAGTGTATTTTGCCTTCTCTTCTTTTCTGTGGCAATCTCTTCTGCTTTCTTGTTAAGGGTCTCATCAATCCCTTTTTCCCTTCCAGCATCTGATGCCTTAGAAGAGGTTGTGGTTGATTTTTCAGGAGTAGGCCCTGGCTTTTGTTGTTGCACCTTTGATGATTTTTCTTGTGATGAAGGCTGCAACTTTCTCAATTTGTCATTCTCCCCCTTTTTGGCATCATCTTGTACTTCTTCTTGTAGTACAGTTGGAGAGGCAGAACCAGTGGTCATTAAGAGATTTTCCCTGGTGGCCTTGATATCTGCTTGTATAACTTTGTACCTAGCCTCAACCATATTCCTTATCAACTCCATGTGAGTGTTGTGGTGTATATCAGCCAAATTCCTTTGAACTTGGATGATTGGTTGCACTGATTTCCACAACTCATTAGCAATTTGCTAAGTGGAAGGTTGACTTGCAGAATTTTGTAACATCTGTTACATCATGCTTTTCATTTCTTCTATTGAAGATCCCATAGATGTCATTCTCTCCATCAAACATTGTATTTTAATTCATCACCTAACTTAATAGAACCATCTGAATCCCTACCAGAGGTAGTTTTATTTGGTCCCATAACAGGAGAAGACTCCTAATTATCAGAACCAAATGCCCCTTTGTCTTGGTACTTGGGACTTCCAACTGGAAAAGAGGTTACAATTGTATCCTCAACAGTTGTTGATTTTAAGGAAGTCTTAGAGATGAAACCACTGTCCAACTGAAAAACTGTTGTTTCACTAGTTGTAGTAGCTGCTTCACTTGAACTACCACCAATAGTTGCATGTAACTTAAGGGGTATAGCCTCCTCAGCTGTTTGTGGGATAGAAAATTGATTTTTCTCAGACTCATTCACCTGTGGAAGTTTACTCTCTTTAGTTGGTGATTGAGAGGAACTGATTTGTGTCTGAGTGGTATCAATTGCTTCAAATACAGGTATAAATGTTGGTGGAATTTGAGGGAGGGTTATGGAGTTGAAAGAGAGACAACCCTGGGGAGGGGCTTAGAAATAGACTTTCAATTGAAATGTCTGCCTCATGATATGGTGTCTGTTGATGCACTTTATGTCCGTCACTGTGTGAATAGGCTAGAAAGAGTGTGTATTGAATATTGTATAGATTAGATACGAACACACAACCCAAGTGCGAATGAGAACTGGCTCGTACGAGTGATAATGTGACTCTTACGAGTGATAAACAACTCTACTCGTACAAAGACACTTCGTACGAAGCCAATCAGCTCGCTTCGCATGAGCTGCTCATGTCTACATATATGTGTTATGTGTTCAATGTTTAAAAGGTTTTTGGATGTTCCCTAAGGGGAAACGCTAGCGGATTCTTTCCAGGAATTCCGCCAGAAAGACAAGATGAATACTCTTTCGGTATGAATGAATGAATGCTTCGGCTGATTCTGTTTCTACTCCTTTTTTATAACGTTCTACCGAATCGGTACTATCATACGCCCAAACTTCCATCTAGAACCGCCATCAATGGGACTCACAACTGGTATCAGAGCTACGGTACCGATTCATTCAATCTAACAGTTGATGAATCACCTATGCTCATGAATTTTGGACGTATGAGGGGTTTTAGATGTAAAACATCAAATAATCGGACAACCACGGACATAATGTAAAATTGAAACCATAGGATTGTTAGAAACTAATCTTTGACCAGATCTGTGCAAAAATCATCTTGAAATTCAAAGAAATAAAGATATTGGATTGAAAAAAGTAGTCAGGCTTGTTTGTACGAGTGAGCCTCTGTGGCTCGTAAGAGTGACAATTTGTCACTGGTACGAATCACCACTCGTACGAAGTCCACCTCGTACGAAGTGGTGACCACCTCGTGCGAAGTAAAAAAAAAAAAATTTGGTGATTACAAATTTTTTCGAGATTTTAACGTCTAATTCGGGCTATTCGGCGACGCCGTCTAGAGCTTCACAATATAGATTTGATGATACGGTCATAAAATGTTGAAGATATTGGGGTAGTCACTGATACCTGCACAAAAAGTTGATCATCTGGTGTAGTGACTTTTAATGCGCCTTAACGTTAAATCCGCATTTGATCAAAACTACAATCTTTGGAAATTTTCCGCAAAATTTGGTTTTTGTGAGACGATGCTCAAGATGTCAGAATTTGCAAAAATGAGGGGGAATAAAATTTTCACGTATATGTTAATATTCTGACATTTTTGGAATTCGTGACCATGCAACAGTATTTGGGTGGTTCTGACTGTAGATTATCTTGGAACACAGAGCATCTAAGATTCATTAGTGATGAAATAAAGTTGATGTCTATTTTTCGTAAAAGTGGGGTTGCATAACTTAGTCTTGGAGGAGTTATTATTCGGATTCAGTAGTTGTGGTCACGGTGATGCCTGAGTCTTCGTACAAGCAGGTTGCACACACGACTGCTTAATGGCACAAAATATCCAATTTAACTCTGTAGGGCAAATGAACTGTTTTCTGGACTAACTGTTAGAAAATAAGGATGCTTTGTGGTTTCAGTTGTCACCGGGTCTAATGAGGAACACTATAAACTTGCAATTCATGACTGAAGAAGATGATATAATAAATCTTTCAGATAAAAAATGTGTACCAGTTGCTCACGGAATAGACTATACTTTTAGAGCTTCATGATCAAAGAATGTTCAGAATTTTCAGATCTTCATACATATTGGTTTTGAAGTTTATCGTTGTGGTAATTCAAAGTTTCTGTCAATTTCCGGTTGGGTTTTGAAGATCATAGGATCAAGCATTGGAAGAGTGCGCTAAACTAAACCCTGATGTGGTTAAAGTTGAAATAGAGAAGATGCATTGATTAATTTCAAGTGGGTGATTATTAGAGAAAATTTGTAGATCAAACAAATCAGAAGAGGTCTTTAACCGTGCAAACAAAGACCTGAAGATTAATTTCTGGAGAAAATTATTTTAGGGGGAATTTGCTTAAAGTAGATAATGTAAACCCAGATCATCAATCAAGGGGGAATTTGTTGAAGCATTCTACAACATCTATAGATACCTGATTGAAGTTGCAGAATATTCAAACACGGCTCTCAGATTTCAAGATCAAGATTAAGCTTCTACATTGACGTCTAAGGGGGTATTTGTTGATGCACTTTTTGTCCGTCACTGTGTGAATAGGCTAGAAAGAGTGTGTATTGAATATTGTATAGATTAGATACGAACACACGACCCAAGTGCGAATGCAAACTTGTATACAACTGGCTCGTACAAGTGACAATGTGACTCGTACGAGTGATAAACAGCTATACTCGTACGAAGGGCATTTCGTACGAAGCCAACCTGTTCGCTTCGCACGAGCTGCTCATGTCTATATATATGTGTTATGTGTTCATTGTTTAAGTGGAAATGGTGGCGGATTCTGTCTAGGAATTCCGCCAGCCTGACAAGATGTATACTCTTTCGGTGTGAATGAATGAATGCTTCCACTGATTCTATTTCTACTCCCTTTTTATAGCGTTCTACCGAATCGATGTTATCATACGCCTAAACTTCTGTCTAGAACCGCCGTCAACGGGACTCACTGTGTCCCTATGCTTACAACTTGATCCTGTGGTGAGGATTTAAGAGGAGTTTGGATAGGTGGAGATCTTTCCATCTACCATGAGGAAGTAACAACAGTTGTTTCTAGTGGCTTTAGTGTTGCCACAGGGTTATCCTCTAGGATCTCATCTTCCAGAGGTGCCTTTTTATTTTTTCTTTTTTGTGGATTTTTGGATGTGGGGATTTCTTTTTGGATTTTTCTAGTGTGGGTTTCACAACACCGGTTGTGGTGTCATGATCACAAGGAGCAGTGGGCTCAACGACAGAGGTTTGAGCAACATATGTGGACTCATCTAAATTAGGCTCATCCTAATTTCCTTGTGTTTTATAAACTTTGGACACTTTATCTTGCATTCTAGTAAAAGTTTCATTTGTAAGACTTGTTATTTTAAAAGCAGTACCTTGTTGAAAATCTTTTTTAGACACTTGTTTTTAAAGTTAAAAGCTTAAAAGTCCGGGATACATAAGTATTGGACTTTTTATGGAATCTCATTTAATGAGGTGGTCTTGGCTGAGAGACATATAAGTAGGGTAAGGAAAAAATATCTCATTTCAGCAGGAAATTGAGGTTTAAAAATTGTAACTCCTATCAGTTGACCCTCATACCCTATTTCTACGAACTTATGTAAAGGTGTTGCTTTTCAAAATTAGTATTATCTGCCTGGCTATTTAGACCAAATACTGTGGATATGGAAGATGGAGATATCTGAACAATGGTTCGTCCGACCTTTGACGTTATACCAAAAGGCTTTTTATTTTGACATTGAATTTTAGCATTTGCCCAAATTTGTTAGAGGGTATCCACATATATTGGTGCATCGACAGTTAGGATGGTGTAGTATTTTGATGATGTCAAAACATCAATTATTGAAGGGAAGGATTTATTTTTGTCGGTTTTCTCGAAATAAGGGAGGTAGTTATGAGGAGTTTTGATTTGTAGAGCCATGTTCAGAGATGTAAGGTGAGAAGTTTGGAGAAGATGATAGTGGAAACCGCTTTTTATGAATTTTTGAATTCAAGTCGATAGTGGAAACTCTATTTGGAAGAAACAGGGGTTTTATAAAGGGAAAAAGTGAATGCTATCGTGGCAGCGTCTGTTTGAAAGATCTTATGGCTAACATCTGCCCACGTCGTAACCTTTGTTTGTGGATGATAGGTGTTAGATAGCCTCTCTTGAAAAGCAATAGATGTTGGGAACAATAGATATGAGCAGTGGCTGATTTTAGTCTATCAGAGGATAGACATCAGAGATTAGGGCAAACACTGGTTATTCCTAACAAATGTTATGAACAGTGGTGAGTGAGTATAGAGGACACCTTTCAGCAGTGGATGAATTTTAGCCAAATAGAGGTTTTAAAAATAGTGCTTTGAAACAGATTTTATGGATTTTGAAAATTTTTCATTCAACAATATTTTTAAGGATGGATTTTTGATTTTCTGAAAAAACATTTTATCTTTTTTATTCATGGAAAACAAAAATGTGTATTTAATTCAATTTTAACATGCCAATCCTAGAGATCAAGCTCTCAAATGTGGATGTGTCTAAAGCTTTTGTCAACACATCTGCTAGCTGATCCTTGGTTGGAAGATGATGCAGGGAAATCAAACTTCTTTTCATAGGAATCCCTCACAAAGTGATGTCTGCTGTCAATGTGCTTGGTTGTAGAATGAGAAACTGGATTTTTAATGATGTTTTTAGCTGCTTGACAATCCAACATGAGAGGAGTCTTTAAAGTAGTCACACCAAAATCCAGCAACTATTTTTGAAGCCACAAGAGATGGGTTGTATAGGTTGCAGCAGCAATAGCCTCTACTGGTGATGTTGAACCGAAGCTTGCTTTTTGCTTTGCCAAGAAACCAAGCAATTTCCTAAAAACTGATATCCACCTAAAGTGGACTTCCTTGTAGTACGACAACCAGCAAAGTCACTGTCTAAATAACCTGAAAGCTCAATATTTCCATTAGCAGGATACTAGATACCAAGTATGGGAGCACATTTTCTGTATCTGAATATCTTTTCACAGCTATAAGGTTTGACTTTCTAGGTGCTGACTGGGATCTGGCACAGACACATGTTGCAAACATGTTATCTTGCCTTGATGCACTTAGGTACAATAATGACCCAATCATGCTTCTTTAAAGTGTGTGATCAACCAAGTCATCTTATCATCAACAGTGACCAGTTTTGAGGTGGCCGTGGGTGTACTACATGGTTTACAATCATTCATATTAAATTTTGTTAATAGTTCTTTGACATATTGACTTTGATGAATGAATGTACCATTTGTATTTGCTTAACTTGGAGACCAAGAAAGCACTAAAGTTCACCCATGGCACTCATTTCAAACTCTAATATCATGAGTTCCCCAAACTCTTCACACATGGAATTGCATGTGGTTCCAAAAATGATGTCATCCACATAAATCTAGACAATCATCAAATCCTTTTCTTTCCATTTTAAAAACTATTTTTTGTGAATTTTAACTGTTGTGAAGCGTATGGATAAGAGAAAGGTGGCAAGAGTTTCATACCAGGCTCTTGGTGCTTGTTTCAAGCCATACAAAGCTTTATTAAGCTTGTAGACATGATTAGGATAAAAGGCATCTTCAAAACCAGGGGGTTGGCATACATATACCGCTTCCTGGATTTTACCATAAAGGAATGCACATTTGATATCCATTTGATACACGTTGATGTTGTGGTTGACAACAAAAGTTATAAACAATCTGGTGTCCTCTAATCTTACTACTGGAGCGAATGTGTGACATTTGTACAATTTTAGTCATTGAACAATTTGGAAACATTTTTGTATTTAATAAAATCTTGTTTTATTTGTGAGAATGAATATTTATCAATCATTATACAATCCCGGATATTTTCATTCAATAAAATCTTGCATTTCATTTATAAGAATGCAAAAATGTCAATCATTGCACAAATTCGGTCATTTTCATGGTAAAGTTTTATACTTTATTTACGAAACCTGTAACCATACAATCGAACGAACCGACATCCAGGACATTTCCAGACAAAATCCAAGTTACACATGCCTTAACACCTTTATATAACCAAAATATAATGTTAAGAGGGATTAAAAATGACAAAATGCGACAATGCAAGTACAGGGGCCAAAATTGTCAAAAAAAGCTTGCTTCATCACCAAGTTTGGCCACCTATCTCCAATTTTTGACACCTTGCACTCATTTTGCCATACTTAATTTGGTGTTAAGACATGTTAGGACACTAATCCACACTTAGTAGCACTTGTCATCACCACCTTGATCCTAAAAAACTATAAATACCCTTTGATTCGTCCATTTTTTGCACCACTTCAAAACACTTCAAAGCAAAGTGTGAAGTTCTTCTTTCTATCTATCTTGGAGCTTGTTTCCAGCCTTTGGAAGCCTCCTATTTTGAGTTATGAAAGTGTTCTTCAACACAAGTAAGTAGTCTTCCTAGTTATTTCATTATTTTAGCTATTTTGAGCTAAAAGTCAAACAGTTTGGCTTCCTGTTTGACTTTCGGTTTTGACCATTTTGGTCAAGTCAAAATTCAAATTGAACTTTGGAACGTGATGGTAATCACGAAGGTATTAATCCCTTGCGATTGCACCTTCTGATTACATTGACATTTGTGCCTTTTCAATCATTGTACAGTTACAAACAATTTCGTATTCAATGAAACCTTGTGTTTTATTTCCGAAATTTGTGTAATTATCTAAGACATTTGCAAAATTTCAATTTCTTGCATGATTTCGAACCCTCAAAATTTTTGTGGAAGTAATTCGTTAACTGACACTCAAGCGCATTCAGTTCAACGTGACGTACACTCCGAAAAAAGGACATAAGCTATATATACCCTAAATACCCTTTACATAACTTAGATATTAGTTTTGAAGGGTTAGATATGACAAAAAGACGCTTATACAAGTCCAGGGACTATTTTTCGTCAAACTACGATAGTCTGTTGGTCCGTATTCAACATAAAAACCATGTGTATTAATCCAAATATTTTTGTATTTAATAAAATCTTGTATTTTATTGATGGGAATGCAAAAATGTCAATCGTTGCATAATTTCAATCATTTTCATGTTCGTTAAAGCGTTTTACGCATTTTTGCCAAACGCGTAACCGTACAACCCAACGAACCAACATCCCTGACATTTTCGGGTGTAATCCAAGTTACACATGTCTTAACACCTTTATATAACCTAAATATTAGGTTAAAGGGGTTAAAAATGGCAAACTGTCACACCCCGGATTTCCAACCCTGAAATCCAAACACCGGTGGGCCCGGATGGGGAGTATCGTGACAACAATTGATAACATCGTAGTCAACTAAACACGGCACAACGGAAGTCTTGGAGTAAAATTACTATTACAAACCGAATGTTCAAAAATACAAAATAATATACAAGCTTGTAATAGAAGATCCACATGCGGATCATAAATTGTACAAGGAAAGAATATAAAACAGACTTTGGGCAGATTTA
This sequence comes from Scalesia atractyloides, assembly GCA_947069175.1. Classification (NCBI taxonomy): domain Eukaryota; kingdom Viridiplantae; phylum Streptophyta; class Magnoliopsida; order Asterales; family Asteraceae; genus Scalesia; species Scalesia atractyloides. The sequence continues at coordinate 44,863,488 of CAMTDV010000008.1, read as the reverse complement.
GGATTTGCAAGATCCTCTATTACTACCGAGCACTTCCGGCCTATTTTCGTATTGTACCTGCAGATTAGTCTTTTGAAAATACGTCAGCTTTCGCTGGTAAATACACCCAACTGACTCATTTTGAAAACATTTCAAAAATGTTTTAGGTGCGTATTAGCACAAAAATTCTTTTTATAACTTAGGTTAATTGACCGTCCAACCTTGTTAACAGATTTACATGTTTGTCATACATATGGGGCTCGGCACGAAAACCGAGACACAATTAACGTAAACACCATTTTGGACTCACGAAGGAGTCAATTGCTCCCAACCTTGTGGGAATGCATAATTGAGCGTCTATCTGGTGTATGCCTACACCCGCGCTAAGGTCGTGGCCATTTTGATTGTAATGAGCTGAGGATATCCAGGACACGGTAGTTAACCCCTGATGTTTAAATTATCAAACAAAACTGACTAAAACAGAATATGCGGATTCTATCCCGAACCGGCGTTTGATTAATCCCATTTCCGACCAAGCGGTAATGATTTACCGTAACCCAAGCCCGTATAGGGGAAATAATTTGAGAGTATTTACCTGAGCTAGTCTTCTTTTAATTTTTAATAACTCAGCCATACACAAAAGGACTAAGTGCAGATAGCATTTACCGGCAAGTCTCTAGTCTGGATTATGGCATAAATTAACCAATTAAATACTAACCGTCTTTGTTTAAGTCATAGACTTAGACCGACTAGCGTACTTGATCAAAACGTATGACGTAGATTAAACGATGATTGAATAGAATGTAGTGTAATCACAAAAGTACATTGACTTGTTTAATATGGGTAAACTATTAAGATTCTGGATTTTGAGACTTAAATGACAAGGTTAAACCCGTTCCGGTTAATTTCCGTAAAATAGTTACATATACGTAACTGTGCGCATATTAGCGATATCGGGTAACCGGATAAGTCATGTACAATTTCTATATGCCATTATATTTTAAATAAGTTAAGATATCAGTAGGATATCAACTTATATGCCCGTTAAGATTTTAAAACGAAATTATGCCTCATAAGGGCAATTTGGTAATTTTACACATAGTTTATAAATTATTTGAGATTCTGAGTTTATAACATGTACCTACTGTAAATATGTTTAAAATATGTTTTAAAATCAGTAGGTAACAATTCTTGGTCCATTAATTTGGTTTAAAACCATATTATGCGCCGAAACGTCGCTTATGTCGTAAAATGGCGTTTTATGCGATGTTTAATGAAAACTGACCTTAGGGTTTGATTAAAATGTTTAAAATATATTATTTAATATAACATATCAGTAGATAAATGATTTACCTTGAAAAGATTTGATTAAAACTATTTTATAAGCCACGGGGGCTAAAATCGTTAATTATCAACATAGTTTACGGACCTGTTTGAAAACTCAGTTTATAGTCTGGTTTATCATCCCAAATAATCCTACTTATGACATTACATCATTATAAACTCATTTTCAAGTTCATTAATATTTAAAACCTTGTTTTATGCAAAAAAGACATTTTGGTCAAAATGGCATAATTATGGAACTTGCGCATAAACTTGGATTCTGATTATGATCATGTAATATAACCTCAGAGGATTATGCTACATTATATTATGATCATAATGCAACTTTAGATCAGTAAGTAACTAATCTAAATCGGGACAGAATCGAAAGTCAATGAAGAAGTCAAACTTCGCGACTTTGGATTGCTAACCGACCCTAGAACTGAAATTGACGAGTCGAACATGTTCTTACATGTTCTAATAATTATTACCAACTTGTTTAAATGTCAAAACAGGTTTCATAACATATATAAGATCAATTTATATTTTTTCCAAAAAATGGCCTGTTTGACTTTTTAATATCATAACTTTGATCTGTCAATTGGTCTAGCAAACATGATCTTCAGGAGGTGCCCTTTATAGGGATTAACACCTACCTTATTACGATCACTTAGCCATGTTCATTTCAAACAATGGCTGGACCATAATGGTCTTAACCGAATGTCAAGGCGTTTTACAAAAACCTTGACTTTTGGCTATAAAAGCCTATAAACGAAAATGAAGAGCAAGGAACACTTACAAGAGGTTCCTAGAATGCAAGAGAACTAAGTTGGATGCTCCTTTCAGCTAGGAACTTCCAGAGGAGGGAGAAGAGTGATTTAATGAGAAAGGTGCAAGTTGAAATGGTGAACTTAAGCACCTATTTATGGTTGGAGACTCAAAGAAGGTGAAGCCAGGTGTTTAAGGGTGTAAGTGGAAGCTTACAAGTGTCCCAAAATGTGGCATAGCTGATTACAAGTCCATGGTTTCGATTTAATGGTTTTTGGAGCTTTGCTTGGCTGCCAAACACATTTTCTGCAGCAGAGGCCTTCTCGCACCCGTGGGAGACCCAGGCCTGGTCTCTCGCGGCCCACGACAGCCCCTTAGCCAGTTTCAAATTTTGACACTTTTAACCCTTAACTTATAAAAGCTTATAAAAACCTATTTAAACACCATTTTGGCACTTTTAGCCCTCCGTAGCCAATACTTGGCATACCCGGGATTATGCCCGAACATTGTCAAGCTCTCGGTTCGTTAAAAGGTCACTTAGAGGTATAAATTAACATGTTGACACTTTTAATCCCTCCATTATCCAACTTTCATATATTTACAAAATTGAACCCTCTCGTCCAACAAATGGCACGTATGAGAGTTTAGGACTTCACAAAGGATCACTCAGAGGCTTATGATAAGCATGTTGATTCCGATGTCACTCAGAGGCTGCGCATGTTGACATATCAGTCACTCAGAGGCCAAATTTCAAGCATGCTGACATATCAGTCACTCAGAGGCCAAATTTCAAGCATGCTGACATATCAGTCACTCAGGGGCTGTTATTTATGCATGTTGACATCAGACCGTCACTCAGAGGCTCGGTTTGAGCATGTTGACGCCTTAATTCCTTACTAGTCTTTAATAGACTATATTTGAAATACAACACGTGTCACTATACTATTGGACAAGAATTTACGGGGTGTTACATCTCACCTCCTTAAAAGAAATCTCGACCTCGAGATTTTATTCAAAAAGATGGGGATACTTTTGTCGCATAGTGGACTCAACCTCCCATGTATACTCGGGACGTCTAAAAGCGTCCCACTTAACCTTTACTATAGGTATCATTTTTCTTCGGAGCTTCTTAACCTGTCGATCCTCGATCAAAATTGGTTTCTCAATGAACCTCCGGTTTTCATCTATCTGCACATCTTTGTGCGACATTGCTAGCGACTCATCGGCTAGACATTTCTTAAGATTAGATATGTTGAATACATCATGGATTCCACTAAGCTCCTATGGCAACCTGAGCTTATAAGCTACAATGCCGACACATTCGACTATCTCGAATGGTCCAATATATCTTGGGCTCAACTTGCCCTTCTTCCCAAAACGCATCACAGCTTTCCAGGGTGATACTTTCAGCATGACCTTGTCCCCTATTTGGAACTGAAGAGGTTTTCGCCTCTTGTCAGCATAGCTCTTCTGCCTATCTCTGGCAGCTTTGAGACGATCACGAATTTGCACAATCTTTTCTGTGGTCTCCAGGACAATCTCAGGTCCTGATAGTTAAGCCTCCCCAATTCTGCCCAACATACGGGCGTTCTACATTTTCTCCCATACAAGGCCTCAAAAGGAGCAGCCTTGATGCTAGTATGATAACTGTTATTGTAGGAGAATTCTATTAGGGGTAAGTGGCCATCCCAACTTCCGCCTAAATCAATCACAGATGTCCTGAGCATGTCTTCCAGAGTCTGAATAGTACGCTCACTTTGACCATCAGTATGAAGATGGTAAGCCATACTAAAGTTTAATCGTGTGCCTAAAGATTGTTGGAAACTTTTCCAAAAGTGAGATGTGTATCTAGTATCTCTATCGGATAGAATAGATACTGCACACCGTGTAGGGATACAATCTTGTCCATGTACAACTTAGCCAATTTGTCAGAACTATAAGTCTCTTTAATTGGCAAGAAGTGTGCTGACTTAGTCAGCCTATCCACTATGACCCAAATAGTATCATTACCACTTTGGTCTTAGGTAAGTTGGTAATCAAATCCATAGTTACCATTTCCAATTTCCAAGTGGGAATCTCAAGTTGTTATAGATGTCTTGACGGTTTCTGATGTTCGGCCTTAACTTGCGAACATGTCAGACACTTAGCTACATAAGTGGCTATAGACTTCTTCTAACCCATCCACCAGTAATTCTTCTTCAAGTCTTAATACATCTTGTCACCACCTGGGTGAACAGAGTATCTTGAACTATGCGCTTCTTGGAGGATTAGATCTCTAAGTCCTCCAAAGATTGGAACCCAAATTCTATCATTAAATCTTAGGATTCCATCCTTTCCAGGCGTTAACTGATCAAAAGTTCTGCCTAATCCCTCATCTAGTAGCTTCTCACTCAAGCTATTTCTGAGCTCAATGCGCTTAGCGTTAATCCTTATAAGTTTAATCCTTTCCTTGCGACTTAAGGCATCGGCAACTACATTTGCCTTGCCTGGATGGTAGCGAATCTCGCAATCATAATCATTAAGGATTTCCATCCAACGGCGCTGTCGCATATTCAATTCTTTCTGATTTAACAGATGCTGGAGACTTTTATGACCAGTGTATATAACACACTTTGTGCCATACGAGTAATGTCTCCACAGTTTTAGTGCAAATACAATGGCACCCAATTCCAAATCGTGGGTGGTGTAATTCTTTTCATGAAACTTTAATTGTCATGATGCATAGGCAATCACGTTGCCTTTTGCATTAGCACATAACCCATGCCAGTGTGCGATGCATCACAATAGACTACAAATTCCTTAATACCCTCAGGTAGAGATAACACAGGAGCTTTGGACCCCAATTATAATTAATATTCTTACGGGTCAAGGAAGTTAAAGGAGTGACTATCCTTGAAAAGTTCTCAATGAACCTCATATAGTAACCTGCTAATCCTAAGAAACTACTAACTTCCGTTGGGGTCTTGGGCACTTCCCAATTAATTATGGCCTTAATTTTGGCGGGATCCACTTGGATACCACGCTCACTTACCATATGTCCAAGAAATTGGATTTCTCTAAGCCAAAATTCGCATTTAGAGACTTTGCATAAAGTTTCTCCTTCCTTAATAATTCTAGGATGCACCGAAGATGTTTCTCATGATCATTTTGATTATGAGAATAGATAAGTATGTCGTCTATGAAGACAATGACAAATTTATCCAAATACGGTTTTCAGACTCTATTCATGAAATCCATGAATGTTGCCGGTGCATTTGTGAGCCCAAAAGGCATCACTAAGAATTCAAAATGACCATAGCGGGTCCTGAAGGCTGTCTTAGGAGCACTTCACTTCTTGCCTTCAGTTGATGATATCCTGATCTTAAACCTATTTTATAAAAGTAACTAGCTCCTGGGGAGAGGATATCTATTCTTAATGATTAGCTTGTTCAGCTCCCGGTAGTCGATGCTCATTCGCATCAAACTGTCTTACATCTTTACAAACAGAATAGGAGCTCCCCAAAGTGAGGAACTAGGCTGGATAAAGCCTTTCTTCAAGAGTTCGTCCAATTGAACTCTTAACTCATTCATTCCGGTTGGAGCTAGCCTATATGGAGCTCTAGCTACGGGTGCTGATCCTCGTATGATATCTATTCTGAACTCCACTTGCCTATCTTGAGGTTGGCCTGGTAATTCTTCAGGGAAACATCAGGATACTACAAGATAACTGGTTGATCTTCAAGGTTCGGCTTTAGCTCATTTATTGTAACTTGTGCCATGTAAATGACACAGCCTATTCTCAAAGACTTGGATGCCTTAAATAACAACACCTTGTTTGGCAGTCCATAGTGTGAGTCTCCAGGGATGGTGATGATTTCACCAGATGGGGTGTTGATTTCAATGAGCTTTTTATCACAGGCAATGCGGGCTTGGTTATGAGATAACCAATCCATGCCTAAGACAACATCGAACCCCGCCAATTTCATTGGCAAAAGAGAGATATGGATGGAATGATTCTTAATGAATATAGAGCATCCATCAAGAATGGAAGAAGAAATTTCTAAGGTTCCATCGGTGAGTTCTATCTCATAAATTTTGTCTAGAGTTCTTATGGGTAAGTTTAATAGTTTACTAAACTTATGGTCAACAAAGGATTTATCTACACCCGAATAAAAAAGAACTCCAGCATAAATATCATTAATGGGGAAAGTTCCTGTTATGATGTTGTTGTCATTAGCGGACTCCCTGGAATTCATTTGAAAGGCACAGGCATTCCCCTTCTTGGCCTCTGCAGGCTTTACCTCATTATTTCTGGGTTTCTTGGGGCAATTGTACGTTATATGCCATTTTTCATTGCAATTATAGCAAACTGTATCCTTAAGATCTTTGAAATCTAAGGTCTTTGCCCTTTTCTCTTGCATATACCACATGGTTTGGTTTATGGACTTATACTACACTGTCCCCAGTGCCTATATTTACAATTCTTGTACAGAGGTTTGTCACTAGACACGTGCTGGTTCTTCTTGAACCCGAAATTTCCTTTCTTCTTAAATCCTTGGGAGTTATTATCCTCCCGTTTCCTCTTCAGTCCTAATTGACTTTTGTCTTACTAGATCTAGTGTGAGGGAAATAGATAGATCTACAGTAGACCTACAGGTATTAGGCTGTGCAGCCTTTACATTCCCTTTATCTCGGGCGCCAACCCATTTATGGAACGCGCAATGCGTTTGGATTCGGGGGTGATCAAATAGGATACTAACCTAGATAGGGAGTTGAAATCGGAGACGTACTTCCGACAGTCTAGGTTTTTCATTGATAGATACAAGAAGTCTGTCTATAGCTTCTCCACCTCATGGGTTAGGCAGTAAGTTTCCTTTACCAAATCAACAAACTTGGACCATCCCAAGTTTTAAAGGTGTACCTTACCGGTTGATTGAATCATGGCCTTCTACTAGCTTAGGGCATCGCCCTTGAAGGATTGTGATACATACTTGACCACATCCTTATCAGCACAATTGCTGATATCTACAATCGTTTCCATCTCATCTAGCCACTTTAGGGCTTATACCGCTCCTTTCTCCCCATTAAAGTCTCGGGGCTTACATGAGACAAAATACTTATAAGTAGATCCGTCCTTAACAGAACGGGACTTTTCAATAAGATCTATTTTCTTTGGTTCACTCTTCACATTTGAAGAGTGAACAGAGCTCTCCCTACGAGCTGAAGATGGTGGAATAGATAGAGGTCTAGAGTGAGTGGCACTCGACTCTCTTAGCTTTTCTATGGCCTTACTCATGGCCCTTTCCACAGCCGCATCAATGTGAGCTTGAAAATTTTCATCATCTATATTTTTATTTTCAACTTTATTAGATTCAGCATTCCTGTGGCTACTTTGTGATTCGTTTGAGTAAGCCATCTTTAAGTCTTACTTTCGATATACCAATAAAACTTCATTTAGCATGGCGCATTAACCATATTGGCTATCAATATTAGATATAACAATCCATTTCCTATACTAGTGTGAATAATATCACAACTCTTAGGCTTAACATATCTATATTTGGCCTAGGTCTTAATAGAACCATCATAGGCAAATTACAATTTGGACATAGTTCATATATCATTGGATAGTGGATCGCAATGTCACACCTGTCATTGTCATTATTGACAATTATATAGCTCATAGGCTTTTCCCTAATGAACATAATAATTGGGCTCATTGGCCGGTCATATTGGTCATAATATATATATGGCATATCAGCATGTCCCGTTGGACAATTAATTGGGCACATTGGCCTACATCATATCAGATGTACATGACGTATCAGCCTGTCCCGTTGGACAATTAATTAGGCACATTGGCCTACATCATATCAGATGTATATGGCAAATCAGCATGTCCCGTTGAACGATTAATTGGGCACATTGGCCTGCATCATATCAGATGTACATGGCATATAAGCCTGTCCCGTTGGATAATTAATTGGGCACATTGGCCTACATCATATCAGATGTATATGGCATATCAGCCTGTCCCGTCGAACAATTAATTGGGCACATTGGCCTACATCATATTGGATGTACATGGCATATCAGCCTGTCCCGTTGGACAATTAATTGGGCACATTGGCCTACATCATATCAGATGTACATGGCATATCAGCCTGTCCCGTTGGACAATTAATTGGGTACATTGGCCTACATCATATCAGATGTACATTGCATATTAGCCTGTCCCGTCGGACAATTAATTGGGCACATTGGCCTACATCATATCAGATGTACATGGCATATCAGCCTATCCCGTTGGACTATTAATTGGGCACATTGGCCAACATTATATCAGATCTACATGGCATATCAGCTTGTCCGTTGGATCATTAATTGGGCACATTGGCCTGACGGCTAGTGTGGTTCCTCAAGCCACATTACCAAGAGTATGACCATTTCTTAATGTTACATAAGAGTACCTTAATAATTAATTAATGGTCCCAGTCACCTTCGACCTTAACGACCTTGGAAGTTTGGACCTAGTCCCTTACTCCAGGATAGAAGGATAACTTCCCTTAACTATCCTGATAGAAGACCCCTTCGTACTCAACTATCACTTCTTGGCCAATGTGTGGTCTATGCCACTTGGCATAATCAATCTATTAAGCTCTTTTGGAATTATATAGCGGAGCATAAATTCGAGTAAAATCGAGGCGCTCGTTTTCAAGAGGATGAATTACATATATATATATAATTCCAAAAGTACTTCGTTAAATTTCCATAAGAAATTACAATAATAGAAGGATGAAATAAACTTGTCCTTGCAAGGACTTAAAGAAATAAAAATGTCTACGAATGGACTAAAGAAATAACAATGTCCTCACAGGGACTACATATTATTAGAAGAGACTTCACTCGTCCTTCTTTCCCTTGACCAATTTGGAGCGTTTCTTGAAGAATTTGTTCGTCTTCTTCTCTGTTTTCTCCGCCTGTTGCTTCATGTCTTTCATCCTTTCTAAGGCCTCATTAATGGCCTCAAGTGATGGCGGAGGTTGTGGTTATGGTTGTGGCATAACGGATACTGGTACCCATAAGTTGGATATCCAGTCGGTGGATAAGTAGGTGGGAAAGGAGACGGGTAAAGTGCATTGCGCATAACCGCCTGCATGTATGGGTCTTGCGACCATGCTTGATAGTCTACTGGCGTAGACGGGTTAAAAGGATCAAATCCAGACGTGTCTGGGTACGTGGGAATTGGGTTAGTATAACCCGTTGGTGGTGGTTGAACTGTAGGTGTGGGTGTTGGTTCCATTATAGGTGGAACATTAGAGGGTCCACCCATTTGTGGGTCCTCTTGAATTGTGGGGTAAGAGTTGTGCAACATCCGTTGAGCAAAGGTGGTAGCGATCACGACCTTAGTTCGGCACGTACAGACATCCGTGCTCCACGCTTCCTTGTTGGTGGTTCAGGTGGTGGTTGAGGTTGGTCCACGAGTTCCATGTGGACATCTTCTTGAACAGGAGGTGGTTGAGAGTGGTGAGAAGGAGTGTGGGCGAAAGTAAATTGGTTCCAGTATTGGTCCCACTCATTAGGACCTTGGTAGGGTGATCCGACATATGAGTTTGAATCGCTCGAAATTTCAATGGGATGCACATTTGATCCCGACGGTGGCATCTCCGGGTCGGAGTCCTCGTCCATAGGGTGTGGTTGGTTCAACTGATTTTGATTGGCCGGAGGCGTGTTAAGATAATGGTTGGGGTTAAATTCTTCATGGTAGGAGTCATGAGAATGGGAATGGTGAGAATGGTAGGAGTTGTCACACCCTAGTCGTAGCGGAAGCGCAAGTGTGTGACTACTAGGTAATCATTGCATCCAATATAGCAAACATTATAAGTTAACAACGATGCATGCCATTCATAAGTATCACTTCATATTTACAATCATCAAAATGTGAAATCACATTGTTACCAATTTCAAATTACCATTACCAACATAGTTAAAAAAACATTTATCGAAAATAGAATAGTGTTTTCATCACAGTTTCATGTTGAGGCTTTGACCTCTATATACCCAACGAGGTTAGGATATAAAAAGCAAACCCTCCAAAAGTAATACATCGTTGTCTTAAAGTCCCACACCCAGATCCTATCACCAGCTCAAGACCTGCGTCCTGAAACAAATGTAATTTTAAAAGTCAACATAAAGTTGGCGAGTTCATGTAGTTTAATGCTTTCGTATCAAAATGTCATCCTTGAAAACCTGTATTGAAATCCAAGTATGTTATTAGCATCAGTAAATAAATTAAGGATCTATAAGTGTGTACCGAGCACCCTGACATACTTGTGCCATAAGTAAGTAACCAAACCGGGACTACTTTGACATCATTGGGATCACAAAAGCACTCCGAAGGGTATACCAACCAGGAGTGGAGTGGGTCTAAAACTCAATAGATCTACCTCTTTTGCACCTTGGTCACTAAGTGATTAATGGTTACTATTGTCATCATCCTACTTACGCACAGTGACCTGTTATCTGCTAACCCATAGCTAACATACTGTTTTGACATGACATGTATTTCCCCTCGATAGTTTAAAACAAAACTTGAAATAATTAAAAGGAGGGACATGAACTCACAGTTTTTGCGTTCCTTTTAAGTCGTAGAGTCTAACTCTTGGTGTCTGCAACGTAGGTAACCTACATGCGTATCGGTTTCATTAGACACCTAGGTCTCAATGGACCTTTTTCACGTTGTTCATCTTGAATCCTTGTTATTTACTTACTTGTTATGATTAAACAACTTAAAATGTGATCTTAGTGTTGGTAGTTTGTTTGTTCGATTAATATTGTTATATATAATTCTTAAAAATATATATATATATATATATTATTATTCTTTTCAAATCATGTGTGAACTGGGCCTTGTCCTTCACATGTCATTGGGCCTAGCCCATGCTTTCTTGTCATTTGGCCTAGCCCAGGTTTTCTTGTCATTGGGCCTAGCTCAGGTTTTCTTGTCATTGGGCCTAGCACATGTTTTCTTGTCATTGAGCCTAGCCCATGTTTTCTTGTCATTGGGCCTAGCTCAGGTTTTCTTGTCATTGGGCCTAGCCCATGTTTTCTTGTCATTGAGCCTAGCCCATGTTTTCTTGTCATTGGGCCTAGCCCATGTATTTTATGTCTTTGGGCTTAGCCCATGTATTTTTATATGTTTTTGGCCCTTTATTAGTTTTGGGCCTCATTCATAACTATTATGGAATTTGTGCCCAATATATGATTTTCACAATTTGGGCCTAGCCCAAATGTATATATATATGTAAGCCCATTTTTATTATAAGTGTTTACTTATAATATTTCTAACATTTTAATACACTTAACTTTCCGGATTTTTCATTTTGATATATGTGAATGCCTAAATATATTTAGGCTTGTCGTCGGCATCGTTTATTACATGTTTGTTTCCGTCGAGAACCGTTCGTTGTCATTGACGTGAAAGTGAAATCTTGAATGTCCGCCTATTGTTCGCATTGCCTTAATTGTCCGATTTATTGTTTCGACGCTTTATGTGGATGTATTTATTACGACACCAATGCTTAGTATGTTGTTTAAGTGTTTGTATTTTGTATAAGATTGTGTATACCCTAAGTTTCTAATACATACATATACAATACACACATGTATACATATTATTTATTAGCAACATGTATTGATACAAACACTTGTATGATTTTCCATATAAGAATATATATATTTGTAAAAGTATTTATTTTTCTTATAAATATATATATATATATATATATATTTGTGACTTTATTTAAACACTTAGTTATTTAGGGATAACCCTTGTCATTAAAGCCCACTTAATGAAGTTTTATGTTACTAATCAGGTTTAGTCCAACTAATCACCCCATTAATCATATTTTAATCGCGATTAGATTTTTAGAAAATTTTGTCATAGTTTCCCCTAAACTATGGCATTTTCCACGTTTTAGAAACGTATTTAAAACCTGTTTTAACTCATAATCATCATCAATAACTCATCTAATATTAATTTAACATAATCTACATATAATCATCCATGAATTTTTGTTGTTAAAAACCCAAATAAATCAAGAGGGTTTTTAATGTTCATTATTCTATTCAAAACAATACTTTAGTAGGTTGTTTAAACAAGTTCATGCATGTAATCCGTTTGATTATTACACATTTTTTATGTGATTACAACTTATACCCATATGTTTATTTCTTATAAAAATCATTCTTATGTATAAAAATTATGTTTAAGTTGTAGTGTTTTACATGGATGATGCAAGTGATGATCTTTGTTAGATTTAAACCTTATCACGTTTAATCCTTATTTTTATACTAAATCATACAAGATCATCTTACTTTTATCTCATAATATCAACATAAACAACTTCAATATACATTCTAACAATCATATCAGCATGAAATCAACACAAAATAGTCAATATTTATTGTTAATATTATTTTGTATTTTAGGGTTTTTGATGTATCTTTTCTTGATTTTCAAGATAATCAACTTGTACACTAATAATCTAAGCATGAAAATAAGTTAGATTTGGAGGGGATTAGCTCACAATGGGTGCACAAGATTCTTGAAGATTATGGAAGAAATAAGCTCCTTAGAAGACCCTAATGAACCCCATCCATGCAAGCTCCCTTAGAGGTCTTGATCAAGCTTCAAAGTGTGATTAAAGTGGTGTTCTAAGGTGGCTTAACGGTGGTGCTATGGTGGATGTATGGAGCCGTGGGATAGGGAAGAAAGGAAGGAGAAGTTTGCAAATTTTTTTGTGAATAAATGATAAGAACACATGAGAATTCTTTATATAAAAATCATGCTATCTTTTCAAGATCATTACACATCTAAACACCATACTTCTAATCTCAAAATTTCAACAAAATCAAGTGGGGTGGGACCCACTTGTGACCGTCAACTATGGGGGGGTTAAAGTGTAATTTAATTTTTTACCACATGTTGAAATTTAAGATATTTTGGTGTTTAAGTTAATTATGGTGATTAGGGTTAATCTTCTAGTATCTTAAGCATATAACTTGTGTTTAGGGTGTAATTATATTGCATTTAATCCATATGATCTTCCAAAATCAGTTTCGGATGACGGATATGTCGCTAGATCGTTCATCGTCGAAGTATTCGCTAATAACGGAACTATATATTTATTACCGGAATCGTTTAATTTCAATTACCACAACTAATATGGTGTCACATTATTGCATTTCCGGTCCAAAAATATTCATGACTAGTTCGCTAGATGAATACACGATGAATTAGGGTTGCCGATATGTCTTCCGTTCGACCGTTCGATCGATATCGGCACTTTTCTGATCCGCCGTCGAACTTTTCCGAAAGTTGTGTTTCTGTGACCTCATGTCAGTTGAATGGATTCCGAGTTCTAAATAATGCTTAACTAGTTCACTAGACGCTCGGATGAGGCTATCGGCCATTAAAATATTCGTCGTTTCGACGATCGGCCGCTTTCCGGTCAAATTGTGCGCTGTTTGCCGAATGACCAGAAACGATGCATTATGCACATTTTTGCTATTCTCACATTATTTTAGGATGTTTAGCATTGTTTTATTCTTATCTTGACATCCGGAATCCTCCGAATTAGTCTTGCGGATAAATCGCCATTTGTCGCCTTTTCGGTCGAAACGGACAATTTTGCAATTTAGGCGTTATACCGGAAAGTTATGTATTATTGTAATAGTTGTTCTCAAATATGTATTTTCATTTGTATATGGACTCAGGTACAGCATTATCATGCCGTTATTTCTTGTTCTGATTCGTTTCAGCGGGTTTTCCGACACGGTTAGTGTCACCGCATTTAGTGCATTCAGCACTTTCTACCAACACTTTTAGGGCATTGTTTTGGTCTGTTTCTCGTCGTAACGGAAGTCAGCATATGTTATGATCAGATTTACTTGCCCTAATAACGTACGACTCAGTTTTGAATTTAAAGTACGATAATCATGCCTGAGATTAAAATGCGGAATTAGTGATTACATTGTAGGGAATTTCCAGTTATTTGCCAGTTGTCACATACTCCCCCTGTTAAAAAGAATTTCATCCCGAAATTCAGCTTGAGGCATCCACTAAAGGAGTCTTCTCGAACAGGTGGGGGTATTTTGATTTGATTTGATCTTCACACTCCCACATATACTCAGGGAAGTATTGATTTGATTTGATTTTGATTTGATTTGATTTGACGCGAATTCCAGTTTGATTTGGCTTCTTCTTGTCTTTTGGACCTTCCAGTCCATGACTTCAACTGGTTCTTCGGTGAATTGTAATTTGTCATCAACATGAATTTCATCTGTTGGAATGATAACGGTGTCATTTGTTAGACATTTCTTCAGATTAGACACATGGAAGGTGTCATGTACATTACTGAATTCTTCTGGCTGTTTAAGCTTGTAGGCTACAGTACCAATCTTTGCCATAATTTCGAAAGGTCCAATATATCTCGGGTTGAGCTTCCCGCGCTTCCCGAAACTAGCTACGCATTTTCAAGGTGAGACCTTTAACAATACTTTTATGTCTGTCTCAGGCTGCCTTAATACGCTCACGTATCTTAAATATCTTGTCTGTGGTTTCTTGTACTAGTTCGGGTCCAATAAGTTGTCTGTCACCGACTTCCGCCCAACATAGCGGTGATTGGCACTTTCGTCCATATAGTGCTTTGAAAGGCGCGGCCTTGATACTGGTGTGATAACTATTATTGTAGGAAAACTCTACCAACGGAAAATGAGTATCTCAATTTCCGCCTAAATCCATCACACAGGCCCGAAGCATATCGTCTAATGTTTGAATGGTTCGCTCGCTCTGACCATCGGTCTGCGGGTGAAAGGCTGTACTTAAATCCAAGCGAGAACCAAATGAATTTTGAAATGATTGCCAGATACGTGACACAAAGCGACCATCTCTATCAGAGATTATCGAGATTGGTACACCATGACGTGCCACAATCTCCTTCAGATACATTTTCGCTAGTTTCTCCATACTGTCTTTCTCGCGGATGGGTAGGAAGTGAGATGATTTGTCATGTCCTCGAGAGGTCCGTGGTAACTTTGTAATGAAATCCATTGATATATGCTCCCACTTCCAAACCGGAATCTCTGGTTGTTGTAACAATGTGCATCCCGGTTTTTCAGGTATCTTAAACGCACTACTTCACGGTTATTCATTCCTACGCAAAATTGATTCGGAGATTTAATTTACACGCTCGAAATAACTACGCTAACTTTGTGAACTTATCAAGTGAATTACGTGCTATGTGTATTATACGTTTATAAGTTTGGTGAGTTATTATGTCATGTTTTGATTTCGTCATTTTTAGTTATAAAAATATATATATAGTAAATAGATAGACGAACCGAACCGAGCCGTGAAACGAGTCGACCTCATTTCCTTGCGACTCAAGGAATTAATCAAAACTTGAGGCTCAAGTTAAAGACCCAAACCGCCCCACCCAAACCTTTGCGACCGCAAGCACCAAACCGCAAACCCTTGATCCTTTTCTTTCCTTCCTTACACGATATATAGATATGTATGCATGAGGGTTGTTTTAACAAAAAAAATAAGGAACCCTAGCTCCCTAGAACAGCTGACGGCAGCCCCTTCCCACTCCTCTCGATCACAACCTTCCCCAAAACCCGAAGTAATTCCAATCTCGTTCCCGGTTCGTTAATCTTCATTGTTAAAGGTTAGGGTTTTCTATTGTTTCACAAATCATGTTAGGGTTTATGAACTATTGATCATGTTTGTATGTAATGGTAGAATCATGGTTATGAAAGAGTTATGATGTTTAGTTCGATTATTTGTGCAAGAATTGCGATTAAGATGATTAGTTGAATACAAGAATCATAGGCTGCGTTTTGTGATAAAAATCATATAATATGATTAGGGTTTGCATGAGTATGATGTACATGATGATATATGACTGATAAATCTGTTCTTGATCGTTTATATTTAACGTCTCGATTGTTTAAGCATGTTATATTGCGATAAAGAGTCGAAAACAGGATGTTGAATGGTGTTTACAGCCAACTTCAATTGGCTGTAACTTGGTTATTATTTATCGAAAAACGGATTTTCTAAAGCCGAAAACGTTATATTTTGAAAAACGCTTCTAATGGCGCTGGATTCATATTTTTCTGAGGTCGTTTGATATTTTTAAGTGGTCAATTAAGTGCAGTAACTGAAGCTGTGTAAATTCTGAAAATTTGTTAGTTGTTTATCGAGTCGGATCTCATAATCTGAAGAGAGTTGAATCACGAAATTTGTACAGAAACTGGAGATGGAAATTTCCGGGAAACTCCCACTGGAATTTTGTTAATTGGATGAACGATGATTTTTGAATAAATTCTCCCGTGGACTGCAGTCAGAAAGCAACGAATCTGACTGCAGCCTAGTATATTAATATTTATGAATAATTAGTGAAGTGTTAGGACTTAAAAAATTTACATAAAATTCTACAGTTTAGTTGACACCTTCTATAAAAAAATTGGAATTTTTGGAACGTTGGAACTATTTTATAAAAATCCTCGAAAACAGCCTAATTATGAGTAAACAAGCCGAAATTTGATAACTTGCGCATGAGTATACCAAATTGTTGTATGAGTTGATTTGTGTTCATGATAGGTTGGTTTGATCACTATTTTGGTATGATAATACTTTGCATGCATGATTGTGTTTTCAAATTTGTTATTGTGTGTGCCGCATTGTGTGTAGTTATGTGTAGGGTTTGTATCGGTTTGTTCACACACTAACTTTAAATCAATTGACTTGTTAGGACGCAATTAGCGGTCCCATCATTTGCTACTTCTGTGTTACACTAACCCAGCAATTAAAGGTGAGTTCACGGCCCCTAATTTTATCCGGTTTTCAACAACAGGGGGAGAAACATGTATACACTCTACAACTCTATCTCTTTACGTTATACGAAATTAACGTCATTATATTATTCGGTAACTAAGTTAATGTTAATGTACGTTATGGTCACTAAACAGCTATATCACACAAGTCCTCGACAAACTCTCGGATCGTTAGTATTGGGTTAGATAGCGGGGAAATTATAAGTAGTACTACTGGGCCCGTCAAGCCCCACCCGAGCTAGTCGCGCTAGCCGACCGGGTATGGTCAACGTGTGAATAATTTGGCCTAACTTTCGCCATGGTCAGTGATAGGCCTGGCAACACGGAGGCACAACAGTCAGCTTCGATCGCGAACACTTACGTGATATAACTTTAGGCTCGCTACCTACATGTTAACATTGAACTTAATTACGAATCAACAATATTATTCCGGGTTAGGGATAATGGAACCAACAACATTATTATTCCGGGTTAGGAATAATGGAATATCATTATTATTCCGGGTAAGGAATAATGGAACCATCAGTATTATTCCGGGTTGGGAATAATGGAACTAAATCGTTATCCCGGGTTAGGGACAACGGGGGAAACAAACTTATAACCGAACTAATGAACTTATAAAAACCTGTGAACTCACTCTTCTTTAATGTTGACACTTGTTTCTTTACATGTTTCTTAGGACGCTAGGAGCTCTAGGTGCACTCACTTGCATTGATCAAGACATCTTTTTATCGAGTCTTATTTACGAATATTGTTTGGGTTTTTCTTTAGTTTTGGCGTTTGTGTTGGCGCCCGTTCCTTTACTTTACTTTAATGCTTCCGCTCAACTTTAAAACTAATGCTTCCGCTAAACATTGAAACCAAACTAAAACAATTTAAAAATAACTATGAATGGTTAAACAAATGATTTTGGAAAACGTATAAACAAATCATATAGAGTCGTTCGATGTTACTAGTGTCTCGGATTCTGGTTTGTTCACACGCCTCGCGGTAAAACTCCGCAAGTGGAAATTGAGGGTGTGACAAATAATCCGGATGGCTTCTTGTATTCGGCCTTGACCTTTGTACAAGTTAGGCATCTCCCAACATAGGTCGCAATATCTCATTTGAGATTAGGCCACCAATAATATTCTCTCAGATCCTGGTAAATTTTGTCCGATCCTGGGTGTATCGAATACTTGGACTTGTGTGCTTCGTCTAGCACCAACTCTCGTAACTCACCATAATAGGGAATCCAGATCCTTCCCATGAAATATAGAGTTCCATCCTTGTTTGGTTCCAATTGGTTTTCCATTCACTTTAATGATTCAGCTGGAATGTTTTCCGGTTTCAATGCTTCTTGCTGTGCTTCACACACTCAATGTTTTGACTCGTTCTTTTCTACTCAAAGCATCTGCTACGACATTCGCTTTTCCTAGGTGATACTTAATCTTATAATTAATCATTCAACAGTTCCACCCAACGCCATTGGCACATAGTAGTTTTCCTTTTGGTTGAATATATGTTGAAGACTTTTATGATCTATGAATATGGTGCACTTAGTGCCATATAGATAATGACGCCAGATCTTCAAGGCAAATACCACGGCACCTAGCTCCAGGTTGTGCAACCTTGGAGAAATTTTCAATAAATCTCCTGTAGTATCCCGCTAATCCTAGGAATTGTCGTATTTCCGTGGGAGTTCTTGGCGTGGTCCAGTTCTTTATTGCCTCGATCTTCAAGGGGTCGACATGGATTCCGTTCTTGTTTACCACATGGCCAAGAAGTTGCACCTCGTGAATCCAAAATTCGTATTCAGGAACTTGGCGTATAACTGTTCTTGCTTCAGCAATTCCAAAATGGTTCTCAGGTGTTGTTCGTGCCCTTTCTCGGTGCGTGAGTATATAGTATATCATCTATGAAGACGATCACGAATTTGTCAAGGTATAGCTTACACACTCGGTTCATCAAATCCATAAATACTGTTGGGGCGTTCGTTAGGCCAAAGGTCATAACGAGGAACTCATAATGACCGTAACTAGTCCGAAATGCTGTCTTAGGAATACTTTCCTCCTGGATTCTCAACTGATGATAACCGGATCTCAAATCAATCTTTGAGTAAAAACTCAACCCTTTAAACTAGTCGAATAGATCGTCGATTCTTGGTAATGGGTACCGGTTCTTGATAGTTAACTTGTTTAACTCCCGGTAGTCGATGCACATGTGAAATGTTCCGTCTTTCTTCTTGACAAACAACGCCGGAGCTCCCAAGGTGAGAAACCCGGTCGTATGAAACCTTTGTCGAGCAACTCTTGCAATTGCGTAAATAATTCCTGCATTTCTGAGGGCTCTAGACGGTATGGAGCTTTCGCCACAGGTGCAGCTCCTGGCACTAAGTCGATACGGAATTCGACCTGTTGCTGTGGGGGTAGTCCCAGCAAGTCTTCCGGAAAGACCTCAGGGTATTCCCTCATATCGGTATGTCTTCAATCGTGCGCTCCTCGGCCCTCTTATCGACCATGTGGGCAAAAAAGCGATGCATCCTTTCCTCAAGCATTTCTGTTCCTTCATGTAGTTTATGATTCGAAGATGTGTGTCATGCTTCACCCCGTGAATCAACAAATGTTCTCCATTGGGTAAGGGAATGCGAATGATCTTCTCGTGACATATAACCTCGGCTCGATTATTGGATAGCCAATCCATTCCAATGACAACATCAAAACTACCCAGTTGGACTGGTAATAGATCTATATCAAACTTTCGTTCACCCAACTCTAACGTACATTTCTTTATTATTTCTTTGGACTCTACTAATATTCTGTTAGCTAGCTCAATCGAGTAGGGAACATATAGTTTACTCGACTTGACCCTGAGTATATCTCTAAACTCTTTAGAAATAAAACTTGCCCCGGTATCAAAAAGAATAGTTGCAAAGTGATCATTGAAAAGGAACATACCGGTGACCACGTTTGGATCCTGATGAGCATCCTTAGCTCCAATTACAAATGCTCTTCCCCGTGCTTGATTCGCTTTTGGGCAGTCTTTCTTGAAATGTCCTTTATCTCCGCAACCGTAGCAAACTTGATCTCCAGTATTGGTTCCCCGGCACGCTTCGGTGCGATGACCAAATTTGCCACATTTTCCACACTTGGGGCCACGACACTCCCCGTGATGGTGGAAAGGACACTTGGGACATTTCGGTGCGTCTCAAGTATAACCCTTCTTAACCGCAGTGTTCGTGGTTGTGGTAACATATGCTTTGGTTTCCTTAACTTCTCTTGCGGATTGTCTCTTGTTACTGTTGTTGTTACCACGATAACCTTTCTTGAAGTGAGAAAATTTTCGTTTGTTGGAATAAGTGGTCTCCTTAGTAGGTTCTTTCTTGTTTCCACCATTCTTAGGCAACCTTCCCTGACGTACAGCCTCGTCGGTCAGACTGACAGCTAGCTCAATAGCTTCACCAATCTCTGTGGGTTTTGAAGAGGTAACCAAACTCAAAATTTCGGGGGCAAGTCCCCAAATGTATCTCTCAATACGTTTGAATTCTGGTTTCACTAGATATGGCACCACTCGGGATAAATCATGGAATCGCTATGTATACCCAGAAATGTCTGAACCGACCATTTTCAGATTCCAGAATTCGGTCTCCAACTTTTGAATTTCTGATCTGGAAAAATATTTCTTCTTCATCATCTCCTTTAGTTCCTCCCAGGTCAGGGCATATGTAGCATCATCGCCCTTGGTTTGGACCTGGAGGTTCCACCATATAGAGCTCCATCCACAAAGAGTCTGGTAACATAGGTGACTCTTAATTCAGCCGGGCACTTACTCATTCGGATGACTGAGTCTGTCTTCTGAGTCCAGAGTACGAAGGCTATAGCGCCTTCGGTACCATCGAAGTTCAGAGGTTTACAGTCAAGAAACAGCTTATATGTGCAACCTGACATCATTGGATACACCATTTAAGCATGAGTAGGTAGCACAAATAAGATGGATGAGAGTGTATCGAGGTTTTATGAGAAACCGTGTGTTACCAGTGGGAGGATTTAGTCCTGTTGAACCTCCTGTACTGCCGCTATGCTCAGAGCGCTTTGCCTTGTATTGTGCAATGGGTTGTGAGATACGTTCATTCAGCTCCTCTTGTTTGGTGGGTATGGGGTTGTTGTTTGAGCTTCTTCTACGAGGCGGCATTGTCTTCTAACACAATGTGTCGCTCAATTAGTCGAACAATACTTTCATGTTATTATTACAATTTGTTTATTTATTTATTTATTTATTGTTGTTGTTATTATTATTATTATTATTATTATTTTATTTTATTTTATATGTGTAATAGCACATCAGAACATGATAAATAAATATATGAACATATGGAAACGCTATACGCACACCCATCGTCATCATACACATAGCTCGCCACATCATAAAGTATAAATCATAACATCACCACGATGCAATGCATCAATCATAAAATCATCACATCATGACATAATCAACCATAACATAAAAGAAATACAATGTAACATAAAGAAAACACACTTTTATTCAATGACAACTTGTTACAATTTGTTCACGATGAGCCAAAAAGGACTTAGGGGTACACAACCCTAGTCAATACAAGTTTTTACATTACAAAAGTACCATTTTCTACTACTTTGCTTCTTCACGTCAATAAGTTGTCTTCCAAAAGCTAGGATCTTCAAGGCTGAGTCTTCATGAGCCAAAACAACACAAAGTACTGCTGATCCACAAAAGAACTCTTAAAACCTGCTACTGGTGGTGGAAATGGCGACCGTGGGAACATGCTGTGATATTAGGCCATCTCCTCCTCGAGACTAGAAATGCGCTTAGTAGCATCTGTCTGAAACTGCTCTATGTCCTGTACTCGTTCCTCGGACAGGCATGGCGAGTGATGGAATGTGCAGTAGAAAGGTGGAGTCAGAGGTGGTGATAGAGGTAGTGTTGGTGGTGATGGAGGTGGGTATGATGGTGGGGGGGTACCGGTGATGACAGTGGTGGAGGTGTCACTCTGGTAGTGGTGTGAGCAGTACGCTGCGACTATATATCCCAACTCCTACCAAAGATCAGAGAGAGCTGTAGGTCATGTGAAGTCACCATTTCCTCCACAGGGATCGGAGGAAAGTGTGAGGGATGATAAAGGTCTGAAGGGCTCATGCCCGATGGAGCTGTCGGGGTGAACATACCTGCTAGAGGTGGTGTGGGTTGTGGGTTATACATGGGTGGTACTCTATCAGAGAATGAAGGTCCTGGTATATCAGAAGGTCCGGCTGCAGATGGGTTGAAAACGGGGTAGTACGTGGACCTCTCAGAAAAGTAGGGTGGTGGCAACTCATGGGCATGTGGAGTGCAACTCAGAGAGTAGTAATGGGTAGGTCCTGTATAATGAATGGGTCTAGGGGTCTGGACTCTAACAGGGAACGGATTGACGCGAGCCGGTGAGGCCACAGGGGGTGAAGACATGGATGCAGTGGTGCCTGGGACGGCGGATGAAGCATCGTCCGCCTCATGCTCGCTAGGAGCAGCATCAGTAGATGACGAGATGTCCACGACTGGAATATCTAGGGGTGGGATCTATAGTATAGCGATATCGTCTAAGACCTCGCCGTCTCCCAGGTCGTCCTCCATGTGTTCCACGTGGAACACTTGTATCTCGTCGTCGTCATCATCCAAATCAATCACGGGCGGGACCACAACAAGGGGCACGACCAGGTGTACTATAGCGTGTTCACCCTCCGGGTGACCATACACTATGATGTCGTGCAGTGGCTGAGGGACGGCCAACACGTCGTCTGCTGGGGGTGCATCAACCTCCATAGGATCGATCAATGCCAGTGGTTGAAAGTCCCTATCGTCTCCATTTTTGGCTCCATCCTCTAAAGGTTGGGCCTCGGCAACAGGATCATATCCATCATCGGATATATACTCCTCTGGATCTTCCTCATAACTTGATGCTGAAGACATAGTCCTGGCAAATAATCCGTACAATACATATATATACATGTTAGTAATTTATGATATATTTTAAATTAATCACCATTTCCTATGCAAGACTTGTTCTCTCTTGTATTCCATGTAATCTTACTGTTTTGTGTCTATCCATTATTGACTACTCATGCATCGACTCTGCTCATTACTTATAGTTGAGCTCGTGTGATAGATCCTTGTGTTATAGTGACACAATGAAAACCTTTTTGTTATTTGGTTTTAATTCCAACATATTTCTATCACGTTTAAACCTTGTTTTCATGTGTGAGCCCCTGGTGATTGTAGACCAAACTTTTAATAAAAGTTTCCCCCTGTTCACTACAATCGGAGCTCTGATGCCAGCCTGCACGCCCTGGTCATAGCGGAAGCGTAAGTGTGTGACTACTAGGTAATCATTGCATCCAATATAGCAAACATTATAAGTTAACAACGATGCATGCCATTCATAAGTATCACTTCATATTTATAATCATAATGTCACACCCTCAATTTCCACTTGCGGGGTTTTACCGCGAGGCGTGTGAACAAACCAGAATCTAAAACACTAGTACGTCGAACGACTCTATATGATTTGATAATACGTTTTCCAAAATCATTTGTTGTAGATTTTATATTGTCCAAATTAGTTACCAATATTTAGCAGAAGCATCAGTTTTTAAAGTTTGAGCGGAAGCATAAATAAGTAGTGAAGCGGGCGCCAACACAAACGCCAAATCAAATGAAAAACCCCAAAACAATAATTATAAATAAGACTCGATAAAAGATGTCTTGTTCAATGCATGTGCGTGCACCTAGAGCTCCTAGCGTCCTGAGAAACATGTAAAGAAACAAGTGTCAACATTAAAGATGAGTGAGTTCACAGGTTTTCATAAATTCGTTTGTTCGGTTATAGTTTGTTTTCTCCGTTATCCCTAACCCGGGATAACGTATTCGTTCCATTATTCCAACCCGGAATAATAAGTTGTTGCTTCCAATATTCCAACCCGGAATATTAAGTTGTTGTTTCCATTATTCCAAACCCGGAATAATAAGTTGTTGCTTCCAATATTCCAAACCCGGAATATTAAGTTGTTTCCATTATTCCAAACCCGGAATAATACAGTTGATTCGTAATTAAGTTCAATGTTAACATATATAGGTAGCTAGCCTAAAGTTATGTCACGTAAGTGTTCGCGATCGAAGCTGACTGTTGTGCCTCCGTTTTGCCAGGCCTATCACTGACCATGGCGAGGTTAGGCCGAATTATTCACCCGTTGACCATACCCGGTCGGCTAGCGCGACTAGCTCGGATGGGGCTTGTCGGGCCCAGTAGTACTACTTATAACTCCCCCGCTATTAAACCCAATACTAACGATCCGAGAGATTGACGAGGACTTAAGTGATAAAGCTGCTTAGTGACCATAACATTACATTAACATTAACTTAGTTACCGAATAGTTATGTGACGTTAAATTCGTATAACGTAAAGAGATTGAGTTTGAGAGTGTATACATGTTTCTCCCCGTGTTGTTTAAAAACCGGATAAAGTTAGGGGCCGTGAACTCACCTTTATTTGCTCGGTTAGTGTAGCAAAGATGTTATAAGAGATGGGACCGCTAGTTGCGTCCTAACAAACCAATTAATTCCATGTCAGTGTGTGAACACACCAATACAAATTCTACACGTAATTTACGCACAAAGTGATACACACCAACAACATATCTAACACTCAAACATGCATGCAAGTATCCTCATGTGATCATAGTAATCAAACAACTTATCATGAACATAATCCAATCCATTCAACACTTTGGTGAACACAATCACAAGTTATCAAATTTCAGCTTAACACTCATTATTCAGCTGTTTTCTAGGATTTTTATAAAATAGTTCCAACGTTCCAAAAATTCCAATATTTTTACAGTAGGTGACATTTATACTATAGAAATTTATATAAATTTTCCAAGTCCTAAATCTTTACCAATTAACCATAAATATTAATATGCTAGGCTGTAGTCAGATTTATCACTTTCTGACTGCAGTCCACGGAAGAATTTATTTAAAAATCACCGATCGTCCAATTAACAAAATTCCAGTTGGAGTTGCCCTGAAATTTCCATACCTAGTTGCTGTACAAAATTCATGACTCAACTCCCTACTGATTTTAAAATCCAACTTGATAAACAACCAACAAAATTTCAGAATTTTCACAGCTTTAGTTACTGAACTTATTTGGCCCTTTAAAAATATCAAACGACTTCAGAAAATTATGAATCCAGCGCCATTAGATTCCTTATTCAAATCTCTACGTTCTAGATATCAGAAAATCCGTTTTTCGACAACTAATGACCGAGTTACAGCCAGATGAAGTCGGCTGTAACTATTACTCAGCAATTGTTTTCAGCATATTATTATTACAACTTGCATAAACCGTTCCTATTGATCAACCTAAGCGAGCAAAACCGATTTCTAATCATAGATCACTACTAATAACTTATCCATGCAAACCCTAGTTCTTACTTCTAGTTTTTACAAACAACCATATTCGCAAACTCACAAGTTCCGCAAACAATTATACATGCAAACAATGGATAGTTCAGCCGATTACTTACAACACATATAATCCGAAAACAACACAATCAAAACACATGTATTCCGAATATGATATGACAAATTCAAATCTTTTAACGGTAAGGTAAACGAACCGTGAGTAAAATAAGGAACCGGTGATCAACGATGCTTGCGGCCGAGAGATGATGATGAAGTAGAGTGTTTGTGATCGAGGAACTGATCAATGGGCTGATCTCGCGACCGAATGGAATAACAAGGGCTGATCAGATCAAGGTGATGAAGAACGAGGTTGCTTGCGATCGAAGAGGTGATCAAGTGGAAGAGATGGGCTGTTTTGCGATCGGAGAGAGCCACCGACGGCTGTTTTTCTTTAGGGTTTTGTGGTTTTGTGAATGAATGCATGTGAGTTTGTATATATAGGCGCAAGAAGATGATAATGGTTACGGTTTTAGTTGGAGCTCGTGGCCGAGAGACTAGGGCGGTCGGTTTGGTTTTGATCTTGTTGCCGAGGACTTGGGTTGCATGCAATGGGTTTTCGGTTTGGGTTGTTCTCGGCCGAGTCGTTGGAGTTTAAAGTTTAAAACTTGGTTAACTCCTAGAGTCACAAGGAATCGAGGTTGGTTCGTGTCGCGGTTCGGTTCAGTTCGTGTACATATCTACCATAATTATTCTATAACTAAAACAATCACACAACACACATCACGTATTCATTTAACTCGTACACGTTTAATACTTAGCATATACTTTATTCGACAAGTGTCTCGTTTAAGTTATCCGAAAAACCCGGGATATCACATTATCCCCATGTTGAAAGAATTTTCGTCCCGAAAATTGAGTAAACGCGGTTTAGAATGTAGCGTACATGTTTAGAGTGCCACGCACAAAGAGTTAGTTCGTTAATGATGGTACGTGAAGTTACAAGAAGTTCCCAAGTGCCATACACAAAGATTTCCAAGTGCCACGCACACGAATTTAGTTAACAATAGTACACGAAAGTATGAGAAATTTCCAGGTTGTCACATCATCCCCATGTTGAAAGAATTTTCGTCCCGAAAATTTAGTTACTGGTATCGTTAGTTTGCTGCTCAGTTGTGAAGAGGTGTGGGTATTTGCTTTTCATTTGGTCCTCTCTTTCCCACGTGAACTCCAGTCCACGCTTAGAGTCCCAACAAACCTTAACGATCGGAATTTTGCTGTGCCTTCGAGTCTTGATCTCACGATCCATGATCTCGATAGGCTGTTCCACAAAGTGCAGTTGTTCATCCACTTGGATCTCATCCAATGGAATAACTAGAGTTTCATCTGATAGGCACTTCTTCAGATTTGACACGTGAAATACGTTGTGAACTCCACTGAGTTCGGCAGGAAGGTCTAATTGATAAGCTACGGGTCCAATACGTTTCAAGATTACAAACGGACCTACGTACCGTGGGTTAAGTTTGCCCCGTTTTCCAAAGCGGATTACACCCTTCCAGGGTGACACCTTTAGTAGGACGCGGTCGCCTACTTGAAATTCGAGCGGTTTGCGTCGTTGATCAGCGTAGCTTTTCTGTCGATCTCGTGCCGCCGCCATGCGGTTTCTGATTTGTACAATCTTTTCGGTAGCCTCCAGTATTAACTCAGGGCCTGTGAGTTGACTGTCACCGACTTCTGCCCAGCAGACCGGTGATCTACATTTACGACCGTATAATGCCTCAAACGGTGTTGCCGAAATACTCGTATGATAGCTGTTGTTATATGAGAATTCTACTAGAGGCAGGTGGATTTCCCAACTATTTCCGAAGTCTATGACGCATGCCCTAAGCATGTCTTCCAAGGTTTGTATGGTCCTTTCACTTTGACCATCAGTCTGAGGGTGATAGGCTGTGCTCATATCTAAGCGTGTTCCCAACGCTTTCTGGAGTGACTGCCAGAAGTTCGACGTGAAGCGAGCATCTCTGTCTGAGATGATGGACGTTGGCACTCCGTGCCGAGAAACTACTTCCTTAATGTAGATGCGAGTCAACTTCTCCATCTTATCTGTTTCTTTAATAGCTAGGAAGTGTGCGGACTTAGTTAAACGATCCACGATCACCCAGATGGTATCACAACCACCCAAGGTTCGCGGGAGTTTAGTGATGAAATCCATTGAGATCTGATCCCATTTCCACACTGGGATCTCAGGTTGTTGGAGTAGCCCCGATGGTTTTTGATACTCCACCTTGACTTTGGACAAGTCAAACATTTACTCACGTAGGTGGCTATATCGGCTTTCATGTTGGGCCACCAATACGCAGCTTTAAGGTCTTGATACATCTTATCCGAACCCGGATGGACAGAGTATCGGGATTTGTGAGCTTCGTCCATGACTAGCTCTCTGAGGTTTCCGTAGAGAGGTACCCATATGTGATTCATGAAATACCGGGCTCCATTGGGTTTTACTTCCCAATCGCGTTCCATTTTTCCCACCGATTCGGCTTTGATGGTTTCCTCCTTAACAGCTTCTAACTGGGCGTCGCGTATTTGTTCGGGTAGCCCCGAATGAATAGTGAGTTGTAGTGCTCGTACGCGATGAGGTTTCAAGTGTTCCTTCCTACTGAGGGCATCAGCTACCACGTTAGCTTTACCCGGGTGATACCGAATGGCACACTCATAATCGTTCAAGAGTTCGACCCAGCGACGCTGTCGCATGTTCAACTCCTTCTGATCAAAGATGTGTTGGAGGCTCTTGTGGTCCGTAAAGATTGTGCACTTCGTTCCATAGAGGTAGTGTCTCCAAATCTTAAGTGCAAACACTACTGCTCCCAATTCCAGGTCATGCGTCGTGTAGTTTTTCTCGTGAACCTTCAGTTGTCGCGACGCATACGCGATGACCTTATCGCGTTGCATGAGTACGCATCCCAATCCCTGAATGGAAGCATCACAATACACTACAAAGTCATCTGTCCCTTCCGGCAAGGACAGAATGGGTGCACTGCAAAGTTTCTGTTTCAGCAATTGAAATGCTGCTTCTTGCTTGTCACCCCAAGCATACTTGATGCCTTTCTGGGTGAGGGTAGTAAGTGGTTGTGCGATCTTTGAAATCCCCTCGATGAAACGTCTGTAGTAACCAGCCAATCCCAAAAATTGGCGGATCTCCGTCGGTGTCTTGGGTGCTTCCCAGTTTTTGATGGCTTCAATCTTGGCAGGGTCTACGTGGATACCACTTTCATTAACGATATGCCCGAGAAACTGAACTTCCCGAATCCAGAAATCACACTTCGAAAGCTTGGCATATAGTTTTTCCTGTTGGAGTAATCCCAACAGTAATCGTAGATGTTCAGCATGTTCTTCTTCACTTTTGGAGTAGATGAGTATGTCATCGATGAACACAATGACAAACTTGTCGAGGTATGGTTTACACACGCGGTTCATGAGGTCCATGAACACCGCGGGTGCGTTGGTGAGACCGAATGGCATGACCAAGAACTCGTAATGGCCATACCAAGTGCGAAATGCCGTCTTGGCGATATCCTCCTCCCTGACGCGTAGCTGGTGGTAACCGGACCGTAAATCAATCTTAGAGTAGTAACTTGACCCTTGAATTGGTCGAATAGATCGTCGATGCGAGGTAACGGGTATCAGTTCTTGACGGTAACCTTGTTGAGTTCCCTGTAGTCGATGCACATGCGGAAAGTCCCGTCCTTCTTCTTGACAAAAAGGACTGGAGCTCCCCATGGCGAAACGCTTGGTCGGATAAATCCTTTTTCTAATAGCTCCTGAAGTTGGGTAGACAGCTCCTGCAGCTCGGCTGGAGCTAGGCGGTATGGAGCCTTGGCAATAGGAGTTGCATTGTTTGCCAATTCGATTTCGAACTCCAATTGTCGATGGGGTGGAAGACAGGTAGTTCTTCTGGGAATACATCGGAAAAATCACGGACGACAGGGATGTCTTCTACACGTTTCTCGTCCTTAGGCTGTTCGGTAATCAGTGCGAGTAAAGCGAAGGAGTTCTTTCTCCGAAGATACTTCTGCGCTTGCATGTAAGAGATGATGTTGGTGACGGCGCTTGCCTTATCGCCTTGTACCGTTAGGATTTCGTCGTTAGAGAGCGGAATACGGATAGATTTTTCGAAGCAGAGAACTTCAGCTCGGACGTCGGATAGCCAGTCCATTCCGACTACCACGTCAAAACTACCCAGGGTAGTTGTCATCAGATCAATGGTAAAGGTGTGGCCCGCGAGTTTGAGTTGACAGCCGGATACTATTTAGGTCACATCTACAGATTTACCATCGGCTAATTCTATAACATAAGGGGTCTCTAATGGTTTAAGCGTGAGATTTAGGTTCCTCCTAAAAGACTCAGATATAAAGCTCCTATCCGCACCCGTATCAAAAAGCACAGAAGCAAAATGTTCATTAAGGGGAAACTTACCGGTGACCACGTTCGAGTCGTTTCTGGCCTCTCCGCGGCCCAATGTAAATGCGCGACCTTTGGCACCTCCTGTGCCACCGTTCCCATTATTGTTGTTGTTATTATTGTTGTTGTGTTTATTGTGGTTGTGGTTGTTTCCACCATTATTGTTGTTGTTACGCAACTGTGGGCAGTCTCTTCTGAAATGAGCAGTGCTACCACACTGATAGCATCCCCGATTAATACCCTGCTGCTGACCCTGGGGTTGATTTTGATTTTGTCGGGACATGATTTCCCCACGACAATCCTTTGCCGCATGTCCCACCTTGCCACATCGTTGGCAGCGGTTCCCGGCACAAGGGCTGTGATGATGAAGATTGCAGCGATTGCACTGCGGTTTTCGACCTACGTAGCCGCCTGCATTTTGGTTGTTGTTGTGGTTGTTGGCGGACTGATTTTGGTGACCCCGGTGGCTGTTGAAATGATTGAACCGCTTTTGGTTACCTTGCTGCGGATGAGATGACGAAGACTGTCGAATAGTTGAGTCTTCAAACTTTCTTTTGTTGTCCGGGGCAACTTCAGTTGTACCCCGTGCTGGCAGCTTCTTCTGTTCCACCGCCTTATCGGTGAGTTTGTGAGCCAATCGGATTGCTTGATGTTCAGTTACAGGGTTACTAGCCATTACCATACCCTGAATTTCCGGAACCAGACCCCCAAGATAGAACTCGAGTCTTTTCTCCACCGTGTTGGCCAATTCGGGACACAGAAATACTAAGTCATGGTGTTTTGCGGTGTAAGCTTCAATTTCCGATCCCACCATCTTGTGGTTCCATAAAGCTTGCTCCAATTGTTGCACTCTGTCTCGTGGACAGTACTCCTCTTTAATTAGGGCCTTGAACTCGGCCCATGCCATTGCATTCGCAGCTATAAGTCCACGTGTTTGGACTTGTGCATTCCACCATGTCAGTGCCCCATCTTCCAGTGTTGAGGCTGCGTATTTGACCTTGTTGGCCTCTAGGCAGTTGCACATTTCAAAAACGGATTCAGATTTTTTGATCCAGCGGACCAGTCCAATGGGTCCTTCCGCCCCCGAGAATTTGCTTGGCTTTGCGTCAAGGAACATCTTGTAGGGGTTAAAGCCCCCTCCTGCTGACAGAGAACAGGAAGTCAGCAAGGAATTTTACTAGCCTCACTATTAGATTTTCACGCGAAAATTTAATAATGGTTACCTGCCGGTTGGTTCTGAACACCCGCTAAAGCTGCGTTCACGTGCTCTTGAATCATGGCAGCTAGCTCTTCGGGCGTCAAGTTAAGGTTTCCACGTCTTCCAGTTGCCATTTAGATCTTCGAATCACAACACAAACACACCCCGATAAGTCTATATATCCAATATAGTTATCCTACTTCGTACTTTAATAATTATTAAGTTATGACAACTCAATATGTTAAATAGTCAAAAGATATACTTGATTAACTGAAATTTCAACGTCTTACAAAAGTGCAAATCAAACATACGAATTCACTATAATGTCTCAAGTTTAAACATAAGTGGGAAAATAAATAGACTGAAGGAAAATAAACAAAATAAACGAAACGTGTCAGTCGTCTACGTCTCCATCCCCCAAGTCACTGTCGTTGCCGTCATCCTGCACGGCATTTCCAGCTTCTACAGCTGGGTCCTCCTCCGGATCCTCCTCTGGATCCTCCTCAGGGTCCTCCTCTGGATCCTCTTCTGGATCCTCCTCTACCGCCACTGGAGGGGCCGGTGCTGGTGCAAGTGCTTGATTTTGCAGTTCCTGAATGTTCCAACTATTTTCCAGGACTCTGTCCTCAAGCCAGTCGGCTCTTATCTGCTCAGCACGCAGATCTCTGGCTATGGTGTTATGAGCTATCTTACTCGTATGATGCTCTTCCTCGAGCGAGTCGGTCTTACCTGTAAGTTGTCGGATCATCCATCCTTGTGCTAGGATGGTTTCGTGCATTCTTTCTAACTGTTTTTGTTGTGTATGTACCAGGATTCTAAGTATGTCAATTCCTATTTCTACAGGGTTAACCGGTTCAACCGGTACAGCAATGGTTGGACGTAACGACGACTCCTCCCCCAGAGCGAGCCTTTTCCTCGCAGCTGAGCGTGTCTCCACGCCATAAGGTGGTATGGGTTCCACCATGGGTGCCTTTCCTGGTGCCCTTGGTGGCGTAAGTCTGTCGGATGATGATGATGACGATGAGGATGATGATGACATTGCCTGTTAGGTCGTGTAGTTAGTTACGAGTTGTTTTCATTTCTTATTATGAAGGCATAATCTACAAAACACAGTTGTGGTATATTACATAACAAGATAAAATAGTTCGGTGCCAAATTAAGTCTAGTGTCGTGAAATCAGCTATAGTTTAGATCTACTTCTAATGCAAACCTGGTTCTCTATAGCTAGTGGCTCTGATACCAATCTGTCACACCCTCAATTTCCACTTGCGGGGTTTTACCGCGAGGCGTGTGAACAAACCAGAATCTAAAACAATAGTACGTCGAACGACTCTATATGATTTGATAATACGTTTTCCAAAATCATTTGTTGTAGATTTTATATTGTCCAAATTAGTTACCAATATTTAGCAGAAGCATCAGTTTTTAAAGTTTGAGCGGAAGCATAAATAAGTAGTGAAGCGGGCGCCAACACAAACGCCAAAACAAATGAAAAACCCCAAAACAATAATTATAAATAAGACTCGATAAAAGATGTCTTGTTCAATGCATGTGCGTGCACCTAGAGCTCCTAGCGTCCTGAGAAACATGTAAAGAAACAAGTGTCAACATTAAAGATGAGTGAGTTCACAGGTTTTCATAAATTCGTTTGTTCGGTTATAGTTTGTTTTCTCCGTTATCCCTAACCCGGGATAACGTATTAGTTCCATTATTCGAACCCGGAATAATAAGTTGTTGCTTCCAATATTCCAACCCGGAATATTAAGTTGTTGTTTCCATTATTCCAAACCCGGAATAATAAGTTGTTGCTTCCAATATTCCAAACCCGGAATATTAAGTTGTTGTTTCCATTATTCCAAACCCGGAATAATACAGTTGATTCGTAATTAAGTTCAATGTTAACATATATAGGTAGCTAGCTAAAGTTATGTCACGTAAGTGTTCGCGATCGAAGCTAACTGTTGTGCCTCCGTTTTGCCAGGCCTATCACTGACCATGGCGAGGTTAGGCCGAATTATTCACCCGTTGACCATACCCGGTCGGCTAGCGCGACTAGCTCGGATGGGGCTTGTCGGGCCCAGTAGTACTACTTATAACTCCCCCGCTATTAAACCTAATACTAACGATCCGAGAGATTGACGAGGACTTAAGTGATAAAGCTGCTTAGTGACCATAACATTACATTAACATTAACTTAGTTACCGAATAGTTATGTGACGTTAAATTCGTATAACGTAAAGAGATTGAGTTTGAGAGTGTATACATGTTTCTCCCCCTGTTGTTTAAAAACCGGATAAAGTTAGGGGCCGTGAACTCACCTTTATTTGCTCGGTTAGTGTAGGAAAGATGTTATAAGAGATGGGACCGCTAGTTGCGTCCTAACAAACCAATTAATTCCATGTCAGTGTGTGAACACACCAATACAAATTCTACACGTAATTTACGCACAAAGTGATACACACCAACAACATATCTAACACTCAAACATGTATGCAAGTATCCTCATGTGATCATAGTAATCAAACAACTTATCATGAACATAATCCAATCCATGCAACACTTTGGTGCACACAATCACAAGTTATCAAATTTCAGCTTAACACTCATTATTCAGCTGTTTTCTAGGATTTTTATAAAATAGTTCCAACGTTCCAAAAATTCCAATATTTTTACAGTAGGTGACATTTATACTATAGAAATTTATATAAATTTTCCAAGTCCTAAATCTTTACCAATTAACCATAAATATTAATATGCTAGGCTGTAGTCAGATTTATCACTTTCTGACTGCAGTCCACGGAAGAATTTATTTAAAAATCACCGATCGTCCAATTAACAAAATTCCAGTTGGAGTTGCCCTGAAATTTCCATACCTAGTTGCTGTACAAAATTCATGACTCAACTCCCTACTGATTTTAAAATCCAACTTGATAAACAACCAACAAAATTTCAGAATTTTCACAGCTTTAGTTACTGAACTTATTTGGCCCTTTAAAAATATCAAACGACTTCAGAAAATTATGAATCCAGCGCCATTAGATTCCTTATTCAAATCTCTACGTTCTAGATATCAGAAAATCCGTTTTTCGACAACTAATGACCGAGTTACAGCCAGATGAAGTCGGCTGTAACTATTACTCAGCAATTGTTTTCAGCATATTATTATTACAACTTGCATAAACCGTTCCTATTGATCAACCTAAGCGAGCAAAACCGATTTCTAATCATAGATCACTACTAATAACTTATCCATGCAAACCCTAGTTCTTACTTCTAGTTTTTACAAACAACCATATTCGCAAACTCACAAGTTCCGCAAACAATTATACATGCAAACAATGGATAGTTCAGCCGATTACTTACAACACATATAATCCGAAAACAACACAATCAAAACACATGTATTCCGAATATGATATGACAAATTCAAATCTTTTAACGGTAAGGTAAACGAACCGTGAGTAAAATAAGGAACCGGTGATCAACGATGCTTGCGGCCGAGAGATGATGATGAAGTAGAGTGTTTGTGATCGAGGAACTGATCAATGGGCTGATCTCGCGACCGAATGGAATAACAAGGGCTGATCAGATCAAGGTGATGAAGAACGAGGTTGCTTGCGATCGAAGAGGTGATCAAGTGGAAGAGATGGGCTGTTTTGCGATCGGAGAGAGCCACTGACGGCTGTTTTTCTTTAGGGTTTTGTGGTTTTGTGAATGAATGCATGTGAGTTTGTATATATAGGCGCAACAGGATGATAAGGGTTACGGTTTTAGTTGGAGCTCGTGGCCGAGAGACTAGGGCGGTCGGTTTGGTTTTGATCTTGTGGCCGAGGACTTGGGTTGCATGCATTGGGTTTTCGGTTTGGGTTGTTCTCGGCCGAGTCGTTGGAGTTTAAAGTTTAAAACTTGGTTAACTCCTAGAGTCACAAGGAATCGAGGTTGGTACGTGTCGCGGTTCGGTTCAGTTCGTGTACATATCTACCATAATTATTCTATAACTAAAAGAATCACACAACACACATCACGTATTCATTTAACTCGTACACGTTTAATACTTAGCATATACTTTATTCGACAAGTGTCGCGTTTAAGTTATCCGAAAAACCCGGGATATCACACATAAAAGGTGAAATCACATTGTTACAAGTTTTAAATTACCATTACCAACATAGTTAAAAAAACATTTATCCAAAATAGAATAGTGTTTTCATCACAGTTTCATGTTGAGGCTTTGATCCCTATATACCCAATGAGATTAGGATATAAAGAGCAAACCTTCCAAAAGTAATACATTGTTGTCTTGAAAGTCCCACACCCAGATCCTATCACCAGCTCAAGTCCTGCGTCCTGAAACACATGTAATTTTAAAAGTCAACATAAAGTTGGCGAGTTCATGTAGTTTAATGCTTTCGTATCAAAATGTCATCCTTAAAAACCTGTATTGAAATCCAAGTATGTTATTAGCATCAATGAGTTAATTAAGGATCTATCAGTGTGTCGCGAGCACCTTGACATACTTGTGCCATAAGTAAGTAACCAATCCGAGACTACTTTGACATCATTGGGATCACAAAAGCACTCCGAAGGGTATACCAACCAGGAGTGGAATGGGTCTCAAACTCAATAGATCTACCTCTTTTGCACCTTGGTCACTAAGTGATTAATGGTTACTATTGTCATCATCCTACTTACGCACAGTGATCTGTTATCTGCTAACCCATAGCTAACATACTGTTTTGACATGACATGTATTTCCCCTCGATAGTTTAAAACAAAACTTGAAATAACTGAAAGGAGGGACATGAACTCATAGTTTTTGCGTTCATTTTAAGTCGTACAGTCTAACTCTTGGTGTCTGCAACGTAGGTAACCTACATGCGTATCGGTTTCATTAGACACCTAGGTCTCAATGGACCTTGTACACGTTGTTCATCTTGAATCCTTGTTATTTACTTACTTGTTATGATTAAACAACTTAAAATGTGATCTTAGTGTTGGTAGTTTGTTTGTTCGATTAATATTGTTATATATATTTCTTAAAAATATATATATATCATTATTCTTTTCAAATCATGTCTGAACTGGGCCTTGCCCTTCACATGTCATTGGGCCTAGCCCATGTCATTACGCCTTTGGTCCTAGCCCATGTTTTCTTGTCATTGGGCCTAGCCCATGTTTTCTTTTCATTGGGCCTAGCCCATGTATTTTATGTCTTTGGGCCTAGCCCATGTATTTTTATATGTTTTTGGTCCTTTATTAGTTTTGGGGCTCATTCATAACTATTATGGAATTTGGGCCCAATATATGATTTTCACAATTTGGGCCTAGCCCAAATGTATATATATGTAAGCCCATTTTTATTATAAGTGTTTACTTATAATATTACTAACATTTTAATACACTTAACTTTCCGGATTTTTCATTTCGATAACATATACATATATGTGAATGCGTAAATATATTTAGGCTTTGTGGGCATCGTTTATTACATGTTTGTTTCCATCGAGAACCGTTCGTTGTCGTTGACTTGAAAGTGAAATCTTGAATGTCCGCCTATTGTTCGCATTGCCTTAGGTGTCCGATTTATTGTTTGGACGCTTTATGAGGATGTATTTATTACAACACCAATGCTTAGTATGTTGTTTAAGTGTTTGTATTTTGTATAAGATTGGGTATTTTATAGTGTATACCCTAAGTTTCTATACATACATATACAATACACACATGTATACATATTATTTATTAGCAACATATATTGATACAAACACTTGTATGATTTTCCATATAAGAATATATATATATATTTGTAAAAATATTTATTTTTCTTATAAATATATATTTGTGACTTTATTTAAACACTTAGTTATTTATGGATAACCCTTGTCATTAAAGCCCACTTAATGACGTTTTAAGTTACTAATCACATTTATTCCCACTAATCATATTTTAATCGCGATTAGATTTTTAGAAAATTTCGCGATAGTTTCCAAAAAACTATGGCATTTTCCACGATTTAGAAATGTACTTAAAACATGTTTTAACTCATAATCATCATCAACAACTCATCTAATATTTATTTAACATAATCTACATATCATCATCCATGAATTTTTGTTGTTAAAAACCCTAATAAATCAAGAGGGTTTTTAATGTTCATTATTCTTTTCAAAACAATACTTTAGTAGGTTGTTTAAACAAGTTCATGCATGTAATCCCTTTGACTACTACACATTTTTGATGTGATTACAACTTATACCCATATGTTTATTTCTTATAAAAATCATTCTTATGTATAAAAATTATTTTTAAGTTATAGTATTTTACATGGATGATGCAAGTGATGATCTTGGTTAGATTTAAACTTTATCATGTTTAAATCCTTATTTTATACTAAATCATACGTATAGTATTTTACATGGATGATGCAAGTGATGATCTTACGTTTATCTCATAATATCAACATAAGCAACTTCAATATACATTCTAACAATCATATCAGCATGAAATCAACACAAAATAATCAATATTTATTGTTAATATTATGTAGTATTTTAGGGTTTTTATGTATCTTTTCTTGATTTTCAAGATGATCAACTTGTACACTAATAATCTAAGCATGAAATAAGTTAGATTATGGAGGAGTTTAGCTCACAATGGGTGCACAAGATTCTTGAAGATTATGGAAGAAAATAAGCTCCTTAGAAGACCCTAATGAACTCCATCCATGCAAGCTCCATTAGAGGTCTTGATCAAGCTTCAAAGTGTGATTAAAGTGGTGTTCTAAGGTAGCTTAATGGTGGTGCTATGGTGGATGTATGGAGCCGTGGGATAGGGAAGTAAGGAAGGAGAAGTTTGCAAATTTGTTTGTGAATAAATGATAAGAACACATGAGAATTCTTTATATAAAAATCATGCTATCTTTTCAAGATCATTACACATCTAAACACCATACTTCTAATCTCAAAATTTCAACAAAATCAAGTGGGGTGGGACCCACTTGTGACCGTCAACTAGGGGGGGTAAAGTGTAATTTATTTTTTACCACATGTTGAAATTTAAGATATTTTTGTGTTTACGTTAATTATGGTGATTAGGTTTAATCTTCTAGCATCTTAAGCATATAACTTGTGTTTAGGGTGTAATTATATGGCATTTAATCCATATGATCTTCCAAAATCAGTTTCGAATGACGGATATATTGCTAGATCATTCATCGTCGAAGTATTCACTAATAAACTGAACTATATATTTATTACCGGAAGCGTTTAATTTCAATTACCACAACTATATGGTGTCAAATTAGTGCATTTCCGGTACAAATATATTCACGACTAGTTCGCTAGATGAATACACGATGAATTAGGGTTGCCGATATGTCTTCCGTTCGACCGTTCGATCGATATCGGCACTTTTCTGATCCGCCGTCGAACTTTTCCGAAAGTTGTGTTTCCGTGACCTCATGTTAGTTGAATGGATTCCAAGTTCCAAATAATGCTTAACCAGTTCACTAGACGCTCGGATGAGGCTATCGGCCACTAAAATATTCGTCGTTTCGACGATCGGCCGCTTTCCGGTCGAATTGTGCACTCTTTGCCGAAAGATTGGAAACGATGCGTTATGCTCATTTTTGCTATTCTCACATTATTTTAGGATGTTTAGCATTGTTTATTCTTATCTTGAGATCTGGAATTCGCCGAATTAGTCTTGCGGACAAATCACCATTTGTCGCATTTTCGGTTGAAACGGACAATTTTGCAATTTAGTAGTTATACCGGAAAGTTATGTATTATTGTAATAGTTGTTCTCAAATATGTATTTTCATTTTTATATGGACTCAGGTATGGCCTTATCATGCCATTATATCTTGTTCGGATTCGTTTCAGCGGTTTTCCGACACGGTTAGTGTCAACGCATTTAGTGCATTCAGCACTTTCTACCAACACTTTTAGGGCATTGGTTTTGTCTGTTTCTCATCGTAACGGAAGTCAGTATATGTTGCCCTAATAATGTACGACTCAGTTTTGAATTTAAAGTACGATAATCATGCATGAGATTAAAATGCGGAATTAGTGATTACAACGTACGAAGTTTCCAGTTATTTGCCAGTTGTCACATATGGTGTGAGTGGTAAGAATTTTGGGAATGTGAGGGCGAGTGTCTATTAGAGACAGAACGTCTCACTGGTTGCCATGGAGACGAATCTCTGATTCTTGGTATGCATCTGAGTTATGAGGTTGAGGGGGAATGCGTCCCGATGGTCCTCCTCTCATTGGATCTTTTCCTCGTCCACTTTGTCCTCGTACACGTGGCGGCATTTTCCTGTTAAAAATTAAAAAAACAATACTAATAACTTAATAATGAAATGAGTAATCGTAGGTCAATGCCTAGACTCGGAAGTCTAAGGAATGTGCTCGTGTAAGTTTGAGACTAAACACAAAAGGCTAGTGTTTAATTCTCTCAAATGTTGGCTCTGATACCAACCCTGTCACACCGGATTTCCATCACCGAAATCCAAACACCGATGGGCCCAGGTGGGGAGTATCGTGACAACAGTTGATAACATCATAGTCAAAAATTAAACACGGCACATCGGAAGTCTTGGAGTAAAATTACTATTACAAACCGAATGTTCAAAAATACAAAATAATATACAAGCTTGTAATAGAAGATCCACAGGCGGATCATAAATTGTACAAGGAAAGAATATAAAACAGACTTTGGGCAGATTTAGGATTTGCAAGATCCTCTATCACTATCGAGCACTTACGGCCTATTTTAGTATTGTACCTGCAGATTAGTCTTTTGAAAATACGTCAGCTTTCGCTGGTAAATCCAACCAACTGACTCATTTTGAAAACATTTCAAAAAGGTTTAGGTGCGTATTAGCACAAAAATTCTTTTTATAACTTGGGTTAATTGACCGTCCAACCTTGTTAACAGATTTACATGTTTGTCATACATACGAGGCTCGGCACGAAAACCGAGACACAATTAATATACACACCACTTTGGACTCACGAAGGAGTAAATTACTCCCAATCTTGTGGGAATGCATAATTGAGCGTCTATTGGGTGTATGCCTACACCCGCACTAAGGTCTTGGCCATTTCGATTGTAATGAGCCGAGGATATCCAGGACACGGTAGTAAACCCCCGATGTTTAAATTACCAAAAAAAACTTACTAAAACAGAATATGCGGATTTCTATCCCGAACCGGCGTTCGATTAATCACATTTCCGACCAAGCGGGAATAATTTACCGTAACCCAAGCCCGTTTAGGGGAAATAAGTCGGGAGTATTTACCTGAGCTAGTCTTCTTTTAATTTTTAATAACTCAGCCATACACAAAAGGACAAAGTGCAGATAGTATTTACCGGCAAGTCTCTAGTCTGGATTATGGCATAAACTAACCAATTAAATACTAATGGTCTTTGTTTAAGTCATAGACTTAGACCGACTAGCGTAGTTAATCAAAACGTATGAAACTAGATTAAACGATGATTGGATAGAACGTAGTTTAATCCCAACAAGCACATTGACTTGTTTAATATGGGTAACCTATTAACATTCTGGATTTAGAGACTTAAATGACAAGGTTAAACCCGTTTCGGTTAATTTCCGTAAAAAATAGTTACATATACGTAACTGTGCGCATATTAGCGATATCGGGTAACCGAATAAGTCATGGACAAGTTCTATATGCCATTATATTTTAAATAAGTTAAGATATCAGTAGGATATCAACTTATATGCCCGTTAAGGTTTTAAAACGAAATTATGCCTCATAAGGGCAGTTTGGTAATTTTACACATAGTTTATAAAGTATTTGGGATTCTGAGTTTATAACATGTACCTACTATAAATATATTTAAAATAAGTTTTAAAATCAATAGGTAACAATTCTTGATCCATTAATATAGTTTAAAACCATGTTATGCGCCGAAACGGCGCTTATGTTGTAAAATGACGTTTTATGCGATGTTTAATGAAAACTGACCTTAGGGTCAGATTAAAATGTTTAAAATATGTTATTTAATATAACATATCAGTAGATAAATGATTTAGCTTGAAATATTTGATTAAAACTATTTTATAAGCCACGGGGGCTAAAATCGTCAATTATCGACATAGTTTAAGGACCTGTTTAAAAACTCAGTTTATAACTTGGTTTATCATCCCAAATAATCCTACTTATAATATCACATCATTATAAACTTATTTTCAAGTTCATTACTATTTAAAACCTTGTTTTATGCAACAAGGATATTTTGGTCAAAATGGCCTAATTATGGAACTTGCGCATAAACTTGGATTGTTATTATGATCATGTAATATAACTTCAGAGGGTTATGCTACATTGTATTATGATCATAATGCAACTTTAGATCAGTAAGTAACTAATCTAAATCAGGTCAGAATCGAAAGTCAATGCAGAAATCAAACTTCACGACTTTCGATTGCTAACCGACCCTAGAACTGAAATTGACGAGCCGAACATGTTCTTACATGTTCTAATAATTATTACAAACTTGTTTAAGTGTCAAAACAGGTTTCATAACATATATAAAGATCAATTTATAATTTTTCAAAAAAACGGCCTATTTGACTTTTTAATATCACAACTTTGACCCGTCAATTGGTCTAGGAAACGTGATCTTCAGGAGGTGCCTTTTATAGGGATTAACACCTACCTTATTACGATCGCTTAGCCATGTTCATTTCAAACAATGGCTGGACCATAATGGTCTTAACCGAAAGTCAAGGCGTTTTACGAAAACGCTTGACTTTTGGCTATAAAAGCGTAGAAACAAAAATGCAACAGCAAGGAACACTTACAAGAGGTTCCTAGAATGCAAGAGAACTAAGTTGGATGCTCCTTTCAGCTAGGAACTTTCAGAGGATGGAGAAGAGTGATTTAATGAGAAAGGTGCAAGTTGAAATGGTGAACTTAAGCACCTATTTATAGTTGGAGAGCTCAAAGGAGGTGAAGCCAGGTGTTTAGGGGTGTAAGAGGAAGCTTACAAGTGTCCCAAAACGTGGCATAGCTTATTAAAAGTCCATGGTTTCGATTTAATGGTTTTTGGAGCTTTGCTTGGCTGCCAAACAAATTTTCCGCAGCAGAGGCCTTCT
Organism: Scalesia atractyloides; assembly: GCA_947069175.1. Lineage (NCBI taxonomy): Eukaryota > Viridiplantae > Streptophyta > Magnoliopsida > Asterales > Asteraceae > Scalesia > Scalesia atractyloides. The sequence goes on along the minus strand of CAMTDV010000008.1, from coordinate 44,821,294 downwards.
CGCGCCCTGCGAGAGACCCAGGCCTGGTCTCTCGCGGCCTCGACCGCCCCTTGGCCAGTTTTAACTTTTGACACTTTTAATCCCTTAACTTATAAAAGCTTATAAAAACCTATTTAAACACCATTTTGGCACTTTTAGCCCCTCGTAACCATTACTTGGCATACCCGGGATTATGCTTGGACATTGTCGAGCTCTCGGTTCGTTAAAAGGTCACTCAGAGGTATAAATTAACATGTTGACACTTTTAATCCCTCCATTATCCAACTTTCACATATTTATAGTTGGAGAGTTCAAAGGAGGTAATGCCAGGTGGTTAGGGGTGTAAGAGGAAGGTTACAAGTGTCCCAAAACGCGTCATAGTTGATTACAAGTCCATGGTTTCGATTTAATGGTTTTTGGAGCTTTGCTTGGCTGCCAAACAAATTTTCTGCAGCAGAGGCCTTCTCGCGCGCTGTGAGAGGCCCAGGCCTAATCTCTCACGGCCCGCGACCGCACCTTGGTCATTTTCAACTTTTGACACTTTTAACCCCTTAACTTACAAAAGCTTATAAAAACCTATTTAAACACCATTTTGGCACTTTTAGTCCTCCGTAGCCAATACTTGGCATACCCGGGATTATGCCTGGGCATTGTCGAGCTCTCGGTTAGTTAAAAGGTCACTCAGAGGTAAAAATTAAGATGTTGACACTTTTAATCCTTCCATTATCCAACTTTCACATATTTACAAAATTGAACCCTCTCGTCCAACAAATGGCACGTATGAGAGTTTAGGACTTCACAAAGGATCACTCAGAGGCTTATGATAAGCATGTTGATTCCGATGTCACTCAGAGGCTGGGCATGTTGACATATCAGTCACTCAAAGGCCAAATTTCAAGCATGTTGACATATCAGTCACTCAGAGGAGGCCAAATTTCAAGCATGTTGACATATCAGTCACTCAGAGGCTAATGATTTAAGCATGTTGACATATCAGTCACTCAGAGGCTGTTATTTATTCATGTTGACATCGGACCGTCACTCAGAGGCTCGGTTTGAGCATGTTGACGCCTTTAGTCCTTACTAGTCTTTAATAGACTATATTTAAAATAAAACACGTGTCACTATACTATTGGACATAATTTTACAGGGTGTTACACAGACAAGTGAAAATACAAGTCCAATTTTTGCTTCTTCCCGAAGTTTGCCACCTATCTCCAATTTTTGACACCTAGCACTAATTTTGCCAAAGTTAATTTGGTGTTGACACATGTTAGGACACTAATCCATACTTGAGGACACTTTCATCACCTCCTTAATCCTAATACTATAAATACCTGATAGGCATTGCATGTAATAGGTAGCGGTTAGCTGTACATCTATTTAGTGTCTGTGCATATCTTGGATTTCTTTGAAAACAATGAGTTTCACTACTACTTAAACTTTTATGTTTCTAGGAGGAAACATAAACACACTTAGTTAATGTAGTTCCTTAGATTAGTTGTGTACTAAACACACTCGATATCACTAAAGTCCTTACACACTCAACCATTAATATGGGATGGCGAGATAATATTTGGTAGTACTACTGGGTTTGACAAACTCCACACCGTGCTACAACCCAGGCATGAAACGTTGACCTAACTCAATTTCTACGTTTGTGATATACGTGGTGACCACACCAAAACGCAATAGTCACTTGTTCCCTTGTTTAGTAACTTGAAAACAAGTTAGCTACCTAATTGATATAATTGAATTTTGTTTCTAAAAAATATATTTGTTTATTTAAGACTTGTGAACTCACCAACCTTATGTTGACACACTTTAGTATGTTTTTACACAGGTCGCTAAGGCTGGTAACTTAGATTGTTGCATTGAAGTGTTATTACGGTTACTTAAACTATTTCTTTAATATGCTAAAAATTATTTGGTTTCACCATGTTTGGAACTTAATACATTGGATTCCGGTGTTTAATTTAGACTTTGGTTGTTTGTTTTACAGCTTTTAAAACGCTATCACTTTCATATGTGATATTTGGTTATTTTCTTTTATTATAAATGTTCAATATGACTAGTGGCTAGATCCTGATTTGTCACACGCCTTACAATAAAAACCCGCTAGTGGAATTTGAGGGTATCTATATATGTATATATTGATACCGAGTTGTCAGAATCCATAGAATTCCGATAGAAATCGTACTTTTGGTGCGAGTTTCTCCACCAAAATTTGTACAAAGTAGATGAACATTTAAATAAGACATATCTCAAAAAAAATATCGAACCGACATTTATTCATCATGTGATCGCCATTTACAAAACTATTATTTTTTTTAACAAAAGCACATCATGTCAACGTTGGAGAACATCACACACATGTAAATTTGTTTACACTGATGTAAGATTTTTTATGCGTTTTTTTAAGTTACGTAATATAAAAAATATATAAAAAAACTTTTTCTCAAAAATCTCACGGTTTTCGCAACTTTGGTTAGTTCTCATTTTAACCTTTCTTTAACCTTTCCTTATATATACACACACACACACACACGATAGGTTCATTTGAGAACCATCCTTATTGCGATAACCACGAGAACTAATGTGAACACAAAAAATATATAATAAAGCACACAATTTTTATATATATATATATTTTTTAAAAGATCGCTATATTTGGTCACTAAAAAAATTCGAGTAACATTCATTGATGCACAAGTGCATATGTATCATTTCTTCCACAAATTCCGTTATACATTACCAAAATTATACAATTACACTTTCATTTACACTACTGTCCGTAATAAACTACTTTTTACATTACTAATATTAAAAATGCACATTTGCATTATTATATATAACCATGACATACGTGTTTTGGTACAAAAAATTTATGATTTTGAATTATCAAGTAGTCCCATATACATGTTTTGGTTAGTTATATCTAGTGGTTGACGTTTTGGTTATATGTGTCACTTCATGATGTAATATGCTGTTTGGATGGTATGAAGGGTGTTGATGTATATGTGCATAAAGTGAAAATATTATACATATTGGTAATGGTATTGTATTATTGGTGATATGAGGTAATGGTATTGTATTATTGATGGTAGGAGGTAATGGTAGTGTATTATGGGCGTCATGATGTATGAAAGGGAAAATGTTTTGGAAGTAGTGTAACAAAACACGTTATATCATGTTTATACATACAGATGCACATGTGCATTTCTAATATTAGTAATGTAAAACTTAGTGTATTACGGATGGTAGTGTAAATGAAAATGCAATTGTCTAATACTAGTAATGTATTATGGAATTGGTCAAAGAAATGATACATAAGCACATGTGCATCGATAACTATTACTAGATTTTTTAGTCACGAAAGATAGCGATTTAAATAAAAAGATATTAATAAAAATGTGTGTTTTTTATATTTTTTAGTTATTTTTTTTTGTGTTCACATTGATTCTCACGGTTCTCGCAATAAAGGTTGGTTCTTAACCAATCCTTATCCTATATATATAGGCTAAGTAATGGCATGAAACCTTAGTTGAGAGAAAACCACAAAAATTTGTATGTAGCATTTTTTTTTTTAAAATTTACACATGTAATATAAATGTTTTTATTGGTTTTTCACAAAAAAAATTAAAAGTGTTGAACCATTTTTTATAAATAAAACAATAAGTTTATGCGTAACAGCGCGTAACTCGTTTGTTGCATATATTACGCATAAAGTTTTTTTAATGGCTCGGTGTTTTTTTTATTTTTTGGTGCAAAACCCTTAAAAACAAATATATTACATGTGTTAGTTTTTTCAAAAAAAATTATTACATAGAAGTTGTTAGAGTTTTCTCCTAAACTATGGGTTTCTTTTATATCCTAACTCTCTCTCTCTCTCTCTATATATATATATATATATGACTACAAAGGGTAAATTTTGTGTGGTTGCACAAAAAAGGGTATAATCATCTATTTAATCACATAATGTTATTGTATATAAAATCATGTAAAATGCATATTACATGGTTACGCACTAGTACATAATTTAGTAACGTTATAAAAAAAATACGTAATCAAGTAGCTTGTAAAATGAAAAAATAAATAAAAGTTATGGGTGTGTTAAAATTGTTTTTATGGTGTAACTAAAAAAAGAAGTTATTACATATGAAAACGAGAATAATCAGGTAGCTTGTAAGTTACTCAAATTATAGAAAAGAAATTACTTGTTTTATGGTGTAATTTAAAAAAATATTAATATATGAAAAAGTTGTGAGTGTTTTAAAAATTTTGAGGGAAGCTAGTTTAAAAGTAAAAATATGACTTTTCCTTTTTTTAACCTTTCCTCACTTGTTTTTGAACGTGATTCAATTATTTGGTGACCACTTAAATCTCAATAGTTAAAATATTAGATTAGTGGCTCATCTTTTCTCTTACACTTTTTTGATAATAGTACTTTATATATATATATATAGATAGAAACAGGATGAGAAGAAAACGATTTGAATTGTGAAAACGGTGGAGAACGGATTTTGGTCGAACATGTGGCAGGGGGTGCTAAATGATATGCAAGGTACGGTTGTCATTGTGAAGTTTCCGCCCAATAAAGGGCGTTTTGATTTTGTTTCAAACAAAAATCCGAAAAAACCGTATTAGCTGTTACATTCTCTCCAGGCTTTCGAGATCTATGGCATGTAATGTCGATTCTGTTCTACAAAGTAATTTCGATGGTGTTTTGATATTTGTTTCTAGCAAATCATGTAACAGATATGGTACTTTCTTTCTTTATGGTTGTTTCAATAGAGTTTTTTTCTCAAAGTAATATTTGAAAATTACGTTTATTTTTTAATGTTGTTCTTCCTATATTCAATTTTTGGCATTTTCATTATAAATGTTAATTGTCATTTGGGATCTAATATATGCTTATTTTTTTACGATCAATGGCGTTAATTTGTAAACATCAGTTTTTACTATTTGTTGATTATTCAACTTATGGCGTTTTCATTAACTTATTTTAGGAAGACTGTTTTATCTATACTATATTAATAAGCATATCCAAGGGACTACTCAATGTAATTTGCCACTTCCCTTAAAATACCTTTAATGAATGATGAACAAGTATTTAAAGCACATGAATAGCAAAATTGAATTAACTTTCCAATTTACCTTGGGCGGCCAATATTTCATTCATCCCACTCATCCCAGCCGCACACTTTTCAAATCTCATTACACAACCAAATAACCCATCCTTTTCTCTCTTCAGACGATTTTGTAGATCTAGGGTTTATGGCATCTTCTCTCAAGATCGTTGATGTTCCAGGTATGGTTCTGAGTTTTTTGCATCCATTGTTACGTTTTTGTTTATTTTTGTTAGCATCTTACATTGTTGTTGATTTTTAAGCTCAGATCTGACTATTTTTCACTCTCAAGGGAAGATTTCAGCATGTTTTCATACATCATCGCTGCCGTACATGACGGTCGGAGTAACACCGGTGATAGAAAAGAAAAAAGAGGCAAACCCAGAAAGTACGATCAAGATCAGTCAATTGTTGTCAGAAAGGCTTTTTCTCCAGAACCCATCTCAACCAATGCACCACCGTTGGTGATTGACTATTCCACCGGAAAACTGGCAAAATCCGATCACCCTCCATCTGAAAAACTGGCAAGATTGAACCTTTAAGTAATTAAGATTATCTTTTGTTGGTATAGTCGGAGTCTCTTATGTAAATGTGAGGTGGGTATTATATTTAGTGAGCCTTTTCTAATAAAAGAAATCACCATCGACTTAAGTAGAAGTGATTTTCAGTCACCTTCGACTTACCTTCTTTTTGTATTATTTGTTTACGTTAAGGAGCGGAGTCATTGATAAATCAATGTTACTTCAAATTTAATGATTTAAGCAAAGAGGGATTTTTGGTGGTGATTTTGACTTACCTACGTCTTCAAAACGAACCTAGAAAAGTAAACTTAGAGACTTGGCTATTAGTCAACATCGCTCAGCGTTACATACAGGTCATGTTGACATATATCAATGGAAAGGTCATTCTGATGGGTAAGCTTTAGTTCATAAATTTGCTCTAACTGATTCATTGTTGATTTTTTGTATATTGATTTATTTTTGTAAATTGTTTTCTTTTGTAGGATTGATAGGTACAAAATGAAGATGGGATTGGTCCTTGCTGGTGGAAGTGGCAAGGTAGTGTCTATGCACATGTGTTAATATTATTAGTATCATCCATGACTTAAAGTTTATGTATTTTTTTTAAATTTAATTATATTTAGAGATGGTAGATAAAGGAAGACATTTTTCCTTGATAGTTCTATGTTCTTTTTGAGCATATAAGTGATGCTATTAATCTTCATGATGAATGTTATAGCTTCCTTAATATTTTTAGCCAGTTCATATTCTATGTCATGTTTTATTTTTGGCAAAGTTTTCATATTATTGTGCTACTGGATTATGCTATACTTATGCATTTCTTTATTAACCATCATGGGCTACACTTTTGCTAGGTGATGTGTCTTTAGTCTGTCGAAAGATATAATGTCTGGCTGAGTATTCTCTTCCACAAACAGGCTCTTTGATTGACTTTAATTTTGATAAGAGCAAGGTACTTTCTGTCTTTTTTTCTAGTAGATTTTGAAAGTCATTTTTCACCCTTTCAATCATCAACTTTCCACAAAAGTTTAAGGCAGTTTGTTAGTACTTTAAAATAATAATTATTTTTTTCTACTACATGCTTTCGAACCTTAGCTCTTGGCTGCATATTTGTAGCTTGTTGGATTAGTACAATGAAAGGAGAAGTATATTAACTTCACATAGTGGTCAATTTCCTAAAAGTGGTTGCATGTGGTAAACAATTTGTAAACCTAATCTTATATTTATTATCTTTTTGTTTATTTTTAGTTTAATTGCATGGTGTTAAAAAAGCATTTAATAGAGCATATCCTCTTTGATTGTAGCTATATAGATCCATAAGTTGTTGTTGGATGCAAAGACGGGAGAGCTTGTGTGTTTGATATGTATGGCAGGAAATGGTATAGAATCATAAAGTATGTACTTCATAAGTTGTTAGATGTTTATTAGTGAAGATTTGTTAGTAATTTGGACACGATCTGCTCTAAGTCAAACCGAACTAGCCGTCTGGCCCATTTTGCCTCCCTTAATTATATCCTCTGATGATTTGTTTGGTTTCAGTATAGACCTCGTTTTTATGCTAAACAGATACACTTTGGTCAGTTTTTGACTTGTGATAAAACAAAACCTGAATCTTGACACATTCATAAATCTTGAGCGCTCTTTGTTTACATGTAGATGAAACACTGCAAACAGAGCAGCTGCAACGCTGCAGCCAATGCAGTCGCAATGCCGCAACCAGCGCAACCGCAACAAGTTTATACGGTAAGCGATAGGTGTACTTCCACTAAAATGATTTCGTAAACTATATCTCAAGAAATAACATTAATATTAATCGTTATTGTTTGCAAATTAGATCAGCAACTGAGTCTAGCACGTCTGATTATGATGAAGAGAAATTGAAAGAAGGTTTAAATTGCGTGATATGTTTTCTTTGCTTTTTAGGGGGAAGATAGGTGGTTCTCTCCTAAGGCATACAAAACACAGGTTATTGGCGGCAGCCCGCCTTATTTAACATATAAGGAAACTTTATATGTTAAATCTACACATAACCTGTGTTTTGTAAGCCCTATGGAGAGAAGCACCCATCTTCCCCTTAAATATGGCGGGCTACTACACAAAACCTGTGTTTTGGCATCATCTGTTCCGTTAGAACATTTTGAGACCGTTGATACTTGAGTTAATAAAACTAGAAGGGATAAAAGTGTAACTTTTGATACTTGTACCAGTAGCGGCGTATTTAATGTCCCAACGTATTTAATAAATACGTTGGGTAGTCAGTGTGTGTATATTGGTGATCAATGAAAACCCCAGTCTAAGGTTCTTGGACAAGTTTTGGTGATTTATTTAGTGTTGTGATTGTTGTTCTTGTGCTAAATCTTAATATCCAGGTGCATTCAGTGATATATCATTTGGGATTCCATATACAACACTTGTTGTTTGATCCATACAAGAATCTTCATCTTCATCTTCATCTTTTGGTTTTTCTTAACTTTTACACATTCAAACAACTAATCTGTAGTTGTTTAGGTGATAACAATCAAACCACTATGATTCGAATCTGTTTTCGGACTCACAATTTGGTATCAGAGCCTTTATGCTCTTGATTGTTTGATTTTTCGTTAAGATTCTTCAAGTTTTGAAGGTTTTTAAAAAATTTTCAAAGTTTCAAAGTTTTTTAAATTTTTTGTCTTAAAATGGCTTGATCTGGTGTGTTTAATCATTGGGTTGTTGTTAATCACTGTTTTGGTAAACATCTGGGTCATTTTGGTACAAAGAAACATGGATTTTGAGTCGTTTTTGGGTATTAGAGGGTTTTTGTTCGTACTTAAACCCTGCTGGGTGTATTTAATTTTGAAGTCAGTGTAGATAAATTTGAATATAGCGTTTTTAACTTGAAGATCACGTAATTAACAAATACGCCGGCATTACACCAACGGGTTTGTTGATTTCCAGCGAAATAGTGTCAGCGTAATTAATCGAAGGCGACTTCGAAGTCAGTTATCAAAATCCTCAATGATTTTATCATGGTGATCGGCGAATTTAGCCAAACTCACGTTTGTTTTCTGAGTTCCAGCGGATTTAGCTATTGTCGTCGGGTCAAGTAGCCAAGCATCACTAGCGTATTTGCTATTTTCAGCGTATTTGCTCTCTGATCTCTCAAATTCCAGCGTATTTAATCCAAGATCAAGATTTTGAACTCGAAATCAACCAAAATGTCACTCAATCAACTTAATCCAATAGCCCAAGCCGAACCGGAGATAGGAACAACTACGAGACCTCCTAAGTTGAAAGGATATAAAGACTTCAGTAGCTGGAAGAATCGAATCAAAGCGTTCTTTGAGTATACAGACTATACTCAATGGATGTCTATCACTGTACGACCGCATGTTCCTATGGTAATTCACGATGATGTTCGAACAATCAACGAAGACCCTTCAACATTCACTGAGGAGGACATAACTCTCATTGAACGCGATCTTAAGGGTTACCGCCACTCTAACAATGGCTCTATCTAAGGATGATAACAATCTGTTTGAAGAATACACTTCATCTCACGAACTGTGGTTAGCCCTTATTGATCACTATGAAGGGAATGAAGAGTTGATGGATAACAAAAGATATATGATTCAGAAAGAATATGATATGATCGGGAGTGTTCGTGTAGAAAGCTTGTCAGATCATATTAGTCGATTTTTGAGCGTGCTAACAAAAATGAAGAAAGATGGCAATCCTGTTGCCAACTATGCCTCCATCAAGAAACTTTTAGACTCTCTTCCAAAAGAATGTAGCCTTCAATGTATGATGATCAAAAGAACCTTCTTGACCAGTACTACTCTTGTCACCCTTTCAGAACTGATGATGTCACTTAAGGCCTTCGAAATGCATGTAATCAAGATAGAAATGAATCAAGCAGGATACTCTCAGAAATCTATTCAATCTGCTGTTGCTGCTTCTGTTCCCAAAAATATGGTATTCCTTGCCCCCATAACCTCTTGTGGTTCAAATTCTCAAAGAACTAATGCATCTTACCCTAACGCTTCCGCAAGCTTTGCAAAGGCCCCATTATCTAAGGAGAAGACCACTATGGTTGGTGATGCTCAAGCACTCAAGATATCCACTGAACATGTTTCATTGTTTAACACCTTCCTGAGTAGCTATGAAGCTCTCAGGTCAGGTGAGCAAAAACAAATTTGCTCACTACTGAAGACATGCATCAGGTAGATCCAGATGATATGGAGGAAATGGACTTGAAGTGGGAAATGGCAATGATTACCCAGCTACTAAAGAAGTTTCAAGACAAACTGGAAAGAGACTAGCACCGGAAAAAGCCGGTTTCGACAAGTCCAAGCTAAGATGCTACAACTACAAGATTTTGGGTCACTTTAAGAGAGATGCCCCCTGTTGAAAACTGAAAATGCTGAAGTTGTTCCAACAAGAAGGAAAATAGCTATCGAGGGGTGTGAAAATGTTGCTGATAACACCCGAAAAGCAATGGTGGTGGAAGATTATGACTGGCAGAAGGAATAGCAAAATTCGGTAAAAGAAGAAGTCAATAAAGCACTCATGGTTAAAATCTCCACCGCACCTGTTGAGAAGCAAGCAGCAAGAATTCCCTAGGGCGTCAAAGGTTTGAAAAGCATAATCGCTCCTACTGAACAAACTACAGAAAAGGGAAGGAAGGAATCTAAGAAGGCTGAAACGAAAAAGACAGTCCAAGGAGCAACAAGCGACAACAAGAATGAGAAAGCTGGAACTTCTACAGCTGCCATGAAAGCTGAGTCTGCAAAAGACAAAGAGGATAAGGATTTGGTAAACATCATACCGTATGAATTTAAAGCAAAACTATGCTCCCAACCATGTTTGAACGTCATGGCACATTACAAATCACTCAACCGTAACCTGATTAGAAAAAAGAAAAGGTTTTGAATTTAATCAAGAATTGAAAGAAAACGAAGCTGCATATCAGAGAAAGTTAGTTGAACTCAACTTTGGCTAAGATGCAGACATTAAAAGAATTTGTTTTTATAAAAGATTTTATCATAAATAATCTAACAGAAAGATTAGAAAAATCTCAAAACTAAAATAACAAACTGCAAATCACAATTGATAAATGGAAAGTTAGTTAAAAGGCACTGGTTGATATTTAAAATTGATAACGACCGACATTCATGAAGGATGGGATTGGATACAAGGATAAGCTTGGAACTGAAAGAAAAAAATTTTCTCCTCCACATAGCAAAAACTATGTACCTATGCCATCACCTCATCTTAATAATGACTTAGTTAATAGATATGATATGTTTGCTCAAAATATCTTTCATAAAAATGAAATAATACTAACATTTCTTAAAGTAATGCAGATATGTTTAAGCGTAAAGAAGATGTGTGCGATGAGGATGATGACTGTGGAAGATGGAAAATACGAATTGGATACTCAGGCGACAGTTATTCCACAGTTAACTGGATTTCTTGGAACTGTAACAAGAAAAACAATACTTCTATTTGGGATAACTGTATTAGTTTGACTAGGATGGATGACTGTAATGGTTGTGTGCCTAAATTTAATATGCATGATGACTACATTTAACACTCACAACCACATGAACACCGTGGTTGAAAGTCATGACCTAAATTATGCTCTTAATGATGAAAATGTGGTGCTTGAATCTCCTGTATTTGTTCCAGAATTAAAGAAAAAGAGATTTGGGAAGTTCCTCACAAAGGAAATTCACAAGTTTATTCCATCATGTATAACTCTGATGAAGAATCAATGCAAGTCAGCAACAGTGAAGTCTTGAGCACAACAACTTCAAAAAGTGGTGAAGAAACATCAAGCGAAGATCAGGATTCTAACGGCTAAAGTGAAAATCAAGAATCAGCTTTATCATCACATAGCGAGAGTGATGAAGACTGCATTAAGAATTAAAATCGTCTTAACAAGAAAGTGAAGAAACTCAGAAGTTCAAGCTATCCTGCATCATCAGATAACGCTTCAAGCAATTCTAAACTCTCATCAATGCATAGTCATTTAAGACATACTACAAAACATTGCAAGAGAAAGAAATTTTCTAAACCTACACAAGATATTGTCAAAAGTTTCACCGAGCAATTCCATAACTTTTGAAAATCAGTCAAAGGCATAGTCAATTCATAATGTTTTTGGAAAAGAAAAGAAAATATTCTTGTTCAAAATCACAATAGATTAAACTTGAAACAAATCTGGATTCCGAAAACTAACGTATACATATTTTTGTTTGTTGTTGTCTAATAGAATAAATTACAAAAATGGCTCCAAATGCTCATGGAATACATTTGGCACGTGGAAAGTGGATGCTCAAGGCATATATGACCGGATTGAAGGACCTCCCGAAGAACTTTCAAGTCATCAAGGCGATTTCGTATCTTTCGCAAGAGATGAAAAGGGAGGGAAAATTGTTCCAATGGGAGACGTCGTATCTGAAGCACTTACATTGGAGAACGTCAATTATGTACTAGAATTGTGTTACAATCTCATGAGCGTATCACAAGTCTACGAGAAAGGAATTTCAGTGTTGTTCAACGATGTGGAATGTCTATTCCTCAAGCCCGAAGACTTCGTTCCTGCAGAACTCCTTAGCAGAATGGCGTAGCAGAACGGAAGAATAGAGCATTCATTGAAGCTGCTCGAACTATGCTTAAAGACTCCAAGCTTCCTATCATCTTCTTGGCGGAAGTAGTCAACGCACCATGCTATGTTTTGAATCAAGTTCTTATCGTTAAACCTCATGGAAAAATAGCCTATGAACTTCTTTTCAAAAGGAAGCTCTGATAGATTTCTTTAGACCATTTGGATGTTCCTGTACACTCCTCAACACTGAAGAAAATCTTATCAAGTTTGAAGCAGTTGGTGATGTGTGCTACTTCATGGGTTACTCATCTTCTCAGAAGGTGTATCGAGTTTACAATAAACAACCCAAGATGGTGATTGAATCATAAATCGAGTTTACAATAAACAACCCAAGATGGTGATTGAATCATACTATGTTGAGTTTCAAGAAAGAAACTCCACCAACACTGGAAATTCTCAAAACTTGTTTTATGATGTTGAGGTTGTTTTCAACACTTTCGACATTGATGAACCACTCCTTGAAACCGAACCTGCAGAAACAACACCAATAGAACCATTGTTTAATCCCTCAAACATTGGCTTCACTCCTTTTACAACTCGATTCACCCTAGTCTCTGCCGATCCAATCCTTCCTGTTGACGAAGCAAATGGCGACACTTCGGTTGAGAATGCATCTGCATGCGATGCTTCTTCTTCACAATCTATTGCGGATGAACCTCCAATTATCTACGTCGACAAACCCTTCATCAATCTACATCAACAAATTGAAACCTACACCAACGCAAGTTACGAGACAAATCAAAATCATCCCATTGAAAATGTTATTGGCCTTGTGGAAGATGGAGTTCGAACTCGTGGACAAACATATACCATCAACAATGGATTGTATGCTGCTTTTCTTTCAATGTCTGTACCCAGTGACATTGAAGAAGCTATTGAAGACTCCAGCTGGGTGCACGTTATGTAGGAAGAGTTATCTCACTTTCATAAACACAAATTCTGGGAACTCGTTGATCTACCAGATGTAAAGTATCCCATTGGCACCAAGTGGGTATTTCGTAAAAAAATGGATGATCGTGGTGTAGTCATCAAGAACAAGGCAAGATTGGTAGTTCAAAGCTTTTGACGGGAGGAAGGGATTGATTATGAGGAAGTTTTTGCTCTGTATTGCGTTTAGGAGCTATTAGAATATTCTTAGCATATGCTTCATACAAAAATTTCAAGGTGTTTCAGATGGATGTAAAGAGTGCGTTTCTATATGGGAAGGTGAAGGAAGAAGTCTATGTTTGCCAACCTCTGGGATTTGAAAGCCACACTTACACGACACTATAAGCTTGACAAAGCTCTCTATGGTCTTCATTAGGCTCCTCGAGCCTGGTATGAGACTTTGTCAACATATCTTTTGGAATGTGGATACACAAGAGGTAAAATCGATATGATTGTCTTCACGAAAAGGATCGGAGATATGTGATGCTGGTACAGATCTATGTAGACGATATTATTTTTGGGTCAATCGATGAGGCCCTATGCAAGGAGTTCGAGAAGGTTATGAAGGCAAAGTTCGAAATGAGCATGATGGGAGAACTCACATTTTTCATGGGATTGGAAGTGAAGCAGAGAGAAGATGATATCCTCATTCATCAAGCAAAGTACATCAGGGATATTCTTGCAAAGTATAGCATGAACGACTACAAAGCCGCCAGCACACCATTTACAGCTTAGACAGAATTCACATTTGTTCTTCAAGGAAAACCAGTAAAAAAGTCCTTCTATCGCTCGATGATAGGCTCGTTGATGTATCTAACAACAAGTAGGCCTGACATTATGTGGGCTGTTTGCATCTGTGCACAATTTCAGACGAATTCAAAAGAATCTCATGAAGCTGCTGTCAAATGATTTTTCGCTATCTGAAAGGAACACCCAAGCTCGGACTGTGGTATCCTAAAGATAGTAATTTTTATTTAATTGGCTATTCTGACAGTGATCATACAGGTTGCAAGGTTGACAGAAAGTCTGTCTCTGGAGGTTGTCAATTCTTAGGAAATCGACTCATATCATGGCAAAGGAAGAAGCAGACAACAGTTTCCACATCTACTGCCCAAGCCGAATATATGGCAGCTTACATTTGCTGCTCACAAGTTCTTTGGACACAAAATCAGTTGCTGGATTACGGAATCAACATCATGAAGTGATATTCATTGACAACGGGGCGTGTCTAGGAATTATGAAGAATCCTATCCAACACTCCAGAACAAAGCACATCAAAGTTCGCATTCATGCGATTAGAGATGCATACGAGAATTGATACATTCAAGTGGTGCCTTTGGATACTCCAGAACAAAGCACTTCGACAAAACCTGTTTCAACCAGTTGGTAACCTATTTGGAAATGGTCAATTTCCTTGAGTGGAAATGAATTGGGTCTTCATAACCGTTAAAAAAATATTTTCTCCAACATTAAATTTTTATTTTCAAGCACCGGACTCTCAAAAATCAAATTTTAGTGGGGAAGATTTCTAGAAAATGAGCATATTTTTTATGATTTGATCTTTCGATTGGTACCTGCTTAAGAAATGATAGAAAACTGCTGACACTTTGATTCTTCTTAAAACAGAAAAAAATGGAAAATCAAGATGTTAAGCAAGGAAAATCGAGGTGCCAAGCAACGACGTGTCAGTAGATTCAGCATACCATCGAGTAAACTGCGATTAGGGGACAAACGTTAATGCTTACACAAGAATTCTGGATAGCCACAATGTTGTGCAACTTGTGGGTAACACGTTGCGGCATATGGCTTAATGGTCTAAAACTTGCGTTGATAGATTGGCAAAGTCTGAGATTTCGGGTATTTATATTGACTAATCATTCGGGGATATCATAATTGCTCTTCTGCTGCATCCAGATATATGCTGACCTACACAAAATTATGATATCTTTATAGAAGAGCCAATGTGTCAAAAACCCTACACAGATGAAGCTCCCATTAACAATCATTCAAGTACTAAATCATACCGTCTATGGCATTTGCCTTAGCCCTCATTAGACATTGGTCTCTCTGCTGTACGAAAGTACTGAACAGATGATCAGTTGTCTATGGTTGAAATTTAAAAAGAATGAAGTTAATATACTCACATGCTAAGAGGAATCTTTGTGCATACCTTGATCGTGGGGGTATGTCCTGACGTGGGACTCACGGGTACAACATTCTATATGTCTAGCTTGAGTTAGGGCCAATGCAATTCTTGTAAATATTACCACAACATAATAGAACGCTCACCGAAAGCAAGTTGAAAGAAGGGTGCATGGATTTAACGGGACAAACATACTGACAGTTTCTCTTGTGCCTTGATTATTCAATATCTTATATATATAACAAACTAACAAGTGTTGCCAATATGATCTTTTGTAGGAAAGTCATAGGATTTGAATCAAAAGAAATATGTGAAAAAGGAAGCTCCGTGGCTCTAAAAATGATTTTTGGGGTCTAAAATTGCAAATTTGTGTTTTTCTTAAACTTATTTTCGGATTTTGCACTATTATTAGCTAAAAAGGGCACATTTTTCAAAAAAAGGTTAAGATTTTCGAGCGTATTTACGTTGGCACATATTTAAGTACCTATACTTTATTTTCAAATCTTCTTTCTTTTCTTTTATGCTTATCTGCTTCATCCTCTCAATCTAAATATACCAATTCACATTGCAATCACAAGTCTCAGAATCAGTTAGCTTATTGTTCATAGAATACGGTACGTTTGTCAAGATTAAGTGTTGATTGTTAAATGTTTAATCCTGAGAAACCACGTACAAAACTAAGACAATCAACAGTTTGCTTAAATCAGGTTTCAAAGGCTTTGAAAGGGTTTATCAAGAAATATTTGAATACAACACATTTAATTTGAGTATGGCGTATTTATGTTTGATGGCAGCATAATACTCATTCATCAATGGATCGCGCATTTAATTCGGGAATGCGAGTTCGAGCAACCGACATATTTGACAAATATGCCGGTCAAACCAGTGTAGATAAACATCTACGCTAACTGTTATCTCAAAACTAGATTTAAATCCACGACCTACGATCAACGTAAATGAGTTACAACCGGCGTATATATTATTTCGCTTGGCTTATATGTGTCACATGTTCGGTGTATATAAATCATGTTACCGGCGCATTTAGCAGCGGATATACCTGCGCACATAATTATAGTCGCTATATTTTTAACCCCAAAATTTAGCGTTTGTAATGGATTGGATGTCAAGAAGCATAATAAGTTATGCTGATCAAGCAAATCCGAAGATCTACTGCATTCACATAGAAGAATTTTGGAGAACCGCAAGAGTGAGAACAGTAAATCAAGTCAAGCATATCACATCAACAGTACGTTACAAAGAGACAGAAGAGCGAATACGAAAAGTTCTCAGCCTCGGAGACAATTTTAGTGACCCAATAAAGTTGAGTAAAGAGGCAATTCTGGAAGGATTCCATGGAATGAACTATGTAGGTGATTTTAGAGGGAAGAATGAGATAAAGAAGACTGGCCTCACAAAAGATAGGAGATTTATCTTACACACATTTTGCATGAGCATCTGTCAAAGAAAAGGTGGGTACAATGGTCTCAATATGGAATGGTCTGCGACAATGCTGAATCTATGTACCAACCAACCATTTAACATTTCAGGCCTAATCTTCTACTGCATGGTCAACATTCGTACAACTGCTCATTGACGATTAGCACAAGAACTTGCCGCATGATGGAAATTTATCCCAGTTTCAGCTTGCCAAAGGACGACAAATCACAAAGCTAAAACAAAAGAATGGGTAATGTTGCATACTTGATGTATAGAGAAGAATGTGACAAATGGAAAATAATTCCGTACTTCCTAATCACTACTTTTAGTACATAATCTCTTGCATTATATCGTAATTTGATTACTTAACTGAGTCGTACGTCATATCATAAGCGTAGGACAAGTGAATCATGCCATAACATATATTGTTTTCCGTTATGACGCGAAATAAACCAACCAATGCCCTAAAAGTGTTGGGCGCACTATTCGCAGTTGCACTATTTATGTCAGCAAAACCGCTAAAATGAAACAGAACAACGAATAACGGTATACTTATGCCATAATTGAGTCCATATATATATGAAAACACTAATATGGGAACACCTATTTCAAAAATACATAACTTTCCGGTACAACGCCTAATTTGCAAAATTGCCGTTTCGACCAAAAAGGCGACAATTTTAGTTTGTCCACAATATTAATTCAGTATATTCCGGATTCCAGAGTTATAACAAAACAATGTTGAACATCCTAAAACAATATTAGAATATCAGAAATACATAAAAGACATTGTTTCCGGTCATGCGACAAGCAGTGCACAACTTGATAGGAAAGCGACCAACTATTGAACCGACAAAGATAGCAAAAGACACACATGAGACCAAACTCTCATTCAACTACCAACTGACAATGCTTGAAAAGCTTTAAGGTTGGTCAAATTTAAATCATTAAACTTCAAAGCTTGTCAAACTTCAACCATTTATGAAGATCCAATTGTTTTCTGGCTTATAATCAGGATGTTGGGTAGGATAGACTTGAGTTCCATCATACGTTAATAAAAAATAAACTAGAAGCAAAATCTCTTTTGCTTTTATAAAATATATATTAAACCCACCTAAATTCTTTTTGGTATTTTTCAAATTTTAAATGTAAGGACAGAAAGCAATAAATAAATATTTACAAACATTCTTTTTGCGAATTTCAAGGATAAGAGAAACATATTAGTATACGGTCATGTCAAAACACACTTGTTGTTTGATTAGTTATCATTTAAATAAGTATCCTATATCCATTATCGGTATTGTTGTCCATGTAAGCTCAACTTATCAGTGTGGTTAGGGGATACGATTAATGTATGATTTATACTTACCGACCAGTGTTCATCCACTTCACGGCACATTCCCGTATCAAGATATGCACGAGAGAAAATCTTACCGGTGAGTAAATTGTTTATCATCTGTTTTGACGAATATGATGTCAGATACTCACTTATTTTGATTGAAAACAAGCCCTATGTGATTAAATCACTTATTCATGAGGAACTAGATTTTCAGATGCATGCAGGACACATGAGTAAGTCCGTGAACAAGTTAGTACCATCATACCGACAAAGAGACGAACTTAGCCCCCACATAAAGCTGTGATATTTTATCACTTATTTTTGGGTGAATGTGATATGTTTATCACTTATTGATGAGCGTATGCAATATTTACACGTATGTATGGTATCATGGAACTTCTAGAGTTGCGTCACCGTTATTTTTCGGTAAAAGATTCAACCATGATACCCAGATGATAAACAAGAATAAAGACCGCGTATCTCAGATCCTCAGCATACTATCAAATGAAATTTCAGTACCAAGACTATATGCCAATGAATGGTTCCCACCTGGTCTTCAGTCGATTATGTTTATATCACCCCACTTTAAAATGATTGTGAGCCTACCGAAACATTGAATATAGAGCTACTTATCATTTTTAATTTTAAGTTCAAAGAGGTTTTGACAGACCCTAATTTACTATCATTTTCTCTTTTTTCTGCAAGGAAATTCTATTGGTGCATAATGTCTATTGCCTACATCTAGGATATATCTGTAATGTTTATAAACTTTACGCGTTAATGTTTAAATGTGAAAATGGAAATTTTATATGTTTTGATTCTTTGATTCGCATGAAATAATACAGATTTCGTACGAGTGAGTCACTCGTACGAAATACAGTTTCGTATGAAACATAGATGTTTGTTTTGCACGCACTTCGGTACGAGTCATGTCGACCTATAAATAGGGAAGTGTTGTGCTAGAGCTAGTAAGTGATTTGTCAATTCGTACGGCGAAGCTCTGCCAGTTTGTTTACTTGCGTCTGTATTTGAATGTCATTAATACATCAGAAGTAGTTAAAACAGTAAGTACTATCTTGTTTGTCATGTCTACCTCTCTAGCAATGAATTCCACCTCTGCTATTTGAGCGAGATCAGGTCGATTGCTCATTTCGGGAGCTCGATCCCCGTTCACAAGTGGTATCAGAGCCATGAGATCTGATCTACAGATAGACAACAAATAGTTACGAGTTACTGTGGTTCAGACTTGGATATATCTTCATCTTCATCATTTTTCTGACCTTTGCTTGATTTTGGACAAATAAAATTCATGGACAAAATGGACTAGGATTTCAGTAATTGAAGTTAATCTTCAATCTAATCAATCCATATCATAATTCGGACTTAAAATTGAACTAAATCATGTTGAAATCTATAAAATTTGATCAGTTTGAAGTTTGAATCAGTTTCGTAGGAGTTTCGCACGAAATAAATTTGTTTTGATTTTTGTACGAGCTAGTTTAAAATTCATACGAATCAGTGCAAATTCACAGAATCTTGTAAAATTTTTCAGAATTTCAATCGTACAAAAATTCAACCGCCCAAAATTAACTCGTTCAAAAACACATGTTTCGTACAAAGTGGTTTGATTCGTACGAAATCATACTTTTATGAAAAAACATCTAAATCGTACAAAACTGTTTCGTATAAAATGTTGTTTTTGTGAGAATATCTGAAACGTATAAAAACAGCTGTTTCGTGCAAAATATTTGTTTCGTACGAAACATCTTGTCCCCACAAAAATTTGTCTAATCTGATCATCTTGTTTTTGAAATGCGTGTTCTAAATTCTTCACATCGGTTGTTACCACTGCAGCAGCCCAAAACATCAATTTAGAGAATAAAATGGGAACAATGATGAAACCTCCAAAGCTTATGAATCTAGAAGACTTTGATAGTTGGAGTGAGAGGTTTATGAACTGGGTTCAAGCTAACCACTTTACTTGCTGGTTTGCTATCGAGGCAAAATATATCGCACCAGTTGGTGAAAATGGGCTTGAGAAGACCCTTGCTCAATTCTCTGATGTTGAACGGGAAAGAGTTATCAACAAAAAGAAAATGATGAATATTCTTCAGCAATCAATTAAAGAAGACATCTTGGCTGTAGTGCAACATGATGATGATGCGCAATCTTTATGGAATGCTCTTCAACTTAAATTTCAAGGAAGTGCTCAACTCCGCAAAAGCAAAAGGGCATTATTAAGCAAAGAGTTCGATGTATTCACACTAATCAAAGGAGAAACAGTAAAACAGCTGATTGAGTGATACTGTCATCTGGTGGTTCATATGAAGAGAATGGGAATTGTGAAGACAAATGAAGAGCTTGTTGATAAGCTAGCGGATTCTCTGCCACAAGGTGAATGGTTGACTTACTTAACCATCTTGAAGAATTGAGTTGAATACAACAATTTCTCGTTGCGTCGCTTTATCGAAAGATTGGAAGGTCACGAATTAGAGATGCAAAAGATGGCTAAAAACAAGACTGTTCAAGTGCAACAAGATGTTAATTTTTATTTCAAAAACAGTTCTGCTGCTCAAATCCAAGCGCAAAAGATTCAAACTGCGTTCAATGCATATAGTTCACCAAACACACCTCCAACTCAGTCAAGTGGTTTCCAATCATTCCCAACAGTTGATCCGAATACACCTTCAAGTCAACAATCTTCTTTTGGATCAAATCAATCTCAGAACAATCAAGCCACTCTATCATCAAATGCAAATCAAAGAGTTTTGTAATGTAATATTGCCGTTGACTTTCAGAATGCGCAAAATTTTGACGAAAAGACAGCAAAACAACATATGTCTCTACTTGCTTCAGTTCTTGAGTCATATGACAGTCTTGTTGCTGGAAAGATTGGAAATTTTGAAATAACACGTGAAGACTAAGATCAAATTGATCCAGTTGAAATGGAGTTTATAGATATAAAATGGTGTATGGCTTCAATCGTTCGACGTGCACAAAGATTTATAGAAATCACTGGTAAAGAAAATTTGGGAGGTTTGGATGGGAAACTTGGATTTGATAAATCCAAAGTTACTTGTTTCAAGTGTCGGGAGAAAGGTCACTTTAAAAGAGAATGTCCAAACCGAGAGGTTCAAGGAAATCATAATCCTTTTGCCGATGACTATTACAAAAGAGCGATCTACCAATGACCACAACCAAGAACAAGAATCGTGCCGATTGAAGATAAGCAACCTGAAACTAAAGATAAGGCTTTGGTGGTTGCACAAGAAGACGAAGGGTTTAATTGGAACAAGTTTATTTCGAAAGGAGAAAGTTTGGCATTGGTGGCTGAAATTATTGAGCAAATGGAAGGAAAATCGGAGGCATCTTTTGATGAAGGACCTGAGGATGATGATTATTACTATCATACTTCATCAGAGGAAGAGGAACTTTTGAATGGTCCATTCAAACATCTTTTGCCTAACGATGTTTTAAAAACTTTTGCAGGATATTTCGCACCTAGCCAACATTAAACAGATGAAGAGCAAAAGAAACCGGTCGAAGATGTCAAAGTTAATGAGAAAAAAGAAGTGCTGAAAGGAGACGTCATTAAAGCTTGCATGGCTAATGACAATGAGTTAAACAAGTCATCTGAGAATGAAAAATCTTGTTCAAAGTGTGATGAACCATGTGGTGAGTGTCTTGTAAAGGACAAAAGATTTGCTGAATTACAAAGTTTAACAGACAATTTTTCAAGCGATTACAAATCCACAAAGGAAGCTTATGACAAATTGAGTGCGTATGGTAAGCAATATAATAAAGCACTCAGAGAAAATGACGCAACACTTATGATGCTTAAAGCAACATTGATGAATAAACAAATGGCAATTAATATTCATCTAAACACTATTGCTGAGCTCAAAAGTGAGCTTGAGAAAATGAGAATTGAAACCAAACGAGTTAACAAATTGTTAATTACTTATACCACAAGCTCATACGTCATAGATCATATTTTACCAAAAATAAAAAATACTGAGGAATCTAAAAATGGTGAAATAAAAAGTGATAGTTATGATCGAGTTCCTCCACCCATGTGGAACAGTTATGCATGCAAAAATACATCTGAGGTGGAAAAGGCGCTAAATCTTAATTGAAAACCGAACAGCTGCCTGTGGATATCGATGTAACTTACAATAAAAATGATAGTGAAGGTGATTCTGAAGTGGTAAATAATGTGGTTGACAAAGTTTTAGAAAATAAATCTGAAGTGGCTGAGTATGAAAATCTGAGAAGTCAAAGTCTGCTGATATATCAGAAAATAGTTTAAATGATGATCCCAATGTCATAGTTTATAAAATGAAAGGGTTTGATAAACTATTTTCGGATGAGGATTTTCCAATCAAGAATGTGAAAAAGGATTGTGTAGATAAAATGTTCAAGCTGATGGAGGTAAGTCATAATGTTTTAGATAAACATGATGCATCTTTCTATTCTAAATAAAAAACTAACAACCCTCCCTACTATCGAAAAAATGGAGATTATCCAGAAAACAAACGAGCATGGTTGGGTTTCCAGAAGCAACATAAAACCAACATGTCCCAAAAATTGAATTTTACAAAGAAAATCAACTTTGTGTTTGGGACAACAACCGAGATGGAAAAGGAGGTCATAGGAACTCAATCAAATGATGATATTCTTAAAGAAAAAGAGAAACAAAAACAGAAACAGGTTTTGGATACCTCTGTTCATAAGGACAACATGACATGTTTTAAATGCAAGAAAGTTGTACATATCGCACCATACTGTTCACAAGAAAGTTCAAAACCAGTTTCTTCTACGAAAAAGTTCACTAAGGATGAAAAGCAAAAAGCGCCCATGTTTATGCTGAAACAAATTCTTAAAAGAAAGATTGAATCTCATCAAAATGTTAAACCAATTATTCAATTCTCATCTAAATTTGAAATTGGTGAAACATCACACAAAATTCAACAAGTAGATTCAAAATTCTATGTGAAAAGGTCTAAACCACAAACACAGAAATGGGTTGCTAAAATTGTTAAAACCAAATCATCCATGAACTCAAATCTTTTGTTCCAAACAACATTAAGCTTAAAAAGATTGAAAAGAACAAAGTGGGTCGAAAGTTCGATATTCCAAACCCACCCAAGACCAAACAGGCTTAGGTCTCTTTGTTTAAATAAATTTTGTTATTCATGTGTGTAGGGGCTCCAACGTTCGATATTGTTAAAATGGATCAAGGATAGTGGAGCATCTCGTCACATGACAGGAATGCTTGCGTTGCTCAATGATGTTAGAGCTATTCGAGGAGGATATGTAGGATTTGCTGGAACGCAGGGACGTAGAATTGTCGGAGAAGGGATTCTCTCGAACGGAGTTGTATCGTTTGATAAAGTGAATTATATCACCGAACTTGAGAACAATTTGCTTAGTACTCACAAATTTGTGACAAGAAGTTCACGACACATTTCAATGATAAAGAATTTCTAATTCTAAAACCCGGTTTCAAGATTCCTGAAAGAATGGATTTTGATGCGAGCTCCGCGAGAAAATGATTTATATGTTCTTAACATGAGCATCGCTTCTACCATGTCAAAGAAAGTTTAATTCTTTGTTTCCAAAGCTACCGAGAAAGAGTCAATTTTATGGCATAGAAAAATGGGGCATATTCATCTTCGAAAGATGAATTTTCTTGTGCATAATGACTTAGTGGAGGGTGTAAATTTGAAAAGTTTTCATCTATCAGATGATTGTCTTAGCTGCAAAAATGGAAAGCAGCATAAGAAATCACACCCAAGAAAGCTGTTGATTCGATAAAGCTACCACTAGAAAGACTACACATGGATCTTTTTGGACTAGTTAATGTGAAAAGAATTTCTGGAGATTTATACTGTCTTGTCGTTACAGATGATTATTCTCGATTTTCATGGGTATTCTTTCTGGAGAGTTTAAATCATTTGCCCATTAAGAGAATTCGCAGTGATAATGGAACGGAGTTCAAGAACAAGAAGATGCAAGAGTTCTGCAATGAAAAGGGGATTCTTCATGAATTCAGTGCCCCTACACTACATAACAAAATGGAGTAGCTGAACAAAAGAATCGCACGTTGATAGAAACTGCTAGAACAATATTAGCTGATTCGAAATTACCGATCAGTTTTTAGAGTGAAGAAGTAGCATCAGCATGCTATACCCTAATTCGTGTGTTGACAATTAAGCCTCACAAAAAGACATGTTTCGAGTTACTGAATCAACGAAAGCCTAACGTAGCATTTTTGGAACCTTTTGGATCACCGTGTACCGTCTTGGACCCAGCTGGTAAATTTGGAACCGAATCTTTGGAGGGTTTCTTTGTTGGTTAGCAACTCCTCAAAAACGTGTTTTCTTGCCGAGTCTGAACCAGGTAGTTCTAGCACAACACGTAGATTGTCAAAGATATACAACAGCTACGCAGAAGCCTAGGGATCCGTGGATGTTTAACTACGATGGATTGTGGGATTCGTTTGATCTACCTGATGTGCCAACTGAAGAAGAACTTGTTATGTTATTCAACAACATCAGTTATCTAATCAGGAACAAGTTCCTCGACCTTTGGTGATTTCTACATCATTACCAGTTAACACGTCTGATGTTGGTCAAACCTCTTATGTTCAAAATCCGGTTCCTGCTCCAAATGTCAATGCGGCTGAATCATCTTCCCAGCCAAATGTAGATGCTGACTCTGATCGGGAATCAACTTTCGATGATGGAGGATCCAGTTCTGATGAAGGATCTGAACAGATTGAAAGCTTTCTGAAACAACAGGCTGATCAGTCTAATGCTAGGAATAAAGCTTCTTCATCTGTACCGGCTGTCGATGAAATTCTGACAAATTTGCAACCACAAGTAGATGTTCCAACCGAAGTGATACCAAGGACACTTTCATATCATCCGTCAGAGAACATCATAGGCAGCTTACAATCTGGAGTGCAAACTCGCAATCAGACTAATAAAGATCTAAGCTGTTTCTATACTAGTATTGCTCCACTTCAAGTCCGATTTTCTCATAGTTGTTTCGTTTCTCAGGTTGAACCGGGAAACTGGAAAGACGCGTTAAAAGAAGAATGTTGGTGGATGCAATGAAAGAAGAGTTACTCCAATTCTAGAAACTTCGAGTCTGGACGCTTGTTGACCTGCCAGATCATCACAAAAAGATTAATACTAGATGGGTCTTCAAGTGTAAAAGAGATGATCGAGGAGTCATGGTGTGCAACAAAGCTCGACTTGTGGTTCAATGTTTTCACCAGCAAGAAGGGATAGATTATACTGAAGTCTACGCCCCAGTTGCATGTCTTGAAGCAATTCGCATATTCTTGGCCTTTGCCTCGTGGAAAGGGTTCAAGGTGTACCAATTGGATGTTAAATATGCTTTCCTTTACGGAAAAGTGAAAGAGGAGGTGTACGTCGGCCAACCACCGGGGTTCGTTGATCCAGTGCACAAAGATAAGGTTTACCTCTTGAATAAAGCCTTATATGGTCTTCATTAAACCCCGAGAGCTTGGTATGAAACATTATCGAGTCATCTTCTGGACAATGGCTTTTTCAGGGGAATAGTAGATTCAACCATCTTCACAAAGGAAGTGGATGGGCATCTAATTATCATACAGATATATGTGGATGATATTATCTTTGGATCAACAAATGACAAGCTGTGTAAAGACTTTGAAGAAGTCATGAAGGAAAATTTGAAATGAGCGCAATGGGGGAGATGAAGTTCTTTCTAGTACTTCAGGTTTACTAGTTGCCTGAGGGTATTTTCATTCATCAGACGAAATATGTTCATGACATATTGGAGAAATTCAATATGACAGGAGCTAAACCAGCATCGACCCCGTTAGCTCCAAATCACGGCATTTGTCCAGATCTTACCGGAGAAAAAGTTGATGAAACTTTATATCGCTCCATGATCGGATCCTTGATGTATCTTACAGCTTCTCGACCAGATATCATGTATCCAACGTGCCTGTGCTCCCATTACCAATCTAATCCAAAAGAGTCACATCTGCTTATCATCAAACGTATAATGAGATATTTGAAGGGTTTTCCAAGCACTGGCTTATGGTACCTTAGACATGATGATTTTAATCTTGCAGGTTACTCGGATTCTGATTTCGGATGTTGCAAATTGAATACAAAGTCTACAACGGCCGTGCCAGTTCTTCGGAACTCGTTTGGTAACGTGGCAATGCAAGAAACAAACCGCAGTCGCTCTCTCTACTTGTGAGGCTGAATACGTTTCGGCATCCAGTTTTTGTGCTCAGATTCTCTGGATACAACAACAGATGAGAGATTTTGGTTTGCAATTTCTTGATAAGCTTATATGTGTAGATAACCAGGCCGCGATCGATATCACCAAAAACTCATGCCAACACTCACGTACTAAACATATCGAGATTCGACACCACTTTATCCGTGATTGTTAGGAGAAAAAGTTGGTGCGAATTGAGAAAATCCACACTGATGACCAAAAAGCAGATTTTTATACCAAAGCTTTTGATAAAACAAAGTTCAAATTTTTTTTAAAGTTAAATGGTTTAAAAAATATGATCTTAGGGGATGTTTTTGAGGTTGAGTTTGAGGATGATGACGACTTGATGTGAACGGTTAAACATTTTCTATACATTCTTTCTTATAACTTCTTTAAAAATCCAAAAATTTGTTTTCGATTTTAGGGGGAGAATGTTTGAGGAAAATACAAAAAACATTAAAAAAAGACAAAAAGAGTTTTTTTTTAAAAAAGAGTGATCATAGTAAATAAAAAATGACAGTCATAGTATGCTAAAGAATTGTTTTAGTTTTAAAAGCAATTAAGCAAGTCTTACTATGGATATGCCAATCGACTTCACTCGTTTAGTAAATTGTATTCGAGATATAAACCTAAAACACAAAACTGATTAACTTGTGGGTTAACATCTCTCGGATATATGGACTTAGTACTCTGAAATTTCGTTGGAGAGAATGCCAGATTCTGCAATGCTGGGTCTTTATATTTGATTGATATCTGCGGTATTATTTGAGTTCTTCTGATTTTGTGGAAGTAATGGCCTAGAACTCATATAATACTTTTGTATTATTTCCCCAAAAGCTGCATGAAAAATGATTATGTCTTAAGCAATTATGACATTTGCATACAAAAGATTCCTTTAAGGAACATCACCTAAAGACGAGCCTTCATCTCTTTGTCTGTACGATAGTACTAACATGAGCTCTCAAGGTCTCTCATTCACCCTATTTACAGATATCAATTCGATATATTCACCTATAAAATGACGTTCTTGGAATCTCGATACGGGAGTATATTCTAAGATGGGAAACACAGTTATTTCATGTTTATACTAATACCTTAACATATCTTGAAACAGTTGAGAAACGAGAAGAGGTTTAAATGGACAAATATATTGGCAATCTAGGTAAATTTGTTTAAAAGCTTAAATGGTGTTTCTAGACCAACGGTACTGATGACTTATATATATGTTTGAAAAGATCCTCTAAAAACACAAAATTCACAAAAATGTTATTCTTTGAAAAATATTTTAAAACTCAAAAAGATTTTCAGTTTTCTTAGCTTGATAGTTTTGTTTTTGTTTACCAGTGATAAATACATTGACTGTTGGATTCATAAACAACATCTTGCTAAGGAAAACTTGAAATCATGGGTTGGGAGCTAATTTCTAGCAAAACGTTTACTCAAAAGTCAAGAAAGTTCATTAATTTGAAACTTTACATGATAAAATAAATCTGTTTGGTTAAACATGGTCAACCAAGGTCATTAACTTGGACTTGGAAGCCAAATTGAATAACCAGGGTCATTAACTTGGACTTGGTTAGTCAAGTGGATTTTTGAAACAGATAAACTTACTAAAAAATGTAATATACAAAAATAAAATTGAAATTGAAAGTTTAAAGTTTTATAGTTTTGATTCGCACAAAGTCGAAATTCATGCGGAGATAGTTAGTTTAGTACGAAACAAGAGTTAAAGTTTTTGTGCGATTCAGAATGTTTCATACGAAAGAAGTTGAGTATAAATACTCTGTGTTTCGCACGGAATTGAGGTTTCTATTCTCTCTGCACTGTTGAGCGACTCAGGGTATTTTTTTTGCGATTCGACTCTAAAAACTTCAATGATTGGTATTTGTGCTTGTAATTCACATTGTTGAGGTTGATTGGTACACCTCTTTCAATGGGCAAGGTAATTTCGTCAAAATCACACTGTTATAATGCAAAACTTTTGTATAATTCGGACTAAAACTTAGATCTAGGGAAATTGGACCGGTAAAACGTAAAATTGATCACAAAATTGTTAAAATCGGCTCTAATAACCTGAAAATCGACTATCAATTTGTTAAAGACAACAAGTTTTAGGTTTGGATTACACTTGGACAAATTTTTGGGACGACAATGAATTTGTTACGAATGAACTGTTTCGTATGAAATAAAATTTTAAAGCAAAATGATTAAGTGAAAAAATTTTGTACGAAGTTAGTGAATCGTATGAATAATATGTACTTCAAATTTCAATTTTGGATTAAAGATATGTTTGGTATGAAACATAGGTTTTCTACGAAACAGAGAAAGAAACTTTGAATGTTTAAAAACTTTTAGTTAAGATTGTGTTTCGAACAAAACAAAGGATTTTGTACGATTCAGTGAAAAAAACTTTGAATGTTTGAAATTTTCTAACGATTGATTGTAATTTTTCTTGTACAAGCCAAGAAATCCGCGTTTTCTCGTGTGCACAATATATGTTGTATCACAGATGCTTTAATTCCAAAGATAGTAGCGTCTCGAGATATCTTGGATTTTCTCACAAGAATTAGAGTGTCTAAAGCGTTAACGGATAGACATACGGCATATCTTTCGCATGTGGATATTTCTGGAATACTGCTGAGTATACTATAGATGACAACGCCATTATTTCAGCAGTAAAGATTGACGATGTCGATATTCAAGTGAAGATTACTGAAGAGTTAATTCGGGAGGTTTTGGAGTTTAAGGATAACAAAGACGATCCAACAGGTTTCACTGAATACATGGTAAAAGAATGCTTTTATAGGATGAGGTATACAGGATTTGTGAATGCTGCTCCATACAAGAAAGGAAACCTGAGTGCGCCGTTCATTTGCACATGTTATCGCTCACAGTTTGGGTCATAGGAAAGGTGGTTTCGATGACTTGGTGAATTATCAGATGTGTATAATTACCGCGCTAGTGTTGAATCTTCCATATAACTTTTCAAAGGTTATATTTACTCAGATGATTCAAAATATTCAGAAGGAAAGGTTTTTGCAATATCCGAGATTCATACAGATGATGTTAGACTTTTTGCATCCTGATTTGAAGAAATCTCCAGATGACGTTCTCAAACTTGAACATATGGATGTTCCATCATTATGAAAGATGAATGTGCATCTAATGTCTGCTCTTGTAGCTAAACCGATGTTTGGTGCTATTCTTGATAAAGACTACATTTCACCTGCACCTGGATAGTGGAGAAAGGATGAAAGTGGAGATGATGAAGAGGAGATTAAATAATTATCGTTGTTTATGGCAAAAAGAAGTCCATGGTTTGTGAAGGACGGAGAAAGAGGTGGGAAAGCTACATATAAAGGAAAAAAGAGAAAAACTGCATCTGCTGCTGAAAGTTCAGGGTTAAGAGATGAACCTGAAGTTGAGGAAACAGTTAAACAGATGGCTGAAGAGATAGAACGTCAGGCTTTTGGAGCTGACAAAGCAGCTGAAGAAGTACTATCATCTAGAGCGGGAGAAAAGAAAAGAGCAGAGAAATTAGCAAAGAAACATCAAGCTGAACTGAAACGCAAAGCTGAGGAACGCAAGAGAAAAGCAACAGGCGAGGATGACACAACTTATGTTCCGTCTGAATCTGATACTGAATTGCTTTTTGAACTCTGATCAAGAAAAGGCAAAGAAGAATGAAGCGTTCTGCAGCTCGAATATATCTGAATGTTATTCCAACAGAATCTGGTGCTGAGTAGATTATTGAAGAAAATGTGGAGGAACCATTACAGAATATTCCGTCTCCACCACATCATATTCATCGAGAACCAGCTCAGCAACAAGTTGAACCAGAGAGACCTCTTCAACAACCATCAGTTCCTGAGCAAGAAACATATCAACAACAACCAGCACCGCAACAACCTGAACCAGAACTAGTTCAACAATCAATTCCTGAAACAGAACCAGTTCAGCAACCACCACCACAACAGTGTGCTCAACAAAATCTCAACCATCTCATGCTCAACAATCTCGTCCTACACAACAGCCGTTTGATTCTCAAGCATTTTTTGACGAGAATGGTTTAGGCGATCTACCAGGAGGAGATGAATTTCCTTTTGATGATCCAAGAGTTGATGATTTGCAGAAATAGGTGACAATGAATGTTGTACGCATAGCTGAGCTGCAAGAGCAGATAAACTTGTTAACAGCTGAAAAGTTTGAAATGCTTTAAAGAATTGGGGGATTAATTGTTGTTCAAAAACAGCTATTAGAAGCAATGTTAGCAAGTGTGATTTTTGAAAACGCAAGATTGCGGTTACGAATGACATAATACGAGGAAGAAAGGTTGAGAAATAATAGAAGAATGGATGTGTTTGAGAAGATCTTGGAAAAGAAGTTGGGATTAAGTATTTCTGCGGCAATTGATGAAATAGAACGTGCAGAAGCAAGGGAAAGTGTTGCGGAAAGGGAATGGTTGTCTAAATAGCAATCTGATGCACAAGGGAAAGGAAAGGGTAAGATAGTGGAGGAATCCGTGATTGATGAAGCTGTGCCAGAAGCTGAATCTGAGCTAGTACAATGTTAGGATATTTTGGTGTATGAAGAACCGAAGAATTTTGTCTTGATAGGAAAGCCAACTGATGTGGATATAGCTTCACTTGATATTTCTCAACGACATCCAAATTGGTTGATGAAGAAAAAGATGGAAAAAGACAGTAAAGAAACGGCTGAAAAAACATGAAAGAAAGCAGAAGTAGAGGATACTGAAGATGTTGATGTTGATGATAAAGATTCCAGTAGTTCAGATGATAATGAGGATGACAATGTTGGAGGGTCGGGTATTCGTGTAATTGATTCGAATGTTAATAAATTAGTTGATCTTTTTGAGTGCTTTGATGATTCTGCAAACCAAATTACTGAAGAGGAAAGGATGAACAAAGCTGATGAATCAATAGATGCTCAACAGGCAGGAATTTTCACAGAAAATGTTACATCTTCTGTTCCTGTCGTGCGAAAGCCATTTGTATTATATCTTGAGCATGATGTTGAAGAATGGGAGTTTGTTCATAGTTATTCAAAAGAAGAAATAGCAGTAATACTCGGTATTAGCGAAGAGAAGTTCGATTTTGATTTTTAAGACGAACTTAATGAGATAGATGTTTTTGCACCGAATGCTTATGTTTTTGAAGACATAGAAGATGCTAATATATATGATAACGTTGTCGTGGAAAGCGATTCTGATGAAGATGCTAATGATGCCATTCAGGGTACAGATGATTTCCCAACGTTTATGGATTTATTTACAGCAGAAAGTTCTGGGATGTTACAAAGGAGAGTATCTGAAGCTGTAAAAGAGGGAACAATTCCTGAGAAGATGTCTAAAGCTGAAATTATTAAACAAAAGAAGAAATGGTTTCGGGAGAGTTCAGCTGAGCGAAAGTTTAAAAGACCCCTAGTATTTTTCACCAGAGATGCTGATATTTCTTTAGGGGACATTCTGAGTTGGGTTGGATTGAAGAGCTAAATGTGTATGC
Organism: Scalesia atractyloides; assembly: GCA_947069175.1. Classification (NCBI taxonomy): domain Eukaryota; kingdom Viridiplantae; phylum Streptophyta; class Magnoliopsida; order Asterales; family Asteraceae; genus Scalesia; species Scalesia atractyloides. The sequence continues at coordinate 44,789,362 of CAMTDV010000008.1, read as the reverse complement.
GATTAAAAGGGAATTTGGGATCCAATACTTCCCATATTTAAGCGACATCAAAACATTGCCTTATTGGGATATTAAGGAGCTTGTTCAAACCAAGATGATAAATCTAAAGATGAAGTTCCATGACCAAAAGCTGTGGAGATTGATCAAATTTGAAGCTAAGCATGGTTTTGTACATTGTAAACCTCATTATCCATGTCGCATAGTTAAAGTAGATCCAGTAACAAAGGAGAAAGATATTACTTTGATTGTGAAGAAACTACGGGTGATGAAGAACATGCCGCTGATCAAAATGGAGCAAGTTTTTATACGATCTTCAAATGGTGGCATTATGATTCGAATACAGGAGAGGCTGTTATATGTGTGCACCCAGATAAAGACTCATGGAAAATTACAGAGGAATTATCCGAAGCCTCATAGCGCACAAAAGAATATATGGTCTATGACGAGGCATTCGAGTACTAGACCCTATGTGGCTAGTAAATTGTTCAAAGAAAGATGTAGAATGTTTATTCTATAGCAAGATAAGTTTCGAAGAAAAGGATCAAGAACAAGCGCTTCAATTTCAAAAGATCGTGAATGTGTGCTTTGCGAATGATATTCATTCTGGATCGGATTGGAAAACAACTTGGAGAAAGCTTGAGAAGAAGGAGTCAAAGAAAACGGAAGAAAAAGAAGCTCGGATTGCTAAACGTACAAGAATATCATCTTTAAGGAGCTTTCAGTTTTTTAAGCGACGTCCTCTGACTGATCAAACGCCAATTGCTTTTGAGGAGCGTCGAAAGCCTGTAAAGAGATTCTTTGGGCGTTAAAGTCAAATCTATTTGAAGATTTTGAAGATTATCCAGACTGCGGCAACATCCAAGGGGGAGTTTGTTGGTGCATAATGTCTATTGCTACGTCTAGGATATATCTGTAATTTTTATAAAGTTTACGCGTTAATGTTTAAATGTGAAAATGTAAATTTTATATGTTTTAATTCTGTGATTCGCACGAAATAATATAGATTCGTACGTATGAGTCACTCGTACGAAATACAGTTTCGTACGAAACAAAGATGTTTGTTTTGCACACACTTCGGTACGAGTCATGTCGACCTATAAGTAGGGAAGTGTTGTGTTAGAGCTAGTAAGTGATTTGTCAATTGGTACGGGGAAGCTCTGCCAGTTTGTTTACTTGCGTCTGTATTTGAACGTCATTAATACATCTAGTTAAAACAGTAAGTACTATCTTGTTTGTCATGTCTACCTCTCTAGCAATGAATTCCGCCTCTGCTAGTTGAGCGAGATCAAGTCGATTGCTCATTTTGGGAGCTCGATCCCCGTTCACAAATTCATTTTTGTTTTTCTCATGTTTTTATATTTTTCGGATTGGAATTTACTCCCCCTGCAATGCAAAAAGTAAATTTTAATAGTGAAATATATCTTTTTGGATTGTCTTTACGAAAAATATTCACAAAAACGATTTTCCGATGTGGATTAACTCATGTTTTACCTCGATGCCATGTACCAAAATTAATTTTAATAAAAATTACTTTTCAAAATTTTGAAGAAATGAGTTGGCACGTTGGTAATTGGTGTAGACCACAATAACATTGATGAGTCTCATATTGAAACCATCACGTGTGAGGTGATATTTGAGATCAATGTGTTTGGTATGGAGTGTTGTACCAAATGTTTAGAAACTTGGTAAAGCAACATAAATATCAATAGAGATAGGAGAGATTATAAATTTAAAACCGTAATCTTGCAATTTCTTCGTGCATTGCTAGGAATTTGTGAGCTCTCCCAACTGGATATCCACCCGGTGTGGATTTCAAGGTCGATTTTGCAGCTGCTTCATTTAACTGTGAAATCTCTTCACAGCAACAAGAACATAGACCTCCGGGTCCGACTGATAAGAAGTAAGAAAGGATGTGGAGAAGCTTGTACACTTTATCTTTGAATGGTTCATTCATGATGTTGTCCACTTTTGCACCAACAAAGGTCTTTGTCTTTATCCTTGAGAAGTAGTGTACGGTTGTTCAAACCATGACAAGGAATCCGCACACCTGATTGGTTTGTTCAAACAAACACTTTTTCTTCAATCACACCCATGGAGAAATGTACACTGCATGATCATCTTGTTGGCTTTGAGCTTCTTGTGGAAGTCATAAGACATGAATTTTTGATACTTTTCTGTCGTGCTGTAAGTACGTACATTTCGATTAAATCTATCTTGTGGATCCGATCCAAGCCTTAAAAAAACAGATTGTTGGTCATTTTCCATCTTTGTCGAAGTTATCAACTTCATTCACCAATTTTTTTTCTTTCTTCTCTCCAACAAAGGCAACCACTCCTGAATATAATGATGTTTTGGAGCTTCTTGTCACCTATCTTGTGCCTGGATGCTCCAATAGTAATACTTCTATGATTATCAATAGTTCATCCTGGAACATCCTGCACACTCATGAAAGATTAGTTAGAGGTGGGGACCAAGCCTTCATTGACATGGGTCTTCCGACAGCATCAAGAATTGTAACTTTGTTTTTCTGATTGTTTGGCATAGATTGTGCTCCTCCTGAAACAATTTCCGGTTTTGGTTTCCAAATTTGTTTTTGTTTTTCAATTTGAACATCTGATTGTGTTTGGACAACCTTCGATTTTAAAGCCCTTTTAACCATCTTTTGTTGTTTCTTTCTCTCTTTATTTCTCGTTGTTTAACAAGACGATGGTCCTCTTTTGGTGAAACAGATTTTGTATGGTAATGTTTACCATGGGGTGCCTCAATTTTTGCCTTTCCCTTTGTGAGATATGGACACTTTTTGATTATGTGTCCATACTTACCACACTCAAAACATGATCCCCACTCAACAATCCTCAGAGTATGATGAAAGTGATATCTTGATGATGAACTTCGTGATCTTGAGGTACTTGGTCCTTCATCACAACAATTTGTGTGTTGTGTGTAGTTGTTCTGACTGTTTTCTTCAAAATGTTACTTTGTTTAACGCAATCCATGTTGGATTTGTTTACAAAAGATTCAATTTAATTAGTCCCTCTAGATTTTACGCAGTTCACCTTTTGAATTTTCTTCTTGATTTGGCTCTGTTTGCGTTTTCCATTTCCTTGATTAGCATGATTTTGCTTTCGTTGATTGTTCTGAGATTTTAATTTTTTATTCCCGTATTTCTTTCTGACTTCAGTTTTAGGAGAGGAACACACCAAGTTACTGCAACTCTTGGGCTCGAATTTCCTAAAAACTTACTAGTAGAATCCTCGAAAACTTAATCAACCAAAGATTGATTGACATTTTTGATGGGAAAATCTTTGTTTGAGTAAACTTTATTAGAACCAATCAACATATAAAACAAGTTCATGCTTTCACAGGTTTCAACATGGGCATCAACATTCTTGACATTCGTAGTCACACACGGTTTGGTTGATGGATCACATAGAATGTGATTTTCTTGAGGTGCATTTTCTTCTTTTGTTACCGTGTCTGACTGCTTAGGTTTGTCCTCATCTGACTCATCATCTAAACTATCATAATCCTCAATAATGGGAGGATTTTGATCATCCTTAGATTTTGAGTCATTGATGCCATCCAGTTGACCTTGACCTGAAGATGTGCCTTTAGTGAACCCTAGACCAGCTACAAACTCTTCTATCCAATGGAACAGTGGGTTCAAAATGTGGCATATTTTCATAATCTGGAATTTTGGTGTAATTGAGCGTAACTGGAGGAGGACAAGCCTGATAACCTATGCTGACACATCACCTTTCTTATTTTGAACATCGACGATGTGATCCAAAACATATCTTGAGTTGGAGTAACTGTCCAACTTGAGTTTGATTGCATCATGTTCACACTTTGCACAGGCCAGCTCCTTTTTTGTTTCTTCAAGCATGTTAAGATAATTGTTAATGGATGTTTTTTTTCATAAAACATTCTTTGACAATTCAGTAACATCCTTCTTTAAAGTTTCAATTGTTGATTAAAATTCTTTTTCATTTTTCTTAAGAGCTGTGTTCGCCTTAGTGCACTTTGTTAGATCTATAATCAAGCTCTAATGATGTTTCTTCATGCGATTAAATTTACCTTCAATTTCTAAGTATTTACCTTTTAAAGCTATGCATTTAAAATACTTAGACACCGAAGGTTTATCGAAACTTACTTGATTGGATTGGCAATCCAAACGAGTCATGAATGCTACACGAAGAGTGGAAGATCCGATAGACGAGAGATGCTTGGAAAAATCATCAGATGGTCCTTCAGTTTCATGCTACATGTCTTCTTCACTGTTATCTGTCAATTCAGTTTCTGTGATTACCTCATCTTCAGATTGTTATTCACTCGATGTCAATTCTGCTTCATCTGAACTGCAGCTATCCAATGAGCTGTCATCATTTCCGGACGATTCTCCTTTGTTGTTACCTTTTCTGATTTCAGCGTAGTATGCAGTTCCTCCTGCACCATTGTTTCCTAATTGAACAGACCAATCACAGCCCTTATCTGCTTGAACTACTAATGCTCGATTGGAATTGTTTGGAGAACAATTGCTCTTTCGCTGTTAGTAGCCCGATTTCTATTGAAAGGATATTGATTCCCTTGTTGTGGAGGCTTCGTGCATTCTCATTTAAAATGCCCCTTTTCTCTACAGTTGAAACAAGTAACTTTCCTTTTGTCAAAACCATATGGAGTATCCTTGTTACTTTCCAGATTAGTTCTTCCTGTTTTATCCATAAAATCTTTTGCTCTTCTCACTGCACTTGCAAATGTCCATTTGATATCAATTAGCCCCATCTCGTCCTTATCAATTTGTGCATAGTCTTCACTGGTAAATTGATATTACCAATCTGTCAAGCTACTAATCCACAGTAAGAACTCACCAATTTGTTCAGAACCTCCATATGTTCTCGTACAACTTCTAGACTTAGCTTGGAAAGGTTTGATGTATCAAGTCTGATGGTGTTTCAATTTGAATGTTGAAAGTTTTTACCATAGAATGCTTGTTGTTAAACTTGTGGTGTAGCAACCTGTGGTTGAGGAAGATATCCTTTTGGATCAAATGCTAGTTCATAAGCTTGAGGAGCTGAACTAATATCCTGAGGTTGAGGAAGAAAAGCTTTTGGATCAAAAGTTCGTTCACAAGCTTGAACACTTGTACCAACAGACTGATCTGGTTTAACTTGAGACCAAAAAGAAATTGTATTTGACATGAATGCTGTTTGAAGCTTTGGTTGTTGAACTATACTTATACCGGGGTTGATGCCTCCAAAATACATTTCTAGATTTTGTCGAACTGGAAATCGTTTTGCTTTGCGAATTTCTTCTTCATTTTTATTTTCATGTTTCTGAATAAATTCGTAAATGCGGAGCACATCCATCGCACCTATATGTTTAGCAATTCAATTAATTGACCCCACTTTGGTGGTAAAGCATCAACAAAACGTATAACAATCTCTTGTTGTGATGCAAGAACATTGTATGAGTACATCTCACTCATCAAATGATAGAAAAGAGTTGTCATATCATTTAGTGTTTCATTTTCCATAAAATGAAACCCTTCAAACTCTTTCTTTAAAAGATCATGTCGAACTTTTCTCGTTGCTGCGTTTCCTTATCCTCTTGTTTTTAACGCGTCCCACAAGCTCTTCGTAGATGTACAATGCATGAATTGATGATAAATGCTTTGTGAAGTGCTTACGTGATAATAGCAAAGGCCTTCTTTTCTAGATCATAGGCCCTTTTATCATTCTCATCCAATCCGGCTAAGGAGGCTGAATTTGATACGACTTCTTCGAGAGATTCTCGGTATGGAGAAATAAAACATGTCCGCAAGTCGGTATTCTGTCCAAGTATATATGTATGAAAACGATTGTTCCATGATGGATAATCGTTCATATGATTCAACTTTGGTGGACGGTTGTTACTTCCAGTTTCACTTTTGCTAAGGAGAAGAGTTTGAATGATTTGATTTTGATTCGTAACAAAAGCCCATTGACCAGCAGTAATCTCATTTGGAGGTATTAAAGATTTTGACCATGAGGTTACGTCTTGACTTGAAATCATACTACCCTCCCAATTCCAAGGATTTGTACTCATTTTGTTTTATTAAAAATAAAAGGTTTTTTTTAATTTTTAAAAAAAATAACAGTTTCCTTTTAAAGTACACAATTTTAAAAAGCACAAAGTTTTGGAAAACGGAGACAAGAAAAAAAAACTGTAACGAAATTTGGTTCTTCGCACGAGTAAGTGATTCGTACGAATCAGATTGTTCGCACGAACAAGAGTCCTTCGTGCGAGCCTAATATGCTTCGCACGAACAAGGTCTTTTGTGCGGATGACAGGTCTTTCGCAAGAATGGTGCTGTACTTCGTGCGGATGCGTTATTCGCACTGATGTTTTTCACTGAAGCTTGGTTTTTCGCAGAGGGGAATCTTTTTGCAAGGTGGGGTTGGTTGGTAAAAAATTCCTTTTTAAATAGGGACTTGTTTCTGAGTTTGTTCGAAAGTTATCACCTATCTTACCCAGTTTTGGTTAAAAAGACAAATATTCCATATCAGCTTTTCAGTCAAAAACAGTCAAGTCCAGAGATTTAGTCAACCCTTCAAGAGTATTCTTTAAGTTTTCCGATTGGTGTTTCACCGGAAAATATGTGCAACTGAACTTTGATGGAATTTTAAGAAAAACCCAATCCTAACATGTCTCCATGTATTCTAACAAGGTTTTTATAAAAACTTTCTTGATATAACAAGTTTTCCTAAGTTTTATACATGTTATCCTTTTAAAAAACATAAGTTTCCTGCTGAAAGTTCAAGAACACTTCAAAAAACCTCACAAACTAGCTCAGACACAACACTAAGCTTGGTTTTTAACAAGGAAGAGAGCCAAAGCACTGATACCACTTGTAGGTCCACTTGGAGGATCAAGATAAACCTGCTTCCTTGTTTATGTAACACACACACTGGTGCGAAATCCAAGTGTGTATGCAAACAAAAACAAGAGCACAATCAATATAACAAAAGATATATCATCAAATGTTCACTATATTGATTTGTAGAGAAACTTAGTACATAAACTCTGGAATACTTATCCTCTAAACACTCTCAGTGTTCTCTTTCTGGTGTGTCTATTCGTCTCTAGCTTAGTGTCATCTAAGCACTGAGAACTGCATGTCTGTTTATATAGTGCCAGCAACAGTACGAAGAATGTTGCTGGTCGTACGAAGTAATATACAGATAAACAAAGATCGTGCGATTACTGACGTAACTAAAAACAAGAAACAGACACAAAAGTGCATCAACACTTTTCCATGTTTTTGTACATTTTTGCATTTTCTTAATTTTTTATATTTTCCACAACATTTCTCCCCCTAAAATGAAAAACATATTTTTGGATTTTTGTTAGTAAAGAAAGAAATCCTAAAAAACTATATAAAATATAACAAACCATTTAGGATCACGAAAACTCATCACCCGATCCATATTCAACCTCTAATTCCCCATCTGATGTTAGATTTTTCATACCATTAATTCTCAAAAGATATTTAAATCTGGTTCGATCAAACGGTTTCGTACAAAAATCTGCCTTTTGTTCATTAGTGTGGATCTTTTCTATTCGAATCAACTTTTTCTCATGGCAATCACGGATAAAGTGATGTCGAATTTCAATATGTTTAGTTGTAGAGTGATGAACCGGGTTTTTAGTTATATGGATGGCAGCCTTGTTATCTAGATATATGGGCGTATCAAGAAATTGCAATCCAAGTTTCTCATATGTTGATGTATCCAAAAATTTGGGAACAACTGGAAGCCGAAACATATTCAGCCTCGCAAGTAGAGAGAGCGACCGTGGTTTGCTTCTTGCATTGCCACGTTACTATGCGTGTTCTGAGTCTGAATATCCTGCAAGGCCGAATTTGTCATTTCACGGAAACCACAAGCCGGTGCTTGGGTAACGTGTCAAAATTTGAAAATATGCTTGATATCAGCAGGTGTGACACTCGAGGACTCGATTGATATCGGGTGCAAAGGCATGTTGGATACATGATGTATGGTCTTGATACTGTTAGATATATCAGTGATCCAATCATTGATCAATATAAGGTTTCATCTATCTTGACTCCATGGTCGCCTAGATAGACACAATGATTAATTGCCAATGGGGTAGATAATGGTGACGTTCACGACATTTCGAATTTCTCCAAGATATCATGGTCGTACTTTGTCTGATGGATGAAGGGGTAACTAATCGACCTGAAGCTCCAAGAAGAACTTCATCTCTCCAATTGAACTCATTTCAAATTTCTTTTTCATGACTTCTTCAAATTCTTTACACAGCGCATTTTTCGTAGAGCCAAAGATGATGTCATCCTCATAGATTTGTATGATCGGCAAATGGCCTTTCACTTCCGGTATGAAGAGTGTGCTATCAACAGTGCCTCCGGTAAAGTCGTTGTTTAACATGTGCTGAGAGAGTGTCTCATTCCAGGCTCTCGGGGCCTGATGCAGCCCATATAACGCCATATCTAGTATTTAAACCTTGTCTTATGCATTGGATCGACAAACCCTGGTGGTTTTCCATCATACACTTTCTTTTCCACTTTTACGTAAAGCAAAGCTGATTTGACATCCAACTGGTACACTTTAAAACCTTTCCATGACGCAAACCCCAGGAATATGCGGATTGCTTCTAGTCTTGTGACCAGAGTATACACCTTTGTATAATCAATGCCTTCTTGCTAATGAAAACCTTTGATAACCAGTTGATCTTTATTGCGCATAATTACCCCTCGATCATCTCTTTTTGCACATGAAAACCCATTTAGTAGCAATAGCTTTGTGATTAGCCGGTACGTCAAGAAGCATCCAGGCACCAAGCTTTTTGAATTGTTGCAGCTCCTCCTTCATTGCATTTATCCAGCTATCATCGGCAAGCGCTTCCTTTTAAAATTCCCCTCAATCTACGAAATAAAACAATGATGTAAGCATATATTTTGAATTTGTGCAATTTTGATATAAAAACAACTAAGATCCTTGTTGCTCTTATTGCGCATTATAACTCCACCTTGCAGCTCTCCAATAATACTCTCTAAAGGGTGGTAAGACAAATTTCTCGGCATTACTTCACTAGGAACATTTAATTCACTTTCCAAATTTGTGATTTATTGTTCAGCAACCTGAGTACTCGTTGAAGCTTCATTCTTAGTTCTAGAACTTGCAGATTTATTTAAAAAACTTGTTATCTGCTCAGAACCTTAATCGGAGCTATATTCACCATCTTGGCCACATGTCGGCCCAACATCTAAATCAAAATCGTCAGATTGGTCGAAAGTGGGCTCTGTGGCATTCACTATTGACGACGGATTTTGTTTGAGTCGTGCTCGGAGCTACTCCAGAATCATTTGTGCCAATAGATGGTTGAGTAACCACCGTCGGTCTTGGAAGTTGCTCTTGATTAGACGCTTGCTGTTGTTGATATATCAACGCAAGTTCCTCTTCATTTGGTTCTTTGGCACTTGAACATCAAGGATTCACTAGGCTTTGAGTAGGCATTGTATACTTCTGACAATCAACATGTTGAGCAAGAATAACTCGATCTAAACTTGGAAAATATACTCTTCTCAACGGACTTGCATATCCTACAAAAAATCCATCCGGATCTAGCACCAAATTTACTATCCGGCTCAATGACCGTACATGGAGATCCAACTGGTTCCAAAAACTCTAAGTTCGGCTTCGTTGGTTAAGCACTTCGAAACATGTCTTCTTATGTGCGTTGATGATTAAAACCCTGTTCAACGTGTAACATGCAGAGGCAACGGCTTCGCTCTAGAAACTAATAGGTAACTTTGAATCAGCGAGCATCGTGGGTGCAGTTTCAATGAGAGTTTGATTCTTACATTCAGTTACTCCATTTTGTTGCGGAGTATAGGGGGCACTGAATTTGTGAAGAATACCTTTGTCGTTACAAAATTCTAGCATTCGATTATTTTGAACTCAGTACCCTTATCACTTCGTATTGGTCTGATTGGAAAATGGTACAACTTCTCTAACTTTCTGAAGAGAACTATAAGATTATCCAATGTCTCATCTTTAGTTTCCTGGAAGATAACCCAGCAGAATCTCAAATAGTCGTCTGTCACAACGAGGCAATATAGATCACGAGATATGCTTTTGATGTTGATTGGCCCGAAAAAATCCATATGAAGCCTCTCTAGTGGTAGTTTTATAGAATTCAGAAGATTTCTCGGGTGTGATTTCTTATGCTGCTTCCCCTTTTTGTAGCTAAGATAATCGTCATTTTTATGAAAACTTTTGAGATTAACACCCTCCACTAGATTGTTATGCACTAGAAAGTTCATTTTTCTCAAATGAATATACCCCATCTTTTGGTGCCATAAGATCGATTCTTTTTCATTTGCTTTTGTAACAAAACATTGTGCCGACTTCGATGTAGTGGATGTGATACTCATGCCTAAAACACAAAGATCATTCTCTCGTGAAGCGCGCATGAGAATCAACTCCTTAGTTATTTGAATCACGACATCAGAATTAAGTATTCTTTATCATTGAAGTGCATTGAAAACTTGTTATCATAAATCTGGGAAATGCTTAGTAAATTGTTCTCCAATTCAGCAATGTAGTTCTCTTTGTCGAACGAGACCACTCCATTGGAAAGTTTTCCTTCTCCGACAATCCTTCCACCTTGATTTCCAGCGAACCCTGCATAGCCTCCATGAATAGACTTAACATCATAGAGTAACGCTAGAATTCATGTCATATTACGAGAAGCTCCACTATCCATTATCCATTTTGATATGATTGACCTTGGAAGCCCCTGCACATGTAAATAAGCAATTACTTAAATAGTGAAACCCAAGCCTTCTCGGTCTTGGGTGGGTTTGGAACATCAAACGTTGGAACTTTGACATTAACATCTTGTTTAACTTCAGATTTAATAGATGTTTTGATTTCTATAGAAGATGTTTTTGTTTTTGTCAATCCTGTGAAACGGATCAAACAGGTATCGCCCATCCTAATCAATTGCGGAAATTATGATCAGGATGAAAAACAACTTGAATAACTTGAATATAATAACTTGCATACACCAGAGGATGTCAGATACAAGTTTTTGTGATCAACTCTCTAACCTCTATCAAGTGACCTAACACCTCTATTTATAGATATGACTAGGCCCAAATATACAACCCTAGACCCACTTGGCACTAGGAAGCCCAAACTAACCCAAAAGCACAAAATACAATATAAATGTATAAACCTTTAAGCTCCAAGCCCAACAATCTCCCCCTAGGTTTCTTCATTTATCCTTCGGCGCCGCATCCACTCCCAAACGTCCAACAATAATTCCAGCAACTTCAGCTGTCCAATCTTTGGCACATGCCTCATATAGTTCAGCAGTACATATTTGATGAGAAGCTAAAACTTGTAAATCTTCATCATGGAAGCTGACCAAATCCACAACATCATTCACCCTGAAAGCCTTCTCTTTCATCACTATTGCAACACTTCCGACCTTTGGATCGTATAACCAGAAGTTAAAGTTCTTCAAAATTCCTCTTGGAAAGGTAGGAGCAACTGGAATCACCAACTCTTTATCCGTAGGAGGCCACATCACAGATTTGAACCGTTTGCCTATGTGTGCATCACGAACTCTTTGGCTGCTCTCAGATACGGTTCGGCGGTCTTCATACTCTTAAACCTCGTCCTAACCTCCCGTTCAAGCTTTGTTAAAGAACCTCCAACCTGGTCCACGCTCTGTCGTATCGTCGTAGTATATGGGGCTCTTAACAGATCAGTTAATGCGACCTTAGTCCAAGAATCAAACTGCGACTCCTTCAAATAATATTCTCTCGTTCCATCTTGCCGTACAATGATCCACATATTCTTGATATGATCATACATCCAGCTCAGCACTGTAGACTTGTTACCCACCTTACTGTAATAACTCGACCCCAACTCCATGACGTATCTATCAGATTGATTTGTAGGATCTCTCAGCTAGAAATTTTCGTCCAGAGGATTTACGTTCACATTCTTCATTAATACCATCTGCTTCTTCTTCCTCGGATCTGCAATGCGTTTCTGACTAACTGTGAACTTCTTGCGTGGATCATTCAAGTAATCATCAATACCAGCTTGATGTTCGGCTGCTAATTGCTCGGCCGCCAACCTCTACTCTTTGGTTTCTTCAGCCATACGTTGCTGTGCCGCACGATGACGGGTTTCAACATTCATAGGATCGTCGGTCGGATCGCTAAACTCTCTGCTGAACTTGTTCTCTAACTTGCCCCTCAAATAAAAAACAATAGTCATCAGCATAGTCACATTCCCATGCAGCTGTTCGATAGATTGATCTCGAACATCCAAACGATTCTACAGGAAGGCAATCTGCGCATCCTTTAACATGGCCACCTGTTCCAGTACCACAACCCATTTCTTTAACTCAACAACATCCACCTCAGTATCATCATATCACTGTCTAAACCCCCAAACTCAAACGCCCGCTTCTCAGATCTACGTATATAATCATCATCAATATCATCAGAATGACCAGCACCACTACCACCCGCTTCTGAACCTCCTACGCCCGATGAACTGCCTCCAAATTCCATCATTGTAACGCTGTGGCAGCAGGAATCGATACAACTGTAGATTGTGTAATGACAGGAACTGTGGGCTGTGTAGAAAAATAGGCGCGTCAACCATCAAGGTACAAGCAACCGAATCTGTAACAGTAACCTCAGCAGCAGTGCTCTCGATAGCAGTAGATGTAATCAACTCAGAAGTAGCAACTGTAACAGCAACTGGAGCCTCAGATGTACTCGCTGAAATGCTCGGCTCAGTTCTGCGCCTCTTGATTAACGGAACTTCATCTTCTTCGTCTTCGTCATCTTCATCAAGCTGAGCAGTAGTAGCAACAACAGACGGAATGTCAAGCGGGGGATCACCTTGTTTTTTTTTAATGTCCTTCAGTTGAGCAATCAGAGCAGCTAGATTCTCAGATGATAACTCTAGTAGAACAGGAGTTAATGTAGCATTGAATGCATCCAGATCATCAAGAAAAGCTTGTCCAACATCATCCTCATCATCTGTAACCAAATCCTGGACTTGTATCTCTTTTTTCCTTTGCTGGTATATCATCTTCCTCGGCGACAATCGCATTTATCGGAGGAGGAGGAGGTGGTGGAGCATGCAGACCTATAACTTCAGAAAACTTGCCAAACTTCTTCAGAGGGAACCTACCTATAAATACTGTCTTCGAAGTAGAACGGTTCTTCTTCATAGTTGCAAAAATGGTAGGCCCCATTGGCTTCATATTCAGTAAATTCGAGTCTGTGGCATCCTTAGCTAAGTTGGGGTAACGAGCATTGAGAATCAGTTGGATAAACCGTGGATACAACAGAAGCATCCGTTTCTTGGACTGCTCTAATATCTTCCTCATGTTTTCAAAAATATAACCAGAGTAGTAGTATTATTTCAAGTCCATAACCAATGAAACGATCGCAGAAGTCTGTGCCTGATTAGGCTGATCTAGTCCACCTTTGTTCTCCGACACACATTGCATAAACATGTGTATAAGTAGTCTCCACTATGCCGGAAACATCTTCTTTAGCAATGGCGGATAAGAACCTTCGTACCCCATCTCCATCAGTACTGGCAACGCCTTTTCGTTGACTACGTGGTTGGATCACTTTAAGTATCTGTTAGCTGCAGCACTTCCCTCACACAAGCCTCATTAACTACAATCTCCTTCCCCTGAATCTGTGATCGAATGAGGTCTACCATCTTCACCTCTTGACTGTATCCGCACCCTTTCCAAAACGAATGAACCAAATCTCTGTATATCACGGGATTTGCGTGAAGAGCGTAGGCAATCCGACATCTTTTAAGCCCCACAATCATTGCCTGAAACTCCTGAAAATACTCTGCCGGTGGATCTGAAAGATATCCAGCCTGACTGTGAAACTATTCTTCAACCAGCATAACGGCATCGAAAACTTCTTTCACCATGTCTGTCAAAAATCAACCGACTTAGAAACCAACTAACATAAGTAAACTGATTTAACTGAGTTAACTCTAACTGGACAGGTCAACAGATGTCAAGGTTCAAATTAAAGCCAGTTAAAATTGGTTAAGGGGTACAACAATTCAAAAGGTCCAAACTTAGTTAAGGGGTTCAAACTTAGAATAAATCCGAAATACTCTTATCATTCCGGATTAATCATCTCAGATAGACATGCATCCCCGATGAAGATTAATCCGAAGTGAGATCTGAGTTCATCATTTCGGATGAATATCCATCCAAAATGAGCACGATTATCAATCCGAAATGCTAATTCTTTGAAGATCAATCCGGAATGCACATGTACCTGATCCGGAATGGGTAGTCCGAAATATTTAGTTTGAGAGAGAATCGGAGAGAACAAACAGTAACTCGGATTTTGAATAAACCGAAATGAGAAGAAAGATGATAATAGAGTTTTTCCAAAATGGGCTGGGGCCTAATATTTGAGCCCGGATTGGGCTTGTGACAGGCCCAATACGGAACAATAACACATTGCGCCTGTTAAAAATGACTTAAAGGGGCCATTCCGGACAGGTCCAATCCGGAACAGTAATCCCTGGCCCAATTGAGCCCATTTCAGACAGTAACCTTAATTTTGATTTTTTAAACTTAAAACCAATTTCATCAGGCTTGCTCAAATCCCAAAGCACACTGGGCCAGTCCAATATCTCTTGACAGAAATCCATCCCACCAAAATTCATCAAGTAAACTAACCAAGCATCCAACCATCATAAGGAGAACTTATTAAAACATACATCAATAATTAACACAGCATTGCTAAGGGATCAAATAATTTCAAACGCTGACGAAAGAACATTTTTCGATATGAGCAGGTTCGGTTGGTCTAAGCGACTGTCAGTATACTTGTCCACTTAAATCCAAAACTCAACCCTTGTAGATTAGACTTTATGATATGCTTAAGGTAAATTTATACTAAGATACTCGTGTGTCCCATACCATGACATACCCCCACGATCAAGGTAAGCACAACGGTTCATTGTAGCAGGTGAGTATACCGAGGTCATCCTTTATTGTACAACGTCAGGCTACTGGTGAACAGTTCAGTACTTCCATACAACAGAAAGACCAATAGTGACCGATGAAGGTTAGGCAAATACCTTAAGAGGTACGTAAGAACTTAGAAATAAACTTTTGTTCTTTTAGGTTTTTGCCTTTCCATTTTGGCTCTTTTATATGTCACACCTTGGTCGTAGCAGAAGCGCAAATGTGTGACTATTAGGTAATCATTGCATCCAATTTAGTAAATAGTATTAACAACAACGATTTCATGCCATTTCTAAGTTTCATTATACATTTACATCCTTCAAACGTGAAGCCACATTGTTATCAGTATCAGATTTCCATTACAAACATAGTTTAAAACACATGTTCCAAAATAAGATATTGTTTTTATCACAAAGTCATGCTGAGGCTTTGACCTCTATATACCCAAACGTGGTTGGGATATAAAAGACAAACCCTCCAAAATATAGTACATCGTTGTCTTGCCAAATCCCATACCCGGATCCCATCACCAGCTCAAGTCTTGCGTCCTGAAACACATGTAATTTTAAAAAGTCAACATAAAGTTGGCGAGTTCATGTAGTTTGATGTTTTCGTATCGAAATGTCCGCCTTGAAAACCTGTATTGTAATCCAAGTATGTTATTAGCATCAATGAGTTAATTAAGGATCTATCAGTGTGTATCGAGTACCCTGACATGCTTGTGCCATAAGTAAGTAAACAAACCGAGACTTCTTTGACATGTTGGGATCACAAAATCACTCCAATGGGTATACCAACCAGGAGTGGAGTGGGTCTCAAACTCAATAGATCTACCTCTTTTGCACCTTGGTCACTAAGTGATTAATGATTACTACTGTTCTTTCATACTTACGCACAGTGACCTGTCATCCGCTAACTCATAGCTAACATACTGTTTTGACATAACATGTATTTCCCCTCGATAGTTTAAAACAAAACTTAAAATAAGTGAAAGGAGGGACATGAACTCACAGTTTTTGCGTTTCTTTAAGTCGTACTGTTTAACTTTCGGTGTCCACAACGTATGTAACCTACATGCGTATTGGTTTCATTAGACACCTAGGTCTCAATGGACCTTGTTCTCGTTGTTCATCTTAGTGGTGGTAGTTCGTTTGTTCCATGAATATTGTTATATATATTTCTTAAATATATATATATATATATACATATATATATATTCATCGAACAAACAAACTACCAACACTAAGATCACATTATATATATATTATTGTTTTCAAACAATGTGTGTACTGGGCCTTGTCCTTCAGATGTCATTGGGCCTAGCCCATGTTTTCTTGTCACCGGGCCTAGCCCATGTAATTTATGTCTTTGGGCCTAGCCCTTGTTTTCTTGTCACCGGGCCTAGCCCAAGTAATTTTGTGTCTTTGGGCCTTGCCCATGTTTTCTTGTCACCGGGCCTAGCCCATGTAATTATGTCTTTGGGCCTAGCCGATGTCTTTTTGTCTTTGGGCCTAGCCCATTTCTTTTTATATCTTTGGGCTTTTATTTGTTTTTGGGCCACATCCATGAATACTTATGGAATTTGGGCCTAACATATGATTTTCACAATTTGGGCCTAGCCCAAATGTATATATTTATAAGCCCATTTTTATTATAAGTATATATATATATATGTATATATATATGTAATATGTATATATACATATATGTATATACATATTACATATATATATATGTATATGTAATATGTATATATACATATATGTATATACATATATATATATGTATATACATATACATATACATATATATATATTGAACGTCTAAATATATATTTAGACTCGTCGTCGGCGTCGTCCGTTGTATGTTCGTTTTCGTCGAGAATCGCCCGTTGTCGTGACGACCTTTCATCTGTTGGTCGTCGACGCGGCAGTGTCATCTTGAATGTTCGCCTATTGTTCGCATTGCTTTGATTGTCTGATTTGTTGTTTCGACGCATTGTGAGAATATATTTATTATGCTACCAATACTTGGTGTGTTGTTTCAAGTGTTTATATTTTGTATAAGATTGGGTATTTTATTGTGAATACACACATGTATACATACCATTTATTAGTAACAAATATGCATACAAATACTTGTATTATTTTCCAAGTAGAAATATATATTTGTAAAAATATGTAGTTTTACTTATAAATATATATTTACAACTTTGTTTAAACACTTGGTTATTTAGGGATAACCCTTGTCCTTAGAGTCCACTTAATGACGATTTAGGTTACTAGTCACGTTTAGTCTTACTAATTACCCCACTAATCATGCTTAAATCGCGATTAGATTTTTAGAAAATTTCGCCATAGTTTCCCCTAAACTATGGCGTTTTTCACGTTTCAAAAACGAATTTAAAACCTGTTTAAACTCATAATCATCATCAACAAACCATCTAACATTTATTTTACATAATCTACATATCATCATCCATGACTTTTGTTGTTAAAAATCCTAGTAAATCAAGAGGGTTTTTAATGTTTATTAGCCTTTTAAAAACAATACTTTAGCATGTTGTTAAATCAAGGTCATGCATTGATCACTACACATTTTTAAGGTGATTACAACTTAAATATAAATGTTTACTTCTCATAAAATCATCCATATATATAAAAATTATTTTTAAGTTGTAGTATTTTTCATGGATGATGTAGTTGATGATCTTGTTTAGATTTAAACCTTATCATGTTTAAATCTTCATTTTTACACTAAATCACACAAGATCATCCAACTTTTATATCATAATTTTATCATAAATAACTTCAACATGCTAACTAACAATCATATAAACATATAATCAACACAAAATAAACAATATTTATTGTTATTATTATGTTCTGAGTTAGGGTTTATGATTTTCCTTTTCTTGATTTTCAAGATGATCAACTTATAGACTAATAAGCTAAATTATGGAGGAGTTTAGCTTACAAATGGTGCACAAGTATCTTGAGGATTTAGAGGATAATGAAGCTCCTTAAGAATCCCTAATGATCTCCATCCATGCTAGCTTCTTTAGGGGTCTTGTTGAAGCTTCAAATGGTGTAAAAAGTGGTAGATTGTAGTGGCTAAATGGTGGTATATGGTGGAGGTGTTTGAGCCGTGAGGTAGGGAAAGAAAAGGAAAGAAAATGTTGCAAATTGTTGGATGAAGAAATGATATTTATTAAGTGAAAACATGATATATATATTTCCAATATTTCAAGTCTTCCATCAAGATCTTAAACACAATACTTATGATCTCCATTTTTCAACAAAATCAAGTGGGGTGGGACCCACTTGAGGGGGGTTAAGTGTAAATATTTATTATAACATGTGTTTTTAATTAGATATTTAGGTAATTAGGGGTTGATCTTGTATCATAAGCATAAGACTTGAGTTTAATGTGTATTTACATGGCATTTAATCCATATGATTCTCCAAAATAAGTTTCGGATGACGGATATGTCGTTAGATCGCTCTTCGTCGTAATATTCGCTAATAAACGGAACTATTTATTTAGTACCGGAAGCCTTTGTTTTCGACTTCCACAACTAATATGTTGTCTAATTAGTAAATTTCCGATCCAAAAATATGCATGACTAGTTCGCTAAATGAATATACGATGAGTTCGTATGGCCGATATGTCTTTCGTTCGACTGTTCGATCAATATGGGCACTTTTATGTTCCGTCGTCAAACTTTTCCAAAAGTTGTGTTTCCGTGACCTAATGGTAGTTGAATAGATTCCGAGTTCCAAATAATGATTAACTAGTTTACTGGATGCCCGGATAAGGCTATCGGCCACTAAAATATTCGTCGTTTTAACAGTCGACCGCTTTTCGGTCGAATTGGGCACTGTTTGACGAATGACCGGAAACGATGTATTTTGTGCATTTTTGCTATTCTCACATTATTTTAGGATGTTTAGCATTGTTTTATTCTTATTCTTACATCCGGAATTCACCGAATTAGTGTTGCGGACAAACTGACATTTGTTGTCTTTTTGGTCGAAATGGACAATTTTGCAATTTAGGCGTTGTACCGGAAAGTTATGTATTATTGTAATTTGTTCTCAAATATTGGTTTTCATTTGTATATGGACTCAGGTATGGCGTTAACATGCCGTTATTCCTTGTCCTGATTCGTTTTAGCGGGTTTACCGACATAGTTAATGTCACTGCATTTAGTGTGTCCAACACTTTCTACCAACACTTTTAGGACATTGTTTTGGTTTGTTTCACGTTGCAACGGAAACCAGTATATGTTATGATCAAATTTACTTGCCCTAATGACGTACGACTCAGTTTTGCATTATGATAACTATGCATGAGATTATAACATGAAATTAGTGATTAAATTGTACGGAATTATTGGTTATTTGCCATTTGTCACATACTCCCCCTATTAAAAATAATTTCGTCCCGAAATTCAGCTAGAGGCATCCACTGAAGGAGTCTTCTCGAACAGGTGGGGGTATTTGGACTTGATTTGATCTTCACGCTCCCACGTATACTCGGGACCATGACGTGAATTCCAGCGAACCTTCACCAGTTTGATTTGGATTCTTCTTGTCTTTTGGACCTTCCAGTCCATGACTTCCACAGATTCTTTGGTAAATTGTAATTTGTCATCAACATGAATCTCATCCGCTGGAATGATAATTGTGTCATTTGTCGGCCTCTTCTTCAGGTTGGACACATGAAATGTGTTATGTACATTATCGAGTTCCTCTGGCAGTTTTAACTTTTACGCCACTGTACCAATCTTTGCCAGAATTTCGAAAGGTCTAATATATCTGGGGTTGAGCTTTCCGCGCTTCCCGAATCTAGCTACACCCTTCAAAGGTGAGACCTTTAACGATACATTGTCTTCCACCTCGAAGGATAATGGTTTGCGTCTTCGATCTGCATAGCTCTTTTGTTTATCTCGGGCCACTTTGATGCGCTCACAGATCTTAAATATCTTGTCTGTGGTCTCTTGTACTAATTCTGGACCAATGAGTTGTCTATCACCGACTTCCGCCCAACACAATGGCGATCGGCACTTTCGTTCATATAGTGCTTCGAATGGCGCGACCTTGATACTGGTGTGATAACTGTTACTGTAGGAAAACTCTACCAACGATAAATGAGTATCCCAGTTTCCACCTAAATCCATCACACAGGCCCGAAGCATGTCCTCTAATGTTTGAATGGTTCGCCCGCTTTGACCATCGGTCTGCGGATGAAAGGTTGTGCTAAATCCAAGCGAGAACCAAATGAATTTTGAAATGATTGCCAGATCCGTGACACAAAGCGACCATCTCTATCAGAGATTATCGATATTGGCACACCATGACGTGCCATAATTTCCTTTAGGTACAGTTCAACTCGTTTCTCCGTACTGTCTTTCTCACGGATGGGTAAGAAGTGAGCTGATTTGGTTAATCGATCAATGATAACCCAGATCATGTCATGACCTCGAGAGGTCCGTGGTAATTTTGTAATGAAATACATTGATATCTGTTCCCACTTCCAAACCAGGATCTCAGGTTGTTGTAATAACCCATATGGTTTTTTTTGGTATTCGGTCTTGACCTTTGCGCAAGTTAGGCATCTCCCAACATAGGTCGCAATATCTCCCTTGAGATTAGTCCACCGATAATATTCCTTTAGATCCTGGTACATTTTATCCGATCCTGGGTGTATGGAGTACTTGGACTTGTGTGCTTCATCCAGCACCAAGTCTCGCAACTCACCTTAATAGGGAATCCAGATCCTTCCATGAAATATTGAGTTCCGTCCTTGTTCGGTTCCAACTGTTTTTCCATTCCCCGTAGGGATTTCACTGGAATGTTTTCTGGTTTCAGTGCTTCTTGGTGTGCTTCACGCACTCGTGTTGTGAAGTTCTTCTGAATCGTCATTTCTAAAGCTCGCACCCGTAATGTTTTGATTCGCTCCTTTCTGCTCAAAGCATCTGCTACAACATTTGCTTTACCCGGGTGATACCTGATCTCACAGTCATAATCATTCAACAATTCTACTCAATGTCATTGGCGCATATTCAGTTCCTTTTGGTTGAATATATGTGGAAAACTTTTATGATCAGTGAATATGGTACACTTAGTGCCATATAAATAATGACACCGGATCTTTAAGGAAAATACCACGGCACCTAGCTCCATGTCACGCGTGGTATAATTCCTTTCATGAACTTTTAACTGTCGTGACGCGTACGCGATGACTGTTTCACGTTGCATTAACACGCAAACAAAGCCTTGATGCGATGCATCACAGAACACTACAAAGTCATCGGTACCGTCTGGGAGTGATAATATCGGTGCTTCCATAGTTTCTCTTTCAATACTTGGGACGCTGATTCTTGCTTTTCTCCGCAATCAAACTTACTATCCTTCTGGGTAAGCGAGGTTAGCGGCTGAGCAATCTTGGGGAAATTCTCAATAAATCTCCTGTAATATCCCGCTAATCCTAGGAATTGTCGTATTTCCATGGGGGTTTTCAGCGTGGTCCAGTTATTTATAGCCTCGATCTTTGAAGGGTCAACATGTATTCCTTTCTCGTTCACCACGTGACTGAGAAATTGTACTTCACGAATCCAAAATTCGCATTTTGAGAACTTGGCGTATAATTGCTCCTTCTTCAGCAACTCCAAAATAGTTCTCAAGTGTTGTCCATGTTCTTCCTTGGTTCGTGAGTGTATTAGAATATCATCTATAAAGACGATCACGAACTTGTCTAGGTATGGCTTACATACCCGGTTCATCAAATCCATGAATACTGCATGGGGCGTTTGTTAGGCCGAAAGGCATAACAAGGAACTCATAATGACCGTAACTAGTCCTAAACGCTGTCTTAGGAATACATTCCTCCTGGATTCTCAGCTGATGATATCCGGATCTTAGATCATTTTTTTAAACTCGACCCTTGCAGTTGATCGAATAGATCATCGATCCGTGGTAATGGGTACATATCATAGTTCCAGGTAGTCTATGCACATTCGGGAAGTTCCATCCTTCTCCTCGACAAAAGGCACCGGAGCTCCCCATGGCGAGGAATTCGGTCTTATGAATCCTTTGTCTAACAACTTTTGAAGTCGTGTAGATAGTCTTTGCATTTATGAAGGAGCTAATCGGTATTGAGGCTTCGCTACTAGTGCTGCTCCCGGCACCAAATCCATGCAAAAGTTGGCGTGTCATTGTGGAGGTAATCAAAACAAGTCTGATGGAAAGACTTCGAGGGAATTCCTTCACAACGATTTTTTTCCACCAATTTTGGCTCCTCAGTTTCCTTGTCGACCACATGAGTTAGAAAGGCTATGCAACCTTTCTGTAGGCACTTCTGGCCTTCATGTAATTAATGATTTAAAAGGGCGTCTTGTGCTTTTCTCTGTGTACTACCAGTGTTTCTTCGTCTGGCAGGGCGATGCGAATAGTTTTCTCAGGATAACCTACTTCTGCTCGGTTAGACGTTAACAAGTCTATGCCAAAAGCTACTTCGTAACAACCCAGATAAATGGGTAAAAGATCGATATGAAATTCTCGTTCTCCCAGTTCCAAAGTGCATCCTTTTATAACTTCTCCTGGCATTGACAAATTTACCATTGGCAAATTCTATAGAATGAGGGAACGTCTATCTTACTTGTATCTAGGTCAGGTATATTTTGAATTCTATGGAGATGAACTACAATTGGCATAGGTATCCAACAAGATGGATGCGATGTTGGTTGATAGGAAACGTGTTAGTGACCTTTTAATGATTCCCCATGACTCAGAGATCAAAACAGTGTATCTCGGATCTTTGGTATTGCTTTCGGACCATCTCAGATTACTATTCCGATTTATGTCTCGGATACCTCATTTTCGACGGATTCCCATCTTGGATCACCCTCTCGGATAGCGATTAGTATTACCATCTCGGATTATTGTTTTGAACTGGGTACTGTTCCGAGTTGAACTCGAAAAAGTGGGAAGTTATCCATAAACAATTTTACAAACCGATTGGATGGTTAGAATCATGTGATTTTTAGGAAAAAAAATTTGACATAATATATCATTGGATTCGTATCGACTAACGCTAATTCTCCATTAGCTAACTTGATAACGTGTCTAACTTACAAGACTCAAATTTGTGTATAAGCTTATCATCTAGAGACACTAGCTAAGCTCGGTGATGGTATTAAAAGAATTAACACGTAAAGAAAGTAGAGTAGAATGTATGCATGACGACATCAGGATCTTGTGGGGTATCCATAGTTTCTGCTCACCCACACTTTAATTCACTTGCCTGATTTATTCTTGAGACATTCATGCTTGAAGTGGCCTTCATGCCACACTTAGCATTCTTGTTCTTGGTTGAGTCTTATTAACTTATTGATTTCTGTTTTGCGTCATGATTCACCCCACTTCTACTCTTGGCACTTTTGCAAGTGCCCTTATGAGGAAATTTTCACTTATCACATTTAGGATTTCGGTAAGTTATCATCATATTTCTTGGTTCTAGCATCAATCATGGCAGCAATTGCCTTCATTTCTATCATCACGGGAGTTACCTTTCACTTCCTGTTGCTAGTAGATTTCACATGCATTTCCTTGATAATTTCCCATTCTCACCGCATCCTTGGTGAGACTAACTGCGAGAGTTACTGTTTGGGTGATGAAGGTAGGGTGTGATGATATGGTCATGTTTTGATTCTTAGAGGCTAAACCCCAAATGTAGCGCTAAATGCGTTTGATATCAGGTGTTCCCTAGTATAGAACCACCCTTGAGACATCGTGAAAGCGTCGAGTGTAACCAACAACGTTGGCTGCAATCATGATCGAGTTCTAGTATCCCGTTTCTACCTTTGGAATTCCAATCAGCGAGCAATACTCTTATCGCATAAGAATCTGAGTTCTCCCCATGATGACCTCTTTGTAGTATCACTCCTCAAAGTTTCTACTTGAGGATTTCACCAAGTTAATGCTGCATTCAGCAGGAGACTCTTTGTTTACCTAATCGTTTTCTAAGGAGCGCATTTACTCGCATTGCTAACCGACTTCGTTGTCTTTATTTTGCGGGCGTAACCTACCGCACCTCTCGCAATAGTGAGGTCTCGCGACTTACATTCTAGAAAAGCCTTAGAATTTAAAACCTTGTTTGATTGCATCTTCAGGTGTAGCACTACCACTCGTTCCTAATCTATTGGGATTCGAACCATTTGAACTACCGGTACCACCAGTTTCGTCACTAGTGTCGACTAAGTTACCCTCGTGTTGTGCGATTTTCACAACCGTATGTCCTTCCATAAGAACTCTAGTTCGGCTTACCTATTAAGTCATGGATTAACTAACCCCTTTTGGGTGTAGGCGTTCCTTTTGGCGCCATGTTTCTTCTTAATGCCCAAGATTCAAAGAAGCTAGACATATATTTGAATAAATATAGTCTACCATGCACCTAAGAATAAAGGATGCCATCGGTCATGGGAACCTCAAGATTGCATTGTTCATACATATTTGAAACAATGATAATGTGAACAACAACAATCCAAAATTTGTAGTACCTCTTGCATGTATCAGCCATATGTCTGGGTGGAAAGAAAATAACTCTTTAAGGAGGAGAAACCAAACGGTCATCTCCAACCTATAGTATGTATTCCATACTTCATGGACATTGATCGTCCAAAGTAGGAAAAAAAGAAAATCCGTCGACACACAACCCGTGTGACGATTACCTTGATATCCCTTGAGCTCCACGAGCTCCAGCTAGATTGTCATAATTCCATATACATCGGATATAAGGCAATGAGGGTGTTAAACCATGGCTCGTGCCATACCATTCCTTGGAATAAGACAAATGTCAAACGATGGTATTTAGTGTAATCTTTTTCCAATAAATAAGAGGAGGTACCATAAACACCATGGAACCAACCCATGTACAAGGACTCTAGATCATTGAGGAAATATCCTCCTTAGGTGGCCAACCAGTTTTTGTTTGTTTAGATGACTAGTCTCAATTGACTCCATATAGATCTAATGTTAGATGCGAACAAATACGTGTGGTGTTTCTGTATCGTAGGGTGTTATAGCAACCACACTAGTTAGTGTCCCACTAGATAGAAACTCGAAAAACTTAACAATTTCGAATGGGTAGTGATCATTACCTTGACCCGCATAGCCCACCAGAATTCTCATCCATTGCAAGTTATTATTAGGTGGGCCCCCGTAATAATAAATTTCCCTGCATGGTCACCCTAGTGTTCTACCGTTCAAAGACGACGATCAGTCAAAGAGAGGACGCTATTGTCTACATACCTTCAACATAAAAGAGACCATCATGATGGTCCACGTGTTATTGTCCATTGACATTACTCGCGAAATGACACGTCGTTAGACAAATTTAGAAATATAGAGAATTAGAAACAATAGCAACTGGAGGGGCACCTTCAAGAAGAGTACTTCACCTTCCTTTTCTGGAATCGATCCTAAGGTCTCACTTTGGAACCACGTTCATCATAAGCTCTGCAATAGACGCGAGGTCGATATTCTCATTGTGCGAGTCAAGGATAATAATAATATCCATAGTCAAAGATATTTCATTCTTGGCAAATATTCCGTACAACACATATATAAATAAATTATATATATAATCACATAAAATCCTATTTAGCCAGGATTTCTATCTTTTGTAATGTGTCCATGACACGTAGTCTTATAATGTAATGTGTCTACTTCTCATAGACTAACCATGTATTGATCCTGCTCATTTTATAGTTGAGCTCGTGTGATAGATCCTTGTGTTATCGTGACACAATGAAAACCATTTTGTTATCTTGTTATAATTTCAAAACATTTCTATCATGTTTTAAACTTTGTTTTCTTGTGAGAGCCCCAGGTGATTGTAGACCAAACTTTAATAAAAAGTTTTTCCCTAGTTCACTACAATCGGAGCTCTGATACCAACCTTTCACACCCTGGTCGTAGCGGAAGCGCAAGTGTGTGACTATTAGGTAATCGATGCATCCAATTTTGTAAACAGTATTAAGAACAACGATGTTATGCCATTTCTAAGTTTCATTATACATTTACATCCTTCAAAGGTGAAGCCACATTGTTATCAGTATCAGATTTCCATTACAAACATAGTTTAAAACACATGTTCCAAAATAAGATATTGTTTTTATCACAAAGTCATGCTGAGGCTTTGACCTCTATATACCCAAACGAGGTTGGGATATAAAAGACAAACCCTCCAAAAGATAGTACATCGTTGTCTTGCCAAATCCCATACCCGGATCCCATCACCAGCTCAAGTCATGCGCCCTGAAACACATGTAATTTTAAAAAGTCAAAAGTCGGCGAGTTCATGTAGTTTGATGTTTTCGTATCGAAATGTCATCCTTGAAAACCTTTATTGTAATCCAAGTATGTTATTAACATCAATGAGTTAATTAAGGATCTATTGGTGTGTAGCGAGCACCCTGTCATACTTGTGCCATAAGTAAGTAACCAAACCGAGACTTCTTTGACATGTTGGGATCACAAAAGCACTCCAATGGGTATACCAACCAGGAGTGGAGGGGTCTCAAACTCAATAGATCTACTTCTTTTGCACCTTGGTCACTAAGTGATTAATGGTTACTACTGTTCTTTCCTACTTACGCACAGTGATCTGTTATCTACTAACTAATCGCTAACATACTGTTTTGACATGACATGTATTTCCCCTCGATAGTTTAAAACAAAACATAAAATAAGTGAAAGGAGTGACATGAACTCACAGTTTTTGCGTTCCTTTAAGTCGTACTGTTTAACTTTCGGGGTCCGCAACGTATGTGACCTACATGCGTATTGGTTTCATTAGACACCTAGGTCACAATGGACCTTGTACTCGTTGTTCATCTTGAATTCTTGTTATTTATTTACTTGTTATGATTGAACAACTTATAATGTGATCTTAGTATTGGTAGTTCGTTTGTTCGATGAATATTGTTATATATATTTCTTATATATATATTATTTTTTTCAAACAATCTGTGTATTGGGCCTTGCCCTTCACATGTCATTGGGCCTAGCCCATGTTTTCTTGTCAACGGGCCTTGCCCATGTAATTTATGTCTTTGGGCCTAGCCCATGTTTTCTTGTCACCGGGACTAGCCCATGTAATTTTGTGTCTTTGGGCCTAGCCCATGTTTTCTTATCACTGGGCCTAGCCCATGTAATTTTGTCTTCGGGCCTAGCCCATGGGTTTTTTTCATTGGTCCTAGCCCATGTCTTTTTATCATTGGGCCTAACCCATATCTTTTTTATCATTGGGCTTAGCCCATGTCTTTTTATCTTTGGGCCTAGCCCATGTCTTTTTATATATTTGGGCTTTTATTTGTTTTTGGGCCACATCCATGAATACTTATGGAATTTGGGCCTAACATATGATTTTCACAATTTGGGCCTAACCCAAATGTATATACTTATAAGCCCACTTTTATTATAAGTATTTTCTTATAATTTTTTTCTAACTTTTTGTATACTTAACTTTCCGGATTTTTATTTCGATATATATATATATATATATATATATATATATATATATGTTGAACGTCTAAATATATATTTAGACTCGTCGTCGGCGTGGTCCATGTATGTTCATTTTCGTCGAGAATCGCCCATTGTCGTGACGACCTTTCGTGCCGGCGATTCACCCGTTGGTCATCGACGCGACGGTGTAATCTTGAATGTTCGTCTATTGTTCGCATTGCTTTGATTGTCTGATTTGTTGTTTCGATGCATTGTGAGAATATATTTATTATACTACCAATACTTGGTGTGTTGTTTCAAGTGTTTGTATTTTGTATAAGATTGGGTATTTTATTATGAATACCCTAAGTTTCTAATACATACACATACAATACACACATGTATACATACCATTTATTAGTAACAAATATGCATACAAATACTTGTATTATTTTCCAAGTAGAAATATATATTTGTAAAAATACGTAGTTTTACTTATAAATATATATTTACAACTTTGTTTAAACACTTGGTTATTTAGGGATAACCCTTGTCCTTAGAGTCCACTTAATGACGATTTAGGTTACTAGTCACGTTTAGTCTTACTAATTACCCCACAAATCATGCTTAAATAGCGATTAGATTTTTAGACAATTTTGCCATAGTTTCCCCTAAACTATTGCGTTTTTCACGTTTCAAAAACGAATTTAAAACCTGTTTAAACTCATAATCATCATCAACAAACCATCTAATATTTATTTTACATAATATACATATCATCATCCATGACTTTTGTTGTTAAAAATCCTAGTAAATCAAGAGGGTTTTTAATGTTTATTAGCCTTTTAAAAACAATACTTTAGCATGTTTTTAAATCAAGGTCATGCATTTAATCCCTTGATTACTACACATTTTTAAGGTGATTACAACTTAAATATAGATGTTTACTTCTCATAAAATCATCCATATATATAAAAATTATTTTTAAGTTGTAGTATTTTTCATGGATGATGTAGTTGATGATCTTGTTTAGGTTTAAACCTTATCATGTTAAAATCTTTGTTTTTACACTAAATCACACAGATCATCCAACTTTTATATTATACTTTTATCATAAATAACTTCAACTTGCTAAATAACAATCATATAAACATATAATCAACACAAAATAAACAATATTTATTGTTATTATTATGTTGTGAGTTAGGGTTTATGATTTATCTTTTCTTGATTTTCAAGATGATCAACTTGTACACTAATAATCTGAACATAAACATAAGCTAAATTATGGAGGAGTTTAGCTTACAAAGGGTGCACAAGTATCTTGAAGATTTAGAGGAAAATGAAGCTCCTTAAGAATCCCTAATGATCTCCATCCATGCTAGCTTCTTTAGGGGTCTTGTTGAAGCTTCAAATGGTGTAAAAAGTGGTAGATTGTGGTGGCTAAATGGTGGTATATGGTGGAGGTGTTTGAGCCGGGAGGAAGGGGAAGAAAAGGAAAGAAAATATTGCAAATTGTTGGATGAATAAATGATACTTATTAAGTGAAAACATGATATTTATATTTCCAAATTTTCAAGTCTTCCATCAAGATCTTAAACACAATACTTATGATCACCATTTTTCAACAAAATCAAGTGGGGTGGGACCCACTTGAGGGGGGTTAAGTGTAAATATTTATTACAACATGTGTTTTTTATTAGATATTTAGGTAATTAGGGGTTGATCTTGTATCATAAGCATAAGACTTGAGTTTAGTGTGTATTTACATGGCATTTAATCCATGTGATTCTCCAAAATAAGTTTCACAAGACGGATATGTCGCTAGATCGCTGATCGTCGTAATATTCGCTAATAAACGAAACTATTTATTTCGTACCGGAACCCTTTGTTTTCGACTACCACAACTAATATGGTGTCTAATTAGTGCATTTCCGACACAAATATATGCATGACTAGTTCGCTAGACGAATATACGATGAGTTCGGATGGCCGATTTGTCTTTCGTTCGACCGTTCGATCAATATCGGCAATTTTATGTTCCGTCGAACCTTTTCGAAAGTTGTGTTTTGGTGACCTAATGTTAGTTGAATGGATTCCGAGTTCTAAATAATGCTTAACTAGTTCACTGGATACCCGGATAAGGCTATCGGCCACTAAAATATTCGTCGTTTTGACAATCGACCGCTTTTCGGTCGAATTGTGCACTGTTTGACTAATGACCGGAAACGATGTCTTTTGTGCATTTTTGCTATTCTCACATTATTTTAGGATGTTTAGCATTGTTTTATTCTTATTCTTACATTCGGTATTCACCGAATTAGTGTTGTGGACAAACTGACATTTGTTGTCTTTTTGGTCGAAACGGACAATTTTGCAATTTAGGCGTTGTACTGGAAAGTTATGTGTTATTGTAATATTTTTTCTCAAATATTGGTTTTCATTTGTATATGGACTCAGGTATGGCATTGATATGTCGTTATTCCTTGTCCTGATTCGTTTTAGCGGGTTTACCGACATAGTTAATGTCACTGCATTTATTGTGTCCAACACTTTCTACCAACACTTTAGGACATTGTTTTGGTTTGTTTCACGTCGCAACGGAAACCAGTATATGTTATGATCAGATTTACTTGCCCTAATGACGTACGACTCAGTTTGGCAATTAAATTACGATAACTATGCATGAGATTATAACATGAAATTCGTGATTAAATTGTACGGAATTACCGGTTATTTGCCATTTGTCACATAATCCCCCTATTAAAAAGAATTTCGTCTTGAAATTCAGCTTGAGGCATCCACTGAAGGAGTCTTCTCAAATAGGTGGCGGTATTTGGACTTGATTTGATCTTCACGCTCCCACGTATACTCGGGACCGTGACGTGAATTCCAGCGAACCTTCACCAGTTTGATTTGGCTTCCTCTTGTCTTTCGGACCTTCCAGTCCATGACTTCCACTGGTTCTTCGGTGAATTGTAATTTGTCATCAACATGAATCTCATCCGCTGGAATGATAATTATGTCATTTGTCGGACTCTTCTTCAGGTTGGACACATTAAATGTGTTATGTACATTATCGAGTTCCTCTGGCAGTTTTAACTTGTACGCCACTGTACCAATCTTTGCCAGAATTTCGAAAGTCTAATATATCTGGGGTTGAGCTTTCCGCACTTCCCGAATCTAGCTACACCCTTCCAAGGTGAGACCTTTAACCATACTTTGTTTTCCACCTCGAAGGATAATGGTTTGCGTCTTCGATCTGCATAGCTCTTTTGTTTATCTCGGGCCACTTTGATGCACTCACGGATCTTAAATATCTTGTTTGTGTCTCTTCTTCTAATTCTGGACCAATGAGTTGTCTATCACCGACTTCTGCCCAACACAATGGCAATTGACACTTTCGTCCATATAGTGCTTCGAATGGCGCGACCTTGATACTGGTGTGATAACTGTTATTGTAGGAAAACTCTACCAACGATAAATGCGTATCCTAGTTTCCGCCTAAATCCATCACACAGGCCCGAAGCATGTCCTCTAATGTTTGAATGGTTCGCCCACTTTGACCATCGGTCTGCGGATGAAAGGTTATGCTAAATCCAGGCGAGAACCAAAAGAATTTTGAAATGATTGCAAGATCCGTGACACAAAGCGACCATCTCTATCAGAGATTATCGATATTGGCACACCATGACGTGCCACAATTTCCTTTAGGTACAGTTCAACTAGTTTCTCCGTACTGTCTTTCTCACGGATGGGTAAGAAGTGAGCTGATTTGGTTAATCGATCAATGATAACCCAGATCATGTCATGACCTCGAGAGGTCCGTGGTAATTTTGTAATGAAATACATTGATATCTGTTCCCACTTCCAAACCAGGATCTCAGGTTGTTGTAATAACCCATATGGTTTTTTTTGGTATTCGGTCTTGACCTTTGCGCAAGTTAGGCATCTCCCAACATAGGTCGCAATATCTCCCTTGAGATTAGTCCACAAATAATATTCCTTTAGATCCTGGTACATTTTATCCGATCGTGGGTGTATGGAGTACTTGGACTTGTGTGCTTCATCCAGCACCAAGTCTCGCAACTCACCTTAATAGGGAATCCAGATCCTTCCCATGAAATATCGAGTTCCGTCCTTGTTCGGTTCCAACTGTTTTTCCATTCCCCGTAGGGATTCTGCTGGAATGTTTTCTGGTTTCAGTGCTTTTGTTGTGCTTCACACACTCGTGTTGTGAAGTTCTTCTGAATGGTCATTTCTAAAGCTCGCAGTCGTAATATTTTGGTTCGCTCCTTTCTGCTCAAAGCATCTGCTACAACATTTGCTTTACCCGGGTGATACCTGATGTCACAGTCATAATCATTCAACTATTCTACCCAACGTCGTTGGCGCATATTCAGTTCCTTTTGGTTGAATATATGTTGAAGACTTTTATGATCAGTGAATATGGTACACTACACCAGACCTTTAAGGAAAATACCACGGCACCTATCTCCAGGTCATGCGTGGTATAATTCCTTTCATGAACTTTTAACTGTCGTGACGCGTACGCGATGGCTGTTTCACGTTGCATTAACACGCAACCCAAGCCTTGATGTGATGCATCACAGAACACTACAAAGTCAACGGTACCGTCTAGTAGTGATAATATCGGTGCTTTGCATAGTTTCTCTTTCAATAATTGGAGCGCTGATTCTTGCTTTTCTCCGCAATCAAACTTCCTATCCTTCTGGGTAAGCGAGGTTAGCGGCTGAGCAATCTTGGAGAAATTCTTGCAAATTGTTGGATGAAGAAATGATATTTATTAAGTGAAAACATGATATATATATTTCCAATCTTTCAAGTCTTCCATCAAGATCTTAAACACAATACTTATAATCACCATTTTTCAACAAAATCAAGTGGGGTGGGACCCACTTGAGGGGGGGTTAAGTGAATATTTATTATAACATGTGTTTTTTTATAAGATACTTAGGTAATTAGGGGATCTTGTATCATAAGCATAAGACTTGAGTTTAGTGTGTATTTACATAGCATTTAATCCATATAATTCTCCAAAATAAGTTTCGGATGACGGATATGTCGCTAGATCGCTCATCGTCGTTATATTCGCTAATAAACGGAACTAGTTATTTAGTACCGGAAGCCTTTGTTTTCGACTACCATAACTAATATGGTGTCTAATTAGTGCACTTCCGATCCAAAAATATGCATGACTAGTTCGCTAGACGAATATACGATGAGTTCGGATGGCCGATTTGTCTTTCGTTCGACCGTTCGATCTATATGGACACTTTTATGTTACGTCGTCGAACTTTTCCGAAAGTTGTGTTTCCATGACCTAATTTAGTTGAACGGATTCCAAATTCCAAATAATGCTTAACTAGTTCACAGGATGCCCGGATAAGGCTATCGGCCACTAAAATATTCGTCGTTTCGACAATAGACCGCTTTTCGGTCGAATTGTGCACTGTTTGACGAATGACCGGAAACGATGTCTTTTGTGCATTTTTGCTATTCTCACATTATTTTAGGATGTTTAGCGTTGTTTTATTCTTATTCTTACATCCGGAATTCGCCGAATTAGTGTTGCGGACAAACTGACATTTGTTGTCTTTTTGGTCGAAACCAACAATTTTGCAATTTAGGCTTTGTACCGGAAAGTTATGTATATTGTAATATTTGTTCTCAAATATTGGTTTTCATTTGTATATGGACTCAGGTACGGCATTAACATGCCGTTATTCCTTGTCCTGATTCGTTTTAGCGGGTTTACCGACACAGTTAATGTCACCGCATTTAGTGTGTCCAGCACTTTCTACCAACACTTTTAGGACATTGTTTTGGTTTGTTTCATGTGGCAACGGAAACAAGCATATGTTATGATCAGATTTACTTGCCCTAATGATGTACGACTCAGTTTTGCAATTAAATTACCATAACTATGCATGAGATTATAACATGAAATTAATGATTAAATTGTACGAAATTACCGGTTATTTGCCATTTGTCACATTATAAAGATATCCTGACTGTGCCTAGGTCTGCATATAATCTGGATACAACAAAAGGGCAGTCAAGATATCCCCGGATGACTTAGCAGCATAAAGACCCGAAACTCAGATGTTGGCTATCTATCAACGCAAGATTTAAGATTATAAAATCATATGCCTATAGTAAGTGACCCACTGAGTACAAAGTTCGTTATGTTTATATCATTTAACTTTTCCCATCCGGTTGAGTTTTAGACCTACCGACACATATCTAAATCTTTTCCACTTCTATACCTTACATGTGTTAATCAACCATTTTATCATGAATATTCATTTCATTTCCCTATCATTGCAAAATCAACATTTTTTTTGGCTTTTTCTCCCCCTAAATTTTTGCATAGAGATATGAACAAATTTATGAAGCAACGAAAAGAAATGAAAAGCAGTAAGTAAACTCGAAGATAGTAGATGCCTAGGAAGAAAACCGAATCATTTTGAGAAGATCCACAAGCACTTGAAAACGTGCGTTGCTAACGGGTTTCGTAACAAATCCTCCACATTTGCATCAGTATGGATTTGCTCAAGCTTTATGAGACCCTCTTCATAGCAATCGCATATAAAATGAACTTTGGTGTTAATGTGCTTGGTTTTGGAGTGGAAAACAAGGTTTTAACTATTTGGATTGCGGCATCATTATCACAATAAATCGTGGTGTTTAGATAAGTCAAACCGTAATCCGCAAGCTGATTTTGCATCCATAAAACCTGGGAGCAGCAAGCAGATGCTACGACATATTCTGCCTCTACAGTGCAAAGCGAAACCGTCTGCTGCTTCATACATTGCCACGAAATTAGGCGATTTCCCAGAAATTGGCAACCAGCTGACGTTGAGCGCATATCCCTATCTGTACCTCCTAGATTGCTATCAGAGACAGCAAACAGTTAAAATTCGGAATTTTTAGGATACCAGAGGCCCAGAGATGGAGCCCCATTGAGGTACCTAAAAATTCGTTTAACATCATGTAAATGAGAAAGTTTAGGAGTAGCCTGATAACGAGCACACTTGCAGACGGCAAACATGATATCTGGCCGACTTGCAGTGATATACATGAGTGATCCAATCATAGAGCGATACATGGTAGGATTAATAGGCGTTCCTTCAGCATCTTCATTTAACAGAGGCCGTTCAGCTATAGGTGAAGCCATTGGCTTGGAATCTGTAAGCTTGAATTTGGCAAGAACGTCGTGTACGTATTTTCCTTGATGAATGAGTATACCCTGAGGGCTCTGACGAACTTGAAGTCCTAAAAACATGGTCATCTCTCCCAATGA
Organism: Scalesia atractyloides; assembly: GCA_947069175.1. Classification (NCBI taxonomy): domain Eukaryota; kingdom Viridiplantae; phylum Streptophyta; class Magnoliopsida; order Asterales; family Asteraceae; genus Scalesia; species Scalesia atractyloides. The sequence goes on along the minus strand of CAMTDV010000008.1, from coordinate 44,754,448 downwards.
GCTCATCTCAAATTTCTTCTTCATGATTTCTTTGAACTCGCGGCACAAACCATCATTGGTGGAAAAAAAAAATATCATCAACGTAGATTTGGACGAGAATAATGTCCTTATCAAGGTGTTTGATAAACAAAGTTTGGTCAATAGCTCCACGTGTGTAGTCATGAGCAAGCAGATGCTCCGTAAGAGTAGTGTACCATGCGCGAGGTGCTTGATTCAACCCGTACAACGCTTTGTCTAATTTATAAGCATAATCTGGCTTGTCAGGATCAGTAAAGCCTGATGGTTGTGCCACGTAAGTTTCCTCTTTGACCTTGCCGTATAGAATCGCAGTCTTGACATCCATTTGATAGACAGTAAAGTCCATATAAAAGGCGTATGCCAAGAAGATACGTATAGCTTCCAAACGCGCGACAGGTGCAAAAACTTCATCATAATCCAGTCCTTCAATCTATAGAAACCCTTGAACCACCAGTCTAGCTTTATTTCGAACAATAACTCTAGTGTGATCATGCTTGTTGCGAAAGACCCAACGAGTTCCAAGAGTGTGCTTTCCCTAAGGTAGTTTCACCAGTTGCCAAACGCCAATTTTTTCAAATTTATTGAGTTCTTCGTGGATGGCATCCACCCAGCCTGGTTCCTGCAAGGCAACATCAATATTTTTAGGTTCAATTTGGGAGATAAAGCAAGAATAAAGGCATGTATTGATATCCCTAAATTGATTGCGGGTGCGAACGGCTGCGTTTACAGGACCAATGATATTTTCAATGGGATGATCACTAAACGTTGTGGTATTTGTGTAGCAGGAACCAAAACATCGGTTTGCAAGTTGGTGTCACTAGCTGAAGCAACTCCAGATGTCTCCCCCTCAACCGAGGCACCTGTAAGGATGTGTGATGAAGAATCCACCGCACAATCGAGGGAGTTGGCTCGGGAAACAAGTAGGAGCCCAAAACATCAGGAGGAAGTCCTTCATCTGCCGTAGGTGGCTTTGGAGGAGAAACTACATCCTTAGTAAGATTAGGCTGAACATTCGAAGAAATGGATGGGGCTTGAGATGGTGAAGCTGTGGAGGATGGCGAGACAGTGTCATTGAATCAAGGAGGATCTACACTTAGCTGCTTTAGTGTGTCATTTAGTGTGGCAGCTTTAGCGTCATTGTCGGAAGGAATGTGCCCCATTGGAGGGAGTTACGTCGAACTATCTCCTGTAGAATAGTCATACAACCAATCAAGACCAATGCGTCTGTCCTTGGGATTTTCCTCCAGCCAACCCACATTGTAGGTTTCAACCACCATCTTCCTAATCTTGTTATAAACGCGATATGCGTATTTTTAGAATAACCAAAGAAAATGCAAGGATCTCCGCATGCTTCAAACTTTCCTTTAGCATCCATCAGCGGGAGTACACAAGGACATCCAAATTTGCGAAAATGCTTGACCGAAGGTTTACGACCTTCAACCACTTCGTATGGAGTCTTCATGTGGTGTTTGTTGATCAGGGCATGATTATGTATGTAGCATGCAGTGTTGATTGTTTCGGCACAGAAGATGAGAGGGAGCTCGGATTCAACAAGCATAGTTCATGCCGCCTCGATGAGTGTGCGATTTTTACGTTCGGCAACCCCGTTTTGCTGTGGGTTTCTGGCTGCACTGACTGTCTGTCAATTCCCTTAGAGGAGCAGAAAGAGTTTAAGGTAAGATTCTTAAACTCTGTCCCATTGTCAAACTGAATAGCCTTTACCTTCTAATCTGTGTGGTTTTCCATAAGCGTGACAAATTGTTTCACTATCTATGCGGTTTCACTTTTATGTGTAACAAAAAACACCCAGGTGAATCGAGAGTAGTCATCAATAATAACCAGACAGTAAGCCTTCCCTCAAATGCTGCGAATTTCTGTTGGACCGAAGAGATCCATGTGGAGCAGTTCTAAGACTTGAGAAGTGGAGGGTATGGCTTTGGTTTTATGCGGCTGACGGTGTTGCTTCCCACGAGCACATGATTCACATTTTTCGATTTGCATGAAGTCACGAACTGGTATATCTCTAACCATACCACCTTTAGCGAGATGATTTAAATTCTTCATGTTGATATGACCCAGTCTGCAATGCCATAGCATGGCGTCATGTTCGGCTATCGAAGAAAAAAGGCATGTAAGCTTGTTAGAAGGAGCCTGGTTCATATCAATGACGTAGGCGTTTACTTTTCTTGCAGCTTTCAGAAGAATCCAATCATCTGGAATGATTAAGCCTAGTTTTAGCATATAGCATCCTTTCTTTGTGAAGAGAACATCCAGATGATTGTCGTAGAGTTGAGACACACTCAACAGACTGTGCTTCAATTCTGGTACATAGTTGACATTTTTAAACCTCAGGTCTCCATTGCAAACAGTTCCTCTCATCGTGATTTTCCCGGTTTCTCCTCCTGTGAAGGAAACAAACCAGCCATCGAAAACCTGAATGTCATTCAACTGCGAGATGTCTCCTGTCATGTGCTTGGAACAGCTGCTATCAATATACCATAATCGAACAAGAGAGTGCCAGAGCTGTTCCTACACATTTCAACAGGTTTAGTTAGAAAGGGGAACCCAGGCCATAGAAGATCTGGGTTTTCCTTTTGCATCAACATAAGTAACCTCTCAAAAGTTCAAATTAGTTTAGGATGAGGTTGATGATGCTTTTGATTTACTAGACAAGGGGTTAGTAGACTGAGTCTTCGCCACTAACTTAGGCCTCCAAGTCACCGAATCAGACCTCTGCACATTCCTAGGAGTGCTAGAGGGATTCTGGGACACCGAGGGTCTTAAGGGTTTAACATTTTGTTTCTTGGGAAAGTTCCAATCTTGATCAGAAGACTTAGCCACAAATCGAGCCTTATATTGGCGATTAGGAATAGCCTTCTCATGTTTTGAGTACAAAATATGGAAAGAGGTAAAGGTCCTTTGACAGTTTCGAACAATGTGCCCTGGAGATCCACAGTTGAAACAGGTCTGCTCTTCTGGAAGAAAATAGTCCATTCAGGTTGGGAAATTCTTGGCAATTTGTCGGTCAGTTTCTTGCTGGCGTTAACTGACGGCTGTTGCACGGTCTTTGGCTTGGCGGTGTCCTGCGGACAACCATCAGCACACTTGTTAGATTTGTGATTTGAATTACAGGATTTTGAACATGAAGATTGTTTTAGAACAGATGAAACGGGCGAATGCTGAGTTAATTCCTCAGTTTGACCAGAGGACTCAGCAGTTGCCTTTGCATTGTTTGAAGACGTTTCTTTGGTTTTCTTGTTTTTAGATCTACGTGTTCTTTTCTTTTTAGGCTTATTCTTCAAATCACACTTTGAGACAGATTCTGTAGAGGACATGAGTGACTCTACAGGAACATCATGTTCATAAATTTTAGTAGATGATGATGGAACCTCGCAATTTAGAGAAATTTTAGATTTCGATTCACTATCAGATTTAAAGGTTGAATTTGAATCAAATTTAGAATTATGTTCATCTGCTTTCATTTCCGAATCAGTCCCTTGTATTGGGTCGCCCAAATCTTCTAGAATAATGTCACCATCTACATTGACAGAAACAGTCGGTTAGTCATCGTTAACACTGTCATTCCTATTAAATGCATCAAAAGATGCGGCCTCTGAAGGTGAACATTTGATATCCTCTGCTGAAGATGAGCTTTTGGCATCCTCAGCTGAAGATGAACACTCGGTATTCTCAGCTGAAGATGAACATTTGATATCCTCTGCTGAAGATGAGCTTTTGGCATCCTCAGCTGAAGATGAACACTCGGCATTCTCAGCTGAAGATGAACATTCGGTATCCTCAGCTGAAGCTGATGAGGCCGAGTCATCTGTTGATGTAGTTCCTGCAGCAAAATTCTTTTTGTCATCACACAAATTGTTACAGCTATTATGATCATTCAAAACATCAGTATCAGAATTTAAACTGTCTAAATGTTCAACACAACCAACATTGTTGAGCATGTAAATTGTTCAGCTAGAAAGTGATTCAAAATGTCAAAGGCAGGTTTATAAAAAGCATAATCATCAGCTGAAATGTCTGAATGTGTATTCAGACATTCTTCCTCATCATCCTGTGTGATGTCCTCAACTAAAATTTCTTCTGCACATGAATTAGACACATTAGTATCGTTCACAAATTTAGTTTGAGCATCAGAAGATTCCCTTTCATTAAGTGTTGTAGAGGATGTGGATGGTTCTTCCTCAGGCACTTCTATATCCAATTCCAGCGTACTCTCAGATGGATGATACTAGTTTCACTAGGAGGTGATGTAGAAGTCAGAAACACAGCATCCTTCTTGAGTTCAGTATGTTTGGAGAACTTAGGATAATAGGGCGTCCATGATTTAGATAAATAATCTGACGGTTTACCATACATCATTTTTTCAACATTTTCAATTTCTTCCTCAGTTTCAGGCATTCTAGTGTAGTTATGATTATATGGTGGAGGTGCCCTATTGTACTCAAGACCCTTAGTGAAATTCTTTTGATAATTAAGCTGGAGGTCACATAAGTCCTTGACTAATTTGCTGGAAGTTTCAAATTTCTTAATATTTATTTCATTTTCATGAAGCTTGCCCGTCAACGAATTCATCTTGGCTAACGCTGCTTGAAGTTCTACGTCCTTTTCAGCTAATTTTAACTTGTAGTCGTAGACCTAACATTGCTGTTGGTTCAAGTCTAGCTTTAGCTGAGCCACATCTTGTTTATGTGCTTCGACCTTCTCCATAAGAAGCTTGTTCTTATGTTTAAGGGCGATGTTCTGTGATGCAGCTTGTTGATATTCAACCACAAGTTGAATTGTGGGTGCGCATTTGGGATAATTTAAATGACAACTATCAGAACAAAGTATTCGATTTACCGTTTCAGAAAGATCGGGTGTCTCAGTTGTCTGCGCCATCATGCAGTGGTTGCTGTTCTTGGATAGATTCAAGGTTTCCATTTGAGCTGCTGCATCTGCCAAGTTGAAGCCCTCATGCTGTTGGGCCACAGGTGTTGTGGACTTCCCGCCTAAGCTGCCAGATGGACTCGTAGTTAACTTGGAAGGAGAGACGGGAACCAACTGTCTGTCACTGCTCTTTATGTCGGCAACCCTAGATGATATATACCCTGATGGTGGCTTCTTACATTCCCTAGCGAAATGGCCTGGTTCATGACATCAGTAGCACCTGAGTTTGTCCTTTGTGAGACCAGTCTTCAGGTTGGACAGAGGTTGCCTTCCATATTTTTTTTGAAATTCGTTGACCTGAAAAGCAGCCATTGCTAAGTTCCAGGAGACATCGATCTCATCCAGGTCTTCCTATATGATTTGATCAACTTATTTTGGGAGAATAGATGGAGGGGTCAGATCGCCTGCCAGGAAGGCGTTCAAGCTCTTGATCATTGATGCAACAATTGCAAGCTTCTCTTCATTCTCCTTAGTGAGAAAAGTAGAGTTGGGCGCGGGTTGTACTGAGCCAGGGACAGGTGCGCCTGCTTGAAGAACAACGCCTTGTTGCACGGTTTGAGGAGTTGCAGGACTACCATGTTAAGATACTGAGGATGGAACTGTGTATGGACTTGAGCCGCTGAGACCGTTGTAGGATTTGGAGATTGAAACCCATACACGTACTGATTTTTTTATGGTGTGACAACAGGAATGTACACCACATTTGATCCACCTGGTGCTTGAGCAGTTCCTTGCAGAGGACTATAGACAAGATTCTGTGACATTAATGCTGCATTCTGACCTGTCATCCCTGCAGCCATTAGACTGCTTTGATGATTGATCTCCCTTTGTTTCTTATCAATTTCACATGATTTGATAGTAGCTATCATCTCAGTGAGAGTGACGTCGTTCAGGTTCTTTGTCTTTTTGACCATGCCCACGTCTGCATCCCAACTTTTCGACAGTGAATTCAACAATTGTCGGTTCATGGCGCTGTTTGTGAGGGTGATCTCATGGGAAACCAGTTTGACATAACGGCCTATCTGATTTTCGATAGTTTCCCCATATATGTGATTGAACGAGCTAAATTGCTTATTCAGCTGGCTCACCATACTCGCTTTCATGTCAGCGTTTCCCTGGTTGAGATTTTGCAACTCACTCCAAACTTCTTTAGCATTTTTATAGTTCCTGACTGCGATAGAGATATCGGGTCCTAAAGCCACGGTTAGTTTTGCAGAGGCCTTCTCATCTTCCTCTATGATTTTGACGTCCTCTTGAGTCCACAAGTGCATTGGCTTGGGAATTTTAGTTTCGGGATCTTGCTCTGTGCTATACACTATGGTTCTTGGACCATTCATGATGCAACTCCACACGCCAGGTTCCTTTGCCTTGCAATAATGTTCAAAGCGGAACTTGCACTCGTAATATTCATCACCGTTATAACAACCGCGGCACTTTGGTGGAAGTGTCAATCACCTGATCCAGCTCTTGGTGGAGGGCTAAAGTTTGCGAATGAAGGGCTGCCAGTGTGGCATTAGTCAGGTCCTGTGGTGTCATGAATCCAGCCATTGAGACTAAATTAATTTAAATTTTACCAAATTTGATTTAAAGTTTAATTAATTCAAGTCATTCTAATGAACGGTGCTCAATCCGAATCAGCCAACTATGTAGTTAGTACGGTCAATCCGGAAGATTTTTCCGAAATGGCAATCCGGAAGTCAATGATGGTCAAACTGAATGAAATATCCGAAATAAGCAATCCGGAAATAGGAATCCGGAATGAAGAATCTGGATTTAAAGATCCAAAAAGAAAAGGCCGGGAAGAAACCCGAAATAAAATTCGAAAAGCAGATCCGAAATAAAGTCCGAAAAGCAGATCCGCAATAAAGTCTGAAATGAAGATCCGGAATAAGCACCTCTTAAATGTATCTGAAATCAAGAATCCAAAATGCCTGACTTGTCTCCTATAGATCCTGAACAGTGACCAATCCTTAACAGTGTCTCTGCCTTTTATGTAACCGAATTCCAGAATTAGAGGAATTCAAAACAACAATAGTAACTCGGATCGCAATCCGGAATAAAGCAACAGTCAGGGATTAATCCAGAATAGACGATCTCCTTCGTGTTCTTCGGAATCCGGAACAATATCAAATCCGAATTATGAAGACCTTCATCGTGTTCTTCAGAATAATACACTTCGTTGATGAACAGTGATCCAGAATGTCAGAAATCGACCCAAACAGCAGCAATAAACTTCAAAAACTTCTTCAAACAGCAATACCCGGAGCTTGTATTAGAACAGCAGGCTCTGATACCAATTGTCAGTCCCGTGAAACGGATCAAACAGGTATCGCTATCCTAATCAATTGTGGAAATTATGATTAGGATGAAGAACAACTTGAATAACTTGAATATAATAACCTGCATACACCAGAGGATGTCAGATACATGTTTTTGTGATCAACTCTCTAACCCCTATCAAGTCACCTAACACCTCTATTTATAGACATGACAAAGCCCAAATATACAACCCTGGGCCCACTTGGCACTAGGAAGCCCAAAATACAATATAAATGAATAAACTTTTAAGCTCCAAGCCCAACAGTTTTAACCACCCAAGTTTGTGTTTTTATAATTGCATTTTTCGAATAAAATTTTGAATCCTTTTGTTTGCTTTTTGTTGAAGTTTCACCAATTTCAAAATTTGAAACATTTAGAATTATTGGTTTCGCTATTTTGTTGTAGTCATTATTTATTTTTAAGATTTGTTTTGGACCAAACTCAGGTTTCTTTTGTCTCACATCTTCTGTGGATTTCTTTGCGTTGTAAACATATTTTAGTTGCTTGGAATACAATGTTATGCAATATGCCAAAGTTTGTTACAATTCCAACACGTTCTACAATCACAATCAGTAGATGAACTCAAATTCTGCTAATGAGGTTTCTTTTCTGCATGGAACTCGTCGTTTGATCCAAACACAGAGTTAACTTTCTTTTGAAAATTTGATTTTCGAAACTTATCATTTTTCTTCTTAACACAGTCCAACCCTTTATGCTTATTTTCAGGATAAATTTTACCTTTGCGATCATTTTTACAAAAGCTTTTAGGTTTAGAGTAGTAAGAATTATTCAAATATCCCAATTCAGAAACATTGATTTTTTTTAGCTTAAACACTTGCTCTACTTTTTCAAGATTCACATTCTAAATCGGGAATTCTTGATTAGAATATAGTTTATCCGATCCTTTCATGGTATAAGCAACCAATGTAGAATCATCATTCGAACTAGAATCTGATTTATCAAGATAATTCTTGTGAAAGCTCTCCTCAGTTTTAGAAGGTAAACTTCAACTAATTTTCTCTAAGTTGGACTCAACAATTTCATAGTCTATGCTATCACTATTACTTCCCAAAACCTTTTCAACCACTTTTTACCACATCAGATTCACAGTTATTGTTTGATTTAGTGTATGTTATATGAATGTTCTCAAGCAACTCATTTTTCTTTTGAGTTTTCAAATTTAGGTTGAGCACTTTTTCCACCCATGATGGTTTCTTTCAAGCATAGCTTTCCCACATGGATGGTGGAACACGATTGTAACCAACACTTATGTTCTTACCGTTCTTATCATTTTCTTCCTTTACAATTTTCAAAAGAATATAATCAATGACATATGAACTAGTGGAATAACTGATTAACAATTTGATAACCCTTTCCATTTCGATTTTCATTTTTTCAAGCTCATTTTTAAGTTCAGATGAATGTTAATTGACATTTATTCGTCCATAAGAGTTGCTTTAAGAATTGACAAAGTTGCACTATCTTCACTGTTAACTTTTACATATTGTTTAATTGCTTTAGTTAATTTGTCATAAGCTTGTTTAGTTTCGTTATAATCACTTGACAAAAATCTTAAAGTTTTTCAGTTTAGAATAGTTTTTATCTTTCTCGGCACATTCCTTGCAAGGTCCTTGGCATCTCTTGCATGGTTTTTCAACCTCAACAACCTGAACTTTGACAACCTCCCTTACCGACTCTTTCACAAATTCAGTCATCGACTCTACCTTGACTTCATCAGAAACTACCTCTTTAACGTTTGCCATATTGCTTTGTATGCAATCCCTGTAAAATTCTCGGCATTCATCTCTTCTTCCACATCTGTCTATTCCACACATTCATGCTTTGATTCCTCTTCTGCTTGCATTTGATATCTTGAATCAAAATATCCTACAAAAGATGGAAACATATTAGGTGGTATCAGATTTCTAAAAGCATTATGCAATATATTCTCTTCTTCCGCATGTTGTTCATGAACATATCCTTCAAGAACAGCTTCCTCAAGAGCTTCATCGAATACTGCTTCAGCATGTCGTTCATGTGCTGCTTGGCAGTATGTTCATTAAAATCTTGTGCTTTTTGGAGATTCTAGCTATATTACACTAAAAACCTCTGGTTTGAGTTGGATTGACCAGATTGTTGACTTCGGAAACTGTTTGAGCTCTGTGAAGACTAAGGTGTTTTTGGTGATTTAGGTTCAAAGCTAGATAATAATTGAAAACCGGATTGATTAGAAGATGGGCTTGCAAAACTATCAACACTGAAGGCGGTTTGTACTTTCGGACTTTGAGTACCAGTTGTATTGCCTTCATAGTTTCGCCTTTCAAAAGGTTGAAAATATCAAACTCTTTTCTAAGTAGTGCCTTTTTGCTCTTCCTCATTTGTAAACTTCCCTGGAACTTCAACCTTAATGCATTCCATAATGATTGTGAATTATCATCATTTTGCAGCAATGCTAAGATATCTTCTCTGATTGATTGTTGCAATATGATTGCAAAGGTTTGTTAACTGCTGGTTTGCTATAGAACAAAAATATACCGCACCAATTCGGGAAAATGACTTGGAGAAGTCGTTAACTCAGTTTAAAACGGCTGAAAAAGAAAAATTCGTCAATGAGAAGAAAATGATGATAATTCATAATCATTATGGAATGCATTTAGGTTGAAGTTCCAGGGAAGTTTACAAATGAGGAAGAGCAAAAAGGCACTACTTAGAAAAGAGTTCGATATTTTCAACCTTTTGAAAGGCGAAACTATGAAGGCAATACAGCTGGTACTCAAAGTCCGAAAGCACAAACCGCTTTCAGTGCTGATAGTTCTGCAAGTCCATCTTCTAATCAATACGATTTTCAATCATTTTCTAGCTTTGAACCAAATTCATCCAAAACATCTCAGTCTTCACAGAGCTCAAACAGTTTACGAAGTCAACAATCTGATCTATCTAACTCATACAAGAGGACTTTTACAATGTACCATAGCTGTGAATCTCTAAAATACACAAGATTTTAGTGAATATACCGCCAAGCAGCACATGTCATTACTCACATCTGTTCTTGAATCTTATGAAAGCCTAGTTGCTGGGAAGATAGGAAATCTAGATATGACCAAGGAAGATTTTGATCAGATAGATTCAGAATAATAGAGGTTATTGGCATAATGGTGAATGGCTTCTATAGTTGCAGGGCTGAGAAATTTATGGAGATTACCGATAGAAATAGTTTGGGAGGTTTGGATGGGAAACTTGGATTTGACAAATCAAAAGTCACATATTTCATATGTAGAGAGAAAGGACATTTCAAACGGGAATGTACTAACCGAGAAGTCAACATTAATCAACGTCCTTTTGGTAATGATTACTACAAGAAAGCTATCTATCATAAGCCGTCACCACCACAATCAAATTCAAGGATGATTCACATAGAAGACTCTTATGGATAAACAAATGGCAATTAACATTCATCCGAACAAAATTGCTGAACTTAAAAATGAGCTTGAAAAAATGAAAATTGAAATGGAAAGGGTTAACAAATTGTTAATCAGTTATTCCACCAGTTCATATGTTATTGATCATATTCTTCCGAAAATTGAAAGGAAGAAGATGATAAGAAAGGTAAAAATAAATGGGTGTTAGTTACAACCGTGTTCCACCACCCATGTGGGAAAGCTATGCTAGACAGAAACCATCAGGGGTGGAAAAGGCGCTTAATCTAAATTTGAAAATTGAAAAGAAAATGAGCTGCCTGAGAACATTGATGTAACATACACTAAATTAGACAATGAATGTGAATCTGATGTGGTTAAAACAGTCGTTGAAAAGGTTTTTGAAGTGAAAGTGATAGCACAGAGAATGAAAGTGCTGATTTGAATTTGAGAAAACTAGTTCAAGTTCACCTTCTGAAAATGAGGATAGCTTTCACAAGAATTATCATGATAAATCAGAATCTAGTTCGGATGATGATTCTACATTAGTTGCTTAACCATGAAAGGATCAGTCAAACTATATTCTGTTCAAGAATTTCCGATTCAGAATGTGAATCATGAGCAAGTAGAACAAGTGTTTAAGCTAAAGAAATTAATCTTTCTGAAGTGGAAAATTTAATTGAGTCTTACTACTCTAAACCCAAACATTTTAGTAAAAATAATTGCAAAGGTAAAAATTATCCTGAAAATAAGCGTAAAGGGTTGGGGTATGTTAAGAAGACAAATGATAAGTTTCAAAAATCAAATTTTCAAAAGAACGCAAACTTTGTGTTTGGCTCAAGCACGATAAGTGAAAAAGAAATGTTAGAAAAGGAACAATCAAAGAACGAGTACCATGTAGAATAGAAACGTTGTGAGCAGAATTTGAGTTCATCTTCTGACTGTGACAGTAGAACATATTGAAAACGTAACAAAGTTTGGCATATTGCACGATATTGAACCCAAAGCAACTCAAAATCTGTTTACAAAGCAAAGAAATCCAAAGAAGATGTGAAACAAAAGAAACCTGAGTTTGTTCCAAAATAGATCTTAAAAAGAAATAAGAATCCAACAAAATTGTGAAACCAACAATTCTAAATGTTTCAAAGTTTGAAATTGGTGAAACTTTAACCAAAACCGAACAAAAGGATTCAAAATTTTATTTGAAGAAGGCAATTCTAAAAACACAAAATTGGGTGGTTAAAATCAAAACATCTTTGGTAGAAATCAAGACACCTTTTAAATCTGAAGTTAAACAAGATGTTAATGTCAAAGTTCCAACGTTTGATAGTTCGAACACACCCAACACCGAGAAGGCTTGGGTTTCACTGTTTAAGTAATTGCTTATTTACAAGTGTAGGGGCTAACGAGGTCAATCATATCAAAATGGATAATGGACAGTGGAGCTTCTTGTCACATGACAGGAATGCTGGCCTTAATCTTTGATGTTAAGACTATTCGCGGAGGCTATGTAGGGTTCGCGGGAAATCAAGTTGGGAGAATTGTCAGAGAAGGAAAACTTTCCAATGGAGTGGTCTCATTCGACTAAGTGAACTACATTGCTGAATTGGAGAACAATTTACTAAGCATTTCATAGATTTCTGATAAGAAATATACAACGCACTTCAATGAAAAAGAATGCTTAATTCTAAAGCTAGGATTCTAAATTCCTGAGGAGTGGATTCTCATTTGCGCTCCTTGAGAAAATGATATTTATGTCTTAGACATGAGTGTCGCATCCACTACATCGAAGTCGGCACAATGTATTTTCACGAAAGCAACTGAAAAAGAATCGATCTTATGGCATCGAAAGATAGGGTATATCCATTTGAGAAAAATGAACTATCTGGGGCACAACAATCTAGTGGAGGGTGTTAATCTCAAAAGTTTTCTTCTGAATGACGATTGCCTTAGCTCTAAAAAGCGGAAGGATCATAAGAAATCAGAGCTGAGAAAACTTATGAATTCCATCAAATTACCACTAGAGGGGCCTCATATGGATCTTTTCAGGCCAGTCAACGTCAAAAGCATATCTGGTGATCTATACTACCTCGTTGTGATAAACGACTATTTGAGATTCTCGAGGTTATCTTCCATGAGAGTAAAGATGAGACATTTGAGAATCTTATGATTCTCTTTAGAAAGTTAGAGAACTTGTACCATCTTCCAGTCAAACGAATACGAAGTGATAATGGTACTGAGTTCAAAAATAATCGAATGCTTGAATTCTGTAACGACAAATGTATTCTTCATGTATTCAATGCCCACATACTCCGCAACAAAATGGAGTAGCTGAACGTAAAAATCGAACTCTCATTGAAACTGCACGCACGATGCTCATTGATTCAAAGTTACCTGTTAGTTTCTACAGCGCAGCCATTACCTCTACATGTTACATGTTGAACAGTGTTTTAACCATCAAGGCACATAAGAAGACATGTTTCGAACTGCTTAACCAACGAAAGTTGAACTTAGAGTTTTTGGAACCATTTAGATCTCCATGTACGGTCATTGACCCCCATGGTAAATTTGGTGCGAGATCTTTGGAGGCATTTTTTGTAGGCTATGGAAGTCCGTTGAAAAGAGTATATTTTACAAGTTTAAATGGAGTTATTCTTGCTCAACATGTTGATTGTCAGAAGTATACAATGCCCACTCAAAAGCCTGGTGAATCCTGGATGTTCAACTATGAGAGTTTAATCTGCTAGAGAACCAAATGAAGAGGAACTTGTGTTGTTATATCAACAACATCAAGCGTCTAATCAAGAACAAGTTCTAAGACCGATAGTGGTTACTCAACTATCTATTGGCACAAATGATTCTAGAGCATGTCCGAACACGACTCAAACAGAACTCGTCGTCGTACCAGTAGTGAATGCCACGGAGCCCACTTTTGATCAGTCTGATGATTCTGATTCTGACGTTGGGCCAACATATGATCAAGATGGTGAATCTATCTTTGATGAAGGTTCTGAGCAAATAACAAGTCTCCTAAATCAATCTTCAAGTCTAGTAATCATAATGAAGCTTCATCAAGTAATCAGGTCGCTGAATAGAACATTACGAATTTGGAGAGCGAAATAAATGTTCCTAATGAAGTAATGCCAAGGAGTTTGTCCTACCACCCATCGGAGAATGTTATCGCAAAACTACATGCTGATGTTAAAACGCGCAATCAGATCGACAAGGATCTTAGTTGTTTTTAAACAAAAACTGCACCAATTCAAGATATATGCTTACATCGTTGTTTTATTTCGCAGATTGAGCCGAAATCGAGTAAGGAAGCGCTTGCTGATGATAGCTGGATAAATGCAATGCAAGAGGAGTTGCGACAATTTGAAAAGCTCGGTATCTGGAGGCTTGTTGACCTCCGCATATTCCTAGCGTTTGTGTCATGGAAAGGTTTTAAAGTGTACGAGTTGGATGTTAAATCAGCTTTCCTTTACAGAAAAGTGAAAGAGGAAGTGTATGTTGGAAAACCACCAGGGTTTGTCGATCCAATGCATAAAGACGAGGTTCACTTACTAGATAAAATGTTATACGAGTTGCATCAGGCCCCAAGAGCCTAGTATGAGACACTTACTTAGCACCAGTTAAACAACGACTTTACAAGAGGCACTGTTGATAGGACACTCTTCACACGGGAAATGAAAGGACATCTGTGGATCTAACAAATCTATGTGGATGATATCATCCTTGGCTCTACGAATGATGCGTTGTGTAAAGAATTTGAAGAAGTCATGAAATAGAAATTTGAAATGAGTTCAAAGAGAGAGATGAAGTTCTTCTTGGGGCTTCAGGTTGATCAGTTGCCTCATGGTATCTTCATCCACCAGACAAAGTACGTCCATGATATCTTCAAGAAATTCGAAATGTAAGGAATGCCACCATTGTCCACCCCATTGGTAAGTAATCATGGCATATGCCTAGATTAACATTGAGTGAAACCTTATGAATGGATGACTGATATATCTTGCAGCAGCAAGTCCAGACATTATGTATCAAACATGCCTTTACGCCCGATATCAATCGAGTCCGCAAGTGTCACACCTGGCGATAGTCAAATGTATTTTCAGATACTTGAAGGTTGTCCAAGCATCAGCTTGTGGTATCCGCGAAATGACAACTTCGACCTCGCAGGATACTCAGACTCAGATTTCGGATGCTGCAAACTTAATGCCAAATCTACAATGGCTGGTTGCCAGATCTTCGAAACGCGCTTAGTAACATGGCAATGAAAGAAGCAAACCATGGTCGCTCTCTCTACTTGCGATGCTGAATACATTTCGTCTTCCAGTTGTTCCCAAATCTTGTGGATACAGCAACAGATACGAGACTCTGGATTGCAGCTTCTTGATACGACCATATAAGTAGATAACAAGGCTACTACTGATATAACTAAAAACCTGGTTCATCACTCTAAAACTAAACACATTGAAATTCGACATCACTCTATCCGTGATTGTCACGAGAAAAAGTTGATTCGAATTGAAAACATCCACACTGATGAACAAAAGGTAGATTTTTATTCCAAACCATATGATCGAACCAGATTTAAATAACTTTTGAGAATTAATGGTATGAAAAATCTAACATCAGATGGGGAGTTAGAGGTTGAATGCGGATCTGATGATGAGTTTTCGTGATCCTCATCGGTTTGTCACATTTTATATAGTTTTTAGAATTTCTTTCTTTAAAAACAACAATTCAAAAAATATGTTTTTTATTTTAGGTGGAAAAATGTTATAGAAAATACAAAAATATTAAAAAAATGAAAAAATGTACAAAACATGAAAAAGAAAAAAAAGAGTTTTCGAGTGTATAGAGGAAATGATATACCCAAGTGGGCTATCATAGTATGCTAAAGAAATGTAGTATCAAAAAGTTTAAACAGGTCTTACTGATGATGTGCCAGTAGGTTTCGCATATTTAGTAGATTGTTTCTAAGATATAAGAATAAATGAATAACATCTCTTGGATATATGGTCTTAGTACACCGAAATTTCGTCTATATAGATAAATGATATCTGGGTATTCTCCAAGTTCTCATGGTTTTGCGTAAGCAATGGACTAGAACTTGTAGAATACTTTTGCTTTTAAACCCAAAAACTGTAGCAAAATGTAAGTATCGAAAGATCCAACAATCATAGTAAAAGATTCCAAATTGCAACACTAGTTTTAAGACGAACCTTCGTCTCTTTGTCTATACGATGATACTAACCTGAGCTCTACAGGTCTCGCTTTACCCAGATACAGATATCTGTTAGATATATTCACTTATAAGATGAAATCAAAGGAATCTTGATACGGGAGTATATTCTAAAGTGGGAAACGTTGTTAAGTCAAGTTCCTAAAATTACCTAATGTATCTCGGAACAATTGAGAAATATGTAGAGGTTTTTGTGGACAAGTTTACTGATATCTAAGTGAATTTGTTTAGTACTTAAAGTCTTATAAAGGTCATGTCTGTAAATATGTTTGTACAGAGTTTATTAAATTTCATTTTAGAAAAGCCCAAAAAGATTTTCAGTTTTTTTTAGCAAAAATGTTGGAAAAAACCAAAGAGATGTTATTTCTATCTTAGTTTTGACTACCGATTCGGATTTTCAAAATCTAGAGATGTTGAATGCTGACAATACTGCAGGACAACTGGTTGGGAGCTTATCTGTATTGCTAAAATGTTTTGAAAAGATTAAAAGTTCATTAACCTAAAACTTTACATTGCCTAAAACATCAGTTTGATCACAAAGTGTTCAACCAAGGTCATTAACTTGGACTTGGTAGACAAATTAGTTAACCAATTGGACTTGGTCAACTGAGTGGGTTGTTAAAACTAGTTAAATGGACAAAATGTTAAAAATCATTTTTACCTTCACTTAAAGAAGTTATCTTCGCACGAAGATAACTATCCTTGCACAAAGATAGCCTACTATATATATTATCTTCGTACCAAGATAATACATTATCACTGTTACACTTTCTCTGGAGCGAAGATAATTATGTAAAACAAACAATGAAGTGCTACCCAAATTTTAGCTTGTTGTGGTTGACTGGCACACCATGAACATCTGTTGTGTTCTTAAAGAGGGTTCCAGAAATTGCTCCTTTTAAGTCGATATTGAAGTTTATGAGCGAGTTACCAATTGGTAAAGCGGTTACAGATCCTCACAAGGCGTATCGCTCACACATAGAGAGATTCTGGGTGCATGCAAAGTTTGTACTAGAGAAGAAAACTATATGATATTTGGTGCGGATTGATAATGAAGATAAAGAGGTGTTCATTACTGAAGCCTTGATTTGCAGAGTGTTAGATTTTAAAGATAAAGACGAAGATCCAATGATGTGTACTGAACGTATGTGCTAAGGATGCTTCTACAGAATGGGCTATAAGGGGCATGTCAAAACTCAGTTCAATAAGGCTTATCTCGGAAGGCCTTACTAGTTTTTCGTACATTATGTGATATCTGCATTAAGCCACAAGAAAGGGGAAGGTGATGATATAGTTGATTATCAGATGTGCATAATCGCTACACTTGTGATTGAACAAGCCTTACAACTTCACCAAGATGATATTCGAGCAGAGGAAGTTGAACATTGGTAAAGAAAAGTTTCTGCAATGACCCAGATTCGTGTAGATGATGTTGGATGATCAATTTCCCAACTTAGTGAAAAAAAAGAATGATGTGCTGCCGTTGGATCACATGATTGGGTTATCTTTGGTAAGGTTGAATCAGTATCTAAAGCACACTACAGAGCCCGTGGCTAGAAAGTTCGTTGGAAGATTTAAAGATAAGAGATACAAAGCACCTCCGAAGAATAAATGGAGAAATGAAGGCAATGGTTCTGATGATGAGGCTACTCAGAAAGAAGGTGCTAAGAAATAGAGTACTTCAAAAGCCAAAGCTTAGAAAAGAAAGAGAGAAACAGTCCTCAGAGATGAAACTACTAATGAGGATGTAGAGATTGAGCAAAATATTGAGCAACATGTTGAAGCAGATGTGAATATTAAGGACGAGGTATTTTCTGCTACCTGTGATCATGAAAAACAAACCAGAGCAACTGGTGATAATGATGAAGCTTCTGATGATTTATTTAATAGAAAGATAAAAGAAATAGAGAAAGTAGAAAGACTACTGGGTCTCCCGTAGTTAAGAAATTTATGTACCATCAGATCCTGAATCCGAAGAAGTTATTGAGAGGCCCACAAAGAAAATATGAAGAGTCAAGAGTAATCCTGATGTACAGAAAAAGACTACTGGGTCTCCCGCAGTTAAGAAAGCCAGAAGGAAATATAGGAGGAGAAAGACAACATAGGTTGAAAGTGTTGAACAACCACATACGTCACCTGTTCACATTTCTTCACCACAACAACCACCATCGCCACCACCACAACCATCACCACAACATATCACACCCTCACATCAAACTCCACCACAACCAATATCTCCACAACATGAAAGACCTCCGCAAACTCAAACAACACCTAAACAACCAACACCTAAATCATGATCAACACCTAAATCAGCTCTAAGACGATCACTGACCGACAGATTTCCTACAGATTTTGGGGAGATTCCATTTACGGAAGGAGTTGATGAAAATTTCGATGAAGACATGTTCAATGACACCAAGATGGCAGAGCTGGAAAGCAAGATTAAAGCCTTGGAAGATAATAAAGTAGTATTGGAAGGAAGGGTGAAATTTCATCCTTACTCTCCAGAAAGAACACCCATGAAAATCGAGAATAATCATCTGTAACGACAAGACAATATAAATCTCCAGAAATACTTTTGACATTGATTGGTCCAAAGAGATCCATATGAAGTGTTTCTAGTGGTAGCTTTATCGAATTCAACAGCTTTTGCGGGCGTGATTTCTTATGCTGCTTCCCCTTTTTGCAGCTAAGACAATCATCTGATAGATGAAAACTTTTCAAATTGACACCCTCCACTAAGTCGTTATGCACAAGAAAATTCATCTTTTGAAGATGAATATGCCCCATTTTTCTATGCCATAAAATTGACTCTTTCACGATTGCTTTGGAAACAAAGCATTGAACTTTCTTTGACGTGGTAGAAGCGATGCTCATGTCGAGAATATATAAATCATTTTCTCTTGGAGCTCACATCAAAATCCATTCTTCTGGAATTCTGAAACCGGGTTTTAGTATTAGACAATCTTTATCATTGAAATGTGTCGTGAACTTCTTGTCACAAATTTGCGAGATACTAAGCAGATTGTTCTCAAGTACGGCGATATAGTTCACTTTATCCAACGATACAACTCCGTTCAAGAGAATCCCTTCTCCAAAAATTTAACCTCCCTGCGTTCCAGCAAATCCTACAAATCCTCCACGAATAGCTTTAACATCATTGAGCAACGCAAGCATTCCTGTCATGTGACGAGACGCTCCACTATCCATGATCTATTTTGACAATATCGAACGTTGGAGCCCCTACACACATGATTAACAAAATTTATTTAAACAAAGAGACCCAATCCTGTTTGGTCTTGGGTGGGTTTGGTATATCAAATTTTAGACCCACTTTATTCTTTTCAATCTTTTTATGCTCAATTTTGTTTGGAATAGAAGGTTCGTGTTCAACCTTGGATGATTTTGTTTTGACGATTTTAGCAACCCATTTCTGTGTTTGTGGTTTAGCTCTTTTAAAATAAAATTTTGAATCTACTTGTTGAATTTTGTGTGATGTTTCACCATTTTCAATTTTAGATTGAGATTGAATAATTGGTTTCACATTTTGATGAGATTCAATATTTCTTTTAAGAATTTGTTTTCGCATGAACATGGGTGCTTTTTGTTTTTCATCCTTGGTGAACTTTTCCGGATAAGAAACTGGTTTTGAACTTTCTTTTGAATAATATCGTGCGATATGTCCAACTTTCTTGCATTTAAAGCATGTCCTGCTGTCATTATGAACAGACTTATCCAAAACCTGTTTCTTTTTTTGTTTCTCTTTTTCTTTAAGAAAATCATCATTTGATTGAGTTTCGATGACCTCCTTTTCTTTCTCGGTTGTTGTCCCAAAAACAAAATTGATTTTTTTGTAAAGTTCAATTTTTGGGACTTGTTGGTTTTATGTTGCCTCTGGAAACCCAACCCTGCTCGTTTGTTTTCCGGATAATCTCCATTTTTTCGATAGTAGGGTCGGTTGTCAGTTGTTGATTTAGAATAGAAAGATGCATCATGTTTATCTAAATCATCATGACTTACCACCATAAGCTTGAACATTTTATCTACACAATCCTTTTTCACATTGTTGATTGGAAAACCTCATCCGAAATAGTTTATCAGACCCTTTCATTTTATAAACTATGACATTGGGATCATCATTTAAACTATTTGCTGATATATCATCCGACCTTTACTTCTCAGATTGTGCAGGCTCATACACTTCAGATTCAGTTTTTAACACTTTTTCAACCACATTATTTACCACTTCAGAGTCACATTCACCATCATTTTTAGTGTAAGTTACATCGATATCCACAGGCAGCTGTTCGGTTTTCAATTTAAGATTTAGCGCCTTTTCCACCCCAGATGGATTTCTGCATGCATAACTATTCCACATGGGTGGAGGAACTCGATCATAACCACCACTTGTTTCACCATTTTTAGATTCCGCAGTATTTTTTATTTTTGGTAAAATGTGATCTATGATGTATGAGCTTGTGGAGTAACTAATTAACAATTTGTTAACTCGTTAGTTTCAATTCTCATTTTCTCAAGCTCACTTTTGAGCTCAACAATAGTGTTTAGATGAATATTAATTGCCATTTGTTTATCCATCACTGTTGCTTTAAGCATCATAAGCGTTGCATCATTTTCTCTGAGTGCTTTGTTATATTGTTTAACAGACGCACTCAATTTATCATAAGCTTCCTTTGTGGATTTGTAATCGCTTGACAAATTATCTGTTCAACTTTGCAATTTAGCAAATCTTTTGTCCTTTACAAGACACTCACCACACAGTTCTTCACACTTTGAACAAGATTTTTCATTCTCATATGACTTGTTTACCTCATTGCCATTGGCCATGCATGCTTTGATGATATCTTCTTTTAGCAATTCCTTTTTCTCATCAGCTTTGACAACTTCAACTGGTTTCTTTTGCTCTTCATCCGTTGAATGTTGGCTAGGTACGAAATATCCTGCAAAAGTTTTTAAAAAAATCATTAGGTAAAAGATGTTTGAATGGACCATTCAAAAGTTCTTCCTCCTCTGATGAAGTATGATAGTAATAATCGTCATCATCAGGTCCTTCATCAAACGATGCTCCCGATTCTTCTTCCGGTTCCTCAATAATTTCAGCTACCAATGCTAAACTTTCTCCTTTCAAAATAAACTTGTTCCAATTAAACCTTTGGTCTTCTTTTGTAGCAACCAATACCTTATCTTTAGTTTCAGGTTGCTTATCTTCAATCGGCACAATTCTTGTTCTTGGTTGAGGTCAGTGGTAGATCGCTCTTTTGTAATAGTCATCGGCGAAAGGATTATGATTTCCTTGAACCTCTCAGTTTGGACATTCTCTTTTAAAGTGACCTTTCTCCCGACACCTGAAACAAGTAACTTTTGATTATCAAATCCAAGTTTCCCATCCAAACCTCCCAAGTTTTCTTTACCAGTGATTTCCATAAATCTCTGTGCACGTCGAACGATTGAAGCCATACACCATTTTATATCTATCAGCTCCATTTTAACTGGATCAATTTGATCGTAATCCTTATGTGTCATTTCAGAATTTCTGATCTTTCCAGCAACAAGACTGTCATATGACTCAAGAACTGAAGCAAGTAGAGACATATGTTGTTTTGCTGTCTTTTCGTCAAAATTTTGTGCATTCTGAAAATCAACAGCAATATTGCATTGCAAAACTCTTTGATTTGCATTGGATGATGAAGTAGTTTGATTGTTGTGAGGTTAATTTGATCCCAAAGAAGATTGTTGACTTGAAGGTGTATTTGGATCAACTGTTGGAAATGATTGGAAACCACTTGTCTGAATTGGTGGTGTGCTTGGTGAACTATATGCACTGAAAGCAGTTTGAATCTTTGGCACTTGGATTTGAGCAGCAGAACTATTTTTGAAATAAAGATTAACATCTTGTTGCACTTGAACAGACTTGTTTTTAGCCATCTTTTGCATCTCTAATTCATGACCTTCAAACCTTTTGATAAAATGAGGCAGCGAGAAATTACTGTATTCAACTCCATTCTTTAAGATGGTTAAGTAAGTCGACCATTCACCTTGTGGTAGAGAATTAGCTAGCTTGTCAACAAGCTCTTCATTTGTCTTTACAATTCCCATTCTCTTCATATGAACCACTAGATGACAATATCGCTCAATCAGCTGCTTTACCGTTTCTCTTTTGATCAGTGTGAATACATCAAACTCTTTGCATAATAACGCCCTTTTGCTTTTGTGGAATTAATCACTACCTTGAAATTTGAGTCGAAGAGCATTCCAGAAAGATTGTGCATCATCATCATGTTACAGTAAAGCCAAGATGTCTTCTTTAATCCATTGCTGAAGAATATTCATAATTTTCTTTTCGTTGATAAACCTTTCCCGTTCAACATAAGAGAATTGAGCAAGGGTCTTTTCAAGCCCATTTTCACCAACTGGTGCGATATATTTTGCCTCGATTGCAAACCAGCAAGTAAAGTGGTTAGCTTGAACCTAGTTCATAAACTTTTCACTCCAACTATCAAAGTCTTCAAGATTCATAAGCTTTGGAGGTTTTGTCATTGTTCCCATTTCATTCTCTAGATTGATGTTTTGAGCTGCTGCAGTGGTAACGACTGATGTGGCGAACGCATTGTAAAATTCCTCACACATTCTTGCACTTGTCTGTATGAACTTTTTAACTGGTTCATACAAAAGTTAAATCAGGTTTTTTTTTTCTTGCGAAACTCGTACGAAATGATTCAATCTTCAAAGTGACCAAATTTTATCGATTTGAACATGATTTAGTTCAATTTTTAAGTCCAAATTATGAAATGGATTGATTAGATTGAAGATTAACTTGAATTACTAAAATCCTAGTCCATTTTGTCCATGAATTCATTAGAAATTTGTCCAAAATCCAGCATAGGTACGAAAAATAATGAAGATGAAGATATATCCAAGTCTGAACACTTAGTAACTTGTAACTACTTGTTGTCTATCTGTAGATCAGATCTCATGGCTCTGATACCACTTGTGAATGGGGATCGAGCTCCCAAAATGAGCAATCGACCTGATCTCGCTCAACTAGCAGAGGCGGAATTCATTGCTAGAGAGGTAGACAAGACAAACAAGATAGTACTTACTGTTTAACTGCTTCCGATGTATTAATGACATTCAAATACAGACGCAAGTAAACAACTGGCAGAGCTTCGCCGTACCAATTGACAAATCACTACTTAGCTCTAACACAAAACCTCCCTATTTATAGGTCGACATGACTCGGATCAAAGTGTGTGCTAAACAGACAACTATATTTCGTACAATTTTGTGTTTCGTACGAGTGACTCACTCGTACGAAATATGTATTATTTTGTACGAAACATATTGTTAAAACATATAAAATTTACTTTTTCACAAAAGCATTTACATGTAAACTTTATAAACATTACAGACACATCCTAGACGTAGGCAATAGACATTGTGCACCAACAGTCATCATCTAATCCCATTGCTACATACCAATTGTTAAAAATTTGTGTTTTCGATGTGTATGAACGGGCCTCGCCCTTCATATGATTTCGTCCTTTATACTTTTGATATTTGGCCAAGCCCATGTTATCCGTGTTATTGGGCCTAGCCCATGTAATCCGTGTTATTGGGCCTAGCCCATGTTATCCGTGTTATTGGGCCTAGCCCATGTTATCCGTGTTATTGGGCCTAGCCCATGTTATCCGTGTTATTGGGCCTAGCCCATGTTATCTGTGTTCTTGGGCCTTGCCCATGTTATCCGTGTTATTGGGCCTAGCCCATGTTATAAATAAAATTGAGGCCTACCCCTAGTTGCGACTAAGACAATCCCGTCACTAGTTATAAAACTCATGCATGTTTCGAAAATACACGTGTGTTTTGTAAAACCAGTATGGTTAGCCTAAACCATTCATAAAACATCGTGTTTGTTGAAATATGTGTAATATGGTTTAGAAATATGTGATTTTCGTTATTCGAAACATTGTGTACACATATAGGTAATACATTTCGTATCCGAACAATAGTCTTGCGTAACATTTAGAATTAATATTTAATTATATTATATCATCGTACGCTAGTTATAATCTTATGGTATTGTGTCGTACTTCGTTAGGCGTTTGTTTGGAGTATTCCGAGTATATTATTGTTATAAAAGCATTCGTAAGTTCCCGAGTCGTCGACGTTTGAAATAAATATAACAACTATAATTATTTTATAAAAGTACTCCAAGGTGTTATGGGCGTGTGAAATAATTATTCTGATTCACGATTTTTGAAATAAATATAAACCATTATATTCATGTTACATGAGTACTGGGAATCTCGGTGTTCGGAATAACGTAAACACTAAAGCTATTTTTGTAGAAGTGTTCAGAATTCTTGACATACAAAATAAATATAAACATTATATTTAGTTTATAAAATTATTTGAATGAATTATCGATGTTGGAAATCTTATTTTCGAATTCCGGCGTTTGAAGTAAATAAATAATTATATTTATTTTATATCCTGTTACCGAATTCTAATGTCTTGTAATTACGCTCGTTGAAACGTTATCGGCTTGATTTTGTAAGTTATAATAAAGTCGGCAAAATAAATATACATCCATATTTATTTTATAACAATCACTTGGATCAGATAGTTTTTGTTTTAATTCTAGAACATGTTTCCCTTTATGAATTTTGACAAAAAACGGGCAGAGTCTCCTCTGTTTTTGAATGATCCCGACAATACAAGTGGTCGATTTATTTGTCAAAACGCAACAGCCAATGTAATAATAATATGCATACAATTTTATTGTGATCTTTAATACGTCAAATAATTATCGTGACCAATTTTAGTTGATGCATGTAATTATATATATATATATATATAATGATGTAGGTTCGGTTTTAACTAATAGTTAACGTACGTCGGTTCGATTGTTACTCATGTTGGCGATATGTAATTGTTAGCGGGTCGTTTTGAGCTCGGTTGCGCACTAGTTAATATTAATATTTATATAAAATAATATAAATAAATTTCTCGTCGTAATTAATTTTTACCGAGTCTTGGGTTGACCCGTTGATTGAGTTTGACCGTGTTGACTCAGGGCCGAACTGTGTTAACCGAGTTAACCGTGCCGAACCAAATCTGAACCGACCCTTTGTGTTGACCGTTTGACCACCTTTGACCCGGGTTAACCGGGTTTGACTGAGTTAACTCGTGTTGACTGAGTTGGCCCACGTTGACCGGGTTTGACACGAATCCAAAACTGAACCGAGGCAATGAAAATGACCCAAAACTATCCCTTGACTAATTTTGACCCGTGTTGACCTGTTGACCACGATGAACTGAGCCCGAGAGTGTCCCAAACTTTAATTTTCACCCGAGACGAAAGTGTTTCGTATGGACTCTACGGGTTACAAGGATCCCAAAAATATATTTTCAGTGAAAACGGATGCCCGAAACCTCGACAGAACCATGCTAGAAGTCGGAATTTTGCCAACGAATAGAACTTCACGAAAAATTGCAGAATGGTCTCTAATCACCCGATCTAAACATGCACCAAGTGAAAAGTCCAAAATTGATTCGTTGGAGTTTGGCCGGAATGCCATCGGAGTTTCTCTCGAGCCCAAACGGTTTTGAATATGCTAAAACCAACATCACCACGCGTTCCGGAACATCAAAGATAGTCAAAAAAGTGTACTCTCGGCCGGGAAAACGGTCGCCAGAGCGCCACCGGCTCCGCCGTTGTCGCTGCCGGAGCTCCGCTGGTACCAACCGGAGTCTGGCTACCGAGTTTCTAGAGAGAGAAAGCTGGAGAGGGAAGTGAGGTAGAGAGAGAATGAGTCTGTGAAAAATGGTCTGTTGTGTGTGTGTTGTAGTTTATATAGGTAGGGTTTTGTGGGTTTGGGCCAAAGGCCCAAAAGCCCGTTTCTAGTTTTTTGAGCGGCCTGATCGCGTCTACGAGGCCCGCTTTTGAACCCAAACTTCATGGAACGTCGTGTATTATCATTTTAGATTCAAAAACATGTAAAAGGTGTCAGTATTCGATATTAATCGCGTGCATTCGTCGGTTTCGTTAAAATGCGTAACATGCTCCGGTCGTCGTTTCTTGTCCGTTTTTCGATCCGATTTTGACTACGAATAATAAAATTCGATTTCGAAGCTAAATATATTAGTATCGAGGCGTAAATCGAGTCCGTTGCTTCTGTGTCGTTGTCGGTGCGTTCCTTAAGACGCGTTTTTACTTTCACATAAGCGTTTTATGACGTTCGAAAGCACAATAATTTATCAAAATCAAATTCTTATGCATAAATTATACCTATAAAATTCATATTTGTCAGTGTTGTCAGTATTTTTCCGAGTGTCAGTTCGTTACCGTTTGACGTTCAACGGTTTTCCCGCAAATCACCATTCGCGTACCGAAAAGTCAGATAGACGCCCCTAGGCATTCTAAAGGCCTGATCAAGTTAATTTACGTCTAATTACGATACTTATGATGTTTTTAATGTTCATTATGCACGTAATTACAACCAAAAAATGCCGGTTGTCACAACATCGGCATCCCAAGACTATGGCAGTGAATTCAATAGTTGGCGATTCATCCCACTATTAGTGATCGGAATTCCAACACTGATCATATGTGAGATGAGTTTGACAATTCTCCTGATTTGTTTCTCCATAGTCTCCCCGTAGGTGTGATTGAATGACCTGAACTGCTGGTTTAACATGTTTACCGTGCTAGCCTTTATGTCAGTGTTTCCTTTGTACAGATTTTTTAGCACATCCCAGATTTCTTTCACATTTGTGCAGTTTCTGGCAACAATCGAGATGTCAGGACGGAGAGCCATAGTAAGATTTGCCATTGCCTTATCATTTTCGTCGTTGATTTTTCGATCTTCGTCGGACCACAAACTTTCTAGGTTTGGAATCCGAGTGTGTGGATCAGCTGTAGTTGCGCACATGATAGTGCAAGGACCATCACGAATATACTCCACATACCGGGTTCCTTGGCTTTGCAATAGTGCTTAAAACGCCAGGTCCAATCAAAGTAGTCATCTCCATACAACAACCTTGAAATCTTGGTGGACGTTCTGATACTCTGATCCAGTTCTTGATGCATTGCTAATTGGATGGTTGTGAAGGTAGAGTTGGTGAGATCTACGGTAGTCATAATACCGTTCGGGTTCATCATTTTTAATTATCATTGAGTTTTTTTTTGAAAGTGACAATTCCAATTTGAAATGGTCAAACAGTTAACTTGAAACATGATCCGAAATGAGTCAATTCGGAACAGTGATTTGAATAGCAACTCAAGTCGGAACAGTAACTTCGGACAATATCTCAAACTCGGAACATTACTTTATCCGAGATGGTATTCATATTGGTAGATGATGACCCAAGATGCAACAGTAATGATCCGAGATGAAACAGTATTGTTTCGAGATGGTATCCGAGATGATTCGAGTCTTCAACAGATGATTCGAGATGGTATCCGAGATGATTCGAGTCTTCAATAGATGATCCGAGATATTCAAGCAGATGATCCGAGTTCATCCGAGATGATCTGAAATGCAACATAAAAACAACAGAAACTCCGAAACACAGAGAAGGTGCAATCCAAGACTGTGTGATATCAGATCTGAGCCTTGAAACAGGTCCAAACAGGCTCTGATACCAATTGTAAGTCCCGATAACCAGTTCTTACGATATCAAACATAGCTTGAATGGTGGTGGAATCACACAAACAAGCTAAGAATCAAGATAGAAGAAATAAGATGAAATAGAAAGTTCAACTTGCATACAAATCTTGAATTTGTGTAATACAAGTTGAGAGAAAAGCCACCAAGGAGCCACTAACTCTAATACATCATTTTCTATTCATACTAGAAGGTTAGTTCTCCATTACCCTAAAGCCCTTAGGCCCAAAAGCTACCCCTAAGCCCATTTACATAACATATGCCCAAAATAATAAAATAACTAATGCATAAACCTAACAGGACGTAACAGAATCTCAATCAAAGTACATGTTCAATGAAAGCAAATGTAAAATGTTGCAAACAACCAAAACCATTAAGTTTTTAAAATTCAAAATATCAAATGTTTGTTACGCGTAACACGCCCATGACACGCCTAGCTCCTCAGACTGCAAGTTCCAATGCAATTTGTATCTAATGACCTACAAACATGTAGAAAAAGTGTATCAACTATAAAGCCGGCAAGTTCATAGTTTTTTTTAACGTAAAACAAGTAGGTGTTTAGTTTAAAGACATGCCAATAATAAACTCGATACCGAAGTGACTGTTATGTTTGTTGTGCCCTCATCAATGTCTATCAGCATTGATCATGTGTTTAAGGTCCTTAGTTCACGCCCAGCTCCCAGCACGGTGTGAGGTTTGTCAAGCCTAACAGCGCTATCAACTAATACCCCGTTGCCTCCAAGACAACTAGTTTCAGTTGTAGGTAAGGACTTTCATGATAGAGTTTGAGTTTATTAACTAACATCAAAAGTAAACTTCAACATTTATAAAAAGTATTCCTCCAAGGAATAGTAGTTTGTCCCCCAGGGATGCATGCTTGTGAAAAAGTAGTGAACTCACCTTAGTTTGCTCGGTAAATATTAACGTGCTTTTACGCGTTTATAAAGTGTTTGGTCCGTTACACATGACCTATTTTATAATAACGATAAATATGTATTCAAGTAGGGTTTGCAATACCATAAGTGTCCAAACATCCCACCGTTCAAGTGATCAGTTCAGCAAGTTTATCATATAGTATAGCAACACACAATAAATACTCTAGTTGATGACATTAGTTGGTGACATGTGAAGTGACTTTCGGAGGGGAGGACAACACATCTACATTACATACACATAACTCGGACTATGAACAAACCCACCAAACTCGGATTCAATCATAACAATTAAACTCGGACAAGCATACCCAACTTAAACTCTGAAAACAAACCAAACTTAAACTCTGAAAAATGTACCCAACTTAAACTCTGAAAACCATACCTAACTTGAACTCTGAAAACCATACCTAACTTAAACTTTGACATCACCACTTTATACATACAAATTCGGGCTAGTTATGATGCATATACAAATTCGGACTAGTATACTTCTAGCAAACTCGGACCAATGCAACACACAAATTGGGAATCAAAGGACTCATATATTCGGACTCCAAGAACTCATATAGTTGGACAACTATCATATCTTAAACTCAGAACATATATTGCATTTATAAAATAAACTCGGACACCCTTAATTAAGAAAAACTCGGTCAAGTAGGTTTATATATTAAACTCGGACACATCAAACCATACATATTCCTAGACTTTGTGACTTCACAAGGTCGAACTAACAAATTTTCTCCAATCAACAACGCAATGTAACAGTTCTACATCTAAACCCTAATCTCAACAATCAACATTATCACGAACCAAAAGAACAGTTTTGCATTGTTAGCATGTCAATGGAATTTTGATGTCTAGCAATAATCATGCATTCCTTCATTCTAACAATAATCACATATTCATCAGGCATGAAAAAAAACACAGATTGTTTGGATGTCTAGGGTTTTGCATGAAATTAAAAGGACAAGATTAACAACGTACAACATTAACACTTACCTTAAATTGATATAGAGATTGTTCTAGGAGGATTGAAAGACCAAAGATTGATGGTTTGTGAGAAAACTTGGTGTAGCCAGAAGATCAGAGGAAAGATGTAGAGAGACTATCGGGTTTGAGATTCTGGGGAGTTTAGGGTTATGAAGTAGTTTATTAGAGTTTCTTAATTAACCCTAACACACCCCTAACTATAAAATTTTACACAAAAAGCACATAATATCATGCAATTCACAGTAAAACACATAATTCACGTATTTGTCAGATAATGTAGAAGTTTCATCTAAATAATCCGCTTATAATCATTATTCGTCTAGTCACCAATGTTACGGTAATTCCTCGAATTACCAAAGTAGACTCATTAACTAACCCTAGTTAGATGTAGTGTAATGAATGTATATCTACATTAACTGTTGTTAGGTTAAAGTATTAATCTAAAATTGTGGGTTCTTCTCGGGTACCACATCTTCCCCAAGTTGATAAGTTAAGATGACTATGGACTTTCCTCAGGTACCACATCATCCCCAAGTTGAAAGGGAATTTTCTCCCAAATGAGGATACTTTAGCATCATCTGATCCTCGTGTTCCCACGTGAACTCCAGTCCATGTTGTCACACCCCGATTTTCGATGTAGCGTAAGCATGCGCGAGAAGTGGCTAGAGCGGCAATCGTTGTATTCAACCACATAAACGACAATTGTATTACATTACAAAACGTTCATCCATAATTTTTATTCAACACAAAATTTACATAATAACTTCTGTCTTTGAAACATACCACAAGTTAAACATCATTACTTCAAATTCAACGTAAGTTTATAAAACACAACAATAGAAGACTAGATGAAATCTAATATCATGACTTCATACAAACATGTTTTTCCTAGAAGGCTGTCCACTAGTTTCCTGTAATACATGTTAGTTTTGAAAACGACGTCAACAAAAGCCGGTGAATTCATGTTATATTTTTTTATCAAATGAATCTTTAAAAACATTTGAAATAATAAATTCTTTTAATATAGCTTAATGAAACTTTTAAGATCATTAGTGTGTTGCAAGGACACTAATCTGTATGACTAATAAGGTGGCAACCAACCCTTGATGATTTATTGTGTCTGAGACACTCGTTTTAGACACAAAAGCTCTCTAATATGATCTGTTATTATTGTCGTAATAGAGTAGGACTCGCCCAAACCCAATAGATCTATCCCCTTGTTCCTCGGTAGTTGTTATTCATTAATGGTCCCAATGCTTGAGCCTTATTTACATATGATCTAAATATTTTAATTTTCCAGCTATATTAAATGTAACATGTATACATCCCCGCACGTTTAAAAACCATAAAAATTATAAAATTGGGCTTAGCCCAACATTAGTTTTTATAGAAATGGATTAGCCCAATTTATTTTTATTAAAGTGGGCTTGGCCCAAAGTTAATTTTTATATAAGTGGGCCTAGCCCATGTAAATTTTATAAAAGTGGGCTTAGCCCAATAGTTTGATTTTTATACAAGTGGGCCTAACCCAAACTAATTCATATAAATGGGCTTTGTTGATGCACTTTATGTCCGTCACAGTGCGAATTGGCTAGAAAGAGTGTGTATTGAATATTGTATAGATTAGATACGAAACACACGACCCAAGTGCGAATGAGAACTGGCTCGTACGAGTGAAAATGTTACTCGTACGAGTGACAATGTGACTCGTACGAGTGATAAACATCTCACTCGTACGAGTGATCTTATGTGGTTCATACGAGTGACATATTATCACTCGTACGAGCAACCATACGCACGAGCTGTCCATGTCTATATAAATGGGTTGTGTGTTCATTGATGTTAAGTTTTGGAAGTTCCCTGAGGGGAAATGCTGGCGGATTCGCTCCAGGATCTTCGCCAGCCAGACAAGATGTATACTCTTTCAGTATGAATAAATGAATGCTTCCACTGATTATGTTTCTACTTTCTTTCTACTGAATCAGTACTATCATACGCCCAAGCTTTCGTCTAGAACCGCCGTCACCGGGACCACAAATGGTATCACTGCTACAGTACCAATTCATTCAATCTAACAGTTGATGAATCATCTACGCTCATGAATTTTGGTCGTATGAGGGGTTTTAGACGTAACACATCAAATAATCAGACAATCCACGGACATAATGTAAAATTGAAACCATAGGATTGTTAGAAACTGATTTTCGACCAGATCTGTGCAAAAATCATGTTGAAATTCAAAGAAATGAAGATTCTGGATCGTAAAGACGTAATCAGTTTTGTTCATACGAGTGAGCCTCTATGGCTTGTACGAGTGACAATTGGTCACTCGTACGAAGCACCACTCGTTCGAAGCGCAACTCGAACGAAGGTGTGACCAAAAAGGACTTTTTTGATCGTACCGACGAGGCGAGTGCCCATAAATAATTTGGTTATTACACATTTTTTCGAGATTTTAACATCTAATTCGGGCTATTCGAGGACACCATATGGAGCTTCAGAGTATAGGTTTGATGATACGGTCAAAAAATGATGAAGATTTTGGGGTTGTCACTGATACCTGCGCAAAACGTTGATCATCTGGTGTAGTGACTATTAATGGGCCTTAACGTTAAATCAACATTTGATCAAAACTTCAATTTTGGGAAATTTTCACAAAATTTGAGTACCATATGCTGCAGTTGTGCCATAATCTTCATTCCCATAAGAACTCAAGACGTCAGAATTTGCACAAATGATGGGGAATAAAAATTTTCATGTATTTGTTAAAATTACAACATTTTTTAAAATTCGTGATAATACAACAGTATCTGGGTGGTTTCGGACTGCAGATTATCTTTGAAACACAAAGGATCGAAGATTCATTATTTGGAATGTTCTGATCAACAGTTGTTCAGAATTTCAGATCATGATACAATTGATGCTCAAGGGTTAAATGCCTAATCCCTGATGTGGAATTGGAAGCACATACGACTGCTTATCTTTAACTCAGCAAGGCAAATGAAATGTTTTTCAGACTAACCTCCAGGAAACAAAGATGTCTTGTACTTTCAGTTGCCCCATTCCAGAGGAGATAGCTATACATCTGTTATTGTGGCTAGAAAGGAAGAATGTGATTCTGATTGCTGAAGAATGTTTCTCAGTTTCGATATGTTACCAGATAGTAAGATTTCGATGATGATTTGCTAATTGAGAAGATTACCAATTTGCTGATTAATCTTGATTACGGAAATCGGGATTTCAAATTTTCACGGTTATTCATTGATTTAAAGTTTACCGTTGTAGTAATTCAAAGATTCTATCAATTGCCTGTTGTGTTTTGAAGATCAGAGGATCGAGCATCAGAGGAGTGCGCTAAACCTAACGCGGATGTGGTTAACGTTGAAACGGAGAAGCTGCATTGTTTAATTTCAAGTTGGTGATTAATCGAGAAAATTTGTAGATTAAGCAAATCAGAGGAGGTCTTGGGGTACAAATCAAAAGACCTGAAGATTAATTTCTGGGGAAAATTATTTCATGGGGAATGGTGCTTAACATTGATAATGCAAACCTGGATCTTCAATCAAGGGGGAATTACGAACCTGATTGAAGTTGCAAAATATTCAAACACGGCTCTCAGATTTCAAGATCAAGATCAAGCTTCGACAGTGACGTCCAAGGGGGAATTTATTGATGCACTTTATGTCCGTCACTGTGTGAATAGGCTAGAAAGAGTGTGTATTGAATATTTTATATATTAGATACGAACACACGACCCAAGTGCGAACGAGAACTGGCTCGTACAAGTGAAAATTTCACTCGTATGAGTGACAACGTGACTCGTACAAGTTACAATGTGACTAGTACGAGTGATAAATATCTCATTCTTACGAGTGAGCTTATGTGGTTCGTATGAGTGACATATTGTCACTCGTACGATCAACTATTCGCACGAGATACTCATGTCTATATATATGGGTTGTGTGTTCATTATTTGTTAAGTTTTGGAAGTTCCTTGAGGGGAAATGCTGGCGGATTCTCTCCAGGAACTACGCCAGCGAGACAAAATGTATACTATTTCGGTATGAATGAATGAATGCTTCCGCTGATTCTGTTTCTACTTTCTTTCTACCGAATCGGTACTACCATACGCCCAAGCTTCTGTCTAGAAACATTGTCACCGGGACCAAAGAGTCCATATATTTTTATAAAAAGAGTTTATAGCTCAATATAATTTTTATGAAAATGGGCTTAGTCCAAACAATCGTTTAGTTAGGCTTAATCAAAGTTTTTAAAATACTTACTAGTAATTGTTATAACTTATAAATATTTATTTGTAAAAACTACTAGTTATAAGTTAGATTTATAAATTCTACTAAATATAAAGTGTAATGGTTGATTTGTTCGTTTTGACCATTAGGTTCACGTCGACCATTTTATTCGTTTCGCCTTTGTCGTTTGTTTGGTTTATACCATGTAGTTTATTTTGTCTGAATTTTCCAAGTTTTCCGAATTATCCGATATATATTATTTTGTCAAAAGTTGAACATATATATATATATTTGTATTTGATTCAACATTATTAAAATATATAGTTTTTATACAAAAATATTTGTACACATATTAGGTGATTTCAAAATATATTTTTACCAAAAATATATATTTATCTCCTTTTTAGTTTAAGAAAACATAAGTAATCATATTCTTAACTTTTTCATCCAAACTTTTATTTAAACAAGATTAAAGTTCCTAATCACTTTTAATTACAAAATTTTAGTTTAATCACATCTTAATCAAGATTAATTTTTATAAAAATTTTGCCAAAGTTTCCTTTAAAATATAAGTTTCGCATGTGTATATAAACATGTTTAAATAATTATTCTAACTCAAATCATCATCAAATTACATATATTATACAAATGTATTAACAAAAATGTCATGAACTTGTTATAGTTTTAAACTTTCTTAAAATGGAAACTTTATTATCACTTTTAAACAAAATTTCTAAATCATAACTTTTATTTAGTAATCGATAACTTGTATGATCATCTTTAAAATATGAAATCATGTTCATGACTATTTTTGTTAATGAATCCTTCTAATCTAAACATGCATGTGTTTAGATCATCTTTTTATTCATAAATTTGCAAGATTCAAGTTTGCTAGTTTATGACAAAATCAAGATCATCGAAAATAAAAAAACCACATAATTATGTTTGTTATTATAGTTTTATTAGTGTCTTTCAAGTGGGTTTTTAAATATCTTGTATGATGATCTTGTGTATTTTTATGAAATATAATGTATAAGATGAGGTTAAGGATCTTACTACTAGCACAAGGCTAGGGATGATCTAAAAGATGAAGAAAAAGTTATGATCAAGAGTTCCAATCTTCAAGGTGAGCCTCCTAATCTTTGCAAACTCCTTAGATCATCCTTGGATCTTCATGCAAGCTTGAATTCTTAGAGTTTGGTTTTTAAAAAGTTGAAGGTGATAATGTTGGTGCCTTGGCTGATTTTTGGAAGGAGAATTGTGAATTTTTTGGTGTTTGGAAAATGAATGAATGAATTGGTTTTTATTTGGTTTTGTGTTAAGTTCTTATACCACCAAGTCCACTAACTAACCATAAATTGCCAACGCATAATCAAGTGATTAGTGGCATGGGGAAT
The DNA here is from genome assembly GCA_947069175.1 of Scalesia atractyloides. Taxonomy (NCBI): domain Eukaryota; kingdom Viridiplantae; phylum Streptophyta; class Magnoliopsida; order Asterales; family Asteraceae; genus Scalesia; species Scalesia atractyloides. The sequence continues at coordinate 44,719,238 of CAMTDV010000008.1, read as the reverse complement.
TATCCCATTATCTTCGTGAGGTGTGGTGGGGGGGTTAATAATTTTATATATAAGTTTTTATAAAAAAATATTGCCCCAACACTTTAAATTTATGTAATAATATGCCAAAATAATTACTAGTCTTATTGTTTTGTTGTTCGGTTGATAAAGTTTGTTCGGGTCTTGTACCGGTATTGTGTTACTGATATGGTTCAATAGAAGCATCACTGAACTCCACGAAGCCATCCGTACCCTCGGGTAAAGACAATATCGGAGCACCATATAGTTTGTGTTTCAAAAGCTGAAAGGCATTCTCCTGGGTCGCTCCCCACGAGTAAGTAACACCTTTCTTAGTTAAAGCGATGAGAGGTTGAGAAATTTTCGAAAGTCCCTCAATGAATCTTCGATAGTATCACGCGAGACCAAGAAATTGTTGCACCTCCGTAGGAGTCTTACGTGCCGCCCAATTCTTGATAGAATAAATTTTTGTTGGGTCATCGTATAATCCTGATTCGTTGACCACATGACCAAGGAAGTGTACTTCTCGAACCCAAAAGACACACTTAGAGAATTTCACGTTGAGCTGCTCCTTCCTAAGAAGTTCCAAGATAATTCCTAAGTGTCTCTCATGATCCTCTTTGATCTTGGAATTGATTATGGTGTTATCGATAAATACAATGACGAAGTCTTCAAGATACTGCTTGTACACCCGGTTCATGAGATCCATGAAGACCGTTAGCGCGTCGGATAACAACTAAGAACTAATAGTGACCGTACTGTGTTTGGGAAGCTGTATTGGGAATATCTCGTTCTCGGACACTCATCTTGTAATAGCCCGATCTTAGATCGATTTTTAGTAGAAGCTTGACCCTTGCAGCTGGTCAAACAGGTCGTCAATACGAGGAAGAGGATAACGATTCTTGACTGTCACCTTGTTGAGTTCACGATAGTAGATACACAAACAGAAAGACCCGTCTTTCTTCTTCACGAATAGGACTGGGTCCCCATGGTGAAGGACTAGGCCGAATAAAACCTCTATGTAGGATCATTTTGTCCAATAGCAAAGGTCTTAATTTGAATATCTAGTCCATACGCATGGAATTCATATGAATTAGTGACAGTTAACAAGATTATTGCATCAATTAACTGATTTCATTATATGTTAAACAATTACAAATGATTAGGAAATCCAACAGAGCTTCGCCATCTCAGTCGCTAAAAGTTCTACTCACTAACACCTCATACTAACTATATAGACCTGCTACCTTAGTGTGAGGGTAGTTTATCTACGCATGAAGGTAGTTTACCTTCGTGCGAAGGTAGACTCTACCTTCGTGCAAAGTTAAATACAAACAATATGAATTCTAACATTCTTGCCCTATTACATGATATAAACACAACCCTAAGACGTAGGCATGACATTATGCACCAACAAACTCCACCTTGGTTGTTGCCGTAGTCTTGGTCTGTCTTCAAAATCTTCAAATGTTTTGACTTTAACACCCAAAGAAATTCTTGCGCGGGTTCCTATGCTCTTTAGATGATATTGGTGTTTGATCAGTCGCTGGAGCCCTCTTCATAAACTGAAATCTTCTTAAACGGGCTTCTTTTGACTTTTCTTCAATCTTTTCCAATCATTACTCCTCTTTTAGAAACTCTTCTTTCTCTAACTCTCTCCATGATGATTCCCACATCTTTCTAGAATTAATACCATGTGCATAGCATACGTTGATCACACCTTGGTATTGCATTGCTTGCGTCTTCTCCTTCACATCAAAACAAATCTCGTTGAAGAACAAGCATTTGACCTCTTCTTTCGAGCAATTAACTAGCCACATCAGGTGTAGTATACAAATAGTTCTCCACAATCCCCATATTCTCTTTCGTTTTATCATTTCTAGATTCAAATCATCGGTAATATTGCAAGGGTCATTAGCTTTCAAAACAATCACAGCTTCAGTTGTTTCAGAATCCACTTGCCACCACTGAAAGTATTTATAGAAATACTTTTCGATCTTCATTATGGCATGTTTTTTCATCATACGTGGCTGTTTCATTACTATCGTAATATCTTTCTCTTTTGTTATTTTTTCAATCTTTATTCTTTCTTAAGAATCAATGGTTTCCAGTTATTAAAACCATGAGCTGCTTCATATTGATTAACTTCCATAGTCTTTGATCATGAAACTTCATCTGGAAGTTAATACTCTTTGTCTGTACAAGCTCTTCGATATCCCAGTATGGCAATGTCTTCAAATCATTCAAATACCTGAAGTATTGAACACCGTATTCTCTTATGATCGCATAGATATCCAACTCAGGAATCCATCCCCAGCTCAAAATATCACCCAGAGATTTATTTTTATTGCATGTGAAGAATGCTTCTGGTCGTCTGAACTCTCTTTCTTTTGGTAGCTCTTTAAACCATATCTTTTTACCCCTATCAATCTCTTCTTTGGATAGACGTTTTGGAATACTTCCCTCTGCAACTGTCTCTTCAATCCTTCTTTTTAACAAATCATCGTTTGCTTTACTGAATATTTCTTCAAAAGTTCGAAAGTTATCAGTTCCTTCACCAGAATAATTAATCGCTTCATCATCATTCGATGCATCTTCAATAATCACCCTATTATATGCATGAGCATCCGGTATATGCTTGCACTGATGTTATTCAGTTCCTCTTCAAAATAAAATTCAAACCAATCTTCATTAATTCCAAGATTAAAATCGATCTCTTCTTTTGTATAATTGTTCACGAACTCACCTTCTTCAACAATATGTTCTAGATACAAAATTTGGGGCGTATAATAATTAGGAACAATTGTAAATGGAGTTGCTGTAAGAATTTCTGACTGTTCTTCATCATGAGTTTGCTCTTTATGCTCCCTTGACATTGTGTATTTCTTTTTGGTTAGTAGAATCATTCACATAAGCATCATAGTCAAAAAATTTATTTATCTTTGTTAGTTCAACTACTGTCACTCTAGTACCTCCTTTAGTATCATCGTCATCTTCACCCTTATCATCATTATCCTTTTTGTTATGGTTTTCATCATCTTTTCTTTATCATCATCATCCTCCACATCATCATCATCAAATTCATCTAACTCAGCATCTATCTCAACATATAATCTTCTACGCTCTCCAATCTTCATAATCATAGGATACTCAGCAACATTTATCGGTGTTCCAACAAGTACAAAATTAACAGTTCAACATCAACATCCATATCATCTTCTTCTTCAATCTCAACACTAGCTATATTAATTTCTAGCATAAATTCAACTTCTAGCTTAGATTGTTCTATCATAGAAACCTCATCAATTTTCTTTTTCCTTTTCACAAGGCTCTAGCATCTTCCTCTGTTTTCTTAACTCGTTCAGCTGCCTTTTATCTTGCTTCTTCCACTTCTAACCGGTCAAATTCAGCATCAAAGTCTATTCCCAACCTGCTAGCAAACACCTTTTGAAATAAATCAAATCGTCCATTACTCTGAGCACGTTCATTCTCAAAATCCTTCACCATCCGTCTCAACCTTTCATTATCAGTCACCAAACTTTCAATCACAGCTTTCATATATTTCTATCATTTTCAAGAAATTTCACTATACCTTCCAATACTTCCTATTATCTTCCAAGGCTTTGATTTGCTTTCCAACTCTTCTATCTTGGAATCACTGAACATGTCTACATCAAAGCTTTCATCAAGCCCTTCTTTAAACAGAATATCTCCAAAATCAATAGGAAATTTGTCTAACATTGATTGTCTTGGAGCTGATTTATGTGTTGGTTGTTTGGGTGTTGTTTGAGTTTGTGGAGATATTTGATGTTGTGGAGGAGTTTGATGTGAAGTTTGACGTGAAGGTGTGATATGTTGTGGTGATGGCTATGGTGGTGGTGATGGTGTTGTTGTGGTGAGGAAATGTAAATACGTGATGTATAAGGTTGTTCAACAAATTCAATCTCAGCTATCTTTTTCCTCATATATTTCCTTCTGGCTTTCTTTAAAGCTGGAGACCCAATAGTCTTTTTCTGAATGTCAGGATTGCTTTTAACTCTTCGCGCCTTTTTTACTAGCCTTTCAGCTTCAGAATCATTATCAGACGGAACATATACATCATCGTCATCTCTAACCACTTTCTTCTTCTTAATTTGTGCCAACTGTGATATCCCGGGTTTTTCGGATAACTTAAACGCGACACTTGTCGAATAAAGTATATGCTAAGTATTAAACGTGTACGAGTTAAATGAATACGTGATGTGTGTTGTGTGATTGTTTTAGTTATAGAATAATTATGGTAGATATGTACACGAACTGAACCGAACCGAACCGCGACACGAACCAACTTTGATTCATTGTGACTCTAGGAGTTAACAAAGTTTAAACTTTAAACCCAAGTCCTCGGCCAAAAACAAGGATCAAACCCAAACCAAACCAACCCAAGTCCTTGGCCGCGATATCAAGCCCAAGACCGCAAACTTACTTTGTTCAAAACCAAACCAAACCAGCCCAAATATGTCTCGGCCGCAAAGATCAAACCCAAACCGACCCACCCTAGTCCTCGGCCACAAGATCAAAACCAAACCGACCGCCCTAGTCTCTCGGCCACGAGCTCCAACTAAAACCGTAACCCTTATCATCTTGTTGCGCCTATATATACAAACTCACATGCACTCATTCACAAAACCACAAAACCCTAAAGAAAAACAGCCGTCGGTGGCTCTCTCCGATCGCAAAACAGCCCATCTCTTCCACTTGATCACCTCTTCGATCGCAAGCAACCTCGTTCTTCATCACCTTGATCTGATCAGCCCTTGTTATTCCATTCGGTCGCGAGATCAGCCCATTGATAAGTTCCTCGATCACAAACAATCTACTTCATCATCACCTCTCGGCCGCAAGCATTGTTGATCACCGGTTCCTTAACATACTCATGGTTCGTTTACCTTACCGTTAAAAGATTTGAATTTGTCATATCATATTCGGAATACATGTGTTTTGATTGTGTTGTTTTCGGATTATAAGTGTTGTAAGTAAGCGGCTGAACTATCCATTGTTTGCATGAATAATTGTTTGCGGAACTTGTGAGTTTGCGACTAGGGTTGTTTGTAAAAACTAGAATAAGAACTAGGGTTTGCATGGATAAGTTATTAGTAGTGATCTATGATTAAAAATCGGTTCTTGCTCGCTTAGGTTGATCAATAGGAACGGTTTATGCAAATTGTAATAATAATATGCTGAAAATAACTGCTGAGTAATAGTTACAGCCGACTTCATCTGGCTGTAACTCGGTCGTTAGTTGTCGAAAAACGGATTTTCTGATGTCTAGAAAGTAGAGATTTGAATAACGAATCTAATGGCGCTGGATTCATAATTTTCTGAAGTCGTTTGATATTTTTAAAGGGCCAAATAAGTTCAGTAACTAAAGCTGTGAAAATCCTGAAATTTTGTTAGTCGTTTATCGAGTTGGATTTTAAAATCAGTAGGGAGTTGAGTCATGAATTTTGTACAGCAACTAGGTATGGAAATTTCCGGCCAACTCCAACTAGAATTTCATTAATTGGACAATCGGGGATTTTTAAATAAATTTTTCCGTGGACTGCAGTCAGAAAGTGATAAATCTGACTGCAGCCTAGTATATTAATATTTATGGTTAATTGGTAAAGATTTAGGACTTGGAAAATTTATATAAATTTCTATAGTATAAATGTCACCTGCTGTAAAAATATTGGAATTTTTGGAATGTAGAACTATTTTATAAAAATCCTAGAAAACAGCTGAATTATGAGTGCTAAGCTGAAATTTGAGAACTTGTGATTTTGTGCACCAAATTGTGGCATGAATTGGTTTATGTTTATGATAAGTTGTTTTGATCACTAGGTTCACATGAGGATACTTGCATGCATGTTTGAGTGTTAGATATGTTGTTTGTGTGTATCACTTTGTGCGTAAATTACGTGTAGAATTTGTATCGGTGTGTTCACACACTGACTTGAAATTAATTGGTTTGTTAGGACGCAACTAGCGGTCCCATCTCTTATAACATCTTTGCTACGCTAACCGAGCAAATAAAGGTGAGTTCACGGCCCCTAACTTTATCCGGTTTTTAAACAACAGGGGGAGAAACATGTATACACTCTCAAACTTAATCTCTCTACGTTATACGAATTTAACGTCACATAACTATTCGGTAACTAAGTTAATGTTAATGTAATGTTATGGTCACTAAGCAGCTTTATCACTTAAGTCCTCGTCAATCTCTCGGATCGTTAGTATTGGGTTTAATAGCGGGGGAATTATAAGTAGTACTACTAGGCCCGACAAGCCCCATCCGAGCTAGTCGCGCTAGCCGACCGGGCATGGTCAACGGGTGAATAATTTGGCCTAACTTCGCCATGGTCAATGATAGGCCTGGCAACACGGAGGCACAACAGTCAGCTTCGATCGCGAACACTTACGTGACATGACTTTAGGCTAGCTACCTATATATGTTAACATTGAACTTAATTACGAAACTACGATATTATCCCGGGTTGGGGATAATGGAAACAACAACTTAATATTCCGGGTTGGAATATTGGAAGCAACAACTTATTATTCCGGGTTTGGAATAATGGAAACAACAACTTAATATTCCGGGTTTGGAATATTGGAAGCAACAACTTATTATTCCGGGTTGGAATAATGGAACCAATACGTTATCCCGGGTTAGGGATAACGGAGAAAACAAACTATAACCGAACAAACGAATTTATGAAAACCTGTGAACTCACTCATCTTTAATGTTGACACTTGTTTCTTTACATGTTTCTCAGGACGCTAGGAGCTCTAGGTGCACGTACATGCATTGAACAAGACATCTTTTATCGAGTCTTATTTACCAATATTGTTTACGGATTTTTCATTTGTTTTGGCGTTTGTGTTGGCGCCCGTTTCACTACTTATTTATGCTTCCGCTCAAACTTTAAAAACTGATGCATCTGCTAAATATTGGTAACTAATCAAGACAATATAAAATCTACGACAAATGATTTTTGAAAACGTATTATCAAATCCTATAGAGTCGTTCGACGTACTAGTGTTTCAGATTCTGGTTTGTTCACACGCCTCGCGGTAAAACTCCGCAAGTGGAAATTGAGGGTGTGACAGATTGGTATCAGAGCCACTAGCTATAGAGAACAAGGTTTGCATTAGAAGTAGACCTAAACTATAGCTGATTTCACGACACTAGACTTTGTTTGGCACCGAACTATTATATCTTGTTATGCAATATACCACAACTGTGTTTGGTAGATTATGCCTTCATAATAAGAAATGAAAACAACTCGTAACTAACTACACGACCTAACAGGCAATGTCATCATCCGACAGACTTACGCCACCAAGGGCACCAGGAAAGGCACCAATGGTGGAACCCATACCATCTTATGGCGTGGAGACACGCTCAGCTGCGAGGAAAAGGCTCGCTCTGGGGGAGGAGTCGTCGTTACGCCCAACCATTGCTGTACCGGTTAACCCTGTAGAAATAGGAATTGACCTACTTAGAATCCTGGTGCATACACAACAAAAACAGTTAGAAAGAATGCAGGAAACCATCCTAGCACAAGGGTGGATGATTCGACAACTTACAGGTAAGACCGACTCGCTCGAAGAAGAGCATCGTACGAGCAAGATAGCTCGTAACACCATAGCCAGAGATCTGCGTGCTGAGCAGATAAGAGCCGACTGGCTTGAGGACAGAGTCCTGGAAAATAGTTGGAACATTCAGGAACTGCAAAATCAAGCACTTGCACCAGCACCGGCCCCTCCAGTGCCGGTAGAGGAGGATCCAGAGGAGGACCCTGAGGAGGATCCAGAGGAGGATCCGGAGGAGGACCCAGCTGTAGAAGCTGGAAATGCCGCGCAGGATGACGGCAACGACAGTGACTTGGGGGATGGAGACGTAGACGACTGACACGTCCCGCTTATTTTATTTGTTTTCCTTCAGTTTATTTATTTTCCCACTTGTGTTTAAACTTGAGACTTTATAGTGAATTCGTATGTTTGATTTGCACTTTTGTAAGACGTTGAAATTTCAGTTAATCAAGTATTTCTTTTGACTATTTAACATATTGAGTTGAAATAACTTGATAATTATTAAAGCACGAAGTAGGATAACTATATTGGACATATAGACTTATCGGGGTGTGTTTGTGTTGTGTTTCGAAGATCTAAATGGCGACTGGAAGATGTGGAAACCTTAACTTGACGCCCGAAGAGCTAGCTGCCATGATTCAAGAGCACGTGAACGCAGCTTTAGCGGGTGTTCAGAACCAACCGGCAGGTAACCATTATTAAATTTTCGCGTGAAAATCTAATAGTGAGGCTAGTAAAATTCCTTGCTGACTTCCTGTTCTCTGTCAGCAGGAGGGGGCTTTAACCCCTACAAGATGTTCCTTGACGCAAAGCCAAGCAAATTCTCGGGGGCGGAAGGACCCATTGGACTGGTCCGCTGGATCGAAAAATCTGAATCCGTTTTTGAAATGTGCAACTGCCTAGAAGCCAACAAGGTCAAATACGCAGCCTCGACACTGGAAGATGGGGCACTGACATGGTGGAATGCACAAGTCCAAACACGTGGACTTATAGCTGCGAATGCAATGGCCTGGGCCGAGTTCAAGGCCCTAATCAAAGAGGAGTACTGTCCACGAGACAGAGTGCAACAGTTGGAGCAAGCCTTATGGAACCACAAGATGGTGGGATCGGAAATTGAAGCTTACACCGCAAAACACCATGGCTTAGTATTTCTGTGTCCCGAATTAGCCAACACTGTGGAGAAAAAGACTCGAGTTCTATCTTGGGGGTCTGGTTCCGGAAATTCAGGGTATGGTAATGGCTAGTAACCCTGTAACTGAACATCAAGCAATCCGATTGGCTCACAAATTCACCGATAAGGTGGTGGATCAAAAGAAGCTGCCAGCACGGGGTACAACTGAAGTTGCCCCGGATAACAAAAGAAAGTTTGAAGACTCAACTATTCGACAGTCTTCATCATCTCATCCGCAGCAAGGGAACCAGAAACGGTTCAATCACTACAACAGCCACCGGGGTCACCAAAATCAGCCCGCCAACAACAACAACAACCAGAATGCAGGCGGCTATGTAGGTCGAAAGCCGCAGTGCAATCACTGCAATCTTCATCATCACGGCCCTTGTGCCGGAAATCGCTGCCAACGATGTGGCAAGGTGGGACATGCGGCAACGGATTGTCGTGGGGAAATCATGTCCCGACAAAATCAAAATCAGCCCCAGAGTCAGCAACAGGGTATTAACCGGGGATGCTATCAGTGTGGTAGTACTGCCCACTTCAGAAGAGACTGCCCACAGTTGCGTAACAACAACAATAATGGTGGAAACAACCACAACCACAATAACCACAACAACAATAACAACAACAACAATAATGGGAACGGTGGCACAGGAGGTGCCAAAGGTCGCGCATTTACATTGGGCCGCGAAGAGGCCAGAAACGACACGAACGTGGTCACCGGTAAGTTTCCCCTTAATGAACATTTTTCTTCTGTGCTTTTTGATACGGGTGCGGATAGGAGCTTTATATCTAGGAAGAACCTAAATCTCACGCTTAAACCATTAGAGACCCCTTATGTTATAGAATTAGCCGATGGTAAATCTGTAGATGTGACCCAAGTAGTGTCCGGCTGTCAACTCAAACTTGCGGGCCACACATTTACCATTGATCTGATGACAACTACCCTGGGTAGTTTTGACGTGGTAGTCGGAATGGACTGGCTATCCGACGTCCGGGCTGAAGTTCTCTGCTTCGAAAAATCTATCTGTATTCCGCTCTCTAACGACGAAATCCTGACGGTACAAGGCGATAAGGCAAGCGCCGTCACCAACATCATCTCTTACATGCAAGCGCAGAAGTATCTTCGGAGAAAGAACTCCTTCGCTTTACTCGCACTGATTACCGAACAGCCTAAGGACGAGAAACGTATAGAAGACATCCCTGTCGTCCGTGATTTTTCCGATGTATTCCCAGAAGAACTACCTGGTCTTCCACCACATCGACAATTGGAGTTTGAAATCGAATTGGCGAATAATGCAACTCCTATCGCCAAGGCTCCATACCGCCTAGCTCCAGCCGAGTTGCAGGAGCTGTCTACCCAACTTCAGGAACTTTTAGAGAAAGGGTTTATCCGACCGAGCGTTTCGCCATGGGGAGCTCCAGTCCTGTTTGTCAAGAAGAAGGACGGGACTTTCCGCATGTGCATCGACTACAGGGAACTCAACAAGGTTACCGTCAAAAACCGATACCCGTTACCTCGCATCGACGATCTATTCGACCAACTTCAAGGGTCAAGTTACTACTCTAAGATTGATTTACGGTCCGGTTACCACCAGCTACGCGTCAGGGAGGAGGATATCGCCAAGACAGCATTTCGTACTCGGTATGGCCATTATGAGTTCTTGGTCATGCCCTTCGATCTCACCAACGCACCTGCGGTGTTCATGGACCTCATGAACCGCGTGTGTAAACCATACCTCGACAAATTTGTCATTGTGTTCATCGATGACATACTCATCTACTCCAAAAGTGAAGAAGAACATGCTGAACATCTACGATTACTGTTAGGATTACTCCAACAGGAAAAACTATATGCCAAGTTTTCGAAGTGTGATTTCTGGATTCGGGAAGTTCAGTTTCTCGGGCATATCGTGAATGAAAAGGGTATCCACGTAGACCCTGCCAAGATTGAAGCCATCAAAAACTGGGAAGCACCTATGACACCGACGGAGATCCGCCAATTTTTGGGATTGGCTGGTTACTACAGACGCTTCATCGAGGGATTTTCAAAGATCGCACAACCGCTTACTACCCTCACCCAGAAAGGCATCAAGTATGCTTGGGGTGAAAAGCAAGAAGCAGCATTTCAATTGCTGAAGCAGAAACTTTGCAGTGCACCTATTCTGTCCTTGCCGGAAGGGACAGATGACTTTGTAGTGTATTGTGATGCTTCCATTCAGGGATTGGGATGCGTACTCATGCAACGCGATAAGGTCATCGCGTATGCGTCGCGACAGCTGAAGGTTCACGAGAAAAACTACATGACGCATGACCTGGAATTGGGAGCAGTAGTGTTTGCACTTAAGATTTGGAGGCACTACCTCTATGGAATGAAGTGCACAATCTTTACGGACCACAAGAGCCTCCAACACATCTTTGATCAGAAGGAGTTGAACATGCGACAGCGTCGCTGGGTCGAACTCTTGAACGATTATGAGTGTGCCATTCGGTATCACCCGGGTAAAGCTAACGTGGTAGCTGATGCCCTCAGTAGGAAGGAACACTTGAAACCTCGTCGCGTACGAGCACTACAACTCACTATTCATTCAGGGCTACCCGAACAAATACGCGACGCCCAGTTAGAAGCAGTTAAAGAGGAAAACATCAAAGCCGAATCGGTGGGAAAAATGGAACGCGATTGGGAAGTAAAACCCAATGGAGCCCGGTATTTCATGAATCGCATATGGGTACCTCTCTACGGAAACCTCAGAGAGCTAGTCATGGATGAAGCTCACAAATCCCGATACTCTGTCCATCCGGGTTCGGATAAGATGTATCAAGACCTTAAAGCTGCGTATTGGTGGCCCAACATGAAAGCCGATATAGCCACCTAAGTGAGTAAATGTTTGACTTGTGCAAAAGTCAAGGTGGAGTATCAAAAGCAATCGGGGCTACTCCAACAACCTGAGATCCCAGTGTGGAAATGGGATCAGATCTCCATGGATTTCATCACTAAACTCCCGCCAACCTTGGGTGGTTGCGATACCATCTGGGTGATCGTGGATCGTTTAACTAAGTCCGCACACTTCCTAGCTATTAAAGAAACAGATAAGATGGAGAAGTTGACTCGCATCTACATTAAGGAAGTAGTCTCTCGGCACGGAGTGCCAACGTCCATCATCTCAGACAGAGATGCTCGCTTCACGTCTAACTTCTGGCAGTCACTCCAAAAAGCGTTAGGAACACGCTTAGATATGAGCACAGCCTATCACCCTCAGACTGATGGTCAAAGCGAAAGGACCATACAAACCTTGGAAGACATGCTTAGGGCATGCGTAGTGGACTTCGGAAATAATTGGGAAACTCACCTGCCTCTAGTAGAATTCTCATATAACAACAGCTATCACACGAGTATTTCGGCAGCACCATTTGAGGCATTATACGGTCGTAAATGTAGATCACTGGTCTGCTGGGCAGAAGTCGGTGACAGTCAACTCACAGGCCCTGAGTTAATACTTGAGGCTACTGAAAAGATTGTACAAATCAGAAACCGCATGGCGGCGGCACGAGATCGACAGAAAAGCTACGCTGATCAACGACGCAAACCGCTCGAATTCCAAGTAGGCGATCGCGTTCTACTAAAGGTGTCACCCTGGAAGGGTGTAATCCGCTTCGGAAAACGGGGCAAACTTAACCCACGGTACGTAGGCCCGTTTGAAATCTTGAAACGAATCGGACCCGTAGCTTACCAATTAGACCTCCCTGCCGAACTCAGTGGAGTTCACAACGTATTTCACGTGTCAAATCTGAAGAAGTGTCTATCAGATGAAACTTTAGTTATTCCATTGGATGAGATCCAAGTGGATGAACAACTACACTTCGTGGAAAAGCCTATTGAGATCATGGATCGTGAGGTCAAGACTCGAAGGCACAGCAAGATTCCAATCGTTAAAGTTCGTTGGGACTCTAAGCGTGGACCGGAGTTCACGTGGGAAAGAGAGGATCAAATGAAAAGCAAATACCCACACCTCTTCACAACTGAGCAGCAAACTAACGATACCAGTAACTAAATTTTCGGGACGAAAATTCTTTCAACAAGGGGATGATGTGACAACCTGGAAATTTCTCATACTTTCGTGTACTATTGTTGACTAAGTTCTTGTGCATGGCACTTGGAAATCTTTGTGTATGACACTTGGGAACTTCTTGTAAACGAACTAACTCTTTGTGCGTGGCACTCTAAACATGTACGCTATATGCTAAACCGCGTTTACTCAATTTTCGGGACGAAAATTCTTTCAACATGGGGATAATGTGATATCTCGGGTTTTTCGGATAACTTAAACGCGACACTTGTCGAATAAAGTATATGCTAAGTATTAAACGTGTACGAGTTAAATGAATACGTGATGTGTGTTGTGTGATTGTTTTAGTTATAGAATAATTATGGTAGATATGTACACGAACTGAACCGAACCGCGACATGAACCAACTTTGATTCATTGTGACTCTAGGAGTTAACAAAGTTTAAACTTTAAACCCAAGTCCTCGGCCAAAAACAAGGATCAAACCAAAACCAAACCAACCCAAGTCCTTGGCCGCGATATCAAGCCCAAGACCGCAAACTTACTTTGTTCAAAACCAAACCAAACCAGCCCAAACATGTCTCGGCCGCAAAGATCAAACCCAAACCGACCCACCCTAGTCCTCGGCCACAAGATCAAAACCAAACCGACCGCCCTAGTTTCTCGGCCACGAGCTCCAACTAAAACCGTAACCCTTATCATCTTGTTGCGCCTATATATACAAACTCACATGCACTCATTCACAAAACCACAAAACCCTAAAGAAAAACAGCCGTCGGTGGCTCTCTCTGATCGCAAAACAGCCCATCTCTTCCACTTGATCACCTCTTCGATCGCAAGCAACCTCGTTCTTCATCACCTTGATCTGATCAGCCCTTGTTATTCCATTCGGTCGCGAGATCAGCCCATTGATCAGTTCCTCGATCACAAACAATCTACTTCATCATCACCTCTCGGCCGCAAGCATTGTTGATCACCGGTTCCTTAACATACTCACGGTTCGTTTACCTTACCGTTAAAAGATTTGAATTTGTCATATCATATTCGGAATACATGTGTTTTGATTGTGTTGTTTTCGGATTATAAGTGTTGTAAGTAATCGGCTGAACTATCCATTGTTTGCATGAATAATTGTTTGCGGAACTTGTGAGTTTGCGACTAGGGTTGTTTGTAAAAACTAGAAGTAAGAACTAGGGTTTGCATGGATAAGTTATTAGTAGTGATCTATGATTAAAAATCGGTTCTTGCTCGCTTAGGTTGATTAATAGGAACGGTTTATGCAAATTGTAATAATAATATGCAGAAAATAACTGCTGAGTAATAGTTACAGCCGACTTCATCTGGCTGTAACTCGGTCGTTAGTTGTCGAAAAACGGATTTTCTGATGTCTAGAACGTAGAGATTTGAATAACGAATCTAATGGCGCTGGATTCATAATTTTCTGAAGTCGTTTGATATTTTTAAAGGGCCAAATAAGTTCAGTAACTAAAGCTGTGAAAATCCTGAAATTTTGTTAGTCGTTTATCGAGTTGGATTTTAAAATCAGTAGGGAGTTGAGTCATGAATTTTGTACAGCAACTAGGTATGGAAATTTCCGGGCAACTCCAACTGGAATTTCGTTAATTGGACAATCGGGGATTTTTAAATAAATTCTTCCGTGGACTGCAGTCAGAAAGTGATAAATCTGACTGCAGCCTAGTATATTAATATTTATGGTTAATTGGTAAAGATTTAGGACTTGGAAAATTTATATAAATTTCTATAGTATAAATGTCACCTGCTGTAAAAATATTGGAATTTTTGGAATGTAGAACTATTTTATAAAAATCCTAGAAAACAGCTGAATTATGAGTGCTAAGCTGAAATTTGAGAACTTGTGATTTTGTGCACCAAATTGTTGCATGAATTGGTTTATGTTTATGATAAGTTGTTTTGATCACTAGGTTCACATGAGGATACTTGCATGCATGTTTGAGTGTTAGATATGTTGTTTGTGTGTATCACTTTGTGCGTAAATTACGTGTAGAATTTGTATTGGTGTGTTCACACACTGACTTGAAATTAATTGGTTTGTTAGGACGCAACTAGCGGTCCCATCTCTTATAACATCTTTGCTACACTAACCGAGCAAATAAAGGTGAGTTCACGGCCCCTAACTTTATCCGGTTTTTAAACAAAAGGGGGAGAAACATGTATACACTCTCAAACTTAATCTCTCTACGTTATACGAATTTAACGTCACATAACTATTCGGTAACTAAGTTAATGTTAATGTAATGTTATGGTCACTAAGCAGCTTTATCACTTAAGTCCTCGTCAATCTCTCGGATCGTTAGTATTGGGTTTAATAGCGGGGGAATTATAAGTAGTACTACTGGGCCCGACAAGCCCCATCCGAGCTAGTCGCGCTAGCCGACCGGGTATGGTCAACGGGTGAATAATTTGGCCTAACTTCGCCATGGTCAGTGATAGGCCTGGCAACACGGAGGCACAACAGTCAGCTTCGATCGCGAACACTTACGTGACATGACTTTAGGCTAGCTACCTATATATGTTAACATTGAACTTAATTACGAAACTACGATATTATCCCGGGTTTGGGATAATGGAAACAACAACTTAATATTCCGGGTTGGAATATTGGAAGCAACAACTTATTATTCTTGGTTTGGAATAATGGAAACAACAACTTAATATTCCGGGTTTGGAATATTGGAAGCAACAACTTATTATTCCGGGTTGGAATAATGGAACCAATACGTTATCTCGGGTTAGGGATAACGGAGAAAACAAACTATAACCGAACAAACGAATTTATGAAAACCTGTGAACTCACTCATCTTTAATGTTGACACTTGTTTCTTTACATGTTTCTCAGGACGCTAGGAGCTCTAGGTGCACGTACATGCATTGAACAAGACATCTTTTATCGAGTCTTATTTACCAATATTGTTTACGGATTTTTCATTTGTTTTGGCGTTTGTGTTGGCGCCCGTTTCACTACTTATTTATGCTTCCGCTCAAACTTTAAAAACTGATGCATCTGCTAAATATTGGTAACTAATCAAGACAATATAAAATGTACGACAAATGATATTTGAAAACGTATTATCAAATCATATAGAGTCGTTCGACGTACTAGTGTTTCAGATTCTGGTTTGTTCACACGCCTCGCGGTAAAACTCCGCAAGTGGAAATTGAGGGTGTTACACCAACCTTTCAGCTTGACAAAGTTGCCAACCTTTCAGCTTTTCAACTTTGTCAAATGTATCCGCAGAATCTTCATCATTATCACCACCTGCACCTTCCTTTTCTTTGTCTGAGGTAGTAGAAAATACCTCGTCTTCAACATTCGGTTCAGCTTCAATATGTTGCTCAGTATCTTTCTTTTCTGAGCTTTGGCTTTTGGTGTGCTTTGTTTCTTAGTATCTTCTTTTTTGTATGACACACCTCTCTTAGGCTCATAACCATCCATCTAAGCAACCTCATCATCAGAAACATTGTCTTCATTTCTCCATTTATTCTTTGAAGGTGCTTTGTAACTCTTGTCTCTGAATCTCCCAAAGAACTTTCTGGCAACCGACTCTGTAGCCTGCTTAAGATAGTAATTCAATCTCACCAAAGATAGCCCTGTCATATGATCTAATGGCAGCACATCATTCTTGTTTTTGTCTATGTTGGGAAATTGATCATGCAAAATCAACTACATAAATCGGGGGTATTGCAGAAACTTTTCTTTATCAATATTTATCTTCATCTGCTTGAATATCATTTTGGTGAAGTTGTAAGGCTTGTTTAGCGCGAGTACAACGATCAAGCACATTTGATAATCAAACAATTTCGTATTCAATGAAACCCTGTGTTTTTTTTTCAAATATTTTTTTATTTAATAAAATCTTTTATTTTATTGATGAGAATGCAAAAATGTCAATCGTTGCACAATTTCGATCATTTTCGTGTTCGTTAAAGCGTTTTACGCATTTTCCAAAACGCGTAACCGTACAATCGAACGAACCGACATCCATGACATTTTCAGGCATAATACAAGTTACAAATGTCTTAACACCTTTGTATAACCTAAATAATAGGTTAAAGGGGCTAAAAATGGCAAACATGTGAAATAAAATTCCAAGGGCCAAAAATGTCAAAAAATAATAAATATTTTTTCTTCTTTACCATATTTACCACCTATCTCCAATTTTTGACATCTAGCACTTACTTTGCCGGGTGTTGACACATGTTAGGACACTAATCCACACTTGAGGACACTTGTCATCACCTCCTTAATCCTAAAATACTATAAATACCCCATAATTCTTCCATTTTTTTCACACCACTTCAAAACACTTCAAAGCAAAGTGTGAAGTTCTTCTTTCTATCCTTCTTGGAGCTTGTTTCCAACCTTTGGAAGCCTCCTATCTTTAGTTCTGAAGGTCTTCAACACGAGTAAGTACGCTTCCTAGTTCTTTAATTTTTTTAGCTATTTTGAGCTAAAAGTTGAAATGTTTTGCAACCTAATTGACTTTTGGTTCTGACCATATTTCGTCAACTCAAAGTTCAATTGAACTTTGAAACGTGATCGTAATCACGAAGGTTATAATCCCTAACGATTTCACTTTCTAATTACCACGTTTACTAGTCGAAGTGACGAGTCAAAGTTTCGGTCAAAAATGCGCATGATGTGCATTTAACGACGAAGCTATTTTCGGGTATCAAAACACTTAGTTTTGATACCAAATCTGTTTTATAAACTTAGTTAGACATATTTTGACATGTCTAACTCGTCACTTCTAGTTTAGTGCTTATTTAGGGTCGTAAGTCAAGCGGTCTTGACCACCGCTTTAACTTTCGAATCCGACCCGTTTGGTTGATCTTAGGATCCGACCAAACACATATTTGTGATCATAGTTGTATAGGGAATAACCTACTGAGGTTATACGTTATGGTCACGTCGTTTGGTTAGTGTTATGATAAGTTACTTCTATGTTCTTAAAATAAAAAAATAATGACCAAAATGCACTTTTGCGCATAAATCCATTTTAAACACATGTAACCAAACTTTTAACATAGAAACTGATGTTATAACTTTCAAACATGTTTGGGCATTAAGACTTATCATAGGACATGTTTAACCATCTGATCATGCGTTTACGCTAATGACCGTTAAAGTAGCATAAACTAACTTAACAAGTCATAATGGGTTAAAAGCACTTAGGATCCTTTCAAAATCAAAATGTTAAGTTTGTTGAACCATATCACATGAGTTCCAACACTCTTTTTGTTTATAAGACTTCATTCTATCCGATCTCCCGTTTGTAGTCCCGACACACTAACATATTATCTAACACATTAGGACACATTTGATTTTTGTTTATTCCGTCGATCAAGAACACTATCGCAATCCCAAGTGAGAACATAGTCCCCCTCTTTTATGTTTTCAAATGTTTTGGGGTGATCCATATGTGCTAAACTATCTTTTCAAATCCACATATTTACTAAGCAAGGCTTATGTGAGTACATAGCCCCCCTCTTTTACGTTTCCAATTGTTTTGGGGTGATTCATATATGCCTATAATTATTTTCAAGATATCAAAACAATATACATGGTTTATGAATACAAAAATGATTTTCAAAGTGAGTACATAGTTCCCCTCTTTTACATTTTCAAATGTTTCGGGGTGACTCATGTGTGCTAAATCATTCTCAAGTTTTCAAAAACAATGTCTATGGTTTATATAAAAAACAATACGATTTCAATAATGTGAACAACTTGTTGATGCGTTATCCATAACATGAATGACATTCATTAGCTTTGGCCGAGCGGACCAGTAGTATGTTATGGTACCATAGGAATGACAATCCCATTATCGGACTGTTCACTTCATTTGGTGGAAGTTTGGGTAATGACAGAAATTGTTTCTGATTAACAAATCATTTGATGATTTGTTAGTCTAGTTAAAGAGACCCTTTGGTGGTCTATAAAGATAACCTTTGGTGGAATAGTCAACACAGGTTTGAATGTGTTCATTAAAGAACGATCAAAAGTTTTCACAATTAAAAAACACGGACGGTTTGTTTATGACATGGACAATTGGTTTATGACACAGACGATTGATCTATGACATTGACAAATGGTTTATAACACAGATAAATTGTTTTGAACAATGTCACTCAATGATTTTTACTTAAAGGTATAAATTATACAAAGTTTTCTTTTGAATCAATCTATTACAAGGTTTTTACAAAAGAAATGTTTTTGTCAAGATTCATGGCTACATGGTTTTCACAACTCTAACCAACTTGTTTTAGTTGGTTAATTGTATTGCAATATCAAACACTTTTGACACGAGGTTTTCACTTAATGACTCTTGTAGTTGGACGAGGTGATGCAATATGTATACAAGGCCACAAATTTGACACACTCACAAAACCTATGTACTCACCGGCATTTTTATGCTGACTCTCCTTTCTCATATGTTTCTGGAATCAATACTTGATAATATGATGCATGCTTCACGTAGAAATGGACATGGGCCTTGGTGACTTAAAACAGGAAAGACAATGTATTTATGTGTTGTTTCAATTTATCGCAAGACAATGTAAACAATTAACTTAATCAAACAAAATTTTAATTCCATGAGTTGTGAAACAATAGTTCTGTGACATGACTCCCCGATGTTTCCGTCGCGGTTCGTTGTTTTACACGGTCGGGGTGTTACAGAAAGATTGGTATCAAAGCTTATGGTTATAGGGAATTAGGTTATTAGTAATGCTTTGACCTAGAACATAACCTTCCTAGGACCCTAACGCGAGTTATCTTGCGTTTAGATTATTAAAACAATACCATCACCTATCCTTAGGTGATTACCAAAACAAACACACAAGTTACAAATTCATTTTGAAAATCAATCATCTATCCTTAGATGATTTGTTTCGGCTTAAACCGTTGTAAGTTTTCAAAATCCTTTCAAAGTTTGCGTTTTATTAATGTGAACACGTGCAATCTGGAAGGGTGGATGCATGTACCCAGAGTTTTCTATCTAAGGTTAGAGTGTTCGTATAAATCCGCATTATCGGACCAGTCACTCTTACCTGGGAACTCTTGGGGTGTGTGTCCACTTATAGGCTAAAGCATGTCTTCGCGATACATAAGAAAGACCCATTTACTTTGGTTCGTCACCGTGTATCGTTTGTTTGTTTTTAAGTAACGAACGAATGACCACGATCCTTATATTTTGTCGATATTTTTAACATCTCTATTGATTATCCAATGTCAAACTCACATATTTTCCCTCATGTTTTCTTCTAGAAGAACATATTACTGAATTATAAAAAATAAATTATGATAACGAAGTCATTAATGGTGCGTTCCTTGTTAGCAATCATCCTGCTTCTATTCTTTTCTATTCGGGTGCCAATAGAAGCTTTATATCACTAGCCATTGAACCTTTGCTTTCGAAGCCTAGAACTAAACTAGGAAAACCCTTAACGGTGGAAACAGCTAGTGGTGAACCCCTTGTGCTTGACTATGTCATTCGAAGTTGCCAATTGAACTTAGATAACCATCTTTTTTTTCCTATTGACCTCACACAAATGCAACTCGGGAGTTTTGACATCATATAGGAATGGATTGGTTAACGAAACACCATGCTGTGGTGATCTGTTTCGACAAGGTTGTTCGTATAACTCTTTCATCTGGCAGAACCTTAGAAGTTCACGGAGAAAAACCCTCTAGTAGCCTAAAACTCATGACCTGTTCCCAGCCCCAAAATTACCTACGACAAAGTATGTAGCCTTTTTGGTACATATCGTAGAGGAAAAAGGCAATGGCAAAACAGCTGAGGACATCCCCATTGTTCAGGAATATCTTGAGGTGTTTCCTAAAGAGCTACCTGGTTTACCCCCAAATCATCAAGTGGAGTTTCGTATTGACCTTGTACCTGGTGCCAACCAAATTGCTAAATCTCCTTACCGTCTTGCACCGTCTGAAATGCAAGCATTGTCAAAGCAACTCCAAGAACTTTCAGACAAGGGATTCATTCATCCGAGCTTTTCACCTTGGGGCGCTCCTGTCCTATTCATGAAAAAGAAGGATGGATCCTTCCGTATGTGTATCGATTATCATGAGCTCAACAAACATTACAATAAAAAATCGATGTCCCTTACCTTGCATTGATGATCTCTTTGATCAGCTACAAGGTGCAACCTGTTTTTCAAAGACTGATCTACGTTCTGGGTATCATCAACATCGTGTACTCAAAGAAGATATTCCCAAGACTGCTTTTCGCACTCGATAAGGCCATTACGAGATCACTGTCATGCTTTTTGGTTTGACGAATCCTCCTGCCGTCTTCATGGACTTAATGAATAGGGTTTGTAAACCTTATTTAGACATGTTCATCATTGTTTTCATCGACAAAATCCTCATTTATTCTAAGTCTCATGCCGATCACGAACAACATCTCCATCTAACGATGGAACTCCAGAAGAAAGAACAACTTTACTCCAAATTCTCCAAATGTGAAATTTGGCTAAAAGAGGTTCAATTTTTGGGACACAGTGTTAACGAACAAGGTATACATGTAGATCCCGCCAAATCAGTGCGATTAGGGATTGGAGTACACCCACTACTCCTACCGAAGTTCATTCATTTCTTGGTCTAGCTGGATACATTCGACGATTCATCGCGAACTTTTCAAAGATCGCGGTTCCCCTCACCACTTTGACTCAGAAGAATAAACCTTTCGAGTGGGGACCCAAACAAGAGGAAACCTTTCAAATACTGAAACAGAAACTCTGTAATGCTCCTGTTTTATCTTTACCCGACGACAACGATGATTTCGTTGTCTATTGTGACGCATCAAACCTAGGCCTTGGTTGTGTTCTCATACAAAGAGACAAAGTCATAGCCTATGCGTCAAGACAATTGAAAATCCATGAGAAGAACCACACAACTCATGATCTTGAGTTAGGAGCCGTAGTTTTTGCTCTTAAAATTTGGAGACACTACATTTACGGTACGAAATGTGTGGTTTTCACTGACCACAAAAGTCTCCAACACATATTCAATCAAAAGGAGCTTAACATGAGACAACGACAATGGTCGAACTTCTGAACGACTACGACTGCGAGATTCGCTACCATCCTGGTAAGGCGAATGTTGTGGCTGATGCGCTTAGTCGTAAGGAACGTGTCAAACATCATTGTGTTCGAGTTCAATCTGATATCCATACACATATCCTTTGAGCACAACATGCATGTGTGACCCAAAGCTTGTTGAAAAATGAGCTGCCACGAAATCTCGAACTTCAACTCGAAACAAAAGATAATGGATTACTCTACTACAAGAACCGTTTGTGGATTCCTAGTCAAGACAATCTCCGAACCTTATTGCTGGACGAAGCTCATAAGTCTCATTATTTAATCCATCCTGGTGGAGACAAAATGTATAAGGATCTCCGTACCCAGTATTGGTGGCCGGGTATGAAGAAGGACATTGCCTTATATGTATCTAAATGCCTAACTTGTCTTAGAGTAAAGGCAGAACATCAACGCCCATCTGGTTTGCTTGAGCAACCACAAATACCGGTATAGAAGTAGGAGAACATTGCGATGGCTCTCGCCACTAAACTACCACACACACCTAGAGGTCATGATGCCATTTGAGTAATCATCGATCGTCTAACAAAGTCAACACACTTTTTGGCAATTCGTGAGGACCTATCTGCTGACAAACTCGCCAAGATCTAAGTTGATGAGATTGTATCTCGTCATGGTATTCCTTTGAACATCATATCCGATCGAGATGCTCGATTCTCATCTCACTTTTGGAAGACCATGCAATCTACCATGGGAACCAAACTCAATCTGAGCACTGCTTATCATCCTCAAGCGGATGGACAATCTGAAAGGACAATTCAAACACTAGAGGATATGCTTAGAGCATGTGTGATCGACTTTGGTGGTAGTTGGGATTCGCATCTACCATTGGTCGAATTCTCCTACAACAATAGTTATCACGCCAGCATCAATACGGCGCCTATCGAAGCTCTATACGGTCGAAAATGTCGTTCACCTGTCTGCTGGAATGAGGTCGAGCTCAGCTCACTGGGCCTGAACTCATTCACGACACAATAGACAAAGTCAAGAAAATTCACGATAACCTTCTGACAGCTAGAAGCCGTCAAAAGAGTTATGCGGACAAACGACGCAAGCCCTTGGAATTCCAAGTTGGTGATCACGTCCTCGTTAAGGTATCCCCTTGGAAAGGTGTGATTAGATTTGGAAAGAAAGGAAAACTTGCACCACGATATATTGGACCATTCAAGATCATTGAGAGAATCGGAAAGGTGGCCTACCGACTGAGCTACCTCCTGAACTTGGGAATATTCACCCAACATTCCACGTGTCCAATTTGAAAAATTGTTTATAGATGATACAAACCTCCACATTACCCTCGACGAAATTCACGTTGAAGACACTATGCACTTTGTCGAGAAACCTGTGGAGATAGTGGACCGTGAAGTCAAGAAACTCAAGCGTAGACGTATACCGAAAGTTAAAGTTCACTGGGAATCCAAACGTGGCCCAAAATTTACTTGGGAACGAGAGGATCAGATAAAAGCAAAATATCCACATCTGTTTCACAAAGTTTCCTCTAATTAAATTTCGGGACGAAATTTCCAAATGTAGGGGAGACTGTGACATTTGAGCCTTTTCAATCATTGCACAATTACAAACAATTTCGTATTCAATGAAACCCTATGTTTTATTTCCAAATATTTTTGTATTCAACAAAATCTTGTATTTTATTGATGAGAATGCAAAATGTCAATCGTTGCACAATTTCGATCATTTTTGTGTTCGTTAAAGCATTTTACGCATTTTGCAAAACGCGTAACCGTACAATCGAACGAACCGACATCCATGACATTTTCAGGCATAATACAAGTTACAAATGTCTTAACACCTTTGTATAACCTAAATAATAGGTTAAAAGGGCTAAAAATGGCAAACATGTGAAAATAAAAGTCCAAGGGCCAAAAATGTCAAAAAATAATAAATATTTTTGATTCTTTATCAAATTTGCCACCTATCTCCAATTTTTGACACCTAGCAGTTACTTTGCCAGGTGTTGACACATGTTAGGACAATAATCCACACTTGAGGACACTTGTCATCACCTCCTTATTCCTAAAATACTATAAATAGCCCATGATTCTTCCATTTTTTTTCACACCACTTCTAAACACTAAGTTCTTCTTTCTCTCCTTCTTGGAGCTTGTTTCCAACCTTTGGAAGCCTCCTATCCTGAGTTCTGAAAGTGGTCTTCAACACGAGTAAGTACTCTTCCTTGTTCTTTAATTTTTTTAGCTATTTTGAGCTAAAAGTTGAAATGTTTTGCAACCTAATTGACTTTTGGTTCTGACCATATTTGGTCAACTCAAAGTTCAATTGAACTTTGACACGTGATCGTAATCACAAAGGTTATAATCCCTAACGATTTCACTTTCTGATTACCACATTTACTAGTCGAAGTAACGAGTCAAAGTTTCGGTCAAAAATGCGCATGATGTGCATTTTACGATGAAGCTATTTTTGGGTATCAAAACACCAAGTTTTGTTACCAAATCTGTTTTATAGACATATTTTGACATGTCTAACTCGTCACTTCTAGTTAAGTGCTTATTCAGGGTCGTAAGTCGAGCGGTCTTGACCACCGCTTTAACTTTCGAATCTGACCCGTTTGGTTGATCTTAGGATCCGACCAAACACATATTTGTGATCATAGTTGTATAGGGAATAACCTACTGAGGTTATACCTTATGGTCACGTCGTTTGGTTAGTGTTATGATAAGTTGCTTCTATGTTCTTAAAATAAAAAAATAATGACCAAAATGCACTTTTGCGCATAAATCCATTTTAAACACATGTAACAAAATTTTTAACATAGAAACTGATGTTATAACTTTCAAACTTGTTTGGGCATTTAAGACTTATAATAGGACATGTTTAACCATCCGATCATGCGTTTACGCTAATGACCAGTTAAAGTAGCATAAACTACCTTAACGAGTCATAATGGGTAAAAAGCACTTTGGATCCTTTCCAAATCAGAATGTTAAGTTTGTTAAACCATATCACATAGGTTCCAACACTCGTTTGGTTTATAAGACTTCATTCTATCTGATCTCCCGTTTGTAGTCCCGACACACTAACATATTTATCTAACACATTAGGACACATTTGAGCTTTGTTTATTCCGTTGATCAAGAACACTATCGCAATCCCAAGTGAGTACATAGTCCCCCTCTTTTACGTATTCAAATATTTTGGGGTGATCCCTATGTGCTAAACTATCTTTTCAAATCTACATATTTACTACGCAATGCTTATGCGAGTACATAGCTACCCTCTTTTACATTTCCAATTGTTTTGGGGTTATTCATATATGCCTATAATTATTTTCAAGATTTCAAAACAATATACATAGTTTATGTATATAAAAATTATTTTCAAAGTGAGTACATAGTTCCCCTCTTTTAAGTTTTCAAATGTTTTGGGGTGACTCATGTGTGCTAAATCATTCTCAAGTTTTCAAAAACAATGTCTATGGTTTATATATAAAACAATACGATTTTAATAATGTGAACAACTTGTTGATGCGTTAACCATAACACGAATGACATTCATTAGCTTTGGCCGAGTCGACCAGTAGCATGTTATGGTACTATAGGACTGACAGAAACTATTCACTTGATTTGGTGGAAGTTTGGGTAATGATAGAAATTGTTTCTGATTAAAAAATCATTTGATGATTTGTTAGTCTAGTTAAAGAGACCCTTTTGGTGGTCTAGTAAAGATACCCTTCGGACTGTTCACTTAATTTGGTGGAAGTTTGGGTAATGATAGAAACTGTTTCTGATTAAAAAATCATATGATGATTTGTTAGTCTAGTTAAAGAGACCCTTTGGTGGTCTAGTAAAGATACCCTTTGGTGGTATAGTCAGCACAGGTTTGAATGTGTTCATTAAATAACGATCAAAAGTTTTCACAATTAAAAAACACGGACGATTTGTTTATGACATGGACAATTAGTTTATGACACAGACGATTGATCTATGACATGGACAAATGGTTTATAACACAGATAAATTGTTTTGAACAATGTCACGCAATGATTTTTACTTAAAGATATAAATCATACAAAGTTTTCTTTTGAATCAATCTATTACAAGGTTTTAACAAAAGAAATGTTTTTGTCAAGATTCATGGCTACAAGGTTTTCACAACTCTAACCAACTTGTTTTAGTTGGTTAATTGTGTTGCAATATCAAACACTTTTGATACGAGGTTTTCATTTAACGACTCTTGTAGTCGGACGAGGTGTTGCAATATGTATACAAGGCCACAAATTTGACACACTCATAAAACCTATGTACTCACCGGCATTTTTATGCTGACTCTCTTTTCACATATGTTTCTGGAATCAATACTTGATAATATGATGCATGCTTCACCTAGAAATGGATACGGGCCTTAGTGACTTAAAACATGAAATGCAATTTATTTATGTGTTGTTTCTGTTTATCCCAAGACAATGTAAACATTTAACTTAATCAAACAAAATTTTAAATTCCATGAGTTGTGAAACAATAGTTCTGTGACATGACTCCCCGACGTTTCTGCCGCGGTTCGTTGTTTTACGCGGTCGGGGTGTTCAATCACCTCCCCTTTTCCTGTGACTTAGTGCAAAAATTACTGAATGCACGAAGAATTTGTGTGGTCTTCCTAGATAAGCTTTATTGAACTATGTGCTAACATAACCTTTGTATCCCATCATGTAAAAGCATCCCTTGCACATATGTTCAGTGCATATCATTGGATCATCATCCTTGTCTTTAAAATCTAACACACGATGGATCAACGCTTCCGTTATCAGCACCTCTTTATCTTCGTTCTTTACACTTACATAGGATCGTATAGCTTTGAGCTCCGATACATACTTTGCATTCTCCCAAAATCTTTCAACATGTGAGCGATAAGCTTTCTGTGGGTCTGTAAGTGCTATAGCTATCAGTAACTCGCTCATAAACTTTATAATAGACTTGAAAGGAGCGATTTCGGAATACTATCATCAAGAACACAACAAATGTTGTGTTTCTTGTCAAAGTTCAATTTCTTCTCCTTTACAAACACAACCACCAAAACACTTAGAATCAAAAAATATGTTTTACCTTATCGTGCGAAGTAAACTTTTACCTTCTTGCGAATGTAAGTAATCAAAAATGCATATTTTACACTTTATCTTCGTGTGAAGATAAATTACCTTCGTTCGAAGGTAATTGACATTCGTGCGAAGGTAACCTTAAACACATTTGAAATTTTTTTCTTGATTTTCATGAAATTGATGTTACTAAAACAACCTAAAAGTGCGGATTTTCATAATGGTATGCTCAATTTTAATTTTTTCCCTTTAGATTACCCTAGATCTATGTTTTTATGTTCCTTTTACAAAGAAAAACATTTATTTTAAGTTCAATTCGATTTCTATTCGGTTCAAACTACCTTATGCATTGTTAGTGGTGTGCCAATCAACCACTACAAGCTAAAATTTGGGTAGCACTTCGTTGTTTGCAAGAAATTTGAACTTTCCTTAGAGTAAGTGTACAGTGAACATATGTATTATCTTCGTTTTGCAGGATAATTATCTTCGTGCGAGGATACTTATCTTCATGCGAGGATAATTATCTTCGTGCGAAGATAGTTATCTTCGTGCAAAGATAACTCCTTTGAGCAAGATAAATCTATTTTTTTCCATTTCATTCATTTTAAGCAGTTTTAATGACCCACTCAGTTGACCCAAGTCCAAGTTAATGACCCAGGTAAACTGACCTTGGTTGAACACTATGTGAACAACTTGATGTTTTTTAGGCAATGCAAAGTTTCAAGTTGATGAACTTTTAATCTTCTTAAACTTTTTATTAACATAGATAAACTCCCTACCCGTTGTCTTCCGGAAATCTCAGCATTCGGCATCTCTGGATTTTGAATATTTGTTTTCCTACATCAGTAGTCAAAACTAGGATAGAAATAAAATATTTTTGGTTTTTCCGAAGTTTATGCTAAAACATACTGAAATCTTTTTTGGTGTTCTGAAATGAAATGTAATAAACTATGTATAATCATATTTATAGACATATTTTTGTGAGTTTGTGTTAGAGAATCATGCCAGCTAAGAAAACATATCACTAGTACCGTTAACCTTTGTAAGACTTTAAGTACCAAACAAATTCGCTTAGACTGTCAGTATACTTGTCCACTTAAACATTTACACATTTATCAATTCTTCTGAGATACATTTAGGTATTTTTAGGAACTTTACTTAACCATGTTTCCCACCTCAGAATATACTCTCGTATCAAGATTCCCTAGAATTCATCTTACAGGTGAATATATCTAACTGATATCTATATCTAGGTAATGTGACCTTGAGAGCTCAGGTTAGTACCAACGTATCGGCAAAGAGATGAAGGCTCGTCTTCAAAATAGTGTTCGAATTTGGAACCTTTTACTGCAATTGTTGGATCTTTCGATCAGTTACAATTTGCTGCAGTTTTGGGTATAAAAGCAAAAGTATTCTACAAGTTCTAGTCCATTGCCAACGCAAAATCATAAGAACTTGTATAAAACCCCAGATATCAATTGTTTATAAAGACCTTGTATCTAAGAATCCGGTAATCTCTCAAACGGAATTTCGGTGTACTAAGACCATATATCCGAGAGTTATTAACCCACTAATTAAGAAATTTTTCTTTAAGTTTATATCTCCGAAAAAATCTACTGAATGTGCGAAGCCTACTCACACATCCTCAGTGAGACCTGTTTAAACTTTAAAACACTTAGCATACTGTGATAGTCCATTGATGTACTATTATTTCCACTATTCACACGAAAACTTTATTTTTTTGTCATTTTCATGTTTTTGTACATTTTTTAATTTGTTAATATTTTTGTATTTCTTCAACATTTCTCCCCTAAAATCAAAAACATACTTTTGGATTTATGTTTTTAAAGAAAGAAATTCTAAAAAACTATAAGATGTGACTAACCGATGAGGATCACAAAAAGTCATCATCTGATCTGTATTCAACATCTAATTCCCCATATGATAATAAATTTTTCATACCATTAATTCTCTAAAGATATTTAAATCTAGTACATTCAAATGGTTTGGTATAAAAATATGCCCTTTGTTCATCAGTGTGGATCTTTTCTATTCTAATCAACTTTTTCTCGTGATGATCCGTATTTTTTGTTATAAGGATGGCAGCCTTGTTATCTACATAGATGGGCATATCAAGAAAATGCAATCGAAGGTCTCTCATTTGTTGTTGTATCCACAAAATTTGAGAACAACAACTTGAAGCCCAAACGTATTCAGCCTCACAAGTAGAGAGAGTGACCGTGGTTTGCTTCTTGCATTGTCGTGTTACTAAGCGCGATCTGAAGAACTGGCAACCAGCCATTATAGATTTAGCATTAAGTTTGCAGCATTCGAAATTTGAGTCGGAATATCCTGTGAGTTCGGAGATGTCATTTCACGGATACCACAAGCCGATGCTTGGGCAACCTTTCAAATATCTGAAAATCTGCTTGACTATCATCAGATGTGACACTCGAGGACTCGATTGATAGTGAGCGCTAAGGCATGTTAGATACATAATATCTGGTCTTGATGCTGTAAGATACATCACTGATCCAATCACGACTTTCTTTTCTGCATGAAACTCGTTGTTTGATTGTTCCTTTCCCAACCTTTCTTTTTCACTTACCGTGCTTGAACCAAACACAAAGTTCACTTTTTTTTTGAAATTTTGATTTTTGAAACTTATCATTATTCTTCTTAACATGCCCCATCCCTTTATGTTTGTTTTCAGGATAATTTTTACCCTTGCGATCATTTTTTCATAAACGTTTGGGTTTAGAGTGGTAAGATTTATTCAAATTTTCCACTTTAGAAAGATTGATTTCTGTTAGCTTAAACACTTGTTCCACTTTTTTCAAGATTCACATTCTGAATTGGAAAATCTTGATCAGAATATAGTTTGTCCAATCCTTTGATAGTATAAGCAACCAATGTAGAATCATCATCTATACTAGAATCTCATTTATCAAGATAATTCTTATGAAATCTCCTCTCATTTTAAGAAGGTGAACTTGAACTAGTTTTCTGCAAGTTCGACTCAGCACTTTCATACTCTATGCTATCACTTTCACTTCCCAAAACTTTTTCAGCAACAGTTTTAACCACATCAGATTCATAGTCATTGTCTATTTTAGTGTATGTTACATCAATGTTCTCGGGCAACTCATTTTTCCTTTTAGTTTTCAAATTTAGATTGAGCGCCTTTTCCATCCCTGATGGTTTCTTTCTAGCATAGCTTTACCACATGGGTGGTGGAACACAATTGTAACCAACACTTTTGTTCTTATCATTTTCTTCCTTTTTAATTTTTGGAAGAATATGATCAATGACATATGAGTTGGTGGAGTAACTGATTAATAATTTGTTAACCCTTTCTGTTTCAATTTTCATTTTTTCAGCTCATTTTTCAGTTCAACAATGTTGTTAAGATGAATGTTAATTTCCATAATAGTTGCTTTAAGCATGGATAAAGTTGTACTATCTTCACTGTTAACCTTTTCAATTTGCTTCATTGCTTTAGATAATTTGTCATAAGCTTGTTTAGTTTCGTTATAATCACTTGACAATTATTTGAAAGTTTTTTCTGTTCAGAATAGTTTTTATCTTTCTCGACACATTCCTTGTAAGATTCTTGGCATCTCTTGGATGGTTTTTCAACCTCAACAACCTAAACTTTGACAACCTCCCTTATCGACTCTTTGACAAATTCAGTCACTGACTCTTCCTTGAATTCATCAGAAACTACCTCTTTAAGGTTTGCCATCATTGTTTTGTTTGCAACCACTGTTAAATTCTCAGCATTCATCTATTTCTTCACAACTATCAAATCCACACATTCAGATTTTGATTCCTCTTCTTCTTGCACTTGATAACTTGAATCAAAATATCCTTCAACAGATGGAAACAAATTAGGTGGAATCAGATTTCTAAAATCATTATGCAATATATATTCTTCTTCAGCATGTTGTGCATAAATATATCCATTAATAACAGCTTCCTCAAGAGCTTCATTGAGTACTACTTCAGAATATTCTTCTTGTTCAGGTTCAGGATCTTCAATTATCTATGCGAGAAGTGCGAGACTTTGTTTTTAGAAATATACTTGCTCCAGTTAAATACTTCGTCTTCTTGGGCGACTTCTAAAGCTTTATCTTTATAATTAGATCAACCATCTTCTATTTGAATCATCCATAAATTTGATTGTGATGGTGACAGCTTATGATAGATAGCTTTCTTGTAGTAATCATCACCAAAAGGACTTTGATTACTATTGACTTCTCGGTTAGTACATTCTCGTTTGAAATGTCCTTTCTCTCTACATCTAAAATAGGTAACTTTTGATTTATCGAATACAAGCTTCCCATCCAAACCTCCCAAACTATTTCTACCAGTAATCTCCATAAATTTCCGAGCTCTTCAAATTATAGAAGCCATGCACAATTTGATGTCAGTAAGCTCTAATTCTACTGAATCTATCTGATCATAATCTTCCTTGGTCATATATGGATTTCCTCTCTTCCAGCAACCAGGCTTTCGTAACATTCAAGAACAGATGCGAGCAACGACATGTGCTGCTTGGCGGTATGCTCATTAATATCTTGTGTGTTTTGGAGATTCACAACTATGTTACACTGTAGAACCCTCTTGTTTGAGTTTGATTGACCAGATTGTTGACTTGGAAACTGTTTGAGCTTTATGAAGACTAAGGTGTTTTGGGGGAATTTGATTCAAAGTTAGAAAATGACTGGAAACTTGATTGGTTAGAAGATGGACTTACAGAATTATCAGCACTGAAGGCTACTTGAATTTTCAGACTTTGAACACCAACACATCTGTCTTAAAAGTAAAGGTTTACATCTTGTTGCATTTGAGCAACTTTTGATTTGGCCATCTTCTTCATTTCTAGTTCATGACCTTCCTGTTTTTGTATGAACTAATGATAAGCTGTAACCACTATACTCTGCACCAATTTTTAGTATCGTCAAGTACGTAGTTCACTCTCCCTCAGGTAAAGCATCTGCCAATTTGTTGACTAATTCCTCATTTGTTTTCTGAATTCCCAACCTTTTCATTTGAACAACTAGATGACAGTAACGTTCGATCAACTGCTACATAGTTTTGCCTTTCAAGAGGTTGACAATATAGAACTCTTTTCTAAGCAGTGCCTTTTGCTCTTCCTCATTTGTGAACTTCCCTAGAACTTCAACCTTAATGCATTCCATAATGATTGTGAATTATCATCGTGTTGTAGCAATGCTAAGATATCTTCTTTGATTGATTGTTGTAGTATGCTCATCATTTTCTTCTCATTCATGAATTTTTCTTTTTCAGCCGGTGTGAACTGAGTCAACGTTTTCTCCAATTCATTTTATGACAAATGGCAAATAAGCAGTAATTCCATACAATCTAATCACTACTTTTAGTACAATATCGCATGCATTATATCATAATTTGATTACGTAACTGAGTTGTACGTCATATCATAAGCGTAGGACAAGTGAATTAGATCATAACATATACTGGTTTCCGTTACAATGTGAAACAAACCAAACAATGCCCTAAAAGTGTTGGTAGACAGTGTTGCGGTGGCACTGTTTGTGTCAGAAAAACGACTAAAGCGAATCAGAACAACTACTAACATGCCGTTAACTGAGTCCATATATAAATGAAAACATTGATATGAGATTTCCCATTACAAAAATACATAACTTTCCGGTACAACGCCTATATTGCAAAACTATCCGTTTCGACCAAAAAGGCGACAAATTTCATTTTGTCCGAAATATTAATTTGGTGGATTCCGGATTTCAGAATGATAATAAAATAATGTTGAACATCCTAAAACAATATGAGAATAGCAAAAATGCATAAAAGACATCGTTTCCGGTTGTTCGACAAACAGTGCACAACTCAACTAGAAAGCGACCATTTGGCGAACCGACGAACATTTTACTGGCGCATAGCCTAATTCATGAACCTAGCGAACTAGTTAAGCCTCATTTAGGACTCGGAATCCATTCAACTATCCTGAGGTCACGGAAACACAACTTCTGGGAAAGTTCGACGACAAGATATATAAGTGCCGATATCGAGCGGACGATCGAAAGAAAGGCATTTCGGCCATCCTAACTCAACATGTATTCTTCTAGTGAATTAGTTATGTGTATTTTTAGATCAGAAGTGCACTAAATAAACATCATGGCAATTGTAGTGGTCAAAAGCACAAGCTTCCGGTAGTAAATAATAAGATTCGTTTATTAGCAATCAATGTGTCAAAGAGCGAACTAGTCACGTTTTCGTTATCCGAAACTTATACCAATTAGGCAACGGGACTAATTAACATGGATTAACACCCTAAACCCTAATTACTTGCTAATGATACAAGATCAACCCCTAATCACCATACTTATATTAATTACCAAAATATGTAATAAATAAACACATGTTATAAATAATATTTACACTTAATCCCCCCATGTGGGCCCCACCCACTTGATTATGTTGATAAATGAAGATTAAGGGCATGATGGTGATTATGTTGTGACATACGGAAGGATGGCTAAAATATATAACACAACCTACACATGATCTTCATCATTTTTTTCACTTAAAAAAAAAATTGAAACCACCTTCCATCTCTCTCTCTCTCTCTCTTTACACGGCTACCACCACCATTAAGCCACCACAAGACCACCATTAGCCACCTCATTTCACTCACTTTAAAGCCACTACAAGATCATCCAAGGTGCTTGCAAGGACGGAGGATCATTAGGGCTTTCTTGGAGCTTCATCTTCTTCCTAAATCTTCAGTTATCTTGTGCAACCATTGTAAGATAAATTCCTTCACATTTTAGCTTCTTACAATGTCTAGTTTAAGGAAGTACAAGTTGATCATATTGAAAGTGAAAAAAATATAACCGAAAAACCCTAAACCTCACAAGAATAATAACACTAAATATACTTATTATGTGTTGATTATGTGCTTATATGTTAACTAGTTAGCATGATGATGTTGTTTCTGTTAAAGTAAGTGTATAAGTTAGATGATCTTGTATGGATAAATATGAAAATGATGATTTAAACATGGTGATGTTTAAATCTAAACAAGATCATCAACTTCGTCATCCATGAGGATTACCACAACTTAAAACTGATTTATTACCCAAGAATAATTTTTGTAAAGAATAAACACCATGATTTAAGATGTAACCATCTTAAAAAGTGTAGTAATCAAAGGGGTTTAAAGTGAATGACTTTATCTAGTAATGTAACAAATATAATGGTTTAAAAATGCTAATAAATGTTGAAATCACATTACATTTTTCGTAAGATTTTGACTACCAAAAGTTATGGAAGATGATGTACATAAGTTGTAAACAAAACAATATGGAAGCTTTAAATTATTTGTTGATCTTGATTATGAGTTTAAACAGGGTTTAAATACGTTTTAAAAACTTGGAAAACGCCATAGTTTAGGGGAAACTATGGAGAAATTTTCTAAAAATTTAATCGCTATTAAGGTATGATTAACGGGGTGATTAGCGGGACTAAATTTGATTAGTAATTTAAATCGATATTAGGTAAGTTCTAATGACCAGGGTTAAACCCTAATACCAAGTGTTTAACAAGTGTGTATATATATATATATATATATGGATGCTTGTGAAAAATAAAAGTATATATACATATTTTGTCACCAAGAACTATGTGTGAATACATGTGTATGGTATGTGTATGTATTTAGAAGCTTAGGGTATTCACCATAAAAATACCCACTATACACAAATCACTACGAACACTTGAAAATATTACCAAGTGTTGGTGACACTGACAAATACATTTTACCATACGTCGAAAAAATAATCGGACAAACGAAGCAATGTAGACGATAGGCGAACGTACACAAATACACCGTCACATCGTCGACCAACGAATAAATCACCGACACGAAGAGTTATATATATATACATATGTATATACATATATATATGTGTGTGTGTGTGTCTTATCGATATCAAAACCCGAAAAGTTAAAACATAAAGATTTTACTAAGTGAATTTATAAAAGTATACAAAATAAATATACTTACAAATCCATACTTAGTAAAATTATAAGTATAAGACTTATAAAATAATGGGCTCTCAAAAATGAACTTGGGCTAAGCCCATTTTATAAAAGACATGGCAAGGCCCAATTGCATAAATTACATGGCTAGGCCCAATGACAAGAAAACATGGGCTAGGCCCAATGCCATAAATTACATGGGCTACACCCAATGACAAGAAAACATGGGCTAGGCCCAATGACATGAATTACATGGGCTAGGTCTGATAACAAGAAAACATATGCTAGGCCTAATGTGTGACATCGCGGCTTTTCAGGTATCTTAAACGCGCTACCTTATTGTTATTCATCCTACGCTGATTTAATTCGGAGAATTAAATTACACACTCGCAATAACTATGCTAACATTATGAATCTATTGAGTGAATTACGTGCTACGTGTTATTAGACGGGTTGTATCTAAATTACGTGCTATGTGTTATTAGACGTTTGTGAATCTATTGCGTCTCACTCCAAATACGTGATTTAAGATTTTATAAACTCCATGTCGCGAATAATATTTTGGTAACTTATATTTATAAACCGAACCAAGCCTGTGAAACGTTTCGACTTCGCGACCAAGCAAACCCAACCCGCCACCCACACCCCTTGCCACCCACACCTCCTTGCGGCCCAAGGAAATAACCCAAACTTGCGGCCCAAGGCACTAACCCAAACCCCCCCTATCGCGACCCCCCCTTATGTATACATGCATGTTGTGGGTAGCCTTCAAAAAAAAAAAACAAAACCCTAATGCTCTAAGTTGAAGTTGACCGCAGCCCCCCCTCTCACGGTCGCGCAAGTTTACGCTCTCAGATTGATTCCAAGCTTTTCCCGGTTCGCTAATCATCATCGTTTCAAGGTTAGGGTATAATTGTATTGCGATTCACACTAGGTTTTGTGTAATCTTGATCATGATTATGTGCTTGTATGATTATTATTATGAAAAAGTGTTGCGGTGTATTATTAGTTCGGATGAATATGCGAATCTTTACGGTTGTGATTATATGTTGAATACTAAAATCGTAGGCTGCGTTTTATCGATAAATATCATGATACATATTTAGGGTTTGCATGAATATTGATATATATGATGATATTTGCTGCTGTTAATCAATACAACTAAGCGTCACGACCGTTTAAACATGTTCTATTTTATCCGGTTTTGAACAACAGGGGGAGAAACATGTATACGCTCTACAACTCTATCTTTTACGTTATGCGAAATTAAAATCGTTAACTATTCGGTAACTGAGTTAATGTTAATGTATGTTATGGTCACTAAGTAGCTTTATCACAGAAGTCCTCATCCAACTCTCGGATCGTTAGTATTGGGTTAGATAGCAGGGAAATTATAGTAGTACTATTGGGCCCGACAAGCCCCACCCGAGCTAGTCACGCTAGCCGACCGGGAATGGTAAACGGGTGATTAATTTGGCCTAACTTTCGCCATGGTCAGTGATTGACCTTGCAACACACAGGCAACAACAGTCACCTTCGATCGCGAACTCTTATGTGACGTAGCTCGCTACCTACATGTTAACATTGAACTTATTTACGAACCAACCTTATTATTCCAGGTTAGGAATAATGGAACTATATCGTTTTCCCGGGTTAGGGACAACGGGGGAAAACAATCTTTTAAACCGAACTTGTGAACTTATAAAAACCTGTGAACTTATTCTTCTTTAATGTTGACTCTTGTTTCTTTGCATGTTTCTCAGGACGCTAGGTGCACTCACTTGCATTTGATCAAGACGTTTTCATCGAGTCTTTATTTACGTATAATTTTTGGGATTTTGGTTTTGTCGTTTATGTTGGCACCGTTACTTTATTTTAATGCTTCCGCGAAACTTTGAAACCTTGATATTTTGAAAATGACTATGCATGTTTACAACAAATGTTTTTGGAAAACCTGTAAATAAATCATATAGAGTCGTTCGATATTGCTAGTGTCTGAGATTCTTGTTTGATCACACGCCTTGCGGTAATACTCCGCAAGTGGAAATTGAGGGTGTGACAGATTGGTATCAGAGCCTCTAGCTATAGAGAACCAGGTTTGCATTAAAAGTAGACCTAAACTATAGCTGTTACACGACACTAGACTTAGTTGGCACCGAACTGTGATATCTTGCTATGTGTTATAATACAATTGTTCTATGTGAGATATATATGTATATTGTGATATACGCAGCTCGTAACTAACTACACTAACCCAGCAGGCTATGTCATCATCATCCGACAGGTCTCGACAATCGAGGGCGCCGGGGAAGGCACCCATGGTCGAACCCTCACCACCTCGTGGCGTGGAGACACACTCAGCTGCTAGGAAAAGACTCGCTCTAGGAGGGGAGTCGTCCTCCCGTCCGACCACCGCTATACCGGTCAACTCTTCAGGAGTGGGCGACGATCTACTTAGAGATGTGTTAAGGAAACAACAGGAACATCTGGAGAGAATGCAAGGGACTATCGAAGCACAGGGATGGCTGATACGTCAGCTGACTGGTAAAATTGGAGAGCTCGAGGAAGAGCAAGATGAGAATAGGAGAGTTCGAAGCATTTTAGCTAAGGACCTTTGTGCTGAGCAGCTGAGGGCTGATTGGCTCGAAGACAGTGTTCTTGAGTCCAGTTGGAGGATTCACGAACTGGAGCAGAACCAAGCACCACCTATTCCAGTACCCGCACCAGCACCGGCCCCTCCAGCGCTGGTAGAAGACGAAGAGGAGGATCTAGAGGAAGACCCGGAGGAGGATCCGGAGGAAGAAGAGCCGGAACAAGACCCGACTGTTGAAGCTGGAAACGCTGAAGAGGAAGATGGCGGTGATAGCGACTTGGGAGATGGAGACATAGATGACTAACTCGTCTCGCCAATCTCCGTTTACTTCCTTTAGTTTCTTTGTTTCCACTTATGTTAGAACTTGGAAATTTCATAATTAAACTGATATGTTTTGCTGGTATTTTGTGAGACATTACAATTTATTTAATCGAATGTTCCTTTTGATTGTTTAATTTGTCGGGTTGACATAAATTGTGTGATCATTGAAGTGTGGAATATGATAACTATATTGGAAATATACTTATCGGTGTGTGTTTGTGTTGTCTTGCGAAGATCTGAAATGGCAACCGGTCGTCGCGGAAATCTCAACATGTCAACTGAAGAATTGGCCGCTTTAATCCAAGAACACGTGAATGCTGCTCTGGCAGGTGTTCCTAACCCACCAGCAGGAGGGGGTCTTAACCCCTACAAGATGTCCTTGGATGCGAAACCGAGCAAGTTCACGGGAGTTGAAGGACCTATAGGACTAGTCCGTTGGGTTGAAAAGTATGAATCGGTTTTTGAAATGTGCAATTGCCTTGAAGCTAATAAGGTCAAGTATGCTGCCTCGGCGTTGGAAGATGGGGCATTAACCTGGTGGAACGCAAAAGTCCAAACGCGTGGACTTGTTGCGGCGAACGCAATGGCCTGGACCGAATTCAAAGCTATAATCAAGGAGGAATACTATCCGCGGGACAGAGTTCAGCAATTGGAACAAGCATTATGGAACCACCAGATGGTCGGGTCAGAAATTTAAGCGTACACGACAAGACATCATGATCTGGTGTTCCTTTGTCCCGATTTGGCTAACACCGTCGATAAACGACTTGAGTTTTATCTTGGGGGGTCTGGTCCCTGAGATCTAGGGCATGGTAATGTCTAGCAACCCTACGACGGAGCATCAAGCGATTAGACTAGCACATAAACTCACCAATAAGGAGGTGGAGCAAAGGAAGTTACCACCTAGGGGTGCAACTGAAGTTGTCCCTGATAAACAAAGGAAATTTGAAGACTCACCTGCTCGGCAGTCTTAATCAGCCCAGCCACAACAAGGAAACCAGAAGCGGTCCAACAACTTCAACAACAATCGGGGTCACAACAATCATTCTGCCAACAACACCCAAAACTCGAGCGGCTATGCGGGTCGAAAGCCGCAATGTAATCATTGTAAACTCCATCATCACGGCCCTTGCGCCGGAAATCGCGACCAACGATGTGTTAAAGCAGGACACGCGGCAAAGGATTGTAGCGGGGAAATTATGTCACGAGAAAATCAGAACCAGCACCAGGGTCAGCAGCAGGGTAATAACCAGGGATGCTATCAGTGCGGTAGCACTGCCCATTTCAAGCGAGACTGCCCGCAACTTCGCAACAACAACAATGATGGGAATAACAATAACAACCATAACAACAACAACAACAACAATAACAACAATGGCAACAATGGAAATGGTGGCACAGGATGTGCCAAAGGATGTGCATTCACGCTAGGCCGTGGAGAGGCCAAAAACGACTCGAATGTGGTCACCGGTAAGTTTCCCCTTAACAATCATTTTGCTACTGTACTTTTTGATATGGGTGCGGATAAGAGTTTTATATCTGAGTCTTTTAGAAAGAACCTAAATCTCACACCTAAACCCCTAGAGACCCCTTACGTCATAGAACTCGCTGATGGTAAATCTGTAGATGTGACCCATCTAGTGACCGGCTGTCAACTTAAACTTGCGGGTCACACATACACCATTGATCCGATGAAAACTACCCTGGGTAGTTTTGATGTGGTAGCCAGAATGGACTGGCTATCTGACGTCCTAGCTGAAGTTCTCTATTTCGAGGAAGCAATCCGTATTCCGCTCTCTAACGCGAAGTCTTGATGGTGCAAGGCGAGAAGGCAGGCGTCGTCACAAACATCATCTCTTACATGCAAGCTCAGAAGTATCTTCGGAAGAAGAACTCTTTTGCTTTGCTCGCACTGGTCACCGAGCAGTCTAAGAACGAGAAGCGGATTGGAGATATCCCCGTCGTCCGTGACTTTCCCGATGTGTTTCCAGAGGAGTTACCCGATCTTCCACCACATCGACAAGTGGAGTTTGAAATCGAATTGGCGAACCATGTGAATCCTATCGCCAAGGCCCCGTACCGCTTAGCTCCAGCAGAGCTGCAAGAGCTGTCTACCCAACTTCAGGAATTGTTGGAAAAAGGATTTATTCGACCCAGTACTTCGCCATGGGGAGCTCCGGTCCTTTTTGTCAAGAAGAAGGACGGGACCTTCCGCATGTGCATCGACTACAGGGAACTGAATAAGGTGACCGTCAAGAACCGATACCCATTACCTCGCATCGACGATCTTTTCGACCAGCTTCAAGGGTCAAGCTACTACTCCAAGATTGATCTACGATCCGGTTATCACCAGCTACGCGTCAGGGAGGAGGATATCTCCAAGACGGCATTTCGCACTCGGTATGGCCATTATGAGTTCTTGGTCATGCCCTTCGGTCTCACCTATGCACCCGCGGTGTTCATGAACCTCATGAACCGCGTGTGTAAGCCTTATCTTGACAAGTTTGTCCTCGTGTTCATCGATGATATACTCATCTACTCTAAGGGTGAAGAAGAACATGCTGAGCATCTGCGGTTATTGCTGGAACTACTTCAACAGGAGAAACTATATGCCAAGTTTTCAAAGTGTGATTTCTGGATTCGGGATGTTCAGTTCCTCGGGCATATCTTGATTGAAAACGGTATACACGTTGATCCCGCCAAGATCGATGCTATCAAGAACTGGGAAGCACCCAGGACACTGACAGAGATCCGCCAATTTTGGGTTTGGCTGGTTACTACAGACATTTCATCGAGGGATTTTCCAAGATTGCACAATAGCTTACCATTCTCACTCAGAAGGGCACCAAGTATGCTTGGGGTGACAAACAGGAAGCAGCATTTCAATTACTGAAGCAAAAGCTTTGCAGTGCGCCCATTTTGTCCTTGCCGTAGGGGACGGATGATTTTGTGGTATATCGTGATGCTTCCATTCAGGGATTGGGATGTGTACTCATGCAACGTAATAAGGTCATCGCGTATGCATCCCGACAGTTGAAGGTCCACGAGAAGAACTACACGACACATGACTTGGAATTGGGAGCAGTTGTGTTTGCACTTAAGATTTGGAGACACTACCTATATGGAACAATGTGCACAATCTACACAGATCACAAGAGCCTCCAACATATTTTTTACCAGAAGGAGTTGAACATGCGACAGCGTCGCTGGGTCGAACTCCTGAACGATTATGAATGTGCCATTCAATATCACCCAGGTAAAGCTAACGTGGTGGTTGATGCCCTCAGTCGAAAGGAGCACTTGAAACCTTGTCGGGTACGAGCACTACAATTCACAATTCGATCTGGGTTACCCGAACAGATACACGATGCGCAGCTAGAAGTAGTTAAGGAAGAGAACATCAAGGTCGAATATGTGGGAAAGATGGAACGCGATTGGGAAGTGAAACCCAATGGTGCCCGGTATTTCATGAATCATATATGGGTACCTCTCTAGGGAAACCTTAGGAAGCTAGTTGTGGACGAAGCTCACAAATCCTGATACTTTGTCCATCCTGGTTCGGATAAGATGTATCAAGACCTTAAAGCCGCGTACTGCTGGCCCAACATGAAAGCGGATATTGCCACCTACGTGAGCAAGTGTTTGACTTGTGTGAAAGTCAAGATGGAATACCAGATGCCATCAGGGCTACTTCAACAACCTGAGATCCCAGTGTGGAAATGGGATCAGATCTCGATGGACTTTATCACTAAACTCCCGCGAATTCCGGGTGGTTGCGATACCATATGGGTAATCGTGGATCGTCTAACTAAGTCTACCCACTTCCTAGCGACCAAAGAAACAGATAAGATGGATAAGTTGACTCGCATCTACATTAAGGAAGTGGTTTCTTGGCACGGGGTGCCAATGTCCATCATTTCAGACAGAGATTCTCGTTTCACGTCCAACTTTTGGCGGTCACTTCAGAAAGCGTTGGGTACACGCTTAGATATGAGCACTGCTTATCACCCTCAGACGGATAGTCAAAGTGAAAGCACCATTCAGACCTTGGAGGACATGCTTAGGACATGCGTGGTAGACATCGGGAACAGTTGGGAAATCCAACTGCCTTTGGTGGAATTCTCGTATAACAACAGTTACCATACGAATATTCAGGCAGCACGGTTTGAAGCATTGTACGGTTGCAAATGTAGATCACCGGTCTGTTGGGCAGAAGTCGGTGACAGTCACCTCACAGGTCCTGACTTGATACTTGAGGCTACTGAAAAGATTGTGCAAATCAGAAACCGCATGGCAGCGGCACGAGATTGACAGAAAAGTTAAGCCGATCAACAACGCAAACCGCTCGAATTTCAAGTAGGTGACTGCGTCCTACTGAAAGTGTCACCCTGGAAGGGTGTAATTCGTTTTGGAAAACGAGGCAAACTAAATCCACGGTACGTAGGCTCATTTGTGATTTCGGAGCGTATCGGGCCCGAAGCTTATCAGTTAGACCTTCCTACCGAACTCAGTGGAGTTCACAACGTTTTTCACGTGTCCAATCTGAAGAAGTGTCTATCAGATGAGACCCTAGTCATTCCATTGGATGAGATTCAAGTGGATGAGCAACTGCATTTTGTGGAACAACCTATCGAGATCATGGACCGTGAGATCAAGACTCGAAGGCACAGCAAGATACCAATCGTCAAGGTTTGTTGGAACTCTAAGCGTGGACCGGAGTTCACGTGGGAAAGAGAGGACCAAATGAAAAGTAAATATCCACACCTTTTTGCAGCTGAGCAGCAATTTAACGTTACCGCCAACTGAATTTCGGGACGAAATTCTTTCAAAACATGGGATGATATGACAGCCTGGGATTTACTTGTACCATTCTAACAAACTGAATCTTTGTGCGTTGCATTCTAAACCGTGTTTACTCAATTTTCATGACGAAATTTTTTTCAACATGGGGATAATGTGACATCCCGACTTTTCAGGTATCTTAAACGCGCTACCTTATTGTAATTCATCCTATGCTGACTTAATTCAGAGAATTAAATTACACGCTCGTAATAACTACGCTAACTTTGTGAATCTATTGCGTGCTATGTGTTATTAGACGGGTTACGTGCTATGTGTATTAGACGTTTGTGAATCTATTACGTCTCACTCCAAATACGTGATTTAATATTTTATAAACTCTGTGTCGCGAGTAATATTTTAGTAACTTCTATTTATAAACCGAACCAAGCCTGTGAAACGTTTCGACTTCGCGACCAAGCAAACCCAACCCGCCACCCACACCCCTTGCGACCCACACCTCCTTGCGGCCCAAGGAAATAACCCAAACTTGCGGGCCAAGGCACTAACCCAAACCCCCCCCCCTTATGTATACATGCATGTTGTGGGTAGCCTTCAAAAAAAAACAAAACCCTAATGCTCTAAGTTGAAGTCGACGGCAGCCCCCCCCCCTCTCACGATCGCGCAATTTTACACTCTCGGATTGATTCCAAGCTTGTCCCCGTTCGTTAATCATCATCGTTTCAAGGTTAGGGTTTAATTGTATTGCGATTCACACTAGGTTTTGTGTAATCTTGATCATGATTATGTGCTTGTATGATTATTATTTTGAAAAAGTGTTGCGGTGTATGATTAGTTCGGATGAATATGCTAATCTTTGCGGTTGTGATGATATGTTGAATACTAAAATCGTAGGCTGCGTTTTATCAATAAAGATCATGATATATATTTAGGGTTTGCATGAATATTGATATATATGATGATATTTGACAAGTTAACCTGCTGTTAATCAATAGAACTAAGCGTCACGACCGTTTAAAACACGTTCTAATGCGATAAAGTCGAAAACAGTAAGCTGATTGACATTTACAGCGAACTTCAGTTGGCTGTAACCTGATCATTGTTTATCAAAAGTGGATTTTCTGAAGCCTAAAATATGTATTTTTTAAAAACGCTTCAAATGGCGCTGGATTCATATTTTTCTGAGGTCGTTTGCTATTTTTAAATGATCATTTAGTGCTGCAGCTGAAGAGTGCGTAAATTCTGCAAAATTTGCAGGTTGTTTATCGAGTTGGATCTCATAGTCTGTATGGGGTTAGGTCACGAAATTTGTACAGT
Source organism: Scalesia atractyloides (assembly GCA_947069175.1). Taxonomy (NCBI): domain Eukaryota; kingdom Viridiplantae; phylum Streptophyta; class Magnoliopsida; order Asterales; family Asteraceae; genus Scalesia; species Scalesia atractyloides. Next base: position 44,675,082 of record CAMTDV010000008.1, on the reverse strand, counting down.
AACTTGACGTGATTAGCGGTTCCATCATTTACTTCTTTTGCGTTATTCTAACCGAGCAGTTCACGGCCCCTATTTTATCCGGTTTTGAACAACAGGGGGAGAGGTATGTATACGCTCTACAACTCTATCTTTTACGTTATGTGAAATTAACGTCGTTAACTATTCGGTAACTAAGTTAACGTTAATGTATGTTATGGTCACTAAGTAGCTTTATCACGGAAGTCCTCAACCAACTCTCGGATTGTTAGTATTGGGTTAGATAGCGGTGAAATTATAGTAGTACTACTGGGCCCGACAAGCCCCACCCGAGCTAGTCGCACTAGCCAACCGGGAATGGTCAAGGGGTGATTAATTTGGCCTAACTTTTGCCATGGTCAGTGATAGACATGGCAACACAGAGGCAACAACAGTCAGCTTCGATCGCGAACTCTTATGTGACGTAACTTTAGGCTCGCTACCTACATGTTAACATTGAACTTATTTACGAACCAACCTTATTATTCCAGGATAGGAATAGTGGAACTATATCGTTATCCCGGGATAGGGACAACAGGGGAAACCAATCTTTTAAACCGAACTTGTGAACTTATAAAAACCTGTGAACTTACTCTTCTTTAATGTTGACACTTGTTTCTTTGCATGTTTCTCAGGACGCTAGGAGCGCTAGGTGCACTCACTTGCATTTGATCAAGACGTTTTTATCGAGTCTTCATTTACGTATAATTTTTGGGATTTTGGTTTAGGCGTTTATGTTGGCGCCCGTTACTTTATTTTAATGCTTCCGCTAAACTTTGAAATCTTGATATTTTGAAAATGACTATGCATGTTTACAACAAATGTTTTTGGAAAAAGTTTAAATAAATCATATAGAGTCGTTCGATATTGCTAGTGTCTGAGATTCTGGTTTGATCACACGCCTCACGGTAATACTCCGCAAGTGGAAATTGAGGGTGTGACACAATGACATAAATTATATGGGCTAGGCCCAATGACATGAAAACATGGGCTAGGCCAAGGACATAAATTACATGGGCGAGGCCCAATAACATGAAAACATGGGCTAGGTCCAGGGGCATAAATGACATGGGCAAGGCCCAATGACACGCGTGCAAGGCACGAGAACATGTGAAGGGCAAGGCCTAGTTCACACATGATCTAAGAATAACAAAAAATATATATATATGTATATGTATAAAAATATTAATGGAATAAACGAACTACCAACACTATGATAACATTAAAAGTTGTTCTAATGTGATAAATATATACATAACAAGAATTCCAGATGAACAACTAGTACGAGGTCCAACGTGACCTAGGTGCTTAATGAAGTTAATACACATGTAGGTTACACACGTGTACGTACACCGAACTTTGATAAGTACGACGTACGGAAGGCAAAGCTGCGAGTTCATGTCTCTCCTTGCAATTATTTCATAGTTTTGTTTTAAAACTATCGAGGGCAAATACATGTCATAACAAACGGTATGTTAGCTATGGGTTAGTTGATAACACGATCAATGTGCATAAGTAGGATGATGACAAGAGTAACCATTAATCACATAGTAACCAAGGTGCAAAAGGTATAGATTTACAGAGTTTGAGGCACACTCTACTCCTGGTTGGTATACACGGAGTGCTTTTGTGATCCCAAATGATGTCAAGAGTTGTCTCGGTTTGGTTACTTACTTATGGCACATATGTCAGGGTGCTAGCTACACACTGATATATGATTTATATTAAAAAAACCTAATTAATATTATATTATAATAATTAAGTAATAATTGGCTAATGATTAAGGTTATTAATATATATATAAAGAATCTAAATTTCTTTCACTACGGTTTTCGTAAAATAGTTTACCGACAACATTTCTCTTTCCCGATGACGAGAGGTTCATAAATAAACTCTATCTCCTTCTTCATCTTAATTTCAACGACAACAATCAGACAACAACCGAAGATGATCGTACGACAATGGAAGGTAAAAGAGTGTGTGTGTGTGTATATAGACGTAGAAGGCTGGTACAATGTTTGAAACGGTGGCGTTGTGATGGAGTGATGATGGTAATGTGACTAGGTTGAAACCGGTGTGACGTAGATGGTGGAGTGGTGATGAACGTGTTCGATGCTAGAAGGTGATGGTGATGAATGTTGACGTAAAACAAAATTGACGTGGAGATCGGATGCGTAGGTGGCGTAAGAGGTGTGGAGGTGGTGGTCATCGTAAGTGATCGGAGATGGTTAACGATGAGTGCAGATGATGATGGTTGTTGATGTTATCTTGGATGAAATTGATAATATCTGAGATGGAATTCGGATGAAGAAATTGATCCGAGATGAGATGGGATAATGATGAGTGATAGAGTTTTTATCTCGGATGGAGGGAAGGTATCTTGGATGTATGTGTTTTGATATGTTTCAGATGAAATTGTTGACAGAAGATGATGATGATTCGAAGTATATATCAGATAAAGAATGATGATGTAGACTGTTCAGATAATGTTGATGATATGATGACATCCAATAAGTTGAATAGAGTCCAAAGAAATGTTATGAACTTATGATATAATCATGTCCGAGATAGTTGTTTCGAATAATTTTTAAGATTGATGTTGATAGTGATGTTTGACTCATGAGATGAATCTCGGATAAAAGCATATGATGATGTGATGTTTATCCAAATTCGTTAACAACTTTTCTAGCAGATGATAAGACAATATATTGATTTTTGATAGAATTCTGAAGAATACAATGAAGAACACGAAGAACACGGAGAACACCAACTAAAAATTACAGAAAACTTGAATGTTTGATATCAAATTTGAGCCTAAAAACAGGTTCTGAAGGCTTTGATACCAATTGTAAGTCCTGAATAATCCGGATCTAACACTGATATCAAACAATCACCAAGGAAGGACGAAATTGATGATATTCAAGAAAAACGAAAAATAAGAAGATCGAGATGAGTAAAAATAACACGCGAATCACTTCAAACTTGCATACGATTCTATTATTAACGAGTAGCAAAACCATCTGATACAAGTTCTTCATTTTTGTGTCTCTAGCTATCTCTCTCTAGAAGGTCTATCAATGGAGGCTCTCATTGAAGGCTTCAAGGACTTAAAAAATGCTATAACAATATATACCTTGGGTTTGCTCATTCCCCCTGGGCTTGCTTGGCCCACATGGCCTAAGGGATGCCCAAATGATCTATAAAGGTCCAAAACCTAATATAAACTAACCAAATTAATCCTAGATCACATCCATAGTCTGTTGCGTATATTTGTTGCTTTAGTCTCACACTTCTAGGACCTAACACGTTCATAACAGTCTAATAAATTTCAAGGACATGTAACTCCGATTAGCACCAGAATGGAATAAAAAAGAAGCGAAAAGATTGTTCACAGAAAAGTTACCGGTCACACGTTATTACCGTTCGTGGCGTCACCCGCGCCAATCTTGAACGCTCTCCCACGAGCACCATTTCCACTGTTGTTATTGTTGTTGCCACTCCGGGTGTTGTTGTTGTTGTTGCTCCATTATTGTTGGCGTTCTGGTTTAGCTGCGGCCAATTCTTCTTGAAGTGATACTCACTTCCACACTGAAACCAACCCTTTCGATTACCTTGTGGCTATTGTGGTTGTTGCCTCTGTTGCTTCGGGAACTAAGCTCTACAATCCTTCGCCATATGACGCACCTTCTCATATCTCTAACATGTTCTAGTGCACTTCTATGATGATGTTAGTTACACTTGTTACACTTCGGTTGTCTAGCAGCGTATGAGTCCTTGTTTTGATTAGAGCCTTGATTCTGATTAGTAGATGAAGATTGGTTGAAGTTGCGGTAAGGAAAGGAAAGGAACGGAACGTACGGCGCATGAATGTTAGTTCGAATACACGAAAAAAGAACAAGAATCATCTTGTTGTAAGTGTCGTACCAGCTTGCTGTGCTGCTAAAGCCTCTACCACTCGCGTATTGATGAGATCCGTCAACTCTGCCTGAGTCATGACAATGTAGTTGCGTCCACCACGCATATCACTTCCATAGCCAGTACAAGTAAAAAAGGAAAGCGGAAACAATATAAACTAAGCATTTAATGTTTTGCTAACTAAAGGTTTGGCAAGGAATGGAAAAATCAAGATCAAGTAGGAGTCAACCATCGTTATGGCTCCTATAGATAGTTGAGTCCCTGATTAAGTCGGATGACTTGCAAGAATCCTTTACACACACAGGTCTCACTAGGACTCACGTGCACCCCTAATTATTATTACGTGTGTATCCGAAATGATAATTCGATTTGCATGTTCACCCCAATTCCTCCTAACTTGTGTCAAGAGATCCTTTGATTTTGAGTGTCAAAAGTGTGTGTTGCCAAAGCGATAAACATCACGAAAGGTCTAGAGGTATGTCATACTAATGCTCCATCATAACAACAATAGGTAACACATGAAATCGAACTGTAATGTTGTGTGAGGCTATATATATATATATATATATATATATATATATACATGTTGTATGTATAGTGTATATGATAATAAAAGACGAACCTTGCAATCTGGAGCGTAGTGTCATGGTCGCTTCGGAACTGATTCAGTTATAGTCTGGTTTTAGAAAAACTTTTTAAAACTTATTACACTATAACTAGTGCCTCGGATACCATCTTTAACTGCCCAGCGTAACCGCACCATGATATTGTCCGTGTTGGCAGCCAGCATGCCCTTAGCACCTTCCCCTCACGGTTTTTAAAACGCCTCATAATGGTGAAGGTATTAAGCCCCATATAAGGAAGCCTTTGTTCCCCTACACAACCAATGTGGCTCTGGTACCATCTGTTATAGCCCAGCGTAACCGCACCATGATATTGTCCACTTTGGCAGCTAGCAAGGCCTCAGCGCCTACCCCTCACGGTTTTAAAATGCCTCATGATGGTAAAGGTTTCCAGCCCCTTATAAGTAAGCATTTGTTACCCTTCACAGCTGATGCAGGATATCACAATCCGCCCCCCATAAGAGGTCCAGCGTCCTCGTGGGACCTTGCACCACCGGTCCGGCCCTGGCTCTGATACCAAACTATCACACCCCCAAAATACCACCCGCGGAGTTTTACTGCCAGGCGTGTTGACGTACAAGGATTTAGCCACTAATCATGTCGAACTAATAGTAGATAATACAAAACAAGCCATCATGTCCAACATGAATAGTGAATTTCAAATTAAGCCTTTCAATCAAAGTACATGTTCAGCGGAAGCAAATGTAAATGTTTCAGACAACGAAAAACAATATGTTTTTAAAATGCAAAATATCAAATGTTTGTAACGTGTAACCTGCCCTATGACTCTCTAGCTCCTCAGACTACAAGTCCCCATGCAATTTGTATATAAGGACCTGCAAGCATGTAGAAAAAGTGTATCAGCGATATAGCCGGTGATTTCACAGTTTTGTTTAACGTAAAACAGGTAGTTGTTTAGTTTAAAGACTGCCAATAATAAACTCGACACCGAAGTGACTTTTATGTTTGTTGCGCTCTTATCAATGTATATCATTATTGATCATGTGTTTAAAGTCCTTGGTTCACGCCCAGCAGCCAACACTGCGTGAGGTTTGTCAGCCTAATAGAGTTATCAACTAATGCCCCGTTGCCTCCAAGGCAACTGATTTCGGTAATAAGTAGGGACTTTCGTGATAGAGTTTGAGTTTATTAACTAACATCGAAATTAAACTCAAACATTTATAAAAAAAAAGTATGCCTCCAAGGAATAGTAGTTTGTCCCCCCGGGATGCATGCTTGTGAAAGAGTAGTGAACTCACCTTAGTTTGCTCGGTAAATATTAACGTGCTTTTACGCGTTAATAAAGTGTTTGGTCCATTACACATGACCTACTTTACAATAATGTATAAGTATGTATTCAAGTAGGGTTTGCAATACCATAAGTGTCCAAACATCCCACCGTTCAAGTGATCAGTTCAGCAAGTTTATCATACAGTACAGCAACACACAATAAATACTCTAGTTGATGACATTAGTTGGTGACATGTGAAGTGACTTTCGGAGGATAGGACAACACATCTACATTACATACACATAATTCGGACTATGAACAAACCCACCAAACTCGGATTCAATTATAACAACTAAACTCAGACAAGCATTCCCAACTTAAACTCTGAAAAACATATCAAACTTAAACTCTCAAAAACATACCCAACATAAACTCTGAAAGTAGGTTTATATATTAAACTCGCACCCATCAAACCATACATATTCCCAGACTTTGTGACTTCATAAGGTCGGACTAACATATATCACAAATCAACAACGCAATGTAACAGTTCTACATTTAAACCCTACTCTCAACAATCAACATTATCACGAACCAAAACAACAGTTTAGTATTCTTAGCATGTCAATAGCAACTTCATTATCTAGCAGTAATCATGCATTCTTTTATTCTAACAATAATCACATATTAATTAGGCATGAAACAAAACATATATTGTTTGGATGTCTAGGGTTTTGCATGAAATCAAAAGGACAACATTAACAACGTACAACATAAACACTTACCTTAGATAGATACAGAGATTTTTCTAGGAGGATTGAAAGACCAAAGATTGATGATTTGTGTGAGAACATGGTGATGATCTCAGGAAAGATGTAGAGAAACTGCGGGTTTAAGATTATGGGGAGTTTAGGGTCATGAAGTACTTTATTAGAGTTTCCTAATTAACCCTAACACACCCCTAACTATAAAGTTTAACACAAAAATCACATAATATCGTGCAATTCACAGTAAAACACATAATTCATGTATTTGTCATACAACATATAAGTTTCATCTAAACCGTCCGTTTATAATCATTATCCTCGTTAGTCACCAACGTTCCGGTAGTTCCCTGAATTACCAAAGTAGACTCACTTAACTAATCCTAGTTAGATGCAGTGTGAATGTATATCTAAATTAATTGTGGTTAGGTTATATTATTAACTTCAAATTGCGGGTTGTCACATTATATGTATCATTTGATGACCCATTATAAATAGAATTTTCTAGTGAAATTTTGAAACAAACTTCTCAAACCAACAAGAAAATTCTAACCATCTTCTTAATCAACTATCTGAAGAACTTCTTGAATGTGACTATATAAACAAAGAATCATCCAAAAATTAGTCACATACTAACCCTGTAGAGAATCTAGTGCACTCACTAAATACACAAGATGATTAGAATTCTGGAAGTTCATCAGAAATCAGACTGAACGTTAGAATTCTGATTCTCTCAATGCAAAAGAAGCAAACAATCACGGGAAGCTTCAGAGCCATCAGAATCATCAAGCTCTCACAATAATTGTAGATTGATCAAAGGACACTCTCAATCAGATATAATTCGGAATCCCGAGGAAGGTGTCAAGACAAGATCTGCCATAGCTCATGAGTTTCTATATGCCGGTTTTCTAAGTATGATAGAACCAAAAACTGTAAAAAAAAAATGCAAGATGAGCTTGACTCAGATTGGATCCAAGAAATGCAAGATGAGCTTGACTAATTTGAAAAGAGTTAAGTATGGAAACTGGTACCTAGACCTACTAACAAATCTGTCATTGATTCAAAATGGGTATTTAGAAACAAATCTGATAAACAAGGTATCATAACAAGGAACAAAGCAAGGCTTGTGGTGAAAGATTATTGTCAATAAGAAGGCAGAGATTATGATGAAACTTTTGCACCAGTGGCTAGTAGAAGTGGTAAGAATATTCCTTGCTTATGTTGCATCAAAGGATTTCAAAGTTTATCAGATGGATGTGAAATCAGCATTTCTAAATGGTAAAATTTAGGAAGAAGTATATGTGCATCAACTAGAAGGCTTTGTTGATCCTAAATTTCCAAAACATGTTTACAATTTAAACAAAGCCTTGTATGGATTGAAGCAAGCTCCTAGAGCATGGTATGAAACTCTTTCAAACTTCTTAAACTAATCTGGCTTCACGAAAGGTACAATTGACACAACTCTATTTCTCAAAAGTCATAAGGGACACACTTAGTTTGTTCAAATCTATGTTGATGTCATTATTTTTGGATCAACCAATGATAAATTTTGCAAAAAGTTTGAAAAGTTAATGACCAACCATTTTGAGACGAGTATGACGGGTGAATTAACACTTTCTTAGGTTTACAAGTTAAACAAAGAAATGATGGCATCTTTTTGAGTTACAAAGTATGTCAAAACATTTTGAGAAATATTCACTTGAAAATTGCTGTACCTCAAAGAGACAGAACTATGTCATAGAAGACTTGGTTACACAAACCGAAAACTATCACCACACTCACAAAACAAGGTTTAGTAAGAGGCCTTCCACCAAAACAATTGACATGTGATGAACATTGTGTTTCCTGTCTAAAAAGGTAAACAACATAAATGTTCATTCAAGTCCATTGATCATTCCAAATCTAGTCCGTGTTTACAACTATTACACACGGTCTTGTTTGGCCCTGTGAAAATCATGAGCCTTAAAAAGAAAAGTTATTGTCTAGTCATAATTGATGATTTTTCAAGGTTTACATGGACTTACTTTTTGCACTCCAAAGACGAGACTTCAAGTATTTTGAAGGACTTTGTAAGAAAGGTTGAAAAGCAATTTGATCTGCTAGTAAAAGTCTTCAGGAGTGACAATGGAGCAAAGTTCAAAAATAAGGAGTTGGATGACTTCTGTGTGTCAAAAGGGATTATCAGGCAGTACAAAATCCCATGAACACTAGAACAAAATGGGGTGGTTGAAAGAAAGAATAGGACCTTGATTGAGGCTGCCAGAACAATGCTTGTAGATTGAGGTTTACCATTGTCGTGTTGGGCAGAGGCTGAAAATATTACTTGCTATGTGCAAAAAAGAGTTTTAATCAACCCTAGACATCAAAAGACTACTTATGAAATTCTATTAAAAATCAAACCACTGGTCTCTTATTTCAAAATTTTTGGCTACCTATGCTTCATATTAAACTTAAAAGATCCAATTTCAAAATTTGCAACAAAGTAGATTGTGGTTATTTTCTAGGATACTCAACTACTATCAAAACCTACAAAGTGTTTAACACAAGGACTAGGTGTGTAGAAGAGACTTTGAATGTAAAGTTCAATGAACTTTCTTCTTTAAAAATCCCAGCAAATCTTGCTGAATTGTTTGATTTAGATAAATTTACATTTGAAGATGTGTTTTTCAAGAGTAATAATGCAGGTACAACACAATCTTCCTATCAAGATTATGGATTTGACTTTGTGATCCTACAATATAAAGTCACTTCCACCTTCAGATGAACAGATGTTCAAAACAATTATCAAAACTCTGCCACTCCTACATCAACAATTGTTAATCCTCAAACCTATGCCGCCTCATCCTGTCAATCCACTACTGACAAAAGTCCATCTTCTATGGATAAAATTTAACCCATTTTTAGACCTATATAGTGACAAATGGCAAATAACCGGGAATTCCGTACCATTTAATCACTATTTTTATTTTAAAATCTCATGCATATTATTGTAATTTAATTGCGTAACAGAATCGTACGTCAAATCCCAAGGATTAGGGCAAATAAACAGTGCGCAATTCGACCGGAAGGCGACCGTTTGTCGAATCGACGAACATTTTAGTTGCCGATAGTCTGATTCGTGCAGCGAACTAGTTAAGCCTTATTTGGAAATCAGAATCCATTGAACTAACATGAGGTCACGGAAACACAACTTCCGGAAAAGTTCGACTGTAGGATATAAAAGTGCCGATATTGAGAGAACGATAGAAAGAAAGACATTTTGGTCATCCTAGCTCAACATATATTCGTCTAGCGAACTAGTTATGCATATTTTTTGATCGGAAGTGCACTAAATAAATGCCACGACAAATGTGGTGGTCAAAAACAAAGGCTTCCGGTACTAAATTATAAAGTTCGTTTATTTGCGAATATTGTATCGATGAACCATCTAACGACGTTTCCGTCATCCAAAACTTATATTGGATGATCAAGTGGATTTTATCATATAATAACATTCTAAACCCTAATTATATGCTGAGAATGCAAGTTCAACCCCCTAATCACAACCCTTAACTTAATGACTAAAATATCTAATAAATATAACATGTGTTAAAAAATGTTACACTTTACCCCCCCCCCCCCTTCATGTTCATGGCTCAAGTGGGTCCCACACCCACTTGAGTTTTGTTGAAAATGGTATATTAGAAGCATGGTGTGAGGATATGTTGTGACATTTGAAAGATGATAATTTTATATATCCTAAACCTACACTATTTTCCTTATCATTTTCACCTAAAAAATTTGCAACCATTCCTTTCCTTTCTCCTCACACCACACGACTACCATCACCACCACAACACCACCATTTAGCCACCATAAACCACTTCATATTACTCGCTTTAAAGCCGCTTCAAGACCATTCAAGAAGCTATCAAAGGTGGAGGATCATTAGGGCTTCTTTGGAGCTTCATTTTCCTTCTAAGATCATCACAAACTTGTGCACCCTTTGTAAGGCAAATCCCTTCATAATCTCGCTTATTATTATGTCTAGATTAATGATGTAGAAGTTGATCATCTTGAAAATGAAGAAAAGATAACCTAAAAACCCTAACTCACACCTTAATAATAAAACTAAATATGGTTTATTTTGTGTTGATTATGTGTTTATATGGTAGCTAGTTAGCTTGATGGTGTTGGTTATGTTAAAGTAAGATGTAAAGGTTAGATAATCTTATATGATCAAGTATGAAAATGAAGATTTAAACATGATAATGTTTAAATCTAAATAAGATCATCAACTACATCATCCATGAAAGATTACTACAACATAAAAATAGTTTTTCTACATATGAGTGATTTTTATAACAAATAAGCATTATGATTTAAGATGTAACCATCTTAAAAAGTAAAGTAATCAAAGTTGTTTAAAACAATGGACTTGGTCTAATGATGTTACAAAAATGATGTGTTAAAAATGCTACTGAATATTGAAATCACATTACATTTTTAATAAGATTTGGATTAAAAAATGACATGGATGATGATACACCTAAGTTGTAAACAAATAATATGAAAGCTTGAAATAAATTGTTAATCTTGATTATGAGTTTAAACAGGGTGTAAATAGGTTTTAAAAACGTGGAAAACGCCATAGTTTAGGGGAAACTATGGCGAAATTTTCTAAAAATCTAATAGCGATTAAGATACGATTAACGGGTTGATTAGCGGGACTAAACGCGATTAGTAACTTAAATCATCATTAAGTATGTTTTGATGACAAGGGTTAAACCGTAAATACTCAAGTGTTCAACAAGTATGTATATACATATATATATATATATATATATATTTACAAGTAAAAATAAGTAATCTTTATAAATATATATATTTACTTGTGGAAACAAAAATATGTATACATATTTCGTCACCAAGAATTTTGTATAAATACATGTGTATTGTATGTGTAAGTATTTAGAAGCTTAGGACATTCACCATAAAAAATACCCAACTATGTACAAATATTACAAACACTTAAAAATAATACCAACTGTTGGTGACTCCAATAAATACATTTTTACAATACGTCGAACAAAAACCGGACATACGAAGCAATGCGGACAATGGGCGAACGTTCACAATTACACGTCGCGTTGTCGACCAACGAATACATCGTCGACGTGAAGAGTTATTGTAACGCTTTGTATTTGTAACTTTCCATTTTTAGTAAGATTGCTTCATGTTTCTTTTTTTTTGGAAGTCCAAACCTTGTAATCATATTCCTAATTCCGGTTTATTGTAATCTAAGACTTTGATTGTGATCAAGATTAATCAATCATGCGAAATTCACAAACATTATTCGTGTTTAAATTTATGATCATATATTATTTTGTGGCTTAATAAAATCAATTCTAAACAACTCGTAAACGCTTGTTGAACATTTATAAGTCTTAATACCAAAGTCAAGCAAGACAATTAGTGGTTTCAATACAAATATTCAAGCTTTCAGCGTCATACAAATTGGTTAATTATTAGTGTGACACTTATGCATAAACAAGTCTTTTTTTTAATCATCTAAGGTCCCTAATTTGGATTTAAACCTTCTAAACAACCCACCTTAGTAACATGTCAAAAATATATCAAATGTACATCAAGTAACAAGCAAATAAATTAAATAACAAAAAAAAGAAAGCATGGTAGCTTGCAGCTTGTGTTATCCCTCCTTTGATTAAGTTTTGACTCACATAACTTCATTAGTTGCAACCCTAATCTTAACCCTAATCGCTCTCTATATAAACAAGTGTTCCTCCAGTCCTTCCCCACTTTTACAAGCCTCCAAACACCTCAAATAACCCTCTAAACTTCAGAAATTCTCTGCTGAAACACAACAGGTTGCAACTGAGTATCAACTCACTTCTCTGCTTCTTCTAGCTTTGTTTTTCCTTCTAACACACTTGGATAAACTCTAGGAAGGTTCTCACGAGTTGCTTAGGCAAACTAAGGTGAAACCCCACCATTTTGAGGTCCAAAAGTGTGTAAACTTTCAGCCCAAATTTTATCTTTTTAAACTTCAAAATTTTCAATGTTTTCTTCCACAACATTGTTTGCTAAGACTTATGGATATTACCATAGGTTTTCCATGGAAAACCAAGGTGGAATCACACCATTTTTGGATGTCTCAAAACTTGTGGTTTTTACAAGGGTTTCAAACCCACAACTGTTGAGCCATCCAAGCTTACAAGCTTGTGTTGGTGTTGGTGTGATTACATGAAGGCCTTGGCCATTCAACTTTTCAATCCACCCCTCACTTGATGATTTCTATAATTCTTGACCATATGGATTGTCCTTATGACAATCTTGTGTATTGTGAATCTTACGAAAGAGGTTTAGGACGGTTAATCTCTTACCTCCATGCATAACTTATATGACTTACCTGATATCTATGAAATATATGAACTCTATGATTAATTAGTAATATTATATGTAGACTATATATGTAAATACTTAATATAACTGAACCTTTGACAATGACCATATGATTATTTGTCCTAATATTAGGTTATTTTATCTTAGACCTAACCATCGTTACAATTCTATTGGGCATGACCCATAAAAACACAAACACCCTTCGGGGCTTGTAGTGTCAAAAACGAGCGTTAACGTCTAGATAAATACTTTGACTATACATACTTTTTGCATACTTTAATTCCTAAACTTATCGAACTACACCATCAATCTTATACTCACACACCTACGTTTCCTTGTGTAGGATAACTAGGTGTTCATCCCCCTTAAAACAACCTAAACGCTTTCACATAATTTACTTTGCAAAACCGTGAGTACACACGAACCCTTTTTATGTTTTACACTTTTTGGATGCAATATGTTAACTTATGAAACTACACTAAATCACACTTTTATTCTATGAATACACACAAACAATCCATCAAGCATGCTTTAGTTATGTGCTACTTGAATTGTTACTTGGTATATTCTTATGTGATCTTAATGTCATTAACTTCGATCAAGCCTCTCTTAACATGTATAGCGCTATAGGAGTAACGCACCGCCCGTATTCTTGTTGTCAATGTTAAGTTTTAATCTATTATGCGTTACACTAGAGGATTGACTTGTAGTTCACATGCCTTGTTTACATTTATCTCATATGCTAGCTATTCATGTGGATTTGTTTAAACGGTTTTTAATACTTATGCTATGATATCAAACTTGTATACTCGCCAATACTTTGTTATTGAACTATACTTTTTAACATGTTGCAGGTTGATGAAGTGGTATGATGAAACTTAGTAGGATCGGCTTAGAAACACTTGTAGAATACTAAGTTGATTATTATGTTTTGTTGAACTTGTTTCGTTGTTATTACCTTGTATTTGAAGAATGTTGTAATTTGACAATTTGATGTTTTCAAATGAAATGAGTTGTTTAATTAAATATTATCACCAATAGTGTTATGATGTCTCAAGCAATCTAGTTCGTCTCACTCCGATGTTTCCGCCATCGGTTGGGGTGTTACAGTTATTACTACGACGGGCGATTGTCTACGAGAAGACGCATGTAATAAACGACGACGACGACAAATCTAAATATATATTTAGACACATGACGTAAATATATGTTATCGAAATCAAAACCCGGAAAGTTAAATTATAGAAGAATTTACTAAGTAATTTATTAGAAGTATAAAATATATACTTACACCCTATACATAGTATAAATTTACAAGTTTAAGGCTTATTAAAAATGGGCTCTTATAAGTGAGTTAGGGCTTGGCCCAATTTATAAAAGACATGGGCATGGCCCAAAATGTATAAGATATATGGACAAGGGCCAAAGATATAAATTACATGGGCTAGGCCCAGAGATATAAATTACCTGGGCTAGGCCCAATGACAAAAAACATGAGCTAGGCCCAATGACATGAAAACATGGGCTAGGCCCAATGACATAGAAAATATGGGCTAGGCTCAATGACATGAAACCATGGGCTAGGCCCAATGGCATAGAAAACTTGGGCTGGGCCCAATGACTTGAAAAGATGGGCTAGGCCCAATGACACAAAAACATGGGCAAGGCCCAATGACACGCGTGCAAGGGACAAGGACATGTGAAGGGCAAGGCCCAGTTCACAAATGATCTAAGAACAAGAATATATATATATATGTATATATATATATAACAATATTAATCGAACAAACAAACTACCAACACTATGATAACACTAAAAGTTGTTCTATGATAAGAAAGAAATACATAACAAGAATTCAAAATGAATAACTGGTACAAGGTCCGTCGAGGCCAAGGTGTCTAATAAACTCAATAAAAATGTAGGTTACACACGTGTACGGACACAGACTGTGAGTAATACAACGTACGACACGCATAACTATGAGTTCATGTCCCTCCTTTCAGTTATTTCAAAGTGTTGTTTTAAAACTATCGAGGGGAAATACATGTCATAACAAACAGTATGTTAGCTATGGGTTTAGTTCATAACACAATCATTTGTGCGTAAGTAGGAGGATGACAATAGTAACCATTAATCACATAGTGACCAAGGTGCAAAAGAAGTAGATCTATTGAGTTTAAGACTCGCTCCACTCCTGGTTGGTATACCCTTCGATGTGCTTTTGGGATCCCAATGATGTCAAAGTTTTCTCGGTTTGGTTACTTACTTATGGAACATATATGTTAGGGTGCTCGCGACACACTGATAGATACTTAAAACGCCATGATGTTGATAACATACTCAGATTTCATTACTGGATTTCAAGAATGACATTTTTATACGAAAACATAAACTACATGAACTCGCCAACTTTATGTTGACTTTTAAAATTACATGTATTTCAGGACGGAAGGTATGAGCTGGTGATATGATTCAGGTTATGGGAAAATGTCAAGACAATGATGTGCCATCTTTTGGAGGGTTTGCCTTTTATATCCCAACTTCGTATGGGTATATAGGAGTCAAAACCTCATTACGCAGTGATGGTGAAAACAATATCTTATTTTGAAGTAATATATGTTGAATTATGTTTATGATGATCATTTGAAAACAGTTAAACTATGAAATCACTATTGAATGGTTGTAATTATGGGAATGAAACTTACTATTAGTATGGCAGCACTGTTAAATTATAATTGTTTACTAAATTGGATGCAGTGATTACCTAATAGTCACACACTTGCGCTTCCACTACGACTAGGGTGTGACAGGTTGGTATCAGAGCTCCGATTGTAGTGAACCGGGGAAAAACTTTTTATTAAGGTTTGGTCTACAATCACCGAGGGCTCACACATGAAAACAAAGTGAAAAACATAACAAAAATGTTTTCGGAATTATGACAAAATAACAAAAAGGTTTTCATTGTGTCACGATAACATGAGGATCTATCACACGAGCTCAACTATATGTAACGAGCAAGGATCAATACATGATTAGTCAATAATGGATAGACACGAAACATTAAGATTAGAAGTAAAAATAAAAAGAGAACAAGTCTTACATGAGAAGTGGTTATTAATATAAAATATGTCATAAGTAATAATAAATTACTAACATGTATATATATGCATTGTACGGATTATTTGGCAGGACTATGTCTTCTTCGTCGAGTTACGAGGAGGATCCCATGGAGTATGTGTCCGATGATGGATACGACCCCAATGCTGAGACCCTAACCATTGGGGATGGAACCGACCATGAAGACCTCGATGTCTTTCTGTCGCTTGCTCTTATTGATCCAATGAAGGATGATGCCCACAGGCAGACGACGTACTAGCCGTTCCGCAGCCTCCACACGAGGTTATTGTTTATAGCCATCCGGAGGGGAGCATGCGGTAGTACACCTGGCTGTACCCCTTGCCATGGTTCCTCCAGACATTTGTGTTTTTGTTTTTTTTCTATCACTCACACAACATGTCAAGTACCAAGAGGCACTAAAAGACAATAGTTGGGTAGAGGCCATGCAGGAAGAGCTCCAATAGTTTAAGAGACTACAAGTATGGGAAGTTGTACCATTGCCTAAGGATGTGTTGGTACGTAATGTATGTCGCCTACGTCTAGGATATGTTCTTCGGAGAATGTGCCACAAACATGACGTACACAAGACTTAACAGTATGCACACATGCAACTGTTTTTCAACACAGAAAAACTAAACGTCGTACTAAATCAAGATACGAGGATATCTTGATTTGGTCGACACAACCAAACTATACAGACACAATAAACAAGACCATACAATTACAGACGTAACTAAGAGCAAGCGACAGACACAAAAGTGTATCAACAATAACATAAAATTTGGCATTGGATTCAAGAAAAATGACCAAGTTTCTGAAAAGGTTATTAGAAATGATACTGGTGTGGATGAAATTATTCCAACAAAGTTGGCTTGTCAAGAAATCAAAGTCACAGATATAAGGGAGATAAAATCGTTTTAGAAAGACATGAGGGATCCTCAACCTTTGAAAAGATTGAAAAATATCAATTCAAACCCACATGGTCTGAAGAATGTGACATTCTTTAAAATTTTAAACCAATGTATTTTTCATCCAGTTAAGGTGTAAAAGCACCAACGGCTAGAATCATTCCCATATCAGATTTACCAGCAAATGTCACAACATCTGCTGACAAAAAGTCTGAAAAGGGAAAGAAGAAAGAAAAGATCAAAAACTTGTTTTTTGTGATTTCTTTGAAAGGAAGAATCATGTTACTAAAAATTGTCTTCTTCTAAAAGCTTATAAAATAAAAAAAACAGGTGAGATCATTAATTCTCCAAATTGCAAAATCTGTAATAAAACAAATCTTAAACTCAAGAGTGTGTTTATCACAAAAACTTTGTAATAAAACAAATCTTAAACTCAAGAGTGTGTTTATCACAAAAACTTTGATGTAAAACACTAGAGAGTTCAAAGACAAGTACTGTAAAAGGAATGTCTAAACAGACTTTTGTGTCTGTTGAATCATCTGTTACCAAAGCACTGAACAAAACCTCTGCTCCCAGAGAGGTACAGGTAACAAATGTTCCACCTACCAACTAATACCAAAGAGGATATGGCCAATCAATTTACCAAAAGTTACCTCTTAGTTATGAGAGTTACAAAACGCTCTCTAAACAAAGAGTGAATAGGCATCCTCATGGATACCATCATCTAACAGGAGATGGGCATCAACAGATGTTACAAAGATTTGTTCAAACCTCTGCTTATTCGACCAAATTTGAGGCTGAAATGTTTGAGACCGCTTCCAAAGCCATGTTGGCTTTGGAAACCCAACTGGACTAATTATTTACCATTGTGCAGGGAGCTTCTACTTGCCTTGATAGTTTATGGTATGTAGATAGTGGAGGCTCCAAGCATATTACAGGATATAGAGCCCCTCTCAAAGACTTTATGGCTCATGGAGGGGTGTTGTATCCTTTCGTAATAATTCAAAAGGAAAGGTACTAGACTCTGGAACAGTTCAGGCTGGGAAGCTCAAATTCGAAAATATCAATCTTATCGACAATCTGAAATTTAATCTTCTTAGTGTTTCACAAATGAGTGACAGAGGCTACGGGTCATTCTTCACTAAGATAACTTGTCAGATTGTTGGGCCAGAAGTGGTTAGAAAGATTGATCAAATTGTAGCCGAGAGCAAAGAACAACTTGTTGCTCATAGGAGTGGCTATGTGTATGTGGTTGATATGTTGAAAGATAATCCAATGACTGATACTTGTCTGTTCTCAGCTGCATCTAACAAAGAGAAAAAACTATGCCACAAAAGACTTTGACACACAAATCTGACAACTATCACCACACTCTCTAAAAAAGGCCTTGTAAGAGGCTTACCACAAATTTCTTTCACAAAAGAAGAACATGTGTTTCTTGTTTAAAAGGAAAACAACACAAAAGTTCTTATAAACCAATTGGTGAGTCCAAAACAAGTCAGTGTCTACAATTGTTAAACATGGACTTATTGGCCCTGTAAAAATCATGAGCCTTAGTATATTGTCTTGTAATGGTTGATAAGTTTTCAAGGTTTACATGGACTTACTTTTTGCACTCTAAGGATGAAACAGTAGGCATTTGACAAGGATTTATGAAACAAGTTGAAAACCAATTTGACATGCCAGTAAAAGTCTTCAGGAGTGATAATGGAAAAAAGTTTAGAAATAAGGAGCTAGATGGGTACTGTGTGTAAAAAGGAATTGTAAGGCAGTACAGCATTCCAAGAACACCAGAACAACATGGGGTAGTTGAAAGAAAAAACAACACTTTAATTGAAGTGGCTTGAACTATGCTTGTAGACTCTAGTTTACACTTGTCCTTTTGGGTAGAGGCTGTAAACAATGCTTATTATGTTCAAAACAAAATTTTACTCAACCCTATACACCAATCCACTACTTATGAAACTTTGTACAAGATCTAACCACTGATCTCCTATTTCAAAATCTTTAGCTGCCCATGATTTGTTTTGTACTTAAAAGATTCAATTTCAAAATTTGTGGCCAAAGTAGATTGTGGTTATTTTCTTGGATACTCAACCACTGCTAAAGCCTATAGAGTCTTTAATTCAAGGACTAGGTGTGTCGAAGAGACTTTGAATGTGAAGTTCAATGAACTTTCTTCATTAAAAGTCCCAACAAATCCTGCTGAACTTTTTGATTTAGACAAATTCACTTTTGAATCTGTGTCTGTTAAGACTGACCATGCAGGTACATCACAGTCTCCACATCATGAATATGGATATGGCATTGTGATTCCAGAGTATAAAGCCACATCCACCATCAGAGGAACAGATGTTGTCAACAACTATGAAAACTCTACCACTGATGATCCTCAATCCTCTACCATTTCATCAATCATAACGTCTGTTGATAAAAGTCCAACCATGGTGGATAAAAATCATCATGTTCTCACAACTATCTCAGCAATACCTCCACCTCCATTTCAAACAGATGTTGGTTCTTAAAAATTACCAACAGATGTTAGCTCTGATGATTCACATCTGGAACCTTCACCTCAAAATGCCATCAATCGATACAAAGGAGATCTAATCTACCTTAAAAGCCATCCATCAGACCAAGAGGCACTAAAAGACAACGGTTGGGTAGAAGCCATGCAGGAAGAGCTCTTCCAGTTTAAAAAACAACAAGCATGGGAACTTGTACCATTGCCAAGGGATGTATATCCAATTTGTACAAAATGGGTCTTCAAAAACAAAATTGATGAGACGGGTACTGTAGTCAAGAATAAAGCTAGGCTTGTGGTTCTAGGCTACAGACAGGAAGACGGCATTGATTATGATGAAACCTTTGCTCTGTAGTAAAATTAGAAGCCATCAGATTGTTCATAGCTTTTGATGCCAGTCATAACATCAAGGTGTTTCAAATGGATATAAAAAGTGCATTCTTTATGGTAAAACCAAAGAAGAGGTATATATTTGTCAACCTCCTGGCTTTGAAGATGTATTTTATCCTGATCATGTCTAAAAGCTTAACAAAGCTTTTTATGTCTACAAGAATTTGATGCTTGTCCAAATTTATGTGGATGACGTCATTTTTGGATCCACATGCACTACCATGTGTGAAGAGTTTCGGAAACTCATGGAAGTAGAGTTTGAAATGAGTGCAATGGGTGAGCTCTAATGTTTTCTTCGTCTCCAAGTAAAATAGTTGCAAAATGGTACATTCATTCATCAAAGTAAGTATGTCAAAGAACTGATTATAAATTTTGATATGAATAATTGCAAACCTTATAGCACACCCATGGTAACCACAAAGCTGGTCACTATTGACGAAAAAGATGAGTTGGTTAATCAAACTCTTTATAGAAGCATGATAGGTTCATTATTGTACCTAACTTCATCAAGGCCGGTCATCATGTTTGCAACATGTGTTTGGGCCAGATCCTAGTCAGCACCTAGAAAATCCAATCTCATTGCTGTAAAAAGGATATTCAGATACATAAAAGGTGCTCCGACACTTGGTATCCTGTATCCAGCTAATGGAAATATTGAGCTTTCAGGTTTCTCAGACAGTGATTTGCTGGATGCAACACCACAAGGAAGTCCAATTTAGGAGGCTGTCAATTCCTAGGCAATTGCTTAGTGTCTCAGTAGAGCAAAAAGCAGGCTGAAGTATAAACATCCATAGCAGAGGCTGAGTATATTGTTGCTGCAAGCTGCACTGCTCAACTCCTATGGCTTCAATATCAGTTATTGGATTTTGGTGTAACTGCTTTAAAGACTCCTCTTATGTTAGATAGTCAAGCAGCTTGAAAACATCACTAAAAATCTAGTATCTCATTCTACCACCAAACACATTGATATTAGACATCACTTTGTGAGAGATTGCTATGAAAAAGGTTTGATTTCTCTTCATCATGTTCCAACTAAAGATCAACTGGCAGATGTTCTAACAAAAGCACTAGATACATCTACCTTTGAAAGTTTGATCTCTAGGCTTAGGATGCTAAACATGGAATAAAAACAAATTTTTGAGTTCCATGTGTTAAAAGCATTAAAATATGTTCAGTAAAACTTTCATCCTTAAAAATAGCTAAAATTGAATTTTTCAATATATCTCTAAAGTCTGTTCACAACAAGTTTCTCAAAACCACTACTTGGCATGAAAATGTATCTGTTGCTGAAAGTATATCCTCTGTCCGATTTCCGCTGTTGGTGAAACCACTATTTTCCCAATCTACTGATCCTCTATCCTCTGATAGTGTTACATCACCACTGATCATTCCATTGTTTAGACCCACTGCTGGTCTCCAGCGGAGGTTACCAAACTACTGTCATCCATTATCCAACAGAGTTTACACGTGCACAGATGATAGCCATCATATCTTTTGTAAACCGCTGCCACGTCCGCATTCACTTTTTCCCTTTGTAATCCTTGTTTCATCGAAACAGAGTTTCCACTTGCCGTTCCAATTTCAAACAGAAAAATCTCTCATAAATTTCTCCATTACTCTTTTCCTCTCAAAACCCTAATCACTCACTTCTACACCATGAATCTCATTATCAAAACTCCCCATAATTACCTTTCAATTGTTGAAAAAACCAACAATAATATCGTGTTTCACTTAATGATTGATGTTCTACAAACATCATCATACAATGATGTGTTACTTGCGAAAGCTCCAATTTACATCCATACCCTCCGCCAGTTCTGGGCGAATGCTAAACTTGAAGTTCAGAACAATAGGCTTTTTGCCATCACATAAAAAATTGGACACTCACTTGTCCAAATCTCTCCTTCCACTTCCTCCACCATTTTCGGTCTTAATGACCTTGATGCCCCCACAACTTTCTCAAAGAAAGATTTACATGCAGAATTCATTAAGCGAGGATATGAAAGTTAGTTATCTGGTATTACTATTTTCAACCCTGAATTTCCCGCTGACATGAAATTCTTTTTCAAACCCTTTTACTCTGTTTGTCAGCCAAAACAACTTCTTTCATTGAAATACCATTAAATATTCAATACCTGGGTTATGCTAATTTAACCAACTCTGAATTTAATTTTTCTCAGGTATTGTTTTCTGATTTTGTTGCAAACTTTAATAATCTTAAAAAGGGATAAACTTTTTTGATACACCCTTGGTTGTTGAGTTTCTCTTTACAAAAACAAGTTTCTGCTTCTGATCTACAACAAGGTGCCATCTATGAAGTTGGCAGCCTTAAAAATAAAACTTTTACAAGACTCAACATAAAAAGCTAAGGTGTTGAAAACCAAAGCGACGATGACTGAGAAATTTTGACATCAATTACAACCATTGCCCCTTCAACGGTTGTTGAGCCCACTGCTCCTATTGACCACAGCACTACAACCAGTGCTGTGAAACCCACACCAGCCATCACTAAAAAGAAATCCACCAAACCTACCAAACTCACCAAGCCCTCCAAACGCCCCAAAACGGTAGGTTTGGAAGATGAGATCCCAGATGTCTTACCGATGACAGCACAAAAGTCACTAACAACCACTACTACTAATTCCTAACAGCTGTTGGTTCAAAGATCTCCACCAGCTCAAGCACCTCTTGTTTCCTCAAGAATTGTTGGAGATCTCTGAACCAATTGAACATCTATTCTCAAGCCCCTCTCCCAGGGCTATGTCTCTTTGTACTCCTTTACCCACTTCTCCAATACCACCCACTTTCATACCTTTGTTTGAAACAATAGAGAAAACTCGTACATTAAGCAGTCCCTCTCACTCACACACTATAGAGAGCCAACTTCCACAATTGACTGCATCTGAGACAACTCTATCTGCTAGCCCACAAGCAATTGAGGATATTACACCCAAGGAGTTACTTGTAACTCTTGATTATAGTTCAATTGAAGCAGCTACTATAACTACAGTCACAACAGTGGCTCAATTGGATAGTGGTTACCTCAGTAAGACTTCCTTGAAGGCAACAACTACTAAGGCTACAACAGTAACCTCTGAGCCAGTTGGAAGTCCCCAGTACCAAGAACAAGGGGCATTTGGTGCTAATTTCCTTGAGGTAGGAATTTGAATAATCCTATTAACTTAGGTGACAAATTACAATATCAAAAATTGACGGAGAGGATCTCTACCATCAAATATCTATTGATGATATTAAATACATGAAGACTTAACTGCTACAACATTCTCAAAGTCAACCTTCTTCATCTATCTCTATTGCTGAGCTATGGAATGTCATGCAACCAACCTTTATTGCTCAAAGACAACTTTGTGATATACAACATGAGAACAACAAGAAGTTGATGAGAAATATGGTCGATGCTTGTTATATGGATACATAGGCTGATATTAGGGCTATCAAAGACCATTTAGTGAAGGTTACTGGCTCTCCCTCGGTTGTCATTCTCAAAGAAGATGATGCCAAAAAGGGGAGAAAGATTCACTGCGAAGATTGCAGCCAGATCCAGCTGTTAAATCTAAGGTGCAACAACAACCAAGTAGTGCTGCAAGCTTTGCTGAGGCATCTAAGGCTTTTTCTGGAAAAGAGATTGATGAGACTCTAAATTTGGAGGCTTAAATGATTTCCCATGAAAAGTAGAAGCAACAAGATACATTGGAAGCAAAGGCTCTTATGCTTATTGAAGTAGAAAAGGCTAAGTAGCTTGAAAAGGAAGATGTTGGCACTTCAAAAAGAAGGAAATCTGCTAGAAAAGTAAGACAGTCAACTTCCACTCGATCTACAAAAACTGCTGCAGCCACTGCTTATGTATCCTCTGTCACAACAATCCAAGCAGGGGTTGGTACCACTACTGAGAAGGCAGATGTTGTAACAACAGATGTTGGGACAACAGCTGTTGGATCAATAGATGTTATCCAAACCACTGCCATGATCACCTTTCCAACTACGACTCAACCATTGCCCACACCATCCCGAATTCCCACACATCCAACTTCACCGAAACTGAATTCCAATGCAAAAGAAAAAATTATGGGGTTGATGATGATGAAGACTACCAATCACCACTTCCTGTTTCTTCACAACCTATATGACAACCATCCTCATCACCTCCACACTCTGAAACTCCATTTCCCCCATTTACAATAATGCACCTATCCTCCTCTTTTCTTCCTATGGGTGCATTATACCCATTGGAAACTTTTGTAGCAAAAGGTGAGATTGAAGCTTTCTTTAAAATAGAAGATCCAGCAAAAAGAGACTTCCCTTCCTTGTTAGGGTATCGAAAGCCTAGAATCTTGGATGAGTGTCTTAAACTAAAGGCTAGACAGGCTGAGCACATAGCAAAAGACAAATCAAAAGAGAAAGATGACATGGCTTTACAACTCTCCTTACAGTATCAATTGAGCAAAGTCAGAAGCATTGAAGAACTTGCTAAGGAGCTAAGTAAGTCTATGTATGAATAGCCAACCACTGATGATCCAGAGCTGAAAGAAAATTATCTTGATCATGTCATGAAGTATAAGCCTTATAAAGCAACAAGGGCACAATTTAAAGGCTGGTCGGAAAATGAGCTTAAAGAAGAAATTGAAAGAATTCATTTTATGCTCAAAGATCGTTCAAAGAAGCCTACTCCTCCTATTTGGAAAAGGGCCCAAATTGAAAGCCAAGACCATGCTCTAAAGATTAAAAGAAACAAAGCGGAACTTGTTGATGCGTTATATGGAACAACAAGGAAAATTGCTCGATGGCCTGAATCTAAAGTGGTAGATACCTACAGAAGGATTGAAGAATTAAGAAAAAAGGATCCTTCTATTCGGAGAAAGCCAATATTGACCAAACAACCTTTGCTCTTAAATAGACCCTTGCTCCAAAAAGATTAACTTCAACCACCAGCTTATCCACCACTGCCTTGAATCAAGCAAAGAGGCAAAAGCAGGTAGAAGAAGAAGATCAAAGGATGCATGAAGAATTGAGAAAAGAGGGAATAAAGAATCAACTTTTGTTTAACACAGATGCTGCAAGTGACAAAATCAGAGCCTCACTCTCAACACTTGTACGCAGACCTACTTCACCAAACTCATCACAAATGACCCTACTCCCAAGAAAACCATCTTACTGAAATTTCTAAAATGGAAGTCTAACAAAGACAACCATGAATTGACATTGCTCAGGTCAGAAGGTAGAGTTCAAAAGATAAAGATGGAGGATGTATATGGTCTAGATGCAGCTAATCTCCAAGACTTGCTAAATCTTGAACTTGAAAGGGGTGTAGAAGACATGATTGTACTGGATTTTGAACTTCAATTCAAAGGCTAAATAAGGGAATCATTAATGAGAAATAAAGAATAGAAAAATGTTTAGTTTTGGCATGATATGTTCTAGGGGATATTGTCGGTATTGAACCCTAAAAGAGAATAAATGATAGAGAGCCAAAATATACTACAAAGCTCTGATCCAAATATTAATGTAACATCTACCCAAGTCAAGCTCTGCTGAAGACTTAATGTTCAAGGTCTATCATAGCTATACTCTGTTGAAGACTAAAGCTAAATGGTCTTCCAAGACAAAGCTCTACTGAAGATGAAAGCTAAAGGTCTTTCATGGCAAAGTTCTACTGAAGACTAAAGCTAAAAGGTCTGCCAAGACAAAGCTCTGCTGAAGATCAAAGCTAAAGGTCCATCAAGGCAAAGCTCTACTAAAGATCAACAGAGGATATATCATCAGTCTTTTCTATCAGTCCTTGTAATGTTTAGTGTATAGAAGTAGTTAGCTTAGCAGATGTTATTAGTTTGTTATTTTTGTTAACTATCACTTTCATGCGGACATCATAATAAGATGCTCAGTGGTTAGGATTGTAGTATAAATAGAACAATGCTTGTACTGTTCTATTTGATCACTTTCATCTATTATCAATCGAAACTATCTTCCTTACATTCTATACGAACAAATCAGTGATCTTAGGCTTAGGAGGGATTGTGAGTCATATATAAGTAATCATAATCACCAAAGCATGATAATGAAGACAATCTCTCAACTATTATGATTTAAAGTTCTTCCATTCTGCTGCAAGTTCATCTAATTTATCTTCTTTCATTACCATTTTTGGAACTTTCATAAACAGATTCAAACTCAGATCCTAACACCTATCTTCTCAGCAACCAGGCTTTCGTAGGATTCAAGAACAGATGCGAGCAACGACATGTGCTGCTTGCGGTATGTTCATTAAAATCTTATGCAGTTTGGAGATTCACAGCTATCTTACACTGTAAAATCCTCTGGTTTGAGTTTGATTAACTACATTGTTGACTTTGGAAACTATTTGAGCTTGGTGATGACTGAGGTGTTTTGGGTGAATTTGGTTCAAAGCTAGAAAATGATTGAAAACTGGATTGATTAGAATATGAGCTTGTAGAACTATCAGCACTGAAGGCGGTTTGTACTTTCGGACTTTGAATAACAACGGAACTGCGTTTAAAGTAAAGGTTTACATCTTGTTGCATTTGAGCACCTTTTAATTTGGCCATCTTCTGCATTTCTAGTTCATGACCTTCGAGCTTTTCCAATGCACTTTGATAAGAGGTAACCACTATACTCTGCACCATTTTTAGAATCGTCAAGTACGTAATCCATTCTCCCTCAGGTAAAGCATCTACCAACTTGTCGACTAACTCCTCATTTGTTTTCTTGATTCCCAACCTCTTCTTTTGAACAACTAGGTGAAAGTAAGACTCAATCAACTACTTTATAGTTTCGCCTTTCAAGAGATTGAAAATATCAAACTCTTTTCTAAGCAGCGACTTTTTGCTCTTCCTTGTTTGTGAACTTCCCTGGAACTTCAACCTTAATGCATTCCATAATGATTGTGAGTTTTCATCATGTTGCAGCAATGCTAAGATATCTTCTTTGATTGATTGTTGCAATATGCTCATCATTTTCTTCTCATTGACGAATTTTTTTTTTGCCGGTGTGAATTGAGTCAACGTCTTCTCCAATTCATTTTCCCCAATTGGTGCGGTATATTTTTCTTCTATAGCAAACTAGTGATCAAAATGGTTTGCTTGCACCTAGTTAACAAAGCGTTCACTCCAACTGTCATAATCCTTGAAATTTATAAACTTTGGGGTTTCACCATTGTTCCCATTTGGATCTCAAAATTCATATTTTGTGCGGCTACAACTGATACCTTAACAGTTAACCTAGCAAATGTGTTGTAAAAATTGTTCTCCATTTTACAAGCCTGAAACAACGATTAAGATTTCTGTTCGAGTGAATTAAAAATGTCAAAGATTGATTTATCTTCGTGCGAAGAGAGATTTAAATGATTTTAAACCTTTATAATCTTTTATCTTCATGCGAAGATAAAATTATGTTCATGCGAAGATATTCGTGCGAAGGTAGGTTCAAAACTTGACAATTTATGCAATTTTCGACATGAATTTTGTTTATTTTCAACTTTGATTTTCTCAAGGGTTTATCTAAACATGTTTTTACATATTATACTTGAAAATCAGTTCATTTGACCGTGAAATCAATTTAAAAATTGAAGAATGAGTAGAAAAAGAAGCCTTCTAGGCTGAATCTTGAACAATTACCTTTAAATCAGGCTCCCTGAGCTCTAATATATGATCGTTTTGTCCAATAGCAAAGGTCCTAATTTAAGTATCTAGTCCATATGTGAGGAATTCATATGAATTAGTGACACTTAACAAGATTATTAAATCAATTAACAGATTTCATTCATTGTTTAACAATTACAATTGATCAGGAAATCCGACAGAGCTTCACCGTCTCAGTCGCAAAAGTTCTACCCACTAACACCTCACACTAACTACATATAGACATGCTACCTTCATGCGAGGGTAGCTTATCTTCTCACGATGGTAATTTACCTTGGTGCGAACGTAGAAATTACCTTAGTGCAAAGTTAAATACAAACAATGTAAAATCTAAGATTTTCGCCCTATTACAAAATACAGACACAACCCTAAGACGTAGGCAATAGACACTATGCACCAACATGAATTGCGAATTCTTCATCAGAATTCCGTTTATCCAATCCATTCATTTCGTAAACAACCATTAGATCATCACGTTGACTGTTTTCTGATGATGAAACATAATTCTTATGAAAGCTTTCTTCGTTTTCAAAATGTGAACTTGATTCAGATTTTTCAAGATTGTAGACTCGCTTTCCGATACCTTTTTGACAAAATTTTTACAACATCTGATTGGCATTCATGGGTTACATCAATGTTTTCTTGCATCTCATCTTCGTTTTGTTAAGTTTTAAGCTTTAGATTAAGCGCCGTTTCTACCCATCTGGATATTTTTTACCATAGTTGTTCCACATTGGGGGTGGACATTCATTATACCCAAACTTTTGTTTTGTTTTTTAGATTCATTTTCTTTTTTTTTCATTTTTCTCAAGTTGCTGTGGAAGAATATGATCAATTACGTATAAGGACGTTAAGTAACTAATCAACAACTTGTTGACTCGTTTAGACTCAATCTTTATGGCTTCAAGTTCAGTTTTTAGGTTAGCAATGGTATCTATGTGAAGATTAATCGCCATTTGTTTATCCATTACTATAGCTTTTAATATTGATTTTATTGCCATGTCCACTCTACTAACTTCTTGAAATTGTTTGATTGATCTTCTTAATTTATCATAAGTAGCTTTTGTGTCTTTCATGTCACTTGAAAGATTGCAAGTATATTTTTTAAGTTCTCTAAGTTTTAATTACTTTTCTGAGCATTCGTTGCACGGCTTCAGGCATTTTTGCATGGTTTTTCAACTTCTTTAATCACAACCTTGACCTCTTTGATTGATTCTTTTCAGGAACTACCTCTTGCATCTTAGCCATCACTCCTTCGTAACATCGATAATTTCTTCAACCGGCTTTATGGATTCTTCTAGTTTAGGTACACACTAGTATTGACTTGATGCTCCGAAGAAACCTGCAAAATAATTATAGATATTAGAAGGAATCATAGTTTTAAATGCATGTTGAGGTAAATCTTCTTCCACACACTGTTCATAGTAAATCGCCTCGGCACATTATTCAACAATAAGGTTAGTGGTTTCATCAAACACTATCTCAGTTTCTTCGATCGAACTCTCCTCGACCACCTCATCAAACACTGGTTCTTCAACTATTTCGGCAAGTAGTGCCAAACTTTCCTTTTTTGGAATATAGTCATTCTAGTTAAAACCCTCGTCTTCCTGAGCCACCATGAGTCCTTTTGATTTTGACGAATCATCCTCAATTGCAACCATCCTGGTTGATATCTGAGGAGTAGAGGTTTTATGATATATTGCTTTCTTGTAGTAATCTTCACCGAAAGGATTATGATTACCCTTCACTTCTTGATTCGGGCACTCTGTTTTAAAGTGTCCTTTTCTCGGCACTTAAAACATGTCACCTTTTAATTATCTAAAGCCAACATTCTATCCAAACCTCCCAAACTGTTATGCCTGGTTATCTCCATGAAACGCTGAGGTCTTCTAACTATATTTGCCATGCACTATTTGATGTCGATCAGTTCTAATTCTTTGGGGTCGATTTGATCGTAATCCTCCTTGGTCATGTTTGGTTTCCCGATCTTACAAGCCACCAGGCTCTCATTTGATTCAAGCACTGATGCGAGTAGAGTCATGTGTAGTACAACTGTTTGTTCATTGAAGTTCTATGCAATTTCCAAATTGACAGCTATGTTACACTAAAGAACTCTCTAAGTAGGATTAGACTGGTTGTTTTGGTAGTTGTTGAAGTTAGAGCTTTGGGATGATTGTGGTGTAGCTGGAGTATTCGAATCATAACTTTGAAATGAGGTAAAAACAAGTATTGCTGCTTATTAATTTGAAACATTCACCAAGTTATTAGCACTAAATGTCATTTGTATCTTTGGGCTTTCGATGTTGGCAGGTGTACATCCCTTGTAGTATAAATTAATATCCTGTTGTGCGTGCCCTCCTCTAGATTTCACCATCCTTTTCAACTCTAGTTCGTGAGCCTCTAGTGTTGCTGTCATAGTCTGGACTATTCTTGATAATTGTAAGATATGTTGACCACTCACCCTCTAGCAAAGCGTCTGCCAATTTCTCTACTAGATCTTTATCATCTTTGTTAACACCCAAACGCTTCATTTCCACCATGAGGTGATAGTACCTCTCTATGAGTTGTTTCATCGTTTCACCGATCAATGGATGAAAGATACCAAATTCTTTCTTTAGTAGTGATTGTTTGCTCTTGATCATTTGCGTACTTCCTTGAAATTTGACTTTTAGAGTGTTCCAGATGGATTGAGCGGTGTTTTCATGTTGCAACATAGTGAATAAATCTTTTTCACACGCTTGAATAAATCCTTTTCTTGATCGTTGTATTGCATTAATACTTTCCCGAGAACATTTTCTCCCACAGGAACCTTATATCCTTCCTCGATTGTGTACCAGTTTTCAAGGTAATTTGACTGGACCCAATTTGTAAACCGTTCATGCCACCCCTTATAATCTTCTAGATACATTAGTTTTGGCGGCTTAGCCATAATGCCCATTTCATTATCTAGGTTTAACTTTTGGGCAGCTGCGGTTGTAACTGCGAACGTAGCAAACGCGTTATAAAATTCTTCTTTCGTTTTTTATCGAAAAATTTGTTTTAACACTTGTTTAGTGCAAAGTGAGTTTCGTACGATGTGACACTTCGTGCGAAGTGAGCAAAGAATGTGCTCAACACAATTTAAGTCACTTCGTACGAATTAGTACACATTTCGTGTGAAGTGATGAAAAACAATTTTAAAATACTTTGGTGCGAGTTGTCACTTCGTACGAAGTGGCTTGTCACTTCGTGTGTTGATATCAACACTTCGTACGAGGTGTATTCAAAGATTCACATTTTTTGCAATTTCGACATGAATTTGATTGATTTTAGATCTGAAACTTTCAAGGGTTTGTTTAAATTGGTTTTAACATGTTATACTTGAAAATTAGTCCAATTGTCCATGAATTCATTTAGATTTGATAAAAATAAGAATAAGAAGTACAATATGAAGTCCTCAATGACTGAACTTGATCAATTATCTTCAAGTCAAGTCTCCAGGCTCTGATACCACTTATGTGAGGATAAGCTCTTCTCCAAAAGCATAGGACCCGACTTGAGCTAATTAATGTGCGTGGAATTCATCATTAACTAGCTGACAATAATAAGATATACTGTTTCAGTACCGCTACTTCACTAATCGTGATAAATGTGTACAAATCAGAGATAAAACTGACTAGGCTACGCGTCACAATCAGAAACACATCTGAGGACTCAAAACCCTAGCTCATGTATATATAGACACATAGCTTCGCACAAGGGTGTTGTGCCACTTCGTACAAGGTGAGCAACACTTCGTACGAAGTGGCCCATATACATACAAAACGACATATAATCTAACATTTAAGCCCTGTTACATATAGACAGGACCCAATACGTACGCTATAGACATTCTGCACCAACATTTCTCCCTACTATAGGAGCGGCTCATCAAAATAAGCAGAAGACCTAAATTGATATCTAGTCAATATGTTCGGAATTCATGATTAACTAGTGACAATATGATTGTTACTATTTAAATGATCAGTTACATCAATATCATTCAACGTTTTACAATTCTTAGACAAACTTGAAAGGGCTTCGCCTTCACATTCAACAAAAACGGCTAACTACTCTAGACCATAACTCGCCTATTAATAGACATACACACTTAGTGTGATTTGGCCTTGCCACTTCGTACGAATTGGACTCTTCGTACAAAGTGAGCTTCACTTCGTACGAGGTGGACAACACTTCATACGAAGTGGTCTATTACATACATTTTCAACAAAAAATCTAACATCGATGCCCTATTACATACTCGACATGACCCAAAGACGTAGGCTATAGACATCGGCATCAAGAAACTCCCCCTTGGATATAGCCTTAGTCTTAAACAGTCTTCAAAACTTTATAACTTTAACATCAGCATCCAAAGAAATTATTCCTCGACTTTCTACATTCTTCAGATGATATCGGTGTCTGATCAGTAGCCGGTGCCCATTTGATACACTGAAACCTTCTGATCCCAACTTTCTTCATCATATCAGCAATTCGTTATGTTCCAGCTCTCTCCATTTTAATTGCCACATTTTCCTAGAATTAATTCCATTAGCAAAACAAACGTTGATTACTTCCTGATATTGCATCGCTTAACTTTATCTCTAAATTCGTAACATATGTTGTTAAAAAACAAACACTCTATATATTTCTCAGAACAGTTAACTAGCCACATCGGGTCATGATGCGTATCGTTCTCCACAAACCTTCATTCTTTAACGCTATCACCGCCTCACCTGTTTCTTCATCACATTGCCACCACTTGAAGAATTCATAGAAATCTTGTTCAATTTTCTTTAACGACATATTTTTCATGGCACGTGGGCGTTTCTGAATTAAAGTGACATCCTTCTCCTTTGTAACTCGATCAATCTTGATTTTCTTTTTAGGTATATGCGTTTTCAAGTGATTGAAATCGTTGATCATGTATCTTCATCTTAAAGTTTATCATCTTAGTCTGCACTAATTCTTCAACATTCCAAAATTAAAACACCTTGATATCAGACAAGTATCTAAAATATTGTACTCCAAATTCCCTCTTGAATTCATGTACATACAAATCTTCAATCCCTCCCCAACTAAGAATATCCCCCAGAGATTTATCTTGGTCACGTATAGAGAAAGCTAGTGGGCATCCGAACTTCCTTCCTTTGGGCAATTATTTTAACCAAGACTTCTTAGCATTAGCTATCTATTCTTTCGATAATCTCTTAGGCACACAACCTTCTTTCACTGTTTCTTGGAAGGTTAGGAAGTCATCTGTACCTTCACGTGTATATTTCTCTGTTTCGTCATCAGAATCATCATCCACGACAACCTTGTTGTAGTTATTAGCTTCAGCTACATACTTATACCCATAGTCTTCAAGCTTTAACGCACTTATGTTGTTAAGTTCATCTTAAAAATAAAATTCGAAAGATTCTTCATATACACCCGACATTTTGGAAATTTCTTCCTTAGTGTAATTATGTACGAAGTCTCCTTCTTCAACATCATGCTCTAGATAGAAAATCTTTGGTTTTGGCACACCTTGAACAACTATTAATGGTGCAGCTGTGAGGATTCCGGATTGCTCAGCATCATGAATAGGGTCCTTCGTCACCCCTTATCTATTAGCTTCTCTTTCTTCATTCACATTATCCTTCAAATAAGTATCGTAATCAAATGATTCATTCACTTTAACATCCACAAGTTTCATACCTGTTACACGCTCTTTCAGCCGCTCTTTGCTTAGCCTCTTCATTTTTAATTACTTCATATTCAGCTTCTAAGTCTATGTCCAACTTCTTAAATAATATCTTCTGAAACATATCCATCTTTTTATCATTTCGAATTCGTTCAGCTTCATAACCAGCAATCAGCCTTCTCAATCTTTCATTCTTCAAGAAATTTGATCTTGCTTTCTAACTCTATAATTTAGTGTAATTGAAGAAATCACCATCTAAACCTCCTTCAAAATTAAAAAAAGGAATTTCTTTGAAATCAACATTTGGGAAAGATTGGCGTCTCTGATCTTGTGGAGTTCTTTGTTGGACCGGTGGTTTTGGCTGTTTAGGTGTTGAAGCTGGTTGTGATGTTATAACATTTTGTGGTGATGTAGGTGGTTGTTGTGGTGGTTGTTGGATTTTGATATGATAAATAGTGGTGTAATTGGTGGTTGTTGTTCGTGTAGTGGTGATGTATGTAGAATAACAGTCTCAACATTATCTGTAGCAACTACCAACTCAGGTGTCTTCCTAGATCCTTTTATACCTTTGTCGTGATTTCTTTACCGCAGGAGACCATGTTGTCTTCTTTTGAATCTCTGACGCTTTACTCTTAGCTCGTCTTGTTTTCTTTATTGGCTTTGGAATAGATTCTTCTATAGGTTCTCAAGGAATATATGAAACATCATCATCACCAATTTCCTTATGTTTACGTTGTTGTAATCTCTATTCTTCATGTTTTTCTGCCGTTGCAATCTCCAATCAATACTATCCTCAGAACTTTCTGTATTATCACCTTCAACCACCTCTTTTTCAACACCAACAACTATTTCACAACATTATCATCACCCCTCTCATTATCTGATGTAGCAGAGAAAACCACTCCATGTACACTAACATTCTCAGCAATTGGATCATTCACAAGTGTCTCTTCCTCAGACTATTCATCACGAAGCATAGTCTTAATAGTTGCGAGTTGACGGGCTTGGGGTTGGCTTCTTTTTTGAAGTTGACCTTTTCCTTTTCTTTTCTACTTTTTGGTACCAACTACTCCTCCTTGAAATAAGATCTTCTAGACAATCTACTTCATCCTTCTCAAATCCACTAGTATCTTTTCTCCATTTGCCTTTTGGAGGTGCAACATAATTCTTATGTTTAATCGCTCCAAACAATGGCGTTGCAAAAAGCTCTGTATCTTGCTTTAAATATGAATTCAGTCTGATTAAAGTTTCTTTATCCATATGCGTCAACTTTAGCTCATCATCCACTTTCTTTTCAAGATTCAGAACTAGATCATCCAACATCATTTGTACAAACCTCGGGTATTGTAGAAACTTCTCTCTTTTAGTATTTGATGGCATTTGATCAAAGATTAACTTTGTGAAGTTATATAGCAAGTGTTACTGCAACAACCATACACATTTGATAGTCGAGCATATCATCATAACTGCCCTTCTTGTGACTAAAAGCATGAATGATCGAGTGTATGGAAAAATTTTATGGCCTGCCCAGATTCGGTTTCTTGAAATTTGGAGAATTCACATGATCCCTATATCCCATCCGATAGAAACAACCCTTAACCATTATTTTAGGATAGCCCGTGGGATCATCGTCTTTATCCTTAAAGTCTAAAACCCTTTGAATTAACTCTTCCGTAATCTTAACTTCAAATTCTTCTTCACCATTCTTTACCGCCAAATGTATTGCACGCGGTTTCTCAACAAATCTTGCAGCATTCCAGAATTGTTCGATATGAGATCTATACACCTTATGCTGATGAGTTAGTGCTTTTGTAGCTGACAAACGTCCCATAAACTCAAGTATTTCTTTAATAGACATTATTTCTAGAATCGTATCATCTAAAACACAACATGTATTGTGTGTCTTTTCAAACAATGACTTCTTTTCCTGCGAAAACAATTCACAAACACATAAACTTCAAACACTTCGTACGAAGTGAGCAAATATAAAATCATTATCGACCATTACACTTTGTGCGAAGTGGTACCAATCCTTTTACAATCTTTCACTCCGTGCGAAGTGACATCGTCGCTTCGTCCTAACTAACTTGAACAAAATTTATCAAACTTGATGATTTATCAAATTGAAGGTTCAAATACATACTACTAGTGCTGATAAGCCTGTGTCAATGTCCATTTTAAATTTTGTACATTCAGTTATTCTAGATCTGAGTTCAAAGGTTCAAGGAGCCGAATTCGATGATTCACGGTCTATTTGTGACATCCCGGTTTTTCAGGTATCTTAAACGCGCTACTTCACGGTTATTCATTCCTACGCTAAATTGATTCGGAGAATTTAATTACACGCTCGCAATAACTACGCTAACTTTTGAATGCATTGGGTAAATTACATGCTATGTGTTATTAGACGTTGATGAATTTTGGGAATTATTATATCACGTTTTGATTTCGCGATTATTAGTTTTATAAAAAATATATATATATAATAAATAAATAGCCGAACCGAACCGAACCACGAAACGTGTCGACCTTACCTCCTTGCGGCCCAAGGAACTAGCCTAAACTTGAGGCCCAAGTTACTCACCCAAACCCCCCCCCCACCCCTTTCCCTTTCTTTTCCTTATGCTATATAATGTATGCATGGGTTAGTGTTTTTTAAAAAAAAGAGCAAGAAACCCTAGACCCTAAGAAGCCGACGGCAGCCCCCCCCTCTCACGGTCGCAACTTCTTCAACCCCGGATTGATTCCAATCTTGTTCCCGGTTCGCTAATCAACATCGTATCAAGGTTAGGATTTTAATTGTTTTGCAAATCACATTAGGGTTTGTGAAATCTTGATCATGATTGTATGTATTTTTAGAATCATTGTTATGAAAAGTGTTATGATTTATGTTTAGTTAGGTTAATTGTGCGAGTTTTGCGATTGTGATGTTTGGATGAATACAAAAATCATAGGCTGCGTTTTAGTGATAAAAATCGTATTTTATGATTAGGGTTTGCATGGGTATTGATGTACATGATGATATGTGACAAATAAACCTGTTCTTGCTCATTGTTTTTTAGCGTCTTGATCGTTTAAGCGTGTTCTATTGCGATGAAAGTCGTAGGTTGCTGAATGGTATTTACAGCCAACTTCAATTGGCTGTAACTTGGTCATTATTTATCGAAAAGTGGATTTTCTGAAGCCTAAAACGTGTATTTTTGAAAAATGCTTCTAATGGCGCATGGGTTCCTGAAGTGGTTTGGGTCTCCACAGTTGTAACATGCTCGCATGGGTTGCATCATGGGGTAGTTGGGTTGGTAGTAGGAT
This sequence comes from Scalesia atractyloides, assembly GCA_947069175.1. Classification (NCBI taxonomy): domain Eukaryota; kingdom Viridiplantae; phylum Streptophyta; class Magnoliopsida; order Asterales; family Asteraceae; genus Scalesia; species Scalesia atractyloides. Next base: position 44,638,506 of record CAMTDV010000008.1, on the reverse strand, counting down.
TGGGCTATATGTTGTGCAGGTGGTGGAAGTAAAGGTTGTTGGGCTTGACCCACTATCTGATGGTGGGTTTGGGTTGAGGGTTGATTGCGGTTCATTCGTTGAAGCGTGCGACAAGTTTGAATAGTGTGACCCGCACGGCCACAGCTGGTGCAATGTTGGCAAGGAGTTTCAGGGAGGTGATGGTATTGCCAACGGTTGCATTTTGGGTATGGGCCGGTGTATGGCTTTTTAAAGGGTGCAGCTGTGGGAGCAATTTGGGTAATGGGTGCGGCAGTGATAGGAGGGTTTGTGTGTGTGACGGCAAAATTTCTGTTGTTTCGTTTCCTTTTACCAGCAAACTTTGAAGAGGAGACAGAATGATTTGGAGTTTGGGCCTCAATGGGGGCTTTCTTTTTCTCATCCTTGAATTTGCCGTTTCGGATGCGATTCTCAGTAAGTTCGGTAGCCAGTTCCATTGCGGCTTCAAGTGTTGCAGGCGAAGTGCTTGGAACCGAGTCTTGAATTTTCGAGGGGAGGCCTCGAATGTAGTGTTCAACCAAGCGGTACACGGGAGTGAACAGATTTAGGATCATTGGTTCAGTTCGAGAAATCTTTTGTTGTAGGAAGTGTGATCTCCTTCCTTTTGTTTCAACGAGTGGAATTCATCTTCCAACTTTTTGATTTCGCTTCTTGGATAGAAGCGCCTTGTTATGAGTTCCCTTAACTCTTCCCATGATAAGGCCATGGCATCTTCGACTCCTCGCTTACCCTTTTCTGTGTTCCACCAGGTAAGGGCTACTCCAAACAGTCTCCCTGTTGCATAACGTACCTTGCGATCCTCGGGACAATCACAATTGAGGAAGGTGTTCTCCATTTCTTCAAACCAGTGGAGGAGGGCAGTAACACCTTCGGTCCCTTCATACTTTGGGGGATCGCAAGATTTCAAGTGTTTGTAGGAGCACTTTTTGGAGTGAGGGTTGGCGACGCTCTGGTCTTCTTGATTGGGAGGGTTGATAGGATTTGCGGTGAGAGCTTGTTGAACTTGAATCACGATGTCAGGAAGTACCGCGGCCATTTGTTTAGCAATTTGAGTGGCCAAGCGTTCATTGGATCTTCCTAACTTTCTACCTCCACGTAGTTGCCTAGCTGACATCTACAGGAACATACATAGGAAGATTGTGAGTTTAAGAAGTTTTTAGGTGTCATGTGTCGTTAAAAGAATAAAAATAACATAACTATCAATAATGCAACTACATCCATCGGATGTCTTGGGTTTGCTCATGTTTGGGCCTCCAATGTCCCCCATACCATCGCCTGTATAGTCATGTGGGCCCCCATGACTATTGGCTTAGTAGGATTCCCATTGGTGTTGGCGGTTTAACACTCGCATCACCCGAATGAAAACCATGAAATATGATTGCGAGGTGTATGGTAGGAGGGTGTCCAGGTGTAGACACAATGACAACTCAAAGTGGGGTTAGCTCACACGACGTTTGGTATGGCATGCTTTGGCCTAATAGGTCCTTCGTACTCTCATCGTTAGTCCCCAGGTAGGCAAACTGGTCCTTTATTTTGGATTTATACGAATGCCAAGCCTAGACAGGATGTTCCGACTACCGGTACTCATACCCTTCCAGTTACTACATGCCCGTCATGAGAACTCACTTTGATGTGATTTGAAAAATACAAAAATCGTTGCAAAAATCATGTGAATTGTGAGGTGTGTGCTCTCATGGAAATGATATGTTATGAGGATATGATTCATGATGAGCATTGTATAATAATATGTACTTATGAACATGCTTGCATAACATTGAATGTAACAATAAACATAAAGCATATAAACATCATGAATTTTGTATTTAACGCATAAACAATTTTAAATTTTAATCAACTATAGTATAGGCTCTAAGGGTCTAATAACCTATCCTATATCCCTATAGTCATGGCTCTGATACCAATCTGTCACACCCCGACCCGCAGCAGAATAAGAGTCGGGGCATAATTGGGTTATCACCAAAGCTTATGATGTTTACTAAAATGTTTCATATTTATTAAATTCAAATTACAACTTAAATATTCAAATCAAATCCGTACAATTACAAGGAAATGAAACTAAGTAAAACAATCCAAAGCTTAAACTGATTTATTCTTCTAGGCCTTCCTATGTGTTTCTTGCCTCAACTGGATCACCTGTATCATGTGTAAAACGGGGGATATTTTGGGTCAACAAAAGTTGGCGAGTGAACCTTGATAAAACATTGTTATTAATTTCTTGTTGTATTTAATATTGAAAATTTGTGCAATAATCACATGTGAGCAAACATATATAAATAAACAATCACAAACCACTTTGGATGAGTATATAACATGAATGATGATGCATGTGAGATCAAGGCTCAATCAAACAGAGCCGATCGAATGACATGAATGATGATGTATGTGAGATCAAGGCTCAGTCAAACGGAGCCAATCGAAATGAGGCACCTGATACTCAACCCGTATCCCACGGGGAGCTGATGGGCCTAATGGAATGCATGCACTGAAAATGATAACTTCAATCTAAACATAATTCACACAACAATTGATACACATTTGTTCACGGATATGATGGATGCACAAGTGTTTAAATATAATAAGGAATTAAACGACACATGATACACCCCAAAATTTGATTAAAATGGGGAATTGGTAAAGATTCACTCACATTGGGTGCGTTCTTTGATGACGTTGGATGCGCACGAGTTTTGGGATTTGATCGACAAGGAAACTAACCTAAAATAATAACGAAATGGTTCGGTAAATAAATGGATTTTATTTGAGATTAATACTTTTAATTCATAATCTTAATAGGATTTTTAGATTTATTTTTGTGAGTTTAAGGACATTTTCTAACTTTAAAAATATTATTTTTAAGTATTTTTAAATAATTTTCTGATTAAATAAATGAAAAAAATAAATAAAAAATGTTGACTTTTTTTGACTCTGACCGTTGACCGGTCGGATTGTATTAATTATATGCGCTGAGTGAGGTTCGAACTCGGGATCTCTCGTATGCGTGCACGCAACTCTACCAACTGAGCTACGTGTCTAACCCGAAATATTCTCTGTTTTAATTATATATATATACTGATTAACTTTTATCTTATTTAGTTTATTTCGAAAATGATTTAAAATGGCCGAACCGACTTCAGTGACCCGGAGTCGAACTCGTGACGTTCGGTTCGAGTACGCACAGCCCAACCAGTTGGGCTGTGTGCTTAACTTGTTTAATTACTGAATTATATTATATTTATATACATCTTGAAAGGTGATCTGAATAGGTTTAAAAAGGATTGGTTTTATTTCTGAAATTCGGTAACGTGTGCGATTCGAACCCGTGACGTGCGTGTTATGTTGCACACAGTCCACCGCTGACTGTGTGTCTAACCCGGTTAAATATTCAGTTTTAATTAAACTTATACACATGTTTGACTTCGTCTTCTTCGTTTACAAAGACACAGAACAATGATGTCCGACTGTTCTTGTTTAAATCGGTCATCGAACATATAATTGATTGGAATGAAATGGATAAAGAGGGTTACGGAGTAAAATGTACCGAACAGAATGTTTTTCTCAGATTTCCGGCCAGAGTCGTCGGCTCTGATTGGTGACTTCCGTCTGAGTGAATCAATTAACGGTTTTGATCAACGAGTTGTGCAATTAAGTTACTAAATAAGGGATATCAGGGGGGTTTGATGATTGTTCCGATTCACAGCGAGACTTCGGAATTTCTAGCGATTTTCCAGTGAGTGCAGGAATTCCCAGCAACGTTGTCTGAGATATATTCTGGTTGAACGATTTATGTTAATACTTTCCTAATAATGGATTGCAAACAAAAGAGTCGAGAATTTTACCGATTTGAAGTAAGTCTCGGTTTTCCGGTGAATGTCCGGCGAATGCAGAGTATCTTCGGCAATGTGCTAAAGCTTCGAGAGATTGTGCGATTTTGAGCGAAAAGGTTACCAGAGGTTTGGGTGGGTATTTATAGGGAAGAACAGAATGTATTGAGTCCGAATTTTGGTCTTGATTCACGGTCAAAGTTTCTCCGGCAGTTACGACCGCAATTGACTGTTAGACGGCGGTTATAATCGATGTCGAAGTCGGTTATAGCGTTTTAGTCAAAAGGAAAATGGCTAAACTCGCGGATTGCCGGATTTTCCGGTGATTACGAGTTCTGCCACGCTGAGGTCCGGTTTTGAATTCGAGTTTTAATTTAAGTATTATTTAGTAATTTCACAAAGGAGTCATGTGGCAGAGCGGTGTGTTGTGCGTTTGAGTTTGTGGGCGACCCGGGTTCGAAACCCAGCGTCCCCATTTTATTTTTTTCTCACAATTTACGATTATTTATAAATTATAGTTTTTAAATTCCAATATAGTTATTAATTATGTATCCTTTAAAATTAGTTTGAGCAATAAATATGCAACGAAAAATTATAACTGGATATTCGATTAATAAACGAAGCGGGTTTTGGAAACCCGTTTTTGGATGGATGTTACAAAATTAACGTCATTAAACTACTCGGTAACTAAGTTAATGTTAATGTATGTTATGGTCACTAAGCAGCTATATCACGGAAGTCCTCGACAAACTCTCGGATCGTTAGTATTGGGTTAGATAGCGGGGAAATTATAAGTAGTACTACTGGGCCCGACAAGCCCCACCCGAGCTAGTTAGCTGACCGGGTATGGTCAACGGGCGATTAATTTGGCCTAACTTTCGCCATGGTCAGTGATAGGCCTGGCAACACGGAGGCACAACAGTCAGCTTCGATCGCGAACACTTATGTGACGTAACTTTAGGCTCGCTACCTACATGTTAACATTGAACTTAATTACAAACCAATATGATTATTATTCCGGGTTAGGAATAATGGAACCAATATCATTATTATTCTGGGTTAGGAATAATGGACCTAAATTGTTATCCCGGGTTAGGGATAACGGGGGAACAAACTTATAACCGAACTTGTGAACTTATAAAAACCTGTGAACTCACTCTTCTTTAATGTTGACACTTGTTTCTTTACATGTTTCTCAGGACGCTAGGAGAGCTAGGTGCACTCACTTGCATTGACCAAGACATATATTTATTGAGTCTCATTTACGAATATTGTTTGGGATTTTTGGTTTTTGGCGTTTATGTTGGCGCCCGTTACTTTACTTTACTTTAATGCTTCCGCACAACTTAGAAACTAATGCTTCCGCTTAACATTGAAACTAAACTAAGACAAATTGAAAATAATTATGAATGGGTGAACAAATGTTTTTGGAAAACGTTTAAATAAATCATATAGAGTCGTTCGATATTACTAGTGTCTCAGATTCTGGTCTGTTCACACGCCTCGCGGTAAAACTCCGCAAGTGGAAATTGAGGGTGTGACAGATTGGTATCAGAGCCTCTAGCTATAGAGAACCAGGTTTGCATTAAAAGTAGACCTAAACTATAGCTGATTACACGACACTAGACTTAGTTGGCACCGAACTGTGATATCTTGTTATGTGTTATACTACAACTGTTTTATGTAAGATATAAATGTATATTGTGATGCACGCAACCGGTAACTAACTACACAACCCAACAGGCAATGTCATCATCATCATCCAACAAACCTCTACAACCAAGGGCGCCGGGGAAGGCACCTATGGTCGAACCCTCACCACCTCATGGCGTGGAGACACGCTCAGCTGCTAGGAAAAGACTCGCTCTAGGAGAGGAGTCGTCCTCCCGTCTGACCACTGCTATCCCGGTCGAACCGGTTAGTTTGTTAGAAGTAGGGGACGACCTATTTAGGGATATGTTAAGAAAACAACAGGAACAACTAGAGAGAATGCCGAAAATGATCGAAGCACAAGGATGGATGATACGTCAACTAACTGGTAAAACTGGGAGGCTCGAGGAAGAGCAACATGAGAATAGGAAAGCTCGAAACATTTTAGCTAAGGATCTTCGTGCAGAGCAGCTGAGGGCTGACTGGCTCGAAGACAGAGTTCTTGAGTCTAGTTGGAGGATTCAAGAACTGGAGCAGAACCAAGCACCTGTCCCAGTACCCGCCCCAGCACCGGTCCCTCCAGCGCCGGTAGAGGAAGAAGAGGAGGACCCAGAGGAAGATCCGGAGGAAGAGGAGCTAGAACAGGAACCGGCTGTTGAAGTTGAAAATGCCGCAGAGGATGACGGCAACGATCGCGACTTGGGAGATGGAGACATAGAAGACTGACTCGTCTCGCCAATTCCCGCTTTGATTTCTTTAGTTTGTTCATTTTCCACTTATGTTTGAACTTGAAACTTTATAATTAACTGAGATGTTGGTTTGTATTTTGTGAGACATTGCAACTTATTTAATCGAATGTTCCTTTTTATTGTTTAATTACTTGGGTTGACATAACTTGTGTGATGATTGAAGTTTGGAGTATGATAACTATATTGGATCTATATACTTATCAGTGTGTGTTTGTGTTGTATTGCAAAGATCTGAAATGGCAACTGGACGTCGTGGAAACCTCAACATGACACCTGAAGAATTAGACGCAATGATCCAAGAACTCGTGAATGCTGCTCTGGCGGGTGTTCAAAACCCACCAGCAGGTAACCATTATTAAATTTTCATGGGAAAATCTAATAGTTGGGCTAGTAGACTTTCTCGCTGAATACGTATCCTCTGTCTTCAGGAGGGGGTCTTATCCCCTACAAGATGTTCCTCGATGCGAAACCGAGCAAATTCACGGGTGCAAAAGGACCCATAGGACTGGTCCGTTGGATTGAAAAGTCTGAATCGGTGTTCGAGATGTGCAATTGCCTTGAGCCCAATAAGGTCAAGTATGATGCCTCAACGCTGGAAGATGGGGCATTAACCTGGTGGAACGCACAAGTCCAGACGCGTGGACTTATTGCTGCGAACGCAATGGCCTGGGCCGAGTTTAAGGCCCTAATCAAAGAGGAGTACTGTCCGCGGGACAGAGTTCAGCAGTTGGAGCAAGCGTTATGGAACCACAAGATGGTAGGATCTGAAATTGAAGCGTACACGGCGAAACATCATGATCTGGTGTTCCTATGTCCCGACCTGGCTAACACCGTTGAAAAACGACTTGAGTTTTATCTTGGGGGTCTGGTCCCTGAGATCCAGGGCATGGTAATGTCTCGCAACCCTGCGATAGAACATTAAGCGATCAGGTTGCCGCACAAACTCACCGATAAGGCGGTGGAACAAAGGAAGTTGCCATCTCGGGGAGCAACTGAAGTTGTCCCCGATAATAAAAGAAAATTTGAAGACTCACCTGCTCAACAGTCTTCGTCAGCCCAACCACAACAAGGAAACCAGAAACGATTCAACAATTTTAACAACAATCGGGGTCTCAATAATCAGTCCGCCAACAACACCCAGAACACAAGCGGCTATGTGGGTCGAAAGCCGTAATGTAATCGTTGTAACCTCCATCATCACGGCCCTTGTGCCGGAAATCGCTGCCAACGATGTGGCAAAACGGGACATGCGGCAAAGGATTGTCGCGGGAAATCGTGTCTCGACAAAATCAAAATCAGCACCAGGTTCAACAGCAAGGTATTAACCGGGGGTGCTATCAGTGCGGTGGCACTACCCATTTCAAGCGAGACTGCCCGCAACTTCGCAACAACAACAACAATGGTGGGAACAACAACAAAAACAACAACAACAATCACAACCACAACAACAACAACAATAACAACAATGGAAATGGTGGCACAGGAGGTGCCAAAGGTCGTGCGTTCACGCTAGGCCGCGGAGAGGCCAGAAACGACTCTAACGTGGTCACCGGTAAGTTTCCTCTTAACGATCATTTTGCTACTGTACTTTTTGATACGGGTGCGGATAGGAGTTTTATATCTAAGTCTTTTAGGAAGAACCTAAATCTCACGCCTAAACCCCTAAAGACCCCTTACGTAATAGAACTAGCCGATGGTAAATCTGTAGATGTGACCCATTTAGTAACCGGCTGTCAACTTAAACTCGCGGGCCACACCTTTACCATTGATCTGATGACAACTACCCTGGGTAGTTTTGACGTGGTAGCCGGAATGGACTGGCTATCCGACGTTCGAGCTGAAGTTCTCTAATTCGAGAAAGCTATCCGTATTCCGCTCTCTAACGACGAAGTCTTGAGGTGCAAGGCGAAAAGGCAGGAGCCGTCACAAACATCATCTCTTACATGCAAGCTCAGAAGTATCTTCGGAGAAAGAACACCTTCGCTTTACTCGCACTGGTCACCGGCAGCCTAAGGACGAGAACGCGATTGAAGATATCCCCGTCGTCCGTGACTTTTCTGGTGTATTTCAAGAGGAGTTACCTGGTCTTCCACCACATCGACAAGTGGAGTTTGAAATCGAATTGGCTAACCATGCAACTCCTATCGGCAAGGCCCCGTACCGCCTAGCTCCAGCAGAGCTGCAAGAGCTGTCTACCCAACTTCAGGAATTGTTGGAAAAAGGATTTATCCGACCCAGTACTTCGCCATGGGGAGCTCCGGTCCTTTTTGTCAAGAAGAAGGACGTGACCTTCCGCATGTGCATCGACTACAGGGAACTCAATAAGGTTACTGTCAAGAACCGATACCCATTACCTCGCATCGACGATCTCGTCGACCAGCTTCAAGGGTCAAGCTACTACTCCAAGATTGATCTACGGTCTGGTTATCACCAGTTACGCGTCAGGGAGGAGGATATCTCTAAGATGGCATTTCGTACGCGGTATGGCCATTATGAGTTCTTGGTCATGCCCTTCGGTCTCACCAACGCACCCGTGGTGTTCATGGACCTCATGAATCGCGTGTGTAAGCCGTATCTCGACAAGTTTTTCATCGTGTTCATCGATGATATACTCATCTACTCTAAGGGTGAAGAAGAACATGCTGAACATCTACGATTATTGTTGGAATTACTTCAACAGGAGAAACTATATGCCAAGCTTTCAAAGTGTGATTTCTGGATTCGGGAAGTTCAGTTCCTCAGGCATATCGTGAATGAAAAGGGTATCCACGTTGATCCCGCAAAGATCGATGCTATCAAGAACTGGGAAGCACCCAGGACACCGACAGAGATCCGCCAATTTTTGGGTTTGGCTGGTTACTACATACGTTTCATCGAGTGATTTTCAAAGATCGTGCAACCGCTTACCACTCTCACCCAGAAAGGCACTAAGTATGCTTGGGGTGACAAGCAGGAAGCAGCATTTCAATTGCTGAAGCAGAAACTTTGCAGTGCACCCATTCTGTCCTTGCCGAAAGGGACTGATGATTTTGTGGTATATTGTGACGCTTCATTCAGGGATTGGGATGCGTACTCATGCAACGTGATAAGGTCATCGCGTATGCGTCCCGACAATTGAAGGTTCACGAGAAAAACTACACAACATATGATCTGGAATTGGGAGCAGTGGTGTTTGCGCTTAAGATTTGGAGACACTACCTATATGGAACAAAGTGCACAATCTACATGGATCACAAGAGCCTCCAGCATATCTTTGAGCAGAAGGAGTTGAACATGCGACAGCGTCGCTGGGTCGAACTCCTGAACGATTATGAATGTGCCATTCGGTATCACCCGGGTAAAGCTAACGTGGTAGCTGATGCCCTCAGTAGGAAGGAGCACTTGAAACCTCGTCGGGTATGAGCATTACAATTCACCATTCATTCGGGGTTACCCGAACAGATACGCGATGCGCAGCAAAAGAAAGCAGAAGGAAAAAACATTAAGGCCGAATCTGTGGGAAAGATGGAACGCGATTGGGAAGTAAAACCGAATGGTTCCCGATATTTCATGAATCGTATATGGGTACCTCTCTGCGGAGACCTTAGAAAGCTAGTTATGGACGAAGCTCACAAATCCCGATACTCTGTCCATCCCGGTTCGGACAAGCTGTATCAAGACCTTAAAGCCGCGTACTGGTGGCCCAACATGAAAGCGGATATAGCCACCTACGTTAGCAAGTGTTTGACTTGTGCGAAAGTCAAGGTGGAATACCAGAAGCCATCAGGGCTACTTCAACAACCTGAGATCCCAGTGTGGAAATGGGATCAGATCTCGATGGACTTTATCACTAAACTCCCGCGAACTCCGGGTGGTTGCGATACCATCTAGGTAATCGTGGATCATTCAACTAAGTCCGCACACTTCCTAGAGATCAAAGAAATAGATAAGATGGATAAGTTGACTCGCATCTACATTAAGGAAGTAGTTTCTCGGCACGGAGTGCCAACGTCCATCATCTCAGACAGAGATGCTCGTTTCACGTCCAACTTTTGGCAGTCACTTCAGAAAGCGTTGGGTACACGCTTAGATATGAGCACAGCTTATCACCTTCAGACGGATGGTCAAAGTGAAAGGACTATTTAGACCTTGGAAGACATGCTTAGGGCATGTGTGGTAGACTTTGGGAACAGTTGGGAAATCCATCTGCCTTTAGTGGAATTCTCGTATAACAACAATTACCATACGAGTATTCAAGCGGCACCGTTTGAAGCATTATACGGTCGCAAATGTAGATCACCGATCTGTTGGGCAGAAGTCGGTGACAGTCAACTCACATGTCCTGAGTTGATACTTGAGGCTACTGAAAAGATTGTGCAAATCAGAAACCGCATGGCAGCGGCACGAGATCGACAGAAAAGCTACGCTGATCAACGACGCAAACTGCTCGAATTTCAAGTAGGCGACCGCGTCCTACTGAAGGTGTCACCCTAGAAGGGTGTAATCTGTTTTGTGAAACGAGGCAAACTAATCCCACGGTACGTAGGCCCATTTGTGATCTTGAAGCGTATCGGACCCGTGGCATATCAATTAGACCTTCCTGCCGAACTCAGTGGAGTTCACAACGTTTTTCACGTGTCAAATCTGAAGAAGTGTCTATCAGATGAGACCCTAGTCATTCCATTGGATGAGATTCAAGTGGATGAACAACTGCACTTTGTGGAACAACCTATCGAGATCATGGATCGTGAGATCAAGACTCGAAGGCACAGCAAGATACCGATCGTCAAGGTTCGTTGGGATTCTAAGCGTGGACCGGAGTTCACGTGGGAAAGAGAAGATCAAATGAAAAGCAAATACCCACACCTTTTTGCAGCTGAGCAGCAATCTAACGTTACCACCAACTAAATTTCGGGACGAAATTCTTTCAACGTGGGGATGATGTGACAGCCTGGGAATTTCTTGTACCATTGCTAACAAACTGAATCTTTGTGCGTTGCATTCTACCATTGCTAACAAACTAAATCTTTGTGCGTTGCATTCTAAACCGCGTTTACTCAATTTTCGGGACGAAAATTCTTTCAACATGTGGATAATGTGACATCCCGGCTTTTCAGGTAACTTAAACGCGCTACTTCACGGTTATTCATTCCTACGCTAAATTGATTCGGAGAATTTAATTACACGCTCGTAATAACTACGCTAACTTTTGAATGCATTGGGTAAATTACGTGCTATGTGTTATTAGACGTTTGTGAATTTTGTGAATTATTATATCACGTTTTGATTTCGCGATTTTTATAAAAAAAAATATATATATATAATAAATAAATAGCCGAACCGAACCGAACCAGGAAACGTGTCGACCTCACCTCCTTGCGGCCCAAGGAACTAGCCTAAACTTGAGGCCCATGTTACTCACCCAAACCCCCCCCCCCTTTGCGGTCGCGAGCCCCCCCCACCCCTTTTCCTTTCTTTTCCTTGTGCTATATAATGTATGCATGGGTTAGTGTTTTTAAAAAAAAGAGCAAGAAATCCTAGACCCTAAGAAGTCGACAGCAGCCCCCCCCCTCTCACGGTCGCAACTTCTTCAACCGCAGATTGATTCCAATCTTGTTCCCGGTTCGCTAATCTTCATCGTATCAAGGTTAGGATTTTAATTGTTTTGCAAATCACATTAGGGTTTGTGAAATCTTGATCATGATTGTATGTATTGTTAGAATCATTATTATGAAAAGTGTTATGATTTATGTTTAGTTCGGTTAATTGTGTGAGTTTTGCGATTGTGATGTTTGGATGAATACAAAATCATAGGCTGCGTTTTAGTGATAAAAATCGTATTATATGATTAGGGTTTGCATGGGTATTGATGTACATGATGATATGTGACAAATAAACCTGTTCTTGATCATTGTTATTTAGCGTCTTGATCGTTTAAGTGTGTTCTATTGCGATGAAAGTCGAAAACAGGTTGCTGAATGGTATTTACAGCCAACTTCAATTGGCTGTAACCTGGTCATTATTTATCGAATAGTGGATTTTCTGAAGCCTAAAACGTGTATTTTTAAAAAACACTTCTAATGGCGCTGGATTCATATTTTTCTTAGGTCGTTTGCTATTTTTAAGTGGTCATTTAAGTGCAGCAGCTGAAGGTGCGTAAATTCTGAAAATTTGCTGGTTTTTTATCGAGTCGGATCTCATAATCTGTAGAGGGTTGGGTCACGAAATTTGTACAGTGACTGGAGATGGGAATTTCCGAAAAAATCCTTGGAATTTTGTTAGTTGGATGAACGATGATTTTTAAATAATTTTTCCTGTGGACTGCAGTCAGAAAGCGACGAATCTGATTGCAGCCTAGTATATAAATGTTTATAAATAATTGGTAAAGTTTTAGGACTTGAAAAGTTTACATAAAATTCTACAGTTTAGTTGACATCTCCTATAAAGAAATTGGAATTTTTAGAACGTTGGAACTATTTTATAAAAATCCTCGAAAACAGCCTAGTTATGAGCGTACAAGCTGAAACATGATAACTTCCGTATGTGTGTACCAAAGTGTTGTATGAGTTGATTTGTGTTTATGACAAGTTGGTCTGATCACTATTTTAGTATGATGATACTTTGCATGCATGATTGTGTTTTCGAATTTGTTATTATGTGTGCCGCATTGTGTGTTAGTTATGCGTAGGGTTTGTATCAGTGTATTCACACACTAACTTGAAATCGATTGACATGTTAGGACGCAATTAGCGGTCCCATCATTTGCTACTTCTGTGTTACACTAACCGAGCAATTAAAGGTGAGTTCACGGCCCCTATTTTATCCGGTTTTAAACAACAGGGGGAGAAACATGTAAACATTCTATAACTCTATCTTTTTACGTTATGCGAAATTAACGTCATTAAACTACTCGGTAACTAAGTTAATGTTAATGTACGTTATGGTCACCAAGCAGCTATATCACGGAAGTCCTCGACAAACTCTCGGATCGTTAGTATTGGGTTAGATAGCGGGGAAATTATAAGTAGTACTACTAGGCCCGACAAGCCCCACCCGAGCTAGTCGCGCTAGCCGACCGGGTATGGTCAACGGGTGATTAATTTGGCCTAACTTTCGCCATGGTCAGTGATAGGCCTGGCAACATGGAGGCACAACAGTCAGCTTCGATCGCGAACACTTATGTGACGTAACTTTAGGCTCGCTACCTACATGTTAACATTGAACTTAATTACGAACCAATATGATTATTATTCCGCGTTAGGAATAATGGAACCAATATCATTATTATTCCGGGTTAGGAATAATGGAACTAAATCGTTATCCCGGGTTAGGGATAACGGGGGAAACAAAACTGAACTTGAGAACTTATAAAAACCTGTGAACTCACTCTTCTTTAATGTTGACAATTGTTTCTTTACATGTTTCTCATGACGCTAGGAGAGCTAGGTGCACTCACTTGCATTGACCAAGACATATATTTATTGAGTCTCATTTACGAATATTGTTTGGGATTTTTGGTTTTTGGCGTTTATGTTGGCGCCCGTTACTTTACTTTACTTTGATGCTTCCACAAAACTTAGAAACTAATGCTTCCGCTAAACATTGAAACTAAACAAAGACAAATTGAAAATAATTATGAATGGGTAAACAAATGTTTTTGGAAAACGTTTAAATAAAACATATAGAGTCGTTCGATATTACTAGTGTCTCAGATTCTAGTTTGTTCACACGCCTCGCGGTAAAACTCCGCAAGTGGAAATTGAGGGTGTGACACTATTCGTGTTCCAATACCTTCACCATTGTAAGAGGTGTGTTAATCAACATCCCCAATGTCAAATTTGGTAGCACTTCATTTTAGTTTGTACAAAATCTTCAAATCGAACGAACAGTTCACTCAGTTCGTACCAAGCCGTTATGTTCACTTCGTGCAAACTGGGTTCTATTTATAGAGCAGTGGTCCACTTCGTACGAAGTGATCCACTTCGTACGAAGTGATCCACTTCGTGTGAAGTAGTATCCAGTCGTGCAATGTGGAATACAATTTTTTAAATTTTTACTTTTTGATGATTTTATTAGTTATAATGAGTCATTCGGTTGACCAAGTCCAAGTTAAAGACCCTAGTTAATTAATTTGTCTACCAAGTCCAACTTAATGACCTTGATTGAACACTTTATGAACAGATTCATGTTTTCAGGTAATGTTAAGTTTCAAATTAATGAACTTTTGATCGTTTCAAAACATTTTCTCATTTTAGATAAGTTCCCAACCATTTGTCCTATAGATTTTCCTCTACAAATAGCATCTTTGTACTTTTGAAGATCCGATTTCCATCATCGGTAGTCAAAACTAAGATAGAAATAAAATCATTTTGATTTTTCCAAAGTTAATGCTAAAACACACTGAAAATCTTTTTGGGTTTTTCTAAAATGAAATGCAAGCTATGTACAACATATTTTACAAACATATTTTTGTGAGTTTGTGTTAGGATCATATAAGTTTTTAAGACATACCACCAGTACCATTAACCTTTATTAGACTTTAAGTTCTAAACAAATTCACTTAGATTGTTATTTTATTTTTCCAATTAAACCTCTACACATTTCTCAGTTGATCCAAGGCACGTTACGTAATTTTAAGAACTTGCTTCATGTTCTCGCCTTTAGTAGATTGAAAATGTCAAACTCTTTCCTTAGCAGTGCTTTCTTACTTTTCCTCATTTGAGATCTTCCTTGGAACTTAAGCCTTAATGCGTTCCACAATGATTGAAAATCATCGTCATGCTGTAGAAGAGTCAAAATATCTTCTTTGATCGATTGTTGTAATATGTTCATCATTTTCTTTCATTTACGGACTTTTCTTTTTCAAGGGTGCTGAAAACTGACTCAATGTTTTCTCCAAACCATTTTAACCGACTCTTGCAGTATATTTATCTTCCATTGCAAACCAGCAACTAAAATGATTTGCTTGAACCTAATTAATGAACCTTTCATTCCGACCGTCATAGTCTTCTAAGTTCATCAGATTTGGAGGCTTCGTGATTGTCCCCATTTCATTTTCAAGATTCATGTTTTGTGCTGCTGTAGTTGTAGCGACGGATGTCGTGAATGCATTAAAGAACTCGTTTTCCAATTTTTTGATAAAATTTGATAAAAGTTGCTTTATGCGAAGCGAGGCTGGTACAGAGTGTAACTTCGTGTGATCTGAAATCAATCGGTAAAAATTCAGATTAAAATCTCACTTCATGCGAGTTGTCACCTCATGCGAATTGATGTTTAAACTTGACAAAATATGTCACTTCATGTGAAGTAATTGGTCACTTCATGCAAAGTGAGGTGTCAGATCGTGCGAAGTGGGTTTAAGATTTCACCTTTTTTGAAATTTTCAACATGAATCTGATTTTTTTAGCTCTGATCTTTTCAAGGGTTTTACTAGTATGGATTTTAAGTATTAAATTGAAAAATTAGTCCAACCAGTACATGAATTTGCTGAAAATTGAAAGAAAAAGAGAAGTATGAGTAGAATAGAAGTGTAGAATATTTATCAAGTCTTCAAATGAGGCCATCAGTAGCTCTGATACCACTTGCATCCATATAAGCAATGGACCAAATATGATTAACTAGTCCTAACAAGTGCGGAATCCATTTTATGAAAAGTGACAATATCAACATTACTTTCAAAGTATATTGTTTCATTAATGTTCAATGTGTGTACAATCCTGAAACAAAACATGCAGGGCTTTGTCGTACACTCTCCATAAACTGGTACAGACTCAACACATAACACACCTATATATAGACCAGGTCACTTTGTGCGAGCTGAGTCTTGCCACTTTGTACGAGTTGATCACTTCGTACGAAGTGGCCCTATTATATACTAAACAATAAGGAATATAACATTGAAGCCTTATTCCATCAGCACAAAGTGTTGTGCACTTCGTACAAAGTGAAGCAGTTAATTTCGGACGAAGCGAGCACACCTCGTACGAAGTGAAGACCTAACTCGTAAGAAGTGAACAAGTCTATAATTAGGGGAATTATGGTCTTGAGTCTATAATAGTTTTGCTGATTGGTATGGCGAAGCCCTACCCAGTTTGTTTCAGGATTGTACACGTATACTACATTAATGAAACAGTAAACTTTAAACGGTAATCTTGATATTCTCGCTTATTATAAAATGAGTTGCGCGCACTTTATAGCAAGTTAATCAGATTAGGTCCTATGCTTATTGGATAAGAAGATCCTACACTATCTTTTGACTTAGATGAGGAGGGTTGTTCCTCATCCGACAATTGATATTGAGTTTAAGATTTGATATAGAACTTATTTGTGGAACATGCAAATGATTCTGATGGAAAATTTTATTTGGATATTATGCTTTGTGGTTAATTCTTCTTTTAATTTACTTATGCCATTATGATGAATACTATGTGTTATATTATTCTCAAATTGTATTTGGAGAATGTAAAGACAATGAGCGGACGTGGCGGAGGACGTGATGGAGCCAACTTGACTCAGGCTTAGATTCAGGATTTGATTAATGCACGGGTTGCCAAAGCTCTATCAGCATACCCGGGAGGTAAACAACCAGTCTGTACTACTCTAGGATATTTGAATCCGATTTCTTTGTCATCTTAACTCTCCTATTCTTATCCGCTTTGCTTTTAGGATACAGGTCAACCTGCTCAACCTTGAGCCTGCACTTTTAAAACGTTTATGGATTGTAAACCTCGTTTCTTCAATGACACTGAAGGAGTAGTAGGTCTTTTACATTGGATTGAGAAGGTAGAAGATGTTTTTGAGATGTGTGACTGCCCTGCCAACAATCAAGTAAAGTTTGCAACCACTACCTTAGAAGGGAATGCGCTATCCTGGTGGAACGTGCAGTTACAGATGCTTGGATTGGTGGCTGCCAATGTTACCCTATGGAATGACTTCTAGGATCTAATGAAAGAAGAAGATTGCTATTCAGACGATATACAGAAGCTTGAAGTGGTGTGTTATAACCTTAAGTTGGTCCAATAATTTAGCTGGTCTTTGCCCTAATTTGGTGGAGCCTGCTTACAAGCGAATCGAGCTTTATCTTAAAGGTTTAGCCCCTGAAATTCAAAGCTTCATGACCTTAGCCAATCTGCCTACGCTTCAATGGGTCATCAGGTTAGCTCATAGAAATACAAACCAAGTGGTCGAGCAAGGCAAGCTGCCCAAGCGGAACAATGCTGTTACTAACACTTATAGCGACAATAAGCGCAAGTGGGATGGAAACCAAGGCAAGGGTTCTAGCTCCTCTCAACCTCAATCGCACCAAGAAAGTTTTAAAACAACAAGGGCTCTACTCAATACTCTCCAACCAATTAAATTCAGGGTGGTTATAAGGGAATCGGCCAAAATGTGACAAGTGTATTTTCACCATAATGGGCAATGTGAGAAGAACCACTGTCAGCGGTGTGGTAAGCCGAAGCACGTGGAAAAGGATTGTAGAAGCCCATACCCGATAAGGCAGAATCAGCAGCAATAGTAGCCGACTCACTAGAATCAAAAGCAACGATGTTTAGGGCATTTTAGGAGGGATTGTCCCCAATTGAACTAAAACCGCAACAACAACAACGACATTGGAAACAACAGCAACATGAACAACCACAATGACGAGAATGGTGCAAAAGGTCGAGCCTTTGCGATTTGCTCGGTGGAAGCAAGAAACACGGGTAAGTTCCTTCTAAACGACTCTTTTGTTTCGGTACTTATTTATTCTAGCGCGGACCGTAGTTACGTTCCACGAACTTTAGTACATTACTTAGGCTTGCCCCAACTTCTCCTGACCGTAAGCAGAAAGTAGAGCTAGCTAACGACAAATCTCTTGAGGTAACACGTATTCGTTGCAACTTTTGTTTGCAGTTAACTAGTCATAAATTTGTTATTGACCTCATCCCTATCACTCTCGGTAGTTTTGATTTCGTAGTCGGGATGGATTGGCTATCCCTAAATCGCGCGGAGATTCGTTCCCTGAAAAGGTTGTCCGCATCCGTGTTCCTAATAGTGAAACCCTTGATATTCGATGCAAGAAGGGTGGCAATATGGTAAGCATTATTTCATTCATGAAGGCTCAGAAGTTATCGATGCAAAATGTCTATAGCCTACGTCTTAGTGTCATGTCGTGTCATTGTAATAGGGCTTTGATGTTAGATTTCATGTTTTGATGTATATACTGTACAGTTCGCACGAACTGGTTAATCACTTGGTACGAAGTCAGTCACTTCGTTCGAAGTGAGTCCACCTCGTGCAAAGTAAAGACTCAACTTGTGCGAATTAGCATAGTCTATAAATAGGAGAGTTGTGGTCTTGAGTCTGTAACAGTTTTGTAGAGTGTATGGCATACCCCTGCATAGTTTGTTTCAGGATTGCACACGTTTACCACATTAATGAAACAGTAAAATTTAAACACTAATCTTAATATTGTCGCTTGTTATAAAATGGATTCTCACATGTTATAACTAGTTAATCAGATTAAGTTTTGTGCTTATTGGATTACAAGATCCTACAAGTAGTATCAGAGCTACGGAGGGCCTGATTTGAAGACTTGATCAAGATTCTACACTTCTATTCTACTCATACTTCTCATTTTTTCACTTTTTCACCGATTTCATGGACAAATGGACTGATTTCTTAGTATAATACGTAAAATCCATTATAGTAAAACCCTTGAAAAGATTAGAGCTTAAAACAATCGAATAATGACAAAATTACAAAAAGTGAGTTTTTAACCTCACTTCGCACGATCTTATACCCTAACTTCGCATGACGTGAAGTTTTGTTACTATTGAAATTTACACTTCACACGAAGTGACTTTCAATAAGAAGTGAAGCTTTAATCATAGTTTGTCTTTGTCTGATTTTAGTTCGCATGAAGTGTCACTCCGCACAAGATTCACTTCGCACAAAGCAATTTTGACAAATTTTCTCCGCAAAATGGAGAACGAATTCTTCAATGCATTTGCAACATCCGCCATACAAATGCCGCAACACAAAACATGAATCTTCAAAAAGAAATAGGGACTATGACAAAACCCCCGAAACTGATGTGCTTAGAAGATTACCGTAGCTGGATCAAAAGATTTGTGAATTGGGTGCAAGCGAATTATCTAAATAGTTGGTATGCAGTTAAGGAAAAATATACTACACCAATGGGAGAGAAAAAATTGAAAAAACACTGATGCAGTTTACATCAACAGAGAAGGATAAATTCATAAATGAAAAGAAAATGTTAAACATTCTTCAACAAGCTATTACAGAAGATATTTCGTCTGTGTTTCAAAACGATGGTGATGCTCAGTTACTTTGGAATGCATTGAGAGTGAAATTTTAAGGAAGTACTCAGATGATAAAGAGTAAAAAGCGTCCTAAAGAGGAGGTTGACATATTCAATCTATTAAAAGATGAAAGCATGAAATAGCTGATCGAGAGGTACTATCATCTTGTGGTTGAGATGAAACGGTATAGATAAAGATAATGCAGAGTTAGTAGACAAACTTGCTGATGCATTACCCGAACGTGAATGGTCTACTTATCTTACGATCTTGAAAAATAGCCCGAAATACAGCACAATCAATTTGTCAAGATTTATCGAAAAGTTAGAAGGTCATGAGTTGGAGATGCAGAAAATGGAGAAAACAAAAGGATCGCATATTCAGCAAGATGTATACTTGTATTACAAAGAAAGTTCTATAGCAAACACTCAAAGTCTAAAGATAAAGACAGCCTTTAGTGTAAATATTTCTTCAAGTTCGTCTTCAAACAAATCAGGAGGTTTTCAGTCCATCACTAGCCTAATTCTCCTCAAACACCGTAATCCTCACAAAGCTTGAATAGTTTTTAGAGCGGCCTAAGAACTCAAGCCAATTCAAACCAGCGGATTCTACAATGCAACATTGAGGTGAATCTAGAAAAAGTAAAATGCTTCAATGAACAAACTACTAAGCAACACATGGCATGCTTGCATCCGTGCTAGAATATTATCAAAGTCAAGTAGCCGGAAAGATCGAGAATCCAGATATAAGAAAAGAAGACTATGATCAGATTGATTCGGAAGAATTGGAATTGATATATATAAAGGAGTGCATGGCGTCAATTGTTCGAAGGGCACAACGCTTTATGCTGTAACACCCTGTAAAATCATGTCCAATAGTATAGTGACACGTATTGTATTTTAAATATAGTCTATTAAAGACCAATAAGGACTAAAGGTGTCAACATGCTCAAATTGAGCCTCTGACAGTCCAATGTCAACATGCATAAATAACAAGCCTCTGAGTGACTGGTATGTCAACATTCTTAAGTTTGGCCTCTGAGTGACTGATACGTCAACATGCCCAGTCTCTGAGTGACATCGGAGTCAACATGATTATATTAGGCCTTTGAGTGATCCTTTGCGAAGTCCTAACTCTCATACGTGCCACTTGTTGAACGAGAGGGTTCAATTCTGTAAATATGTGAAAGTTAGATAATGGAGGTATTAAAACTGTCAACATGTTAATTTATACCTCTGAGTGACCTTTTAACGAACCGAGAGCTCGACAATGTCCGGGCATAATCCCGGATATGCCAAGTATCGCCACGGAGGGCTAAAAGTGGCAAATAGGTGTTTAGAGGCTTTATAAATTTAAGGGGGTTAAAGTGTCAATTTTTGAAACTGCTAAGGGCGGTCGCGGGCCGCGAGAGACCTTACCTGGGTCTCTTGCGGGGCGTGAGAGAGGCTCTGCTGGAGAAAGTTTTCTTTGCTTCAAAACAAAAACGCCAAAACCATTAAATTGAAACCATGGCTTCCTAAACTACTATGCCACGTTTTAGGACACTTGTAAGCTTCCTCTTACACCCCTAAACACCTGGCTTCACCTCTTTTGAGTTCTCCAACTATAAATAGGTGATTAAGTTCACCATTCCAACTTGCACCTTTCTCATTCATTTACTCTCTCCCTCCTATAGAAGTTCCTAGCTATAAGGAGGATCCAACATAGTTTTTTTGCACCCTAGGAATCACTGGTTAGTGTTCCTTCCTTTTACACCATACCCATCTTTCCCATTCCCATTCTTGCCATGAAGATTTTAACCCTAACCATTACTTTAACATGCCTCCAGCCGATCAAAATCAGTTGGACAAGCCAAACCCTATGGAAGAGGACTCTGACCTGGAAATGCCGCCGTCGGGATCGAATACGCATCCCATAGAAATTTTAAGCCATTCGAATTCTTATGCCGGATCGCCTCACCAAGGTCCTAATGAGTGAGACCAATATTGGAACCAATTCACCTTCGCCCACACTCCTTCTCATCACTTTCAACCAGCCCCTGTTCATGAAGATGTCCACATGGAAACAGTGGACCAGCCTCAACCACCATCCGAACCACCTAGGAGGAAGCATGGAGCACGTATGTCAGTACGTGCAGGACAAAGGTCGGGTTCGCTACCACCTTTGCCTAATTCCTACCCCACAATTCAAAAGGACCCACAAATGGTTGGACCCTCTAACACCTTACCAGTGGTGGAACCAACACCAACACCTATGGTTCAACCACCACCATCGGGTTATACTAACCCAATCCCCACATATCCAGATATGTCTAGATATGATCCTTTTAACCCATCTACACTGGAAGACTATCAAGCTTGGTCGCAAGACCCCTACATGCAGGCGGTTATACACAATGCACTTTACCCGTCTCCTTTCCCACCTACTGGATATCCAACTTATGGGTATCAGTATTCGGTTATGCCACAACCACAACCTCCACCACCACTTGAGGCCATTAATGAGGCCTTAGAAAGAATGAAAGAAATTCAGCAGCAAGCGGAGAAAACGGAGAAGAAAACGAACAAATTCTTCAAGAAACTCTCCAAGTTGGTCAAGGGAAAGAAGGACGAGTGAAGTCTCTTCTAAATATATGTAGTCCCTTCAAGGACATTGTATTTCTTTAGTCCCTGCATGGACATTTTTATTTTTTTAAAAGTCCTTGCATGGATAGTTTATATCATTTTTCTAGTATTGTAATTTCTAATTTGAAATTTAACGAAGTATTTGGAAATGTATTCATCCTCTTGAAAACAAGCGTCTCGATTTTACTCGAAATTTATGCTCTGTTATATAATTCCAAAAGACCTTAATAGATTTGATTATGCCAAGTGGCGTAGACCACATATTGGCCAAGAAATGATAGTTAAGTACGAATGGGTCTTCTATCAGGATAGTTAAGGGAATTTATCCTTCTATCTAGAGGTAAGGGACTAGGTCCAAACCTCCAAGGTCATTAAGGTCGAAGGTGACCGGGACCATTAATGAATCATTAAGGTAATTATGTTAACATTAAAAAATGTTCATACTCTTGGTAGTGTGACATGAGAAACCACACTAGCCATCAATAGGACAGGCTGATATGCAATATACATCTGTTATGATGTAGACCAATGTGCCCAATTTAGGTCCAATGGGGCTGATATGCCATATACATCTTTTATGATGTAGGCCAATGTGCCCAATTTATGTCCAATGGGACAGGCTGATACGCCATATACATCTGTTATGATTTAGACCAATGTGCCCAATTTATGTCCAATGGGATAGGCTGATATGCCATATACATCTGTTATGATGTCGGCCAATGTGCCCAATTTATGTCCAATAGGATAGGCTGATATGCCATATACATCTGTTATGATGTAGGCCAAGGTGCCCAATATATGTCTAATGGGATATGCTAATATGCCATATACATCTATTATGATGTAGGCCAATATGCCCAATTTATGTCCAATGGGACAGGCTGATATGCAATATACATCTGTTATGATATAGGCCAAGGTGCCCAATTTATGTCCAATGTGACAGGCTGATATGCCATCTGTATTATGTCCTAAGTGACAGGCTGATGTGCCATATATATATATATATATATATATATTATGTCCAATGTGATCGGCCAATGTGCCCAATTATTATGTCCATTAGGGACCAGCCTATGAGCTATATAATTGTCAATGATGACAATGACAGTTGTGACATTGCAATCCACTGTCCAATAATATATGGACTACGTCCAAATTCTAATTTGCCTATGATGGTCCTATTTAGACCTAGGCCAGATATAGATATGTTAAGCCTAATATTTGTGATGTTATTTACACTAGTATAGGCAATGGATTGTGATATCCAATTTTGAAAGCCGATATGGTTGATACACCATGGCCTAATGAAGTTTTATTTGTATATAGAATCCAAGACATAAAGATGGCTAACTCAAATGAAGCACAAAGTAGCCACCGGAATGTTAATTCTAATAAAGCCGAAAACAAAGATATTGATGATGATAATTTTCAAGCTCGCATTGATGCGCTGTCGAAAAGGCCATGGGAAAGGCCATAGAAAGGCTTAGAGAGTCGAGTGCCACTCGCTCTAGAGCATTATCTATTCCACCATCTTCAGCTCATAAGGAGAGCTCAGTTCACTCTTCCAATGCAAAGAGTGAACCAAAGAAAATAGATTTTACTGAAAAGTCCCGTTCTGTTAAAGATGGATGTACCTATAAGTACTTTGTCTCTGTTAACCCCCGAGACTTTAAAGGGGAAAAAGGAGCTGTAGAAGCCCTAAAGTGGCTAGACGAGATAGAAACGATTGTAGATATCAGCAATTGTGCTGATAAGGATGTGGTCAAGTACGTATCACAATCCTTCAAGGGCGATGCCCTATTATGGTGGAAAGCCATGATCCAGTTTACAAGTAAGGTACACCTGTATAATTTGAGATGGTCCAAATTTGTGGACCTTGTTAAGGAAACTTACTGCCCACCGCATGAGGTGGAGAAATTAGAGACGAAATTTTGTCTCTTTCAAAGAAAAACCTAGATTGTCGGAAGTACGTTTCTGACTTTAACTCCCTATCTAGGTTCGTATCCTATTTGATCACCCCCGAATCCAAATGCGTTGCACGTTTTATAAATGGGTTGGCGCCCGAGATAAAGGGCATGGTAAAGGCTGCAGAGCCTAATACCTATAGGTCTGCTGTAGACCTATCTCTTTCCCTCACCCTTCATTTTGTAAGACAAAGGTCAGTTAGGACTGAAACTGACGGAAAGAGGAAACGGGATGATAATACCTCCCAAAGACTTAAAAAGAAAGGAAATTCGGGTTCAAGAAGAACCAGCACGGGTCTAATGACAAACCTCTATGCAAGAACTGTAAATATAGACATTGGGGACAGTGTAGTATAAACCCACAAACTAAACCTTGTGGTATCTTCAAAAGAAAAGGGCATAAGACCTTAGATTGCAAGGATCTTAAGGATGCAGATTGCTACAACTGCAATGAAAAAGGGCAGATAACGTACAATTGCCCCAAGAAACCCAAAAGTAATGATGCAAAGCCTGGAGAGGCCAATAAGGGGAATGCTCGTGCCTTTCAAATGAATGCCAGGGAGGCCGTTATTGACAACAACGTCATAACAGGTACATTCCTCATTAACAATATTTACGCTAGAGTTCTTTTCGATTCGGGTGCGGATAAATCATTTGTTGACCATAAGTTTAGTAAACTATTAAACCTGCCCATAAGAACTCTAGATAAAACTTATGAGATAGAACTTGCTGATGGAACGATAGAAACAGCATCTTCCATTGTTGATGGATGCTCTATATCCATTAAGAATCATTCCATCCCTATCTCTCTTCTGCCAATGAAATTGGCGGGGTTCGATGTAGTTTTAGGCATGGATTGGTTATCTCATAACCAAGCCCGCATTGCTTGCAATAAGAAACACATTGAAATCAAAACCCCATCTGATGAAATGCTCACCATCCTTGGAGACTCACACTATGGACTGCCAGACAAGGTATCGTTATTTAAGGCATCCAAGTGTTTGAGAAGAGGCTGTGTCATCTACATGGCACAAGTCACCATAACGAGCCTAAGCCAAATATGGAAGACCTCCAGGACATCTTAGAGTATCCCAATGTATTCTTAGAAGAATTACCAGGCCTCCCTCCAGACAGGCAAGTGGAGTCCATATTACACGAGGATCAGCACCCGTAGCTAGAGCTCCATAGAGGCTAGCACCAACGGAAATGAAGGAATTGAGGACACAGCTAGACGAACTCTTGGACAAAGGCAGTCCATTGTTTGTAAAGAAGAAAGACGGTTCCATGCGAATGTGCATCAATTACCGAGAGCTAAACAAGTTAACAATCAAGAATAGATATCCTCTGCCTAGGATGGATGATTTATTCGACCATCTTTAAGGGGCTAGTTACTTTTCCAAGATCAATTTGAGATCAGGATATCATCAGCTGAAGGTTAGAAGTGAAGATATTCCTAAGACTGCCTTCAGGACCCGATATGGTCACTTTGAATTCTTAGTGATGCCTTTTGGGCTCACAAATGCGCCTGCAGCATTCACAGATCTCATGAATAGATTCTGCAAGCCATATCTGGATAAGTTTGTCATTGTCTTTATAGACGACATACTTATCAACTCTCGTAATCAAGCCGATCAAGAGAAACATCTTCGGTGCATCTTAGAACTGCTAAGGCAAGAGAAGCTTTATCCAAAATTCTCTAAGTGTGAATTTTGGCTTAGAGAGGTCAAATTTCTTGGACACATGGTAAGTGAGCAGGGTAGCCAAGTGGATCCCACCAAAATTAAAGCCATCATGAATTTGGAAGTACCCAAAACCCCATCAGAGATTCGTAGATTTCTAGGATTGGCTGGTTACTACAGGAGGTTCATTGAGAACTTTTCAAGAATAGCTACTCCTTTAACTACCTTAACGTGTAAGAATGTTAAGTATAATTGGGGTCCATAGCAACAAGAATCTTTTGAGATTCTTAAACACAAGTTGAGCAAGGCTCCTGTGTTATCCCTACCAAAGGGTGTTGAAGATTTTGTAGTCTACTGTGATGCATCGCACACCAGTATGGGTGGTGTGCTAATGCAAAAAGGCAAAGTGACTGCCTATGCATCACGACAGTTAAAGGTGCACGAAAGGAACTACACCACCCATGATTTGGAATTGGGTGCCGTTGTATTTGCACTAAAATTGTGGAGACATTACTTGTATGGCACAAAGTGTATTATATACACAGACCATAAAAGTTTCCAGCATCTGTTCAACCAGAAAGAATTGAACATGCGACAACATCGATGGATGGAAATGCTTAATTACTATGATTGCGAGATTCGCTACCATCAAGGCAAAGCAAATATAGTTGAGGATGCCTTAAGTTGCAAAAAACGAGTTAAACCTATAAGGATTGAGCTCAGAAACAACTTAAGTGAGAAGCTACTAGATGCGCAGAAGCAAGCTTTATTAGAGGCTAATATCCCTAATGAGGAATTAGGCAGAACTATTGATTAGTTAGCGCCTGGAAAAGATGGAATCCTTCGATTTAATGATAGGATATGGGTTCCAGTCTTTGGAGGACTTAGAGATCTAATCCTCCAAGAAATGCATAGTTCGAGATACTCAGTTCACCCGGGGAGGTGACAAGATGTATCAAGATCTAAAGAAGAATTATTGGTGGATGGGTTTGAAGAAATCCATAGCCACTTATGTAGCTAAATATCTGACGTGTTCGCAGGTTAAAGCCGAACATCAGAAGCCATCAGGACTTCTACAACAACTGGAAATTCCCACATGGAAACGGGAAATGGTAACTATGGACTTGATTACCAAGTAACCCACGACCAAAAGTGGAAATGACACTATTTGGGTCATTGTGGATAGGCTGATCAAGTCAGCACATTTCTTGCCAATAAAGGAAACGTATAATGCAGATAAATTGGCTAAATTGTATGTTGACAAGATTGTGTCCTTACACGTTGTGTTGGTATCTATTGTATCTGACAGAGATACTAGATACACATCCCACTTTTGGAAAAGTTTCCAACAATCTTTAGGCACACGATTAAATTTTAGTACAGCTTACCATCCGCAGCTGATGGTCAAAGCAAGCGTACTATCCAAACACAGGAATACATGCTTAGGGAATGTGTGATTAATTTAGGTGGAAGTTGGGATGACCACTTACCCCTAATAGAATTCTTCTACAATAACAGCTATCATACTAGCATCAAGGCTGCTCCTTTGGAGGCCTTGTATAGGAGAAAATGTAGAACGCCCGTATGCTGGGTAGAAGTTGGGGAAGCCCAACTATCAGGACCAGAGATTGTCCTGGAGACCACGGAAAAGATTGTGCAAATCCGTGATCGTCTCAAAGTTGACAGAGATAGGCAGAAGAGCTATGATGAGAAGAGGCGTAAACCTCTTAAGTTCCAATTAGGGGACAAAGTCATGTTGAAGGTATCACCATGGAAAGGTGTGATGCGCTTCGGAAAGAAGGGCAAGTTGAGCCCCAAGATATATGGGACCATTCGAGATAGTCGAATGTGTCGGCACTGTGGCTTATAAGCTCATATTGCCAGAGGAGCTAAGTGGTATCCATGATGTATTCTACATATCTAATCTGAAGAAATGTCTAGCTGATGAGTCGCTAGCAATATCACATAAAGATGTGCAAATTGATGAAAATCTGAGATAACTGAGAAACTGATTTTGATCGAGGATCGACAGGTTAAGAAGCTCCAAAGAAAAATGATACCTATAGTAAAGGTTAAGTGGGACGCTTTTAGAGGTCCCGAGTATACATGGGAGGTTGAGTCCACTATGCGACAAAAGTACCCCCATCTTTTTGAATAAAATCTCGAGGTCAAGATTTCTTTTAAGGGGGTGAGGATGTAACGCCCTATAAAATCGTGTCCAATAGTATAGTGACACGTGTTTTATTTTAAACATAGTCTATTAAAGACCAATAAGAACTAAAGGCATCGACATGCTCAAATTGAGCTTCTGAGTGACGGTCCGATGTCAACATCCATAAATCACAAGCCTCTGAGTGACTGATATGTCAACATGCTTAAACTTGGCCTCTGGGTTACTGATATGTCAACATGCCTAGTCTCTGAGTGACATCGGAGTCAACATGATTATATTAAGCCTCTGAGTGATCCTTTGTGAAGTCCTAACTCTCATACGTGCCACTTGGTTGACGAGAGGGTTCAATTCTGTAAATATGTGAAACTTGGATAATGGAGGGATTAAAAGTGTCAACATGTTAATTTATACC
Organism: Scalesia atractyloides; assembly: GCA_947069175.1. Taxonomy (NCBI): domain Eukaryota; kingdom Viridiplantae; phylum Streptophyta; class Magnoliopsida; order Asterales; family Asteraceae; genus Scalesia; species Scalesia atractyloides. Next base: position 44,610,109 of record CAMTDV010000008.1, on the reverse strand, counting down.
TCTGAGTGACCTTTTAACGAAGCGAGAGCTCGACAATGTCCGGGCATAATCCCGGGTATGCCAAGTATGGCCACGGAGGTCTAAAAGTGGCAAAAAGGTGTTTTAAAAGGTTTTTCGAAGCTTTATAAAGTTAAGGGGGGTTAAAGTGTCAATTTTTGAAACTGGCTAAGGGCGGTCACGGGGCGCGAGAGACTTTACCTAGGTCTCTCGTGGGGCACGAGAGACCTTACCTAGGTCTCTCGCGGGGCGCGAGAGAGGCTCTGCTGCAGAAAGTTTTCTTGGCTTCCAAACAAAAATGCCCAAAACCATTAAATCAAAACCATGGCTTCCCAAACTGCTATGCCACATTTTGAAACACTTGTAAGCTTCCTCTTACACCCCTAAACACTTGGCTTCTCCTCCTTTGAGTTTCCAACTATAAATAGGTGCTTAAGTTCACCATTCAAACTTGCACCTTTCTCCTTCATTCACTCTTCTCCCTCCTTTGGAAGTTCCTTGCTAAAAGGAGCACCCAACATAGTTCTTTTCCACCCTAGGAATCACTGGTAAGTGTTCCTTCCTTGTGCATTTTCGTTTATAGGCTTTTATAGCCAAAAGTCAAGCGTTTACAGAAAACCCTTTGACTTTCGGTTAAGACCATTATGGTCCAGCCATTGTTCTAAATGAACATGGATAACTGATCGTTATAAGGTAGGTGTTAGTCCCTATAAAGGTTACATCCTGAAGATCACGTTTGCTAGTCCAATTGACGGGTCAAAGTTTATATATTAAAAAGTCAAACAGGTCGTTTTTTGAAAAATCATGAATTTATCTTATATATGTTATGTAATCTGCTTTGACACTGAAACAAGTTGGTAATAATTATTAGAACATGTAAGAACATGTTCGGCTCGTTAATTTCAGTTCTAGGGTCTGTTCGCAACCGAAAGTCGCAAAGTTTGACTTCTACTTTGACTTTCGATTCTTAACCGATTTAGATTAGTTACCTACTGATCTAGAGTTGCATTATGATCATATTATAATGTAGCATAACCCTCTGAGGTTATATTACTTGATAATAATCAGAATCCAAGTTTATGCGCAAGTTCCATAATTATGCCATTTTTGACCAAAATGTCCTTTTTGCATAAAATAGAATTTTAAATGGTAGTGAACTTGAAAATGAGTTTTCTACTAATGTAAAGTAGGATTATTTGGGATGTTAAACCAAGTTATAAACTGAGTTTTCAAACAGGTCCTTAAACCATGTCGATAAATGATGATTTTAGCCCTTGTGGCTTAGAAAATAGTTTTAATCAAATCTTTTCAAGGTAAATCATTTACCTACGGATATGTTATATTAAATACATATTTAAACATTTTAATCTGACCTTAATTCATAAACATCGGATAAAGACGTCATATTACGACATAAGCGCTGTTTCGGCGCAATGTATGGTTTTAAACCATATTAATCGACCAAAACTTGTTACCTACTGATTTTAAAACTTATCTTAAACATACTTACAGGATGTATATGTTATAAACTCAAAATCTCAAATAATTTATAAACTATGTGTAAAATGACCAAAATGCCCCTTCAGTGCATAGTTTGGTCATAAAAGATAAATTACACAAATAATTGGTATCCTACTGATATTATATCATAAATAAATTATTTTTCCAGAATACTTACAACAGTCACATTAAATTATATTAAAGTTCCTTTTCTACGGTATAAAATTACCAAAATGCCCTTATGAGGCACAGTTTCGTTTTAAAACCTTAACGGGCATATAAGTTTATATCCTACCGATATTATAACTTATTGAAAATGCAATGGCATATAGAAATTGTCCAGGACTTATCCGGTTACCCATTATCGCTTATAAGCATACGGTTGATTATACATAACTAGTTTACGAAATTCAACCGAAACGGATTTAACCTTATCATTTTAATCTCAAAATCCAGGATGTTATCAAGGTACTTTTTGGGATTAAACCGCATTCTATGCAATAAATGTTTAATCTAGCGTCATACGTTTTGATCAAGCACGCTAGTCGGTCTAAGTCTATGACTTAAATATGACCGTTAGTATTTAATTGGTTAGTTTATGCCATAATTCAGATTAGAGACTTGCGGTAAATGCTATCTGCACTTAGTACTTTTATGTATGACTGAGTTATTAAAATTAAAGAAGACTAGCTCAGGTAAATACTCTCAACTTATTTCTCTTATACGGGCTTGGGTTACGGTAAATTATTACCGCTTGGTCGTAAATGGGATCAATCGAATGCCGGATTGTGGCTAGTAAATCCGCATATTCTGTTTTAATCAGTTTTGTTTGAAAACTTAAACATCGGGGGTTAACTACCATGTCATGGATATCCTCGGTTCATTACAATAGAAATGGCCATGACCTTAGCGAGGGTGAAGGCAAACACCCGATAGACGCTGAATAATGCATTCCCACAAGGTTGGGAAGAATTGACTCCTTCGTGAGTCCAAAGTGGTGTGTACGTTAATCATGTCTCGGTTTTCATACCGGGCCTTGTATGTATAGACAAACTTTTAAATCTGTTAACAAGGTTGGACGGTCAACTTTCATAAGTTATAAAAGCTTTTGTGCTGATACACACTTAAAACATATTCAATGTTTTCAAAATGAGCAGTTGGGTGTATTACCAGCGAAAGCTAACGTATTATCAAAAGACTACACTGCAGGTATAATACGAAAATAGGCTGGAAATGCTCGGTAGTGATAAAGGATCTTGCAAAATCCTAGATCTGTCCAAAGTCTGTTTTATATTCTATCCATGTACAATTTATGATCTGCCTGTGGATCTTCTATTACGAGCCTGCATATTATTTTGTATTTCGAACAGATGGTTTGTAATAGTAATTTTACTCCAAGACTTCCATTGTGTTGTGTTTAATTGATTATGATGATTATCAACTGACGTCACGATACTCCCCACCCAGGCCCACCGATGTGTGGATTTGGGTTGGAAATCCGGGGTGTGACATATGGAAATCATAGGTAGAAGTTGTTTTGGAGGACTCGATGGCAAACTTGGTTTTGATAAATCAAAGCTTACTTATTTCAAAAGTCGGGAGAATGGGCATTTTAAAAGAGAATGTCCGAACCGAGAACTGAATGGTAATCAGAACCCGTTTGCAAATGATTACTATAAAAAAGCTATATATCATCGACCGCAACCTCAAAAAATTCAAGGATGATTCAGATCGAATATGGTCCCTCGAGTTCAAAAGATAAAGCTTTAGTGGTTGCTCAAGACAATGAAGAGTTCAATTCGAACAAATAGATCTCAAAGAATGAAATAATCGAGGAACTTGAACCTGAAGAACACTAATCTGAAGCAATATTTGATGAAGCCGTAATTGAAGAATACTACCACGAGCAACGTTCTGAAGAAGAAATTCTTTTACATAGTGCTTTTAGATTTTTAATTCCACCTAATATGTTTCATTCTTTTGCAGGTTAATTCGATCCAAGCTACAAAGCATAATGTGAGGAAGAGCCTAAGTCTGAAGTCGTGGAGTTGATAGATGTGAAGAAAGAGATGACTACCGAAAACTTAACTAAGATAACCAACAAGGCTATGATGGCTAATCTGAAAGAGGTAGTTTCTGAGGAAGTCTAGGAGGATAAAGTTGAGTCGGTGAAAGAGTTGGTAAAGGAAGAAGTTAAAGTTCAAATTGTTGAAATTGAAAAACCTTTAAATTTGTTTAGAACCTTGAAATGAATGGCTTGAGAAAGATAAAAAATACAAAGAATTGAAAAAGCGTTCTGATAATTTGTCAAGAGATTATAAATAAACTAAAGAGGCATATGACAATTAAGCAACACCATTAAGCAATATGAACAAGTTAATAGGGAAGATGGTGCCACAGTTTCAATGCTCATGGCAACCGTTATGGACAAGGAAGTGGCCATAAATATTCATCTAAATACGATTGTCGAGCTAAAAGTGAATTGGAGATACTGAAAGGTTAACAAATTGTTAATCAGTTATTCCACCAGTTCATATGTCATTGATCATATTCTTCTGAAAATTAAGAAGTAAGAAGATGATAAGAATGGTAAGAACAAAAGTGCAAGTTATAGTCGAGTTCCACCACCCATGTGGGAAAACTATTGTTAGGTCCTTAAGATTTATGCATTAGTCTATTAGTGTGTTTGGGCTTGTTTGTATTAGAATGGGCTTGGGAGGCTACTGGGCTTAGGGCTTGAGGTAATGGTGCACTAATCCCCTTACTATAATTAGTAAATGATGTTTAGGGATTAGTGGCTTTTTGGTGGTTCTCTCAACACTTGTACTAGCAAATTTCCAATTTGTATCCAAGTTAATCTTTCTTCTATTTCATCTTATTTCTTCTATCTCGATTTATAGCTTATCTGTGTGATTCCGCTACCAATCAAGCTACATGTGATATTGTGAGATCCGGTTTTCAGAACTTATAAGTGGTATCAGAGCCTGTTTGAACTTGTTTCTAGGCTCATACCTGATATCACACTGATTCGGATTGTTATTGTTGCTGGTTTGCCGTTGTTTCGGGTCTGTTTGAAGCTTCTGCTCGTGTTTCGGATCATCTGCTTGGGTTTCAGACTCATGTCGGATCTTCTGCTTGAGTTTCTAATTGATCTCGAATAGTCTGCTTGCATTTCGAACTCATTTTGGATCATCTCCTTGTATCTGGAATAGATTTTCGGATAGATCTTCATTCAATTTCGGATAATCCTCAAAGCATCTCGGATAATCTTCAAACCATATTAAATCATCTGATTACATTTCGAATAATCTGTGCTGAAGTTTACCTACATTTCGGATCAACTATATAGCATTTTATATAAGTTACAGTTCTGAGTTTCAACCACTGTTCCGTGTTCGAATCACTATTTCGAGTTTGATTCACTGTTCTGAGTTCGAACCACTATTCTGAGTTCGAACCACTATTCTGAGTTCGAATCACTGTTAAGAATTGACTTTTTATTTTGGATCAGACTGTTTTGTGTGGACTTATTTTGACTATTCACTTTTTATTTTTAAATTAGTTAATTTCTATTCGGTAAATTTAAAAACGATGAACCCGAACGTTGTTTTGACTATTTCGGATCTCGTCAATGCTACTTTAGCTTCCATCCAATCTCAGACTATGGCATTGCATCAGGAACTCAATGAGATCATTGGCACATCTACCAAATTCTGAGGTTGTTGTATGGAGATTATTACAATGATTGGACCTAGCATTTTGAAAAGTATTGTAAGGCAAAGGAGCCTGAATGTGGAGGTGCATTCGAGATGGTCATGGTTCCATTATGTATGCTACTAAAGATGATCCTCTAACTCAGATTCCTAAACCTAAGAATCTGTGGATAGACGATGATCAAAGATGAAAATGATAAGGCAATGGCGAATCTCACTACGGCTCTTGGTCTGGATATCTTAATCGTTGTTAGAAACTTCACAAATGCGAAGGAAATTTGGGATGTGCTTAAGAATATGTATGAAGGAAACAATGACATGAAGGCTAGCAGGGTAAACATGCTAAAGCAGTAGTTTAGTCGTTCAATCGTGTAGGATCGGCTCATCCCAATAAGCATACGACCTAACTTGAAATGTAGTCAATATATGTAGAATATATGATTAACTAGTGACAATATGATCATTACTGTTTAAATGCTCAGTTTCATTAATATCATTCAACGTTTACAATTTGAAAACTAACTGGATAGGGCTTCGCCTTCACAGTTCACAAAATAACTAGCTAACCAAGACCCCAACTAGCCTATTTATAGACATGTACACTTCATGTGAGGTAGCCTTTGCCACTTCGTACGAGTTGGTATCTTCGTACGAAGTGAAGTTCACTTCGTACGAGGTGGCTATCACTTCGTATGAAGTGGCCCTATTACATAAAATAAAACAAAAAATCTAATATCGAAGCCCTATTACATTGACACGACATGACCCTAAGACGTAGGTTATAGACATTTTACATCAACAAACTCCCCCTTGGTCAATTTTCGAAATCTTTATAACGTTAACAGTCAGTGTCCAAAGAAATTCGTTCTTGGCTTTTTACGTTCTTCAGATACCATCGGTGTTTGATCAGTAGCCGGTGCCCACTTGATGAATTAATTACAACTTTCTTCATCATATCAACAAGCAGTTTTTCTTTTCAAATCCCTTTCATAAATTCTTTACATTCTAGTTAACCCCATTTTGATTTCCACAGCTTTCTAGAATTAATCCCATGAGCATAACAAACATTGACCACTCCCTAATACTGCATCGGTTGAGATATCTCTAACTTTGTAACATTTCTTTTTGAAAAACAAACACTCTATATCTTTCTCTGAATAGTTGACTAGCTACATCGTGTCTAGTATGTGTATCATTCTCCATAAACCATCCTTCTGTAACACTATCACTACCTCACTTGTTTCTTCATCACACTGCCACCACTTGAAGAATTCATAGAAATCTCATTCAATTTTCTTCAACGTGTTAGGTCCTAGAAGTGTGAGACTAACGCATCAAATATATGCAACGGTCTATGGTAGTTAACTGGGTTAGTTTGTATTAGGTGTGGACCTTTATAGGTCATTTGGGCATGCCATAGGCCATGTGGGCCAGGCAAGCCCATAGGCAAGCCCATGAGAGGCATGCCCTTACCCTAGGTATATAAGCTAAGCTTATGCCATTTCTAGGGTTAGACTTTTGGGATTTCTCTAGAGAGAGCCTCCATCTTCTACCAGACGGTTTTGCTTGTTCAAGTAATAGAATCGTGTGCAAGGTGTTAAAGTTGATTCTTATTGTTCTTCATCTTTTTGGTTTTCTTGAATATCATCAAGTTTGGATTCCGCCCATCCTTGGTGATTGTGTGATATTATTGTTAGATCTGATTTCGGGACTTACAATGGTATCAGCGCCTGTTGAACCTATTTTCCAGGCTCAGATCTGATATCACACTGATTCTGCTTGGTTTCTACTAAAAAACAAGCATTTCAGATCAGCATTCAAGGATTTTAGATCTTCTGTTTACATTTTGGACAAATTTCAGGTTCATCTATTGAATTTCTGATCCGAAATTGTTGAAGACCACGAAGAACATGAAGAAGATCATCCATCTCAGATTTATTAACATGCATCTCGAATCCATCTTGGATCATTAGAGAAGCAACTCGGATCAGAAAGCTTGCATTTCAGATCATCAGAGTTGTATTTCGGATCAGAATAGTTGCATCTCGGATAGCATTTCGAATCATAGGTGTTCATGTCGGAGTGCATCTCAAATTTGGAAAGCATCTCGGATACCATCTCGGATCACTGTTCCGAGATGGAGCAAGCTAAAAGCGCAAAAACGAGCAAATCAAAGACGAAGAAAGCAGAAGTCCAAACGTCATGGACAATCACGCTCTCCAAAATCATTAGTGGGCAGCAATAGCCCTCAAAAGGCTAGTGTTGTGAAAAATGCTTTTGTTAAGCCAATCGTTAATGGCAAATGTGAAAATATGCCTTTGACCGTGCTAGCTTTTGGAAAGGTTGGGTAAATTTATTAACAAGACTTTTCGTTTAAACAAAACAAGAAGAATCAAAAGAAATCTCCACAACAGAAGAAGGCCCTTGCAAACGACAAGTACAAACATCCAAATTCATCTTCGTGTGCAAGAAACGTGCAAGGAAATCAAGCACAGATGGCATCTTTCATCCTTCAGGGTCTGCAAGAGCAAATTAAGCTGATCAGAATATTTTATATGTAAAGAGACAAATGTGCTTCAATTGCAGCATTCCTGGTCACATTGCTCGAAACTGCACACATAGTTCCCATGTTCTTTATCATGTTCAAAATAAGAAGGTTACAACTAAGGATAACAATCATTCAAAGCCAATGAAGGTATCATCACCTAAGGAAATGAAGAATGTGAATCCCAAGGTTAAACCAACTAATGGGGATTGGAATGTTGCAAGAAACAAACACAAGGCTGTTCAGAAACAAAAAATCCGTTTCTAAAATGAGTAAACCTGAAACAGCCAAATTTTCTCAATTAAGGGCAACAACCGCGTTTGTTAAAATGAAACAAATTTGGAAACCCAAATCCAGAGCGGCAGCAACATCACTAATCCTCGAAACAAAAGGGGACTTGTGTCTAAAAGAAGTGTCTTATTTTGATGCTTCACGGAAACCCATGACCACGATAGCCTGGGTCCCATTGTCTTACTAATCTTCTTATTTTTCAGGAACAACCAAGGAGGAGATGTTGACAATCTCTAAAATGTTGATAGCGGTTTTTCTAGGGACATATCGGAAAATATCTCACTGTTGCAAAAATTTCGGATTTTTTACAAGTACCATGTTTCCTTCGGAGAAGATGAGGTAAGAAAAGATAAGCGAAAAGGTACAAATTTAAATTTCGTGCGTGAAATTGATTAGTCTTTAATCTAATGACGGAATGGTTAAGCAAAAACAACAAAAATATTTTTCTTTTCTTTAATTTAAAACTTTGTAGATACGTTTTCTTTATTAGGTAAATTTATGCATAAAGTATGATGCACAAATTTAGGGGGGACGAGGGCGATATATGTATATACGCATTGTTTGAGGGGGAGAAAATCAGAAAAATATAAAAATATTTGAAAATCAGAAAAATACAAAAAACATTTAAAAACTAAAACTCCAAAAGGTCTTTTTGCATCAAATAGGAAATGAAATAAATATTCGTGATAAAGGGCGTCACAGACACATGTAAGGTGTTGTAGCTGAAAAGACTAGGATCTAATGTGATATGTCGGTAGGCTTAACGCTCAAAGTGATTAAAAGATACTAAGTGATATAAACATAACGAACTAGTATCTTGTGTGTAACATACCATCTGTGTAAGTTTTCATGGTCTTAAATCATGCGTTGATAGATAGCCAACGTCTGAAGTTTCAGGTCTTTATGCTGATGAGTCATCCGGGATATCAGGGATGCCCTTAGGTTGCATCCAGATACTTGCAGACTTAGGCACAGTCAGGATATCCTTAAAAGAGCCAAAATAGAAGGGCCAACACCTTAAAAGAAAGGAAATCTCATCACGAGAAATTCCATGTGCTTGAAAAGTCAAACATACCATATAAAGTATTTTCCTAACCCTCATCAGATATTATTTGTCACTCTGTTGTACCAAAGTACTGACTTTTTCACCAATAGTCTGACGTTGTAAAAAATAAAGGATGATCTCAGTATACTCACTTGCTATGATGAATCGTTGTGCTTACCTTGATCGCGGGGTATGTCATGGTATGGGACCCACGGGCATTATTTTATAATACTACCTTAAGCATATCAAGAAGTTGAAAAATAAAAGTTGAATGTTAAAGTTTAAGTGGACAAACATATTGGCAATCACTTAGACAAGTCTGAACAAGTTTGCACTGAAAAGTGTTCCTTGGTCCTCCTAAAAACGATTTTGATCCCATTGCAAAAGTATAGTTGTAACTACTGGGTTAGTTTCTTCGTTTATTTGCGTTTCTATTTATATTCTTATATTCTAAAATTAAAAAATATTAGAAAATTCAAAAATCCTAAAATAGAGTGCTTTCTTTGTTTTATTAAAAATTATTAACCGTTCTTGAAGATTTGAGTAATCATCAAAAGATTAAAGAAATTTGAATTTTTATCCGAGTACAAGTACTTGGATGTACCAAGTATTCATGAGGTACTCTCCTTGTCGCATAAGAATGTTTGCTTATAAATTTATGAGAATTGTGCAGATCCTGATTAAGATCAAGAAACAGGGGTTGCTGAAAATGAGATGTTGTTAGTTGCTGAAAAAGCGTGAAGCATCACAACAACAACGCGTACATGAGTTAGAAGAACCAGATGCCAGTCATCGTCTGACAGTGATAGTACATTTGAAGAAGTACATGTGAACCTTCTTGCTTGAAAGAGAAAGATTGAAGAAGAAAAGAGTTGCTGAGGTTCCTCCTCTGGCATTCTTTTTGACAAAGAGGTTTCAAGCAAAGCTGATCAAGATCTTGATACGAAACTAACCACAAGAGCAGATGAAAGAGACCCGATGCTGAGAGTTCGTTGAAGTGTGAGGTCCTAGAAGTTTGAGATTGACTTCCACAATCCTTACAATATAGCGACAACCATAGACTCTGTTGAAAACGTTGCTGAATTTATGCTATGAATACAATTTGATACATCGGTCTAGGGGAGATTGTTAGGTCCTTGAAGTGTGAGACTGAAGCCTCAAATATACGCAACAATATATAGTAGTTAACAGAGGTTAACTGGGTTAGTTTGTATTTGTTTCTAAAATGAGTAAACCTGAAACAGCCAAAGTTGCTCAATCAAGGGCAACAACCGCGTTTGTTAAAATGAAACAAATTTGGAAACCCAAATCCAGAGCGGCAGCAACATCACTAATCCTCGAAACAAAAGGGGACTTGTGTCTAAAAGAAGTGTCATATTTTGATGCTTCACGGAAACCCAGGACCACGATAGCTTGGGTCCCATTGTCTTACTATTCTTCTTATTTTTCAGGTACAACCAAGGAGGAGATGTTGACAATCTCTAAAATGTTGATAGCGGTTGTTCCAGGGACATATCGAAAAACATCTCACTATTGCAAAAAGTTCAAATTTTTATTACGAGTGCGATGTTTCCTTTGGAGGAGATGAGGTAAGAAAAGATCAGCGAAAAGGTACAAACTTAAATTTCACTTTAATTTTTAAATTGATTAGTCTTTAATCTAATGACGTAATGGTTAAGCAAAAACAACAAAAATATTTTCATTTCCTTTCGTTTAAAACTTTCTACATATGTTTTCTTTATTAGCTAAATTTCTGCATAAAGTATGATGTACAAATTTTGGGTGGAAGAGGGCGATATATGTATATATTCATTGTTTGAGGGGGAGAAAATCAGAAAAATAGAAAAACATTTGAAAAACATTCATGATAAAGGGCATGAGTGACACATGTAAGGTGTTGTAGCTGAAAAGACTAGGATCTAATGTGATATGTCGGTAGGCTTAACGTTCAAAGTGGTTAAAAGATACTAATTGATATAAACATGATGAACTATGTATCTTGTGGGTAACATACCATCGGCGTATGATTTCCTGGTTTTAAATCCAGCATTGATAGATAGCCAACGTCTGAAGTTTCGGGTCTTTATACTGTTGAGTCATGCGGGGATATCATGGATGCCCTTCTGTTGCATCTAGATTATACGCAGATCTAGGCACAGTCAGGATATCTTTAAAAGAGCCAAAATAGAAGGGCCAAAACCTTAAAAGAAAGGAAATTTCATAATTAAAAAATTCCATGTGCTTAAAAAGTCAAACATACCATATAAGGTATTTGCCTAACCCTCATCAGATATTATTGGTCACTCTGCTGTACGAAAGTATTAACCTGTTCACCAATAGCCTGACGTTGTAAAAAATAAAGGATGGTCTCAGTATACTAACATGCTACGATGAATCGTTGTGCTTACCATGATCGCAGGGGTATGTCATGGTATAGGACGTACGGGTATTATAGTATAATACTACTTTAAGCATATCACAAAGTTGAAAAAGGAAAGTTGAGTGTTAAAATTTAAGTGGACAAACACATTGGCAATCACTTAGACCAGTCTGAATAAGTTCGCACTGAAAAGTGTTCCTTGGTCCGCCTGAAAACGATTTTGATCCTATTACAAATGTATAGTTGTAACTACTGAGTTAGTTTCTTCGTTTATTTGCGTTTCTGTTTATATTCTTATATTCTAAATTTAAAAATAGAAAATTCAAAAAATCTAAAAGTAGAGTGCTTTCTTTGTGTTATGAAAATTATCAACCGTTCTTGAAGATTTGACTAATCATCAAATGATGAAAGAAATTTTAATTTTTATCCGAGTACAAGTACTTGGATGTACCAAGTGTTCATGCCGTACTCTCCCTGCGCATAAGAATGTTTGCTTATAAATTTCTGAGAATTGTGCAGTTCTTGATTTAGATCAAGAAACAGGGGTTGCTGAAAATTGAGATGCTGTTAGTTGCCGAAAAAGCGTGAAGCGTCACAAAAGCAAAGTGTACCTGAGTCACAAGAACCAAATTCTAGTCATCTGATGATAGTACATTTGAAGAAATACTTGTGAACCTACTTGCTTGAAAGAGAAAGATTTAAGAAGAAAAGAGCTGCTGAGATTCCTCTACTCGCATTCTTTTTGACAAAGAGGTTTTAAGAAAAGCTGATCAAGATCCTCATATGAAGCTAACCACAAGAGCTGAAGAAAGAGACCCAGTGCTGAGAGTTTGTTGGAGTGTGAGGTCCAAGAAGTATGAGACTGACTTCCATAACACTTACAGCATAGCGACAATGATAGACTCTGTTAAAGATATTACTGAATTTATGATATGAAGATAATTTGATGCATCAATCTATGGGGAGATTGTTAGGTACTACAAGTGTGAGGCTAACACATCAAATATACGCAACGGTCTACGGTAGTTAACTGGGATTAACTTGGTTAGTTTGTATTAGGTTTGGACCTTTATAGGTCATTTGGTCATGCTATGGGCCATGTGGGCTAGGCAAGCCCATGAGAGGCATGCCCTTACCCTAGGTATATAAGCTAAGCTTATGTCATTTCTAGGGTTAGACTTTTGGGATTTCTCTAGAGAGAGCCTCCATCTTGTACCAGACGGTTTTGCTTGTTCAAGTAATAGAATCCTGTGCAAGGTGTTAAAGTTGATTCTTATTGTTCTTCATCTTTTCGGTTTTCTTGAATATCGTCAAGATTGGATTCCGCAGATCTTTGGTGATTGTGCGATATCGTTGTTAGATCCGATTTGCGGACTTACACAATGGCACATTCTTCATGGCACGTGGGCGTTTCACAATCAATGTTACATCCTTTTCCTTTGTAACACGATCAATCTTGATTTTCTTTTTTGATATATCGGTTTCCAGTAATTGAAACCGTGTGCTGTGCAGCTTCATACTTTATCAGTTTCCACAATCATTGCATGTAGCTTCATTTCAAAGTTTATCATCTTAGTCTGCACCAGTTCTTCTACATCCCAATATGGTAACGTCTTAATATTAGATAGGTGTCCAAAGTTTATGTTGTTAGCATAAACACACAAATCTTCAATCCATCCCCACTGATAATATACCCCACCGATTTATCTTGGTCACGTGTAAAGAAAGCTAGTGGGCGTCTGAACTTCCTTTCTTTTGGCAATTTTTAAACTAAGTCTTCTTAGCTTTAGCAATCTCTTCTTTTAATAACCTCTTAGGCACACAACCTTCTTTCACTATATCTTCCACTCTACGCTTCAACAAATCATTTGTAGCTTCATTATACATCTCCTGGAAAGTTGGGAACTCATCAGTACCTTCACGGGTATTTTTCTATGTTTTGTCATTTGAATAATCCTCCACGACAACCTTGTTGTAGTTATTAGCTTCAGCTACATATTTATACACATAATCTTCAGGTTTTGAAACACTGATGTTGTTTAGTTCATCTTTGAAATCAAACTCAGATTCTTTGTCTACACCTAGCATTTTGGCAATCTCTTCCTTGGTGTAGTTATGTACGAATTCTCCCTCTTCAACATCACGCTTTAGATAGAAAATCTTCGGTTTTGGCACATCCGGAACAACTATTAATGGTGCAACTTTGAGGATTCTGGATTGCTCAGCATCATTCACAGTGTCCTTTGGCTCACCTTGTCTATCCGCTTCCCTCTCTTCATTCACATTATCCATCAAATAAGCATCGTAATCAAACAATCCATTCACTTTAGCTTCCACCACTTTCACACCTGTTCCACCCTGGGTGTTGTCATCATCATCACCCTTATCATCATCGTTTTTCTTATCATTATCATCTTTAGCACCTGCACCATCATCATCATCATCATCATCTTCATCAAACACATCAACTTCAGCATCAATTGTTGCATCTCTTTTCTTTTTCTCTAAAAATTATTGGTGCTTTGCAGAAATTACAATTACACCAACAGGCTCACCCACAAACACATATTTAATCAACGGCCCAACTTCAACTTCTATTTATGGTTTGTGTTTATAGTGTCTGTATAGTTTGGTCGTGTCGACCAAATCAAGATATCCTCCTATCTTGGTTTAGTACAATGATTAGTTTGTCTGTGTAAAACAGTTGCATGTGTGCACACTGTTAAGTCTTGGGTACGTCATGTCTGCTGGCATGTTCTCTAAAGAACACATCCAAGTATGATTGAGAGATGCTGCTTGTACGAGTCACATTCCATTCATACGAGTGGCTCATGTAACAAGAATCTTGTTTGAGTCGTATGAGCTAGTTCATGTTCGTACGAGCCTTTAGTCGTTCGTAAGAGCATCTTTTGGAGAATGTTCTTCGTGTCTTATGGTGATTCGTATGACCACCAACATTCTTCGTACAGTTCCTAGGTGTGGACACTATATAAACAGACATGCACTTCTCAGTGTAAAGAGAGAAACGTGAGACATCAGTGAACAAGCTAGAGAGAGACACAAGAACACAAATAGTATTTGATGAGTCTGTATTAACATTGTTTGTATGTGTTTGTACTAGTTCCCTTCTGTTAATCAAGATATTGAATCTTTAGTTATCTTGTGTATCTTACTTTGCTTTGGGTTGCATACTTACGATGATTATGCACTCGTATTTGTGTTGTATAAACATGGAAGTATGTTAATCTTGATCTTCCAAGTGGACCTACAAGTGGTATCAGAGCTTTGGCTCTCTTCCTTGTTTGAAACTAAGCTTAGTGTTGTGTCTGAGCTTGTTGTGAGGGTTTCTAGAAGTGTTCTTGAACATTCAACAGGAAACTTAAGTTTTTAAAAGATTACAAACTTAAAACTTAGTTTAAACTTGTTGTATCAAGAAAATTTTCGTAAAAACCTTGTTAGAATATATGGAGACATGTAAGATCTGGTTTTTCTTAAAATTTTCTATCAAAGTTCAGTTGGACATATCCTCAGGTGAAGCACTGCTATAAAACTCACAGGAATATTCTTGTAGGGTTGACCAAATCTCTGGACATTCTGACTTGACTTGACTATTTTGACTGAACAGCTGATATGGAATGTTTGTGTTTTAACCAAAATTATGTAGACAACTTGTCACACCCTCAATTTCCACTTGCGGAGTTTTACCGCGAGGCGTGTGAACAAACCAGAATCTGAAACACTAGTACGTCGAACGACTCTACATGATTTGATAATACGTTTTCCAAAATCATTCGTTGTAGATTTTATATTAATTACAAATATTTAGCAGAGCATTAGTTTTAAAGTTTGAGCGGAAGCATAAATAAGTAGTGATGCGGGCGCCAACACAAACGCCAAAGCAAATGAAAAATCCCAAAACAATATTAATAAATAAGACTCGATAAAAGATGTCTTGTTCAATGCATGTGCGTGCACCTAGAGCTCCTAGCGTCCTGAGAAACATGTAAAGAAACAAGTGTCAACATTAAAGATGAGTGAGTTCACAGGTTTTCATAAATTCGTTTGTTCGGTTATAGTTTGTTTTCTCCGTTATCCCTAACCCGGGATAACGTATTGGTTCCATTATTCCAACCCGGAATAATATGTTGTTGCCCCCAAAATTCCAACCCGGAATACTAAGTTGTTGTTTCCAATACTCCAAACCCGGAATATTAAGTTGTTTTCATTATCCCCAACCCGGGATAATATCATAGTTTCGTAGTTAAGTTCAATGTTAATATATATAGGTAGCTAGCCTAAAGTCATGTCACGTAAGTGTTCGCGATCGAAGCTGACTGTTGTGCCTCCGTTTTGCCAGGCCTATCACATGACCATGGCGATGTTAGGCCAATTATTCATCCGTTGACCATACCCGGTCGGCTAGCGCGACTAGCTCGGATGGGGCTCGTCAGACCCAGTAGTACTACTTATAATTCCCCCGCTATTAAACCCAAATACTAACGATCCGAGGAGATTGTCGAGGACTTAAGTGATAAAGCTGCTTAGTGACCATAACATTACATTAACATTAACTTAGTTACCGTATAGTTATGTGACGTTAAATTCGTATAACGTAAAGAGATTGAGTTTGAGAGTGTATACATGTTTCTCCCCCTGTTGTTTAAAAACCGGATAAAGTTAGGGGCCGTGAACTCACCTTTATTTGCTTGGTTAGTGTATCAAAGATGTTATAAGAGATGGGACTGCTAGTTGCGTCCTAACAAACCAATTAATTCCACGTCAGTGTGTGAACACACCAATACAAATTCCACACGCAATTTACTCACAAAGTGATACACACAAACAACATATCTAACACTCAAACATGCATGCAAGTATTCTCATGTGATCATAGTAATCAAACAATTTATCATAACCATAAGTCAATTCATGCCACAATTTGGTGCACACTATCACAAGTTCTCAAATTTCAGCTTAGCACTTATAATTCAGCTGTTTTCTAGGATTTTTATATAATAGTTCTAACATTTCAAAAATTCCCATATTTTTACAGTAGGGGACATTTATACCATAGAAATTTATAGAATTTTTCCAAGTCCTAAACCTTTACCAATTAACCATAAATATTAATATACTAGGCTGCAGTCTGATTTATCACTTTCTGACTGCAGCCCACGGAAGAATTTATTTAAAAATCACTGATCGCCCAATTAACAAAATTCCAGTTGGAGTTGCCCGGAAATTTCCATACCTAGTTTCTGTACAAAAATCATGACTCAACTCCCTACTGATTTTAAAATCCAACTTGATAAACAACAAACAAAATTTCAGGATTTTCACAGCTTTAGTTACTGAACTTGTTTGGCCCTTTAAAAATATCAAACGACTTCAGAAAATTATGAATCTAGCGCCATTAGATTCCTTATTCAATTCTCTACGTTCTAGACATCAGAAAATCCGTTTTTCGACAACTAACGACCGAGTTACAGCCAGAGGAAGTCGGCTGTAACTATTATTCAGCAGACTGTTTTCAGCATATCTTTATCATAAACTCGTATAACCCGTTCATGCGATTAACCTAGGCGATCTAGAACTGATTTCTAATCATAGACTAATACTAACAACCTATCCATGCAAACCCTACTCAATAACTTTAGTCTTTATAACCAAATCACAGCCTATACATTCAGCTTTCAAACAACATTCAATCTAGTATAAACAATCCGAAACAATGCAAACATCCAATGTAAGCATCATTAACAAATCGGCTAGCCTAACTTGTCGTTCAATCATACATGGCAAACTTATATGTTCCGAAAACAACCATACTTGTAACTATGATACATCAGCCGATTAAAACATGTATAATCCGAAAACAACACAATCAAAACACATGTATTCCGAAGCAAACTAATCAATTAATCATTCAAGCATATATACGTCCGAACATGATCTCGTAATCAAAGATAAATCCTAACCTTAAGTGACAAGGTAAGCGACCGAGACTTGGATGTGAATGGATTTGACTTGAAGGTAAATCGCGACCGAGAAGGGGCTTGTTTGCGACCGTGAAGAAGAGTGGGGAGCGGCTGTTTTGCGACTGATATGATGAAGAAAAGCTGCCGTCGGCTGTTTGCTTATTAGGGTTTTGTAGAATCGTGAAGGATACATGCATGTGAATCGTATATATAGGCGCAAAAGGGAATGGTGGTTACGGTTTGGGTAAGCATATGTGGCCGATGATACTTGGATTGCTTTGGTTTGGGTTTGGGCTTGATCTCGCGGCCAAATAGTTTTAGGTTTGCTACGGATTTGGGTTTGATCTTGGCCGAATTAGTTTTAGGTTTGGATCTCGCGGCCAAATAGTTTTAGGTTTGCTAACTTGGTTAATTCCTAGAGTTACAATGAATCAAAGCTGGTTCGTGTCGCGGTTCGGTTCAGTTCGTGTACATATCTACCCTACTTACTCTATAACTAAAACAATCACACCACACACATCACGTATTCATTTAACTCGTGCACGTTTAATACTTAGCATACACATTATTCGACAAGTGTCACGTGTAAGTTATCCGAAAAACCCGGGATATCACATTATCCCCATGTTGAAAGAATTTTCGTCCCGAAAATTGAGTAAACGCGGTTTAGCATGTAGCGTACATGTTCAGAGTGCCACGCACAAAGAGTTAGTTCGTTTATGATGGTACGCAATGTTACAAGAAGTTCCCAAGTGTCATACACAAGGATTTCCAAGTGCCATGCACAAGAATTTAGTCAACAATCGTACACGGAAGTATAAGAAGTTTCCAGGTTGTCACATCATCCCCATGTTGAAAGAATTTTCGTCCCGAAAATTTAGTTACTGGTATCGTTAGTTTGCTGCTCAGTTGCGAAGAGATGTGGGTATTTGCTTTTCATTTGGTCCTCTCTTTCCCACGTGAACTCCGGTCCACGCTTAGAGTCCCAATGAACCTTAACGATCGGAATTTTGCTGTGTCTTCGAGTCTTGATCTCACGATCCATGATCTCGATAGGCTGTTCCACAAAGTGCAGTCGTTCATCCACTTGGATCTCATCCAATGGAATGACTAGAGTTTCATCTGATAGACACTTCTTCAGATTTGACACGTGAAATACGTTGTGAACTCCACTGAGTTCGGCAGGAAGGTCTAATTGATAAGCTACGGGTCCAATACGTTTCAAGATTTCAAACGGGCCTACGTACCGTGGGTTAAGTTTGCCCCGTTTTCCAAAGCGGATTACACCCTTCCAGGGTGACACCTTTAGTAGGACGCGGTCGCCTACTTGAAATTCGAGCGGTTTGCGTCGTTGATCAGCGTAGCTTTTCTGTCGATCTCGTGCCGCCGCCATGCGGTTTCTGATTTGTACAATTTTTTCGGTAGCCTCAAGTATTAACTCAGGGCCTGTGAGTTGACTGTCACCGATCTCTGCCCAGCAGACCGGTGATCTACATTTACGACCGTATAATGCCTCAAACGGTGCTGCCGAAATGCTCGTATGATTGCTGTTGTTATATGAGAATTCTACTAGAGGTAGGTGAATCTCCCAACTATTTCCGAAGTGCACCACGCATGCCCTAAGCATGTCTTCCAAGGTTTGTATGGTCCTTTCACTTTGACCATCAGTCTGAGGGTGATATGCTGTGCGCATATCCAGGCGTGTTCCCAACGCTTTCTGGAGTGACTGCCAAAAGTTTGACGTGAAGCGAGCATCTCTGTCTGAGATGATGGACGTTGGCACTCCGTGCCGAGAAACTACTTCCTTAATGTAGATGCGAGTCAACTTCTCCATCTTATCCGTTTCTTTAATAGCTAGGAAGTGTGCGGACTTAGTTAAACGATCCACGATCACCCAGATGGTATCGCAACCACCCAAGGTTCGCGGGAGTTTAGTGATGAAATCCATTGAGATGTGATCCCATTTCCACACTTGGATCTCAGGTTGTTGGAGTAGCCCCGATGGCTTTTGATACTCCACCTTGACTTTTGCACAAGTCAAACATTTACTCACGTAGGTGGCTATATCAGCTTTCATGTTGGGCCACCAATACGCAGCTTTAAGATCTTGATACATCTTATCCGAACCCGGATGGACAGAGTATCGAGATTTGTGAGCTTCATCCATGACTAGTTCTCTGAGGTTTCCGTAGAGAGGTACCCATATGCGATTCATAAAATACCGGGCTCCATTGGGCTTTACTTCCCAATCGCGCTCCATTTTTCCCACTGATTCGGCTTTGATGTTTTCCTCCTTAACTGCTTCTAACTGGGCGTCGCGTACTTGTTCGGGTAGCCCCGAAGGAATAGTGAGTTGTAGTGCTCGTACGCGACGAGGTTTCAAGTGTTCTTTCCTACTGAGGGCATCAGCTACCACGTTAGCTTTACCCGGGTGATATCGAATGGCACACTCATAATCGTTCAAGAGTTCGACCCAGCGACGCTGTCGCATGTTCAACTCCTTCTGATCGAAGATGTGTTGGAGGCTTTTGTGGTCAGTAAAGATTGTGCACTTCGTTCCAAAAAGGTAGTGTCTCCAAATCTTAAGTGCAAACACTACTGCTCCCAATTCCAGGTCATGCGTCGTGTAGTTTTTCTCGTGAACCTTCATTTGTCGCGACGCATACGCGATGACCTTATCGCGTTGCATCAGTACGCATCCCAATCCCTGAATGGAAGCATCACAATACACTACAAAGTCATCTGTTCCTTCCGGCAAGGACAGAATGGGTGCACTGCAAAGATTCTGCTTCAGCAATTGAAATGCTGCTTCTTGCTTTTCACCCCAAGCATACTTGATGCCTTTCTGGGTGAGGGTAGTGAGCGGTTGTGCAATCTTTGAAAATCCCTCGATGAAACGTCTGTAGTAGCCAGCCAATCCCAAAAATTGGCGGATTTCCGTCGGTGTCTTAGGTGCTTCCCAGTTTTTAATGGCTTCAATCTTGGCAGGGTCTACGTGGATACCCCTTTCATTCACGATATGCCCGAGAAACTGAACTTCCCGAATCCAGAAATCACATTTCGAGAACTTGGCATATAGCTTTTCCTGTTGGAGTAATCCTAGCAGTAATCGTAGATGTTCCGCATGCTCTTCTTCACTTTTGGAGTAGATGAGTATGTTATCGATGAACACAATGACAAACTTGTCGAGGTATGGTTTACACACGCGGTTCATGAGATCCATGAACACCGCAGGTGCGTTGGTGAGACCGAAGGGCATGACCAAGAACTCATAATGGCCATACCGGGTACGAAATGCTGTCTTAGCGATATCCTCCTCCCTGACGCGTAGCTGGTGGTAACCGGACCGTAAATCAATCTTAGAGTAGTAGCTTGACCCTTGAAGTTGGTCGAAGAGATCGTCGATGCGAGGTAACGGGTATCGGTTTTTGACGGTAACCTTGTTGAGTTCCCTATAGTCGATGCACATGCGGAAAGTCCCGTCCTTTTTCTTGACAAAAAGGACTGGAGCTCCCCATGGCGAAACGCTTGGTCGGATAAATCCTTTCTCTAAAAGTTCCTGAAGTTGGGTGGACAGCTCTTGCAGCTCGGCTGGAGCTAGGCGATATGGAGCCTTGGCGATAGGAGTTGCATTGCTTCCCAATTCGATTTCAAACTCCAACTGTCGATGTGGTGGAAGACCAGGTAGTTCTTCTGGGAATACATCGAAAAAATCACGGACAACAGGGATGTCTTCTATACGTTTCTCGTCCTTAGGCTGTTCGGTAATTAGTGCGAGTAAGGCAAAGGTGTTCTTTCTCCGAAGATACTTCTGCGCTTGCATGTAAGAGATGATGTTGGTGACGGCGCTTGCCTTATCGCCTTGTACCGTCAAGATTTCGTCGTGAGAGAGCGGAATACGGATAGATTTTTCGAAGCAGAGAACTTCAGCCCGGACGTCGGATAGCCAGTCCATTCCGACTACCACGTCAAAACTTCCCAGGGTAGTTGTCATCAGATCAATGGTAAATGTGTGGCCCGCGAGTTTGAGTTGACAGCCGGATACTATTTGGGTCACATCTACAGATTTACCATCGGCTAATTCTATAACATAAGGGGTCTCTAATGGTTTAAGCGTGAGATTTAGGTTCTTCCTAAAAGACTCAGATATAAAGCTCCTATCCATACCCGTATCAAAAAGCACAGAAGCAAAATGTTCATTAAGGGGAAACTTACCGGTGACCACGTTCGAGTCGTTTCTGGCCTCTCCGCGGCCCAATGTAAATGCACGACCTTTGGCACCTCCTGTGCCACCGTTCCCATTGTTGTTGTTGTGGTTATTGTGATTGTTTCCACCATTATTGTTGTTATTACGCAGCTGTGGGCAGTCTCTTCTGAAGTGAGCAGTGCTACCACACTGATAGCATCCCCGGTTGATACCCTGCTGCTGACCCTGGGGTTGATTTTGATTTTGTCGGGACATGATTTCCCCTCGACAATCCTTTGCCGCATGTCCTATCTTGCCACATCGTTGGCAACGATTTCCGGCACAAGGGCCGTTATGATGGAGATTACAGCGGTTGCACTGCGGCTTTCGGCCTACATAGCCGCTTGCATTCGGGTTGTTGTTGTTGTTGTTGTGGTTGTTGGCGGGCTGATTTTGATGACCCCGGTGGCTG
Source organism: Scalesia atractyloides (assembly GCA_947069175.1). Taxonomy (NCBI): domain Eukaryota; kingdom Viridiplantae; phylum Streptophyta; class Magnoliopsida; order Asterales; family Asteraceae; genus Scalesia; species Scalesia atractyloides. Next base: position 44,588,002 of record CAMTDV010000008.1, on the reverse strand, counting down.
TTGTAGTGATTGAACCGTTTCTGGTTCCCTTGCTGCGGATGAGATGACGAAGACTGTCGAACAATGGAGTCTTCAAACTTTCTTTTGTTGTCCGGGGTAACTTCAGTTGTACCCCGTGCTGACAGCTTCTTCTGTTCCACCGCCTTATCGGTGAGTTTGTGAGCCAATCGGATTGCTTGATGTTCAGTTACAGGGTTACTAGCCATTACCATACCCTGAATTTCCGGAACCAAACCCCCGAGATAGAACTCGAGTCTCTTCTCCACCGTGTTGTCCAATTCGGGACACAGAAATGCTAGGTCATGGTGTTTCGCGATGTAAGCTTCAATTTCCGATCCCACCATCTTGTGGTTCCATAAAGCTTGCTCTAACTGTTGCACTCTGTCTCGAGGACGGTACTCCTCTTTAATTAGGGCCTTGAACTCAGCCCATGCCATTGCATTCGTAGCTAGAAGTCCACGTGTTTGGACTTGTGCATTCCACCATGACAGTGCCCCATCTTCCAGTGTTGAGGCTGCGTATTTGACCTTGTTGGCCTCGAGACAGTTGCACATTTCAAAAACGGATTCCGATTTTTCGATCCAGCGGACCAATCCAATGGGTCCTTCTGCCCCCGAGAATTTGCTTGGCTTGGCGTCAAGGAACATCTTGTAGGGGTTAAAACCCCCTCCTGCTGACAGAGAACAGGGAGTCAGCAAGGAATTTTACTAGCCTCACTATTAGATTTTCACGCGAAAACTTAATAATGGTTACCTGCCGGTTGGTTCTGAACGCCCGCTAAAGCTGCGTTCACGTGCTCTTGAATCATGGCAGCTAGCTCTTCGGGAGTCAAGTTGAGGTTTCCACGTCTTCCGGTTGCCATTTAGCTCTTCGAAACACAACACAACACAAACACACCCCGATAAGTCTATATATCCAATATAGTTATCCTACTTCGTACTTTAATAATTATTAAGTTACGTCAACTAAATATATTAAATAGTCAAAAGAAATACTTGATTAACTGAAATTTCAACGTCTTACAAGAATGCAAATCAAACATACGAATTCACTATAAAGTCTCAAGTTTAAACACAAGTGGGAAAATAAATAAACTGAAGGAAAACAAATAAAATAAACGAGACGTGTCAGTCGTCTACGTCTCCATTCCCCAAGTCACTGTCGTTGCCGTCATCCTGCTCGGCATCTCCAGCTTCTACAGCTGGGTCCTCCTCCGGATCCTCTTCAGGGTCCTCCTCTGGATCGTCTTCTGGATCCTCTTCTACCGGCACTGGAGGGGCCGGTGCTGGTGCAAGTGCTTGATTTTGCAGTTCCTGAATGTTCCAACTATTTTCCAGGACTCTGTCCTCAAGCCAGTCGGCTCTTATCTGCTCAGAACGCAGATCTCTGGCTATGGTGTTACGAGCTATCTTACTCGTACGATGCTCTTCCTCGAGCGAGTCGGTCTTACCTGTAAGGTGTCGGATCATCCACCCTTGTGCTAGGATGGTTTCCTGCATTCTATCTAACTGTTTTTGTTGTGTATGCACCAGGATTCTAAGCATGTCAATTCCTATTTCTACAGGGTTAACCGGTTCAACCGGTACAGCAATGGTTGGGCGTAACGACGACTCCTCCCCCACAGCGAGCCTTTTCCTTGCCGCTGAGCGTGTCTCCACGCCATAAGATGGTATGGGTTCCACCATTGGTGCCTTTCCTGGTGCCCTTGGTGGCGTAGGTCTGTCGGATGATGATGACGATGAGGATGATGACATTGCCTGTTAGGTCGTGTAGTTAGTTATGAGTTGTTTTCATTTCTTATCATGAAGGCATGATCTACCAAGCACAGTTGTGGTATATTACATAACAAGATATAATAATTCGGTGCCAAACTAAGTCTAGTGTCGTGATGTCAGCTATAGTTTAGGTCTACTTCTAATGCAAACCTGGTTCTCTATAGCTAGTGGCTCTGATACCAATCTGTCACACCCTCAATTTCCACTTGCGGAGTTTTACCGCGAGGCGTGTGAACAAACCAGAATCTGAAACACTAGTACGTCGAACGACTCTACATGATTTGGTAATACGTTTTCCAAAATCATTCGTTGTAGATTTTATATTAATTACCAATATTTAGCAGAGCATTAGTTTTACAGTTTGAGCGGAAGCATAAATAAGTAGTGATGCGGGCGCCAACACAAACGCCAAAGCAAATGAAAAATCCCAAAACAATATTAATAAATAAGACTCGATAAAAGATGTCTTGTTCAATGCATGTGCGTGCACCTAGAGCTCCTAGCGTCCTGAGAAACATGTAAAGAAACAAGTGTCAACATTAAAGATGAGTGAGTTCACAGGTTTTCATAAATTCGTTTGTTCGGTTATAGTTTGTTTTCTCCGTTATCCCTAACCCGGGATAACGTATTGGTTCCATTATTCCAACCCGGAATAATATGTTGTTGCCCCCAATATTCCAACCCGGAATATTAAGTTGTTGTTTCCAATATTCCAAACCCGGAATATTAAGTTGTTTCCATTATCCCCAACCCGGGATAATATCGTAGTTTCGTAGTTAAGTTCAATGTTAATATATATAGGTAGCTAGCCTAAAGTCATGTCACGTAAGTGTTCGCGATCGAAGCTGACTGTTGTGCCTCCGTTTTGCCAGGCCTATCACATGACCATGGCGATGTTAGGCCAATTATTCATCCGTTGACCATACCCGGTCGGCTAGCGCGACTAGCTCGGATGGGGCTCGTCAGACCCAGTAGTACTACTTATAATTCCCCCGCTATTAAACCCAAATACTAACGATCCGAGGAGATTGTCGAGGACTTAAGTGATAAAGCTGCTTAGTGACCATAACATTACATTAACATTAACTTAGTTACCGTATAGTTATGTGACGTTAAATTCGTATAACGTAAAGAGATTGAGTTTGAGAGTGTATACATGTTTCTCCCCCTGTTGTTTAAAAACCAGATAAAGTTAGGGGCCGTGAACTCACCTTTATTTGCTCGGTTAGTGTAGCAAAGATGTTATAAGAGATGGGACTGCTAGTTGCGTCCTAACAAACCAAGTAATTCCACGTCAGTGTGTGAACACACCAATACAAATTCCACACGCAATTTACTCACAAAGTGATACACACAAACAACATATCTAACACTCAAACATGCATGCAAGTATTCTCATGTGATCATAGTAATCAAACAATTTATCATAACCATAAGTCAATTCATGCCACAATTTGGTGCACACTATCACAAGTTCTCAAATTTCAGCTTAGCACTTATAATTCAGCTTTTTTCTAGGATTTTAATAAAATAGTTCTAACATTCTAAAAATTCCCATATTTTTACAGTAGGTGACATTTATACCATAGAAATTTATAGAATTTTTCCAAGTCCTAAACCTTTACCAATTAACCATAAATATTAATATACTAGGCTGCAGTCTGATTTATCACTTTCTGACTGCAGCCCACGGAAGAATTTATTTAAAAATCACTGATCGTCCAATTAACAAAATTCCAGTTGGAGTTGCCCAGAAATTTCCATACCTAGTTGCTGTAAAAAATCATGACTCAACTCCCTACTGATTTTAAAATCCAACTTGATAAACAACCAACAAAATTTCAGGATTTTCACAGCTTTAGTTACTGAACTTGTTTGGCCCTTTAAAAATATCAAACGACTTCAGAAAATTATGAATCCAGCGTCATTAGATTCCTTATTCAATTCTCTACGTTCTAGACATCAGAAAATCCGTTTTTCGACAACTAACGACCAAGTTACAGCCAGAGGAAGTCGGCTGTAACTATTATTCAGCAGACTGTTTTCAGCATATCTTTATCATAAACTCGTATAACCCCTTCATGCGATTAACCTAGGCGATCTAGAACTGATTTCTAATCATAGACTAATACTAACAACCTATCCATGCAAACCCTACTCAATAACTTTAGTCTTTATAACCAAATCACAGCCTATACATTCAGCTTTCAAACAACATTCAATCTAGTATAAACAATCCGAAACAATGCAATCATCCAATGTAAGCATCATTAACAAATCGGCTAGCCTAACTTCTCGTTCAATCATACTTGGCAAACTTATACGTTCCAAAAACAAGCATACTTGTAACTATGATACATCAGCCGATTAAAACATGTATAATCCGAAAACAACACAATCAAAACACATGTATTCCGAAGCAAACTAATCAATTAATCATTCAAGCATATATACGTCCGAACATGATCTCGTAATCAAAGATAAATCCTAACCTTAAGTGACAAGGTAAGTGACCGAGACTTGGATGTGAATGGATTTGACTTGAAGGTAAATCGCGACCGAGAAGGGGCTTGTTTGCGACCGTGAAGAAGAGTGGGGAGCGGCTGTTTTGCGACTGATATGATGAAGAAAAGCTGCCGTCGGCTGTTTGCTTATTAGGGTTTTGTAGAATCGTGAAGGATACATGCATGTGAATCGTATATATAGGCGCAAAAGGGAATGGTGGTTACGGTTTGGGTAAGCATATGTGGCCGATGATACTTGGATTGCTTTGGTTTGGGTTTGGGCTTGATCTCGCGGCCAAATAGTTTTAGGTTTGCTACGGATTTGGGTTTGATCTTGGCCGAATTAGTTTTAGGTTTTGATCTCGCGGCCAAATAGTTTTAGGTTTGCTAACTTGGTTAATTCCTAGAGTTACAATGAATCAAAGCTGGTTCGTGTCGTGGTTCGGTTCAGTTCGTGTACATATCTACCCTACTTACTCTATAACTAAAACAATCACACCACACACATCACGTATTCATTTAACTCGTGCACGTTTAATACTTAGCATACACATTATTCGACAAGTGTCACGTGTAAGTTATCCGAAAAACCCGGGATATCACATTATCCCCATGTTGAAAGAATTTTCGTCCCGAAAATTGAGTAAACGCGGTTTAGCATGTAGCGTACATGTTCAGAGTGCCACGCACAAAGAGTTAGTTCGTTTATGATGGTACGCAATGTTACAAGAAGTTCCCAAGTGTCATACACAAGGATTTCCAAGTGCCATGCACAAGAATTTAGTCAACAATCGTACACGGAAGTATAAGAAGTTTCCAGGTTGTCACATCATCCCCATGTTGAAAGAATTTTCGTCCCGAAAATTTAGTTACTGGTATCGTTAGTTTGCTGCTCAGTTGCGAAGAGATGTGGGTATTTGCTTTTCATTTGGTCCTCTCTTTCCCACGTGAACTCCGGTCCACGCTTAGAGTCCCAATGAACCTTAACGATCGGAATTTTGCTGTGTCTTCGAGTCTTGATCTCACGATCCATGATCTCGATAGGCTGTTCCACAAAGTGCAGTCGTTCATCCACTTGGATCTCATCCAATGGAATGACTAGAGTTTCATTTGATAGACACTTCTTCAGATTTGACACGTGAAATACGTTGTGAACTCCACTGAGTTCGGCAGGAAGGTCTAATTGATAAGCTACGGGTCCAATACGTTTCAAGATTTCAAACGGGCCTACGTACCGTGGGTTAAGTTTGCCCCGTTTTCCAAAGCGGATTACACCCTTCTAGGGTGACACCTTTAGTAGGACGCGGTCGCCTACTTGAAATTCGAGCGGTTTGCGTCATTGATCAGCGTAGCTTTTCTGTCGATCTCGTGCCGCCGCCATGCGGTTTCTGATTTGTACAATTTTTTCGGTAGCCTCAAGTATTAACTCAGGGCCTGTGAGTTGACTGTCACCGATCTCTGCCCAGCAGACCGGTGATCTACATTTACGACCGTATAATGCCTCAAACGGTGCTGCCGAAATGCTCGTATGATTGCTGTTGTTATATGAGAATTCTACTAGAGGTAGGTGAATCTCCCAACTATTTCCGAAGTCCACCACGCATGCCCTAAGCATGTCTTCCAAGGTTTGTATGGTCCTTTCACTTTGACCATCAGTCTGAGGGTGATATGCTGTGCTCATATCCAAGCGTGTTCCCAACGCTTTCTGGAGTGACTGCCAAAAGTTTGACGTGAAGCGAGCATCTCTGTCTGAGATGATGGACGTTGGCACTCCGTGCCAAGAAACTACTTCCTAAATGTAGATGCGAGTCAACTTCTCCATCTTATCCGTTTCTTTAATAGCTAGGAAGTGTGCGGACTTAGTTAAACGATCCACGATCACCCAGATGGTATCGCAACCACCCAAGGTTCGCGGGAGTTTAGTGATGAAATCCATTGAGATCTGATCCCATTTCCACACTGGGATCTAAGGTTGTTGGAGTAGCCCCGATGGCTTTTGATACTCCACCTTGACTTTTGCACAAGTCAAACATTTACTCACGTAGGTGGCTATATCAGCTTTCAGGTTGGGCCACCAATACGCAGCTTTAAGATCTTGATACATCTTATCCGAACCCGGATGGACAGAGTATCGAGATTTGTGAGCTTCATCCATGACTAGTTCTCTGAGGTTTCCGTAGAGAGGTACCCATATGCGATTCATAAAATACCGGGCTCCATTAGGCTTTACTTCCCAATCGCGCTCCATTTTCCCCACTGATTCGGCTTTGATGTTTTCCTCCTTAACTGCTTCTAACTGGGCGTCGCGTATTTGTTCGGGTAGCCCCGAAGGAATAGTGAGTTGTAGTGCTCGTACGTGACGAGGTTTCAAGTGTTCTTTCCTACTGAGGGCATCAGCTACCACGTTAGCTTTACCCGGGTGATATCGAATGGCACACTCATAATCGTTCAAGAGTTCGACCCAGCGACGCTGTCGCATGTTCAACTCCTTCTGATCGAAGATGTGTTGGAGGCTTTTGTGGTCAGTAAAGATTGTGCACTTCGTTCCATAAAGGTAGTGTCTCCAAATCTTAAGTGCAAACACTACTGCTCCCAATTCCAGGTCATGCGTCGTGTAGTTATTCTCGTGAACCTTCAGTTGTCGCGACGCATACGCGATGAGCTTATCGCGTTGCATCAGTACGCATCCCAATCCCTGAATGGAAGCATCATAATACACTACAAAGTCATCTGTTCCTTCCGGCAAGGACAGAATGGGTGCAATGTAAAGTTTCTGCTTCAGCAATTGAAATGCTGCTTCTTGCTTTTCACCCCAAGCATACTTGATGCCTTTCTGGGTGAGGGTAGTGAGCGGTTGTGCAATCTTTGAAAATCCCTCGATGAAACGTCTGTAGTAGCCAGCCAATCCCAAAAATTGGCGGATTTCCGTCGGTGTCTTAGGTGCTTCCCAGTTTTTAATGGCTTCAATCTTGGCAGGGTCTACGTGGATACCCCTTTCATTCACGATATGCCCGAGAAACTGAACTTCCCGAATCCAGAAATCACATTTCGAGAACTTGGCATATAGCTTTTCCTGTTGGAGTAATCCTAGCAGTAATCGTAGATGTTCCGCATGCTCTTCTTCACTTTTGGAGTAGATGAGTATGTCATCGATGAACACAATGACAAACTTGTCGAGGTATGGTTTACACACGCGGTTCATGAGATCCATGAACACCGCAGGTGCGTTGGTGAGACCGAAGGGCATGACCAAGAACTCATAATGGCCATACCGGGTACGAAATGCTGTCTTAGCGATATCCTCCTCCCTGACGCGTAGCTGGTGGTAACCGGACTGTAAATCAATCTTAGAGTAGTAGCTTGACCCTTGAAGTTGGTCGAAGAGATCGTCGATGCGAGGTAACGGGTATCGGTTTTTGACGGTAACCTTGTTGAGTTCCCTATAGTCGATGCACATGCGGAAAGTCCCGTCCTTTTTCTTGACAAAAAGGACTGGAGCTCCCCATGGCGAAACGCTTGGTCGGATAAATCCTTTCTCTAAAAGTTCCTGAAGTTGGGTGGACAGCTCCTGCAGCTCGGCTGGAGCTAGGCGATATGGTGCCTTGGCGATAGGAGTTGCATTGCTTGCCAATTCGATTTCAAACTCCAACTTTCGATGTGGTGGAAGACCAGGTAGTTCTTCTGGGAATACATCGGAAAAATCACGGACAACAGGGATGTCTTCTATACGTTTCTCATCCTTAGGCTGTTCGGTAATTAGTGCGAGTAAGGCAAAGGTGTTCTTTCTCCGAAGATACTTCTGCGCTTGCATGTAAGAGATGATGTTGGTGACGGCGCTTGCCTTATCGCCTTGTACTGTCAAGATTTCGTCGTGAGAGAGCGGAATACGGATAGATTTTTCGAAGCAGAGAACTTCAGCCCGGACGTCGGATAGCCAGTCCATTCCGACTACCAAGTCAAAACTACCCAGGGTAGTTGTCATCAGATCAATGGTAAAAGTGTGGCCCGCGAGTTTGAGTTGACAGCCGGATACTATTTGGGTCACATCTACAGATTTACCATCGGCTAATTCTATAACATAAGGGGTCTCTAATGGTTTAAGCGTGAGATTTAGGTTCTTCCTAAAAGACTCAGATATAAAGCTCCTATCCGCACCCGTATCAAAAAGCACAGAAGCAAAATGTTCATTAAGGGGAAACTTACCGGTGACCACGTTCGAGTCGTTTCTGGCCTCTCCGCGGCCCAATGTAAATGCACGACCTTTGGCACCTCCTGTGCCACCGTTCCCATTGTTGTTGTTGTTATTATTGTTGTTGTGGTTATTGTGATTGTTTCCACCATTATTGTTGTTATTACGCAGCTGTGGGCAGTCTCTTCTGAAGTGAGCAGTGCTACCACACTGATAGCATCCCCGGTTGATACCCTGCTGCTGACCCTGGGGTTGATTTTGATTTTGTCGGGACATGATTTCCCCACGACAATCCTTTGCCGCATGTCCTATCTTGCCACTTCTTTGGCAACGATTTCCGGCACAAGGGCCGTTATGATGGAGATTACAGCGGTTGCACTGCGGCTTTCGGCCTACATAGCCGCTTGCATTCGGGTTGTTGTTGTTGTTGTTGTGGTTGTTGGCGGGCTGATTTTGATGACCCCGGTGGCTGTTGTAGTGATTGAACCGTTTCTGGTTCCCTTGCTGCGGATGAGATGACGAAGACTGTCGAACAATGGAGTCTTCAAACTTTCTTTTGTTGTCCGGGGTAACTTCAGTTGTACCCCGTGCTGGCAGCTTCTTCTGTTCCACCGCCTTATCGGTGAGTTTGTGAGCCAATCGGATTGCTTGATGTTCAGTTACAGGGTTACTAGCCATTACCATACCCTGAATTTCCGGAACCAAACCCCCGAGATAGAACTCGAGTCTCTTCTCCACCGTGTTGGCCAATTCGGGACACAGAAATGCTAGGTCATGGTGTTTCGCGGTGTAAGCTTCAATTTCCGATCCCACCATCTTGTGGTTCCATAAAGCTTGCTCTAACTGTTGCACTCTGTCTCGAGGACGGTACTCCTCTTTAATTAGGGCCTTGAACTCAGCCCATGCCATTGCATTCGCAGCTAGAAGTCCATGCGTTTGGACTTGTGCATTCCACCATGACAGTGCCCCATCTTCCAGTGTTGAGGCTGCGTATTTGACCTTGTTGGCCTCGAGACAGTTGCACATTTCAAAAACGGATTCCGATTTTTCGATCCAGCGGACCAATCCAATGGGTCCTTCTGCCCCCGAGAATTTGCTTGGCTTGGCGTCAAGGAACATCTTGTAGGGGTTAAAACCCCCTCCTGCTGACAGAGAACAGGGAGTCAGCAAGGAATTTTACTAGCCTCACTATTAGATTTTCACGCGAAAACTTAATAATGGTTACCTGCCGGTTGGTTCTGAACGCCCGCTAAAGCTGCGTTCACGTGCTCTTGAATCATGGCAGCTAGCTCTTCGGGAGTCAAGTTGAGGTTTCCACGTCTTCCGGTTGCCATTTAGCTCTTCGAAACACAACACAAACACACCCGATAAGTCTATATATCCAATATAGTTATCCTACTTCGTACTTTAATAATTATTAACTTACGTCAACTCAATATATTAAATAGTCAAAAGAAATACTTGATTAACTGAAATTTCAACGTCTTACAAGAATGCAAATCAAACATACGAATTCACTATAAAGTCTCAAGTTTAAACACAAGTGGGAAAATAAATAAACTGAAGGAAAACAAATAAAATAAACGAGACGTGTCAGTCGTCTACGTCTCCATTCCCCAAGTCACTGTCGTTGCCGTCATCCTGCTCGGCATCTCCAGCTTCTACAGCTGGGTCCTCCTCCGGATCCTCTTCAGGGTCCTCCTCTGGATCCTCTTCTGGATCCTCTTCTACCGGCACTGGAGGGGCCGGTGCTGGTGCAAGTGCTTGATTTTGCAGTTCCTGAATGTTCCAACTATTTTCCAGGACTCTGTCCTCAAGCCAGTCGGCTCTTATCTGCTCAGCACCCAGATCTCTGGCTATGGTGTTACGAGCTATCTTACTCGTACGATGCTCTTCCTCGAGCGAGTCGGTCTTACCTGTAAGGTGTCGGATCATCCACCCTTGTGCTAGGATGGTTTCCTGCATTCTATCTAACTGTTTTTGTTGTGTATGCACCAGGATTCTAAGCATGTCAATTCCTATTTCTAAAGGGTTAACCGGTTCAACCGGTACAGCAATGGTTGGCGTAACGACGACTCCTCCCCCAGAGCGAGCCTTTTCCTTGCCGCTGAGCGTGTCTCCACGCCATAAGATGGTATGGGTTCCACCATTGGTGCCTTTCCTGGTGCCCTTGGTGGCGTAGGTCTGTCGGATGATGATGACGATGAGGATGATGACATTGCCTGTTAGGTCGTGTAGTTAGTTATGAGTTGTTTTCATTTCTTATCATGAAGGCATGATCTACCAAGCACAGTTGTGGTATATTACATAACAAGATATAATAATTCGGTGCCAAACTAAGTCTAGTGTCGTGATGTCAGCTATAGTTTAGGTCTACTTCTAATGCAAACCTGGTTCTCTATAGCTAGTGGCTCTGATACCAATCTGTCACACCCTCAATTTCCACTTGCGGAGTTTTACCGCGAGGCGTGTGAACAAACCAGAATCTGAAACACTAGTACGTCGAACGACTCTACATGATTTGATAATACGTTTTCCAAAATCATTCGTTGTAGATTTTATATTAATTACCAATATTTAGCAGAGCATTAGTTTTACAGTTTGAGCGGAAGCATAAATAAGTAGTGATGCGGGCGCCAACACAAACGCCAAAGCAAATGAAAAATCCCAAAACAATATTAATAAATAAGACTCGATAAAAGATGTCTTGTTCAATGCATGTGCGTGCACCTAGAGCTCCTAGCGTCCTGAGAAACATGTAAAAAAACAAGTGTCAACATTAAAGATGAGTGAGTTCACAGGTTTTCATAAATTCGTTTGTTCGGTTATAGTTTGTTTTCTCCGTTATCCCTAACCCGGGATAACGTATTGGTTCCATTATTCCAACCCGGAATAATATGTTGTTGCCCCCAATATTCCAACCCGGAATATTAAGTTGTTGTTTCCAATATTCCAAACCCGGAATATTAAGTTGTTTCCATTATCCCCAACCCGGGATAATATCGTAGTTTCGTAGTTAAGTTCAATGTTAATATATATAGGTAGCTAGCCTAAAGTCATGTCACGTAAGTGTTCGCGTTCGAAGATGACTGTTGTGCCTCCGTTTTGCCAGGCCTATCACATGACCATGGCGATGTTAGGCCAATTATTCATCCGTTGACCATACCCGGTCGGCTAGCGCGACTAGCTCGGATGGGGCTCGTCAGACCCAGTAGTACTACTTATAATTCCCCCGCTATTAAACCCAAATACTAACGATCCGAGGAGATTGTCGAGGACTTAAGTGATAAAGCTGCTTAGTGACCATAACATTACATTAACATTAACTTAGTTACCGTATAGTTATGTGACGTTAAATTCGTATAACGTAAAGAGATTGAGTTTGAGAGTGTATACATGTTTCTCCCCCTGTTGTTTAAAAACCGGATAAAGTTAGGGGCCGTGAACTCACCTTTATTTGCTCGGTTAGTGTAGCAAAGATGTTATAAGAGATGGGACTGCTAGTTGCGTCCTAACAAACCAATTAATTCCACGTCAGTGTGTGAACACACCAATACAAATTCCACACGCAATTTACTCACAAAGTGATACACACAAACAACATATCTAACACTCAAACATGCATGCAACTATTCTCATGTGATCATAGTAATCAAACAATTTATCATAACCATAAGTCAATTCATGCCACAATTTGGTGCACACTATCACAAGTTCTCAAATTTCAGCTTAGCACTTATAATTCAGCTGTTTTCTAGGATTTTTATAAAATAGTTCTAACATTCCAAAAATTCCCATATTTTTACAGTAGGGGACATTTATACCATAGAAATTTATAGAATTTTTCCAAGTCCTAAACCTTTACCAATTGACCATAAATATTAATATACTAAGCTGCAGTCTGATTTATCACTTTCTGACTGCAGCCCACGGAAGAATTTATTTAAAAATCACTGATCGCCCAATTAACAAAATTCCAGTTGGAGTTGCCCGGAAATTTCCATACCTAGTTGCTGTACAAAAATCATGACTCAACTCCCTACTGATTTTAAAATCCAACTTGATAAACAACCAACAAAATTTCAGGATTTTCACAGCTTTAGTTACTGAACTTGTTTGGCCCTTTAAAAATATCAAACGACTTCAGAAAATTATGAATCCAGCGCCATTAGATTCCTTATTCAATTCTCTACGTTCTAGACATCAGAAAATTCGTTTTTCGACAACTAACGACCGAGTTACAGCCAGAGGAAGTCGGCTGTAACTATTATTCAGCAGACTGTTTTCAGCATATCTTTATCATAAACTCGTATAACCCGTTCATGCGATTAACCTAGGCGATCTAGAACTGATTTCTAATCATAGACTAATACTAACAACCTATCCATGCAAACCCTACTCAATAACTTTAGTCTTTATAACCAAATCACAGCCTATACATTCAGCTTTCAAACAACATTCAATCTAGTATAAACAATCCGAAACAATGCAATCATCCAATGTAAGCATCATTAACAAATCGGCTAGCCTAACTTCTCGTTCAATCATACTTGGCAAACTTATATGTTCCGAAAACAATCATACTTGTAACTATGATACATCAGCCGATTAAAACATGTATAATCCGAAAACAACACAATCAAAACACATGTATTCCGAAGCAAACTAATCAATTAATCATTCAAGCATATATACGTCCGAACATGATCTCGTAATCAAAGATAAATCCTAACCTTAAGTGACAAGGTAAGTGACCGAGACTTGGATGTGAATGGATTTGACTTGAAGGTAAATCGCGACCGAGAAGGGGCTTGTTTGCGACCGTGAAGAAGAGTGGGGAGCGGCTGTTTTGCGACTGATATGATGAAGAAAAGCTGCCGTCGGCTGTTTGCTTATTAGGGTTTTGTAGAATCGTGAAGGATACATGCATGTGAATCGTATATATAGGCGCAAAAGGGAATGGTGGTTACGGTTTGGGTAAGCATATGTGGCCGACGATACTTGGATTGCTTTGGTTTGGGTTTGGGCTTGATCTCGCGGCCAAATAGTTTTAGGTTTGCTACGGATTTGGGTTTGATCTTGGCCGAATTAGTTTTAGGTTTTGATCTCACGGCCAAATAGTTTTAGGTTTGCTAACTTGGTTAATTCCTAGAGTTACAATGAATCAAAGCTGGTTCGTGTCGCGGTTCGGTTCAGTTCGTGTACATATCTACCCTACTTACTCTATAACTAAAACAATCACACCACACACATCACGTATTCATTTAACTCGTGCACGTTTAATACTTAGCATACACATTATTCGACAAGTGTCACGTGTAAGTTATCCGAAAAACCCGGGATATCACATTATCCCCATGTTGAAAGAATTTTCGTCCCGAAAATTGAGTAAACGCGGTTTAGCATGTAGCGTACATGTTCAGAGTGCCACGCACAAAGAGTTAGTTCGTTTATGATGGTACGTAATGTTACAAGAAGTTCCCAAGTGTCATACACAAGGATTTCCAAGTGCCATGCACAAGAATTTAGTCAACAATCGTACACGGAAGTATAAGAAGTTTCCAGGTTGTCACACAACTGACCATTTTCGTAAACCAGTCTGTGTTAGAAAAGGAAAATTCACCAACCAACCCTGGAAAAAGATTCCTATCTATGAAAAACATCCGTGCGAATAACCCATCTGTACGAAGAACAAGGCTGTTCATGCGAAAGACCAAGTCATCCGCATGAAGAACCTTGTTCGCTCGAAGCACAAGTTTGCTAGCACGAAAGAGGGTCTCTCGCACGAAAAACCTGGTTCGTACGAAGGTCAGTCATTCGCACGAATCTCTGATTTGTACGAAGAACAAACTTGATTTGTTTTTCGTGTTTAGGTTTTTCAAAACTTTGTGGTTTTTAAATTTGTGAACCTTAAAAGGAGACTGTTATTTTAAAAAATTACATTTTAAAGCTTTTAATTTTGCATAACCAAGAAAACATAATGAGTAATAATCCTTGGGATTGGGGGAGTAGTTCAAGCACAAATCAAGCCTCATCACAAAGCTCCGCAACCTCATGGGTTAAATCATAATGCCTCAACATACAGCCATGATTACCGCAAATCAATGGCCATGTGTCCCAAATCAAAATCAGAGCATTCATACTCTTCTTATAAGCGAGAGTGAAACTAGGAGTAATAACCGTCCACAAAAACTAAACCATATGAAAGATTATCCTTAGTGGAAAAGTCGTTTCCACACATATGTTCTCGGAGAAAATACAGAATTATGGACATGTTTTACTACACCATATAAGGAATCTTTTGAAGAAGCAGGATCAAATCAAATTTCCTTAGCCAATCTAGATGAAAGCGAGAAAAAGACTTATGATTTAGTGAAAAAGGCGTTTGCTATCCTTACACAAGCACTTCATAAGGATATTTATCATCAGTTTGTGTACTGTACCACCACCAAGAATCTATGGGATACTTTGGAAGCAAGAGGAGAAGGAAATGCTGCAACCAGAAAAATACGACATGATCTGCTAAAGAAGGAGTTTGAAGGTTTCATGTTCATGGAGAATGAAACATTGAGTGACATGACAACATGTTTCTACCATCTACTCAGTGAAATGTATTCCTACAAAGTGTTAGCATCTCCACAGGAAATCGTGATGCGTTTTGCTGTCGCCTTACCTCCTAAGTGGAGTCATTATATTGACTTACTAAGGCATACATGTGTTTTGGATGTGATCAGTATCTACGAATTTGTTAAGAAGCTGGAGAACAAAAATGAAGAAGAGATCCGGAAAGTAAAAAGGGTTTCTGTTCCACAAAACTCTGAGATGTACTTTGGAGGAATTAATAAAGGTGTCAATACAATTCAACAACCAAAACTTCAGACCGCGTTTCTGTTAAATGTTAACCCCTTTTTACCACCACCAGTTTAAACGGATCAATCTGCCAGCTCAAGTACGCAAACCTATTGTCAAGTATTTGATCCTAAAGCCTTGTACCACAACCTCAAGTTGTTCCACCTCAAGCTCCACAACAAGCTTCTCAACAAGCTTTCTATGGCAACAACTTTCAACCTGCAAACCCTAATATAGTCAGACTTGACACGTCACATCTTTCAAAAGTCAGTGTAAAAGTTGCTCAGGAACATATGGAACATCTAAACACCATGGTTAGTGCTTATTGTTGATTGGTCGCTGGTCAAATTGGAAACAACAATTTGACTAATGAAGATTACCAACAAATAGACAGAGATGAGATGGAGCTAATAGATATCAAATGGGCATTTGTAAGTGCGATCAGAAGAGCTAAGGATTATATCAGCAGAAGTGGAAGAACATGTTTGGAAAGCAAGAAAGATACAAAATATTGTTTTCATAACGATGTAGTTACTTGCTTTAACTATGGGGAAAAAGGTCACTTCAAACGTGAGTGCACTAGACCCATCAAACAAGGAAATCACAACGCTTTCCGAAATCAATCACAACCATCCAACACAGCTCATGTCAACAATGAACGAAGAATAGTAGCTGTTAACAACCCAAACAACGCCAACCAGTCTGGGCCTTCAAACAGCACAAACAAAGCTCTAGTAGTTTAAGAAGATGAAGGATGCGATTGGTCAGTACAATTAGGAAGCAAGAATCAATGAGGAACTATATGTTATGCCAAGATTATCAATCGAATCAAACATATTCACATCATTGACAATTCTGATGTTGATGATGATAGTTCAGGGTATAATGGTAGTTCTGATGAAGAATGCTCGAGTACAGGTGGTTATGGATCTGATTCAGATATCAGGGAAGGAAGTGATGCTGAGGTCAGTGAGTTGCTGAAAGAAGTAGAGAAGCTGAAAAGTCAAAAGGTTAGTTTGATGAAGAAAGCAGAAGCTGCATCGAAGCAAACAGAAAAATTCTTTACAAATAGTACATCCTTTCCTCATCATACTGCCTTCATGGTTAGTGTTGCTTGTTCGACAAGCCAGGAAAACTCCGATTCTCCTAAAATATGCAGTGAATGTGCTGAATTTAAAATGCATTTGAAACAATAAACAATCACAATCAAAACCTAGTTGTTGAACTGTTAACATGCAACGAGGCAAATTTGGCTTTAACTCGAAACAAAAAAGAATTCAAATATGTAATAGAAACTCTTAAGAAAAGCTTTTCTGAATTAACAAAGACAGTTTTGAGCAAGAAAATAAGAATTAATAAATACATTAATATCCTTGAAGAAACAAAGAAAGAGTTAGCCATTGTCAAATGCGAACATGATGCGATCAAGCTAAAATTTTAGAGTTACTCTAACTCCCGATATGTGCATGATCATATCATTGACGTTCAAAAGCTGAAAGGAGATGTCAAATGCATAGGGTATAATTCGTGTCCACATCTGTTGAAACACAATTATACCAAATTGTCTGATGAAGAGGAAATGCCACGCATTGAACCTTCTATACCTCTTAATCCTGAAGAGTTTGCTGCAGGATTAGGGTTTAAGCTGGACAATTCCTCAGTTGAATCAAGAAAATCAGAGAACTCATCATATGTAGTTGATCAGAATCCTTCTACAATAGAGGAGGATGATTCATCAGATGAGTCCGACAAAATCGATCATGATCAATCTCTTGATAAAGAAATCGGGATATAAATTTATGCTACTCCCAATGTGAAAATTGTTGAAAATTAAGGGAATGATGCTATGAAATCTTTCAGGACAAATGTGTCTACAGATAAAAATGATATTGTGTTGTATACTTTGATTGGGGACAAGAAAATTTATTCAAACAAAGACTTTCCGATCAAAAATGTAAATCCAACCTCTATTGATCAAGTTTTTGAAAATTCAACAATCATGTTTTTGGAAAAAAATTTCAATCAAGTCACAATCATTATTCATTTCAAAAGAAAAACAACAAGAAAAGGGAGCTGCAAAACCTAAGGTATCACAACTAAAGGTTGATGCTAAAGGTGCTCGCTACAAGAAAAATTGAAGAATGTTAAATTCGTGGGTTCAACTGGTACTGATAAAATCGAGACTTTTGAAAGTATGTCTAATGTTGGTTTTGTAAAACAAGTCAAGATTTTAAAGCGAAACAGTTAAAACAATTACACCCAAGATACAAATGGGTGTGAGGAAGAACCAAGTACCTCTAGACCCACAAGTTCAACATCAAGTCATAAAACAGGATCTCCTAAATTTGTTTAAAGGAGAACATGTTTTGAATGTGGAGAGTTTGGCCACATAATAAAAAATTGCACCAACCCAGCAAAACAAAGATTTGTTGAGAAAGCTCCTCCTGAACCAACTTGGCAACGTCGATTTGTATCACCAAAACAAGACAAACGTATTGTTAAAGAACAAGAAGAAAAGCATTTGAGAAGGGAAGATACATCACTGGAGAAGGAATGGTATCCAATGGTGTTGTTAGCTTTGATAAGATCAATTATGTTCGATAATTTGATCACAATCTTCTAAGTGTTCCTCAAATCTGCGACAAGAAGTTCACGGTTCATTTTGATGACACCAGATGTTATGTGCTGAAACCTAGTTTCAAGAATCCCAAAGAATGTATTTTCCTATCGGCTCCAAGAATAAGTGACTTGTATATTCTTGACATGAGCCAAGCTATTACCACGTCTGCACAAGTTACATGTTTTGTCTCAAAAGCCACCGAAAAGGAATCAATCTCATGGCATAGATGACGGGACATATTCACTTGAGGAAAATGAACTATTTGGTGAAAAATAATCTTGTGAGTGGTGTATCAATGAAGAACTTTAATTTACAAGACGTCTATATATCGTGCCAAAAAGGAAAGCAAGCTAGAAAATCTCTTCCTGTGAAGAAGATTAACACGGTAAATATGCCTCTGGAACGTCTTCATATGGACCTATTTGGACCTATTAAACACAAGACTACCTTTGGTGATTCTTATTGCTTAGTGTTACTGATGACTACTCAAGATTTTCATGGGTGAATATGTTGGCACACAAGAGTGAAGTTCGTGACATCCTCGAGAATCTCCTGACGCTACTTGAAAATTTGTACAATTTGAAGATAAGGAGAATTAGAAGCGACAATGGAACTGAATTCAAGATCATGTTCTGGATGAGATATGTTCTTCTAAAGGCATTTTACATGAATACAGTTCTCGTTACACTCCACAATAAAATGGTGTCGCTGAGAGGAAAAATAGAACTTTGATTGAAACTGCAAGAACTATGTTAGTAGAATCAGAACTTCATGTTCAATTCTGCAGGGAGGCTGTGGTTACTACATGTTATACTATGAATAGAGTGCTTACAGTGAAGAGGCATAGGAACACATGTTTCGAGCTGCTACATAAAAGGAAACCGGATGTGTCTTTCTTAGAAACATTTGGAGCTCCTTGCACTATTATTGATCCACATGGTAAATTCGGTCCTAAGGCTATCGAAGGTTTCTTTCTTGGATATGCTACTCCTAATTTCAGAGTGTGGAATTTTCGTTGAAAAAGATTGAAGAATGGGGTGAAGTTAAGTTTCAAAGATACACCGAATCAATAAGAGCTCTGGGTGCTCCTTCGATGTTTGAATACGATGGGCTGTCTAATCTGCCAACTTTTGATGATGCCTCTGCAGCTGCTCAAATGCTACTTGAAAGTGATACTGCAGTTGACTCGTCATTAGTACGACTAATTATTGTTAACCCTCAAGTGTCTAATTCGGTTAACAATCTTGTTCAGAATGAGGAATTCAAAGATGCTGTTGATTATAATTTTCCGTTAGAGGCGATGAGTTCCATGATGCAAATGAAGCTACTTCTAGTCCGGTTCCTCGAATTTCAGATATCACGTCAAATGTGCGAAATCAAGGGACGGCTAAAGGTCGTGCTTCTACATCTTCATCAAATCCAGCAAACGAATTAGTGGTTGATCTGAATATCAACAACTTGGGTATAAATTCTCGACTTCCTGATGTTCCTGAAACTCGAATTCATAATACCCATCCTCAGCAAAATATTATAGGAGATGTCCTGAGTTGTGTGCAGACTCGTAATCAGCTAAGGAATAACCAGGATGATGGTTTATATTCAGTTATTCGGGAATCTGGGGAACAAAATGATTGGTCTTTTGCCTGCTTTGTCTGCCAAGTTGAAACGAAATCTTGGAAGGAGGCAATGAAAGAAGACTCATGAGTTGAGGCAATGCAAGAAGAACATCAGCAGTTTCGTAAGCTAGGCCTGTGGAAATTAGTTGATAAGCCTGACAGCTACAAGAAGATTGGAACAAGATAGGTTTACAAATGTAAGAAGGATGACCGAGGTGTTGTTGTAAGAAACAAAGCAAGATTGGTTGTCAGGGCTTTAATCAGGTAGAAGGCATTGATTACAATGAAGTTTATGCACCGGTAGCTCGTCTTGAGGCCATAAGAATCATCTTGGCTTATGCGTCCTACAAGAAGTTTACCGTTTATCAAATGGATGTGAAGAGTGCATTTCTTCATGCAACCGCCGGGTTTTAAAGATCCAATCCATCATGTCAAGGTTTGTCTTCTCAATAAGGCGATGTATGGTCTTCATCAGGCTCCTTAGGCTTGGTATGAAATGTTGTCTTCCTATCTTCTGAAGAACGGTTTTCGACGTGGTTTGATCGACTGTACTCCCTTCATCAAGGAATAAAATGAGGATTATTGCTGGTACAAGTATATGTTGATGATATTATTTTTGGGTCTACAAACGAGAGAATGTGCAAAGAATTCGAGCAAGTGATGCAAGATAAGTTCGAGATGAGCGCAATGGGAGAAATGACTTTCTTTTTCGGTTTATAGGTTCATCAATCTAAAGACGGGATTTTCATCCATCAAACCAAGTACGTCGGGGATATTCTCAAACGATTTCAAATGGAAGACTCAAATCCCTTAGGAACTCCATTAGCTCAAAATCATGGGATTACTCCTGATGGAAGGGGTGAACATGTAGAACCATCTCTTTATCGTTCTATGATCGGATCTCTTATGTATCTTACTGCTTCAAGACCTGATATAATGTACCCAACATGTCTTCTAGTTTGCTACCAGTCAAGTCCAAAGGTTTCTCATTTGATGGCTGGGAAAAGGATCTTTCGTTATTTGAAGGGTCGCCCGGACATTGGTCTCTGGTACCCTAAGGATAATAAGTTTGATTTGACAGCATTCAGTGATTCTAACCATGGTGACTGCAAGATCGATGCAAAATCAACATCTGAAGGACGTCAGTTCTTGGGAAATCGCCTAGTCACGTGGCAGTGCAAAAAGCAGGCTTATGTAGCTACCTTAATCTATGAGGCTGAGTATATTTCATCTTCTAGTTGCTGCTCTCAGGTTCTATGGATCCAACAACAAATGCGCGACTACCGTTTTGAATTTCTAACTACTTCTATTTTTCTTGATAACGAAGCTGCTATACAGATCACTCGTAATCCTGTACAGCACTCAAAAACCAAACACATTGAGATTAAATATCATTTCGTACGATATTATTATGATAAGAAACTTATCAATGTTGTTAAAATCCACACCGATCACCAATGTGCCGACTAGTTTAAGAAAGCTTTTGATAAATTGTGTTTTGATTATCTACTTTTGGTCAATGGCATCAAGGTGAAACCCGAGTAAATCATCCTTGGCTAATCATTTTTCATAAATATTTTATTAAAAAATCTAACATACAAAAAGATTTATCATTTTCTCTTAGTTTTATATGTTAGGGGGAGAAAATTTCAGAAAATACAAAATCAAAAGAAAATCAAAAAATACAAAAATGAGTTTCTTGGAAAGATAAGAGAAGATGATGATGATACACACTGGTGATATGTCAAAAACCGTCAAAAACATAAAACGAGAATTGATAAGTAGCTTTACGAAAGATGTATCGGTAGACTCACAATCAGATTAAAATGTGCAGGTTGATATAAACATAACGGACGCAAGCTAGGTGGGAACCATTCATTGGCATATGGTCTTGGTACCGAAATTTCGTTTGATAGGATGTCGAGGTTCTGTGATATGCGGTCTTTATGCTGACTTATCATCTGGGCATCATGGTTGAATCTTTTACGGAAAATAATGGTGACGCAAGTCTAGAACTTCCATGATACCATACATACGTGTAAATACTGCATACGACCATCAATAATTGATAAAAATATCACATCCACCCAAAAATAAGTGATAATATATCACAACTTTATGCGGGAGCTAAGTTCGTCTCTTTGTCGGTACGATGGTACTAACCTGTTCAACGACTTACTCATGTGCCCTGCATGCATCTGAAAATCAAGTTCCTCATCAATAAGTGATTAATAACATAGGGCTTGTTTTCAATCAAAATAAGTGAGTATCTCATATCATATACGTCAAAAACATATGATAAGCAGTATACTCACCGGTAAGATTTTCTCTCGTGCATATCTTGATACGGGAGTGTGTCGTGAAGTGGTTGAACAACGGCTAGTAAGTATAAATCATACATTAATCATATTTCCTACTCATGATAACATCTGATAAGCTGAGCTTACGTGGATAACAATACCGATAATCAAAGTAGAATGCTTATTTCTTTAATTTGATGTTTTAAACAAAACTCGTTTTTGACAAGATTAAAAGCTGGTATGATTCTCTTACCTTGAAACTCTAAAAAAGAATTGTCCAGTAAATATACAGTTTATTCTTATCTTTTAGTAGTCACTTTATTTATTTTTTTATTTTAGTTTACTCTGTTGTTAAATTAAGTTCTTTTTTATTTAGCCAAAGAAGGAAACTCAAAAGGTTTTCTACCAAGATACGCCCTGAAATCATTTGTCTTGCTATCATAACTTCATAAAGTACTTTCTTACAATGAGTAAACTCATTTCAAAAAAATCTATTTAACAAGCACTTTTCCTAACTTAACTTGTGATTAGTGTGGATATGTGCAAAGTTCTAAACAGGTCAACGGAAAACCTAAGGTCCTCCAAGAACTAAAAGTGCAGTTTTGAAAAATTGGACTCGTACGAGTGATTGTGCCTCGTACGAATGACCATTGGTGTCTTGTACAAATGGAAGTTCTTCGTATGAGCTAAGGTTCTTTGATGGGACTTTACTTTCACCTTGCTCACGTCATTCTTTCACCTCTCCTTAAGTTGTTTTTGATATCTTTAAATCCAGTGTTCGGAAAAATCAGCTAGTTAATCGTACGAGTGAATCACTTGTTTGACTAAATCCAGTGTTCGTAAAAATCAGTTGTTTTGTACCAATAAATTGTTATTCATATGAGTCAGTAGTTCTTCGTCCAGGGAATACATACATACAGAAAGTTTGAAATAAAACTTTGTGTATATTCCCTAATGAATTTATTTTCTTATCCTTGTTGTCTTGCATGTACAGAATGGAACAAAAGGAACATAAAATAAAACTCGCAACGAAGAAAACTGATAAGTCAGAAGTGGAAATTATGTCAGAACCAAGACATAACATGGTGGCCTACTTAGATCCGAAAGTCAAATTTGCTGAGTACAATGGTATAATAAAGTTTTTGCGCGACTCAAGGATACATTATGCTATCACGCACAAGACTACAGTATACAAGATGTTGATCAAGGAATTTGGGGATTCAGCTAAAGTTGTTGAAGTAAATGGACAGGAACTTATCCGCGGGAGAGTAAATGACTTGAACGTAGATGTCTCTGTTGAAATCATTAACTCAGTACTATAGTTTGGTGATGATCCTTAAGCTCCATTCTGAGTACTGTTGAAGTGTCAACGTGGATGTTTTCTTAGAATGAAATGTGCTTGAGATTTTCTTGTGGGACAACTAAATAAAGCATTGTTGCCACTCTGATACAAGTTCTTTCTACATGTTCTAATTTAATGTTTGAGCAACAGACGAAGTGGTATGACATGGCAAATAACGACTTGGCTAGAATGATGATAGCTTTGACATTGAACAAACCGTTTAGTGTTTCAAGTATATTTTTGCAAACATGAAGGAGAACCTGAGAAGAACCGAATATGGTGGAAAAAAGTGTTGGATGTATCCTCATTTTCTCTAAATGATCTTGAATGTGCAACATCCGAATCTTCCGAAGAACGACAACGATGTTCTAAAAGTAGAAGTCATGATGGAACATTCATTGAAGATCTTTAGAGGTGTAGCAGCAAAACGTTACAAGGAAAGCACACTTCCTCGTAAATTGATCATTTTTTCTGGCAAATGATGAATATGCTGCACAAGAAAACGATAGGTAGCGCCATGATGACGGTGAGTCAGATAATGAAGAACCAACTTTAAAGAAGATGATCGAAGATAAGTTTGGTCCTCAAAAGGAAAAAGGTGATGATGATCATGGTGATAATGATGGTAATGGTGTTGCAAGTGATGTAGGTTCTACAGGTGGTGATAAGGGAAGAAAGAAACAAAACAGAAAGACTATGGGAACATCGTCAGCACAGCCTGAAATCACACAACCTACAACTTCACATCAAGAAATTGTACTAGAACCAGTTACAAAAGTCCAGTCTACTTTACAACAGAGGAGACTGAACTTGTAACGATGGAACCTAATACTACCTCTGAACCATAACCTTCAAATACCATAGCAGCTAAAACACTTTCGGCTGAAGATACTCTAGTTCAATCACAACCTACAACTTCATCAGTTCAACAATCCAAGTGCAAAACTAATCCACAAAATACAAAACGAGGCAGTCGTTTATTCTCTGAAATGGAACAAGATGAGAAAGTGGATTTTATGTTCTCTAAGTTGCAAGCTAGGGCAATTCAAATTAACAAGCATTCGGAGTTTATGTCTTCAAATTGGAACACAGTTGTCAAACAACGGTTGGAGATAAATTCTTTGAATGAAACTATTCGAAAACAGAATTCTAAAATTGCTCAGTTAAGAAAAGAAAATGAGCAGCTGAAGACAGCAGATGCTGAAAGAGCAACTCAGCTACAACAAACAAGAGCAACTGATAACTCTTGGGGGATTGAGATAAATAAGCTGAAAGAACGTAGTGCGGCTATACAACGATCTGCCGAAACATTAACTGCTAAACATAATGACTTGAGAGAATGGTATCATTCTCGTAATGCTACACTGGTTGAAGGCTTTAAAGACATGTTTGGAATGAGCAGAAAGCGAGTGAAGACCCTGGCAATCCTGATGTTTCAGCCTCATCCTCACAACAAAAAGTTTCTGCTTCAACTCCAGTGGAAGAGTCTAATGTACAGCAGATCGTGACCGATCCAGTTGCCTCCAGTGATACTCAAGAGGAAACAGGAAAGGTTTGATGTTTCTAGAATGTATTAAAGACCTGATTATCAAACAACGTTGGATTGAAGATTTTCAGTGGGAGTTTGTTGATACAACATGCATTTCGGAATGATAACCGAAGACCAAGCAACAGCCAAGGGGGAGTTTGTTGATACACTTTTGTGTCTGTCACTTGTTCTTAGTTATGTCTATAATTGTACGGTCTTTTTTTATAGTGTCTATATAGTTTGGTCTTGTCGACCAAATCAAGATATCCTCCTATCTTTGTTTAGTACGACGATTAATTTCTCTGTGTAAAACAGTTGCATGTGTGCACACTATTAAGTCTTATGTACGTCATGTCTATTGGCACATTCTCCGAAGAACACATCCAAGTATGATTGAGAGATGCTTCTTACGAGGAAGATGTTGCTCGTGTGATTCACATTCCATTCGTACGAGTGGCTCATTTAACAAGAATCTTGTTTGAGTCGTACGATGTAGTTCATGTTTGTACGAGCCTTTGGTCGTTCGTATGAGCATCTTTTGGAGAATGTTCTTCGTGTCTTATGGTGTTTCATATGACCAACAACATTCTTCGTACTGTTGCTAGGTATGGACACTATATAAATAAACATGCACTTCTCAGTGTAAAGAGAGAGATGTGAGACATCAGTGAACAAGCTAGAGAGAGACATACAATAACACAGAGAGTATTTCATGAGTCTGTATGAACATTGTTTGTATGTGTTTCTACTAGTTGTTTTCTGTTAACCAAGATATTGAATCTTTTCTTATCCTGTGTTTCTTACTTTGCTTTGGTTTCCATACTTACGAGGATTCCGCACTTGTATTTGTGTTGTATAAACAGGGAAGTAGGTTAATCTTGATCCTCCAAGTGGACCTACATATACTCGACTAGTGAACTACTTAATCATATTTTTATGTTAGAAGTGCTCTAAATAAACGCCATGGCACTTATGGTGGTCGAAAAAAAAAGCTCCCGGTACAAAATAATAAAATTTGCATATTAGCCGATATCGTACCGATGAGTGAACTAGCGACGTTTTCGTTTTCTGAAACTAATACCAATTAGTCAAGAGGACTAATTAACATTGATTAACACCCTAAACCCTAATTACTTGCTAATGATACAAGATCAACCCCTAATCACCATACTTAACCTAAACACCTAAATATCTATTTTTCAACACATGTTATAAATAATATTTACACTTAACCCCCCCCCCTCACGTAGGTGATTTCAAGTGGGCCCCCACCACTTGATTTATGTTGAAGAATAAAAGATCTAAGTATGGTGGAAGGATATGATTTTGACTTGATGATTTATATAAATCATCATCATGTTTCTTTATATCATTTAAAAAAAACATAAGAAACTCTCCCAACTCCTCCCTCATCCCATGGCTCAACGCCACCATTATCATCATTGTTTCTTCAACTTTAAATCACCAAAATCAAGCTTAGTTAGGCCACTACAAGATCATCCAAATTGCTTGCAAGGATGGAGGATCATTAGGGCTTTCTTGGAGCTCCATCTTCTTTTAAATATTCACTACTCTTGAGCAACTTTGTAAGATAATTTTTCTCCATATTTAAGCGTCTTGTAATGTCTAGATTGAGGGAGTACTTGTTGATCATCTTGAAAGAAAAGAAAACACAACTTAAAAACCCTAATCATACCATCATAATCCACTAAATAAAGCTTATTATGTGGTTATTATATGCTTTAGAGTTAACTAGTTAACATAATTATGTTGATTATGATAAAGTAAGGTGTTTAAAATAGATGATCTTGTATGTGTAACAATATAAATGATGATTTAAACATGGTGATGCTTAAATCTAAACAAGATCATCAACTTCATGATCCATGAAGATTACTACAACTTAAAAATGATTTACTACACATGTATGATTTTTATGAGAAATAAACACAATGATTTAGAGTATAATCATCTTAAAAAGTTTAGTAAACAAAGGAGATTAAAGTGGAAGTAATGATCTGAAGGTATAACTAAAAATGGTGACTTAAAGTTTCTAATAAATATATAAAAATCTCATTGTTTTTAAGAAAAGTAGTAAGAATATATTTACAAAGATCATGGAAAATGAGGATGCATAAGTTGAAAATATAGTCATATGTAATCTTGAGTTGATGGTTGATCTTGATTATAGGTTTAAACTTGATTTAAATACGTTTTTGAAACGCGGAAAACGTCATAGTTTAAGGGAAACTATGGAGAAATTTTCTAAAAATCTTATTACGTTTAAAGAGTAATTAATAGGGAGAATAACGGGATTAAACGCGATTAGTGACCTAAACCATCATTAGGGAAGTTTTAATGATAAAGGTAAAACCCTAACCAACCAAGAGTTTAACAAGTGTATATATATATTTTTACAAGTTAAAAATAAGTAATTCTTACGTATATATACACACACACACTTGTGGGAATAAAAAACATATATAATATATATATATATATGCAAATTTTGTCACCAAAAGTTTTGTGAAAATACATGTGTATGTATGTGTATGTATCTAGAAGTTAGGGTATATACCATAAAATACACAACTTATACAAATACTTCAAACACTTGAAGGATTACTAGGTGTAGATAACATAAAGCACATACACTTTTACAATATGTCGAAACAATGATCGGACAAACGGAGCAATGCGGACGATGGGCGAACATACGCGATACACCGTCGCGTCGTCGACCAAGGAACAAATTGCCAACATGAAGAGTTACTACGACGTTCAGCGATCTTCAACGCGAAAAAGTATATATTAAATGACAACGACGACATGTCTAAAATGATATATTTTAGAAACTCAACGAATATATGTGTTTATCAATGACAAAATCCGGAAAGTTAAGATGTATAAAAATTACTAAGTGATTTTATAAAAGTATATAAACATACTTCAAAATCTATACTTAGTAAAATTACCAAGTGTAAGATTATATGCATTTGGGCTCATGAAAATTAAGTTGGGCTAGGCCCATTATATAAAAGGCATTGGCAAGGCCCAATTACACAATACATATGATAACATGGGCTAAGCCCAAAGGCATAAAATACATGGGCAAGGCCCAAACATATAAATTACATGGGCTAGGACCAATCACATAAAGACATGGGCTAAGCCCAATGATATAGATTACATGGGCTAGGTCCAGTCACATAAAGACATGGGCTAGGCCCAATGACATAAATTACATGGGCTAGGCCCAATCATATGAAGACATGGACGATGTTCAATGACATACATGACACGGGCTAGGCCCAATGACACGCGTGCAAGGCATGAGGACATGTGAAGGGCGAGGCCCATTCACACACAATCTAAGAATGATAATATATATATATATATATATATATGTAAAAATATAAATCGAACAAATGAACTACCAACACTATAATCACATTAAGGTTGTTCTAATGTGATGAATATATAACAACAAGAATTCAAGATGAACAACTGGTACGAGGTCCGACGAGACCTAGGTGTCTAATGAAGTTAATACACATGTAGGTTACACACATGTACGGACACCGAATTCGATAAGTACGACTTACGGAACAGAAAACTGTGAGTTCATGTCCCTCCTTTCAAATATTTCAATGCTTTGTTTTAAAACTATCGAGGGGAAATACAAGTTATAACAAACAGTATGTTAGCTATGGGGTTAGATGATAACACAATCAATGTGCGTAAGTAGGATGATGACAAGAGTAACCATTAATCACTTAGTGACCAAGGTGCAAATGGTATAGATCTATCAAGTTTGAGACGCGCTCCACTCCTAGTTTGTTCACCCTTTAGGGGTGCTTTTGTGATCCTAATTGATGTCAAGAGTTGTCTCGGTTTGGTTACTTACTTATGGTACATATGTCAGGGCGCTAGCTACACACTGATAGATCCTTAAACTCCATGAATGCTAATAACGTACTCAAATTTCATTACTGGATTACGAGAATGACATTTTATGAGAAAACAATAACTACATAAGCAACATTAGTGTCTCTTAAGTCACTTAATAAATTATCAGTCTCTTTTTTAAGTTCTTTAAATTTTAAATCCTTATCTGAGTATTCCTTGCATGACTCCAAGCATTTAGTGCATGGTTTCTCCACTTCTTTGATTACAACCTTAATCTCTTCTTTAATCAACTTATTGACCGACTCTTTAACTTCATGACTCTCCTTAGGAACTACCTCTTGTGACTGAGCCATCATGACTTTGTTAGATATTTCCTTCAAATTTTCATGGTTCATCTCCTTTGTGATATCAATAATTTCTTCCACCGGCTTCTTGGATTTTTCTATTTTTGGTGCGCATTGGTATTGGCTTGACCTTCCAAAGAAACCTGCAAAATAATTATACACATCAGGAGGAATCACAGATTTAAAAGCATGATGAAATATGTCTTCCTCACCACAACGTTCATAATAAATTGCTTTAGAAAGCTCCTCAGCACATTCTTCATTGGAACTTTCCTCGATAACCTCATCAAACACCGGTTCTTCTATGATCTCAGTAAGTAATGCCAAACTCTCATTTTTTTTGGAATATAATCATTCCAATTATATCCCTCATCCTCTAACCATCCTCAATAGTAGTAAGCTTTGATGTACTTTGAGGAGGAGAAGTCTTATGATAGATCGCTTTCTTTTAGTAATCATCGGCAAATGGATTGTGATTACCCTGGACTTCTTTGTTCGGGCACTCTTGCTTAAAGTGACTCTTCTCTCGACATTTAAGGCATGTCACCTTTTCTTTATCAAATCCTAATTTACCATCTGGTCCTCCCAAACGGTTACGCCCGGTAACTCCCATAATGCGCTGAGCTCTTCTAACTATACTGGCCATACACCATTTGATATCAATTAATTCTAGTTCTTTAGAGAATATTTGATTGTAATCCTCTTTTATCGTGTTAGGATTCCCGATCTTACCGGCTACAAGGCTCTCATAACATTCACGCATGGATGCGAGTAGAGCCATATGTTGCTTAGCTGTATTTTTAGTAAAGTCTTGTGCATTTGCCAACTTCACAGCTATGTTGCACTGAAGAACACTTTGATTTGGATTTGATTGGTTGTTCTGGATACTGTTGTAATTGTTAGAGCTCTAGGATGATAATGGAGTACTAGGAGTATTCGGATCATAACTCAGAAATGAGGTAAACCCAGTACTACTTCTTGACGAAGTATGTGAAGAATTGTTAGCACTGAAAGTCGTCTGAATCTTCGGACTTTAGTTATTGGCACTTGCACTTCCTTTATAGTACAGATTAATGTCTTGCTGTGCATGTACACTTCTAGGTTTTGCCATCTTTTTAATTCCAATTCATGGCCTTCAAGTTTCTCAATAAACTTTGCAAGACTCAGGATGTTGTTGTAGGCAACAGTGTTCTTTAAAACCATGAGATAGGTTGACCATTCACCCTCTAGAAGTGCATCGGCTAATTTATCCACTAGCTCTTTCATTATCTTTGTTCACTCCCAAACGCTTCATTTCGACTACTAGATGACAATACTAGCTATGGGGTTAGATGATAACACGATCAATGTACGTAAGTAGGATGATGACAAAAGTAATCATTAATCACTTAGTGACAAAGGTGAAAAATATATAGATCTATCGAGTTTGAGGCGCGCTACACTCCTAGTTTGTGAACCCTTTAGGAGTGCTTTTGTGATCCCAATTGATGTCAAGAGTTGTCTCGGTTCGGTTACTTACTTATGGCACATATGTCGGGGTGGTAGCTACACACTGATTGATCATTAAACTCCATGAATGTTAATAACGTACTAAGATTTCAATACTGGATTACAAATAAGACATCTCATACGAAAACAATAACTACATGAAATCGCCAACTTTATGTAGACTTTTCAAACTTACATGTATTTAAGCGCAAAACTTGAGCCGGTGAAAGATTACGGAAGTGGGAATGAACATGACAACGAATGCCTTTTTGGAGGATTTGTCTCTTATTCTCAACCTCGTATGGGTACAAAGGGGTCAAAACCTCAACATGCTTTTATGATGAAAACAATCTTTTGGTCTAAAGTGTAATTTAAGTCAAAAACTATACTTTGGATAACATTGTGAATTTGTCTGTACCTTGTAACTTGTTTTGGGAACTTGTAAACTTTGGTTGCAACTTAACATATATGGCATCGTTGTTGAGTTATTTTTGTTTACATAATTGGTTGCAATGATTACCTCATAGTCACATGATTGCGCTTCCGTTACGACTAGGGTGTGACAGATTGGTATCAGAGCTTCGATTGTAGTGAACTGGGAAAAACTTTTACTAAGTTTTGTCTACAATTACTAAGGGCTCCAACATGAAAACAAAGTTTATAACATCACAAAAATATTTTCCTAAATATGACAAAAATGACACAAGGTTTTCATTGTGACACGATAACATGAGGATCTATCACACGAGCTCATCCATAAGTAACAAAAAAGGATCAATACATGATTAGTGTTTGCGAAATAGACACATTACATTATAAGACAATGTGTTCACAGACACGTTACAAAAGATAGACATCCTGGCTAGATGGGATTTATATAAATATATATATATATAAATATAAATATATATATATATATATATATATATATATAAGTTATCTATATATGTGTTGTATGGAATATTTTGCCAAGAACGAAATATCTTCGACTACGGATATTATTATTATCCTTAACTTGAACAATGAGAATATTGACCTCGCGTCTATTGCGAGCTTATGGCAGACGTAGTTCCTAAGTGAGACCTTAAGAACAATTCCATAAGGTGGTTGCTTTTCCCGCGGATGCGGAGATGCCTGGCTTCGGTAGTGACGAAGAGGCGGAGGTGGTAGCCTTGGACGACAACTCTATTAACAGGACGAGGTCCCTGTGACCCATATTAATCAAGAATAACGACACTCTTGTCCATACAAGGAAGGTGAAGTACTCATCTTGAAGGTGCCCCTCCATTTGTTATTGTTGAAAATTCTCTCTATTTCTAAATTTGTCTAACGACGTGCCCTTTCGCGATTAATGTCCACAGATAGCACGTGGACCAAAGGTCCCTTTAATGTTGAAGGCATGTAGACAATAACATCCTCACTCTGACTGATCTTCGTCTTTGAACGATAGAACCCTTGGGTGACAATGCAAGGCAATTTATTATTACGTGGGCCCACGTAATATTAACCTGCAGTGGATGAGAATCCGTGTGGGCTTTGCGGGTCAAGTTAATAATCACTACCCATTCGAAATTGTTAACTTGTTCGAGTTTCTAACATTCGATCTATATCACGAGTCAATTGAGCTAGTCATCTAAACAAACAAAAATTGGTTGGCCACCAAAGGAAGATTTTTCCTCAATGGTCTAGAGTTCTTTTACATGGGTTGGTCCCATGGTGTCTATGGCACCTCATCATATTTATTAGAAAGAGATTACATTGAATTCTATCGTTTGACATTTATCTTATTCCAAGGGATGGTATAGCACGAGCCATGCTTCAACACCCTCATTACATTCTATTCGATATATATTCAAATTATAGCAATCTAGCTGGAGCTCTTGGAGCTCAAGGGATATCAACATATTCGTCACACGGGTTGCTGTGGCGAAGGATTTTTTTCCCTACTTTGGACGATCGAAGTCCACGAAGTATGGAATACATGCTATAAGGTTAGAGACGACCGTTTGGTTTCTCCTGCTCAACGAGTTATTTCCTTTCCACTTAGACATTTGGCCGATACAACAATAGGTACTATGAATTTTGGATTGTTGTTATTCACATTATCATTGTTTCAAACATGTAGGAACAATGCAATGTTGAGGTTTCCATGACCGATGGCATTATTTGTTCTTAGGTGCATGGCAGACTATATTTATTCCAATATATGTCTGGCTTCATTTAATCTTGGGTATTAAGAAGAAACATGGCGCCAAAAGGAAGGCCTACACCCAAAAAGGTGTTAGTTAATCCATGACTTACTGGGTAACCCGAACTAGAATTCTTATGGTAGGACATAGGGTTACGGAAATCGCATGGCACGAGAGTAATTTAGACAACACTAGTGACGAAACTGGTGGTACCGGTAGTTCAAATGGTTCGGATCCCAACAGATTTGGAACGAGTGGCAGCGCTACACTTGAAGATGCTATCATACAAGGTTATAATTTCCAAGGCTTTCCCGGACTGTAAGCACTGAGACCTCATTGGTGCGAGAGGTGCGGTAGGTTATGTCCTCTAAACAAAGACAATGGAGTTGGTTAGTAGTGCTGGTAAATGCACTCCTGAGTAAACAATTAGGTAAACAAAGAGTCTCCTGCTTAATGCAACATTAACTTGGTGAAATCCTTAAGTAGAAACTTTAAGGAGTGATACTACGAAGAGGTTATCATGGGAAGAACTCAAAAATCTTATGCGAGAAGAGTATTGCTCGCTGACTGGAATTCCATGCATAGAAATGGGATCCTAGAACTCGATCATGATTGCAGCCAACGTTGTTGGTTACACTCAACGCTTTCACGCTCTCTCAAGGGTTGTTTCATACTAGGGAACACCTGAAATCAAACGCATTGAGCGCTACATTAGGGGTTTAGCCTCAGAACCAAAACATAACCACGTCATCCCACCCTACCTTCATCACTCAAACAGTAACTCTCACAGTTAGTCTCACCAAGGATGCGGTGAGAATGGAAATTATCAAAGAAAGGTGCGTAAAAGAAGGAAACGCATGTGGAATCTAGTAGCGACGGGAAGTGAAAATACTCACCCCTTAAGGTAGGATCGAGAGTGAGTAACAAATGAAAGGGAACACCCGTGATGATAGAAACGAAGGCAATTGCTGCCATAATTGATGCTAGCACCAAGAAATATGCTGATAACTTACTGAAATCCTAAATGTGATAAGTGAAAATTTCCTCATGAGGGCACTTGCAAAAGTGCCAAGAGTAGAAGTGTGGTGAATCAAGACATAAAACAGAAACCAATAAGTTAGTAAGACTCAACCAAGAACAAGGATGTTAAGTGTGGCATGAAGGCCACTTCAAGTATGAACATCTTAAGAATGAATCAGACAAGTGAATTGAAGTATGAGTGATTAGAAACTATAGATACCCCACAAGATTCTGATGTCGTCATGCGTACGTTCTACTCTATAATCATTATGTGTCAATTCATTTGATGCCAACACCGAGCTTAGCAATTTAGCATATACTCGAATTAGAGTCATGTAAATTAGACACGTTATCAAGTTAGCTAATGGGGAATTAGGTGAGTCATGAGGAAAAATTAAAGGTCACCGACACGTTTCCTAGCAACCAACATCTCGCATCCATCTTGTTTGATACCTGTGCTGATTTTAGTTCATCTCCATAGAATTTAAAATATACTTGACCTAGAGTCAAGTAAGATAAATGTTCCCTAATTCTATAGGATTTGCCAACGGTAATTTAGTCAAGTCAGGGGAAGTTATAAAAGGATGCACTTTAGAACTTGGATAACGAGAATTTAATATCGATCTTTTACATGTTTATCTGGGTTGTTACGACGTAGCTTTTGGCATAGAGATTTTGACGTATAACTGGGCAGAAGTAGATTGTCCTGAGAAAACTATTTGCATCCCCCCTGCCAGACGAAGAAAAACTTGTAGTACATGGAAAGAAGCACGAGACGCCCTTACGAATCATTAATTGCATGAAGGCCAGAAGTTCCTACAGAAAGGTTGCATAGCCTTTCTAGCTCACGTAATCGACAAGGAAATTGATGAGGCAAAATTGGAGGAAATAACCATTGTGAAGGAATTCCCTCGAAGTCTTTCCATCAGACTTGTCTAGATTACCTCCGCAACGATACGCCAACTTTCACATTGATTTAGTGCCGGGAGCCGCAACAGTAGACAAAGGTTGTTAGACAAAGGATTCATTAGAACGAGTGCCTCGCATGGGAAGCTCTGGTGCCTTTTGTCTAGAAGAAGAATGGAAGCTTTCGGATGTGCATAGATTATCAAGAGTTGAAAAAACTCACCATTAAGAATTAGCACCCATTACCAAGGATTGACAATTTATACCACTAATTACAAGACTCAAGCTTCTACACCAAGATTGACTTGAGATCCGGTTATCATCAACTAAGAATCCATGAGGAGGGCATTCATAAAACAACATTTAGGACTCGCTAAGGTTATGCCTTTTTTGCTTAACAAATGCGCCTACGGTATTTATGGATTTGAGGAACCAAGTATGCAAACCCTACCCTGACAAGTTCGTAATGGTACATATTAAAATACTCACGAACCGAGGAAGAACATGAGTAACATTTGAGAACTATATTGGGGCTATTAAAGAAGGATAAACTGTATGCAAAATTCTGAAAATGTGAATTTTTTATTCGCGAGGTACAATTTCTCGGTCGTGTAGTGAACGAGAATGGGATACATGTCGACCCATCAAAGATAGAAGCCCAAAAGAATTGGAATGCTCCAAGGATGCACACGAAAGTACGACAATTTCTAGGTTTAGTGGGATATTACCGGAGATCTATTGAGAACTTCTCAAAGGTTTCTCAGCTGCTAACCTCGCTTACACAAAAGGATAAAAAGTTCGATTGGGGAGAAACACAAGAATCGGCATTTCAACTATTAAAGAATAAACTATGCAAGGTTCCAATATTATCACTTACGAACGGTACTGATGACTTTGTAGTGTATTGTGATGCTTCCCATCAAGCCTTTGGTTACGTGTTAATGCAACGTGAAAAAGTCATCGCGTACGCGTCATGTCAGTTAAAAGTTCACGAAAAGAACTATACCACTCATGACCTAGAACTAGGCGCAGTGGTATTTGCTTTAAAAATCTAGCATCATTATTTGTAAGGCACTAAGTGTACCATATTCAGAGATCATAAAAGTCTTCAACACATATTCAATCAAAAAGAACTGAATATGCGCCAATGGTGTTGGGTAGAATTGTTGAATGATTATGACT
This sequence comes from Scalesia atractyloides, assembly GCA_947069175.1. Classification (NCBI taxonomy): domain Eukaryota; kingdom Viridiplantae; phylum Streptophyta; class Magnoliopsida; order Asterales; family Asteraceae; genus Scalesia; species Scalesia atractyloides. The sequence goes on along the minus strand of CAMTDV010000008.1, from coordinate 44,552,241 downwards.
ATGAGATCAAGTATCACCCGGGGAAGACAAATGTAGTGGCAGATGCCTTGAGCCAGAAAGAACGAGTAAAAAATCTACGAGTACGAGCTTTAGAAATGACAATTCAGATGAAATTTACGACTCGAGTGCATGATGCATAACAAGAGGCTCTAAAACTAGAAAACATTCAAGCGGAATCACTACGGGGAATGGAGAAACAAATGGAATGAAAGAAGGATGTGTAGGTCTACTTGGAGGATCAAGATTAACTTACTTCCCTTTTTATACAACATACATACAAGTGCAGAATCTTCATAAGTATGCAAACCAAAGCAAAGTAAGAAACACACGATAACTAAAGATTCAATATCTTGATTAACACAAGAGAACTAGTACAAACACACACAAACAGCGTTCATACAGACTCAGGAAATACTCTCTATGTTCTTGTGTTTCAGTGTCTCTCTCTAGTGTCTAACTTGTCAATCTTTCACTGAGAAGTGCGTGTCTGTTTATATAGTGTCCACACCTAGCAACAGTACGAAGAATGTTGATGGTCATACGAAACACCATAAGTCTTGAAGAACATTCTCCAAAGGATGCTCGTACAAACGACCCATGGCTCCTACGAACATGAACTAACTCGTACGAATCAAGCAAGGTGGTTGGTGAAATGAGCCACTTGTACGACTATAGAATCACTCGTACGAACGGTTAGTGGCTCGTACAAGCAACAACTTGCTCGTACGAAGCAATTCTCACTCGTTCTTGAAAGTGTTCTTCGGAGAATGTGCCAACACACATAACGTACACAAGACTCAAAAGTATGCATACAAGCAACTGGTTTACAACACAGACAAACTAATCGTCGTACTAAATCAAGATATGAGGATATATTGATTTGGTCGACACGACCAAACTATACAGACAAACTAAAAAAAGACTGTACAATTACAGACGTAACTAAGAACAAGCGACAGACACAAAAGTGTATCGAAAAACTCCCCCTTGGATGTTGCTTGGTCTTCGGTCTTTATTCTGAATTGCCTGTTGTATCAACAAACTCTCCCTGAAAATCCTCAATCCAATGTTGATTGATAATCAGGTCTTTAATACTTTCCAGAAACATCAAACCTTTCCTGTTTCCTCTGAGTCTCACTAGAGGCAACTGGATTGGTCATGATTTGCTATACATTTAACTCTAGCACTGGAGTTGAAGCAGAAAATTTTGGTTGCGAGGATGAGGCCGAAGCATTAGGATTTCCATGGTTTTCACTATCCTGATCATGTTTACGTTTGATCTCCTGTGCTCTACATCTTTCATTCCACAGAACGTTCACTCGCTTTCTGCTCATTTCAAACACGTCTTTAATACCAATAAAGCCTTCAATCAGTGTAGCATTACGAGAATGATACCATTCTCTTAAGTCGTTATGCTTAGCTGTTAATGTTTTGGCAGATCGTTGAACAGCCGCACTATGTTCTTTCAGCCTATTCAACTCAATTCCCCGAGAGTTATCAGCTGCTCTCATCTGTTGTAGCTGATTTGCCCTTTCAGCATCTGCAGCCGCTCCTTTTCTTTTCTTAACTATGCAATTTCAGAATCCTATTTTCTTTTGGTCTCTTTCAAAAAGTTTATCTCCAACTATTGTTTGACAACTGTGTTTCGATTTGAAGACATAAACTCCGAATGCTTGTTAATCTGGATTGCCACAGCTTGTAACTGAGAGGACATAAAATCCACTTTCTCATCTTGTACCATTTCAGAGAATAAACGACTGCTTCGTTTTGTATTTTGTTGATGAGTTGTGGACTAGGATTGTTGGACTGATGAAGTAGTAGGTTGTGACAGAACTGGTGTATGTTAAGCCGAAGGTGTTTCAGCTGTTGTGGTATTTGAAGGTTGTGGTTCAGTGGTTGTAGTGGGTTCCGTCATTACCGGTCCAGTCTCCTCTGTTGTAAAGGTAGACTGGAGTTCTACAACTTGTTCCAGTACAGTTTCTTGAAGTGAGGTTGTAGGTTGTGTGATTTCAGGTTGTGTTGATGATGTTTCCATAGGCTTTTTGCTTTGTTTCTTTCTTCCCTTATCACCACTTGTAGCACCTACATCACTTGCACCACCATTACCATCACTATTATCGTCATCATCATCACCTTTTCCCTTTTGACAACCAAATTTATCTTCGATCATCTTTTTCAAAATTGGTTCTTCATTATCTGACTAACTTTCATCATGGCAACACTTATCATTTTCTAGTGAAAAATATTTATCATTTGCTAGAAAACCAAACAATTTACGAGAAGGTGTGCTTTCATTGTAACGTTTTGCTGCTATACCTCTAAAAATCTTCAAAGAATGTTCCATCATGATCTCAACTTTTAGAACATCGTTGTCGTTCTTCGGAAGATTCGAATGTTGCACATTTAAGATCATTTGGAGAAAGGAGGATACTTCCAAAACTTGTTTCCACCATATCCGGTTCTTTTCAAGTGTTCCTTCATGTTTGAAAAAAATATACTTTGAAACACTAAACGGTTTGTTCAATATCAAAGTTATCATCATTCCAACTAAGTCGTTATTCGCCATATCATAAGTACTTCGTCTGTTGCTCAAACACTGAATTAGAACATGTAGAAAGAACTTTTGTCAGGGTGGCAACGATGCTTTGTTTAGTTGTCCTACGAGAAAATCTCCAACACATTTCATTCGAAGCAAACATCCACGTTGACATTTCAATGGAACTGGGAATGGAGCTTCAGGATCATTGCCAAGTTGTAATACTGAGTTTATGATTTCAACACAGACATCTAGGTTCAAGTCATTTACTCTCTCGCGGATAAGTTCCTGCCCATTCACTTCAGCAACTTTAGCCGAATTCCAAAATTCCTTGATTAACATCTTGTATATTGTAGTCTTGTGCGTGATAGCATAATGTATCCTTGAGTCACGCAAAAACTTCATTATACCGTTGTACTCAGCAAATTTATCTTCCGGATGTAAGAAGGCCACCATGTTATGTCTTGGTTCTGACATAATTTCCAATTCTGACTTGTCAGTTCTCTTCATTGCGTGTTTTTCTTTATGTTCATTTTGTTCCATCCTGTACACAAAAGATAACAAGAACAAGGACATAAATTCATTAGGGAATATACACAAAAAGTTTTATTTCAAACTTCATGTATGTATGTATTCCCTGGACGAAGAACTACTGACTCATACGAATAACAATTTATTCGTATGAAGAACAACTAATTTGTACGAACACCTGACTTAGTAAAACAAGTGACTTACTCATACGAGTAACTAGCTCGTACGAGCGATAGGTAACTAGTGCGAGTGGTATTTCACTCGTACGAAGGAAGGTAAATAGTTCACACATAGAATTTCAAGTGAAGATTATGCATGAAGAACTTGTTTTTCGTCAAAAGTTTCTTCGCTTAATGTTTTTTGTTCATGTCAGGCAAAGTCACATAGTCAGATAATGTTCAAATTGTTCATCTTCAAGGTATGCCAACATTGTCAAATATACCTTAAAGATATAAGAAATAACTTAAGGAGAGGTGAAAGGATGATGTGAGCAAGGTGAAAGTAAAGTTCCACAAAAGAACTTCATTACCCTTTATACCACATCATGATACTCACACAAAGCACCTCAGTTCGTACGAAGTACTGCCATTCGTACAAGACACCAGTGGTCATTCGTAGGAGTCATAATCACTCGTACGAGTGTGTAAGTCCCATGGAACGGCTCAAACAAGTATAGCTATCCTAATCAATCACGGAAATAATGATCCGGATGAAGAACAACTTGAATAATTTGAATATAATAACTTGCATACACCAGAGGATGTCAGATACAAGTTTAGTAAACAAAACTCTCTAACCCTTAACAAGTTCCCTAACCGCTCTATTTATAGGCATAACAAAGCCCAAATATACAACCCTAGGCTCACTTGGCACTAGGAAGCCCAAACTGCCTAAAAGTAACCCAAAAGCCCAAAAACAATATAAATGAATAAACCTTTAAGCTCCAAGCCCAACTATCTCCCCCTAGGTTTCTTCATTTATCCTTCAGCGCTGCATCCACTCCCAAACGACCATCAATAATTCCTGCAATTGCAGTTATCCAATCCTTGGCACACACCTCATATAGTTCAGCAGTACGTATCTGATGAGAAGCCAAAACTTGTAAATCTTCATCATAGAAGCTGACCAAATCCACAACATCATTTGCCCTGAAAGCCTTCTCTTTCGTCACTATTGCCACACTTCCGACCTTTGGATCATATAACCAAAAGTTAAAATTCTTCAAAATTCCTCTTGGAAAGGTAGGAGCAACTGGAATCACTACTCTTTATCCGTAGGAGGCCACATCACAGATTTAAAATGTTTGCCTGTGTGCGCATCACACACTCCTTTGGCTACTCTCAGATACGGTTGGGCGGTCTTCATACCCTTAAACCCCGTCCTAACCTCCCGTTCAAGACTTTTAAAGAACCTCCAACTCGGTACACGCTCTGTCGTATCGTCGTTTGTGTACGGACTTCTTAACAAATCTGTCAGGGCAATCTTCGTCTAAGTCTCAAACTGTGATTCCTTCGAATAATATTCTCTTGTTCCATCTTGACGTACAACGATCCATATGTTCTTGATATGGTCATGCATCCAACTCAACACTTTAGACTTATTACCCACCTTGCTATAATAGCTGGACCCCAACTCAATGACGTATCTATCTGATTGGTTCGTAGGATCTTTCAGCTAAAAGTTTTCATCTAGAGGATTGACGTTCACGTTCTTCATCAATACCATCTGCTTCTTCTTTCACGGATCTGTAGCGTTTCATACTCGCAGTGAACTTCTTGCGCGGATCCTTCAAGTAATCATCAATACCAGCTTGACGTTCGACTGCTAGTTGCTTGGCCGCCAACCTCTGCTCTTCTGTTTCCTAAGCCATCCGTTGTTGTGCCGCACGATGACGGGTTTCAACATTCATAGGATCGTCGGTCGGATCGCTGAATTCTGTGCCAAACTTGTTAACTAACTTGCCCCTCAAATCAAAAACGATAGTCGTCAGCATAATCACATCTTCCTGCAGCTGTTCGATAGTTTGATCTCGAACATCCAAACGATTCTGCAGGGAGGCAATCTGCGCATCCTTTAACATGGCTTCCTTTTCAATTACGACAACCTGTTTCTTTAACTCAACAACATCCACTTCAGTATCATCATCATCACTATCTAAATCCCCAAACTCAAACGCCCTCTTCTCAGATCTGCGTATATAATCATCAGCAATATCGCCAGAATAACCAGCACCACTACCACCCGCTTCTAAACCTCCTGCACCCGAAGAACTGCCTCAAAATTCCATCATTTGTAATGCTCCAGCAGCAGGAATCGATACCACTGGTGTAATGACAGGAACTGTAGGCTGTGTAGAAACAATAGGCGTATCAATCGTCAAAGTACAAACAACCGATTTTGTAATAATAACCTCAGCAACAGCGCTCTCTACAGCAGTAGATGTAATCAAATCAGAAGTAGCAACTGTAACAGCAACTGGAGCCTCAGATGTACTCACTGAAATGCTCGGCTCAGTTCTGCGTCTCTTTATCAACGGAACTTCATCTTCTTCGTCTTCGTCATCGTCATCAGGCTGAGCAGTAGAAACAACAATAGATGGAATGTCAAGCGGCGGATCACCTTGTTTCTCTTGAATGTCCTTCAGCTGAGCAATCAGAGCAGCTAGATTCTCAGATGATAACTCATGTAGAACAGGAGTTAACGTAGCGTTGAATGCATCCAGATCATCCAGAAAAGCTTGTCTAATGTCATCCTCATCGTTTGTAACCAAATCTTCGACTTTTATCTCTTTTTCCTTCACCGGTATATCGTGTTCCTCGGCTACAATCGCGTTTACCGGAGGAGGAGGAGGAGGAGGAGCATGCAAACCCACAACTTTCGAAAACTTGCCAAACTTCTTCAGAGGGAACCTACCCACAAATACCGTCTTCGAAGTAGAATGGTTCTTTTTCATAGTCGCAAAAATGGTAGGCCCCATTGGCTTCATATTCAGCAAATTCGCGTCTGTGGCATCCTTAGCCAAATCGGGGTAACGAGCATCGAGAATCAGTTGGATAAACCGTGGATACAACAAAAACATCCTCTTATTCGACTGCTCTAATATCTTCCTCGTGTTTTTGAAAATATAACAGGAGTAGTTATATTTCCAATCCATAACCAAAGAAACTATCGCCGAAGTCTGAGCCTAATTAGGCTGATCCAGTCCACCTTTATTCTCCGACACGCATTGCGTAAACATGTGTATAAGTAGTCTCCAATATGTAGGAAACATCTTCTTTAGCAATGGCGGATAAGAACCTTCGTAGCTCATCTCCATCAGTACCAGCAACACTTTCTCCTTGACATACGGGGTTGGGTCACCGTAAATATATGTTAGCTGCAACACTTCCCTCACACAAGCCTCGTTAACTATAATCTCCTTCCCCTAAATTTGTGAGCGTATGAACAGTCTGCCATCTTCACCTCTTGGTTATATTCGCGTTCTCTTCCAAAAAGAATGAACCAAATCCCTGTAGATCACAGGATTTGCACGAAGAGCGTAGGCAATTCGACAACTGTTAAGCCCCACAATCATTGACTGAAACTCCTGAAAATACTCAGCCGGTGGATCTAAAAGGTATCCAGCCTGATTGTGGAGCTTTTCTTCTACCAGCATTATAGCATCGAAAGGTTCCTCCACCATGTCTGTCAAAAATTAACCAAGTTAAAAATCAACTAACAGAAGCAAACTGATATAACTGAGTTAACTGAATTAACAGAGTTAACACTAACTGGACAAGTCAACAGAGGTCAAGGTTTAAATTAAAGCCAGTTCAAAATAGTTAAGAGGTTCAACAACTCAAAAGGTTCAACCTTAGCGAAAAGGTTCAACAATTCAAAAGGTCCAAACTTAGTGAAGGGGTTCAACAATTCAAAAGGTCCAAACTAAGAGTGAATCTGGAACACTCTTTTCAGTCCGGATTATGTATTCCAGATAAATATGCATCCCAGATGAAGGTTAACCCGAAATGAGATCCGAGTTCCTCATTTAGGATGAATATCCATCCGGAATGAGCACAGTTATCAATCCGGAATGCATAATTCTTTGAAGATCAATCCGGAATGCATATGTACCTGATCCGGAATGTGTAGTCCTTAATATGCAGTTCGAGAGAGAATCAGAGAGATCAACTCGGATTTTGAATAATCCGAAATGAGAACTGATATGACATTATAGTTTTCCGAAATGAGCTTGGGCCTGAAATTTGAGTCCCGATTGGGCTTGTGACAGGCCCAATCCGGAACAGTAACACATTTGGGCCTGTTCAAAATGACTTAAATGGGCCATTCCGGACAGGTCCAATCCGGAACAGTAATCACTGAGCCCAATTCAGAAGAGTAACCTTAATTTGAATTTTTATACTTCAAACCAATTTCATCAGGCTGGCTCAAATCCCAAAGCACACTGGGCCAGTCCAATATTTCTTGACAGAAAACCATCCCGCCAAAATTCATCAAGTAAACTAACCAAGCATCCAACCATCACAAGGAGAACTTATTAAAACATACATAAATAATTAACACAACATTACTAAGGGATCAAATCGTTTCAAACACTGACCAAAGAACATTTTGCGATATGAGCAGGTTCGGTTGGTCTAAGCGACTGTTAGTATACTTGTCCACTTAAATCTAAAACTCAACCCTTGTAGACTAGACTTTATGGTATGCTTAGGATAATTTTGTACTAAGATACTCGTGTGTCACATACCATGACATACCCTCGCGATCAAGGTAAGCACAACGGTTCATCGTAGCAGGTGAGTATACCGAGGTCATGCTTTGTTTTACAACGTCAGGCTATTGGTGAACAGGTCAGTACTTCCGTACATCAGAGAGACCAATAGTGACTGACGAGGGTTAGGCAAATACCTTATGAGGTACGTAAGAACTTATAAAGAAACTTTTGTTCTTTTTGGTTTTGGCCCTTCCATTTTGGCTCTTTTATAAAGATATCCTGACTATGCCTAGGTCTGTATATATAGTCTGGATGCAACAGAAGGGCAGTCAGGATATCCCCGGATGACTAAGCAGTATAAAGACCCGAAACCTCAGATGTTGGCTATCTATCAACACAAGATTTAAGAACATAAAATCATATGCCTATAGTACGTGACCCACTGAGTACAAAGTTCATTATGTTTATATCATTTGGCTTTTCCCATTCGGTTGAGTTTTAGACCTACTGACACATCACTTTCGATCCAAATCTTTTCCGCTTCTATACCTTACATGTGTTAGTCAAGCATTTTATCACGAATATTCATTTCATTTCCTTATCATTGCAGATAAAATTAATTTTTTAATTTTTTTTGTTTTTTTTTGTTATTTTAACTTTTCTCCCCCTAAATTTGTGCATAGAGGGATGAAGAAAACACAACGAAAAGACAACGAAAAACAGTAAGTAAGTACGAAGATAGTAGATGCTTAGGAAGATAACCGAATCATTTTTAGAAGATCCACAAGCACTTGAAAACGTGCGTTGCTAACAGGTTTTGTTAACAAATCCGCCACATTTGCATCAGTGTGGATTTGCTCAAGCTTTACCAGACCCTTTTCATAGCAATCGCGTATAAAATGAATTTTAATGTTAATGTTCTTGGTTTTAGAGTAAAAAACAGGGTTTTTAACGATTTGGATTGTGGCATCATTATCACAATAAATGGTGGTGTTTAGATAAGTCAAACCGTAATCCGCAAGCTGATGTTGCATCCATAAACCTAGGAGCAGCAAGCACATGATGCGACATATTCTACCTCAGGAGTGGAAAGCGAAACCGTCTGCTGCATCTTGCATTGCCATGAAATAAGGCGATCTCCCTGAAATTGGCAACCAGCCGATGTAGGGCGCATGTCCCTATATGTGCCTCCTACGTTACTGTCAGAGAAAGCAAACAGTTCAAATTCCGAATTTTGAGGATACCAGAGGCCCAAAGATGAGCCCCTTTGAGGTACCTAAAAATTCGCTTAACAGCATGTAAATGTGAAAGTTTAGGTGTAGCCTTAACGAGCACACTGGCAGATGGGAAACATGATATCTGGCCGGCTAGCAGTGAGATACATGAGTGAGCCAATCATAGAGCGATACATGGTAGGGTTAACAGCCATTCCTTCAGCATCTTCATTTAACAGAGGCTGTTCCGCTATAGGTGAAGCCATAGGCTTTGAATCTGTAAGCTTGAATTTGCCAAGTACGTCGTGTACGTATTTTCCTTGATGAATGAGTATACCCTGAGGGCTCTGACGAACTTGAAGTCCTAAAAACATGGTCATCTCTCCCAAAGAACTCATCTTAAATTTATTCTTCATGATTTCTTCGAATCGCGGCACAAACCATCATTGGTGGAACCAAAAATATTATTGCCAACGTAGATTTGGATGAGAATAATGTCCTTATCAATGCGTTTGATAAACAAAGTTTGGTCTATAGTTCCACGTTTGTAGTCATGAGCAAGCATATGCTCCGTAAGAGTAGCATACCATGCGCGAGGTGCTTGATGCAGCCCGTACAACGCTTTGTCTAACTTATAAGCATAATCTGGCTTCTCAGGATCAGTAAAGCCCGGTGGTTGTGCCACGTAAATTTCCTCTTTCACCTTGCCATATAGGAATGCAGTCTTGACATCCATTTGATAGACAGTAAAGTCCACATAAGATGCGTATGCCAAGAAGATACGTCTAGCTTCCAAACGCACGACAGGTGCATAAACCTCATCATAGTCCAGTCCTTCAATCTGTCGAAACCCTTGAACCACTAATCTAGCCTTCGAACAATAACTCCAGTGTCATCCTACTTGTTGCAGAAGACCCACCGAGTTCCAAGAGCGCGCTTTCCTTGAGGTAGTTTCACCAGTTGACAGATGCTAAGTTTTTCAATTTGATTGAGTTCTTCGTGCATGGCATCCACCCAGCCTGGCTCCTGCAAGGCAACATCAATACTTTTAGGTTCAATTTAGGATATAAAGCAAGAATAAAGACATGTATTGATATCCCTAGATTGACTGCGTGTGCGAATAGCGGCGTTTACAGGACCAATGATATTCTCAATGGGATGATCACGCTGGTGTGAGGTAGAGAATCCACCGCACAATCGAGGAGAGTAGGCTCGGGAAACAAGGAGGAACCCAAAACATCAGGAGGAAGTCCTCTATCTGCCGTAGATGGCTTTTTAGGAGAGACCACATCCTCAGTAAGATTAGGCTGAATAGGTGAGGAGATGGATGGGGCGTTAGATGGTGAAGCTGTGGTGGATGGTGAGACAGTGTCATTGAATCCAGGAGGATCTACACTTAGCTGCTTTAGTGTGTCATTTAGTGCGGCAGTGTCAGCGTCATCGTCGGAAGAAATGGGTGCCGTTGGAGGGAAAGATGTCGATCTATATCCTGCAGACATATTAGAAGACACACCAAAATGATTAAATAAGGTAGAGTAGTCATACAACCAATCAAGACCAATGCGTTTGTCCTTGGGATTTTCCTCCAGCCAACCCACATTATAGGTTTCAACCACCATCTTCATGATCTTGTTATAAACACGATATGTCATATTTTTAGAATGCCCAACGAAAATACAAGGATATCCGCGTGCTTCGAACTTTCCTTTAGCATCCATGAGCAGGAGTATACAAGGACATCCAAATTTGCGGAAATGCTTGACCGAAGGTTTGCGACCTTCAACCACTTCGTATGGAGTCTTCATGTGGCGTTTGTTGATCAGGGCATGATCCTGAATATGGCATGCAGTGTTGATTGCTTCGGCCCAGAAGATGAGAGGTAGCTTGGATTCAACAAGAATAGTTCATGCCGCCTCGATGAGTGTGCGATTTTTACGTTCGGCAACCCCATTTTGCTGTGGGGTTCTGGCTGCAATGAACTGTCTGTCAATTCCTTCGGAGGTGCAGAAAGTGGTTAAGTTAAGATTCTTAAACTATGTCCCGTTGTCACACCGAATAGCCTTTACCTTCGAATCTGTCTAGTTTTCCATAAGCGTGACAAATTGTTTGACTATCTCTGCGGTTTCACTTTTATGTGTAAGAAAGAAAACCCAGGTGAATTGAGAGTAGTCATCAATAATAACCAGATAGTAAGCCTTCCCTCCAATGCTGCGAATGTCTGTTGGACTGAAGAGATCCATGTGGAGCAGTTCTAAGACCTGAGAAGTGGTGGGTATGGCTTTGGTTTTATGCGGCTGACGGTTTTGCATCCCACGAGCACAGGATTCACATTTTTCGATCTGCATGAAGTCACGAACTGGTAGATCTCTGACCAGACCACCTTTAGCAAGACGATTTAAATTCTTCATGTTGGTGTGACCCAGTCTGCAGTGCCTTAACATGGCGTCATGTTCGGTTGTCGAAGAGAAAAGGCATGTGAGCTTGTCAGAAGGAGCCTGATTCATATGGAATAATCAAGCCTGGTTTGAGCAGCTTTCAGTAGAATCCAATCATCTGGAATGATCAAGCCTGGTTTGAGCACATAGCATCCTTTCTTTATGAAAAGAACATCCAGAGTGTGTTTCAATTCTGGTACATAGTTGACATTTTTAAAACTCAGGGCTCCATTGCAAACAGTTCCTCTCATCGTGATTTTGCCGGTTTCTCCACCTCTGAAGGAAACAACCCGCCATCGAAAAACTGAATGTCATTCAACTGCGAGATGTCTCCTGTCATGTGGCTGGAACAGCCGCTATAAATATACCATAATCGAATAAGAGTGCGCCAAAACTGTTCCTGTACATTTCAACAGGTTTAGTTAGAGACGGGAACCCATGCCATAGAAGATCTGGGTTTGCCTTTGGCATCAACATAAGTAACCTCACGAAAGATCAAATTAGTTGAGGATGAGGTTGATGATGCTTTTGATTTACTAGACAAGGGGTTAGGAGACAGAGTCTTGGCCACTGACTTAGGCCTCCAGGTCACCGAATCAGACCTCTACACATTCCTAGGAGTGCTAGAGGGATTCTTGGAGACCGAAGGTCTCAAGGGGTTTTGTTTCTTGGCCAAGTTCCAATTTTGATCAGAAGACTTAGCCACAAATCAAGCCTTATATTGGCGATTAGGCATAGCCTTCTGATGTCTGGAGTACAAAGTATGGAAAGAGGTAAAGGGCCTTTGACAGTTTCGAGCAATGTGCCCGAGAGATCCACAGTTGAAACAGGTCTGCCTTTTCTGGAAGAAGACAGTCCGTTCAGCTTGGGAAATTCTAGGCAATTTGTCGGTCAATTTCTTGCTAGCGTTTACTGATGGCTGTTGCATGGTCTTTCGCTTGGCGGTGTCCTGCGCATAACCATCAGCACACTTGTTAGATTTTTTATTTGAAGTACATGTTTTAGAACATAAGATTGTTTCAGAAGAGATGAAACGGGCAACTGCTGAGTTGATTCCTCAGTTTGACGAGAGGACTCAGCGGTTGCCTTTGCATTGTTTGAACACGCTTCCTTGATTTTCTTCTTTTTAGATCTACGTGTTCTTTTCTTTTTCGGCTTATTCTTCAAATCACACTTTGAGACAGATTCTGTAGAGGACATGAGTGACCCAACAGGAACATCATGTTCAGAAATTTTAGCAGATGATGATGGAACCTCGCAATTTTGAGAAATATTAGATTTTGATTCACTATCAGATATAAAGGTTGCATTTGAATTAAATTTAGATTTGTGTTCATCTGCTTTCATTTCCGAATCAGTCCCTTGTATTGGGTCGCCCAAATCTTCTAGAATAATGTCACCATCAACATTGACAGAAACAGTTGGTTCGTCATTGTTGACATTGTCATTCCTATGAAATGCGTCAAAAGATACGGCCTCTGAAGGTGAACATTTGATATCCTTTGCTGAAGATGAACTCTCAGCATCCTCAGCTGAAGATGAACATTCGGTATCCTCAGCTGAAGCTGATGAGGCTGAGTTATCTATTGATGTAGATCCTACAGCTAAATTTATTTTCTCATCACACACATTGTCACATCTATTATCATCATTCAAAACATCAGTATCAGAATTTAAACTATCTAAATGTTCAACACAACCAACACTGTTTGAGAATGTAAATTGTTCAGCAAGAAAGTGATTTAAAATGTCAAAGGCAGGTTTATAAAAAGCATAATCATCAGCTGAATTGTCCGAATGTATATTCAGACATTCTTCCTCATCATCCTGTGTGATGTCCTCAACCTAAAATTTCTTCTGTGCACATGAATTAGACACATTAGTATTGTTCACAAATTTAGTTTGAGCCTTAGAAGATTCCTTTTCATTAGGTGTTGTAGAGGATGTGGAGGGTTCTGCCTAAGGTACTTCTGTCTCCATTTCCACTGTACTCTCAGATGGATGATTACTAGTTTCACTAGGAGGTGGTGTAGTAGCTACAAACACATCATCCTTCTTGAGTTCAGTGGGTTTGGAGAACGTAGGATGTCCACGATTTAGATAAATAATCTGACGCTTTACCATACATCATTTTTCCAGCATTTTCGTTTTCTTCCTTAGTTTCAGGCATTCTAGTGTAATTATTACTATATGGTGGAGGTGCCCTATGGTACCCAAGACCCTTAGGAAAATTCTTTTGATAATTAAGCTGGAGGTCACATAAGTCCTTGACTAATTTACTGGAAGTTTCAAATGTCTTAATATTTATTTCATTTTCATGAAGCTTCCCTATCAAGGAATTTAGCTTGGCTAAGGCTGCTTGAAGTTCTACGTCCTTTACGGCTAATTTTAGCTTGTAGTCATAGACCCAAAATTGTTGTTGGTTCAAGTCTAGCATTAGCTGAGCCACATCTTGTTTCTGCACTTCGACCTTCTTATGTTTAAGGGCGAAGTTCAGTGACGTAGCTTGTTGATACTCAGCCACAAAAGTTGAGTTGTGGGCGCGCATTTGGGATAATTTAGAACGACAACTATCAGAACAAAGTATTCGATTTACCGTTTTCGAAAGATCGGGTGTCTCAGTTGTCTACGCCATCATGCAGTGGTTGCTGTTCTTGGATAGATTCAAGGTTTCCATTTGAGCTGCCGCATCTGCCCAGTTGAAGCCCTCATGCTGTTGGGCCACTAGTGCTGTGGACTTCCCACCTGAGCTGCCGGATGAACTCGTAGTTGACTTGGAAGGAGAGACGGGAACCAATTGTCTGTCACTGCTCTTTATGTCGGCGACCCTAGATGACACATACCCTGATGGTGGCTTCTTGCATTCCCTAGCGAAATGGCCTGGTTCATGACATCGGTAGCACCTGGGTTTGTCCTTTGTGAGACTAGTCTTTAGGTTGGCAGAGGTTGCCTTCCATATTCTTTCAGAAATTTGTTGACCCGAAAAGCAGCCATTGCCAAGTTCCCGGAGACATCGATCTCATCTAGGTCTTCCTCCATGATTTGATCAACTTCTGTTGGCAGAATAGATGGAGGGGTCAGATCACCTACCAGGAAAGCGTTCAAGCTCTTGATCATTGATGCAGCAATTGTCAGCTTCTCTTCATTCTCCTTTGTAGGAAAAGCAGAGTTGGGCGCAAGTTGTGCAGAGCCAGGGGCAGGAGCGCTTGCTTGAGGAATAACGCCTTGTTGCACGGTTTGAGGAGTTGCAGGACTGAAAAAAACATTAGGATATGAGCATGGAACTATGTATGGACTTGAGCCGCTGAGACCATCGTTGGATTTGGAGATTGATACCCATACACATACTAAGTGTTTTGAGGCGTGACAACATGACTGTACACCATATTTGATCCACGTGGCGCTTGTGCAGTTCCTTACAGAGGACTATAGATGAGATTCTGTGACATTAATGCTGCATTCTGACCTGTCATCCCTGCGGCCATCAGACTACTCTGATGATTGATCTCCCTTTGTTTGTTATCAACTTCATATGATTTGATAGTAGCTATCATCTCAGTGATAGTGACATCATTCAGGTTCTTTGACATTTTGATCATGCCCGCGTCTGCATCCCAATTTTTGGGCAGTGAATTCAGCACTGTTGGTGAGGGTGATCTCAGCTGAAATCATCTGGGAAACCAGTTTGACATAGCGGCGTATCTGATTCTCGATGGTTTCCCCATATATGTGATTGAACGAGCTGAATTGCTGGTTCACCCTACTTGCTTTCATGTCAGCGTTCCCTTCGTAGAGATTTTGCAACTCACTCCAAACCTCTTTAGCATTTTTACAGTTCCTAACCGCGATAGAGATATCGGGTCCTAGAGCCATGGTTAGTGTTGCAGAAGCCTTTTCATCTTCCTCTACGATTTTGACGTCCTCTAGAGTCCATAAGCGCATAGGCTTGGGAATTTTTGTTTCGGGATCTTGCTCTGTGCTATACACTATGGTTCTTGGACCATTCACGATGCATCTCCACACACCAGGTTCCTTTGCCTTGCAATACTGTTCAAAACGGAACTTCCACTCGTAATATTCATCACCATATAACAAACGGGGCACTTTGGTGGAAGTGCCAATCACCTGATCCAGCTCTTGGTGGAGTGCAAAGGTTTGCGATTGCAGGGCTGCCGGTGTGGCATTTGTCAGGTCCTGTGCGGTCATGAATCCAGCCATTAAATTAATTAAAATTTACCAAATTTGATTTAAAGATTAATTAATTTAAGTGATTTAAATGAACAGTGTCCAATCTGAAATGGTCAAATCTGCAGTCAATATGGTCAATCCGGAATATTTTTCCGAAATGGCAATCCGGAAGTCAACGATTGTAAAACCAGATGAAATGTCTGAAATAGGCAATCCGGATTGACAGATCTGATACGAAATCCGAAATAGAAATCCGGAAAGCAGATCCAAAATAGAGTCCGAGAAGCAGATCCAGACTAAACACCTCTGAAATGAAATCCGAAATCGAGAATCCGGAACTAACAATCCGAAATGCCTTGCTTATCTCCTATAAATCATGAACAGTAACGTAATCCGTAACAGTGTCTCCGCCTTTTATGTAACCGAATTCCAGAATTCAAGGAACTCAAAATTAGCAACAGTAACACGGATTTCAATCTGGAATAGAGCAATAGTCCGGGATCAATCCAGAATAGACGATCTCCTTCGTGTTCTTCGGAATCCGGAACAGTAACCAATCCGAAATCTGTAGAGCTTCTTGGAGTTCTTCGGAACATTACCTTCATTGATGAACAGTGATCCGGAATGTGAGAAATAGATCCGAACAGCAGTAATAAACTTCAAAACTTCTTCAAACAGCAATAGCCGGAGCCTGTATTAGAACTGCAGACTCTGATACAAATTGTAAGTCCCATGGAACGGATCAAACAGGTATGGCTATCCTAATCAATCGCGGAAATAATGATCAGGATGAAGAACAATTTGAATAATTTGAGTATAATAACTTGCATACAGCAGAGGATATCAGATACAAGTGTAGTAAACAAAACTCTCTAACCCTTAACAAGTTCCCTAACCCCTCTATTTATAGGCATAACAAAGCCCAAATATACAACCCTGGGCACACTTGGCACTAGGAAGCCCAAATTGCCTAAAAGTAACCCAAAAGCCCAAAACCAATATAAAAGAATAAACCGTTAAGCTCCAAGCCCAACATAGTGGCCTTTGATTCGTACGAGTCCAAGTTTTTCAAAACTGTCAGTTCTTTGTGGACCTTAGGTTTTTTGTTCACCTGTTTAGATCTTGTTAAGTTAGGAAAAATGCTTGTTAAACAAATTTTGTTCTTTGAGATGAGTTTACCCGTTGTAAGAAAGTACTTTATGAAGCTATGATATCAAAGCAAGTTGTTTTTAGGGCGTATCTTGGTAGAAAACTTTTGTGTTTCCATCTTTGGCTAAATCAAGAATGCCTTAATTTGTCAACATAGTAAACTAAAATTAAATAACTACTACTAAAAATAAATAATTACTAAAAGATAAGATAAATTGTATATTTACCAGAGTTTCAAGGTAAGAAAATCATAACAGCTTTTAATCTTGCCAAAAACGAGTTTTGTTTAAAAACATTAAATTAAATAAATAAGCATTCTATTATGATTATCGATATTATTGTCCACGTAAGCTCGGCTTATCAGATATAATCATAATTAGAAGATATGCTTAATGTATGAACTATACTTACTAGTTGGTGTTCAACCACTTCACCACACATTCCTGTACCAAGATATGCACGAGAGAAAATCTTACCGGTGAGTGTACTACTTATCATCTGTTTTGACGCATATGATGTGAGATACTCACTTATTTTGATTGAAAACAAGTCCTATGTGATTAAATCACTTATTGATGAGGAACTTGATTTTCAGATGCATGCAGGGCACAAGAGTAAGTCTGTGAACAGGTTAGTACCATCGTACCGACAAAGAGATGAACCTAGCTCCCGCATAAAGTTGTGATATTTTATCACTTATTTTTGGGGGGATGTGATATTTTTATCACTTATTGATGGTCATATGTAGTATGTACACGTATGTATGGTATCATGGAAGTTCTAGACTTGCGTCACCATTATTTTTCAGTAAAAGATTCAACCATGATACCCAGATGATAAACAAGCATAAAGACTGCATATCTCAGAACCTCAGCATACTATCAAACGAAATTTCGGTACCAAGACCATATGCCAATGAATGGTTCCCACCTGACTTTTAGTCTGTTATGATTATATCAACCTGCACATTTTAATCTGATTGTGAGCCTACTGATACATTAATAGTAAAGCTACTTATCAATTTTCGTTTTATGTTTTTGACCATTTTTGTCAGATCACTAGTGTGTATCATCATCTTCTCTTATCTTTTAAGAGAACCATTTTTTGATTTTTGGATTTTCTATTGTTTCTTTATTTTTCTAAATTTTTCTCCCCCTTAAATATATAAGGTAAATAAATAAATTCAAATCCTTACTAAATGAAGGACATATTTTTTGTATTTTCTTGAAATTTTCTCCCCCTAAAATATAAAAATATAAAAATAAGAGAAATAGAAAATCTTTTGTATTTTAGATTTTTAAGAAAATATATATGAAAAATGATTAGCCAAGGATGATTTACTCGGGTTTCATCTTGATGCCATTGACCAAAAATCCAAAGCTTTTGTAAATAGGTCGGCACGTTGGTGATCGGTGTTGATTTTAACTACACTGATAAGTTTCTTTTCATAACAATCTCGTATGAAATGATACTTAATCTCAATGTGTTTGGTTGTTGCGTGCTGTACAGGATTACAAGTGATCTGTAAAGCAGTTTCGTTATCAGCACAAATAGGAGTAGTTTGAAATTCAAAATAATAGTCGCACATTTCTTGTTGGATCATAGAACCTGAGAGCAGCGACTAGAAGCTGAAATATACTCAGCCTCACATGTTGACGTAACTACACAAGTCTGCTTTTTGCACTGCCACGTGACTAGACGATTTCCCAAGAACTGACATCCTGATGATGTTGATTTTGCATCGATTTTGCAGCCACCATTATCGGAGTCACTGAATGCTATCAAAGCAAACTTTCATCCTTAGGGTACAAGAGACCAGTGTCCGGGCGACCCTTCAAATAATGAAAGATTCTTTTCACAGCCATCAAATGAGAAAATTTTGGACTTTACTGGTAGCGAGCTAGAAGACATGTTGGGTACATTATATCGGGTCTTGAAGCAGTAAGATACATAAGAGATCCGATCATAGGATGATAAAGAGATGGTTCCACATGTTCACCCATTCCATCAGGAGTAATCCCATGATTCTGAGCTAATGGAGTTCCCAAGGGCTTTGAGTCTTCCATTTGAAATTGTTTGAAAATATCCTCGACGTACTTGGTTTGGTGGATGAAAATCCTTTCCTTAAATTGATGAACCTGCAAACCAAAAAAGAAAGTCATTTCTCCCATTGCGCTCATCTCGAACTTCTCTTGCATCACCTGCTCGAATTCTTTGCACATTCTCTCATGTGTAGACCCAAAAATAATATCATCAACATACACTTCTGTCAGCAATAAGTCCTCATTTTCTTCCTTGATGAAGAGAGTGCATTCAATCAATCCACGTCGAAAACCATTCTTGAGAAGATAGTAAGACAATGTTTCATACCAAGCCTGTGGAGCTTGATGAAGACCATATAGCGCCTTATTTAGAAGCCAAACCTTGTCAGGATGGATTGGATCTTCAAAACCAGGCGGTTGCTCAACATATGCTTCTTCTTCAACCACACCATGAAGAAATGCACTCTTCACATTCGTTTGATAAACATAAACTTCTTGTAGGACGCATAAGCCAAGAAGATTTTTATGGCCTCAAGACGTGCTACCGGTGCATAAACTTCATTGTTACCAATGCCTTCTACCTGATTAAAACCCTGGATAACCAATCTTGCTTTGTTTCTGACAACAACACCTTGGTCATCCTTCTTACACTAGTAAACCCATCTTGTACCAATCTTCTTGTAGTTGTCAGGCCTGTCAACCAATTTTCACTCGCCTAACTTCTGAAACTGTTGAACGTGTTCTTGCATCGCTTCAACCCATGAGTCTTCTTTCATTGCCTCTTCCAAGATTTCGATTCTACTTGGAAAACATAGCAGGCAAAAGACCAAGCATTCAGTTCCCTAGATTCCCTAATAGCCGAATACAAACCAGCATTCCGGTTGTTCCTTAGCTGATTTCGGGTCTGCACACCACTCTAGACATCTCCTATAATATTCAGCTGAGGATGGGTATTATGGATTCGAGTTTCAGGAACATCGGGAACTCGAGAATTTATACCCAAATTGTTGATATTTAGATCAACAACTAATTCGTTTGCTGGATTTGACGAAGATGTAGAGGCATGACCATTAGTCGTCCCTTGATTTTGCACATTTTACGTGACATCTGAAATTCCAAGAACAGGACTATAAGTCGCTTCATTTGCATCATGGAACTCATCATCCTATGATAAAACATTATAATTAGCAGCATCTTTGAATTCCTCATTCTGAACAAGATTGTTAACCGAAGGAGACCCTTGAGGGTTAACAATAATTGGTCATACTAATTATGAGTCAACTGTAGTATCACTTTCCAGTAGCATTTGAGCAGCTGCAGAAGCATCATCAAAAGTTGGCAGATTAAAGGAGTCAAACAACCCATCGTAGTCAAACATCCAAGGAGCACCCGGAGCTCTTAGTGATTTAGTGTATCTTTGAACCTTAACTTCACCCCATTCTTCAATCTTTTTCATTGACAAATTGCACATTCTGAAATTAGGAGTAGCATATCCAAGAAAGAAACCTTCGATAGCCTTTGGACCAAACTTTCCATGGGGATCAAGCATAGTGCATGGAGCTCCAAAAGGTTCTAAGAAAGACACATTCGGTTTCTTTTTCTGTAACAACTCGAAACATGTTTTTCCACGCCTCTTCGCCGTAAGAAGTCTATTAATTGTATAACATGCAGTAGTGTGACATCCCGGTTTTTCAGATATCTTAAACGCACTACTTCACGGTTATTCGTTCCTACGCTAAATTGATTCGGAGACTTAAATTGCACGCTCGAAATAATTACGATAATTTCGTGTACTTGTCAAATGAATTACGTGCTACGTCTTAAACGTTTGTAAGTTGGTGCGTTATTATGTGATGTTACGATTTCGTGTTTTGTTTTAGTTGAAAAATGTAGATATAATAAATAGATAAATGAATCGAACCGAGCCGCGAAACGAATAGACTTCACTTCCTTGCGACTCAAGTAGTTAATCGAAACTTGAGGTCGAAGTGTTAGACCCAAACCAACCCACCCGAATCCCTTGCGGCCGCGAGCACCCCAAACCGTAAACCCTTCCCTTTTCCTTTCACCTCTTGCGCTATATATACACATACATGCATGAGCATTGCTTCACAAAACAAAACACACAAACCCTAGTTGTGAATCAGCCGACAGCAGCCTTTCATTCATCATCCCGGTCGCAAACAGCCTTGCTACATCCCTCTCGGTCGCGACAAGTCTTCCTCACTCCTTGCTCTCGGTCGCGATCACCTTCATCATATCCGAATCGGCTCCCATCCAAGTCTCGGCTCATTGATCTTATTGTTAAAGGTTAGGATTTATCATAGTTTGCAAAATCATATTTGGATTTATAAACTCTTGATCATGTTTGAATGTAGTGTTATGTTGTTAGCCGATTTATTTATGCTAGTTGCGGTTAAGATGATTAGCGGAATCTAGAAACATTAGGCTGCGTTTTGTGTAATAAAAACTATATGTTATGATTAGGGTTTGCATGGGTGTGATATATATGATGATATATGATTGGTAATTCTGTTCTTGATCACTTATATTCAATGTATCGATGGTTTAAGCAGGTTAGATTGTGATAAAGTGATGAATCAGGATGCTGAATGGTGTTTACAGTCAACTTCAACTGGCTGTAACTTAGTTATTACTTATCGAAAAACGGAATTTCTGAAGTCTAAAACGTAGAGTTTTGAAAAACGCTTCTAATGGCGCTGGATTCATATTTTTCTGAAGTCGTTTGATATTTTTAAGTGGCCAATTAAGTTCAGTAACTGAAGCTGTGAAAATTCTGAAAAATTGTTAGTTGTTTATCGAGTCGGATCTAATAATCTGTAGAGAGTCGAATCATGAAATTTGTACAGAAACTAGATATGGAAATTTCCCGGAAACTCCCACTAAAATTTTGTTAATTGGATGAACGGTGATTTTTAAATAAATTCTTCCGTGGACTGCAGTCAGAAAGTGACGAATCTAACTGCAGCCTAGTATATTATTATTTACGAATAATTGGTAAAGTATTAGGACTTGAAAAATTTATATAAAATTCTACAGTATAGTTGACACCTTCTGTAAAATAATTGGAATTTTTGGAATGTTGGAACTATTTTATAAAAATCCTTGAAAACAGCCTAATTATGAGTATATAAGCTGAGACTTGATAACTTGCGAATGTATGTACCAAAGTGTTGTATGAATTGATTGTGTTCATGATAAATTGTTTTGATCACTATATTGGCATGATGATACTTGCATGCATGATTTGAGTCTTAGGAATTATCATTGTATGTACCGCATTTTGTGTTAGTACGTGTCTAAATCAATTGACTTGATAGGACGCAGCGGTCCCATCATTTGCTAGATCTGTGTTACACTAACAGAGCAACTAAAGGTGAGTTCACGGCCCCTAATTTTATCCGGTTTTAAACAACAGGGGGAGAAACATGTATACACTCTACAACTCTATCTCTTTACGTTATACGAAATTAACGTCACTTAACTATTCGGTAACTAAGTTAATGTTAATGTACGTTATGGTCACTAAGCAGCTATATCACACAAGTCCTTGACAATCTCTCGGATCGTTAGTATTGGGTTTAGATAGCGGGGTAATTATAAGTAGTACTACTAGGCCCGACAAGCCCCATCCGAGTTAGTCGCGCTAGCTGACCGGGTATGGTCAACGGGTGAATAATTTGGCCTAACTTCGCCATGGTCAGTGATAGGCCTGGCAACACGGAGGCACAACAGTCAGCTTCGATCGCGAACACTTACGTGACATAACTTTAGGCTAGCTACCTATATATATTAACATTGAACTTAATTACGAATCAACAATATTATCCCGGGTTAGGGATAATGGAACCAACAACGTTATTATTCCGGGTTAGGAATAATGGAACATCGTTATTGTTCCGGGTTAGGGATAATGGAACCAACAACGTTATTATTCCGGGTTAGGAATAATGGAACATCATTATTATTCCGGGTAAGGAATAATGGAACTATCAGTATTATTCCGGGTTGGGAATAATAGGACTAAATCGTTATCCCGGGTTAGGGATAACGGGGGAAACAAACTTATAACCGAACAAACGAATTTATGAAAACCTGTGAACTCACTCTTCTTTAATGTTGACACTTGTTTCTTTACATGTTTCTCAGGACGCTAGGAGCTCTTGGTGCACTCACTTGCATTGATCAAGACATCTTTTATCGAGTCTCATTTACAAACATTGTTTTGGGTTTTTCTTTAGTTTTGGCGTTTGTGTTGGCGCCCGTTCCTTTACTTTATCTTTATGCTTCCGCTCAACTTTAAAAACTAATGCTTCCGCTAAATATTGAAACCAAACTAAGGCAATCTAAAATTAACTATTAATGGTTAAACAAATGATTTTGGAAAACGTATTAACAAATAATATAGAGTCGTTCGACGTTACTAGTATCTCAGATTCTGGTTTGTTCACACGCCTCGCGGTAAAACTCCGCAAGTGGAAATTGAGGGTGTGACAGATTGGTATCAGAGCCTCTAGCTATAGAGAACCAGGTTTGCATTAAAAGTAGACCTAAACTATAGCTGATTACACGACACTAGACTTAGTTTGGCACTGAACTGTTATATCTTGTTATGTGTTATACCACAACTATGTTATGTAAAATATGAATGCATAATTGAAACGAATGCAACTCGTAACTAACTACCCAACCCAACAGGAAATGTCATCATCATCATCATCCGACAAACTTTTGCAACCAAGGGCGCCGGGGAAGGCACCTATGGTGGAACCCTCACCACCTCATGGCGTGGAAACACGCTCAGCTGCGACAAAAAGGCTCGCTCTAGGGGAGGAGTCGTCCTCACGCCCGACCATCGCGATGCCGGTCGAACCGGTTAACTCGTTAGAAGTAGGGAACGACCTACTTAGAGATTTGATAAGAAAGCAACAAGAACAACTAGAGAGAATGCATGAAACCATCCTAGCACAGGGATGGATGATACGACAATTAACGGGAAAGACTGGAGAGCTCGAGGAAGAGCAATATGAGAATAAGATAGCTCGTAACATTTTAGCTAAAGATCTTCGTGCTGAGCAGCTGAGGGCTGACTGGCTCGAAGACAGAGTTCTTGAGTCTAGCAGGAGGATCCAAGAACTAGAGCAGAATCAGGCATCTATACCAGTACCCGCACCAGCACCGGCCCCTCCAGCGCCGGTAGAGGAAGAAGAGGAGGATCCAGAGGAGGATCCAGAGGAGGATCCGGAGGAAGACCCGGCTGTAGAAGCTGGAAACGTCACGGAGGATGACGGCAACGAGAGCGACTTGGGAGATGGAGACGTTGAAGACTGACTCATCTAAAATGGCAACTGGACGTCGCGGAAACCTCAACATGACGCCTGAAGAATTAGCCGCAATGATCCAAGAACACGTGAATGCTGCTCTAGCAGGTGTTCAAAACCAACCAGCAGCAGGAGGGGTCTTAACCCCTATAAGATGTTTCTCGATGCCAAGCCGAGCAAATTCACGGGTGCAGATGGACCCATAGGACTGGTCCGCTGGATTGAAAAGTCCGAGTCAGTGTTCGAAATGTGCAACTGTCTGGAGGCCAACAAGGTCAAGTATGCAGCCTCAACACTGGAAGATGGGGCACTAACTTGGTGGAATGCACAGTCCAAACACGTGGACTTATTGCTGCAAATGCAATGGCCTGGACCGAGTTTAAGGCCCTAATCAAAGAGGAGTACTGTCCGCAAGACAGGGTTCAACAGTTGGAGCAAACATTATGGAACCACAAGATGGTGGGATCTGAAATTGAAGCATACACAGCGAAACATCACGACTTGGTATTTCTATGTCCTGATCTGGCCAACACTGTTGAGAAACGACTCGAGTTTTACCTTGGGGGTCTGGTCCCTGAGATTCAGGGTATGGTAATGGCTAGTAACCCTGCAACTGAGCATCAAGCAATCAGGTTGGCGCACAAAATCACCGATAAGGCGGTGGAACAAAAGAAGTTGCCAACTCGGGGTACGACTGAAGTTGCTCCTGATAATAAAAGAAAGTTTGAAGACTCGTCTGCTCGACAGTCTTCGTCGGCCCAACCACAACAAGGGAACCAGAAACGGTTCAATAATTTCAACAGCCACCGGGGTCACAATAATCAGCCCGCCAACAACACTCAGAACACAAGCAGCTATGTAGGTCGAAAGCCGCAGTGTAATCGCTGTAACCTTCATCATCACGGCCCTTGTGCCGGAAATCGCTGCCAACGATGTGGCAAGGTGGGACACGCGGCAAAGGATTGTCGCGGGAAATCATGTTCCGACAAAATCAAAATCAACACCAGGGTCAGCAGCAGGGTATTAACCGGGGGTGCTATCAGTGTGGTAGCACTGCCCACTACAAACGAGACTGCCCACAGCTTCGTAAGAACAACAACAATGGTGGGAGCAACAACAACCACAACCACAATAACCACAACAACAACAATAACAACAACAACAATGGAAATGGTGGCACAGGAGGTGCCAAAGGGCGTGCATTTACGCTGGGCCGCGGAGAGGCCAGAAACGACTCGAACGTGGTCACCGGTAAGTTTCCCCTTAATGAACATTTTGCTACTGTGCTTTTTGATATGGGTGCAGATAGGAGTTTTATATCTGAGTCTTTTAGGAAGAACCAAAATCTCACGCCTAAACCCCTAGAGACCCCTTACGTCATAGAACTAGCCGATGGTAAATCTGTAGATGTGACCCATATGGTGTCCGGCTGTCAACTCAAACTCGCGGGTCACACCTTTACCATTGATGTGATGACAACTACTCTGGGTAGTTTTGACGTGGTAGCCGGAATGGACTGGCTATCCGACGTCCGAGCTGAAGTTCTCTGTTTCGAGAAAGCTATCCGTATTCCGCTCTCTAACGACGAAATCTTGACGGTGCAAGGCGAGAAGGCGGGCGCCGTCACAAACATCATCTCTTTCATGCAAGCGCAGAAGTATCTTCGGAGGAAGAACTCTTTCGCTTTACTCGCACTGGTTACCGAACAGCCTAAGGATGAGAAACGTATAGAAGACATCCCCGTCGTCCGTGATTTTTCCGATGTATTCCCAGAGGAGTTACCTGGTCTCCCACCCCATCGACAGTTGGGGTTTGAAATTGAATTGGCGAACTATGCAACTCCTATCGCCAAGGCCCCAGACCGCCTAGCTCCAGCCGAGCTGCAGGAGCTGTCTACCCAACTTCAGGAGCTGTTAGAAAAAGGATTTATCCGACCTAGCGCTTCGCCATGGGGAGCTCCAGTCCTTTTTGTCAAGAAGAAGGACGGGATCTTCCGCATGTGCATCGACTAAAGGGAACTCAATAAGGTTACTAGCAAGAACCGATACCCATTACCTCGCATCGACGATCTCTTCGACCAACTTCAAGGGTCAAGCTACTACTCCAAGATTGATCTACGGTCCGGCTATCACCAGTTACGCGTCAGGGAGGAGGATATCGCTAAGACGGCATTTCGTACTCGGTATGGCCATTATGAGTTCTTAGTCATGCCCTTCGGTCTCACCAACGCACCCGCGGTGTTCATGGACCTCATGAACCGCGTGTGTAAACCGTATCTC
The DNA here is from genome assembly GCA_947069175.1 of Scalesia atractyloides. Taxonomy (NCBI): domain Eukaryota; kingdom Viridiplantae; phylum Streptophyta; class Magnoliopsida; order Asterales; family Asteraceae; genus Scalesia; species Scalesia atractyloides. Next base: position 44,525,808 of record CAMTDV010000008.1, on the reverse strand, counting down.
GACAAGTTTGTCTTTGTGTTCATCGATGAAATACTCATCTACTCTAAAGGTGAAGAAGAACATGCTGAACATCTACGATTACTGCAGGAATTACTTCAACAGGAGAAACTATATGCCAAGCTTTCAAAGTGTGATTTCTGGATTCGGGAAGTTCAGTTCCTCGGGCATATTGTGAATGAAAAGGGTATCAACGTTGATCCGCCAAGATCGATGCTATCAAGAACTGGGAAGCACCCAGGACACCGACAGAGATCCGCCAATTTTTGGATTTGGCGGGTTACTACAGATGTTTCATCGAGGGATTTGCAAAGATCACGCAACCGCTTACCACCCTCACCCAGAAAGGCACCAAGTATGCTTGGGGTGACAAGCAGGAAGCGGCATTTCAATTGCTGAAGCAGAAACTTTGCAGTGCACCCATTCTGTCCTTGCCGGAAGGGGATGATGATTTTGTGGTATATTGTGATGCTTCCATTCAGGGGTTGGGATGCGTACTCATGCAACGTGATAAGGTCATCGTGTATGTGTCCCGACAATTGAAGGTTCACGAGAAAAACTACACAACACATGACCTGGAATTAGGAGCAGTGGTGTTTGCGCTTAAGATTTGGAGACACTACCTATATGGAACAAAGTGCACAATCTATACAGATCATAAGAGCCTCCAACACATCTTTGACCAGAAGGAGTTGAACATGCGACAGCGTCGCTGGGTCGAACTCCTGAACGATTATGAAGGTGCCATTCGGTATCACCCGGGTAAAGCTAACATGGTAGCTGATGCCCTCAGTAGGAAGGAGCACTTGAAACCTCGTCGGGTACGAGCATTACAATTCACCATTCATTCGGGGTTACCCGAACAGGTACGCGACGCGCAGTTAGAAGCAGTTAAGGAAGAAAACCTCAAGGCCGAATCGGTGGGAAAAATGGAACGCGATTAGGAAGTAAAACCCAATGGAGCCCGGTATTTCATGAATCGCATATGGGTACCTCTCTACGGAGACCTCAGAAAGCTAGTCATGGACGAAGCTCACAAATCCCGATACTCTTTCCATCCTGGTTCGGATAAGATATATCAAGACCTTAAAGCCGCGTACTGGTGGCCCAACATGAAAGCGGATATAGCCACCTACGTGAGCAAGTGTTTGACTTGTGCGAAAGTCAAGGTAGAGTATCAGAAGCCATCGGGGCTACTTCAACAACCCGAGATCCCGGTTTGGAAATGGGATCAGATCTCGATGGACTTCATCACTAAACTCCCGCGAACTTTGGGTGGTTGCGATACCATCTGGGTGATCGTGGATCGTTTAACTAAGTCCGCACACTTCCTAGCAATCAAAGAAACATATAAGATGGATAAGTTGACTCGCATCTACATTAAGGAAGTAGTTTCTCGGCACGGAGTGCCAATGTCCATCATCTCAGACAGAGATGCTCGTTTCACGTCCAACTTTTGGCAGTCACTTCAGAAAGCATTGGGTACACGCTTAGATATGAGCACAACTTATCACCCTCAGACAGATGGTCAAAGCGAAAGGACCATTCAGACCTTGGAAGACATGCTTAGGGCATGCGTGGTAGACTTCGGGAATAGTTGGGAAATCCATCTGCCTTTAGTGGAATTCTTGTATAACAACAGTTACCATACGAGTATTTTCGGCAGCACCGTTTGAAGCATTATACGGTCGTAAATGTAGATCACCGGTCTGTTGGGCAGAAGTCGGTGACAGTCAACTCACAGGCCCTGAGTTGATACTTGAGGCTACTGAAAAGATTGTACAAATCAGAAACCGCACGGCGGCGGCACGATATCGACAGAAAAGCTACGCTGATCAACGACGCAAACCGCTCGAATTTCAAGTAGGCGACCGCGTCCTACTGAAGGTGTCACTCTGGAAGGGTGTAATCCGTTTTGGGAAACGAGAAAAACTAAACCCACGGTACATAGGCCCGTTTGTGATCTTGAAACGTATCGGACCCGTAGCTTATCAATTAGACCTTCCTACCGAACTCAGTGGAGTTCACAACGTTTTTCATGTGTCATTCCATTGGATGAGATTCAAGTGGATGAACAACTGCACTTTGTGGAACAACCTATCGAGATCATGGATCGTGAGATCAAGACTCGAAGGCACAGCAAGATACCGGTCGTCAAGATTCGTTGGGATTCTAAACGTGGACCGGAGTTCATGTGGGAAAGAGAGGACCAAATGAAAAGCAAATACCCACACCTCTTTGCAGCTGAGCAGCAAGCTAACGATACCAGCAACTAAATTTTCAGGACGAAAATTCTTTTAACATGGGGATGATGTGACAACCTGGAAATTTCTTGTAATTTCGCGTACCATAGTTAACGAACTAAATCTTTGTGCGTGGCACTCTAAACATGTACGCTGCATTCTAACCGCGTTTACTCAATTTTCGGGACGAAAATTCTTTCAACATGGGGATAATGTGACATCCCGGGTTTTCAGATATCTTAAACGCACTACTTCACGGTTATTCGTTCCTACGCTAAATTGATTCGGAGACTTAAATTGCATGCTCGAAATAATTACGATAATTTCGTGTACTTGTCAAATGAATTACGTCCTACGTCTTAAACGTTTATAAGTTGGTGCGTTATTATGTTATGTTACGATTTCGTGTTTTGTTTTAGTTGAAAAATGTAGATATAATAAATAGATAAATGAATCGAACCGAGTCGCGAAACGAATAGACTTCACTTCCTTGCGACTCAAGTAGTTAATCGAAACTTGAGGACCAAGTGTTAGACCCAAACCAACCCACCCGAATCCCTTGCGGCCGCGAGCACCCCAAACCGTAAACCCTTCCCTTTTCCTTTCACCTCTTGCGCTATATATACACATACATGCATGAGCATTGCTTCACAAAACAAAACACACAAACCCTAGTTGTGAATCAGCCGACGGCAGCATTTCATTCATCATCCCGGTCGCAAACAGCCTTGCTACATTCCTCTCGGTCGCGACAAGTCTTCCTCACTCCTTGCTCTCGATCGCTATCACCTTCATCATATCCGAATCGGCTCCCATCCAAATCTCAGCTCATTGATCTTATTGTTAAAGGTTAGGATTTATCATAGTTTGCAAAATCATATTTGGATTTATAAACTCTTGATCATGTTTGAGTGTAGTGTTATGTTGTTAGCCGATTTATTTATGCTAGTTGCGGTTAAGATGATTAGCGGAATCTAGAAACATTAGGCTGCGTTTTGTGTAATAAAAACTATATGTTATGATTAGGGTTTGCATGGGTGTGATATATATGATGATATATGATTGGTAATTCTGTTTTTGATCGCTTATGTTAAATGTATCGATGGTTTAAGCGGGTTAGATTGTGATAAAGTGATGAATCAGGATGCTGAATGGTGTTTACAGTCAACTTCAACTGGCTGTAACTTGGCTATTATTTATCGAAAAACGGATTTTCTGAAGTCTAATACGTAGAGTTTTGAAAAACGCTTCTAATGGCGCTGGATTCATATTTTTCTGAAGTCGTTTGATATTTTTAAGTGGCCAATTAAGTTCAGTAACTGAAGCTGTGAAAATTCTGAAAAATTGTTAGTTGTTTATCGAGTCGGATCTAATAATCTGTAGAGAGTCGAATCATGAAATTTGTACAGAAACTAGATATGGAAATTTCCCGGAAACTCCCACTAAAATTTTGTTAATTGGATGAACGGTGATTTTTAAATAAATTCTTCCGTGGACTGCAGTCAGAAAGTGACGAATCTAACTGCAGCCTAGTATATTATTATTTATGAATAATTGGTAAAGTATTAGGACTTGAAAAATTTATATAAAATTCTACAGTATAGTTGACACCTTCTGTAAAATAATTGGAATTTTTGGAATGTTGGAACTATTTTATAAAAATCCTTGAAAACAGCCTAATTATGAGTATATAAGCTGAGACTTGATAGCTTGCGAATGTATGTACCAAAGTGTTGTATGAATTGATTGTGTTCATGATAAATTGTTTTGATCACTATATTTGCATGATGATACTTGCATGCATGATTTGAGTCTTAGGAATTATCATTGTATGTACCGCATTTTGTTTTAGTACGTGTAGGACTTGTATCAGTGTGATCACACACTAACTCTAAATCAATTGACTTGATAGGACACAATTAGCGGTCCCATCATTTGCTACATCTGTGTTACACTAACCGAGCAACTAAAGGTGAGTTCACGGCCTCTAATTATATCCGGTTTTAAACAACAGGGGGAGAAACATGTATACACTCTACAACTCTATCTCTTTACGTTATACGAAATTAACGTCACTTAACTATTCGGTAACTAAGTTAATGTTAATGTACGTTATGGTCACTAAGTAGCTATATCACAAAAGTCCTTGACAATCTCTCGGATCGTTAGTATTGGGTTTAGATAGCGGGGAAATTATAAGTAGTACTACTGGGCCCGACAAGCCCCATCCGAGCTAGTCGCGCTAGCCGACCGGGTATGGTCAACGGGTGAATAATTTGGCCTAACTTCGCCATGGTCAGTGATAGGCCTGGCAACACGGAGGGCACAACAGTCAGCTTCGATCGCGAACACTTACGTGACATAATTTTAGGCTAGCTACCTATATATATTAACATTGAACTTAATTACGAATCAACAATATTATCCCGGGTTAGGGATAATGGAACCAACAACGTTATTATTCCGGGTTAGGAATAATGGAACATCATTATTATTCCTGGTTAGGGATAATGGAACCAACAACGTTATTATTCCGGGTTAGGAATAATGGAACGTCATTATTATTCCGGGTAAGGAATAATGGAACTATAAGTATTATTCCAGGTTGGGAATAATGGGACTAAATCGTTATCCCGGGTTAGGGATAACGGGGGAAACAAACTTATAACCGAACAAACGAATTTATGAAAACCTGTGAACTCACTCTTCTTGTTGACACTTGTTTCTTTACATGTTTCTCAGGACGCTAGGAGCTCTAGGTGCACTCACTTGCATTGATCAAGACATCTTTTATCGAGTCTCATTTACAAACATTGTTTTGGGTTTTTCTTTAGTTTTGGCGTTTGTGTTGGCGCCCGTTCCTTTACTTTATCTTTATGCTTCCGCTCAACTTTAAAAACTAATGCTTCCGCTAAATATTGAAACCAAACTAAGGCAATCTAAAATTAACTATTAATGGTTAAACAAATGATTTTGGAAAACGTATTAACAAATCATATAGAGTCGTTCGACGTTACTAGTATCTCAGATTCTGGTTTGTTCACACGCCTCGCGGTAAAACTCCGCAAGTGGAAATTGAGGGTGTGACATGTAGCCACAGCCTCTCCCCGAAATTGAAAAGGAAGTTTTGATTCTACTAACATAGTTCTTGCAATTTCAATCAGAGTTCTATTTTTCCTCTTAGTGACACCATTTTGTTATGGAGTGTATCGAGAACTATACTCATGCAAATTGCCTTTAGAAGAACAGAACTCATCCATAACATGGTTCTTGAATTCGGTGCCATTGTCGCTTCTGATTCTCCTTAGCTTTAAATTAAACAAATTTTCAAGTAGCGTCTGGAGATTCTTGAGGATTTCAGAAACTTCACTCTTTTGTGCCAACATGTTCACCCATGAAAATCTTCAGTAGTCATCAGTAACCACTAAGCAATAAGAATCACCAAAGGTAGTCTTGTGTTTCATAGGTCCAAAGAGGTTCATATGAAGACACAGAGGCATATTTACCATGTTAATCTTCTTCACAGGATGAGATTTTCTAGCTTGCTTTCCTTTTTGGCACGATACACAGACGTCTTGTAAATAGTTCATTTTCCTCAAGTGAATGTGTCCCAGTAATCTATGCCATGAGATTGATTGCTTTTCGGTGGATTTTGAGACAAAACATGTAACTTGTGCAGACGTGGTAATAGCTTTGCTAATGAAAAGAATATACAAGTCACTTATTCTTGGAGCCGATAGGAGAATCCATTCTTTGGGAATCTTGAAACCAGGTTTCAGCATATAACATCCGGCGTCATCAAAATGAACCGTGAACTTCTTGTTGCAGATTTGAGAAACACTTAGAAGATTGTGACCAATTTGTCGAACATAATTGATCTTATCAAAGCTAACAACACCATTGGATACCATTCCTTCTCCAGTGATGTATCCGCCCTTGTCACCAGCAAAAGCAACATAGCATCCTCGAATGCGTTTTACATCATAAAGGAGCCTTAAGTCGCCTGTCATGTGCCTCGATGCTCCACAGTCAACAATCCAATGACTATTCACAGTTCCTCATGGAACACCATGCACATTTCAATACCCGATTAGTTTGAGATGGGGACCCAAGCGTTAGTGGTCTTGGGTCGACCCTTATCATCAAGAATTGTGATTTCTATTTCTTGATGATTTGGAAACTTTGTTGAAATTTACCAGAATTACTATTATTTACAGTTTTAATAGCTTGGCTCATGTAAAGAATATACAAGTCAATAATTCTTGGAACCGACAGGAGAATCCATTCTCTGGGAATCTTGAAACCAGGTTTCAACACATAACAACCGGTATCATCAAAATGAACTGTGAACTTCTTGTGGCAGATTTGAGAAACCTCAGAAGATTGTGATTAATTTGACGAACATAATTGATCTTGTCAAAACTAACAACACCATTGGAAACCATTCCTTCTCTAGTGACATATCCGCTCTTATCTCCAGCAAGGCAACATAACCTCCCCTAATGCTTTTCACATCATAAAGAAGCCTTAAGTCGCCTGTTGTGAGTCCCAAAACAGATTCGGATCACAGTGGTTGATTGTTTTCACCCAAACAACTATGGATTAGTTGTTTGAATGTGCAAATACTAAGATAAACCACGCAAAGAAGATGAAGAATCTTTTTTGTATCAAACAACTAGTGTTGTATATAAAATCCCAATAACATATAATCAATAACAGCACCTGGATATTCGTATGAAAGCACAACAGCAAATATCACAACACAAGAAGATCACCAAAATCTGTCCAAGAAACTTGGACAAGCCATTCATTCATGAACACATATATACAAACTGACTATCCATCGTAGTTAAGAATTATGTTGGATATTTAAATACGCCGTCAACATTTAGGTTTCATACAATTACACTTTTGACCGGTCAACATTGTCTAACTAATATAAACCCGCTCAAACTATGGATAATCAAGTACCAACGGTCTCAAAATGTTCTAACAATACCCCCTAGACCGTTGCGTGCTTGAGTTTCTTCAATCCTTTTTCGGAGCTTCAGGGTTTGCGGCTGATTCTTCGTCCTTGTTTTGTGCAGCTTGAACGATAGGTCGATCTATGGATGCTTCGGTTGTTTCTTCAGAGCTTAGATTAACAATAGCTTCACTTGAGAGTTGTTGTAACTCCATAGTGGCTTCATATGTGGATGAAACCGGAGTTTGATGGTGAGATGCAGCTTGAGATGGTGAGGAGGCTTTCTGTTGTGAAGATGACTTATGCTTTCTCTTTCTTTTTCTTGCCTCCTCCTTTTCTGTCAGCTTCTGAATCCTAAGAACAATTTCCATCATCTCTATCTTCCTGTCTCGAGCTCGTTCCACAACCCTTTGGAATAGCATTCCTTCTTCTCTATACTCATTTCCGGCTCCAACGTGGATTTTGTGACCAAAGAGAATGTTGAGATCGGAGAGATAGAACATGAAAACATCCATAGGGTCTAGAATTCGAATATCTTCGTTAGATGCTAATCGGATCATTGCTTCTCCTATCTTCCCATCGTAAAACCATTTCTTGAAGTGTGTAAGCATGACTGGCTGTTCAGGTGGAATTTTAACTTTCGTTTCGACCTTAGCAGGATCAATCACCCATGTAACCATTCCTTTTCCTGTGATGGGATCCTTTGTCGTGTTTGACACTCTTCTTCGTGGTCGTTGCGGCTTGAAAACTGTGAATCCCCTATTGCATTCTCTTAAATTGAGTCTTTCAAAGTCAGCTCCGATGCTACTGTTGGTTGGGTTTATCAGGTCTAGCCTCCCCAGTTCTCAAATGTCCCATCTTGGAAGGCTTTTCATGTCAGCTCCAGTCTTAAAATGCTGAATAACACCACCTCGTCTCTTTACAATGAACATCCCTTTGAGATTGCAGTACTTCCAGCTTATTATTCTATCGGTGACTTCAGATTTTTCAATGGTAACCAATTGATAGAAGTCCGGAAGATTTTCCCTTTCTTTTCTGAACCATTCTGGATGCATTGGAGTTACTGCTTCATCGTCCTCAGTTTCATAAATAGTATCTTCTTCCAAACCCCACTCAACAAATCTTGCTGGCATTTCATCTTTGTCTACCTCCTCCTCCTCACTTTCGTCATCCTCAGTGACGTTCACAGCCGATTCTAGGCGCCTTTTCTTCTTTTCTGTAGCCTCAGTTTTTTGTCTATCCTCTTCAGTCTTAAACATTTCATAATAAAAAAAATCAACAGATGAGAACATCGGTGGTATGTTCACTTTGGTGCAAAGTTCTCTGATCATACGGTACATCTTTTCCATCCCATCCTACTGTAATCTCACAAATCTCATCTGTTCTTTGACGTATGCGTGAAGCTCTTTCTTTTTCTTTCTCTTTTCCCTTAGCTTCTCACGAAGAACGTTATTGTTGCTTACTTGATATTTCAGCAGACATATTTCCTGAGCCGGACATTTCCCAATGTGTTTTGCTAGCTTATCGTACAAGTCTAGAAATGGACGAGGTCTGCGAGGAGCTTGTTGCGGCATTTGTCTTGGTGGTTCCTCTGTCGAAGGACCTTCCCCAGTTTTCTTACGTTTCTGCGGGGGAGATAGACTTGAGGCTTCTGGATCAACAATCAACTGATCTACAAACTCGTCTAACTGCTCTTGCTCGGAGGTGATTGTCACCAGTGTTTTAGATTCTGTCATATAACGCCTCTTTCTGCTAGTTTCTCTCTTATTTCTTTCTTCGGCCTCATGAATTGCGCGGAGATTCTCTATATGCTCACGATGTTCTCTAGTGCCTCTAGCCATAAAACTGCTTTCCATTAATCGTTCTTGAGGAACACTGTCTTTCTGTTTCTTTGAGGAGTCCCCTTCCTTCATAATTTTCTTTCATTTGTTCTTTCTGACCAGCTGCTCGATTTCTTCTCCTTCCTCCTCATCACCATCTCCTTGTCTCTTTTTCTTTACACGTTCTCTATGTTTCTCATAGGCTTCTTTCACGATAGGATATCTTTCCTCCCTATACATCCACTGATGCAGCAGTACCCATTCCTCAGTTTTTAGCTTGGTGATCTGACGCCCTGTTGGCAGCTGGAACTTGTATAGGTCGTCGTCATGAGGAAGATTTGGATGTTGGTCATTAATGAGGAGCTGAACAAAACGAGGGTACATGGCCCATGTTGAGGAATTAGCATTATCAACCATGCAGTAAAAAATGAGGCCAGAGATATCGAATGACTGCTTTGTGCAGAGGCTAAGCATAGCAGCCGACCATTCCAAATTCAAACCGTCATATCCTCCTTTCCTATGTGCCAAGCTTATAGCGAATACATGAAGAATGAATCTTCAGTCCTTGGTAAGACCCTTTCTTTTGATCTCATTTTTCTCTCTGAAGTCTCCAATATACCTCATCCCTTTAAACCCATCTAGGATGTCGTCCTTCTTCATTCTGAGCAAATCATTTTTCTTGTCTCCAAGACTAAGGACTCTGCGTATGTTTTCCTCTGTAACTACTATCTTCTTATTTCTGACTGTAGCTGTGATTCTTTTAATTTGGTTGACGGTCGACACTCTGGCTGTCTTCCAAAACTCTTCGACGTGGATGCTGTAGATGATCGGATCGGCTTGTACAGCGTAGCTGATCCTACTTGAATTTATCCACTCTGCTACATCTTCAAAATCGATTGGAGGAGGGACCTACTTGCATGGCTGATTGTGCTTTCGAGTTTTATCCCAAATAATCTCCTTCACCATTTCTGAAATCAAAAACAAGCTAAGTTAGATTTTTGTTCGTAGAAATATATATATATATATATATATATATATATATATATATATATATATATATAAGTATAAGTATATACAAATATATAATAATAATAATATAAAGAAATATATAAAAGAAACTGATAAATCCGCTACTAAATACGTCGGGCAAAACAGTTAAGTTCGCGGGACACAAGACTAAGTTCGCCGGACAAAAGAAACTGACACACCTACACTGAGTAAGAATTATTTACGCTGGACACGACTGGCGGATTTAAACTATGACATGAGAATGAGTCCAGCGAAGATAATTATCTATGCTAGATTACCAGCGTAATTGTCAATTACGCCGGTTGCTTGAACTTGCAACCATGACTTAAATCCGCTGGTTCAGGTTTGTGATAACTACGCCAATTTTAAATTATCTATGTTGCATTCATAGTAAATACGCTGGCTTGAAAGATTTCTTGATAAACCCCTTAAAAACCGGAAAACCAGATTCAATTGAATATTCATTAAGACCGTATATTGAAATCAACACACTATATCAACCAATGCTCCACATTATAAGACCTAGAACATACTGATATCAATCTAAACGAAATCCGATTGAATTATTCAGTGATGATGAACAAGAGTTTTGGGTTTTCGGAGATGTAAGAAGAAGATGAAGATAATTTGAAAAAGGTTTGCAAAGAAAATGAAACTAGATTATATATATACATGATTACCTTCCAGCGTATTTATTAAATACGCTGGAACATTAAATACGCCGCGTTAATATGTTTGTAAGATATCTTCATTTTTAAGAAAGTTTAGAAATAAATACGCTCAAAGATTTCAAATTTTCCCGAAAAACGTGCCCTTTTTTATTAAAATAATAGAGCAAAAATTTAAAATAATCTTAAGAGAAAAGAAAAATTGCAATCTGGGTCCTGAAAGTTGTTTTTAGGTCCAGAAGCCTCCTTTTTCATATAATGTTTATGCTAACTAACTTGAATCCTGTGACTTTCCTGCAAAAGATCATATTGGTAACACTTCGTTTGATTAAGCTAAAATGTTAGAGATATAAAATATTAAGGCACAAGAAAAATTGTCAGTATGTTTGTCCTTTTAAATCCATGCGCCTATCTTTCAACATGCGATCGAAGAGCCTTTTTATCATGTTGCGGTAATATTGACAAGAACTTCAATGTTCCCCACTCATGCTGACACAGTCAGAATGTTGTGCCCGTGAGTACCACGTCAGGACATACCCCCGCGATCAAGGTATGCGCAAAGATTCCTCATAACAGGTGATATACTGACTTCATTCGTTTTTGAGATTTCAACGTTAGACAGTTGGTGTTCAGGTCAGTACTTCCGTACAGTAGAGAGACCAAGGTCTAACGAGGGCTATGGAAGATTCTAGATGCGGTACGATTTAAGCACTTGAATAATTCTCAATGAGAGATTCATTTGTGTAGGGTTTTGGCCGCATAGGCTCTTTTAGAAAAGATATCATACATGTGTCTAGGTCAGCATATATCTGGATGCAGCAAAAGAGCAACTATGATATCCCTGAATGATTAGCCAATATAAAGACCAGAAATCTCAGACTTTGGCAATCTATCAATGCAAGATTTAAGACAATTAAGCCATACGCCGCAACGTGCTATCCGCAAGTTGCACAACATTGTGGGTATTCAGAATTCTTGTGTGATCATTAGAGTTTGTCTCTGTTTCGCAGTTTACTTCAAGGTATTGCTGAATCTACCGATACGTCGTTGCTTGAGGCCTTAATCTTTTTCTGTGTTAATATCAGAACAAAAGTGTTAGCAGTTTTTCTATCATTTCTCGTGTAGGTGCCAAAGAAAGGATTCTGTCTCAACCATATTTTCTGGAAAACTTCCCCCTTTAAAATTTTATGTTCGAGAATCCATTGCTTGAAAAGAAATTTTAACTTTGCAGAAAATCGTTTTGCTGGGCACGTTTTTATGAGATTGTTATTTATTATAAACCTTCTTCTTTTTTTTTTTTACCAAAAGTCAGTTCCACTCAAGGAACTTCACCATTTCCAACCAGGTTACCAACTGGTTGAATCGAGCTTTATCGAAGGTTTTCGTAAATATATAAGCTTTTTGTTTCACTGAATCCACTGGCACCACTTGATGTATCCTTTCTCGTACGCATCTCTAATCACATGAATGCGAATTTCGATGTGTTTCGTTCTGGGGTGGTGGATAGGATTCTTCACAATCCCCAGACACGCTTCATTGTCGATGAATATTGGAGTCTTCATGATGTTGATCCCATAATCCAACAACTGATTCTGTATCCAAAGTACTTGTGAACAACAATTGTAAGCTGCAGTGTATTCAGCCTGAGCGGTACATGTAGAGACTGTTGTCTGCTTTTTGCTCTGCCACGAAATAAGACGATTTCCCAAGAATTGGCAACCTCCAGAGACAGATTTTCTGTCTACTTTGCAACCTGCATGATCACTGTCAGAGTAAGCAATTAGATCAAAATTACTATCTTTAGGATACCACAAACCAAGCTTTGGAGTTCCTTTGAGGTAGCGAAAGATTCTCTTGACAGCAGTATCATGCGATTCTTTGGGATTTGTCTGAAAACGGGCACAGAGATAGACAGCCCACATTATGTCAGGCCTATTGGCGGTTAGATACATTAACGAGCCAATCATTGAGCGATAGAGAGATTTGTTCACTGGCTTTCATTGAAGATCTGAAGTGAGTTCCATCTGAGAAGCAAAAGGAGTGCTTGCGGATTTGCAATCATTCATGCTATACTTTGAAAGAATATCTCTGACATACTTAGCTTGATGAATGAGGATACCATCTTTGCTTTGCTTCACTTCCAATTCTAAGAAAAACGTGAGTTCTCCCATCATACTCATTTTGAACTTCGCATTCATCACCTTCTCGAATTCTCTTCAAAGGGCTTCATCTGTCGACTCAAAAATGATATCGTCTACGTAGATTTGAACTAACATCACATCTTCTCCAATCCTTTTTGTGAAGAGAGTCATGTCAATTTTGCCTTTTGAATATCCACACTCCAGAAGATATGTTGACAAAGTCTCTTACCATGCTCTAGGTGCTTGGTGAAGACCATAGAGAGCTTTGTCAAGCTTGTAGTATTTCATGGGAGAATGAGGATCTTCAATACTGGAGGTTGATAAACATAAACTTCTTCTTTCACTTCTCATACAGAAAAGCACTCTTTACATCCATTTGAAACACCTTAAAGTTTTTGAATGAAGCATAGGCCAAGAAGATTCTGATGGCTTCTAACCGAGCAACAGGTGCAAAAACTTCCTGGTAGTCAATCCCTTCTCCCTGTTGAAACCCTTGAACCACTAATCTAGCCTTATTCTTTATGACTACACCATGATCATCCATCTTATTACGAAACACCCACTTGGTTCCAATTGGATACTTTCCATCTGGTAGGTCAACGAGTTCCCAGACTTTAAGTTTCCGAAATTGTGCCAATTCTTCCTGCATAGCTTGTACCCAACTTGAATCTTGAATAGCTTCTTCAATATCCTTTGGGACAGACTGCCAAAGAAAGGTTGCATACAGTCCTGTGTTGATGGTATGTGTTTGACCACGTGATCGAACTCCATCTTCAACAGAACCAATGACATTTTCAATTGGATGGTTTCGATTGGTCTTGTATCCTGCATTGGTGTGAGTTTCAACTTGTTGAGGCAGATTAGAGAAGTGTTCATCGACGTAGATGATTGGAGTTTCGACTTCTTTGGGTGGTTCATCCACAGCCTGCTGTGAAGAAGAATCATCATGTGTAGATGCATTCTCAGCAGATGTGTCACCATTTACTTCGAACACCGGAAAAGTAGGATAGGCAGAGACAGGGGTGAAACGGGTTGTAAACGGAGTAAAACCAATGTCTGAGGCAAAGGTTCCAACGGAGTTGATTCTGTAGGTTCGGATTCAGTGATGGGTTCATTGATTCTGAAAGTGTTGAATATAATATCCAAGTCATAAAACCATTTCGGAGCGCTTCCAGTGTTAGTGGAGTTTCCTTCTTGAAAATCAACGTAGTATGATTCAATCACCATCTTGGTCCTTTTGTTGTAGACTCGATATGCCTTTTGAGAAGATGAATAGCCCATGAAGTAGCACACGTCACCAACTGCATCAAACTTGATGAGATTGTCTTCAGTGTTGAGAAGTGTGCATGAACATCCAAACGGTATGAAGAAATCTATCAGAGGCTGTCTTCCCGTGAGGTTTGACGGTACACGATTCAAAACATAGCATGATGTGTTGACTACTTCATCCCAAAAGATTATGGGAAGCTTAGAGTCGACAAGCATAGTTCTAGCAGCTTCGATGAGAGTTCTCTTTTTGCGTTCTGCTACTCCGTTTTGCTGAGGGGTCCTGGCAGCACTGTATTAGAGGCGAATTCCCTTATCTTCACAGAAGAAGAAAAACGTATGATTTTTAAATTCAGTTCCGTTGTCGCTTTTGATGGAGTTGACTTTCAGCTTAATCACGTTTTCAATCATGGGAATTAAGCTCTTCAGAATGGATGCCGTTTCGCTTTTGGCTTCAAGAAAGAATACCCATGAAAACCGTGAGAAATCATCTGTAATCACCAAACAATAAGATCTTTTAGCTAAACTTTTAACGCTAATTGGGCCAAAAAGATCCATGTGAAGTAATTGTAGAGGAGCAGATATCGTATTCACTGTTTTGGACTTATGAGGCTTTTTATGCTACTTTCCTTGGGCACATGCGATGCACTTTTCTGAAAAAGGAAAATCTTTCATAGGTAAACCTCTTACTAGATTTAATTTAGAATGTTTATTTATGTTCTTAAAATTCACATGCCCCAAACGCCTGTGCCACAGCAGTGATTCCGATTCAGATGCTTTTGACATAAGACATGTCATTGGTTTATTTGATTTGGCATTCTTCATATTTAGCACATAGGTGTTATTTTGACGGTGAGCTCTAAGCATGATCATTTCTTTTGGGAAGGAGTAACCGGGTTTGAGGAATAAGCACTCCGTGTCATTGAACAACACTGCGATTCCTTTATCACAGAGTTGTGAAACACTCATAAGATTGTAACACAATTCTGGATCATAATTCACATTCTCCAAAGTGAGTGCTTCTGACACTACGTCACCCATTCCTATGATTTTCCTCCCTTTTCATCTCCGGCAAAGGATACAAAGTCACCATCAATAACTCGAAAGTTGGCAAGCAAATCCTTTAGCCCGGTCATGTGCCTGGAGCAACCGCTGTCAACATGCAACATATACTCCATGAGTGTTCGAAGCCATTTCTGAATTTTATTCTGTTATACAACAAAAACAACAAGAAAATATGTACAATTAGCTAGTTTTTGGAACCCATACTTGCTTTATATTCGTTCTATCATGATTTTGAGCAAGAGCGTTGTCTTTTCTTTTCCAAAAATAGGTTGAATCAACTATGTATTTTACTGATTTCTTTAAACTGTCAAATTGATCAGTGAAACTTTGAACTAGATCTTGACTAGGTTTAGAAAATTTCTTTCTTTTACAATATTTCGTCGTATGTCCTAGATGACCACAATGAAAACATTGTTTTCGACTCGATCTTTTCCTCCTAGATGCTGAGAGTGAAGATGATGTATGTGATGAGAGTTTAGAGCATCTTGAGGAGTTTGATGATGTAATGTGGCTTGAATCTTTAGCTTTCTTCAGTTTCACTTCAGGATGATGTTTATCTTCAAAGTCGACTTCACTGTGCTCACTGTCTGATGAGGAGAATGATTCTTGACTTTCAACTGACCTTTCTTCATCGCTTTCTGAAGTTGTTGTGCTTGAATCTTCAGTGAAATCTTTATCAGTCTCTGATGTACCTACAACTGATGGAACAAATTCTGGAATTTCCTCTGTAAGGAATTTTCCAAAACTGTTTTTCTTTAGCTCTGGCACAAATACAGGAGTTTCAAGCATAACTTTTCATCATTGAGAGCAAAGTTTAGGTCATGACCCTCAACCTTGGCAAACCCTTTGTTATGAGCCTTAAGTGTAGGCAAATTGCCATTACAGTCATCCAGAATTGTCAATTTAGACATACAGCCATTACAGTCATCCATCCTAGATAAACTATTACATTTATCTTGAATAGAAGTTTGTTCGTCTTATCACAATTCCAGGCGAGCAGTTAACAGTTGAATAACTGCCGCCTGAATAGCCTATTCCTATTTTCATCCCTCCACAATCATCTTCCCCATCGCACAATCTTCCTTATTCTCACACAGATCTGCATTACTTTCAGAAAGGTTAGTGTTGTTTTCGGATTTATAAAAAATACTTTGATCCAAAAGATCATTTTTATTGATTAAGTCGTTCTTAGGATGAGGAGATGACATAGGAACATAATTTTTGCTGTGCGGAGGAGGAAATAATTTTCTTTCGTTTCCGAGTTTATCTATATATCCAACTCCGTCTTTTATGAATGTCAGTTGTTGGCAGTTTACAATGTCAACCAGTGCTTTTTGGCTAATTTTCCATTTATCAATAATGATTTGTTAGTTATTGTTTTCGTTTTGAGATTGTTCTAGCTTTTCGGTCAAATCATTTATGATAAAATCTTTTCTGAAAACAAATTCCTTTAGAGTCTACATTTCAGCTATGGTTGAATTCAACTTTCGCTGATATGCAACCTCATTTTCTTTTAGTTCTTGATTTATTTTCAAAACTTTTTCTTTTTCTTTAATTATATCACGGTTGAGTGATTTGTAGTGTGCCACGACGTTCAAACATGGTTTTGAGCACAGCTTTGCTTTAAATTCATATGGAATGTTGTTTACCAAATCCTTATCTTCAGCTTCTGATTCATGGCGGTAGAGGATGTTCCAACCGCTGCATTCTTGCTGGTATGATGACTTCTTGAACAGCAGGCTTCGACTCATTCAATTCATCTTTCTATTGTCTCTTCTCTAAGGCTGGAGAGATGATGCTTTTCAAACCAGTGTCATCTTTTGGAATCTTGGAGGTTTGTTTTTCAACATCATTTGAGGCAGACGTGGCCGAGACAATGGTAATGTTTGCCATGAGAGCCTTGTTTACTTCACCTTTTGCCCCAGCTATCTCCTCCGACCAATCATAATCTTCCACCACTAAAGCCTTATGATTGTTTTCAGTAGCGTTATTATTTCCTTCAATGGTAATTGGCCTCCTTGTCTGTTTGATTTTGGGACTCTTGTTCAGCAACGGACACTCTCTTTTGAAGTGGCCCAAGTCTTTGCAGTTATAACATCTAAGCTTAGATTTGTCAAATCCAGCTTTTCCAAGAGCCAACCTCTTTCCTGTTTAATCTTGGAATTTCTTCAATCGTAGAGTGATCATTGCCATCTGCCACTTCAGATCCATCACCTCCATGTCGTCTGGATCTACTTGATACATGTCTTCTACTGTTAGGAATTCTCTCTTCAAGTCTCCTGACATAAGCGCCTCATAGCTACTTAAGAAGGTATTAAAAAGAGCTACATGTTCTGTGGAAATTTTAAGTGCTTGAGTGTCGCTGGCCACGGTGGTCTTCTCAGAAGATGACGAGGCCTTTACAGAGTTTGCGGAAGCATTTGAATAGGATTCGACAGCACTTTGGGGATTTGATCCACATGAGGTGACAGGAGCAAGAAATGCCATATTCTTGGGAACCGAGGTTGTAGTAGCTTGCTGAGACATCTTCTGAGAATATCCAGTTTGATTCATCTCACTTTGCACGATATCCATTTTAAAGGCTTTTAAAGTGTTAATCAATTCTGAGAGAGTAACTGGAGTTGTGCTGGTGAGGAAAGTTCTTTTAATCATCATGCATTGAAGACTCCATTCTTTTGGTAGAGAATCTAGCAGCTTCTTGATCGATGCAAAATTTGCGACTGGGTTTCCGACCTTCTTCATCTTGGTCAACACCCCCAGAAATCTGCTTATGTGGTCGGACAAGCTTTTGCCATGAATACTTCCAAACATATCATATTCTTTCTGTACCATGTCTCGGTTGTTCTCCCTGAGTTCCTCATTGCCTTCATAATGATTGATTAGAGCCAACCACAGTTCAGTGCTGAGGTATATTCTTCAAACAGACCGTTATCATCCTTTGACAGAGCCATAGTGAGAGCAGCGTGAGCCCTTCTGTCACGTTGAATGAGTGTCCTATCTTCATCTATGAATATTGGATGATCTTCATTGATAGTACGAATGTCGTCACATATTATCATGGGAACATGCGGGCCCACAGTGACTGACATCCATTGAGTATAATTGGTAAACTCGAAAAAGGACTTGATCCTGTTTTTCAAGCTGCTGAAATCTTCTGAGCCTTTCAACTGTGGTGGCCTTGTAGCGGTTCCAGTTTCTAGTTCAGCTTGAGCAATCGGATTGAGTTGATTGAGGAACATGATGGATGAACGAAGATCAATTACGCTAAGATTTACTAGATCAGAGAACAATTACGCTCGCTAGAGGATAGTTATGCTGGACCAAAGATTTAAATACGCTGCAGTTGAAACAATTACGCTAATGGGATCGGCGATTTTGTCTTGCAAAACGCTAAATCCGCTGGATATTCAAAAACAAGCAAAGGTTTAGTTAATTTCGCTGAACACCATGATAAAATCGCTGAGGATTAGTATCACCGATTTCGAAGTCGCATTCGAGTAAATTCGCTGGACAATTACGCTGCCAACAAGATAATTATGTTGATTTAAGACAAGCGTAGTTGTTAACTATGCTGGATTCAAAATAAATACGCCAAATTCAAATATATCTACGTTAGCTTCATCAGTAAATACGCCTAGAAGGGTTTTAGTACGAACAAAAACCCTCTAAACACCCAAAAACAACCCAAAATTCATGTTTCTTTTTAGCAAAATGACCAAAATGTTTACAAAACTACTGATTAACAACTCCCCAAAGATTAAACAAACCAGATCAAGCCATTTAAGTCTAAAAATTTGAAAAACCTTGAAACTTGGAAACTTTTTGAAAAACCTTCAAAACTTGAAGAATCTTAACAAAAACTCAAACAATCAAGAGCACAAAGGCTCTGATACCAAATTGTGAGTCCAAAAACAGATTCAGATCATAGTGGTTGATTGTTTTCACCCAAACAACTATGGATTAGTTGTTTGAATGTGCAAATACTAAGAAAAACCAAGCAAAGAAGATGAAGAATCTTGTTTGGATCAAACACCTAGTGTTGTATATAAAATCCCAATAACATGTAATCAATAACTGCACCTGGATATTCGTATGAAAGCACAACAGCAAAAATCACAACACAAGAAGATCACCAAAATCTATCCAAGAAACTTGGACAAGCCATTCATTCATGAACACATATATACAAACTGATAATTACGCTGGATAGTTAAATACACCGTCAACATTTAGGTTTCATACAATTACACTTTTGACCCTTCAACATTGTCTAACTAATATAAACCAGCTCAAACTATGGATAATCAAGTACCAACGGTCTCAAAATGTTCTAACACATGTCATGTGCCTTGATGCTCCACTGTCAATAATCCAATGACTATTCACAGTTCCTGCTAGAACCCCCTGCACATTTCAATACCCGATTAGTTTGTGATGGGGACCCAAGCCTTAGTGGTCTTAGGTCGACCCTTATCATTAAGAAATGTGATATCTATTTCTTGGTGATTTGGAAACTTTGTGCCTCCCCTGAAACATTACCGGTCTTAGGTTTCAAAGATTGTTAAAATTTACCAAAATGACTATTTAACTACTTCGGGTTTTATAAACTTGATGAACTTGGTTTCCTTTGTGAAATATTCGGTTTTAATGCTTTTCAATTATTTTTACTTGTTTACGTCTCTGTTTTTCTTCTTGCTCTTTAACGATACGTTTGTCTTGTTTCGGTGACGCAGATCGACGTTGGCAAGTTGGTTCAGGAGGGGCTTTTTCAACAAATCTAGGTTTTGCTGGGTTGGTTTATGTGGCCAAACTCTCCACATTTAAAACATGTTCTCCTTTCAACAAATTTAGGGGATCTTGTTTTAGGACTTGATGTTTAACTTGTGGGTGTGGAGGTACTTGGTTCATCTTCACACCCATTTGTATGTTGAGTGTAATTGTTTTGATTGTTACGCTCAAAATCTTTACTTTATTTACAAAATCGATATTAGACATGCTTTCAAAAGTCTCAATTTTATCAGTACTAGTTGAACTCACAAATTTAACTTTCTTTAATTTCTTCTTGTAGGGAGCGCCTTTAGGTTAAACCTTTGCTTGTGATACCTTAGGTTTTTCAGCTGGTTTTTCATGTTGTTTTTCTTTTGAAATGGATAATGGTTGTGACTTTATTGGATTTTTCTTTTCCAAAAATTTGGTTGTTGAATTTTCAAAAACTTGATCAATTGAGGTTGGATTTATATTTTTTATCGGAAAGACTTTGTTTGAGTAAATTTTCATGTCCCCAATCAAAGTATACAACACATTATCATTTTCATCTATAGACGCATTTTTCTAGACAGATTTCATTGGATCATTCCCTTGATTTTCAACAGTTTTCACATTGGGAGTAGCAGAAATCTCTATCCCTTTTTCTTCATCAAGAGATTGATCCTGATTGATATTCTCTGACTCATCATCTGATGAATCATCTTCCTCTATTGTAGAAGGATTATAATCAACAACTGATGATGAGTTCTCTGATTTGCTCGATTCAACTGAGGAAATGTCCATCTTAAAACCTAATCCTGCTGCCAACTCTTAAGGATTAAGAGGTATAGATGGTTCAAAGTGTGGCATTTCCTCTTCATCAGGCAATTTGGTATAATTGTGTTTCAAAGGTGGTGGACACGATTTATACCCAATGCATTTGACATCTCCCTTAAGTTTTTGAACATCAATGATGTGATCAAGCATATATCGGAGTTAGAATAACTCTCCAATTTGAGCTTAATCGCATCATGTTCGCATTTAGCAATGGCAAACTCCTTTTTCGTTTCCTCAAGGATATTAATGTAGTTATTAATTCCTGTTTGCTTGTTCAAAACTGTTTTTTGTTGATTCAGAAACGCTTTTCTTAAGATTCTAAATTACAGATTTGAATTCTTTTTCATTTCGAGTTAAAGCCAAATTTGCCTCTTTGCATTTTCACACAACTAGGCATTGATTGTGACTGTTTGTTGTTTCAAATTCGTTTTTAATTCAACACAGTCACTACATATCTTAGGAGAGTCGGATTTTACCTGACTTGTCGAACCTGCAACATTAGCCATGAAGGCAGTATGATGAGAGAAGGATGCACTATTTGTAAAGATTTTCTCAATTTCCTTTGAAGCAACTTCTGCTTTCTTCATCAAACCAGCCTTTTGACTTTTTAGCTTCTCTGCTTCTTTCAGCAACTCATTAACCTCAATATCAATCCCTTCCCTGATATCTGAATTAGATCCATAACTACCTACACTCGAGCATTCCTCATCAGAACTACCCTTATACCCAGAACTATCATCATCATCAGAAGTGTCAATGCTGTGAACATATTAGATCCGATTGATAATCTTGGCATAACATGCAGTTCCTCCTTGATTCTAGTTTCCCAATTGTACAGACCAATCGCATCCTTCATCTGCTTGAACTACTAGAGCTCTGTTTGTGTTGTTTGAAGGCCTAGACTGGTTAGTGTTATTAGGGTTGTTAACAGCTACTACACTCCGTTCATTGTTAACTTGAGTTGTGTTGGATGGTTGTGATTGATTTCAAAAAGGGTTATGATTTCCTTATTTGCTGGGTCTAGTGCACTCACGATGAAGTGACCTTTTTCACCACAGTTGAAGCAAGTAACAACATCTTTATCAAAACCATATTCGTATCTTTCTTGCTTTCCAAACATGTTCTTCCAGTTTTGCTCATGTAATCCTTAGCTCTTATGAGCGAACTTGCAAACGCCCATTTAATATCCATTAGCTCTATGGCATCTCTGTCTATTTGTTGGTAGTCTTCATTAGTCAAATTTATGTTTCCAATTTGACCAGCGACTAATCCATAGTAAGCACTAACCATGGTGTTCAGAAGTTCCATGTGTTCCCGAGCAACTTCTAAACTGACCTTGGAAAGATGAGACGTATCAAGTCTGATGGTATTAAGGTTTTCAGGTTGAAAGTTGTTACCATAGAAAGCTTGTTGAGAAGCTTGTTGTGGAGCATGATGTTTAACAACTTGAGGTTGTGGTAGAAAGGCTTTAGGATCAAATACTTGACCAAAGGTTTGAGTACTTGAGCCAGCAGATTGATCTGTTTCAACTGGTAGTTGTAGAAAGGGGTTAACATTTGACACAAACGTGGTTTGAAGTTCTGGTTGCTGAGTTGTATTGACACCTATTTAATACCTCCAAAGTACATCTAAGGGTTTTGTGGGATGGAAACCCTTTTTGCTTTCCAGATTTCTTCTTCATTTTTGTTCTCCAGTTTCTGAACAAATTCATAGATACTGGTCACATCCAAAACACATGTATGCCTTAGTAAGTTAATGAAGTGACTCCACTTTGGCGGTAAGGCGTTAGCAAAATGCATAACGATTTCCAGTGGAGATGCTAACACTTTGTATGAATATATTTCACTGAGAAAGTGGTAGAAACGTGTAGTCATGTTGCTCAGTGTTTCAATCTCGAGGAACATGAAACCTTCAATGTCACACCCCAACCCGCAACGGAATAGGTGATCGGGGCATGATTGGGTTAACTCGAGAGCTTATGACTTGCTATTACTTGTTTTAAATATTCACTAATTCATATCAAGTGTCTCACAATACACATAATTCGCATAAACAATTACAAACACAAGACAATGTTTATAACAAATATATTGCACTAATTCGTTTCTTGTTAACTAAGGCCCATCCTATGTCCAATCTTCTCTTCATACCGGTTCACCTGTATCATGTGTAAAAATGGTTTTGGGTCAACAAAGGTTGGCGAGTGAATCTAAGTTAAACATTTAAATAGTTTGTTAAATTGGTTATTTCAATAAAAATGTGCATGGACCATATATGAGCATATGTATATATAATTAAATCACAAACCACATAATATCAACAATGAACATATGAACATGATGAATGATGAATTTGAGATCAGGCTCAATCAAACGGAGCCGATCTAATGAGGCACCTGATGCTCAACTCGTATCCCACAAGGAACTGATGAGCCTTAAATGAATGATTGCACTCATAATGATAAATGTAACCACACATAACCACAACAAACAAATATACACATTAGATCACATAATATCAACAATGAACATATGAACATGATGAATGATGAACTTGAGATCAATGCTCAATCAAACTGACCCGATCTAATGAGGCACCTGATCCTCGACTCGTGTCCCACGAGGAACTGATGGGCCTTAAATGAATGATTGCACTGAACTGATAAAATGTAAGCACACATAACCACAACAAACAAATATACACATTAGATCACATAATGGTGGTAGCACATCTATTTGTATAAATAAAGTAAAGTACGACACATGATACACCCCAAAACGTGAATAAAAAAAGAGAATTGTAAGGATTCACTCACAGTGTTTGTGTTTTTAATCCTTAGCGAAAAACCGCATGAGAATAAGTAGAAAATCCAATTGATAAGAGTGATTTAAGCTAGACAAACGAATGCAACAAAAAAATAAACGTTATGCTAGGCATAGCTAAATGAATGAACATGATATGTTAGCCTCGTTGAGCCTAGCGAGCCTCTACAAGGCTATGAAAATCCCAAAGGCGAGCCTAAACTAGGCTACCTTAACGAGCCTAATGCTCCTTAACTAAGAACCTAAACTAAACTAATTAAACTAAGAAAGCAATAAATAAATGAATTTAAGGAAGATTACCACAAAGAAGAACTTTACAAAATGAGAAGACCTTGAAGGGCAGCACCTCCCCGTCGAAAGCGGAAATAAAAACTACTACACACCACACCCAAAAGGGGTATTATGCTTGTGGAGCCACAAAATTTGTTTTTTCCACTTGTTTATACTCAAACTAGTAGTTGCAAGCTATAATGAACCAAGCAAGGGTATTTATAGGTTTGAAATAGAGCACAAAATGGTGATTGGGGTGATGTGGAATAACTTTAAAACAAGATTTTCGCGTCTTTCAAATCAGCAACAAACACCAAACTTGTTTTCGCGATTCACGCTTCGTTATAACTCCATTTTGCACATGGTTTTCGCCTACGTTCATTATTTTCAGAGTACTATCATATGGAAGAGAGTAATGCAACATCCATGGTGTCGAGAATTGGGCTTAAACCTTGGGTCTTGATGCGGGTCGAGGGTTATGTTTTAAAACTTGTGTTTGTGATTCCCGTTACGCTAGCTCAGTTTTATGCACCATTTGAACCTACTTGATCCTTAGTATACCAAGTATATCTTGGAGCTTTGAATGGAGCAGAATGATAGCTTAAGGATGGAAAAAACTTAGCAAAAAAGTCACCCGAAAGTCATCTTATGACAAAACTAAGAATACAACATGTAGAGCTTTTTACTTGCGATCATTTACATCTAAACTCTCCAAAACACAATGTCCTATCTTAAGATATGTATACAATGAAGGTTGAATGATAAGAAGGTTAGGATGTGATATGTTAGGTATGTTCACGAGGTCTCCAAAGTTTTTGATTAACTTAAGGAAAACCTTAGTTTTAGACCTTGAGATATAGAGGGTTGCTTCAAAATACATGGAAATGAATTTACAATGTTGTCTAAAACATGTATAAGACTATAAATCACAAGATATGATAACATGTATGATCAATACATAGAATCCAAGACATTTTATTGCTTAATCATTAAACAAAATTATGTGGAATATGAAAACGGGTCGACTTACAAAAACAGGTCGGGTTTTAAGATTCATTCATTTTTTTACGAATGTTACAGTCTCCCCTACTTTTGGAAACTTCGTCCCGAAATTAGGGGGTAACCATTTAGCTCTTTAACATTTGTGGGGTAAAGGTAATTCAAAAGGGATTGCAGTGTTTAAGGATTTTGGAAATGGAAATTTTAACAAAGGTTTGAAGGTTAGGATCCGGAAAGTGGGTCGGACTTCTGGATGCCCGTTTTTGGTGGATGTTACGGTCTCCCCTACTTTTAGGAATTTCGTTCCAAAATTAGCAGGGAACCGTTCTTGAGGGTTAGTTATTAGGGTTTCTTATTGATTGGATCTCAAGTATGCTAGGTAATAAAAATCTCGATGATGCTAAGGATATAGAAAAACAGGTGAGTGTGAAGTTTGGATTTTGATTGAGGTGGTAACGTTCCTAGTAAGGGTTGAATACCCTGCTACATGAATCGATTTTTTATGCCTGAGGTGTAAGAATGAAAAGTGTTGTAACACGGAGATGGCTAACTGGATATTGTCTCATGATAAGGGGTTTTGAGAAAATTGAAGCGTCATAATGATAAAGTTACATGACAAAACGAAATCATCAACCACATCGTTATCCAAATTGAGATTGACACTACTTACACAAAACTTCCCATAACCGTCTAACAATGCTTTTGATCACCATACAAGAACACTTATATATAGGAAGTACCTGGGTCGTATCCACCATGTCCTTGACAAATTTTCATTGGCCTTGCTATTAAGTCACGATTAGTTCTATGTGACTAATCCTAAAATCTACCAAACATAAACAAACGCAACAACCCATGCTTGAATCTCGAATCCGAAGAGAGCATGACTAAATGACGGCGGTACCTCTCTCATGTGTTATAAGGAAGTGGTCACTCTATGAAAAAGTGAGACATGACCCAAATTCCCTAAATGCTGAGACAGGGTTCGTCGAGATGTATGATGACACGAATAACATGAAATCTAATCGATGTATAGAGACATGTAATGAAAAACAAGTTGGCATAGCGTGATATAAATTGCATTAATGGCATTAATATGAAATAATGAAATCTTGAAACATTATTACCCAAATTGAAAACAATGGTAATTTGAATAGTCAGGACATGAAACGGAATTTATTAAAGCTTGGATTGGGAAGAAAATAAAATAAACAACTGGAGCAGAGTCTTGAGTCTTCATGATGGGATAAAGACTAGTTAGGTTGTTCGTTCGCACCGTCGTTGACCTCAACTGGGTTTGCATTGACGTTGTAGGCTCTCCCTCTTGCTGGTGGGGTGCTGGGATTGCCTTGTTCGCTTGGTTAACTTAGTTTGCTTGGTTAACTGGATTTGCTTGGGCTTGAGCTTGATGATGTTAACCAACCTAGGTCACGTGTTTCTCAAATGAGTAGGTTCACCACAATTAAAGCAAGCTCGAACATATGGCACCATGGGGTAATGCGGTGGTTGGTAGGGCTGGATCATGTTTTGGGCAAGAGGTGATACTTGGTTTTGAAGAGTTCGACACGTGTTACTCAAATGGCCATAACGCCCACAATGGGCACATAGAAGACAGGGTACGGTGAGTTGGTGGTGACAGTGGTAGGTGTTGCATTGAGGGTGGGGACCAGTGTAGGGTTCTTGTTTGGGTAAGCTGGGTTGGGTGCCATTTGGGTGATTGGGATGGCTTGGAGTGGTACGGATTGTGAAGTTGGGTTAGTCGAGGCAATAGCGTAGTTTTACCATCACGCTTTCGTTTGGTATCGGAACGGGAGAATGTTCCGATCTTGGTTGTCTTTGGCTCTTCCACTATCCTTGTCGGTTGTGCCCTTCTTTTTAAAGTCTCCATTTCGGATATGGTTTTCGGTGAGTTCGATGGCTAATTCTATTGCAGCT
Organism: Scalesia atractyloides; assembly: GCA_947069175.1. NCBI lineage: Eukaryota > Viridiplantae > Streptophyta > Magnoliopsida > Asterales > Asteraceae > Scalesia > Scalesia atractyloides. The sequence continues at coordinate 44,499,007 of CAMTDV010000008.1, read as the reverse complement.
TCCAATGTTGCGGGTACGGTGCTCATCACGGAATCGTGGATACCCGAAGGAAGACCCTAATTTAATGTTTAATGAGATGGTAAGGAGGTGTGAACATATTTGGGACCATTTGGTTCAGCTCGAGGAAACGCTTGTTATAGGCCATATGGTCTCCATCATTTTGCTTTAAGCGGTAAAATTCGTCCTCCAACTTCTTGATCTCACTCCTAGGACAGAAACGTTTAGTCATTAGTTCCTTGAGTTGTTCCTAAGTTAGGGCCGTAGCAGCTTTAGCCCCTCTTCCACCCTTTTCAACGCCCCACCAGGTTAAAGCTACCCCAATGAGACGACCATTAGAATAACGAATCTTGCGATCGTAAGGGCAGTCACAATTTAGGAAGGTGCTTTCCATTTCCACGCCCTTCTGTCCCCTCATATTTTGGCGGGGTCACAAGACTTGAAGTGCTTATAGGAGCACTTGGATGTAGTTGCGGAAGCATTTAAAACGTTTGGTTCGACTTGATTAACTTGGTTATTAGTGAGGGCTTGTTGAACTTGGATCACAATGTTAGGAATCACGGCGGCCATTTGCTTGGCAATTTGGGCAGCCATGCGTCTACTGGAGTTTCCGATTCTTTTTCCTCCAAGAAAGTGCCTAAAGGACATCTACAGGAATTCACCCAAAGGAGATTGTGAGATTCTGTTGATGGATTTGCTAGCAGGGATGCGAAAAAAAAAAATATAAATATATGATAAAATGAAAACTTTGGGGTGTATGTGAAAACAATAACTTATGATAACACAACACTTTTAAATTGTTCTTGGGATTTGCTCATAATTGGGCCTTGCATGCCGCCATACTTCACCTTCGTAATCATGTAGGCCCCCATGATTATCAGGATTTTGTATGGTGCGCATGTGTTAGCCTGGTAACATACACTAAAACCCGGAGAAAATCGAGAAATGTGAATGTAACATAAAAGTAGGAGTGCATCCAGGTGTGGACACGGTGACACCTCAAACTGGGGTTGGTTCACATGACGTTTGGTGTGGCATGCTTTGCCCTAATAGGTCCTTCGTACTCTCATCAGTAGTCCCCAGGTAGACAAACTAGTCCGTTAATTCGGATTTATATGATACCAATCCTAGACAGGACATCCTGACTACCAGTACTCAAACCCTTCCAGTTACTACATGCCCGTCATATGAACTCACCTTGGTAATTTTTTTAAAACGAAAAACATCACAAAAGTTTGAATAACAAACATATAAGTATTTGGAAAATTAAGAGAAATGTTTCGAAAATTTAAAGGAAATCGAGAAGTTATAAATAAGGGTTTCATAAGTTTCGTATGGTACATTTCAGGTGGAGTGAAATATATGTATGTAACATATATGTAGACTTCATGACATAATTATAACACATTGCACGTATCACATAATCAAGTAACAAAGAGAGTGCTTGCATGTGTTTCTATGTGAAATGAAAGAAATTTAAATGTCTGGCAATAGCAAATCATAAGTCAAACCTAACATGAAATCACATAAGCAAATTGGTCCTAGTTGACTAAAGTATAGGTTCTAAGGGCTAATAACCTATCCTATATCCCTAATGTCACGAGGTCTCCAAAGTTTTTGATTAACTTAAGGAAAACCTTAGTTTTAGACCTTGAGATATAGAGGGTTGCTTCAAAATACATGGAAATGAATTTACAAGGTTGTCTAAAACATGTATAAGACTATAAATCACAAGATATGATAACATGTATGATCAATACATAGAATCCAAGACATTTTATTGCTTAAACATTAAACAAAATTACGTGGAATATGAAAACGGGTCGACTTACAAAAACAGGTCGGGTTTTAAGATTCATTCATTTTTTTTACGAATGTTACAGTCTCCCCTACTTTTGGAAACTTCGTCCCGAAATTAGGGGGTAACCATTTAGCTCTTTAACATTTGGGGGGTAAAGGTAATTCAAAAGGGATTGCAGTGTTTAAGGATTTTGGAAATGGAAATTTTAACAAAGGTTTGAAGGTTAGGATCCGGAAAGTGGGTCGGACTTCTGGATGCCCGTTTTTGGTGGATGTTACGGTCTCCCCTACTTTTAGGAATTTTGTTCCAAAATTAGCAGGGAACCGTTCTTGAGGGTAAGTTATTAGGGTTTCTTATAGATTGGATCTCAAGTATGCTAGGTAATAAAAATCTCGATGATGCTAAGGATATACAAAAACAGGTGAGTGTGAAGTTTGGATTTTGATTGAGGTGGTAACGTTCCTAGTAAGGGTTGAATACCCTGCTACATGAATTGGTTTTTTATGCCTGAGGTGTAAGAATGAAAAGTGTTGTAACACGGAGATGGCTAACTGGATATTGTCTCATGATAAGGGGTTTTGAGAAAATTGAAGCGTCATAATGATAAAGTTACATGACAAAACGAAATCATCAACCACATCGTTATCCAAATTGAGATTGACACTACTTACACAAAACTTCCCATAACCGTCTAACAATGCTTTTGATCACCATACAAGAACACTTATATATAGGAAGTACCTGCGTCGTATCCACCATGTCCTTGACAAATTTTCATTGGCCTTGCTATTAAGTCACGATTAGTTCTATGTGACTAATCCTAAAATCTACCAAACATAAACAAACGCAACAACCCATGCTTGAATCTCGAATCCGAAGAGAGCATGACTAAATGACGGCGGTACCTCTCTCATGTGTTATAAGGAAGTGGTCACTCTATGAAAAAGTGAGACATGACCCAAATTCCCTAAATGCTAAGACAGGGTTCGTCGAGATGTATGATGACACGAATAACATGAAATCTAATCGATGTATAGAGACATGTAATGAAAAACAAGTTGGCATAGCGTGATATAAATTGCATTAATGGCATTAATATGAAATAATGAAATCTTGAAACATTATTACCCAAATTGAAAACAATGGTAATTTGAATAGTCAGGACATGAAATGGAATTTATTAAAGCTTGGATTGGGAAGAAAATAAAATAAACAACTGGAGCAGAGTCTTGAGTCTTCATGATGGGATAAAGACTAGTTAGGTTGTTCGTTCGCACCGTCGTTGACCTCAACTGGGTTTGCGTTGACGTTGTAGGCTCTTCCTCTTGCTGGTGGGGGTGCTGGGATTGCCTTGTTCGCTTGGTTAACTTAGTTTGCTTGGTTAACTGGATTTGCTTGGGCTTGAGCTTGATGATGTTAACCAACCTAGGTCACGTGTTTCTCAAATGAGTAGGTTCACCACAATTAAAGCAAGCTCGAACATATGGCACCATGGGGTAATGCGGTGGTAGGTAGGGCTGGATCATGTTTTGGGCAAGAGGTGAAACTTGGTTTTGAGGAGTGCGACACGTGTTACTCAAATGGCCATAACACCCACAATGGGCACATAGAAGACAGGGTACGGTGAGTTGGTGGTGACAGTGGTAGGTGTTGCATTGAGGGTGGGGACCAGTGTAGGGTTCTTGTTTGGGTAAGCTGGGTTGGGTGCCATTTGGGTGATTGGGATGGCTTGGAGTGGTACGGATTGTGAAGTTGGGTTAGTCGAGGCAATAGCGTAGTTTTACCATCACGCTTTCGTTTGGTATCGGAACGGGAGAATGTTTCGATCTTGGTTGTCTTTGGCTCTTCCACTATCCTTGTTGGTTGTGCCCTTCTTTTTAAAGTCTCCATTTCGGATATGGTTTTCGGTGAGTTCGGTGGCTAATTCTATTGCAGCTTCCAATGTTGCGGGTACAGTGCTCATCACGGAATCGTGGATACCCGAAGGAAGACCCCTAATGTAATGTTTAATGAGATGGTAAGGAGGTGTGAACATATTTGGGATCATTTGGTTCAGCTCGAGGAAACGCTTGTTATAGGCCATATGGTCTCCATCATTTTGCTTTAAGCGGTAAAATCCGTCCTCCAACTTCTTGATCTCACTCCTAGGACAGAAACGTTTAGTCATTAGTTCCTTGAGTTGTTCCCAAGTTAGGGCCGTAGCAGCTTTAGCCCTCTTCCACCCTTTTCAACGTCCCACTAGGTTAAAGCTACCCCAATGAGACGACCATTAGCATAACGAATCTTGCAATCATAAGGGCAGTCACAATTTAGGAAGGTGCTTTCCATTTCCACGAACCATCACAGGAGTGTAGTGACCCCTTCTGTCCCCTCACATTTTGGCGGGGTCACAAGACTTGAAGTGCTTATAGGAGCACTTGGATGTAGTTGCGGAAGCATTTACAACGTTTGGTTCGACTTGATTAACTTGGTTATTAGTGAGGGCTTGTTGAACTTGGATCACAATGTTAGGAATCACGGCGGCCATTTGCTTGGCAATTTGGGCAACCATGCGTCTACTGGAGTTTCCGATTCTTTTTCCTCCAAGAAAGTGCCTAAAGGACATCTACAGGAATTCACCCAAAGGAGATTGTGAGATTCTGTTGATGGATTTGCTAGCAGGGATGCGAAAAAAAAAAATAAATATATGATAAAATGAAAACTTTGGGGTGTATGTGAAAACAATAACTTATGATAACACAACACTTTTAAAGTGTTCTTGGGATTTGCTCATAATTGGGCCTTGCATGCCGCCATACTTCACCTTCGTAATCATGTAGGCCCCCATGATTACCGGGATTTTGTATGGTGCGCATGTGTTAGCCTGGTAACATACACTAAAACCCGGAGAAAATCGAGAAATGTGAATGTAACATAAAAGTAGGAGTGCATCCAGGTGTGGACACGGTGACACCTCAAACGGGGGTTGGTTCACATGACGTTTGGTGTGGCATGCTTTGCCCTAATAGGTCCTTCGTACTCTCATCAGTAGTCCCCAGGTAGACAAACTAGTCCGTTAATTCAGATTTATACGATACCAATCCTAGACAGGACATCCCGACTACCGGTACACAAACCCTTCCAGTTACTACATGCCCGTCATATGAACTCACCTTGGTAATTTTTTTAAAACGAAAAACATCACAAAAGTTTGAATAATAAACAAATAAGTATTTGGAAAATTAAGAGAAATGTTTCGAAAATTTAAAGAAATCGAGAACTTATAAATAAGGGTTTCATAAGTTTCGTATGGTACATTTCAGGTGGAGTGAAATGTATGTATGTAACATATATGTAGACTTCATGAGATAATTATAACACATTGCACGTATCACATAATCAAGAAACAAAGAGAGTGCTTGCATGTGTTTCTGTGTGAAATGAAAGGAATTTAAATGTCTGGGCAATAGCAAATCATAAGTCAAACCTAACATGAAATCACATAAGCAAATAGGTCCTAGTTGACTAAAGTATAGGTTCTAAGGGCTAATAACCTATCCTATATCCCTAATGTCAATGGCTCTGATACCAATCTGTCACACCTCGACCCGCAGCGGAATAGGTGATCGGGGCATGATTGGGTTAACTCGAGAGCTTATGACTTGCTAATACTTGTTTTAAATATTCACTAATTCATATCAAGTGTCTCACAATACAAATAATTCACATAAACAATTAGAAACATAAGACGATGTTTATTACAAGTATATTGCACTAGTTCGTTTTTTGTTAACTAATGCCCATCCTATGTCCAATCTTCTTTTCGTACATGTTCACCTGTATCATGTGTAAAAATGGTTTTGGGTAAACAAAGGTTGGTGAGTGAATCTAAGTTAAACATTTAAACAGTTTGTTAAATTGGTTATTTCAATAAAAATGTGCATGGACCATATATGAGCATATGCATATACAATTAAATCACAAACCACATAATATCAATAATGAAAATATGAACATGATGAATGATGAACTTGAGATCAAGGCTCAATCAAACGGAGCCGATCTAATGAGGCACCTGATGCTCAACTCATATACCACGCGAAACTAATGGGCCTTAAATGAATGATTGCACTGAAATGATAAAATCTAACTACACATAACCACAACAAACAAATATGCACATTAGATCACATAACAGTGGTAACACATGTATTTGTAAGGATTCACTCACAGTGAAAAACCGCATGAGAATAAGGAGAAAATCCAATTGATAAGCGTGATTTAAGTTAGACAAATAAATGCAACAAAAAAATAAACGTTATCCTAGGCATAGCTAAATGAACGAACATGATATGTTAGACTCGTTGAGCCTAACAAGCCTCTACAAGGCTATGAAAAGCCTAAAGGCGAGCCTAACTAGGCTACCTTAACGAGCCTAATGCTCCTTAACTAAGAACCTAAAATAAACTAATTAAACTAAGAAAGCAATAAATAAATGAATATTAAAAAAATAAAAAAAGAAAGGAAGATTGTGGAGCCTAATGCTCCTCGAAGAAGAACTTTACAAAATGAAAACAGCTTGAAAGGCAGCACCTCCTCGTCGAAAGCGGAAATAAAAACTACTACACACCACAACCAAAAGGGGTATTGTGCTTGTGGAGCCACCAAATTTGGTTTTTCCACTTGTTTATACTCAAACTAGCAGTTGCAAGTTATAAAGAACCAAGCAAGGGTACTTATAGGTGTGAAATAGAGCATAAAATGGTGATTGGGGCGATGTGGGATAACTTTAAAACAAGATTTTCGCGTCTTTCAAATCAGTAACAAACACCAAACTTGTTTTCGCGATTCCCGCTTTGTTATAATTCTGTTTTGCGCACGGTTTTCGTGTACGTTCATTATTTTCAGAGTACTATCATATGGAAGAGAGTAATCCAACATCCATGGTGTCAAGAATTGGGCTTAAACCATGGGTCTTAATGCAGGTCGAGGGTTATGTTCTAAAACTTGTGTTTGTGATTCCCGTTACGCTGGAGCTCAGTTTTATGCACTATTTGAACCTACTTGATCCTTTGTATACCTAGTATATCTTGGATCTTTGAATGGACAAGAATGATAGCTCAAGGATGCAGAAAAGTTAGCAAGAAAGTCACCTGAAAGTCATCTTATGACAAAACTAAGAATACGACATGTAGAGCTTTTTAACTGCGATCATTTACATCTAAACTCTCCAAAACACAATGTCATATCTTAAGGCATGTATATAATGAAGTATGAATGATAAGAAGGTTAGGATGTGATGTGTTAGGTATGTTCACGAGGTCTCCAAAGTTTTTGATTAACTTAAGGAAAACCTTAGTTTTAGACCTTGAGATATAGAGGGTTGGTTCAAAATACATGGAAATGAATTTACAAGGTTGTCTAAAACATGTATAAGATTATAAATCACCAGATATGATAACATGTATGATCAAAACATAGAATCCAAGACATTTTATTGCTTAAACATTAAACAAAATTACGTGGAATATGAAAACGGATTGAGTTACAAAAACACGTCGGGTTTTAGGATTCTTTCATTTTTTTGATGAATGTTACATTCAAACTCTTTCTTTAGCTGATCATGTCGTATTTTTCTTGTTGGAGCATTTCCTTCTCCTCTTGCTTCCAAAGTATCCCATAGATTCTTGGTGGGGGTACAATACACAAACTCTTTCTTGGAGCTTTGGATTTGATCCTGCTTCTTGAAGAGATTCCTTGTATGGTGTAGTAAAATATGTCCATAATTCTGTATTTTGACGGAGAACATATGTATGAAAACGACTTTTCAACGAAGGATAATCATTCATATGTTTCAGTTTTGGTGGACGGTTATTACTTCTAGTTTCACTCTTGCTTATAAGAAGAGTCTGAATGCTCTTGTTTTGATTTGCTACACATGCCCATTGATTTGCTGTAATCATGGCTGTGTGTTGAGGCATTAGTGATTTAACCCATGAGGTTGCGGAGCTTTGTGTTGAGTCTTGATTTGTGCTTGAACTACTCCCCCAATCCCAAGGAATAGCACTCATTATGTTTTCTTGATTATGAAAATTAAAAGGTGTAAAGTTTAATTTTTGAAAATAATAGTCTCCTTTTAAAGTTCACAATTTTAAAAACCAAAAAGTTTTGAAAAACTTAAACATGAAAAACAGATCAAAGAAGCTTGTTCTTCATACGAATCACTGATTCGTACGAGTCACACTTCTTCGTACGAACCAGGTTGTTCTTACGAATGTCACTCTTTCATGGGAGCAATCTGTGCTTCGTGCGAACAAGGTCCTTCTTGCGGATGACTTGGTCTTTCGCACGAACAGTCTTGTTATTCGTGCAGATGGGTTATTCGCATGGATGCTTTTCGCAGAGAGGAATCTTTTTGCAGGGTTGGTGAAATTTCCTTTTCTAACACAGACTTGTTCTCGAAAGTGGTCAGTTGTCTAGACAATTTTGGTTTCCATATCAACTTTTCAGTCAAAACAGCCAAGTCATAGTGTCCAGAGATTTGGTCAACCCTAAAAGAATATTCCGGTGAGTTTTCCGGGATTGTTTCTCTTGAAGATATGTCCAACTGAATTTTGATAGAAAATTTTAAGAAAAACCAGATTCTAACATGTCTCTGTGTATTCTAACAAGGTTTTTATAAAAATTTTATGAATACAACAAGTTTTGAGTTGGTTATTTTTTAAAAAGTTAAGTTTCCTGTTGAAAGTTGAAGAACACTTCCAGAAACCATCACAACTAGCTCAGACACAACACTAAGCTTGGTTTCAAACAAGGAAGAGAGCCAAAGCTCTGATACCACTTGTAGGTCCACTTGGAGGATCAAGATTAACTTACTTCCCTATTTATACAACACACATACGAGTGCGGAATCCTCCTAAATATGCAAACCAAAGGAAAGTAAGAAAAACAAGATAACCAAAGATTCAATATCTTGATTAACACAAGATAACTAGTACAAACACATACAAACAGTGTTCATACAGACTCGGGAAATACTCTCTGTTTTCTTGTGTTTCAATGTCTCTCTCAAGTGTCTAACTTGTCAACCATTCACTGAGAAGTGCATGTCTGTTTATATAGTGTCCACACCTAGCAATAGGACGAAGAAGGTTGCTGGTTGTATGAAACACCATAAGTCACGAAGAACATTTTCCAAAGGATGCTCGTACGAACGACCCATGGGTCGTACGAACATGAACTCACTCATATGAATCAAGCAAGGTGCTTGGTCAAATGAGCCACTTGTACGACTGTAGAATTACTCGTATGAAGGGTTAGTGGCTCGTACGAGTAACAACTTGCTCGTACGAAGCACTTCTCACTCGTTCTTGAAAGTGTTCTTCGGAGAACGTGCCAACAGACATGACGTACACAAGACTCAACAGTATGCATACAAGCAACTATTTTACAACACAGACAAACTAATCGTCATACTAAATCAAGATAGGAGGATATCTTGATTTGGTCGACACGACCAAACTATACAGATACACTAAACAAAGACCGTACAATTACAGACGTAACTAAGAACAAGCGACAGACACAAAAGTGTATCAATAGGATGGAACTTTATATTTCATGGGATGGATCTAGATTCCTTATTTTGGTGGTCTACTAGACTTGGTGCTAGAGGAAGCACACAAGTCAAAATACTCGATATACCCATGATCTGATAAAATGTATCAAGATTTAAATGAGTATTATCGGTGGCCTAATCTCATGGGAGATATTACGACTTGTGTTAGGAAATGCCTAACTTGTGCAAAGGGCAAGGCTGAATACCAAAAGACATCGGCTTATTACAAGAACCTAAGATCCCTGTTTGGAAATGGGAACAAATCTCAATGGGTTTTATCACAAAACTACCATGGACCTCACGAAGTAATGACATGATTTGGGTAATCATTTATCGGTTAACCAAGTCAGCTCACTTCTTACCAATCCGCGAGAAAGACAGTACCGAGAAGTTAGCTGAACTTTATCTTAAGGAAATCATGGCACATCATGGAATGCCAATCTCGATAATCTCAGACAGAGATGGTCGCTTTGTGTCGCAGATTTGGCAATCATTCCGAGCTTAGTTTGGAACTCGCTTAGATCTAAGCACCGCTTTTCATCTGTAGACCGATCGCCAAAGCGAACGAACCATCCAAACTTTGGAAGATATGGTTCGTGCCTGTGTGATGGATTTAGGCGAAAACTGAGATACTCAATTACTATTGGTAAAGTTTTCCTACAACAACAGTTATCACAAAAGTATCAAGATCGCGCCATTCGAAGCACTTTATGGACGAAAGGGCCGATCTCCGCTATGTTGGGCGGAAGTCGGTGGCAAACAGCTCATTGGTCCCGAACTAGTCCAAGGACATCACAGACAAAATATTCAAAATCCATGAGCGCAAAGATGGATCAGGATAGACAAAAGAGCTACATAGATCAAAGACGTAAACCATTATTCTTCGAGGTCGAAGACATAATATTAGTTAAAGTCTCACCTCGGAAAGGAGTAGCTAGATTCGGGAAGCGAGGAAAGCTAAACCAAAGGTATATCGAACCATTTGAAATTCTGGCAAAGACTAGAGCGGTCGAATACAAGCTGAAATTGCTAGTGGAGCTCAATAACGTTCACGATGTGTCTAATCTCAAGAAAGTTCGACTAATGACACGATTATCATCCCAACGGATGAAATTCATATTGACCACAAGCTCCAGTTTATCGAATAACCCGTAGAGGTTATGGAATCGAAAGTCCCAAAGACAAGGAGAAGTCGAATCAAACTAATCAAAGTCCACTAGAACTCACGTCACAGATCCGAGTATACGTGGGAACGTGAAGATCAAATCAAGATAAAGTACCCCCACATGTTCAAGAAGACTCCTTTAAAGGATACCTCAAGGTGAATTTCAGGATTAAATTCTTTTTAACAGGGGGAGTATGTGACAAATGGCAAATAACTGTAATTTCGTACAATCTAATCACCATTTTCATTACATAGTCTCATGCATTTAATCGTAATTTAATTACCTAACTGAGTCGTACGTCATATAAAAAGTGTTAAGAGAAGTGAAACATGCTATAACAAATATTGGTTTCCGTCACGATGTGAAACAAATCTAACTATGTCCCAAAAGTGTTGGCAGAGAGTGTTGGGCGCACTATTCACGGTTACGCTATTCATGTCAGCAAACTGCCGAAACAAAACAAAACGATGAATAACAGCATACAAATGACATAAGTGAGTCCATATATACATGAAAACACTAATGTGGGAACACAGCTTGCAATAATACATAACTTTCCGTTGTAACGCCTAAATTACAAAATTGTCCGTTTCGGTTAAAAACATAAAAATTTCAATTTGTCCACAACACTAATTCTGCATTTCTGGGATTCCAGAATTATAACAGAATAATAACAAGCACCTTAAAATAATATGAGGATAACAAAAATACATAAAAGACATCGTTTTTGATATTACAACAAGCAATGCACAACTTGTCTAGAAAGCGTTCGATTGTCGAACCGACAAAGATTTCATCATCCGATAGCCTTCTACAATAGTCCAGTGAATTAGTTAGGCTTCATTTGGGATCCGAAACTCCTTCATTCATCATAGGGTTGAGAAAATGAAATTTTAGGAATTAATGGTAGGTATAAAATATAATTACCGATATGGACCCGATAACCAAACGGAAAGCATATTTTACCATCCAAAATAAATACCAACTAGTCAAGTGAACTAGTTAGTAATACTTAACATCCTAAACTTCCTTTAACCCTTTAATTAACCAAGTTTAATTTTAGGACCAAAATCTCTACAAAGATTAATAAATTCATCACATGTTATATTTTATAAAAGATATTTTATAAAAATTTTACACTTTACCCCCCCCCTATGTGGGCCTTGATTTGTTGAAGATGATGGATGATGGTATGTCACATGAAGATTTAGTAATGACCTTGAAAGAGTTATATAATTATAACATCACCATTCTTTCTATCAACATTTTCACTTCAAAAATCAAAACAAGAACTCCTCTAGTCTCTCTCTCATTCTCCGCCCATAACCACCACCCTAAACCACCATACAACCACCACTAAACACCATCTTATCCTTACTTTCAAGCCATTACAAGCCCATTTATGGAGCTAGAGAGGATGGAGAAGCATTAGGGCTTTCATTGGAGCTTTCTCATCATCTTGATCTTCATTTTCTCACAACCATCTTAATCTTAAATCATCCCTAGCCTAAGAGCTAGTAGTAAGTTCACTTGTTTATCATTTAAAGTTCTTATAATATGTAGATTTCAAAAGTACAAGTAAACTTCATCTTGAACATCTTGAAAGAAATCATCCAAAAACTCTAAAGTATAACAAGAAATAACAAGATATAAGTATGGAATTTATGATGATCATGTTATTTATTTGTTGTAGTATTTTACAAGAGTGATGATCTTACTATATTAAGCTTAAAATATGATTTAAACAAGTATACGTTTAAGTCATGTAAGATCATCATCTTCAAGTTCATGAGCTTTATATATATGTGGTCTTGATGTGGTTCTTAAAAAGTATGATACATGATGAGACTTGAAACTTGGATCTTGAAAGCTAGTAAAGTTGATTTTTATATAAAACAAGTTATATAAAAATGATTATAAAAGTTGTCCATGAAAATCTTGGTGTTTCGATAATCTTAAAAGATATGGAATTTTTAGAGGCTTTAAGGTATAAAAATACATAAGGACAAACTTGTATAAAAAGCTCATGAAATATTGAAGAAAGTTATGTGTATATTACTTGGAACAAAATGATTTTGGATGAACTTGATGAATTAACGATGATTTGGGAAATTAGAAAGTGGTTTAAATACGTTTTTTAAATTTAGAAAACGCTATAGTTTAGGGGAAACTATGGCTAAATTTTCTAAAAATATAATCGCATAAAAATGATTATAAAATTTGACCATCAAAATCTTGGTGTTTTCATAATCTTAAAAGATAAGGAATTTCTAGAGGCTTTAAAATATAAAATACATAAGGAAAAGCTTGTATAAAAAGCTCATGTATAAAACCTCATGAAATATGGAAGAAAAGTTATGTGCATATTACTTGGAAAAAAATTATTTTTGATGAACTTGATGAATTAAACATGATTTTGAAAATTAGAAAGTGGTTTGTTTTTGAAACGTGGATAATGCCTTAGTTTAGGCGAAACTATGGCGAAATTTTCTAAAAATCTAATCGCGATTAAAGTGTAACTAACGGGGCGACGAACGGGCTAAACACGATTAGTGACCTAAAACGTCATTAAGGAAGTTTTAATGACAAGGGTTAAATCCTAACATTCCAAGGATTTAATAAATACTTATATATATTTTTACAAGTTAAAAATACGTATATACGTTGTTACCAAAATATGTGAATATGTATAATACATGTGTATGTATGTGTATGTATCTAGAATTTCTAGGGTATACAATACAAAATACCCAACTAATACAACACACCAAATCCTTGAAAGTTACCATGTATAAATTACATAAACACATACACTTTTACACAATTCTTGAAACAAATAATCGGACGAGGGAACTATTCGGACAATGGTCAAATTTATACAATACACCATTTCACCAACGATCAACGAACATATCGCCATCATGAAGAGCTACTACAACACTTGGGCGACTTTAGATGCGGAAATATATATATTGAATGACTATGATGATACGTCTAAAAATAATATATTTAGATGCTTACAAATATATATATTACCCATTACAAATAAAATCCGGAAATTCGAAATGTATAAAAGTTACAAGTGATTTTATATTACTACGCAAGAAAGACTTATAAGCTTTATATTTAGTAAATAATACTAAGTGCAAGAAAATAAATAATATGCACTCCTAAAAGTTGAGTTGGGCTAGGCCCATTATATAAAAGACATGGGCAATGCCCATATACATAAACACATGGGCAAGGCCCACAATACAAAAATACATGGGTAAGGCCCAAAGACATGATAACATGGGCTAGGCCCAAAGGAAAAGACAACATGGGCTAGGCCCAAAGACATGATAACATGGGCTAGGCCCAAGGACAAGATAACATGGGCTAGGCCCAATGACAAGATAACATGGGCTAGGCCCAAAGGCAAGATTACATGGGCTAAGCCCAAGGACAAGACAACATGGGCTAGGCCTAATGACACGCGTGCAATGCACGAGGACACATGAAGGGCAAGGCCCATTCAAACACAAATAAATACATGACAAAATATATATATATTTGTAAAATATATATAAATAATAAAAGAACAAAGAAACTACCAACACTATGAAAACAATAAAGTTGTTCAAAAGAGATAAATAAACACATAACAAGAATTCGAGATGAACAACTTGTACGAGGTCCAACGAGACCTAAGGGTCTAATGAAGTTAATACACATGTAGGGTATACACGTGTACGGACACTCAAATTTCACTAGTATGACATTTGGAATGCAAAATGGTGAGTTTAAGTCCCCCCTTTCAAATATTTCAAAGTGTTGTTTTTAAAACAATCGAGGGAAAATACATGTCATAACAAACGGTATGTGAGCTATGTGGTCAGATGATAAAATGACAAATGTGCGCAAGTAGGATGATCACAAGAGAAACCATTCATCAGTTAGTGACCAAGGTGCAAAAGGTATAGATCTTTTGAGTTTGTGGTGCGCTCCACTCCTCGTTTGTTAACCCTTTAGAAGTGAATTTGTGATCCCAATTGGTGCAAAGAGTTGTCTCAGTTGGTTACTTACTTATGGCACATATGTTAGGGTGCTAGCTACACATTGATAGATCCTTAAACTCCATGAATGTTAATAATATACTAAGATTTCATTATTGGATTATAGACAAGACATCTCATACGAAACAATAACTACATGAACTCACCAACCTTATGTTGACTTTTCAAATTTACATGTATTCAGTGCAAAACTTGAGCTCGTGAAAGACTACGAGAAGTAGGAATGCACATGACAACGGATGCCTTTTTAGAGGATTTGTCTCTTATATACAAACCTCGAATGGGTATAAAGGCGGTAAAACCTCAACATGCTTTTATGATGAAAACAATCTTTTCGTTTAATGTGTAATATAACTCAAAACTATACTTTGGATAACATTGTGAACTTGTCTGAACCTTGTAACTTGTTTTAGGAACTTGTAAACTTTGGTTGCAACTTAACATATATGGCCTCGTTGTTGATTTATTTTTGTTTACATAATTTGTTGCAAGGATTACCTCATAGTCACACGATTGCGCTTCCCTTACGACTAGGGTGTGATATATTCAAAATATGTTATGTGTACACGAATGGTCAGTGATGGTCTTAGGTGTTAATGGCTAGCTCAGGTTCAGGGTTTCAAAAAATTTAACGATTAAATTTGAGATCATTCAAGATATGTTTTAAACACGAATGATTGATGATAGTATTAGGTGCCATTATTTTTAGTCTTCAAGCAAATGAATTATTCTTCTTGGACTAACCGCCATTGAATGACGATGTTTGGTGATTAAGTTGCGCCTGTATACCAGAGATAGCTATATATCTGTTATTGTCACCGAAGAGAAGAATGTGATTCTGATCACAGAAGAATGTTTCTCTGATCTGATGTGTTACAATGTGATCTAATTTCGGTGAAGATTTGTTGATTGAGAAGATTACCGATTTGCTGACCAATCATTCAGGAGTATGCTTAAATGTGATTACGAAAATTGGGATTTCAGATTTTTTGCGGGTATTGATTGATTTCAAGTTTACAGATGTGGTTATTTGAAGTTTCTATCAATTGCCAGTTGGATTTTTAAAGACTAGAGGATCAAGCATAGGAGGAGTGCACTAAAACCAAACGCAGATGTGGTTAAAGTTGAAACGGAGATGCTTCATTGATTAATTTCGAATTAGTGGTTATTCAAGAAAATTTGGCGACTAAGCAAATAAGAGTAGGTTGGGAACTATGCAAACAAAGACCTGAACTAGAGAAATTATTTCAGGGGGAATGTATTGAAAAAATTGAAAACCCAGGTCATCAATCAAGGGGGAATTTGCTGACGCATTCTACGACACGACAGATACCTGATTGAAGTTGTAGAGTATTTAAACACGATTCTCATATTTCAAATCAAGATAGCTTTGACAGTGACATCCAACGGGGAAATTGTAGGTGCACTTTATGTCCGTCACTATACGAATAGGGGCTAGATAAAGCATGTGTTGAATATTGTATAGATTAGATACGAACACACGACCCAAGTACGAAAGAGAATGGGGTTTTAGTATGACTTCGTACAAAGAGTTGTCACTTCATATGAAGAAGCCACTTTGTACAAAGAAAATGTCTAGTTCGCACGAGGTGGGTCATGTCAATATATGTGTCTTTGTTCACTTGTAAGTAAGTTTTGGAGTTCCCTGAAGGGAAACGCTTGTGAAATATCTCCAGGATTTCACAGCTTGACAACATGTATACTCTTTCGGTATGAATGAAACTTATGACTTCCGCAACTTCTACTCCATTCTTGATAACATTCTACCGAACTAGTTCTATCATCTACCCAAACTCCTGTCTAGAATCGCTGAAACCTGGACTTTCAATTAGTATCAGAGCTACGGTATCACATACGCTCATGATTTATGGACTTATGAGGGTTTTAGACATAAACTATCAAATAAACAGATAATACACTAGCAAAAAGTAAAATTGAATCTATAGGATTGTTAGAAATTGATTTTCAACCAGGTCTGTGCCAGAATCATCTTGAAATTCGAAAAATAAAGATTTTGGATCGAAAAGTGTGAAAAAGTGTCACTTCACACGAATTGAGTCTCCATTCACACGAAGCAAGGATCCACTTCGCACGAAGTGAGGATCCACCTGGTACGAAATGAACAAAAATGCATAAAAAAATTTGGTGATATAAATATTTTTTCGAGATTTTGACAACAAATACGGGATGTTCGGGGACACTGTTGAGGGCTTCACAGAACAAATTTGATAGCATCATCACAGAAGGTTGAAGATAATGGGGTAGTCACGGATACAAAAGCTTTGTGATGCTTTAACTCAAAAGAATAAACCTGTTGAGTGGGGAACCAAACAAGAAGAAGCTTTTTAGACCTTGAAACAAAAGCTTTGTGATGCTCCTATTTTATCCTTACCCAATGGCAAAGACGACTTTGTCGTATATTGTGATGCGTCAAATCCAGGCCTTGGCTATGTTCTCATGCAAAGAGACATAGTCATAGCCTATGCATCAAGACAACTGAAATCCACGAAAAGAACTACACAACTCATGATCTTGAATGTGGTGTCGTTGTTTTCGCTCTCAAAATTTGGAGACATTACCTCTATGGTAAAAAATGTTATCACTGACCACAAAAGTCTCCAACACATTCGTAATCAGAAAGAACTGAACATGAGACAACGATGTTGGGTTGAACTTCTAAACGACAATGACTGCGAGAACCTGTCAAGCTACATTGTGTCAACCTAAGGTTTGCTGAAAACGAGCTACCCCATCATCTTGAACTTCAACTTGAAACAAAAGACAATGGGTTACTCTACTACATGAACCGTTTACGGGTTCCAACCCAAGACAATCTCCGCACCCTATTGATGAACGAGGTTCACAAATCTCGTTATTCAATTCATCTTTGTGCAGACAAAATGTACAAGGATCTTCGTACCCAATATTGGTGGCAGGGTATGAAGAAGGATATTGCCTTATACGTATCTAAATGCCTAACTTGTCTTAAAGTTAAGGCAAAACATCAACATCCATCTGGTTTGCTTAAGCAACCAAAAATTCCGGTTTGGAAATGGGAAAACATTGCTACGAATCACATCACCAAACTACCATGTACTTCTAGAGGTCATGATTCCATTTGGGTAGTCATTGCTCGTTTAGCAAAGTTAGCACACTTTTTGCCAATTCATGAGGATCTATATGCTAACAAACTTACGAAGATCTACGTTAACGAGATACTATCTCGACATGGTGTTTCTTTGAACATCATATCGAACCGGGATGCTCGATTCTCATCTCACTTTTGGAAGACCATGTAATCTTCCATGGGAACCAAACTTAACTTGAGCTCTGCTTATCATCCTCAGACGAATGGACAATCTAAAAGGATGATCCAAACATTGGAGGATATTCTTAGAGCTTGTGTGATAAACTTTGGTGGTAGTTTGGATTCGCATCTACCGTTGATCGAATTCTCCTACAACAATAGTTATCACTCTAGCATTAACATGGCTCCTTTTGAAGCTCTATACGATCGAAATGTCATTCACCTGTCTGCTGGAATTAGGTTGGTGAAGCTTAGCTCACCGGACCAGAACTCGTTCTAGAGACTACAGACAAAGTCAAGAAAATACGCGATAACCTTTTGACAGCTAGAAGCAGTCCAAAGAGTTATGCGGATTAGCGATGCAAGCCCTTGGAATTCCAAGTTGGTGATCACGTCCTTGTCAAGGTATCTCCTTGGAAAGGTGTGGTTAGATTTGGAAAGAAAGGAAAACTTGCACCTCAATTGGTGGGACCATTTAAGATCATTGAGAGGATCGGAAAGGTAACCTACAAACTTGAGCGACCACCTAATCTTGGGAATGTTCATCCAACTTTCCACATGTCCAATTTGAAAAGGTGTTTGGCTGATGAAAACCTCCACATCCCTCTCGATGAAATTCGCATTGATAACACAGTGCGCTTTGTCGAGAAACTTGTGGAAATATTGGACCGTGAAGTCAAGAAACTTAAACACAAACGCATACCGATTGTTATAGTTCGCTGGGAGTCCAAACATGGGCCAGAGTTTACCTGGGAACGTGAGGATCAAATGAAGGCGAAATGACCACATCTTTCTCACAAGTTTCTTCTAATTAAATTTTGGGACAAAATTTTCTAAAGTAGGGGAGACTATGATATTTGTACATTTTTAGTCATTAAAAAATTCGGAACATTTTCGTATTTAATAAAATCTTTTGTTTTATTTGCGAGGATGTATATTGATCAATCATTATACAATCCCGAACACTTTATTCAATAAAATCTTGTATTTTATTGGTAAGAATGCAAAAATGTCAATCATTGCACAAATTCGGTCATTTTCGTGTTCCATAAAGTTTTATACTTTATATACAAAAAGTGTAACCGTCCAATCGAACCAACCTACATCCACGACATTTCTGACAAAATCCAAGTTACACATTCCTTAAAGCCTTTATATTACCTAAATATTAGGTTAAGAGGGGTTAAAATGACAAAACGTGAAAATACAAGACAAGGGGCCAAAATTGTAAAAAAAAAAAGCTTGCTTCATCACCAAGTTTGGCCACCTATCTTTAATTTTTGACACCTTGCATTCATTTTACCACACTTAATTTGGTGTTAACACATGTAAGGACACTAATCCTCACTTGGTAACACTTGTCATCACCTCCTTGCTCCTAAAACACTATAAATATACTTTGATTCATCCATTTTTTTTTCACACCACTTCAAAACACTTCAAAGCAAAGTGTGAAGTTCTTCTTTCTATCCTTTTTGAGCTTGTTTCCAGCCTTTGAAAGATTCTATCTTGAGTTCTGAAAGTGTTCTTCAACATAAGTAAGTACTCTTCCTAGTTCTTTCATTATTTTAGCCATTTTGAGTTAAAAGTCAAACAATTTGGCTTCATGTTTGACTTTAGGTTCTGACCATTTTGGTCAAGTCAAAGTCCAATTAAACTTTTCAATGTGATCGTAATCATGAAGTTATTAATCCTTTGCGATTGCAACTTCTAATTACCATGTTTAGCAGGCGAGATGACGAGTCAAATTTTTACGAGTTAAAAGTAAAAAAATGTATAAAAGTGCATTTTACGACGAAAATGTTTTTGGGTATTAAAACTTAAGGTTTTGACACCAAATCAGTTTTATAACATTATTAGACATGTTCAAACATGTCTAACTCGTCATTTCTAATTTAGTGCTTGTTTCTTAGTCGTAAGTCGAGCGGTTTTACTACCGCTTTGACTCTCGATTCTGACCCGTTTGGTCAATCTTAGGATTCAACCAAACACATTTTTATGACCATAGTAATTTAGGAAATAACACTCTGAATTTTTGTTAGTTATATGATGAGTTGATTTTATGTACTTTTAAAATGCCGAAAACACCCTTTTGGCGCATAAAATGGTTTTAAACATGTAAGACCGTAGTTTTGACATCTAAACTGATATTATAACATAATCATACTTCTTTTGACATATAAGACTCATCATAGGACTAATTAACCATCCTAACCCATAGTTACGCTTGCGACCCGTTAAAGTGGTGTAAACCATTTTAACAAGTCGTAATGAGTCAAAGCACTTAGAAACTCTTCCAAATTAGAATGTAAGGTATTATAAACGATATCACATGAGTCCCAACACTCGTTTGGTTTATAAGACCTCATTCTATCCAGTACTCCGATTGAAGTCTTGACACACTAACATAGTATTCTGATACATTAGGACACACTTGAACTCTTCAATCCTTGGGATTTGTTTGATCATTTGAACAAGACATTTACGCAATCTCAAGTGAGTACATAGCCCCCTCTTTTACGTTCTCAAATGTTTTGGGAGATTATGTGTGCCAATCACTACTTTCTTGTTTTCATGACATTATACATGTTATGCTTATCTAGTACAAATAGTACACGATTTCAAAGAAATTTTTTCTTCATATGTTGACTAGCATACCTAGTACATGATTTAAAAGAGATTTTTGCTTGGTATATTGACTTAGCAAACCTAGTACATGATTTCATAAACATTTTTGCTTCGTACGTTGACTTAGCATACCTAGTACATGATTTCAAAGACATTTTGCTTCGTATGTTGACTTAGCATACCTCGTACACGATTTCAAAGACATATTTACTTCATATGTTGACCTAGTATACCTAGTACATGATTTCGAAGACATTTTTTCTTGGTGTATTGACTTAGTATGCCAAGTACATGATTTCAAAACATTTTCATGACATGCTTACATTGTTCAAGACATATTGGTGCGTTGAATATACAATGACACATTCATTAACATTGATCACACCGACCGGTAGTACGTAATGGTTCCATAGGATTGACAATCCCTTTCCAGCTTCCTAGGTTTGTTTGGATGTGACTTTTGGGAATGACAGAATCCGATGAACTTTTGATAACCTTTGTCTTTAGGACAATCAACAAGGTTTTGAATGTATTCGCCAACAATCCATATATGTATGTCTACACAATAAAAGCAATTGATTTATAAGACAAGAGTTTTTGTTTAAACAATGTCACACCCTCAATTTCCACTTGCGAAGTTTTACCGCGAGGCGTGTGAACAAACAAGAATCTGAAACACTAGTACGTCGAACGACTCTATATGATTTGATAATACGTTTTCCAAAAATCATTTGTTTAACCATTCATCGTAGATTTTATATTGTCTTAGTTAGTTACCAATGTTTAGCGGAAGCATTAGTTTTTATGGTTGAGCGGAAGCATAAAAATAAGTAGAGAAACAGGCGCCAACACAAACGCCAAAACAAATGAAAAACCCAAAACAATGTTTGTAAATGAGACTCGATAAAAGGTGTCTTGATCAATGCAAGTGAGTGCACCTAGAGCTCCTAGCGTCCTGAGAAACATGTAAAGAAACAAGTGTCAACATTAAAGATGAGTGAGTTCACAGGATTTCATAAATTCGTTTGTTCGGTTATGAGTTTGTTTCCCCCGTTATCCCTAACCGGGATAACGATTTAGTTCCATTATTCCCAACCCGGAATAATACTGATAGTTCCATTATTCCATACCCGGAATAATACCGATAGTTCCATTATTTCTAACCCGGAATAATAATGTTGTTGGTTCCATTATCCCTAACCTGGGATAATATTGCTGATGGTTCCATTATTCCTAACCCGGAATAATATTGTTGTTTGTTCCATTATTCCTAACCCGGAATAATATTGTTGATTCGTAAATAAGTTCAATGTTAACATATATAGGTAGCTAGCCTAAAGTTATGTCACGTAAGTGTTCGCGATCGAAGCTGACTGTTGTGCCTCCGTGTTGCCAGGCCTATCACTGACCATGGCGAAGTTAGGCCAAATTATTCACCGTTGACCATACCCGGTCGCTAGCGCGACTAGCTCGGATGGGGCTTGTCGGGCCCAGTAGTACTACTTATAATTTCCCCGCTATTTAAACCCAATACAAACGATCCGAGAGATTGTCGAGGACTTATGTGAAATAGCTGCTTAGTGACCATAACATTACATTAACATTAACTTAGTTACCGAATAGTTATGTGACGTTGATTTCGTATAACGTAAAGAGATTGAGTTTGAAGAGTGTATACATGTTTCTCCCCCTGTTGTTTAAAACCGGATAAAATTAGGGGCCGTGAACTCACCTTTAGTTGCTCGGTTAGTGTAACACAGAAGTTGCAATTGATGGGACTGCTAATTGCGTCCTAATAAACCAATTGATTTCAAGTTAGTGTGTGAACACACCAATACAAATTCTACACATAATTTACGCACAAAGTGATACACACAATCAAAATTCCTGACATTCAAACATGCATGCAAATATCCTCATGTGAACATAGAAATCAAAACAATTTATCATGAACATAATCCAATCCATGCAACACTTTGGTGCACACATTCACAAGTTATCAAGTTTCCACTTACATACTCATAATTCGGCTGTTTTCTAGTATTTTTATATAATAGTTCCAACTTTCCAAAAATTCCAATTATTTTACAGCAGGTGACAACTATAATGTAGAAATTTATATAAATTTTTCAAGTCCTAATACTTTACCAATTATCCGTAAATATTAATATACTAGGCTGCAGTCAGATTCGTCACTTTCTGACTGCAGTCCACCGAAGAATTTATTTAAAAATCACTGTTCGTCCAATTAACAAAATTCCAGTGGGAGTTGCTCGGAAATTTTCATACCTAGTTGCTGTACAAATTTCATGATTCGACTCCCTACAGATTATTAAATCCAACTCGATAAACAACTAACAAAATTTCAGGATTTTCACAGCTTTAGTTACTGAACTTAATTGGCCACTTAAAAATATCAAACGACTTCAGAAAAATATGAATCCAGCGCCATTAGATTCGTTATTCAAAACTCTACGTTTTAGACTTCAGAAACTCCGTTTTTCGACAACTAATGACCGAGTTACAGCCAGTTGAAGTCGTCTGTAACCATCATTCAGCAACCTGTTTCACCATTTTATCACAACTAACTCGCATAAACCGTTAATATATTGAACATATGCGATCAAGAACAGATTTTCCAATCATATATCAATATATATATCATATCCATGCAAACCCTAATCATAATCTCTAGTTTTTATCAACAAAACACAGCCTATGTTTCCAGATTTCGAACAAACATCAACTTACAAACATCATCAATAAATCGGCTAACATAACACTACATTCAAACATATAATCCGAATATGATCTAGCAAACCATGATAATCCTAACCATTAATAACAAGATCAATGAGCCGAGATTTGACAAGAGCCGAGAACTAGATGGGACTGAATCGGATGTTGGCGAGGACTTGCGACCGAGAAGAGAAGAACGGTGAGGGGACTGCCGCGATCAAGATGAAGTTGTAACCAGCTGTTTGCGGTCGAGAGACTGAAAGGAAGGTTGCCGTCGGCTGATTTCTCCACTAGGGTTTTGTGTTTTTGTTTTTGTGAAGAAGGCTTATGCATGTGTGTGTATATATAGCGCAAAGAGTAGAAGAAACAAGGGGAGGGTTAACGGTTTGGGTTCATTCGCGGCCGAGGGGTTTGGGTGGGTCGGTTTGGGTTTAAAACTTGGTCCTCAAGTTTAGATTAACTACTTGAGTCGCAAGGAAGTGAAGTTGGCTCGTGTCGCGGCTTGATTCGATTCATTTGTTTATTTCCTACGTCTATACTTTATAACTAACATAAAACACGAACTCGGATATCACATAATAACGCACCAACTTCTAAACGTTTAATACGTAGCACATAATTTATTTGACAAGTACACGAAATTATCGTAATTCTTTCGAGCGTGCAATTTAAGTTCTCCGAACCAAATTAACGTAGGAACAAATAATCGTGAAGTAGTGCGTTTAAGATATCTGAAAAACCGGGATGTCACATTATCCCCATGTTGAAAGAATTTTCGTCCCGAAAATTCAGTAAGCGCGGTTTAGAATGCAGCGTACATGTTTAGAGTGCCACGCACAAAGACTTAGTCGTTAATGATGGTACGCGAAGTTACAAGAAGTTCCCAAGTGCCATGCACAAAGATTCCCAAGTGCCATGCACAAGGATTTAGTTAACAATGGTACGCGAAAGTATGAGAAATTTCCAGGTTGTCACATCATCCCTATGTTGAAAGAATTTTCGTCCCGAAAATTTAGTTGCTGGTATCGTTAGTTTGCTGCTCAGCTGCAAAGAGGTGTGGGTATTTGCTTTTCATTTGGTCCTCTCTTTCCCACGTGAACTCCGGTCCACGCTTAGAGTCCCAACGAACCTTAACGATCGGAATCTTGCTGTGCCTTCGAGTCTTGATCTCACGATCCATGATCTCGATAGGCAGTTCCACAAAGTGCAGTTGTTCATCCACTTGAATCTCATCCAATGGAATGACTAGAGTTTCATCTGATAGACACTTCTTCAGATTTGACACGTGAAACACGTTGTGAACTCCACTGAGTTCGGCAGGAAGGTCTAATTGATAAGCTACGGGTCCAATACGTTTCAAGATTACAAACGGACCTACGTACCGTGGGTTTAGTTTGCCCCATTTTCCAAAGCGGATTACACCCTTCCAGGGTGACACCTTCAGTAGGACGCGGTCGCCTACTTGAAATTCGAGCGGTTTGCGTCGTTGATCAGCGTAGCTTTTCTGTCGACCTCGTGCCGCCGCCACGCGGTTTCTGATTTGTACAATCTTTTCAGTAGCCTCAAGTATTAACTCAGGGCTTGTGAGTAGATTGTCACCGACTTCTGCCCAACAGACCGGTGATCTACATTTACGACCGTATAATGCCTCAAACGGTGCTGCCGAAATACTCGTATGATAACTGTTGTTATATGAGAATTCCACTAAAGGCAGGTGGATTTCTCAACTATTTCCGAAGTCTACTACGCATGCCCTAAGCATGTCTTCCAAGGTCTGTATGGTCCTTTCTCTTTGACCATCAGTCTAAGGGTGATAGGCTGTGCTCATATCTAAGCGTGTTCCCAACGCTTTCTGAAATGACTGCCAAAAGTTGGACGTGAAGCGAGCATCTCTGTCTGAGATGATGGACGTTGGCACTCCATGCCGAGAAACTACTTCCTTAATGTAGATGCGAGTCAACTTCTCCATCTTATCTGTTTCTTTAATAGCTAGGAAGTGTGCGGACTTAGTTAAACGATCCACAATCACCCAGATGGTATCGCAACCACCCAAAGTTCGCGGGAGTTTAGTGATGAAATCCATCGAGATCTGATCCCATTTCCACACTGGGATCTCAGGTTGTTGGAGTAGCCCCGATGGCTTTTGATACTCTACCTTGACTTTTGCACAAGTCAAACACTTACTCACGTAGGTGGCTATATCAGCTTTCATGTTGGGCCACCAATACGCAGCTTTAAGGTCTTGATACATCTTATCCGAACCAGGATGGACAGAGTATCGGGATTTGTGAGCTTCGTCCATGACTAGCTCTCTGAGGTTTCCGTAGAGAGGTACCCATATGCGATTCATGAAATACCGGGCTCCATTGGGTTTTACTTCCCAATCGCGTTCCATTTTTCCCACCGATTCGGCCTTGATGTTTTCTTCCTTAACTGCTTCTAACTGCGCGTCGCGTATCTGTTCGGGTAACCCCGAATGAATGGTGAGCTGTAATGCCCGTACCCAATGAGGTTTCAAGTGTTCCTTCCTATGAGGGCATCAGCTATCACGTTAGCTTTACCCGGGTGATACCGAATGGCACACTCATAATCATTTAAGAGTTTGACCCAGCGACGCTGTCGCATGTTCAACTCCTTCTGATCAAAGATGTGTTGGAGGCTCTTGTGGTCTGTAAAGATTGTGCACTTCGTTCCATAGAGGTAGTGTCTCCAAATCTTAAGTGCAAACACTACTGCTCCCAACTCCAGGTCATGTGTTGTGTAATTTTTCTCGTGAACCTTCAATTGTCGGGACGCATACGCGATGACCTTATCGGGTTGCATGAGTACGCATCCCAATCCCTAAATGGAAGTATCACAATATACTACAAAATCATCTGTCCCTTCCGGCAAGGACAGAATGGGTGCACTGCAAAGTTTCTGGTTTAGCAATTGAAATGCTGCTTCCTGCTTGTCACCCCAAGCATACTTGATGCCTTTCTGGGTGAGGGTAGTAAGCGGTTGTGCGATCTTTGAAAATCCCTCGATGAAGCGTCTGTAGTAACCAGCCAAACCCAAAAATTGGCGGATCTCCGTCGGTGTCCTGGGTGCTTCCCAGTTTTTGATGGCTTCAATCTTGGCAGGGTCTACGTGGATACCCTTTTCATTTATGATATGCCCGAGAAGCTGAACTTCCCGAATCCAGAAATCACACTTCGAAAGCTTGGCATATAGCTTCTCCTGTTGAAGTAATCCTAGCAGTAATCGTAGATGTTCAGCATGTTCTTCTTCACTTTTAGAGTAGATGAGTATGTCATCGATGAACACAATGACAAATTTGTCGAGGTATGGTTTACACACACGGTTCATGAGGTCCATGAACACCGCGGGTGCGTTGGTGAGACCGAAGGGCATGACCAAGAACTCATAATGGCCATACCGAGTACGAAATGCCGTCTTAGCGATATCCTCCTCCCTGACGCGTAACTGATGGTAACCAGACCGTAGGTCAATCTTGGAGTAGTAGCTTGATCCTTGAAGTTGGTCGAAGAGATCGTCGATGCGAGGTAACGGGTATCGGTTCTTGACAGTAACCTTGTTGAGTTCCCTGTAGTCGATGCACATGCGGAAGGTCCCGTCCTTCTTCTTGACAAAAAGGACTGGTGCTCCCATGGCGAAGCGCTTGGTCGGATAAATCCCTTTTCTAACAGCTCCTGAAGTTGGGTAGACAGCTCCTGCAGCTCGGCTGGAGCTAGGCGGTATGGAGCCTTGGCGATAGGAGTTGCATGGTTCGCCAATTCAATTTAAAACTCCAATTGTCGATGGGGTGGAAGACCAGGTAGTTCCTCTGGGAATACATCGGAAAAATCACGGACAACAGGGATGTCTTCTATACGTTTCTCGTCCTTAGGCTGTTCGGTAACCAGTGCGAGTAAAGCGAAGGAGTTCTTTCTCCGAAGATACTTCTGCACTTGCATGTAAGAGATGATGTTTGTGATGGCGCATGCCTTATCGCCTTGTACCGTCAAGATTTCGTCGTTAGAGAGCGGAATACGGATAGATTTTTCGAAGCAGAGGACTTCAGCTCGGACGTCGGATAGCCAGTCCATTCCGACTACCACGTCAAAACTACCCAGGGTAGTTGTCATCAGATCAATGGTAAAAGTGTGACCCGCGAGTTTGAGTTGGCAGTCGGATACTATATGGGTCACATCTACAGAATTACCCTCGGCTAATTCTATAACATAAGGGGTCTCTAAGGGTTTAGGCGTGAGATTTAGGTTCTTCCTAAAAGACTCAGATATAAAACTCCTATCCGCACCCGTATCAGTAGCAAAATGTTCATTAAGGGGAAACTTACCGGTGACCACGTTCGAATCGTTTCTGGCCTCTCCGCGGCCCAACGTAAATGCGCGACCTTTGGCACCTCCTGTGCCACCATTTCCATTATTGTTGTTATTATTGTTTTTGTGGTTATTGTGGTTGTGGTTGTTCCCACCATTGTTGTTGTTGTTACGCAGCTGTGGGCAGTCTCTTTTGAAGTGGGCAGTGCTACCACACTGATAGCATCCCCGGTTAACACCCTGTTGTGGGCCTTGGGGTTGATTTTGGTTCTGTCGGGACATGATTTCCCCACGACAATCCTTTGCCGCATGTCCCACCTTGCCACATCGTTGGCAGCGATTCCCGGCACAAGGGCCGTGATGATGAAGATTACAGCGATTGCACTGCGGCTTTCGACCTACATAGCCACATGCGTTCTGGTTGTTGTTGCTGTTGGCGGGCTGATTTTGGTGACCCCGGTGGCTGTTGTAATTATTGAACCGTTTCTGGTTCCCCTGTTGTGGCTAGGATGACGAAGACTGTCGAACGGACGAGTCTTCAAACTTTCTTTTATTATCAGGGGCAACTTCAGTTGTACCCATAGTTGGCAACTTTCTTTGTTCCACCGCCTTATCGGTGAGTTTGTGCGCCAACCTGATTGTTTGATGCTCCGTTGCAGGGTTACTAGCCATTACCATACCCTGAATCTCCGGAACCAGACTCCCAAGGTAAAACTCGAGTCGTTTCTCAACAGTGTTGGCCAGATCGGGACATAGAAATACCAAGTCGTGATGTTTCGCTGTGTATTCTTCGATTTCAGATCCCACCATCTTGTGGTTCCATAATGTCTGCTCCAATTGTTGAACTCTGTCTCGCGAACAGTACTCTTCTTTGATTAGGGCCTTAAACTCGGCCCAGGCCATTGCATTTGCAGCAATAAGTCCACGCGTTTGGACTTGCGCGTTCCACCAGGTTAATGCCCCATCTTCCAGCGTTGAGGCAGCATACATGACCTTATTGGCCTCAAGGCAATTGCACATTTCGAACACTGATTCGGACTTTTCGATCCAACGGACCAGTCCTATGGGTCCTTCTGCACCCGTGAAATTGCTCGGTTTCGTATCGAGGAACATCTTGTAGGGGTTAAGACCCCTCCTACTGCTGGTGGGTTTTGAACATCTGCCAGAGCAGCATTCACGTGTTCTTGGATCATTGCGGCTAATTCTTAAGGCGTCATGTTGAGATTTCAGCGACGTCCAGTTGCCATTTTAGATCTAAGTAGAAAATAAATAGACTGAAGGAAAGTAAATAAAATAAGCGAGACGTGTCAGTCTTCTACGTCTCCATCCCCCAAATCTCTATCGTTGCCGTCATCCTCCGCGGTGTTTCCAGCTTCTACAGCTGGGTCTTCCTCCTCTGGATCCTCCTCTGGATCCTCTACCGACATTGGAGGGGCCGGTGCTGGTGCGGGTACTGGTACAGGTGCCTGATTCTGTTCTAGTTCTTGAATTCTCCAGCTAGACTCAAGAACTCTGTCTTCTTGCCAGTCAGCCCTCAGCTGCTCAGCACAAAGATCTCTGGCTAAAGTGTTACGAGCTATCTTACTCGTATGTTGCTCTTCCTCGAGCGATCCAGTTTTACCTGTCAATTGTCGTATTATCCATCCCTGTGCTAGGATGATTTCATGCATTCTCTCTAGTAGTTCTTGTTGCGTTCTTATCATATCTCTAAGTAGGTCGTTCCCTACTTCTAACGAGTTAACCGGTTCGACCGGCACAGCGATGGTTGGGCGTGAGGACGACTCCTCCCCTAGAGCGAGTCTTTTCCTAGCAGCTGAGCGTGTCTCCACGCCATGAGATGGTAAGGGTTCCACCATAGGTGCCTTTCCTGGCGCCCTTGGTTGTGTAAGTTTGTCGGATGATGATGAGGATGATGATGACATTGCCTTTAGGTTGTGTAGTTAGTTACGAGTTGCATTCGTTTCAATTATGCATTCATATTTCACATAACATAGTTGTGGTACATCACATAACAAGATATAACAGTTCGGTGCCAAACTAAGTCTAGTGTCGTGTAATCAGCTATAGTTTAGGTCTACTTCTAATGCAAACCTGGTTCTCTATAGCTAGAGGCTCTGATACCAATCTGTCACACCCTCAATTTCCACTTGCGGAGTTTTACCGCGAGGCGTGTGAACAAACCAGAATCTGAAACACTAGTACGTCGAACGACTCTATATGATTTGATAATACGTTTTCCAAAAATCATTTGTTTAACCATTCATCGTAGATTTTATATTGTCTTAGTTAGTTACCAATGTTTAGCGGAAGCATTAGTTTTTATGGTTGAGCGGAAGCATAAAAATAAGTAGAGAAACGGGCGCCAACACAAACGCCAAAACAAATGAAAAACCCAAAACAATGTTTGTAAATGAGACTCGATAAAAGGTGTCTTGATCAATGCAAGTGAGTGCACCTAGAGCTCCTGGCGTCCTGAGAAACATGTAAAGAAACAAGTGTCAACATTAAAGATGAGTGAGTTCACAGGTTTTCATAAATTCGTTTGTTCGGTTATGAGTTTGTTTCCCCCGTTATCCCTAACCCGGGATAACGATTTAGTTCCATTATTCCCAACCTAGAATAATACTGATAGTTCCATTATTCCTTACCCGGAATAATACCGATAGTTCCATTATTCCTAACCCGCAATAATAACGTTGTTGGTTCCATTATCCCTAACCTGGGATAATATTGCTGATAGTTCCATTATTCCTAACCCGGAATAATATTGTTGTTTGTTCCATTATTCCTAACCCGGAATAATATTGTTGATTCGTAAATAAGTTCAATGTTAACATATATAGGTAGCTAGCCTAAAGTTATGTCACGTAAATGTTCGCGATCGAAGCTGACTGTTGTGTCTCCGTGTTGCCAGGCCTATCACTGACCATGGCGAAGTTAGGCCAAATTATTCACCCGTTGACCATACCCGGTCGGCTAGCGCGACTAGCTCGGATGGGGCTTGTCGGGCCCAGTAGTACTACTTATAATTTCCCCGCTATTTAAACCCAATACTAACGATCCGAGAGATTGTCGAGGACTTATGTGATATAGCTTCTTAGTGACCATAACATTACATTAACATTAACTTAGTTACCGAATAGTTATGTGACGTTGATTTCGTATAAGTAAAGAGATTGAGTTTGAAGAGTGTATACATGTTTCTCCCCCTGTTGTTTAAAACCGGATAAAATTAGGGGCCGTGAACTCACCTTTAGTTGCTCGGTTAGTGTAACACAGAAGTTGCAATTGATGGGACCGCTAATTGCGTCCTAATAAACCAATTGATTTCAAGTTAGTGTGTGAACACACCAATACAAATTCTACACATAATTTACGCACAAAGTGATACACACAATCAAAATTCCTAACATTCAAACATGCATGCAAATATCCTCATGTGAACATAGTAATCAAAACAATTTATCATGAACATAATCCAATCCATGCAACACTTTGGTGCACACATTCACAAGTTATCAAGTTTCAGCTTACATACTCATAATTCGGCTGTTTTCTAGGATTTTTATATAATAGTTCCAACGTTCCAAAAATTCCAATTATTTTACAGCAGGTGACAACTATACTGTAGAAATTTATATAAATTTTTCAAGTCCTAATACTTTACCAATTATCCGTAAATATTAATATACTAGTCTGCAGTCAGATTCGTCACTTTCTGACTGCAGTCCACGGAAGAATTTATTTAAAAATCACTGTTCGTCCAATTAACAAAATTCCAGTGGGAGTTGCCCGGAAATTTCCATACCTAGTTGCTCTACAAATTTCATGATTCGACTCCCTACAGATTATTAAATCCAACTCGATAAACAACTAACAAAATTTCAGGATTTTCACAGCTTTTGTTACTGAACTTAATTGGCCACTTAAAAATATCCAACGACTTCAGAAAAATATGAATCCAGCGCCATTAGATTCGTTATTCAAAACTCTACGTTTTAGACTTCAGAAAATCCGTTTTTCGACAACTAATGACCGAGTTAAAGCCAGTTGAAGTCGGCTGTAACCATCATTCAGCAACCTGTTTCAGCACTTTATCACAACTAACTCGCATAAACCGTTAATATATTGAACATATGCGATCAAGAACAGATTTTCCAATCATATATCAATATATATATCATATCCATGCAAACCCTAATCATAATCTCTAGTTTTTATCAACAAAACACAGCCTATGTTTCCAGATTTCGAACAAATATCAACTTACAAACATCATCAATAAATCGGCTAACATAACACTACATTCAAACATATAATCCGAATATGGTCTAGCAAACCATGATAATCCTAACCTTTAATAACAAGATCAATGAGCCGAGACTTGGACAAGAGCCGAGAACTAGATGGGACTGAATCGGATGTTGGCGAGGACTTGCGACCGAGAAGAGAAGAATGGTGAGGGGACTACCGCGATCAAGATGAAGTTGTAACCAGCTGTTTGCGGTCGAGAGACTGAAAGGAAGGCTGCCGTCGGCTGATTTATCCACTAGGGTTTTGTGTTTTGTTTTTGTGAAGAAGGCTTATGCATGTGTGTGTATATATAGCGCAAAGAGTAGAAGAAACAAGGGGAGGGTTTACGGTTTGGGTTCATTCGCGGCCGAGGGGTTTGGGTGGGTCGGTTTGGGTTTAAAACTTGGTCTTCAAGTTTAGATTAACTACTTGAGTCGCAAGGAAGTGAAGTTGGCTCGTGTCACGGCTTGATTCGATTCATTTGTTTATTTCCTACATCTATACTTTATAACTAACATAAAACACGAACTCGGATATCACATAATAACGCACCAACTTATAAACGTTTAATACGTAGCACATAATTTATTTGACAAGTACACGAAATTATCGTAATTCTTTCGAGCGTGCAATTTAAGTTCTCCGAACCAAATTAACGTAGGAACAAATAATCGTGAAGTAGTGCGTTTAAGATATCTGAAAAACCGGGATGTTACAAACAACACCTTTGTTTATTCAAAACACCTTTTTTATAAAAGATATTTTGACAAGACATTTTGGTTATTTTATACAAGACATATATTTCATGGTTTAAACAAGACTTGCCATACAAGACATTGGTTTATACATAAACATTTGTTTACAAATAACATTTGTTTTATGCAAGACATTGCTTTATACATAGACATTTGTTTATAAAAGACATTTGGTTTATCCATGGCATTTGTCACACCCTCAATTTCCACTTGCGGAGTTTTACCGCGAGGCGTGTGAACAAACCAGAATCTGAAACACTAGTACGTCGAACGACTCTATATGATTTGATAATACGTTTCCCAAAAATCCTTTGTTTAACCATTCATCGTAGATTTTATATTGTCTTAATTAGTTACCAATGTTTAGCGGAAGCATTAGTTTTTATGGTTGAGCGGAAGCATAAAATAAGTAGTGAAACGGGCGCCAACACAAACGCCAAAACAAATGAAAAACCCAAAACAATGTTTGTAAATGAGACTAGATAAAAGATGTCTTGGTCAGTGCTAGTGAGTGCACCTAGAGCTCCTAGCGTCCTGAGAAACATGTAAAGAAACAAGTGTTAACATTAAAGATGAGTGAGTTCACAGGTTTTCATAAATTCGTTTGTTCGGTTATGAGTTTGTTTCCCCCGTTATCCCTAACCCGGGATAACGATTTAGTTCCATTATTCCCAACCCGGAATAATACCGATAGTCCCCTTATTCCCTAACCGGAATAATAATGATGTTGGTTCCATTATTCCAAACCCGGAATAATAAGTTGTTGTTTCCATTATCCTCAACCCGGGATAATATAGTTGTTGTTTCCATTATCCTCAACCCGGGATAATATAGTTGATTCGTAAGTAAGTTCAATGTTAACATATATAGGTAGCTAGCCTAAAGTTATGTCACGTAAGTGTTCGCGATCGAAGCTGACTGTTGTGCCTCCGTGTTGCCAGGCCTATCACTGACCATGGCGAAGTTAGGCCAAATTATTCACCCGTTGACCATACCCGGTCGGCTAGCGCGACTAGCTCGGATGGGGCTTGTCGGGCCCAGTAGTACTACTTATAATTTCCCCGCTATTAAAACCCAATACTAACGATCCGAGAGATTGTCGAGGACTTATGTGATATAGCTGCTTAGTGACCATAACATTACATTAACATCAACTTAGTTACCGAATAGTTATGTGACGTTAATTTCGTATAACGTAAAGAGATTGAGTTTGAAGAGTGTATACATGTTTCTCCCCATGTTGTTTAAAAAAAACCGGATAAAGTTAGGGGCCGTGAACTCAACTTTAGTTGCTCGGTTAGTGTAACACAGAAGTTGCAAATGATGGGACCGCTAATTGCGTCCTAATAAACCAATTGATTCCAAGTCAGTGTGTGAACACACTAATACAAATTCTACACATAATTTACGCACAAAATGATACACACAATCAAAATTCCTAACACTCAAACATGCATGCAAGTATCCTCATGTGAACATAGAAATCAAAACAATCTATCATGAACATAATCCAATCCATGCAACACTTTGGTGCACAAATTCACAAGTTATCAAGTTTCAGCTTACATACTCATAATTCGGCTGTTTTCTAGGATTTTTATATAATAGTTCCAAAAATTCCAATTATTTTACAGCAGGTGACAATCATACTGTAGAAATTTATATAAATTTTTGAAGTCCTAATACTTTACCAATTATCCATAAATATTAATATACTAGGCTGCAGTCAGATTCGTCACTTTCTGACTGCAGTCCACCGAAGAATTTATTTAAAAATCACTGATCGTCCAATTAACAAAATTCCATTTGGAGTTGCCCGGATTTTTCCATACCTAGTTTCTGTACAAATTTCATGATTCGACTCCCTACAGATTATTAAATCCAACTCGATAAACAACTAACAAAATTTCAGGATTTTAACAGCTTTAGTTATTGTTCTTAATTGGCCACTTAAAAATATCAAACGACTTCAGAAAAATACGAATCCAGCGCCATTAGATTCGTTATTCAAATCTCTACGTTTTGAACTTCAGAAAATCCGTTTTTCGACAACTAATGACCGAGTTACAGCCAGTTGAAGTCGGCTGTAACTATCACTCAGCAACCTGTTTCAGCATTTTATCACAACTAATTCGCAATAACCGACGATACAATGAACCTAGGCGATCAAGAACTGATTTTTCCAATCATAGATCAATACATATATCATATCCATGCAAACCCTAATCATAATCTCTAGTTTTTATAAGCAAAACACAGCCTATGTTTTCCAGATTTCGAACAAACATCAAACTTTCAATCTAGCATTAACAATCCGAAAACAACACAATCACTTCATTCAAACACCTATATCCGAATATGATCTTGTAAAAATGATAAATTCTAATCTTTAATGATAAGGTAAACGAACCGTGAGTGAGATGAGGAACCGATTGATCAAAGATAATTGCGACCGAGAAGATGAAGATGGAGTTGTAACAAACTGCTTGCGGTCGAGGGATTGAAAGGAGGGCTGCTCGCGATCAAAGGGACAAGAGGGCTGTTTGCGATCGAAGAGATGAACAAGGGCTGCTCGCGATCAATGGAACAAGCGTAAGGCTGCCGACGGCTGATTAGATGCTAGGGTTTTGTGTGTTGTGAAGAAAGCATGCATGTGTTTGTATATATAGGCGCAAGAGATGAAGAGGTTACGGTTTGGGTGTCTCGCGGCCGAGGGCTTGGGTGGGTCGGTTTGGGTTGTTTGCTCGCGACATGGTTTGGGTTTAAGGTTTGGGTTCTAAACTTGATCCCCAAGTTTAGTTCCTTGAGTCGCAATAAAAAGAGGCCGGCTCGTGTCGCGGTTCGGCTCGATTCATTTGTTTATTTATTACGTCTATACATTATAACTAACATAAAGCACGAACTCGGATATCACATAATAACGTAGCACGTAATTTATTCGACAAGTATTGCGTTTTAGTTATCCGAAAAACCGGGATGTCACATTATCCCCATGTTGAAAGAATTTTCGTCCTGAAAATTGAGTAAACGCAGTTTAGAATGTAGCGTACATGTTTAGAGTGCCATGCACAAATAGTTAGTTCGTTTACGATGGTATGCGAAGTTACAAGAAGTTCCCAAGTGCCATGCACAAAGATTCCCAAGTGCCATGCACAAGGATTTAGTTAACAATGGTACGCGAAAGTATGAGAAATTTCCAGGTTGTCACATCATCCCCATGTTGAAAGAATTTTCGTCCCGAAAATTTAGTTACTGGTATCGTTAGTTTGCTGCTCAGTTGCGAAGAGGTGTGGGTATTTACTTTTCATTTGGTCCTCTCTTTCCCACGTGAACTCCGGTCCACGCTTAGAGTCCCAACGAACCTTAACGATCGGAATCTTGCTGTGCCTTCAAGTCTTGATCTCACGATCCATGATCTCGATAGGCTGTTCCACAAAGTGCAGTTGTTCATCCACTTGAATCTCATCCAATGGAATGACTAGAGATTCATCTGATAGACACTTCTTCAGATTTGACACGTGAAATACGTTGTGAACTCCACTGAGTTCGGCAGGAAGGTCTAATTGATAAGCTACGGGTCCGATACGTTTCAAGATCACAAACGGACCTACGGAATCTTGCTTTGCCCCGTTTTCCGAGGCGGATTACACCCTTCCAGGGTGACACCTTCAGTAGGACGCGGTCGCCTACTTGAAATTCGAGCGGTTTGCGTCGTTGATCAGCGTAGCTTTTCTGTCGATCTCGTGCCGCCGCCATGCGGTTTCTGATTTGTACAATCTTTTCAGTAGCCTCAAGTATTAACTCAGGGCCTGTGAGTTGACTGTCACCGACTTCTGCCCAACAGACCGGTGATCTACATTTACGACCGTATAATGCCTCAAACGGTGCTGCCGAAATACTCGTGTGATAACTGTTGTTATATGAGAATTCCACTAAAGGCAGGTGGATTTCCCAACTTTTTCCGAAGTCTACTACGCATGCCCTAAGCATGTCTTCCAAGGTCTGTATGGTCCTTTCTCTTTGACCATCAGTCTAAGGGTGATAGGCTGTGCTCATATCTAAGCGTGTTCCCAACGCTTTCTGAAATGACTGCCAAAAGTTGGACGTGAAGCGAGCGTCTCTGTCTGAGATGATGGATGTTGGCACTCCGTGCCGAGAAACTACTTCCTTAATGTAGATGCGAGTCAACTTCTCCATCTTATCTGTTTCTTTAATAGCTAGGAAGTGTGCGGACTTAGTTAAACGATCCACAATCACCCAGATGGTATCGCAACCACCCAAAGTTCGTGGGAGTTTAGTGATGAAGTCCATTGAAATCTGATCCCATTTCCACACTGGGATCTCAGGTTGTTGGAGTAGCCCCGATGGCTTTTGATACTCTACCTTGACTTTTGCACAAGTCAAACACTTACCCACGTAGGTGGCTATATCAGCTTTCATGTTGGGCCACCAATACGCAGCTTTAAGGTCTTGATACATCTTATCCGAACCCGGATGGACAGAGTATCGGGATTTGTGAGCTTCGTCCATGACTAGCTCTCTGAGGTTTCCGTAGAGAGGTACCCATATGCGATTCATGAAATACCGGGCTCCATTGGGTTTTACTTCCCAATCGCGTTCCATTTTTCCCACCGATTCGGCCTTGATGTTTTCCTCCTTAACTGCTTCTAACTGGGCGTCGCGTATTTGTTCGGGTAGCCCCGAATGAATAGTGAGTTGTAATGCTCGTACACGGCGAGGTTTCAAGTGTTCCTTCCTACTGAGGGCATCAGCTACCACGTTAGCTTTACCCGGGTGATACCGAATGGCACACTCATAATCGTTCAAGAGTTCGACCCAGCGACGCTGTCGCATGTTCAACTCCTTCTGATCAAAGATGTGTTGGAGGCTCTTGTGGTCTGTAAAGATTGTGCACTTCGTTCCATAGAGGTAGTGTCTCCAAATCTTAAGTGCAAACACTACTGCTCCCAATTCTAGGTCATGCGTCGTGTAGTTTTTCTCGTGAACCTTCAATTGTCGCGACGCATACGCGATGACCTTATCGCATTGCATGAGTACGCATCCCAACCCCTGAATGGAAGCATCACAATATACTACAAAGTCATTTGTCCCTTCCGGCAAGGACAGAATGGGTGCACTGCAAAGTTTCTGTTTCAGCAATTGAAATGCCGCTTCCTGCTTGTCACCCCAAGCATACTTGATGCCTTTCTGGGTGAGGGTAGTGAGAGGTTGTGAGATCTTTGAAAATCCCTCGATGAAACGTCTGTAGTAACCAGCCAAACCCAAAAATTGGCGGATCTCTGTCGGTGTCCTGGGTGCTTCCCAGTTTTTGATGGCTTCAATCTTGGCAGGGTCTACGTGGATACCCTTTTCATTTACGATATGCCCAAGAAACTGAACTTCCCGAATCCAGAAATCACACTTTGAAAGCTTGGCATATAGCTTCTCCTGTTGAAGTAATCCTAACAGTAATCGTAGATGTTCAGCATGTTCTTCTTCACTTTTGGAATAGATGAGTATGTCATCGATGAACACAATGACAAACTTGTCGAGGTATGGTTTACACACACGGTTCATGAGGTCCATGAACACCGCGGGTGCGTTGGTGAGACCGAAGGGCATGACCAAGAACTCATAATGGCCATACCGAGTACGAAATGCCGTCTTGGCGATATCCTCCTCCCTGACGCGTAGCTGATGGTAACCGGACCGTAGGTCAATCTTGGAGTAGTAGCTTGACCCTTGAAGTTGGTCGAAAAGATCGTCGATGCGAGGTAACGGGTATCGGTTCTTGACAGTAACCTTGTTGATTTCCCTGTAGTCGATGCACATGCGGAAGGTCCCGTCCTTCTTCTTGACAAAAAGGACTGGAGCTCCCCATGGCGAAGCACTTGGTCAGATAAATCCCTTTTCTAACAGCTCCTGAAGTTGGGTAGACAGCTCCTGCAGCTCGGCTGGAGCTAGGCGGTATGGAGCCTTGGCGATAGGAGTTGCATGGTTCGCCAATTCAATTTCAAACTCCAATTGTCGATGGGGTGGAAGACCAGGTAATACGGATAGATTTTTCGAAGCAGAGGACTTCAGCTCGGACGTCGGATAGCCAGTCCATTCCGACTACCACGTCAAAACTTCCCAAGATAGTTGTCATTAGATCAATGGTAAAAGTGTGACCCGCGAGTTTGAGTTGACAGCCGGATACTATATGGGTCACATCTACAGAATTACCATCGGCTAATTCTATAACATAAGGGGTCTCTAAGGGTTTAGGCGTGAGATTTAGGTTCTTCCTAAAAGACTCAGATATAAAGCTCCTATCCGCACCCATATCAAAAAGCACAGTAGCAAAATGTTCATTGAGGGGAAACTTACCGGTGACCACGTTCGAGTCGTTTCTAGCCTCTCCGCGGCCCAATGTAAATGCGCGACCTTTGGCACCTCCTGTGCCGCCATTTCCATTGTTGTTGTTGTTATTGTTGTTGTGGTGGTTCTGGTTGTTACCACCATTGTTGTTGTTGTTGTTACGGAGCTGTGGGCAGTCTCTTTTGTAGTGGGCAGTGCTACCACACTGATAGCATCCTCGGTTAACACCCTGTTGTGGGCCTTGGGGTTGATTTTGGTTCTGTCGGGACATGATTTCCCCACGATAATCCTTTGCCGCATGTCCCACCTTGCCACATCGTTGGCAGCGATTCCCGGCACAAGGGCCGTGATGATGAAGATTACAGCGATTGCACTGCGGCTTTCGACCTACATAGCCAATTGCGTTCTGGTTGTTGCTGTTGTTGTTGGCGGGCTGATTTTGGTGACCCCGGTGGCTGTTGTAATGATTGAACCGTTTCTGGTTCCCCTGATGTGGTTGGGATGACGAAGACTGTCGAACAGATGAGTCTTCAAACTTTCTTTTATTATCAGGGGCCACTTCAGTTGTACCCCGAGTTGGCAACTTCTTTTGTTCCACCACCTTATCGGTGAGTTTGTGCGCCAATCGGATTGCTTGATGCTCAGTTACAGGGTTACTAGCCATTACCATACCCTGAATCTCCGGAACCAGACCCCCAAGGTAGAACTCGAGTCGTTTCTCCACAGTGTTGGCCAGATCGGGACATAGAAATACCAAGTCATGATGTTTTGCTATGTATGCCTCTATTTTAGATCCCACCATCTTGTGGTTCCATAAGGTTTGCTCCAACTGTTGCACTCTGTCTCGCGGACAGTACTCTTCTTTGATTAGGGCCTTAAACTCGGCCCAGGCCATTGCATTTGCAGCAATAAGTCCACGCGTTTGGACTTGTGCATTCCACCAAGTTAGTGCCCCATCTTCCAGTGTTGAGGCTGCATACTTGACCTTGTTGGCCTCCAAACAGTTGCACATTTCAAATACTGATTCAGATTTTTCGATCCAGCGGACCAGTCCAATGGGTCCTTCTGCCCCCGAGAATTTGCTTGGTTTCGCGTCGAGGAACATCTTGTAGGGGTTAAAGCCCCCTCCTGCTGACAGAGGATAGGTAATCAGCGAGGAATTCTACTAGCCCAACTATTAGGTTTTCACATGAAAATTTAATAATGGTTACCTGCCGGTTGGTTCTGAACACCCGCTAGAGCTGCGTTCACGTGCTCTTGAATCATGACAGCTAGTTCTTCGGGCGTCATGTTAAGGTTTCCACGTCGTCCAGTTGCCATTTAGATCTTCGAAAAACAACATAAACACACCCCGATAAGTCTATATATCCAATATAGTTATCCTACTTCGTACTTTAATAATTCTCAAGTTATGTCAGCTCAAATATATTAAATAGTCAAAAGAAGTACTTGATTAAATAAAGTTTCAACGTCTTACAAAGTGCCAACCAAACATATGAATTCACTATAAAGTCTCAAGTTTAAACACAAGTGGGAAAATAAATAGACTGAAGGAAAGTAAATAAAATAAGCGAGACATGTCAGTCGTCTACGTCTCCATCCCCCAGATCACTATCGTTGCCATCATGCTGCGCGGCATTCCCGGCTTCTACAGCTGGGTCCTCCTCCGGATCCTCCTCTGGGTCCTCTTCCGGATCCTCTTCTGGATCCTCTTCCGGATCCTCCTCTACCGGCACTGGAGGGGCCGGCGCTGGTGCAGGTGCTTGATTTTGCTCTAGCTCCTGGATTCTCCAACTATTTTCCAGGACTCTGTCTTCGAGCCAGTCGGCTCTTATCTGCTCAGCACACAGATCTCTGGCTAAGGTGTTACGAGCTATCTTACTCGTATGTTGCTCTTCCTCGAGCGAGTCGGTTTTACCTGTCAGTTGTCGGATCATCCATCCCTGTGCTAGGATGGTTTCCTGCATTCTTTCTAATTGTTCTTGTTGTTTCTGTATCATGTTTCTAAGTAGGTCATTTCCTACTTCTACAGGGTTAACCGGTTTGACCGGCACAGCGATGATTGGGCGTGATGACGACTCCTCCCCCAAAGCGAGCCTTTTCCTCGCGGCTGAGCGTGTCTCCACGCCATAAGATGGTAAGGGTTCCACCATAGGTGCCTTTCCTGGCGCTCTTGGTGGCGTAAGTTTGTCGGATGATGATGATGATGATGACATTGCCTGTTAGGTTGTGTGGTTAGTTACGAGTTGTTTTCATTTCTTATTATGAAGTCATAATCTACATAACACAGTTGTGGTACATCGCATAACAAGATATAACAGTTCGGTGCCAAACTACGTCTAGTGTTGTGTATTCAGCTATAGTTTAGGTCTACTTCTAATGCAAACCTGGTTCTCTCTAGCTAGTGGCTCTGATACCAATCTGTCACACCCTCAATTTCCACTTGCGGAGTTTTACCGCGAGGCGTGTTAACAAACCAGAATCTGAAACACTAGTACGTCGAACGACTCTATATGATTTGATAATACGTTTCCCAAAAATCCTTTGTTTAACCATTCATCGTAGATTTTATATTGTCTTAATTAGTTACCAATGTTTAGCGGAAGCATTGGTTTTTATGGTTGAGCGGCAGCATAAAATAAGTAGTGAAAAGGGCGCCAACACAAACGCCAAAACAAATGAAAAACCCAAAACAATGTTTGTAAATGAGACTCGATAAAAGATGTCTTGGTCAATGCTAGTGAGTGCACCTAGAGCTCCTAGCGTCCTGAGAAACATGTAAAGAAACAAGTGTCAACATTAAAGATGAGTGAGTTCACAGGTTTCATAAATTCGTTTGTTCGGTTATGAGTTTGTTTCCCCCGTTATCCCTAACCCGGGATAACGATTTAGTTCCATTATTCCTAACCCGGAATAATACCGATAGTTCCCTTATTCCCTAACCGGAATAATAATGATGTTGGTTCCATTATTCCAAACCCGGAATAATAAGTTATTGTTTCTATTTTCCTCAACCCGGGATAATATAGTTGTTGTTTCCATTATCCTCAACCCGGGATAATATAGTTGATTCGTAATTAAGTTCAATGTTAACATATATAGGTAGCTAGCCTAAAGTTATGTCACGTAAGTGTTCGCGATCGAAGCTGACTGTTGTGCCTCCGTGTTGCCAGGCCTATCACTGACCATGGAGAAGTTAGGCCAAATTATTCACCCGTTGACCATACCCGGTCAGCTAGCGCGACTAGCTCGGATGGGGCTTGTCGGGCCCAGTAGTACTACTTATAATTTCCCCGCTATTAAAACCCAATACTAACGATCCGAGAGATTGTCGAGGACTTATGTGATATAGCTGCTTAGTGACCATAACATTACATTAACATCAACTTAGTTACCGAATAGTTATGTGACGTTAATTTCGTATAACGTAAAGAGATTGAGTTTGAAGAGTGTATACATGTTTCTCCCCATGTTGTTTAAAAAAAACCGGATAAAGTTAGGGGCCGTGAACTCAACTTTAGTTGCTCGGTTAGTGTAACACAGAAGTTGCAAATGATGGGACCGCTAATTGCGTCCTAAAAAACCAATTGATTCCAAGTCAGTGTGTGAAGACACTAATACAAATTCTACACATAATTTACGCAAAAAATGATACACACAATCTATCATGAACATAATCCAATCCATGCAACACTTTGGTGCAAAAATTCACAAGTTATCAAGTTTCAGCTTACATACTCATAATTCGGCTGTTTTCTAGGATTTTTATATAATAGTTCCAACGTTCCAAAAATTCCAATTATTTTACAGCAGGTGACAATCATACTGTAGAAATTTATGTA
This sequence comes from Scalesia atractyloides, assembly GCA_947069175.1. NCBI lineage: Eukaryota > Viridiplantae > Streptophyta > Magnoliopsida > Asterales > Asteraceae > Scalesia > Scalesia atractyloides. The sequence continues at coordinate 44,456,124 of CAMTDV010000008.1, read as the reverse complement.
AATTTTTCAAGTCCTAATACTTTAACAATTATCCATAAATATTAATATACTAGGCTGCAGTCAGATTCGTCGCTTTCTGACTGCAGTCCACGGAAGAATTTATTTAAAAATCACTGATCGTCCAATTAACAAAATTCCAGTTGGAGTTACCCGGAAATTTCCATACCTAGTTGCTGTACAAATTTCATGATTCGACTCCCTACAGATTATTAAATCCAACTCGATAAACAACTAACAAAATTTCAGGATTTTCACAGCTTTAGTTACTGTTCTTAATTGGCCACTTAAAAATATCAAACAACTTCAGAAAAATATGAATCCAGCGCCATTAGATTTGTTATTCAAATCTCTATGTTTTAGACTTCAGAAAATCCGTTTTTCGACAACGAATGACCGAGTTACAGCCAGTTGAAGTCGGCTGTAACTATCACTCAGCAACCTGTTTCAGCATTTTATCACAACTAATTCGCAATAACCGACGATACAATGAACCTAGGCGATCAAGAACTGATTTTTCCAATCATAGATCAATACATATATCATATCCATGCAAACCCTAATCATAATCTCTAGTTTTTATAAGCAAAACACAGCCTATGTTTTCCAGATTTCGAACAAACATCAAACTTTCAATCTAGCATTAACAATCCGAAAACAACACAATCACTTCATTCAAACACCTATATCCGAATATGATCTTGTAAAAATGATAAATTCTAATCTTTAATGATAAGGTAAACAAACCGTGAGTGAGATGAGGAACCGATTGATCAAAGATAATTGCGACCGAGAAGATGAAGATGGAGTTGTAACAAGCTGCTTGCGGTCGAGGGATTGAAAGGAGGGCTGCTCGCGATCAAAGGGACAAGAGGGCTGTTTGCGATCAAAGAGATGAACAAGGGCTGCTCGCGATCAATGGAACAAGCGTAAGGCTGCCGATGGCTGATTAGATGCTAGGGTTTTGTGTGTTGTGAAGAAAGCATGCATGTGTTTGTATATATAGGCGCAAGAGATGAAGAGGTTACGGTTTGGGTGTCTCGCGGCCGAGGGCTTGGGTGGGTCGGTTTGGGTTGTTTGCTCGCGACATGGTTTGGGTTTAAGGTTTGGGTTCTAAACTTGATCCCCAAGTTTAGTTCCTTGAGTCGCAAGAAAAAGAGGCCGGCTCGTGTCGCGGTTCGGCTCGATTCATTTGTTTATTTATTACGTCTATACATTATAACTAACATAAAGCACGAACTCGGATATCACATAATAACGTAGCACGTAATTTATTCGACAAGTATTGCGTTTAAGTTATCCGAAAAACCAGGATGTCACAGCATTGGTTTATACGTGACGTTGGTTTAAACAAGACATCTCAATTGTTGGCTAATGGTAAGTGATTTAAATGACGAGACATGTGTAATATGATAAAAGCATGATGGATACACCGCTGGTACTTCCAATATATAAGTTTATATTACATAACGTATCTTTATCTACACAACTTCTAACAAAATACAAGACATGAGTTATTTTGGTTATTAAGTTAACCATGCATCATTTCTTTTAAATCATTTGATTTTCATATGATTTCATAAAAGAAACATTTTTGTAAAGGATCATGGCTACTTTTGTAATAGTTAAACATTTCTTTTAACTTTCAAAGCCATCAATCTTCATCATAAAACCTATGTTACTCATAGACATTTTTATGCTGACGTTTTATTTTCACATATGTTTCAGGAGTTAATGTTTGACTTTGAGCATGCTTCACATAGGGCAGACTTGGGCCTTAGTGAGTTTCACATTTGCAAGAGAATTGTTATGTTTTTATTTCATTCTCCGAAGACAATGTAAACAACTAAATTCAATAATACAAAACTTTATATACCATGTGTTGTGAAACAATAGTTCTGTGACATGACTCCCCGGCGTTTCCGCCACGGTTTGTTGTTTTACGCGGTCGGGGTGTTATAGAAAGATTAGTATCAGAGCTCATGGTTATAGGGAATTATGTTACTAGTAATACTTTGACCTAGACTATAATATTCCTAGGTCCCTGACACAAGTTATCTTATGTTTAGATCTTAAAACAATACCATCACCTATCCCTAGGTGATTACCAAAACAAATTTACAAGTTACAAATTAATTTTGAAAATCAATCATCTATCCTTAGCTTATTTGTTATTAGGCTTCATGCCTTCAAAGTTTTCAAAATCTCATCAAAGTTTGGTTTTAATAATGCGAACACGTGCAATCTAGAAGGGTGGATGCATGTACCTTGAGTAATCTGTCTAAGGCTAGAGTGTTCTTACAAATCCGAATTATCGGACCAGTCATTCTTACCTGGGAACTTTTTGGGTGAGTGTCAACTTATAGGCTAAAGCATGTCTTCGCGATACATTATAAAGACCCATTTACATTGATTAGTCGCTATATGTCATTTGTTTATTTTAGGCAATGAACAAATGATCACAATCCTTATATTTTATTGATATTTCTCTCATATTTCCTTCTCTTTTAGAATGGCTCCTCGTTGAAATGCTGCTCAGGACGCCAATATGGCAATAATGATAGCTCAGCATATAGTTGTTGTGCTACCAAATCTTGTGACTCAATTAAACGAAGCCAACAATAACAAAAATACACCTGTTTCATGTAACTTTAAACAATTCAATTCGGCTAAACTACCTAAGTTTACTAGTTCTGACGGAGCTACTGGGCTCCTACAGTGGTTTGAGAGTCTTGAGAGCACATTCCGTCATGTTCAATGTCCGAATGAGCGCAAACTAGAATTTGCTTTGAGTGTATTCCAAAAGAGGGCGCCTATGTGGTGGAACAGAGTGGTGAGAGATAGGAGTGCTGATGTTACAATGGCTCAGACGTGGGAAGAGCTTCGAGCTCTTATGATGAAGGAATTTTACCCACACCATGAGCAAAGAGCACTTGAGAACGAATTCCACGACCTAAAACAGGATAGGGGAGAACATCGTGCTTACACTGACCGTTATGAGGAGCTAAGTTTGCTATGTCCTGCTATGGTCACGCCCTTGGATAAGGTTATTGAAAAGTACATTGATGGCCTTCCTAACCTAGTTTAGGATAGTCACTGGTTGCAACCCTGCTACAGTCAGACAGGCTATCTAGTTGGCTGCAACCTTGACTGACTCGCAAGTCAAGAAGGGTAAAATTTTTTCGCAAAGGCGACAAGAAGCAATCTACCAAGACTGCACAAGGGAAACAAAAGGCAAACAAGGCCGAAACCTCCAAGAAGTCTAGGAAGCATAGAGCTTCAAAGAATTCTCTGTTGTTAAACAACACAACCAGGTTGCTCTAATCAACCAGCACAGCCTCCCACCAAGAGATAATATGCTGGTACTGCACCTCTGTGCAAAAAGTATGATAGTCATCACCAACCCCATCTATCTTGCCATTATTGTACCAATTGTGGATGATCTGGCCATCTTGCCAACACTTGATTTTGCTCTTGCCTTGAATCAAGTGGTTCAAAATCTTGTTCAATCACAAGCCAATCCTACATGACCCCACTACCCACTTGGATCCTGCTACAATTGTGGTGATCTTACTCACTAGTGAAACAACTGCTCGAAGCTAGTTAATGCAAATCCAGCCCGGGGACGAGCATTTAACATAAATGCTAATGAGGCTCATGCTGACAATGATGTGGTTAACGATACATTCCTTGTCAATAATCAGCGTGATTCTATTCTTTTTTTGAGTCGGGTGCCGATAGGAGTTTTGTATCCTTAGATTTTGAGCCATATCTTTTAACACCACGAACCAAACAGTGGAGATAGCTAGTGGCAAACCTCTTGTACTTGATTCTGTTATTCGTAACTGCCAATGAACCTCAATAACCATCTTTTTCCATTGACCTCACGCCAATGAAACTTGGGAGTTTTGACGTCATAGTAGGCATGGACTTGTTAACTAAATACCATGCTAAAGTGATATGATTTGATAAGATTGTTTGCATCCCTCTTTTGTCTGGCAGAATCCTAGAAGTTTATGGAGAGAAACCCACTCATAGCCTTAAACTCATGACATGTACCCAAGCCCAAAAATACCTACCAAAGAATTATGTAGCCTTTTTAGCACATATCGTAGAGGAGAAAAGAAAGGGTAAGAGTATTCAAGACATCCTGTTGTTCGAGATTTTCCTAAGGTGTTTCCTGAAGAACTACCTTGTTTACCCCCGGCACGTCAAGTCGAGTTTCGTATAGACCTTGTACCCGGTGCCAACCCAATTGCCAAATCACTTTACCGTCTTGCACCGTCTGAAATGCAAGAGTTGTCAAAACAACTCCAAAAACTTTCAGACAAAAGAATTTATTCGTCCGAGCTTTTCACCTTGGGGCGATCCTATCCTATTCGTGAAAAAGAAGGATGGACCTTTCGCATGTGCACCGATTATCGTGAGCTCAACAAACTCACGATAAAAAATCGATATCCCCTACCTCGTATTGATGATCTTTTTGATCAACTACAAGGTGCTAATGTTTCTCCAAGGTTGATCTGCATTCTTGGTATTATCAGCTTCGTGTACTCGATGACGATATCCTCAAAACTGCTTTTCACACTCGATACGGCCATTACGAGTTCACTATATGCCCTTTGGTTTGACAAATGATCATGCCGTCTTCTGGACTTAATGAATAGGGTTTGTAAACCTTATTTAGACAAGTTCATCATTGTTTCCCGAGCAGATCACAAACGTCATCTTCGTCTAAGGATGGAACTCCTAAAGAAAGAACAACTTTATGCCAAATTCTCCAAGTGTGAATTTTGGCCGACAGAAGTTCAATTTTGGCCGACGGAAGTTCAATTTTTGTGAATTTTCAACAAGGTATACATGTAGATCCGCCAAAATCAGTGCGATTAGGGATTCGAGTACACCTACTACTCCTACCGAAGTTCGTTTATTTCTCGGTCTAGTTGGCTATTACCACCGCTTTATCGCAAACTTCTCCAAGATTGCGGTTCTCCTCACTGCTTTGACTCAAAAGAATAAACCTTTTGAGTGGGGACCCAAACAAGAAGAAGCTTTTCAGACCTCGAAACAAAAGCTTTGTGGTGCTCCTATTTTATCCTTACCTAATGGCAACGGCGACTTTGTCTTATATTGTTATGCATCGAATCTAGGCCTTGGTTATGTTCTCATGCAAAGAGACAAAGTCATAGCCTATGCATCAAGACAATTGAAAATCCATGAAAAGAACTACACAACTCATGATCTTGAGTTTGGTGATGTTGTTTTCGCTCTCAAAATTTGGACACATTACCTCTATAGACAAAATGGGTGGTTTTCACTGACCACAAAATTCTCCAACACATTCTTAATCAGAAAGAACTGAACATGCAACAACGACGTTGGGTTGAACTTCTAAACGACTATGACTGCGAGATTCGCTACCATCCTGGTAAAGCAACTATCATAGCCGATGCTTTTAGTCTTAAAGAACGTGTCAAGCTACATTGTGTTCAAGTTCGATATGATATCCAAACACGTATTTTTGAAGCCCAACGCACTTGTGTGACCTAAGGTTTCTTGAAAAACGAGCTACCCCATAATCTCGAGCTTCAGCTTGAAACAAAAGACAATGGGTTACTCTACTACATGAATCGTTTACGGGTTCCAACCCAGAACTCTCTCCGAAACAGTAAACTCTCTTTTATGTTCCAAGTATTTTAGAAATTAAATTGCCCAGTGAGAGCACAAAATTTCGCTCTTATCAACGATTACAACAGTGCCACGTCTAAGTGCATCGGTCTTTAAGAAAACAATAAAATTCTATATGAAAAGATTGACGCGCTAAAGATGGACATAGCTCAGCTTCACTTGGATGTTAATCAACAGAAATGTTGGGTCCATGACTACAAAAATAGACTAAATATAAAAACTATGGAATACGACTCAGTGAGAGCTGAGCTAGAACTTCTTACTAGAAGGTATCAACAAATGAGTTAAACTTAAAGATTTTTGATACTTCCAGCAAAATTTTTTTTATAAGCAGGTTCCTCCACCATATAATCATATCTGAACGGGGGATCGGCTCCTCCAATGAGCAACTAGTCTGATCTAACTCAGCTAGTAGAGGCGGAATTCATTGCTAGAGAGGATGACAAACGAATAAGAGAGAGATACTATTTAACTACTCTGAATTGTATTGAATGACGTGCAAAGTACTGACGCGAGTAAACAAATCAGTAGGGCTTCGCCGTACAAGCTGAACTATTTGTCTTTAGCTCTGACACAACACTATTCTATTTGTAGGTCGACATGACTCGCACTGGAGTGTGTGAAATAGAAGTTGTGACTCGTGCGAGTGGTTGCTTCGTACTAGTGTCAGAGTGTCACTCGTACGAGTCAACTACAAAATCATATAAAACAAATAATAACATTTATACAAATGACGTTTAAGCCCTATATACAATATCGACTATCCTAGATGTAGGCAATAGACATAACGCACCAACAAACTCCCCCTTGGATGTTGTCGTAGTCTGGATAGTCTTCAAAGAGTCTTCACAAGATATGACGCTTAACGACCAAAAAATATCTTCGGTGGCTTGCGATGCTCCTCAAAAGCAATTGGCATTTGATCTGTTGGAGGAGGTCGGTTCATTGTATAGCCAAACCGAAATCTTTGTAGCAATGCTATGCGAGTTTGCTCATCAATCCTAGCTTCCTTCTTTTCCTTCTCCTTTAGCTCGGTTTCCTCCAGCTTCATCCAAGATGTATTCCATGCCGATCCAGAATATATGTCATTGGCGTACCAGGCATTAACAATCAAACTGGAGCGCTTGCTCTGTATCTTTCTCTTCATAACTGATCTTGCAGTAGAATAAGCATTCTATATCTTTCTTCATGCAATTGACTAGCCAGATCGGGTCTAGTACTCAAATGCCACGCCATAGACCGTATATGCGTTTGTGAGCTATAACGGCTTCAGTTAGTTCCTCTGTGATCTTCCACGAGTCTTCATCGGGTGCGCACAAATAACAGCCTCTCCTGTGTTTAAATCATAATGCCACCACTTGAAGCTCTTATAGAAATCCTTCTCCATCGGTAACGTAGGCATATTCTTCATTACTTTGGACCACTTTACGATGAGCGTCACATCCTTCTCCTTAGTCACTGGATCGATCTTTGTGATGCGTCCTGGAAAGTGAGGTTTCCAGTGTCTAAATCCATGAGCAGCTTCAAGCTTAATCAATTTCCAAAGCCTCTGTTCGTGAAATTTTATCTTGAGATTGATTGTCTTTGTTTGCACCAACTCTTAAATATCCCAGTAAGGCAAGGACTTGATGTTGCTCAGATATCGGAAATACTGAATACCAAACTCCCTTTTGATCGCATAGACGTTAAGCTCTTTAATCTAACCCCAGCTTATGATGTCCCCTAGAGAAATATCAACGTCACGAGTAAAGAACGCTAAGGGACATTTGAATTTACGCTCGGCTGGTGACTTCTTAAACCACTTCTTCCTAATCTCAGCAATTTCAGCTCTGTTTAACTGTTTAGGAAGAGTGCCTTGCTTTGCAGCTTCTTCGACTTTACATTTAAGTCAATCTGCATTCTTGCTGCAAATAATTCAGTAAAAGATGGAGAGTCCTTTGTACGCTGATCGTCAATATTAGCATGGTCATCAGAATCATCCTCCACGGTAACTCGATCATAATCGTTAGCTTCTTCAACATGTTCAAAAACATAATCATTTGGCTAGAACGCGCTAATCTCATTCAGCTCATCTTCAAAATAAAACTCAAAATTCTCTTCATCCACACCTAGCATTTCTGGGATCTCTTCTTTAGAATAACAGTGAATGAATTCGCCTTCCTCGACATCATAATCAAGATAGAAAATCTTTGGTTTTGGCGTGACAGTAACGGTAGATGTATCAATCACCTAGAGGATTCCTGCCTGCTGAGCATCTGAACGACCTTCAGCGTTGTCCTTAACATCTTCTTTAGTTGTTTTATTCGTAGAATCATCGAGGTACACTGAATAATCAATCTCTTTGTTCACATCAGAATCAGTTACACGAACACCAGCACCTCCAACATTATCATCATCATCATTACCCTTATCAGATTCCGAATCAGAATCACCATCAACATCTAAATCTTATCTTCCTTTTCAGCATCTTTCTCAAACTCTTCAGCTGCTTTCTAAATTTCTTTTCTAACTTTTTCTTCAAAAGCCATTCACGGTGTCTCGCAGATAGATTTGACATATGAATCTCCCCATCCTTAGGCTTCCCGATCAATATAAATTTGTTCGGAAATTGGTACACAATGATATTTGTACAAGTAACTGGCGCAAATTCAGCTTCTGGCTCAGTTTCTACATTCACAGGGTCCTCTAGAACCTTTGCTTTTCCTTTGCCTTGTGCGTCAGATAACTCTTTAGCAAGGTGTTCCCTTTCAGTAACTCGTTCTCTAGCCTCTACGCTCAATATCGTCTATTTCTGCCGCAATGTTCACTCCCAGCTTTTTCACCAAAATCTTCTAAAAAAAATTTCATTCTACGATCACCTCTGAGCCTTTCCTCCTCATACTCAGTCATTTGAAGACATAGACGTTCATTCTCAGACATAATACGTGCAAGCATGGCTTCTAACTGCTGTTTATCTTTAGTTAACACATTAATCTGCTCATGCAACTCTTGTTTTTCTTGATTCAACACATTAATTTATTCTTACAACTCCGCTATCTTCACAGTATTCAACAAGACCTGTTTTTGTAACTCATCAACACGCATGCCATTGAATGAAAAATCTTCACCCCGTGGAATATCTCCAAAGTCAAAGTCAAAATCAAACTGAGATTGGGGTGTGAAGTGTGTGGTGGCGGTTGCGGTGTAGCTTGTCTTGGTGTTGGTTGTGGAGGCGGTTGAGATGTAGACTATTGTGGCGGAGTAGTTTGTTGTGGTGGCGATTGTGGTGCTGCCTGACGAGTTGGTGATGTTCGAATTTGCTGAGCTGGTTCAACAATAACCTCTTCTTCAATCGTTTGCTCTTCCACAGTCTCTTTAGATCTAACAGTTGGAGACTCGGGGCTTCTAGCTGCTTGGCGCTTAAACCTTCGTGCCTTTTTCTTCATCGTGTACGCAAACGAGTATCTGTATCTGAACCCGAAGGTACATACGTTGTATCATCTTCTCCTATCGTTTATGCTCTCGTTCTTCAGCTTTTCTCTTTTGCTCAGCCAACCTTTTTACCTCTATCTTTTTGGCTCTTTTACGTTCACTAGCGCGTCTCTCATCAGAATTAGTGCTCGAAGACGATGCATGTTCAGCTTCTTTCTCTCCACCAAATGCTTGTCTCTCGATATCTGCAACGATGTCTTCAATGTTTTCTTCAACTTCAGGTTCATCTCTAAGCCCAGAACATTTAGCTGTTGACCTTTTCTTATGCGGTGCTGAAGTAGAAGATGTAGTAGACGCTTTTCTCTTAGAACCTTTGTCTCCGTCTTTCACAAACAGCGAACTACGCTTAGCAACAAAACTTTCAAGCGCAGTTAACTCATCGCTCTCATCACCACTGTCATCTTTCCTCCACTTACCCGGCACTCGAGAAATATAATCCTTGTCTACTATAGCACCAAAAACACGTTTAGCATTCGGAAAAGTCTTCAAATGTAAATTCATCTTCTTGAGTGTAGAAACATCCATGTGCTCTAACAATAACACATTGTTCTTCTTCTTCTTAAAGTTAGGGTGCAAATGTTCTAACAACATCCATACGAACCGAGGGTATGTCGATCTGTGGGCGCTTTTATAATCGGAATCCTGCTCAAAAAATCTAATACATCTCTGTACGCAGCTATCTCCGAAATATTCCCATCAATCAGACAACAAATGTTGTGAAACATGGAAAATGACGTTTTCTTGACCTGTACAAAAAGAATTCAAAACCGTTAGATAAATTTTTTATTTTTCAACTTTCAACATCATTCGTACGAGACAAACATCCGTACGAGTCAACACTTAGGAAGTTTTACAAGTTTGAATCAACATAGTATCACTCGTATGAGTCACTAACTCATACGAGTGACTAAGAATTAGTAATATTTCAAGAATATCATCAAACTTGCTTCGTACGAATCACCAAAATTTAACAAACTTAGTTCGTACGAATGGTCCTTCGTACGAACATTGAACCGTTCCAAAAACACCAAGTTTAAACTGAACCTAAAACATGTTGTTTTTAACAAATTGATAGTCTATTTATAGGCTATTAGGGCCGTATTTTACGTTTTAAGGTCAATTTTAAGTTTTACCGGTCCAATCTAAATCTATGTTTTAAGTCCGTTTGGTACAAATCTGGCATTATAACGGCTAAGATTGAGCAAAATTACCATTCCCATTTAAAAAGGTGTGCAAATCAACCACCCCAATGAAATAGTACTCGGTAAAGGCCAAGAAAAGTTCTCTCGGTTCTCACAGTAGCATAAACTTGATTCGTGCGAAGAAAGGGACCTTTAATACTAGTTAGGATCATTCGTACGAACCAATGGTTCATGCGAATGAAGCCCAAACATGGTTCGTACGAGCTAGTGAGACTCGTACGAATCAATTCTAAAACTTGAAAAACCTTTTGATATTTTTGATTTTTTATAAAATTAATATGTTTAAAACCCACTCAGTTGACCAAGTCCAAGTTAATGACACTGGTTTCTAGATTTGCCTACCAAGTTCAAGTTAATGACCTTGGTTGACCTGTTTTGTCCAAAACAGATTTATTTTAAATTGTAAAGTTTCAAATTAATGAATTTTATTGACGTTCAAGAAATTTTCGTTAAAGATTAGCTCCCAACCCATGGTTTTTAGATCTCCTTCAGCAAAATGTCGCCATGACTTCAACTATCTGTGTTTACATCATCGGTAGACTAAAAGAAAACTAAAAGGCAAAGGAAACTGAAATTATTTTTAGGTTTTAGAATTTTACGAAATAACAAGTAAAGATACATATTTTTGTGAGTTTTGTGTTTTAAGAAGATCATATCAAGTGTTTAACAAATCATCAGTACCGTTGATCTTGGTATACTCATTAAGTTTAAACCAGATTTACCTTGATTTCCAATATTCGTATCCACTTAAACATCTTCTTGTTTCTCAATTGTTTCAAGATATGCTAAGTACTATTAGGAACATGAAATAATTGTGTGTCCCATCTCAGAATATACTCTCGTATCAAGATTCCCAGAATTTCATTTCACAGGTGAATATATCTAACTGATATCTGTAAAGAGCTGAATTGCGAGACCTTGAGAGCTCAAGTTAGTACTACCGTACTGACAAAGAGATGAAGGCTCGTGTTTAGGTGGTGTTCCTTTAAGGAATCTTTTGAACTGCAGATGGCACAAAGGTTATGACATTATCATTTTTATGCAGCTTTTGTCGGCGAATAAAGCATAAAGTATTATACAAGTTCTAGGCCATTGCTGACGCAAAATCAGAAGAACTCGGATAATACCCCAGATATCGATTAAATATAAAGACCTAGTATCGTAGAATCTGACATTCTTTCAACCGAAATTTCGGAGTTCTAAGTCCATATATCTGAGAGATGTTAACCCACAAGTTATTAAGTTTTTCATTTAGGTTTATATCTTGAAAACAATTTACTGAATGAGTAAAGCCCATTGGCACATCCTCAGCAAGACCTATTTAATTACTAGTTAATCATTTCAATTCTTTAGCATACTGTGACTGTCATATTGATATAATGTTTTTGTGTTTTCCCAAAATTTCTCCCCCTAAAATCAAAAACATATTTTTGGATTTTTAGAGTTTTTAGGAAAGAATGTACATAAAATTCGTCAAACCGATGAGTATCACATCAAGTCTTCGTCATCCTCAAACTCAACCTCGTGTATATCCCCTGATGTTAGACTTCGTAAACCATTCAATCTTAAAAGATATTTAAATCTTGTACGAACAAAGGCTTTTGTATAAAATCTGCTTTTTGGTCATCAGTGTGGATTTTTTCAATTCTAATCAACTTTTTCTTGTAGCAATCACGGATAAAGTGGTGTCGAATCTCAATATGTTTGGTTCGAGACTGTTGACATGAGTTTTTAGTGATATCGATCACAACCTGGTTATCTACATATATAGGCGTATCAAGAAATTGCAATCCGAAGTCTCTCATCTGTTGTTGAATCAAGAAAATCTGGGAACAACAACTGGATGCTGAAACGTATTCAGCCTCACATGTAGAGAGAGCGACCGCGGTCTGTTTCTTGCATTGCGGTGTTACCAAACGGGTTCTGAAGAACTGGCAACCAGCCGTCGTAGATTGGTGTTAAGTTTGCAGCAACCGAAATCAGAATCTGAGTAACCCGCAAAATTGAAGTCATCGTGTCTAGGGTACCACAAGCCGGTGCTTGGAAATCCTTTCAAATATCTCATGATACGTTTGACGGTGAGCAAGTGCGAATCTCTTGGATTGGACTGTTAACGGGCGCACAAGCAAGATAGATGATATCTAGTCGAGAAGCAGTGAGATACATCAAGGATCCGATCATGGAGTAGTATAAAGTTTTGTCAACTTTGACTCTAGTAAGATCTGGACAAATGTCGTGATTAGAAGCTAATGGGGTTGACGCTGGTTTAGCTCCTACCATATCGAATTTCTCCAATATGTCATGAACATACTTCGTCTGATAGATAAAGATACCATCAGACACCTAATCGACCTAAATTCCTAAAAAGAACTTCATCTCCCCCAGTGCGCTCATTTCAAATTTGCGCTTCATGACTTCTTCGAAGTCTTTACACAGCTTGTCATTTGTTGATCCGAAGATGATATTATCCACAAATATCCGTACAATAATCAAATGCCCATCCACTTCGTTTGTAAAGAGGGTAGAAGCTACGCTTCCTCTGATAAAGTCGTTGTCTATAAGATGTTGTGACAGTGTTTCGTACCAAGATCTCGGGGCTTGATGAAGACCATATAAGGCTTTGTTCAGAAGGTAGACTTTGTCTTTGTGCAGTGGATCGACAAACCCTAGTGGTTGGCCGACATACACCTCCTCTTTGACTTTTCCATACTGGAAAGCATATTTGACATCTAACTGGTACACCTTGAACCCTTTCCATGATGCAATGGCCAAGAATATGCGGATTGCTTCAAGACAGGTGACCGGGGCATATACTCGGTGTAATCTATCCCTTCCTGCTGATGGAAACCTTGAACCACAAGTCGAGCTTTGTTGCGCACTACAATACCTCTATCATCACGCTTGCACTTGAAGACCCATCTAGTGTTTATCTTTTTGTGATGATCTGGTAGGTCAACAATCTTCCGGACTCCAAGTTTCTGGAATTGAAGCAACAATTCTTGCATCGCGTCCACCCAGCTCTCTACCTTTAACGTGTCTTTCCATTTCCTGGGCTCAACCTGAGAAACAAAATAGCTATTAGAAAGTCTGGTTTGAAGTGGAGCAATACGAGTATAGAAACAACTTAGATTCTTGTTGATCTAATTGCGAGTTTACACTCCCATTTGTAAGATGCCTATAATATTCTCCGAAGGATGATAAGAAAGCGTCCTCGGCATCACTTCATTTGGAACATCTACTTGCGTTTGCAAATATGTGATGACTTTATCCATAACTGGTACAGACGAAGAAGCTTCATTTCTGACATTTGACTAATTAGCCTGTGTGTTCAAGAAGCTTTCAATCTGCTCAGATCCTTCATTGGAACTGGATCTACCATCATCGAAAGTTAGTTCCTGATCAGAGTCAGTATTTGGCTATTGCTGGGTAGATTATTCGGCAGTGTGGACAATGGGTACAGGGATAGAGTCTTGAAGAGTAGAGCTCGGACCTACATCAGCCATGCAAGACACATCTCACAGGTCGAAAGAATTCCACAAACCATCATAGTTAAACAACCATGGACCCCCATGTTTCTGCGTTGGCTTCGTATATCTTTGACAATCAACATGCTGCGCAAGAATAACCTGGTTTAGACTCGGCAAGAAGACACATTTTTTTGGAGTAGCATAACCCACGAAGAATCCTTCCAAGGATTTGGCACCAAATTTACCATCCGGGTCCAATACAATACACGGTGCTCCAAATGGCTCAAGAAATGCAAGGTTGGGCTTTCGCTAATTTAGTAACTCCATCTTGTTGTGAGGCTTAACTGTTAACACATTATTCAAGGTATAACACACTGACGCGACTGCTTCACTCCAGAAACTGATTGGTAATTTTGAATCGGCTAGCATAGTTCTTGCAGTCTCGATCAGTGTGCGATTCTTTCATTTAGCAACTCCATTTTGTTGTGGAGTATAGGAGCACTGAATTCATGAGGAATCCCCTTTTCATTGCAGAATTCGAGCATCCTCTTGGTCTTGAACTCTGTACCATTATCACTGTGGATTCTCTTGATTGGCAAGTAATAGAGGCTTTCGAGTTTTCTGAAGAGAATCATTAGAGTTTCAAATGTTTCATCTTTGCTCTCCAGAAAGAAAACCCATGAGAATCTTGAATAATCATCTGTAACAACAAGACAATATAGATCACCAGATATGCTTTTGACATTAACTGGTCTGAAAAAGATCCATATGTAGTCTCTCTAGTGGTAGCTTGATAGAATTCAACAGCTTTCGTGGGTGCGATTTCTTGTGATGCTTCCCCTATTTACAGCTCAAACAATTATCGGATAATTGAAAACTTTTCAGATTAACACCCTCCACTGGATCATTATGCACAAGAAAATTCCTCTTTTGCAGATGAATGTGCCCCATCTTTCTGTACTATAGTATCGACTCTTTCTCGGTAGCTTTGGAAACAAATCATTGAACTTTCTTCGATGTTGTTGATGCAACACTCATATCCATAACATAAAGATCATTTTCTCTTGGTGCACGCATCAGAATCCATTCCTCCGAATCTTGAAACCCGGTTTTAAGATCAAGCATTCTTTATCATTAAAGTGCGTGGTGAATTTCTTGTCACAAATCTGCGAAATGCTGAGTATATTGCTCTCAAGTTCCGTGATGTAGTTCACTTTATCAAATGAGACAACTCAATTCGTGAGAATTCCTTCACGGCAATCCTTCCTCCTTACGTTCCGGCAAAACCTAAATATCCTCTGCGGATAGCTTTAACGTCGTGTAACAACACAAGTATCACTGTCATATGCCTGGAAGCTCCACTATCCATTATCCATTTAGACATTATCAATCATGGGAGTCCCTGCACACATACAGAAGAAACTATTTAAACAACGAAACCCATGCCATCTTGGTCTTGGGTGGGTTCGGAATGTCGAATTTCGGACCTACTTTGTTTTTAACATTCTATTTAGGCTCGGTTTTGTGTGGAACAGAGGATTTTGGTTCTACCTTGGACGGTTTTACTTTTGCCACCCATTTTTGCGTTTTTAGATTTTCCTTTATAGCATGAAATTTAGAATCCATTTGTCGATATTTAGTTGATGTTTCACCAATTTCAAATTTTGAATAACGTTGAATAGTTGGTTTAACATTTTTGTAGGATTCATGTGTTCTTTTAAAAATTTGCTTAGGCACAATCATAGGTGCTATCTGTTTCTCGTCCTTGGTGAACCTTTTAGAATGAGAAACAGGTTTTGGAGATTCTTGTGAGGAATATCTTGCAATGTGCCCAACATTATGACATTTGTAACATGTTCTACTGTCTTTTCGAATAGAAGATTCCAGAACGGGTTTTCGATTCTCTTTCTCTTTCTTGAAATCATCATTCAATTGTGATCTGATGATTTCTTTTCTTTTCTCTATTGTTGTCCAAAAAACAAAGTTGGTTTTCTTGGTAAGATTAATTTTTGGGACTTGTTGTTCATTCGTTGCTTTTGGAAACCCAACCCTGCCCTATTATGTTCAGGATAATCTCTATTTTTATGATAGTAAGGTTGGTTGTCACATTTAGATTTAGAATAGAATGATGCATCGTGTTTATCTAAATCAGCATGACTTACCTCCACAAGCTTGAACAATTTATCAAAACGATCCAGATTCACGTTCTTGATGGGAAAGTCTTCATCAGAAAATAGTTTATTTGATCCTTTCATTTTATAAACTATGACATTTGGATCATTGTTTAAACTATCTTCCGATGTTTCAACATCAGACTCATATTTTTCAGATTCACTTTTTAAAACATTTTCTACCACAGTTTTAACCACCTCAGAGTCACATTCACTTTCAGAAGTTGTGTCAGTTACGTCAATGTTTGTAGGCAACTCATTTGATTGTTCAGTATTTAATTTTAGATTGAGTGCCTTTTCCACCCCTGCTGGCTTTTTACAAGCATAACTATTCCACATAGGGGGTGGAACACGATCGTAACTTGCACTCTTGTTTTCAACCTTTTCTGATTCTTCTTTGTTTTCAATTTTAGATAAAATATGATCAATGACATCAGAGCTTGTTGAATAACTAAGTAACAACTTATTAACCCATTCAGAGTCGATTCTTACCTTCTCAAGCTCACTCTTTAGCTCAGCGAGAGTGTTTAAGTGAATATTAATGGCCATTTGCTTATCCATTACTGTCGCTTTGAGCATCAAAAGTGTTGCGTCAGTTTCTCTTAGTGATTTTGTGTATTGTTTAACAGAGTTACTTAATTTGTCGTATGCTTCTTTAGTTGATTTGTAATCACTTGACAAATTATCTGTTAAACTTTTGAGCTTAGTATATCGTGTGTCTTTTACAACACATTCATTGCATGGCGCAGCACATTTCAGACATGGTTTTTCTACCACAACCTCACTTTTAGACTCATTTACCTCATTAACGTTTGCCATGCATGCCTTGCTGATGTTATCCGACAACTTCCCCATCTTTTTATCAATTCTCTCTTCATCAACCGTCTTCTTTTGTTATTCGCAAGATGATTGATGACTTGGTGCAAAATAACCTACAAAGTTTTCAACATATCGTTAGGCAGGAGGTGTTTAAAAGCACTGTTTAAAATTTTCTCCACTTCTGATGATGAGCGATAGTAATAATCATCTTCTGGTGCCTCATCAAAAGCTGCCTCCGATTCTTCTTCAGGTTCTTCGATTATCTCAGCAACCAAAGCCAAACTTTCATTCTTGGAAATATATTTGTTCCAGTTAATGCCCTCATCTTCTTAAGTTACCACTAGTGCATTGTCTTGGTTGGGGATGGTGGTAGATAGCCTCCGTGTAATAATCATCGGCAAATGGGTTCTGGTTCCCTTGAGCTTCTCTATTTGGATTTGTCGAATCCCAGTTTTCCATCCAAACTTGACAAGTTCTCTTTTCCTGTAATTTCCATGAAGCATTATGCGCGTCGAACAATAGATGCCATACACCACTTTATGTCGATGAACTCCATCTCCACTGGATCAATCTGGTCATAGTCCTCTCTGGTCATTTCAGAATTTCCAATCCTTCCTGCTACAAGACTATCATAAGTTTCGAGAACCGATGCTAATAGAGAAATGTGTTGCTTCACGGTTTTCTCATCGAAGTTTTGTGCATTCTCGAAATCCACTGCGATATTGCACTAAAGAACCTTTTGAGTAGGATTTGACTGACTGTTAATGTTGATTTGAGTAGTACTTGATCCATGTGACGACTATGGGCTTTGAGACGTGTGAGGATTAACTGTAGCAAATAATTGAAAGCCACTATTTTGGTTTGATGGTGAACTTGGCGTGCTGTAAGCGCTGAAGGCGGTCTGGATCTTTGGAGACTGAATTTGAGTAGAAGAATTGTTCTTGAAGTATAGATTAACATCTTGTTGAACTTGGACATTTTTGTTCTTCGCCATCTTTAGCATTTCAAGTTCATGTCCCTCCAGTCTTTCAATGAAGCGTGGTAATGAAAAATTACCATACTCGGTTCCATTATTCAAGATGGTCAAATACGTAGACCATTCGCCCTGCGGTAGAGAATCTGCTAACTTATCAACAAGTTCTTCGTTGGTCTTGATAATTCCTATTCTCTTCATTTGCACCACCAAATGACAGTATCTTTCGATCAATTGTTTCACTGTCTCTCCTTTAGTCAACGTAAAGATATCAAACTCTTTACTTAACAACGCCTGTTTACTCTTATGTAGTTGAGCACTTCCCTGGAACTTCAAACGAAGAGCATTCCACAATGATTGTGCATCATCATGGTGTTGTAATAACGCAAGAATATCTTCTTTGATAGATTGTTGCAGAATGTTCATCATTTTCTTTTCGTTTATGAACCTTTCCCTTTCAACATCCGAGAGTTGAGCTAGAGTCTTTTCGAGGCGATTTTCACCTACAGGAGCTTGATATTTTACTTCGATAGCGAACCAGCAAGTAAAGTGATTTGCCTAGACCCAATTCATAAATTGTTCGCTCTAGCTGTCGAAATCTTCTTGGTTCATTAACTTCGGCGGTTTGGTTATGGTACCCATCTCGTTTTCGAGATTCATGTTTTGAGCAGTTGTGGTCGTGACTGCAGATGTAGCGAATGCGTTGTAAAATTCTTTGGCCATTTTTCTGTAAAAATTCAAAAACACACTTTTCGAACAAACTGATTAGTGCGGAAAAATTCTTTCGTGCGGATAACAAAAACAATTCGTGCGACCCAGATCCATTCGTAAGAACCAGAAATTTGTATGGACCAGATGACAAAAAAAAGTAACTCGTGTGATCAATGAAATTGCTTGTACGGATGAACTTTCACTCGTACGAATGAGATGCTCATACGAGTGCCTAATTCGTATGGTCAGTTGTTCGTGCGAGTGGTCTCTCTACTCATCCGAAACAACTAAGTCTCCAACAAATGAATTTTACCGATTTTAACATGATTAAGCTCGATTTTAGATTTGAAATTGTTAAAGATTGTTTAGAATTGATTTTAACGGAATATCCTAGAATCCTAGTCCAATTTGTCCATAATTTCGTCCAAATTCGAGATCAGTTTCGGAGAAATGTAGAAGTAGAAAGCTGCAACAGTGAATCTGATCTGAAACAGTTGGTATCCTGCAGAACTTGACGTTTGTCAGAAGATCAGGCCTCAAGGCTCTGATACCACTTGTGAATGGCGGATCGGCTCCTCCAATGAGTAACAGGTCTGATCTAACTCAGCTAGCCGAGGCGGAATTCATTACTTGAGAGGATGACAAACGAACAAGAGAGAGATACTATTTAACTACTCTGAATTGTATTGAATGAGGTGCAAAGTACAGACGCGAGTAAACAAATCAGCAGGGCTTCGTGTACCAACTGAACTAACTGTCTTTAGCTCTGACCCAACACTCCTCTATTTATAGGTCGACATGACTCGCACTGGAGTGTGTGAAACAGAAGCTGTGACTCGTGCGAGTGGTTGCTTCGTACGAGTGACAGAGTGTCACTCGTACGAGCCAACTGACTCACTCGTACGAGTCAACTACAAAATCATATAAAACAAATAATAACATTTATACAAATGACGTTCAAGCCCTATATACAGTATCGACATATCCTAGACGTAGGCAATAGACATAACGCACCAACATCATAATTATTCTAGAATGACTATTACTGACCAGGAGCTAGAAAATTATGATAAAATAATGTATGGAAACCAAGTGATTACACTCCATGGGAACCTTACAAACCAAAGAATGCCAGACCAACTACTATTCCAAAGCCCATGAGTTTCGTTAAAAATATTTATCAAGAATGCTTGAATGAATCACTTGAAAATTTAGAACATGAAAAGGAGTCAATGAAGACTCCGTCAGAGGAATCCAAGGAAAATGCATCAACTTTTGAATCAATATTAACTGTTTTAGTCCATTTTAGAGCAGTGGCGGATCTAGAATATCTTCATAGGGTAATGTTTTAAAAAAAAGGTGTAACGAAATTGAAAAAGGTCAAAAAAATGTCAATTTTTTTCCAAAATTTACACTACCACCAGAGTGCTAACGGGTAGCGGAGCTACCCCTAATCATAATGTATGCCCGCCCCTGGTGTAGAGTCCACTACCCTTAATCATAAGGTATGTCCACCCCTGGTGTAGAGTAAGTGATAGTTGAGGAGCGGTCTGAAGTGGATGATGAACCACATCCAAATGATGCTGATGATTTGGATGTTTCTTTATGTGATAAACATGATATTTACGTTTGGAACTATGTTCAGTCCATGTTTTTGAGACTCGGGGTTTTTCTGAAGAGGTTGTTAAAACTGAACATTTAAATGCTGTGGTTTTTTAATCTGATTGGGATTTAACTATTTTATCAGAGAAGACTGAGCCATCTCATGATGAATTCGAAACATCTGTTTTGAGCGATTCAGACAACTATTCTATCATGCCTGAAACCTCGACTGTTGCTTCAGATTTCTCTGAACATTGTGAAGATGAAAATATTATTATGTCTGATTGTGTGAATAAACTTGTTGATAAACAGGAGTTTTTTGATAAATTTATCAGTTAGACTTAAGATTCTAGTGTATCAGATAATGAGCAATGTCTTTCCGATAGTCAAACTGTTTTTGACAAAAATTGCTCATCATCTGGAAGTCGAGAATTAGATGATCCTGAAAGCTTTGTGTCTAATGAAACAGTGTCTAAAGAAACTGATTCAGTCGTCTCCAAAAGCTAAGTTTTTGAAGAACATGTTTCAAATGAGACTAAGTCTACAGGATCCACTCCCGCAAAGAAAAGGCGATCACGAAAAACAAGAAAACAGCACAAAAAAAACTCAAGAGGAAGTTTCCTCAAATGTTGTTAATAAAAGTCAAAAGGAAAACCCACCTCAAAAGCTAACTAACCTTAGTTGAAAGGTAAAACTATCGATACTCACTCTTATGTTGATGATTGTGAGCAAGTTTCATCCAAGAGTAAATATGCACAAAAGAAATCAACACCTAGTGGAATGAAGAGCCCCAATCAGCTCCCAGAATATCACAAGCTGAAGTAAATGTCTTTTTATCGAAAAGACAAACTTGTTTCAATTGTCAAATTCCGAGGCACATAGCTAGAAATTGTGTTAATCATCCTCGCGTATCTTACCATTCAAGGAACACTTAACATCAGATGGCTTAGCACAATCAATGTCATGAACATCAATTCACTCTAGCCAAGCCTTCTGATGGAGACTGGAATCTAGCAAAGAAAATCAATCAAAAGTTTTCAAACACAAATGGTTCCCAAAATCAGTCTTAGAAATTAAACGCAACATTAACCAAATTTGTTTCAATCAACACTGATTCAAAAATCTGGAGACCCAAAATTCTTACTAGATCTCAGTCTTAGTGTTCACAATCGTCAAAGTCTACAACCTTTTCTTCTCACACATCCAACTCTACAAAAAATCATATGATATTTTGTGAGGTTTCACGAACGAAGGGTGATGATCAACGCATATCGAATATGGTCTGGGTTAAAGTTTCTCACTAATCCCGTTATGTGTGTAGGAACGACTATGGATGACTATCGTGAAACTTTGGTTTATCGACAGTGGTTATTCCAGGCACATGACAGGGGACATCTCGGAGTTGAACGACAACAAAATCTTCGTTGGCGGACTTGTCAACTTTGCAGGAGGAGAAACTAGAAGAATAACTATGAAGGGTATAGTAAAAAACGGAGTTCTTAGCTTCTCTGATGTCAGTTATGTTCCGGAACTCAAACGTAGTCTCTTGATCGTCTCTAAGATGTGCGATAAAGGTCTAGATGTTCTCTTCACAAAAGGAGGATACGTAAATTTAAAGCCAGGGATAGTGATACCGGAGGATTAGTACTTGCTTGAATCCCAACATTGTGGAAATTCTTATGTGCTTTACATGAACACTCAAATCAAGTTACCTGTTTGTTCTATGAAATCGCCAAACATGATGCTATGTGGTGGCATCGTCGTTTGGGTCCTCTGAACATGAACAATCTGAATCAACTAGCCAAATGAGGATTAGTCAGAAACTTACCCATTAAAGATTTTATGCATATCCAGAAATGTGAATCTTGTGCTCGTGGGAAACAACATTGTAAGCCTCATAAGTCCACGCTCATGCACACGACGTCTAAGTTACGGAACTGCTTCACATAGATCACTTTGTTCCTATTAATGTGCTAAGTTTCGGTGGGAAGGCTTATTTCTTGGTTATCAATGATGACTTCTCTCGCTTTACTTGGGTGTTTTTCTTGGAACAAAAGAGTGAAACTGCAAGTCTGGTAAAGAAATTTGTCACTCCATAGAGAACCAAGCAAACGAGCGAGTAAAAATCATTTGATGCGACAGTGCGACGGAGTTCAAGAATGTTGAGCTGAATAATTTTTGTGCCTTGAAAGGAATTGATCGTCAATATAGTGAAGCTCGAACTCCCCAACAAAACGAAGTTACCAAAAAACGCAATCGAACTTTCATTGAAGCTGCTCGTACGATGCTGATAGATTTTGGCCTTCCACTGATATTTTGGGTAGAAGCAGTGAACACCGCCTGCTATGTTCAAACTCATGTGCTTATTAACAAACATCATATGAAGACGTGTTATGAGATAGTTGAAGGACAGAAACCCTGTATACAACATTTCCGCACTTTTGGTTGTCCTTGTGTTCTCCTAACCATGGATGCCAAAGGTAAATTTGAAGCAAGAGGAGATCCATGCTATTTCATCGGCTATGGTAAACACACATCATATCGAGTATACAACAAGATCTAGAAGCAGATCATGGAGACGTACTACATGGATTGGCTAGAAGAAAATCCCAAAGATGCTCGAGTTGGACCTGATTGGTTATATGATTATTCCTCTTTGTTTAAGTCATTTAATATTCTATCTGATGTGATTATTACTACAGATGTCTCAAGTACAGTGATACCTATGCCCATTATTGCAGAAGATGATGTTGTGCAGCTACAAGACGCTTTCAAGAAACTTACTGTAGATCCACCGGGATTTCACGAAGTTGCTACTGGACCATATGATACTTCACCAACTCAAGAGCCGGTTCCTGAATCTACTACAATAGCTTCTCCTGATAATGCCACTCACAATGCTGACGCCTCCACACAGCAAACGACTATGGGTCCCTCAAATTCAAATATCCAAGGAGCTTCATTGTTTCTAGAGTCGATTCCGTCAGAATGCACTTTAGATCCACCAGTGATCAACAATGCTACTACATTAAATGAGGGGGGAGCAAACTGGGATAGTGTCAGGAAGTTTTTCAAATCTGCAACCAAACTTACAGGCTCCTTCTGTAGCAATTCCACAGTGTGTTTCGATAAACCATCCAATTGCAAACATTATTGGTCCTATAATTGCTAGTGTACAGACCCGCAGTATATCAGGAACCATTAACGCATGTTTATATTCATGCTTCATTTCACAATCTGAGTCTAAGAGCATTTGTGATGGGGGATCGACTCCTTGAATGAGCACCTGACCGATCTAACTCAACTAACAGAGGCGGCATTCATTGTTAGTGAGCTTGACAAACAAACAAGTGAGATCTACTGCTTAAATGCCTTCAATTGTATTGATATATGTGAACATGTACAAAGCAAGTAAACAGTTCAGCAGGGCTTCGCCACACCAGCAGGATTACCTAGTTCTGACGCAACACTCCTCTATTTATAGGTCGACATGACTCGTACAGGAAAGTGTGTAACACAGTGTGACTCGTGCGAGTGCTTGCCTCATACGAGTGACAAAGTGTCAATCGTAAGAGTTATATGACTTCACTCGTATAAGTCAGTTTCTAAACAAATAAAATATACATTAAGATAAACAAATTGACGTTCTAAGCCCTATATACTAAATCAAAATATCCTAGACGTAGGCAATAGACATTATCCACCAACAAACTCCCCCTTGGATGTTGCCGCAGTCTTGGATAGTCTTCAAAAATCTTCAAAAAATCTGACATTTAACGACCAAAGAAATGCTTCGGCGGCTTGCGACGCTCCTCAAAAGCTATCGGCGTTCGATCAGTAGCAGGAGGTCGGTTAACTGTATTGCCAAACCGAAAACTTCTTAGCGACGTAATACGTGCTCGCTCCGAAATTCTTTCTTCCTTCTTATCTTTCTTCCTTTGCTCAATCTCCTCCAGTTTCCTCCATGAAGTTTTCCATGCCGTGCTGGAATGAACGTCGTTGGCAAAACAGGCATTAACTATCTTCTGAAACTGGAGTGCTTGTTCTTTATCTCTCTCTTCAAAACAGATTTTGCTGTAGAACAAACATTCAATATCTTTATTCGAACAGTTGGCTAGCCACATTGGGTCTAGTACTCGAATGCCACGCCATAGCCCATGTATACGTTTGTGTGCTATGACAGCTTCAGTCAGCTCCTCTGTGATTTTCCAAGAATCATCTGGATGCACACATATGATAGATTCACCTATATTTGAATCGTAGTGCCACCATTTGAAGATCTTGAAGAAATCTTGTTCTGTCTTTATCAGATGCATATTCTTCATTACTTTCAGCCTCTTAACGATTAACATTAAGTCTTTATCTTATGTTACCATATCGATCTGCCACACCCTCAAATTCCACTTGTGGAGTTTTACCGCGAGGCGTGTGAACAAACCAGAATCTGAAACATTAGTACGTCGAACGACTCTATATGATTTGATAATACGTTTTCCGAAAATCATTTGTTTAACCATTCGTCGTAGATTTTATATTGTCTTAGTTAGTTACCAATGTTTAGCAGAAGCATTAGTTTTTAAAGTTGAGCGGAAGCATAAAGTAAAGTAACGGAACGGGCGCCAACATAAACGCCAAAACCAAAGAAAAACGCAAAACAATGTTTGTAAATGAGACTCGATAAAAGATGTCTTGATCAATGCAAGTGAGTGCACCTAGAGCTCCTAGCGTCCTGAGAAACATGTAAAGAAGCAAGTGTCAACATTAAAGATGAGTGAGTTCACAGGTTTTCATAAATTCGTTTGTTCGGTTATGAGTTTGTTTCCCCCGTTATCCCTAACCCAGGATAACGATTTAGTTCCATTATTCCCAACCCGGAATAATACCGATAGTTCCATTATTCCCTTACCGGAATAATAATGATGTTGGTTCCATTATTCCGAACCCGGAATAATAAAGTTGTTGTTTCCATTATCCTTAACCCGGGATAATATAGTTGTTGTTTCCATTATCCCCAACCCGGGATAATATAGTTGATTCGTAATTAAGTTCAATGTTAACATATATAGGTAGCTAGCCTAAAGTTATGTCACGTAAGTGTTTGCGATCGAAGCTGACTGTTGTGCCTCCGTGTTGCCAGGCCTATCACTGACCATGGCGAAGTTAGGCCAAATTATTCACCCGTTGACCATACCCGGTCGGCTAGCTCGGCTAGCGCGACTAGCTCGGATGGGGCTTGTCGGGCCCAGTAGTACTACTTATAATTTCCCTGCTATTAAAACCCAATACTAACGATCCGAGAGATTGTCGAGGACTTATGTGATATAGCTGCTTAGTGACCATAACGTTACATTAACATCAACTTAGTTACCGAATAGTTATGTGACGTTAATTTCGTATAACGTAAAGAGATTGAGTTTGAAGAGTGTATACATGTTTCTCCCCCTGTTGTTTAAAACCGGATAAAATTAGGGGCCGTGAACTCACCTTTAGTTGCTCGGTTAGTGTAACACAGAAGTTGCAAATGATGGGACCGCTAATTGCGTCCTAATAAACCAATTGATTCCAAGTCAGTGTGTGAACACACTAATACAAATACTACACATAATTTACGCACAAAATGATACACACAATCAAAATTCCTAATACTCAAACATGCATTCAAGTATCCTCATGTGAACATAGTAATCAAAACAATCTATCATGAACATAATCCAATCCATGCAACACTTTGGTGCACACATTCACAAGTTATCAAGTTTCAGCTTACATACTCATAATTCGGCTGTTTTCTAGGATTTTTATCTAATAGTTCCAACGTTCCAAAAATTCCAATTATTTTACAGCAGGTGACAATCATACTGTAGAAATTTATATAAATTTTTCAAGTCCTAATACTTTACCAATTATCCATAAATATTAACATACTAGGCTGCAGTCAGATTCATCGCTTTCTGACTGCAGTCCACGGAAGAATTTATTTAAAAATCACCGATCGTCCAATTAACAAAATTCCAGTGGGAGTCGCCCGGAAATTTCCATACCTAGTTGCTGTACAAATTTCATGATTCGACTCCCTACAGATTATAAAATCGAACTCGATAAACAACTAACAAAATTTCTGGATTTCCACAGTTTTAGTTACTGAACATAATTGGCCACTTAAAAATATCAAACGACTTCAGAAAAATATGAATCCAGCGCCATTAGATTCGTTATTGAAATCTCTACGTTTTAGACTTCAGAAAATCCGTTTTTTCGACAACTAATGACCGAGTTACAGCCAGTTGAAGTCGGCTGTAACTATCACTCAGCAACCTGTTTCAGTATTTTATCACCACTAATTCGCATAACCCGTCGATATAATGAACCTAGGCGATCAAGAACTGATTTTTCAAATCATAGATCAATACATATATCATATCCATGCAAACCCTAATCAATATCTCTAGTTTTTATAAACAAAACACACTTGCAAACTATGAGTTCCGAAAACAATCATACATGCAAACTATGATAAATCAGCCGATCAACCACATAATCACTACATTCAAACACATATAATCCGAATATGATCTTGCAAACATTTATAAATCCTAACCTTTAATAATGGTGAATAACGAACCGAGACTTGGACGGGACTGATTCGGATGTTCAAGCTAGATCACGACCGAAAGAATGAAAGGGATAAGCTGCTGTCGCGACCGAGAGATGATGTAGGGCTGATCAGATCGAGATGATGAAGGAAGAGGCTGCCGTCGGCTTCTTAGATATTAGGGTTTTTGTGTTGTGAAGGAAGCATGCATGTGTTGGTATATATAGGCGCAAGAGATGAAAGGGAAAAGGGAATGGGTTGCGGTTTGGGTTTGTTCTCGCGGCCGAAAGGACTTGGGTGGGTTGGTTTGGGTTTAAAACTTGGTCCTCAAGTTTGGTTCCTTGAGTTGCAAGAAAAGAAGCCGGCTCGTGTCGCGGTTCGGCTCGATTCGTTTATATATTTATTATATATATATACTTCGTAACTAAAACAATTCACGTTACCGAACATCACATATTCACCAACTCACAAACGTTTATACACATAGCACGTAGTTAGTTTGACAAGTTCACTAAATTATCGTAACTATTTCGAGCGTGCAAATTCAAGTCTCCGAATTAATAACCGTGAAGTAGTGCGTTTAAGTTATCCGAAAAACCGGGATGTCACATTATCCCCATGTTGAAAGAATTTTCGTCCCGAAAATTCAGTAAACGCGGTTTAGAATGCAGCGTACATGTTTAGAGTGCCACGCACAAAGAGTCAGTTCGTTAACGATGGTACGCGAAGTTACAAGAAGTTCCCAAATGCCATGCACAAAGATTCCCAAGTGCCATGCACAAGGATTTAGTTAACAATGGTACGCGAAATTCTGAGAAATTTCCAGGTTGTCACATCATCCCCATGTTGAAAGAATTTTCGTCGCGAAAATTTAGTTATTGGTATCGTTAGTTTGCTGCTCAGTTGCGAAGAGGTGTGGGTATTTGCTTTTCATTTGGTCCTCTCTTTCCGACGTGAACTCCGGTCCACGCTTAGAGTCCCAACGAACCTTAACGATCGGAATCTTGTTGTGCCTTCGAGTCTTGATCTCACGATCCATGATCTCGATAGGCTGTTCCACAAAGTGCAGTTGTTCATCCACTTGAATCTCATCCAATGGAATGACTAGAGTTTCATCTGATAGACACTTCTTCGGATTTGACACGTGAAATACGTTGTGAACTCTGCTGAGTTCGGCAGGAAGGTCTAATTGATAAGCTACAGGTCCAATACGTTTCAAGATTACAAACGGACCTACGTACCGTGGGTTTAGTTTGCCCCGTTTTCCAAAACGGATTACACCCTTCCATGGTGACACCTTTAGTAGGACGCGGTCGCCTACTTGAAATTCGAGCGGTTTGCGTCGTTGATCAGCGTAGCTTTTCTGTCGATCTCGTGCCGCTGCCATGCGGTTTCTGATTTGTACAATCTTTTCAGTAGCCTCAAGTATAAACTCAGGGCTTGTGAGTTGACTGTCACCGACTTCTGCCCAACAGACCGGTGATCTACATTTACGACCGTATAATGCCTCAAACGGTGCTGCCGAAATACTCGTATGATAACTGTTGTTATATGAGAATTCTACTAAAGGCAGGTGGATTTCCCAACTATTTCCAAAGTCTACTACGCATGCCCTAAGCATGTCTTCCAAGGTCTGTATGGTCCTTTCGCTTTGACCATCAGTCTGAGGGTGATAGGCTGTGCTCATATCTAAGCGTGTTCCCAACGCTTTCTGAAGTGACTGCCAAAAGTTGGATGTGAAGCGAGCATCTCTGTCTGAGATGATGGACGTTGGCACTCCGTACCGAGAAACTACTTCCTTAATGTAGATGCGAGTCAACTTCTCCATCTTATATGTTTCTTTAATAGCTAGGAAGTGTGCGGACTTAGTTAAACGATCCACATTCACCCAGATGGTATCGCAACCACCCAAAGTTCGCGGGAGTTTAGTGATGAAGTCCATCGAGATCTGATCCCATTTCCACACTGGGATCTCAGGTTGTTGGAGTAGCCCCGATGGCTTTTGATACTCTACCTTGACTTTTGCACAAGTCAAACACTTACTCACGTAGGTGGCTATATCAGCTTTCATGTTGGGCCACCAATACGCAGCTTTAAGGCCTTGATACATCTTATCCGAACCAGGATGGACAGAGTATCGGGATTTGTGAGCTTCATCCATGACTAGCTCTCTGAGGTTTCCGTAGAGAGGTACCCATATGCGATTCATGAAATACCGGGCTCCATTGGGTTTTACTTCCCAATCGCGTTCCATTTTTCCCACCGATTCGGCCTTGATGTTTTCCTCCTTAACTGCTTCTAACTGGGCGTCGCGTATTTGTTCGGGTAGCCCCGAATGAATAGTGAGTTGTAATGCTCGTACACGACGAGGTTTCAAGTGTTCCTTCCTACTGAAGGCATCAGCTACCACGTTAGCTTTACCCGGGTGATACCGAATGGCACACTCATAATCGTTTAAGAGTTCGACCCAGCGACGCTGTCGCATGTTCAACTCCTTCTGATCAAAGATGTGTTGAAGGCTCTTGTGGTCTGTGAAGATTGTGCACTTCGTTCCATAGAGGTAGTGTCTCCAAATCTTAAGTGCAAACACTACTGCTCCCAATTCCAGGTCATGTGTTGTGAAATTTTTCTCGTGAACCTTCAATTGTCGGGACGCATACGCGATGACCTTATCGCGTTGCATGAGTACGCATCCCAATCCCTGAATGGAAGCATTACAATATACTACAAAATCATCTGTCCCTTCCGGCAAGGACAGAATGGGTGCACTGCAAAGTTTCTGCTTTAGCAATTGAAATGCTGCTTCCTGCTTGTCACCCCAAGCATACTTGATGCCTCTCTGGGTGAGGGTAGTAAGCGGTTGTGCGATCTTTGAAAATCCCTCGATGAAACGTCTGTAGTAACCAGCCAAACCCAAAAATTGGCGGATCTCTTTAGGTGTCCTGGGTGCTTCGCAGTTTTTGATAGCTTCTATCTTGCCAGGGTCGACATGGATACCCTTTTCATTTACGATATGCCCGAGAAACTGAACTTCCCGAATCCAGAAATCACACTTCGAAAGCTTGGCATACAGTTTCTCATGTTGAAGTAATCCTAGCAGTAATCGTAGATGTTCAGCATGTTCTTCTTCACTTTTAGAGTAGATGAGTATGTCATCGATGAACACAATGACAAACTTGTCGAGTTATGGTTTACACACACGGTTCATGAGGTCCATGAACACCGCGGGTGCGTTGGTGAGACCGAAGGGCATGACCAAGAACTCATAATGGCCATACCGAGTACGAAATGCCGTCTTAGCGATATCCTCCTCCCTGACGCGTAGCTGGTGGTAACCGGACCGTAGATCAATCTTGGAGTAGTAGCTTGACCCTTGCAGTTGGTCGAAGAGATCATCGATGCGAGGTAACGGGTATCGGTTCTTGACAGTAACCTTGTTGAGTTCCCTGTAGTCGATGCACATGCGGAAGGTCCCGTCCTTCTTCTTGACAAAAAGGACTGGAGCTCCCCATGGCGAAGCGCTTGGTCGGATAAATCCCTTTTCTAACAGCTCCTGAAGTTGGGTAGACAGCTCCTGCAGCTCGGCTGGAGCTAGGCGGTATGGAGCCTTGGCGATAGGAGTTGCATGGTTCGCCAATTCGATTTCAAACTCCAATTGTCGATGGGGTGGAAGACCAGGTAATTCCTCTAGGAATACATCAGAAAAATCACGGACGACAGGGATGTCTTCTATACGTTTCTCGTCCTTAGGCTGTTCGTTAACCAGTGCGAGTAAAGCGAAGGAGTTCTTTCTCCGAAGATACTTCTGCGCTTGCATGTAAGAGATGATGTTTTTTACGGCGCCTGCCTTCTCGCCTTGCACCGTAAATATTTCGTCGTTAGAGAGCGGAATACGGATAGATTTTTCGAAGCAGAGAACTTCAGCTCGGACGTCGGATAGCCAGTCCATTCCGACTACCACGTCAAAACTACCCAGGGTAGTTGTCATCAGATCAATGGTAAAGGTGTGACCCGCGAGTTTGAGTTGACAGCCAGATACTATATGGGTCACGTCCACAGATTTACCATCGGCTAGTTCTATGATATAAGGGGTCTCTAAGGGTTTAGGCGTGAGATTTAGGTTCTTCCTAAAAGACTCAGATATAAAGCTCCTATCCGCACCCGTATCAAAAAGCACAGTAGCAAAATGTTCATTAAGGGGAAACTTACCGGTGACCACGTTCGAGTCGTTTCTGGCCTCTCCGCGGCCCAGCGTAAATGCGCGACCTTTGGCACCTCCTGTGCCACCATTTCCATTATTGTTGTTGTTATTGTTGTTGTTGTGGTTATTGTGGTTGTGGTTGTTCCCACCATTGTTGTTGTTGTTGTTACGGAGCTGTGGGCAGTCTCTTTTGAAGTGGGCAGTGCTACCACACTGATAGCATCCCTGGTTAACACCCTGTTGTGGGCCTTGGGGTTGATTTTGGTTTTGTCGAGACATGATTTCCCCACGACAATCCTTTGCCGCATGTCCTACCTTGCCACATCGTTGGCAGCGATTCCCGGCACAAGGGCCGTGATGATGAAGATTACAGCGGGTGCACTGCGGCTTTCGACCTACATAGCCGCTTGCGTTGTTGTTGTTGTTGTTCTTGGCGGGCTGATTTTGGTGACCCCGGTAGCTGTTGTAATGGTTGAACCGTTTCTGGTTCCCCTGTTGTGGCTGGGATGACGAAGACTGTCGAACAGACGAGTCTTCAAAGTTTCTTTTATTATCAGGGGCAACTTCAGTTGTACCCCGAGCTGGAAACTTCTTTTGTTCCACTGCCTTATCGGTGAGTTTGTGCGCCAATCGGATTGCTTGATGTTCAGTTGCAGGGTTACTAGCCATTACCATACCCTGAATCTCCGGAACCAGACCCCTAAGGTAGAACTCGAGTCGTTTCTCCACAGTGTTGGCCAGATCGGGACATAGAAATACCAAGTCATGATGTTTTGCTGTGTATGCTTCGATTTCAGATCCCACCATTTTGTGGTTCCATAAAGTTTGCTCCAACTGTTGCACTCTGTCTCGCGGACAATACTCTTCTTTGATTAGGGCCTTAAACTCGGCCCAGGCCATTGCATTTGCAGCAATAAGTCCACGCGTTTGGACTTGTGCATTCCACCAAGTTAGTGCCCCATCTTCCAGTGTTGAGGCTGCATACTTAACCTTGTTGGCCTCCAAACAGTTGCACATTTCAAATAGTGATTCAGATTTTTCGATCCAGCGGACCAGTCCTATGGGTCCTTCTGCCCCTGAGAATTTGCTTGGTTTCGCGTCGAGGAACATCTTGTAGGGGTTAAGACCCCTCCTGCTGCTGGTGGGTTTTGAACACCTGCCAGAGCAGCATTCACGTGTTCTTGGATCATTGCGGCTAATTCTTAAGGCGTCATGTTGAGATTTCCGTGACGTTCAGTTGCCATTTTAGATATAAGTAGAAAATAAATAGACTGAAGGAAAGTAAAAAAGAAAAATAAGCGAGACGTGTCAGTCTTCTACGTCTCCATCCCCCAAATCGCTATCGTTGCCGTCATCCTCCGCGGCGTTTCCAGCTTCTACAGCTGGGTCTTCCTCCTCTGGATCCTCCTCTGGATCCTCTACCGGCATTGGAGGGGCAGGTACTGGTGCAGGTGCCTGATTTTGTTCCAGTTCTTGAATTCTCCAGCTAGACTCAAAAACTCTGTCCTCTAGCCAGTCAGCCCTTAGCTGCTCAGCACGAAGATCTCTGGCTAAGGTGTTACGAGCTATCTTACTCGTATGCTGCTCTTCCTCGAGCGACTCAGTTTTACCTGTCAGTTGTCGTATCATCCATCCCTGTGCTAGGATGGTTTCATGCATTCTTTCTAGTTGTTCTTATTGCGTTCTTATCATATCTCTAAGTAGGTCGTTCCCTTACTTCTAACGAGTTAACCGGTTCGACCATCACAGCGATGGTCGGGCGTGAGGACGACTCCTCCCCTAGAGCGAGTCTTTTCCTAGCAGCTGAGCGTGTCTCCACGCCATAAGATGGTAAGGGTTCCACCATAGGTGCCTTTCCTGGCGCCCTTGGTTGCGTAAGTTTGTCGGATGAGATGAGGATGATGATGACATTGCCTTTAGGGTGTGTAGTTAGTTACGAGTTGCATTCGTTTCAATTATGCATTCATATTTCACATAACATAGTTGTGGTACATCACATAACAAGATATTACAGTTCGGTGCCAAACTACGTCTAGTGTCGTGTATTCAGCTATAGTTTAGGTCTACTTCTAATGCAAACTTGGTTCTCTATAGCTAGTGGCTCTGATACCAATCTGTCACACCCTCAATTTCCACTTGTGGAGTTTTACCGCGAGGCGTGTGAACAAACCAGAATCTGAAACACTAGTACGTCGAACGACTCTATATGATTTGATAATACGTTTTCCGAAAATCATTTGTTTAACCATTCGTCGTAGATTTTATATTGTCTTAGTTAGTTACCAATGTTTAGCGGAAGCATTAGTTTTTAAAGTTGAGCGGAAGCATAAAGTAAAGTAACGGAACGGGCGCCAACATAAACGCCAAAACCAAAGAAAAACCCAAAACAATGTTTGTAAATGAGACTCGATAAAAGATGTCTTGATCAATGCAAGTGAGTGCACCTAGAGCTCCTAGCGTCCTGAGAAACATGTAAAGAAACAAGTGTCAACATTATAGATGAGTGAGTTCACTGGTTTTCATAAATTCGTTTGTTCGGTTATGAGTTTGTTTCCCCCGTTATCCCTAACCCGGGATATCGATTTAGTTCCATTATTCCCAACCCGGAATAATACCGATAGTTCCATTATTCCTTAACCGGAATAATAATGATGTTGGTTCCATTATTCCAAACCCGGAATAATAAAGTTGTTGTTTCCATTATCCCTAACCCGGGATAATATAGTTGTTGTTTCCATTATCCCCAACCCGGGATAATGTAGTTGATTCATAATTAAGTTCAATGTTAACATATATAGGTAGCTAGCCTAAAGTTATGTCACGTAAGTGTTCGCGATCGAAGCTGACTGTTGTGCCTCCGTGTTGCCAGGCCTATCACTGACCATGGCGAAGTTAGGCCAAATTATTCACCGGTTGAGCATACCCGGTCGGCTAGCGCGACTAGCTCGAATGGGGCTTGTCGGGCCCAGTAGTACTACTTATAATTTCCCCGCTATTAAAACACAATACTAACGATCCGAGAGATTGTCGAGGACATATGTGATATAGCTGCTTAGTGACCATAACGTTACATTAACATCAACTTAGTTACCGAATAGTTATGTGACGTTAATTTCGTATAACGTAAAGAGATTGAGTTTGAAGAGTGTATACATGTTTCTCCCCCTGTTGTTTAAAACCGGATAAAATTAGGGGCCGTGAACTCACCTTTAGTTGCTCGGTTAGTGTAACACAGAAGTTGCAAATGATGGGACCGCTAATTGCGTCCTAATAAACCAATTGATTCCAAGTCAGTGTGTGAACACACTAATACAAATACTACACATAATTTACGCACAAAATGATACACACAATCAAAATTCCTAATACTCAAACATGCATGCAAGTATCCTCAGGTGAACATAGTAATCAAAACAATCTATCATGAACATAATCCAATCCATGCAACACTTTGGTGCACACATTCACAAGTTATCAAGTTTCAGCTTACATACTCATAATTCGGCTGTTTTCTAGGATTTTTATCTAATAGTTCCAACATTCCAAAAATTCCAATTATTTTACAGCAGGTGACAATCATACTGTAGAAATTTATATAAATTTTTCAAGTCCTAATACTTTACCAATTATCCATAAATATTAACATACTAGGCTGTAGTCAGATTCATCGCTTTCTGACTGCAGTCCAAGGAAGAATTTATTTAAAAATCACCGATCGTCCAATTAACAAAATTCCAGTGGGAGTTGCCCGGAAATTTCCATACCTAGTTGCTGTACAAATTTCATGATTCAACTCCCTACAGATTATAAAATCAATCTCGATAAACAACTAACAAAATTTCAGGATTTCCACAGTTTTAGTTACTGAACTTAATTGGCCACTTAAAAATATCAAACGACTTCAGAAAAATATGAATCCAGCGCCATTAGATTCGTTATTGAAATCTCTACGTTTTAGACTTCAGAAAATCCGTTTTTCGACAACTAATGACCGAGTTACAGCCAGTTGAAGTCGGCTGTAACTATCACTCAGCAACCTGTTTCAGCATTTTATCACCACTAATTCGCATAACCCGTCGATATAATGAACCTAGGCGATCAAGAACTGATTTTTCAAATCATAGATCAATACATATATCATATCCATGCAAACCCTAATCAATATCTCTAGTTTTTATAAACAAAACACACTTGCAAACTATGAGTTCCGAAAACAATCATACATGCAAACTATGATAAATCAGCCGATCAACAACATAATCACTACATTCAAACACATATAATCCGAATATGATCTTGCAGACAATTATAAATCCTAACCTTTAATAATGGTGAATAAATAACCGAGACTTGGACGGGACTGATTCGGATGTTCAAGCTAGATCACGACCGAAAGAATGAAAGGGATAAGCTGCTGTCGTGACCGAGAGATGATGTAGGGCTGATCAGATCGAGATGATGAAGGAAGAGGCTGCCGTCGGCTTCTTAGATATTAGGGTTTTTGTGTTGTGAAGGAAGCATGCATGTGTTGGTATATATAGGCGCAAGAGATGAAAGGGAAAAAGGAATGGGTTGCGGTTTGGGTGTGTTCTCGCGGCCGAAGGGACTTGGGTGGGTTGGTTTGGGTTTAAAACTTGGTCCTCAAGTTTGGTTCCTTGAGTCGCAAGAAAAGAAGCCGGCTCGTGTCGCGGTTCTGCTCGATTCGTTTATATATTTATTATATATATATATACTTCGTAACTAAAACAATTCACGTAACCGAACATCACATATTCACCAACTCACAAACGTTTATACACATAGCACGTAGTTAGTTTGACAAGTTCACTAAATTATCGTAACTATTTCGAGCGTGCAAATTCAAGTCTCCGAATTAATAACCGTGAAGTAGTGCGTTTAAGTTATCCAAAAAACCGGGATGTCACATTATCCCCATGTTGAAAGAAGTTTCGTCCCGAAAATTGAGTAAACACGGTTTAGAATGCAGCGTACATGTTTAGAGTGCCACGCACAAAGAGTCATTTCGTTAACGATGGTACGCGAAGTTACAAGAAGTTCCCAAATGCCATGCACAAAGATTCCCAAGTGCCATGCACAAGGATTTAGTTAACAATGGTACGCGAAATTCAGAGAAATTTCCAGGTTGTCACACGATCTTTGTAATTCTCTTCGGGAAATGAGGCTTCAATGTGTGTAAATCCGTGCGTAGCTTCAAGCTTGATCAATATCCATAACCATTGGTCGTGAAACTTCATCTTCAGATTAATCATCTCTGTTTGCACGAGCTCTTTTATATCCCAATACGGAAAGGACTTGATATCGCTCAAGTATTTAAAATACTGGATCCCAAACTCCCTATTAATAGCATAAAGATTAAGCTCCTCGATCCATCCCCAACTAATTATATCCCCTAGTGAAATATCTGCATCACGCGTAAAGAACGCTAAGGGACGTTTAAACTTTCACTCAGCTAGTGTAATTTTGAACCACCGCTTCCTCATCTCCGTAATTTCTTCAGAAGACATTTGTTGAGGACCGGTTCCTTATTTAACAGCTTCTTCAACTTTTTGTTTCAAAAGATCATCACTTTCAGTTGCAAGTAACTCGCTAAAAGATGGGGAGTCATTTGTACCCTTATCAGTAAGATTTGTAACATCTTCATCAGAATCATCCTCCATGACAACTCTATCATAATTATCCACATCAACAACATGCTCGAAGACATAATCAACTAGCTTGAAAGCACTAATATCATTCAGCTTGTCTTCAAAATCGAACACAAATTCTTCTTCGTTCATTCCCAGCATTTCAGTTATCTCTTCTTTAGTGTAGCTGTGAATGTAATCTCCTTCACCAACATCGTGCTCAAGATATAAAATCTTTGGCTTTGGCGTGACAGGAACGGTAGATATATCGGTTACCGTGAGAATTCCTGCCTGCTGAGCACCTTTTGAACCTTCAGTTCTTCCCGGATCTCTATCTTCCTCAACTTAACTCACTAAATCATCCAGGTAAGCAGAATAATCAAAATCATCATTCACTTTAGCTTTTGTTACACGGATACCAGATCCTCCGATATCATCATCACCACCACCATTATCATCATGGTCGGACTTGTCAGAAAAAATATCAAAATCATCTAAGTCTTCAGCCTCTTTTTCAGATTCTTCGACAAAGTCATCAACCTCAGCTTCAATCTCTCTCTCTAACTTCCTCTTTTGTAGCCATTCACGATGCCTTGCTGAAAGGTTTGTCGTGTCGATATCAACATCTTTTGGCTTACCCACCAATACGAACTTTTCTGAGACCGAATACACCACAATATCAGTCATTACTAGCGTAGATTCTGCTTCTGGCTCAGTTGTAACATTTACAGGATCCTCACAACTTTCGGTTTGCCTTTGCCTTGCGCGTCAGATAATTATTTAGCAAGACGCTCGCGCTGTGTAACCTGTTCTCGTGCTTAAGCTCTTTCAATCTCGTCAATCTCAGCAGCAACATTAATACCAAGCTTCTTAGTAAGTATCTTTTCAACTAGATTCATTCTTCTTTGGCTCGTGAGACGTTCTTCTTTGTATTCAACCATGCTAATCCTTAAACGCTCATTTTCAGATACAATACTAGCTAACATAGTTTCGGGCTGCTGTTTGTCTTCGTTTAAAACATTGAGTTGTTCCTGCAGTTCTGCAATCTTGACCGTGTTTAACATGACCTGCTTCTGTAATTCTTCAACACGTGGGTCGTTAAACATGTCAGCAGTAAAATCTTCACCCCCTGGTATGTCACCAAATTCAAAGTCAAAATCGAAATGGGGTTGAGACTGTGAGGGTTGTGGCGTCGGCTACGGTGGTGGTTGTGGTGCTTGTTGCTGTGGTGGAGACGGTGGTGGTTGTGATGTTTGTTGACGAGCCGGTGATGGTGGTGTAGGTGGAGTCGGCTCAACATGCATTTCTTCTACAGTCTGCTTCTGCACTTTTTCCTTTGATTTGTCTTTAGGAGAATCAGCTTCTCATTGCCGATCTTTTGAGATGTTCAGTTTTCTTCTTAGCTGGTTTGCGCACAGGAGTATCATGGTCAAAACCCGAAGGTATATATGTCGAATCATCTTCACCTGTCGCTTTACGTCTGTTTTCTTCAACTTTCTCTACAGTTCGGCTAAACGTTCTTTCTCTATCCCTTTGGCTCTGATTTGTCAATCAGTCTCGAGCTTTCTGATGCTTTTTGTTTCTTCTAAGGGGTAGAAGAGGAAGATGTTGACGTTGGCATTCTCTTGGTTCCCTTACCTCTTTCTTTTACAAACCAAGTGCTTCGCTTCGCAATAAAACCATCAAGCACTGTAAGCTCTTCATTCTCATCATCACTATCTTCTTTTCTCCACTTTCCTAGTACTGGAGCGATATAATCTTTGTCAATAATTGCTCCAAACACCGGTTTTGCGTTAGGAAATGTCTTGAGATGTAAATTCATTTTCTTCAGTGTTGAGACATCCATATGCAATAATTTCAGTACATCATCCTTATTTTTCATCAGGTTGGGGTGCAAATGATCTAGTAGCATTTGGATAAACCATGGGTACAGCAAAAACTTCTCTCGCTGTGTATTCTGGACCATTTGAGAAAATATCACCTTCGAAAAGTTGTACGATAGGTTCAGAACGAGTGTTGTGATCATGCACATCTGGTAATCAACTAAGTCGTCAAACCACCTTTTCGATGACTAAGTGTATGACACAATGAGCGATGTATCTTAATGGCACACTTAGGTTAGCCTTCTTACATGGAGCAACATTTACGAATCCGGCATAACCCATATGATAAAAACATCCCTTCACCATATATTCTGAAAATCCTGTTGGATCATCTTCGTGTTAGTTGAATTCCAGCACTTGTCTGATCAAGTCTTTGGTGATCTTAACCTGAATATCTTCATCTTTAATCTTTACGGCCGATACAATTGCATTCTCCTCTGCATCATATTCTGCTGCGTTCTAGAAATACTTAATATGTGAGCGATAAGCTACATGACGATTCGTAAGAACCTTCGTAATCGGAATACTGCCCAAAAAATCTAGAACTTCCTGACAAGCAGCAATTTTTGTAATAGACTAATCCAGAAGACAACATATATTGTGGAACGGTGAAAAAGACAATTTCTTGACCTGCACGAATAGACATTTCAATACTGAGAATTTTTCTCAAAAAATTCCAACTTTGATC
The DNA here is from genome assembly GCA_947069175.1 of Scalesia atractyloides. Taxonomy (NCBI): domain Eukaryota; kingdom Viridiplantae; phylum Streptophyta; class Magnoliopsida; order Asterales; family Asteraceae; genus Scalesia; species Scalesia atractyloides. The sequence continues at coordinate 44,417,014 of CAMTDV010000008.1, read as the reverse complement.
CACTCGTACGAATCATCATTCGTACAAGTCATACATTTAAACAACTTTCAAGTTTGGGTCAAAACATCACTCGTATGACTCACTACTTTGTACGAATGACAAAAATACTTAGAAAATTTTCAATAATTTTGACCAAACTGCTTCATACGAATGATGCTTCGTACGAATCATCAAGATTCAACAATTAAGGATCCTACTCGTATCAATACTCACTCGTATGATTGAAAATGATAAACATACTTTTGAAAACCTTGTTCGTACGAATGAATACTTGTACAAATTGTGAACCATACCAAATAACACCTACTTAAACTGAACTTAAAACGTGTAGTTTTTAACAAATTCAAGGTTGATTTATAGGTTAATAGGGCCAATTTTTACGTTTTTAAGTTCAATTTTATGTTTTACCGGTCCAATTTCCCTAAATCTACGTTTTACGTCTATTTGTTCAAATTTGGCATTATAACGGTTTAAAACGAGCATTAGTACCTTTCCCATTGCAAGAGGTGTGTGAATCAACCTTCCCCATGTATCGGTACGTGGTATAAGTCAAGAAAATGAAGTAAAAGAACTGGTTTGACAAAAGTTTCTCTTAACCGCACAGAGTCAATAGTCTGACTAGTGCGAATGAGTGACCCTTTTATACTCATTCAGTAGTCATTCGTACGAGCAATAGCTCGTGCGAATGAGTACTTATGTCACTCGTACGAGTCAGTTCTGACACTTGTTAAACTTTTAGAATTTTTATTTTTATGATATTTTATCTGTTTAATAACCCACTCAGTTAACCAAGTCCAAGTTAATGACATTGGTTAACCATTGTTTAACCAAAACAGATTTATTTCAAAATGTAAAGTTTCAAATTAATGAACTTTGTTGACGTTCAGGAAACTATTCTTTTCAAGATTAGCTCCCAACCGGTGGACTTCAACTTTCTTCTAGCAATGGTCGCTTTGACTTGAACGAACGGTGTTTTCATCATTGGTAGACTTTAAAAACTAAGATAAATGCTAAAAGCTTAAAATCTTTTTATGATTTTTCTGAAAAGAAATAATAAGTAAAGATGTATATACAAACACATTTTTGTGAGTTTTGTGTTTAGAGGATCATATCAGATATTTAGATAAATCACAAGTACCATTGACCTTGGTAGTATCATTAAGTTCTTAAGCAAATTTACCTAGATTGCAATATATTTATCCACTTAAACTTATTCACGTTTCTCAATTGTTTCAAGATATGTTAGGTAATATTATGGAACATGAAGTAACTGTGTTTCCTATCTTAGAATATACTCCCGTATCGAAATTCCCAGAATATCATTTCATAGGTGAATATGTAGGCCCTAATCCCTATGGATCATCACAAAATCGTCTATCCAATCTAGAGTGAAGAATCCCCTAGATCAGATTTCACTGAAAACCGAACAAGAACAAGAACACAATTACTTTCAAACTGTTTTCTACTGATTATCTAACACAAGTATTTCAATCAATTCAAGACTCTCTCTCTCTCTCTCTCAATTCTCTTTGAAGTAATTCTCTAAGCAACTGAACAAGTAACTAAACCAGCAACCTAAACCATAATACAAACCTCTCTATATATAGAGATGGGTTATGCAACTTGGCTAGGGTTTCACCATATGCGTTATGTTGTCAGGTTTAGCCCAATTACTTCTAATTAACTAATACAAAACTAAACCCGCTAACCGTTTATCATTTTACTAATTACAAGATATCCAAAGAACAAATCTAAGTTTTTGTCACAAATATGCACCAACAGATGAAGGCTCCCTATATCCAATTGATATCTGTAAATGGGGTGAATTGCGAGACCTTGAGAGCTCAAGTTAGTATTTCCATACACACAAAGAGATGAAGGCTCGTCTTTTGGTGGTGTTCCATTAAGGAATCTTTTCAACTGCAAATGTCACAAAGTTTATTACATAATCATTTTTATGCAGCTTTTGTAGGCGAAAAATACGTAAAGTATTATGCAAGTTCTAGGCCATTGTTGACGCAAAATCAGAAGAACTCGGTTAGTACCCTAGATATCGATTAAATATAAAAACCTAGTATCACAGAATATGGCATTCTCTCAAACGAAATTTTGGAGTACTAAGTCTATATATCCGAGAGATGTTAACCCACAAGTTACTCAGTTTTTCTTTTTAGATTTATCTATTGAAAAACAATTTACTGAACGATTGAAGCCTATTGACACATCTTCAGTAAGACCTGTTTTATTACTTGTATAAACATTCCATATCTTTAGTATACTGTGATTGTCATGTTGATGTACTATGATCTCCCTGTTTCACAAAAACTCTTTTTGACTTTTATAATGTTTTCATATTTTTCAAAACTTTCTCCTCCTAAAATCAAAAACACATTTTTGGATTTTCAAGAAAAATTTTTACAGAAAACATGTCATGCCAATGAGAATCACGTCAAGTCCTCGTCATCCTCAAACTCAACCTCATGAATATCCCCTGATGCCAGATTTCTTAAACTATTTAATTTTAAAATATTTTTAAATCTTTAACGATCAAATGCTTTGGTATAAAAACCTACTATTTGGTCATCAGTGTGGATTTTTTCAATTCTAACCAATTTTTCTCGTAGCAGTCACAAATAAAGTGGTGTCGAATCTCAATATGTTTAGTACGTGAGTGTTGACATGAGTTTTTAGTGATATCAATAGCAACCTGATTATCTACATATATGGGCATGTCAAGAAATAGCAGTCTGAAGTCTCTCATCTGCTGTTGAATCCAAAGAATCTGGGAACAACAGTTGGATGCTGAAACGTATTCAGCTTCACAGGTAGAAAGAGCGACCGTGGTCTGTTTCTTGCATTTTCACGTTACCAAACGGGTTCCAAAGAACTAACAACCAGCCGTCGTAGATTTGGCATTGAGTTTGCAGCAACCGAAATCAGTTTCCGAGTAACCCGCAAGATTGAAGTCGTCGTGTCGAGGATACCACAAGCCGGTGCTTGGACATCCTTTCAAATATCTCATGATACGCTTGACGGCTAGCAAGTGCAAATCTCTTGGACTGGACTGAAAACGGGTTCACAGGTATGTAGGATACATGATATCAGGACGTGAAGTTGTTAGATACATCAAGGATCCGATCATGGAGCGATATAATGTTTCATCAACTTTGACTCCATGAATGTCTGGACAATGCCGTGAGTTGGAGCTAATGGGTAGATGTTGGTTTAGTTCCTATCATATCAAATTTCTCCAATATGTCATGAACATACTTCGTCTAATGGATGAAGATACCATCAGGAAATTGATCTACCTGAAGTCCTAAAAAGAACTTCATCTCCCCATCGCACTCATTTCGAACTTCTTCTTCATGACTTCTTTGAAGTCTTTGCATAGCTTATCATTGTTGAACCGAAGATGATATCATCCACATATATTTTAACAATAATCAGATGACCATCCACTTGCTTGGTAAAGATGGTAGAATCTACAATTCCTCTGAGAAAGCCATTGTCAAGAAGATGTCTTGAAAGCGTTTCATACCAAGCTCTCAGGGCTTGGTGTAGACCATATAAGGCTTTGTTCTGGTGGTAGACTTTATCTTTGTGTATCGGATTGACAAACCCTGGTGGTTGGCTGATATACACCTCCTCTTTAACTTTTCCGTACAGGAAAGCAGATTTGACATCCAACTGGTACACCTTCAAACATTTCCAAGAGGCGAAGGACAAGAATACACGGATTGCTTCGAGACGAGAGATCTGGTAGGTCAACAAACTTTTTGTGATGATCTGGTAGGTCAACAAACTTCAAGACTCCTAGCTTCTAGAATTGAAGCAATTTCTCATGCATTGCCTCCATCAAACTCTCTTGTTTTAACGTGTCTCTCCAGTTCCCAGGTTCAACCTGTGAAATAAAACAACTGTAAGAAATTCGGGTTTGTAATGGAGCAATGCGGGTATAAAAACAGCTTAGATCATTATTGATCTGATTGCGAGTTTACACTCTAGTTTCTAAGCTGCCTATGAGATTCTCCGAAGGGTGATATGAAAATGTCCTCGACATCACTTCACTAGGAACATCCACTTGAGTTTGCAAATTCTTGATCACCTCATCAATAACCGGAGCAGAAGATGTAGCTTCGTTCCTGACATTTGATTGATCAGCTTGAGTATTCAAGAATCTTTCAATATGTTCAGATCCTTCATCAAAACTAGATCCTCCATAATCAAAAGTTGGTTCTTGATCGGAGTCAGCATTAGGTGGTTGTTGTGAAGATGAGTCAGCAGTGTTCAGAATTGGTACAGTTACGGATTCTTGAAGAGTAGTGCTCGGACCTACATCAGAAGTGTTGACAGGAAGTGACGGGGAAATCACCAACGGTCTAGTAAGTTGCTCTTGATTAAAGATTTGATGTTGTTGAAAGAGCATAACAAGTTCTTCTTCAGATGGCATATCTGGTAGGTCGAAAGAATTCTACAAACCTTCGTAGTTCAACAGCCATGGATCCCCAGGTTTCTATGTAGGCGTAGTATAACGTTGACAATCAACATGCTGTGCAGGAACAAACTGGTTTAGGCTCGGCAAGAAGACACACTTTTGTGGAGTAGCATAACCAACGAAAAATCCTTCCAAGGATTTGGCTCCAAATTTACCATCTGGGTCCAATACAGTACACGGTGATCAAAAAGGCTCAAGAAATGCAAGGTTAGGCTTTCGTTGATTTAGCAGCTCAAAACAAGTCTTGTTGTGAGGCTTGACTGTTAACACACGATTGAGGGTATAACACACTGAGGTGACTGCTTCACTCTAGAAACTAATTGGCAATTTCAAATCGGAGAGCATGGTTCTGCTAGTCTCAATCAGTGTGCGATTCTTATGTTCAGCAACTCCATTTTGTTGAGGAGTATAAGGGGCGCCGAATTCGTGAAAAATCCCCTTTTCGTTGCAGAATTCGAGCATCCTTTTGTTCTTGAACTCCGTACCATTGTCACTGCGGATTCTCTTGATTGGTAGATGATACAAGTTTTCAAGCTTCCTGAAGAGAATCATTAGACTTTCAAACGTTTCATCTTTGCTCTCAAAAAAGAAAACCCATGAGAACCTTGAGAAATCATCCGTACCAACAAGGCAATATAGATCTCCAAAAATGCTTTTGACGTTTATAGGTCCAAAAAGATCCATATGAAGCCTCTCTAGTGGTAGCTTGATAGAATTGAGAAGCTTTCTTGGGTGTGAATTTCTTGTGCTGTTTCCCCTTCTTACAGCTCAGACAATCATCAAATAACTAAAAATTTTTCAGATTAACACCCTCCACTAGGTTGTTGTGCACTAGATAATTCATCTTTCTCAGATGAATGTGCCCTTTTCCTATGCCATAGAATAGACACTTTCTCGGTTGCTTTAGAAACAAAGCACTGAACATTCTTTGATGTTGTAGATGTGACACTCATATCAAGGACATAAAGATCATTCTCTCTCGGAGCACGCATAAGAATCCATTCCTCAGGAATCTTAAGTCCCGGCTTTAGAATCAAGCATTCTTTGTCGTTGAAGTGAGTAGTAAACTTTTTGTCACAAATTTGTGAAATACTCAGCAGATTGTTCTCTAGCTCCGCAATGTAGTTCACTTTGTTAAATGAAACCACTCCATTGGTAAGAATACCTTCTCCAATGATTCTCCCACCTTATGTTCCCGCAAAACCTACGTAACCTCCTCGGATAGCTTTAATGCCGTGTAACAACGCAAGCATCCCAGTCATATGTCGGGAAGCTCCACTATCCATAATCCATTTTGACATGATCGATCGCGGGCCCCTTCATCTTTTCCCTTTTTGAGTAAAACTTTGAATCCTTTTTACTTTACACTTTTTGGTGGAAGTTTCACCAATTTCAAATTTAGAATTCGATTGAATCATTGATTTAACATTTTTGTGAGATTCATTGTTTCTTTTCAAACTTTGTTTTGGTACAACCATGGGTGTCTTTTATTTCACATCTTTGGTAGATCTGATCGAGTTAGAAACTGGTTTTGGATGTTTTTGTAAGCAATATCGTGCAATATGCCCGACATTTTTACACTTTTTGCATGTCCTGTTGTCCTTTTAAACAGAGGAATCCAACACTTGTTTTCTACTTTCTTTTTCTTTCTTGAACGGATCATTCGATTGTGTACCAATGATCTCCTTTTCTTTTTCTATCGTTATCCCAAAAACAAATTTGATTTTCTTTGTAAAGTTTAGCTTTTGGGACTTGTTGTTCATTCTTAGCTTTTGAAAACCCAAACCAGCCCTCCTATTCTCAGGATTATCTCTATTTCTTTGATGGTAGGGTTTGTTAACACTTTTTGATTTAGAGTAAAATGATACATCACATTTTTCTAAATCATAATGGCTTACCTCAACAAGCTTGAACAACTTATCGACACGATCCAGATTGACATTCTGGATTGGAAAATCTTCATCAGAATATAGTTTATCAGATCCATGCATTTTATAGACAATAACGTTTCAACATCCGATTCAGATTTCTCAGATTCACTCTATAAAACACTTTCAACCACCGTTTTAACCACCTCAGAATCACATTCATTTTCAGATTTTGTGTAGGTTACATCAATGTTCCTAGGCAGCTCGTTTGACTGTTCAGTTTTCAATTTCAAGTTGAGCACCTTTTCCACCCCAGTTTGTTTTTTAGCATAACTATTCCACATGGTGGTGGAACACGATCGTAACTTGCACTTTTGTTTTCATAAATTTTAGATTCTTCTTTGCTTTCGATCTTGGGTAGAATCCGTTCCGCTTCAATTTTCATTTTCTCAAGTTCACTTTTTAGATCAGCGATTGTGTTAAAATGATTGTTAATGGCCATCTGTTTGTCCATCACAATCGCTTTAAGCATAGAAAGTGTCCCGTCATTTTCTCTCAGCAGTTTTTCATATTTTTTAACATATTTGCTTAATTTGTCATAAGCTTCTTTTGTGTCTTTATAGTCACATGACAAATTATCTGTTAGACATTTGAGCTCATTGTATCATGTGTCTTTTACAACACATTCATTGCATGGCTCTACACATTTCAAACATGGTTTTTCTATCACATACTCACTTTTTGACACATTTACCTCGTTCACATTTTCCATACACGCTTTGTTGATCTCATCATTTGGTTTTTCCAACTCTACATCAACTCTCTTCGCTTCAACTTCCGGCTTCTTATTTTCTTCACAAAATGATCGATGGCTTGGCTCAGAGTAACCTGAAAAAGTTTTAAGAATATCATTAGGCAGGAGATGTTTAAAAGCACTGTTTAATATTTCCTCTTCTTCTGACAATGTGTGATAATAATCTTTGGGAGATTCGTCAAAAGATGCCTCTGAATAATCTTCAGGTTCTTCGGTGATCTCTACGACCAACGCCAAACTTTGAAAAGCGCTTTATCTTTGAATTCTTTTCGTTTATCTTCAATTTGCACCATTCTTGTTCTTGGCTGAGGACGATGATAGATGGCTTTCTTATAGTAGTCGTCGACAAATGGGTTTTGATTAGCATGAGCTTCTCTGTTTGGACATTCTCGTTTTAAATGCCCCTTTTCACGACACTTGAAACATGTGACCTTTGATTTGTCCAAGTTTTCCATCTAATCCTCCCAAGTTCTTTTTCCCGGGGATTTCCATGAAGCGTTGTGCTCATCTAACCATAGATGCCATACACCATTTGATGTCGATCAACTCCATCTCGACCGGATCAATCTGATCATAGTCTTCTCTGGTCATCTCTGAATTTCCAATTTTGCGTGCTACTAGAATGTTATAAGATTCAAGAACCGAAGCTAATATTGACATATGTTGCTTGGCAGTGTTCTTGTTGAAGTTTTGTGCATTCTGGAAATCAAAAGCGCTGTTGCATTTTAGCACTCTTTAAGTAGAATTTGATTGATTGTTCTGGTTGATCTGGGGATTGCTCGAACCATGTGATGACTGTGGGCTTTGAGGTATGTTTGCGTTGACCGTAGCAAAGGATTGAAAACCACTGTGTTGATTTGACGGTGGGCTCGGTGAGTTGTAAGTGCTAAAGGAAGTTTGGATCTTTGGAGACTGTATCTGAGTAGCAGAACTTCCTTTGAAATACAGATTTACCTCTTGTTGCATTTAGGCACCTTTGTCCTTCGCCATTTTTTGCATCTCAAGTTTGTGTCCCTCCAATCTCTTAATGAATCGTGGTGATGAGAAATTACCATATCAGGTTCCATTCTTCAAAATGGTCAGGTAGGTAGACCATTCGCCTGGTGTTAAGGAATCTGCGAGTTTATCAACTAATTCTTCATTTGTCTTTATTTTTCCCATTTGCTTCATTTGCACAATCGGATGATATTATCTTTCAATCAGTTGTTTTACTGTCTCTCCTTTGATCAAAGTAAAAATGTCAAATTCTTTACTCAACAACGCCCTCTTTCCTTTTCGCAACTGTGCACTTTCCTGGAATTTCAATCGAAGAGCATTCCATAATGATTGTCTGCCATCATCATGTTGTAATAGCGCCAATATGTCTTCCTTGATGGCTTGTTGTAAAATGTTCATCATTTTCTTCTCATTCATGAACTTCTCTCTTTCAAAATCTAAGAGTTGAGCCAATGTCTTTTCGAGACCGTTTTCTCCAATAGGAGATTGATACTTTTCTTCAATAGCAAACGAGCAGGTAAAATGATTCGTCTGAACCGAATTCATACAACGTTCGCTCCAACTGTCAAAGTCTTCAAGGTTCATCAACTTTGGCGGCTTCGTCATCGTACCTATCTCATTTTCGAGGTTCATGTTTTGAGTTGCGGTAGTTGTGACCGCTGATGTAGCAAATGCATTATAAAACGCTTCTGCCATTTTTCTGCAAAGATTTTAGAAACACGCTTTCAAAAAATTGATTAGAATGATAAAAATTTCTTCGTGCGGATATCAAAACAGTTCGTGCGTCCAAGATTAGTTCGTACGACACAGAGATTCGTGCGAAATAGATGATTTGTACAAAGTATATACTCATGTGAAGAAGCTGTTCGTACTCATGAAAACTTCCACTCGTACGAATGAGTTATTTGTACAAATAAATGCCTCGTGCGAATCACAGTTTTAACTTGTAAATTTTAAGAACTTCTGTTTACTCGTTCGTACGAATGACTTAAATTGTACAGACATTCGTTCGTGCGGGTGGTCTCTCTACTCATACGAAACAACTTAGGTCACCAAACGGATGAATTTTACCAAATTTGACATGATTAAGTTCAATTTTAGATCTAAAATTGTCAAGGATTGATTAGAATTGATTGTAACATGATATCCTAGAATTCTAGTCAATTTTGTCCATGAATTCGTCCAATTCCAAGATCAGTATGGGAAAGTGTAGAAGTAGAAAGCTCCAATGGTGAATCTGAATCTGAAACTGTTGGTGGTATGAAGAAACTTGATGTTTGTCAGCAGATCAGGCCTCAAGGCTCTGATACCACTTGTGAGGGGGGATCGACTCCTCCGATGAGCACCAGACCGATCTGACTCAACTAATAGAGGCGGAATTCATTTGTAGTTAGCTTGATAAACAAACAAGTGAGATCTACTACTTAAATGCCTTCAATTGTATTGATATACGTGAACAACTACAGAACAAGTAAACAGTTCAGCAGGGCTTCACCATATCAACATGATTACCTAGTTCTGACACAACACTCCTCTATTTATAGGTCGACATGACTCGCACAGGAGAGTGTGTAACAGAGTGTGACTCGTGCGATTGTTTGCCTCGTACGAGTCATATGACTTCACTCATACGAGTCCGTTTCTAAACAAATAAAATATACATTAACATAAACAAACTAACGTTCTAAGCCCTATATACAAAATCAACATATCCTACACATAGGCAATAGACATTACGCACCAACAACATTGATGTTGCTTTGTAGGAACCTGGATGGGTCGATGCAATGCATGAAGAGCTCAATCAGTTCGAAGAGTTAAGTGTAGGGAATTTGGTGACAGTGGTACTGAATTCAAAAACAATAGAATGTTGAAGTTTTACTATGAAAAAGAAATACTTCATGAATTCAGCGCGCCCTATACACCGCAACAGACTTGAGTAGCTGAACGAAAGAATCGAACTCTTATTGAAACAGCACACATAATGCTCACAGATTCTAAATTACCTGTCAGTTTTTGGAGCGAAGAGATTGCCTCTGCTTGTTACATGCTTAATCGAGTGTGAATAGTCAAGGCTTACAAGAAGACATGCTTTGAGTTACTTAATCAACGAAAACCAAATTTTGAGTTTTTAGAACCGTTTGGATTTCTATGCACAGTTATTGACCTCGATGGTAAATTCAAAACTAAGTCTCTAGAAGGATTTTTCGCGGAGATTGTTGGAATTGAACCCTACAAAAGAACAGGTGATTGAAAGCCAAAATATACTACAACCTCTGATCCTAATAATAATATAACATCTGCCTAAGTCAAGCTCTGCTGAAGACTAAATGTTAAAGGTCAGCCATAGAAACACTCTGTGAAGACAAAGCCTTTTGAAGTCTAAAGCTAAAGGTCTACGAAGGCAAAGCTCTGCTGAAGATTAAAGATAAAGGTCTGCCAAGGCAAAGCTTTGCTGAAGACTAAAGCTAAAAGTCTGCCAAGGCAAAGTTTTGCTGAAGGCCAACAGAGGATGTCTCATAAGTGTTTTACTATCAGTCATTGTAATGTTTAGTTTATAGCAGTTGTTAGCTTAGTATATTGTTAGTTCGTTATTTTTGTTAAGTGTCACTTTCATGCTAACATCATCATAAGATGCTCAGTGGTTAGGATTGTAGTATAATAGAACAGTGCTTGTACCGTTCTATTAGATCACTTTCATTAATTATCAATCTAACATTTCTTCCTTACATTCTGTACGAACAAATCAGTGATCTTAGGCTGAGGGGGAGATTATGATTTAAAGACGAATGGGTCATGTCCTTGCTCAGCAAAACACCGGTTGCTGGAAGTCGGTAATCTTTGGACCTCATGTTCCAATGATACCGAGTACAGAGGACCCTAAAGTCTAAGTAACAAAGAATCCTGAAAAATATTATGAGCAAGATTTCCAAAAATTCGAGCTAGATGCAAAGGCATTTAGCACCGTGGCCTCTACATTGCCAAATGATATCTATGCTGGCTTGTTACATTGCAACAGTGCAAAGGAATTATGGAATGCTTTGAAAGATCAATTCGGTGGGACTGAGGAAGTGATAGAAACAACAGAGAGGTTCTGAATCAACAATGTGAAATGTTTTGTCATGTAAAAGGAGAGTCCCTAACCCAACAGTTCGAAATATTTAGCTGTCTGTTAGTGAACTTAAACTGGTACACTTGCAAATTCGACTCTAAATAGTCATTTTCTTAGATCATTACCAGACAAGTGGGACACTACAGCTTTTGTAACTACAAATTCAGTTGGGTTCAAAGAAATGAGTCCTACTCAGCTTCAGGGTAGGCTCCTTACTTATGAGAGAGAGCTGAACCAGAAAAAGAAGCCAGAGCATTTGTTGCTAATGGGGAAAGCCAAACTTCTGACAACTTATGCTTTGAGTTGAGTGACCATCAACATTTTGATCATTCAGATTTGGAAGAGATGGACATTTTGCACCAGTAGGCTCTTTTAAGTGTCAGGGCTAACAAATATTACAAGAGAACTAGTAGAAAGTTTCTAGGGTTGCATGGGGGGACAAAAGTTGGGCTGGATAAGTCAAAAATTAAGTGTTATAAACATAATAGGATAGGACACTTTGCTAGAGAATGTAGGTTTCAAACAACTGGACTAATTGTTACACACCATAGCCCTAGACCTCAAAACACTATTCATTATTCCGAATATACCCCTGCTCCTCATATGCAAAACACTGCTCATTTTGCACACCCTGCTACCACTGTTCTTGTGCAATATGTTAAAACCATTGTTCCTCAAATTCAATATGTTCAAGCACCACTCCTCAAGTTCAAAGGCAACCTACACAACAAGTTACTCAAACCACTACTCAGGCAGAAGTGGTTGGAGTAGCTTGCCTGAGGATCTGACTGATGAAAACTTTGCTCTAATTGCTGACACTGAAAAGAAACAAAATGAATTTTGCTTTATGGAAAATTTGAGGAGGTGGGGTCTCAATCTGTTGGGTCTATTGTTCATGATGAAACAATGTTTGTGAAAACACTTTGCTCTAAGTGTTGATGAAGATGTGAAACCTCTATCTGACCCATAGGATACTAGTGTTTGTGAAGGCGAATGTGATTGTGCCAAGATGGCTGCCACTAAGGTATCTCCTGATATCTTAAAAGATCTATGTTCAGATAAACGCATCGTAGATTTTGCTAACATAAAAGAGGTGAATGAAAACCTTAGGAATAAGATTTTGGATGTTGAATTGCAATTTGAAAAGCTTTCAAAAGATTTAAAAAAAATTGCTTGAAAAAGAATCAGAAATCAGCAGCTTGAAACATGTAGCATGCATAACCAAGGATCAACTATGAACCATGATAGAAAAATATCATGTTTGCAAAAAGGAGTAGCAATCCACCAAAATCACTTGTGAAAAATGGGTGGGATCCTATAAAGGTTATGAGATTTTGCTAGAGACCATGTCAAAAGTAAGATAAAATTTGGCATAGGATTCAAGAAAAATGACCAAGTTTCTAAAAATGTTACTGAAAATGATTCTAGTGTGGTTGAAATTTTTCTAACAAACTTGGCTGGTCAAGAAATCAAAGTCACTGATAAAAAATGGAAATAAAATAGTTTTAGAAAGACATGAGGGATCCTCAGCTTTTGAGGAGATTGAGAAATATCAAATTAAACCCACATGGTCTGACGAATGTGACATTCTTGAAAATTTCAAGCAAATGGATTTTTCAACCATTGAAGGTATCAAAGCACCAAAGGAAAGAATCATTCCCATAACAGATTCACCAGCAGATGCTACAACATCTACTGACAAAAAGTCTCAAAAAGGGAAAAAGAAAGAAAAGATAAAAAACTTGTTTTGTGACTTTTGTGAAAAGAAGAACCATGTTGCTGAAACCTGTTTTCTTCTAAAAGCTTATGACATCAACAAAACAAGTGAGATATTGATTCTCCAAATTGCACATTTTGTAGTAAAATGAATCAAAAAACTCAAGAGTGTGTTTATCTCGAAAACTTTGATGTGAAAAAGAATGAGTATAAATACAAAATACTAGAGAGTTCAAATACTAGTACTTCAAAAGGAAAGTCTAAACAGACTTTTATGCCTGTTGAAACACCTGTTATCAAAGCACTACACAAAACCTCTACTCCAGAGAGGTGCAGGTAACAGATGCACCACCTGCCAACCAGTACCCAAGAGGATATGGCCAACCAATTTACAAAAAGGTACCTCGTAGTTATGAGGGTTACAAAACGCCCTCAAAACCAAGAGTAAATAGGCATCCTCATGGTTACTATCATCTAGTAGGAGATGGGCCTCAACAGATGTTAGAAAGATCTGTTAAAACCTCTCCTCATTCTTCCGAATTTGAGACTGACATGTTTGTGACCCCTTCCAAAGCCATTTTGGCTTTGGAAACCCACCTAAACTAATTATTTACCACTATGCAGGGAGCTTCTACTTGACTTGATAGTTTATGGTATGTAGATAGTAGAGGCTCCAGGCATATGACAAGATGTAGAGCGCTTCTCAAAGATTTCATGGCTCATGGAGGGGGTGATATATCATTTGGTAATAATTAAAAAGGGATGGTGCTTCAGTCATTAAAAGTTTAGGCTAGGAAACTCAAATTTGAAAATGCCAATCTTTTTGACAATCCGAAATTTAATCTTCTTAGTGTTTCATAAATGAGTGACAAGGGCTATGGGTCATTCTTCACTAAGAAAACTTGTCAGATTGTTGGGCCAGAAGTAGTTAAAAAGATTGATCAAATCATAGCTAAGAACAAAGCACGAGTTGTTACTCATAGGAGTGGCAACGTGTATGTCGTTGATATGTTGAAAGATAATCCAGTGACCGATGCATGTCTGTTCTCAGCTGCCTCTAACAAAGAGATAGAAGTGTGGCACAAAAGACTTGGACACACAAATCTGACAACTATCACCACACTCTCTAAACAAGGCCATGTAAGAGGCTTACCACAAAAAAAAATTTCACCAGAGAAGAAAATTGTGTTTCCTGTCTAAAAGGTAAACAACAAAAAAGTTCTTACAAACACATTGGTGAGCCTAAAACAAGATAGTGCTTACAATTGTTACACATAGATTTGTTTGGCCCTGTAAAATCATGAGTCTAAGTTAAAAGAGATATTGTCTTGTCATAGTTGATGATTTTTCAAGGTTTACACGAACATACTTTTTGCACTCCATGGATAGACTGCAGGTATCTTGCAAGGATTTGTGAAACAAGTTGAAAACAATTTAACCTGCCACTAAAAGTCTTCAGGGGTTGACAATGGCACAGAGTTTAAATATATGGAGTTGGATGACTTTTGTGAGTCAAAACGGATTGTAAGGCAGTACAGTATCCCAAGAACACCAGAACATAATGGGGTGGTTGAAAGGAAAAACAGAACTCTCATTGAAGCTAGAACCATGCCTGCAGATTTTGGTTTACCATTATCCTTTTGGGCAGAGGCTATAAACACTACTTGCTATGTTCAAAACAAAGTTTGATCAACCCAGGCATCAATCCACTGCTTATGAAACTCTTTTCAAGATCAAACCAATGATCTCATATTTTAAAATCTTTGTCTACCCATGGTTCATTTTAAATCTAAAAGATTCTACTTCAAAAGTTGCAGCCAAAGTACACTATGGTTATTTTCTGGGATACTCAACCAATGCTAAAGCCTACAAAGTCGTTGATTCAAGGACTAGGTGTGTGGAAGAGACCTTGAATGTGAAGTTCAATGAACTTTCTTCATTAAAAATCCTAACAAATCCTGCTGAACTTTTTGATTTAGACAAATTCACATTTGAATCTATGTCTGTTAAGACTGACCCTGTAGGTACACCACAGTCTCCACAACAAGACTATGGATATAGCATTGTGATTCCACAGTATAAAGCCACATCCACCATCAGAGGAACAAGTGTTATTAACAACTATGAAAACTCTGCCACTGCTGATCCTCAATCCTCTGCCATCTTATCAACTATAACCCCTGTTGATAAAAGTCCAATCACTATGGATAAAAGTCATCATGTTTTTACACCTCTCTCACCAATACCTCCACCTCCATGTCAAACAGATGTTGGTTCTTCAAAATTACCAACAGATGTTAGCTCAAATGACTCCCATTTGCAGCCTTCACCTCAAAATGCCATTATTCCATATAAGGGAGATCTAATCTACGTTAAAAATCACCTACCTGATCTTATCATTGGCAACATCAATGAAGGGGTGCTCACTAGAAGTCAATCCCAAAACATTTGTCTTTTTGCTGGTTTCCTATCTCTCACACAACCTGTCAAGTACCAAGAGGCACTGAAAGACAACAGTTGGGTAGAAGCAAGGTAAGAAGAGCCCCTTCAGTTTACAAGACAACAAGTATGGGAACTGTACCGTTGCCAAAGGATGTATGTCCAATTGGCACAAAATGGGTCTTTAGAAACAAAACTGATGAAAGGGGTATTGTTGTCAAGAATAAAGCTAGGCTTGTGGTTCAATGTTACATACAAGAAGAACGCATTGATTATGATGAAACCTTTGCTCCTGTAGCAAGATTAGAAGCCATCAGACTATTCTTAGCCTTCCATGCCAACCACAACATCAAGGTGTTTAAATGGATCTCAAAAGTGCATTCTTGTATGGTAAGATCAAAGAAGAGGTATATGTTTGTCAACCTCTTGGATTTGAAGATTCATTTTATCCTGATCATGTCTACAAGCTTAACAAAGCTTTGTATGGCTTGAAACAAGCACCAAGAGCCTGGTATGAAAGTCTTTCCACCTTTCTCTTAACCATTGGTTTTAAAAGGGGTAAAATTGATAAAACCTTATTTTGTAAAATAGAGAGGAAAGGATTTGATGCTTGTCCAAATTAATGTGGATGACATCATTTTTGGATCCACATTCACTGCCATCTGTGAAGAGTTTAGACAACTCATGGCAGCGGAGTTTGAAATGAGTGCAATGGGTGAGCTCGAATGTTTTCTTGGTCTCCAAGTAAAACAATTGCAAAATGGTACATTCATTCACCAAAATAAGTATGTCAAAGAACTAATTAAAAATTTGATTTGAATGATTGTAAACTATGCAGCACACCCATGGCAACCACAAAGCTTGTCACTATTGATGACAAAGATGACCTGGTTGATCAAACTCTTTATAGAAGCATGATAGGTTATTTATTGTACCTAATTGATTCAAGCTAGATATCCTGTTTGCAACAACTGTTTGTGCAAGATCCCAACCTAGGAAGTCCAATCTCATTATTGTAAAAAGGATATTCATATTCATAAAAGGTGCTCCCACACTTGGTATCTGGTATCCAGCAAATGGAAATATTGAGCTTTCAGTTTTTTCACACAATGATTTTGCTGCATTCACACCACAAGGAAGTCAACCTCAAGAGGATGTCAATTCCTATGCAATTGCTTAGTGTCTTGGCAAAGCAAAAAGCAAGCTGCAGTTTCAAGATCCACAACAGAGGCTGAGTATATTGTTCCTGCAAGCTGCACTACTCAACTCCTATGGCTTCAAAATCAACTATTGGATTTTGGTGCAACTTCTTTAAAGACTCCTCTCATGTTAGATAGTCAAGAATCTGAAAACATCATTAAAAAACCCAGTATCGCATTCTACCACAAAGCACATTGACATCAGACATCACTTTGTTAGGGATTGCTATGAAAAATGTTTGATTTCTCTGCATCATGTTCCAACTAAAGATCAACTAGCAGATGTTCTAACAAAGGCATTAGATACATCTACCTTTGATAGTCTGATCTCTAGAATTGGTATGCAAAACATGGAATTAAAACAAGCATTTGTGTTACATGCATAAAAAGTGTGGGAGGATCGGCTGTCCCCCGAAAGCAACAGACAGGACTCGAGTTAACCAATGTGCGCGGAATTCATCGTTAGTACGTTGACAAAAGATCAGATCTACTATTTAACGCTTCTGCTTCTTGTATTAATAAATGTGGACGAATTAAAAACAATAAACTGACAGGGCTTCGCCTTAGTATCAGTAAAATATCTACACACTAAACACCCTTGAGCTTCTATATATAGACATGCTCAACTAGCACAAGGGTTGAAGGGGTCAACTCGTATGAGGAGCAACTCCTACGAAGTACCAAGTAGCACTTCCTATGGGGCAGACATCAACTCGTACGTGGTGACCCTATTACAAGCAAAACATGACAAAATCGAACATTTAAGCCCTGTTACATATACGACATGACCCTAAGACGAAGGCTATAGACATTCTGCACCAACAAACTCCACCTTGGATATTGCCGCGGTCATTGCCAGTCTTCAAAATCTTCAAAAAACGGTTGACAGTTATCGCCCAAAGAAATGTTTTCTTGGCCTTCAACGCTCCTCAGATGGAATAGGCGTTTGATCTGTGGTAGGAGGTCTGTTGTACGTTTCACCAAAATTGAAATCTTCTCAAAGCTGCTTGTTTGACCTTCTCAGCTATTCTATCTTCGTTCTTCTCTTTTTCTTTGCTATTTACATTCTAGCTTTCTCCAATCAGACTTCCAAATTTTTCCTGGATTAATATCGTCAGCATAACAAACATTAATAACCTGTTGGAACTATAGCGCCTGCACTTTATCTTTTTCTTCGAAGTTGGTCTTGCTGTAGAATAAACATTCAATATCCTTCTTTGAGTAGTTTACTAGCCACATCAGGTCTAGCACACGAATACATCTCCACAAACCATAAATCCTCTTATGAGCAATCACAACTTCTATTAACTCTTTAGTGATCTTCAAGGATTCATCATCATGTTGTACACAAATTACTGTTTCTCCTGTCTAGCACACGAATACATCTCCACAAACCCCAAATTCTCTTTTAATTGTATAAACGTTCAGCTCCTCAATCCACCCGCAGCTAAGTATATCTCCTAAAGATTTGTCAAGATCACGTGTAAAGAAAGCGAGTGGACATTTGAACTTTCTTTCGGGAGGCATCTCTTTAAACCAATATTTCTTAGCTGCAGCAATCCTCTTATGATAAATGCTTTGGTGCATTCCCTTCTTTCACGGCTTCCTTGACCTTCCTTCTCAACAAATCATCATTTGCTACCGAAAACAACTCTTCAAAAGTATGGAAGTCATTTGTTCCTTCACTAGAATATCTAGCATTATCGTCTTTGTTAGAACCATCCTCCACGATAACATTATCATAATCATCAGCCTCTAGCACATACTTATAAAGATATTCATTAGGCTATGAAGCACTAATGCTATTTAATTCTTCTTCGAAGTCGAAAGTAAAGGATCCTTCCTCTACACCTAGCATCTGGGCAATCTCATCCTTGGTGTAGTTATGAACGAATTCACCTTCTTCAACATCGTGTTCAAGATATATAACTCTCGATGCTTGAAACCAGGAACAACTGACATAGGAGTCATTGTGAGGATTCCTAGTTGCTCAAACTCATTCACGAGGGATCCTTCGACTCCCCCTATTCTGCGTATCATCTATCTGATTGGTAGAGTCGTTCATGTACATATCAACATCAAAAATTTTATTAAAAGTAGCATCTTGTACATTTTCATTCACAATATTCTGACTACTAACATCATCACCTGTCCCAAACTCTTCATTTTCATCGAACTCATCAACCAAGAATCAATTTCAGCATCCATCTTTCGCTTTTCCAAAAGGTATTGTTTTGACAGTTTAAGATCAATGGCGACACCTTCTCCAATAAGCACATATTTTAACGGTGACACTCCTCCAACCATAGCATCTGTATCTGGCACAGATTCATCTTCTGGCGCAGACTTGACAATCAAAGGTATCTCATCTATCTTGCATTTCGCATTACCAGCAGCAGCAGCTTTAGCAGCTTCAGTTTGAGTTATACGTGTTCATTCAGCTGCTCTCGCTTTGGCTTTCAATCTCAATTTCATCATATTCAGCCGCGAAGTTGATATGATATCTCTTGTGTAGTACTTTAAACAAAACATCAAACTTCTTGGCATTTTCAGCTTTTTCAGTCTCCAAATCTTTAACCACCAGATGTAAACTTTCATTCTCAGTAGTGACAATTTTAAGCATTGATAACAAGTTCATGTTCTATGTCTCAAGTTGTTTAATTGTAGCATCATGTTCTTTGATCTTGCTTTGCAGTTTACCCATCTTTTCATTATCATCCACCAGTACTACCAGCAATGCTTCCAATCTTTTCTTATCTTCCTCAAGAAACTTGATTCGGCCTTTCTTTCATTTTTGACTCTATCTCATTGATATTGCTATCGTTGAACATATCACTATCAAAGCCTTCTAAAAAATCACCAAAATCAGTGGGAAATTTATCAGCTAAAGATTGACTTGGTCCAGATTGAGGAGTAGATCGTGATGGCATAGGTGATGTTAGTTGTGGTGGAGGTATGATCGGTGGTGGTAATGTTGGTTGTGGTGGAGATTGTGGAGATTGTTGTATGTGTGGTGGAGATGGTGGAATAACTGTCTCAACATTCCCACTAGGAGCAACCATATCTACTTTAGGGGTTTTTTTCTTTGCATACTTCTTCCTTGCATTTTTAGCAGCCGGATAACAAGTAATTTTTGTAGATCTAAAGCATTACTCTTTGTACGCTTAGTTGGCTTTCGTGCAAGTTTGACAATAGAAATATCTTCTTCAGACTCAGAAGGTATATGCACATCATCATCATCATCCCCCAGTGCCATTTTCTTCTTTAACTCTGCCTTTTAGCTGCACCCTTAGCTTCAGGATCAGGGCTATCATCAGATGACCCTCCGTCATCTCCATCATCTCCTCCAGCATGAGTTGTGCTTACAACATCCCACCTTGCCCTCTATCCTATTTAGAAGTAGCAGAATAGACATCATCATGTATGTTCTCTGTCACATTCACATCAGCTCGAATTTCAACATTTACTGGCCCTTCTGCTTGTACTTCTTCTACCTTTGGCTCATCAACAAATAATGTTCGAACGGTACCAGTAGATGGCTTTTGTGAAGATGCACGTCGTCATTTCTTTGTTTCCTCCTTTCCATACCAACTGTTACGTTTAGCAACAAACCCGTCTAAACATCCAACCTCATCTTTTTCATCTCCGCTAGTAGCTTTTCTCCACTTTCCCTCTGGGGGTGCAACATAATCTTTATCCTTGATAGCCCAAACACTGGCTTAGCAATCAGTTCATTTGTCTGCTTCATGTAACGATTCTAACGAACCAGCGTCTCAATATCCAAGTGCTCTAAAACCAGCTCATCGTCATCATTCTTTTCTAAATTTGGAAACTGATCATCCAGCATCATCTGTATGAATCTTGGATATTGTAAAAACTTCTCTCTGTTAATATTCAGCACCATCTACTCAAAGATCCACTTTGTGAAGTTGTATGGCAAGTTTAGAATAAGAGTTCTAATCATGCAAATCTGATAGCCGATTATGTCGCCAAAACCTCCCTTTCGATGACTGAGTGCGTGAATCACAGAGTGCATGAAAAATTTATAGGGTCTGCCAAGATTTTGTTTCTTGAAAGGTGAGGCATTTACGTGACCTTTATATCCCATCCGATAGAAGCAGGCCTTAACCATCTTTTATCTTCATTACCAATCTTTACTGTAGACACTATTGCTCTTGGTTTTTCCTGAAGTTCAGTAGCTGCCCAAAATCATTCAACATGTGAGTGGTAGGCTTTATGTCTATCAGTTAGTGCCTTTGTAATCGATAATCACCCCATAAATTCAAGCACATCTTTAAAAGGCATGATTTCCGAGATCTTATCATCAAGAAGACGGCAGATATTATGTATCGGCTTGAAAGATGTCTTCTGTACCTACACATACATAACACACCAACACTTAGAGAAATTTTGCAAAAATATTCAACACATGATATATCGTACAGAGTGTGCATATGTACTTCGTACGAGGTGCAAAAAGTTTAACATTTAATATAGTCACTTCATACGAGGTGTGCTTATGCACTTCATACGAGATGCAACTCGCACCTCAACGATGGTTCTGCACACCAAACACCAAAATTGTGCTTTTTGTGAAATTGAAAGTTCCATAATATCCTAAAGACGCCGATAAGCACTATGGTGAGTTTAATGTCAACTTTGGCCGGTTCAATATTCATAGATCTACATTTTAAGATTATAAGGGCCGAATACGTTGATTTAACGGTTAAAATCTGAATTTTTACCTTAACCGTTGTAAAAGGTCTGTAGATCAACCTCCCCAAGGTGTATCAAAGTGGCAAATCGTTCAAAATGTTCACGCCGTATAAATCGCACAAAGGGTTCTCTCAACTCGAACAAACAGTGAATGACCACTTCGTACGAGTTGCCTCATATATATAGGTCATGTTTCACTTCGTACGAGTTAACTTCAGATTTGTGTGAGGTGTCCAACTCGTACGGGATGAACTCCAACTCGTGTGAGGTGACTTCCAAACTTCAAATTTTCATTTTTTTTACGTATTTTAATCAGTTTTAATGACCCACTCAGTTGACCAAGTCCAAGTAAATGACCCTGGTTATCTGATTTACCTACCAAGTCCAAGTTAATGACCTTGGTTGAACACCTTTTTGAACAAACTGATGTTTTTAGGCAATGTAAAGTTTCAAACATTTTATTAATTCAGATATGCTCCCAACCCGTTGTTTTTTAGATCTCTCAGCATTCAGCAACTCTGGATTTTGAAGATTCGCTTTCCATCATCGGTAGTCATAACTAAGATAAAATTAAATCTTTTTGAATTTTCCAAATTTTATATTAAAACGCACTTAAAATCTTTTTGGGTTTTATCTTAAACGAAAGGTAAACATTGTTATAAAACATAGTTACAGACATATTTTTGTGAGTTCGGGTTAGAGAATCATAACATTTTTTTATACATATCACCAGTACCGTTGATCTTTATAAAACTTTAGGTTCTAAACAGATTTACTTGGATTGTCAGTATACTAATCCACTTAAACCTCAATACATTTCTCAATTGTTTTAAGATACGTTAGGTAATTTTAGGAACATGACACAAATGTGTTTCCCACATTAGAATATACTCCCGCATCAAGATTCCTAGATTTCATCTCACAGGTGAATATGGCAAACTGATATTTGTATATACGGGTGATGCGAGACCTTGAGAGCTCAGGTTAGTACTACCGTATAGACAAAGAGATGAAGGCTAGACTAAAGGTGGTGTTCCAAATTTTGGAATCTTTTGAACTGCAAATATCGTATCTTTTGATATTTTCAATTTTTTATGCAACTTTGGGGGAATGAATATGAAAAGTATTATACAAGTTTAGGCCATTGCTGACGCAAAATCAGAAGAACTCGTATAATACCCCAGATCTCAATTAACTATAAAGGCCAAGAATCTCAGAATCTGGCATTCTCTCAAACTAAATTTCGGAGTACTAAGATCATATATCCGAGAGATGTTAAGCCACAGATTGATCAGTTTTTCTTTTATGTTTATATCTTGAAAACAATTTACTGAATGTAGGAAGCCTACTTGCACATCATCAGTAAGACTTGTTTAAACATTTTTTAACTTTACATTACTTTAGCATACTGTGATAGTTTACTGATATATTGTCATATCCACTTTTTACACGAAAACTCTTTTTTTGTCTAACATTTGTTTGTATTTTTTTCAAATTTTATATTTTTTGTATTTTCACAACAATTTCTCCCCCTAAAATCAACAACATATTTTTTGGATTTTTTTTAAAGAAAGAAAATTTTTAAAACTAAAAACTTGACAAACCGATGAGCACTACGAAAATTCATCATCTGATCTGTATTCAACATCAATTTCCCCATATAATGTTACATTTTTTAAACCGTTAAGTCTCATAAGATATTTAAATCTGGTTCGATTAAATGCTTTGGTATAAAAATCTACCTTTTTTCATCAGTGTGGATTTTTTCTATTTGAATCAACTTTTCCTCGTGACAATCATGGATAAAGTGATATCGAATTTCAATGTGTTTAGTTTTATAGCGTTGAACCGGATTTTTGGTTATATCGATGCCTGCATTATTATCTATAAATATGGGCATATCAAGAAACTGCAGTATAAAGTCTCTCATCTGCGGTTGTATCCAGAGAATTTTGGAACAACAGCTAGAAGCTGAAATGTATTCAGCCTCACAAGTAGAGAGAGCGACCGTGGTTTGCTTCTTGCGTTGCCACGTTACTAAGCGTGTTCCGAAGAACTAGCAACCGGTCGTCGTGATTTGGCATTAAGTTTGCAGTATCTAAAATCTGAATCAGAATATCCAGCAAGGTCGAAGTTGTCGTTTCGCGGATACCATAAGCCCATGCTTGGGCAACCCTTCAGGTATCTGAAAATTCGCTTGACTATCATCAGGTGCGATACTCGAGTACTTGATTGATAACGAGTGCAAAGGTAGATTGGATACATGATGCCTGGTCTAGATGTTGTGATATACATCAATGATCCAATCATCAATCTATACAAGGTTTCATCTATCTTGACTCCATGTTTGTCTGGGCAGATTCTATGATTGATTGCCAATGGGGTAGATAATGGTGATGTTCCACACATTTCGAATTTCTCCAAGATACCGCGGACGTACTTTGTCTGATGGATGAAGATACCATTAGGCAACTAATCAACTTGAAGTCCCAGAAAGAACTTCATCTCTCCCATTGAGCTCATTTCGAACTTCTTCTTCAAGACTGCTTCAAAATCTTTGCATAACACGTCATTTGTTGAGCCGAAGATGATGTCATCCACGTAGACTTGCACAATCAGCAAGTGTTCGTTTACTTCCTTTGTGAATAGTGTGAAGTCAACAGTGCCTCTAATAAAGTCGTTGTTCAGCAAGTACTGAGAGAGTGTGTCGTACCAAGCTCTCGGGGCCTGATGTAACCCGTATAAAGCATTATCTAGTAGATAAACCTTGTCCTTATGCACTGGATCGACGAACCCCGTTGGTTGACCAACATAGACTAACTCCTTTACATTTCGGTAAAGAAAAGCAGACTTGACATCTAGCTGGTGCACCTTGAAACCTTTCAATGACCCAAATGCCAGGAAAATGCGAAAGGCTTCGAGTTGAGCGACTGGAGCGTAAACCTCAGTATAATCAATGCCTTCATGCAGATGAAATCCTTTGACAACGAGTCAAGCTTTGTTGCGCACCACTACCCCTCGATCATCTCTTTTGCACTTAAAGACCCATTTTGTGGCGATAGCTTTCTGATTAGCTGGTATTTCTACATGTATCCAGACACCAAGCTTCTCAAATTGTTGCAGCTCCTCCTGCAATGTGTTTACCCAGCTTTCATCTTTGTTCGATTTTGGCTAAATCAGTGAAATAAAACAACGATGTAAGCACATTTCTTGAAGTGGTGCAATCTTGGTATAAAAACAACAAAGATCTTTGTTGATCTGATTGCATGTTTTCACTCCAGCTTGTAGTTCTGTGATAATATTCGTTGATGGATGGTAGGACAAATTCCTTGGTATTACTATATAAGGAACGTCCACTTCCCTTTCCAAATTTGGGATATTATGTTCTACAACCGTATCACTTGTTGGTGCTTCATTCAGTATTCTGGGACTTGCAGATTGATTTAGTAGACTTGTTATCTGCTCAGACGCTTCATCGGAACAAGATTCACCACCATCATCATACGTTGGCTTGGTGTCAGAATCAGAATCATCCGTCTGGTTGAGGGTGGGCTTAATGGTATTTAATACTAGTTTAACGACAGGTTCAGATTGAGTCCTGCTCAGACCTTCACCCGAAACATTTGTGTCAACTGGTGGTTGAGTAACCACTATTGGTCTTGGAACTTGTTCTTGATTTGCTGCTTGATGTTGTTGATATAATAACACAAGTTCCTCTCCGTTAGGTACTTTTGGTAGGTCAAATTAATTCCATAAGCTCTCATAACTGAACATCCAGGGTTCCCCAGGCTTTTGAGTAGGCATTGTTTATTTCCGACAATCGACATGTTGAGCATGGATTAATTGATTTAATCTTGGAAGATATACCAAATTTTCGTCTAGGCGTTGACCGTACACGGAGACCCAAATGGCTCCAAAAACTCTAAATTTGGCTTTCGTTGATTAAGCAGTTCGAAATATGTCTTCATGTGAGCCTTGATGGTCAAAACCCTATTCAATGTGTAGCAAGCAGAGGCAACGGCTTCGCTCCAAAAACAAATAGGTAACTTTGAGTCGGTGAGCATTAAGCGTGCTATTTCAATGAGAGTTCGATTTTTCCGTTCAGCTACTCCATTTTGTTGTGGAGTTATGGGGGCGCTGAATTCGTCAAGAATCCATTTGTCATTAAAAATTCGAGCATTCGATTATTCTTGAACTCGGTGCCGTTGTCACTTCTTATACTTCTAGTTGGATGATGGTACAGGTTCTCTAGCTTTCGGAAGGCAATTATAAGATTTTTAAATGTTTCATCTTTACTCTCCTGAAACATGACCCATGAGAACCTTGAATAGTCGTCTGTCACAACAAGGCAATAAAGATCTCTTGAAATACTTTTGATGTTTACTGGCCCGAAAAGATCCCTATGAAGCCTCTCCAATGGTAACTTATAGAATTCAGAAGGTTCCTCGGGTGTGATTTCTTATACTACTTCCCCTTTTTGCAGCTAAGACAATCGTCGTCTTGATGGAAACTTTTGAGATTGACACCCTCCACTAGGTTGTTGTGTACCCGGTAGTTCATCTTTCTGAAGTGAATATGCCCTATCTTTCTACGTATATGATTGATTCTTTCATAGTTGCATGGGTTACAAAACACAATGCTGATTTGGATGTAGTGGATGTGACACTCATGTCTAGGACATAAAGATCATTTTCTCGTGGAGCGCGCATGAGGATCCACTCCTCAGGAATATTGAACTCCAGCTTCAGAATTAAGCATTCTTATAGTTGAAGTGTGTTGTAAACTTCTTATCACAAATTTGTGAGATGCTTAGAAGATTGTTCTCCAATTCAGCAATATAGTTTACTTTGTCGAACGAAACCACTCCATTCGAAAGCTTCCCTTCTCCAACAATTCTCCCACCATGACTTCCGGCAAACCCCACATAACCTCCACGAATAGATTTTACATCATAAAGTAAGGCCAGCATTCCTGTCATGTGACGAGAAGCTCCATTGTCCATGATCCACATTGATATAATTGACCTCGGGAGACCCTACACATGCAAATAAGTGATTACTTAAATAGTGAAGCCCAAGCCTACTTGGTCTTGGGTGGGTTTGGAATATCAAACTTCGGAACTTTGACTTTGGCATCCTGTTCAATTTCAGATTTATCTGGAACAGGTGTTTTCATTTCTTCAGAAGATGATTTTATTTTAGCTACCCAAGTTTGTGTTTTCAGAACTGCCTTTTTGGTATAAAATTTTGAATCCTTTTGTCTATTCTTGGTTGAAGTTTCACCAATTTCAAATTTTGAATTATTTTGAACAGTTGATTTAACAATTTTGTCAGATTCATTATTTCTTTTTAGGATTTGTTTTGGCACAAACTTTGGAGCTTTTTGTTTTTCATCTTCTGTAGATCTCGTACTGTAAACAAGTTTTGGATTTCTTTGAGAACATCGTCGTGTAGTATGTCCAACTTTGTTACACTTGTAACATGTCCTGCTGTCATTTCTAACAGAGGAATCCAAATCATGTTCTCTACTTTCCTTTTCCTTTTTAAACTCATCATTGGATTTTTTACCAATGCTCTTTTTTTCTTTTTCAGTGTTTATTCCATAAACAAAATTGATTTTCTTTGTAAAATTTATTTTTTGGAACCTGTTGTTCTTCTTTTTCTATGACAACCCAAACTTGTTCTCCTGTTTTAAGGATAGTCCCTACCCTTCTGATAGTAATTTTTGTAAACATGATTTGATTTGGAGTAAAATGACGCGTCTTGTTTTTCGATTTCAGAATGAATGACTTCAACCAGCTTAAAACACTTATTAACTTGATCAAAATTTACATTCTGAATTGCTAAATCCTCATCAGAGTATAGTTTATCAGATCTGTTCATTTTGTACACAAGTATATTTGGATCATTCCCTAAACCATTTTCTGATGATGCAACATCCGGTTCAGATTTTTCGAGAGTTGACTTTTCTCTTTCAAAAGTAGAACTCTCAGACTTGTCCGACTCATTTCCAAAAAAATTTCGACCACTGTTTTTACCATTTCAGATTCACAGTCATCTTCCTTTATTTTCATCAATTTTATCATCTTCCTTGTTCTCAATTTTTAGAAGAATGTGATCAATGACGTATGAACTGGTGGAATAACTTATTAACAACTTGTTAGCCCATTCAGTTTCGATTTTCATTTTCTCAATTTCACTTTTTAGCTCAGCAATTGTATTTAAATGAATATTGATGGCCATATGTTTGTCCGTTACAGTTGCCTTGACCATTGGAAGTGTTTTGTCATTTTCTCTGATCACTTGTTCAAATTGTTTAATTGTTTTACTTAATTTGTCATATGCCTCTTTTGTTGTATTATAATCACATGAGAAATTATCTGCATGAGTTTTCAGCTCTTTGTATCTATTATCATTTTCGGCACACTCCTTGCATGGCTCTTTGCACTTCATGCAAGGTGTTTCTTCTTTGACACTTTAAGCCTTAATTTCTTCCTCCACTATTTCATTTACCAACACTTTTACCGATTTGACTCTAGCTTCCTAAGCTTCCTCAGTAACTACCTCTTTCACGTTGGATTCTCCAAAGTCATCTCCATGGTCACGTCAGTCACCTCTACTATTTCCGGCTTTGTCTCTTCTTCACACGGTGGTTGGTAGCTTGAGTCGAAATAACTTGCAAAAGTTTTAAGAATATCAGAAGGAAATTGATGTCTAAATGCACTATTTAGGAGTTCTTCTTCCTCTGACGACGTGTTATAATATTCTTCTAGTGCTTCGTCAAAAGAAGCCTCAGCATATTCTTCTTCTTTTCTGGTTCTTCAATTATCTCAGCTACCAGTGCGAGGCTTTCATTCTCTGTGATATACTTGTTCCAGTTGCACCCTTCATATTCTTGGGTGACAACCAGAGCCTCATCTTTTGAGTTTGATGGCCCGTCTTCAATCTGCACTAACCTGGTCTGAGGTTGGGGTCGATGATATATGGCCCTTTTGTAGTAATCATTAGCCAATGGATTCTGATTTCCTTTGACTTCTCTGTTTGGGCAATCTCTCTTGAAATGTCCCTTTTCTCGGCACTTGAAGCATGTTACTTTAGCCTTATCAAAACCCAGTTTGCCATCCAGCCCTCCTAGGTTGTCTCTTCCTGTGATTTCCATAAAGCGTTGAGCTCTACGGACTATCGAGTCCATAAACCACTTAATATCAATCAGTTCCAACTCAACCGGATCAATCTGATCATAATCTTCTTTTTTCATATCCGGATTCTCGTTCCTTCCGGCCACCAGACTTTCGTATGATTCGAGAACTGATGCAAGCAAGGCCATGTGCTGTTTGGCTGTGTGTTCATTGAAGTCCTGTGCGTTTTCAAGATTCACAGCGATGTTGCATTGTAGAATTTGCTGGTTTGAATTAGGTTGATTGTTTCAACTGTTCTGAGGATTGCTTGAGCTTTGTGAAGATTGTGGAGCTTGAGGAGAGTTAGGGTTGTATGACAGATATGACTGAAACCTACTATATTGGTGTGATGGTGGACTTGTAGTATTGTTAGCACTGAAAGAAGTTTGAACCTTGGGAATTTGTATGTTTCCAATAGAACTACCTTTGTAGTATAGGTTCATATCTTGTTACATGTGGGCGCCTTTGTTCTTTGTCATCTTCTGCATTTCTAGCTTATGACCTTTTAATCTTTCGATAAATCTTGGCAATGTGAAATTACTATATTCTGTGTCGTTTTTTAGGATCAGATAACTAGTCCATTCTCCTTTTGGTAAAGAATCGGCCAGTTTATCAACTAGTTCTTCATTGGTTTTAAAAATCCCTATTCGTTTCATTTGAACCAACAAATGACAGTATCTTTCGATCAGTTGTTTCAAAGTCTCTCCTTTTATCAGATTGAAAATATCGAACTCCTTGCTTAGCAACGCTTTTCTTCCTTTTCGAAGTTGAGAACTTCCCTGGAACTTAAGTCTTAAAGCACTCCACATATACTTGGCGTCATCGTCATGTTGCAGAAGAGCCAAGATATCTTCTTTTACTGCATGTTGCAGTATATTCAACATCTTCTTTTCGTTGATAAACTTCTCTTTCTCTATATCCGTGAGCTGAGCAAGTGTCTTCTCAAGACCACTTTCACGTGTAGGTGTTTTGTATTTTGACTCAATGGCAAACCAACGTGTGAAATAATTAGCTTGAACCCAGTTGACGAATCTCTCACTCCAACTGTCATAATCTTCTAAGTTCATGAGTTTTGGAGGTTTGGTCATGGTTCCCATTTCATTCTCTAGGTTCCTGTCTGAGCTACAGCAGTTGTAACAGTAGATGTGGCGAAGGCGTTAAAATACTTCCTCTTCCATATTTTACCTGAAAATTGTCGAAAACTGTCAAAAAATTTGAATAGAACGTGTTTTGATGCGAAGTGTGCTTGGTGTGATGTGGCACTTCGTACGAAGTGTTTACATGCAATTTTTAAGATAAGTTTACCCACTTCGTACGAGTTGGAACTTACTTCGTACGAGGTGGATATAGAAAGCAATTGTAAAATTAGAACGATTTGAAGTTGCCTCGAATGAGGTGTCCAGGAAACTCGTGCGAGGTGTAATATTAGCTCGTACGAGTTGTGTTCACAGCTTCATGTTATTCTTGTTTTTCATAATTTTTGACATGATTACGGTTAATTTTAGATCTGAAAGTTTCAGGAGTTTGTTTAAACTGGTTTTAACATGTTATACTAGAATCCTAGACCAATTTGTCCATGAAATTGTCCAGATCTGATAAAAGTTCTAAGAAGGAGTAGAAATAGAGAAATTCAATTGCTAAAATATGATCAAATATCTTCGAATTAGGCCTCCAGCTCTGATACCACTTGTGAAAGGATCGGCTTTCCCCCGAAAGCAACGGGCCGGACTAGAGCTAACCAACGTGCGTGGAATTTATCGTTAGTAAGTTTGACAAAAGATCTGATCTACTGTTTAACGCTTTTGCTTCTTATATTAATAAACGTGGAATAATTACAGACAACAAACTGACAGGGCTTTGCCTTAGTATCAGTAAAACAGCTACAGACTAAACATGGTTGAGCTTCTATATATAGACATGCTCAACTCGCACAAGGGTGGAAGGGGTCAACTCGTACGAGGAGCAACTCGTATGAAGTAGCAAGTCGCACTTCGTACGAGGCAGACATTAACTCGTACGAGGTAACCCTATAACAAGCAAAACATGACTAAATCTAACATTTAAGCCTTGTTACATATACGACATGACCCTAAGACGTAGGCTATAGACATTCTACACCAACAAAAAAACATTAAAATGTTTTCAGAAAATCAAAATTCTATCCTTAAAATTAGCTAAAATTGAAATTTTTCAATAAACCTCAAAAGTCTATTCATAACCACTGTTTCTCCAAACCTCTGCTTGGCATTAAAATATATCCGTTGCTGAAAGTGTATCCTCTGTTCTACTTCGACTGTTGGTGAAGCAATGTTTTTCCAATCCACTTATAATCTATCCTCTGATAGTGTGAAATCATCACTGGTCATTCCTCTGTTTAGAACCACTGCTGGTCTCCAACAGAGGTTTCCAAACAACTGTTATCCAGTATCCAACAGAGTTTAACGTGCATAGATATAGCCATCAGATATTTTGGAAACCGCTGCCACGTCAGCATTCACTTTTCCCTGTATAAACCCTGTTTCATCCAAACAGAGTCTCACTTGCTGTTTCGATTTCAAAAACCTTTCTCCATACAAATCTCCATTACTCTCATCATTTTTCAAACCCTCATTTACAATTCTTTCACCATGAATCTCATCATAAAAACTCTCCACAACTACCTTCCGATATTCGAAAAACCATAATAACACTGCGTTTCACTCCATGATTGATGTTCTAGAAACATCATCCTACAAAGATGTGTTACTAGCTATAGCTTTGATTTATATCGACATCCTCCGCCAATTTTGGACAAATGTTGAACTTGAAGTTCAGAATAAAAAGCCCTTTGCCATCACTACAAAGATTGGACAGTCACTTGTTCATATCTCTCCATCTACTATCTCCACCACATTCGGTCTTGATGACCCCACTTCTTTCCCAAAGAAAGATTTACATGCAGAATTCATTGAGCGAGATTATGAAGGTCAGTATAAGGTATTACAATTTTCAAACCTGAATTTCCCGCTAACATGAAATTTTTTTCCACACCCTTTTAATATGATTGATAGCCAAAACAACCGCTTTTAACGAAATACCTTTAAATATTCAAAATACCTGGGTTATGCTTTTTGAACCAAATCAAAGTTTAACTGTTCTTAGATATTGTTTTCTGATTTGGTTGCAAATTTTAATAATCTTAAAAAGGGTAAAGCTTTTTTGATACACCCTAGGATGTTGACAGTGGTAACATACATAAGACTTCCTTGAAGGCAACTACTACAACTACTGCTACAACAGTGGCTCAGTTGGATAGTGGTTACATACATAAGACTTCCTTGAAGGCAACAACTGCTGAGGCTACAATTGTATCCTCTGAGCGAGTTGGAAGTCCCAGAACCTGGAAAAAGGGGCATTTGGTTCATATACTATGGAGTTTACTCCTGTAGATGATCAAAATACAACTACCACAGGTAGGAATTCAGATGATCCTATTAAATTAAGTGATGAATTAAGATATAAAGAATCGACGGAGAGGATGTCTTCCATGGAATCATCAATTGATGACCTCAAAACCATGATGAAGCAAACCCTAAAAAACTCTCAACCACAAACATCTCCAACACAAAATGCTGAAGAGCTATGGAAGGTTGTTCAACCAATCATCCTATCTCAGAGAAACTTGGCAGATATTTAGCATGAAACTCATATGAAGTTGATCCGCAATATGGTCGAGGCTCGCTATAAAGATACACAAGCTGACATTAAAGCCATAAAAGACCACTTGCTCAAAACTACTGGCTCTGCCCCGATTATCATTCTTCAAGATGACAAAGAAGATTATGCCAAAAAGGGGGAGAAAGATTACATGCGAAAGTTGCAGCATGACTCAAAAGTTAAACCTAAGGTGCAACAACAACTAGAAACCACTTCAACCACTGCTGAAGCATCCGAAGCTACTTTAGGAAAAGAAATTGATGAGACCTTAAACAAAGAAGCTGAAAGGATTGCTAATGAAAAGCAGCAAAGACAAGATACACTCGAAGAAAAAGCTTTGAGTCTCATTAAAGAAGAAAAAGCTATGCAGTTGGAAAAAAAGTTGTTGGTATTTCAAGGCAAAGAAGGTCTGCAAGAAAAGCAAGACAACCAACTCCAATCTCTTCTAAAACCACTGCTGAAGTTACTACTATTGTATCCTCTGTCACCATAAATCCAACAGATGTCGTGACAGCAGCTGCTGGAACAACAGATGTTCCAACAGATGTTGCTCAAGCCACTGCCTTAATCACATTTCCAACATTAACCGAACCATTATCCACACCATCTCGAATTCCTACGCATCCACCATCTCCGAAAATTAAATTCTAACGTAAAAGAAAAACTTTTGTTATTGATGATGATGATGTAAAGAGCCAATCACCACTCCCTGCTTCATCAAATCCATTTCACAACCATCCTCATCACTGCCACATCTTGAAACCCCATTTCCAACCAAGCACTAATCATCTTCATTCCTTCCTATGGGTGCACTATAACCGTTGGAACTATTTTATGTTAAAGGAGAGATTGAAGCTTTCTACAAGATAGAGGATCCGAAATAGGGAGAATTCCCATCCTTGCTGGGGTATCGAAAGCCTAAAAACTTGATGAATATCTTAACTCAAAGGATAGACAAGCTGAGCACATTGCAAAAGATAATTCAAAAGATAAAGATGACAGGGCTTTACAAATCTCCTTGCAATTTCAACTGAGCAAAGTGAGAAGCATTGAAGAATTTGCTAAGGAGTTGAGTAAGTCTATGTCTGAACAACCAACCACTAATGATCCTGAATTAAAAGAAGACTATCTTGATCATGTCATGAAGCAAAAGCCTTACAAAGCAACAAGGGTACAATTTAAAGATTGGTCAGCAAATGAGTTAAAGGAAGAAATTGAAGGAATTCATACAATGCTCAAGGATCCTTCAAAGAAGCCTACTCCTCCTACATGGAAAAAGGCCAAACTTGAATGCCAAGACCATGCTCTTAAAATTAAAAGACTAAATACCGAACTTGTTGATGCTCTATATGGAACAACAAGGCAAATTGCTAGATGACTAGAATCAAAAGTGGTAGATACCTATAGAAGGTTGGAAGAACTAAGAAAGAAAGATCCTTCTATCCCAAGAAAGCCAATCTATGCTCAATCAACCACTACTCCTCAATAGACCCATGCTCCTAAAAGATCAACTTCAACCTCTGGCTTATCCACCATTGCCTTAAATCAAGCAAAGAGGCAAAAGCAGATGGAAGAAGAAGATCAAATGATGCATGAAGAACTAAGAAAGGAGGGTATAAAAAATCAAATTTTGTATCACACAGATGTTGCAAGTGATAAGCTTAGAGCCTCACTTTCTACACTTGTACGTAGACCTATTTCACCCAACTCATCACAAATAACCCTACTCCCAGACTAAAAAAATTCTAAAATGGAAGTCATCTAAAGACAACCATGAATTAACATTGCTTAGGTCTAGATG
The DNA here is from genome assembly GCA_947069175.1 of Scalesia atractyloides. Classification (NCBI taxonomy): domain Eukaryota; kingdom Viridiplantae; phylum Streptophyta; class Magnoliopsida; order Asterales; family Asteraceae; genus Scalesia; species Scalesia atractyloides. The sequence continues at coordinate 44,382,982 of CAMTDV010000008.1, read as the reverse complement.
GTATAATTCGAAAGATAAAGATGGAGGATGCATATGGTCTGGATACAGCCGACCTCCAAGACTTGCTAAATCCTGAACTTGAAAGGGATGTAGATGATATCATTGCCCTGGACTTTGAACTTCAGTTCAAAGGACAAATAAGGGAATCATTGATGAGGAATAAAGATCAATAATAGAGTTTATGTTTTGGCATCATCTGTTCTAATGGAGATTGTTGAAATTGAACCCTAGAAAAGAACATGTGATAGAAAGCCAAAATATACTACAACCTCTGATCCTAATAATAATATAACATCTGCCCAATTTAAGCTTTACTGAAGACTAAATGTAAAGGTCTACCATTGCAACACTCTATTGAAGACAAAGCTCTACTGAAGTCTAAAACTAAAGGTCTGCAAAGACAAAGCTCTACTGAAGATTAAAGCTAAAGGTCTGCCAAGGCAAAGCTCTGCTAAAGATTAAAGCTAAACGTATGCCAAGGCAAAGCTATGCTGAAGGCCAACAAAGGATGTCTCATCAATGTTTTACTATCAGTCTTTGTAATGTTTAGTTTATAGCAGTGGTTAGCTTAGCAGATGTTATTAGTTTGTTATTTTTGTTAACTTTCACTTTCATGCTGACATCATCATAAGTTGCTCAGTGGTTAGGATTGTAGTATAAATAGAGTAGTGCTTGTACTGTTCTATTTGATCACTTTAATCAATTATCAATCTAATATTTCTTTCTTATATTATGTACGAACAAATCAGTGATCTTAGACTGAGGGGGAGATTATGATTTATATGCATGTGATTACAATTCACTAAAAGCATGATAATGAATAACAATCTCTCGGCTGCTATGAATTAAAGTTCATCATTTCGCTGCATGTTCATATGATTTATCATCTTTCATTTATCATTATTTGGAACTTTCATAAACAGTTTCAAACTCAGATCCTAACAGATATGCTAGTACTTTAAGAAGAGTATTTCTGCCTAGCATAAATCATTTATTCTTGCTCAACATGTTGACTGACAGAGATACACGTCACCTACACAGAAACCAGAGGATCAACGTATCAGAGGATCCCAAAATAGTTATGATTACGTCACCTACATAGAAACCGGAGGATCAACGTATCAGAGGATCCCGACATAGTTATGATTTGAATTTATACATATAATTTGTTTTGTAACAAATTATATTTATTTTTTGTATATTTTTTTAGAATACAATCATAATAACACGTATTTGGGAGAAGAATTTGAGAAGGTTTTTTTCGGTCTCATGGGTAAGGGAACGCTTACCGACAACCAGATTACGCCAACGTCCGACGCTCGAAACGTCGGCCTAGACGATGTAAATCCGTTATTTACGGTTAGGGAGGGGGCAGAAGAGAAAATACCAGAGCTACAAAGACTGCCCGGTAGGAGAAGCGGTGCAAGATCAAGGAGGCTTGCGTCATCGCCAGGAGGATCCGACTTGACTGAAGCATTTACGGAGGTGAACCAAAGACTTCGAGACATACACGTCCTCGGTTCTAAATGCATGGAAGAAAACCGGGATATGGTCGGGCTTATGAAAGATAGACAATTTGAGAGAGACTATGAGTTTTACTCAAAGCCACACGACCACCTAACCGGAAAAGCATTGGACTTGGCTCTACAAAGAAAGGAGATCGTTGAAGAAAAATATGATATTAGAGATCTAGATAGTTTTTTTAGTTCTATTGTAATGTTTTTTTAATTATTTTAATGTTTTTTTTTAATTCAATGAAATGTTATTTGTTTTTAAAATTTATACATTTAGAGATAATTGAAAAATTATAAAAAAAATAATTAAATAATGATTATGTTTGGTGTTATATAGTGTTACTACTACACCACTTACTGATATAACCCTCTCTTGTCAGTTATTACATAACTTCCACTAAGAAAGTTATTTATGAAAGTTATGTGATGTTACCACTATGGATGATCTTATAATGAACGAGTGCCAATAATTGTTCTTCTAAGTAATTAGTGGTGGTTAAATCAAGGTTAGTTATAGTAGAGTAGGGTCTTTGATAGGGTGGTTGACAGCTATTTAGGGTCAACATGGTCTTAATACATTAACTATGTATTTATATATTAACTGTTAATATGTATAAGATTATAATAAAATTATATAGATTATGTTATATATAAAAAATGATTATATATATATATATTTATGGTAGGGTTCATGCGAGAACCATCTTTATTGCGAGAATCGTGAACACCAATATGAACAAAAAAATACCTAAAAAAATCTAAAAGATGATTCCTAACGGATTCTTCCCCTATATATATATATATATAAACTAATTAGATACCAATAGACGAGCCAAGCTCGAGCTTGGTAAACTACTCACGAGGCAGGCTCAACTTTTTGAAAATGGTTGTTTAATAAACGAGGTCGAGCCCGAGCTTCACATATCGATCGAGCTCGAGCCGGGATTTTCAAATTAATTGGACATATTATAAATTTCAAAATCAACTGGACAGATTACATATTTCAAAGTCAAATACACATTATTGGCTTTTTTAAGTCAGCTGGACAAATTATAATTTCAGTCTTATGTTTGCCAATGTGATCAACAAAATAGAACTTTAAATTGATGTTAAAAAAGGAACATGCTTCTATGGGTCTATTCATATTGATGCAAGGAATGCCATGCATGAATAAGTTAACTTCAACCTACTTTCACTCATGTGGTCTTAGTGAAAATAAAATCTTTGAATCAAGCAATTGATACAATGTCAATATCGGCCAATGGGGGTCAAACGGGTCTACATACAATGAACTAAAATGAAGTGGGTCAAATGCGTTAAATTGGTTAAAAACTGGTCTATGTGTAGGGAATCAAATGAAACGAGACAAATGGGTCAAACGAGTTAAAACAAGTCTAAATACAACGCACTAAAGTGAAATGCGTCTAAATGGGTCAAACGGGTTACAATAGCTAAAAGTTGGTCTAATTATAGTGAATCAAAATGAAATGAGCCAAATGGGTCAAACGAATTAATACAGGTTTAAATACAATGAAATAAAGTGAAGTGCGTCTAAAAGAGTCAAACAAGTTACAATGGCTAAAAGTTGGTCTAACTATAGTGAATCAAAATAAAACGGGTTAAAATGAGTAAAAAATGGTCTAAATACAATAAACTAAAATGAAAGGATTTTGATATTTAAGCAATTTTTATGAACTCATAGTTTGAAGATTACCATTATTGACATTTAAAAATCAAACTGGTTTCTTTTTGACTTCGTATTTGATGGGTATCCTATCTTTAATCAGTTCTCCTTGTACTTGAGAATTAACAATGAGCGTATACGGGTTAAATTTAATCACTAAAATGAAATGGGTCGAAACTAAATCATTCAAATGACACTGGCCAAAAATATATAAAAAACAAAATTGCAAATGAGAACTGAATACAGAAGCAGTCTTCACAGTCATCAGCTACCAGCTTTAGCCAAATAATGTGGTGCTGACGAATAAACCAAATGGTGCTCTAATTAAGCATATATTGCTTCCTCTTCTTCCGAGTCACTATCGGACATGAACAATGTCAGATATATCACTATAACAATCAGAGATACCAATATTATTAACACCAAAGAAATAATACTCGATATTCACCCTCGAAAACCTGTTTTTGAGTTTCAAGCAGCTAATCTGCCGGTATAGCAATATTCAATGTTTCCAACATTAAAATAGTTGGTTTACCCTACTTTTCAAGATTCAGGAAGCCTAGTTTATTTTATTTTTTCATGAGGATTAGCAAACCTTTGCAAAAGAAAACAAGAAATCAGGGCGACCCAACTAAATGACCATATTCGATCGAATTCACCTAAAATTAGGTAGCAAAAATTAACAAAACCTGGATTGATGCTCTTTAATCGAGTTCACAGTGCACCAAGATTGATCATCTTCGATCAATGGATCTTGTTAATGTGGAGACTCATGATCGGGGACTTTACGAGCTTAGTGGGAGAAACGAGGTTTATCGAGCACCAGGTTGGTCGATACCATTGTTCATTAAAATTGCAAATTGCAACCACCCATGGATTAATCGAATAATTTAGGGGGCAGTTAGTTAGGTTAATCGTTTCTACGCTCACTAATCATATCAACTTAAGAAGATCTACCAGCTCTATGTTGTATGAATTTTGATATGTACAGAATAATATTTGGTAGCCTTGGCCATTTTGTTCTTTTCTTTTCAAACTCATTAAAGAACTTCAATTCTTTTTTTCAGTTTCAAATTAGGTTTGAAGGTTTATAAAATTTAGTTTAACCCAATACACCCAAGAACCGTTAAAAAAAGGAACTACACAAAATTTATCACAATAATATATTATAACAATTAATGAACTGACATTTTAAACAATTAAATTTGATTTTAATTAAAATTCTTGACATTGGTATATATTTTCGAAATATAAAGTATGTGAGAAAATAAAACCAATGTATATAGGAAGACAGTCATTCAAGTAACTTTTATTGGGAACTGTTAAATAGAGTTTGTTAGAGGAACTAACAATTAAAAAATAAAAATTTAATACTAAATATTTATACGCGCAACCCATTAAAATACGAGTTGCATTTGACTTTTAATAATGCAACATTTTTAATAAAAGTTGCAAATATCAATAAAATTTGTGGTCTTTTAAGAAAAAGGTTGCAACTTTTAAATAAGAAGGTTGCAATTTCAATTAAAGTTTGCAACTTTTTAGAAAAAATTACGTTAGGTCCTTTAATGCAACCTTTTTATTGAACAAAGTTTCATTAGCATCAAATGCAACTCAATTGAAAACGTTGCTTTTTGAAAGTTGCATTAGGCTTATTTTCAGTAGTGACGTTTTAAACAATTTTTGTACAAGCACGACTTATACACCCAAACTCAATCGATATCAATCAACTTTATAAAAAAGATTCAAAAGCAATGAGTACAAGTAGATGTTTATAAATCAATAATGTTCACAAAATCCCCAAAATGCCCTTGAAAACCCTAACAACGATCCTTTGGCCTATGTACTGCACTCCTACAAACCCCATGCAGGCCTTTCGTTGTCTTGTTTTTGGCCTGTTGCTGGCTCTACGATCACTTGATATTGAATTCATAAATCCATGTGTTGTGAATTATATATTTTGTCAAAATAATACACAAATCTTTTTAGCTTTTTATTTTTAGTAATCACCGACGGCTGCTGGCATGGATGACTGTAGCTGCAGCAGGTGGTGATAGCAATCGGCCGCCGTTGGCCGCTGTTCTGGGTTCTGATCCAAACACCTCTTCTGCAACTCCCTCAATGGCTTGGGTAACCCCAGAAGCCCACATGTCTTCAGCATGTGGCCCACCCCCCACACATCAACCTTCACCCCATGCATCCCCCGACCCTTCATCTCTGGGGCGTGTCTCCCTGACACAGAAACTGGAGATGGGGTCGGGGGAAATCCTAACGCCATCCCACCTTCAAGCTGGGGTGGGTATATTTGTGGCGCGCTTGCCGCTTCATCAAACCCTATGACGAACCACTCGTATTCTCTGTCGTTTCTTCGCATCACTTTATCCCAGCCTAAGTCGCGGTGCATGAATGACAAATCATGTAATGCGACTAAGGCTTTCGTTACATGTTTCAGAGCCTTGAACAGCTGCTCGAAGCTCGAAAGCTTTAGCCTGCATCCTCTTGGTTTGAAACTTAAACTTAAATCGCGTTCCGATGACTGGCAAATGTATTCTGCATTCGGAATCCGATGATCGAGAAAATCATAGATTTCTTTTACAGTAACCCATTTTCGATTGGTTGGAAAAATCCGAGTCATGTAATTTGGTGTTAATTCGATAACATTGTTGTTACCCAAGTCGATTCTTTCAAAGTCGCTGTATGGAAATGATTTGTTGATCAGCTGGATGTTGGCGCAACGATCGGCCAACAATGACAACAAGCCTGCGATCCTCCAACAGGGAACCAAAGCTTTGATTCGATCTCTGGGTGTCGATAAGTCAACTGTGTGTAGATCGGTTCGGATGAGGGTATCATGTGTTCGACTTAACGCACAAAAGGTGACAATATAACCAACTGCATAATAACCCAAAATGTAAGGAAGATCCGCGTAACTCCACAACATCTTTTGTACTAATAAGGAAGACGGATCAAGATTATTATCATCTCGTAATCTATCGGTTTCTTCCCCTCTCCATAAACAAAAATTCCGCACAAAACCTGTTACATTAGGCCATTGATCTTGTATGCCATTGTTTGATAAATGAGACGATTTTCGAATGAACACCATGTCATGATTAATAAACTTTGAAACAACCCCATTGATGCAATCATCCCAAAGACCAATGAATGATTCTCTTGTGGTTGTGGTGAGAGTAGGGTTTGATCGAACAATTGGGCTTAAGATCTCGAATGTGATGGACCGACAATCCAACGGTTCAGAAGAAGTGGTGAAGAAGACTTCTTTTCCTTGAGGAAGATCTCGGTACAAATCTTTTCGAACAGGGAATCGAAACTTTTCTTGTGGTGGTTCTTGCAAGTACCATGGAAGATCAAGCAAACTTGGTAGAGATGGTGGTGGAACATGAAGATTACCCAAGTAATGCTCCGTTGGATCTTGAAAGTCCCACGATGTTATAGCTGTATAATTAAAGAAAACAAACGTAGCCAGTAAAATGTCAATAAATATTATGGTTGTACAACTAAAAAAACTTAATCTAAGAATCAGAATCCGATTCCATAACATAATTAGTAGTCATTATGGTCAGTTCGTGACTTACATGATCTATTTGAAGGTTCTATCGGACCTTGAGGTCTCTCAATAATCAAACCTGTTGACGTAAAAGAAAGTTAAAGCTTTGACTAAAATCATATTACATTATTAGAAACTATATATGCATGGGCATTTGTCACGTCATACGTGTCATTATGGTTATACGAGCCATATAATGTAAAATCAAATCTGCACACCAGTGCATGTCAGATCTTATGGTTTTATACGACATAGCAAAAAAATATCATGCGGGATCGTATGACTTTGTCAGTGGTGTTCTTGTTCGCCATTTATGTTTCAGCCAAGCACATCATAGACGCCGTATGATTTTGGCAAACGCCAACTCATACGGCATGTGTCATAACTTATGGTGCTCACGATGTGTCATTATAACATGCCATATGACCCGTAGAACCATTTTATGGCTTCCATTCGGCATATATGAATGGTTAGTGATGTGTAGAGAGTGTGTCAGCTTTATCTCTAGACATATATGTATCTATACCAGAAGGATGGGTTGCCATTCTTCGGCCAAATACTTTGATTTGTTGGCCAGGAAGAAACCTATCAACAGAAAACCCTCTAAGAGGGGAATTAGCATCTTCAAAGGCTTCCAAGGTACAAGCAACCATTGCGTCATCCATGTAAGTGAGTTCATCCGCGTTTAAAAAACTTGTACCTTGAACCTTAATTCTACCTCTATGATGCTCACCATCTTCAGCCCATAAGCTCACAATTTCTTCCCACACCATTCTCACTTTACCAATTCTTCTTAGCTCCTTCAATGCTGACGTGGAAGAAGCATCGTATTGACCCCCTCCTTCAATCTCCATTGATGAGCTTTCAAACCCTAGCAAGCTTCCTCTAACACCATGAAGATACCCTTCACCACCACCACTACCCGCCATCATCATATGCCTTCCACCCCTCCCTACAATAAAGACACAATTTCAATAAATTTTTAAATTTATAGGTCGTCTATAGAAATCATAAGCAATTTTTTAACTTGTTATTGTTTCTAGGGAGTCCGCTAGCTAGTTAAATGAGCAGACTCAATTATTGTTCGTTAGTCAAAGTATCATACTCATTTCTTTGTTTTGCCATGACAATCATGCTCAAATTTTTTTTGTTTTGCCATGAAAGCGATTTCGAGAATTTTACTTGCCATGTAACTTTTTTTTTGAACGGCAAATGTTACTTCTCTACTAATTTACACCAATTATTCTAAAATACTTGTTTGCCTATGTTTAAATTTGAGATTTCCCCTCTAAAAAACATGTGACCCTACCAAGTGGTCTAGCCTTATTTGCCATGTAAATATTTGGTTTTTAAGAGTCCGATACTAGTTAAAAAAACAAACTCAATTAGAGGCATTAATCAAATAGCGGATTCATTTGTTTGATTTTGCCTTGACAGAATTCGAAAAGTTTGCTTGCCAAAACACTAGACCTATCAATCAAAAGCATTTCTAGAAGTCACTAGTTAAAAGAACTTGTTTTGATTTCTAAAAATCCGCTAAGTTAAAGGAGCAGACTCAGTTATTGTCCGCTAGTTAAGAGTATAAGACTCATTGTTGAAGTTTTGTAATGATAGTGACTTCGAGAAGCTCACTTACCACGTAAATATATGATGGCAGTTTTTCTTAGATTACGCTACTAGCTAAACGAGCATACTAAATTACAGTCAGCTACTAATTTTTATAGTTTTGCCGAATTCGAGAAGTTCGTTTGACACCTAAATGTGTTGTGAATTTGTTTTAGAATCCACTAATAACACTACCCATATTTCTAAAACGCATAAAAGCATTTCGAACAAACTGATTTTTTTTACTTTTGTCATAACAAATTCCAATAATAAATTCCAGAAGTTCATTTGGCACATGAATATTAGATTAAAAATCTTTTTAAGCGACGAACTCCCCAGCAACCAAAAAACTTCTAAAAACCTCAGACTTATGTATTTTTCTAGAAAAAAAAACCATAGATATAGAAATAAAAAATCCAATTTCAATAGAATCTGGTGGATAAAAAAATTGCAAATAAATAAACAGCCAGCACATAAAATAACATCAACAGTTCGTTACCGGAAGACGAGAACGGGACATCATCGTCACGTAAAACCGAAGCTGGAAACGATTTAGCATCTACTGCCGCCAACCGAGAATCATGATCACCACTACCGGCGGTCAAAAGAAACGGTGAGCCACCTCTGCAAACACCAGTTTGTGGTGTTCTCATTCTAGAACCCATAAACTTTGCCAACTCTTCAAAAACATCTTCATCAAATGAAGCAGGCAACCTATGCAACTTCCTTTCATAAGGAGATAACCGAAAGTAACTCTTACCAATCTGCTCTCGCTCCCCACCTCGTTCCCACTCGTACACTTTCCTAAACTCACCCAACATGTTATCCCACTTTGTCCCTGCCGTTTTTGCATCACGGTTAACCCCGTTTCGTTGCAAGAAGTCTGCAACTTCTTTATCTTTTGCGGCTCTTGTTTTCCCTCTGGATTGTGTTGTGGTTACGGTTTTTGTTGTTTCTGGTATTGGGTTTTCGGATGCGTGATCTGACAACCCGATACCTGTAGCAGTACCAGTAGTACCACCTTGGTATTGGATTCTCCATGCTTTAGCTAGCCATAACATTTCGTTTGGCTTCCACACTGGGCTTACATATTTACCTTTTCTTATTTGGTGTTGTGTGTATTGGTGTTCTGTCTCCGGCTTGCTGGTGTCTTGCGACGGGGATGAGGTGGTGTCGGATGATGAGGCGGCAGCGGCGTGTGCTGGTGGTTGTAGGTGGTTTGTGGACGGAGAAGGGGTTTTGTCGGTGGGTGTTATGTTGCTAGGGTTTTGTTTTGGTGGTGGTGATGGTAGAAGCTTCCATTGGCCGGTGACGCTAGTGTATCTTGGTCTTTTGGTGTTTAGTGGTTCTTGTGGGTTGTAAAGGGTGGTCGTCGGTGGGGGTAGTGAGAGAAAGGTGTGGGGTGGTGGCGACCACCGGTGGTTCTTCTAGGGTTTCTTGAACCGGAGAAGGTGTGGAATGCTTTTTTTTTAGTGTTATCACACATCTTATTAAAGAAAAAGATTACAACTTTGTTAAAGAAAGATTGAAAAAGAAACTGAACAAGATCAAACAACTGCACAACATTACTGCTGAACTAGTTTAGTTGAAACAAGGAATCTTAAATGGTGTTTGTGTGTGTTTTTTTATGTTTTTAAACCTCAGTCGAGAATGATTTCTGGTAAATAGATATGGTTGTATGTTAGGGTATAAAGTTTGAAGAAAGAGAGGAAGATTAATGTTGAAAGCAAAAGCTGGAGAGATAATAATAATAATAATGATATATATTAAAGAAAGAAAGAAAAGTCGAGAGAGATTGTGGAACCTGCTGTGATTAAGACATCTCAAAATAACCCTTCACACGATATTAACAACTTTATTAGCAGAAAAGAGAAAGAAAAAAGAGGGAAAGTAATCATTGATGCATACAGAAACGCGACTCTTACAACATATTTTTGAGGACTATCAAGTCATGTTTGTTGACCTTTTTGGAGCAGTGAGAATATATTGTTGAGGGGAATGTGGTTGGCGTATTTTATTGTTAAATATACAAAATGTGATTAGTGAGTGGGCATTGGTTGGGTGGTGTGTGTGTGTGTTTGTGTTTGGAGATCAGAGTGGGGTTGGTGGGGACTGATCGAATCAATGGGTTCTGCTCAGTGACTCATAACTCTCTCGCGGCTCTTTCTTGTTTTTTTTTTCTTTTAATGTCTTCTAAACATTCACTCTCATTCATGTATACTCTAAACCATACATACACATTAAGTAATTTTTGTTTTTTTTTGCATGCGAAAGAAGGATTTATTATCACACAACCAAAAGATCCCTTAGCAAGCTGCTAAGGGGAAGCGATACAGACCACTGCAACAACAAAAAGAATAAAAAATAAACAAAGACCCAAAAGATAAATAACAAAATACATAAAGTCCATCCCTTCAAAACTATTCCAGCTTTCCGTTTGCATGCCCGCCATTGTTATTATTAAAGCTTTCATAATTAGGGTTTGTAGCTCCAAAAACTTTGTCACGGAAAGAGTGAGTGCAGACGTGGAACTGAGACGATGAAGAGAGAAGCTCATGGTCCATGAGAGGGCGAAGAGTGGCATGTGAAAACGAGAGGAGAGGAATCTAAGTAGTTGCGGTCATGAGAAATGAGAGAGAAGGGTCGGGTCGTCATGGGATAGTGTTAGTCATGTGGTGGATAATGGATAAATTCACGTACGACTAAGATAGTAAAGAGTCAAGCTTTCATCCAGCAACTCTTAACTTTCATTAAGCAACTCAAATGAATTCGAATTGAGTGTTTACCGAGATTGACCTTAAACTCAAGCATAATAAATGTCAAAATATATAAAAAGTTGCACTTCAACTTATAACAGGTGCCTCAAACTCTTAAAATTATCGAACGTAATTTTCAAATAAATATTCGAACCCTTCATTCCTCGCTCTACCAAATCTCAAAACTTTATTAACTCGACATAAATTTCTTGTAACACTAGAGATGTATTTAGTCAATATTTCACAATGATATTCAGAGGGAATTGTTTTTGTATTGATTGTTTTTATATAATTACAAAAGAAAAAGAGCCTTGATGGTTGGAAACAAGGGATTGAAGGTTGGCAATGAATGTTTACTATTCCATATTTTTTTCCAGTTCCATTTGTGGCTTTTGTTAGAATGTGAGCTACCTAGTCTTTTGATCGAACAAATGGTAGTTCTATGATCTTTTATTCAAACTTTTCTATAATGAAATGTTTGTCCATCTCCATATGCTTGGTTTTAGCATGTTACACTGGGTTTTAAGAGATATGTATAGCTGCATCATTGTCACACATGATTTTGGGGGATTTATATTGTACGAAACCAATCTCAATTAAAAGCTTACGTATCTAGAGCACCTCGACTAAGCCTCATGCACTCCCTCTGAACTCAACCTCGGCACTTGAAAGGGCAACTAGCTTTTGTTTCCTTGTTCTCCATGTGATGAGATTCCCTCTGACCAGAGTAAAGTATTCTGAGGTTGACCTTCGATTCCCTTTATCTCTTACGTAGTATATATTAGTGTATGCCTAGACCTAGACCTTTAGATGCCCATTTGATTTAAACAAGATTACATGGCCGACTGTTCCTTTACAATATTTAATGATCTTCCAGACTGATTCCATATGGGAAACTTATGGTTGATACATGAATTGAGCTCCTAGCCCTACTTCATACACGACTCGCAGCTCAAGCGCACGTGAGATGCAACAGACATCACTAGTACAGGCGCATTGTTTATAAAGATATTATATTGTTATTCAACTGTATTTTACATTACACTGTTGATTACATACTACATGTATGCTACAACGACATGTTCCCACGAACCACGCTGATCTTCTAAACAACATGCTTCTATACATGTATTCATTTGTAAAGCAAATCTTGAAATAGCAAACGCAGGTTCACACGAGTCTCAAGTTACCTGAAAAGTATGTTAAGGCTTTGAAAGGTCAACTACAAATAGTTGGTGAGTTTCACAAGGTTTGTTTGTATCAAATCAGTGTATACGCAAATCGAGTTTCGCACATGTGATTTAATTATACCAAGCCCATCAGTAAAGCCTCAACGGTGCATACTCAAGACTGTGGTCTACATCCACCACGTCACTACCCCTGTGTAGCTATGGCTAGCACCCTATAGCTTATGTTTGAACATATGCAATTGCGGTGCATCTTATGGCGTTCCGGGGCATTGCAATTTGGTTTGTCAAACCATTAGTACTATTTACACATTCACTGACCTACAATTAATCACTTGGGTCTGTGGGGACTTTTCGTGTACAAGTGTTCACTCAGATAATTTACATCAAATCATATTGGCATGTGTATATACGTACGTATCTGACATGGTGTCGATTGGGTATATTTTTTTAATATATCTTTAAGGACTTTACTCGTTTATCAAGCTTTAAATTTATAAAATATGATATAACACTATCAATCTCTACAACACGCTAGGGCAAGTGCACCCATCGTTGGTGTAGTATAGAGATGGTAAGATGTACACAAGAGCTTTTAATACCGGAATATCGTCAACGTCTAATCTAACCAAATTTTGAGAAAAGATTTGTAGTTATTAAAGCTAAAGAAAGAAAATAATAAAAGAAACAAATAGACAAGGTAGAATCACTTGGTTCCAACTTTTTCTTTTACGTATCTTTTGATAAATTCCGCACTTTGGGTTTTTTAAAAGATTATCGTAGTTATAGTGGCATGTCCCTCTTTTGGAGGCAACACTACCCTCGGCCATATTGGTCTGAGTCTTTAAGGATACAGTCACGCAAGGCCGGTTTAAAGTTTTAATAGTAGTTTATTTATAAGGGATTCAATTCATTCTTACTTCCCCTGATATGATCCTATCCCCCTCAATTAAGTGAAGTCCTCATAAGCTTGAATGAAGTCTTCACAGGATCTATACACTAAACGGGCATATTTTATGTCGATCCTTCCAAGATTGAGGCAATAAAGAACTGGGAAGTGCCTAAGACGCCGATGGAAGTGCAACAATTTTTGGGATTAGCGGGTTATTATAGACTATTTATAGAGAATTTTTCAAAGATTGCCCAACCGCTAACTTCCTTGACCCAAAAGGATAAGAAGTTTGATTGGGGCGACAAACAAAAAGCTGCATTTCAACTGTTAAAGGACAAACTCTGTGACGCACCAATCTTATCTCTACCGGACGGTACCGACGACTTTGTCGTCTATCCTGATGCGTCGCATCAAGGTCTCGGTTGCGTGTTGATGCAACGAGACAAAGTCATCGCGTATGCATCTCGACAACTTAAGGTGCACGAGAAAAACTATACCACACACGACCTTGAACTAGGTGCGGTGGTTTTCTCTTCAAAAATCTAGCGTCATTACTTATATGGTACTCGTTGTACAATCTTTACGGATCACAAGAGTTTGAAACACATATTTGATCAAAAAGAGCTAAATATGCGGCAAAGACGATGGGTTGAACAGTTAAACGATTACGATTGTGAAATTAAATATTATTCGGGCAAGGCGAATGTAGTGGTGGACGCCTTGAGTTACAAAGAACGAGTGAAAACTCTAACGGTTCAAGCCTTAGAAATGACCATACAAATAACCTTACTTCTCAGATTCGCCATAAGCAACAAGAAGCACTTCAACATGAGAACATATTAGCCGAATCATTGCGTGGAATGGAAAAGCAATTGGTGCCAAAGTAGGATGGAACACTATACTTTATGGGACGAATTTGGGTTCTATTCTTTGGAGATCTGCAGGTAATTATTCTAGATGAAGCACACAAGTCGAAATACTCCATACATCTCGGATCAGATAAGATGTATCAGGATTTAAAGGAATTATACTGGTGGCTTAACCTTAAGGGCGACATTTCTAATTACGTCAGAAAATGCCTTACTTGCGCCAAGGTTAAGGCGGAATATCAAAAGCCTTCTGGACTACTACAACAACCTGAAATTCCCATATGGAAATGAGAACAGATTTCAATGGACTTTATTACTAAGTTACCCAGGACCTCGAGAGGTCACAGAATGATCTGGTTATCATTGATCGACATACGAAGTCTGCACATTTCTTACCTATCCGCGAGAAGGATAGCGAAGAGAAACTAGCTGAATAATACCTCAAAAAAATTGTGGCACGACATGGAGTGCCTATTTCTATCATATCGGACCGAGACGGTCGATTCGTGTCAAGGATTTGGCAATCATTCCAAAAGGCCTTTGGATCGCGATTGGATCTTAGTACGACATTTCACCCTCAAACGGAGGACCAAAGCGAGCGAACGATACAAACTTTGGAGGATATGTTACGTGGTTGTGTTATGGATTTGCGTGGAAATTGGGATACTCACTTTCCCTTAGTGGAGTTTTCATATAATAACAACTAAAACACTAGCATTCAGGCTGCCCCGTTTGAAGCTCTATACGACGAAAATGTCGGTCACCGCTATGTTGGGTGGAGACCAAGGATAAGCAACTCATTGGTCCGGAATTAGTCCAGGAGAATACAGACAAGATCTTTCTGATACAACACCGTATTAAGGCGGCTCGCGACCGAAAAAAGAGTTATGCCGACAAACGACGAAAACCACTATCTTTTGAAATCGGAGACAAAGTATTATTGAAAGTCTCACCTTGAAAGGTGTAGCAAGATTTGGTAAACGTGGAAATTTAACCCACGCTACATTGGACCCTCCGAAATCTTGGAAAAGATTGGAACCGTAGCGTATAAGTTTAAGTTAATGGACGAGCTCAATAGCGTGCACGACACATTTCATGTGTCTAATCTCAAGAAAACTCCTACACAAGAAATAGTTATCATTCCAGTGGAAGAAATTCACATCGACGACAAACTCCATTTTACTGAAGAACCCGTTGAGGTTACGGACTGGAAAGTCCACAAGACATGGAGACGTCGTATTAAACTAGTTAAAGTTCGTTGGAACTCACGTCACGGCCCCGAGTATACGTTGGAACGTGAAGACCAAATGAAATCCAAGTACCCTCATTTGTTCCAAGGTTCCCCTGCAAATAGTAACACAACTTGAATTTTGGGACGAAATTCTTTTAACATGGGGAGAATGTGACAACCGGCAAAATTTTTTGTAATTTCCGTGCAACTTAACAACTTGATTATACAATTAATTGCGTTTGTTACGACTTAATTAATGCATGATTAGGTCGTGTAAAGTCTAGCAATCATAGGACGTGGTTAAATATGTTAAATAACATCGTTACATTCATCACGTCGCGAGAAAACAACAAACTATGTCCAAATATGTCGGTAAAATGCTGAAAACACTATTCACTGGAACACACTACTGCCAGCTAGTTCTGAAAACTGTCCGAACGAGAAACGAAGGGCACGGAAGCATTTCATGGATGAAATACAAATAAAAATCCCTAATTAGGGATATCAAATACAAAAGCACTTAAACTTTTCGGAAAATACACGTCGTTAATTCGTCCGCACCGCGCTAATATATAACAAAGTAAATTGTCTGAAACGCTAAAGCTCGGCATTTTAAAGGTCATAGGACTCGTATATAATGTTATACACCTGAAATAAGCTTGGGGTATCAACGGGATATCCTAAACATAAGGTTCCGTTGATATACCAGAACTTACACAACTTATCCGATATTGGTCCGACAAACTAGTAAGAAGCATTCTTGCCATCCTAGCATCTAAACGGATCATCCAGTGAACTAGTTTAAGGCTATTTCATGTACGAAATAACATTGATGGTGTCAATAAATAAGTCGAAACAATATTTCCGGTATAATGCACATCTTCCGTATATGGCCCGAAAGTGACCCGACGACCGAACTTGTTATATTTTTAATATCCGAAACCAACACCAACCATTTAATGAACTAGTTAGACATCGTTTGGCATCCCAAACCTAGTTGTAACACTAATCCCACAAGAAGCCCCTCCATTCCCTAAACTATCCACCCTTTACAAATTTCTTATACATATAAACTTTCAAAAAAAACAAATAATAATAATAAAAACCTAGTACCCCCCCCCTCCTTTACGGTTTTGGTGGGCCCCAAGGCACCCCAACATGGTGATTTGGAGGATGAAGATCATGATATTATACACCATCCTCCATATTATCATTCATGTACAAAAAAAACTCATCACCATCTCCTTCTCTCCCTCATCTCACGCCACCACCAATCACCACCATACACCACCCTTTGCCACCATTAAACACCCTAAAATAAGCCTTTTCAAGTCATTGTAAGATTGTTTAAGGACTTTGCAAGCATGGATGATCATTAGGACACTTTGGAGCTCTTATTATCTCTTAATCTTCATCTTAATATTCACAAAGCTTTTGTAAAGTTGTAAGACTTTACTTCACTAACTTTTAAGCTTGTTATTATACGTAGTTTATATATACAAATGTTCATCTTGAATCCTACAACAAAACCAAGCTTAAAAACACTAAACCCACCATAAAAATATACTAAATATGATGTATATTATGTTGATTATATGGTTATGTGATAGATGATGTTTATTCTCATGATAGATTATCTTAAAGTAGGAAGTTATATGGATGATCTTGTGTGATTTATACTAGTAATGAGGATCTAAACATTCTTATGTTTAGATCTTAAAAAGATCATCAACCACATAATCCTTGAACTTCATTTTAAACTTGAAAATGGTCTATGGCTAAGATGACTTTTATAAAAACTAAATCTCATGATTTACACTAAAATAGTGTTAAAAAGTGTTCTCTTGATGTTAAGATATAGTTAAAACTCTATATAAAGAGCAAGGATCATGTGTGGATTTAGTGTAAATGTTACATGCAAAATTTGAGCTTTGAAACTTGATTTGAGTTTGATTATGATTAAATTTAATCACTAATTTTGTTTTATAACCTCATGCATATTTATCATAATTTAATGTCAAAACTGAGTCATACGTCATTAGGGCAAGAAAATTTGATCATGAGATATACTGTAACAACATGAAACAAACCAAAACAATGCCCTAAAAGTGTTGGTAGAAAGTGTTGGGCGCACTAATTGCGATGACACTAACTGTGTCGGTAAACCGCTAAAACGAATCAGAACAAGAAATAACGGCATGTTGATGCTATGCCTGAGTCCATGTACAAGTGAAAACACATATTTGAGATCAACTATTACAATAGTACATAACTTTTTGGTATAACGCCTAAATTGCAAAATTGTCCGTTTAGACCAAAAATGTGACAAATGTCGATTCGTCCGCAAGACTAATTCGGAGGATTCCGGATGTAAGAATAAGAATAAAACAATGTTAAACATCCTAAAACAATGTAAGAATAATAACAATGCACAAAAGACATTGTTTCCGGTCATTTGTCAAACAATGCACAGTTCGACTAAAAAGCGGTCGATTGTCGAAACGACGAATATCTTAGTGGCTGATAGCCTCATCCGGGCATCTAGTGAACTAGTTAAGCCTCATTTGGAACTCGGAATCTATTCAACTAACATGAGGTCACAGAAACACAACTTTCAAAAAAGTTCGACGGCTGAACACAAAAGTGCCGATATCGATCGAACGATCGAACGACAGACAATTCGGCCATCCTAACTCATCGTGTATTCGTCTAGCGACCTAGTCATGCATATTTTTGAATCGGAAATGCACTAAGATGCCATATTAATTGTGGTGGTCGAAAACAAAACCTTCTGGTACTAAATAAATAGTTTGGTTTATTAGCGATTCTTACGATGATGAGCGATCTAGCGACGTATCCGTCATCCGAAACTTATATTGGAGGATCTTATGGATTAAATACCATGTAAATACACAATAAACTCAAGTCTTATGCTTAAGATGCTAGAGGATTAACCCTAATCAATATACTTAACATAATCACCTAAAAATGTGTAGTAATCAAGGGGTTAGGTGCATGGACTTAATTTAACAACATGATAAAAGTAGTGTTTTGAAATGGTTAAGTAATATTAAAAACCCACTTGATTTACTAGGATTTTAAACCATAAAAAGTCATCGATGATGATAGTTTGATTATGTAAAATAAATATTGATGGATTGTTGATGATGATTATGAGCTTAAACAGGTTTTAAATACGTTTTTGAAACGTGGAAAACGCGATAGTTTAGGGGAAACTCTGGTGAAATTTTCTAAAAATCTAATCACGATTAAAACATGATTAGTGGGACTAAACGCGATTAGTAACTTAAATCGTCATTAATTAGACTCTAGTGACAAGGGTTATCCCTAAATGGCCAAGTGTTTAACAATATTATAAATATATATTTATAAGTAAAAATAGTTGCTTTTTACAAATATATATTTGTACTTGGACAATAATACAAGTATATATTTATATTTTTGTTACTAATAACTTTGTATGTATAAATGTGTGTGTTGTATGTGTATGTATTAGAATCTTACGGTATTTACAATAAAAATACCCACCATATACAAAATACAAACACTTCATCAATACACTAAGTGTTGGCGACATAACAAATATATCATTGAAAAGCATCGAAACAATAATTGGACAATCGAAATAGTGCGAACAATGGGCGAACATTCAAGATTACACCGGCGCGCCACAACGGGCGATTCTCGATGAAAACAAACATGTAATAAACGACGCGGACGACGACTCTAAATATATATATGTTATCGAAAAATGGGCTTTTAATAAATAAATGTGGGCTAGCCCCAAATTGTAAAAGTCTTGGACAAGGCCCAATTGCATAGTATTTATGGACAAGGCCCAAAACTAATAAAAGCCCAAAAAGATATAAATAACATGGGCTAGGCCTAATGACAT
The DNA here is from genome assembly GCA_947069175.1 of Scalesia atractyloides. Lineage (NCBI taxonomy): Eukaryota > Viridiplantae > Streptophyta > Magnoliopsida > Asterales > Asteraceae > Scalesia > Scalesia atractyloides. The sequence continues at coordinate 44,363,760 of CAMTDV010000008.1, read as the reverse complement.
AAAAACATGTGCTAGGCCCAATGACATGTGAAGGACAAGGTCCAGTTCTCACATGATTTGAAAACAATAATATATATATATATATATATATATAGATTTTAAGAAATATATATAACAATATTAATCGAACAAACAAACTGCCAACACTATGATAACATTTTAAGTTGTTCTATCTTAACGAAAAGATACATAACAATAATTCAAGATGAACAACGAGTACAAGGTCCATTGAGACCTAGGTGTCTAATGAAACCAATACGCATGTAGGTTACATACGTTGCGGACACCGATCAATAAACAATACGACTTAACGGAACGCAAAAACTGTGAGTTCATGTCCCTCCTTTCAATTATTTCAAGTTTTGTTTTAAACTATCTAGGGGAAATACATGTCATGTCAAAACAATATGTTAGCTATGGGTTAGTAGATAACAGATCACTGTGCGTAAGTAGGATGATAACAATGGTAACCATTAATCACTTAGTGACCAAGATGCAAAAGAAGTAGATCTATTGAGTTTGAGACCCGCTCCACTCCTGATTGGTATACCCTTTGGAGTGCTTTTGTGATCCCAATGATGTCAAAATAGTCTCGGTTTGGTTACTTACTTATGGCACAAGTATGTCCGGGTGCTCGTGACACACTGATAGATCCTTAAATAATTCATTGATGCTAATAACATACTTGGATTTCAATACAGGTTTTCAAGGATGACATTTTGATACGAAAACATTAAACTACATGAACTCGCCAACTTTATGTTGACTTTTTAAAATTACATGTATTTCAGGACGCAAGACTTGAGCTGGTGATGGGATCCGGGTATGGGATTTATCAAGACAACGATGCACTACTTTTTGGAGGGTTTGCCTTTTATATCCCAACTTCGTTTAGGTATATAGGGGTCAAAGCCTCAATATGAATTTGTGATGAAAACAATGTCTATTTTGGAACAATGTGTTTTTAAACTATGTTTGTAAGTGGTAATCTGAGACATATAACAATGTGATTTCACTTTTGGAAAGTTGTAAATGTATAATGAACCTTAGTAATGGCATGACATCGTTATTGTTAATGCCGGTTACTAAATTGGATGCAATGATTACCTAATAGTCACACACTTGCGCTTCCGCTACGACTGGGGTGTGACAATCTCAACCTTCTCAATTTTTCTCTCTTATGTGACTTCTTTGACCATGAATTTCTTATCAACTCTAGAAACTTCTTCTTCCTCATCTAACCGATCTAACATAACTTTCTCAGCAATCATTTCTTCTTCACATTGTGCATTCTAACAATTTATTTCTTCACTGAAGATACCTGCAAAACAATTATAATCATCAGGAGTCATAAATGCTTGACAAGCATTTTGCAAAATTTCTTCTTCAGTATAATAGCATCGATCAGATTCTTCAGGAGCTTCATCATAAACAATCTTATCACCACCACTAACATCTTCAATTTCGTTCATTATAACCACATTTTCACTTTCTAACTTAAGCTTCAACTGTTTCTTCTCTTTAGTTTCGGGTATGTGATCCTTAATTTTCTCAAACAATTCATGTAAAGTAAATATTGTAAATCTAGAATCCTTTTTCAAATCAATCAAAACTTCATCCCACTCTTAAGGTAAAGCATCTGCAAATTTCTATATCTTATCATAATCCGAAAACCTTAACTTGGGCTCGAACACTCTTAACTTGCTAACTAAACCACAAAATCGTTTTATCAAATCATCCAATGATTCATCTTTTTTAAACATAAAATTTTGAAATATCTTAACACAAATATTTTTGCAATCTTGAGAATTCACATACAAAGGCACATCATCCCAATCATTCATTTTCTTAATATGTCAAATTAAGTCTCAATTCGTACGAAGATAAAACAACCAAATTTTCAAATTTATCTTCGTGCGAAGATAAAAACAGATTTCTAAACACTTCACTTTGTACGAAGGTGGATTTTTATACTTGAAAGAATTTACTTCGTACTAAGTAAAAAAAGTTTAATTTGAAAAAGTTTCACTTCATACGAAGGTAAAATTATGGTCGTGCAAAGTGACTAATTCGTGCGAGGGTAATTAAAAAATTTCACATTTTTCGATGATTTTATCATGATTCTGATTCTTTCAAGGTTTTGTTAAAAGTAGATTTTAAGTATTTCGTGAAAAATTCAGTCCATTTCGACCGTTAAATCTTTAAAAATGATAAAAAGTGTGAAAATGAGTAGAAGAGAAGTTGAATCTTGTTAAATTGTCTTCAAATCAGGCCTCCAAGCTCTAATACCACTTGTAGGCCCGTGCTAGGATCCGGTAGCTCAGGTCTAACTTGATTAACCTAGTCTTAAATGTGTGGAATCCATTTTAGATTTAGGAGACATGTTTAAGATTTATTTCCTCAATTATCTGTTTCATTAATAGTTCAGTGTGTACAAGTTCATGAAAACACTTGGAAAGGGCTCCGTCGTCCAGTCTAACAAAACGAATCTCACACTAACTTTGCACAACTATATATTGACATTTTACTGTGTGCGAAGCTAGACCTACCTTCGTTCGAACTTTACTGATCACCTTCGTACGAAGTTGACTCCTACATACGAAGTCACTTGTACTACCTTTGTACGAAGTCATTTGTCTTACCTTCATACGGAATCACTTGTCTTACCTTCGTACGAAGGTAGTAATACATATAAAAACAAATCTAACATGTATAATCCTATTACAGACTCTATACGACTCGATGACATAGGCGACAGACAAATGCATGAACACAACCGAAACCCGACAGCGTAGCATGGGTAATCTTACTAATTATATATCTATACTCTATTAATAAGCATATCCAAAGGGTAACTTAAGGTAATTTGCCACTTCCCTTAAAACTCCTTTAATGCATGAATTACAACATCTTTAAGCACAATATGTTTGAGCGGCCAAAGTGGACATTCAACTTTTCAATTCCCGCTCATCCTAGTTCCTCAAATACCCCTACCATGGATATAAATCAAGGGTTTCTAGATTCATTCTTCATTTTCAAAATCTTCTGGCCCCTTTCTCTATCTGGAGATTTCACAAGATGTTCAAGGTTTCACAAGATCCAATCAACAGATCCAAACGATTTGAGATCTTCACTGACCATCTCTCATTTTCATCTCATCTCAAGTTTAGCGCTCTCATTTTCATCTCATTCTCTTTGTTTCTTCATCCATTCAAGATTCAGAACTTGGTGAGTACCATTTATTAATTCAAGTTAGAACTATGAACTTTATGGTAAAAGAAAACCTAAATCTTGACCCCTCTTTGTGTACAGGTACGCAGCCAGTGCATTAAAACGCCACAGCCAGTACAGTCGCAACAAGTTTTATACGGTAAGCGATAGGTGCACTTCCACTAAATTGATTTCGTAAACTATATCTCAAGAAATACTAATAATTTTGATCGTTATTGTTTGTTAGATTAGATCAGCAACTTAGTCTAGCACGTCTGATTATGATGAAGAGAAATTGAAAGAAGGTTTATATTGCATGATGTGTTTTCTTTGCTTTTTAGGGGGAAGATAGGACGTTCTCTCTTAGGGCTTACAAAACACAGGTTATTGGTGGCAACCCGCTTTATTTAACATATAAAAAAACTTTATATGTTAAATATGGCGGACTGCTGCACATAACCTGTGTCTTGTAAGCCCTATGGAGAGAAGCCCCCACAAGGAAAAGGAAATTTATATATGTAATTTGTCAAACTACACTAAATTCAGTAAAAGTATGTGTTGGATATAAAATATATGTTGGAATTGAACCCTACAAAAGAACAGAGACAGAAAGCCAAAATATACTACAACCTCTCATCCAAATAATAATGTAACATCTGCCCAAGTCAGGGTCTGCTGAAGACTAAATGTCCAAGGTCTACCATAGCTAAACTCTCTTGAAGACAAAGCTTTGCTGAAGTCTATAGTTGAAGGTCTGCCAAGGCAACGCTCTGCTAAAGACTAAAGTTAAAGGTCTTCCAAGGCAAAGCTCTGCTAAAGACTAAAGGTAAAAGGTCTGCTAAGGCAAAGCTCTGCTGAACATCAAAGCTAAAGGTCTGTCAAGGCAAAGCTCTGCTGAAGACCAATAGAGGATGTATCATCAGTGTTTTGTATCAGTCCTTTTAATGTTTAGTGTATAGTAGTGGTTAGCTTAGCAGATGTTATTAGTTTGTTATTTTTGTTAAATGTCACCTTCATGCTGACAATGAAAACAATCTCTCAACTATTATGAATTAAAGCAAACTTCACATAAATGCTTACTGATGCAAACTACTGACTCACTAACCGTTGATATTATAGTCACTAACCACTGATGCAAACTTGAGGGGTATGGTCTCAAAAACTCTACGCCTGCTCAAGGAATCATACCCCGATAATGACATCACAAGAATAACCTTGCGCGCAATGCGCAACAGTGCGCCATTCTTGAAACAAACAGGTTGCACAACCTTACGCACGTTGCGTAACGACAAGTTAAACCTGGAAGCGCAGGCCCCTTGACCCGGCGCTGATATAATAACCTTGCACGTAACACGCAATGGTACACCATTCTTGATATTTGTAGGTCGCACAACAAACCTTGCGCACACCTGCGCAACGACAAGTTAGACCTTGAAGCGCGGGTCCCTTGACCCAGCGCGGATAAAACAACCCTCTAGCCGCAAAGTCCTAAAACCTTGCACAAGGCCAAGATCAACATGAGAGCAAAAACTTTTCTTACCATTGTAAATATAGTCAACTTTTCTTACACCTGTCTTTATTAACCTTCATTACTTAAGACAATATAGTATCAGTCCTTATAATCCTACCACTGACATAAATGCAAACTTAATGTAAATGCCCCCTAAACTTATAATAAAATAAGTATTAGTCCTTGTAATCCTATCCACTGACACAAATGAAAACTTGACATAAATGCCCCCTGAACTTATAAGAAAATAAGTATCAGTGTTCGTAATCCTTTCCACTAATCAGAAACCACTGATGGCACACCAACAAACTCATCAAAATTATCCACACTTGTACACAAACCAACCTCACCCAACTCATCAAAAATAACACTGCTCCCAAGAAAACCATCTGACTCAAAAATTCTAAAATGGAAGTGTAACAAAGATAACCATGAATTAACATTGCTTAAGTCAGATGGTAGAGTTCAAAGGATAAATACACAGGATGCATACGGTCTGGATGTGCTTATCTTCAAGACTTGCTGAATCTTGAACTTGAAAGGGATGTAGAAGACACGATTGCCCTGGACTCTAAACTTCAGTTCAAAGGCCAAATAAGGGAATCATTGATGAGAAATAAGGATCAGTAATAAAGTTTAGTTTTGTCATCATCTGTTCTTCTAATGTTTAGCGTACAGTAAGTAATCATAATAAAGTTCTTTTAATGTTTAGTTTTGGCATCATCTGTGTCTGTACTGTTATATTTGATCACTTTCATCGATTATCAATCTAAGTTATCTTCCTTACATAATATATGAACACATCAGTGATCTTAGGCTGAGGGGGAGATTGTGAGTGATATGCGAAGAAGGTTATAGTCACTAACCACTGATGCAAACCACTGACTCACTATTCAGAAACCACTGATACAAAACCACTTATTCAACCACTGACTCACTGATCAGAAACCACTGATGCAAAACCACTTGTTCAACCATTGACTCACTAACCACTGATGTTATAGTCAACTTTTTGTACACCTGTCATGAATAGAGCCATTTTCAATACCAAACCTTTTAGTTACAATTATTTACAATCTACCTTAAACTAACATCTTCTCAGTTACTCTTCTGAGTACCAGGTTTGGTTTAACAGCTGTGAAATACTAACCTTTTCAAATACCAACTCCCTAAGTCAGAGAATCTTTTCATTTTGTACTGCTGCCCTTTAGATTTTTTACTACTTAACCTACCAGTCTTGCTTTTATAGTTGCTTTTACAATTGTAAAGCAAACAGTGACTGGGTGGGTGGTAAAGCATGCCAGGAGCTCTGTAAATCTGTAAGATTCTACCGTCACACTACATTACAGTCAAGAGTGCATTGTTGTAAGCTTTCCTACTTCTGGGTGTTGCATTGTTGTAAGCTTTTCTACTTCTGGGTCTTGCATTGTTGTAACCTTTCTCCCTTTTATTGGTTTGTTTTGTAACTTTTAACTGCTATAAACATAGCTATCATAATGTTTATTTATTGGTTTGGTTTGTAATTAATATCTTTATATACACGTGTAATAGAAATAATACTTATATTTAAATTTAAATATGTAAAGTTAATTTATAAATCTTTAAATTTTTCTTTATATATAACGAAGTTATTTTTAGATTGCCTAAGAATTGATTTTTCAGTTCACAATCCACTCTGAACATATATCAACTGGGAGCTATGGGTGGTGGTTATCCAATTCCACCTTATCCAATTCCGCGGTTACAAACCCTCCGTCGGTGACAAACCCTCCGCCGGTGATAAACCCTCCGCCTTATCAAATTCCGTCAGTGACAAACCCCCCGCGGGTTACAAACCCTCAACATGATGATCCATGGTTTTTGATGGATGAAGAGTTGAATTGTGCGTATGACTATACCTTTGCTCAACTACAATTTAGTGGACTACGAATTGGGAAGGGGCATCACCGTCCGGTGGCAAACACTCCTGTACCGCCACAACATCCTCCACCTTCAAACCGCCATCATGTCGAAAACCCTAGTCAAACACAAGAACTGATGAGTTGGGCTGAAGGGTACGGAACTGAACCTGGGTGGAATACGAACCACCATTAAATGAAGCAATGGTTTGGGAACCTTAGAACAATTTTGAGGATTGCTGCCTCCATCGCAATGATGATGGTAATGATATATTCTGTGGTTAATCTAATGTTTTATTATGGGTTACTTAATTTTATTTCCTTGTACTATTTTTTCTCGAATTAGTTTGAATATTAATCATGTAGTTGTTTTACTTTGAATTATGTGTTGTTTTAAATTTAAATTTGTTGTTGTTTAATTTTAATCATGTTTTATAGCAAACCCACTGATGACAAACCACTGCTAACACACCAACAGTAGTTGTATAGCAAAACCACTGATTGACTAACAACTGATGTTCTACTCGGCAGTGGTTGTCCACCAGTCGTTGGCTACCAGCAACAATGTTTGCCTAACATCTGATGTTATTACTCCATTAGAGGTTAGCAACATCATCAGTGTTTGTGTAACATCTGATGTTATTACTCTATCAAAGGTTAGCAAACTCATCAGAGGTTTGGCAAGGATTCTTTAAGATGTTGGCTCATTAGTAGTTTGACTTTATTTCATCATCTATTATGACTATCTTTTATTTAATTTGCAAGGTATTTGCAAGGTATTTGACACTTTATCAATTTACATTGAATAATGGACAACCAAAGCATCTTAATCATGCTTCCGGCTCGAGTGCATCTACTAGAGCCGAAAAACAAAAAGAGTATAGCAAAAGATACTATGATGCACGCAAAGAAAATAACAAAGTCTCAAAATTTGGGAGTGGTGAGGTCTCCTGAAGTTCTTCATCAATATCTTTAGTGATTAATAGATCAAAAGAAAGGACACCCTTAAGAAGTTTAGATACTAATATTGCTCAATTTACCAAAATGAGAAATAAGAAGGCGTCAAACACATTCCCCTCTGTAATTGATGAAGTCATGCCTAGAACATCACGAGGTTTCTATTTATTTAATAATGATTTCTTTCTCGAACTTGACATCTTTAACAACCTTCATTACTTAACACAATGATTTTTTTAGGTGTTCAAATTCAACCGCGTAGACTTTTACCTCAATTTTGTGAAATAGTTGATAAGCCTTCCTTCCAATATGAGAACGTAGAAGATGATCCATGTAACTTTGTTTACGATCGTGTACCTAGAGAGCATCGTGTTTTAAAAGAACAGGGTGCATATCCTGATTGTGGAGCAAAACGTTTTCAATTTGAGTTTGATACCTTTTGTTGTATGGGTGGGACAACTGTGTTAGCAAATTCAGAAATTCCAGAGGAATTGCACCGACTTTTCACATCGCAAGATGAAATTGGAAATATTTTTAGGAAAAACATTCATGCTTATAACACCAATTTTTTTGCCTCAATGGGAGTGACGTTGGATGATACATTGAGCAATATGAGAGACGGTGTATATACTTTTCATGCACATAGAGGAATATATCACAAAATCGACAAATTAGTTCTGAGGGATGGAACTCCTAGGTACCTGCAGTTGTATTTTTACAATCCTGATACTAAGTTAGAGCTCATACTCCAATGGCCAAATCTTGATCGATGTATTACTCAGATTTTGACACGCGTTCTTTCTATAAAACCATATGTTGATACATTTCGAAGACTTGCGGATCTAGGACCTCTGGAACTCTATAGAGTCACTTTGAATACTTCGGTTGAACTTGAGCAAAGGGTGTGCAACCGACCAACGACATCAGAGGTATATAAAATGTTATAAAAACATCGTGAGATATAAACAATTGATCACAAACTACCACTGATCAGAAACCACCGATGCAAACCATTGCTAAGACACCAACAGTAGCTGTATAGCAAAACCACTGATTCAACCACAGAGTCAATAACCACTGATGTTATACTATCCGGTGCTTTTCTACCACCAACAGTGTTTTCCTAAAATCTGATGTTATTACTCTATCAGATGTTAGCAACATCATCAGTGTTTGTCTAACATCTGATGTTATTACTCTATCAAAGATATCAAACTCATTAGAGGTTTGACTTTATTCCATCAGATGTTGGCTCATCAGTAGTTTGACTTTATTTGACCTTATTTGACCAACTGAATTGTTACTTTCTTCAAGATACCATTTTATATTAATTACAATCATTTAATAGTGTTGCTTATTTTACTTACTTATAGTTGACCATTATATAGGTTGTTGGTATTTGGGTTGAAGGTAATGACAATATCACTTCGTATAAACGAAGTATTGTTATTTACGGTAGATCTCAATATAGCCAAACTATTCAGCCATACTTCAGCACTGTTGTATCCTCTATTTTTTCCTAACGGTGAGTATGGTTGGCATGACAACATACCAATATCGATTGATGAGGTTCGCAAAAATGACAACATCGAAGGAGAAAAGGAAGGTACCAACAATTTATTATTCTTTTCTGTGACGATCATAAAAATACCCTAATGTGTTATATTTTATTAACTATTTGTATTTAAAATATCTTCATCGTTCAGAGGCTAACACACGGATGGTAGAACAACCATGGCTATGCGAGAGTACTATTGTTACAAGTTCCAGATTCGATCTACCAAAAACGTGCATCTCTTCGGTGGTAGACTGCTACAACAGTTTGTGGTAGATTTTTTCGTAAAGATTGAGACGTCATGTTTAGAATTTTGTGAGAGAAACCAGGCAAAGATATGGGCCGACTTACCAAGGTATTGTGGATTGCATCAATGGTGGTGAGGTTCATGCAAACAGATTTGGAAAACGAATTGTGTTTCTTGCATCTTTCATCGGAGGGCCTTGCGACATGCAACGTCGGTTTCTAGATGCGATGACTTTAGTTCAAGATGACAGCTAGCCTGATATATTCCTTACAATGTGTAATCCTAAGTGGCCTGAGATATGTGATAAAATTTACATGTTGGTCAAACCGCAAAAGATCGTCTGAACCTTGTTTCAAGAGTGTTTCAGGCTGAATCAGAAGATCTTAAGGAACAACTCTTCAAGAAACATATCCTCGGGGAAGTTAAGGCATACGTTTATGTCATCGAATTTCAAAAGTTTGGTTTGCCGCACACACATTTTCTCCTTATCATGTACCCGCAAGACAAAATCAATAACGCGGACCATTATGATAAGGTTGTGTGTGTTGAGATTCCTAACAAACTAAGACATCCCAAATTGCTTGAGATAGTTATAAAGCACATGATTCACGGCCCTTGCGGTGGTTTACGATTAAGCAGTCCTTGTATGCAGGGTGACCATAAAAGTTATCGTTTTCACTATCCTAGACAATTTAATGAAGGGACAACACAAGGAGAAGATGCATATCCGTTGTATCGATGGAGAGACACCGGAATAGAAGTGGACGTATGAGGAAAAACACTTGATAATAAATGGGTGGTCCCATATAACCCAAGGCTTTTAATGATGTTTAACTGCAACATCAATGTTGAAGTTTGCTCAAGTATAAAATCTGTGAAATATCTTTTCAAATATGTTTATTAAGGACATGACAAATAGGTTATTCAAGTTGATCAAAGTGAGCAAGGGGTTGTTATTAATGAGATAAAAAGATTTCAGGAGGCATGCTACATATCGCCCCTAGAGGCTATGTGGCGCATTTTTTCCTTCTCCTTTCTCAAATGTTTCCTTCTGTTCTAACCTTACAACTTCATCTACCAATTAATCAGATTGTTAGATTTAGAGATGATGAGATAATGTCTAATATTGTTGATAGGGAAAGGCATAAGAGAACCATGCTAACAACATTTTTGGAGAAAAATAGAATCGATGAAAGAACAAGGGTATATTTGTATAAAGATTTTCCAAAACACTTCACGTGGAATGGAAGCACACGCCATTGGAATCTTTGTTTGGGTACAAAACAGAGAGGTCGTATCGTTGCCACTAATCCAGCTGTAGGAGAAAGGTACTACTTACGCCTGCTTTTGTCAAATGTCAAAGGGCTTACTTCTTTTGAACATCTTTTCACGGTTAATGGTCAAATGTCTCGAAGAAGCCTCTATATTCCAGTTTCCCAATGCTCTTAGAAGGTTTTTGCGACCATAATGATTTTTTGCCAACCTGCAGATATTCGAAAGTTATGGAATGATCACTTTGATTCACTTTCTGAAGATCATCGGTTACACTGTCAAAGTATCGAACGAGTTCAGAATATGGTTCTTACCAAAATTAGTGTCTTTCTATAATCCATGGGTAAAAATATCAATGAATTCGACCCTCCTAAGATAATAGATGATGTTAACTTACAGGATGTAGGTTATCGTGAGTTACAAGAAGAGTATGGGATTGTTTTGGAACCTGAACACTTGAGTGCAAAAGAAAAACTTAATCCGGACGAGAAAAACGTGTTTGATGAGATCATGATGCATGTTGATAATGATCTTCCACGCGTCTTCTTATTGCTCTAGCAACAACTTCATCAGGTGTTGCGGTCAATAATATGCCAGGAGGTAGAATGGCTCACTCGAGATTCAAGATTCCTATTAATCTTGAAAATAATTCAATGTGCAGTATCAAAAAACAGAGTGGGGCCGCTAAACTAATCCGGTATGATAAAATAATCATATGGGATGAAGCGTCGATGGCTAAGCGATAGGCGATAGAGGCAGTTGATCGTACACTGTAGGACTTAAGACAGGTGTGGTCGGTTATTAAACATGGCACTCAAGCACAAATCGTAGACTCCAACCTACGAATGTAACCTCTTTGGTCTTTGACTAAAAAGATGCGGTTGACCATAAATATGAGAGCGTTGAAAGATCCATGGTTTTCTGCATTTCTTTTAAGAGTCGGTGATGGAAGTGAAGAACCAATCGAAGGAAACTATATCTGCAACAATAGAGAAAACTCTATAAAAGAATTGATCAATCCCATCTTACCTTCAATTGAAGATAGTGTATACTCTTCAGATTATATAATCTCTAGAGTGATATTGTCCACTAAAAATGAGAGTGTTGACGAGATTAATAATCAAATGATTGACATTTTTCAAGGGGAGGAAAGGTGTATTATAGTTTTGACAAAGCTGAAGACGATCAGCACAACTTCTATCCGATCGAGTTCTTACACTCGCTAAATGTTAGTGGTTTGCCGCCTCATAAGCTTCGTTTAAAAATTGGATGCCCAATAATATTGTTACCGAATATCGATCCATCACATGGCCTGTGTAATGGAACGCGATTGGTATGTAAAGGCTTCATGCAAAATGTAATTGATGCAGAAATTGCAGTCGGTCAGCATGCCGGTAAACGAGTATTTTTGCCAAGAATCCCTCTAACCCTTTCTGAAGATGACATGTTCCCATTCAAGGTGAAAAGAAAATAGTTTCCAATTCAACTAAGCTTTTCCAAGGCGATTAATAAAGCTCAAAGTCAAACAATTCCGCATGTTGGTGTTTATTTACCGGATTTTGTATTTTCACATGGACAACTGTATGTGGCGTTATCAAGGGGGATTTCAACACAAATACAAAGATGTTGGTATATCTCGTAAAAGATTTTAAACAACCCGGAGTTTACACACCAAATGTTGTCTATCAGGAAGTGTTGCGTGATCGATGAACCACATTCGTATCAGTGGTAGAATTAAAATTTTGTAAGGCACCCTTTTGTTCTATTCTCTTCTACCTTGTTTTATACATTTCAGTAACTATTTGGAGTTAATAATAATACGTGATTAAAGGAATTTTATTATAGTTATGGTGTTTGGCGTTTATGGCATTTAAGCATTTTATGAGCAATTAGAGTAATAATGTATTTTATTAGCTGAAAATTAGATGACAAACCACAAAAAATAACACCAAAAACGATACTATAAAAGAAAAAAATTTAAAATGATAATCCAATTTCTCATCCAAATCTTCACTGCCATCATTCTCTTAAACTTGAAGTTTTAGTCCCCTGAACCTTTGAATTCCTTAGAAAGGAGCCGATTTCCCTATACAGCTGAAACGCCCTGCTCTAGGTGAAACTGGCCAATCAATCAACAAGAAATTTGTCGTTTTAGCATGGTAGTGAAGATCTTTTCTTGTCGATTGGTAAAGTGATTTTTTTCAGTGAATGGTGGTGACACCAATACCATTTTGTGAACACTATTGTTTTTTGTGTGATTGTGAGTGGGTTTTTGGCTTTGATGATACTTGGCCATCATCATCATCATGCGCATCCCACCCCCATAATTTCAAATGGATTCAAAAATAGCGTTTTATATTTGAATTGAAAATGTGTTAAATTTTACACGTTTTAAGTTCGAATTGAAAATGTGTTATTTGTGCGACTCATCACTCGTATGAGTGGTCGCTCGTATGAGTAAGACTTTTATGTTAATTAATTCATTGACTCGTATGAGGAGTCACTCGTACGAGTAAGTCTATTCAAACTTGAATTGTTGTCTAAGTGTCAATCTAAGTCTTATGAATGATGACTCGTATGAGTGACAAATTTTTTAAAAAGTTTGAAAAATTTTTCTAAGTGTTGGAAAATTTTTCGTGTGCGCAGGTAAAGAAGTCATTGTTTTCTCAGTTCTACAACATTTGATGTTTGCTCGAGAGAATATCCAGAGATTACCACATACTGAGAAGTTTTTGAATTTTTGGGACGACTACCGATTACAAAGGGCTTAACAGATAAACATACGGCCTACAGATCGCATGTTGAATATTTCTTGGATGTAGCTGAGTATAATGAAGAAGAAAATGCTATGCTTTCTGCGGTACATATTGACAATGATGATATTCAGGTTAATATTACTGAAGATTTGATTCGGAAGGTGTTAGAGTTTAAAGATAGTGCGAAAGACCCGACTGGATACCCATAGTATATGGTTAAGGGTGGTTTTTATAGGACGGGAAATGCTGGTTATATTAACACAACGCCGTTTAAGAAGGGAAATCTGAGTGCACCATTCAGATACATCGCACACTGCGTCATTCACGCACTTAGTCAATGGAAAGGAGGGTTTGATGATATGGTTGACTACCAGATGTGCATGATAGCAACACTGATCATCAATCTGCCATATAACTTCTCCAAGTTAATCTTCATGCAGATGGTACAGAACACAGACAGAGAGAAATTCCTATAGTACACGAGGTTTGTTCAGATGTTGCTGGATCATCTTCACAAGAATTTGAAGAAAGAGAAAGAGGATATTCTGAAGCTTGAAGATATGGATGTATCTACGCTGAATAAGATGAATTTACATTTAAAAGTTTTCCGAATGCTAAGCCGTTGTTTGGAGCAATCATTGATAAAGGCTATGTGGCGCCTCCAGAGGGGAAGTGGGGAAAAGATTCTAGTGGTGATGAGAATGACGAGCTGAAGAGAAAAGGAGAAAAGAGATAGGAGATGATGATGCGACATACGTACCATCAGATTCTGAAGGTGATATTTCTATTATTAAGCCTGCTAAGAAGCCAATTGCCAAGCGTTCAAAGAGACTGGCAACCAAGAAAACAGATTCACCAGCAGCACATTTGAAGTTCAGACTGAAGAGAAAGGTTGATGAAGTATTAGTTGTTACACCTAGTATTGAGTCCACTCTCCAACCACCTCCATCACCACCACCATAACCAACTCCACAACCAACTCCACAATGACATCCAACTCAACCTCATCCATAGTTTTCAAGATGTTCGAGGTTGGAAGATCAGTTCGACTTTGACTTTGTGGAGATTCTAGGGGGAGAAGATTTCACTTCTGACACCTTCAACGATTCAAAGATGATAGAGTTAGAGAACCAAATTATGTTGAACAATTTGAAGATTGCTGAGCTGTAGGATTGTATCAAGTATCCGGAAAAAGATAGAAAGAATCTTGAAGCTGTGTTAGCAAGTGTTCTGTATGAGAATGAAAGGCTTCGAAAGCTTATTGTGGAATACGATGAAGAACGCTTGAGAAACCAAAGACTGATGGATATATTTTAGAAGATTCTCATCAAGAAACTAAGTATTAACTGTGCAGCAGAGGTCGATGAGATTGAAAAGGAGGAGGCTTGAGAAAAGGTAGCTGAGTGTGAAAGACTTGCCAAAGCTTTATCAGATGCTCAGGGATAAGGTAAGAAAAAGATTGGACAGGATCCCTTGATAGAAAAGTCTGCGCCAGAAGCTGAGTATGTGCCAGAATCTACTGCTATGGTTGTATATGTGCCGCTAATCAACTTTGTTTTTATAGGACAACCAAGAGAGGTGGAAGCTACTATGGCGAGTCTTCCGGAGAAGCATAGGAAGTTATTAGGGAAAAGGAAGATGTTTAAGGAAATCGACGAGATGATTGATTTTTATTACGAAAACTTTGAGGTGGATGATGAAGACAAAGACAAAGAGGGTAAAGCGTCTGGAAAGGAACTAGATAATGGTAGGAAAGACGATGACAGTAGTTAGGGTGGATCGGGTGTACTTATGACAAATTCTGGTGTTAATAATAATATCGATGTTTCTGTGTACTTGGATGACTTTGCGAACCAACTTGATACTGAACAAGTTCAGGGGGAGCGTCATGATGCAGCGAAGGATACTTAGCAAGCAGGAATTCTCAGAGTGACTTCCACATCGACTGTTCCTGCTGTGCCAAAGCCAAGGATCTTTTACTTGGAACATGATGTTAAGGAAGGAGAATACACCCACAATTATACAAAAGAAGAAGTTGCTAAAATGCTTGGAGTAGATGAAGAGTCTTTTGATTTTGACTTCGAAGATGAGCATAACAACACCAACGTTACTCAGCCTGAAGATTATCACTTCCAACATATTTCTGAAGCTAATAATTATGATAGGGTTGTCGTGGAGGATGGTTCCGATAGTGATGATACTGCCAAATACATCGGTGACGGTACGGATGACTTCCCAACCTTTGATGAGATTTTTTCAGCCGCTAATGATGATTTGTTGAAGCGAAAAGTGGAAGAGGCTATAAAACAAGGTAGTGTGCCCAAACGTTCATCTAAAGAGGAGATTACAGAGATGAGAAAGTTATGGTTCAAAGTGGTGCCCGGAGAACGAAAGTTCAAACGTCCCCTAGCATTCTTTACACGTGATCTTGATGTTTCTATAGGCGACATTATCAGTTGGGGCTAGATTGAAGAGTTGGATGTATATCCAATCAAAAGGGAATATAGGATACAGTGCTTTAGATATCTGAGTTACTTAAAGACTTTGCTGTTCTGGGATATTAAGGAACTAGTGCAAACTGTTGGGCATAGAGCGTTAAAGGTTTATTCATTTATAGTGTATTTGGGCTTTTGGGATTAGTTTGAGCTTCCTAGTGCCTAGTGGGCCTAGGGTTGTACTTTTGAGCTTTATGGTGTTTATAAATAGTGGGGTTAGGTGATTTGTTAAGGGTTAGAGAGTTGACAACAAAAAACTTGTATCTGACATCTTCTGGTGTATGTAAGTTATATTATTCAAGTTGTTCTTCATCTTAATCAAATTTCCGCTATTGATTAGGTTAGTGATACCTGTTTGATCCGTTTACGGGACTTACAATTGGTATCAGAGCCTGCTGTTCTAATACAGGCTCCGGGTATTGCTGATTGAAGAAGTTTTGAAGTGTATTGCTGCTGTTTGGATCGATTTCGGATATTCCAGATTGCTGTTCATCGATGGAGTATACTGTTCCGAAGAATTCGAAGAAGCTCTGAAGATTTCGGATTTGACACTGTTCCAGATTCCGAAGAACACAAAGAAGGTTCTCATAATTCGGATTCACTACTGTTCCAGATTCCGAAGAACACGAAGGAGATCGTCCATTCCGGATTAATCCCTTATTGTTGCTATATTCCGGATTGTGATCCAAGTTACTGTTTCCGTATTTGACTTCCCTGAATTCCGGAATACGGTTGAAGAAAAGGCGGGGACACTGTTATGGATTGGGTCACTGTTCCGGATTTTTAGAAGCAAGTCAGGCATTTCGGATTCTTCATTCCGGATTCTTGATTTTGGATTTCATTTCAGAGTTGATTATTCCGGATCTTGTATTTCGGATCTGCATTTCGGTCTTCATATTTCGGATTTTTTCTCGGTTTTTCTAATTCGGATCTTCAAATCAGACTCCTAATTCCGGACTGTTCATTCCGGATTCCTAATTCCGGATTGCTATTTCGTATAGTCCATCTGGTTGACCAACTTTGACTTCCGGATTGCCATTTCGGAAAAATCTTCCGGGTTGACCATATTGACTGCAGAATTGACCGTTTCGGATTAAGCACTGTTCATTAGAATCACTTACATTAATTAAACTTTAAATCAACTTTGGTAAATTTTTAATTAATTTAATTTCAATGGCTGGATTCATGACCGCACAGGACCTGACAAATGCCACACTGGCAGCCCTGCAATCGCACACTTTAGCACTCCACCAAGAGCTGGATCAGGTGATTGGCACTTCCACCAAGGTGCCTCGTTTATTACACGGAGATGAATATTATGAGTGGAAGTTCTGCTTTGAATAGTATTGCAAGGCAAGGAACCCGGCGTGTGGAGATGCATCATGAATGGTCCAAGAACCATAGTGTACAGCACAGAGCAAGATCCCGAAACGAAAATTCCTAAGCCCATGCCCTTATGGACTCCAAAGGACATCAAAATCATAGAGGAAGATGAGAAGGCTTCTGCAACACTAACCATGGCTCTAGGACCTGATATTTCTATCGCGGTCAGGAACTGTAAAAATGCTAAGGAGGTTTGGAGTGAGTTGCAAAATCTCAACAAAGGAAACGCTCACATGAAAGCGAGTAGGGTGAACCAGCTGAATCAGCAATTCAGCTCGTTCAATCACATATATGGGGAAACCATCGAAAACCAGATACGTCGCTATGTCAAAGTGGTTTCCCAGATGATTTCAGTTGAGATCACCCTCACCAATAGCGCCATGAACCGACAGTTATTGAATTCACTGCCCAAAAGTTGGGATGCAGACGTGGGCATGATAAAAAAGACAAAGAACTTGAATGATGCCACTCTCACTGAGATGATAGCTATCAAATCATGTGAAATTAACACCAAATAGAGGGAGATCAACAATCAGAGCAGTCTGATGGCCGCAGGGATGACAGGTCAGAACGCAGCTTTAATGTCAAAGAATCTCGTCTATAGTCCTCGCAAGGAACTGCACAAGCACCGGGTGGATCAAATGTGGTGTACAGTCCTGTTGTCACGCCTCAGAACACTCAGTATGTGTATGGTTTTCAATCTCCAAATCCTACAAAACGTTTCAGCTGCTCAAGTTCACACACAGTACCATGTTCAGTATCCTAAATTGGTGTTCAGTCCTGCAACTCCTCAAACCGTGCAACAAGGTGTTATTCCTCAAACAGCCGCACCAGTCCCTAGCTCTGCTAAACTCGCACCCAACTCTGCGTTTCTCACTAAGGAGAACGAAGAGAAACTGGCGATTGCTGCATCAATGATCAAGAGCTTAAACGCCTTCTTGGCAGGCAATCTGACCCCTCCATCTATTCTTCCAACAGAATTTGATCAGATCATGGAGGAGGACCTGGATGAGATTGATGTCTCCTGGAATTTAGCAATGGCTGCTTTTCGGGTCAATTAATTTCAGAAAAAGTATGGAAGGCAACCCTTGTCCAACCTGAAGACTGGTTTCACAAAGGACAAACTCAGGTGCTACCGATGTCACGAACCAGGCCATTTCGCTAGGGAATGTTAGAAGCCACCATCAGGGTATGTATCATCTAGGGTCGTTGATATACAGAGCAGTGACAGACAGTTGGTTCCCGTCTCTCCTTCAAAGTCAACTACGAGTCCATCCGGCAGCTCAGGCGGGAAGTCCACAGCACTGGTGGCCTAACATCATGAAGGTTTCAACTGGGCAGATGCTACAGCTCAAATAGAAACCTTGAATCTATCCAAGAATAGCAACCACTGCATGATGGCACAGACAACTGAGACACCCGATCTTTCGGAAACGGTAAACCGAATACTTTGTTCTGATAGTTGTCGTTTTAAATTATCACAAATGCGCGCTCACAATTCAACTCTTGTGGCTGAATATCAACAAGCTGCGTCACAGAACATCGCCCTTAAACATAAGAACAAGCTTCTTATGGAGAAGGTCGAAGCGCAGAAACAGGATGTGGCTCAGTTAAAGCTAGACTTGAACCAACAGCAATGTTGGGTCTACGACTACAAGCTAAAATTAACTGAAAAGGACGTAGAACTTCAAGCAGCCTTAGCCAAGCTGAATTCCTTGACAGGGAAGCTTCATGAATATGAAATAAATATTAAGAAATTTGAAACTTCTAGCAAATTAGTCAAGGACTTATAACCTCCAGCTTAATTATCAAAAGAATTTTACTAAGGGTCTTGGGTACAATAGGGCACCTCCACCATATAATCATAACTACACTAGAATGCCAGAATCTGAGGAAGAAGTAGCGATGCTGAAAAAATGATGTATGGTAAACTGTCAGATTACTTATCTAATCCATGGATGCCCTATTACCCTAAGTTCTTCAAACCCACTGAACTCAAAAAGGATGATGTGTTTGTGGCTTCTACATCACTCCCTAGTGAAACTGGTAATCGTCCATCTGAGGAGAACCATCTACATCATCCACAAGACTTAATGTAAAGGAATCTTCTGATGCTCAAACTAAATTTGTGAACGATACTATTGTGTCTAATTAATGTGCAGAAGAAATTTTAGTTGAGGATATCACACAGGATGATGAGGAAGAATGTCTGAATATACATTCAGACAATTCAGCTGATGATTATGCTTTTTATAAACCTGCCTTTGACATTTTAAATCAATTTCTTGCTGAACAATTTACATGCTCAAACAGTGTTGGTTGTGTTTAGAATTTAGACAGTTTTAATTCTGATACTTATGTTTTGAACGATGATAACAGCTGTGATAACTTGTCTGATGAGAAAATGAATTTAGCTGCAGGTTCTGCATCAATAGATGACTCTGCCTCATCAGCTTCAGCTGAGGATACCGAATGTTCATCTTCAGCTGAGGATATCGAATGTTCACCTTTAGAGGCCACATCTTTTGATGCATCTCCTAGGGATGACAGTGTTAACGATGACCAACCAACTTTTTCTGTCAATGTTGATGGTGACATAATTCTAGAAGATTTGGGCGACTCAATACAAGGGACTGATTCTGAAATGACAGCAGATGAACATAAATCTCAATTTGATTCAAATGAAACTTTTAAAGCTGATCGTGAATCAGAACCTCAAACTTCTCTAAATTGCGAGGTTCCACCATCATCTTCTGAAATTTCTTAACAGGATGTCCCTGTAGAGCCACTCGTGTCCTCTACAGAATCTGTCATGAAGTGTGATTTGAAGAATAAGACTAAAAAGAGGAGAACACGCCGATCTAAAAAGTAGAAAACCAAACAAGCGTCTTCAAACACTGCACATGCAGCTGCTAAGTCCTCTCATCAAATTGAGAAATAACTAAGCAGTCGCCAGTTACATCTGTTTTGCAAAAATCTCCATGTTCAAAATCTTGCAATTCAAATCACAAATCCAACAAGTGTGCTGATGGTTGTGCGCAGGACACCACCGAGACCAAGACCGTGCATCAGCCATCAGTAAACGCCAGCAAGAAACTGACCGACAAATTGCCCAGAATTTCCCAAGCTGAACGAACTGTTTTCTTCTAGAAGAGGCATACTTGTTTCAATTGTGGATCTCCCGGGCACATTGCTCGAAACTGTTAAAAGACCTTTACCTCTTTCAAAACTTTGTACTCTAAACATCAGAAGGCTATGCCTATCGCCCATCTGAGGCTCGTTTGTGGCTATGTCTTCTGATCAAGAATGGAACTTGGCCAAGAAACAAATGAGTAAACTTTGAGACCTTCGGTTTCCCAGAATCCCTCTAGCACTCCTAGGAATGTGCAGAGGTCTGATTCGGTAACCTGGAGGCCTAAGGTAGTGGCCAAGAATCAGTCTGCTAACCCCTTGTCTAATAAATCAAAAGCATCATCAACCTCATCCTCAACTAATTTGATCTTTCGTGAGGTTACTTATGTTGATGCAAAAGGCAAACCCAGATCTTCCATGGCCTGGGTTCCCGTTTCTAACTAAAACCTGTTGAAATGTGCAGGAACAGCTCTGGCGCGCTCTTGTTCGATTATGGTATATTGATAGCGGCTGTTCTAGGCACATGACAGGAGACATCTCATAGTTGAATGGCATTCAGTTTTTCGATGGCAGGTTTGTTTCCTTCGCAGGAGGAGAAACCGGGAAAATCACGATGAGAGGAACTGTTTGCAATGGAGCCCTGAGTTTTAAAATGTCAACTATGTACCAGAATTGAAGAACAGTCTGTTGAGTGTGTCTCAACTCTGCGACAATCATCTGGATGTTCTCATCACAAAGAAAGGATGCTATGTGCTAAAACCAGGCTTAATCATTCCAGATGATTGGATTCTTCTGAAAGCTGCAAGAAAAGGAAACGCGCATATCATTGATATGAACCAGGCTCCTTCTGATAAGCTCACATGCCTTTTCTCTTCGACAACCGAACATGACGCCATGCTATGGCATTGCAAACTGGGTCACATCAACATGAAGAATTTAAATCGTCATGCAAAAGGTGGTTTAGTCAGAGATCTACCAGTTCGTGACTTCATGCAGATCGAAAAATGTGAATCATGTGCTCGTGGGAAACAACACCGTCAGCCGCATAAAACCAAAGCCATACCCTCCGCTTCTCACATCTTAGAACTGCTCCATATGGATCTCTTCGGTCCAATAGACATCCGCAACATTGGAGGGAAGGCTTACTGTCTGGTTATTATTGATGACTACTCTCGATTCACCTGGGTTTTCTTTCTCACACATAAAAGTGAAACCGCTGAGATAGTCAAACAATTTTTTACGCTTATGGAAAACCATACATATTCGAAGGTAAAGGCCAATTGGTGTGATAATGGGACAGAGTTTAAGAATCTTACCTTAAACTTTTTTTGCTCCTCCAAGGGGATTGACCGACAGTTCAGTGCAGCCAGAATCCCACAACAAAATGGGGTTGCAGAACGCAAAAATCGCACACTCATTGAGGCTGCACAAACTATGCTAGTTGAATCTGAGCTACCTCTCATCTTCTGGGAAGAAGCAATTAATACTGCATGCTATATTCAGAATCATGCCTTGATCAACAAACGCCAAATGAAGAATCCATACGAAGTTGTTAAAGGTCGCAAACCTTTGGTCAAGCATTTCCGCAAATTTGAATGTCCTTGTGTACTCCTGCTCATGGACGCTAAAGGAAAGTTTGAAGCACGCGGAGATCCTTGCATTTTCGTTGGTTATTCTAAAAATACGACATATCACGTTTATAACAAGATCAAGAAGATTGTGGTTGAAACCTACAATGTGGGTTGGCTGGAGGAAAATCCAAAGGACAAACGCATTGGTCCTGACTGGTTGTATGACTACTCTACCTTATTTTATCATTTTGATGTGTCTTCTAATATGTCTACAGGAAATAGTTCGACTTCTTTCCCTCCAACGGTGCCCATTACTTCCGACGATGATGCTGACGCCGCCATGCTAAATAAGACTCTAAAGCAGCTAAGTGTGGATCCTCTTGGATTCAATGACACTGTCTCGCCATCCTCCATAGTTTCACAATCCCAAGACCCATCTATCTCTTCGCCTCATCAGCCGAATCCTACTGAGGATGTGGTTTCTACTCCAGAGCCACCTACGACAAATGTAGGCCTTCGTCCTGATGTTTTGGGCTCCTCCTTGTTTCCCTAGCCTACTCCCCTCGATTGTGCGGTGGATTCTTACCACATACCTCTATAGGTGCCTCGGTTAAGGGGGAGGCATCTGGAGTTGCTTCAGCTAGTGTTACCAACTTGCCAACTGATGTTTTTGTTCCCGCTACACCAATACCACAATGTTTACAGCGTGATCACCCCGTTGAGACTATCATTGGTCCTGTAAAACGCTGATGTTCGCACAAGCAGTCAATCTAGGGATATCAATACATGTCTCTATTCTTGCTTTATTCCCAAATTGAACCAAAAAGTATTAATGTTTCCTTGCAGGAACAAGGCTGGGTTGATGCCATGCACGAAGAACTCAATCAATTTGAAAAGCTTGGCGTTTGGCAATTGGTGAAGCTGCCTCAGGGAAAGCGTGCTCTTGGAACTCGCTGGGTTTTTTCGCAACAAGCAGGATGACACTGGAGTTATTGTTCAAAATAAAGCTAGACTGGTGGTCCAAGGGTTTTGACAGGTTGAAGGTTTGGACTATGATGAGGTCTATGCACCTGTAGCGTGTTTGGAGGCTATACGTATCTTCTTGGCATACGCATCTTACATGGAATTTACTGTCTATCAAATGGATGTCAAGACTACGTTTCTATACGGCAAGGTGAAAGAGGAAATATACGTGGCACAACCACCAGCCTTTACTGATCCTGACATGCCAGATTATGCCTACAAATTAGACAAGGCTTTGTGCGGGTTGCATCAAGCGCCTCGCGCATGGTACGCTACTCTTATAGAGTATCTGCTTGCTCATGACTACACACGTGGAACCATTGACCAAACTCTGTTTATCAAACGCGTTGATAAGGACATTCTTCTCGTCCAAATCTACGTTGATGATATTATTTTTGGTTCCACCAATGATGGTTTGTGCCGCGAATTCGAAGAAATCATGAAGACGAAATTTGAGATGAGCTCATTGGAAGAGATGACCATGTTTTTAGGACTTCAAGGTTGTCAGAGCCCACAGGGTATACTCATTCATCAAGGAAAATACGTACACGACGTTCTTGCCAAATTCAAGCTTACAGATTCCAAGCCAATGGCTTCCCCTATTGCAGAATGGCCTCAGCTAAAAGAAGATGCTGACGGAATGCCTGTTAATCCTACCATGTATCGCTCAATGATTGGATCACTCATGTATCTCACCGCTAGTCGGCCAGACATCATGTTTGCAGTCTGCCAGTGTGCTCGTTATCTGGCTACTCCTAAACTTTCTCATTATATGCTGTTAAACGAATTTTTAGGTACCTCAAAGCGGCTCCATCACTGGCCTCTGGTATCCTAAAAATTTTGAATTTGAACTGTTTGCTTTCTCTTACAGTAATCTAGGAGGTACAGATAGGGACATGCGCTCAACGTCGGCTGGTTGCCAATTTCTGGGAGATCGCTAAATTTTGTGGCAATGCAAGAAGCAACAGACAGTAGCCCTTTCCACTGCAGAGGCAGAATATGTTGCAGCTTCTGCTTGCTGCTGCCAGGTTTTATGGATGCAACATCAGCTTGCGTATTACGGTTTCACTTATCTAAACACAACGATTTACTGTGATAATGATGCCGCAATCCAAATAGTTAAAAACCCTGTTTTCCACTCCAAAACCAAGCACATCAACATTAAAGTTCATTTTATCCGCAATTGCTAATAAAAGGGTCTCGTTAAGCTTGAGCAAATCCACACTGATGCAAATGTGGCGGATTTCTTCATAAAACCCGTTAGCAACGCACGTTTTCAAGTGCTTGTGGAGCTTCTCAAAATGATTCGGTTTTCTACCTAGGCATGAACTATCTTTATGTTTGTTGCCTGTTTTTCTTTTCTTTTCCTTGCTTCATAAATTTGTTCATATCTCTATGCACAAATTTAGGGGGAGAAATCTAAAAAAATAAAAAAATAAAAAATAAAATAAAATAAATATATATATTAAATTTTGCAAGGATAGGGAAATGAAATGAATATTCGTGACAAAATGTTTGACTAACACATGTAAGGTATAGAAGCAGAAAAGATCTGGATCGAAAGTGATGTGTCAGTAGGTCTAAAACTCAACCGGATGAGGAAAGTCAAATGATATAAACCTAACGAACTTTGTACTCAGTGGGTCATTTACTATAGGCATATGATTTTATGGTCTTAAATCTTGCGTTGATAGATAGCCAACATCTGAGGTTTCGGGTCTTTATGTTGTTGAGTCATCCGGGGATATCTTGACTGCCCTTCTGTTGCATCCAGATTATATGCAGACCTAGGCACATTCAGGATATCTTTATAAAAGAGCCAAAATGGAAAGGCCGAAACCTAAGAGAACAAAATTTTCTTTCTAAGTTCTTACGTACCTCATAAGGTATTTGCCTAACCCTCGTCAGTCACTATTAGTCTCTCTGCTGTACGGAAGTACTGACCTGTTCACCAATAGCCTGATGTTGTATAATAAAGGATGGTAACGGTATACTCACCTGCTACGATGAACTGTTGTGCTTACCTTGATCACGGGGGCATGTCATGGAATGGGATACACGGGTACGTTAGTATAATATTACCTTAAGCATATCATGATGCCTGAACTACAAGGGTTGAGTTTTGGATTTAAGTGGACAAGTATATTGAGAATCGCTTAGACCAACTGAACCTACTCATGTTGAAAAATGTTCCTTAGTCAGCATTCGAAACGATTTGATCCCTTAGCAATGATGTGTTAATTGTTTATGCCTGTTTTAATAAGTTCTCCTTGTGATATGTTAAAAGATGGTTGGATGCTTGGTTAGTTTACTTGATGAATTTTGGTAGGATAGTTTTCTGTCAAGAGATATTGGACTGGCCCAATGCGCTTTAGGTTTTGGGCCAGCCTAATGAAATTGGTTTAAAGTTTGAAAATTGAAGTTAAGATTACTGTTCCGAATTGGGCTCACTTGGGCCAAAAATTATTGTTCCAGATTGGACTCCGGAAAGGCCCAATGTGTTACTGTTCCGGATTGGGCCTGTCACAAGCCCAATCCGGATTCAACTTTCAGGCCCAAGCCCATTTTTGAAAATCTATATTGGCATCTCTGTTCTCATTTCGGATTATTCGATATCTGAATTACTTTTTGTCTTCTCTGATTCTTTCTTGCATTAAGCATTTCGGACTGCTCATTCTGGATTAGGTACATGTGTATTCCGAATGAATTTAATGAATATTTATGCATTTCGGATTACATTCTGGATTGATCTTCAAATACTTAGCATTTCGGATTGCATTCTAAATGATGAACTCGGATATCATTTCAGATTGGATCTTCATCCAGGATGCATATCTATCCGAGATATATAATCCAGATTGATAAGAATGTGTTCCGGATTCATTCTGAACCGTCTTTAATCCGGATATGAAGTTTGGACCTTTTCAATTGTTGAACCTCTAAACTAATTTGAACTAGCATTAATTTGAACCTTGACTTCTTTTGACCTGTCCAGTTAGTTTTGACTCTGTTAACTTAGTTAGCTCAGTTTATTTCCATTAGTTGGCTTTTAACTTTGTTGATTTTTGACCGACATGGTGGAAGAAGCTTTCAATGTAGTGATGCTAGTTGAAGAACAGTTTCACAACCATGCTGGATATCTTTCAGACCCACCAGCTGAGTATTTTCAGGAATTTCAGGCGATGATCGTGGGGCTCAACACTTGCAGGATTGCCTACGCCCTCCGTGCGAACCCCGTGATATACAGAGATTTAGTTCACTCATTTTGGAAATGAGCGTGAATACAACCGAGAGGTGAAGATGGTAGACCTTTCATATGTTCACAGATTCAAGGGAAGGAGATTATGGTTAATGAGGCCTGTGTGAGGGAAGTGCTATAGCTGACAGATACCTTTAGTGATCCAACAACATCTGCAAAGAAAAGGTGCTGCCGATATTCATGGAGATGGGATATGAGGGTTCTTATCCGCCACTACTGAAGAAGATGTTTTCGGCTTACTGGAGGTTACTAAGACACATGTTCATGCAATGTGTGTCAGAAAACAAAGGTGGACTGGATTAGCCCAATCAGGCATAGACATCTGCGATCGTTTCATTAGTCATGGACTGGAAGTATAACTCTTCTGGTTATATCTTCGATAATATGAAGAAAATATTAGAGCAGTCCAAGAAACGGATGTTTCTGTTATATCCACGTTTTATCCAGCTGATACTCGATGCCCATTATCCAGATTTAGCAAAGGATGCTACAGATGCTAATCTACGGAATATGAAGCCAATGGGGCCTACTATTTATGCAACTATGAAGAAGAACCGCTCTACCTCGAAGACGATATTTGTAGGTAGGTTTCCTCTGAAGAAGTTTGGCAAGTTTTCTGAAGTTGTAAGTTTGCATGCTCCACCACCTCCTCCTCCAGTAAATGTGATTGTGGCTGAGGAACACGATATAAAGGCAAAGGAAAAGGAGATAGAAGTCGAGGATTTAGTTACAGATGATGAGGATGATGTTGGACAGGCCTTTCTTGATCATCTTGATGTGTTCAATGCTACGTTAACTCCTGTTCTACCAGTGCTATCGTCTGAGAATCTAGCTGTCTTGATAGCTCAATTGAAGGATATTCAAGAGAAAGAGGGTGACCCCCCGCTTGACATTCCGTCTGTTGTTGCTCTAACTGTTCAGCCTGAAGAAGATGACGACAACGAAGAAGATGAAGTACCGTTGATTAAGAGGTGCAGAACTGGGCCGAGCATTTCAGCTAGGACATCTGAGGTTCATGTTGTTGTTACCGTTGCTGCTTCTGATTTGATTACATCCACTGCTGATGAGATAAAAGTTGCTGAGGCTATTGTTGCTGAATCTGTTGCTTTTACATCGATGCTTGACACGCCTATTATTTCTACACAACCCAAAGTTCCTATCATTACATAGTCCACAGTTGTATCGATTCCTGCTGCCACAGCGTTGCAAATGATGGAATTTGGAGGTAGTTCATCGGGTGCCAGTGGTTCGGAAGCGGGTGGTAGTGGAGTTGGTTATTCTGATGCTGCTGATGATGATTATATGCCTAGATCTTAGAAGATGGCATTCGAGTTTGGGGGATTAGACAGTCATGATGATGATACAGAGGTGGATGTCGTTGAGTTAAAGAAACGGGTTGTTGTGCTGGAACAGGAGGCTATGTTAAACGATGCTCAGATAGCCTCCCTGCAGAATCGCTTGGATGTTCGAGATCAAACTATCGATCAGCTGCAGGGGGATGTGACAATGCTAATGACTATTGTGTTTGATTTATGGGGCAAATTGGAGAACAAGTTTGGCAGGGAGTTTAGTGATCCCATCGATGATCCCATGAATGTTGAAACCCGACATCATGCAGCACAGCAGCGTATGGCAGAAGAAACCAAAGAGCAGTTAGCAGCCGAACGTCAAGCCGGTCTCGATGATTACTTAAGTGATCCACGTAAAAAGTTCACTGCCAGTCAGAAACACACATGCAGACCAGAGGAAGAAGAAGCAGATGGTATTAATGAAGAATGTTAACGTGAATCCTCTGGACGAATATTTTCAGCTGAAAGATCCAACTAATCAATCTAAGAGATACGTGATGGAGTTGGGATCCAGTTATTATAGTAAGGTGGGTAACAAGTCGAAGGTGCTTAGTTGGATGTATGATCATATTAAAAACATGTGGATCATTGTGCGACAGGACGGAACGAGGGAATCTTATTCGAAAGAGTCGTAGTTTGTGACATGGACTAAAGTAGCACTGACTGATCTTTTAAGAGCTCCATACACTGACGACGACACTACCGAGCGTCGACCAGGTTGGAGATTCTTTAAAAAGCTTGAACGGGAGGTTAGGAGCGGTTTTAAGAATATGAAGACTGATGAACTGTATCTGAGATCAGCCAAGGGAGTTCGTGATACGCACACAGGCAAAAGGTTCAGATCTGTGATGTGGCCTCCTACAGATGAAGAGTTGGTTATTCCCGTTGCTCCTACCTTTCCAAAGGGAATTCTGAAGAACTTTAACTTCCGGTTATATGATCCAAAGGTCGGAAGCATTGTGATTGTGACGAAAGAGAAGGAATTCAGGGTGAATGTTGTGGTGTATCCAGTTAGCTATCATGATGAAGATTTACAAGTTCTTGCTTCTCATCAAATACGCACTGCAGAGCTATACGAGGTTTGTGCTAAAGATTGGACGGTTGCAGTTACTGGTATTATTGCTGGACATTTGGGTGTTGATGCGGCACAGAAGGACAAATGAAGAAACCTAGGGGGAGAATGTTGGGCTTAGAGCTTTAAAGGTTTACTCATTTATAGTGTATTTGGGCTTTTGGGATTACTTTGGGCTTCCTAGTGCCTAGTGGGCCTAGGGTTGTACTTTTGGGCTTTATGGTGTTTATAAATAGTGGGGTTAGGTCATTTGTTTGGGGTTAGAGAGTTGACAACAAAAACTTGTATATGACATCTTCTAGTGTATGCAAGTTATATTATTCAAGTTATTCAATTTGTTCTTCATCTTAATCATAAATTCCGCTATTGATTAGATTAATGATACCTGTTTGATCCGTTTATGGGACTTACACAAACAAAGATGATCAATCTAAAGATGAAATATCAAGATCAGCGGCTGTGGAAGTTGATAAAGTATGAAGCTGCACATGGATTCAATTATTGGAAGCCGCACATTTCTCAAGAATTACAAAGATCGATCCTGTGACTCAAGAAAAGGATATTACACTGAGTGTGAAGAAGCCACGGTTGATAAAGAACATGCTATTAATCAAGATGGAGTATGATTTTCACAAGTTCTTCAAATGGTGGCATTACGAATCAGGTACTAGCGAAGAAATGATATGTGTCCAGCCAGATGAAGACTCATGGAAAATGACCAAGGATCTAATAGAATCCGTGATTGCACACAAGCGGATTCATGGTTTATGGCATGGAATTCGAGTGCTAGACCCAATATGGCTTGTAATATTCTTTAAGAAGGATATGGAATGTCTAGTCTTTGTAAAGATTAGTTACGAAGACAGAGACAAAGCACAGGCATTGCAGTTCCAGAAGATTGTTAATGTTTGTTTTGCTAACGATATTCATTCAGGTAAAGCATGGAACACTTCTTGGAGAATGATTGAAGAAAAAGAGCAACGTAGAAAAGACAAGAACATAGCAAGGATTGCTGAAAGGTCGAGGATTTCATCCCTGCGAAGTTTTCAGTTTGGCAACACTTACAATCGACCTCCTCCTACAGATCAAACACAGATACCATCAGAGAGCGTCGTAAGCCGCCAAAGCATTTCTTTGGACGCTAAACGTCAAAATCTTTTGAAAATTTTGAAGAAATTTTTGAAGCCTATCCAAGACTGCAGCAACATCCAAGGGGTAGTTTGTTGGTGCACAATGTCTATTGCCTACATCTAGGATATGTTGGTCGTGTAAATAGGGCTTATATTTGTCAAAATTTAGGTTTGATAGGTTTTTTAGATGGCTCGTACGGGTGAGCATATGTGGTTCGTACGAGTGACACTTTGTAACTCGTACGGAGCATCACTGGTACGAGTCAGTAGTCCCACTCCTTGTGCAAGCCATGTTGGCCTATATATAGTGGAGCTTGGGTGTTGTGTCAATAGCTATTGATGTGTGACTGAGGCGAAGCCCTATCTGTCTATTTACGCGTTTGTAACTTTCCACGTTTATTAATAGAAGAAGCAATGACGTTTAAGCAGTATACTCTATTGTTCGTTTGTCAAACTCTCTAACAATGAATTCCGCCTCTTTTAGTTGAGTCAAGTCGGTCTGGTGCTCACGGAGGAGATGTTCGTTTGTCAAACTCTCTAACAATGAATTTCGTCTCTGTTAGTTGAGTCAAGTCGGTCCGATGCTCATGGAGGAGAGCCGATCCCCTTCCACACCAACCCGCCAAGTTTCAACCCAAAGACAAAAACAACAAGTCAGAACACTAACACGGGGTTGCGTATCGGCATGGGGTCATGCGTCCTCAAGATTCCAGATCAAAAGAACACAAACTGATGAAGACAAGAGACACAGGGCCTTGGCCCCCAGGGTACGGGCCACGGTCAACTCTAAGATTTGTAAATCTTAGAAAGTACATCAAGTACAAGGGCCACGGAGCTGTGATGTTGACGCACGGGGCCGTGTAGCAGGCTGATTTGACAACTGCATTAAATGAAGACAGAGAAGGAAGGAGACACAGGGCCGTGCTCTGCAGGCATGGGGCCGTGCGAAGGGTCTGTTTCTAAGTATAAATTGGTGTGCTTGGCTTCATTCCAACTCATCCCTTGGCAAACCACTTTTCTCACACTAGCCACCACTCCACCACCATAATACCACCATCATCCATCACTTTCATCCATTCTCCACCTTAGAGTGTGTAGTAGTCTCGGGATCCAAGATTGATCATAAGACTTTTTGTCAATCAAAGGCCATGCTTGGCTAATCTCTTACATCACTTGGTGAAGACAAGTTATCTATGTATTACTTTTGATTTCCTAGCTTTGGTAAACTTTTTATTTTGGTATGTATTAGTGACTTTAATAACAAATTTTCTATATTGAAAGTTCCTTTTATTCCATCATCCTTCATGTTTCATTGATTAACTCATTCATGTCTTTAAGGTCTATAAAAAGCGTGCTAACTGCCTGTAAGGGGGTTAAGGGGGTTTGAAGGGTGATATGGTTAAAGTTCTTGGCTCGTTTAGAGTATAGATCCTGCGAGGACTTTGGTCAAGCTTATTAGGAATTCCCTTGTGGCAGATAGTATCAAATCGAGGGAAGTAAAAACAACTTGAGCTCCTTATAAACAAACTACTATGAAAACCTTAAACTGGCCTTGTGGACTATATCCCTGCTAATTTAGACCAATATGGCCGAGGGTAGTGTTGCCTCCAAAAGAGGGACATGCCACATTTTGCATTAATAATTTTATTATGTTTAAATATTCCGGCCTTGTAGAACTGTATCCCTACTGACTCAGACTAATATGACTGAGGGTATTGCTGCCTCCAAAAGAGGGGCATGCCACTTTAACTAAGATAATCTTTTAAAAAACCCAAAGCATGGAAATCATCAAAGGATACGTAAATAATGAGTCGGATCCAAGTGATTGTATCTTGTTTACTTATTTCTTTTATTATTATTTAAGTTTATTCTTGTTTATTAAAAACCTTTTCCTAAAAATTTAATTAGATAAGCCGTCAATGATATTCAGGTATTAAAAGCTCTTGTGTTCTTAGAAGACCTCAGTATCTACTATCACTATACTACGCCAACGATGAGTGCACTTGCCTTAGCGTGTTGTAGAGAGTGATAGTTGAATATCATGTTTTATATATTTAAAGCTTGAATAAATGAGTGAAAAGTACTTAAAATATATATCTTAAAATTATACCCACGCTCACACACGTCAGTGCCTGAAAAAGGTTAAACCGAAGTATTCTCTTTTACTTTAGAACATAAAAAGGTTAGAAGAACAAAGTAGATACTGTTGAAATTGCTGTGGATATTGAAAAGCAAGCATTTGAGGGTGGAAATGAAACTGAGTCTGAGGATGCCGAAATTGTTAGTGATGAGGATGTTGCATCTAGAGTGGCAGCTAGAACTTTTGATCCTAGAGCAGTTGTAGATAAACGAGCTTCAAAAAGAAAGAAAGGTTCTAAAGCTGATGATGATGAACCTTACGTGCCGCCAAAGAAAGTTAAAAGAGTCAAGAGCAAGGCAACTGATTTAACAACGAAAAAGACAGGGTCTCCACTGGCGAAGAAAGCAAGAAGGAAATATTGAAATTTTGAAAAGAAACAACAACTAGGGTTGATTCAGTAGTTCAAGAAAAGGAGATATCTACGGTTGAAATTGAAAATGTTATTCCAATCGAAACTCCACCGACTACTTCACAACAACCACTGTCACCACACAGGCAACCATCACCACCAACACCATCATCTCCAGCAAAGCAACCACAATCAACACCACAATCTTCACAACGAGGACAATCTCATCCCTACAGGTCCTACTGATAGAGAAGCAGGTCATATCTTGGATAATAATTTAAGGTTTCCAAACATAGAGTCGATGGGAACAACGGATTTTGATTTTCTTGATGGAACCAATGATAATAAAATAAAAGAGTTGGAAAACAAAATCAAAGCTATGGAGGTTGATCGAAAACATATGGAAGCAGTGTTAGCAAGCCTCATGTCAAAGAATAAAAGAATTTGCAAAAGACTAAGTGATATTGAAGCTGAAAAGATGGTTAAAGATAGAAAGTTGATATGTTTCAAAAGGTGGAAAAGAAGCTGGGAATAGACTTTGAGGCTAAATATAATCAAACGATATTGATGAAGCCAGAGAAAAGGCTGCTAAAGCTAAAGCTGAAGTTGTAGCTGAAGCTGTAGTTGTAGCTAAAGTTGCTAAAGTAGACAAAGGTAAAGTGAGGATTTACGAAATTCCATACATTATTAAAAAACCTGATACTGAACCTAAAGCTGAAAATTCTTCTGAAACTATGATAGATCCAGAGGATGAAGAGATAGATATTAAAAAGTTTATGATGACAGGTCCTTTGAAACATGTGGCTTATCATTCTGAAAAGAAGAAAGAACAGGAGAAAGAACTAGAGAAAGAGCTTGATGACAAAGAAGATAAAGAAGATTTGGATGTTGATGGTGATAATCATGGGGATGATGATGACAAAGGTGATTTGGTGATGATAATACACATGGTGGTACACGATTGGAGGTTATGAAGCAAAGTTTATTGATAATTTGGATTATGATGAGTTCTTAAACAACAATGCAAGTCAGGAAGATGATTCTCATCGAGAGGGGGAGAAAGGTGATTCTGTCCATAATGAAGAGTATTCAGGAATCTTCACAGACGTTATCCCACTAATGGCTATTCTTGCAATACAACATAGAAAATGATTTATCAAAGATGAAAACTACATTCTGCCACCTAATCCTAAATAGAGAAAAGATAAAAGTAACTCGGAAAACGATGAAAAAGAGCGTTTAAAGGGATATGTTTCAAAGGGAAGTATATGGTACGTAAAGGAAGATGAAAAAAAAGAATTAAACAAGCAGCAAAAAGAAAACCAACATAGAAGACATCTACGACGATGCTGGTTGGTGAAAGTTCTGACGAAAAGGTGCACGAAAAAGTTGAAACGGAAGTATTCTCTACTACTTCAGATCATGAAAACAATGAGAAGTGCATAGTAGATATGGCTTAAATTGCTGGGATATTGAAAAGCAAGCATTTGAGGATGGAAATGAAACTGATTCCAAGGAAACCGAAATTGCTAGTGACAAGGATGTTGCATCTAGAGTGGCACCTAGAACTTTTCATCCTAGAGCAGCTGTAGATAACCGAGCTTCAAAAGAAAGAAAGGTTTTAATGCTGATTATGATGAACCTTATGTGCCACCAAATAAAGTAAAAAGAGTCAAGACCAAATCAACTGATATAACAACGAAAAAGACAGGGTCTCCGTTTGCAAAGAAAGAAAGGAAAAATATTTGAAATTTTAAAAAGAAATAACTACTGTGGCTGATTCAGTAGTTCAAGAAAAGGAGATACCTACGGTAGAAGTTGAAATTGAAAATGTTATTCCAATCCAAACTCAACCGACTACGTCACAACAACCACCATCACCACAATGGCAACCATCAGCACCAAAGCCATCACCTCCACCAAAGCAACCACAATCAACACCACAATCTTCACAACGATGAAATTTCATCTTACAGATCCTACTGATAGAGAAGCAGGTCGTATCTTCAGTAACAGTTTCATGTTTCCAAACATAGAGTCTATGGGGACAATGGATTTTGATTTTCATGATGGCGCCAATGATAAAAAAGATAAAAGAGTTGGAAAACAAAATCAAGGCTATGGAAGCTGGTTGAAAACATTTGGAAGCAGTGTTAGCGAGCCTTGTGTCAGAGAATGAAAGAATTTGCAAAAGACTAAGTGATATTGAAGATGAAAAGATGGTTAAAGATAGAAACTTTGATATGTTTCAAAAGGTGCTAGAAAAAAAGCTAGGAATAGACTTTGAGGTTGAATATAATCAAATTGAAATTGATGAAGCAAGAGAAGGGCTGCTGAACAGGATAGAAATGCTGAAGTAGAAGTTGCTAAAGCAGACAAAGGTAAAGGGAAGGTTGATGCAATTCTAGAGATTATCACACAACCTGATCCTGAACTTGAAGCTGAAAGATATTCTTTAACTATGATAGAGATAGAGGTTGAATAGATAGATATTACTAAGCTTATGATGATAGGTTCTGTAAAAGATGTGCCTTATCATTCTGAAAAGAAGAAAGAACAGGAAAAAGAACTAGGGAAAGAGGTTAATGACAAAGAAGATGAAGAATATTTGGATGTTGATGGTAATAATCATGGTGATGATGATGATGAAAAAGGTGAGGATGATGATAATTCACAGGGCGGTATATGATTGGTGGTTTATGAAGCAAAGTTTACTAATAGTTTTGATTATGATGGGTTCTTTAACAACAATGCAAATCAGGAAGATGATTCTCATCGAGAGGGGGAGAAAGGTGATTCGATCCATAATGAAGAGTATTCGGGAATCTTCACGGATGTTATCCCACTGACGGCAATTCCTGAAATACAACATAGAATGATTTATCAAAGATGAAAACTACATTCCGCCACCAAAGGCTAAATGGAGTAAAGATGAAATTAACTTGGAAAAAGATGAAGAAGAGCGTTTAGAGGCATATGTTGCAAAGGGAAGTAAATGGTATGTAAAGGAAGATGAAAAGAAAAAGAAGAAATAAGCAGCAAAAAGAAAATGAGCATAGAAGACACCTGCAATGATGCTGGTTGGTGAAATTTCTGACGAAAAGGTGCCCGAAAAAGTTGAAACTGAAGTATTCTCTAGTACTTCAGATTATGAAAAAGATGAGAAGTGCACAGTAGATATGGCTTAAATTGCTGGGATATTGAAAAGCAAGCATTTGAGGGTGGAAATGAAATTGATTCCAAGGAAACCAAAATTGCTAGTGACAAGGATGTTGCATCTAGAGTGGCACTAAGAACTTTTCATCCTAGAGCAGCTGTAGATAAACGAGCTTCAAAAAGAAAGAAAGGTTCTAATGCTGATAATGATGAACCTTACATGCCACCAAAGAAAGTAAAAAGAGTCAAGAGCAAAGAAACTGATATAACAACGAAAAAGACAGGGTCTCCGTTGGCGTTGAAAGCAAGAAAAAATATTTGAAATTTTCAATAGAAATAACTATTGTGGCTGATTCAGTAGTTCAAGAAAAGGAGATACCTAAGGTAGAAGTTGAAATTGAAAATGTTATTCCAATCCAAACTCAACCGAGTACATCACAATAACCACCGTCACCACAAAGGCAACCATCACCACCAAAGCCATCATCTCCACCAAAGCAACCACAATTAACACCACAATCTTAACAACGATGACAGTCTCATCCTACAGATCCAACTGATAGAGAAGCAGGTCATATCTTCTGTAATAATTTCATGTTTCCAAACATAGAGTCTATAGGAACAATGGATTTTGATTTTCTTGATGGCGCCAATGATAAAAAGATAAAAGAGTTGGAAAACAAAATCAAGGCTATGGAAGCTGATCAAAAACATTTGGAAGGAGTGTTAGCAAGACTCGTGTTAGAGAATTAAAGAAATCAAAAGAGTAAGTGATATTAAAGATGAAAAAACGGTTAAAGATAGAAAGTTGGATATGGTTCAAAAGGTGCTAGAAAAGACTGGGAATAGACTTTGAGGCTGAATATAATCAAGATGAAATTGGTGAAGCAAGAGAAGGGGTGCGGAACGAGCACGAAAAGCTGAAGCTGAACTTGAAGGTTGATGCAATTCTAGAGTCGAATCAACATCGAATCTGCTAAAGTAGACAACGGTCGAAGGTTGATGCAATTCTAGAGATTATCACACAACCTGATCCTGAACTTGAAGCTGAGAATCTTCTTAAACTGTGATAGAGATAGAGGTTGAAGAGATAGATATTACTAAGCTTATGATGATAGGTCCTGTGAAAGATGTGCCTTATCATTCTGAAAAGAAGAAAGAACAGGAGAAAGAACTAGGGAAAGAGGTTGAGAAAGAGGTTGATAACAAAGAAGATGAAAAAGATTTCGATGTTGATGGAAATAATCATGGTGATGATGATGAAAAAGGTGATGATGACGATAATACACAGGGTG
This sequence comes from Scalesia atractyloides, assembly GCA_947069175.1. Classification (NCBI taxonomy): domain Eukaryota; kingdom Viridiplantae; phylum Streptophyta; class Magnoliopsida; order Asterales; family Asteraceae; genus Scalesia; species Scalesia atractyloides. The sequence continues at coordinate 44,327,001 of CAMTDV010000008.1, read as the reverse complement.
GTACAAGATTGTTGGTTTATGAAGCGAAGTTTACTGATAATTCTGATTATGATGAGTTCTTAAACGAGAATGCAAATAAGGAAGATGGTTCTCATCGAGAGGGAGAGAAAGGTGATTATGTCCATGATGAAGAGTATTCGGGAATCTTCACAGACGTATCCCACTAATAGTTATTCCTACAATACAACATAGAATAGTTTATCAAAGATGATACCTACTTTCCGCCACAAAAGGATAAATGGAGAAAAGATGAAAGTGACTCGAAAAATGATAAAGAAGAGCGTTTAGAGGGATATGTTGCAAAGAGAAGTAAATGGTATGTATAGGAAGATGAAAAGAAAATGAAGAAACAAGCAGCATAAAGAAAACGAGAATAGAAGAAAGCTGCAGCGATGCTGGTTGATGAAAGTTCTAACGAATGGGTACCCGAAAGAGTTGAAACTGTAGTAATCTCTATAATTTCATATCAAGAAAAGACTGAGAATAGCATAGTAGATCCGGCTAAAATTGTTGGGACATTAAAAAGCTAGCATTTGAGGGTGTAAATGAAACTAATTTTGAGGAAACCGAAATTGCTAGTGACGAGGATGTTGCATGTACAGTGGCACCTAGAACTTTTGGTCCTAGAGCAGCTGTATATAAACGAGCTTCAAAAAGAAAAAAAGTTTCTAATGCTGACGATGATGTGTCAAGAGCAAGGCCACTGATATAACAACGAAAAAGACAGGGTCTCCGTTGGCAAAGTAAGAAAGAAGAAAATATTGAAATTTTCAAAAGCAACAACTACTGCGACTGATTCAGTAGTTCATGAAAAGGAGATACATACGGTTGAAGTTGAAATTGAAAATGTTGTTCCAGTCCAAACTCCATCGACAACGTCACAACAACCACTGTCACCACAAAGGCAACCATCACCACCAACACCATCATCTCCACCTAAGCAACCACAATCAACACCACAATCTTCACAACGACGATAATCGCATCCTACAGGTCCTATTGATAGAGAAGAAGGTTGTTAGGATCTGAGTTTTATATTGGTGTGCTTGTTTTAGATGAAATCAATGGAAGAAGATAATAATCAATGAAACATTGCAGCGGAAATGTGTAAAACTTTGAAATTACAACAATAGAAGGATTTTTTTCATTGACATGCTTTTGTAATATTAATCACGTATCCATGCAAATTATAAACTCCCCCTGAGCCTAAGACATTTGCTTCTAGCTGAGCTTTATCCTAGTAGATCTTGTGAACAGCTCTTTATTCATAGCAGAGTTTAGAGCAATAGATCTTAATATGAAGGATCAGATGTTATAGATTGTTTTGGCTTTTCAATCAATAGTTCTTTTATAGGGTTCGATAGATCCAACAACCTCCCCCTGAACAGATGATGCCAAAACCCTTCTTTGTTGCTGATCTTTATTTCTCAACAGTAATTTCCTGATTTTCCCTTTGAACTGTAGTTCAAAGTTCATGGAAAAAATGTCTTCAAAATCCCTTTGCAGTTCAAGGTATAATAGATCTTGGAGGTCATCAGCATCCAAACTATATGCATCCTCCATTTTCAGCATTTGAATCTTGCCATTTTATCTGAGAAGAGTCAATTCGTGGGTGTCTAGGGATGACTTCCATTTTAGAATTTATGGATCCTCTAGCTTTTGTTGGGGAAGACTTATTGTTAAGCTTGGTGGTTGTGATTTGCTTACAAGTTTGGAATTTGTTTCTTTTAGTTTGTCACTTGCAGCATCAGTGTGATAGAGTAATTGGTTTTTGATTCCCTCTTTTCCGAGTTCTTCAAACTTCTGTTATCATCCTGATCCATCTACTTTTTTCCTTTTTACTTGATCAAAGACAAATGTGGGTAAGATACAGGATAAGGGCTGCTTTTTAAAGATTTGGGTCTGATGAAGGATAACATCTATTGAGTAGTCTGGCTTTCTTGGAATGGTAGGATCTTTCTTTCTAAGCTCTTCCAGTTTTCTGTAGGTGTCTACAACCCTGGACTCAGACCATCTAGCAACTGACCTTGCAGTACCCTAGTTAGCAGCAACTAGCTCTTGTTTCATCTTTCCAAGCTTTAAAGCTCTCTTTTGATCCATCGGCTTGTTTTTCTTCCAATCAGGTGGTGTTGGCTTGTGTAAATAATCTTTGAGCATTGCTTGTATTCTCTCAATTTCTTCTTTGAGATCATTTGATGACCAATCTTTAAACTGTGCTCTAGTAGCTTTGTAAGGTTTGTGTTGCATAATTTGGTCAAGATAATGTTGTTTTAGTTCTTCATCAAGCTCAGCATTTACAGGCCTTTCTGACATAGACTTACTCATCTCTTTGGAAATGTCTTCAATCTTTCTTACTTTGCTCAGTTCATAAGATAAAATGCCTTTAGTAGTCCTGTCATCTTTCATTTTATCTTCTCTTTGGCAATATTCTCAGCCTGTCTAGTCTTCAACTTTGGATATTCATCTAAATTTCTTGGTTTTCTATAACCAAAGAGAGATGGAAAGTCAAGTTTTGTATTATCCTCTACTATGAAGAATGATTCGATTTCTTTTCGCACAACCATCAGTTCTAGAGGATATTTGGTAGCAAAATGTATGATGGATGGTGGTTGATAAATGGTTGGAAGTGAAGTAGTTTTAGGTGAAGATGATGAGGATGGTGATGAAGTGATAGGTTTAGATGATAAAGGAACATTCTAGTCATCATCATTTTCAACAACCGAAGTTTTTCTTTCGCATTGGAATTTAATTTGTGGTGAGGGTGGTCGTAATGGAATTCTTGGTGGTGTGGATAGTGGTTGGGTTAATGTGGGAAATGTGATCATGGCAGAGGTTTGATTAACATCTGTTGGAACATCTGCTGTTCCAGCATCTGCTGGTACATCAACTGTACTAATATCTGTAGGTGATGATGATGATTTCTTTGGTGAGAGTTTTTGTTTCTTTTGAGGTGGTGGTGTTGGTTTTGTTGGAGCAAATGATACACTTGTTATAGGTATGACCGTGGCTTTAGAAGAGGTGGTTATTGGCTGTTTGACATTTCTTGTTGACTTTCTTCTTTTTGAAGTGCCAATGTCTTCTTTTTTCATCTGCTTGGCCTTTTTTTCTTCAATTAGTTTAGAAGCTTTAGCTTCCAGTGTATCTTGCCTTTTCTTCTTTTTTGTGGCAATTTCTTATGCTAGTTTGTTTAGGGTCTTATTAATCCCTTTTTGAACACCAACATCAGATGACACAGTAGAAGTTTGATTTACAGCAGTGGTTGTAACAATCCCTTGCTTTTGTTGCACATTTGAATCTGGCTGCAACTTTCTCAGTTAATCTTTCTCCTTCTTTTTGGAATCATCATCAACTGCTTCTTGAAGGATTGTTGTGGGGGTAGAGCCAGTGGATTTTCTCAAATGTTCTTTATGGCCTTGATGTCTGCTTGAGTATCTTTATATCTGGCCTCAACCATGTTTCTGATTAGCTTCATGTGAGTTTCATGGTGAATGTCAGCGAAATTCCTTTGAGCTATAATGATTGGTTGGGCAGATTTCCATAGCTCATTGGTAATTTGATGTGTTGATGGTTGGCTTTGAGAATTTTGTAATATCTACTTTATCATATCTTTCATTATAGTGATTGATGACTCTATTAATGTCATTCTCTCTGTCAATTCTTCGTATCTTAATTCATCGCCTAATTTAACAGGATCATCTGACTTAACCATCAGAGGTAGTTGTATTTGGATCATCAACAAGAGGAATCTCCATGTTATCAGACCCAAATGCCCCTTTGTCTTGGTAGTGGGGACTTCAAACTAGAGTAGAGGTTACAATTGTAGCCTCAACAGTTGTTGCCTTTAAGGAAGTCTGATGGATGTAACGACTGTTCAACTGAAACACTATTGTGTCATCAGTTGTAGTGGCTGCTTCACTTAAATTACCACCAAGAGTTACTTGTAACTCATGGGGTGTAACCTCCTCAGCTGTTTTTGGGTTAGCAAAGAGATTTAACTCAGACTCAGTCACATGTAGAGGTGAACTCTCATGAACAGGTGATTTAGAAGAACTGATTTTGTCTGAGTTATCTCAATTGCACGAAACAGAGGTATGATCGTAGGTGGAATTGAGGGTGACGGTTGTGGAGTAGAAAGAGGATTTTCTCTGGGGATGGGCTTAGAAACAAAGATTCAATTGAATCATCTGCTTCATAATGTGGGATCCATGTGCTTACAACCTATTCCTTTTGTGAGGAAGCAGGAGGAGTTTGGCTTTGAGGTGGAGATCTTTTCAACTTTTTTGAGGAAGTAACAATAGTGGTTTCAAGTGGCTTTTGTGCTACCACAAGGTTACCCTCTAGGATCTCAACTTCCAGAGGTGCCTTTTTTATGAATTGGGGTTTTGGTGGGCCTTTTGGATTTGGATGGTTTCTTTTTGTATTTTTCTAGTGTCGGTTTCACAACACCGGTAGTGGTGTCATGAACACCAGGAGCAGTAGGCTCAGCAATAGAGGTTTGAGCTTGTGATGTGGACTCATCCGAAATTTTCTCATCCCCCTTAGTTTTTTGAGAAACCTTTGACTCCATATTTTTTATTCTAGAAAAGTTTTAGTTGTAAGACTCTTCATATAAAAAACAACGCCTTGTTTAAAATCTTTTTCTAGAAGTTTTTTTTCTAGATAATAGCTCAAAAGTCTAGGACACAAAAGAATAGCTTTATTTTTTGGTATTTTATTATAGGTTACCACCAATTCTATAAACAACACATGGGATAGATTGAAATTTGATTTTGCCAAAATAGCATATCCTAGAAATTGAATATTTTGTGGAATCTCATTAAATGAGGTGGTCATTGCTAAAAGATAAGTAAGGGATGGAAAAAAATCTCATTTTAGCAGGAATGTTTGGTTTAAAAATGGAAACACTAGATAGCTGACCCTCATACCCACGTTCTATGAACTCAGCATGTAATTCCTGCTTGCCAAAGAAAGTTTTACCTTATAGGTCATTTAGACCAAATGTTGTGGAAATTGAGGATGGGAAAATTTCGACAAGGGTTTCTCCGACCATGGAAATGATAGCATATGGCCTTTTCTTTTCAGATTCAACTTTAGCATTTGCCAAGAACTGACTGAGTGTATCCACATAGATTGGTGTGCAACCATGATGTCTTTGTATTTTGATGATGTGAGAACATCAATTATTGAATGGAATGAAGTATTAGTGTCGGTTTTCTCGAAAGTGGGGAGGCAGTTGTGTGGGAGTTTGATGTTAAGAGTCATGTTCGAAGATGGAAGTAAGGAGTATTGAAGAAGATGAGAGTAATGAAAACCGCTTTAGAGAATTTTGAATTCGAGACGGCAAGTAAAAGTCTGTTTTGATAGAACAGTGATATATAAAGTGAAAACTGAATGATGATGTGGCAACGGTTTAAAAGATCTGATGGTTAATCATCTTTCCACGTGTAACCTCTGATGGATAATGGATGACAGTTGTTAGGGAAACCTCTGCTGAAAACCATTAGTGGTTAAGAATAGTGGTCATGAACAGTGGTGATTTTACTCTATTAGATGATAGCTATCAATGGATAAAGCAAAACAGTGGTTTAGCCCAAACAATGTGTAAGTTCTGAAAACAAAATCTCATGATATCGCACAAGACTTGTTTGGTGGCAGAATCACACAAACAAGCTATGAATAAAATAGAAAAGAAAATAAAATGAAGTAGACAGATCAACTTGCATCCAAATGTTATAATTTGTCTAACACAAGTTGTAGAAAGATACCACCAAAAAGCTCCTAACTATAATACATCATTTTCTATTTATATTAGAGGGTTAGAGTACCACTAACCTAAAACCCTAAGGCCCAAAATCCTTCCCCAAGCCTATATACACAAGATAATCCATATCACTAATTTGACTAATGCATAAACCTTATTTGGGCCTAACACAGTGGATGGGAAAAGTGGACAGGAAAACAGAGGTTACATTTAGCAGTGGATAGACATTTAAGTGAAACAGAGGTTTGGAAACAGTGGCTTAAAACAAACTTTTAGGATTATTGAAATTTTCAATTTTAGCTATTTTCAAGGGTGGAATTTTGATTTTATAAAAACATTTTAATGCTTTTTATTCATGGAAAAAAAAAATTTTGCTTTTAATCCATTTTAAGCATGCTGATTCTAGAGATCAAGCTTTCAAAAGTAGATGTACCTAAAGCCTTTGTTAGAACATCTGCTAGCTGATCATTAGTTTGAATATGATGCAGAGAAATCAAACCTTTTTCATATCAATCCCTCACAAAGTGATGTTTTATGTCAATGTGCTTGGTTGTTGAATGTGAAATTGGATTTTTAATGATGTTTTTAGCTTCTTGACTATCCAACATGAGAGGGGTCTTTAGAGCAGTTACACCAAAATCCAGCAATTGATTTTGAAGCCATAGGAGTTGAGTAGTGCAACTTGCAGTAGCAATATAGTTAGCCTCAGTTGTGGATGTTGAAACTGCATCTTTTTTTTGCTTTGCAAAGAAACTAAGCAATTTCATAGAAAATCTCCTGAAGTTAACTTCCTTGTGGCATGGCATCCAACAAAATCACTATCTGAGTAACCTGAAAGCTCAATATTCCCATTAGCAGGATACTAGATACCAATTGTGGGAGCACCTTCTATGTAACTGAATATCCTTTTTCACAGCAATAAGATTTGACTTCCTAGGTGCTAACTGGGATCTGGCAAAGACACATGTAGCAAACATTACAATAAAGACCCAATCATGCTTCTATAAAGAGTTTGATCAACCAAGTCATCTTTGTCATTAATAGTGATTAGCATAGATGTAGCTATGGGTGTACTACATGGTTTACAATCATTCATATCAAATTTGGTAAGTAGTTCTTTGACATCCTTACTATGATGAATGAAAGTACCATTTGTCTATTGCTTAACTTGAAGACCAAGAAAGCATTGGAGTTCACCCATAGCACTCATTTCAAACTCTGCTGTCATGAGTTCTCTAAACTCTTCACATATACCATTGGATGTGGATCCAAAAATGATGTCATCCACATAACTATTGACAAACATCAAATCCTTTACTCTCCATTTTAAAAACAAAGTTTTATCAATTTTACCTCTTATAAAGCCTATGGATAAGAGAAAGGTGGAAAGTGTTTAGTACCAGGCTCTAGGTGCTTGTTTCAAGCCATATAAAGATTTGTTAAGCTTGTAAACATGATCTGGATAAAAAATATCTTCAAAACCAGGGGGTTTGAATACATATACCTCTTCCTTGATCTTGCCATATAAGAATGCACACTTGATATCCATTTGATACACCTTGATGTTGTGGTTGGCAGCAAAGGCTAAAAACAGTCTGATGGCCTCTAGTCTTGCAACAAAAGCAAAAGTTTCATCATAATCATTGCCTTCTTCTTCTCTATAGCCTTAACCACAAGCCTAGCTTTATTTTGAAAACAATGCCCCTTTCATCTGTTTTGTTATGGAAGACCCATTTTGTGCCTATAGGTCATACATCCTGAGGCTATGGTACAAGTTCCCATACTTGTTGTCTTTTGAACTGTAGGAGCTCTTCTTGCATAGCCTCTACCCAACTTTTGTATTTTAGTGCCTCTTGGTACTTGATCGGTTGTGCGAGTGATAGAAAACTAGCAAAAAGACAATTTTTTGGGATTGACTTTTTGTGAGAACCCCTTCATTGATGTTGCCAATGATTTGGTCAGATGGATGGTTTTTAAGGTAGCTTATATCTTCCTTGTATGGAATGATGTCATTTTGAGGTGAAGGCTGCAGATGGGAGTCATCTGAGCTAACATTTGTTCGAAATTTTGAAGAGGCAACATCTGTTTGGATTGGAGGTTGAGGTATAGGTGGAATGAGGGCAAAGTTAGGTTGACTTTGGTTCATAGAAAATGGGCTTTTGTCAACAGAGGTTTGATTAGATGAGCGGGCAAAGGTTTGGGGATCAATAGTAGTGGCAGAGTTTTCATAGTTGTTAGTGACATCTGTTTCTCTTGTGGATGAAATGACATTGTATTGTGGAATCATAATGTCATATCCATAATCTTGATGTGAAGACTATAGTGTATTTACATAGTAAGTCTTGATAAATACATATTCAAATGTAAATTTATCTAAATCAAATAGTTCAACAGGATTTGCTGGGATTTTTAATGAAGAAAGTTCATTGAACTTTACATTCAAGGTCTCTTCCACACACCTAGTCCTTGAATTAAAGACTTTGTAGGCTTTAGCAGTGGTTGAGTATCCCAGAAAACAACGACAATCTACTTCGATTGCAAATTTTGATGTTGAATCTTTTAAGTTTAAAATAAAACATGGTCAGCCAAAGATTTTGAAATATGAGATCAGAGGTTTAATTTTGTATAGAATTTCAGAGGCAGTCTTTTGATGCCAGAGTTACTCAAAACTCTATTCTATACATAGCCAGCATTGTTTACAGCCTCTCCCAAAAAGAACGGGGTAAACCTGAGTCTCTAAGCATTGTTCTAGCAGCTATCAAAGTTTTATATTTTCCTTTCAACCATCCCATTTTATTCTGGTATTCTTGGGATGTTGTATTGCCTAACAATCCTTTTTGACACACAGAAATCATCCAACTCCTTATTTTAAACTAATACCATGTCACTCCTAAAGACTTTTTTCTGGTAGGTAATATTACTTTTCAACTTGTTTTACAAAATTTTGAAAAAAATACATGTAGTCTCATCTTTGGAGTGCATGAAGTAGGTCCATGTAAACCTTGAAAATCATCAACTATGACAAGACAATATCTCTTCTTTTTAAGACTCATGATTTTACAGGGCCAAACAAGTCGATATGTAGCCATTGCGGACACTGACTTGTTTTGGACTCTTCAATTGATTTGTAATGTTCATCACAGGTGAATTGTTTTGATGGAAGACCTCTTACAAGACCTTATTTGGAGAGTGTAGTGATATTTTTAAGATTTGTGTGACCAAGTCTTCTATACCATAGTCCTATCCCTTTGTTAGAAGCAACTGAGAATAGACATGCATTGGACATTGGATATCTTTCAACATATCAACTACATGCACATTACCACTTCTGTGAGCAAAAAGCTCTGCTTTGCTCTCAGCTATAATTTGATCAATCTTTTTAACCACTTTTGGCCCAACAATCTAACAAGTTTTCTTAGTGAAGAATGACCCATAGCCTTTGAAGGATTCTACTCACTTTTCACAAGTAATTTGGGTATATTTAAGCTCATTATTACAACTTTGATATTTATCTATCATAGTTTGTAGTTGATCCTTGGTTATGCTAGACTCATGTTTGAGGCTACTATTTCAGATATTTTTTCAAACAATTTAGATTTTAACTCTTTTTCAAGTTTTTTAAACTAAATTTCATCATCTAAAATTTTATTCTAAGGTTTTCATTTACCTATTTTATGTTAGGAAAAGTAAGATTACATTTGTCTAAACATAGGTCTTTACGGACCTGAGGTGATACCTTAGCAACAACCATCATGGCACAGTCACATTCTCATTCACAAACACTAGTTTCCCATGGGTCTAACACCGAGATCACAGTTTCTTCACAAACCTTCTCTTCTGAAACATATGCCACAACATTATCACAACAATCATTAGAATTTAACATTATTTCCTCAAACTCATCCCCTTCAATTATAGTGTCTAGTGCCATGAAACAAAAATCATCATGTTTCTTTTTAGTATTAGCAACTAGAGCAAAATTCTCATCAGTCAATTCTTCAAGTAAGCTACTCGAATCAGCAAAACATTGTGTAAAGAAGCTTTAATGACTGGTATCTGCTGGAGCAAAGGTTTGTGTAACTTGTGGTGCATGTTGCATTTGAACCTGAGGACTTGGGGCTTGAACATACTGTATCTGAGGAACAGTGGGTTTGGACATATTGAACTGGAACAGTGGATACAGGGTGTGCAAAATGAGCAGTGTTTTGTATTTGAGGAACTGGGGTATATTGGGAATAATTGACATTGTTTTATGTATTTTGAGGTCTAGGACTTGGGTGTGCAATAATTGGACCATTTGTTTGACTCCTACACTCCCTATCAAAATGACCTAACCTGTTACACTTGTAGCTTTTAATCTTTGACTTATCCAACCCAACTTTTAACCCACCATGCAACCCTTGGAATTTTCTACCAGTTCATTTATAAAACTTGCTGGTCCTAACACTCAGCAATGCCCATTAGTATAATATATCCATTTCTTCTAAATTAGTTGGATAAAAATGTTGAAGATCATTAAGTTCAAAGGATAAGTTATCAGAAACTTGGTTTCCCCCATTTGCTGCAAAAGCAAGTTGGGTGAGCAAGAATCAGAGTTGAAATTCCACTAGGTGTTATGTCAATAAAATGATCACAACTCTGTTCCTTGCTACTACCAGAGGTTTCTTCTTGACAAAAAGTGTTGTACTACCAAAAGAATAATCATTAGCTACTTTTCCTAACTCTTGTAGCTTCTTTTTCTGGTTAAGCTCTCTCTCATAAATGAGAAGCCTACCATGAAGCTGAGTCAAACTCATCTCTTTGAACAGAACAAAGGTTCTAGTTACAAAGACAATAGTGTCCCATTTTTCTAGTAGAGATCTTAGAAATCGTCTATTCTAAGTGTAATTTGGATACTCGACTTTTACTAGTTTTAACTCACTAATGAGACACTAAACCTTTCAAATTGTTGAGTTAATAATTCTCCTTTCACATGACAAAATGTTTCATACAATTGGTTCAAAATTTCTCTGTTATTTTCAATAACTTCTTAAGTGCCACTAAAATGTTCTTTCAGAGCATCCCATAACTCCTTTGCACTGTTGCAGTTCAACATGCCATCATAGTATCATTAGGCAAAGCCGTTGCCACGACACTAAATGCCTTTGCATCTAGCTTGATTTTCTGAAAATCTTGCTCGGAGTAATGTTCAGGAATTTTTGGGACTTGAACTTTTGGGTCTTCAGCACTTGGTACCATCACATGCGGTCAAAAAATAACCGACTTCTAGCAACCCGTATTCTGTTCTGCAAGTATGTGACCCATCCGTCGTTGCTAGATATTGTACTCTGATCTAACAATTATTGCAGGGTTGTACATGGTGCTAGTGTTCTGTGGATCTTGTGGATTTTGAGACATTCTAATTGTTTACAAACAGGTTTTGTTTAAAAACTTTGAATGTAAATAAATTTTTACTCTATTTTCAATACAAACGAACAAATGAATTAGTAGTGAGAGCTTACCAGCTTATATTCAACTAATTGTCAAATCAAATTTCAACAACCAAGCTCTGATACCAATTGTTAGGATCTGAGTTTGATATTGATGTGATTATTTAGATAAAATTGTTGGTGCATATTTGTGACAACAACTTAGATTTGGTCTTTGGATATCTTGTAATAAGTAAAACAATAAACAGTTAGTTTGCTTAGTTTTGTAATAGTTAGTTATAGTGATTGGGCTATTCCAGACCCATATAATAGGGAGTGGTAGGCGAATTGGGCCTAGACCAAATTGCAGCTTAGGCGGTGAAACCCTAGCCCAGTTGCAAACTAGTCTCTATGTAATCGGAGTTTTGCATTAAGGTTAAGGTTTCTCAGTTAGTCACTTCAGATATAGAAGAGTGATCTAGATTGATTGTAATCGTTGTGATAGATAATCAATAAAGATCAGGTTATTGTGATTGTTGTTCCTACTCGTGTTTCTGTGATAATCTGATCTAGAGATTCCGCACCCTAGATTGCATAGACCATTCTATGAAGATTCATACGGATTAGGGGACCTACAATTGGTATCAGAGCATTCGGCTCTTGTTCTACACGGTTCCGAATCGTAACAGCAGGAAAAGTTGAAGTTTTGGATGTTTTTGACTGCTGGTTCAAAGTTTGACGGCTGTTCTAGGGTTTCTACAACTGTTTCAGATAAACACCAGGGATTTCAGATAGAAGAGTTCCATCTCGGATCATAAGAGAAGCATCTCGGATCAGAGAATTAGCATCTCGGATAAGAAAACTTGCATTTCGGATCAGAACAGTGCATCTAAGATCATAGGTGTTCATCTCGGATTGCATCTTGGATTTTTGGTATTGATAATCCGAATTATCTCTGATCATCTCGAATACCATCTCAGATTGGTATCTCAGATTACTGTTCCGAATTTTGATCTCTGATTGTTAATCCGAGTTACTGTTTCGAATTCGGTACTGTTCCGAGTTGTACTCACAAAAGTGGAAACTTAACCAGCTGACGTAACCAGAGATAAACGTTTTCGTACACATAATTTGATCCATAAACAATCTAGACAAACCGACTACACGGTTAGACACGTGTGATTTTTAGGGATAAAAAAGGCATGAAAATTCCTAAAATTGCTCTCGGACATTATACATCATTATATTCGTATCGTCTAGATGAGTCTAATGGTACAATTTGGTAATCACACATTTCAGACAAAATTTTTAAACGTTTTTTGCGAGTTGGTTCGGTAAAATTGTCGAATATGTCAAACTTGAACGAATTATTGAGAATGGAGCATGAGGCAGGAACGACTAATAAACCGCCAAAGATGTTGAAGTTAGAGAATTACCTTACTTGGAAGGATAGATTTCAGTCGTTCATTGAATATCAGGGCACACGGATGTGGATCTGTATTCAAGATGGGTACGTAAACCCAACTCATGACTTTAAAGGCAGACAACGTGTCACTGCCTATGTAAACATGTCAGAGGCTGATAAGAGAATGTATGAGTCTGAGAAGAAGGCCTTAGCAACAATAAAGATGTCATTACCTGATGGCATCAAACATACATTCAAGCGATATACTACCTCGAAAGAGATGTGGGATGCTCTAGAGAAGAGGTATGAGGGCAATCCTGATGTGAAGAAAAACAAAGTTGACTTGCTGAAGAAGCAATTTGCTGTCTTTAAAGGCATGCTGAATGAGTCCTACGAAGATATCATCACGAGATACTATCATCTAATGTCAGAAATGGACAATTATGATATAGAGGGATACACGGACGTTGAGATAACCAATAATTTGCTAGATGCTTACCTACCAAATGGGATATTTATACTCTTAAGATAAAAGGTGAAGCTGACTATGAAGATAAAGACTTAGAAGAGGTTGTTGGGAAGATAAAGCTTATGAGTTCAACATGAAGAAGGAAACTGGATATGATCAACAGTACAAGGTCGATGCCTCTGAGTGTCAAGGCTGCTAAAGATCATCTGGCCTTCCTTGTTTCATTTGTTAATTTATATGAGAACTACATTAAGGGAAGAATATCTGATCCTGCTACTTTTGTGAACAAGGATCGGGCTCCTCTGATGAGCAACTGATCTGATCTAACTCAACCAGCAGAGGCGGAATTCATCGCTAGAGAGGTTGACAAAACAAACAAGATAGAACTTACTGTTTAACTGCTCTGTTGTATTCACAGACGTGCAAAGTACAGACGTGAGTAAACAAACTAGCAGGGCTTCGCCGTACTATCTTAACTGACTTGCTAGCTCTGACACAACACTCCTCTATTTATAGGTTAACATGACTCGTATTGGAGTGTGTGTATAACAGAGATGTGCATCGTACGAGCAACTGATCCATACGAGTGACTGAGAGTCACTTGTACGAGCCATACAATCTCGCTCGTACGAATCATAAAAATATACAGACACATCCTAGATGTTGGCAATAGACATAATACATCAACAAACTCCCCCTCGGATGTTGCCGCAGTCTGGATAGTCTTCAAAAAAATCTTCAACTGATTTTACTCTAACACCCAAAAAATCTCTTCGGTGGCTTGCGACGCTCCTCAAATGCAATCGGCGTTTGGTCTGTTGGAGGAGGTCGTTTCGTTGTATTGCCAAACCGAAAGCACCTAAGTGATGCTATACGAGGACGCTCTACAAATCCGAGCTTCATTCTTCTCTATCTTCTCAAGCTTCCTCCATGAAGTGTTCCATGTCGATTCAGAGTAAATATCATTGTTCCTTATCCTTCTCCTCAAAGCTTATCGTGCTATAGAATTAACATTCGATATCCTCCTTAGTACAGTTGACTAGCCACATAGGGTCTAGCACTCGAATGCCACGCCAAAACCCGTATATACGTTTGTGGGCTATAACGGCTTTGGTCAGGTCTTAAGCAATGTTCCATGAATCTTCATCAGGGTGTACACAGATGACAGCCTCTCATGTGTTAGAGTCGTAATGCCACCACTTGGAGTTCGAATAAAAATCTTGCTCCATTCGTATCATTGGCATGTTTTTCATTACTTTGGTCCTTTTGATGATGAGCGTTATATCCTTCTCTTTTGTTAATGGATCAATCTTTACGATACGTTGAGGTAAGTGAGGTTTACAATAAGTAAAACCATGTTGAGCCTCTAGCTTAATCAATTTCCATAGCCGCTGGTCCTGAAACTTCATCTTTAGGTTTATCATCTTTGTCTGAACAAATTCTTTGATATCCCAGAATGGCAAGGATTTGATGTCGCGTAGATATCCGAAATATTGAATTCCAAAATCCCTCTTCACCGCATATACATTCAATTCCTCGATCCAACCCCAGCTAATAATATCCCCTAAAGATATGTCAGCATCATGTGTGAAAAATGCTAGGGGACGTTTAAACTTTCGCTCGGCTAGTACATTTCGAAACCACTTCTTCCACTCTTTAGTAATTTCAGCACTAAACATTTGGTGAGGAATTGTTCCTTCTTTTGCAGCTTTAGCAACCTTTCTTTTCAACATATCAGAATTCTCAGCTGCAAATAACTCAGCGAAAGTTGGGGAATCATCTATACTCTGATCACCTAGATTTGCATCGTCATCAGAATCATCTTCCACAACAACTCTATCATAATCATTTGCATCTTCAACATTTTCAAACACGTACTTGTTTGGCTCAAATAAGTCTATCTCATTCAACTCATTTTCGAAATCAAATTCGAAATTTTCTTCACTTACTCCCAACATCTCAGCTATCTCTTCCTTAGTATAACAATGAACAAATTCGCCCTCTTCCACATCATGCTTGTCACACCCCGACCCGCAGCGAAAAAGGTGATCGGGGCATGATTGGGTTATCATCAAAGCTCATGACATTTATTTTAACGTTTCATATTCATTGATACACTTTAATGGAAAAGTACAATCAATATTACAACATGTCCTAAATATCAATCTAGGCTTCATTGTTTTCTTCTAAGGCATTTCCTATGTTTTCCTTGCTTCATCCTGTTCACCTGTATCATGTGTAAAAAGGGTTTTCGGATCAACAAAAAGTTGGCGAGTGAATCCTATGGAAAACATTTGAACAAGTTTATTTAATTGATTATGAAATAAAGTGCACAACCACACATGAGTAAAAATAGATGTAAACTTATTCATAAATCAATTTAATATTAAACAATGCACACATGAGCAATAATGGATCGTTTAGAGGCACGCGTTGCTCAACTCGTCTCTCACGAGGAACTGATGGGCCTAATGAATGAATTGCATAAACATGATAATATGAAGGACATAACTACAAACAATAAAAACTCAATAATACACATGAACAGTAATGGATTGGTTTTGAGGCACGCGTTGCTCAACTTGTCTCCCACGAGGAACTGATGGGCTTAATGAATGAATTTCATATAAGTTGACAAAATGAAATACATGATCACAACAATATAAACAATCTAAGTTTAGATCACGATATGGTATGGCACAAGTTTAAATAAACGAGTTAATTATTTTGTGACACATGACACACCCCAAAACGTGTAATTAAAAAGGGGAGTTGTAAGATTCACTCACAGTGGGTGCGTTCGGTTGATGATGTTGAATGCACGCGAAGTGGTTTTAACCACGAGTGAAATTAACCTAGATAATGGCATAATGTTTCGGTAAGTAAACGGATTTTATTAATACATTTTAGTAGGATTGTTGGGTGTATTTTTGTGAGTTTAAGGCTATTTTCTAACCTTAAAAATGTTATTTTTAAGTATTTTTAATTGATTTTTAATTAAAATAAATAAATAAAATAATAAAAAAAGTTGACTTTTTTGACCGTTGACCGTTGACCTTTGACCTTGACTGTTTGACCGGTTCGTATGCGTGTAAGTGTGCGCTGAGTGAGGCTCGAACCCGAGACCTCCCGTACGCGTGCACGCAGCTCTACCAACTGAGCTACGTGTCTAACCCGAAATATTTCTGTTTTTAATTATATTTATATATTAATTAGATTAATCCGATAATCAACTTATTTCTAAAAAGGTTTTAATCAGTGACTCGGTGCGTTCCACAGGTCTCGAACCCGGGACCTGTGGTTTATGTTAACACACAGTCCACCGCTGGACTGTGTGTCCAACTTGTTAAATAAACTGATTTTTATTATACTTAAATACAAACTAAGTATTTTCATTTCTGACTTAAATAAAAAGTTTGATAATTCTTCGGACCGGTGCGGTAGTCCGGACTCGAACTTGTGTCCTGTGATTAAACATACACACAGCCCACCACTGGACTGTGTGTCTAACTTGGTTATTATTCCGGTTATTATTAAACTTAACATGTACAGCGGTGACTCCGGTTCGGTTAACAAAAAAAAAGACATTTTTATTAAGGCAAGCATGCGTGGGACAAGATTCGAACTCGAGACGTTTACGTGTTTATTGGGCACACAGTCCACCGCTGGACTGTGTGTCTAACCCGAGTTATAACTTGATTTTAATTATACTTATATGTTACCGAAACTTCGTCTTCTTCGTAAGTTTTAACCAGAAATGATGACTGACTGGTTCGAAGTTTTAATCATGTTCGTTAGCGTGTTTCAGTTAATTACAGGTGAGATATAAATAAAAAGAAAGAAAAATTAGGCGTAAAGTATACCGACTGGACTCCTCTGTTTCTCCGGCGAAACTCCGGTGACAGCAAAAGATTCCGGCGTCGTGTGTCTTGCGGCAGAGAGTCTTCAGCAAGCTTGAAAAGGATGTGGGTGACTTCGGTATAAGCTCAGGGGGTTTAGTAAGGCTCAGAAGTGGAGGGTTTGGTTTTCCGGCGATGTGCAGAAATTTTCCGGCTAATGGAATTACGTCGGGTAAAGGTGCGGTTTTGAGCGAAAAAGCTTGCAGAGGTTTGAGGGGTATTTATAAGGCAAGTCGTCGATGAATTTGGTCTGATTTCCGACTTGATTCAAAGTCATTACGTTTTCCGGCGGTTATAGCTTGTGTCACGGGTTCAGGCGTCGGTTATAACTGATGTGGGTTTAAATGTTTATGTTAAGACTTGAAGAAACCGTCCAATCTCGCGAGATCACCGGGATTTCCGACGACTGCAATTTGGGCGCCGGTTTTGAATTCGAGAATCATGATATGAATTAATTGATTCTAATAATTAACAAAGAACACTAGTTGCGCAGTGGTTGAGTGTGTGTGCTGTAAGACTTTGCTGGACCGGTTGACTGACCGGGTTCGAAACCCGGCAGAAACATTTAATTTTTATTTCATTATTTTTAACAATTTTTTAAAAACAAATTATATATTCCAATATAATAATTAATTATGTATCGTTTAAAATTAATTTGGGCATTAAATACGCCACGAAATTTTAAACTGATTGTTCGGTTAATAAACGGAGCGGGTTTGGTAAAATCCGTTTTTGACGGATGTTACAGTATCCCCTGCTTTTTAGAAATTTCGTCCCGAAATTTAAATAGTGATATATTTGACTAAAAGAATGATGGTGTTTAGTTTGACAGTTACATGCTTAGAAAAAGTAAGGTTTTAAGTTTTTGTTTGAGGCGGTAACGTTCCTTGTAAGGGTTAAGTAACCCTATTACATGAATCGCTTTTTGTTGCCTACTGTAAAAGTATTGATAAGCAGAATTGATTCGCTAAATATGATATCATGCATAAGAGTTTGGATATGTTTGGAAGGATATGGTTATATCCTAAGGCAAAACTTCTAATATTACAACCTACATGGAACTTCTCATAACCATCTAACAATACCTCTGATCCTTTGACAAGAATACTTATATATAGGAAGTACCAGCGGCGTATCCACCATATTCTTGTCAAATTTTCATTGGTTTTATCAGTAAGTTATGATTGGTTCTATGACTATATAAATAAACACAACAGTTAATATTCGAATCCACATTCTGATAGCATATATGTTTGAATGGTGACAGTTCCTCTCTCGTTTGTTATGATGAAGAGGTTAGTTTATGTAGTAATGGACCACAATCCAATTTCTTTAAATAGCGAGATGATATAAATGTAACACAAATTTTAACCCAGGGCAATACTAAATCCTACATGGAACTTCTCATAACCGCCTGATAATGCCTCTGATCTTTTGGCAAGAATATTTATATATAGGAAGTACCAGCGGCGTATCCACCATATTCTTGCCAAATTTTCATTGGTTTTATCCACAAGTTATGATTAGTTACCAAGAAACTACTAAATCCTACATAGAACTTCTCATAACCGTCTGACAATGCCTCTGATCCTTTGACAAGAATACTTATATATAGGAAGTACCAGCGGCGTATCCACCATATTCTCGTCATATTTTCATTGGTTTTATCAGTGAATTATGATTAGTCCTATGTGACTCTACAACCAATACAACAAACTCATAAATACTGAAAATGAAAAATGTCTGTGCGATCAAGGCTCAATCAGGCGGAGCCGATCGTATTGCATGTACTGGAAATAATAAATTTAATCTAAACAACAATCACACAAACAACCTATACATGGAACCTCTCATAGCCGCCTGATAATGCCTCCGATCCTTTGACAAGAATACTTATATATAGGAAGTACCAGCGGCGTATCCACCATATTCTTGTCAAATTCTCATTGACTTTATCCGCAAGTTATGATTAGTTCTATGCGACTCTACAACAAACACAACAACCACAAGATACTGATAATGAAAATGTCTATGCGATCAAGGCTCAATCAAACGGAGCCGATCGTATTGCATGTACTGAAAATAATAAATTTAATCTAAACAATAATCACACAAACAACCTATACATGGAACCTCTCATAATCGCCTGATAATGCCTCCGATCCTTTGACAAGAATACTTATATATAGGAAGTACCAGCGGCGTATCCACCATATTCTTGTCAAATTCTCATTCACTTTATCCGCAGGTTATGATTAGTTCTATGCGACTCTACAACAAACACAACAACCACAAGATACTGATAATGAAAATGTCTGTGCGATCAAGGCTCAATCAAACGAAGCCGATCGTATTGCATGTACTGAAAATGAAAATGTCTGTGCGATCAAGGTTCAATTAAACGGAGCCGATCGTATGTGGGCACGTCGGGTTCAACCTCATAATGAAATGGGGAACATGCTCAACGCTCATAATGTAATGGGGAGCGGCGGCCTATGAAATTGCATGTACTGAAAATAATAAACAATAATTACTCAAACAGTTTACACATGGAACCTCTCATAACCGCCAGATAATGCTTCTGATCCTTTGACAAGAATACTTATATATAGGAAGTACCAGCGGCGTATCCACCATATTCTTGTCAAAGTTTCATTGGCTTTATCCTTAAGTTATGATTGGTTCTATGTGATTCTAAAACATAAAGAAAAACATAAAACTAAACGATCGGAGTCGAATCTAGATCTTCGGTGAAGAGGACTAGTTGGGTATCTTCGTTTGCGCCGTCATTATCTTCGACAGGATTGGCGTTGATGTTGAAGACTCTTCCTCTTGCTGGTGGCCTAGCGGTTGGGTTTTCTTGGTTTACTTGGTTAACTGGGTTTGATTGGGCTTGAGTGTTTATGATGTTAACCAATCGAGGGCACGTGTTTCTATAATGGGTAGGGTCGCCACAATTAAAACAAGCTCGAACATAAGGTAACATGGGGTATTGGGGTTGTTGATATGTTTGGATCATGTTTTGAGTAGGGGAGGAGATTTGGTTTTGAAAGGTGCGGCAAACCTTCCTCAAATGACCATAGCGTCCACAATTCGCACATAGTCGACAAGGTAAGGTAGAGGGATGGTGATAAAAACACTTGTTGCATCGAGGGTGAGGTCCAAAATATGGTTTCTTATTTGGGTAAGTTGAGTTGGGTGCCACTTGAGTGATTGGGATAGCTTGGATGGGTATGGCGTGTGAAATTGGTTGATTTCGTTGGATAGCAGCGAAAAGTTGCCCGTCTCTTTTTCTCTTAGAATTGGGTTGAGAAGGGGATTCGGTTTGGGTGTGGTCGGAGGTTTCAGTCGGTGCTTTATCCTTCTTCTTCTCCTCCTTGAAGTCTGTGTTCTGGATTTGGTTCTCGGTGAGCTCTGTTGCTAGCTCTATTGCTGCTTCCAAAGTTGCAGGCGTGGTACTTATTACAGAGTCTTGAATCTTTGACGGAAGACCACGAATGTAGTGCTCGATCAAACGGTAGAGGGGAGTGAACATGTTGGGAACCATTTGATGTAACTCGAGGAATCTTTTGTTATACGTGATGTGGTCGCCTTCCTTTTGCTTCAACGAATAGAACTCATCTTCTAATTTCTTGATTTCGCTCCTTGGGCAAAATCGTCTGGTCATGATTTCCTTCAATTCGTTCCAAGTTAAAGTCATAGCATCTTCAACACCTCGTTTGGCCTTCTCTGTATTCCACCAAGTAAGTGCTATTCCATATAAACGACCGGTAGCATATCGCACTTTGCGATCGTCAGGGCAATCGCAATTTAGAAAAGTGTTCTCCATTTCTTCAAACCAATGGAGGAGAGCAGTGACACCTTCAGTCCCTTTGTATTTCGGAGGGTCGCATGATTTGAAATACTTGTAGGTGCATTTAGTGGTATTTGGGGAAGAGTTGATAACGTTTTGATTTTCTTAATTGACAGGATTAGCAGTAAGTGCTTGTTGGACATGGATTACAATGTTGGGTATTATGGCAGCCATTTGTTGAGCGATTAGGGCAGCCATGCGTTCGCGGGCTTTTCATGCTCTCGTCTTCCTACGGGCGTGGTTAGAAGACATCTACAAGGAATACATGTCAAGAGTATGAGTTGGATGCTTTTGGGATCATGGGTCGCATTCAGGAATGAACATTCATAAAATAATTATAGAAAAATAAATCTACTACATCCATAGGATGTCTTGGGCTTTGCTCGCCATTAGGCCCTACATGCCGCCATACTTCACCTTCATGTGGGCCCCCATGAATACCGGGTTTTTCATATGGTTCGCATGTGTTAGCCTGGTTGCGTACACTAAAACCCGGAGAAAATTGAGAAATATGTATACAACGTGTGATATTCGGAATGTGTCCAGGTGTAGACACGGTGACACCTCAAAGTGGGGTTAGTTTGAACGACGTTTGGTGTGACATGCTTTGGCCTAATAGGTCCTTCGTACTCTCATCGTTAGTCCCCAGGTACTGGTCCGTTATATTGGATTTATACGAATGCCAACCTAGACAGGACGTTCCGACTACCGGTACTTGTACCCTTCCAGTTACTACATGCCCGTCGCAGAACTTACTTTGATGAGATTTGAAAATTGCAACAAAATCTTTGAATAATGAGAGTATGAAAATGAATTGAATATATGAACATTGATATATGTATAATGAATATGTATATAAGTATGTATGTTTGACTGTAAGCATAAACAAATATGAAACAAATAAATATCATAAGTTTGTATGTAACCACCTAATCAATTAAAGTTTAGGCAGACTATAGTATAGGCTTTAAGGGTCTAATAACCTATCCTATATCCCTATAGTCATGGCTCTGATACCAATCTGTCACACCCCGACCCGCAGCGGAAAAGGTGATCGGGGCATGATTGGGTTATCATCAAAGCTCATGACATTTATTTTAACGTTTCATATTCATTAATACACTTTAATGGAAAATTACAATCAATATTACAACATGTCCTAAATATCAATCTAGGCTTCATTGTTTTCTTCTAAGGCATTTCCTATGTTTTCCTTGCTTCATCCTGTTCACCTGTATCATGTGTAAAAAGGGTTTTTGGATCAACAAAAAGTTGGCGAGTGAATCCTATGGAAAACATTTGAACAAGTTTATTTAATTGATTATGAAATAAAGTGTACAACCACACATGAGTAAAAATAGATATAAACTTATTCATAAATCAATTTAATATTAAACAATGCACACATGAGCAATAATGGATCGTTTAGAGATACGTGTTGCTCAACTCGTCTCTCACGAGGAACTGATGGGCCTAATGAATGAATTGCATAAACATGATAATATGAAGGACATAACTACAAACAATAAAAACTCAATAATACACATGAACAATAATGGATTGGTTTTGAGGCACGCGTTGCTCAACTCGTCTCCCACGAGGAACTGATGGGCTTAATGAATGAATTTCATATAAGTTGACAAAATGAAATACATGATCACAACAATATAAACAATCTAAGTTTAGATCACGATATGGTATGGCACAAGTTTAAATAAACGAGTTAATTATTTTGTGACACATGACACACCCCAAAACGTGTAATTAAAAAGGGGAGTTGTAAGATTCACTCACAGTGGGTGCGTTCGGTTGATGATGTTGAATGCACGCGAAGTGGTTTTAACCACGAGTGAAATTAACCTAGATAATGGCATAATGTTTCGGTAAGTAAACGGATTTTATTAATACATTTTAGTAGGATTGTTGGGTGTATTTTTGTGAGTTTAAGGCTATTTTCTAACCTTAAAAATGTTATTTTTAAGTATTTTTAATTGATTTTTAATTAAAATAAATAAATAAAATAATAAAAAAAGTTGACTTTTTTGACCGTTGACCGTTGACCTTTGACCTTGACTGTTTGACCGGTTCGTATGCGTGTAAGTGTGCGCTGAGTGAGGCTCGAACCCGAGACCTCCCGTACGCGTGCACGCAGCTCTACCAACTGAGCTACGTGTCTAACCCGAAATATTTCTGTTTTTAATTATATTTATATATTAATTAGATTAATCCGAAAATCAACTTATTTCTAAAAAGGTTTTAATCAGTGACTCGGTGCGTTCCACAGTCTCGAACCCGGGACCTGTGGTTTATGTTAACACACAGTCCACCGCTGGACTGTGTGTCCAACTTGTTAAATAAACTGATTTTTATTATACTTAAATACAAACTAAGTATTTTCATTTCTGACTTAAATAAAAAGTTTGATAATTGTTCGGACCGGTGCGGTAGTCCAGACTCGAACTCGTGTCCTGTGATTAAACATACACACAGCCCACCACTGGACTGTGTGTCTAACTTGGTTATTATTCCGGTTATTATTAAACTTAACATGTACAGCGGTGACTCCGGTTCGGTTAACAAAAAAAAAGACATTTTTATTAAGGCAAGCATGCGTGGGACAAGATTCGAACTCGAGACGTTTACGTGTTTATTGGGCACACAGTCCACCGCTGGACTGTGTGTCTAACCCGAGTTATAACTTGATTTTAATTATACTTATATGTTACCGAAACTTCGTCTTCTTCGTAAGTTTTAACCAGAAACGATGACTGACTGGTTCGAAGTTTTAATCATGTTCGTTAGCGTGTTTCAGTTAATTACAGGTGAGATATAAATAAAAAGAAAGAAAAATTAGGCGTAAAGTATACCGACTGGACTCCTCTGTTTCTCCGGCGAAACTCCGGTGACAGCAAAAGATTCCGGCGTCGTGTGTCTTGCGGCAGAGAGTCTTCAGCAAGCTTGAAAAGGATGTGGGTGACTTCGGTATAAGCTCAGGGGGTTTAGTAAGGCTCAGAAGTGGAGGGTTTGGTTTTCCGGCGATGTGCAGAAATTTTCCGGCTAGTGGAATTACGTCGGGTAAAGGTGCGGTTTTGAGCGAAAAAGCTTGCAGAGGTTTGAGGGGGTATTTATAAGCCAAGTCGTCGATGAATTTGGTCCGATTTCCGACTTGATTCAAAGTCATTACGTTTTCCGGCGGTTATAGCTTGTGTCGCGGGTTCAGGCGTCGGTTATAACCGATGTGGGTTTAAATGTTTACGTTAAGACTTGAAGAAACCGTCCAATCTCGCAAGATCACCGGGATTTCCGACGACTGCAATTTGGGCGCCGGTTTTGAATTCGAGAATCATGATATGAATTGATTGATTCTAATAATTAACAAAGAACACTAGTGGCGCAGTGGTTTAGTGTGTGTGCGGTAAGACTTTGCTTGACTGGTTGACTGACCCGGGTTCGAAACCCGGCAGAAACATTTAATTTTTATTTCATTATTTTTAACAAATTTTCAAAAAAAAATTATATATTCCAATATAATAATTAATTATGTATCGTTTAAAATTAATTTGGGCATTAAATACGCCACGAAATTTTAAACAAATTGTTCGGTTAATAAACGGAGCGGGTTTGGTAAAATCCGTTTTTGACGGATGTTACAATGCTCAAGATAAAATACTTAAGTTTAAGCACAACATGAATGGATGATAAGTCTATCTCTGGGAAAATTCATGTCTGCTGACCATCAATAGATTCATCAACTCTATCATTCCCTCCTTCCTCTATAGCCTGATTAATATAGTCATCAAGGTACACAGAAAAATCAGTTTCTTCATTAACGCTCGATTCCGTAACCCGTATACCTATTCCTCCTACATTATCATCATACTATCAAAACTACTAGAACCGTCATCAACAATCTCTACATCATCAATCTCTGCATCCTCTTCAAATTTCTCAACAACTTCCTCCAATAAGAATAAACTTGTTTGGCTCTTGATAAACCACGATATCTGGGCATGTAACTGGCACAGATTCAGCTTCTGGCTCAGTTGTACGATGATAGGATCCTCAACAACTTTAGCCCTGCCTTTACCCTGGGCATTAGACTGTTCTTTTGCTAGACATTCTCTCTCGGCAACATGTTCGCGAGCCTCTGTACGTTTAATTTCGTCAATCTCAGCCGCTATATTTACACCGAGTTTCTTTTCCAAAACCTTCTCAAATAAACTCATATGTCTATTGCTGCAAAGTCTCTCTTCCTCATACTCAGCCATTCGCAATCTCAATCGTTCATCCTCCGAGATAATACATGCTAACATAGCTTCAAGTTGCTGTTTATCTTCAGATAAAACATTAACTTTCTCAAGCAACTCTTGTTTTTCTGTAGTTAACACATTGATCTGTTCTTGCAGCTCGGATATTCTCACTGTGTTTAACAAAACTTGTTTTTGCAATTCATCCACCCGTGGATCATTGAAAGAGAAATCTTCACCCCTCGGTATATCACCAAAATCAAAATCAAAGTCAAAATGGGGTTGTGAAGTCTGAGAAGTACGCGGTGGTGGTTCCGGTGTTGGCTGTTGTTGTGGCGTTGGCTACTGTTGTGGTTGTTGCTGTTGTTGTGGTTGTTGCTGTTGTTGTGTTTGTTGCTGTTGTGATGTTTGTTGCGGTGTAGATTGTGGTGATGATTGAGGAGCTTGTTGTGGTGGTGAAGTCGGTATTTGCTGCGTAGGCTCAACCACAACTTCTTCAGCTGTTTGTTCTAATGTAGTCTCTTTAGATCGAACTGTGGGAGACTCAGAACTTCTTGAAGCAGGAAGTTTAAGCCTTCTTTGTTTCTTCGTAACATGAGTTCGAAATGAGTATCAGGATCAGAAACAGATGGGACATAAGTAGTATCGTCCTCTCCTGTTGCTTTACGCTTGTGTTCTTCAGCTTTTCTTTTCAACTCGTCTTGGCACTTTTTCTCTAGCTTCTACATTCGTTTCTTCTCACCAACCCTTCTTTCATCACAATCCATGCTCAAAGATGATACATCTTCAGCTGCTTTTCTTCCCCAAACGCTTGGCGTTCAATATCTGTTGTTATATCTTCAATATTTTCTTTTGTGTCTAGTTCATTTCGCAAACCAGAACTCTCACAGTAGCTTTCTTTTTCGGTTGGGCTGGTGTAGAAGTAGGAGCAGCTTTACATTTATCACCTATTCCTCCATCTATAATAAACCAAGGACTTCGCTTCGCAACAAAATCAGATAAAGCAGTTAATTCTTCGCGTTCGTCACCACTGTCATCCTTTCTCCACTTGCTAGGTGCCGGAGAGATATAATCTTTATCTATGATAGCACCGAAAACAGGCTTGGCATTAGGAAAAGCTTCTAGATGCAAATTCATCTTCTTCATCGTAGATATGTCCATATGTTCCAATCTCAGAATATCCTCCTTCTTTTTCTTCAATTTCGGATGTAAATAATCCAACATCATCTGTACAAATCTCGGATACTGCAAGAATTTCTGACGCTGGATGTTTTGTACCATCTGTGTGAAATAACTTTTGAAAAGTTATACGGTAAATTCAGAATCAAAGCTATAATCATGCACATCTGGTAGTCGACAAGATCATCGTATCCTCCTTTCCTGTGACTAAGGGCATGAGCAACGACATGTGCGAGATAACTGAAGGTGCGCTCAAATTCCCTTTCTTAAATGGTGCAGCACTAACGAATCTGGCATATCCCATTCTATAAAAACATCCTTTGACCATATATTTAGAAAAGCCCTTAGGATCATCAGCATTATCATTGAAATCTAGAACTGTGCGAATTAACTCCTCAGTAATCTTTACTTGAATATCAACATCGTCAATCTTAACGGTAGAAACAATCGCATTGTCTTCGGTACTATATTCAGCAGCATTCCAAAAATATTCAACATGTGATCTGTAAACGGTATGTTTATCAGTTAGAGCCTTCGTGATCCGAATACGATAGAGAAAATCGAATATGTCACGGTACGCGACAATCTTCAGAATAGTGTCATCAGTCAAGCAACATATGTTGTGGAACGGTAAAAAGGACCATTTCTTGACCTGTACATAGAGAAAACAACAAACCGTTACAAAAATTTCAAACATTTCAAACTAACATATTATTCGTACGAATCAAACACTCAGCAAATTTTCACAAGTTTGAAACAAACATCATTCGTACGTATCACTACTTCATACAGATGACTCCAAAGTTAGAAAAATGACAAAGTTTGTCCAAACTTGCTTCGTACGAATCAGTAGCACTTAGAATAATTTTGCAATTTTACTTTTGAGAGTTTTTGTTCGTACGAATCAACCAATTCATACGAATGAAAATGATAAAATATTGAAAAGCCTGCTTCGTACAAACGACTTCTTCGTACGAATCTTGAATCGTTCCAAAATAACCATGTTTTAATCCGAACCTAAAACATGTAGATTTTTACAAATGATTGTCGATATACGGGTTATAAGGGCCGATATTAACATTTTTGTGATCAATTTTAAGTTTTACCGGTCCAAGCTCCCTAAATCTAAGTTTTAAGTCTGACTGGTTGGATTTCGGCATTATAACGACTTGGTTTCAGCAAAATTACCTTGCCCATAGTAAGAGATGTGCCAATCAACCTCCCCAATGTGATAGAAATCAAAATATGTCAAGAAATGTAGATTTCAGAACGTGTTTCGCACAAAGTTCTCTCTACAGGCACTACAGTTCTCTCACAGGCATAAAGTTATTTCGTATGAAGTAGGAGAAGTTATATACTAGTATGGGTCGCTCGTATGAAACAGCATTTCATGCGAACTAAAACAAACTTTCTTTGTAAGAATTAGTGCTATTCGTACGAAGCATTCTTAAACCTTTTTATACTTTTTGATTTTAGTTTTTGGGATTTTTTATGTTTTTCCAATTTTATCTGTTTAAAACCCACTTGGTTAACCAAGTCCAAGTTAATGACCTTGGTTCTCCGAGTTGCCTATCAAGTCCTAGTTAATGACCTTGGTTGACCGTTTTTTTACCAAAATAAATTTATTTTAACATGTAAAGTTTCAAATTAATGAACTTTGTTGATGTTAGGGTAAATTCCGATAAAGATTAGCTCCTAACCCATGGTTTTCAGTTTTCTCTCAGCAAAAATGTCGCCATGATTTCAACCAAGTGTCTTCAACATTGGTAGACTAAAATAAAACTACAAAGCTAAGGAAACTGAAAATCTTTTTGAGTTTTAGAATTTTATCGAAACAACAAACATATTTTGGTGAGTTTTGTGTTAAAAGAACCATATCAAGTATTTAACAAATCATCAGTACCGTTGATCTTGATATACTCATTAAGTTTTTAAATAGATTTACTTAGATTGCCAATATACATGTCCTTTTATACCTCTTCTCGTTTCTCAACTGTTTCAAGATATGTTAGATAAACTTATGAACATGAAATAACTATGTTCCCATCTCAGAATATACTCCCATATCGAGATTCCCAGAATTTAATTTCACAGGTGAATATATCGAATTGATATCTGTAAAGGGTGAGTGTGAGAGCTTGAGAGCTCAGGTTAGTATTTCCATACAGACAAAGAGATGAAGGCTCGTCTTTAGGTGGTGTTCCATATAGGAATCTTTTATACTGCAGATGTCACAAAGTTTATGACATATTCATTTTTTATGCAGCTTGGGCGAATAATGCGAAAAGTATTATACAAGTTCTAGGCCATTGCTCATGCAAAATCAGAAGAACTCGAATAATACCCCAGATATCGATTAAATATAAAGACCTAGTATCGCAGAATTTGGCATTCTCTCAAACGTAATTTCGGAGTACTAAGTCCATATATCCGAGAGATCTTAACCCACAAGTTATTTAGTTTTTCTTTTAGGTTTATCTCTTGAAAACAATTTACTAAACGAGCGAAGCCTACTGGCACATCCTCAGTAAGACCTATTTAATCACTTGTTTAACATTTCAATTCTTTAGCATACTGTGACTGTCTTTTTGATATAATATGATCACTCTTTTTCACAAAAACTCTTTTTGAATTTTATAATGTTTTTGTATTTTCCGGAAACATTCTCCACCTAAAATAAAAAAAAAATAGTTTTGGATTTTTAGAATTATTAAGAAAGAATGTAAAGAAATACATCTAACCGATGAAAAATTCACATCAGGTCGCCATCATCCTCAAACTCAACCTCATGAACATCCCCCGATGTCAGAGTTTTTAAACCATTTAACTTTAAAAGATTTTTGAATCTTCTTTTATCAAAAGCTTTGGTATAAAAATCTGCCTTTTGGTCATTAGTGTGGATTTTCTCAATTCTAACCAACTTTTTCTCGTAGTAGTCATGGATAAAGTGGTGTCGAATCTCGATATGTTTAGTGCGTGAGTGTTGACATGAGTTTTTGGTGATATCGATCGTGGCCTGATTATCTACATATATTGGCGTAGCAAGAAATTGCAGCCCGAAGTCTCTCATCTGCTATTGAAGCCAAAAAATCTGGGCACAACAGCTGGATGCTGAAACGTATTCAGCTTCACAAGTAGAGAGAGCGACCGTGGTTTGTTTCTTGAATTGCCACGTTACCAAACGGGTTTCGAAGAACTGGCAGCCGGCCATTGTAGATTTGGTATTTAGTTTGCAGCAACCAAAATTAGAATCCAAGTATCCTACAAGATTGAAATCGTCATGTCTAGGGTAGCACAAACCGGTGTTTGGAAAACCCTTCAGATATCTCATAATGCGTTTGACGGCAAGCAGGTGCGACTCTCTTGGGTTTGACTGATAACGGGCGCACAGGCAAATTAGATACATGACATCAGGTTGAGAAGCGGTAATATACATCAAGGATCCAATCATGGAGCAATAAAAAGTCTCGTCAGTCTTTCTCCAATAAGATATGGACAATTGCCGTGATTTGGAGCTAATGGGGTAGATGCTTGTTTTGCCTCTGTCATATTGAATTTCTCCAATATGTCATGAACATACTTCGTCTGATGGATAAAGATACCATCAGGCAACTGATCAACCTAAAGTCCTAGAAAGAACTTTATCTCCCCCATCGTGCTCATTTCGAATTTGCATTTCATGACTTCTTCAAAGTCTTTACAGAGCTTGTCATTTGTCGATCCAAAGATAATATCATCCACATATATCTGTACGATTATTAGATGTCCATCCACTTCGTTGGTAAAAAAAGTAGAATCTAAAGTTCCTCTGATAAAGCCGTTGTCTAGAAGATGACTTGACAGCATTTCATACCAGTCTTTGTGCAATGGATCGACGAACCCTGGTGGTTGGCCGACATACACTTCCTCTTTAACTTTACCATATAGGAAAGCAGATTTAACATCTAACTGGTACACCTTGAACCCTTTCCATGAGGCAAAGGCCAAGAATATGCGAATCGCTTCAAGACGGGCAACTGGGGCATAAACTTCGGTATAGTCTATGACATCCCGGTTTTTCAGATAACTTAAACGCAATACTTGTCGAATAAATTATGTGCTACGTATTAAACGTTTATAAGTTGGTGCGTTATTATGTGATATCCGAGTTCGTGTTTTATATTAGTTATAATGTATAGACGTAGTAAATAAACAAATGAATCGAGCCGAACCGCGACACGAGCCGGCCTCTTTTCTTGCGACTCAAGGAACTAAAGTTGGGGATCAAGTTTTAAACCCAAACCTTAAACCCAAACCATCCGGTCGCGAGCAAACAACCCAAACCGACCCACCCAAGTCCTTTCGGCCGCGAGAACAAACCCAAACCGCAACCCATTCCCTTCCCTCATCTCTTGCGCCTATATATACAAACACATGCATGCTTTCTTCACAACACAAAAACCCTAATATCTAAAGAAGCCGACGGCAGCCTTGCTACACTCCCCTCGGTCGCGAGATCAGCCCCTTGTTCACCTCCTCGATCGCAAACAGCCCTCTTGTCCCTTGATCGCGAGCAGCCCTCCTTTCAGTCCCTCGACCGCAAGCAGCTTGTTACAACTCCATCTTCATCCTCGGTCGCGATTCTTTTGATCATTGGTTCCTCATCTCACTCACGGCTCATTGATCTTGTTATTAAAGGTTAGGATTATAATTGTTTGCAAGATCATATTCGGATTATATGCTTGAATGTAGGGTTATGTTAGCCGATTTATTGATGATGTTTGCAAGTTGATGTTTGTTCGAAATCTGGAAACATAGGCTGTGTTTTGTTTATAAAAACTAGAGATTTTGATTAGGGTTTGCATGGATATGATATATGTATTGATCTATGATTGTAAAAATCAGTTCTTGATCGCCTAGGTTCATTGTATCGACGGTTATTGCGAATTAGTTGTGATAAAATGCTGAAACAGGTTGCTGAATGATAGTTACAGCCGACTTCAACTGGCTGTAACTCGGTTATTAGTTGTCGAAAAACGGATTTTCTGAAGCCTAAAACGTATAGATTTGAATAACGAATCTAATGGCGCTGGATTCATATTTTTCTGAAGTCATTTGATATTTTTAAGTGGCCAATTAAGTTCAGTAACTAAAGCTGTGGAAATCCTGAAATTTTGTTAGTTGTTTATCGAGTTGGATTTTATAATCTGTAGGGAGTCGAATCATGAAATTTGTACAGCAACTAGGTATGGAAATTTCCGGGGAACTCCCACTAGAATTTTGTTAATTGGACGATCGGTGATTTTTAAATAAATTCTTCCGTGGACTGCAGTCAGAAAGCGACGAATCTGACTGCAGCCTAGTATATTAATATTTATGGTTAATTGGTAAGGTATTAGGACTTGAAAAATTTATATAAATTTCTACAGTATAGTTTTCACCTGCTGTAAAATAATTGGAATTTTTGGAACGTTGGAACTATTTTATAAAAATCCTAGAAAATAGCCGAATTATCAGTATGTAAGCTGAAACTTGATAACTTGTGAATGTGTGCACCAAAGTGTTGCATGGATTCGATTATGTTCATTATAAATTGTTTTGATTACTATGTTCACATGAGGATACTTGCATGCATGTTTGAGTGTTAGGAATTTTGATTGTGTGTATCACTTTGTGAGTAAATTATGTGTAGAATTTTGTATTGGTGTGTTCACACACTGACTTGAAATCAATTGGTTTGTTAGGACGCAATTAGCGGTCCCATCCTTTACGACTTCTTTGCTACACTAACCGAACAACTAAAGGTGAGTTCACGGCCCCTAATTTTATCCGGTTTTAAATAACAGGGGGAGAAACATGTATACACTCTTCAAACTCAATCTCTTTACGTTATACAAATTTAACGTCACATAACTATTCGGTAACTAAGTTAATGTTAATGTAACTTTATGGTCACTAAGCAGCTATATCACATAAGTCCTCGACAATCTCTCGGATCGTTAGTATTGGGTTTAAATAGCGGGGAAATTATAAGTACTACTACTGGGCCCGACAAGCCCCATCCGAGCTAGTCGCGCTAGCCGACCGGGTATGGTCAACGGGTGAATAATTTGGCCTAACTTTGCCATGGTCAGTGATAGACCTGGCAACACGGAGGCACAACAGTCAGCTTCGATCGCGAACACTTACGTGCAATAACTTTAGGCTAGCTACCTATATATGTTAACATTGAACTTATTTACGAATCAACAATATTATTCCGGGTTAGGAATAATGGAACCATCAGCAATATTATCCCAGATTAGGGATAATGGAACCAACAACGTTATTATTCCGGGTTAGGAATAATGGAACTATCGGTATTATTCCGGGTAAGGAATAATGGAACTATCAGTATTATTCCGGGTTGGGAAAAATGGAACTAAATCGTTATCCCGGGTTAGGGATAACGGGGGAAACAAACTCATAACCGAACAAACGAATTTATGAAAACCTGTGAACTCACTCATCTTTAATGTTGACACTTGTTTCTTTACATGTTTCTCAGGACGCTAGGAGCTCTAGGTGCACTCACATGCATTGATCGAGACATCTTTTATCGAGTCTCATTTACAAACATTGATTTGGGTTTTTCATTTGTTTTGGCGTTTGTGTTGGCGCCCGTTTCACTACTTATTTTTTGCTTCCACTCAACCATAAAAACTAATGCTTCCGCTAAACATTGGTAACTAACTAAGACAATATAAAATCTACGATGAATGGTTAAACAAATGATTTTTGGAAAACGTATTATCAAATCATATAGAATCGTTCGACGTACTAGTGTTTCAGATTCTGGTTTGTTCACACGCCTCGCGGTAAAACTCTTCAAGTGGAAATTGAGGGTGTGACAGATTGGTATCAGAGCCACTAGCTATAGAGAACCAGGTTTGCATTAAAAGTAGACCTAAACTATAGCTGAATACACGACACTAGACGTAGTTTGGCACCGAACTGTTATATCTTGTTATGTGATGTACCACAACTGTGTTATGTAGATTATGACTTCATAATAAGAAATGAAAACAACTCGTAACTAACTACACAACCTAACAGGCAATGTCATCATCATCATCATCATCTGACAAACTTACGCCACCAAGAGCGCCAGGAAAGGCACCTATCGTGGAACCCTTACCATCTTATAGCGTGGAGACACGCTCAGCTGCGAGGAAAAGGCTCGCTCTGGGGGAGGAGTCGTCATCACGCCCAATCATCGCTGTGCCAGTCAAACCGGTTAACTCTATAGAAGTAGGAAATGACCTACTTAGAAATATGATACAGAAACAACAAGAACAATTAGAAAGAATGCAGGAAACCATCCTAGCACAGGGATGGATGATACGACAATTGACAGGTAAAACTGGCTCGCTCGAGGAAGAGCAACATACGAGTAAGATAGCTCGTAACACCTTAGCCAGAGATCTGCGTGCTGAGCAGATACGAGCCGACTGGCTCGAAGACAGAGTCCTAGAATCTAGTTGGAGAATTCAGGAGCTAGAACAAAATCAAGCACCTGCACCAGCACCGGCCCCTCCAGTGCCGGTAGAGGAGGATCCGGAAGAGGATTCAGAGGAGGATCCTGAAGAGGATCCAGAGGAGGATCCTGAAGAGGATCCAGAAGAGGATCCAGAGGAGGATCCAGAGGAGGATCCGGAGGAGGACCCAGCTGTAGAAGCCGGGAATGCAGCGCAGGATGATGGCAACGATAGTGATCTGGGGGATGGAGACGTAGACGACTGACACGCCTCGCTTATTTTATTTACTTTCCTTCAGTCTATTTATTTTCCCACATGTGTTTAAACTTGAGACTTTATGTGAATTCATATGTTTGGTTGGCACTTTGTAAGACGTTGAAACTTCATTTAATCAAGTATTTCTTTTGACTATTTAGTATATTTTAGTTGACATAACTTGATAATTATTTAAGTACGAAGTAGGATAACTATATTGGATATATAGACTTATCGGGGTGTGTTTATGTTGTTTTTCGAAGATCTAAATGGCAACTGGATGACGTGGAAACCTTAACATGACGCCCGAAGAACTAGCTACAATGATTCAAGAGCACGTGAACGCGGCTCTAGCGGGTGTTCAGAACCAACCGGCAGGTAACCATTATTAAATTTTCATGTGAAAATCTAATAGTTGGTCTAGTAGAATTCCTCGTTGACTACCTGTCCTCTGTCAGCAGGAGGGGGATTTAACCCCTACAAGATGTTCCTCGACGCGAAACCAAGCAAATTCTAGGGGGCAGAAGGGCCCATAGGACTGGTCCGCTGGATCGAAAAATCTGAATCAGTATTTGAAATGTGCAACTGTCTAGAGGCCAACAAGGTCAAGTATGCAGCCTCAACACTGGAAGATGGGGCACTAACTTGGTGGAATGCACAAGTCCAAACGCGCGGACTTATTGCTGCAAATGCAATGGCCTGGGCCGAGTTTAAGGCCCTAATCAAAGAGGAGTACTGTCCACGAGACAGAGTGCAACAGTTGGAGCAAGCCTTACGGAACCACAAGATGGTGGGATCTGAAATCGAAGCATACACAACGAAACATCACGACTTGGTATTTCTATGTCCCGATCCGGCTAACACTGTGGAAAAACGACTCGAGTTTTACCTTGGGGGTCTGGTTCCGGAGATTCA
Organism: Scalesia atractyloides; assembly: GCA_947069175.1. Classification (NCBI taxonomy): domain Eukaryota; kingdom Viridiplantae; phylum Streptophyta; class Magnoliopsida; order Asterales; family Asteraceae; genus Scalesia; species Scalesia atractyloides. The sequence goes on along the minus strand of CAMTDV010000008.1, from coordinate 44,292,114 downwards.
GGGTATGGTAATGGCTAGTAACCCTGCAACTGAACATAAAGCAATCCGATTGGCGCACAAACTCACCGATAAGGCGGTGGAACAAAAGAAGTTGCCAAGTCGGGGTACAACTGAAGTCGCCCCTGATAATAAAAGAAAGTTTGAAGACTCAACTGTTCGACAGTCTTCGTCATCCCAGCCACAACAGGGGAACCAGAAACGGTTTAATAATTACAACAGCCACCGGGGTCACCAAAATCAGCCCGCCAACAACAACAACAACCAGAACGCAAGCGGCTATGCAGGTCGAAAGCCGCAGTGCAATCGCTGTAATCTTCATCATCACGGCCCTTGTGCCAGGAATCCCTGCCAACGATGTGGCAAGGTAGGACATGCGGCAAAGGATTGTCGTGGGGAAATCCTGTCTCGACAAAACCAAAATCAACCCCAGGGCCAACAGCAGGGTTTTAACCGGGGATGCAATCAGTGTGGTAGCACTGCTCATTTCAAAAGAGACTGCCCACAGCTGCGTAACAACAACAACAATGGTGGGAACAACCACAACCACAATAACCACAACAACAATAATAACAACAATAATGGAAATGGTGGCACAAGAGGTGCCAAAGGTCGCGCATTTACATTGGGCCGTGGAGAGGCCAGAAACGACTCGAACGTGCTCACCGGTAAGTTTCCCCTTAATGAACATTTTGCTAGTGTGCTTTTTGATACGGGTGCGGATAGGAGCTTTATATCTGAGTCTTTTAGGAAGAACCTAAATCTCACGCCTAAACCATTAGAGACCCCTTATGTTATAGATTTAGCCGATGGTAATTCTGTAGACAACTACCCTGGGTAGTTTTGACGTGGTAGTCGGAGTGGACTGGCTATCCGACGTCCAAGCTGAAGTCCTCTGCTTCGAAAAATCTATCTGTATTCCGCTCTCTAACGATGAAATCTTGACGGTACAAGGCGATAAGGCAAGCGCCGTCACCAACATCATCTCTTACATGCAAGCGCAGAAGTATCTTCGGAGGAAGAACTCCTTCGCTTTACTCACACTGGTTACCGAACAGCCTAAGGACGAGAAACGTATAGAAGATATCCCTGTCTTCCGTGATTTTTCCGATATATTCCCAGAGGAATTACCTGGTCTTCCACCCCATCGACAATTGGAGTTTGAAATCGAATTGGCGAACCATGCAACTCCTATCGCCAAGGCTCCATACCGCCTAGCTCCAGCCGAGCTGCAGGAGCTGTCTACCCAACTTCAGGAGCTGTTAGAAAAGGGATTTATCCAACCAAGCGCTTCGCCATGGGGAGCTCCAGTCCTTTTGTTCAAGAAGAAGGACGGGACCTTCCGCATGTGCATCGACTACAGGGAACTCAACAAGGTTACTGTCAAGAACAGATACCCGTTACCTCGCATCGACGATCTCTTCGACCAACTTCAAGGGTCAAGCTACTATTCCAAGATTGATCTACGGTCCGGTTATCACCAGCTACGCGTCAAGGAGGAGGATATCGCTAAGACGGCATTTCGTACTCGATATGGTCATTATGAGTTCTTGGTCATGCCCTTCGGTCTCACCAACGCACCAGCGGTGTTCATGGACCTCATGAACCGCGTGTGTAGACCATACCTCGACAAGTTTGTCATTGTGTTCATCGATGACATACTCATCTACTCCAAAAGTGAAGAAGAACATGCTGAACATCTACGATTACTGCTAGGATTACTTCAACAGGAGAAGCTATATGCCAAGCTTTCGAAGTGTGATTTCTGGATTCGGGAAGTTCAGTTTCTCGGGCATATCGTAAATGAAAAGGGTATCCACATCGACCCTGCCAAGATTGAAGCTATCAAAAACTGGGAAGCACCCAGGTCACCGACGGAGATCCGCCAATTTTTGGGCATGGCTGGTTACTACAGACGTATCATCGAGGGATTTTCAAAGATCGCACAACCGCTTACTACCCTCACCCAAAAAGGCATCAAGTATGCTTGGGGTGACAAGCAGGAAGCGGCATTTCAATTGCTGAAACAGAAACTTTGCAGCCCATTCTGTCCTTGCCGGAAGGGACAGATGACTTTGTAGTATATTGTGATGCTTCCATTCAGGGGTTGGGATGCGTACTCATGCAACGCGATAAGGTCATCGCGTATGCGTCGCGACAATTGAAGGTTCACGAGAAAAACTACACGACGCATGACCTGGAATTGGGAGCAGTAGTGTTTGCACTTAAGATTTGGAGACACTACCTCTATGGAACGAAGTGCACAATCTTTACAGACCACAAGAGCCTCCAACACATCTTTGATCAGAAGGAGTTGAACATGCGACAGCGTCGCTGGGTCGAACTCTTGAACGATTATGAGTGTGCCATTCGGTATCACCCGGGTAAAGCTAACGTGGTAGCTGATACCCTCAGTAGGAAGGAACACTTGAAACCTCATCGGGTACGAGCACTACAGCTCACTATTCATTCGGGGTTACCCGAACAGATACGCGACGCGCAGTTAGAAGCAGTTAAGGAAGAAAACATCAAGACCGAATCGGTGGGAAAAATGGAACGCGATTGGGAAGTAAAACCCAATGGAGCCCGGTATTTCATGAATCGCATATGGGTACCTCTCTACGGAAACCTCAGAGAGCTAGTCATGGACGAAGCTCACAAATCCCGATACTCTGTCCATCCTGGTTCGGATAAGATGTATCAAGACCTTAAAGCTGCGTATTGGTGGCCCAACATGAAAGCTGATATAGCCACCTACGTGAGTAAGTGTTTGACTTGTGCAAAAGTCAAGGTAGAGTATCAAAAGCCATCGGGGCTACTCCAACAACCTGAGATCCCAGTGTGGAAATGGGATCAGATCTCGATGGATTTCATCACTAAACTCCCGCGAACTTTGGGTGGTTGCGATACCATCTGGGTGATTGTGGATCGTTTAACTAAGTCCGCACACTTCCTAGCTATTAAAGAAACAAATAAGATGGAGAAGTTCACTCGCATCTACATTAAGGATGTAGTTTCTCGGCACGGAGTGCCAACGTCCATCATCTCAGACAGAGATGCTCGCTTCACGTCCAACTTTTGGCAGTCACTTCAGAAAGCGTTGGAATACGCTTAGATATGAGCACAGCCTATCACCCTCAGACTGATGGCCAAAGCGAAAGGACCATACAGACGTTGGAAGACATGCTTAGGGCATGCGTAGTAGACTTCGGAAATAGTTGGGAAATCCACCTGCCTTTAGTGGAATTCTAATATAACAAAAGTTATCATACGAGTATTTCGGCAGCACCGTTTGAGGCATTATACGGTCGTAAATGTAGATCACCGGTCTGTTGGGCAGAAGTCGGTGACAGTCAACTCACAGGCCCTGAGTTAATACTTGAGGCTACTGAAAAGATTGTACAAATCAGAAACCGCATGGCGGCGGCACGAGATCGACAGAAAAGCTACGCTGATCAACGACGCAAACCGCTAAAATTTCAAGTAGGCGATCGCGTCCTACTGAAGGTGTCACCCTGGAAGGGTGTAATCCGCTTTGGAAAACGGGGCAAACTAAACCCACGGTACGTAGGTCCGTTTGTAATCTTGAAACGTATTGGACCCGTAGCTTATCAATTAGACCTCCCTACCGAACTCAGTGGAGTTCACAACGTGTTTCACGTGTCAAATCTGAAGAAGTGTCTATCAGATGAAACTCTAGTTATTCCATTGGATGAGATTCAAGTGGATGAACAACTGCACTTTGTGGAACAGCCTATCGAGATCATGGATCGTGAGATCAAGACTCGAAGGCACAGCAAGATTCCGATCGTTAAGGTTCGTTGGGAAGCGTGGACCGGAGTTCACGTGGGAAAGAGAGGACCAAATGAAAAGCAAATACCCACACCTCTTCGCAACTGAGCAGCAAACTAATGATATCAGTAACTAAATTTTCGGGATGAAAATTCTTTCAACATGGGGATGATGTGACAACCTGGAAATTTCTCATACTTTCGCGTACCATTGTTAACTAAATCCTTGTGCATGGCACTTGGGAATTTTTGTGCATGGCACTTGGGAACTTCTTGTAACTTCGCATACCATCGTTAACGAACTAACTCTTTGTGCATGGCACTCTAAACATGTACGCTGCATTCTAAACCGCGTTTACTCAACTTTCGGGACGAAAATTCTTTCAACATGGGGATAATGTGACATCCCGGTTTTTCGGATAACTTAAACGCAATACTTGTCGAATAACTTATGTGCTACGTATTAAACGTTTATAAGTTGGTGCGTTATTATGTGATATCCGAGTTCGTGTTTTATATTAGTTATAATGTATAGACGTAGTAAATAAACAAATGAATCGAGCCGAACCGCGACACGAGCCGGCCTCTTTTCTTGCGACTCAAGGAACTAAAGTTGGGGATCAAGTTTTAAACCCAAACCATCCGGTCGCGAGCAAACAACCCAAACCGACCCACCCAAGTCCTTTCGGCCGCGAGAACAAACCCAAACCGCAACCCATTCCCTTCCCTCATCTCTTGCGCCTATATATACAAACACATGCATGCTTTCTTTACAACACAAAAACCCTAATATCTAAAGAAGCCGACGCCAGCCTTGCTACACTCCCCTCGGTCGCGAGATCAGCCCCTTGTTCACCTCCTCGATCGCAAACAGCCCTCTTGTCCCTTGATCGCGAGCAGCCCTCCTTTCAGTCCCTCGACCGCAAGCAGCTTGTTACAACTCCATCTTCATCCTCGGTCGCGATTCTTTTGATCATTGGTTCCTCATCTCACTCACGGCTCATTGATCTTGTTATTAAAGGTTAGGATTATAATTGTTTGTAAGATCATATTCGGATTATATGCTTGAATGTAGGGTTATGTTAGCCGATTTATTGATGATGTTTGCAAGTTGATGTTTGTTCGAAATCTGGAAACATAGGCTGTGTTTTGTTTATAAAAACTAGAGATTTTGATTAGGGTTTGCATGGATATGATATATGTATTGATCTATGATTGGAAAAATCAGTTCTTGATCGCCTAGGTTCATTGTATCGACGGTTATTGCGAATTAGTTGTGATAAAATGCTGAAACAGGTTGCTGAATGATAGTTACAGCCGACTTCAACTGGCTGTAACTCGGTTATTAGTTGTCGAAAAACGGATTTTATGAAGTCTAAAACGTTGAGATTTGAATAATGAATCTAATGGCGCTGGATTCATATTTTTCTGAAGTCGTTTGATATTTTTAAGTGGCCAATTAAGTTCAGTAACTAAAGCTGTGGAAATCCTGAAATTTTGTTAGTTGTTTATCGAGTTGGATTTTATAATCTGTAGGGAGTCGAATCATGAAATTTGTACAGCAACTAGGTACGGAAATTTCCGGGCAACTCCCACTGGAATTTTGTTAATTGGACAATCGGTGATTTTTAAATAAATTCTTCCATGGACTGCAGTCAGAAAGCGACGAATCTGACTGCAGCCTAGTATATTAATATTTATGGTTAATTGGTAAAGTATTAGGACTTGAAAAATTTATATAAATTTCTACAGTATAGTTGTCACCTGCTGTAAAATAATTGGAATTTTTGGAACGTTGGAACTATTTTATACAAATCCTAGAAAACAGCCGAATTATGAGTATGTAAGCTGAAACTTGATAACTTGTGAATGTATGCATCAAAGTGTTGCATGGATTGGATTATGTTCATGATAAATTGTTTTGATTACTATGTTCACATGAGGATACTTGCATGCATGTTTGAGTGTTAGGAATTTTGATTGTGTGTATCACTTTGTGCGTAAATTATGTGTAGAATTTTGTATTGGTGTGTTCACACACTGACTTGAAATCAATTGGTTTGTTAGGACGCAATTAGCGGTCCCATCCTTTATGACTTCTTTGCTACACTAACCGAGCAACTAAAGGTGAGTTCACGGCCCCTAATTTTATCCGGTTTTAAACAACAGGGGGAGAAACATGTATACACTCTTCAAACTCAATCTCTTTACGTTATACGAATTTAAAGTCACATAACTATTCGGTAACTAAGTTAGTGTTAATGTAACGTTATGGTCACTAAGCAGCTATATCACATAAGTCCTCGACAATCTCTCGGATCGTTAGTATTGGGTTTAAATAGCGGGGAAATTATAAGTAGTACTACTGGGCCCGACAAGCCCCATCCGAGCTAGTCGCGCTAGCCGACCGGGTATGGTCAACGGGTGAATAATTTGGCCTAACTTCGCCATGGTCAGTGATAGACCTGGCAACACGGAGGCACAACAGTCAGCTTCGATCGCGAACACTTACGTGACATAACTTTAGGCTAGCTACCTATATATGTTAACATTGAACTTATTTACGAATCAACAATATTATTCCGGGTTAGGAATAATGGAACCATCAGCAATATTATCCCAGGTTAGGGATAATGGAACCAACAACGTTATTATTCCGGGTTAGGAATAATGGAACTATCGGTATTATTCCGGGTAAGGAATAATGGAACTATCAGTATTATTCCGGGTTGGGAATAATGGAACTAAATCGTTATCCCGGGTTAGGGATAACGGGGGAAACAAACTCATAACCGAACAAACGAACTTATGAAAACCTGTGAACTCACTCATCTTTAATGTTGACACTTGTTTCTTTACATGTTTCTCAGGACGCTAGGAGCTCTAGGTGCACTCACATGCATTGATCAAGACATCTTTTATCGAGTCTCATTTACAAACATTGTTTTGGGTTTTTCATTTGTTTGGCGTTTGTGTTGGCGCCCGTTTCACTACTTATTTTATGCTTCCGCTCAACCATAAAAACTAATGCTTCCGCTAAACATTGGTAACTAACTAAGACAATATAAAATCTACGATGAATGGTTAAACAAATGATTTTTGGAAAACGTATTATGAAATCATATAGAGTTGTTCGACGTACTTGTGTTTCAGATTCTGGTTTGTTCACACGCCTCGCGGTAAAACTCCGCAAGTGGAAATTGAGGGTGTGACAGTTGCGCACTACCACACCCCTATTATCACGTTTGCACTTGAAGATCCATCGAGTGTTTATCTTTTTGCGATGATCAGGCAGGTCAACAAGCTTCCAGACTCCAAGTTTTTGGAATTGAAGCAACTCTTCTTGCATCGCATCCACCCAGCTTTCTTCCTTTAAAGCATCTTTCCAGCTTCCCGGCTCAACCTGAGAAACAAGGTAACTATTACTAAAAATAGCTTAGATCCTTGTTGATCTGATTGTGAGTTTGCACTCCGGTTTGTAAGCTACCTATAATGTTTTCTGACAAATGATATGAAAGTGTCCTAGGCATCACTTCGGTTGGAACATCTACTTGCGGTTGCAAATTCGTAAGCACTTCGTCGACGGCCGATACAGATGAAGAGGCTTCATTCCTGGCATTAGACTGAACAATCTGTTTGTTCAAGAAGCTTTCAATCTGTTCAAAACCTTCATCGAAAGTGGATTTACCATCGTCGAAAGTACGTTCTAATCAGAGTCAGCATCAGCATTCGGTTTGGCAGATAATTCGGCAGTGTTGACATTTGGTGTAGGAACAGGAACTTATTGAGAAGAGCTTTGACCGACATCAGACGTGTTTATAGGAAGTGATGTAGAAATCACCAAAGGTCTCGAGACTTGTTCTTGTGTAGATATTTGATGTTGTTGAAAGAGCATAACAAGTTCTTCATCTCAAGGCACATCTGCAGGTCGAATGAATTCCAAAATCCATTATAGTTAAATAGCCACGGATCCCCAAGTTCTGCGTTGGCGTCGTATATCTTTGACAATCAACATGCTGCACTTGAATGACCTGTTTCAGACTCGGTAAGAAAACACGTTTCTGAGGAGTAGTGTAACCGATGAAAAATCCTTCCAAAGATTTGGCTCCAAGTTTACCATCTGGGTCCAATACAGTACACAGAGATCCAAATGGTTCCAAAAATACAAGGTTGGGCTTTCGCTGATTTAGTAACTCGAAACACGTTTTGTTGTGAAGCTTAACTTTTAACACACGAGTTAAGGTATAACACGCTGACGCGACGGCTTCACTCCAGAAATTGATTGGCAATTTCGAATCGGCTAACGTTGTTCTGGCAGTCTCGATCAGTGTGCGATTCTTACGTTCAGCTACTCTATTTTGTTGAGGAGTATAGGGGGCGCTGAATTCATGAAGAATCCCTTTTTCAATGTAGAATTCTAGCATCTTCTTGTTCTTGAACTTTGTTCTGTTGTCACAGTGGATTTCTTGATTGTTAAGTGATATAGGTTTTCAAGTTTTCTGAAGAGGATCATAAGAGTTTCAAACGTTCGTCTTTACTCTCCAGAAAGAAAACCCACGAGAATCGCGAATAATCATCTGTAACGACAAGGCAGTATAGATCACCAGAGATACTTTTGACATTGACTGGTCCAAATAGATCCATGTGTAGCCTTTCTAGTCGTAGCTTGATAGAATTCAACAGCCTTCTCGGGTGTGATTTCTTATGCTGCTTCCCCTTTTTACAGCTCAGACAATCGTCAGATAGTTTAATATTCTTTAAATTTACACCCTCCACTAGGTCGTTATGCACAAGATAATTCATCTTTCGTAGATGAATGTGCCCCATCTTCCGATGCCATAGAATCAACTCTTTCTTGGTAGCTTTAGATACAAAGCATTGAACTTTCTTTGACGTGGTAGAAGCGATACCCATATCAAGAACATATAATTCATTCTCTCGTGGAACACGCATAAGGATCCATTCCTCTGGAATCTTGAAACCAGGTTTTAAGATTAAGCATTCTTTATCGTTGAAATGCATCCTGAACTTCTTGTCACAAATTTGCGAAATGCTAAGTAGATTGTTCTCAAGCTCAACGATGTAGTTCACTTTGTCAAACGATACGACTCCGTTCGTGAGAATTCCTTCTCCAACAATCCTACCTCCCTGCGTTCCAGCAAAACCCACGTACCCTCCACGGATAGCTTTAACGTCGTTGAGCAACGCAAGCATTCCTTTCATATGGCGAGAAGCTCCACTATCCAATATCCATTTTGATACCGAACACTGGAGCCCCTACACACATGATGAAGAGACTATTTAAACAAAGAAACCCAAGCTTGTTTGGTCTTAGGTGGGTTTGGAATGTTGAATTTTGGACCCACTTTGTTTTTATCAATCTTTTTAAGCTTGTTTTTTGTGAAACATAAGGTTTAGGTTCAACCTTGGATGATTTAACTTTAGCAACCCACTTTTGCGATTGAGGTTTTAGCCTTTTTAACATAAAAATTTTAATCTACTTGACGATTTTTGTTTGGTGTCTCACCAATTTCAAATTTAGATTGATGTTGAATAGTTGGTTTAACATTTTTGTTGGATTCGCTGTTCCATTTTAGAATTTATTTTGGCGCAATCATGGGTGCCTTTTGTTTTTCATCCTTAGTGAACTTTTAAGGATGAGAAACGGGTTTTGGACTTGGTTGTGAGCAATATCATGCGATATGCCCAACATTCTTACATTTAAAACACGTCCTGCTGTCCTTATGAATAGAGGTATCCAAAACTTGTTTCTTTTTCTCTTTTCTTTATGGAAATCATCGTTTGATTGAGTTTCGATGATCTCCTTTTCTTTTTCAATCGTTGTCCCAAAAAGAAAGTTAATTTTCTTTGTAAAGTTTAGTTTTGGGACATGTTGTTCATATGTCGCTTTTAGAAGCCTAAACCCGCCCTTTTATTTTCAGGATAATCTCTATTTTTATGATAGTAGGGTCGGTTGTCACTTTTTGATTTAGAGTAGAAAGATGCATCATGTTTATCTAAATCAGCATGACTTACCTCCATAAGCTTCAACATTTTATCCACACGATGTTCACATTTTGGATCGGAAAGTCCTCATCCGAAAATAGTTTATCAGATCCTTTCATTTTATAAACTATAACATTTGGATCAATATTTAAACTACCTTTTGATATATCATTAGACTCGGAATTTTCAGATTCACTTTTCAACACATTTTCAACCACTGTGTTTACCACTTCAGAGTGACATTCACCTTCAGATTTGGTATAAGTTACGTCGATATCCACACGCAGCTCATTAGACGGTTCATTTTTAAACTTTAGGTTAAGCGCCTTTTCCACCCCAAATGGCTTTTTGCATGCATAACTCTTCCACATGGGTGGTGGAACACGATCATAACTCACACTTTTAGTTTCACCATTTTTAGATTCATCATTATTTTTGATTTTGGGCAGGAATGTGATCAATGACGTACGAGCTTGTTGAATAACTGATTAACAGTTTGTTAACCCGTTCAGATTCAATTCTAATTTTCTCAAGCTCACTTTTGAGCTCAGCGATATTGTTCAAATGAATGTTAATAGCCATATGTTGTCGCTTTAAGCATCAAAAGTCTTGCGTCATTCTCTCTGAGTGCTTTATTATATTGTTTAACAGATGCACTCAGATTGTCATATGCTTCCTTAGTGGATTTGTAATCACTAGACAAATTGTCTGTTAAACTTTGGAGTTCAGCATATCGTGTGTCTTTTACAAGACAATCACTACATGGCTCTGCACATTCTAAACAAGGTTTTTCAACCACAGACTCATTCTTTGACTCGTTTACCTCCTTGCCATTTTCCATGCAAGCTTTGATGATGTCTTCTGACAACTTTTCCATCTTTTCATTTGCCTTTTCCCTCATCAACTGGCTTTTTTTGCTCTTCACATGATGAATGCTGACTTGGTGCAAATAACCTGCAAAAGTTTTTAATATATCATTAGGCAAAAGGTGTTTGAACGGATTGTTCAAAAGCTCCTCCTCCTCTGGCGAAGTGTGATAATAGAAATCATCATTATCAGGACCCTCGTCAAAAGATGCGTAGATTCTTCTTCAGGTTCTTCAATAATATCAGCAACCAAAGCCAAGCTTTCTCCCTTTGAGATGTATTTATTCCAGTTGAAGCCCTCATCTTCTTGAGTAACAACCAGTGCTTTATCTTTGGTCTCTGGCTGTTTGTCTTCTATCGGCACCATTCGTGTTCTTGGCTGAGGACGATGGTAGATTGCTCTGTTGTAATAATCATCGGTGAAAGGGTTATGGTTTCCTTGGACCTCTCTGTTCGGACATTCACGCTTGAAGTGTCCTTTCTCCTGACATTTAAAACAAGTAACTTTGGATGTATCAAACCTATGTTTTCTATCTAGACCTCCAAAGTTGTCTTTGCCTGTTATCTGCATGAATCTCTGTGCGCGACGAACGATCGATGCCATACACCACTTGATATCAATCAGCACCTTCTCAACCGGATCTATCTGATCAGTCTTCTCGTGTTATTTCTGAGTTTCCGATTTTCCCTGCGACTAGACTATCACAAGACTCGAGCACCGAAGCTAGTAAAGACATGTACTGTTTCGCGGTCTTTTCATCGAAATTCGGCACATTCTCAAAATCTACAGCAATGTTGAACGGTAAGACTCTTTGATTAGGATGAGAAGATGAAGTAGTCTGATTGATCTCGGGGTGATTTGAACCATAAGATGACAGTGGGCTTGAAGGCGTGTTAGGATCAAATGATGGAAAGGATTGAAAGCCACTAGTTTAATGGTGGTGAACTTTGCGAACTGAAGGCGCTGAAAGCTATCTGAATTTTTGGTGACTGAATTTGAGCAGCAGAACTGTTCTTGAAGTACAGGTTAACATCTTGTTGTACTTGGAAAGTTTTGTTCTTTGCCATCTTCTACATTTCGAGTTCATGTCTCTCCAGCCTTTCAATGAAACGCGGTAAAAAAAATTACCGTACTCAGTTCCATTCTTCAGTATGGTCAGATAAGTAGACCATTCGCCTTGTGGAAGAGAATCAGCCAACTTATCAACAAGTTCTTCGTTGGTCTTTATAATTCCCATTCTTTTCATTTGAACCACCATAAGACAATATCTCTCGATCAATTGCTTCACAGTTTCACCTTTAATTAGCGTGAAGATATCAAACTCTTTATTAAGCAACGCCCATTTACTCTTGCGAAGTTGAGCACTTTCCTAAAAATTTAAACGGAGAGCCTTCCACAATGATTGAGCATCATCATCATGTAGAAGTAACGCCAGAATATCTTCTTTAATGTATTGTTGCAAAATATTCATCATTTTCTTCTTGTTGATGAAGCTTTCCCTTTTGAAATCTGAAAGTTGAGCAAGAGTCTTCTAGAGGCCATTTTCACCTACCTCTTCAATCGCGAACCAACAAGTAAAGTGATTTTCCTGGACCCAATTCATGAATCGCTCAATCCAGCTATTGAAATCTTCTAGATTCATTAAGTTTTGCGGTTTGGTCATCGTCCCCATCTCGTTTTCGTGATTGATGTTCTGTGCCGCTGTGTTCGTAACAGCCGATGTAGCGAATGAGTTGTAAAATTCTTCAGACATTTTCTGTTAAAAATTAAAAAACACACATTTCGAACCAAATGATTAGTGCGAAAAATTCCTTCATGCGGATGACAAAAAATGCATGCGAATGAGATTCGTTCGTACGAACCAGGAAATTTTTTAAGAACAAGATGATTTTCACAAAACAGTTACTCGTGCGAACCAGTAGTTCATGCGAGTGATCAGAATTTGTTCGTACGAGTAAGATGCTCGTACGGATGTAAGGTTTGTGCGAATCACACTTGCGAATTTTGAAACTTGTAAATTTTAGAAACTTCTGATAACTTGTTAGTACGAAAGGTTAAAATTTTAAGAAAGTTGTTTGTGCGAGTGGTCTCTCTACTCGTACAAAACAACTATGTCCCCAAACGGATGAATTTTACCAATTTCGACATGATTAAGTCTTATTTTAGATCTGAATGTAGTTTAACGTTAACTCCTAGAATCCTAGTCCATTTCATCCATAAATTCGTCCAAAATCCAGTTCAGTTCGGGAATGTGTAGAAGAAGAAGATGAATCCAAGTCAGAAATAGCTCATAGCCTACAATTACTTGTTGTTGGTTAGTAGATCAGACCTCAAAGCTCTGATACCACTTGTGAACTAGGATCGGGCTCCTCCGATGAGCAACTGATCTGATCTAACTCAACTAGCGGAGGCGAAATTCATTGCTAGAGAGGTTGACAAAACAAACAAGATAGAACTTACTGTTTAACTACTCTGTTGTATTCAAAGACGTGCAATGTACAGACATGAGTAAACAAACTAGCAGGGCTTCGCCGTACTATCTGAACTGACTTGCTAGCTCTGACTCAACACTCCTCTTTTTATAGATCGACATGACTCGTACTGGAGTGTGTGTAACAGAGATGTGCTTTGTATGAGCAGCTGATCATTATCGCTCATACGAATCATACAAAATGAATAAAATAACATTTAACATATATATATTCAACATTAAAAGCTCTATAAACAATGCAGACACATCATAGATGTAGGCAATAGACGTAATGCATCAACAACTTGATGAAGATATGGTCAAATTGACCCTAATGACTTAGAGGAGATGGATTCACAATGGTAGATGACCATGATCTCTCGAGAGTGAAGAGATTCTTGAATAGGACAGGAAGAAAGTTCATTACAAAGAATGTAGATTTTGACAAGTCTAAAGTGAGGTGTTACATTCGTTAAAATTACGCACACTTTGCTAGAGAGTGTCAAAGACCTTAGACTCAATCTCGTTCTAGCTCATTTTTCAAGATTTTCCTTGTCATGGTTCAAGCAACCGGAATGCGTCAACTAACACTGGATCAAAGGCCATGATCTCTACTGCTAGAGAAGGTTCTTATGATTGGAGTGTTCATCTGGAAGGTGATGACAATGCCACACAGGCTTTCATGGCTGAGATAAACCTAGTTGATGATGTAGGGAAAAGGCTGATGCTGAGGTAGAACAAGAGACTGTAGCTGAAAAAGTTGATGATGATCAGATGACTGAAAACATGAAATCTGATGTAGAACAGAATGCTGCAGATAAGAAGATAGCTGTAGATTTCTCTGCTTTCATGGCCGATTTAAGCAAATCAACAGGATAGATACATTCTAACTCGGGTAGTTCTGTTTACTTAAAATGTCGTGAACTGCAAAGTGAAGTTGACAAGTTAATAAAACAAAACCAAAGTCTGGTAAATGAGCTCTCAAGTGTAAAAGAATCCAGCTTTTTCATAAAAGGCATGAGTCATTATATTTGAAGAAAATTAATAGTTATGAAGAAGAAATTAATATTTCAACCTCTAAGCTAAATGAAAAGCTTCAAATTATTGACGTAGCTCATGTACAATGAGTGAGAAAACAAAAGAGATTTCTGAAAAATGTAAAGAGTTGTCAGAAGCACAACTGAAAATTTGTGAACTTGAAAAAAAACTGAATCAATTCGGAGATTCATCTTTTGTTATGAAACACATGATGAATGGCTTGAAGAAAAGTAATGAAAAGACAAGTGTGGGCTTCAAAGTTTCAATGAAGTTCCACCACCTCTTGGTCATGAGTTTCTTGCCAGACAAAGAAGAGCTAACAGACTTTGTGTCAACTACATCAGAGAATGTTGATATATCTGAACATCAAAGAATGTTGATATATCTGAACATGCCAAGAAGGATAATAATAGGGAAGAGGTTTTGAAGACAAAGAATACACACCCTAAGAATACAAAGCAATTTTTTTGTTAAAAAGAAGTTGAATTTATTAAAGGGGGTGATATGAAAGAAGAGACCATTGTTGTTGAAAGAGAGTTAAATGTTTAGTTTGCTAAAAATGAAAAACACAGAAAAATCTAAAATTGAGCAAACTAAACAAGATCCTTCAAGGGCATCATCATCGTCACCTGATGTATCTAAACTAGAGACTTCAATTAAGAAGTCTTCGGCTAGAAGATCGTGCTTCAAATGTCACAACAAGGGATATGTAGCTAGCTTCTATCCTAACAAAAAGAACAAGTCACTGAGAGAAAGAGAGAAAAATCACCGTAAGAGATTGGTGATGGTGAGCCGAAAGTTTCTAACTCACCAAAGACATCTGCTCCCAAGCAACAGAGTGTTGTTGTTGGTGTAGATAAGGCTGAAAAGAAACTCAACAAGTTCCTCGTTTTCAAAGAAATCAACAATGATTTCAGCCTGAATTTAAATCAGGCAGATATGAACGACCTAGAAGTAGTTCACCAAGAATGAATACCCTTAATTGTCAATCAAGTAATTTCAGAAGTCAAGGTTAAAATCAAACTTGATATAAGAATGTTGTTAGTCAAAATTATTATAACAATGCCTTTAGAAATTATTAAAATCGAAATTCTTTGACTCAAAACAGATATTTCCAAAGGTCACTGAGTCAAAACAAGTATAGGAAACCTCAGGACTAGAGACCGAATGGAAATTAAAAATCATTTCCATCAACAGGTCTAAGATCCAAGACTCCAATTAGGAGTGTTGGATATTGGATGGATGTTCCGGTGGTTGATGAATCTAGAAGACCCAAGACCATTAAGGCTTGGGTCCCCAAATCTAACTAATTTTTGTTGGGTTGTGCAGGAGCTGCTAAGGAGGATTATCAACTTATGGTATGTTGATAGTGGCTGCTCCAGGCACATGATGGGGGATGCGAGATTGTTGACTGAGTTTGAGAATAAGGATGGAGGTTATTTGAATTTTGCAGGTGCTACAGGAGGGCATTACAGGTCGAGGAAAAGTGACAAATGGGAAGATCACATTGGACAAAGTGAACTACGTCGAGCAGCTGAAGCACAATCTGATGAGTGTGTCTCAAGTCTGCGACAAGGGTCACTCGGTCTACTTTACTAAGTCTGAAGCTTTGGCGTTGAAACCTAGTTTGGTGATACCAGATGATTGGATAGTAATGAGAGCGCCAAGGAGTATGTCATGCACATGGGTGCTAAGGACTCTTCCACTGTGGTGGCGTGTTTACTGTCAAAATCATCTAAGGCTGAGTCAATGCTGTGGCACAGACGCATGGCCCACATCCACTACCGAAAAATGAATTATATTATTAAAAATGCTTTAGTGGAAGGGGTGCTAGTGCAAAAGTTTCTCATGGAAGATAAATGTCTTCCATGTCAAAAGGGAAAAGAACATAAGAAACCTCACAAGTCCAAAACAGTAAATTCCATAGATACCACTTATGAATTACTTTATATGGATCTATTCGGTCCAGTGAATTTAAGGAGCATAGGTGGAAAGTTGTATTGTTTACTTGTCACAAATGATTACTCACGGTAATCATGGGTTTTCTTTTTAGGTACGAAAGATGAGACAGCGGAGATGCTGATAGATCTTTTTACAAAATTGGAAAATATCCAATGTGCACGGGTCAAGAGAATAAGGAGTCATAATGGTACAAAGTTCAAGAATCAGATTCTGGATCTGTATGGTCTTCGCAAGGGTATCGAACATCAATATTTTGCTCCTTATACAACTCAATAGAATGGAGTCACTGAGAGGAAAAACAGGACGTTGATTGAAGCTGCTTGGACTATGCTTTCTGAATCAAAGCTTCTAGTTCTTTTCTAGGGAGAAGCTGTGAACACAGCATGTTATGTCCTAAACAAAGTTTTAACAGTTAAACGGTTTAAGAAAACATGTCACGAACTATTGTTTAACCGGAAACCAAACTTGAAAGGCTTAGAACCATTTGGATTACCCTGCACCATTATGCGAAATAAAGATAAGAAAAAATTCGGTGAGGTAGCTGAAAAGGGATACTTTATAGGTTATATGCCTGAAACACCGAATAAAAGGATTTTAATCTAAAAACTGGTAAAATTGAGGCTGTGTTTAACATGGAAATCACTAGTTATTCACCTCAACAATCAATGAGTGCTCCTGCTATATTATATGATTATGATAGCATTTTTAAATCATTTAATATTGCTGAGTTTTAAAATGCAGATAAGTCTCAAGTGATTCCAATTATGATCAGTGAAGATGAAGATGGTGACTTCATGCCTAGATCGAGTATATCAATGATAGATGCTCCAGAAACTTCCTCCAATGCAGCTCTACATGATTCAAGTGATAGTGAGTCTGAACCTATTCAGGGGGAGGATTTACTAATCCGTTTGCTAATGGAACATTCAGGGGGAGATTGGATCTAATATGGGAGATAATTTAGTAGTTGACACCACTGCTACTACACGCATAAATAGAGATCATCGAGTTGAGAACATCATAGGTGATGCTGCTGTAGGTGTTCAGACAAGAAGAGGTGTATTGAAGGTTCTTATTTATTTACTTCTATTCCAAAGACTTGGATGATACATGAGTGTTTGTATAGCTGCTTTATTACCCAAGAGGAGCCGAAGAATGTTCGCATGCCTCTAAAAGATAATTGTTTGATTGAAGCTATGCAAGAGGAACTAGCTCAGTTTAAGAAGTTTAAAGTTTGGGAGCTAGTTGACTTGCCTGAAGAAGAGAAGGAAATAGGCACCAAGTGGGTGTTTAATAGCAAGAAAGACGACCAAGGGATCGTGACAAGGAATAAGGCTAGCTAGTGGCGAAAGGGTTTAATCAACAAGAGCGGGATAATAATGAAGTGTTTGAACCAATAGCTAGGTTGAAAGCAATTCGTTCGTTCCTAGCTTTTGCTTCATTCAAGGGCTTTAAAGTTTACCAACTTGACGTGAAGAGTGCGTTTCTTTACGAGAAAGTCCAAGTAGTGGTGTATGTCTCACAACCAGATGGGTTTACTGATCCAGATTATCTAGATCGAGTCTATCTACTTGATAAGGCATTGTATGGATTGCATCAGGCACCTAGGGCATGGTATGAGACACTGTCATCACATTTGTTAAAGAATGGCTTTGAAAGAGGTCAGGTAGACAGTACACTTTTCATTAAAAGAAAGAAGGAAGACTTCTGTTGGTACTGGTATACGTAGATGATATTATTTTTGGGTCATCCGATGAGAACATGTGTCAAGAATTCCAGGAGGTAATGAAGAGCAAGTTCAAAATGAGTGAGATGGGTGAACTGTCTTACTTTCTAGTTTTGCATGTTGAACAGAAGAAGGATGGGATGTTTATACATAAGACGAAGTATGTGTATGACATTTTGTCTCGTTTCAAAATGGAGGATTGCGCTACTTTCAACACCCCTGTTTGCGAGTATCACATTCTTGGTCCAGATCATGAGAGTGTGGAGGATGTTAATCCCACTCAATACAGGGCAATGATTGGTTCTCTAATGTACTTGACTACTTCAAGACCAGACATTATGTTCGAAGTGTGTCTTTGTGCCAGATATCAAGCGAATCCGAAAGAGTCACATATGAAAGCGATGAAGTGGATTCTTCGTTACTTGAAGGGGAAACCTAAACTTGGGTTATGGTATCCAGCTGCTAGTGATTTAAAGTTTGTTGCTTTCACTGATATGGACTTTGGAGGATGCAAATCAACCAGAAAGTTTACCACAGGTGGTTGTCAGTTCTTCGGAGGGAGGATCGTGTCATGGCAATGCAAGAAGCCGTCTTGTGTGTCTACCTTACGTGTGAAGCTGAATACATTGCTGCGGGTAGCTGTTGCTCTCAGGTTCTCTGGATACAACAGTATATGCGCAATTACATTTCGAATTTCACTCGTACTACTATTATGATAGACAATAATGCAACTATTTCAATCACCAACAATCCCATAAAACACAGTCATACAAAACATATTGACATTCGTAATCACTTTATATGGGATTGTGCTAAAAAAATTGATTGAAGTCCATAGAGTCGACACACTAGATAACCTTGCAGATCTTTACACAAAAGCATTTGCGAGGCTCGTTTTGAACATTTAGTCGAACTCAACGGGATGAGGAATCATGAATAACCGGTTTTCCATAAGAATTTTGTAAATAATTTACTGTTTTTCAGAAATAAAATAGAATAGAAAATCAAAATTGAGTTTTCACTATGTGGAAAAGAAGAAATGATAGTACATCAGCAAGTTAAACTGTCAAACTGAAATTAAAATTAAAATTGCTTAAGTGTTATAGCAGCTTCATCATATGATGTACTAGTAGGCAAAAAGCATGAAATAATCTGTCACACCCTCAATTTCCACTTGCGGAATTTTACCGCGAGGCGTGTGAACAAACCAGAATCTGAAACACTAGTACGTCGAACGACTCTATATGATTTGATAATACGTTTTCCAAAATCATTTGTTGTAGATTTTATATTGTCTAAATTAATTACCAATATTTAACAGAG
The DNA here is from genome assembly GCA_947069175.1 of Scalesia atractyloides. Lineage (NCBI taxonomy): Eukaryota > Viridiplantae > Streptophyta > Magnoliopsida > Asterales > Asteraceae > Scalesia > Scalesia atractyloides. The sequence continues at coordinate 44,272,934 of CAMTDV010000008.1, read as the reverse complement.
CATTAGTTTTTAAAGTTGAGCGGAAGCGTAAAATAAATAGTGAAGCGGGCGCCAACACAAACGCCAAAACAAATGAAAAACCCCAAAACAATATTGATAAATAAGACTCGATAAAAGATGTCTTGTTCAATGCATGTGCGTGCACCTAGAGCTCCTAGCGTCCTGAGAAACATGTAAAGAAACAAGTGTCAACATTTAAGATGAGTGAGTTCACAGGTTTTCATAAATTCGTTTGTTTAGTTATAGTTTGTTTTCCCCGTTATCCCTAACGTGGGATAACGAATTAGTTCCATTATTCCAACCCGGAATAATAAGTTGTTGCTTCCAATATTCCAAACCCGGAATATTAAGTTGTTGCTTCCAATATTCCAAACCCGGAGTATTAAGTTGTTGCTTCCAATATTCCAAACCCGGAATATTAAGTTGTTGATTCCATTATCCCCAACCCGGGATAATATAGTTGTTTCGTAATTAAGTTCAATGTTAATATATATAGGTAGCTAGCCTAAAGTCATGTCACGTAAGAGTTCGCGATCGAAGCTGACTGTTGTGCCTCCGTTTTGCCAGGCCTATCACTGACCATGGCGAAGTTAGGCCAAATTATTCACCCGTTGACCATACCCGGTCGGCTATCACGACTAGCTCGGATGGGGCTTGTCGGGCCCAGTAGTACTACTTATAATTCCCCTGCTATTAAACCCAATACTAACGATCCGAGAGATTGACGAGGACTTAAGTGATAAAGCTGCTTAGTGACCATAACATTACATTAACATTAACTTAGTTACCGAATAGTTATGTGACGTTAAATTCGTATAACGTAAAGAGATTGAGTTTGAGAGTGTATACATGTTTCTCCCCCTGTTGTTTAAAAACCGGATAAAGTTAGGGGCCGTGAACTCACCTTTATTTGCTCGGTTAGTGTAGCAAAGAAGTTATAAGAGATGGGACCGCTAGTTGCGTCCAAACAAACCAATTAATTCCAAGTCAGTGTGTGAACACACCAATACAAATTCTACACGTAATTTACGCACAAAGTGATACACACAAACAACATATCTAACACTCAAACATGCATGCAAGTATCCTCATGTGATCCTAGTGATTAAAACAACTTATCATAAACATAAACCAATTCATGCCACAATTTGGTGCACACAATCACTAGTTATCAATTTCAGCTTAACACTCATAATTCAGCTGTTTTCTAGGATTTTTATAAAATAGTTCCATCATTCCAAAAATTCCAATATTTTTACAGTAGGTGACATTTATACCATAGAAATTTATATAAATTTTCCAAGTCCTAATTCTTTACCAATTAACCATAAATATTAATATACTAGGCTGCAGTCAGATTTGTCGCCTTCTGACTGCAGTCCACGGAAGAATTTATTTAAAAATCACTGATCGTCCAATTAACAAAATTCCAGTTGGATTTGCCCGGAAATTTCTATACCTAGTTGCTGTACAAAATTCATGACTCAACTCTCTAATGATTTTAAAATCCAACTTGATAAACAACCAACAAAATTTCAGAATTTTCACAGCTTTAGTTACTGAACTTATTTGGCCCTTTAAAAATATCAAACGACATCAGAAAATTATGAATCCAGCGCCCTTAGATTCGTTATTCAAATCTCTACGTTCTAGACATCAGAAAGTCCGTTTTTCGACATCTAGTGACCGAGTTACAGCCAGATGAAGTCGGCTGTAACTATTACTCAGCAACTGTTTTCAGCATATCATTATTATAGACTCGTATAACCTGTCCATATGATTAACCTAGGCGATCTTTAACCGGTTTCCTAGTCATAATCAATACTAATAACATATCCATGAAAACCCTAGTTCATACTTCTAGTTTTTACAAACAAACCTACTCGCAAACTTTCAAGTTCCGAAAACAATCATGCATATGAACAACAATCAAATCAGCGGATTACATTCAACATATAAAATCCGAAACAACTAATCAATTAATCATTCAAGCATATATATATATCCGAACATGATCTCGTAATCAAAGATAACCCTAACCTTGAATAACTAGGTAAACAAGCCGGGACTTGGACAAGAAGTATCCGGCTGTTCCAGCAAAAATCGCGACCGAGAGGATGATGGTAGAGTAGGCTGTTTTGTTGATCGAATAGAGGTGAACAAGGACTGATCTCGTGACTGAATGGAGGTGAACAATCGGCTGCTCGCGATCGAGAGATGATGATGGCGATGACTGCTGCTGCTGCGACCGGGAGGGAAGAAAAGAACAAGGAAAGGAGCTGTTTGCGATCACAAGGCTGCCGACAGCAGTTTTCTTTTAGGGTTTGTGTTTTTTGAATGAAACATGCATGGGTGTGTGTATATATATAGCGCAAAGGAGATAAGTGGTTACGGTTTTGGTTTAAGCTTGTGGCCGAGGAACTAGGGTGGGTCGGTTTGGGTTGGTTTGGTTTGGTTTTGAACAAAGTAAGTTTGCGGTCTTGGGCTTGATATCGACCGAGAATGATTTGGGTTGTTCGCAAAGGGTTTGCGGTTTAAGGTTTGGGTTGCACACGGCCGATAATAGTTTGAGTCCTAAACTTGGTTAATTCCTAGAGTCACAAGGAATCAAAGTTGGTTCGTGTCGCGGTTCGGTTCGGTTCGTGTACATATCTACCATAATTATTTTATAACTACGACAATCACACAAACACACATCACGTATTCATTAACTCGTACACGTTTAATACTTAGCATATACTTTATTCGACAAGTGTCGCGTTTAAGTTATCCGAAAAACCCGGGATATCACATAATCAACTGACCTTGGTGATATAAACATAACAAACCGTGTATGAGTGGCGTATGGTTTTATAACCTTAAATCTTGTATTGATAGATTGCCAAAATCTAAGATTTTAGGTCTTTATATCGTTATTTCATCCGAGGTATCAGGGTTGTCCTTCTGCTGCATTCAGATATATGCTGACCTAGGCACAACCTAGATATCTTAAAAGAGCTAAAATGCCAAATCCCAGAAATTTAAGAAGCTCTCCTAGAGAGTCACAAATTTGCAAAATGCATAAATCGTACCAAAATTTGGTGTTTGCCCTAACCCTCGTTGGATATTGGTCTTTTTTACTGTACAGAAGTACTGACCTGATCACCAATTATCTATTGTTTTAAATAAAAAAGGATGAATTTTGATATACTCACCTACTACGAGGAATCTTTGTCCATACCTTGATCATGGGGGTATGTCCTAAAGAGGGACACACTAGTATATCAGTATAAAATTACCTTAATATATCACTAGGTAATGGTACTTGAAATGTTAATGTATTTTGTTTAAGTGGATAAACAATACTGGCAATCATCTTGAACTGCTTTTCATGAACATTACATATGGAACAATCTAAAAGTGTGAAACTAGGTTGATATTGCTAATATGATCTTCTTACCGTTGACTCTCACATAAACAGAGTGTATATTATTTTGTTATTTATATGCTTTCAGAAAATATAAGAATCCAAAAAGATTTCCTTTTCTTGTAAATTCTTAGCCTACAGAATATGGTAGTTCATGGAGGAGTTGTTACTGATAGGGGGAGACGGTGTTAGGAGATGAGTTCAATATTTTAAAAATCTTGAAGGTTCTATGTGTCTAAAAATTTTAAGTGTGTAGTTTGAGTTTGAAATTTCTTAATTTGTGATACAGTTTTAAATAATAATAATTTATTAACTTATGGTTTCTCGAGATGTTTGTTTTATAGTGTACAGATTGTAGCAGTGTGTTGCTGGGAAGTTTAATGAAGAAGAGTTTGTTTGGATGCATGGTAGAACCTCCTTTCTACATTGAAGACAAAGTTGAAGAGTTTGAAGATTGCTATGCAAGTGCTAAACTGGAGTTTACTCAAACGATTTAGAAGATTTGGTGATTGGATTCATCAGCTTAGGGGGAGTTTGTTGCTGACAGAAGCTATTAAAGCTGATGTTACCCAAAGACCAAAGACGTTGAAGATTTCAAGATGACTGAAGACAAAGTTTTTTTTAAGCTATAGTTAAAGGGGAGTTTGTTGGTGCATATTTGTTACAATAGCTTAGATTCGGTGTGTGGATATCTTCTAGTTAATAAAACAATAAACAGTTAGCGTGTTTAGTTTTGTAATAGTTAGTTATAGTGATTGGGCTAAATCAGACCCACATAATAGGGAGTGGTAGGCGAATTGGGCCTAGACCAATTTGCAGCCCATGTGGTGAAACCCTAGCCCAGTTGATAACTAGTCTCTATATAAAGAGAGTTTTGCATTAGGGTTAAGGTTGTTCAGTTAGTCGCTTCAGAGAGAGTTGAGAGAGAATTCGAGTGATCTAGATTTATTGTAATCATTGTGAAAGATAATCAATAAACATCAGGTTTATTGTTATTGCTGTTCCTACTCCTGTTTCTGTGATAATCTGATCTAGAGGATTCCACACTCTAGATTGGATAGACGATTCAGTGAAGATCCTTACGGATTAGGGGAAATGTGTAAAACTTTGAAATCACAACAATAGAAATATTGTTTTCATTGACATGCTTTTGTAATATTAATCACGTATGCATGCAACTTACAAACTCCCACTCAGCATAATATCACTCTAGTTTGTTTGTAGAATGTGTAAAAGAAGTGATAGATAGAAAAGTCCTTGCTTTCTTCTATGTATAGTACATACAAACCACTAAATATCTTTCGCAAACGTCACTATGAAAGTGACATTTAACAAACTAATCCAAACACTACTAAACCTAAACACTGTTACATAAAAGTACAATATAAATTTTGTTGATAGCTACTACGAAGATATCCTCTAATCATCAGCAGAACTTTGCCATAACAGTTCATTGGTTCTTTACCAGAGTTTGTCTCTAACAGACCTTTGCTTATAGGAGAGCTTTATCCTAGCAGATCTTATTTTGGCTTTTCAGTCATCTGTTCCTTTATATGGTTTGATAGATCCAACACAGGTCATGTCTTCGATACTAATTTCATGTTTCCAAACATAGAGTCGATGGGAACAATGGATTTTGATTTTCTTGATGGAGCCAATGATAAAAGGATAAAAGAGTTGGAAAACAAAATCAAGGCTATGGATGCTGATCGAAATCATATGCAAGCAGTGTTAGCGAGCCTCATGTTAGAGAATGAAAGAATTCGAAAAATACTAAGTGATTTGAAGCTAAAAATACGCTTAAAGATAGAAAGTCTGATACATTTCAAAAGGTGCTAGAAAAGAAGCTGGCAATAGACTTTGAGGCTGAATATAATCAAATTAAAATTGATGAAGCCAGAGAAAGGGCTGTTGAACGGGCACGAAAAGCTGAAGCTGGAGCTACAAAAGGTGATGATGATGATGATGATAATACACAGGGTGGTATAGGATTGGTGGTTTATGAAGTAAAGTTTACTAATAATTCTAATTATGATGAGTTCTTAAATGAGAATGCAATCAGGAAGATGATTCTCATCAAGAGAGGGGAGAAAGGTGATTCTGTCCATGATGAAGAGTATTCAGGAATCTTCAAAGACGTTATCCCACTAATAGTTGTTCCTACAATACAACATAGAACGATTTATCAAAGATGAAAACTACATTCCGCACCAAAGGATAAATGGAGAAAAGATGAAATTGACTTGGAAAATGATGAAGAAGAGCATTTTAAGGGATATGTTTCAAAGAGAAGTAAATGGTATGTAAAGGAAGATAACAAGAAAAAGATGAAACAAGCAGCAAAAAGAAAACGAGCATGAAGAAAGCTGCAACGATACTGGTTGATGAAAGTTCTGACGAAGAGGTGCCCAGAAAAGTTGAAACTGAAGTATTCTCTACTACATCAGATCATGAAAAGGCTGAAAAGAGCACAACAGATATGGCTGAAATTGTTGTTATATTGAAGAGAAAGCATTTGAGAGTGGATAGGAAACTGATTCTGAGGAAACCAAAATCGCTACTGACGAGGATGTTGCATCTAGAGTGGCACTTAGAACTTTTGACCCTATAGCAGTTCTAGATAAATGAGCTTCAAAAAGAACGAAAGATTCTAATGCTGGTGATGATGAACCTTACGTACCACCAAAGAAAGTAAAAAGAGTCAAGAAACGACTACTAAGGCTGATTCGGTAGTTCAAGAAAAGGAGATACCTACGGTTGAAGTTGAAATTGAAAATGTTATTCCAATCCATACTCCACCCACTACGTCACAATAACCACCGTCACCACAAAGGCAACAATCACTACCAAAACCATCATCTCCACCAAAGAAACCACAATCTTCACAACAACGACGATCTTATCCTACAGGTCCTAGTGACAGAGAAGCAAGTCATATCTTCAATAATAATTTCATGTTGCCAAACATAGAGTCGATGGGAACAATGGATTTTGATTTTCTTAATGGTGCCAATGATAAAAAGATAAAAGAGATGGAAAACAAAATCAAGGCTATGGAAGCTAATAAAAAACATATGGAAGTAGTGTTAGCAAGCCTCGTGTCAGAGAATGAAAGAATTCGCAAAAGACTAAGTGATATTGAAGCTAAAAGGATGGTTTAAGATAGATAGTTTGATATGTTTCAAAAGGTGTTGGAAAAGAAGTTGGGAATCAACTTTGAAGCTAAATATAATCAAAATGAAATTGATGAAGCCGGAGAAAGGGCTGTTGAATGGAACGAAAAGCTGAAGCTGCTAAAGCAGGCAAAGGTATAGGGAAGGTTGATGCAATTCTAGAGATTATTACACAACTTGATCCTGAACCTGAAGCTGAAAAATCTTCTGAAACTGTGATAGAGACAGAGGTTGAAGAGATAGATATTACAAAGTTTATGATGATAGCTCATGTGAATGATGTGGCTTATCATTCTGGAAAGAAGAAAGAACAGGAAAAATAACAAGAGAAAGAGGTTGATGACATAGAAGATGAAGAAGATTTGGATGTTGATGGTGATAATCATGGTGATGATCATGACGAAGGTGCTGATGATGATAATACACAGGGTGGTACAAGATTGGTGGTTTATGAAGCAAAGTTTACTAATAGTTTTGATTATGATGAGTTCTTAAAAGACAATGCAAATCAGGAAGATGATTCTCATCAAGAGGGGGAGAAAGGTGATTATGTCCATGATGAGGAGTATTCAGGATCATCACGACGTTATCCCACTAATGGTTGTTTCTACAATACAACATAGAACGATCTATCAAAGATAAAACTACATTCTGCCACCAAGGATAAATGGAGAAAAGATGAATGTAACTCGAAAACGATTGTAAGATCTTCTTATCCAATAAGCACAGGACCTAATCTGATTAACTAGTTAATAGATGTGCGGAATTCATTTTATAACAAGCGACAATATCAAGAATACTGTTTAAAGTTTACTGTTTCATTAATGTGGTAAACATGTGCAATCCTGAAACAAATTGTGATGGGATTTGCCGTACACTATACAAAACTGTTACAAATTCAAGACCACAACTAAGCTATTTATAGACATGACTACTTCGCACGAGTTGGGTTTGCCACTTCGTGCAAAGTGACTTAATCCAAAATATAATTCTAACATGACAAGTGTCCTCAAGTGTGGATTAGTGTCCTAACATGTGTCAACACCATATTAGGAAATGTGAGTGATAGGTGTCAAAAATTGGAGATAGGTGGCAAACTTGGTGAAGAAGCAAAAATATTTTCACTTGTTTGCAATTTTTAACCCCCTTAATTTAATATTTAGGTTATATAAAGGTTGTAAGACATGTGTAACTTGGAATATGCCCGAAAATGATGTGGATGTCAGTTCATTCGGTTGTACGGTTACGTGTTTCGTAAAAATGCATAAAACGCTTTAACGAACACGAAAATGATCGAAATTGTGCGACGATTGACATTTTTGCATTCTCATCAATAAAATACAAGATTTATTGAATATATAAATATTTGGAAATAAAACACAGGGCTTCATTGAATACGAAGTTGTTTGTAATTGTGCAATGATTGAAAAGGCACAATGTCACAATAGAAAAATCTAAAATAGAACTCCAAACTCTCTCTTTATAGCGTAAACATTCAAATCTTTAATCCAACCCCAACTAAGAATATCTCCAAGTGATTTATCTTGATCTCATGTAAAGAAAGCCATTTGTCTTTTAAATTTACGTTCTTTGGGTAGCTCTTTAAACCTTGAATTCTTCGCCTAAGTTATTCTTCTTTTGTTAAACGTTTAGAAACATTTCCTTCTTTCACAGTCACGTCGAACCTATGCCTCAATAAATCATCAGAAGCTTCAATAAGCAACTCCTAAAAGGTTGGGATGTCATCCGTATTCTCTCCAAATATTTGACTGTTTCATCATAGGAATCATCCTCCAGGACAACCTCGTTGTAAGTATCAGCATCAGCAACATACTTGTATACATAAATTTTTGGCTCAGATGCACTGATGTTATTCACCTCTTCCTCAAAATCGAAATCGAATGAATTCTCTTTAACCCCCAACAATTCTGCAATTTCCTCCTTGGGGTAATTGTGAGTAAATTCACCTTCTTCAACTCCATGTTCAAGGTAGAAAACTCTAGGCTTTGGCAACTCAGGAACAACCGATATAGGTGTAGCTGTGAGGATTCCTGATTGCTCTGCATCGTTTACCGGATCCTTCTACTCCCACTGTCTCGGAGAAGCATCCTCTTCATTCACATTATCCATCAAGTATGTATCATAATCAAATGACTCATTCTGCTTAGCGTCTACAATTTTCACCCTTGTACCACCCTGGGTAAGATCATCATCATCACCCTTGTCATCGTCGTCTTTCTTATCATTTCCACCAACATTTTCATCATAACCATCAACCTCTTCATCTATCTTATCATCCCGCCTTTTCTTCTCCAAGTACTTTTCTGTCACACCCCCATGTTATCCCTTCGCATCAGAGCGGGGCGTGACCTGATGGCATCCTCAATGCACAGCAGAAGTAGGCGTGAGTGCTAAGGTTTGCTAGAAATGAATGCCCGCTAACTACTCGAATCCCAATGGGTTCCACTATTCCAACCGTGCCATACTTCTAATCATAACCTGAGAAAGAACATGCAAAAAATCAACATAAAGTTGGCGAGTTCATAGTCTGTCTGTTTTGTTTTCAAATGAGTCATAAAACATTTGAGCATTTTGCCTTCGAAAACTGGTTTGTGGGACCATAGTATCCCAAAGCATTTTAAATGTCATGACTGTATAACAGTATTGAAATGTTTTCCATGTTGTTTGCAAATCCATGCATATGACTTTTGTGTTTATAAACCGGTGATAAATTGTTTACTGTTATCTTTGTAAACCGGTGTTGAAATCGTAGTATGTAGTTTTCCAATGGAATCTAAGGATCAATCAGTGTGTAGCTAATACACTGACCTATGTGCCATAAGTAAGTAACCAAACCGAGACTTCTTTGACATTTTGGAATCACAAAAGCACTCCTAATCGGTTAACTTACCAGGAGTGGAGCGTGTCTCAAACTCGATAGATCTATACCTTTCCAAAGGCCTGATCGAGTTAATTTACGTCTAATTACGTTAATTATAATGCTATTAATGTTTGTTAAGCGCTTAATTAAGACCAGAAACTGCCGGTTATCATATTCTCTCCTTAGATAGGTATTAATACTACCCAGGTAAATGACCATGTAATCGCATCGAGACTCGTCTGGATTATATGAATACAATGACTTACTACAGCAACATGAACCCACTGGTTCAACTGAATCTTTTTTCAGAATCGATGCCAAGTGAACGAAACGTAATGACATAATCACCAATGTGACTGAGTTTACATGGGTCATACAAATGAGAATCTCGACCAATAGATTTCCAAGACGTTCACAATCTCTAAATGAATTTTATAAACAATAAGAATCTCAACCAACGGAAACTAGCGTTGGTTATTGGATTGGTGAGACTTTGAATCAACACGCTCAACTGAATTAGAAACATGAAGATGATTTGTTAACTTTTCAAACCATAAGTTAACACTATTGAATTGCAACGATATACCGAATTACAACCGAGTTGGTGTATCGTTGTCTTAATACGTATTTGCATTAAGACCACTTTCAATGATTAGCCCAAGCTATAAGTTTTTACCGACGCTACAAGGCGTCATGGTGATTTGAAATAATTCAATAATAGCGGTGACCGAACAAATTCACTGTGTTTACAATTGAACGAAAGATTCAATCAAGTAAGTATGAATATTTCTTCAAAATAATCTCATAGGATTCTCAACTGAAAATGAAAGAACAAATAAATATAATTTCCGGTCGATAGTGGAAGAACAATAACTATCCCAAAGTTTTCGACCGATGATGAAAGAACCGTTACGAGGTACACTGAAATAAACCATAAATTTGTGTACCATCTTGTTAATACACGATTGTATTAAGAATGTTTTAAGAAATGATCTAACAAGGGGGATTTAAAATGAATAAATAGACAAGTAATTAAATCCGTACATGAGTTTTGAAAGCGATGTAAGCACAAGCTTCAACTAGTGTAACGCCACCACCAGGTGTCGTAACCAATAAATGACTTAATAGGGGTGCAGACTGAACCCGTCTACTATGGTTCGAAATAAATGAATTGCTTGTCGATATTACTTTGATATGACGGCCTTAATCCATCGTATGAAATCCTTGAATTGAATTTGAATACATTGAGCAAGTTCAAACAATTGAACTTGATTTGATACAATCCAACAATAAATACATGATTCGACCAAGAAGTTTTGATATGGTTACTACGAAAATCCCATGTATGCAACTTGGAAAGAAAATGAAATTTCAAGAATTCGTTGACTTGATATCAAGGAGTCAATACTTGCATTAAGGCAGCTCATCTAGGTCATAAAGCAAAAATTTTGAGTATAGCGAACAAACCTTTGAACGACTAATGAAATGACCATTCGAGGTGAAGACCCTGATGGTCTCCACGTATCAAGTTAACCACATGCGTAGCAACAAATCATGCGTATGGTATAAATTTGTCAAGAAATGATGCAATAGGTGTTCGCTAATCAAGAAAGAATTTCCCGTGACACAATGACCATTATGAGGAGTAGAGGTACAAACCTACTCAATATATGCAAAGTTGAAATTTTTCAATAAACAAAATTCGAGGACTTTGCCTGGTATTTCCTGTGATGACTTATTGTTTTGTGGCATTACCACCGAATGTCATATATGGCGTAATCAACATTAATGAAGTAGGGGGAATGCAAGGATGTGTGACTTCTTTCGCAGTGCCAATTGTTGTGATTACCATTGTAATAAGTACCGTCTGTTATGAATTCTCGTTTGAACGTACCTCAACGTTGTTCGTGTCGCTTACAGGACCACGTGACAAATTGTCGTATTCTGGTCCGTAGTTCTCCCGCTGACGGGATTCGCATCATTGTCATAATGTCGTGTTTCCTCAAGGCCGCGCCTCGAAAGTCGTATGCGACATACTCCAACATCCGTTGTCGTATCATTTAAGTTTCACGTATATTTTCACACTAGTGTTTTTGTTTTGCATAGGCTACCTACTCAGGTAAATAAAATAGTATATGTAATGTGTTTGCCCAAGTTATTAGTCGCAGTTCCTATGTAATGGCCTTTAATGAATATTGACATAAGTTTTCCAAAGGTCCTAAATGCATGTTGCCAAAATTCTCAAAGTTTTGCCTACGGTATGTAATGTTTTTGTGTACCGTGTATCAAACACAACACTAGTGTATGATTAAAATCATAATGTTGACTTAACGTTTTCGGCCACGGTTAGAACCCATATTCGAGTGCTAGGCGTTCAGTATGTGTTCAAGTCTTATTGATCTAATGTCCCCAAAGGAACATGAGGTTAAAGCCTAGGTATCTCCACAGGAACCTAATTTGCTGAAACCTATGGCTCTGTTACTACTTTGTTACCAGAGCCAGGTTTGATACCTAATTCGCTAAAACCTATAGTTTTGATACCACTCTGTCACACCCCCATGTTATCCCTTCGCATCAGAGCGGGGCGTGACCTGAATGGCATCCTCAATGCATAGCGGTAGCAGGCATGAGTGCTAAGGTTTTCTAGAAATGAATGCCCGCTAACTACTCGAATCCCCTTGGGTTCCACTATTCCAACAGTGCCATACTTGTAATCATAACCTGAGAAAGAACATGCGATAAATCAACATAAAGTTGGCGAGTTAATAGTTTGTCTGTTTTTGTTTTCAAATGAGTCATAAAACATTTGAGCATTTTGCCTTCGAAAACCGGTTTGTGGGATCATAGTATCCCAAAGCATTTGAAATGTCATGACTGTATAACAGTATTGAAATGTTTTCCATGTTGTTTGCGAATCCATGCATATAACTGTTATGTTTATAAACTGGTGATAAATTGTTTTCTGTTATCTTTATAAACCGGTGTTGAAATCGTAGTATGTAGTTTTCCTATGGAATCTAAGGATCAATCAGTGTGTAGCTAATACACTGACCAATGTGCCATAAGTAAGTAACCAAACTGAGACTTCTTTGACATTTTGGGATCACAAAAGCACTCCTAACCGGTTAACTTACCTGGAGTGGCGCGTGTCTCAAACTCGATAGATCTATACCTTTTGCACCTTGGTCACTACGTGATTAATGCATACTATTGTCATCTTCCTACTTACGCACAATGATTTTTTTATAATCTAATCCAATAGCTACATACCAATTGTTATAAATCTGTGTTATTGGGTCTCGCCGATGTTTTCTTGTTATTGGGCCTAGCCCATGTTTTTTGTCATTGGGCCTAGCCCATGTTATAAATGAAATTGGGGCCTTACCCCTAGCTGTGACCATGACAATCCCGTCACTGGTCATAAAACTCATTCATGTTTCGAAAAGCTTTGTACAGCTGTGAAAACCAGTAAGTTAGCATAAATCTTTCATATATCATTTAAGTTCATTGAAATATGTTTGTAACATGGTTTAGAAATATATGATTTTCATTTATCGTAACACTTTGTACTTTTGCAGAACTTGCATGTCTTTCCACCTCCGAAAACATTTATAAAAATGTAAAACGGTAAAAAGTGGGGGTTATGAACTCACCTTGATATCCTTGTGCAAAGCTAGCTTAATGTGATTTCCATAGTGTTGTCTCCACAACTTGACTTGCTAGCATGCAATCTAAGGCATTCTTAAAACAGGATAACTTGTAAGTTTCTAAGAATGACATAGCTATACTACGTGATACCGAGCTCTACCAAATTATTATTCATACGATTCTATTAAATTGTCATCATCTTAACTCGGTTAACCAACCTACGGTTTTCTTAGAATTGTCTTAGTTTTCGAGCAACTTGAAATATATGTTTATATATAAACAATACTATACTTCATGAAATCGTATTTAGTCGTCATGTACGTCGGCGGATAATGGTATGACTCTTCATCGTTTTCGTATGATATAATATATATATACTCAAAAATATATCCGTATAGATAATACATTTCGTATTCACGCAATAGTCTGGCGTATCATTTGTAATAAATAACGGTGTCATCGTACGCTTGTTATAGTCTTGCAGAGTTGTGTGTCGTACTTAGTTAGGTGTTGAAATCAAATATAACAATAGCAGTATTCATTTTGCAATAAATTTAACTATATTTATTTTATAAAAGTATTCAAACTCTCGACATTCGAATATGTATAATTATATTCGTGTTATACGATTTTCGAATTTGTTCGTTTGAAATAATGCGCACCTTGTATTCGTCTTGTAAAAGCGTTCGAAAATATTGGCGTTCGAAATAGATATGAATAATATACTTATTCTTGTATAACATCGTTCGAATAATTTATCGAGGTTTGAAATCTAGTTTCTGAATTAGGCGTTTGAAGTAAATACAAATAAATATTATTTATTTTGTAGTCGATTACCGAATCTTGTTATCTTTTAATCGCGCGCGTTGAAATGTTATCGGATCGATTCGTAAGTGTCGTCAAAATAAATATATGTATTCATTTTATACAATCGTTTGAATTCGGATGTTTTATCCTTGAAAATGTAACGCTTTTCGTATTGCGAAATTTTCGAAAGTCGGTAGAGTTTCCTCTGTTTTCGCACGTTCCCGACAATACGTTTTTTGTCGATTTATTTATTAAAACGCAACCTGCAATGTACGTAAACAAACAATATATATATAATTTTTCATCGTGTTTTGATTATAACTTTCGCCATTATAATTTTCGTTTTATATATTTTAACGTCGGTTCGGTTTTAACTAGTAATTATACGCGAGTAGTGTACTTCGGCTTAATTATCTACTTTTAAGTGGCAATATGTAATTTTTTAACGGGTCGGGTCGAGCTCGGTTTCGCGATAATTATATTAATATATATAAACTATATAATTAAAATTTCGCGTCGTAATTAATTTTTACCGAGTCTTGCGTTGACTCATTGACCCGACAGTTGACCAGTTGACCGGGTTTCACCAGCGTTCGACCACATTGACCGTGTTGACTTTTGTTGGCCGAACCAAACCGAACACCGAGCCGAGACCTGAAACAAACACTTAAATATTCAAATTGAACCGAAGACAAACCCAAATCGAAACGAAACTGAAATACCAAAACTGAACCGGAAACCAGTTGACTGTTGTTTTGACTAGGTTAACCCGACTGAACCGAAACACCCGAACTTGAACCGGGTCGAACTGAGTCGACCCGAGTAAACCAGAACTGAACTGAGTGTAGCGAAACTGAAACCTTGCTGAACGAGAACCCAAACCTTGAAACTCGAGCCGTGACCCGAGCCGCTGACTGAACCCGAGCTAGAGATGACTGAACCAAACAGAACCAACTCAAACCAACATTACCGCCGTCGTTTGCTGTTGATCGAAAGCCCCGCTACCGCCGGCTACGAGACGGAGAACCGCTGCCGCCGCCGCCGGTGACGCAGCAAAAGCGAGCCGCTGAAACCACTACCATCGTCGCCGCTCTCTCTTGTCGTGTCTCTCTCTCCTCATAGCTCTCTTTCTCTTCCGATGTCTCTCTCTCTCTCTCATCTGCTATGTCTCTCTCTATACTGTCGGTATGTACGTATACGGTTGTTGGTGTGTGTGTCGTATAAAGGAAGAGGTGGGAGTGTGTGTGGCCGGAGAAGATGACCGGCGCCAGCCGGTGCCTTCGCCGGACTCCGGCGATCGGAGCAGAGGAGGAGAGAAAGAGCATGGGTGTCTTGAAGGCTGTTCTATGGTTTTTGCTGCTACATCGGATAAACAGCAAGGCATCTTGGATAGAAACTTGGTATTTCGGATCATCTGCAAGGTATCTCGGATAGCAATCTTGCATTTCGGATCAGAAGGTTGCATTTCAGGTCATTAGAGTTGTATTTCGGATCCATAAGTTAAGTATCTCGGATCAGAATACTTGTATCTTGGATCAGAACAGTTCATCTCGGATCATTGGTGATTAATCTCTAATCATCTTGGATTTGCATCTCGGATACTATCTTGAATCATCATCTCGGACAGCATCTCGAATACCATCTCGAATCACTATCTCAGATTGGTATCTCGGATAACTGTTTCGAATTTCCATCTCGGATTGTTAATTTGAGTTACTGTTCCGAATTGGGTACTGCTCCGATTTGAATTCAAGAATGTGGAAAGTTAACCAGCTGACGTAACTAGAGATAAACGTTTTAGTACACAGAATTTGATCCATAGACAATCTTGACAAACCGACTGCACGGTTAGACTCATGTGATTGTTAGGACAAAAAAAAGAAGGCACAAAATTTCCTAAATCACTCTCGGACATTATACATCATTTGATTCGTATCGTTGAGACGAGTCTAACGGTATAATTTGGTTATCACACATTTCGGACAAATTTTTAACGTTTTTAGCGAACCGGTTCGGTAAAAATATCTAATATGTCAAACTTGAACGAATTGTTGAGAATGGAGCACGAGGCAGGCACGACTAACAAACCGCCAAAGATGTTGAAGGTAGAGAATTACCTTACATGGAAGGATAGGTTTCAGTTGTTCATTGAATATTAGGACACACGGATGTGGATCCGTATTTAAGATGGGTATGTAAACCCAACTCAAGACTTTGAAGGCAGACAACGTCTCACTTCTTATGTGAACATGTCAGAGGCTGAAAAGAATGTATGAGTCTGAGAAGAAAGCCTTAGATGCAATAAAGATGTTGTTACCGGATGGCATCAAACATACATTCAAGCGTTATACTACTTCGAAGGAAATGTGGGATGCTCTAGAGAAGAGGTATGAGGGTAACCCTGATGTGAAGAAAAACAATGTTGATTTGTTGAAGAAACAATTTGATGTCTTTAAAGGCATGAGAAATGAGTCCCTTAAGATATTATCATCTGATGTTAGAAATGGACAATTATGACATAGAGGGATACACAGACGTTGAGATTAACGATAAGTTGCTCGATGCTTTACCTACCAAGTGGGATATTTATACTCTTATAATCAAGGGTGAAGCTAACTATGAAGATGAAGACATGGAAGAGGTTGTTGGGAAACTGAGAGCTTATGAGCTCAACATGAAGAAGAAGAAGGAAACTGGATATGATCAGGTTCAAGATCCGGGAATTTATAAAGGGCTTAAATCTTCATCTTCCAACAATGCTTCAAGTGATTCTGCAACTGCGTTTCTCTCATGTAAAAATTAGCTGATTGTGACAAATTATGATGGTGAAGTATATTTTGTAGCTACTTCAGGAGGATCGTAAGGGGCAAAGAGACAACAATCCATTAATAATAACAACAATACAAGGTCTACACCTCTGAGTGTCAAGGCTGCTAAAGATCATCTGGCCTTGCTTGCTTCATTCATTGCATCATATGAGAACTACATACAAGGAAGAATATCTTATCCTGCTACTCTTGATGAAGATTAAGATCAGATTGACCGTGATGACCTAGAGGAGATGGATTTTCAACGGCATATGGCTATGATCTCTAGAAGAGTGAAGAGGCCCATGAATAGGACGAGCAGAATGCTTGTTGGAAAGAATGTAGGTTTTGAAAAATCTAAAGTGAGGTGTCACAATTGTCAAAATTACGGACACTTCGTTAGAGAATGTCAACGACATAAGACTGAATCTCATTCTAACTCATCTTTTGAAGATTTTTCTGGTCATGGTTCAAGCAACAAGAATGGATCAACTATGGATCAACTAACACTGGATCAAAGGCCTTGATCTCTACTGCTAAAGAAGGTTCTTATGATTGGAGTGTTCATCTGGAAGGTGATGACAATGCCACATAGGCTTTCATGGCTGAGATAGCACCAGTTGATGATGCAGAAGTAAAGGCTGATGATGAGGTCGAACAAGAGACTGTAGCTGAAAAGGTTGAGGCTGATTAGACGACTGAAAACATGAAATCTGATGTAAAACGGAATGCTGAAGATAAGAAGATGGCTGCAGATTTTGCTGCTTTCATGGCGGATCTAAGAAAATCAACAAGAGAGGTGCATTCTAACTCTAGTATTTTTGTTGGCTTAAAATGTCATGACCCGCAAAGTGAAGTTAAAACGTTAACAAAACAAAACCAAAGTCTGGTAAATGAGCTCTTGAGCGTAAAAGAATCAAACATTTTCATAAAAAGAAACGAGTCATTATATTTAAAGAAAATTGAAGGTTATGAAGAAGAAATCAATATTTTAACCTGTTAACTAAATGAAAAACTTCAAATTATTGACTTAGCTCATGATATGATGAGTGAGAAAACAAAAGAGATTTCTAAAAAATGCAAAGAGTTGTCAGAAGAAAAACCTAAAATTTGTCAACTAGAAAAGAAATTGAATCAATTCAGAGATTCATCTTGTTATATGACACATGATGAATGGCTTGAACAAAAGTAATGACAAGACAAGTGTGGGCTTAAGAGGTTTCAATGAAGTTCGACCACCTCTTGGTCATGACTATTCTTTCTGCCACATGAAGAAGAGCTTACAAACTTTGGGTCAACTACACCTAGTAGTTCCACATCAAGGAATGTCAATGTGTCTGAGAATGCCAAGAAGGATAACATAAGAGAAGCGGTTTTGAAAATAAAGAATACACACTCTAAGAATAATAAGAAATTTTTGTGAAAAAAATTGATTTTGTTAAAGGGAGTGATATGAAAAATAAACCATTGTTATTACAAGAGAGTCAAATGTGCAGTTTGCTAAAAATAAAAACATAGAAAAATCAGAAATTGAGCAAACTAAACAAGATCCTTCAAAGGCATCATCATCAACATCATTATCGTCACCTGATGAGTCTAAACCAGAGACTTCAATTAAGAAGTCTTCGGCTAGAAGATCGTGCGTCAAATGTCACAATAAGGGACATGTAGCTGGCTGTTGTCCTAATAAAAGAATGAAGCACAAGTGACTGAGAGAAAGAGAGAAAAATCACCAGAATTCAACAAAGATTTCAGCCTGCGTCTGCATCAAGCAGATATGAAAGACCTAGAAATAGTTCACCAAGAATGAATAACTTTAACGATCAATCAAATAATTTCAGAAGTCAAGGTCAATATCAAACTCGATATCAGAATGTTGGTAGTCAAAATTTTTATAACAATGGCTTTAGAAATTATTACCATCAAAATTCAAGAAATCATTACCAAATTTTCCAAAGGTCACAAAGTCCAAACACGTTTAGGAAACCTCAGGACCAAAGACCGAATGGTAATAAAAAATCATTTCCATCAACAGGTCTGAGATCTAAGACTCCTGTTTGGAGTGATGGATATTGGATGAATGTTCCAGTGGTTGATGAATCTGGAAGACCCAAGACCATTAAGGCTTGGGTCCCTCAATCTAACTAATTTTTTTGGGTTGTGCAGGAGCTGCTAAGGAGGATTATCAACTTGTGGTATGTTGATAGTGGCTGCTCAAGGCACATATCGGGGGATGCGAGGTTGTTGACTGAGTTTGAGAATATAGATGGAGGTTATGTGAATTTTGCAGGTGCTAAAGGAGGGCACATTACAGGTCGAGGAAAAGTGACTAATGGGAAGATCACATTGGACAATGTGAACTATGTCGAGCCGCTGAAGCACAATCTAATGAGCGTGTCTCAAGTCTGCGACAAGGGTCACTCAGTCCTCTTTACTAAGTCTGAAGCTTTGGTGTTGAAACCGGGTTCGGTGATACCAGATGATTGGATAGTGATGAGAGCGCAAAGGAGAAACGACACTTATGTCATGGACATGGGTGCTAAGGATTCTTCCACTGTGGTGGCATGTTTATTGTCAAAAGCATCTGAGGCTGAGTCAATGTTATGGTACAGATGCATGGCCCACATCCACAACCGAAAAATGAATTATATTGTTAAAAACAATTTAGTGGAAGAGGTGCCAGTGTAGAAGTTTCACGTGGAAGATAAATGTCTTCCATGTCTAAAGGGAAAAGAACATAAGAAACCTCACAACTCTAAAACAGTAAATTCCATAGATGCACCTTATGAATTACTTCATATGGATCTAGTCGGTCTGGTTAGCGTAAGGAGCATAGGTGGAAAGTACTATTGTTTAGTTGTCATAGATGATAACTCACGATATTCATGGGTTTTCTCTTTAGGTACAATAGATAAGACGATGGAGATGCTGATAGATATTTTACAAAAATTAGAAAATGTACATGATGCACGGATCAAGAGGATAAGGAGTGATAATGGCACGGAGTTCAAGAATCAGATTCTTGATCTCTATTGTCTTCGCAAGGGAATTGGACATCAATATTCTGCTCCTTATACACCTCAATAGAATTGTGAGAGGTGATCGGTTGTCCTATTATGAGCACCAGACCAATCTGACTCAGCCAACAGAGGTGGAATTCATTGTTAGCGAGTTAGACAAACAAACAAGAAAGATATGCTGCTTAAACGCCTTTATTCGTATTAATAAACGTGAAGGTTATAGATGAGTAAACACTTTGACAGGGCTTAACCGTAGTTACACACCAACAAATATTTAACACAACACTCAAGCTCCTCTATTTATAGGTTAACATGACTCGCACAGGAGATAGATGTGTTTGACTCGTTCGAGTGGTACCTCGTACGAGTGACACCCTTGTCACTCGTACGAGCCACTAAGCTCACTCGTACGAGCCACTATCTAAACATATAAATCATATATAACATATAGTATTTGACCTTCTAAGTCCTATATACATATCCAACATATCCTAGACGTAGGAGACAGACATTATGCACCAACAAACTCCCCCTTGGATGTTGCCGCAGTCTTGGACAGTCTTCAAAAATTTGACAATTAACATCCAAAGAAACGTTTCGGTGGCCTGCGACGCTACTCAGAAGATATCGTGTTTGGTCTGTAGGATGAGGCTGATTGTATGTGTTGCCAAACCGAAAGCTCCTTAGGGATGCAATCTGCATTCGCTCTGCAATCCTTTCATCATTCTTCTTTTTCTTTCGCTTCTCTATCTCTTCCAGCTTCCTTCAAGAAGTGTTCCATGCTGTTCCTGAATGTATATCATTAGCAAAACAAACATTTCTTTTGGAACTGGAGAGCCTTCTCTTGGTCTTTCTCCTCAAACTGATTTTGATGTAAAATAAGCATTAAATATCCTTCTTAGAGCAATTGACTAGCCACATATGGTCTAGTACTCGAATGCCATGCCATAGGCCATATATGCGTTTTTGTGCTATGACGGCTTCGGATAATTCTTCAGTTATCTTCCAAGAATCTTCATCTTGATGAACACAAATAACAACTTCACTAGTACTAGAATCGTAGTGCCACCATTTGAAGACCTTGAAGAAATCTTGCTCCATCTTTATCAGAGGCATATTCTTCATCACTTTTGGCCTCTTTACTATCAACGTCACATCTTTTTCCTTTGTTACAGGATCGATTTTTGTGATTCTCTTGGGCATATGTGGCTTCCAGCGTCTAAAGCTATGAGTAGCTTCCAGCTTATTAGTTTCCACAACCGCTGGTCATGATATCTCATCTTTAGATTTATCATCTTGGTCTTTACCAGTTCTTTAATATCCCAGAACGGCAGGGTCTTGATATCATTTAGGTATCGGAAGTACTGGATTCCATACTCCTTTTTAATTGCATAAACGTAAGCTCTTTGATCCATCCCTAGCTCCCCTATAGAAATGTTAGCCTCATGTGTGAATAATGCTAGGGGACGTGTAAATTTACGCTCTTTTGGTAGTTCTTTAAACCATAGTTTCCTCATTTGTACCATTTCTTCTTTAGACAAACATTGATGAATTGTTCCCTGTTCGACAGCCTCTTCAACCTTTCGTTTCAGTAAATCATCATTCTCAGCTACAAACATTTCACTTAAGGTATCGTCCAAGTCTTCGTTTTCCTCCTCAGGATTCTCATCAAATATGTCTATCTCTGCTTCAATTTCTTTCTCCATCTTTCTCTTACTTAGCCATTCTTGATGTTTAGTAGAAAGATTCGTCATGTCAATGTCAACATCCTTTGGCTCTCCGACCAACACAAACTTTTTTGTGTCTGCAAACACCACTACCTCAGAAGATACTGGCACAGATTCAGCTTCTGGCTCAGTTATATCAAGCACTGGTTCCTCACCATCCTTCTCTTTACCCTTGCCCTGAGCGTCTGAAAGTTCTTTAGCCATACGTTCTCGCTCGGCAACTCTCTGTTAGGCTTCTTCTTTCTCTATCTCATCAGTCTTAGCAGCTAAATTAATTCCCAATTTCTTCGTGAGGAGTTTCTCAAATAAGCTCATTTTTCTTTGATTTCTAAGGCGTTCTGAATCATATTCCGCCATACGATTTCTCAAACGTTCATTTTCAAATACGATGCTCGCCAAGATAGCCTCTAGATGCTGTTTTCTTTATTAAGCCCTTTGATTTGCTCTTGTAACTCAGCAATTTTTACACTGTTCAGCATTACTTGTTTCTCTAACTCTTCAATGCGTGAATCGTTGAAGATATCAGCTGAGAACTCCTCCCCCCTTGGAATATCACCAAAGTCGAAGTCAAACTGATCTTCTAATCTGTTTCCTGTTGTGAACTGGGGTTGAGATTGAGTAGGTTGAGGTGTAGGTTGTGGTGTTGGTTGTGGTGGTGGAGATGGTGGTGGTTAAGGAGTTGGTTGTGGAGGTGGTGATGGTGGCGTTTGTGGTGTAGGCTCAACATTATGTGCAATATTAACTTTTTCTGGCACCTTTCTCTTTAATCGAGCTTTCAGAGAGTCAGAACTTCTAACCACTGGCCTCTTCACACGTTTAGTTGGTATCATTGATTATTTGCGAACAGGGGTGTCACTATCGGAATCTGAAGGCATATAAGTAGTATCATCTTCCCCTATCGCTTTTCGTATCTTCTCCTCAGCTTTACGTTGTATCTCAGCCAATCGTTCTAATTCTCTGTCTTTGGCTATCTCTCTTTGTATCGCTTTTCATATCGCTTTAGTATCCTCCCCTATCGCTTTTCGTATCTTCTCCTTAGCTTTTCGTATCGCTTTAGTATCATCTTCCCCTATCGCTTTTCGTATCTATCCTCTTCATTAGTGCTAGAGGAGGATACCTCTTCAACTATACCTTCTTGAATACCAAATGCCTCTCTTTCTATATCAGCAGCCAATGTCTCGTCATTTTCTTCTGGCTCTGGCTCATCTATCAAACTCGTGCTAGCAGATGCACATTTCTTCTTTTGAGGGGTAGTGGAGGAAGATGTAGCAGTTTGCTTTCGTTTAGTCCCCTTACTCCCTTCTTACCCTCCTTAGAAAACCACACACTTCTTTTTGCAACAAAACCATCTAACGCTTCTATCTCCTCAGCATCGTCCCCACTTTTATCTTAACGACACTTCCCCTTTGGCGGTGCCACATAGTCTTTGTTAGTGATATCCCCGAATACAGGCTTCGCATTAGGGAAGGCTTTTAGGTGCAGATTCATCTTTTTCAGCGTTAACATATACATATGTTCAAGCCTCAGAATATCATCCTTCTTCTTCTTTTTTCAGATTTGGATGTAGATGATCTAGCATCATTTGTAAAATCTTGGGTACTAAAGAACTTCTCGCGTTGTATATACTATACCATCTGAGAGAAGACAAGTCTTGAAAAGTTGTAGGGCAGGTTGAGAACTAGTGCAGTCATCATGCACATCTGATAGTCTATCAAATCATCAAAGCCACCCTTTCTATGGCTGAGGGCATGTATAAGACAGTGTGCAATGTAACGAAAAGAAGCACTGAGATTTCCCTTCTTGAAAGGTGTTGCGTTGACGAATCCTGCGTATCCCGTTCGATAGAAGCACCCGTTGACCATCTATTCTGGATAACCGGTTGGGTCTTCATTATTAATGCTCACTGAAGACAAAATAGCATTCTCTTCTTCATTGTATTCAACGGCGTCCCAAAAATATTCAACGTGTGATCAGTAAGCCGTGTGTCTGTCAGTAAGAGCCTTGGTAATTGGCAGTCAGCTCAAAAAATCTAGCACTTCTGTATACGCAGCGATATCTGGAATAGTCTCATCTAGTAGACAACAAATGCTGTGAAATGGTGAGAGCGAACACTTCTTGATCTGCAAACAAAAATATTTCAAACACTTTAGACAAAGAATTAAGTTCTTAACAAAACCCACTCGTACGAGCCACTTTCCGTACGAGTTCAAGTTTATACTTAACCATTTTAAGGGTCTGAACAGACTTACTCGTACGAGTGGTGCTTTGTATGAGACAAGGAGATTTAAACGTTTAAGGACATACTCGTATGAAGGATCACTCATACGAGTGAATATTATAATCAGACATTTGAAACCCTTGCTCGTAGGAGTGATGATTTGTATGAGTTGTCAAAGGCACCACATAACACCTTATTAAACTGAACTTAAAACGTGTAGATTTTAACAAATTGAATGTTGATTTATAGGTTAAAGGGCCGATTATTACAAATTTGAGTTCCATTTAATATTTTAACGGTCCGATTATCCTAAATCTATGTTTTATGTCCATTTGTGTCACACCCTCAATTTCCACTTGCGGAGTTTTACCGCGAGGCGTGTG
Source organism: Scalesia atractyloides (assembly GCA_947069175.1). Taxonomy (NCBI): domain Eukaryota; kingdom Viridiplantae; phylum Streptophyta; class Magnoliopsida; order Asterales; family Asteraceae; genus Scalesia; species Scalesia atractyloides. The sequence goes on along the minus strand of CAMTDV010000008.1, from coordinate 44,248,864 downwards.
AACAAAGCAGAATCTAAGACACTAATAACGTCGAACGACTCTATATGATTTGTTAATACGTTTTCCAAAATCATTTGTTTAACCATTCAGAGTTAATTTTAGATTGTCTTAGTTTGATTTCAATGTTTAGCGGAAGCGTTAGTTTTTAAAGTTGAGCAGAAGCAAAAAGATAGAGTAAAGGAATGGGTGCCAACACAAACGCCAAAACTAAGGAAAACCCAAAACAATGTTTGTAAATGAGACTCGATAAAAAGATGTCCTGATCAATTCAAGTGAGTGCATCTAGAGCTCCTAGCGTCCTGAGAAACATGTAAAGAAACAAGTGTCAACATTAAAGAAGAGTGAGTTCACAGGTTTTCATAAGTTCATTTGTTCGGTTATAAGTTTGTTTCCCCCGTTATCCCTAACCCGGGATAACGGTTTAGTTCCATTATTCCAAACCGGAATAATACTGATGGTTCCATTATTCCCAACCCAGAATAATAATGATGCTCCATTATTCCTAACCCGGAATAATAACGTTGTTGGTTCCATTATCCCTAACCCGGGATAATATTGTTGATTCGTAATTAAGTTCAATGTTAATATATATAGGTAGCTAGCCTAAAGTTATGTCACGTAAGTGTTTGCGATCGAAGCTGCTTAGTGACCATAACGTACATTAACATTAACTTAGTTACCGAATAGTTTAATGACGTTAATTTCGTATAACGTAAAGAGATAGAGTTGTAGAGTGTATACATGTTTCTCCCCCTGTTGTTTAAAACCGAATAAAATTAGGGGCCGTGAACTCACCTTTAGTTGCTCGGTTAGTGTAACACAAAAGTTGCAAATGATGGGACCGCTAATTGCGTCCTAACAAGTCAATTGATTTCAAGTTAGTGTGTGAACACACCAATACAAATCCTACACATAATTTACGCACAAAGCGGTACACACAATCACAAATCCTAACACTCAAACATGCATGCAAGTATCATCATATTAACATAGTGATCAAAACAATTTATCATGAACACAATTCAATCCATGCAACACTTTGGTGCACATATTCACAAGTTATCAAGTTTCAGCTTATATACTCATAATTAGGCTGTTTTCGAAGATTTTTATAAAATAGTTCCAACGTTCCAAAAATTCCAATTATTTTTCAGAAGGTGACAACTATACTGTAGAATTGTATATAAATTTTTCAAGTCCTAATACTTTACCAATTATTCATAAATATTAATATACTAGGCTGCAGTCAGATTCGTCACTTTCTGACTGCAGTCCACGGAAGAATTTATTTAAAAATTCACCGTTCGTCCAATTAACAAAATTCCAGTGGGAGTTTCCCGGAAATTTCCATATCTTATTGCGGTACAAATTTCATTATTCGACTCTCTACAGATTATTAGATCCGACTCGATAAACAACTAACAATTTTTCAGAATTTTCACAGCTTCAGTTACTGAACTCAATTAGCCACTTAAAAATATCAAACGACTTCAGAAAAATATGAATCCAGCGCCATTAGAAGCGGTTTTCAAAACTCTACGTTTTAGACTTCAGAAAATCCGTTTTTCGATAAATAATAACCAAGTTACAGCCAGTTGAAGTTGGCTGTAAACACCATTCAGCATCCTGATTTCAGCATTTTATCGCAATCTAATCCGTTTAAACAATTGATAAGTTAAATATAAACGATCAAGAACAGAATTTCCAATCATATATATCATACCCATGCAAAACCTAATCATAACCTATAGTTTTTATCAAACAAAACACAGCCTAACGTTTCTTAATTCTGCTAATCATCATACTTGCAACCTAGCATAAATAAATCGGCTAACACATAGCACTACATTCAAACATGATCAAGAGTTTATAAATCCAAATATGATCTTGCAAACAATGATAAATCCTAACCTTTAATAATAAGATTAAAGAGCCGAGACTTGGACGGGAGCCGATTCGGATATGATGAAGGTGATCGCGACCGAGAGCAAGGAGTGAGGAAGACTTGTCGCGACCGAGAGGGATGTAGCAAGGCTGTTTGCGACCGGGATGATGAATGAAGGGCTGCCGTCGGCTGTTTCACAACTAGGGTTTGTTTGTTTTGTTTTGTGAAGCAAAGCTCATGCATGTATGTGTATATATAGCGCAAGAGGTGAAAGGAAAAGGGAAGGGTTTACGGTTTGGGGTGGTCGTGGCCGCATGGGATTCGGGTAGGTTGGTTTGGGTCTAACACTTGGTCCTCAAGTTTCGATTAACTACTTGAGTCGCAAGGAAGTGAGGCCGGCTCGTGTCGTGGCTCGGTTCGATTCGTCTATATATTTACCATATATATTTTATAACTAAAAACAAATCACGAAATCGAACATCACATAATAATTCACCAACTTATAAACATTTAATACACATAGCATGTAATTCATTTGACAAGTTAACGAAATTATCGTAATTATTTCGAGCGTGCAATTTAAGTCTCCGAATCAATTTAACGTAGGAACGAATAACCGTGAAGTAGTGCGTTTAAGATATCTGAAAAACCGGGATGTCACATTATCCCCATGTTGAAAGAATTTTCATGCCGAAAATTGAGTAAACGCGGTTTAGAATGCAGCGTACATGTTTAGAGTGCCACGCACAAAGATTTAGTTCGTTAACAATGGTACGCGAAATTACAAGAAATTCCCAAGTTGTCACATCATCCCCATGTTGAAAGAATTTTAGTCCCGAAAATTTAGTTGCTGGTATCGTTAGTTTGCTGCTCAGCTGCGAAGAGGTGTGGGTATTTGCTTTTCATTTGGTCCTCTCTTTCCCACGTGAACTCCGGTCCACGCTTAGAGTCCCAACGAACCTTAACAATCGGAATCTTGCTGTGCCTTCGAGTCTTGATCTCAGGATCCATGATCTCGATAGGCTGTTCCACAAAGTGCAGTTGTTCATCCACTTGAATCTCATCCAATGGAATAACTAGGGTTTCATCTGATAGACACTTCTTCAGATTTGACACGTGAAAAACGTTGTGAACTCCACTGAGTTCGGCAGGAAGGTCTAATTGATAAGCTACGGGTCCAATACGTTTCAAGATCACAAACGGGCCTACGTACCGTGGGTTTAGTTTGCCTCGTTTTCCAAAGCGGATTACACCCTTCCAGGGTGACACCTTCAGTAGGACGCGGTCGCCTACTTGAAATTCGAGCGTTTTGCATCGTTGATCAGCGTAGCTTTTCTGTCGATCTCGTGCCGCCGCCATGCGGTTTCTGATTTGTACAATCTTTTCAGTAGCCTCAAGTATCAACTCAGGGCCTGTGAGTTGACTGTCACCGACTTCTGCCCAACAGACCGGTGATCTACATTTACGACCGTATAATGCCTCAAACGGTGCTGCCGATATACTCGTATGGTAACTGTTGTTATACGAGAATTCCACTAAAGGCAGGTGGATTTCCCAACTATTCCCGAAGTCTACTACGCATGCCCTAAGCATGTCTTCCAAGGTCTGTATGGTCCTTTCGCTTTGACCATCAGTCTGAGGGTGATAAGCTGTGCTCATATCTAAGCGTGTGCCCAACGCTTTCTGAAGTGACTGCCAAAATTTGGACGTGAAGCGAGCATCTCTGTCTGAGATGATAGATGTTGGCACTCCGTGCCGAGAAACTACTTCCTTTATGTAGATGCAAGTCAACTTCTCCATCTTATTTGTTTCTTTAATAGCTAGGAAGTGTGCGGACTTAGTTAAACGATCCACGATTACCCAGATGGTATCGCAACCACCCAAAGTTCGCGGGAGTTTAGTGATGAAGTCCATCGAGATCTGATCCCATTTCCACACTGGGATCTCAGGTTGTTGAAGTAGCCCCGTTGGCTTTTGATACTCTACCTTGACTTTTGCACAAGTCAAACACTTGCTCACGTAGGTGACTATATCAGCTTTCATGTTGGGCCACCAATACGCAGCTTTAAGGTCTTGATACATCTTATCCGAACCAGGATGGACAGAGTATCGGGATTTGTGAGCTTCGTCCATGACTAGCTTTCTAAGGTCTCCGTAGGGAGGTACCCATATACGATTCATGAAATACCGGGCTCCATTGGGTCTTACTTCCCAATCGCGTTCCATCTTTCCCACCGATTCGGCCTTGATGTTTTCTTCCTTAACTGCTTCTAGCTGCGCGTCGCGTATTTGTTCGGGTAACCCGGAATGAATGGTGAGCTGTAATGCTCGTACCCGACGAGGTTTCAAGTGTTCCTTCCTACTGCGGGCATCAGCTACCACGTTAGCTTTACCCGAGTGATACCGAATGGCACATTCATAATCGTTCAAGAGTTCGACCCAGCGATGCTGTCGCATGTTCAACTCCTTCTGATCAAAGATGTGTTGGAGGCTCTTGTGGTCTGTAAAGATTGTGCACTTCGTTCCATAGAGGTAGTGTCTCCAAATCTTAAGTGCAAACACTACTGCTCCCAATTCCAGGTCATGTGTTGTGTAGTTTTTCTCGTGAACCTTCAATTGTCGGGACGCATACGCGATGACCTTATCGCGTTGCATGAGTACGCATCCCAATCCCTGAATGGAAGCATCACAATATACTACAAAATCATCAGTCCCTTCCGGCAAGGACAGAATGGGTGCACTACAAAGTTTCTGTTTCAGCAATTGAAATGCTGCTTCCTGCTTGTCACCCCAAGCATACTTGATGCCTTTCTGGGTGAGGGTAGTAAGCGGTTGCGCGATCTTTGAAAATCCCTCGATGAAACGTCTGTAGTAACCAGCCAAACCCAAAAATTGGCTGATCTCTGTCGGTGTCCTGGGTGCTTCCCAGTTTTTGATAGCTTCAATCTTGGCAGGGTCGACGTGGATACCCTTTTTATTTACGATATGCTCGAGGAACTGAACTTCCCGAATCCAGAAATCACACTTCGAAAGCTTGGCATATAGTTTCTCCTGTTGAAGTAATCCCAGCAGTAATCGTAGATGTTTAGGATGTTCTTCTTCACCTTTAGAGTAGATGAGTATGTCATCGATGAACACAATGACAAACTTATCGAGGTATGGTTTACACGCACGGTTCATGAGGTCCATGAACACCGCGGGTGCGTTGGTGAGACCGAAGGGCATGACCAAGAACTCATAATGGCCATACTGGGTACGAAATGCCATCTTAGCGATATCCTCCTCCCTGACGCGTAACTGGTTGTAACCGGACCGTAGGTCAATCTTGGAGTAGTAGCTTGACCCTTGAAGTTGGTCGAAGAGATCGTCGATGCGAGGTAATGGGTATCGGTTCTTGACAGTAACCTTATTGAGTTCCCTGTAGTCGATGCACATGCGGAAGGTCCCGTCCTTCTTCTTGACAAAAAGGACTGGAGCTCCCATGGCGAATCGCTAGGCCGGATAAATCCTTTTTTCTAACAGCTCCTGAAGTTGGGTAGACAGCTCCTGCAGCTCGGCTGGAGCTAGGCGGTATGGGGCCTTGGCGATAGGAGTTGCATGGTTCGCCAATTCAATTTCAAACTCCAATTGTCGATGTGGCGGAAGACCAGGTAACTCCTCTGGGAATACATCAGAAAAATCACGGACGACGGGGATGTCTTCTATACGTTTCTCGTCCTTAGGCTGTTCGGTAACCAGTGCAAGCAAGGCAAAGGAGTTCTTCATCCGAAGATACTTCTGCGCTTTCATGTAAGAGATGATGTTTGTGACGGCGCCTGCCTTCTCGCCTTGCACCGTCAAGATTTCGTCGTTAGTGAGCGGAATACGGATAGATTTTTTGAAACAGAGAACTTCAGCTCGGACGTCGGATAGCCAGTCCATTCCGACTACCACGTCAAAACTACCCGGGGTAGTTGTCATCAGATCAATGGTAAAGGTGTGACCCGCGAGTTTGAGTTGACAGCCGGATACTATGTGGGTCACATCTACAGATTTACCATCGGCGAGTTCTATGACGTAAGGGGCCTCTAGGGGTTTGGGCGTGAGATTTAGGTTCTTCCTAAAAGACACAGATACAAAACTCCTATCCGCACCCGTATCAAAAAGCACAGTAGCAAAATGTTCATTAAGGGGAAACTTACCGGTGACCACGTTCGAGTCGTTTCTGGCCTCTCCGCGGCCCAACGTAAATGCGCGACCTTTGGCACCTCCTGTGCCACCATTTCCATTATTGTTGTTGTTATTGTTGTTGTTGTGGTTATTGTGGTTGTGGTTGTTCCCACGATTGTTGTTGTTGTTACGTAGCTGTGGGCAGTCTCTTTTGAAGTGGGCAGTGCTACCACACTGATAGCATCCCGGTTAACACCCTGTTGCTGGCCCTGGGGCTGATTTTGGTTTTGTCGGGACATGATTTCCCCGCGACAATCCTTTGCCGCATGTCCCACTTTGCCACATCGTTGGCAGCGATTCCCGGCACAAGGGCCGTGATGATGAAGATTGCAGCGATTGCACTGCGGCTTTCGACCTACATAGCCGCTTGCGTTCTGGTTGTGGTTGGCGGGCTGATTATTGTGAACCCGGTGGCTATTGAAATTATTGAACCATTTCTGGTTCCCCTGTTGTGGCTGGGATGACGAAGACTGTCGAGCAGACAAGTCTTCAAACTTTCGTTTATTATCAGGGGCAACTTCAGTCGTACCCCGAGTTGGCAACTTCTTTTGTTCCACCGCCTTATCGGTGAGTTTGTGCGCCAACTTGATTGCTTGATGTTCAGTTGCAGGGTTGCTAGCCATTACCATACCCTGAATCTCAGGGACCAGACCCCCAAGGTAGAACTCGAGTCGTTTCTCAACAGTGTTGGCCAGATCGGGACATAGAAATACCAAGTCGTGATGTTTCGCTGTGTATGCTTCGATTTCAGATCCCACCATCTTGTGGTTCCATAATGTTTGCTCCAACTGTTGAACTCTGTCTCACGGACAGTACTCTTCTTTGATTAGGGCCTTAAACTCGGCCCAGGCCATTGCATTTGCAGCAATAAGTCCACGCGTTTGGACTTGTGCATTCCACCAAGTTAGTGCCCCATCTTCCAATGTTGAGGCTGCATACTTGACCTTGTTGGCCTCCAGACAGTTGCACATTTCAAACACTGATTCGGATTTTTCAATCCAGCGGACCAGTCCTATGGGTCCTTCTGCCCCGTGAATTTGCTTGGCTTCGTGTCGAGGAACATCTTGTAGGGGTTAAGACCCCCTCATGCTGACAGAGGACAGGTAGTCAGCGAGGAATTTTTACTAGCCCAACTATTAGATTTTCCATGAAAATTTAATAATGGTTACCTGCCGGTTGGTTCTGAACACCCGCTAGAGCTGCATTCACGTGCTCTTGGATCATTGCAGCTAATTCTTCGGGCGTCATGTTAAGGTTTCCGCGACGTCCAGTTGCCATTTAGATCTTCGCAAGACAACATAAACACACACCGATAAGTCTATATATCCAATATAGTTATCCCATTCCATACTTAAATAATTCCTCAAGTCATGTCAACCCAAATAAATTAAACAGTCAAAAGAAATACTCGGTTAAATAAAATTTCAACGTCTTACCAGGTGCCAACCAAACACATCAGTTTACTATAAAGTCTCAAGTTTAAACATAAGTAGGAAAATAAATAGACTGAAGGAAAGTAAATAAAATAAGCGAGACGTGTCAGTCTTCTACGTCTCCATCCCCCAAATCGCTATCGTTACCGTCATCCTCCGCGGCATTTCCAGCCTCTACAGCTGGGTCTTCCTCCGGATCCTCCTCGGGATCCTCCTCTGGATCCTCCTCTGGATCCTCTTCTGGATCCTCTTCTGGATCCTCCTCTGGATCCTCCTCTACCGGCACTGGAGGGGCCGGTGCTGGTGCAGGTACTGGTACAGGTGCCTGATTCTGTTCTAGTTCTTGAATTCTCCAGCTAGACTCAAGAACTCTGTCTTCTAGCCAGTCAGCCCTTAGCTGCTCAGCACGAAGGTCTCTGGCTAAAGTGTTACGAGCTATCTTACTCGTATGTTGCTCTTCCTTGAGCGATCCAGTTTTACCTGTCAATTGTCGTATCATCCATCCCTGTGCTAGGATGGTTTCATGCATTCTTTCTAATTGTTCTTGTTGTTTTCGTATCATATCTCTAAGTAGGTCGCTCCCTACTTCTACCGAGTTAACCGGTTCGACCGGCACAGCGATGGTCGGGCGTGAGGACGACTCCTCCCCTAGAGCGAGCCTTTTTCTCGCAGCTGAGCGTGTCTCCACGCCATAAGATGGTGAGGGTTCCACCCTTTCCCGGCGCCCTTAGTTGCGAAAGTTTGTCGGATGATGATGATGATGACATTGCCTGTTAGGTTGTGTAGTTAGTTACGAGTTGCATTCATTTCTATTTCGCATTCACATTTTACATAGCACAGTTGTGGTACATAACATAACAAGATATAACAATTCGGTGCCAAACTAAGTCTAGTGTCGTGTAATCAGCTATAGTTTAAGTCTACTTTTAATGCAAACCTGGTTCTCTATAGCTAGTGGCTCTGATACCAATCTGTCACACCCTCAATTTCCACTTGCGGAGTTTTACCGCGAGGCGTGTGAACAAACCAGAATCTAAGACACTAGTAACGTCGAACGACTCTATATGATTTGTTAATACGTTTTCCAAAATCATTTGTTTAACCATTCAGAGTTAATTTTAGATTGTCTTAGTTTGATTTCAATGTTTAGCGGAAGTGTTAGTTTTTAAAGTTGAGCGGAAGCATAAAGATAGAGTAAAGGAATGGGCGCCAACACAAACGCCAATACTAAGGAAAACCCAAAACAATGTTTGTAAATGAGACTCGATAAAAAGATGTCTTGATCAATGCAAGTGAGTGCACCTAGAGCTCCTAGCGTCCTGAGAAACATGTAAAGAAACAATGTCAACATTAAAGAAGAGTGAGTTCACAGGTTTTCATAAGTTCATTTGTTCGGTTATAAGTTTGTTTTCCCCGTTATCCCTAACCCGGGATAACGGTTTAGTTCCATTATTCCCAACTCGGAATAATACTGATGGTTCCATTATTCCCAACCCGGAATAATAATGATGTTCCATTATTCCTAACCCGGAATAATAACGTTGTTGGTTCCATTATCCCTAACCCGGGATAATATTGTTGATTCGTAATTAAGTTCAATGTTAATATATATAGGTAGCTAGCCTAAAGTTATGTCACGTAAGTGTTTGCGATCGAAGCTGACTGTTGTGCCTCCGTGTTGCCAGGCCTATCACTGACCATGGCGAAGTTAGGCCAAATTATTCACCCGTTGACCATACCCGGTCGGCTAGCGCGACTAGCTCGGATGGGGCTTGTCGGGCCCAGTAGTACTACTTATAATTTCCCCGCTATCTAACCCAATACTAACGATCCGAGAGATTGTCGAGAACCATAACGTATATTTACATTAACTTAGTTACCGAATAGTTTAATGACGTTAATTTCGTATAACGTAAAGAGATAGAGTTGTAGAGTGTATACATGTTTCTCCCCTGTTGTTTAAAACCGGATAAAATTAGGGGCCGTGAACTCACCTTTAGTTGCTCGGTTAGTGTAACACAGAAGTTGCAAATGATGGGACCGCTAATTGCGTCCTAACAAGTCAATTGATTTCAAGTTGGTGTGTGAACACACCAATACAAATCCTACACATAACTTACGCACAAAGCGGTACACACAATCACAAATCCTAACACTCAAACATGCATGCAAGTATCATCATATTAACATAGTGATCAAAACAATTTATCATGAACACAATTCAATCCATGCAACACTTTGGTGCACATAGTCGCAAGTTATCAAGTTTCAGCTTATATACTCAAAATTAGGCTGTTTTCGAGGATTTTTATAAAATAGTTCCGACGTTCCAAAAATTCCAATTATTTTACAGAAGGTGACAACTATACTGTAGAATTTTATATAAATTTTTCTAGTCCTAACACTTTACCAATTATTCATAAATATTAATATACTAGGCTGTAGTCAGATTCCTCACCTTCTGACTGCAGTCCACGGAAGAATTTATTTAAAAATCACCGTTCATCCAATTAACAAAATTCCAGTGGGAGTTTCCCGGAAATTTCCATATCTAGTTGCTGTACAAATTTCATGATTCGACTCTCTACAGATTATTAGATCCAACTCGATAAACAACTAACAATTTTTCAGAATTTTCACAGCTTCAGTTACTGAACTCAATTAGCCACTTAAAAATATCAAACGACTTCAGAAAATATGAATCCAGCGCCATTAGAAGCGTTTTTCAAAACTCTACGTTTTAGACTTCAGAAAATCCATTTTTCGATAAATAATAACCAAGTTACAGCCAGTTGAAGTTGGCTGTAAACACCATTCAGCATCCTGATTTCAGCATTTTATCGCAATCTAATCCGTTTAAATAATTGATACGTTAAATATAAGCGATCAAGAACAGAATTTCCATTCATATATATCATACCCATGCAAACCCTAATCATAACCTATAGTTTTATCAAACAAAACACAGCCTAACGTTTTTTAATTCCGCTAATCATCATACTTGCAACCTAGCATAAATAAATCGGCTAACACATAGCACTACATTCAAACATGATCAAGAGTTTATAAATCCAAATATGATCTTGCAAACAGTGATAAATCCTAACCTTTAATAATAAGATTAATGAGCCGAGACTTGGACGGGAGCCGATTCGGATATGATGAAGGTGATCGCGACCGAGACCAAGTAGTGAGGAAGACTTGTCGCGACCGAGAGGGATGTAGCAAGGCTGTTTGCGACCGGGATGATGAATGAAGGGCTGCCGTCGGCTGTTTCACAACTAGGGTTTGTGTGTTTTGTTTTGTGAAGCAAAGCTCATGCATGTATGTGTATATATAGCGCAAGAGGTGAAAGGAAAAGGGAAGGGTTTACGGTTTGGGGTGCTCGCGGCCGCAGGGGATTCGGGTGGGTTGGTTTGGGTCTAACACTTGGTCCTCAAGTTTCGATTAACTACTTGAGTCGCAAGGAAGTGAGGCCGGCTCGTGTCGCGGCTCGGTTCGATTCGTCAATAATTTTAACATATATATTTTATAACTAAAAACAAATCACGAAATCGAGAATCACATAATAATTCACCAACTTATAAACGTTTAATACACATAGCACGTAATTCATTTGACAAGTTCACGAAATTATCGTAATTATTTCGAGCGTGCAATTTAAGTCTCCGAATCAATTTAACGTAGGAACGAATAACCGTGAAGTAGTGCATTTAAGATATCTAAAAAACCGGGATGTCACAATTTGGTCCAATTTCTGCATTACAACGTCTTAAAAGTTGTAGTTGTACATTACCCATCGTAAGAGGTGTGCTAATCAACCTCCCCAAAGAAAAAGATACATAAAACGATCAAAAATAAGCGTAGAAATAACTAAATCGCATAGTGAAAACTTTCAGTCACACAGAGTCAATAGTGTGACTTGTGCGAATGAGAAACCCTTACATACTCTCTGAAGATCGTTCGTACGAGTTATGTCTCGCACGAATGAGTCTTTATCACTCATACGAGTCAGTATTTCACTCGTACAAGTCAGTTCTTCGTACTTTGATTTTTCCTTTTTTTCTTTTTGTGAAATTTTATCTGTTTTTATAACCCACTCAGTTATCCGAGTCGAAATTAATGACCTCGGTTAACCGGTTTGCCTACCAAGTCCAAGTTAATGACCTTTGTTGACCATTTTTGACCAAAACATATTTTTTCTAAATTTTAAAGTTTCAAATTAATGAACTTTTTGACCTTTCAGGATATTTTATTTTCTGATTAGCTCCTAGGCCATGATCTTCAGCTTTCCTCTAGCAGTTGTCGCTTTGACTTGGAATAACGGTATTTTCATCATCAGTAGACTAAAATCTAAGATAGATTGCCTAAAATAATCTAAAAATCTTTTTAGGATTTTTCTGAAAAGAAAAACAACTAAAGATGTATTTACATACAAATTTTTGTGAGTTTTGTGTTTAGAGGATCACATCAGATTTTTTAGATAAATCACAAGTAACGTTGATCTTGGTAGTAACTTAAAAAGATTTACCTAGATTGTCAATATGCTTATCTACATAAACTTCTACACGTTTCTCAGTTGTTTCAATATATGTTAGGTAATATTAAGGAACATGAAGTAACTGCGTTTCCCACTTCAGAATATACTCCCGCATCGAGATTCACAAATTTCATTTCACAGGTGAATACATATAAATGAGATCTGTAAATGGGGTGATTGGGAGACCTTGAAGCTCAGGTTAGTATTTCTTTACAGAGAAAGAGATGAAGGCTCGACTTGAGGTGGTGTTCCATTAAGAAATCTTTTGAACTGCAGATGTCGTAAATGTTTATGACATACTCATTCTTTTGTGCAGCTTTTGGAGGTGAATAATGCATAAAGTATTATAAAAGTTCTTGGTCATTGACGACGCAAAATCAGTAGAACTCGGATAATACCCCAGATATCGATTATAAAGACCTTGTATCACAGAATCTGGCATTCTCTCAAACGGTATTTCGGAGTACTAATTCCACAATTTACTCAGTTTTTCTTTTAGGTTTATATGTTGAAGAACAATTTACTGAATGAGTGAAGCCTATTGACACATCATCAGTAAGATCTGTTTAATTACCCATTTAAACATTCCATATCTTTAGCATACTGTGATAATTTTCTGATGTGATCTCCTCTTTTTTTCACAAAAAACTCTTTTTATCCTTTTTAATGTTTTTGTATTTTTAACAAATTATCTCCCCCTAAAATCAAAAACATATTTTTGGTTTTTAATTTTGAAGAAAATATAACATGTCATACCTATGAGAATCACGTTAAGTCCTCGTCATCCTCAAATTCAACCTCATGTATATCCCGGGATGTCAGATTTCTTAAACAATTTTATTTTAAAAGATTTTTAAATCTTGATCGATCAAATGCTTTGGTGTAAAAATCTGCTTTTTGGTCATTTGTGTGGATTTTTTAATTCTAAACAACTTTTTCTTGTAGCAATAAAAAAATAAAGTGTTGTCGAATTTCTATATGTTTAGTGCGTGAGTGTTCAAAAGGGTTTTTGGTGATATCAATAGCCACCTTGTTATCTACAAAAAATGGCGTATCAAGAAATTGCAGTCCATAGTCTCTCTCTACTGTTGTATCCAGAGTATATGGGAACAATAGCTGGATGCGGAAACGTATTCAGCCTCACATGTAGAGAGAGTGACCGCGATCTGTTTCTTGCGTTGCCATATTACCAAACGAGTTCCAAAGAACTAGCAACCAGCCATAGTAGATTTGGCATTAAGCTTGCAGCATCCGAAATCAGAATCTGAGTAACCCGCAAGTTTGAAGTCGTCATGTCGAGGATACCACAAGCCGGTACGCGGACATCCTTTCAAGTATCGCATGATTTGTTTGATGGCTAACAAGTGGGAATCTCTTGGATTGGACTGATAACGGGCGCATAGGCATGTTGGATACATGATATCAGGTCTCGAAGCTGTGAGATACATCAAGGATCCGATCATGGAGCGATATAATGTTTCATCGACTTTGACTCCATGAGTTTCTAGACAATGCCGTGGTTTGGAGCTAATGGAGTTGATGCTGGTGTTGTTCCTGACATGTCAAATTTCTCTAACACGTCATGAACATACTTCATATGATGAATAAAGATACCATCAGGCAATTGCTCAACCTGAAGTCCTAAGAAGAACTTCATCTCCCCCATAGCACTCATTTCAAATTTCTTCTTCTTGATTTCTTCAAAGTCTTTGAAGAGCTTATCATTTGTCGATCCAAAGATGATATCATCCACATAAATTTGTACCAAAATCAGATGTCCATCTACTTCCTTTGTGAAGAGGGTTAGTCTACAGTTTCTCTGAGAAAGCCGTTGTCTAGAAGATGTCTTGAAAGCATTTCATGCAAGCTCTCGGGACTTGGTGTAGACCATATAATGCCTTATTCAGAAGGCAGACTTTATATTTGTGTATTGGATCAACAAACCCCGGTGGTTGGCCGCCATACACCTCCTGTTTAACTTTGCCGTAAATGAAAGAAGATTTAACATCCAATTGGTACACCTTGAATCCTATCCAAGAAGAAAAGGCGAAGAATATGCGAATAGCTTCAAGACGAGCGATAGGGGCACAGACTTCATTGTAGTCTATCCCTTCTTGCTGGTGAAACACTAGACCACGAGCCGAGCTTTGTTTCTTACCACAATACCTCTGCCATCTCTCTGGTAAGATAGTGTCCTTGGAATTACTTCACTCGAAACATCTACTTGACTCTGCAAATTCATGACAACTTTATCAGCAACTGGTGTAGAAGATGTAGCTTCATTCCTGACATTAGATTGATCAGCCTGAGTATTCAGAAAGCTTTCAATATGCTCAGATCCTTCATCGGAACTGGTTCCTCATTTATCAAAAGTTGGTTCATGATCAGAGTCGGCATTAATCGATTGATGGGCAGATGATTCAGCAGTGTTCAAGATAGGTACAGATACTGATTCCTGCAGAGTATTGCTCGGACCTACATTAGAAGTGTTAGAGACAGGAAGTGACGAGGAAATCACCAACGGTCTAGAAAATTGCTCTTGATTGGAGATTGATGATGTTGAAAGAGCATAACAAGTTCTTCTTCTGATGGTACTTCAGGTAGGTCAAATGAATTCCACAAACCTTCGTAGTTAAACAACCATGGATCCCCAGGTTTCAGCGTAGGCGTAGTATATCTTTGACAATCAACATGCTGTGCCAGAATGACTTGGTTAAGACTCGGAAAAAAGAGTCGCTTTTGTGGCTAGCATACTGACGAAAAATCCTTCCAAGGATTTGGCTCTAAAGTTACCGTCCAGGTCTAGAATAGTACACGATGATCCAAAAGGCTCAAAAAATGCGAGGTTCAGCTTCTGATGGTTTAGTAGCTCAAAACAGGTCTTCTTGTGAGGCTTGACTGTCAACACACGGTTGAGGATGTAACACGCAGATGTGACTGCTTCTCTCCAGAAACTTATTGGAAGTTTTGAATCAGCCAGCATTGTTCTGGCAGTCTCGATTAGTGTGCGATTCTTACGTTCAGCTACTCCATTTTGTTGAGGAGTATAGGGAGTGCTGAATTCATGAAGAATCCCTTTTTCATTTAAGAATTCGAGCATCCTCTTGTTCTTGAACTCAGTACCATTGTCACTGCGGATTCTCTTGATAGGCAAGTGATACAGGTTTTCAAGTTTCCTAAAGAGAATGATAAGACTTACAAACATTTCATCTTTACTCTCTAAGAAGAAAACCCATGAGAATCTTGAAAATCATCTATCACGACCAGGCAATTTAGATTTCCAGAAATGCTTCTCACATTACCGGCCCAAAAAGATCCATATGAAGCCTTTCTAGTGGTAGCTTGATAGAATTAAGCAACTTTCTTGGGTGTAATTTCTTATGTTGTTTCCCCTTCTTACAGCTCAGACAATCATCAGAAAAATGAAAATTCTTCAGATTAACACCCTCCACTAGGTCGTTGTGCATCAAATAGGTCATCTTTCACAGGTGTATGTGCCCCATATTCCGATGCCATAAGATTGACTCCTTCTCAGTAGCTTTAGAAACAAAGCATTGAACCTTCTTTGACGTAGTGCATGCATCACTCATGTCTAGGACATACAGATCATTTTATCGTGGAACGCGCATGAGGATCCACTCCTCAGGAATTTTGAATCCTGGCTTGAGAATTAAGCATTCTTTATCATTGCAGTGAGTTATGATTTTTTTATCACAAATTTGCGAAATGCTCAGTAGATTGTTCTCAAGCTTAGCTTTGTAGTTCACCTTGGCTAAAGAAACCACTCCATTCGTAAGAATACCTTCTCCCACAATTCTTCCATCCTGAGTCCCAGCAAAACCAAAGTAACCTCCCCGGATAGCTTTGACATCATGCAACAATGCAAGCATCCCAGTCATGTGTCGGGAAGCCCCACTGTCCATAATCCATTTTGACATGATCGATCTTAGGAGCCCCTACACGCATGAGGAAGAAACTATTAAAAACAAAGAAACCAAAGCTTGCTTGGTCTTGGGTGGGTTTGGAATATAAACTTTGGAACTTTGTATTTGACACTTTGTTTGATCTCTGTTTTGGCTGTAACAGGTGGTTTCAGTTCTACTGAAGATGGTTTTACTTTTGGTACCCAGGTTTGTGTTTTCAAAATTGCCCTTTTAGAATAAAACTTTGAATCCTTTTGACGATTCTTGGTGGAAGTTTCACCAATTTCAAATTTCAAATTTTTTTTAATCGTTGATTTTACCTATTTATTGGATTCCTTGTTTCTTTTAAGAATTTGTTTTCGTACAAACATGGGTGCTTTTTGTTTCTCACCTATTGTAGATCTATTGGAGTTAGAAACAGGTTTTGGATTTCTTTGAGAACATTGTCGTGCGATATGCCCAACAACGTTACACTTGTAGCACTGCCTATTATCTTTTCTAACAGAGGAATCCAAATCCCGTTTTCTACTCTCTTTTTCCTTCTTGAATTCATCATTGGATTGTTTACCAATGACCTCTTTTTCTTTTTTAGGGGTTGTCCCGTAGACAAAATCTACTTTCTTAGCCAAGATTAATTTTTGAAACTTGTTGTTCGTTCTTTGCTTTTGAAAACCCAACCTTACTCTCCTGTTTTCAGGATAGTCTCTGTTCCTCTGATGGTAGGGTTTGTTGACACATTTTAATTTTGGAATAAAATTATGCATCTTGTTTTTCTAAATCAGAATGGCTCACCTCACCAAGCTTGAACAACTTATCAACTCGATCTAGATTGACATTCTGAATTGGGAAATACTCATCGGAATATAGTTTATCATATCCGTGCATTTTGTATAGGATGACATTTGGATCATTGTTTAAACTATCTTCTGATGATTCACCATCCATTTCAGATTTATCAGACTCATTCTCCAGAACTTTTTCAACCACAGTTTTAACCACATCAGAGTCACATTCTTTTTCCAGTTTGGTGTATGTTACATAAATGTTCACATGCAACTCCTTTGTCTTTTCAGTTTTCAATTTAAATTGAGCGCCTTTTCCACCCACGGTGGTTTTTTTCATAACTATTCCACATGGGTGGTGGAACACGATCGTAACTTGCACCTTCGGAAAAATGTGATCAATGACGTATGAACTGGTAGAATAACTGATTGACAACTTGTTAACCCGTTCTGTTTCAATTTTCATTTTTTCAAGTTCACTTTTTACCTCGGCAATTGTATTTAAATGAATATTAATGCCATTTGTTTGTCCATTATAGTCGCCTTGAGCATTGAAAGTGTCCTGTCATTTTTCTTGATCACCTTTTCAAATTGTTTAATTGTTTTGCTTAATTTGTCATAAACTTCTTTTGTTGAATTATAATTACATGACAAATTATATGTATGACATTTCAGCTGCTTGTACGGAGTTTCTTTTTCAACACACTCAATGCATGACTCTTTGCTCTTCATGCAAGCTGTTTCTTTCATCGACTCATTTTTTGCATCAATCCTCTGTTCTACTTCATGATTCTTCTCTTCTTCACGAGGCGATTAATGGCTGGAATCAAAATAACCTACAAAAGTTTTAAGAATGTCATTATGCAAGAGATGTTTAAATGCACTATTTAACAATTCCTCTTCTTCTGACGATGTGTTGTAATATTTTTCAGGAGCTTCGTCAAAAGATGCCATTGCATATTCTTCAGTTTCTTCAAGTTCTTCAATGATTTCTGCTACCAATGCAAAACTTTCATTCTTCGTGATGTACTTGTTCCAGTTGAAACCTTCATCCTCTTGAGTCACGACGAGTGCTTTGTCTTTGGAGTTTGACGGTCCATCTTCAATCTGCATCATTCTTGTTTTGGGTTGAGGTCGATGATATATGGGTTTCTTGTAATAATCATCAGCAAAAGGGTTTTGATTGCCCTTGACCTCTCTATTTGGACATTCTCTTTTGAAATGCCCCTTCTCTCGGCATTTGAAGCATGTAACTTTGGACAAGCCTAGTTTCCCATCAAGTCCACCCAAATTATGTTTTTCGGTAATCTCCATGAAACGTTGAGCTCTTTTGAAAATTGAATCCATACACCATTTAATGTCAATCAATCCATTTCAACCGGATCAATCTGATAGTAATCTTCTTTCGTCATCTCTGGATTCCTAATTCTTCCTGCTACCAAACTTTTGTACTATTCAAGTACCGAGGCAAGTAGAGACATGTGCTGCTCTGCGGTTTTTTCGTTGAAGTCTTGTGCATTTTGGCGATTAACAACAATATTGCATTATAGAACCCGTTGATTGGGTTTAGATTGATTGTTCTGGCTGTTCTGTGAATTGCTTGAACTATGGGATGATTGTGGGCCTGGAGGCGTATTTGGTTTAACAGAAGTAAAAGATTGAAATCCACTGGTTTGACTTGACTGTGGACTTGGTGTGTTGAAGGCACTGAAGGCTGTTTAAATTTTTGGACTCTGTATATGCGCAGCAAGACTACCCTTGTAATATAGATTTACATCTTGTTGTATCTAGGTGCCTTTTCTTTTTTCCATTTTTTGCATCTCGAGCTCATGCCCTTCCAATCTTTCAATAAATTTTTGTAATGAGAAATTACCATACTCTGTGCTATTATTGAGAATAGTCAAGTATGTAGACCATTCTCCTTGAGGTAGTGAATCTGCCAACTTATCGACCAAGTGACAGTACCATTCAATCAATTGTTTCACCGTCTCTCCAATATATCGAATTCTGTACATAGTAACGCTCTCTTTACCTTTCGAAGTTGTGCGCTTCCTAGGAATTTTAACCGTAAAGCATTCCATAAAGACTGAGCATCATCATCATCATCATCATGCTATAGAAGTGCCAAGATATCTTCTTTGATGGCTCGCTGCAAGATATTCATCATCTTCTTCTCGTTAATGAACTTTTCTTTTTGAACTCTGAGAGTTGAGCTAACATTTTTTCAAGACCATTCTCTCCAATCGGAGCCTGGTATTTCGATTCAATGGCAAACCAGCAGGTGAAGTGATTAGCTTGAACCCAATTCATAAATCTTTCACTCCAGCTATCACAGTCTTCAAGATTCATAAGCTTTGGAGGCTTTGTCATTGTGCCCATTTCGTTTTCAAGATTTATATTCTGAGCTGCGGTTGTCGTAACTGCTGAAGCGGCAAATGCATTGTAAATTCTTCTTCCATTTTTCTACAAAATTTCAAAAACACACTTTCGAAAAACACTGATTAGAATGACAAAAGATATGAAATTTAAGAAAAATTTCTTAAAGTGTTCTTCGTGCGAATGACCAGCTTTTTGTATGATTCAAATGGTTCGTACGAGTAAGATAATCGTGCGAATCAAGGATTTGTGCGAGCGAGATGCTCGTGCGAATGGAAGGGTTACTCGTGCGAGTGACTACTTCGTGCAATTCACTTACTCATGTGAACGACAATTTTGTAACTTGTAGATTTTAAGAAAAATTGTTTACTTGTTCGTACGAGTGTCTAATTCGACTAATGGCCATTCGTACGAGTTGTCCCTCTACTCGTACGGTTCAGCTCATGTCAACAAACAGATGATTTTTGCAATTTTCGACATGATTTAGTTTGATTTTAGATCTGAAAGTTTCATGGATTAGTTAGAATTACTAAAATCGTAGTCTAATTCGTCCATGAATCCGTCTAAATATGAGATCTATGTGAAAAAAGAATAGATGTAGAAAAACTTCAATGGTTGAATCTGGATCTTCAACTGATGAAAATGTTGGTTGTCTACAAAAACATGATGTTTGTCCTCAAATCAGGCCTCAAGGCTCTGATACCACTTGTGAGAGGGGATCGGCTCTCCTCTTATGAGCACTGGACTGATCTGACTTAGCTAACAGAAGCAGAATTCATTGTTAGTGAGTTGGAAAAACAAACAAGAAAGATATGCTGCTTAAACGCCTTGATTCGTATCAATACACGTGAAGGTTACAGACGATTAAACACTTTGACAGGGCTTCGCCGTAGTTACACACCAATAGATCTCTAACACAACACTCAAGCTCCTCTATTTATAGGTCAACATGACTCGCACTGAAGAGAGATATGTTTGACTCGTGCGAGTGGTACCTCGTACGAGTGACAAGGTGTCACTCGTACAAGCCACTAAGCGCACTCCTACGAGCCACTATCTAATCATATAAATCATATATAAACATACAGTATTTGACATTCTAAGTCCTATATACATAACTGACATATCCTACACGTAGGCGATAGACATTACACACCAACAAGAATGGAGTAACTGAAAGGAAAAACAGGACGTTGATTGAAGCCGCTAGGACTATGCTTTCTGATTCAAAGCTTCCAATTCTTTTCTGGGGAGTAGTTGTTAAAACAGATTGTTATGTCCTAAACAAAGTTTTGACGGTTAAACGGTTTAGCAAAACATGTCACAAACTATTGTTTAACCGAAAACAAAACTTTAAAGGCTTGAACCATTTGGATTACCCTGCACCAGTGTGCAAAATCAAAATAAGCAAAAATTCGGTGAGGTAGCTGACGAGGGATACTTTCGGGGTTATATGCCTGGAACACCGAAAAAAGGGTTTTTCCTCAAAAACTAGTAAAATTGAGGTTGTGTTTAATATGGAAATCACTAGTTATACATCTCAACAATCAACGCGTGGTCCTACTATAATTATGATAGCATTTTAAATTATTTAATATTTCTGATTTTTCGATTGCAGATGAATCTCAAGTGATTCAAACTGTGATCAATGATGATAAAGAGGGTGACTTCATGCCTAGATCGAGTATATCAATGACAGATGCTCCAGAAACTTCCTCCAGTACAGCTCCACAGGATTCAAGTGATAGTGAGTCTAAACTTATTCAGGGGGAGGATTTTACTAATGCGTTTGCTAATAAGAACATTCAGGGGAGATTGGATCTAATATGGGAGATAATTTAGTTGTTGACACCATTGCTACTACACGCGCTAACAGAGATCATCCAGTTGAGAACATCATAGGTGATGTTGCTGCAGGTGTTCAGACAAGAAGAGGTGTGAACGAATGGTCCTGTTTATTTACTTCGATTCAGAAGACTGGGATGATACATGAGTGTTTGTATAGCTGCTTTATTTCCCTAAGAGGAGCCGAAGAATGTTCACATGGCTCTAAAATATAATTGTTGGGTTGAAGCTATGCAAGAGGAACTAGCTCAGTTTACGAAGTTGAAGGTTTAGGAGCTAGTTGACTTACCTGAAGGAGAGAAGGAATAGGCACCAAGCGGGTGTTTAAGTGCAAGAAAGATGACTGAGGGATCGTGACAAGGAATAAGGCTCGACTAGTGGTGAAAGCGTTCAATCAGCAAGAGGGGATTGATTACAATAAAGTATTTGTACCAGTAGCAAGGTTTGAAGCAATCCGTTTGTTTCTAGCTTTTGCTTCATTTAAGGGCTTCAAAGTTTACCAACTTGACGTGAAGAGTGTGTTTCTTTAGGGGAAAGTCTAAGAAGTGGTGTATGTCTCATAACCAGATGGGTTTACTGATCCAGATTATCCAGATCGAGTCTATCGACTTATGAGGCATTGTATAGATTGCATCAGGCACCTACGGCGTGGTATGAGACACTGTCCGCACATTTGTTAAAGAATGGTTTTGAAAGAGATCAGTTTGACAGTACACTTTTCATTAAAAGAAACAGGGGAGGCTTTCTGCTGGTACAGGTATACGTAGATGATATTATTTTTGGGTCATCTGATGAGAACATGTGTCATGATTTCGAGGAGGTAATGAAGAGCAAGTTCGAAATGAGTGCGATGGGTGAACTGTCTTGCTTTCTTGTTTTGCAAGTTGAACCGAAGAAGGATGGGATGTTTATACATCATATGAAGTATGTGTATGACATTTTTTTCGTTTCAAAATGGAGGATTTCGCTACTTTCAACACACCTATTTGCGAGAATCACAATCTTGGTCCAGATCATGAGAGTGTGGAGGATGTTGATCCAACTCAATACAGGGCAATGATTGGTACTCTAATGTATTTGACTGCTTCAAGACCAGACATCATGTTCGCAGTATGTCTTTGTGCCAGATATCAAGCAAATCCAAAATAATCACATATGAAAGCGGTGAATCGGATTCTTCGTTACTTGAAGGGGAAACTAAACATTGGTTATGTTATCCAGCTGCTAGTGATTTGAAGTTTGTTGCTTTCACTGATTCGGACTTTGGAGGATGCAAATCAACACGAAAGTCTACCACAGGTGGTTGTCAGTTCTTATGAGGGAGGATCGTGTCATGGCAATGCAAGAAGTAGTCTTGCGTGTCTACCTCTACTTGTGAAGCTGAATATATTGTTACAGGTAGCTGTTTCTCTCAGGTTCTCTGGATACAACAACAGATGCGCGATTACGGTTTGAATTTCACTCGTACTCCTATTATCACAGACAATAATGCCACTATTTCAATAAAAAACAATCCCGTAAAACATAGTCGCACAAAACATATTGACATTCGTCATCATTTTATACGGGATTGTGCTGAAAAGAAATTGATTGAATTGCATAGAGCCAACACACTAGATAACCTTGCAAATCTTTACACAAAAGCATTTGATAGGGCTCATTTTTAACATTTAGTCGAACTCAACGGGATGAGGAATCCTGAATAACCAGTTTTCCATAAGAATTTTGTAAATAATTTACAGTTTTTCATAAATCAAAGCATAAAAAAATAAATAGAAAATCAAAATGAGTTTTCATTGTGTGGGAAAAAAGAAATAATAGTACATCAGCAGGTTAGACTGTCATACTGAAATTAAAATAAAATTGCTTAAGTGTGATAGCAGCTTCATCATATGATGTACCAGTAGGCAAAAAGCATGCAATAATCAACTTACCTTGGTGATATAAATATAATGAACTGTGTATGAGTGGGTAACATATCAGTGTCATATGGTTTTATAACCTTAAATCTTGCGTTGATAGATTGCAAAATCTGAGGTTTTAGGTCTTTGTATCGTTATTTCATCTGGGGTATCAGGGTTGTCCTTCTGCTGCAACGAGATATATGTTGACCTAGGCACAACCAGGATATCTTAAAAGAGCTAAATGCCAAATCCCAGAAATTGAAGAAGCTCTCCTAGAGAGTCATTCAAATGTGCAAAATGCATAAATCGTACAAAAATTTGGTATTTGCCCTAACCCTCGTTGGATATTGGTCTCTTTGCTGTACGGAAGTACTGACATGATCACAAATTTTCTAACGTTGTAAATCAAAAAGGATGAATTTCGGTATACTCACCTACAACGAGGAATCTTTGTGAATACCTTGATCATGGGGGTATGTCCTGAAGTAGGACACACTAGTATATCAGTATAAAATTATCTTAGCATATCACTAGGAATGGTACTTGAAATGTTCATGTATTTTGTTTAAGTGGATAAACAATACTTGTAATCATCTTGAACTACTTTTCATGAAAAATACATATAGAATTATCTAATAGTGTGAAAACAGTTTGATATTGCTGATACGATCTTCTTACTGGTGATTCTCACAAAAATAGAGTGTGTTTTATTTCGTTATTTATTTGCTTTCAGAAAATATAAAAATATAAAAATTTTGTTTTTTTTTTTGAAAATTCTTAGCGTATAGAATATGGTTGTTCATGGAGGGGTTGTTACCGATGGGGGGAGACGGTGTTAGAAGATGAATTCAAAATTTTAACATCTTGCAGGTTTAGTGTGCTTAAATCTTTGAGTATGTGGTTTGAGTTAGAAATTGCCTAATCTGTGATACAGTTTTACTATCTCTTGAATAATAATAATTTATTAACTTGTGTTGAAAAATTCTTATGGTTTCTCGAGATGTTTGTTTTATAGTATACAGATTGTAGCGGTGTGTTCCTAAGAAGTTTAGTGAAGAGGAGTTTGCATGCATGCATGGTAGAACCTCCTTTCTACATTGCAGACAAAGTTGAAGAGTTTGAAGATTGCTATGCAAGTACTAAACTAGAATTTACTTGAACGCTAACGATTTAGAAGATTTTGTGATTGGATGCATCAGCTTAGGGGGTGTCTGTTGCTAAGAGAAGCTATTAAAGCTGAAGCTATCCAAAGACCAAAGATGTTGAAGATTGCAACATGACTAAAGACAAAGTTGTTTAATGAAGCTATTGTCAAGGGGGAGTTTGTTGGTGCATATTTGTGACAACAGCTTAGATTTGGTCTTTGGATATCTTGTAATTAGTAAAACGATAAATAGTTAGCGTGTTTAGTTTTGTAATAGTTAGTGGTAGGCAAATTGGGCCTATGCCAATTTGCAGCCCATGTGGTGAAACCCTAGCCCAGTTGCACACCTGTCTCTATATAAAGAGAGTTTTGCATTAGGGTTAAGGTTGCTTAGTTAATCACTTCAGAGAGAGTTGAGAGAGAATTCATGAGATCTAGATTGATTGTCAATAAATATCGGGTTTATTGTGATTGCTGTTCACACTCGTATTTCTGTGATAATCTGATCAAGAGGATTCCACACTCTATATTGGATAGGCGATTCTGCAAAGATCCATACGGATTAGGGGACCTACACAAGTGCGAATGAAAACAGCACAGAAGTGTCACTTTGTATGAAGTCAATAGCTCAGTTTGCACCAATTGAGAGTCTGGGAGCTGGCGGTTCTAGACGGAAGTTCGGCAAGATATTACTAGTTCGGTAGAATGTTATTAAGAAAGGAGTAGAAGCAGTGGAAGTCATAAGTTTCATTCATATCAAAAGAGTGTACATCTTGTCAACCTGGCGAAATCTTGGAGAAATTTCGCCATCGTTTCCCCTATGGGAACTCCAAAACTTATCTAAACATGAACACACAACACCTATATATAAACCTCCTCAGCTCATGCAAACTGAGCTATTGACTTAATATGACGTGAGTTAACCTCGTACGAAGTGCTTCCTCTTGGTACGAAGTGACCACTTCATACGAAGTGACACTTCTGAACCATCCTCATTGCACTTGAGATGTGAGTTCATATCTAATCTAAACAACATTCAACACACTTTCTATCTAGCCTATTCGTATAGTGACGGAGATAAGATGCACCAACAACGATGAAGAAGAGCATTTAGATGGATATGTTGCAATGAGAAGTAAATGGTATGTAAAGGAAGATGAAAAAAAGAAGAAACAAGCAGCAAAGAGAAAACGAGCACAGAAGAATGCTGCAACGATGCTGGTTAATGAAAGTTCTAACGAACAAGTGCCCAAAAAAGTTGAAACTCAAGTATCCTCTGCTACTTCAGATCATGAAAAGCCTGAGAAGAGCACAGTAGATACGGCTGAAATTGCTAGGGATATCGAAAAGCAAGCATCTTAGGGTGGAAACGAAATTGATTTTGAGGAAACCGAAATTGCTAGTGACGAGGATGTTGCATCTTGAGTGGCACCTCGAACTTTTGATCCTAGAGCAGCTGTAGAAAATGTGCTTCAAAAAGAATGAAAGGATCTAATGTTGATGATGATGAACCTTATGTGCCACCAAAGAAACTAAAAAGAGTTAAGAGCAAGGCAACTGAAATAACAATGAAAAAGACAAGGTGTCCATTGGTGAAGAAAGCAAGATGAAAATATTTGAAATTTTCAAAATAAATGACTACTGGGGCTGATTCAGTAGTTCAAGAAAATGAGATACCTACGATTGAAGTTGAAATTGAAAAAGTTATCACAATCGAAACTCCACCGACTACGTCACAACAACCACCGTCACCACAAAGGCAACCATCACCACCAAAACCATCATCTCCACCAAAGCAACCACAATCAACACCACAATCTTCACAATGACGAAAACTTCATCCTACAGGTCCTACTGATAGAGAAACAGGTCATATCTTAGATAATAATTCCGTGTTTCAAAACATATAGTCGATGGGAACAATGGATTTTGATTTTCTTGATGGAGCCATTGATAAAAAGATAAAACAGTTGGAAAACAAAATTAAGCTATGGAAGCTGATCGAAAACATATGGAAGAAGTATTAGTAAGCCAAGTGTCAAATAATGAAAGAATTCTCAAAAGACTAAGTGATATTGGAAGTTGAAAAGATGGTTAAAGATAGAAAGTTAGATATGTTTCAAAAGGTGCTGGAAAAGAAGCTGGGAATAGACTTTGAGGCTGAATATAATTTGTTGATGCACTTTATATTTGTCACCATGCAAATAGGTTAGATAAAGCGTGTGTTGAATATTGTATAGATTAGATACGAACATACAGCCGAAGTACGGACGTGAGAGGTGCATTATGTCACTTGGTACAAAGGGGACACTTCGTACGAAGAGAACTCACTTCGTACGAGTTGGTCATGTCTATATATATGTGTTGTGTGCTCATTGTTTCGTAAGTTTTGGAAGTTCCTAGAGGGGAAACGCTGACGAAATCTCTCCAGGGATTCCACCAGCTAGACTAGATGTATACTCTTCCGGTATGAATGTATGAGTACTTCCGCTGATTCTGTTTCTCCTCCTTTCTTAATAATGTTCTACTGAATCGGTACTGTCATACGCTCAAACTTCTGTCTAGAACCACAGTCACCGGGATCTACATAATCAAATTAAAATTGATGAATCTAGAGAAAGGGCTGCTGAATGGGGACGAAAAGCTGAAGCTGAAGTTACTAAAGCAGACAAAGGTAAAGGGAAGGTTGATGCAATTGTAGAGATTATCACACAACCTGATCCTGAACCTTAATTTGAAAAATGTTTTGAAACTGCGATAGAGATAGAGGGTGAAGAGATAGATATTACAAAGTTTACGATGATTGGTCATGTGAAATATGTGCTTTATCATTCTGAAAAGAAGAAAGAACAGGAGAAAGAACCAGATAAAGAGGTTGAGAACGAGGTTGATGACAAAGAAGATGAAGAAGATTTGGATGTTAATGGTGATAATCATGGTGATGATGATGATAACACACAGGGAGGTACAAGATTGGTGGTTTATGAAGCAAAGTTTACTGATAATTTTATTATGATGTGTTCTTAAACGACAATATAAATCAGAAAGATTATTCTCACCGAGAGGGGTAGAAAGGTGATTCTCTCCATGATGAAGAGTACTTAGGAATCTTCACAGACGTTATCCCACTAATGGTTGTTCCTACAATACAACATAGAATTATATATCTGGAGCACGGGGTTGAAAATAAGAGTTTGTACATGATGGGTATTGATGAAAGCTCGTTTGGGTTTGATTTTGAAGAAGAGCTAAATAGCATCAACATTGCAAAGCCTGATGACTATGTTTATAGATATGTTGTAGATGCTGATGACCTTGATTATGTTGTAGTGGAGGATGATTCTATGATGAAATCGTTAAATATTCTGGTGAAGGTAAAGATGACTTCCCAACATTCAAAGAGATGTTCATCGAAGAGACGAATGACTTGTTGAAGCGAAATATCGAGGAGACAGTGAAACATGGAAAGTCATAGAGGCTCCGAACGTTTAGTTTAAAGAGTTACTAAAAGAAAGAAAGTTTCAACGACCGCTAGCTTTCATAACACGTAATCAAGACAAATCTTTGGGCGACATAATCAGCTGGGGATGGTTTCAAGAATTGAACGTGTTTGCGATTTAATGAGAGTGGGGACGTGTAGGAGCTATGCAAACAAGACACAATTTTCCAAACTGGAAGCCACATTATCAAAAGAAGATTATCAAGATCGATCTAGTGACTAAAGAATGGTATGTGACACTAATAGTAAAACCACCACGAGCTATGAAGAATATGCCACTGATGAAAGTTGAACAGGATTTCAGTGAACATTTTAAATGGTGGCAGTATGATTCATTGACAGGTGAAGCTGTGATAGTATTGAAAGAAAATGGCATATGAAGACCAATACGGGTTCTAGATCCTATGTGGTTAGTGAATTTGGCTGAGAATGTATGTTTTACAACAAGATATGTTATCAAGAGCAGGAGAAGGTAAAAGCGATGTAGTATCAAGCTGTCATAATTGTCTACTATGCTCATGATATAAATTCTAGGAAGATGTGGAATCGAAATGGAGAGAGTTGGAATGAAAGGAGCTCTATAATGAAGCTAGAAAAGAAGAAAGACTTGATGCAAAGATAAAGAAAGCTTCGATTTCAAGGTTCAAGTTTATGAAGTGGGCTCCTCCAACTGATCAAACATCAATTCTGAGTGAAGAGACATGAAAGCCAAAAAGAATTTCTTTGGACGTTAAAGATAAATTTATGAAGTTTTTGAAGACTAAAGACCGATCGAGACTATGGCAACATCCAAGGGGGAGTTTGTTGTTACACATGTCTTCTACCTATGTCTACGAGTCGTGCCCGAGTCTGTAATAGGTCAAACTGTTAGATTTATTATGTATGTATGTATGTTACTTTGTACAAAGGTGTTACTTGGTACGAAGGTGTTACTTTGTACGATGGTAGTTCAAGTTTACTTCGTACCAAGGTGTCAAATGTTAGTTCGTATGAAGGTGCTAGGCTTTGTCCCACGTAGTAGCTAGTACTATTAATAGGTGTGTGGTCATTGAGTCTGTAATATAGTTTTGTGGATGAGACGGCGAAGCTTTGTCCAATTATTTCTAGATTGTAAACCTTTACGATATTAATGAAATAGTGAATTAAAGTAATCTTGTTATATTTGTCACCTAAACTAAAACGGAATCCCCACGTTATGGACTAGTTTACACAGATTAGACCATAGCTTAGCGTTGGAAAGAAAATCCTAACACTATGATCACAAACTAATGAATACAGATCCTACGCATCCCTAGACAATCTGAAGTCGGAACCACAAGAATACTTTAGCACCTTTTCCAATCTGAATTTCCTAAAATGTGTAATATTTGAAAAATTTTATTCCCCCTCATATTTTGCAAATTCTGACATCTCTAAACTCTTCACTGAATTCCCCCACAAACTTGGCAAATTCAGATTTCTATATTCACTGAAAAACTCAAATATGACATTTTGTTCCACAAAATTCAGTTTTCCATCAAAAGCGGATTTTACGTATTTGCCCATTAATAGTCACTACACCAAATGATAACCATTCTGTATAGTTATCCGTGACTACCCCATTAACTTCATTACTATGTGATCTCATCATCAAAACCATTCTCCAAAATCTCCAAGGGTGTCCCCGAACATCTTGTATTTGACGTTAAAATCTAAAAAATAAATTCAACAACAAATTTTTATCTTTACAATCTTCTCGTTACCACGAAAAAAATGCCTTTTTAGAGCATTTTGACTCATTCACGTGGATGAGAAATGTTCATTCCTACGAATTTCTCCTTCATACGGATTATTGAATGATTTTTGGAACGAATGATGCTGGGTTCATGCGAACGAGAGTCTTTCATGTGGATGAAAGCTACTTCGTGCAGATGAAAGATCCTTCGTGTGAATGACTGACTGGTTCGTGCGGATGACCATGATTTTTCAAACGAATAAAGCTCATTCGTGCCAATAACTGAGTCCTTGACATGAACCATGGTTTCGTCCGTTCGAACACTGCTAATTCAATTTTTTCATCCAAAATCTTTATTTCTTCAAATTTCATGATGATTCTTTCACATACTAAGTCGAAAATCATTATTGATCAAACCTATGGTTTAAATTTTACTTTTTATCCATGAGTTGATCGTTAATTTTCTGTTTTACGTCTAAAAATCCATAAAGCTAGTTCGGTAGAAATCTCGTAAGATAGTCATAAGTAGAATGATTCCATTCATACCGAAAGAGCATACATCATTTTACAAGCTGGAGAGAACATCATGCAATCTCCATTTCCTCTAGATTCCAAAACTTATCAATTGTAACACATGACACCTATTTACATACATGAGGATTTGATGAGGATGAACTCATCCGTGTAGATGAACTCATTAATGCGGATGAGTTCTATCCGTGTGAACAAATGCTCGTCCTCACAAAAATGTCAAGTGTTCTAATCTCACTCTTAACTATACAATATTCAAAACACGCTTTATCTAGCCTATTCGCATAGTGGCGAACATACATTATATGCACTAACATTGTTCTCTGTTGCTGTGATCCAAGTATCTGCTTAGCCATACAGACATTTGGTCTTCTTCCTCAGACCTTTGGCTTCAACAGATTTTAGCCTTCAACAAATGTTGTTTCTTCTGGAACAACGGTTCTAAGCCTTGGGCGACATAAAGAGTTACTGAAAGAAAGAAAGTTTCAACGACCGCTAGCTTTCATAACACGTAATCAAGACAAATCATTGGGTGACATAATAAGCTGGGGTTGGTTTCTAGAATTGAACGTGTTTGCGATTTAATGAGAGTGGGGACGTGTAGGAGCTATGCAAACAAGACACAATTTTCCTAACTGGAAGCCACACTATCAAAAGAAGATTATCAAGATCGATCTAGTGACTAAAGAATGGTATGTAACACTAATAGTGAAACGACCACGAGCTATTAAGAATATGCCACTGATGAAAGTTGAACAAGATTTCAGTGAACATTTTAAATGGTGGCAGTATGATTCAGAAACAGGTGAAGCTGTGATAGTATTGAAAGAAAATGGCATATGAAGAGCAATACGAGTTCTAGATCCTATGTGGTTAGTGAATTTGGCTAAGAATGTATGTTTTACAACAAGATATGTTATCAAGAGAAGGAGAAGGTACAAGCGATGCAGTATCAAGCTGTCATGATTGTCTACTATGCTCATGATATAAATTCTAGGAAGATGTGGAATCGAAATGGAGAGAGTTGGAATGAAAGGAGCTCTAGAATGAAGCAAGAAAAGAAGAAAGACTTGATGCAAAGATAAAGAAAGCTTCGATTTCAAGGTTCAAGTTTATGAAGTGGGCTCCTCCAACTGATCAAACATCAATTCTGAGTGAAGAGACATGAAAGTCAAGAAAGAATTTCTTTGGACGTTAAAGATAAAGTTATGAAGTTTTTGAAGACTAAAGACCGATCGAGACGATGGCAACAACCAAGGGGGAGTTTGTTGTTACACATGTCTTCTACCTATGTCTACGAGTCGTCCCCGAGTCTGTAATAGGTCAAACTGTTAGATTTATTATGTATGTATGTATGATACTTCGTACAAAGGTTTTACTTGGTACGAAGGTGTTATTTTGTACGATTGTAGTTCAAGTTTACTTCGTAACAAGGTGTCAAATGTTAGTTCGTACGAAGGTGATAGACTTAGTCCCACATAGTAGCTAGTACTATTAATAGGTGTGTGGTCATTGAGTTTGTAATATAGTTTTGTGGATGAGACGGCGAAGCTTTGTCCAATTATTTCTAGATTGTAAACCTTTATGATATTAATGAAATAGTGAATTAAAAGTAATCTTGTTATATTTGTCACCTAAACTAAAACGGAATCCCCACGTTATGGACTAGTTTACACAGATTAGACCATAGCTTAGCGTTGGAAAGAAAATCCTAACACTATGATCACAAACTAATGAATACAGATCCTACGCATCCCTAGACAATCTGAAGTCGGAACCACAAGAATACTTTAGCACCTTTTCCAATCTGAATTTCCTAAAATGTGTAATATTTGAAATATTTTATTCCCCCTCATATTTTGCAAATTCTGACATCTCTATACTCTTCACTGAATTCCCCCTCTAACTTGGCAAATTCAGTTTTCTCTATTCACTGAAAAACTCAAATATGACATTTTGTTCCACAAAATTCAGTTTTCCATCAAAAGCGGATTTTACGTATTTGCCCATTAATAGTCACTACACCAAATGATAAACATTCTGTATAGTTATCCGTGACTACCCCATTAACTTCACTACTATGTGATCTCATCATCATAACCATTCTCCAAAATCTCCAAGGGTGCCCCGAACATCTTGTATTTGACGTTAAAATCTAAAAATAAATTCAACAACAAATTTTTATCTTTACAATCTTCTCGTTACCATGATAAAAAAATGCCTTTTTAGAGCATTTTAACTCATTCACGTGGATGAGAAATGTTCATTCCTACGAATTTCTCCTTCACACGGATTATTGAATGATTTTTGAAACGAATGATGTTGGGTTCATGCGAACGAGAGTCTTTCATGTGGATGAAAGCTACTTCGTGCAGATGAAAGATCCTTCGTGTGAATGACTGACTAGTTCGTGCGGATGACCATGATTTTTCAAACGAATAAGGCTCATTCGTGCCAATAACTGAGTCCTTGACATGAACCATGGTCTCGTCCGTTCGAACACTGCTAATTCAATTTTTTCATCCAAAATCTTTATTTCTTCAAATTTCATGATGATTCTTTCACATACTAAGTCGAAAAATCATTATTGGTCAAACCTATGGTTTAAATTTTACTTATTATCCATGAGTTAATCGTTAATTTTCTGTTTTACGTCTAAAAATCCATAAAGCTAGTTCGGTAGAAATCTCGTAAGATAGTCATAAGTAGAATGATTCCATTCATACCGAAAGAGCATACATCATTTTACAAGCTGGAGAGAACATCATGCAATCTCCATTTCCTCTAGATTCCAAAACTTATCAATTCTAACACATGACACCTATTTACATACA
Organism: Scalesia atractyloides; assembly: GCA_947069175.1. NCBI lineage: Eukaryota > Viridiplantae > Streptophyta > Magnoliopsida > Asterales > Asteraceae > Scalesia > Scalesia atractyloides. The sequence continues at coordinate 44,216,245 of CAMTDV010000008.1, read as the reverse complement.
TGAGGATTTGATGAGGATGAACTCATCCGTGTAGATGAACTCATTAATGCGGATGAGTTCTATCCGTGTGAACAAATGCTCGTCCACACAAAAATGTCAAGTGTTCTAATCTCACTCTTAACTATACAATATTCAAAACACGCTTTATCTAGCCTATTCGCATAGTGGCGAACATACATTATATGCACTAACATTGTTCTCTGTTGCTGTGATCCAAGTATCTGTTTAGCCATACAGACATTTGGTCTTCTTCCTCAGACCTTTGGCTTCAACAGATTTTAGCCTTCAACAAATGTTGTTTCTTCTTGAACAACGGTTCTAAGCCTTGGGCGACATAAAGAGTTACTGAAAGAAAGAAAGTTTCGACGACCGCTAGCTTTCATAACACGTAATCAAGACAAATCATTGGGCGACATAATAAGCTGGGGTTGGTTTCCAGAATTGAACGTGTTTGCGATTTAATGAGAGTGGGGACGTGTAGGAGCTATGCAAACAAGACACAATTTTCCTAACTGGAAGCCACACTATCAAAAGAAGATTATCAAGGTCGATCAAGTGACTAAAGAATGGTATGTAACACTAATAGTGAAACGACCACGAGCTATTAAGAATATGCCACTGATGAAAGTTGAACAGGATTTCAGTGAACATTTTAAATGGTGGCAGTATGATTCAGAAACAGGTGAAGCTGTGATAGTATTGAAAGAAAATGGCATATGAAGAGCAATACGAGTTCTAGATCCTATGTGTTTAGTGAATTTGGCTAAGAATGTATTTTTACAACAAGATATGTTATCAAGAGTAGGAGAAGGTACAAGCAATGCAGTATCAAGCTGTCATGATTGTCTACTATGCTCATGATATAAATTCTTGGAAGATGTGGAATCGAAATGGAGAGAGTTGGAATGAAAGGAGCTCTAGAATGAAGCAAGAAAAGAAGAAAGACTTGATGCAAAGATAAAGAAAGCTTCGATTTCAAGGTTCAAGTTTATGAAGTGGGCTCCTCCAACTGATCAAACATCAATTCTGAGTGAAGAGACATGAAAGCCAAGAAAGAATTTCTTTGGACGTTAAAGATAAAGTTATGAAGTTTTTGAAGACTAAAGACCGATTGAGACTATGGCAACATCCAAGGGGGAGTTTGTTGTTACACATGTCTTCTACCTATGTCTACGAGTCGTGCCCGAGTCTGTAATAGGTCAAACTGTTAGATTTATTATGTATGTATGATACTTCGTACAAAGGTGTTACTTTGTACGATGGTAGTTCAAGTTTACTTCGTACCAAGGTGTCAAATGTTAGTTCGTACGAAGGTGATAGACTTAGTCCCACGTAGTAGCTAGTACTATTAACAGGTGTGTGGTCATTGAGTTTGTAATATAGTTTTGTGGATGAGACGGCGAAGCTTTGTCCAATTATTTCTAGATTGTAAACCTTTACGATATTAATGAAATAGTTAATTAAAAGTAATCTTGTTATATTTGTCACCTAAACTAAAACGGAATCCCCATGTTATGGACTAGTTTACACAGATTAGACCATAGCTTAGCGTTGGAAAGAAAATCCTAACACTATGATCACAAACTAATGAATACAGATCCTACGCATCCCTAGACAATCTGAAGTCGGAACCACAAGAATACTTTAGCACCTTTTCCAATCTGAATTTCCTAAAATGTGTAATATTTGAAAAATTTTATTCCCCCTCATATTTTGTAAATTCTGACATCTCTAAACTCTTCACTGAATTCCCCCTCAAACTTGGCAAATTCAGTTTTCTCTATTCACTGAAATACTCAAATATGACATTTTGTTCCACAAAATTCAGTTTTCCATCAAAAGTGGATTTTACGTATTTGCCCATTAATAGTCACTACACCAAATGATAAACATTCTGTATAGTTATCCGTGACTACCCCATTAACTTCACTACTATGTGATCTCATCATCATAACCATTCTCCAAAATCTCCAAGGGTGTCCCAGAACATCTTGTATTTGACGTTAAAATCTAAAAAAAAATATTCAACAACAAATTTTTATCTTTACAATCTTCTCGTTACCACGATAAAAAAATGCCTTTTTAGAGCATTTTGACTCATTCACGTGGATGAGAAATGTTCATTCCTACGAATTTCTCCTTCACACGGATTATTGAATGATTTTTGGAACGAATGATGCTGGGTTCATGCGAACGAGAGTCTTTCATGTGGATGAAAGCTACTTCGTGCAGATGAAAGATCCTTCATGTGAATGACTGACTGGTTCGTGAGGATGACCATGATTTTTCAAACGAATAAGGCTCATTCGTGCCAATAACTGACTCCTTCGCATGAACCATGGTCTCGTCCGTTCGAACACTGCTAATTAAATTTTGTCATCCAAAATCTTTATTTCTTCAAATTTCATTATGATTCTTTCACATACTAAGTCGAAAATCATTATTGATCAAACCTATGGTTTAAATTTTACTTTTTATCCATGAGTTGACCGTTAATTTTCTGTTTTACATCTAAAAATCCATAAAGCTAGTTCGGTAGAAATCTCGTAAGATAGTCATAAGTAGAATGATTCCATTCATACCAAAAGAGCATACATCATTTTACAAGCTGGAGAGAACATCATGCAATCTCCATTTCCTCTAGATTCCAAAACTTATCAATTCTAACACATGACAACTATTTACATACATGAGGATTTGATGAGGATGAACTCATCCGTGTAGATGAACTCATTAATGCGGATGAGTTCTATCCGTGTGAACCAATGCTCGTCCTCACAAAAATGTCAAGTGTTCTAATCTCACTCTTAACTATACAATATTCAACACACGCTTTATCTAGCCTATTCGCATAGTGGCGAACATACATTATATGCACTAACACTGTTCTCTGTTGCTGTGATCCAAGTATCTGTTTAGCCATACAGACATTTGGTCTTCTTCCTCAGACCTTTGGCTTCAACAGATTTTAGCCTTCAACAAATGTTGTTTCTTCTTGAACAACGGTTCTAAGCCTTGATCAGATGTTTTCTTTGTTCTTCAACAGATGTTCTATTTATGTGTTCAAGATTCACTATCTTTGGGGAGAGACTGTGGTTCAATCTTTTGTTTATTTCTTGAACAAATGATCATGTTTTTGCTTTTGAATATCATTTGTTCTTTTGTAGGTTCAACAATCCTCCCTAGAACAGATGATGCAAAAAAATGTTTATTAGATCAATTTTTTCCCTCTTCAGCATACTTCTGATTTGGGCTTTAAATTGCTTCTCAAATCTTTGAGAAAGCATATCATCAGCATCCTTTCGAGTGGAAGATCTTGTAGATCTTGCAGATCTTCAATTTTTAAGTTCATCACACTGTTCATTGAAGATTTTTTATTTCCCCATTTGCCCTGACTATTGTCAATTCATGGTTGACTTTGTCTGAGATCCATTTTTTTTAATTTTGAAGGCAAATGAGGCTACTAGGAGTGATGGTTTCGGAGGAGGTAAGGGAGTATGCATTCCCAAGACTTGCCCTAACAGTTCTACTGGATTGGAATCAGGATGCTCATACATTATCACATTTTTTATCTCTCCTTCCTAAGATCATCTTCATATCTTTTTAGGTCTTCTGAAGACATATCCTTTTGTCTATGGAGATGGCTTTTTCCCATTGAAGATACATGTTTTGTAGATGATAGTTCAGATGTGCCAGCCTTAGAACTGATAGGTAAATCTTTATAATTAGGCTTTTTGGGGATATAAGGATCTTTAGCTCTTAAAGCTTCTAATTTATTATAGGTCTCCCTGATTGTTGGCTCATCCCACCTAGCCATGGATTCCATTGATCCATACTTTGCAGCAACCAACCCCTCTTTCATTCTTCTTAGCTCCATCGATTTTTGACCAATAGGTTTTCTACCCGCCGCCTAGTTGGGAGAAGTGGGCTTGATACCTGTATTGAGCTTTAGTATCTCAATCCTTGTTATCTCTTCTAGAAGGCTTTTGTAGGCCAATTAGAGAATTGAGATTTTGAAGCAATATAAGGCTTATGTTTCATGATAAAATCCAGATAGTTTTCCCTTAATTCCTTTTTTCAGGTCAGGGTTGTTAACTGGTCCTTGAGAAGCCTTCTGACTTGCATCTTTAGCAAGGTCTTCAAGTCTATTCACTTTAGTTAATTCTTTAGTGTTGGACCTACAAAAGAACATATGATATAAAAAATCCATGACATGATTCTTAGATCAAGAAATAAACAAGTGTTGAAGCAATTCTCTCCCCAAAGATAACGAACCTTGAACACCTAAGCAGAACAACTGTTAAAGAGCATGGCTAATATCTGTTGAAGGCGTGGAACCGTTGTTCAAGAGTACCAAATATAGAAGGCTAGCATATGTTGAAGACCAAAGCCTTGATCAAGCCAAAGGTCTGGTGAAGAAGACCAAACATTTGTTAGGCCAAACGGATGTTTAGACAACTGGAAAAGAGGATTGAAACCACCGATGCTTATCATATTAAATTAGAATATCTCAACGTCAAATGGTACACTATCTTGCTCAACAAAACACAGGATATTACACATATTCCAAATATACTAGGTGTCGAAAATCCTTGTGTAAATAAGCCAAAGAAACCCGTAGATTACTCTATGCTTGATTTCAAAAAGTTTGAGATAGATGCCAAAGCACTTATTATAATTCCCAAGGCTCTACCAAACGAGATCTATGCAAAGCTTTTACAGTGCAAAAAAGATATAGGATGAATTGAAAGAGAAATTCAGTGTAACAAAATAAATTGTTAAAAACAACCAGAAAACTTCTAACATTTAAAATGTTGAAGGTATATCTAACCCAGTACAAACAACGTTTTGCGAAAAAAGTAGTGATAAAGTTGTAAAATAGTGATCCTTGGAATAGAACTGAAGACGAGAATAATGGCGAATGTGCATTTATGAACACCAAATTGGGAGTATCTACATGTCTAGATAGCATATGGTATGTAGATAGTGGATGATCTTGACATATGACTGGATGCAAAGCTCTACTAACAAACTTCCATACTCATGGAGGTGGTGACATTTCCTTTGGAAATAATTCAAAAGGAAAGATGATGGGTTAGAGACTATCCAAGCTGAAAAGCTAAAATTTGAATTTGTCAATCTAATACACAATTTAAAACTCAATTTACGAAGTGTTTCACAAATGAGTGACAAAGGCTATGGCTCATTATTTTACAAAGACAACTTGTAAAATTGTTTGACCTGAGGTTGTCAAAAAGATAGACAAAAATGCTAATGCACTTTATGTTGATGCACCATTATGTTGAAGTTGCAGAATATTCAAACACAACTATCATTTTTCATGATCAAGCTTCGACAGTGATGTCCAATGGGGAAATTGTTGATGCACTTTGTGTCCGTCACTGTGCGAATAGGCTAGATAGAGCATGTGTTGAATATTGTATAGATTAGATACGAACACACGACCCAAGTACGAACATGAAAAATTTCCACGTATATGTTAAGATTCCAACATTTATGAAATTCGTGATGCTGCAGCAGTATTTGGGTGGTTCCCACTGCAAATTATCTAGAGAATTCAAAGTGTTTTGGATTTTTCTGTACGAGATCAAAGTGTAGTTAGAATTCATTTGTGATGAGATCAAGTTGATGTCTACTTTCGTAAAAGTAGGGTTCCATAACTGAGTCTTGTGGGAGTTCTTAATAGGATTTTGTACTTGTGGTCACGTTGATGCATGAGTCCTCGTATAAGCTGGTTAGCACACACGACTTCTCAGTGGTACGACTAGCTATCAGAGTCGGTTCATGGGGTAGCTCTATGATAGACCAAAGTAACCAATTTAAATCTAAAATGCAAATGAATTGTTTTTCGGAATAATCGCAAGGAAATGATGATGTTTGTTGATTCAGTTGGGCTGGGACAGACGAGGAAGTCTATATACTTGCAATTCATGACTAAAGAATATGATATAAGGGTTTTTCAAAGAAAGCAATGTACCGGTTGCTCACGAAATAAACATATACATTTGAGATTTTTATGAATGATGTAGATTACATTACTAATCTTGAACGAAGAAGAAAAAGGTTACTGCTTATTGACAGAAAGTTTTTCCGATGAAGATTTGCTACTTGAGAAGATTACCAATTTGCTGATCAATTGTGATTACGGAAATCAAGATTTCAGATTTCGCAGGTATTCACAGATTTGAAGTTTGCGATTGTGGTAATTGGAAGTTTCTATCCATTGCCTGTTGGTTTTTTGAAGAACAGAGGATCGAGCATAGGAGGCGTGTGCTAAAACCAAACACAAATATGGTTAAAGTTGAAACGGAGTAGCTACATTAATGAGTTTCAACTTTGTGGTGATCAGGATAGTGAAGACCCTGGCAATCTTGATGCTTCAGCCTCATCCTCACAACCAAAAGTTTCTTCTTCAACTCCAGTGCTAGAGTCTAATGTACAGCAGATCGTGGCAGATCCAGTTGCCTCCAGTGACACACAAGAGGAAATAGGAAAGGTTTGATGTTTCTAGAAAGTATTGAAGACCTGATTATCAATCAACGTTGGATTGAAGATTTTCAGGGGGAGTTTGTTGATACAACATGAAATTTGGAATGAAGACCAAATACCAAGCAACAGCCAAGGGGGAGTTTGTTGATATACTTTTTTGTCTGTCGCTTATTCTTAATTACGTCTATAATTGTACAGTCTTTGTTTAATGTGTCTGTATAGTTTGGTCGTGTTGACCAAATCAAGATATCCTACTATCTTGATTTAGTACGACGATTAGTTTGTCTATATTGTAAAATAGTTGCATGTATGGATACTATTGAGTCTTGTATACGTCATATCTGTTGGCACGTTCTCTAAAGAAAACTTTCAAGTACGAGTAAGATGTGCTTTGTACGAGCAAGTTGTTGCTCGTATGAGCCATATACCATTCGTAAGAGTAATTCTCCAGTCATATGAGTGGACATTTCAACCAAGCACGTCGCTTGATTTGTACGAGCCATGGGTCGTTCATACGAGCATCCTTTGGAGAATATTTTTCGTGACTGATAGTGTTTCGTACAACCAGCAACATTCTTCGTACTATTGCTAGGTATAGGCACTATATAAATAGAAATGCACTTCTCAGTGAGCAGTGGACACTAGTAGTGAATATTAGACACTAGTAAGACAAGTTGACAAGCTATGAGGCATTGATAGCACAAGAGAGAGAGAGAGAACATAGAATATATCTGAGTCTGGATGAACATTGTTTGTATATGTTTGTACTAGTTCTCTTTTCTTAATCAAGATAGTGAATCTTTGGTTATCTTGTGTTTCTTATTTTGCTTTGCTTTGCATGCTTACGTGGATTCCGCACTCATATGTGTGTTACATAAACAGGGAAGTAGGTTAATATTGATCCTCCAAGTGGACTTACAAGTGGTATCAGAGCTTTAGCTCTCTTGCTTGTTTAAAACCAAGCTTAATGTTATGTCTGAGCTAGTTGTGAGGGTTTCTGGAAGTGTTCTTGAATTTTCAAGAGGAAACTTAACTTAAAACTTAGTTAAAACTTGTTGTATCAAGAAAATTTTCATAAAAACCTTGTTAGAATACATGGAGACATGTTAGCTACTAGTGTTTCTTAAAATTTTCTATCGAAGTTCAGTTGGACATATTTTCAGGTAAAACACTACCGGAATATTCTTATAGGGTTGACCAAATCTCATCCGAATATTCTTGTAGGGTTGACCAAATCTATGGACACGATTGTTTTGACCAAAAAGCTGATATGGAATGTTTGTCTATTTAACAAAAATTGTATAGAGAACTGACCACTTTTGAACAAACTGAGAAACAAGTCTCTGTTTGAAAAGGAAATTTTCAGCAACCAACCTTACAAAAAGATTCCTCTCTTCGAAAAACCAAACTTCAGCGAAAAACATCCGTGCGAATAACCCATCCGCATGAAGAACAAGACTTTCCGTGCGAAAGACCAAGTCATCCGCATGAAGGACCTTGTTCGCACGAAGCACAGGTTGATCGCACGAAAGACTGTGGTTCGTACGAAAGATAGTGGTTCGTACGAATCATTGATTCGTACGAAGAACCCACCTTCTTTGATAGTTTTTTATGTTTCAACTTTTCAAATCTTTGTGGTTTTAAAAATTTGTGAACTTTTAAAAGGAGACTGTTATTTTCAAAAATTAAACTTTAAACCTTTTAATTTTCATAAACAAGAACATATAAAGGGTACTAATCATTGGGATTGGGGGAGTGGTTCAAGCACAAACCAAGACTCATCACAATGCTCCGCAACCTCATGGGTTAAATCACTAATGCCTCAACACACAGCTATGATTACTGCTAATCAATGGGCGTGTGTAGCAAATCAAAATCATAGCATTCAGACTCTTCTTATAAGCGAGAGTGAAACAAGAAGTAATAACCGTCCACTAAAACTGAACCATATGAACGATTATCCTTCGTGCAAAAATTGTTTCCATACATATGTTCTCGGTTAAAATACAAAAGTATGGACATGTTTTACTACACCATACAAGGAATCTCTCGAAGAAGTAGGATCAAATCCAACCTCCTTAGCCAATTAAGATGAAAACGATAAAAAGGCCTATGATCTAGAGAAGAAGGCATTTGTTATCCTTACAGAAGCACTTCATAAGGATATTTATCATCAGTTTGTGTACTATACCACCACCAAAAATTTGTGGGATACTTTGGAAGAAAGAGGTGAAGGAAATGCTGCAACCAGAAAAATACAACATGATCTGCAATAGAAAGAGTTTGAAGGTTTCATGTTCATAGAGAATGAAACACTGAGCGACATGACAACCTGTTTCTACCATTTGCTTAGTGAAATGTATTCATACAAAGTGTTAGCATCTCCACAAGAAATCGTGATGCGTTTTGCTGACGCCTTACCGCCCAAATGGAGTCAATTTATTGACTTACAAAGGCATACAAGTGTTTTGGATGTGATTGGTATTTATGAATTTGTTCAAAAGTTGGAGAACAAAAATGAATACGAAATCCGGAAAGCAAAAAGGGTTTCCATTCCACACCTGAGATGTACTTTGGAGGTATTAACACAGGTGTTAGTACAACTCAACAACCAAAACTTCAAACCGCGTTTGTGTCAAATGTTAACCCCTTTCTACCACCACGAGTTCAAACAGATCAATCTGCCAACTCAAGTACTCAACCATATGGTCAAGTATTTGATCCTAAAGCCTTTCTACCACAACCTCAAGTTGTTACACCTCAAGTTCCATAACAAGCTTCTCAACAACCTCTCTATGGTAACAACTTTCAACCTGCAAATCCGAATACCGTCAGGCTTGATACATCACATCATTCCAAGGTCAATGTAGAAGTTGCTCGGGAACATATAGAACTTCTGAACACTATGGTTAATACTTACTATGGACTAGTCACTGGTCAAATTGGAAACATCAATTTGACTAATGAAGACTATCAACAAATAGACAAAGATGAGATGGAGTTGATGGATATTAAATGGGCGTTTGCAAGTACGGTCAGAAGAGCTAAGGGTTACATGAGGAGAACCAGTAGAAAGAGTTTGGAAAGCAAGAAAGATACGAAATATGGTTTTGATAAAGATGCTGTTACTTGCTTCAACTGTGGTGAAAAAGGTCACTTCAAGCGTCAATGTACTCGACCCAGCAAACAACGAAATCACAACCCTTTCCGAAATCAATGACAACCATCCCACACAACTCAAGTTAACAATGAACGAAGAATAGTTGTTGTTAAAAACCCAAACAACTCTAACCAGTCTAGACCTTCAAACAACAGAAACAGAGCTCTGGTAGTTCAAGTAGATGAAGCATGCGATTGGTCAGTACAATTGGGGAAACGAGAATCAAGGAAGAACTACATGTTATGCAAAGATTATCAATTGGATCAATTCTGATGATGATGATAGTTCTGGGTATAATGGGTGTTCTGACGAAGAAACTCGAGTGTAGGTGGTTATGGATCTGATCCAGATGTCAGGGAAAGGATTGACTCTGAGGTCAATGAGTTGCTGGAAGAAGCAGAAAAGTTGAAAAGTCAAAAGGCTGGTTTGATAAGTAAAGCAGAAGTTGCATCAATGCGTCCTTTTCTCATCATACCGCTTTCATGGCTAACGTTGCAGGTTCAATAAGTCAGGTAAAATCTGACTCTCCTAAGTTATGCAGTGACAGTGCTAAATTAAAAAGGAAATTTGAAACCATAAACAGTCACAATCAAATCCTAGTAGTTGAACTATCAAAATGCAAAGAGGCAAATCTGGCTTTAACTCGAAACAAAAAAGAACTCAAATCTGTAGTTGAAACTCTTAAGAAAAGCGTTTCTGAATTAAATAAAACAACTTTCAACAAGCAAACAAGAATTAATAGCTACATTAATATCCTTGAAGAGACGAAAAAGGAGTTAGCCATTCCTAAATGCGAACATGATGCAATTAAGCTAAAATTTGAAAGTTATTCTAACTCCCGATATGTGCTTGATCACATCATTGATGTTCAAAAGCTTAAGGGAGATGTCAGATGCATTGGATATAAATCGTGTCCACCTCCGTTGAAACAGAATTATACCAAATTGCCTAATGAAGAGGAAATGCTACGCTTTGAACCATCTGTAAATCTTAATCCTGAAGAGTTTGCAGTAGGATTATGGTTTAAGCTGGACAATTCCTCAGTTGAATCAAGAAAATCATAGAACTTATCATCAATTGTTGATCAGAATCCTTCTACAATAGAGGATGATGTATAATCAGATTATGAGTCAAAGAAAACCGATCAGGATCAATCTCTTGATGAAGAAAAAGGGATAGAAATTTATGCAGCTCCTGATGTGAAATCTATTGCAAATCAAGAGAATGATCCTATTAAAACTTTCAAGACAACAACGTCTACATCTGAAAATGATAATGTGTTGTATACTTTGATTGGGGATAAGAAAATTTATTCAAACAAAGACTTTCCGATAAAAAATGTAAATCCAACTTCAACTGATCAAATTTTGAAAATTCAACAACCAAATTTTGGGAAAACAAGAATCCAATTAAGTCTCAACCATTATTCGTTTCAAAAGAAAAATAACAAGAAAAGCAAGCTGAAAAACCTAAGATATCACAATCAATGGTTGAAGCTAAAGGAGCTCACTACAAGAAGAAATTGAAGAATGTTAAATTTGTGGGTCCAACTGGTACTCATAAAATCGTGACCTTTGCAAGCATATCTAATATTGATTTTATAAATTAAGTCAAGATTTTAAAGCATAACAGTCAAAGCAATTACACTCAACACACAAATGGGTGTGAAAATGAACCAAGTACCTCTAGACCCACAAGTTCAACAACAAGTCATAAAACAGGATTTCCTAAATTTGTTGAAAGGATAACATGTTTTAAGTGTAGAGAGTTTGGCCACATTATCAAAAACTATACCAATCCAGCAAAACCAAAGTTTATTGAAAAACCCCTTCTGAAACAACTTGCCAACGTTGATCTATGTCAACTAAACAAGACAAACGAATTGTTAAGGAATAAGAAGAAAAACAGAGACATAAACAAGTAAAAATAGTTGAAAAAGCATTAAAACCGGATTTTTCAGAAAGGAAACCAAGTTCATCAAGTTTGATAAAACCAGAAGTATTTAAAGCTGTAAATAATAGTAATTCTTGTAAATTCAACAATCTTGGAAACCTAAAACCGGTAATGTTTCAGGGGGAGGCACAAAGTTTCCAAATCATCAAGAAATAGAAATCACATTTCTTGATGATAAGGGTCGACCCAAGACCACTAAGGCTTGGGTCTCCATTTCAAACTGATCGGGTATTGAAATAGGCAGGGTGTTCAAGGAGGAACTGTGAATAGTCATTGGATTGTTGACAGTGGAGCATCAAGGCACATGATAGGCGACTTAAGGCTTCTTTATGATGTAAAAGGCAATTGGGTAGGTTATGTTTCCTTTGTTGGAGATAAGGGTGGATATATCACTAGAGAATGAATGGTTTCCAATGGTGTTGTTAGTTTTGAGAAGATTAATTATGTTTGTCAAATTGATCACAATCTTCTGATTGTTTCTCAAATATGCGGCAAGAAGTTCACGGTTCATTTTGATGATACCGGTTGTTATGTGCTGAAACCTGGTTTCAAGATTCCCAAAGAATGGATTCTTCTATCGACTCCAAGAATTAAAGACTTATATATTCATGACATGAGCCAAGCTATTACCCCGTCTACACAGGTTACATGTTTTGTCTCAAAAGCCACTGAAAAGGAATCAATCTCTTGGCATATACGAATGGGACACATTCACTTGAGGAAAATGAACTATTTGGTGAAAAATGATCTTGTGAGTGGTGTACCAGTGAAGAACTTTCATTTACAAGACGTCTGTGTATCGTGCCAAAAGGGAAAGCAAGCTAGAAAATCTCATCCTGTGAAGAAGATTAACATGGTGAATATACCTCTGGAACGTCTTCATATGGACCTCTTTGGACATATGAAACACAAGACTACCTTTGGTGATTCATATTGCTTAGTAGTTACTGATGACTACTCAAGATTTTCATGGGTAAATATGTTGGCACACAAGAGTGAAGTTCCTGAAATCCTCAAGAATCTCCTAACGCTACTCGAAAATTTGTACAATTTGAAGATAAGGAGAATCAGAAGCGACAATGGAACCGAATTCAAGAATCATGTTGTGGATGAGTTTTGTTCTTCTAAAGGTATTTTGCATGAGTACAGTTCTCGTTACACTCCACAACAAAATGGTGTCGCTAAGAGCAAAATATTCAAACGCAACTATCATATTTCAAGATGAAGCTTCAATAGTGACGTCCAAGGGGGAAATTGTTGATGCACTTTATGTTCGTCACTGTGCGAATAGGCTTGATAGAGTGTGTGTTGAATATTCTACAAATTAGATAAGAACACATGAACCAAGTATGAACGTGAAAAATTTTCACGTATGTATTAGTATTCCGACATTTTTTAAATTCGTGACGATGCAACAGTATTTGGGTGGTTCCGACTGTAGATTATCCAGAGAATGCAAAGTGTTTTGGATTTTTCTGTACGAGATCAAAGTCTAGTTAGAATTCATTAGTGATGAGATCAAGTTGATGTCTACTTTTCGTAAAAGTGGGGTTTCATAACTGAGTCTTGTCGGAGTTGTTTATAGGATTTTGTAGTTATGGTCATGTTGATGCATGAGTCCTCATATAAGCTGGTTAGCACACACGACTTCTCAGTGATACGAATAGCTATCAGAGTGGGTTCATGGTATAGCTCTGTGACCAAAGTATCCAATTTTAATCTGTAACGCAAATGAATTGTTTTCTAGACTAACCGCAAGGAAATGATGATGTTTTGTTGATTCAGTTGCGCTGGGACTGACGGGGAAGGCTATATACTTGCAATTCATGACTAAAGAAGATGATATTTTTTAGACAAAGCAATGTACCGATTGCTAATGAAATAGACAATATATTTGAGATTGTTATGAAAGACGAAGATTAAATTACTGATCTTGAATGAAGAAGAAAAGGTTATTGTGTATTGACAGAAAGTTTTTCCGATGAAGTTTGTTGCTTGATAAGATTACCGATTTGCTGATCAGTTGTGATTACAGAAATCAGGATTCAGGTTTTCACAGGTATTCACATTTGAAGTTTGTCTCTGTGGTAATTCGAAGTTTGTATTAGTTTCTTGTTGGGTTTTTAAAGATCAGAGGAGTGCGCTAAAACCGAACACGGATATGGTTAAAGTTGAATGGAGAAGCTACATTGATGAGTTTCAACTTGGTGGTTATTCGAGAAAATTTGTTGACAAATCAAATCTGAGGAGGTCAGGAACCGTGCAACTAAAGAATTGAAGATTATTAATAGAGCAATTAATTTCAAGGGGAATTGGTGCATTAATGTTGATAATGCAAGCCTGGATCATCAATCAAGGGGGAATGTGTTGATGCATACTACAACATCGACATATAACTGATTGATGTTGCAATATATTCAAACACAACTATCGTATTTAAAGATCAAGCTTCGACAATGATTTCTGTACGAGATCAAAGTGTCCGTCACTGTGCGAATAGGCTAGATAGAGCGTGTGTTGAATATAGTAGAGATTAGATAGGAACACACGACCATGAAAAATTTCCACATATATGTTAAGATTCGACATTTATAAAATTCCTGACGCTGCAACGGTATTTAGGTGGTTCCGACTGAAGATTGTCTAGAGAATGCAAAGTGTTTTGGATTTTTATATACGAGATCAAAGTGTAGTTAGAATTCATTAGTGATGAGATCAAGTTGATGTCTACTTTTCGTAAAAGTGGGGTTCCATAACTGAGTCTTGTGGGAGTTGTTGATAGGATTTTGTAGTTGTGGTCACGTTGACGCATGAGTCCTCGTATAAGGTGGTTAGCACACACGACCTCTCAGTGATACGACTAGCTATCAGAGAGGGTTCATTGGATAGCACTGTGATAGAACAAAGTATCCAATCTAAATCTGCAACGCAAATGAATTGTATTCTAGACTAACCGCAAGGAAATGATGATGTTTTGTAGATTCGGTTGTCACACCCTCAATTTCCACTTGCGGAGTTTTACCGCGAGGCGTGTGAACAAACCAGAATCTGAGACACTAGTAACTTCGAACGACTCTATATGATTCGTTTATACGTTTTCCAAAACATTTGTTTAACCATTCGTAGTTATTTTCAAATTGTTTTAGTTTGGATTCAAAGTTTAGCGGAAGCATTAGTTTCAAAGTTGAGCGGAAGCATTAAAGTAAAGTAAAGTAACGGGCGCCAACATAAGCGCCAAAACTAGAGAAAAACCCAAACAATATTCGTAAATGAGACTCGATAAAAAGATGTCTTGATCAATGCAAGTGAGTGCACCTAGAGCTCCTAGCGGCTTGAGAAACATGTAAAGAAACAAGTGTCAACATTAAAGAAGAGTGAGTTCACAGGTTTTTATAAGTTCATTTGTTCGGTTAAAAGTTTGTTTTCCCACGTTATCCCTAACCCGGGATAACGATTTAGTTCCATTATTCCTAACTCGGAATGATAATGATGGTTCCATTATTCCTAACCCGGAATAATAATGATGTTCCATTATTCCTAACCCGGAATAATAATGATGTCGGTTTGTCATTAAGTTCAATGTTAACATGTAGGTAGCGAGCCTAAAGTTATGTCACATAAGTGTTCGCGATTGAAGCTGACTGTTGTGCCTCCGTGTTGCCAGGCCTATCACTGACCATGGCAAAAGTTAGGCCAAATTATTCACCCGTTGACCATACCCGGTCGGCTAGCGCGACTAGCTCGGGTGGGGCTTGTCGGGCCCAGTATTACTACTTATAATTTCCCCGCAATCTAACCCAATACTAACGATCCGAGAGTTTGTCGAGGACTTCCGTGATATAGCTGCTTAGTGACCATAACGTACATTAACATTAACTTAGTTACCGAGTAGTTTAACGACGTTAATTTCGCATAACGTAAAAAGATAGAGTTATAGAATGTATACATGTTTCTCCCCCTGTTGTTTAAAACCGGGTAAAATAGGGGAACGTGAACTCACCTTTAATTGCTCGGTTAGGGTAACACAAAAGTAGCAATTGATGGGACCGCTAATTGCGTCTTAACATGTCAACCGATTTAAAGTTAGTGTGTGAACACACGTATACAAAACCCTACGCATAACAAACGCACAATGCGGCACACATAATAACAATTTGAAAACACAATCATTCAGGAAAATTATTATCAAACCAACTTGTCATAAACACAACTCAACTCATACAACAATTTGGTACACACATTCGCAAGTTATCAAGTTTCAGCTTGTACACTCATAACTAGGCTGTTTTCGGGGATTTTTATAAAATAGTTCCAACGTTCTAAAAATTCCAATTTTTTACAGAAGGTGTCAACTAAACTGTAGAATTTTATGTAAATGTTTCAAGTCGTAACACTTTACCACTTATTCATAAACATATATATACTAGGCTGCAGTCAGATTCGTCACTTTCTGACTGCAGTCCACGGGAGAAATTATTTAAAAATCATCGTTCATCCAATTAACAAAATTCCAGTGGGAGTTTCCCGAAAATTTCCGTTTCCAGTTGCTGTACAAATTTCGTGACCCAACCGTCTACAGATTATGAGTTCCGTCTCGATAAACAACTAAAAAATTTTTAGAATTTACACAGCTTCAGTTACTGCATTTAAATGACCACTTAAAAATATCAAACACCTCAGAAAAATATGAATCCAGCGCCATTAGAAGCATTTTTCAAAAATATACATTTTAGGCTTCAGAAAATCCACTTTTCGATAAATAATGACCACGTTACAGCCAATTGAAGTTGGCTGTAAATACCATTCAGCAACCTGTTTTCGACTTTCATCGCAATAGAACACGCTTAAACGATCAAGACTCTAATTAACAATGATCAAGAACAAGTTTACTTGTCATATATCATTATGTACATCAATACCCATGCAAACCCTAATCATATTATATGATTTTTATCACAAAAACGCAGCCTATGATTTTTGTATTCATCCAAGCATCACAATCGCAAAAACTCGCACAATCAACCGAACTAAACATAAATCATAACACTTTTCATAACAATGATTCAAACAATACACACAATCATTATCAAGATTTCATAAACCCTAATGTGATTTGCAAAACAATTAAAATCCTAACCTTGATACGATGAAGATTAGCGAACCGGGAACGAGATTGGAATCAATCCGGGGATCGAAGAAGTTGCAACCGTGAGAGAGGGGGGGGGGGCTGCCGTCGGTTTTCCTTGTAGCTAGGGTTTCTTGATTTTTTTTTAAACTTAACCCATGCATACTTGTATATATATAGTGCAAGGGAAAAGAAGAAAAGGAGAAGGGTGGGGGTGGGCTTGCGGCCGCAAAAAGGGGGGGGCGGTTTGGTTGGGTAACTTGGGCCTCAAGTTTAGGCTAGTTACTTGGGCCACAAGAAAGTGAGGTCGGCACGTTTCGCGGCTCAGTTCGGTTTGGCTATTTATTTAATATATTTTTTTTATAAACTAATAATCGCGAAATCAAAACATGATATAATAATTCACAAAACTCATAAACGTCTAATAACACATAGCACGTAATTCACTCGATGAGTTCACAAAGTTAGCGTTATTGCGAGCGTGTAATTTAAATTCTCCGAATCAAATTTGCGCAGGAATGAATAACCGTGAAGTAGTGCATTTAAGATACCTGAAAAACCGGAATGTCACATTATCCCCATGTTGAAAGAATTTTCGTCCCGAAAATTGAGTAAACGCGGTTTAGAATGCAACGCACAAAGATTCAGTTTGTTAGCAATGGTACAAGAAATTCCCAGGCTGTCACATCATCCCCATGTTGCAAGAATTTTCATCTCGAAAATTTAGTTGGTGGTAACGTTAGCTTGCTGCTCAACTACAAAAAGGTGTGGGTATTTGCTTTTCATTTGGTCCTCTCTTTCCCACGTGAAGTCCGGTCCACGCTTAGAATCCCAACGAACATTGACGATCGGTATCTTGCTGTGCCTTCGAGTCTTGATCTCACGATCCATGATCTCGATAGGTTGTTCTACAATGTGTAGTTGTTCATCCACTTGAATCTCATCCAATGGAATGACTAGGGTCTCATCTGATAGACACTTCTTCATATTTGACACGTGAAAAACGTTGTGAACTCCACTGAGTTCGGCAGGAAGGTCTAATTGATAAGCTACGGGCCCGATACGCTTCAAGATCACAAATGGACTACGTACCGTGGGTTCAGTTTGCCTCGTTTCCCAAAACGGATTACACCCTTCCAGGGTGACACCTTCAGTAGGACGCGGTCGCCTACTTGAAATTCGAGCGGTTTGCGTCGTTGATCAGCGTAGGTTTTCTGTCGATCTCGTGCCGGTGCCATGCGGTTTCTGATTTGCACAATCTTTTCAGTAGCCTCAAGTATCAACTCAGGACCTGTGAGTTGACTATCACCGACTTCTACCCAACAGACCGGTGATCTACATTTGCGACCGTATAATGCTTCAAACGGTGCCGCTTGAATACTCGTATGGTAACTGTTGTTATACGAGAATTCCACTAAAGGCAGATGGATTTCCCAATTATTCCCGAAATCTACCACATATGCCCTAAGCATGTCTTCCAAGGTCTTAATAGTCCTTTCACTTTGACCATCCGTCTGGGGGTGGTAAGTTGTGCTCATATCTAAGCGTGTACCCAATGCTTTCTGAAGTGACTGCCAAAAGTTGGACGTGAAACGAGCATCTCTGTCCGAGATGATGGACGTTGGCACTCCGTGCCGAGAAACTACTTCCTTAATGTAGATGCGAGTCAACTTATCCATCTTATCTGTTTCTTTGATCGCTAGGAAGTGTGCGGACTTAGTTAAACGATCCATGATTACCCAGGTGGTATCGCAACCACCCGGAGTTCGCAGGAGTTTAGTGATAAAGTCCATCAAGATCTGATCCCATTTCCACACTGGAATCTCAGGTTGTTGAAGTAGCCCTGATGGCTTTTGGTATTCCACCTTGACTTTCGCACAAGTCAAACACTTGCTCACGTAGGTGGCTATATCCGCTTTCATGTTGGGCCACCAGTACGCGGATTTAAGGTCTTGATACATCTTATCCGAACCGGGATGGACAGAGTATCAGGATTTGTGAGCTTCGTCCATAACTAGCTTTCTGAAGTCTCTGTAGAGAGGTACCCATATACGATTCATGAAATACCGGGCACCACTGGGTTTTACTTCCCAATCACGTTCCATCTTTCCCACAGATTCGGCCTTAATGTTTTCTTCCTTAACTGCTTCTAGCTGCGCATCGCGTATCTGTTCGGGTAACCCCGAATGAATGGTGAATTGTAATGCTCGTACCCGACGAGGTTTCATGTGCTCCTTCCTACTGAGGGCATCAGCTACCAATTTAGCTTTACCCGGGTGATACCGAATGGCACATTCATAATCGTTCAGGAGTTCGACCCAGCGACTCTGTCGCATGTTCAACTCCTTCTGGTCAAAGATATGCTGGAGGCTCTTGTGATCTGTATAGATTGTGCACTTTGTTCCATATAGGTAGTGTCTCCAAATCTTAAGCGCAAACACCACTGCTCCCAACTCTAGGTCATGTGTTGTGTAGTTTTTCTCGTGAACCTTCAATTGTCGGGACGCATACACGATGACCTTATCACGTTGCATGAGTACGCATCCCAATCCCTGAATGGAAGCGTCACAATATACCACAAAATCATCAGTCCCTTCCGGCAAGGACAGAATGGGTGCACTGCAAAGTTTCAGCTTCAGCAATTGAAATGCCGCTTCCTGCTTGTCACCCCAAGCATACTTAGTGCCTTTCTGGGTGAGAGTGGTAAGCGGTTGCGCAATCCTTGAAAATCCCTCGATGAAACGTCTGTAGTAACCAGCCAAACCCAAAAATTGGCAGATCTCTGTCGATGTCCTGGGTGCTTCCCAGTTCTTGATAGCATCAATCTTGGCGGGATCAACGTGGAAACCCTTTTCATTCACGATATGACCGAAGAACTGAACTTCCCGAATCCAGAAATCACACTTTGAAAGCTTGGCATATAGTTTGTCCTATTGAAGTAATTCCAGCACTAATCGTAGATGTTCAGTATGTTCTTCTTCACCTTTAGAGTAGATGAGTATGTTATCGATGAACACAATGACAAACTTGTCGAGATACGGCTTACACACGCGGTTCATGAGGTCCATGAACACCGCGGGTGCGTTGGTGAGACCGAAGGGCATGACCAAGAACTCATAATGGCCATACTGAGTACGAAATGCCGTCTTAGAGATATCCTCCTCCCTGACGCGTAACTGGTGATAACCGGACCGTAGATCAATATTGGAGTAGTAGCTTGACCCTTGAAGTTGGTCGAAGAGATCGTCGATGCGAGGTATGGGTATCGGTTCTTGACGGTAACCTTATTGAGTTCCCTGTAGTCGATGCACATGCGGAAGGTCCCGTCCTTCTTCTTGATAAAAAGGACCGGAGCTCCCCATGGCGAAGTACTGGGTCGGATAAATCCTTTTTCCAACAATTCCTGAAGTTGGGTAGACAGCTCTTGTAGCTCTGCTGGAGCTAGGCGGTATGGGGCCTTGGCGATAGGAGTTGCATGGTTCGCCAATTCGATTTCAAACTCCACTTGTCGATGTGGTGGAAGACCAGGTAACTCCTCTGGAAATACATCAGAAAAGTCACGGACGACGGAGATATCTTCTATACGCTTCTCGTCCTTAGGCTGCTCGGTGACTAGTGCGAGCAAAGCGAAGGAGTTCTTTCTCCGAAGATACTTCTGAGCTTGCATGTAAGAGATGATATTTGTGATGGCGCCTGCCTTCTCGCCTTGCACCATCAAGACTTCATCTTTAGAGAGCGGAATACGGATAGATTTCTCGAAGCAGAGAACTTCAGCTAGGACGTCGGATAGCCAGTCCATTCCGGCTACCACGTCAAAACTACCCAGGGTAGTTGTCATCAGATCAATGGTAAAGGTGTGACCCACGAGTTTAAGTTGGCAGCCGGTTACTAAATTGGTCACATCTACAGATTTACCATCGGCTAGTTCTATGACGTAAGGGGTCTCTAGGGGTTTAGGTGTGAGATTTAGGTTCTTCCTAAAAGACTCAGATATAAAACTCCTATCCGCACCCGTATCAAAAAGTACAGTAGCAAAATGTTCGTTAAGGGGAAACTTACCGGTGACCACGTTCGAGTCGTTTCTGGCCTCCCCGTTGCCTAGCGTAAATACACGACCTTTGGCACCTCCTGTGCCACCATTTCCATTGTTGTTGTTGTTATTGTTGTTGTTGTGGTTGTTGTGGTTGTGGTTGTTGTTGTTGTTGTTGTTGTTGTTGTTGTTCCCACCATTGTTGTTGTTGTTGCGAAGTTGCGGGCAGTCTCGCTTGAGATGGGTAGTGCTACCGCACTGATAGCACCCCCGGTTAATACCTTGCTGTTGAATCTGGTGCTGATTTTGATTTTGTCGAGACACGATTTCCCCGCGACAATCCTTTGCCGCATGTCCCGTTTTGCCACATCGTTGGCAGCGATTTCCGGCACAAGGGCCGTGATGATGGAGGTTACAACGATTACATTGCGGCTTTCGACCCACATAGCCGCTGGTGTTCTGGGAGTTGTTGGCGGACTGATTATTGTGACCCCGATTGTTGTTGAAATTGTTGAACCGTTTCTGGTTTCCTTGTTGTGGTTGGGCTGATAAAGACTGTCGAGCAGGCGAGTCTTCAAATTTTCTTTTATTATCAGGGACAACTTCAGTTGCACCCCGAGATGGCAAATTCCTTTGTTCCACCGCCTTATCGGTGAGTTTGTGCGCCAACCTGATCGCTTGATGTTCCGTCGCAGGGTTACTAGACATCACCATGCCCTGGATCTCAGGGACCAGACCCCCAAGATAAAACTCAAGTCGTTTTTCAATGGTGTTAGCCAGATCGGGACATAGGAACACCAGATCATGATGTTTCGCTGTGTATGCTTCAATTTCAGATCCCACCATCTTGTGGTTCCATAACGCTTGCTCCAACTGCTGAACTCTGTCCCGCGGACAGTACTCCTCTTTGATTAGGGTCTTAAACTCGGCCCAGGCCATTGCGTTTGCCGCAATAAGTCCACGCGTTTGGACTTGCGCGTTCCACCAGGTTAATACCCCATCTTCCAGCGTTGAGGAAGCATACTTGACCATATTGGCCTCAAGGCAATTGCACATCTCGAACACCGATTCGGACTTTTCAATCCAACGGACCAGTCCTATGGGTCCTTCTGCACTTGTGAATTTGCTCGGTTTCGCATTGAGGAACATCTTGTAGGGGTTTAGACCCCCTCCTGCTGACAGAGGATAGGTTGTCAGCGAGAAAGTCTACTAGGCCAACTATTAGATTTTCCCATGAAAATTTAATAATGGTTACCTGCTGGTTGGTTTTGAACACCTGCCAGAGTAGCATTCACGTGTTCTTGGATCACTGCGGCTAATTCTTCAGGTGTCATGTTGAGGTTTCCGCGACGTCCAGTTGCCATTTTAGATCTTCGCAAGACAACATAAACACACACCGATAAGTATATATATATCCAATTTAGTTATCCTACTCCACACTTAAATCATCTCTCAAGTTATGTCAACCAAATAAATTAAACAATCAAAAGGAACATTCGATTAAATAAATTGCAACGTCTCACAAAATGCCAACCAAACATATCAGTTTAATTATAAAATTTCAAGTTCAAAAATAAGTAGAAAAATAAATAGACTAAAGGAAACAAGGGGAAATTGACGAGACGAGTCAGTCTTCAACGTCTCCATCTCCCAAGTCGCTATCGTTGCCGTCATCCTCCGCGGCGTTTCCAGCTTCTACAGCCGGGTCTTCCTCCGGATCCTCCTCTGGATCCTCCTCTTCTTCCACTACCGGCGCTGGAGGGGCCGGTGCTGGTGCGGGTACTGGTACAGGTGCCTGATTCTGCTTTAGTTCTTGAATCCTCCAGCTGGACTCAAGAAC
The DNA here is from genome assembly GCA_947069175.1 of Scalesia atractyloides. Classification (NCBI taxonomy): domain Eukaryota; kingdom Viridiplantae; phylum Streptophyta; class Magnoliopsida; order Asterales; family Asteraceae; genus Scalesia; species Scalesia atractyloides. The sequence continues at coordinate 44,193,627 of CAMTDV010000008.1, read as the reverse complement.
TCTGTCTTCGAGCCAGTCAGCCCTCAGCTGCTCAGCACGAAGATCTTTAGCTAAAATGTTACGAGCTATCTTATTCTCATAATGCTCTTCCTCGAGCTCTCCAGTCTTACCTGTTAATTGACGTATCATCCATCCCTGTGCTTTGATAGTTTCCTGCATTCTCTCTAGTTGTTCCTATTGTTTTCTTATCATATCCCTAAGTAGGTCGTCCCCTACCTCTAACGAATTGACCGGTTAGACCGGTATAGCGGTGGTCGGACAGGAGGACGGCTCCTCTCCTAGAGTGAGTCTTTTCCTAGCAGCTGAGCGTGTCTCCACGCCATGAGGTGGTGAGGGTTCGACCATAGGTGCCTTCCCCGGCGCCCTTGGTTGTAAAGGTTTGTCGGATGATGATGATGACATTGCCTGTTGGGTTGTGTAGTTAGTTACGAGTTGCGTTCATCACAATATACATTTATATCTTACATAACACAGTTGTAGTACAACACATAACAAGATATCACAGTTCGGTGCCAACTAAGTCTAGTGTCGTGTAATCACCTATAGTTTAGCTCTACTTTTAATGCAAACCTGGTTCTCTATAGCTAGAGGCTCTGATACCAATCTGTCACACCCTCAATTTCCACTTGCGGAGTTTTACCGCGAGGCGTGTGAACAAACCAGAATCTGAGACACTCGTAACTTCGAACGACTCTATATGATTCGTTTATACGTTTTCCAAAACATTTGTTTAACCATTCGTAGTTATTTTCAAATTGTTTTAGTTTGGTTTCAAAGTTTAGCGGAAGCATTAGTTTCAAAGTTGAGCGGAAGCATTAAAGTAAAGTAAAGTAACGGGCGCCAACATAAACTCCAAAACTAAAGAAAAACCCAAACAATATTCGTAAATGAGACTTGATAAAATGATGTCTTGATCAATGCATGTGAGTGCACCTAGAGCTCCTAGCGTCCTGAGAAACATGTAAAGAAACAAGTGTCAACATTAAAGAAGAGTGAGTTCACAGGTTTTTATAAGTTCATTAGTTCGGATAAAAGTTTGTTTTCCCCCGTTATCCCTAACACGGAATAACGATTTAGTTCCATTATTCCTAACCCGGAATAATAATGATGATGGTTTGTAATTAAGTTCAATGTTAACATGTAGGTAGCGAGCCTAAAGTTATGTCACATAAGTGTTCGCGATCGAAGCTGACTGTTGTGCCTCCGTGTTGCCAGGCCTATCACTGACCATGGCGAAAGTTAGGCCAAATTATTCACCCGTTGACCATACCCGGTCGGCTAGCGCGACTAGCTCGGGTGGGGCTTGTCTGGCCCAGTAGTACAACTTATAATTTCCCCGCTATGTAACCCAATACTAACGATCCGAGAGTTTGTCGAGGACTTCCGTGATATAGCTGCTTAGTGACCATAACGTACATTAACATTAACTTAGTTACCGAGTAGTTTAACGACGTTAATTTCGCATAACGTAAAAAGATAGAGTTATAGAATGTATACATGTTTCTCCCCCTGTTGTTTAAAACTGGGTAAAATAGGGGCCGTGAACACACCTTTAATTACTCGGTTAGGGTAACACAAAATTAGCAATTGATGGGACCGCTAATTGCGTCCTAACATGTCAACCGATTTAAAGTTAGTGTGTGAACACACGGATACAAAACCCTACGCATAACTAACACACAATGCGGCACACATAATAACAAATTTGAAAACACAATCATGCATGCAAATTATTATCAAACCAAAATAGTGATCAACCAACTTGTCATAAACACAACTCAACTCATACAACACTTTGGTACACACATTCGCCAGTTATTAAGTTTCAGCTTGTACACTCATAACTAGGCTGTTTTCGGGGATTTTTATAAAATAGTTCCAACGTTCTAAAAATTCCATTTTTTTATAGAAGGTGTCAACTAAACTTTAGAATTTTATGTAAATTTTTCAAGTCCTAAAACTTTACCACTTATTCATAAACATATATATACTAGGCTGCAGTCAGATTCGTCGCTTTCTGACTGCAGTCCACCGGAGAAATTATTTAAAAATCATCGTTCATCCAATTAACAAAATTCCAGTGGGAGTTTCCTGGAAATTCCCGTCTCCAGTTTCTGTACAAATTTCGTGACCCAACCCTCTATAGATTATATGATCCGACTCGATAAACAACTGACAAATTTTCAGAATTTACACAGCTTCAGTTACTGCATTTAAATGACCACTTAAAAATAGCAAACGACCTCAGAAAAATATGAATCCAGCGTCATTAGAAGCGTTTTTCAAAAATATACGTTTTAGGCTTCAGAAAATCCACTTTTCGATAAATAATGACCACGTTACAGCCAATTGAAGTTGGCTGTAAATACCATTCAGCAACCTGTTTTCGACTTTCATCGCAATAGAACACGCTTAAACGATCAAGACTCTAATTAACAATGATCAAGAACAAGTTTATTTGTCATATATCATTATGTACATCAATACCCATTCAAACCCTAATCATATGATATGATTTTTATCACAAAAACGCAGCCTATGATTTTTGTATTCATCCGAGCATCACAATCGCAAAAACTCGCACAATCAACCGAACTAAACATAAATCATAACACTTTTCATAACAATGATTCAAACAATACACACAATCATGATCAAGATTTCATAAACCCTAATGTGATTTGCAAAACAATTAAAATCCTAACCTTGATACGATGAAGATTAGCAAACCGGGAACGAGATTCGAATCAATCCGGGCATCGAAGAAGTTGCGACCGTGAGAGGGGGGCTGCCGTCGGTTTTCCTTGTAGCTAGGGTTTCTTGATTTTTTTTTAAAACTTAACCCATGCATACTTGTATATATATAGTGCAAGGGAAAAGAAGAAAAGGAGAAGGGTGGGGGTGGGCTTGCGGCCGCAAAAAGGGGGGGGGTTTGGTTGGGTAACTTGGGCCTCAAGTTTAGGCTAGTTACTTGGGCCACAAGGAAGTGAGGTCGGCACGTTTCGTGGCTCGGTTCGGTTCGGCTATTTATTTACATATATTTTTTTATAAACTAATAATCGTGAAATCAAAACATGATATAATAATTCACAAAACTTATAAACGTCTAATAACACATAGCACGTAATTCACTCGATGAGTTCACAAAGTTAGCGTAGTTATTGCGAGCGTGTAATTTAAATTCTCCGAATCAAATTTGCGTAGGAATGAATAACCGTGAAGCAGTGCGTTTAAGATACCTGAAAAACCGGGATGTCACATCAGTTGGGCTGGGACTGACGAGGAACGCTATATACTTGCAATTCATGACTAAAGAAGATGATATATGGGTTTTTCAATGAAAGCAATGTACCGGTTGCTCGCGAAATAACTTATACATTTGAGATTGTTATGGATGACGAAGAGTACGTTACTAATGTTGAACGAAGAAGAAAATGTTACTGCTTATTGAAAGAAAGTTTTTCCGATGAACATTTGCTGCTTGAGAAGATTTCAGATTTTCGCAGGTATTCATAGATTTGATGTTTTTGAGTGTGGTAATTCGCAGTGGTACGAGTAGTTATCGGAGAGTGTTTATGGGATAGCTCTGCGAAAGACCAAAGTTTCCAATTTAAATATGCAACGCAAATGAATTGTTTTCCGGACTAACCGCCAGGAAATGATGATGTTTTGTTGATTCAGTTTCGCTGGGACTGACGAGGAAGGCTATATACTTACAGTTCATGACTAAAGAAGATGATATATGGGTTTTTCATACTAAGCAATGTATTGGTTGCTCACGAAATAAACTATACGTTTGAGATTGTTATGAAAGACGGAATTTACATTACTGATCTTGAACGAAGAAGAAAAGGTTACTGCGTATTGACACAAACTTTTTCTAATGAACATTTGCTGATTGAGAAGATTACCGATTTGCTGATCAATTGTGATTACGGAAATCAGGATTTCAGATTTTCACCAGTATTTCACAGATTTGAAGTGAGTCATTATATTTGAAGAAAATTAAGGGTTATGAATAAGAAATCAATATTTTAACCTTTAAACTAAATGAAAAACTTGAAATTATTGACTTAGCTCATGATACAATGACTGATAAAACAAAAGAGATTTTTGAAAAATGCCTAACAGTTGTCAGAGTCACAACTGAAAATTTGTGAACTTGAAAAGAAATTGTATCAATTCAAAGATTCATTTTTGTTATGAAAAACATGATGAATGGCTTGAAGAAAAGTAATGACAAGACAAGTGTGGGCTTCAAAGGTTTCAGTGAAGTTCCACCACTTCTTGGTCATGACTATTCTTTCTCGCCAGATGAAAAAGAGCAAACTGACTTTGTGTCAACTACACCTAGTAGTTCCACATAAGGGAATGTTGATGTGTCTAAACATGCCAACAAGGATAATTACAGAGAAGCGGTTTTGAAAACAAAGAATACACACCCTAAGAATAAAAAGAAATTTTTTGTTAAAAAAGTTGATTTTGTTAAAGGGAGTGATATGAAAGAACATACCACTGTTATTGAAAGAGAGTCAAATGTGCAGTTTGCTAAAAATAAAAACCCAGAAAAATCAGAAATTAAGCATACTAAACAAGATCCTCCAAGGGAATCGTCATCATCATCGTCACCTTATGAATCTAAACCAGATACTTCAATTAAGAAGTCTTCAGCTAGAAGATCGTGCTTCAAATGTCACAACAAGGGACATGTAGCTAGCTGCTGTCCTAACAAAATGAATGAATCACAAGTGACTAAGAGAAAGAGAGAAAAATCACAAGAAAATATCGTGCTTTAAATGTCACAACAAGGGACATGTAGCTAGCTGCTGTCCTAACTCACCGAAGACATCTGCTACCAAGCTGCAGAGTGTTGCAGTTAGTGAAGATAAGGCTGAAAAAATAACTTACCAAGTTCCTCATTTTCAAAGAAATCAACAAAGATTTCAGCCTTAAACTACATCAAGTAGATATGAAAGACCTAGAAGTATTTTACCAAGAATGAATAACTTTAATGGTCAATATAGTAATTTCAAAAGTCAATGTCAAAATTAAACTCGATATCAGAATGTTGGTAGTTGAAAATTTTATAACAATGGTTTTAGAAATTATCACAATCGAAATTCATGGAACAAAAACCAAAATTTCCAAAGTTCACAATTCAAACATGTTAAGGAACCTTAGGACAAGAGACCGAATGGAAATCAAAAATCATTTCCATCAACAGGTCTGAGATCCAAGACTCCAATTAGGAGTGATGGATATTGGATGGATGTTCCGGTGATTGATGAATCTAGAAGACCCAAGACCATTAAGGCTTGGGTCCCCCAATCTAACTAATTTATGTTGGGTTGTGAAGGAGTTGCTAAGGAGGATTATCAACTTGTGGTATGTTGATAGTGGCTGCTCCAGGCACATGATGGGGGATGCGAGATTGTTGACTGAGTTTGAAAATATAGATGGAGGTTATGTGAATTTTGCAGGTGCTAAAGGAGGGCACATTACAGGTCGAGGAAAAGAGACCAATGGGAAGATCACATTGGACAAAGTGAACTATGTTTAGGAGAAGGAGCACAATCTGATGAGCGTGTCTCAAGTCTGCGACAAGGGTCACTCGGTCCACTTTACTAAGTCTGAAGCTTTGGTGTTGAAACCGGGTTTGGTGATACCGAATAATTGGATATTGATGAGTGCGCCAAGGAGAAACGACACTTATGTCATGGACATGGGTGCTAAAGATTCTTCCACTGTGGTGGCGTGTTTATTGTCAAAAGCATCTGAGGCTGAGTCAATGATGTGGCACAAACGCATAGTCCACATCCACTACTGATATAATGAATTATATTATTAAAAATGGTTTAGTGGAAGGGGTGCCAGTGCAGAGTTTTCACGTGGAAGATAAATGTCATCCATTACAAAAGGAAAAACAACGTAAGAAACCTCACAAGTCTAAAACAGTAAATTCCATAGATGCCCCTTATGAATTACCTCATATGGATCTTTTCGGTCCAGTGAATGTAAGGAGCATAGGTGGAAAGTCCTATTGTTTAGTTGTCACAGATGATTACACATGGTATTCATGGGTTTTCTTTTTAGGTAGATAAGGTGAGACAGCGGAGATGCTGATAGATCTTTTTACAAAATAGGAAAATGTCCATGCTGGACGGATCAAGAGGATAAGGAGTGATAATTTCAACAATCAGAATCTGGATCTCTATTGTCTTCGCTACGGAATTGAACATCAATATTCTGCTTCTTATACACCTCAACAGAATGGAATCGCTGAGAGGAAAATCATGACGTTGATTGGAGTCGTTAGGAATATGCTTTCTGATTCAAAGCTTCCAGTTCTTTTCTGGGGAGAAGCTGTGAGCTAGTTGACTTGCCTGAAGGAGAGAAGGAAATAGGCACCAAGTGGGTGTTTAAGTACAAGAAAGATGACCGAGGGATCTTGACGAGGAATAAGGCTCGGTTAGTGGTGAAAGGGTTCAATCAGCAAGAGGGGATTGATTACAATGTAGTGTTTGCACCAGTAGCAAGGTTGGAAGCAATTCGTTTGTTCGTATCTTTTGCTTCATTCAAGGGCTTCAAAGTTTACAAACTTGATGTGAAGAGTGCGTTTCTCTACAGGAATGTCCAAGAAGTGGTGTCTGTCTCACAACCAGATAGGTTTACTGATCCAGATTATCTAGATCGAGTCTTTCGACTTGATAAGCCATAATATGGATTGCATTAGGCACCTAGGGCGTGGTATGAGACATTGTCAGCACATTTGTTAAAGAATGGTTGTGAAAGAGGTCAGATTGATAGTACACTTTTAATTAAAAGAAAGAAGGAAGACTTTCTATTGGTACAGGTATATGTAGATGATATTATTTTTGGGTCATCTGATCAGAACATGTGTCATGAATTCGAGGAGGTAATGAAGAGCAAGTTTGAAATGAGTGCGATGGGTGAACTATCTTACTTTCTGGGTTTGCAAGTTGAATAGAAGAAGGATGAGATGTTTATACATCAGACGAAGTATGTGTATGACATTTTGTCTCATTTCAAAATGGAGGATTGCGCTACTTTCAACACACCTATTGGCGAGAATCACAATCTTGTTTCAGTTCAAGAGAGTGTGGAGGATCTTGATCCAACTTAATACAGGGCAATGATTGGTTCTCTAATGTACTTGACTGCTTCAAGACCATACATCATGTTCGCAGTGTATCTTTGTGCCAATTATCAAGCGAATCCAAAAGAGTCACATCTGAAAGCGGTGAAGCGGATTCTTCGTTAGTTGAAGGGGAAACATAAACTGGGGTATGGTATCCAGCTGCTAGTGATGTGAAGTTTGTTGCTTTCATTGATTCGGACTTTGGAGGATGAAAATCAACTAGAAAGTCTACCATAGGTGGTTGTCAGTTCTTAGGAGGGAGGATCGTGTCATGGCAATGCAAGAAGCAGTCTTCTATGTCTACCTCTATGTGTGAAGCTGAATATATTGTTGTGGGTAGCTGTTGCTCTCAGGTTCTCTGGATCAACAAAAGATGCGCAATTACGGTTTGAATTTCACTCGTACTCCTATTATGATAGACAATAATGCCACTATTTCAATCACAAACAATCCCGTAAAACACAGTCGCACAAAACATATTGACATTCGTCATCATTTTATATGGGATTGTGTTGAAAAGAAACTGATTGAACTGCATAGAGTCAACACATTAGATAACCTAGCAGATCTTTACACAAAAGCATTTGTAAGGGCTCGTTTTGAACATCTAGTCGAACTCAACGGGATGAGGAATCCTGAATAACCAGTTTTCCATAAGAATTTTGTAAATAATTTACTGTTTTTCATAAATCAAAGCATAAAAAAAGTAAATAGAAAATCAACATGAGTTTTCACTGTGTGAAAAAAAAAAAGAAATGATAGTACATAAGCAGGTTAGACTGTCATACTGAAATTAAAACTAGATTGCTTAAGTGTGATAGCAGCTTAAACATATGATGTACAAGTAGGCAAAAACTATGAAATAATCAACTTACCTTAGTGATATAATATAACAAACTGTGTATGAGTGGGTAACCTATCAGTGACGTATGGTTTTATAACCTTAAATCTTGTGTTGATAGATTACCCAAATCTAAGGTTTTAGGTCTTTGTATCGTTATTTCATCTGGGGTATCAGGGTTGTCCTTCTGCTTCATCTAGATATATGCTGACCTAGGCACAACCAGGATATCTTAAAAGGGCTAAATGCCAAATCCTAGAAATTGAAGAAGCTCTCCTAGAGAGTCATTCAAATGTGCAAAATGCATAAATCGAACCAAAATTTGGTATTTTCCCTAACCCTCTTGGATATTGTTCTCTTTGCTATTCGGAAGTACTGACCTGTTCACTAATTACCTAACATTGTAAATCAAAATGGATGAATTTCAGTATACACTTACTACGAGGCATCTTTGTGCATACCTTGATCATGGGGGTACGTCCTAAAGTGGGACACTAGTATATCAGTATAAAACTACCTTAACATATCACTAGGTAATGCTACTTGAAATGTTCATGTATTTTGTTTAAGTCGATAAACAATATTGTTAATCATCTTGAACTGATTTTCATGAAAATCACTTTATGTTGATGCACTCTATGTTCATCACAATACGAATAGGCTTGATTGAGCGTGTGTTGAATATTGTATTAGATTAGATACGAATACACGACCCAAGTGTTTTGGATTTTTTGTAAGAGATCAAAGTGTAGTTAGAATTCATTAGTGATGACATCAAGTTGATGTCTACTTTTTGTAAAAGTGGGGTTGGATAACTGAGACTTAGAGGAGTTGTTTATAGGATTCTGTAGTCATGACCACATTGATGCAAGAGTCCTCGTATAAGCTGGTTACCACACACAACTTCTAAGTGGTACGAGTAGTTATCAGAGAGTGTTCATGGGATAGCTCTGTGATAGACCAAAGTATCCAATTTAAATCTCCAATGCAAATGAATTGTTTTCCGAACTAACCGCTAGGAAATGATGATGTTTTGTTGATTCAGTTGCGCTGGGACTGACGAGGAAGGCTATAAACTTGCAGTTTATGACTAAAGATGATAATATACTTGCTTTTCAGACAAAGCAATGTACCGGTTGCTCACCAAATAGACTATACATTTGAGATTGTTATGAAAGACGAAGATTACATTACTGGTCTTGAACGAAGAAGAAAAGGTTACTGCTTATTGATAGAAAATTACTGATTTGCTGATCAATTATGATTACGGAAAACGAGATTTCATATTTTCACAGGTATCATAGATTTGAAGTTTCCGAGTGTGGTAATTCGAAGTTTCCATATGGGTAAAGTTGAAACGGAGAAGCTAAAATGATGAGTTTCAACTTGGAGGTTATTAGAGAAAATTTTTCGACTAATCAAATCTGAGGAGATCGGAAACTGAAGATTAATTACTGGAGGAATTAATTTCAGGGGGGTTGGTGCTTTAATGTTGATAATGCAAGCCTAGATCATCAATCAAGGGGGAATTTGTTGACGCGTTCTATGACATCAACAAATACATGATTGAAGTTGCAAAATATTTAAACATAGCTATCTTATTTCAAGATCAAGCTTCGACAGTGACGTCTAAGGGGAAAACTGTTGATGCACTTTATGTTCGTCTGTGTGGGAATAGGCTTAATAGAGCATGTGCTAAATATTGTATAGATTAGATATGAACACACGACCCAAGTACGAACATGAAAAATTTCCACGTATATATTAAGATTCCGGCATTTTTGAAATTCTTGACTCTACAACAATATTTAGGTGGTTCCGACGATAGATTATCTAGAGAAGCAAAGTGTTTAAGATTTTTTTTTTGTACAAGATCAAGTGTAGTCATAATTCGTTAGTTATCAGATAAAGTTGTAACTACTTATTGTAAGTGGGGTTGTATAACTGAGTCTTGGATGAGTTGTTTATAGGATTCTGTAGTCGTGGTCATGTTGATGCATGAGTCCTCGTATAAGCTGGTTAGCACACACGACTTTGAAATGCTATGAGTAGTTATCAGAAAGTGTTCATGGGATAGCTCTATGATAGACCAAAGTATCCAATTTAAATCAGCAACGCAAATGAATTTTTTTTCACAACTAACCGCTAGAAATGATGATGTTTTGTTGATTCAGTAGCGCTAGGACTGACGAGGAAGGCTATATACTTGCAATTCATGACTAAATAAGATGATATATGGGTTTTTCAGACAAAGCAATGTACCGGTTAATCACGAAATAGTCTATACATTTGAGATTGTTATGGAAGGCGACGATTACATTAATGATCTTGAACGTAGACGAAAAGGTTATCTGCGTATGGACAGAATGTTTTTCCCGATAAAGATTAACAGCTTGAGGAGATTACCGATTTGCTGATACATTGTGATTATGGAAGTCGAGATTTCATATTTTTGAAGGTATTCACTAATTTGAAGTTTGTGAGTGTGGTAATTTGAAGATTCTATCAATTGCCTGTTGGATTTTTGAAGATCAGAGGATCGAGCGTAGGAGGCGTGCACTAAAACCGAACACGAATATGCTTAAAGTTGAAACACAGAAGCTACAATGATGAGATTCAACTTGGTGGTTATTCTAGAAAATTTTTCGACTAATCAAATCTAAAGAGGTCGGGAACCGAAGATTAATTACTAGAGGAATTAATTTTAGGGGGAATTGGTGCTTTAAAGTTGATAATGCAAGCCCAGATCATCAATCAAGGGGGAATATCTTGATGCGTTCTACCACATCGACAGATGCCTGATTGAAGTTGCAAAATATCTAACATAGCTATCATATTTCAAGATCAAACTTCGACAGTGACGTCCAATGGGGAAACTGTTGATGCACTATATGTTCGTCAATGTGGGTATAGGCTTGATAGAGCATGTGTTAAATATTGTATAGATTAGATACTAACACACGACCCAAGTACGAACATGAAAATTTTTCACATATATATTAAGATTCTGGCATTTTTGAAATTCTTGACGCTGCAACAATATTCGGGTGGTTCCGACTATAGATTATCTACAGAATGCAAAGTGTTATAGATTTTTTGTACAAGATCAAAGTGTAGTAATACTTCATTAGTGATCAGATCAAGTTGATGTCTACTTTTCAGAAAAGTGGGGTTCCATAATTGAGTCTAAGAGGAGTTGTTTATAGGATTCTATAGTTGTGGTCACGTTGATACATGAGTCCTTGTATAAACTGGTTAGCACCCACGACTTCGAAGTGGTACAAGTAGTTATCAGAGAGTGTTCATGGGATAGCTCTATGATAGACCAAAGTATGCAATTTAAATCTGCAACGCAAATGAATTGTTTTTCGAACTAACCGCTAGAAAGATGATGTTTTGTTGATTCAGTAGCGCTAGGACTGACGAGGAAGGCTTATACTTGCAATTCATGATTAAAGAAGATGATATACGGGTTTTTCAGACAAAGCAATGTACCGGTTACTCACGAAATAGACTACACATTTGAGATTGTTATGGAAGACGAAGATTACATTACTGATATTAAATGTAAAAGAAAAGGTTACTGCGTATGGACAAAAAGTTTTTTCCGATAGAGATTTACTGCTTGAGGAGATTACCGATTTGCTGATACAATGTGATTACGAAAATCGAGATTTCAGATTTTTGAAGGTATTCACTAATTTGAAGTTTGTGAGTGTGGTAATTCGAAGTTTCTATCAATTGCCTGTTAGATTTTTGAAGATCAGAGGATCGAGCATAGGAGGCATGCACTAAAACCGAACATGGATATGGTTTAAGTTGAAACAGAGAAGATACATTGATGAGTTTCAACATGGTGGTTATTCGAGAAAATTTATCGATTAATCAAATCTAAGGAGGTCGGAAACTGACGATCAATTACTGGAGGAATTAATTCAGGGGGAATTGGTGCTTTAATGTTGATAATACAAGCCCAGATCGTCAATCAAGGGGGAATTTGTTGATGCGTTCTATGACATCGACATATACCTGATTGAAGTTACAAAATATTCAAACACAGCTATCATATTTCAAGATTAAGCTTCGACAGTGACCTCCAAGGGGGAAATTGTTGATGCACTTTATGCTCGTCACTGTGCAAATAAGCTTGATAAAGCGTGTGTTGAATATTGTATAGATTAGATACGAACACACGACCCATGTACCAACGTGAAAAAGTTTCACGTATGTATTAAGATTCCGACATTTTTGAAATTCGTGACGCTACAATAGTATTCGGGTGGTTCCGACTCAAATTATCTATTTAATGCAAAGTGTTTTGGATTATCTGTACGAATGAAAGTGTAATCAAAATTCGTAAGTGATTAGATCAAGTTGTAACTACTTGCCGTAAGTGGGGTTGCATAACTGAGTCTTGGAGGAGTTGTTTATAGGATTCTGTAGTCGTGGTCATGTTGATGCATGAGTCCTCGTATAAGCTGGTTAGCACACACGACTTCAAAGTGGTACGAGTAGTTATCAGAGAATGTTCATGGAATAGCTCTATGATAGACCAAAGTATCCAATTTAAATCTGCAACACAAATTAATTGTTTTCTGAACTAACCGCTAGAAATAATGATGTTTCGTTGATTCAGTAGCGCTAGGACTAACGAGGAAGGCTATATACATGCAATTCTTGACTAAAGAAGATGATATACAGGTTTTTCAGACAAAGCAATGTACCGGTTACTCACAAAATAGACTATACATTTGAGATTGTTATGGAAGATGAAGATTACATTGCTGATCTTGAACATATAAGAAAAGGTTACTGCATATGGACATAAAGTTTTTTCCAATAAAGATTAATAGTTTGAGGAGATTACCGATTTGCTGATATATTGCGATTACGGAAGTCGAGATTTCAGATTTCCGAAGGTATTCAGTGATTTGAAGTTTGTGAATGTGGTAACTCGAAGTTTCTATAAATTGCCTGTTAGATTTTTGAAGATCAGAGGATCGAGCATAGGAGGCGTGCACTAAAACCGAACATGGATATGGTTAAAGTTGAAACAGAGAAGCTACATTGAAGAGTTTAACCTTGGTGGTTATTCGAGACAATTTTTCGACTAATCTAATCTGAGGAGGTCGGGAACTGAAGATTAATTACTGGAGGAATTAATTTCAGGGGGAATTGGTGCATTAATGTTGATAATGCAAGCCCAGATCGTTAATCAAAGGGGATTTTGTTGACGCGTTCTACGACATCGACAGATACCTAATTGAAGTTTCAAAATATTCTAACATAGCTATCATATTTCAAGATCAAGCTTCGATAGTGACGTCCAAGGGGGAAACTGTTGATCTACTTTATGTTCGTCACTGTGGGAATAGGTTTGATAGAGAATGTGTTAATTATTGTATAGGTTAGATACGAACACACGACCCAAGTACGAACGAAAAATTTTCACGTTTATATTAATATTCCGGCATTTTTGAAATACTTGACGCTGCAACAATATTCGGGTGGTTCCGACTATAGATTAACTAGAGAATGCAAAGTGTTTTAGATGTTTTTGTACAAGATCAAAGTGTAGTCATAATTCATTAGTGATCAGATCAAGTTGATGTCTACTTTTCAGAAAAGTGGGGTTGCATAATTGAGTCTAAGAGGAATGTTTATAGAATTCTATAGTCATGGTCACGTTGATGCATGAGTCCTCGTAAAAACTTGTTAGCACACACGACTTCAAAGTGGTACGAGTAGTTATCAGAGAGTGTTCATGGGATAGCTCTATGATAGACCAAAGCATCCAATTTAAATCTGCAACGCAAATGAATTGTTTTCCGAACTAACCGCTATAAATGATGATGTTTTGTTGATTCAGTAGCGCCTGGACTGACGAGGAAGGCTATATACTTGCAATTCGTGACTAAAGAAGATGATATTCAGGTTTTTCAGACAAAGCAATGCACTGGTTACTCACGAAATAGACAATTCATTTGGGATTGTTATGGAAGACGAAGATTACATTACTGATCTTGAACGTAGAAGAAAAGGTTAATGCGTATGGACATAAAGTTTTTTCCAATAAAGATTAACAGCTTGAGGAGATTACCGATTTGCGGATACATTGTGATTACGGAAATCAAGATTTCAGATTTCAGAAGGTATTCAGTGATTTGAAGTTTGTGAATGTGGTAATTCGAAGTTTCTATCAATTGCCTGTTAGATTTTTGAGGATCAGAGGATCCAGCATAGGAGGCGTGCACTAAAACCGAACATGGATATGGTTAAATTTGAAACAGAGAAGCTACATTGATGAGTTTTAACTTGGTGGTTATTCGAGAAAATTTTTTGACTAATCAAATCTATGGAGGTTGGGAACTGAGGATTAATTACTTGAGGAATTAATTTCATGGGGAATTGGTGCTTTAATGTTGATAATGCAAGCCTAGATCCTTAATCGAAGGGGAATTTCTCGATACGTTCTACGACATCGACAGATACCTGATTGAAGTTTCAAAATATTCTAACATAGCTATCATATTTCAAGATCAAGCTTCGACAGTGACTTCCAAGGGGGAACTGTTGATGCACTTTATGTTCGTCACTGTGGGAATACGCTTGATAGAGCTTGTGTTAAATATTGTATAGATTAGATACTAACACACGACCCAAGTACGAACGTGAAAAATTTTCACATATATATTAAGATTCCAACATTTTTGAAATTGTTGACGCTGCAACAATATTCGGGTGGTTCCGACTATATATTATCTACAGAATGCAAAGTGTTATAGATTTTTTGTACAAGATCAAAGTGTAGTCATAATTCATTAGTGATCAAATCAGGTTGATGTCTACTTTTAATAAAAGTGGGGTTCCATAATTGAGTCTAAGAGGAGTTGTTAATAGGATTCTGTAGTCGTGGTCACGTTGATACATGAGTCCTTGTATAAACTGGTTAGCACACACGACTTCGAAGTGGTACGGGTAGTTATCAGAGAGTGTTCATGGGATAGCTCTATGATAGACCAAAGTATCCAATTTAAATCTGCAACGCAAATGAATTGTTTTTTGAACTAACTGCTAGAAAGATGATGTTTTGTTGATTCAGTAGCGCTAGGACTGACGAGGAAGGCTATATACTTGCAATTCATGACTAAAGAAGATGATATACGGGTTTTTAAGACAAAGCAATGTACCGGTTACTCACGAAATAGACTATACATTTGAGATTGTTATGGAAGACGAAGATTACATTTCTGATCTTGAACGTAGAAGATAAGGTTACTGCGTATGGACATAAAGTTTTTTCCAATAAAGATTAACAGCTTGAGGAGATTACCGATTTGCTGATGCATTGTGATTACGGAAATCGAGATTTCAGATTTCCGAAGGTATTCATTGATTTGAATTTTATGAATGTGGTAATTCGAAGTTTCTATCAATTGCCTGTTAGATTTTTGAAGATCAGAGGATCGAGCATAGGAGGCGTGCACTAAAACCGAACACGGATATGGTTTAAGTTGAAACAGAGAAGATACATTGATGAGTTTCAACATGGTGGTTATTCGAGAAAATTTGTCGATTAATCAAATCTAAGGAGGTCGGAAACTGACGATTAATTACTGGAGGAATTAATTCAGGGGAATTGGTGCTTTAATGTTGATAATGCAAGCCCAGATCATCAATCAAGGAGGAATTTGTTGATGCGTTCTACGACATTGACATATACATGATTAAAGTTACAAAATATTCAAACACAGCTATCATATTTCAAGATCAAGCTTCGACAGTGACCTCCAAGGAGGAAATTGTTGATGCACTTTATGCTCGTCACTATGAAAATAGGCTTGATAGAGCATGTGTTGAATATTGTATAGATTAGATACAAACACATGACCCATGTACCAACGCAAAAAATTTTCACGTATGTATTAAGATTCCGGTATTTTTGAAATTCGTGACACTGCAATAGTATTCTGGTGGTTCCGACTCAAGATTATCTATTTAATGCAAAGTGTTTTGGATTTTCTGTACGAATGAAAGTGTAATCAGAATTCATAAGTGATTAGATCAAGTTGTAACTACTTGCCATAAGTGGGTTTGCATAACAAAGTCTTGGAGGAGTTGTTTATAGGATTCTGTAGTCGTGGTCATGTTGATGCATGAGTCCTCGTATAAGCTGGTTAGCACACACGACTTCAAAGTGGTACGAGTAGTTATCAGAGAATGTTCGTGGGATAGCTCTATGATAGACCAAAGTATCCAATTTAAATCTGCAACACAAATGAATTGTTTTCTGAACTAACCGCTAGAAATAATGATGTTTTGTTGATTCAGTAGCGCTAGGACTAACGAGGAAGGCTATATACTTGCAATTCATGACTAAAGAAGATGATACAGGTTTTTAAGAGAAAGCAATGTACCGGTTACTCACGAAATAGACTATACATTTGAGATTGTTATGGAAGATGAAGATTACATTACTGATCTTGAACGTAGAAGAAAAGGTTACTGCGTATGGACATAAAGTTTTTTCCAATAAAGATTAATAGCTTGAGGAGATTACCGATTTTCTGATATGTTGTGATTACGGAAATCGAGATTTCAGATTTCCGAAGGTATTCAGTGATTTGAAGTTTGTAAATGTGGTAACTCGAAGTTTCTATCAATTTCCTGTTAGATTTTTGAAGATCAGAGGATCGAGCATAGGAGGCGTGCACTAAAACCGAACATGGATATTGTTAAAGTTGAAACAGAGAAGCTACATTGATGAATTTCAACTTGGTGGTTATTCGAGATAATTTTTCGACTAATCAAATCTGAAGAGGTCGGGAACTGAAGATTAATTACTAGAGGAATTAATTTCATGGGGAATTGGTGCTTTAATGTTGATAATGCAAGCCCATATTGTTAATCAAAGGGGATTTTGTTGACGCCTTACATTGACATCGACAGATACCTAATTGAAGTTTCAAAATATTCTAACATAGCTATCATATTTCAAGATCAAGCTTCGATAGTGACGTCCAAGGGGGAAACTGTTGATGCACTTTATGTTCGTCACTGTGGGAATAGGCTTGATAGGGAATGTGTTAATTATTGTATAGGTTAGATACGAACACACGACCAAAGTACGAACGTGAAAAATTTTCACGTATATATTAAGATTCCGGCATTTTTGAAATACTTGACGCTACAACAATATTCGGGTGGTTCCGACCATAGATTTTCTAGAGAATGCAAAGTGTTTTAGATTTTTTTGTGCAAGATCAAAGTGTAGTCATAATTCATTAGTGATCAGATCAAGTTGATGTCTACTTTTCATAAAAGTGGGGTTGCATAATTGAGTGTAAGAGGAGAAGTTTATAGGATTCTATAGTCGTGGTCACGTTGATGCATGAGTCCTCGTAAAAACTTGTTAGCACACACGACTTCGAAGTGGTACGAGTAGTTATCAGAGAGTGTTCATGGGATAGCTCTATGATAGACCAAAGCATCCAATTTAAATCTGCAACGCAAATGAATTGTTTTCCGAACTAACCGCTAGAAATGATGATGTTTTGTTGATTCAGTAGTGCCTGGACTGACGAGGAAGGCTATATTCTTGCAATTCATGACTAAAGAAGATGATATTCAGGTTTTTCAGACAAAGCAATGTACCGGTTACTCACGAAATAGACTATACATTTGGGATTGTTATGGAAGACGAAGATTATATTACTGATCTTGAACGTAGAAGAAAAGGTTACTGCGTATGGACATAAAGTTTTTTCCAATAAAGATTAACAACTTGAGGAGATTACCGATTTGCTGATACATTGTTATTACGGAAATCAAGATTTCAGATTTCCGAAGGTATTCAGTGATTTGAAGTTTGTGAATGTGGTAATTCGAAGTTTCTATCAATTTCCTGTTAGATTTTTGAAGATCAGAGGATCGAGCATAGGAGGCGTGCACTAAAACCGAACACGGATATGGTTAAAGTTGAAACAGAGAAGCTACATTGATGAGTTTCAACATGGTGGTTATTCGAGAAAATTTTTCGACTAATGAAATCTGAGGAGGTCGGGAACTGAAGATTAATTACTGGAGGAATTAATTTCAGGGGGAATTGGTGCTTTAATGTTGATTATCCAAGCCCAGATCCTTAATCAAAGGGGAATGTGTTGACGCGTTCTACGACATCGACAGATACCTGATTGAAGTTTCAAAATATTCTAACATAGCTGTCATATTTCAAGATCAAGCTTCGACAGTGACGTCCAAGGGGGAAACTATTGATGCACTTTATGTTCGTCACTGTGGGAATAGGCTTGATAGAGCATGTGTTAAATATTGTATAGATTAGATACTAACACCGACCCAAGTACGAACGTGAAAAATTTTCACATATATATTAAGATTCCGGCGTTTTTGAAATTCTTGACGCTGCAATAATATTCGGGTGGTTCCGACTATAGATTATCTACAGAATGCAAAGTGTTTTAGATTTTTTGTACAAGATCAAAGTGTAGTCATAATTCATTAGTGATCAGATCAAGTTGATGTCTACTTTTCATAAAAGTGGGGTTCCATAATTGAGTCTAAAATGAGTTGTTTATAGGATTCTGTAGTCGTGGTCACGTTGATACATGAGTCCTTGTATAAACTGGTTAGCACACACGAATTCGAAGTGGTACGAGTAGTTATCAGAGAGTGTTCATGGGATAGCTCTATGATAGACCAAAGTATCCAATTTAAATCTGCAACGCAAATGAATTGTTTTTTGAACTAACCGCTAGAAAGATGATGTTTTGTTGATTCAGTAGCGCTAGGACTGACAAGGAAGGCTATATACTTGCAATTCATGACTAAAGAAGATGATATACGGGTTTTTCAGACAAAGCAATGTACCGGTTACTCACAAAATAGACTATACATTTGAGATTCTTATGGAAGACGAAGATTACATTACTGATCTTGAATGTAAACGAGGCGTGCACTTAAACCAAACACGGATATGGTTAAAGTTGAAATAGAGAAGCTACATTGATGAGTTTTGACATGCTGGTTATTCGACAAAATTTATCGATTAATCAAATCTAAGGAGGTCGGGAACTGAAGGTTAATTAATGGAGGAACTAATTTCAGGGGGAATTGGTGCTTTAGTGTTTATAATGCAAGCCCAGATCATCAATCAAGGGGGAATTTGTTGACGCATTCTACGACATCGATAGATACATGATTGAAGTTGAAAAATATTCAAACATAGCTGTCATATTTCAAGATCAAGCTTCGACAGTGACGTCCAAGGGGGAAACTGTTGATGCACTATATGTACGTCACTGTGAGAATAGGCTTGATAGAGCATGTGTTAAATATTGTATAGATTAGATATGAACACACGACCCAAGTACGAACGTGAAAAATGTTCATGTATATATTAAGATTTCCGCATTTTTTAAATTCTTGACGCTGCAACAATATTCGGGTGGTTCCGACTATAAATTATCCAGAGAATGCAAAGTGTTTTATATTTTTTTTGTACAAGATCAAAGTATAGTCATAATTCATTAGCGATCAGATCAAGTTGATGTCTACTTTTCATAAAAGTGGGGTTGCATAACTGAGTCTACGAGGAGTTGTTTAGAGGACTACAGATCAATCTTGGAGATAGTAGCTTGACCCTTGAAGCTGGTCGAAGAGATCTTCAATGCGAGGTAATGGGTATCAGTTCTTGACGGTAACCTTATTGAGTTCCCTGTAGTCGATGCACATGCGGAAGGTCCCGTCCTTTTTCTTGACAAAAAGGACCGGAGTTCCCCATGGCGAAGTACTGGGTCGGATAAATCCTTTTTCCAACAATTCCTGAAGTTGGGTAGACAGCTCTTGCAGCTCTGCTGGAGCTAGGCGATACGGGGCCTTGGCGATAGGAGTCGCATGGTTCACCAATTCGATTTCAAACTCCACTTGTCGATGTGGTGGAAAACCAGGTAACTCCTCTGGAAACACATCGGAAAAATCACGGACGACGGGGATATCTTCAATCCGCTTCTCGTCCTTAGGCTGCTCGGTGATCAGTGCGAGCAAAGGGAAGGAGTTCTTTCTCCGAAGATACTTCTGAGCTTGCATGTAAGAGATGATGTTTGTGACGGCGCCTGCCTTCTTGCCTTGCACCATCAAGACCTCGTCGTTAGAGAGCGGAATACGGATAGCTTTCTCAAAACAGAGAACTTCAGCTCGGACGTCAGATAGCCAGTCCATTCCGGCTACCACATCAAAACTACCTGGGGTAGTTTCCATCAGATCAATGGTAAAGGTGTGACCCGCGAGTTGACAGCCGGTTACTAAATGGGTCACATCTACAGATTTACCATCGGCTAGTTCTATTACGTAAGGGGTCTCTAGGGGTTTAGGCGTGAGGTTTAGGTTCTTCCTAAAAGACTCAGATATAAAACTCTTATCCGCACCCGTATCAAAAAGTACAATAGCAAAATTATCGTTAAGGGGAAACTTACCGGTGACCACGTTCGAGTCGTTTCTTGCCTCTCCGCGGCCCAGCGTGAATGCACGACCTTTGGCACCTCCTGTGCCACCATTTCCATTGTTGCCATTGTTGTTATTGTTGTTGTTGTTCCCACCATTGTTGTTGTTGCGAAGCTGCGGGCAGTCTCGCTTGAAATGGGCAGTGCTACCGCACTGATAGCATCCCCGGTTATTACCTTGCTGTTGACCCTGGTGCTGATTATGATTTTGTCGAGACATGATTTCCCTGCGACAATCCTTTGCCGCGTGTCCCGCTTTGCCACATCGTTGGCAGCGATTCCTAGCGCAAGAGCCATGATGATGGAGCTTACAACGATTACATTGCGGCTTTCGACCCGCATAGCCGCTTGAGTTCTGGGTGTTGTTGGCAGACTGATTATTGGGACCCCGATTGTTGTTGAAATTGTTGGACTGCTTTTGGTTTCCTTCTTGTGGCTGGGCTGACGAAGACTGTCGAGCAGGTGAGTCTTCAAATTTTCTTTTGCTATCAGGGACAACTTCAGTTGCACCCTGAGGTGGCAACTTCCTTTGCTCCACCGTCTTATCGGTGAGTTTATGCTCCAGCCTAATCGCTTGATGCTCCGTCGTAGGGTTGTTAGACATTACCATGCCCTGGATCTCAGGGACCAGACCCCCAAGATAAAACTCAATTCGTTTTTCAACAGTGTTAGCCAGATCCGGACATAGGAACACCAGATCATGATGTTTTGCCGTATACGCTTCAATTTCAGACCCTACTATCTTGTGGTTCCATAACGCTTGCTACAACTGCTGAACTCTGTCCCGCGGACAGTATTCCTCCTTGATTAGGGCCTTAAACTGGTCTCAGCCATTGCGTTCGCCGCAATAAGACCACGCGTTTGAACTCGTGCGTTCCACCAGGTTAATGCCCCATCTTCCAACGTTGAGGCAGCATACTTGACCTTATTGACTTCAAGGCAATTGCACATCTCGAACACCGATTCAGACTTTTCAATCCAACGGAACAGTCCTATGGGTCCTTCCGCACCCGTGAACTTGCTCGGTTTTGCATCAAGGAACATCTTGTAGGGGTTAAGACCCCCTCCTGCGGGTCGGTTTTGAACACCTGCCGGAGCAGCATTCACGTGTTCTTGGATCAATGCGGCCAATTCTTCAGGTGACATGTTGAGGTTTCCGCGACGACCAGTTACCATTTCAGATCTTCGCAAGACAACACAAACACACACCGATAAGTATATATATCCAATATAGTTATCACATTCCACACTTCAATCATCACACAAGTTATGTCAACCCAACAAATTAAACAATCAAAAGGAGCATTCGATTAAATAAATTGCAATGTCTCACAAAATACCAACCAAACATCTCAGTTTAATTATAAAATTTCAAGTTCAAACATAAGTGGAAACAAACAAACTAAAGGAAACAAAACGGGGATTGGCGAGACGAGTTAGTCTTCTACGTCTCCATCTCCCAAGTCGTTATCGTTGCCGTCATCCTCTGCGGCGTTTTCAGCTTCAACTGCCGGGTCCTGTTCCGGCTCCTCTTCTTCCGAATCCTCCTCCGGGTCTTCCTCTGGATCCTCCTCTGGGTCTTCCTCTGGATCCTCGTCTTCTTCCTCTACCAGCGCTGGAAGGGCCGGTGCTGGTGCGGGTACTGGGACCATGGGTGCCTTCCCCGGCGCCCTTGATTGTCGAGATTTGTCGGATGATGATGATGACATTGCCTGCTGGGTTGGTGTAGTTAGTTACGAGTTGCGTGCATCACAATATACATGTATATCTCACATAAAAACAATTGTAGTATAACACCTAACAAGATATCACTATTCGGTACCAACTAAGTCTACTGTCGTGTAACAGCTATACTTTAGGTCTACTTTTAATGCAAACCTGGTTCTCTATAGCTAGAGGCTCTGATACCAATCTGTCACACCCTCAATTTCCACTTGCGGAGTTTTACCGCGAGGCGTGTGATCAAACCAGAATCTGAGACACTAGTAATATCGAACGACTCTATATGATTTATTTAAACGTTTTCCAAAAACATTTGTTTAACCATTCATAGTCATTTTCAAAATATCTTAGTTTCAAAGTTTAGCGGAAGCATTAGTTTCGAGGTTTAGCAGAAGCATTAGAGTAAAGTAAAGTAACGGGCGCCAACATAAACGCCAAAACCAGAAATCCCAAACATTATTCGTAAATAAGACTCGATAAAAATGTCTTGATCAAATGCAAGTGAGTGCACCTAGCGCTCATAGCGTCCTGAGAAACATGTAAAGAAACAAGTGTCAACATTAAAGAAGAGTGAGTTCACAGGTTATTATAAGTTCACAAGTTTGGTTAAAAGTTTGTTTTCCCCGTTATCCCTAACCCGGGATAACGATATAGTTCCATTATTCCTAACCCGGAATAATAATGTTGGTTCGTAATTAAGTTCAATGTTAACATGTAGTTAGCGAGCCAAAAGTTACGTCACATAAGAGTTCGCGATCGAAGCTGACTGTTGTTGCCTCAGTGTTGCCAGGTCTATCACTAACCATGGCGAAAGTTAGGCCAAATTAATCACCCGTTAACCATACCCGGTCGGCTAGCGCGACTAGCTCGGGTGGGGCTTGTCGGGCCCAGTAGTACTACTTATAATTTCCCCGCTATCTAACCCAATACTAACGATCCGAGAGTTTGTTGAGGACTTCCGTGATATAGCTACTTAGTGACCGTAACGTACATTAACATTAACTTAGTTACCGAGTAGTTTAACGACGTTAATTTCGCATAACGTAAAAGATAGAGTTATAGAGTGTATACATGTTTCTCCCCCTGTCGTTTAAAACCAGATAAAATAGGGGCCATGAACTAACCTTAAATTACTCGGTTAGAGTAACACAAAAGTAGCAAATGATGGGACCGCTAATCGCGTCCTAACATGTCAACCGATTTAAAGTAAGTGTGTGAACACACTGATACAAAACCCTACGCATAACTAACACACCGTGCGGCACATGTAATAACCAATTCGAAAACACAATCATGCATGCAAAGTATCATCATACCAAAATAATGATCAAACCAACTTGTCATAAACACATATTAACTCATACAACACTTTGGTACACACAAACACAAGTTATCATGTTTCAGCTTGTACGCTCATAACTGGGCTGTTTTCGAGGATTTTTATAAAATAGTTCCAACATTCCAAAAATTCAAATTTTTTTTACAGGAGGTGTCAACTAAACTGTATAATTTTATGTAAACTATTCAAGTCCTAACGCCTTACCAATTATTTATAAACATTTATATACTAGGCGGCAGTCAGATTCGTCGCTTTCTGACTGCAGTCCACGGAAAAAATTATTTAAAAATCATCGTTCATCCAATTAACAAAATTCCAATGGGAGTTTTCCGAAAATTCCCGTCTCCAGGTACTATAACAAATTTCGTGACCCTACCCCCTATAGACTATGAGATCCGACTCGATAAAAGACTAGCAAATTTTGCAGAATTTCGCAGCTTCAGCTGCTGTACTAAATGACCACTTAAAAATAGCAAACGACCTCAGAAAAATATGAATCTGGCGCCATTAGCAGCGGTTTTTAAAAATACACGTGTTAGGTTTAGAAAATCCACTTTTCGATAAATAATGATCAGGTTACAGTCAATTGAAGTTGGCTGTAAATGTCATTCAGCAAACAGTTTTCGACTTTTATCGCATTAGAACATGCTTAAACGATCATAACTCTTGATAACAATGATAAACAACAGGTTTATTTGTCAAATATCATCATGTATATCAATATTCATGCAAACCCTAATTATATAACATGATCTTTATCGCCAAAACGCAGCTTATGCTTTTAGTATTCAACATAACATCAAAATCGCAAAGATTCGCACAATCATCCGAACTAATCATAAATCACAACACTTTTCATACTAATAATCCTACCATTACACACAATCATGATCAAGATTATACAAACCCTAATGTGAATCGCAAAACAATTAATCCCTAACCTTGAAACGATGATGATTAGCGAACCGGGACAAGATTGGAATCAATCCGGAAGTTGGAGACTTGTGATCGTGAGAGGGGGGGGCTGCCATCGGTTCTCCTAGGGGTTAGGGTTTCTCCTTTTTTTTAAACTATAACATGCATACATACAATTATATAGCACAAGGGAAAAGAAGGGGAGGGGGTGGGGGGCGCGACCGCAAAAAGGGGAGGGGGGTTGAGTAAGTGGGCTTGGGCCTCAAGTTTAGGTTGGCCGCAAGGAGGTGAGGTCGACACGTTTTGCGGCTCGGTTCGGTTCGGCTATTTATTTATTATTTTTTTATAACTAATAATCGTGAAATCAAGGCGTGATACAATAATCTACAAAATATACAAACATTTAATAACACATAGCACGTAATTCACCCATTAAATTCACAAAGTTAGCGTACTTATTGCGAGTGTGTAATTTAATTCTCCGAATTAAATCAGCGTAAGAATGAATAACCGTGAAGTAGCGTGTTTAAGATACCTGAAAAGCCGGGATGTCACACATACACATAACAGATTTACCAGCAGATGTTACAACTGACAAAAAGTCTTAAAAAAAGTAAAAAGAAAGAAAAGATCAAAAACTTGTTTTGTGATTTTTGTGAAAAGAAGAACCATGTTACTTAAACTATTTTCTTCTAAAAACTTATGACATCAACAAAACAAGTGAGATCATTGATTTTCCTAAATGCAAAATTTGTGAAAGAACAAATCATAAAACTCAAGAGTGTATTTATCTCAGAAACTTTGATGTCAGAAAGAATGAGTTTAAATAAAAAACACAGGAGAGTTTAAAGACTAGTACTACAAAAGAAAAGTCTAAACAGAAGTTTGTGCCTATTCAAGCATCAGTTACCAAATCACTACAAAAAATCTTTACACCCAGAGAGGTGCAGGTAACATATTCACCACTTGCAAATCAGTTTCCAAGAGGACATGGCCAACCTATTTAACAAAAGGTACCTCTTAGTTATAAGGGTTACAAATGGCTCTCAAAACCAAGAGTAAATAGGCATCCTCATGGTTACTATCATTTGGTAGGAGATGGGCCTCAACAGATGTTACAAAGATCTATTCAAACCTCTGCCCATTCTTCTTAATTGGAGACTGACTTGTCTATGACCCGTTCCAAAGCCATTTTGGCTTTGGAAACTCACCTAAACTAATTTATTACTACGGTGCAGGGTGCTTCTGCTTGCCTTGATAGTTTATAGTATGTAGATAGCGGAGGCTCTAGGCATGACAGGATGTAGAGCCCTTCTCAAAGACTTCATGGCTCATGGAGGGGGTGATATATCCTTTGGTAATAATTCAAAAGGGAGGTGCTTGGATCAGGACCAGTTCGGGTTGGGAAACTCAAATTTGAAAATGTCAATCTTTTTGACAATCTGAAATTTAATCTTCTTAGTGTTTCACAAATGAGTGACAAGGGCTATGGGTCATTCTTCTCTAAGAAAACTTGTCAGATTATAGGGATATAAGTGGTTAACAAGATTGATAAAATCATAGCTGAGAGCAAAGGAGTGGCAATGTGTTTGTGATTGATATGTTGAAAGATAATCCAATTACTAATGCTTGTCTGTTCTCAGCTGCCTCTAACAAAGAGACAGAACTATGGCATAGAAGACTTGGACACATAAATCTGACAACTATCACCACACTCTCTAAACAAGGCCTCGTAAGAAGTCTACCACAAAAACTTTTCACAAGAGATGAACATTGTGTTTCCTATTTAAAAGACAAACAACATAAAAGTTCATACAAGCCCATTGGTGAGTCCAAAACAAGTCAGCGCTTACAATTGTTACACATGGACTTGTTTGGCCCTACAAAAATCATGAGTCTAAGTGAAAAAAAATATTGTCTTATCATAGTTGATGATTTTCAAGGATTCTAAGGACTTACATTTTGCACTCTAAGGATGAGACTGTAGAAATCTTGCAAGGATTTGTGAAACAAGTTGAAAAGCAATTTGACCTGTGAGTAAAAGTCTTCAGGAGTGACAATGGCACAGAGTTTAAAAATAAGGAGTTGGCTGAGTTTTGTGTGTCAAAAGGAATTGTAAGGAAGTACAACATTCCAAGAACACCAGAACAAAATGGGGTGGTTGAAAGGAAAAACATAACTTTAATTGAAGCTGCTAGAACTGTACTTGCAGACTCTGGTTTACCCTTGTCCTTTTAGGCAGAGGCTGTAAACACTTTTTGCTATGTTCAAAACGGAGTTTTGATCAACCCAAGGCATTAATCCACTTCTTATGAAACTGTATTCAAAATCAAACCACTGATCTCATACTTTAAAATCTTTGGATGCCCATGCTTTATTTTAAATCGAAAAGATTCAATTTCAAAATTTGCAGCCAAAGTAGACTGTGGTTAATTTCTAGGATACTCAACCACTAGAAGTTAATCCCAAAACATTTGTCATTTTGCTGGTTTCCTATCTCTCACACAACTTGTCAAGTACCAAGAGGCACTAAAAGACAACAGTTAGGTAGAAGCCATGCAAGAAGAGCTCCTTTAGTTTAAAAGACAACAGTTAGGTACCACCATTGCCAAAGGATGTATGTCCAATTGGCACAAAATGGGTATTCAAAAAAACAAAACTGATGAAAGGGGTATTGTTTTCAAGAATAAAGCAAGGCTTGTGGTTCAAGGTTAGAGACAAGAAGAAGGTATTGACTATGATGAAACCTTTGATCCTGTAGCAAGATTAGAAGCCATCAGACTGTTCTTAGCCTTTGCAGCTTACCACAACATCAAGGTGTTTCAAATGGATATTAAAAGTGCATTCTTGTATGGTAAGATCAAAGAAGATGCATTTTTTCCTGATCATGTCTACAAGATTAACAAAGCTTTGTATGACCAAGAGCCTTGTATGCAACTCTTTCCACCTTTCTCTTATCCATTGGTTTAATAAGGGGTAAAATTGAGATAAATTTATTTTTGAAATGCAGAGGAAAGAATTTGATGGTTGTCCAAATTTATGTGGATGACATCATTTTTGGATCCACATGCACTGCCATGTGTGAAGAGTTCAGACAACTCATGGCAGCACTGTTTGAAACGAGTGCAATGGGTGAGCTCCAATGTTTTCTTTGTCTCCAAGTAAAATAATTGCAAAATGGTACATTCACTCACCAAAGTAAGTATGCCAAAGAACTACTTACAAAATTTGATATGAATGATTGTAAACCATATAGTACACCCATGGCAACCACAAAGCTTGTCCCTCTTGATGACAAAGATGACTTGGTTGATCAAACTCTTTATAGAAGCATCATACATTCTTTATTGTACCTAACAGCATCAAGGCTAGACATCATGTTTGCAACATGTGGTTGTGCCAGATCCTAGTCAGCACCTTGGAATTCCAATCTCATTGTTGCAAAAAGGATATTTAGATACATAAAAGGTGCTCCCACACTTGGTATCTGGTATCCAGCTAATGGAAATATTGAGCTTTCAGGTTATTCAGACAGTGATTTTCCTGGATGTCACACCAAAGGAAATCAACATTAGGAGGCTGTCAATTCCAAGGTAATTCCTTAGTGTCTTGTCAAAGCAAAAAGAAAGATGCAGTATCAACATCTACAGTAGGGGCTGAGTATATTGTTGCTGCAAGCTTCACTACTAAACTCCTATGGCTTCAAAATCAACTATTGGATTTTGGTGTAACTGCTTTAAATACTCCCCCTCATGTTAGATAGTCAAGTAGCTGAAAACCTCATTAAAAATCCAATATCTCATTCTACCACAAAGCACATTAACATCAGACATCACTTTGTTAGGGATTGCTACGAAAAATGTTTGATTTCTCTTCATCATGTTCCAACTAAAGATCAACTGGCAGAGGTTCTAATAAAAGCATTAGATAAATCTACCTTTGAAAGTCTGATATTTAGAATTGGTATGCTAAACATGGAATAAAAACGAGCATTTGTGTTCCATATATAAATAGCATTAAAATGTTTTTCATGAAAAATCAAAATTCCATCCTTCAAAGTATCTAAAATTCAAAATTTTCAATAAATCTCTAAAGTCTGGTCATAACCACTATTTCTCCAAACCCTACTTGGCATGAAAATCTGCATCCACTGTTGGTGAAACCACTGTTTTCCCAATCCACTAATAATTTATCCTCTAATAGTGTAAAATCACCACTGATCATTCATCTGTTCAGAACCACTACTTGTATCCAGCAGAGGTTTCCAAACAACTGTCATCCATTACTAACAGAGGTTGCATGTGGACAGAGGATAGCCATCAGATCTTTGGAAACCACTTCCACGTCGGCATTCACTTTTCACTTAATAAACCCTATTTCATCCAAACATAGTTCCACTTGCCGTTTCGAATTTAAAACTTCTCCATAAAAATCTCCATTACTCTCATTTTTTTCAAAACTTTCAATAATCACTCTTTAACCAAGAATCTCATCGTAAAAACTCCCCATAACTACCTTCTGATATTCGATAAAACCAATAATAACACTGTGTTTCCTTCCATGATTGATGATTTACAAACATCATCATACAAATATGTGTTATTGGCCAAGGCTTTGATTTATCTCGACACTCTTCTTCAATTTTGGGCAAATGCTAAACTCGAGGTTCAAAACAAAAAGCCTTTTGCCATCACTTCAAAGATTGGACAATCACTTGTTCAAATCTCTCTATTACTATCTCCACCACATTTGGTATTAACGACTTTGATGACCCCACTTCTTTCCCAAAAAAAGATTTACATACTGAATTCATTGAGCGAGGATATGAAGGTCCATTATCAGGTATTACCATTTTTAAACCAGAAATTCCCGCTAACATGAAATTCTTTATCCACACACTTTTATTATGTTTGTCATCCATAACGACTGCTTTTAACGAAATACCATTAAATATTCCGTACCTGGGTTATGCTACTTTAACCAAATCAAAATTTATTTTTTCTCATGTGTTGTTTTCTTATTTGGTTGCAAATTTTAATAATCTCAAAAAGGTTAAAGCTTTTTTGATACACCCTAGGTTGTTGAGTTTCTATTTGCAAAAACAAGGTGTCATCTGTGAAGTTGGCAGCCTTATACATGAAACTTTTACTAGAATTTCCACACAAAAACGAAAGGTGTTGAAAGCAAAAGCAACAAAGACTGAGCATCTTTTGACTACTTCCACATCCACTACTCCTTCCTCTGTTGCTGAGCCCACTGCTCTTGGTCACTACAACCAGTGTTGTGTAACCATCACCAGAAAAACCCAAAAAAGAAACCCTCCAAATCCTAGAAGCCCACCAAACACCCCAAAACGGTAACTTTGGAAGATGAGATCGCAGATGTTTACTTGTGACAGCACCAAAGTCACTTGCAACCACTGCTGCTACTTCCTCACAACAGTTGGTTCAAAGATCACCATACAAGGACACCACACAATGAGGCAGATGATTCAATTAAACATTTGTTCTCAAGACCCTCTCCTAGGGCTATGTCTCTTTCTACTCCCTTACCACCTCTCTCCTTCCACATTTTTATATATGTTTCAAGCTATTGGGAAAACTCAGATTACAAGCAGTCCCTCTCAATCACCCATTACTGGGAGTTTAACTCCAACATTGACTGAATCTGGGAAAACTTAATTAGCAACACAGAAACAGTTGAGGAGGTTACACCCCATGAGTTACATATAACTCTTGGTGGTAGTTCAAGTGAATCAACTACTACAACTGCTGCTACAACAGTGGCTCAGTTAGATAGTGGTTACATACATAAGACTTCCTTGAAGGTAACAACTGTTGAGGCTACAATTGTATCCTCTTAGCCAATTGGAAGTCCCTAGTACCAAGAACAAGGGGCATTTGGTTCTGAAAACATTGAGATTCCTCATGTTGATGTTACAAATACAACTACCTTTGGTAGGCATTTAGATGATCCTATTAAGGAGATAAATTATAATATCAAGAATTGACGAAGACAATCAATACCATGGAATCATCTATTGATGAAAACAAATCCATGATGAAACAAACGCTACAGAATTCTCAACCTCAACCATCTCCAACACAAAATGCTGAAGAGGTATGGAAGGTTCTTCAACCAATCATCCTAGCTTAGAGACAATTGGCAAATATTGATTATGAAACCCATATGAATTTGATCCGCAATATGGTCGAGGCTCGATATATAGATACACAAGCTGACATTAAAGCCATCAAAGACCACTTGCTAAAAGCTACTGGCTCTACCCCGGTTATCATTCTTCAAGATGACATAGAAGATGATGCCAAAAAGGGGGGAGAAAGATCACATGAGAAAGTTGCAGCCTAATCCAAATGTTAAATCAAAGGTGTGACAACAGCCAACAATTACTGCAACCACGGCTGAAGCATCTGAAGCTACTTTGGGAAAAGGAATTGATGAGACCCTTCTAGGTCCTCTAATCTGTATGGATCTTAACAGAATAGTCTATCCAACCTAGAGTGCGGAATCCTCTAAATTAGATTATCACAGAAATACGAACAATCTCAAGAACACGAACAATCACTTTCAATTCGTCTTCTATTGATTATCCAACACGGATGTTTACAATCAATTCAAGACTCACACGAATTCTCTCTCAACTCTCTCTAAAGTGACTAACTTAGCAACCTTATCCCTAATGCAAAACTCTCTTTATATAGAGATAGGTTTGCAACTAGGCTTTGGTTTAACCTCATGGGCTGCAAATTGGTCTAGGCCTAATTCTCCTACCACTCCCTATAATGTGGGTTTGGTTTAGCCCAATCACTATAACTAACTATTACAAAACTAAACCCGCTAATATTTATCGTTTTGCTATTTATAGGATATCCAAAGACCAAATCTGAGCTGTTGTCACAAATATGCACCAACAAACTCCCCCTTGACAATAGCTTCATAATACAACTTTGTCTTCAGTCATCTTGCAATCTTCAACGTCTTTGGTCTTGGATTGCTTCAGCTTTAATAGCTTCTGTCAGCAACACACTGCCCCTAAGCTGATGCACCCAATCACCAAATCTTCTAAATCGTTAGTGTTCGAGTAAACTCCAGTTTAGCACTTGCATAGCAATCTTCAAACTCTTCAACTTTTTCTGCAACGTAGAAAGGAGGTTCTACCATGCATTCAAGCAATCTCCTCTTCACTAAACTTCTCAGCAACACACTGCTACAATCTGTATACTATAAAACAAACACCTCGAGAAACTATAAGAATTTTTCAACACAAGTTAAAAAATTATTATTATTCAAGAGATGGTAAAACTGTATCACAGATTAAGCAATTTTCAACTCAAACTACATACTGAATGTTTTTAAGCACACAGAACCAGCTAGATTTTTAAAATATTGAACTCATCTCCTAACACCGTCTCCCCCTATCGGTAACAACTCCTCTATGAACACCCATTTTCCATACGCTAAGAATTTACAAGTAAAAGTAAATCTTTTTGGATTTTTATATTTTCTGAAAGCAAATAAATAACAAAATAATAAACACTCTATTTTTGTGAGAATCACCATGAGGAAAATAATTCTTTATGTAATTTTCATGAAAAACTGTTTTTATACAATTAGATAATTCTTTATGTAATTTTCATGAAAAACAGTTCAAGATGATTACTAGTATTGTTTATCCACTTAAACAAAATACATGAACATTTCAAGTACCATTACCTAGTGATATGTTAAGGTAATTTTATACTGATATGCTAGTGTGTCCCACTTTAGGACATAACCCCACGATCAAGGTATGCACAAAGATTCCTCATAGTAGGTGAGTATACCGAACTTCATCCTTTTGAATTTACAACGTTAGATAATTGGTGATCAGGTCAGTACCTCTGTACAACAAAGAGACCAATATAAAAAACGAGCGTTAGAGTGAATACCAAATTTTGGTACGATTTATGCATTTTGCACATTTGAATGACTCTCCAGGATAACTTCTTCAATTTCTGGGATTTGGCATTTTAGCTCTTTTAAGATGTCCTGGTTGTGCATAGGTCAACATATATCTAGATGCAGTAGAAGGACAACCCTGGTATCCCAGATGAGATAATGATATAAAGACCTAAAACCTCATATTTTGGCAATCTATCAACGCAAGATTTAAGGTTATAAAACCATACCCCACTGATATGTTACCCACTCATACATAGTTGATTATGTTTATATCATAAAGGTAAGCTGATTATTTCATGATTTTTTCCTACTGGTACACAATATGATGAAGCTGCTATCACACTTAAGCAATTTTATTTTAATTTCAGTGTGACAGTCTTACCTGCTGATGTAATTTCTTCTTTTCCACATTGTGAAAACTCATTTTGGATTTTCTATTTTGTTTATGTTTTGATTTTTGAAAAAAATAGTAAATAATTTACAAAATGCTTATGGGAAACTGGTTATTCAGGATTCCTCATCCCGTTGAGTTTGACTAAATGTTCAAAACGAGCCTTGTCAAATGCTTTTATGTAAAGATCTGCTAGGTTATCTAGCATGTCGAGTCTATGCAGTTCAATCAATTTCTTTTCAGCACAATCCCATATAAAATGATGATGAATGTCAATATGTTTTGTGCGACTGTGCTTTACGGGATTGTTTGTGATTAAAATAGTGGCATTACTGTCAATTATAATAAGAGAATGAGTGAAATTCAAACCGTAATCACGCATCTGCTGTTATATCCAGAGAACTAGAGGGAAACAGCTACCCACATCAATATATTCAGCTTAATACGTAGAGGTAGACACGCAAGACTGCTTCTTGCATTGCCATGACACGATCCTCCCTCCTAAGAACTGACAATCACCTGTGGTGGATTTTCTTGTTGATTTGCATCCTCCAAAGTCTGAATCAGTGAAAACAACAAACTTTAAATCACTAGCAGCTGGATACCATAACCCAAGTTTAGGTTCCCCTACAAGTAATGAAGAATTCGCTTCATCGCTTTCATATGTGACTCTTTTGGATTCACTTCATATCTTGCACAAAGACACACTGCAAACATAATGTCTGGTCTTGAGGCAGCAAGTACATTAGAGAACCAATCATTGCCCTATATTGAGTTGGATCAACATCCTTGACACTCTCATGATCTGGACCAAGATTGTGATTCTCGCAAATAGGGGTGTTGAAAGTAGCGCAATCCTCCATTTTGAAACGAGACAAAATGTCATACACATATTTTGCCTGATGTATAAACATCCCATCCTTCTACTATTCAACTTGCAAACCTAGAAAGTAAGACAGTTCACCCATCGCATTCATTCGATCTCGCTCTTCATTACCTCCTCGAATTCATGACACATGTTCTCATCAGATGACCCAAAAATAATGTCATCTACGTA
This sequence comes from Scalesia atractyloides, assembly GCA_947069175.1. Taxonomy (NCBI): domain Eukaryota; kingdom Viridiplantae; phylum Streptophyta; class Magnoliopsida; order Asterales; family Asteraceae; genus Scalesia; species Scalesia atractyloides. The sequence continues at coordinate 44,159,723 of CAMTDV010000008.1, read as the reverse complement.
TACCTGTACCAGCAGGAAGTCTTCCTTCTTTCTTTTAATGAAAAGTGTACTGTCAATCTGACCTCTTTCAAAACCATTCTTTAACAAATGTGCTGACAATGTCTCATACCATGCCCTAGGTGCCTGATGCAATCCATACAATGCCTTATAAAGTAGATAGACTCGATCTCGATAATCTGGATCAGTAAACCCATCTGGTTGTGAGACATACACCAGATCTTGGACTTTCCAGTAAAGAAACGCACTCTTCACGTCAAGTTGATAAACTTTGTAGCCCTTAAATGAAGCAAAATCTAGGAACAAATGAATTGCTTCCAACCTAGCTAGTGGTGCAAACACTTCATTGCAATCAATCCCCTCTTGCTGATTGAACCCTTTCACCACTAGCCGAGCCTAAGTCCTTGTCACGACCCTTGGTCGTCTTTGTTGCACTTAAACACCCACTTGGTGCCTATTTCCTTCTCTCCTTCAAGCAAGTCAACTAGTTCCCAAACCTTCAACTTCTTAAATTGAGCTAGTTCCTCTTACGTAGCTTCAACCCAACAATTATCTTTCAAAGCCATGTAACATTCTTCGGCTCCTCTTAAGCAATAAAGTATCTATACAAAGACTGCTATATCATCCCAGTCTTTTGAGTCGAAGTAAATAAACAGGAACCTTCTATCACACCTCTTCTCGTCTGAACACCTGCAGCAGCATCACCTACGATTTTCTCAACTGGATGATCTCTGTTTACCGTGTAGTAGCAATGGTGTCAACTACTAGATTATCTCCCTGATTAGATCTAATTTCACCCTGAATGTTTTTATTAGCAAACGGATTTGTAAAATCCTCCCCGTGAATAGGTTCAGACTCACAATCACTTGAATCCTGTGGAGCTGCACTGGAGGAAGTTTCTGGAGCATCTGTCATTGATATACTCGATCTAGGCATGAAGTCACCATCTTCATCTTCACGTATCACAGTTTGAAACACTTGAGACTCATCTACATTGGAAAAATCAGGAATATTAAATGATTTAAAAACGCTATCATAATCATATAATATAGCAGGACCAGTCGTTGATTGTTGAGGTGAATAACTAGTGATTTCCATGTTAAACACAACCTCAATTTTACTAGTTTTTTTTATTAAAAACCCTTTTATTCGGTGTTCCAGGCATATAACCTAGAAAGTATCCCTCGTAAGCTACCTCACCGAATTTTTGCTTATATTTATTTCGCACAATGGTGCAGGTAATCCAAATGGTTCAAAGCCTTTTAGGTTTGGTTTCCGGTTAAACAATAGTTCGTGACATGTTTTGTTAAACTTTTTAACCATCAAAACATTGTTTAGGACATAACAAGCTATGTTCACAACTTCTCCCCAGAAAAGAACCGGAAGCTTTGAATAAGAAAGCATAGTCCTTGCAGCTTCAATCAACGTCATGTTTTTCCTCTCAGCGACTCCATTCTGTTGAGGTGTATAAGGAGCAGAATATTGATGTTTAATTCCTTTGTTAATACAATAGAGATCCATAATCTGATTCTTGAACTCCTTGCCATTATCACTCCTTATCCTATTGATCTATGCAGCATGGACATTTTCCAATTTTGTAAAAAGATCTGTCAGCATCTCCGCTGTCTCATCTTTTGTACCTAAAAAGAAAACCCATGAATATCGTGAGTAATCATCTGTGACAACCAAACCATAGTACTTTTCACCTATGCTCCTTACATTCACTGGACCAAAAAGATCCATATGAAGTAATTCATAAGGGGCATCTATTGAATTTACTATTTGGACTTGTGAAGTTTCTTATGTTGTTTTCCCTTTGACATGGAAGACATTTATCTTCCACGTGAAACCTCTGCACTGGCACCCCTTCCACTAAACCGTTTTTAATAATATAATTCATTTTTCGGTAGTGGATGTGGGCCATGCGTCTGTGCCACAACATTGACTCAGCCTCAGATGCTTTTGATAATAAACACGTCACCACAGTGGAAGAGTTCTTAGCACCCATGTCCATGACATAAGTGTGGTTTCTCCTTGGCGCTGTCATCACTATCCAATCAGCCGGTATCCCCAAACTCGGTTTCAACACCAAAGCTTCAGACATTGTGAAGTGGACCGAGTTACCTTTGTCGCAGAATTGAAACACGCTCATCAGATTGTGCTTCAGCTGCTTGACAAAGTTCACTTTGTCAAGTGTGATCTTCCTGTTGGTCACTTTTCCTCGACCTATAATATGACCTCCTCTAGTACCTACAAAGTTCACATAACCTCCATCTATATTTTCAAACTAAGTCAACAATCACACATCCCCCGTCATGTGCCTTGAGTAGCCGCTATCAATATAGCACAAGTTGATAATCCTCCTTAGCAGCTCCTTCACAACCCAACAAAAATTAGTTAGATTAGGGGACCCAAGCCTTAATGGTCTTGGGTCTTCCAGATTCATCAACCACTGGAACATCCATCCAATATCCATCATTGCTAACTAGAGTCTTGGATCTCAGACCTGTTGATGGAAATGGTTTCTGATTTCCATAGGTCTCTGATCCTGAGGTTTCCTATACATGTTTGGACTATTTGACCTTTGAAAATATTGGTTTTGATTTCTTGAATTTCGATTTTGATAATTTCTAAAGCCATTGTTATAAAAATCTCGACTACTAACATTCTGATGTCGAACTTGATATTGACGTTGACTTCTGAAATTACTTGATTGACCATTAAAGTTATTCATTCTTGGTGAACTTCTTCTAGGTCTTTCATATCTGCCTGATGTAGATTCAGGCTGAAATCTTTGTTGATTTCTTTGAAAACGAGGAACTTTGTAAGTTCCTTTTTCAGCCTTATCTATACCCACAACAACACACTGTCGCTTGGTAGCGCAGATGTCTTTGGTGAATTAGAAACCTTCTACTCACCATCACCAATTATTTATGGTGATTTTTCCCTCTTTCTCTCAGTCAATTGTGCTTCATTCTTTTTGTTAGGACAACAACTAGCTACATGTCCCTTGGTGTGACATTTGAAGTACGATCTTCTAGCCGAAGACTTGTTAATTGAAGTCTCTGGTTTAGATTCATCAGGTGATGATGCCTTTGAAGTATCTTGTTTAGTTTGCTCAACTCTTGATTTTTCTATGTTTTTATTTTTAGCAAACTGCACATTTGTTTTCAAGACCGCTTCCCTGTTATTATCCTTCTTGGCATGTTCAGACAAATCAACATTCCCTGATGTGGAACTACTAGGTGTAGTAGACACAAAGTCTGTTTGCTCATCTTCATCTTGCAAGAAAGAATAGTCATAACCAAGAGGTGGTGGAACTTGATTGAAACCTTTGAAGCCGACACTTGTCTTGTCATTACTTTTCTTCAAGCCATTCATCATGTGTTGCATAACAAAAGATGAATCTCTGAATTGATTCAATTTCTTTACAAGTTCACAAATTTTCAGTTGTGCTTCTGACAACTGTTTGCATTTTTTAGAAATCTCTTTTGGTTTATCACTCATTGTATCATGAGCTAAGTCAATAATTTGAAGTTTTTCATTTAGCTTACATGTTAAAATATTGATTTCTTCTTCATAACCCTTAATTTTCTTCAAATTTAATGACTCATTTCTTTTTACGAAAAAGCTTGATTCTTTTACGAGAGCTCATTTACGAGACTTTGGTTTTGTTATGTTAACGTGTCAACTTTACTTTGAAGTTCACGACATTTTAAGCAAACATAACTACCAGAGTTAGAATGTACCTCTCCGGTTGATTTACTTAGATCGGCCATGAAAGCAGCAAAGTATGCAGCCTTCTTCTTATCTGCAGCCTTCTATTCTACATCAGATTTCATGTTTTCAGTCGTCTGATCATCATCAACTTCTTCAGCTACAGTCTCTTGTTCGACCTCAACATCAGCCTTTACTTCTGCATCATCAACTGGGGCTATCTCAGCCATGAAAGCCTGTGTGGCATTGTCACCACCTTCCAAATGAACACTCCAATCATAAGAACGTTCTCTAGAAGTAGAGATCAATGCCTTTGATCCAGTGTTAGTTGATGCATTCCTGTTGCTTGAACCATGACCAGGAAAATCTTGAAAAGAAGAGTTAGAAAGAGATTCAGTCTTAGGTCTTTGACATTCTCTAGAAAAGTGTCCGTAATTTTAAAAATTGTAACACCTCACTTTAGACTTGTCAAACCTACATTCTTTCTAACAAACTTTCTTCCCGTCCTATTCATGAATCTCTTCACTCTTCTAGAGATCATGGCCATCTGCCACTGTAAATCCATCTACTCTAGGTCATCAGGGTCAATCTGATCATAATCTTCATCAAAAGTAGCAGGATCAGATATTCTTCCCTGAATGTAGTTCTCATAGGAAGCAACGAATGAAGCAAGCAATGACAGATGATCTTCAGCAGCCTTGACACTCAGAGGCATAGACCTTGTACCATTGTTATTATTGCTAGCTTGTTGTCTCTTTGCCCCTGATGATCCTCCTGAAGCAGCTACAAAACATACTTCACCATCAGCATTTGTCAACAACCTACTCATTTTCACATGAGAGAAATGCAGTTGCTCAATAACTTAAACATTGTTGGAAGATGAAGATGTAAGCCCTTTATAAATTCCTTATTCTTGAACCTTATCATATCTAGTTTCCTTTTTCTTCATGTTGAGCTCATAACTCTCAGTTTCCCAACAACCTCTTCTAAGTCTTTATCTGCATAACCAACTTCACCCTTTATCATAAGAGTATAAATATCCCATTTGGCAGGCAAAGCATCTAGCATCTTGTCGTTTATCTCAATATCTGCATATCCCTCTATATCATAATTGTCCATTTCTAACATTAGATGATAGTATCTCGTGATGATATCTTCAAGGGACTTATTTCTCAAGCCTTTAAAGATAGCAAATTGCTTCTTTAGCAAGTCAACTTTGTTTTTCTTCACATTGGATTGCCCTCATACCTCTTCTCTAGAGCATCCCACATCTCCTTTGAAGTAGTATATTGCTTGAATGTATGTTTGATGCCATCAGGTAACAACATCTTTATTGCTGCAAAGGCCTTCTTCTCAGACTCATACATTCTCTTCAGCCTCTGACATATTTACATAGGCAGTGACACGTTGTCTGCCTTCAAAGTCATGAGTTGGGTTTACGTACCCATCTTGAATACAGATCCACATCCGTGTGTCCTGATATTCTATGAATGACTAGAATCCATCCTTCCATGTAAGGTAATTCTCTACCTTCAACAATTTTGGCGTTTTGTTAGTCGTGCCTGTCTCATGCTCCATTCTCAACAATTCGTTCAAGTTTGACATATTCGACATTTTTACCGAACCGGCTCGCTAAGAACGTTTAAAAATTTGTCCGAAAAGTGTGATTACCAAATTGTACAGTTAGACTCATCTCGACAATATGAATCCAATTATGTATAATGTCCGAGAGCGATTTCAGGAAATTCTGTGCCTTGTTTTTTTTTCCTACAAATCACACGAGTCTAATCGTGGAGTTAGTTTACATAATTGTTTAAGTATCAAATTCTGTGTATGAAAACGTTTATCTCCGGTTACGTCAGCTGGTTAACTTTCCACCTTCTTGGATTCAACTTGGAACAGTAACTCGGATTAACAATCCGAAATGGAAACAATGGTTCGGGATGTCAGTCCGAGATGATGATTCGAGATAGGATATGAGATGCTAATCCGAGATGATGATTCGAGATAGTATCCAAGATGCTATCTGAGATGCAAGTCCGATATGTTCCGAGATCACCACCAATGATCTGAGATGCACTGATATGATCCGAGATGCAAGTATTCTGATCCGAGATGCTTCACTTATGATCTGAGATACAACTCTGATGATCCGAAATGCAACCTTCAGATCCAAAATGCAAGATTTCTATATGAGATACCTTGTTGATGATCCAAAATACCAAGTTTCTATTTGAGATGCCTTGCAGTTTGTTCGAGATCAACAACAAAACCCTAGAACAACCTTCAAACTTTGAACCAGTCGTAAAAAACGTCCAAAACTTCAACTTTTCCTACTGTTACGATTCTAAATCGAGCAAAACAAGAGCCGAATCCTCTGATACCAATTGTAGGTCGCCTAATCTGTATGGATCTTCACAGAATCGTCGATCCAACCAAGAGTGTGGAATCCTCTAGATCAGATTATCACAGAAATAAGAAACAATATCAAGACCTCGAACAATCACTTTCAATCCGTCTTCTATTGATTATCCAACACGAATGTGTACAATCAATTCAAGACTCACACGAACTCTCTCTCAACTCTCTCTGAAGTGACTAACTAAACAACCTTAACCCTAATGCAAAACTCTCTTTATAAAGAGACGGGTTTGCAACTTGGCTAGGGTTTAACCTCATGGGCTGCAAATTGGTCTAGTCCCAATTCGCCTACCACTCCCTATAATGTGGGTCTAGTTAGCCCAATCACTATAACTTACTATTACAAAACTAAACTCGCTAACTATTTATCGTTTTACTAATTACAAGATATCTCAAGACCAAATCTAAGATGTTGTCACAAATATGCACCAACAACCCTAATCAAAGAAGCTGAAAGGGTTGCTATGAAAAGCAGCAAAGACAAGATACACTTGAAGTTAAAGCTTTGCAGCTCATTAAAGAAGAAAAAGCTAAGTAGTTGGAAAAGAAGATGTTGGTATTTCAAAAAATAGAATGTCTACAAGAAAAGCAAGACAAACAACTCCCATCTCTTCTATCACCATAACCCCAACAGATGTTAGGACGGATGTTGTGACTATAGATGCTAGAACAACAGATGTTCCAACAGATGTTGCTCAAACCACTGCTCTACTCACATGTCCAACATTAGCCGAACCCATATCCACAACACTTCGAATCCCTAGACAACCACCATCTCCAAAACTTAAATTCCAACGCAAAAGGAAAACTTTTGTTGTTGATAATGATGATGAACATAGTTAATCACCACTCCCTACATCATCACAATCCATCCTCATCGCTGCCACATCCAGAAACCCCAATTCCACCCATGCACTTATCATCTTCATTCCTTCCAATGGGTGCACTATACCCTTTGGAACTTTTTGATGTTAAAGAAGAAATAGAAACTTCTACAAAATAGAGGATCCAAAACAAAGAGAACTTCCAACCTTGGAGACGTATCGAAAGCCTAAGAATCTTGATGAATATCTAAAGTTAAATGCTAGACAAGCTGAGACCATAGTAAAAGATAAATCAATGGGTAAGGATGACAGAGCTCTACAAATATTCTTGCAATTTCAATTAAGCGAAGTGTGAACTATTGAATAATTTGCTAAGGATTTGAGTAAGTCCACTGAAAATCCAACCATAATGATCCTAAATTGAAAGAAGACTACCTCGATCTTATCATGAAGCACAAGCCTTACAAAGCAACAAGGGCTCAATTAAAAGACTTGTCAGCAAATGAGCTAAAAGAAGAAGTTGAAAGAATTCATACAATGCTCAAGTATCTTTCAAAGAAGCCTACTCCCCCTACTTAGGGCTAAAGCTCACTTTTTATAAAACTAAACTTGGGCTAATCCAATTTTTAGAAGTTATTTTGGGCTAGGCCCACACAAAGTAAGCAAATTGGGCTAGGTCGATACTTACAAAAACTATTAGGGCTAGGCCCACATGTAATGAATTATTAGATTGAGTTATTTACAATTTAATTATGGACTAGTTATTTACAATTTAATTATGGACTAGGTCCATTTACATATAACCAATCAAATATATACATATGGAAGATATATATATATATATATATATATATATGTATATCAAACAAAGAAAAACCAACAATAACAAGTATGAAATTCGAGATAAAATACTTGTACGAGAAACGAACGAAAGCCTAAGTATCTAATAGATTAGAACACTTGCAGGTCGAGAAACAAACGAAGTATCTAGAATCGATTAGAGATTTGCACGGAACGCAAATCAGTGAGTTCATATTTTCCCCATTTATTTTAACGTTTTTATGGTTTTAAACGTGCGGATGTATACATGTTAAAATGAATATAGATGGGATATGAAAATATTTAGATCACATGTGAATAAGGCTCAAGCATTGGGGTCATTAATGAATAAAAAGTACTGAAGAACAAGGGGATAATATTGGGTTTGGGCGAGCCCCACTCTAATACAGCAATAATAACAGATCGTATTAGTGTGCTTTTATGTCTAAAACGAGTGTGTCAGACACATAATAAATCGTCAAGGTATGGTTGCCACCTTATTCGGCATACAGATTAGTGTCCTTGCAACACACTAATGATCTTACAAGTTTCATTAAACTATAATAAACAAATTTATTATTTCAAATGTTTTTGATAATTCATGTGATACAAAATTTATAACATGAATTCACCAGCTTTTGTTGACATTGTTTTTCAAAACTAACATATATTACTGGAAACTAGTGGATGGCCTTCAGGGAAAATCTTGTTCGTTTGTTGTGAAGTCAAGATGTTATGTTTCATCCGGTCTTGTTGTTATGTTTTATAAACTTATGTCTAAATTTTAAATAATGTTGTTAAACATGTGGTTTTGTTTTAAAACAAAAGTTTATATGTGAATTATGGTTAAATAACGAACATAAAAACTTAGGGGTTCTGATGATGAGGCTGCCTAGATGGATGGTTATGACCCTAAGAGAGGTGTGTGGTACAAAAAAGAAGATACTAAGAAACAGAGTACTCCAAAAGCCAAAGCTCAGAAAAGAAAGAGAGAAACAGTCCTCAGAGATGAAACTACTGATGAGGAAGTAGAGATTGAGCAAATTATTGAGCAACATGTTGAACCTGAAGTGAATGTCGAGGACGAGGTATTTTTTGCTTCCTCAAATAAAGAAAAGGAAGAGCAGGTGGTAATAACGATTAAGATTCTGAGGATACATTTGACAAAGTTGAGAAAGCTGAAAGGTTGGCTCAAATCAAGAAGAAGAAAGTGGTTGGAGATGACGATGATGTGTATATTCCGCCTGATAATGATTCTGAAGAGTTAAAAGCAAGCCTGATGCTTAGAAAAAGACTACTTAGTCTCCCGCTATAAAAAGCTAGAAGGAAATATATGAGGAGAAAGAGAGTGTAGATTGAAAGAGTTGAACAACCATATACATCACGTATTCGCATTTCCTCACCACAACAACCACCATCACCACCACCACAGCCATTACCACAATATATCACACCCTCACATCAAACTCCACCACAACATCCAAACAACCACCACCTAAATCAGCTCTGAGACAATCAATATCAGATAGATTTCCTACAGATTTTGGGGATATTCCATTTACAGAAGGGCTTGAAGAAAACTTCAATGAAGACATGTTCAATGACTCCAAAATACTAGAGCTGGAAAGCAAAATCAAAGCCTTGAATATAATAAAGAAGTATTGGAAGGCAGGGTGAAATTTCTTGAAAATGATCGAGAATATATGAAAGCTGTGATTGAAAGTCTGGTGACTGATAATGAAAGGTTGAGATGGGTGGTAAATGATCTTGAGGATGAACATGCTCGGGGTAATCGAAAATTTGATTTATTTCAGATGGTAATGACTAGTAAGTTGGGGATAGACGTCGATGCTAATTTTGATAGTTTAGAAGTGGAAGAAGCAAGACGAAAAGTAGCAGAACGGGCTAAGAAGGTAGAGGAAGATGCTAAACCTTTGGGCAAAGGGAAAGAGAATATTGTTGAGGTTCCTATGATAGAACAATCTGCGCCAGAAGCTAAATCTGTACCAGAAATTACTGCTGCTAGTGTTGAGACTGATGAAGAAGTTGATATAGATGATGATGCTGAACCAGTTAATTTTGTACTTGTTGGAAGACAGTGTATGCATCTGAAAATCCTATGATTCAAAGGATTGAAGAACGAAGGGGACTGTATGATGAGATAGATGCAGAGTTAGATGAATTTGATGATGACGGGGAGGATGATCACAAAGATAAAGATGATAGTAAATAAGATGACGATGATAAGGGTGATGATGACGATAACACTCAGAGAGGTACTTGAGTGACGGTAGTTGAAACTTCAAAGATAAACAAATTTTTTGATTACGATGCTTATCTGGATGATTAAGCTAACCAAGAAGATGATACACAACGCGAGGGGGAGCAGAAAGAGCAAACTCACGATGAAGAAATCAGGAATCCTCAAAGCTACTCCATTTATAGTTGTTCCTGATTGTTATACGCCTCAAAATTTATATATGGAGCATAATGTTGAGGAGGGCGAGTTCATGCACAATTATACAAAAGCGGAGATTGTTATTATGCTTGGAATTGATGAAGAGTCGTTTGAATTTAACTTTGAAGAGGAACTGAATAACATCAGTGCATTCGAGCCAAATGATTATGTTTTCAAGCATATACGATACGCTGATGTATGATAGGGTGATTATTGAAGATGCATCGGATGATGATGATGAAGCGATCAAGTATTCTAGTGAAGGAACTGATAACCTTCCAACTTTTGAAGAGTTATTTAGTAAAGCAAATGATGACCTGTTAAAAAGAAGGGTTGTAGAGGGAAGTATTCCTAAACGTCTGTCTAAAGAACAAATTGTTGATGCTAAAAAGATGTGGTTTAAAGAGCTACCAAAAGAAAGGAAGTTCAGACGACCGTTAGCATTCTTCACACGTGACAAAGATAAATCTTTGGGTGATATTTTAAGCTGGGGATGGATTCCTTAGTTGGATGTCTGTGCGATCAAAAGGTAATACAGTGTTGAATACTTTAGGTACTTGAATGATTTAAAGACATTGTCGTACTGGGATATCTAAGAGCTTGTATAGACAAAGGGTATTCATTTCTAACTGAAGTTTCATGATCAAAGATTACGCTTGTGGTTTTAACAAGTGGAAACTGTTGATTCCGAAGAAAAGAATAAAGATTGACAAAGTTACAAATGAAAAAGAGGTTACGCTTGTGATGAAACGGCCACGTGTGATGAAAAATATGTGGTTAATGAAGATCGAACCGGATTTCCATGAATATTTTCAATGGTGGCAAGTGGATTCTGAAGCGAGTGAAGCTGTTATTGTTTTGAAAGCTGATGACACCAGGGATATTATTGAAGATTTGAATCCAGAGATGATAGAAAGAAAGAGGGTATGGGGTTTGTGGAGAACTATTCGTATACTAGACCCGATGTGGATAGTTAACTGTTCGAAAGAAGATATCAAATGCCTATTCTTAAACAAGATTTTTTTTATGTGAAGGAGAAAACGCAAGCGATGCAATACTAGGGTTTGATTAACGTATGCTATACACATTGTATTAATTTTGGTAAGATGTGGGAATCGTCATGGAGAGAGTTAGAGAACGAAGAATCTCTGAAAGATGAGCAACGTTTGGAAAAGATTGAAGAAAATTCAAAAGAAGCTCATTTAAGAAGATTTCAGTTTATGAACTAGGCTCCTGAGACTGGTCAAACGCCAATACCATCTGAAGAGCGTAGAAGTCGTGCAAGAATTTCTTTGGGCGTTAAACTTAGATATTTGAAGATTTTGAAGACAGACCAAGACTATGGCAACATCCAAGGGGGAGTTTGTTGGTGCATAATGTCTATTGTCTACGTTTTAGGGTTGTGTATGTATTTTGTAATAGGGCGAAAATGTTAGATTTTACATTTTTTGTGTTTAACTTCACACGAAGGTAATGTCCACCTCGCACGAAGGTAGCATGTCCATATATAGTTAGTGTGAGATGTTAGTGAGTAGAACTTTTGCGACTGAGACGGTGAAGCTCTGTCGGATTTCCAAATCATTTGTAACCGTTAAACATTGAATGAAATCAATTAGTTGATGAAATAATCTGTTAGGATCTGAGTTTGAAACTTTTATGAATGTTCTAAAACTGAAAGATGAAAGATAATAAATCAGAAGAACATGCAGCGGAATGATGAACATTAATTCATAACAGTTGAGAGATTGTTTTTCATTATCATGCTTTTAGTGATTGTAATCACATGCATATAAATCACAATCTCCTCTTTAGCCTAAGATCACTAATTTGTTCGTACAAAATGTAAGGAAAAAATGATTGATTGATAATTGATGAAAAGTGATCAAATAGAACAGTACAGTCACTGTTCTATTTATACTAGAATCCTAACCACGGAGCATCTTATGATGATGTTAGGGAGAAGGCCATATTTAAAAAAATTAACAAACTAACAACATCTAATAAGCTAACCATTGCTATAACTAAACATTACAAAGGCTGATAGTAAAACACTAATGAGACATCCTCTGTTGGCCTCCAGCAGAACTTTACCTTGGCAGACCTTTAGCTTTAGTCTTCAGCAGAGTTTTATCTTGGTAGACCTTAGCTTTAATCTTCAACAGAGCTTTGCCTTGGCAGATCATTACTTTTACTTCAACAGAGCTTTGTCTTCAACATAGTTTTGCTATGGTAGACCTTTGACTTTTAGTCTTCAGAAGAGCTTAACTCAGGAAGATGTTATATTATTATTACGATCAGAGGTTGTAGTATATTTTGGCTTTGTATCATCGGTTTTTTTGTAAGGTTCAATTCCCCCTGATGATGCTAAAACAAAAACTTTATTACCGATCTTTATTCCTCATCACTGGTTCCCCTATTTGTCCTTTGAACTAAAGTTCAAAGTCCAGGGCAATCATGTCATCTACATCCCTTTCAAGTTCAAGATGCAGCGAGTCTTGGAGGTCAGCTGCATCAGGACCATATGCATCCTCCATTTTTATCTTTTGAACTCTACCATCTGAACTGAGTAGTGTTAATTCATGGGTGTCTATGGAAGACTTCCATTTTAGAATTTTTGCATCAGATGGTTTTCTTGGGAGTATGGTTATTTGTGATGAATTGGGTGAGATAGGTCTGCTTACAAGTGTAGAAAGTGTGGCTCTAAGCTTATCACTTGAAGCATTTGTGTGGTACAAAATTTGATTCTTTATCCCTTTTTTTCTTAGTTCTTCATGTATCCTTTGATCCACTTCCTCAATCTGCTTGTTTGTTTTAAGGCAATGGTGGGTAAGCTAGAGGTTGAAGTTGATCTGTTAGGAGCGTGGGTCTGTTGAGGAGCAGTGGCTGGTTGAGAACAGACTGGCTTTCTCGGTTTAGAAGGATCTCTCTTTCTTAGCTCTTCCAATCTTCTGTAGGTATCAACCACTTTAGACTCTGACCATCTAGCAATTTGCGTTGTTGTTCCATATAGAGCATCAGCAAGTTTGGCTTTCATTCTTTTAATCTTAATAGCATGGTCTTGACTTTCAAGTTTAGCCTTTTTCTAAAAGTGGGTCTAGCCCAAGTAAATGAAAGATCGGGCCTAGCCCAAAATAACTTCTAAAAATTGGATTAGCCGAAGTTTAGTTTTATAAAAGTGAGCTTTAGCCCAATGTTAGTTTTTATAAAATGGATTAGCCTAATTCATTTTTATAAAAGTGGGCTTGGCCGAAAGTTATCTTTTATATAAGTGGGCTTAGCCCATGTAATCTTTTATAAAAGTGGGCTTAGCCCAAAGTTTATTTTTATAAAAGTGGGCCTTAGCTAAAAAACATGATTTTATAAAAGTGAGCCTTAGCCCAAGTTTGATTTTTATACTAGTGGGCCTTAGCCCAACTATTTTATATAAATGGGCTAGTCCATATATTTTTATAAAAATAGTTTTAATCCAATGTAGTTTTTATAAAACTGGGCCTATCAAAAAATATTTGCTAGCATTTGTTATAACTTATAAAAATTTATTTATGAAAACTATTAGTTATAAGTTATAGAGTTAAAAATTCTAGTAAATATAAAGTGTATCGGTTTATTTGTTCGTTTTGACCATTAGGTTCACGTCGACTATTTTACTTGTTGTCTTTGTCGTATGTTTCGTTTATACCATATACATTATTTTATCCGAATAGTCCAAGTTATCCGAATTGTCCGATATATTATTTTATCAAATTTGAACACTTATATATTTTTGTATGCAATTTAACATAATCAAAATTATATATAGTGTATATACAATAATACATGTACACATATAAGGTGATTTAGAATATATATTTTTATCAAAAATACATATTTTCTCATTTTAGTTTAAGTAAATATAGGTAATTAATTTCTTAATCTTTTCATCCAAATCCTTTATGATTAAATTTTCCAATCATTTTTAACCACCAAATCTTTAGTTAAATCATATCTTAATCAAAATTAATTTTATTAAGTATTTTGCCATAGTTTTCTTTAAAAATATAAGTTTCCCATTCTTTTATAAACTTGTTTTAAGTAATTAAACTAACTCAAATCATCATCAATCACAATTATTATATAAGTGTATTAATAAAATGTCATGAGCTTGTTATAATTTTAATCTTTGTTAAAATGGAAACTTTATTATCATTTTTAAACAAAACTTTTAAATCATAAAATTTATTTAATGATCTAATACATGTATGATCATCATTAAAGTATGAGATTATGTTCATGACATTTTTTCTTAATGAATCTTGCTAATCTAAACATGCATGTGTTTAGATCACCTTTTTATTTATAATTTTGCAAGATTTGAGTTTACTAGTTCATAACAAGTTCAAGATCATCAACAATTATCAAGAAAATCACTTTATTATGTTAGTGATCTTCTATTTATTAGTGTTTTTCAAGTGGGTTTTTATTTAACTTTTATGATGATCTTGTGAAATTTTATAAAAAATAAAGTATAAGATTAGGTTTAAGGATCTCACTACTAGCACAATGGCTAGGGATGATCTAAAGGATGAAGAAGATAGGTTGATCAAGAGTTCCATGCTTCCAAAGTAAGCTCCTAATCCTTGTAAACACTTTAGATCTTTATGCAAGCTTGAGGTTCTTATGTTTGGTTTTTTTTTAAAGTGAACGATGAAGATGATGAGATATTAGTGGCATGGGAAATCCCATATTGTCATTAGGTGTTTGGGGGGGGGGGGGGTTTGCTGTTGTTTATTTTTTTTATAAATAATGTGTAAGTTTATAAAATTTTTTATAAACTTGAATAATTTATACATAAGTTTTTATAAAAACTAATGCCCCAATACTTTAAAGTGATGTTATAACATGTTAAAATAACTCACTAATCTTATAGTTTCGTTGTTCGGTTGATAAAGTTAGTCCGGGTCTTGTAGCGGGTGAAATACTAACATATAGTGTTACTTATAAAAATTTATGTTCATAATAATTATAGTACAATTTTTATTGTCCCGTTCATTAATCTAGCTCTTTAGACTAATAAATCTGTCATTTTGGGTTCAGTTTCTGTACCGACGTTGTTGTCAGATTTTTACTAAAAAACCGTATAGTTCTAAGTAATAAGATTTATATATGGGTTTTATACTATTTCTAACACCCATTATTATTCTTTAGCTAAAAATATTTATTTTTGGGTTTTCGGACATTTGCTGGATTTTGCTGCAGAATGCTTTTGCTCCAGACATGGACAATTTGGTGTTTTAAAGAAAATTTTATGGTATATCAATGCAGACATATTTTATGTCTTAATTCTGAAATATCAGATTGTACCCTAACCATTACTGATATTTATTTCATGTTCGCGTCTTTGTCATTTGTCTAGGATATGGTTTTAAATATTCGTGATAGTGACGAATCTATTATCATACCAAACTATGATTTTGTTAAATTCCTAGCCTTTATGACTTAAAAATGTAAATTAAGTCATGTTATACGATAAATAAACAATGTAATAGTTGTTCAAGTTGTACAAAATTACCGGAATTTTTCCAATTGTCACAGCTATAGTCTTCTTTAGCTATTGATTTAATCTTACCAAATAACCCTTTCATGTGATCTGGCGGCAACACATCATTTTGTTTTTGACTAAGTTGGGAAATTGGTTATCCAACATCATCTGCATGAATCTGGGGTATTGCAAGAACTTTTCATTGTCAATGTTTAACTTCATCTACTCGAATATCATTTTGGTGAAGTTGTAAGGCTTGTTCAGCGCAAGTGGAACAATCATGCATATCTGATAATCGACTATAGCATCACCTCCCCCTTTCTTGTGGCTTAATGTAGATATCACAAAATGCTCAAAAAACTTGTAAGGCCCTCCAAGATAAGCTTTATTGAACTACGTGTTGGCATGCCCCTTATAGCCCATTCTGTAGAAGCATCCTTTGCACATACGTTTAGTATACAACATTGGATCTTCGTCTTTATCTTTAAAATCTAACACTCTGCGAATCAGGGCCTCAATTTTGTACACCTCTTTATCTTCATCACCAATCCACACAAAAGATCTTATAGCTTTCTTCTTTGGTACATACTTTACATGCTCCTAGAACCTTTCAATATGAGCGATAGGCCTTGTGATGATCCGTAAGCGCTTTAACAATTGGTAACTCACTCATAAACTTTAAGATTGACTTAAAAAGGAGTGATTTCTTAAAAACTCTCATCAAGAACACAACAGATGTTGTCTTTCTTGTCAAAGTTCGATTTCTTTTCCTACACAAACACGAAAACACTTAGATTTTTTCAGAAAAATATGTTTTACCTTCGTGCAAAGGTAACTGGTACGAAGTGAACCTTTACCTTCGTGCGAAGGTAAATAATCAAAATACAAATTCTTCACTCTACCTTCGTGCAAAGATAAATTACCTTCGTGCGAAGGTAACCTTAACACACTTGATAATTTTTCCTCGATTTTCATGAAATTGATTTTTCTAAAATTATCTAAAAGAGCCGATTAACATGATGGTATGTTTAGTTTTAACTTTGGCCCATTAGATTGTCCTAGATCTACGTTTTTATGTTCGTTTTACCGAAAACATTGATTTGAAGATCAATTTGGTCCAAACTACGTTTTTATGTTCGTTATTTAACCATAATTCACATATAAACTTTTGTCTAAAACAAACTACAAGTTTAACAACATTATTTAAAATCTAGACATAAGTTTATAAAACATAACAACAAAGACAGGATGAAACATAACATCTTGACTTCGCAACAAACGAACAAGATTTTCCCCAAAGGCCATCCACTAGTTTCCTATAATACATGTGATTTTTGAAAAACAATGTCAACAAAAGCTGGTGAATTTGTGTTATAAATTTTGTGTCAAATGAATTATCAAAAACATTTGAAATAATAAATTCGTTTAATATAGCTTAATGAAACTTGTAAGATCATTAGTGTGTTGCAAGGACACTAATCTGTATGCCTAATAAGGTGGCAACCAAACTTGACGATTTATTATGTGTTTGAGACACAAAAGCACTAATACGATCTGTTATTATTGCCGTATTAGAGTGGGGTTCGCCCAAACCCAATAGATCTATCCCCTTGTTCTCTGGTACTTGTTATTCATTAATGGCCCCAATGCTTGAGTCTTATTAACATGTGATCTAAATATTTTCATTATCCCAGCTACATTAATTGTAACATGTATACATCCCCGCACGTTTAAAAGCATAAAAATGTTAAAATAAAAGAGGAAAACATGAACTCATGATTTGCGTTTCGTGCAAATCTCCAATCAATTTCTAATACTTCATTCGTTTCTCGACCTACAAGTGTTCTAATCTATTAGACACTTAGGCTTTCGTTTGTTTCTCATACAAGTATTTTATCTCAAATTTCATACTTGTTTTGTTGGTTTTCTTAGTTTGATATATATATATATATATGTATTAGATTGGTTATATGTAAATGGACCTAGTCCATTTTAGTTGTAAATAACTCAATCTAATAATGCATTACATATGGGCATAGCCCTAATAGTTTTTGTAAGTATGGGCCTAGCCCCCAATTTGCTTACTTTGTGTGGGCCTATCCTAATTCATTTCATATTTGTGAGCCTAGCCCATCCTAATTTTGTTTAATAGTAGATTCAGCCCAATTAGCTCATAAAAGTGGGTCTAGCCCAAGTAAAAATGTAAGATTGGGCCTAGCACAAAATAACTTCTAAAAATTAGATTAGCCCTAGTTTAGTTTTATAAAAGTGGGCTTTAGCCCAATGTTAGTTTTTATAACATGGATTAGCCCAATTTATTTTTATAAAAGAAGGATTGGGCCAAAGTTATCTTTTATATAAGTTGGCTTAGCCCATGTTTTAGGCAATTTAAAGTTTCAAGTTAATGAACTTTTAAACTTTTCAAAACTTTTTATCAATACAGATAAGCTACAACAACGTTGTCCTACGGTATTCTCAGCATTCGGAATCTCTAGATTTTGAAGATTTGCTTTCCATCATTGGTAGTCAATAATAAGATAGAAATAAAATATTTTTAGTTTTTCCAAAGTTTATGCTAAAACACACTGAAAATCTTATTGGGCTTTTCTAAAATAAAACGTAATAAACTATGTACAAACATATTTACAAACATATTTTTGTGGGTTTTTGTTAGAGGATCATATCAGTTTATGTGACATATCACTAGTACCGTTGACCTTTATAAGATTTGAAGTACTAAACAAATTCACTTAGATTCATAGTATACTTGTTCACATAAACCTCTACACATTTCTCAATTGATCTGAGATACATTTAAGTAATTTTAGGAACTTGACTTAACCGTGTTTCCCATCTCAGAATATACTCTTGTATCAAGATTCCCTGGATTTCATCATACAGGTGAATATATCTAACTAATATCTGTATCTTGGTAACGCGAGACCTTGAGAGCTCAGGTTAGTACCATCGTACCAACAAAGAGATGAAAGCTCGTCTTGAAAGTAGTGTTCCAATTTAGAATCTTTTACTACAATTATTGTATCTTTCGATACTTACAATTTGCTGTAGTTTTTGGGTATTAAAAGAAAAAGTATTCTACAAGTTCTAGTCAATTGCCGACGCAAAATCATAAGAACTTGTATTATACACTATATATCAATTATTTATAAAGACCTAGTATCTCATAATCCGGCAATCTCTCAACAAAAATTCGGTATCCTAAGACCATATATCCTAGAGATGTTAAGCCACTAATTAAGAAGTTTTTTTTTAAAGTTTATATCTCAAAAACAATCTACTGAATGTGCAAGGCCTTCTGCCACATCCTCTGTAAAACCTGTTTAAACTTTTTAGCACTACAAATCTTTCGCATATCGTGAAGTCCACTAATGTACTATCATTTCCTCTTTTCACACGAAAACACCTTTTGTATTTTTCATGTTTTTGTATTTTCTACAACATTTCTCCCCCTAAAAATCAAAAACATATTCTTTGAATTTTTGTTTTTAAAGAAAGAAATTCGAAAAACTATAAAACATAACAAACCGATGAGGATCATGAAAACTCGTCATCCGATCCGTATTCAACCTCTAATTCCCTATCTGATGTTAAATATTTCATAACATTAATTCTCAAAAGATGTTTAAATCTGGTTAGATCAAATGGTTTGGTATAAAAATCTGCCTTTTGTTCATCAGTGTGGATCTTTTCTAATCGAATCAACTTTTTCTAGTGGCAATCATGGATAAACTGATGTCGAATTTCAATATGTTTAATTTAAAGCGACGAACCGGGTTTTTAGTTGTATTGATGGCAGCCTTGTTATCTACATATATGGGCATATCAAGAAATTGCAATCCAAAGTCTCTCATCTGTTGTTGTATCCACAAAATTTGGGAACAACAACTAGAACCCGAACATTTTCAGCCTCACAAGTAGAGAAAGCGACCGTAGTTTGCTTCCTGCATTTCTACGTTACTAAGCGTGTTTCGAAGAACTGGCAACCAGCCATTGTAGATTTGGCATTAAGTTTGCAGCATCCGAAATCTTAGTCTGAATATCCTGCGAGGTCAAAGTTGTCATTTCGTGGATACCACAAGCCGGTGCTTGGACAACCTTTCAAATATCTGAAAATCCGCTTGACTATCATCAGGTGTGACACTCGAGGACTCGATTGATATCGGGCGTAAAGGCATGTTGGATACATGATGTCTGGTGTTGATGTTGTAAGATACATCAGTGATCCAATCATCAATCGATATAAGGTTTCATCTATCTTTACTCCATGTTCGTCTGAACAGATGCCATGATTAATTGCTAATGGGGTAGATAATGGTGACATTCCCGACATATCAAATTTCTCCAAAATCATGGACGTACTTTGTCTGATGAATGAAGATACCATCAGGCAACTGATCGACCTGAAACCTCAAGAAGAACTTCATCTCTCCCATTAAACTCATTTCAAATTTCTTTTTCATGACTTCTTCAAATTCTTTACACAATGCATCATTCATAGAGCCAAAGATGATGTCATCCACATAGATTTGTACGATCAGCAGATGTCCTTTCACTTCCCATGTGAAGAGTGTGCTATCAATAGCGCCTCTGGTAAATGACGGGTAGTCCATTGGACAACCCTCAAGTGCTTAAAAAAGATCAATATTCCGCACTTAATTGGGTTGATTATTGGAATGTGATAACTACGGTGTGATGGCTTTGCAGGTACCGAAGAGCATAAACAAGCGGTTTTAAGGTTCTTTGATGGGAGCTTGTCCTTGGCCAAGTGAAGATGGAAAAATAGAGAGTTGATAAGAGAACAAGATGAGGAAAAACTGGAACCACCATAGGCTACAGCAGGCGTCATAGCTTACGGTGATGTCTGACTCTTTATTTGTGAACCGTAAGCCAGAAGTTTTAGGTCGTAAGGAGATGCTTACCACCGTAGGCTATGGTGGGAACCGTAGCCTACGGTGGTGACCTGCGAGAAAAGTGTAACTGCCTCTTAAAGTAGGTCTTGAAGAGTCTTTTGGGGTATCAAATCATCGAAGACATTTCTAAGCAGCTAGGAGGCGAATTTGGGTGTTCTTGTTGGTTTAAAACAATTTCAAAACATTTTGCTTTCTGTTTTTGATTCGTATGAACACAAACTTGATGGTATGATGATTTGTTGGACTATGAGTGGCTAAACTCATTGTGATCATCCTAGGCGGAAGGTTTGCTTAAGACATTTGTGTTTTTATCCATATTTCTAGAATAATAGAATTGCAATGTTTGTAGTTTATTATGGTGTGTGAATATTTGTTTGTAAGCTATTATTGATGTTTTGATCTTAGCCAAAATCTTACGTTCTTGGTGTCGTGGAAAATCGAGATATCACGGGAGGGATTAGGGTTTTGGTTAATTGGTCATCGGGTAACAACCTTGTGTTTTTATAAATCTAAGTACTTAGTTCCCTTTCATCACGAACAAATAATCATACATCAATCATGTCTATGTGATTCTTTCTAGTTGGATTTAAACACAAATGTTAATTGAAACTAGAAACCTAGGATGGTTACTTTCTCCTAATCTGTTTTAACAACCAATATTTGAATTGCAACTTATTTAGTTAATTTTAAATTTAAAACCAAAACAATCTTGAATTCATTTCTCTTGCATTTTAAAGAAAGTAGTCATTTTAATTGAATCTCTAGATAACACATTTCCACAAACTCCTTGTGTTCGATCCCTACTTACCGCTAACTGTTAATAGTTTTTAGGTTAAATTTGCTTGAGACTGCGATCTTACGTCAAATTTTGGCGCCGTTACCGGGGAGTAGTGTACAGCGTGTGTTATTTGTGATAGTTTAGTTTGTTATTTTCTAGGTTTACGCTGGTTGTGTTAGTGTGCATGTAATTACTGGTGCATGCATACTAGAGGCTCTCACAAGCTATCACCCTTGGCATTTAATTCTGAGATTGAACGCACTTTACGAAGAAACAAAGTTTTTCTATGGGAAAATAAAATTAGTGGTTCACCAACAACGCCTACAACACCAATTTCACCGGTTAACACAATGGATCCATTACCTCCCACTACGTGTCAAACAACACCATCTACACCTTCACCTATTTCTACTACCTATCCTACTTCAACACATGAAGTCAACCCAATCAACACCACATCATCTGTAACTACCCAAACCAGACCCGTTCTTACTTTTAACCCCATATCAATGGTTCTACCCTTTTCATCCTTTTTCCCAACTTCCAGTCAATCATCTTCCACCCAACAACCACCACCAAATCAATTCCCACCAAGTTCAACCATTGTTAATACTACTTCTACACTTCAACCACAAAACCAACTGGGTTTTCATCATCCATTTTCTAAGTTTGTGCAATCTTCGGGTGTAGGAGGAGACGGATTTGATGACGGGTATGAGGAAGAATTTGGGGGATATGAAGAAGAGCGGTATTATTATGGAGGAGATGGAGGTAATTTGGGACCTCAAGGAGAAGACAACAAGTGGAACAAATTTAAGAAGTAGTTAGGCCACCAATGGGTGTACAACAGACTCATCTGCAAGGGCCACAGTTTCAATAGCCAATGCCTCTACAACAAGTTCAACCTCAATATCATCAACCTCAACTTCAAAGGCCAATGAAGCAACAACAAATGCAACAACCTCAATACCACCAACAGTTTGCACCTCAAGGACCGAGGCAAGGCCAAGCGGTTCGACCGAGAGTACCATTGGGTGCTCCGCGAAGACATCACCGAGAGGTGGTGAGGGGGATTGAAGCGCATTTTAGACCCGGTATCACTAATAATCTTTCTCCGGTGGTGATTCCTCATCACCCGGATGGAAGAACATTTGAGGTTAGAACAACCGCACTTCAAAGTTTGCCTAAGTAAAAGGGGTTAGCAACGGAGGAACCGTACTTCCATTTGGAGACATATGATTCTATTTGCAACACTATTGGAGGGCAAGGTTTTTCTTCGGATGATGTCAAGTTTGTACACTTCCAATTTTCTTTGGAAGACAAGGCTAAAAGATGGTTTCATACTTTGCCATCCGCGTCAATATACACATGGGCCGACATGCAACAAAGGTTTTTATAAGTATTTTTCACAGCCCAAAAGACTAATTAGGCTAGGCGGAGTTTGAGAAGTTATCAACAACAACCAGGTCAGATGTTCTAGGAAGCATTCGAGAGGTTTAATATGATGTTGAAAAATTGTCCTCACCATGGCGTTGCACTTTGGGAGTTATTGAATGCCTTTCATGAAGGGTTGAGTTCGGAAGATGCTCGGTACTTAATGTCGATTACTAATGGTACGTTTGGTACAAATTTTGAGCAAGACGTTTGGGCATCTTGGAGCAAATGGTGGTCGTCTAAGAGAAAACAGTAATCTTCAAGAAGGGCAAGGCACATTATGGTAGATGATGGAGGGGTACAAGCAACTAATCAAGTGTATGACGTTTGTACAAATTGTAATGAATTGGGTCATTCAGTAGATGTGTGTTTGGTGGGTGTGGTTGAAGGGCAAGTAGAAGAGGTGAATGCTATTCAAGGGGGTGGTCGTAATTTCAACATGAACTCAAACACATACCAACATGGGTTAAGGAACCATCCCTATTTTCATTATGGGAACCTGGCAAACCAAGCCAATCCAAATTTCCAAGGATCTCAAAGAAATTTCGTTCCATACCAACAATACAATCCAGGTAATTTTAGAGGTGGGAATAGTCAAGGCTACCAAGGGCAATTTCAACCATCGGGTGGTCAAAGTTGTACCATAGGTCAAACTTCATCAAGTGGGAATGAAGTTATGGTTATGCTCTGGATGATGCAACAAGATATGCAAAGGATAAATCAACTGGATGAAGCTTGGATGCAAAAGATGAGGTCCCTGATAAGAGCTTTCAAACATTGACCACTCAAATGGGTCAACTCGCAACCGAGGTGGCTGAGTTGAAAAAAGGTAAAGGTCAACTTCCTAGCGACACTAAGGTAAATCCTTCTCATAGTTCTACATGTAATATTCCCATAAACCATGTTAGTGTTTTAAGAAGTAGAAAAAAATTTAAGGCAAACTTATCACCGGGTTTGGTTGATGGGGTGGTTGAAGATATTACGGGAAATGAAAGTGATGAGGATGAAGTCTCACCATCAATTGTGTTTAAGGACCCTAATGTTGAAAAGGTAATTCAAAAACCGGGGTTGGGTGAAATTTTAATAGACAAAAACGAGGAAGGGGGTAATGACACTTTACCAGTTATTATTGCCTGTAATTTGGAGACGGCTCGAGAGCAAGAGTTGTTGAAGGTATTCAAAGCAGATAAGGCGGCTATTGGGTGGACGACTGCCGATTTGAAAGGAATTAGTCCATCAATTGTCATGCACAAAATCATCAAGAGAGAGGATGCGAAACCAACTAGAAAGGCTCAAAGGAGATTGAACCCAAATCTACGAGAAGTGGTAAAAAAGGAGGTAATTATGTGGTTAGACGCAGGTATAATCTATTCGATTTCAGTTAGTTCTTGGGTAAGCCCTACCCAAGTGGTGCCTAAAAAGGCCGGTATTCAAGTAATTAAAGATGAAAATGGTGAACAAATAGCCACCCGACCGGTCACCGGGTGGCGTGTTTGTATCGATTATTGGAAATTGAATGCCGTGACGTCTAAGGACCATTTTCCATTACCTTCCATTGACCAAATTATTGAAAAATTATCGGGTCAAAAATATTATTGCTTTTGAGATGGGTATTCATGGTATAACCAAATTGCCATTCACCCGGATGACCAACAAAAGACCACTTTCACTTGTCCGTATGGCACCTTAGCTTTTCGACGAATGCCATTTGGTTTGTGTAATGCCACCATGACTTTCCAACGATGTATGATGAGTATTTTTTCGGACATGGTTGGGGAGTCACTTGAGGTATTCATGGATGATTTCTCATTTTTGGCACACGTTTTGAGTCTTGTCTCGACGAGTTGGAAAAAGTTTTAAAATGGTGTGTCGAGAAAAACTTGGTGCTAAGTTGGGAGAAAAGTCATTTCATGGTTCAAGAGGGTATTGTGTTGGGTCATGTTATTTCGGAAAGGGGGGGGTGGAGGTAGATAAGGCAAAAATTCGGGTAATATCATCTTTGCCTCCACCTTAAAATGTTAAAGGGGTAAGGTCATTTTTGTGACATGCGGGATTTTACCGCGATTTATTAATGGTTTTAGCGTTATTACTAAACCTTTATGTAATTTGTTACTAAAAGATGTACCTTTTCATTTTATTAACGAATGTTTGCAAGCCTTTACTATCTTGAAGGAGCAGTTGGTGAAAGCTCCATTTTGCAACCGCCGGATTGGTCAAAGCCATTTGAGATCAAGTGTGATGCGAGTGACACAATTATCGGAGCGGTTTTAGGTAAAAGAGTTGATAAAAAGCCGGAAGCAATTTACTATGCAAGCAAGATATTGTCCGAGGCGCAACTAAATTACACCACAACTGAAAAAGAATTGTTGGCAGTGGTGTATGCCTTGGAAAAATTTTGGTCGTTCATCTGGGGAAGCAAGGTGGTGGTGTATTCGGATAATAGTGCGGTTCGTTATTTGATGGAGAAGAAAGTTGCAAAGCCCTGTTTGATTCGTTGGGTGCTTTTATTACAAGAGTTCAACTTAAAAATTCGGGATGAGAAAGAATGTGACAATATAGTGGCGGATCATTTATCCCGGATTCCGTTGGAAGAGGTCGACGATGATAGTGAAATTAATGAACGGTTTCCCGATGAACAACTGTTGGCCGTGTCTACTTGTGTTGCACCATGGTATGCCCATTATGTGAATTATTTGGCTACGTGCGCTATTCCTAGTCATTGGACAATGAAAATAAGACAACAATTTATGGTTCAAGTCAAACAATATATATATATGGGATGAACATGACCTTTTCAAAATTGGGCCCGACCAAGTGCTTCGAAGATGCGTGCCCGAGACGGAGGTGTTTAAAATCTTGACCCATGCTCATTCATCCGCTTGTGGGGGTACTTTGGTGGTCACAAGACGGGATATCGGGTACTTACAGGTGGGTTTTATTGGTCGACAATGTTTAAAGATGCGTGTGAGTTAGCCCGGAACTGTGTGAATTGCCAAAAAATGGGAAGTATTTCAAAACGGGACGAGATGCCATTGCAACCCATTTTGGTGGTTGAGATATTTGATGTATGGGGTATAGATTTTATGGGTCCTTTCCCGAGTTCGAATGGGTTCTTGTATATTTTGGTTGCGGTAGACTATGTCTCGAAATGGACTGAAGCCATACCAACAAGAACCAATGATCTTCTGTAGTATGCAAGTTCGTGCAATCTAATATTTTTGCTCGGTATGGGATCTCGATGTCATGTTTAGCGATGGTGGTTCGCATTTTAAAAAGTTTGACTTCGGGAAATTATTGCAGCGGTACAATGTGAATCGCCGAGTTGCTTCGCCGTATCATCCGCAAACAAGTGGACAAGTTGAAGTATCCAACTGTCAAATCAAAGAAATTCTCATGAAGATGGTGTGAGCGGATAGAAAAGATTGGTCATGTAAGTTGCATGATGCATTGTGGGCATACCAAACGGCCTATAAAACTCCTATTGGTACAACTACTTATAGGTTAGTGAACGGGAAAGGATGTCATTTACCGATGGAGTTAGCTCACCGGGCACATTGGGCGATTAAAACGGTGAACACGGATTATGATGAAGCGGGTAGAATTCGGAAACTACTGTTGAGCGAGATTGAAGAAATCCGAGATGAAGCGTATGAGTGTGCATCGGTATATAAAGATAAGCTCAAAAAGGTTCATGATGTGAAGATTAGAAAACGAACTTTTGAAGTAGGTCAAAAAGTTTGGTTGTACAATTCAAGATTGAAGGTGTTCGCTGGAAAGTTGAAGAGCAAATGGATGGGTCCATATGTAATCAAAAGAGTGGGTAGGTTTGGATATATAGATATTGAAGATATTCATACGAACACGAAGCAAACAGTGCATGGGCACCGACTCAAACCGTAATTGGAAGGGAATGATATTAAAAATCTCGAGCTGTGGGCTACATTTTGCGCCCGCTGTATGAGGAATAAGCATAAGAGGCCCAGGTTTGGTAGTGTAAATATTTAGTTTTGTTATCTTAATTAGGTTGTTATCAACCATGTTCCTCATACTTGTTTTAACTTGTGTTCGAAACACGTGTGGGGAAGTTCTTACGAATTTCTCTAACATAGTGTTGAGGACAGCACAGGTTTTAACTAAAGATGTGGAATGTAGAGAATTACCTTACATGGAAGGATAGGTTTCAGTCGTTCATTGAATATCAGGACACACGGATGTGGATCTGTATCCAAGATGGGTACGTTAACCCAACTCATGACTTTAAAGGTAGACAACGTGCCACTGCCTATGTGAACATGTCAGAGGCTGAAAAGAGAATGTGTGAGTCTGAGAAAAAGACCTTAGCTACTATAAAGATGTCGTTACCTGATGGCATCAAACATACATTCAAGCAATACACCACTTCAAGGAGATGTGGGATGCTCTAGAAAAGAAGTATGAGGGCAATCCTGATGTGAAGAAGAACAAGGTTGATTTGCTGAAGAAACAATTTGTTGTCTTTAAAGGCATGAGAAATGAGTCTCTTGAAGATATTATCTTGATATGATATAATCTAATGTCAGAAATGGACAATTATGACATAGAGGGATACACAGACGTTGAGATAAACGATAAGTAGCTCGATGCTTTACCTGCCAAGTGGGAATTTATACTCTTATGATAAAGGGTGAAGCTGACTATGAAGATAAAGTCTTGGAAGAGGTTGTTGGGAAACTGAGAGCTTATGAGCTCAACATGAAGAAGATGGAAACTGGATATGATCAGGTTCAAGATCCGGGAATTTATAAAGGGCTTACATCTTCATTTTCCAACAATGCTTCAAGTGATTCCGCAACCGCGTTTCTCTCATGTGAAAATGAGCAGATTGTGATAAATGCTGATGGTGAAGTATCTTTTGTAGCTGCTTTAGGAGGATTGTCATGGGCAAAGAGACAACAATCCAGCAATAATAACAACAATACAAGGTCTATGCCTCTGAGTGACAAGGCTGCTGAAGATCATCTGACCTTGCTTGTTTCATTCGTTGTTTCATATGAGAACTACATACAGAGAAGAATATCTGATCCTACTACTTTTGATGAAGTGATCAGATTGACCATGATGACCTAGAGGAGATGGATTTACAATGGCTGATGGCCATGATCTCTAGAAGAGTGAAGAGGTTCATGAATAGGACAGGCAGAAAGTTTGTTGGAAAGAATGTAGGTTTTGTCAAATCTAAAGTGAGGTGTTATAATTGTCAAAATTATGGACACTTTGCTAGAGAATGTCAACGACCTAAGACTGAATCTCGTTCTAACTCATCTTTTAAAGATTTTCCTGGTTATGGTTCAAGCAACAGGAATGCATCAACTAACACTGGATCAAAGGCCTTGATCTCTACTACTAGAGAAGGTTCTTATGATTGGAGTGTTCATCTGGAAGGTGATGACAATACTACACAGGCTTTCATGGCTGAGATAACACTAGTTGATGATGCAGAATTAAAGGCTGATGATGAGGTCGAACAAGAAACTGTAGCTGAAAAGGTTGAGGCTGATCAGACGACTGAAAACATGAAATCTGATGTAAAATAGAAGGTTGTAGATAAGAAGATGGCTACAGATTTTGCTGCTTTCATGGCGGATCTAAGCAAATCAACAAGAGAGGTACATTCTAACTCTAGTATTTCTGTTTGCTTAAAATGTCGTGAACTGAAAAGTGAAGTTAACACATTAACAAAACAAAACCAAAGTCTGGTAAATGAACTCTCGAGCGTAAAGACTCAAACTTTTTTCGTAAAAAGAAATGTGTCATTATATTTAAAGAAAATTAAGGGTTATGAAGAAGAAATCAATATTTTAACCTGTAAACTAAATGAAAATTTTCAAATTATTGACTTAGCTGATGATACGATGAGTGAGAAAACAAAAGAGATTTCTGAAAAATGCAAAGAGTTGTCAGAAGCACAACTGAAAATTTGTGAACTTGAAAAGAAATTGAATCAATCCAAAGATTCATCTTTTGTTATGAAATACATGATGAATGGCTTGAAGAAAAGTAATGACAAGACAAGTTTGGGTTTCAAAGGTTTCTATAAAGTTCCACAACCTCTTGGTCATGATTATTCTTTCTTGCAAGATGAAGAAGAGCTAACAGACTTTGTGTCAACTACACCTAGTAGTTCCACATCAGGGAATGTTGATGTGTCTGAGAATGCATAGAAGGATAGTAACAGGGAAGCGGTTTTGAAAACAAAGAATACACACCCTAAGAATAAAAAGCATTTTTTTGTTAAAAATGTTGATTTTGTTAAATGTAGTGATATGAAAGAAGAGAATATAGTTCTTACAAGAGACTCAAATGTGCAGTTTGCTAACAATAAAAACAAAGAAAAATCAGAAATTGAGCAAACTAAACAAGATCCTTCAAAGGTATCATCATCATCATCATCACGTCACCTGATGAATCTAAACTAGAGACTTCAATTAAGAAGTCTTCGGCTAGAAGATCGTGCTTCAAATGTCACAACAAGGGACATGAGCTAGCCGCTGCCCTAACAAGAAGACAGAAGCACAAGTGACTGAGAGAAAGAGAAAAAAATCACTAGAAAAGATTGGTGATGGTGAGCAAGATATCTACTACCAAGCGATAGAGTGTTGCGGTTAGTATAGATAAGGCTGAAAAAGGAGCTCACCAAGTTCCTCGTTTTCAAAGAAATCAACAAAGATTTCAGCCTGAATCTACATCAGGCAGATATGAAAGACCTAGAAGTAGTTCACCAAGAATGGTTAGTCAAGTAATTTTAGAAGTCAAGGTTAATATCAAACTCAATGTCAGAATGTTGGTAGTCGGAATTTTTATAACAGCTTTTGAAATTAACACAATCGAAAGTCATGGAATGAAAACCAAATTTTCCAAAGGTCACATAGTCTAAACATGTTTAGGAAACCGCAGGACTAAAGACCCAGGTCTGAGATCCAAGACTCCTGTTGAGTGATGGAGATTGGATGAATGTTCTGGTAGTTGATGAATCTGGAAAACCCAAGATGGTCTTGGGTCCCCCAATGTAACCATTTTTTTGTTGGGTTGTATAGGAGCTGCTAAGGAGGATTATCAACTTGTGGTAAGTTGACAGTGGCTGCTCCAGGCACATAATGGGTGATGCGAGATTGTTGACTGAGTTTGAAAATATAGATGGAGGTTATGTGAATTTTACAGGTGCTAAAGGAGGGCACATTACAAGGCGAGGAAAAGTGACCAACGGGAAGATCACATTGGACAAAATGAACTATGTCGAGCAGCTAAAGCACAATCTCATGAGCGTTTCTCAAGTATACGACAAGGGTCACTCGGTCCACTTTTCTAAGTCTAAAGCTTTGGTGTTGAAACCTGTTTTGGTGATACCGGATAATTGGATAGTGATGAGAGCGCCAACGAGAAATGACACTTATGTCATGGACATGGGTGCTAAGGACTCTTCTACTATGGTGGCGTGTTTATTGTTAAAAGGTTGAGTCAATGCTGTGGCGCAGACACATGGCCCACATCCACTATCGAAAAATGAATTATATTAAAAAAATGGTTTAGTGGAAGGGGTGCCAGCAGAGAGGTTTCACGTGGAAGATAAATGGCTTCCATGTCAAAATGGATACCCCTTATGAATTACTTCATATGGATATATTCGGTCTGGTGAATGTAAGGAGCATAGGTGAATATACTATTACTTAGTTTTTACAGATGATTACTCACGGTACTCATGGGTTTTCTTATTAGGAACAAAAGATGAGACAGCGGAGATGCTGATAGATTTTTTTTACAAAATTGAAAGATGTCCATGATGCACAGACAAGTGGATAAGGATTGATAATGGCAAAGAGTTCAAGAATCAAATTTTGGATCTCTATTGTCTTCGCAAGGGAATTGAACATCAATATTCCGCTCCTTATACACCTCAATAGAATGTAGTTGCTAAGAGGAAAAACAGGACGTTGATTGAAGCCGCTAGGACTATGCTTTCTGAATCAAAGCTTCAGTTCTTTTTTGGGGAGAAACTGTGAACACAGCTTGTTATGTCCTAAAGAAACTTTTAACGGTTAAACGTTTTAACAAAACATGTCATGAAATATCGCTTAACCGGAAACCAAAATTAGAAGGCTTTGAACCATTTGGATTACCCTGCACCATTGTGCGAAATAAAGATAAGAAAAAATTCGGTGAGGTAGCTGACGAGGGATACTTTCTAGGTTATATGCCTGGAACACCGAATTAAAGGGTTTTTAATGTAAAAACTAGTAAAATTGAGGTTGTTTTAACATTGAAATCACCAGTTATTCACCTAAACAATCAACGAGTGGTCCTGTTATATTATTTAATTATGGTAGCATTTTTAAATCATTTAATATTCCTGATTTTTGCAATGCAGATGAGTCTCAAATGATTCAAACTATGATCAGCGAAGATGAAGAGGGTGACTTCATGCCTAGATCGAGTGTGTAATGACAGATGCTCTAGAAACTTCTTCCAATGCAGCTCCACAGGACTCAAGTGATAGTGAGTCTGAACCTATTCAGGGGAGGACTTTACTAATCCGTTTGCTAATAAGAACATTAAGGGGGAGATTGGATCTAATCTGGGAGATAATTTATTTGTTGACACCATTGCTACTACATGCACAAACAGAGATCATCCAATTGAGAACATCATAGGTGATGATGCTGCAGGTGTTCAGACAAGAAGAGGTGTGATCGAAGGTTCCAGTTTATTTACTTCAATTCAGAAGACAGGGATGATGCATGAGTGTTTTTATAGCTGCTTTATTGCCCAAGAGGAGCCGAAGAATGTTCACATGGCTCTAAATGATAATTGTTAGGTTAAAGTTATGCAAGAGGAACTAACCCGTTTGGGAGCTAGTTGACTTGCCTGAAGGAGAGAAGGAAATAGGCACCAAATGGGTGTTTAAGTGCAAGAAAAACGATTGAGGGATCGTGATAAGGAATAAGGCTCGGCTAGTGGTGAAAGGGTTCAATCAACAAGAGGGGATTGATTACAATGAAGTGTTTGCACTAGTAGCAAGGTTAGAGGCAATTCGGTTGTTCCTAGCTTTTGCTTCATTCAAGGGCTTCAAAGTTTACCAACTTGGCGTGAAGAGTGCGTTTCTTTATGGGAAAGTCCGAGAAGTGGTGTATGTCTCACAACCAGATGGGTTTACTGATCCAGATTATCTAGATCGAGTCTATCGACTTGATAAGGCATTGTATGGATTGCATCAGGCACCTAGGTCGTGGTATGAGACACCGTCAGCACATTTGTTAAAGAATGGTTTTGAAAGTGGTCAGATTGACAGTACAATATTCATTAAAAGAGATGACGAAGACTTTCTACTAGTACATGTACACGTGGATGACAT
Organism: Scalesia atractyloides; assembly: GCA_947069175.1. Lineage (NCBI taxonomy): Eukaryota > Viridiplantae > Streptophyta > Magnoliopsida > Asterales > Asteraceae > Scalesia > Scalesia atractyloides. The sequence continues at coordinate 44,127,441 of CAMTDV010000008.1, read as the reverse complement.
CAGTTTTTGGTTATCTGATGAGAACATGTGACATGAATTCGAGGAGGTAATGAAGAGCAAGTTCGAAATGAGTGCGACGAGTGAACTGTCTTACTTTCTGGGTTTACAAGTTGAAAAGAAGAAGGATGGGATGTTTATACATCAGACAAAGTATGTGTATGACATTTTGTCTCATTTCAAAATGGGGGATTGCGCTACTTTCAACACACCTATTTGCGAGAATCAGAATCTTGGTTCAGATCATGAGAGTGTGGAGGATGTTGATACAACTCAATACAGGGCAATGATTGGTTCTCTGATGTACTTGACTACTTCAAGACCAGACATCATGTTCATAGTATGTCTTTGTGCTAGATATCAAGCAAATACAAAAGAGTTACATATGAAAGCGGTTAAGTGGATTCTTCGTTACTTGAAGGGAAAACCTAAACTTGGGTTATGGTATCCAGCTGCTAGTGATTTGAAGTTTGTTGCTTTCACTGATTCGGACTTTGGAGGATGCAAGCCATCCCGAAAGTCTACCACAGGTGGTTGTCAGTTCTTAGGAGGGAGGATCGTGTCATCGCAATGCAAGAAGCAGTCTTGCGTGTCTACCTCTACGTGTGAAGTTGAATATATTGTTGCGGGTAGCTGTTGCTCTCAGGTACGCTGGATACAACAGCAGATGCACGATTACGGTGTGAATTTCACTCGTACACCTATTATGATAGACAGTTATGCCACTATTTCAATCACAAACTATCTCGTAAAACACAGTCCCACAAAACATATTGACATTCGTCATCGTTTCTCTTGGGATTGTGCTGAAAAGAAATTGATTGAACTGCATCAAGTCGACACTAGATAACCTGGCAGATCTTTACACAAAAGCTTTTGACAGGGATCGTTTTGAACATTTAATTGAACTCAATGGGATGAGGAATCCTGAATAACCAGTTTTTCATAAGAATTTTGTAAATAATTTACTCTTTTTAAAAAAATCAATACATAAAAAAATTGAAGATCAAAAATGGGTTTTCACTGTGTGGAAAAGAAGAAATGATCGTACATCAGCAAGTTAGACTGTCACACTGAAATTAACATTAAAATTGCTTAAGTGTGATAGCAGCTTCATCATATGATGTACTAGTAGGCAAAAGGCATGAAATAATCAACTTACCTTGGTGATATGAACATAAGAACTGTGTATGAGTGGGTAACATATCAGTGGCGTATGGTTTTATAACCTTAAATCTTACGTTGATAGATTGCCAAAATCTAAGGTTTTAGGTCTTAATATCATTATTTCATCTGGGGTATTAGGGTTGTCCTTCTGCTGCATCAAGATGTATGCTGACTTAGGCACAACCAGGATATCTTAAAAGAACTGAAATGTCAAATCCCAGAAATTGAAGAAGCTCTCTTAGAGAGTCATTCAAATGTGCAAATTACAACAAGCGTACCAAAATTTGGTATTTGCCCTAACCCTTGTTGGATATTGGTCTCTTTGCGGCATGGAAGTACTGACCTGATCACCAATTATCTAACGTTGTAAATAAAAAATGATGAATTTCTGTATATTCACCTACCACGAGGAATATTTGTTCATACCTTAATCGTGGGGGTAGGTCCTGAAGTGGGACACACTAGTATATCAGTATAAAATTATCTTAACATATCACTAGGTAATGGTACTTGAAATGTTCATGTATTTTGTTTAAGTAGATAAACAATACTGGTAATTGTCTTAAACTACTTTTCATGAAAATTACATATAGAATTATTTAATAGTGTGAAAACAGTTTGATATTGCTGATATGATCTTCTTACTGGTGATTCTCCCAAAAACCAAGTGTTTATTATTTCGTTATTTATTTGCTTTCAGAAAATATAAAAATCCAAAAAAAATTCACTTTTTTTTAAATTCTTAGCGTACGGAATATGGTTGTTCATGGAGGGGTTGTTACCGATAGGGGGAGACGGTGTTAGAAGATGAGTTCAAAATTATAATATCCTGTAGGTTCAGTTTGCTTAAAAGTTTGAGTTGGAAATTGCTTAATTTGTGATACACTTTTACTATCTCTTGAATAATAATAATTTGTTTAACTTGTGTTGAAAAATTCTTATGGTTTCTCGAGATTTTTGTTTTATAGTATACAGATTGTAGTAGTGTGTTGCTGAAAAGTTTAGTGATGAGGAGTGTGCTTTGATGCGAGGTAGAACCTCCTTTCTACATTGCAGACAATGTTGTAGAGTTTGAAGAATGCTATGCAAGTGCTACACTTGAATTTACTCAAACGCTAATGATTTAGAAGATTTGGTGATTGGATGCAACAACTTAGGGGGAGTCTGTTGCTGATAGAAGCTATTAAAGCTGAAGCTATCCAAAGACCAAAGACGTTGAAGATTGCAAGATGACTGAAGACAAAGTTTTATAAAGATATTGTCAAGGGGGGTTTGTTGGTGCATATTTGTGACAACAACTTAGATTTCGTATTTGGATATCTTGTAATTAGTAAAACGATAAACAGTTAGCATGTTTAGTTTTGTAATAGTTAGTTATAGTGATTGGGCTAAACTAGACCTACAATATAGGAAGTGGTAGGCGAGTTGGGCCTAGACCAATTTGCAGCCCATGTGGTAAAACCCTATCCAGTTGCTAACCTGTCTCTATGTAAAGAGAGTTTTGCATTAGGGTTAAGGTTGCTCAGTTAATCACTTTAGAGAGAGTTGAGAGAGAATTCTTGTGATCTAGATTGATTGTAATCATTGTGATAGATAATCAATAAAGATCGGGTTTATTGTGCTACTCATTTTTCTGTGTTAATCTGATCTAGAGTATTCCGCAATCAAGATTGGATAGACAATTCTGTGAAGATCCATACGGATTAGGAGACCTACAGTTCAGCTGGGCACTAACATTCTCAAAATCACCAAATCATGTAACGCAAATCTAATAGACTTTTCTAGGTATTCCAAGGGCCTAATTAAGTTAACTCGCATCTTACTACACTATTTTTAATGGTCTTTATGTGTGTTAGGCGTGCACTTAAAACCAGAAATCACCGGTTATCACATCATCTATGACAACCCGTAATTTTGAGGTAAAAACCATTCGTTTTCGTTTTATAAATGATGTCATATACGTAGATTATGTACATAAACAAATGAACTTCTATGAAGAATGGATTATATACCTACCCAATTTATATTATACAAGCGAATATTCGAAACCAAATCTCTATAGTGTTGAAACCCGAATCATTTGAACCAAAATACCCGTTTAGCTTGTGACTCAACCCACTCGTGTAACTCCAAACTTATGAGACCCAAACCATAACTTCATTATTACCCTTTTTATTAGTTGAATTGATTAAGTATAATTTTATAATTAGTTGGGTTATATAAAATAATAATAACAATAATAATAATAAGAATAATAATAATATTAATAATAATAATAGTAATAATAGTACTAATAAAGTTGATACACTTTTGTGCCTGTCGCTTGTTCTTAGTTACGTTTGTAATTGTACGGTCTTTGTTTATTGTGTCTATATAGTTAGGTCGTGTCGACCACATCTAGATATCCTCCTATCTTGGTTTAGTACAACGATTAGTTTATCTATGTAAAACAGTGGCATATGTCAACACTGTTAAGTCTTGTGTACGTCATGTCTGGTGGCACGTTCTCCGAAGAACACGCCTAAGTACGATTGAGAGATGCTTTGTACGAGCAAGATGTTGCTTGTACGAGCCACTCACCATTCGTACGAGTGACTTTTTAGTCATGCAGGGGGTTTCATCTAAACAAGCATCCTGCTTTATTCGTACGAGCAAGTTTGTGTTCCTACGAGCCAGTGATCGTTCGTACAAGTACCTTTTAGAGAAGGTTCTTCGTGTCTTTTAGTGTTTCGTACGACTGGTAACATTCTTCGTACTGTTGCTAGGTGTGGACACTATATAAGCAGACATGCACTTCTCAGTGTTCGGAGTCAAACGTGAGACATCAGTAAACATTCTTTGTACTGTTGCTAGGTGTGGACACTATTAGTCTCTATGAACATTATTTGTATGTGTTTGTACTAGTTCTCTTCTGTTAATCAAGATATTGAATCTTTGGTTATCCTTGTTTCTTACATTGCTTTGCTTTGGTTTGCATACTTACGAGGATTCCGCACTCGTATTTGTATTGTATAAACAAGGAAGTAGGTTAATCTTGATCCTACAATTGGACCTATAAGTGGTATCAGAGTTTTGGCTCTCTTCCTTGTTTGAAACCAAGCTTAGTGTTGTGTCTGAGCTAGTTGTGAGGTTTCTAGAAGTGTTCTTGAACATTCAACAGAAACTTAAGTTTTTAAAAGATAACCAACTTAAAACTTATTTAAAACTTGTTGTATCTAGAAGATTTTCATAAAAACCTTGTTAGAATACATGGAGACATGTTAGGATCTTGTTTTTTTCTTAAAAGTTCTATCAATGTTCAGTTGGACATATCTTCAGGTGAAGCACTGCCAGAAAACTCACCGGAATATTCTTGTAGGGTTGACCAAATCTCTGGACATTCGGACTTGACTTGACTATTTTGACTGAAAAGCTGATATGGAATGTTTGTCTTTTTAACCAAAATTGTGTAGACAACTGCTCACTTTCAAAAACAAGTCTGTTTTAGAAAAGAAATTTTCACCAACCAACCCTACAAAAAGATTCCTTTCTTCGAAAAAATCTGTGCGAATAACACATCTGCACGAAGAACAAGTCATCCGCACAAAGAACCTTATTCGCACAAAGCACAAGTTTACTCGCACGAAAGAGGGTCTCTCGTACGAACAACCTGGTTCGTACGAAGCACCTGGTTCGTACGAGGGTCAGTCATTCGCACGAATCTCTTATTCGTACGAAGAACAAACTTGATTTCTTTTTCGTGTTTCAGTTTTTCAAAACTTTGTGGTTTTTAAAATTGTGAACTTTAAAAGGAGACCGCTATTTTAAAAAATTAAATTTTAAACGTTTTAATTTTCATAACCAAGAAAAAATAATGAGTAATAATCCTGGGATTGGGGGAGTAGTTCAACCAGAAATCAAGACTCATCACAAAGCTCCGCAACCTTATAGGTTAAATCATTAATGCCTCAACTTACAGCCATGATTATCGCAAATCAATGGGCATGTGTCGCAATCAAAATCAGAGCGTTCAGACTCTTCTTATAAGTGAGAGTGAAACTAGGAGTAATAACCGTCCACCAAAACTGAACCATATGAATGATTTTCCTTCGTGAAAAAGTCGTTTCCATACATATGTTCTCGAACAAAATACATAATTATGCACATGTTTTACTACACCATATAAGGAATCTCTCGAAGAAGCAGGATCAAATCCAACTTCCTTACCCAATCTAGATGAAAGCGATAAAAAGGCTTATGATTTAGAGAAAAAGGCGTTTGCTATCCTTACACAAGCACTTCTTAAGGATATTTAGCATTAGTTTGTGTACTGTACTCCCACCAAGAATCTGTGGGATACTTTGGAATCAAGAGGAAAAGGAAATGCTGCAACCAGAAAAATACGACATGATCTACTGAAGAAGGAGTTTGAAGTTTCATGTTCATGGAGAATGAAACATTGAGCAACATGACAACACGTTTCTACCAGCTGCTTAGTGAAATGTATTCCTACAAAGTGTTAGCATCTCCACAGGAAATCGTGAGGCGTTTTGCTGACGCCTTACCGCCAAAGTGTAGTTAATTTATTGACTTACTGAGGCATACAGGTGTTTTGGATGTGATCAATTTCTATGAATTTGTTAAGAAGCTGGAGAAAAAAAATGAAGAAGAGATCCGGAAAGCAAAAAGGGTTTTTGTTCCACAAAACCCTGAGATATACTTTGGAGGTATTAACACATGTGTCAATACAATTAAGCAACCAAAACTTCAGACCGCGTTTATGTCAAATGTTAACCCCTTTTTATCCACCACTAGTTTAAGTGGATCAATTTGCCGGCTCAAGTACTCAAACCTATGGTCATTTATTTGATCCTAAAGCCTTTCTACCACAACCTCAAGTTGTTACACCTCAAACTCCATAACAAGCTTTTCAACAAGCTTTCTATGGTAATAACTTTCAACCTGCAAACCCTATAAAGTCAGACTTGACATGTCACATCTTTCCAAAGTCAGTGAAGAAGTTGCTCGGGAACATAGGGAATTTCTAAACACCATTGTTAGTGCTTATTGTGGATTAGTCGCTGGTCAAATTGGAAACATCAATTTGACTAATGAAGACTACCAACAAATAGACATAGATGACATCAAATTATTGGATATCAAATGCGCATTTGCAAGTGCAGTCAGAAGAGCTAAGGATTATATGAGCAAAACTAAGTAAGAAGTTTGGAAAGCAAGAAAGATACAAAATATGGTTTTAATAAAGATGTTGTTACTTGCTTTAACTGTGGTGAAAAGGCCACTTCAAACGTGAGTGCACTAGACCCAGCAAACAGGGAAATCACAACCCTTTCTTAAATCAATCACAACCATCCAACACATCTCATGTCAACAATGAACGGAGAATATTAGATGTTAACAACCCAAACAACACGAATCCTCTGGGCCTTCAAACAACACAAACAGAGCTCTAGTAGTTCAAGCAGATGAGGGATGAGATTGGTCAGTACAATTGGGAAGTGAGAATCAAGGAGGTCCTGCATGTTATGCAAAGATTATCAATCGAATAAAACATGTTCACAACATAGAGAATTCTGATGATGATGATAGTTCGGGGTATAATGGTAGTTCTGATGAGGAATGCTCGAGTACAGGTGGTTATGGATCTAATTCAGATATCATGGAAGAAAGTGATAGTGAGGTCTGTAAGTTGCTGAAAGAAGAAGAGAAGCTGTAAAGTCAAAAGGATGGTTGGATGAAGAAAGCAGAAGTTTCATCGAAGGAAATTGAGAAATCTTTACAAATAGTGCATCCTTCACTCATCATATTTTCTTTATGGATAATGTTGCTGGTTCGACAAGTCAGGTAAGCTCCGACTCTCCTAAAATATGCAGTGACTATGATGAATTAAAAATGAAATTTGAAACAATAAATAGTCACAATCAAAACCTAGTTGTTGAACTATCAAAATGCAAAGAGGCAAATTTGGCTTTAACTCGAAACAAAAAGAATTCAAATCCGTAATAGAAACTCTTAAGAAAAGCGTTTCTTAATTAACAAAGACAGTTTTGAATAAGAAAACAGCTTGAAGAAACAAAGAAAGAGTTAGCCATTGCCAAATGCGAACATGATGCGATCAAGCTAAAATCAGAAAGTTACTCTAACTCCCGATATGTACTTGATCATATCATTGACGTTCAAAAGCTGAAAGGAGATGTCAAATGCATTGGGTATAATTCATGTCCACCTCCGTCGAAGCACAATTATACCAAATTGCCTGATGAAGAGGAAATGCCATGCTTTGAACCTTCTGTACCGCTTGAGCTTGAAGAGTTTGCAGCATGATTAGGGTTTAAGCTGGACAATTCCTCAGTTGAATCAATAAAATCAGAGAACTCATCATCTGTAGTTGATCAGAGTCCTTCTACAAAAGAGGAGGATGATTCATCAGATGATGAGTCCGAGAAAATCGATCAGGATCAATCTCTTGATGAAGAAAAATGGATAGAAATTTCTGCTACTCCCAATGTGAAAATTGTTGAAAATCAAGGGAATGATCCTATGAAATCTGTCAAGACAAATGTGTCTATAGATAAAAATGATAATGTGTTATATACTTTGATTAGGGACAAGAAAATTTATTCATTCAAAACTTTCCGATCAAAAATGTAAATTCAACCTCAATTGATCAAGATTTTGAAAATTCAACAACCAAGTTTTTGGAAAAGAAAAATCCAATCAAGTCACAACCATTCTTCATTTAAAAAGAAAAACAACAAGAAAAGCAAGCTGCAAAACTTAAGGTATCACAACCAAAGGATGAAGCTAAAGGCGCTCGCTACAAAAAGAAATTGAAGAATGTTCAATTCATGGGTTCAACTGGTACTGTTAAAATCAATACTTTTGAACACATGGGTGTGAAGGAGAACCAAGTACCTCCAGGCGCTCGCTACAAGTAAAGATTTTAAAGCAAAACAGACAAAAAAATTACACCCAACATACAAATGGGTGTGAAGGAGAACCAAGTACCTCCAGGCCCACAAGTTCAACATCAAGTCATAAAACAGGATCTCCTAAACTTGTTGAAGGAGAACATGTTTTAAATGTGGAGAGTTTGGCCACATAATAAAAAATTGTACCAACCCAGCAAAACCCATATTTGTTGAGAAAATCCCTCCTGAACCAACTTGCCAACGTCAATCTGTACCACCAAAACAAGACAAACGTATTGTTAAAGAACAAGAAGAAATGTAGAGACGTAAACAAGTAAAAATAATTGAAAAAACATTAAAACCGGATGTTTTAGAGAAGAAACCAAGTTCTTCAAGTTTGTTAAACCCAAAATTTTTAAAACTGTAAATAATAGTAATTCTGGTAAATTTCAACAATCTGGAAAACCTAAAACCTGTAATGCTTCATGGAGAGGCACAAAGTTTCCAAATCATCAAGAAATAGAAATCACATTTCTTGATGTTAAGGGTCGACCCAAGACCACTATGGATTGGGTCCCCATCTCAAACTGATCGGGCATTGAAATGTGTAGGGTGTTCCAGGAGGAACTGTGAATAGTCACTGGATTGTTGACAGTGGAGCATCAAGGCACATGACTGGCGACTTAAGGCTCCTTTATGATGTGAAAAGTATTCAAAGAGGACATGTTGCTTTTGCTGGAGACTAGGGTGAATACATCACTGGAGAAGGAATGGTATCTAATGGTGTTGTTAGCTTTGATAAGATTAATTATGTTCGACAAATTGATCACAATCTTCTAAGTGTTTCTTAAATCTACGACAAGAAGTTCACAGTTCATTTTGATGATGCCGGATGTTATGTGTTGAAACCTAGTTTCAAGATTCCCAAATAATGGATTCTCCTATCGGCTCCAAGAATTAATGACTTGCATATTCTTGGCATGAGCCAAGCTATTACCACGTCTACACAAGTCACATGTTTTGTCTCAAAAGCCACCGAAAAGGAATCAATCTCTTGGCATAGACGAATGGGACATATTCACTTGAGAAAAAATGAACTCTCTGGTGAAAAATAATCTTGTGAGTGGTGTACCAGTAAAGAACTTTCATTTACAAGACGTCTGCGTATAGTGCCAAAAAGGAAAGTAAGCTAGAAAATCTCATCCTGTGAAGAAGATAAAAAAGTGAATATGCCTCTAGAATGTCTTCGTATGGACCTCTTTGGACCTATGAAACACAAGACTACCTTTAGTGATTCTTATTGCTTAGTAGTTACTGATGACTACTCAAGATTTTCATGGGTAAATATTGTTGGTGCATATTTGTGACAACAACCTAGATTTGGTCTTTGGATATCTTGTAATTAGTAAAATGATAAACGGTTAGCGGGTTTAGTTTTGTAATAGTTAATTGGAAGTAATTGGGCTAGACCAGACACCATATAGTAAATGGTAGGCGAATTAGGCTTAAACCCATTAGCAATCCATGTGGTGAAACCCTAGCCCAATTGCATAATCTGTCTCTATATAAAGGGAGTTTTGCATTAGGGTTTAGGTTGCTCATTCAGTTGCTCAGCGGATTAGTTGCTCAAAGAATTACTTCAGAGAGAGTTGAGATAGAGAGTCTTGTATTGATTGTAAACCATTGTGTTAGATAATCAATAGAAGATGGATTGAAAGTATTTGTTCGTGTTCGAGTTCTTGTTCTTGTTTCTGTGAAATCTGATCTAGGGGATTCCGCACTCTAGATTGGATAGACGATTCTGTGAAGATCCATATGGATTAGGGGACCTACAATTGGTATCAGTGCATTCGGCTCTTGTTTTTTCTCGGTTCAGAATCATAACAGCAGAAAAAGTTGGGTTTTTGGATGTTTTGGAGGCTGTTTTGAAGTTTGTGACGGTTGTTCTAGGGTTTGCTGCTATTTTGGATAAACAGCTAAGAATTTCAAATAGTTGGAAGGCATCTCGGATCAAAGGTGAAGGATTTCGGATTGAAGACTTGGATTTCGGATCAGAAAGCTTGAATCTCGGATCAGAAGCTTGCATTTCGGACCATCAGACTTGCAATTAGGATCATCAGAGTTGCATTTCGGATTAGAAAAGCCTATTCAGGATTTCATCTTGGATTAGAATAGTATATTCCGGATTCCATCTCGGATCAGAATAGTCTATTCTGGATTCCATCTAGAATCAGAATAGTCTATTCCAGATTCCATCTCGGATCAGAATTGTACATTCTGGATTCCATCGCGGATCACTATTCCGAATCACCATCTTGGATAAGCAATTCGGATTACTATTCTGGGTTTACATCTCGGATTAAGTATCCGAGTTACTGTTAACAGATTCGGTACTGTTCTGAGTTCTATACAAAAAGGTGAAAAGTTAATCAGCTGACGTAACCGTAGTTAATCGTTTTCGGACATAAATTTGATCCATAGACAATCTTGAGAAACCGGTTCCACAGTTAGACTCGAAAATTCCTAAACTCATAATCGGACAATATACATCATTAGATTCGTATCGACGAGATGAGTCTAATGGTATAATTTGGTGACGACCCATTTCGGACAAATTCTTAACGTTTTTAACGAGCCGGTTCGGTAAAAATGTCAAATATGTCTAACCTAAATGAACTGTTAAGAATGGAGCACGAGGCTGGCATGACTAACAAACCTCCAAAAATGCTGAATGTAGAAAATTATCTTACTTGGAAGGATAGGTTTCAGTCATTCATTGAATATGAGGACACACGGATGTGGATCTGTATTCAAGATGGATACACTAATCCAACGCATGACTTTGAGGGGAGACAACGTGTTACTGCTTATGTGAACATGTCAGAAGCTCAAAAAAGGATGTATGAGTCTTAGAAGAAAGCCTTAGCTGCTATAAAGATGTCATTACCTCATGGCATCAAACATATATTCAAGTGTTATACTATGTCGAAGGAGATGTGGGATGCCCAAGAAAAGAGGTATGAGGGCTATACTGATGTGATGTAGAACAAGGTTGATCTGCTAAAGAAAAAAATTGCTATGTTTAAAGGCATGAGGAGTGAGTCCCTTGTAGATATTATCACGAGATACTATCATCTGATGTAAGAAATGGACAATCATGACATAGAGGGATACACGAATGTGGAGATAAACCATAAGTTGTTGGATGCTTTACTTGCAAAGTGGGATATTTATACTTTGATGATAAAGGGTGAAGCTGACTACGAAACTAAAGACTTGGAAGAGGTTATTGGGAAATTGAGAGCTTATGAGCTCAATATGAAGAAGAAGGAAACTGGATATGATCAGGTTCAAGATCCAGGGATTTATAAAGGGCTTACACCTTCATCTTCCAACAATGCTTCAAGTGACACTGCAACTGCGTTTCTCTCATGTGAAAATGAGTAGATCGTGACAAATTCTGAGGGTGAAGTATGTTTTGTTGCTGCTTCAGGAGGCACGTCAGGGGCTAAGAGACAACAATCATGTAATAATAACAGCAGTACTAGGTCTATGCCTCTGAGTGTCAAAAGTGTTGAAGATCATCTGGCGTTGCTTGCTTCTTTTGTTGCTTCCTACGAGAACTACAATCAGGGAAGAATATCTGATCCTGCTACGTTTGATGAAGATTATGATCAGATTGACCCTGACGATCTAGAGGAGATGGATTTAAAATGGCAGATGACCATGATCTCTAGAAGAGTAAAGAGGTTCATGAATAGAACAGGCAGGAAGTTCATTGGTAAGAGTGCGGGTTTATACAAGGCTAAAGTGAAGTGCTACAATTGTCAAAACTACAGACATTTTGCTAGAGAATGTCAACGACAAAAAACTTAATCTCGTTCTAGCTCATCCTTTCAAGATTCTCCTGGTCTCTACTGCTAGAGAGGTTTCTTATGATTGGAGTGTTCATCTGGAGGGTGATAACAATGCCTCATAGGCGTTCATAGCTGAGATAGCCCTAGTTGCTGATATAGAAGTGAAAGCTGATGCTGAGGCAGAGCGAGAGAAGGTAGCTAAAAACGCTGATGGAGAACAGAATGCTTCAGAGAAGAAGATGACTGCTAATTTTGCTACTTTCATAGCCGATCTAATCAAATCAACAGGTGAGGTACATTCTAACTATGGTAGTTCGGTTTGTTTAAAATGTCGTGAACTGCAAAGTGAAGTTGACACGTTCACAAAACAAAACCAAAGTCTGGTAAATGACCTCTGAAACCTAAAAGAATTAAACTTTTCTTTAAAAGTAATGAGTCATTATATTTGAAGAAAATTAAAGGTTAGAAGAAGAAATAAATATTCTAACCTGTAAGCTTAATGAAAAGCTTCAAATTATTGACTTAGCTCATGATACGATGAGTGAGAAAACAAAAGAAATTTCTAAAAAATGCAAAGAGTTGTCTGAAGCACAACTTAAACTTTGTGAACATGAAAAGAAATTAAATCAATTTAGAGATTCATCTGTTGTTATGAAACACATGATGAATGGCCTGAAGAAGAGTAATGACAAGACATGTGTGGGATTCAAAGGTTTAAATGAAGTTCCACCACCTCTTGGTCATGACTATTCATTCTTGCAAGATGAAGAAGAGCTTACAGATTTTGTGTCAACTACACCTGGTAGTTCCACATCAGGTAATGTTGATTGTTCTGAGAATACCAAGAAGGATAATAACGAAGACATGGTTTTGAAAACAAAGAATACACACCCTAAGAATCAAAAGCAATTTTTTGTTAAAAAGGTTGATTTTGCTATGGGGAGTGATATGAAGGAAGAGGTCACTGTTATTACAAAAGAGTCTAATGTGCAGTTTGCTAAGAATAAATATTAAGAAAAATCAGAAACTAAGCAAACTAAACAAGATCCTTCAAAGGCATCATCATCATCACCTGATGAATCTAAGCAAGAGGCTTCAATTAAGAAGTCTTCGACTAGAAAATCGTGCTTCAAATGTCACGAAAACGGACATGTAGCAAGCTGATGTCCTAACAAAAAGAATGAAGCATAGGTGAGTAAGAGGCAGAGAGAAAAATCACCAGCAAAAAGTGGTGAAGGTGAGAAGAAGGTTACTAACTCACCAAAGATATCTGCTAACAGGCAACAGAGTGTTGTTGAGGGTGTAGATAAGGCTGCAAAAGGAACTCACCAAGTTCCTCGTTTTCAAAGAAATCAACAAAGATTTCAGCCTACGTCTGCATCAAGCAAATATGAAAGACCTAGAAATAGTTCACCAAGAATGAATAACTTTAACGATCAATCAAATAATTTCAGAAGTCAAGGTCAATATCAAACTCTATATCAAAATGTTGGTAGTCGAAATTTTTATAACAATGGCTTTAGAAATTATTATCATCAAAATTCATGGAACCAAAACCAAAATTTCCAAAGGTCATAAAGTCCAAACATGTTTAGGAAACCTCACGTACAGAGACCTAGTGGAAATTAAAAACCATTTGCATCAACAGGTCTAAGATCCAAGACTCCTATTAGGAGTGATGGATATTGGATGGATGTTCCTATGGTTGATGAATCTGGAAGATCTAGGACCATTAAGGCTTGGGTCCCTCAATCTAACTAACTATGTTGGGTTGTGCAGGAGCTGTTAAGGAGGATTATCAACTTGTGGTATGTTGATACTGGCTGCTCCAGACACATGACGGGGGATGCGAGGTTGTTGTCTGAGTTTGAGAATATAGATGGTGGTTATGTGAATTTTGCAGGTGCTAAAGGAGGGCACATTACAGGTCGAGGCAAAGTGACCAAAGGGAAGATCACACTGGACAAAGTGAACTATGTTGAGCAGCTGAAGCACAATTTGATGAGCATGTCTTAAGTCTACGACAAGGGCCACTCGGTCCACTTTACTAAGTCTGAAGCTTTGGTGCTGTAACCTGGTTTGGTGATACTGGATGATTGTATCGTGATGAGAGCGCCAAGGAGAAACAACACTTATGTCATGGACATGGGTGCTAAGGATTCGTCCACTATGGTGGCGTGTTTACTATCAAAAGCATCTGAGGTTGAGTCATTGCTGTAGCACAGACGCATGGCCCACATCACTACAGAAAAATGAATTATATTATTAAAAACAGTTTAGTGGAAGGTGTGCCAGTGCAGAGGTTTACTTGGAAGATAAATGTCTTCCATGTCAAAAGGGAAAACAACATAAGACACCTCATAAGTCTAAAATAGTAAATTCCATAGATGCCCCTTATGAATTACTTCATATGGATCTATTTGGTCTGATGAACGTAAGGAGCATAGGTGGAAAGTACTATTGTTTAGTTGTCACAGATGATTACTCATGATATTCATGAGTTTTCTTTTTAGGTACAAAAGATGAGACAACGGAGATGCTAATAGATCTTTTTACAAAATTGGAAAATCTCCATGATGCACGGATCAAGAGGATAAGGAGTGATAATGCCACGGAGTACAAGAATCATATTCTGGATCTCTATTGTCTTTGCAAGGGAATTGAACATCAATATTCTGCTCCTTATACACCTCAATAGAATGGAGTCACTGAGAGGAAGAACGCGACGTTGATTGAAGCCGCTAGGACTGTGCTTTCTGATTCGAAGCTTCCAGTTCTTTCTGGGGAGAAGCTGTGAACACAGCTTGTTATGTCCTAAACAAAGTTTTGACGGTTAAACGGTTTAACAAAACATGTCACGAACTATTGTTTAACCGAAAACCAAACTTACAAGGCTTTGAACCATTTGGATTACCCTGCACCATTTTGTGAAATAAAGATAAACAAAAATTCGGTGAGGGCACTGATGAGGGTTACTTTCTAGGTATATGCCTGGAACACCAAATAAAAGGGTTTTTAGTTTAAAACTGGTAAAATTGAGGCTGTGTTTAACATGGAAATCACTAGTTATTCGCCTCAACAATCAACGAGTGGTCCTACTATATTATATTATTATGACAGTGTTTTTAAATCGTTTAATATTCCTGATTTTTCTAATGCTGATGAATCTTAAGTGATCCAAACAATGATCAGTGAAGATGGAGAGGGTGATTTCATGCCTAGATCGAGTATATCGTTGACAGATGCTCCAGAAACTTCTTCCAGTGTAGGTCTAGAGGACTCCAGTGATAGTGAGTCTGAACCTATTCAGGGGGAGGACTTCACTAATCCGTTTGCTAATACTAACATTCAGGGGGAGATTGAATCTAATCTAGGAGATAATCTATTTGTTGACACCATTACTATCACACGTGTACACAGAGATCATCCAGTTTAAAACAAGATAGGTGATGCTGCTGCAGGTGTTCAGACAAGAAGAGGTGTGATCGAAGGTTCCTGTTTGTTTACTTCGATTTAGAAGACTAGAATGGTAAATGAGTTTTTGTATAGCTGCTTTATTGCCCAAGAGGAGCCAAAGAATGTTCATATGGCTCTAAAAGACAATTGTTGGGTTGAAGCTATGCAAGAGGAACTAGCTCAATTCAAGAAGTTGAAAGTTTGGGAGCTAGTTGACTTGCCTGAAGGAGAGAAGGAAATAAGCACTAAGTGCGTGTTCAAGTGCAAGAAAGAAGACTGACAGATTGTGATAAGGAATACGGCTCGTTTGGCAGTAAAAGGGTTTAATCAGCAAGAGGGGATTGATTACAATGAAGTGTTTGCACCAGTAGCAAGGTTGGAAGCACTTTGTTTGTTCCTAGCTTTTGCTTCATTCAAGGGCTTCAAAGTTTACCAACTGGACGTGAAGAGTGCGTTTCTTTATGGGAAAGTCCGAGAAGTGGTGTATGTCTCACAACCAGATGGGTTTACTGATCCAGACTATCTAGATCGAGTCTATCGACTTGATAAGGCATTGTATGGATTGCATCAGGCACCTAGGGCGTGGTATGAGACACTGTCAGCACATTTGTTAAAGAATGGTTTAGAAAGAGGTCAGATTAAAAGTACACTTTTCATTAATAGAAAGAAGGAAGCTTTCTTCTGGTACAGGTATACGTAGATGACATCATTTTTGTGTCATCTGATGAGAACACGTGTCATGATTTCGAGGAGGTAATGAAGAGCAAGTTTGAAATGAGTGCGATGGTTAAATTATCCTACTTTCTGGGTTTACAAGTTGAACAGAAGAAGGATGGTATGTTTATCCATCAGACGAAGTATGTGTATGACATTTTGTCTCGTTCCAAAATGGAAGATTGTGCTACTTTCAATACACCTATCTGTGAGAATCACAATCTTGGTCCAAATCATGAGAGTGTGGAGGATGTTAATCCAACTCAATATAGGGCATTGATTGGTTCTCTGATGTACTTGGCTGCTTCAAGACCCGACATCATGTTCGGAGTATGCCATTGTGCCAGATATCAAGCGAATCCAAAAGAGTCCCACATGAAAGCGGTGAAGCGGATTCTTCGTTACTTGAAGGGGAAACCTAAACTTGGGTTATGGTATCCAGCTGCTAGTAATTTGAAGTTTGTTGCTTTTACTGATTCGGACTTTGGAGGATGCAAATCAACAAGGAAGTCTACCATAGGTGGTTGTCAGTTCTTAGGAGGGAGGCACGTGCCATGGCAATGCAAGAAGCAGTCTTGCCTGTCTACCTCGACGTGTGAAGCTGAATGTATTGCTTCGGGTAGCTGTTGCTCTCATGTTCTCTGGATCCAACAACAGATGCGCGATTACGGTTTGAATTTCACTCGTACTCCTATTATAATATGCAATATTGCCACTATATCAATAACCAACAATCCTATAAAACACAGTCGCACAAAACATATTGACATTCGTCATCATTTTATACGGGATTGTGCTAAAAAGAAACTAATTGAACTGCATGGAGTGGACACACTTGATAACCTGGCAGATTTTTACATAAAAGCATTTGATAGGGCTCGCTTTGAACATTTAGTCAAACTCAACGGGATGAGGAATCCTGAATAACCGTTTTTTTGTAAATAATTTCCTGCTTTTCAAAAATAAAAACATAAAAAAATAGAAAATCAAAAATGAGTTTTCACTGTGTGGAAAGAAGAAATGATAGTACATCAGCAAGTTAAACTGTCACACTAAAATAAAAATCAAATTGCTTAAGTGTGATAGCAGCTTTATCATATGATGTACCAGTAGGCAAAAAGCATGAAATAATCAATTTACCTTTATGATACAAATATAATAGACTGTGTATGAGTGGGTAACATATCAGTGGCGTATGGTTTTATAACCTTAAATCTTGCGTTGATAGATTGCCATAATCTGAGGTTTTAGGTCTTTATATCGTTATTTCATCCGGGGAATCAAGGTTGTCCTTTTGCTGCATCCAGATATATGCTGACCTTGGCACAACCAGGATATCTTAAAAATAGCTAAAATGCCAAATCCCAAAAATTGAAGAAGCTCTCCTAGAGAGTCATTCAAATGTGCAAATTGCATTATTGGTACCAAAATTTGGTATTTGCCCTAACCCTCGTTTGGATATGGTCTCTCTGCTGCATGGAAGTACTTACCTGATCACTAATTATCTAACGTTGTAAATCAAAAAGGATGAATTTCGGTATACTCACCTACCACTAGGAATATTTGTGCATACCTTGATCGTGGGGGTATGTCCTGAAGTGGGACACACTAGTATATCAGTATAAATTATCTTAACATATCACTAGGTAATGGTACTTCAAATGTTCATGTATTTTGTTTAAGTGGATAAACAATACCGGTAACCGTCTTGAACTGTTTTTCATGAATATTGCATATAGAATAATCAGATAGTGTGAAAACAGTTTGATAGTGTTGATATGATCTTCTTAACGGTGATTCTCACAAAAACAAAGTGTTTATTATTTTGTTATTTACTTGCTTTCAGAAAATATAAAAATCCAAAATATTTCATTTTCTTGTATATTCTTAATGTACAGAATATGGTTGTTTATGGAGTACTTCTTACTGATAGGGGGAGACGATGTTAGAAGATGAGTTCAAAAGTAAGTGGTTTGCATTGAGAAGTGCTTAATCTGTGATACAGTTTTACTATCTCTTGAATAATAATAATTTGTTTAACTTGTGTTGAAAAATTCTTATGGTTTCTCGAGATGTTTGTTTTATAGTATACAGTTTGTAGCAGTGTGTTGTTGAGAAGTTTGGTGAAGAGGAGTTTGCTTGGATGCATGGTAGAACCTCCTTCTACATTGCAAAACGTTGAAGAGTTTGAAGATTGCTATGCAAGTACTAAACTGGAGTTTACTCAAACGCTAATGATTTAGAAGATTTGGTGATTGGATACATCAGCTTAGGGGGAGTCTGTTGCTGACAAAAGCTATTAAAGCTGAAGCTATCCAAAGACAAATGTTTTTCAAATATGTTGAAGATTGCAAGAAGACTGAAGACAAAGGTGTTTAATGAAGCTATTATCAAGGGGGAGTTTATTGGTGCGTATTTGTGACAACAGCTTAGATTTTGTCTTTGGATATCTTGTAATTAGTAAAATAATAAACAATTAGCGGTTTAGTTTTGTAATAGTTAATTAGAAGTAATTGGGCTAAAACAGACACCATATAGTAAATAGTGGCCGAATTGGGCTTAAACCCATTAGCAGTCCATGTGGTGAAATCCTAGCCTTGTTGCATAAACTGTCTCTATATAAAGGGAGTTTTGCATTAGGGTTTAGGTTGCTCATTCAGTTGCTTAGAGAATTACATCAAAGAGAGTTGAGATAGAGAGTCTTGAATTGCTTGTAAACCATTGTGTTAGTAGTCAACAGAAGACGGATTGAAATTATTTGTTCGTGTTCTTATTCTTGTTTCTGTGAAATCTGATCTAGGGGATTCTGCACTCTAGATTGGATAGACGATTCTGTGAAGATCCATACGGATTAGGGGACCTACAAATATGCTGGCACACAAGAGTGAAGTTCCTGAAATCCTCAAGAGTCTCCTGACGCTACTCGAAAATTTGTACAATTTGAAGATAAGGAGAATCAGAAGCGACAATGGCACCGGATTCAAGAATCATGTTATGGATGAGTTCTGTTCTTCTAAAAGCATTTTGCATGAGTATAGTTCTCGTTAGACCCCACAACAAAATGGTGTCGCTGAGAGGAAAAATAGTACTTTGACTGAAACTGCAAGAACAATGTTAGTAGAATCAAAACTTCCTGTTCAATTCTGGAGGGACGCTGTGGCTACTACATGTTATATGATGAATAGAGTTCCTACGATGAAAAGGCATGGGAAAACATGTTTCGAGCTGCTACATAAAAGGAAACCGGATGTGTCTTTCTTAGAACCTTTTGGAGCTCCTTGCACTATGATTGATCCACATGGAAAGTTTGGACCAAAGGCTATCGAAGGTTTTTTTATTAGATATGCTACTCCTAATTTCAGGGTGTGGAATTTTTCATTGAAAAAGATTGAAGAGTGGGGTGAAGTTAAGGTTCAAAGATACACTGAATCAGTAAGAGCTCCGGGTGCTCCTTGGATGTTTAACTACGATGGGCTGTTTAACTCCTTTAATCTGCCAATTTTAATGATGCTCTGCAGCTGCTCAAATGTTACTGGAAAGTGATACTGCAATTGACTCGTCATTAGTGCTACCACTTATTGTTAACCCTTAAGTGTCTACTTCGATTAACAATCTTGTTTAGAGTGAGGAATTCAAAGATGCTATTGATTATAATGTTTCGTCAGAGGACGATGAGTTCCATGATGCAAATGAAGCTACTTCAGGTGTCGTTCCTGTAATTTCAGATGTCACGTCAAATATACAAAATCAAGGGACGGCTGAAGGTCATCCCTCTACATCTTCGTCAAATCCAGCAAACGAATTGGTTTTTGATCTGAATATGAACAACTTGGGTATAAATTCTTGAGTTCCTGACGTTTCTGAATCTCGAATTCATAATACCCATCCTCAGCATAATATTATAGAAGATGTCCTGAGTTGTGTGTAGACTCGTAATCAGCTAAGGAATAATCAGAATGCTAGTTTGTATTTGGTTATTAGGGAATCTGGGGAATAGAATGATTGGTCTTTTGCCTGCTATGTTTGCCAAGTTGAAGCAAAATCTTGGAAGGGGGAAATGAAAGAAGACTCATGGGTTGAGGCAATGCAAGAAGAATTTCAGCAGTTTTAGAAGTTAGGATTGTGGAAATTGGTTGACAGGCCGACAACTACAAGAAGATTGGAACAAGATGGGTTTACAAATGTAAAAAGGATGACCGAGGTGTTTTTGTGAGAAACAAAGCAAGATTGGTTGTCCAGGGCTTTAATAAGGTAGAAGGCATTGATTACAATGAAGTTTATGCACCGGTATAAGAATCTTCTTGGCTTATGTATCCTACAAGAAGTTTACCGTTTATCAAATGGATGTGAAGAGTGCATTTCTTCATGGTGTGGTTGAAGAAGAAGTATATGTTGAGCAACTGCCTAGTTTTGAAGATCCAATCCATCCTGACAAAGTTTGGCTTCTGAATTAGGCGCTATTTGGTCTTCATCAAGCTCCACGGGCTTGGTATGAAACGTTGTCTTCCTATCTTCTGAAGAATGGTTTTCGACGTGGATTGATCGATTGTACTTCTCTCAAGGAAGAAAATGAGGAATCATTGCTGGTACAAGTGTATGTTGATGATATTATTTTCGGTCTACAAACGAGAGAATGTGTAAAGAATTCGAGCAGGTGATGCAAGAGAAGTTCGAGATGAGCGCAATGGGAGAAATGACTTTCTTTTTAGGTTTGTAGGTTCATCAATCTAAGGAAGGGATTTTCATCCATCAAACCAAGTACGTCGGGGATATTCTCGAACGATTTCAAATGCAAGACTCAAAGCCCTTGGGAACTCCATTAGCTCAGAATCATGGGATTACTCCAGATAGAATGGGTGAACATGTGGAACCATCTCTTTATCATGCTATGATCGGATCTCTAATGTATCTTACTACTTTAGGCCCCGATATAATGTACCCAACATGTCTTCTAGCTAGCTACCAGTCAAGTCCAAAGGTTTCTCATTTGATGGCTGTGAAAAGAATCATTCGTAATTTGAAGGGTCACCCGAACACTGGTCTTTGGTACCCTAAGGATGATATGTTTGATTTGACAGAATATAGTGATTCTGATCATGGTGGCTGGAAGATCGATGTAAAATCAACAACAGTAGGATGTCAGTTCTTGGGAAATCGCCTAGTCACGTGGTAGGGCAAAAAGCAGACTTGTGTAGCTACATCAACATGTGAGGCTGAGTATATTTCAGCTTCTAGTTGCTGCTCTCAGGTTCAATGGATCCAACAGCAAATGCGCGACTACGGTTTTCAATTTCTAACTAATCCTATTTTTGTTGATAACGAAGCTTTTTTACAGATCACTCATAATCCTGTACAGCACACAAAAACCAAACACATTGTTATGAAAAGCAACTTATCGATTTTGTTAAAATCCATACCGATCACCAACGTGCCGACCTGTGTACAAAAGCTTTTGATAAATCTCGTTTATTATCTACTTTTGCTCAATGGCATCAAGGTGAAAACCGAGTAATTAATCCTTGGCTGATAATTTTTCATTTATATTTCCTTCAGAATCTAAAATTAAAAAATGATTTTCTATTTTCTGTTAAGTTTTATATTTTAGAGGGAGAATATTTCAAGAAAATACAAAAAACATGAAAAAATGCAAAAATACAAAAATGTGTCTTTTATTTAGTTTAAGTTTTCATTTATTTACCTTCTTTACTTAAGGGGGAGAAAAATTTAGAAAAATACAAAAACAATAGAAAATAAAAAATGAGTTTCTTGGAAAGATAAGAGAAGATGATGATACACACCGGTGATCTGCCAAAAATGTTCAAAAACATAAAACGAAAATTGATAAGTAGCTTTACTAATGATATATCGGTAGGCTCACAATCAGATTAAAATATGAAGATTGATATAAACATAGCAGACTGAAAGCCAGGTGGGAACCATTCATTGGCATAAGGTCTTGCTACCGAAATTTCATTTGATAGGATGCCGAGGTTCTGAGATATGCGGTCTTTATGCTGACTTATCATCTGGGTATCATGGTTGAATCTTTTACCAAAAAATAACGGTGACGCAAGTCTAGAACTTCCATGATACCATACATACGTGTACATACTGCATACGATCATCAATAAGTGATAAAAATATCAAATTCACCCAAAAATAAGTGATAAAATATCACAGTTTTATGCGGGAGCTAAGTTCGTCTCTTTGTCGATACGATCGTACTAACCTGCTCACGGACTTACTCTCGTGCCCTGCATGCATCTGAAATTAAGTCCTCATCAATAAGTGATTTAATCACATAGGCTTGTTTTCAGTCAAAAATAAGTATCTCACATCATATACGTCAAAAACAGATGATAAGCAGTATACTCACCGGCAAGATTTTCTCTGGTGCATATCTTGATACGGGAATCTGTCGTGAAGTGGTTGAACACAGGCTAGTAAGTATAATCATACATTAATCATATATCCTAATAATGATTACATCTGATAAGCTGAGCTTACGTGGACAACAATACCGATAATCATAGTAGAATACTTATTTATTTAATTTGATTTTTTTTAAACAAAACTCGTTTTTGACAAGATTAAAAGCTTGTATGATTCGCTTACCTTGCAACTTTGAAATATACAATTTATTCTTACCTTTTAGTAGTTATTTTATTTTAGTTTACTCTGTTGTTAAATTAAAGTTTTTTGATTTAGCCAAAGATGAAAACTTAAAAGTTTTCTGCCAAGATACGCCCTGAAAATCATTTGTCTTGCTATCATAACTTCATAAAGTACTTTCTTACAACGGGCAAACACATTTTAAAGAGCAAAATCTGTCTAACGAGCACTTTTCCTAACTTAATTTGTGATTAGTGTGGATATGTGCAAAGTTCTAAACAGGTCAACGAAAAACCTAAGGTCCTCGAAGAACTGAAAGTCCAGTTTTTGAAAAACTTACTCGTACAAATCAGAGATCACTTGTACGAGACATTGTGCCTCGTACGAATGACAACAGGGGTCTTGTACGAATGGAGTTCTTCGTAGGAGCTAAGGTTGTTCGCACAAGTATCTTGATGTGGTATAAAGGTGACGAAGTTCTTTGGTGGGACTTTACTTTCACCTTGCTCACGTCATTCTTTCACCTCTCCTTAAGTTGTTTTTCATATTTTTAAGGTATACTTGACAATGTTGGCATACTTTGAAGATGAACAACTTGAACTTTATCTGACTATGTGACTTTGACTAGCATGAACAACAAACTTTAATTAAAGAATCTTTAACGAAAAACAAGTTCCTCATGAATAATCTTCTCTTGAAGTTGTTTGTGCAAACAATATCTGTATGAGTAAAAGACCACCAGCACAAGTAACTTATCGCTCATACGAGCCAGTTACTCGTACGAGTACATCACTTGTTTAACCAAGTAAATTGTTCGTAAAAATCAGTTGTTCCTCGTACGAATAAATTTTTATTTGTATGAGACAGTAGTTCTTTGTCCAGGGAATACATACATACAGAAAGTTTGAAATAAAACCTTTTGTGTATATTCCCTAATGAATTTATGTTCTTATCCTTGTTGTTGTATGTGTACAGAATGAACAAAAGGAACATAAATGAAAACCCGCAACAAAGAGAACTGACAAGTCAGAAGTTGAAATTATGCTAGAACCAAGACATAACATGGTGACCTACTTAGATCAGGAAGACAAATTTGCTGAGTACAATGGTATAATGAAGTTTTTTCACGATTCAAGTATACATTATGCTATCACGCACGAGAATACAATATACAAAACGTTGATCAAGGAATTTTTGGATTCAGCTAAAGTTGTTGATGTAGATGGGCAGGAACTTATCCACGGGAGAGTAAATGACTTGAACGTAGATGTCTCTATTGAAATCATAAGCTTAGTATTACAGCTTGGTGATGATCCTGAAGCTCCACTCTTAGTACCGTTGAAGTGTCAACATGGATGTTTGCTTAGAATGAAATGTGTTGGAGATTTTCTCATGGTTCCCACTCCGATACAAGTTCTTTCTACATGTTTTAATTCAGTGTTTGTGCAACAGACGAAGTGGTTATAACATGGCGAACAACGCCTTGGTTGGAATGATGATAGCTTTGACATTGAACAAACCGTTTAGTGTTTCAAAGTATATATTTGCAAACATGAAGGAAAACCTGAGAAGAACCGGATATGGTGGAAACAAGTTTTGGATGTATCCACGTTTTCTCCAAATGATCTTAAATATGCAACATTTGAATCTTCCGAAGAATGACAACGATGTTCTAAAAGTTGAGATTATGATGGAACATTCGTTGAAGATTTTTAGAGGTGTAGCATCGAAACGTTACAAGGAAAGCACACCTCCTCGTAAATTGATCGGTTTTTTGCAAATGATGAATATGTTGCACCAGAAAATGATAAGTGGCGCCATGATGACAGTGAGTCAGATAATGAAGAATCAACTTTAAAGAAGATGATCGAAGATAAGTTTGGTCGTCAAAAGGGAAAATGTGATGATGATGACGGTGATAATGATGGTAATGGTGGTGTAAGTGATGTAGGTGCTACAGGTGGTAATAAGGGAAGAAAGAAACAAAACAGAAAGACTATGGGAACATCGTCAGCACAACCTGAAATCACACAACCAACAACTTCACATTAAGAAATTGTACTGGAATCAGTTGTAGAAGTCCAGTCTACTTTTACAATAAAGGAGACCGAACCTGTAATAACGGAACCCAATACAACCTCTCAACCACAACATTCAAATACCAAAGCAGCTGAAACACCTTCGGCGGAAGATACTCCAGTTCAATCACAACCTACTACTTCATCAGTTCAACAATCCCAGTCCACAACTCATCAAAAAAATACAAAACGAGGCAGCCGTTTATTCTCTGAAATGGAACAGGATGAGAAAGTGGATTTTCTGTTCTCTCAGTTGCAAGCTGCAGCAATTCAGATTAACAAGCATTCGGAGTTTATATCTTCAAATCGGAACACAGTTGTCAAACCACAGTTGGAGATAAATTCTTCGAAAGAGACTGTTTGAAAACAGGATTCTGAAAATTTTCAGTTAAAAAAAGAAAATGAGCGGTTGAAGGCTGTGGATGCTGTAAGGGCAACTCAGCTACAACAAATGAGAGCAGCTGATAACTCTCGGGGATTGAGATAAATAGGCTGAAAGAACGTAGTGCGGCTGTACAACGATCTACCAAAACATTAACTGCTAAGCATAACGACTTAAGAGAATGTTATCATTCTCGTAATGCTACACTGGTTGAAGGCTTTAATGTTATTAAAGATGTGTTTGAAATGAGTAGAAACGAGTGAACATTCTGTGGAATGAAATATGCAAAGCATAGGAGATTAAACGTAAATGTGATCTGGATAGTGAATACCCTGGCAATCCTAATGCTTCAGCCTCATCCTCGCAACCATTAGTTTCTTCTTCAAATCTAGTGGAAGAGTCTAATGTACAGCAGATCGTGACCAATCCAGTTACCTCAAGTGACACTCAAGAGGAAACAGGACAGGTTTGATGTTTCTTGAAAGTTTTAAAGAACTGATTATCAATCAACGGTGGATTGAAGATTTTCAGGAGAAGTTTGTTGATACAACAAGCATTTCAGAATGAAGACTGAAGACCAAGCAATAGCCAAGGGGGAGTTTGTTGATACACTTTTGTGTCTGTCGCTTGTTCTTAGTTACGTTTGTAATTGCACGGTTTTGTTTATGGTGTCTGTATAGTTAGGTCGTGTCGACCAAATCAAGATATCCTCCTATCTTGGTTTAGTACGACGATTAGTTTAACTGTGTAAAACAATGGCATATGTGCACACTGCTAAGTCTTGTGTACATCATGACTATTGGCACGTTCTCCGAAGAACACACCCAAGTACGATTGAGAGATGCTTGGTACGAGCAAGATGTTGCTCATATGAGCCACTCACCATTCCTACGAGTGACTTATTAGTCGTACAAGGGGGCTCATCTAACAAGTATCCTGCTTAATTCTTACGACCAAGTTTGTGTTCGTACCAGCCAAGGATCGTTCGTACGAGTACCTTTTGGAGAAGATTCTTCGTGTTTTTTAGTGTTTTGTACGATAGGCAACATTCTTCGTACTGTTTCTAGGTGTGAACATTATACAAGCAGACATGCACTTCTCAGTGTTAGGAGTGAGACGTGAGACATCATTAAACAAGCTGGAGAGAGAGATACTGAAGCACAAGAACACAGAGAGTATTTCATGAGTCTATATGAACATTGTTTGTATGTGTTTGTACTAGTTCTCTTCATTTAATCAAGATATTGAATATTTGGTTATCCTGTGTGTTCTTACTTTGCTTTGATTTGGTTTGCATACTTACGAGGATTCCGCACTCGTATTTGTATTGTATAAACAAGGAAGTAGGTTAATCTTGATCCTCCAATTGGACGTACAAATAATAATAAGAATAATTATAATATATGTATGTAATGTGAATATAAACAAAGCACTGCCATCAAATACCATATTTCCCTTTGATGTGAGCAGCCCAAAGATCGGCCCAACCCTCCCTCACTTTAATTAATTCTCAGGCCACAATTTTAACCCAAACCTCCCCTAACAGTTTTGTTTACTATGTTACGTAATTTTTGCATGTCTCTCATAATTACCCAACCGTAAAAAGAACCCTAGCCTATGATCATCTCCCTTCGTCTCACTCACGCTACTGTGGACGACCTAAGGGAGCCCCAAGGCTTCAATCTTTCAAAATCAAGACTCTATTACACTCTCGTCATCACTAGGTACCATGTATCGAGTTTTTTGTTTAGTTCTTTAAGTTCATGCGAGATCTAATGTGTTGTCCTTTGTTTATAAGCTGCGTTTTTTTGTTGTGTTAACAATTTTGATTTTATGATGTTAACTTATAGTTCTATGTTTGAAAAAAATCAAGTGCGGGGGTTTGGTGTCATCGATTATGTTTGCATAGACACATTTATGTGGATTAGGGTTTCAATTCTTGATGATTGAGCATGTGAAATATGATATAAACAACTTGTGACCTGTTGTGATTATCGTTTAAGTGTCGGGTTTCACTAGATAATTGTTTATGGGATTGGATAACGAAAAAAGAATATGTCCAACAGTTACAAATTCGGTTGTAACCGGGTCATAACATAACAAAATTGAATTTTGATGAGTCTAAAACGTGGTACTTTGAAATACGCTTCTAATGGTGTTGGAATCACAATTTGTTGATGTCGTTTAATTATTTTGTTTCCGTAATCAAGTCTGCATTTTTCTACAGATTTTGTATATTATGTTTTACGTCATATCTTAGTAAATACTTGGAATTTGGTAATAAATTTTATACAGTTGATGGTCTTAGGTATCTATGCGAACCTCCAACTAGAATTACGTCGATCAGATAATCGAGGATTTTTAAAAAAAAATTTCTATGAGCTTTAGTCAGAAACTGACGAATCTGATTGCTGCTTAGTAAATAATTTTTTTATAAATTTTGGTAAGGAGTTAGAGCATAAAATTTTAACACAAGGTCGACACGTCCGAGGGGCATGTAACATAAAAAGATCATAATTTTTGCAACCTCGTAAGTATGGTAAACGAGCTTCTTAAAACAACCTATTTTCAGTGAATTTTGTTATGTATGATTTTAAGCTTATAAAGTGTCGAACTTACTACTTTTAGTCTCCACAATTGCTTATTGATTGTATAAATGATGTATGACACGTGGTAGGTTATATTCTAAACATGTGCATGAAAACCACACGGTGAAATACTTTGTGACAACTTGTACACATGTAATTTTCTAGATATGTGTAAGACTTGCGTGAATTACACAAACAACCCCTAATATTCGTGGTAACCATAATAGGACGTCGTTGACCATCCTAGCTCGCATAACCTATACTGCCAAGCTAATCTAAAGTGACTTCACACATTTACTAAAAGCATGCATTCCCGGGTTTGGGAACTACAATATCCCTGGATTTGGAACCACCTTATATATATGGATTAGAATACCACTACTTGAATACAGTAGTTTACATTTCATGTCTTTAGCGTACTAAACCAAACTCTATCTAAAAGTACTTTCACATTATACCGATTAGTTGCAGGGTTTGGCAAATGGGGTATTAGTTGTTAGCGCTATTAGGTTTGACAAACCTCACATCGTGCTAGGAGCGAGGCGTGAACAATTGACCTTGACTTCTTATCAATGACGATAGAGATTGATACGGGGCACAACAACTTACGACAGTCAAGTTTTTGGTACTACCCAGTTTATCAGCTTAACCCTGGGTTAGCTACCCATGACATGTTTTAACAAACTAATGTATTTAAACTAACCTACTTTTACAAGAAAACTAAAATAGTGAACCCGCCAACCTTGTTGATACGCTTGTGCATGCTTTGTAGGTCCTTAAGTACAGCTCGGGAGCTTGCAGCATTGGAGTATCATGGCTGCGATAAACTATTGGTTTTTAAATTTTATTAAACAAATGGTTTTATACTATTGTCTGAATTTTAACATTTTACTTCCGCTGTTGATTTGAACTGTGTTTTAGACATTTAAAAACCTAATCACTAATCGTGTTAATTGTGATGAATTTTGATAACTTTAATAATTGTTCAACATAATTAGTGGCTTGATCCTAGTTAGTCGCACGACTCACGGTAAAATCCCACATGTGGATTTTGAGGGTGTGACATCATCCACCACAATAAGTTATACATGACATCAATGTAGAGTGCTCACAAGAAGCCAAACCTCAAATGTCTGCCAATGTAGGCTTTTTATCATCATCCAACCTGTCAAATACTAAGAAGCTTTAAATAAAAATAGTTAGGTAGAAGCCATGTAAGAAGAGCTTCTTTGTTTTAAAAGACATCAAGTTTGGGAACTTGTACCATTACTAGAGGACACATGTACAATTGGTACAAAATGGGTCTTCAAAAACAAAACTGATGAAAGAGACATTATTATAACAAACACAGTGAGGCTTGTGGTTCAAGGGTATAAACAAGAAGAAAGAATTGATTATGATGAAACCTTTGTTCCTGTAGCAAGGTTAGAGGCCATAAGACTCTTCTTGGCCTTAGCTATCAATCACAACATCAAGGTATATCAGATGAATATAAATAGTGCTTTCCTCTATGGTAAATCCAAGAAGAGGTGTTTGTGTGTAAACCACCTGGATTTCAAGACTCAGTCATTCTGATTATGTCTACAAGCTATACAAAACTCTGTATTGACTGAAACAAGCACCTAAAGCCTAGTATGATACTTTATCCACTTTTCTCTTATCCAACAAATTTAAAAGATGTGAAATTTAAAAAAAATTGTTTTTAAAATGGGAAGAGATAGATATGTTAATTGTATAGATATGTGGATGATATCTGTTAATGTGGGATCGACTCCTCCGATGAGCAACCAGACTGATCTAACTCAACTAATAGAGGCGGAATTCATTGTTAGTGAGGTTAACAATCGAACAAGTGAGATCTACTGTCTAACTGCTTTGAATATATTGATTGACGTGTAAAGTACAATGCTAGTAAACAATTCAGCAGGGCTTCGTCGTACCAACTGGACTAACACTTACTAGCTCTACACAACACTCCTCTATTTATAGGTCGACACGACTCGCACAGGAGAGTGTGTAAATGAGACTGTGACTCGTGCGAGTGGCTGCCTCGTACGAGTAACAGAGTGTCACTCGTACGAGCCATCTGACTCACTCGTATGAGCCAACAACAAAATACGTAAATAATACAAAAACATTTACACATTTGACGCTTAAGCCCTATATACAATAACGACATATCCTAGACGTAGGCAATAGACATTATGCACCAACAAACACCCCCTTGGATGTTGCCGCAGTCTTCGATAGTCTTAAAAAAATCTTCATAAGATGTGACGTTTAACGACGAAAGAAACGCTTTTGTGGCTTGCAAAGCTCCTCAAAAGCTATAGGCGTTTGATCTGTTGGAGGAGGTTAGTTAACTGTATTGCCAAACCGAAAACTTCTTAGAGATGCTATACGAGCTCGCTCTACAATCCTCGCTTCCTTCTTATCTTTCTTCTTTTGCTCTGTCTCCTCCAGTTTCCTCCATGAAGTGTTCCATGTCGATCCAGAATGTATATCATTGGCGAAACAGACATTAACAATCTTCTGTAACTGGAGTTCTTGTTCTTCGTCTCTATCTTCGTAGCTGATTTTGTTGTAGAACAAACAATCTATATCTTTCTTCGAACAATTTACTAGCCACATCGGGTCTAGTACTCGAATGCCACGCCACAGCCCATATAATCATTTGTGAGCTATGAAGGATTTGGTAAGCTTCTCAGTTATCCTCCACGAATCATCGTCAGGGTGCACACAAATCACAGCTTCTCCCGTGTTAGAATCATAGTGCCACCACTTGAAATGTTTGTGGAAATCTTGGTCCATGTGAATCATAGGTAAATTCTTCATTACCTTCAGCCTTTTCACGATGAGTGTAACATCTTTTTCTTTAGTAATCGGATCAATCTTCATAATACGCTTAGGAAAATGAGGTTTCCAATGTATAAATCCTTGTGCAGCTTCAAGCTTGATCAACTTCCATAGTCGTTAGTCGTGAAATTTCATCTTCAAATTTATCATCTTCGTTTGCACGAGCTCTTTAATATCCCAATACGGCAAGGATTTGATGTCACTTAAGTATCTGAAGTACTGGATTCAAAACTCCCTTTTGATAGTGTAAACATTAAGTTCCTCGATCCAACCCCAACTGATAATGTCCCCTAGAGAGATATCTGCATCACATGTAAAGAGTGCAAGAGGACTTTTGAACTTGTGCTCTGCTGGTGTAACTTTGAACCACTTCTTCCTCATCTCTGCAATTTCAGCTCTATTCAACTGTTGAGGAATGGTACCATGTTTAGTAGCTTCTTCAACTTTGCGTTTCAGATCATCTGTATTTTCTTCTACAAACAACTTAGTGAAAGTTGGGGAGTCAGATGTACCCTGATCGGCAAGATTCGTAACATCATCATCAGAATCATTCTCCACGACAACTCTATCATAATCATTCGCTTCTATAACATGCTCGAAGACATAATCTTGGCTCCAAAGCGCTAATCTCATTCAGCACGTCTTCAAAGTCAAACTCGAAATTTTCTTCGTCCACACCTAACATTGGTATAGTTTTGGACATATTCTCCCTCTTCAACATCATGCTCAAGATAAAAAATCTTCGGCTTAGCCACGACAGGAATGGTAGATGTATCAATTACCGTGAAGATTCCTGCCTGCTGAGCACCAGTAGGATCTTCATATCTGCCCTTATCTTTATCATCTGTCATTTTATTCACAGAATCATCCAAGTAACCAGAATAACCAACATCATCAGTCTTATCAGCTTCTGTTACCCGGACACCAGATCCTCCCACATCATCATCACCACCATTATCATCATCAGAATCAGACTCACCAGACAATAAATCATCAAACATTTCATTCTCTTTATCAGCGTCTTCATCAAACTTATCAGCTGCTGCTTTAATCTCTCTCTCTAACTTCATTTACTGTAGCCATTCTTGATGTCTTTCTAAAAGATCTGTCGCGTCAACATCCACATCCTTAGGCTTTCCAACCATAACAAACTTATTCGAGACTGTATACACCACAATATCTCTAATAATTGGCGCAGATTCAGCTTCTGGCTCAGTTGTGACGTTCACAGGATCCTCAACCACTTTGGCTTTGCCCTTGCCTTGCACATCTGATAGTTCATTTGCAAGACATTCTCATTCAGTGACACGCTCTCTGGCTTTAGCTTGTTCGAGCTGATCAATCTCTGCAGCAATATTAACACCCAGCTTCTTCATCAGTATCTTCCCAAAAAGATTCATCCTTCTATCGCTTCTGAGTCGCTCTTCCTCATATTCAGCCATTCGAATTCATAAACGCTCATTTTCCGATACAATGCTGGCGAGCATAGCTTCTAGTTGCTGTTTTTCTTTATTTAGCACATTGAGTTGTTCTTGTAACTCTTCTATCTTGACGGTGTTTAACATGACCTGCTTTTCTAATTCCTCAACGCGTGGGTCATTAAACATGTCAGTAAAAAAGTCTTCGTCCCCTGGAATATCACCAAAATCAAAATCGAAATCAAAGTGAGGCGGGGACTGCGAAGGTTGCTGTGTTGGCTGTGGTGTCGGTTGTGGTGGTGGTTGTGGTGTAAATTGACGTGGTGGAAATGGTGGAATTTGTGGAGTCAGTTGAACAACCTCTTCTTCCACTCTCTTCTCTTGCAATTTTTCCTTGGATTTGATAGTAGGTGAATCAGTGCTTCTTTCAGCCGATCATTTCAGTTGTCTAGACTTCTTCTTTGCAGTTCTACCTTGGATGGTTTGGCTTTCGCCACCCATGTTTGTGTTTTCAGATTAGCCTTTTTAGCATAAAATTTTGAATCCATTTGACGATATTTAGTTGATGTTTCACCAATTTCAAATTTAGAATGACGTCGAAGAGTTGGTTTAACATTCTGGTAGGATTCGTTGTTTCTTTCCAAAATTTTCTTAGGTGAAACCATAGGTTCCTTTTGTTCTCATCCTTGGTGAACTTTTTGGAATTAGAAATAAATTTTGGATTTATTTCTGAGTAATATCGTGCGATATGCCTGACATTCTTACATTTGTAGCATGTCCTACTGGTTTTACGGACAGAGAAATCATCATTCGATTGTGTTTCGATGATTTCTTTTTCCTTTTCTGTTGTTGTCCCCAAAACGAAATTGATTTTCTTAGTAAAGTTTAGCTTTTGGGACTTGTTGTTCATTCTTCGCTTTTGGAAACCCAAACCCGCCCTCCTATTCTCTAGATAATCTTTGTTTCACATTTTGATATACAGTAATATGACGCATTTGGAACTTGTTGGTAGGGTCTGGTGACACATGTTGGTAGGGACTTGTTTATCTAAATCAGAATGGCTTACCTCCACAATCTTGAACAATTTATCAACACGATCCAGATTCACATTCTGGATGGGAAAACCCTCACCAGAAAACTGCTTATCAGATCCATGTATTTTATAAACTATGACGTTTGGATCATTGTTTAAACTATCCTCCGATGTTACAACATCAGATTCAGACTTGTAAGATTCATTTTTTAAGACATTTTCGACCACTGTATTAACAACTTCAAAGTCACATTCATTTTCAGATGTTGTGTAAGTTACGTCGATGTTTGTAGGAAGCTCGTTTGATTGTTCAGTTTACTGTTTTAGATTGAGCGCCTTTTCCCCCTTGATGGTTTTTTACAAGCATAACTATTCCAAATAGGGGGTGGAACACGATCGTAACTCGCACTTTTGCTTTCAAAATTTTTAGATTCTTATTTATTTTTTATGTTTGGTAAAATGTTATCAATGACATAAGAGCTTGTGGAATAACTGATTAACAACTTGTTAACCTATTCTGTTTCGATTCTTACCTTCTCAAGCTCACTTTTTAGCTCAGCTATAGTATTTAAGTGAATATTAATGGCCATTTGCTTGTCCATTACTGTCGCTTTGAGCATAGAAAGTGTTTTGTCATTTCCTCTGAGTGCCTTTTCATATTGTTTCACAGATTCACTTAATTTGTCGTATGCTTCTTTACTTGATTAGTCATCACGCGACAAATTATATGTTAAACTTTTGAGCTCATTATGTCGTGTGTCTTTTACAACACATTCATTGCATGGCTCAGCACATTTCAAACATGGTTTTTCTACGAAAGACTCACATTTAGACTCATTTACCTGATTTGTGTTTGCCATACATGCTTTGCTTGCCTCATCAGACAACTTCTCCATCTTTTGATCAACTGTCTGTTAAACATCAGGCGTCTTCTGTTCTTCGCACGATGATCGATGGCTTGGTCCAAAGTAACCTGCAAAAGTTTTCAAGATATCGTTAGGCAGGAGATATTTAAATGCACTGTTTAAAATTTCCTGCTCTTCCGATGGTATATGATAGTCTTAATCATCTCTAGACCCCCATCAAAAGATGCCTCTTATTCTCTTTCCACGTTTTTTCCTTGAAGCGTTGTACGTGTCTAACAATAGATGCCATACATCACTTGATGTCGATCAGCTCCATCTCTACCAGATCAATCTGATCATAGTCCTCTCTGGTCATTTCAGAATTTCCAATCTTTCTTGCTACAAGACTGTCATAAGATTCGAGGACTGACGCTAATAGTGACATATGCTGCTTTGCGGTCTTCTTATCAAAGTTTTGTGCATTCTGCAAATAAACAGCGATATTGCACGGTAGTACCCTCTGAGTAGGATTTGATTGATTGGTCTGGTTGATCTGTGGATTGCTCAATCCATGTGATGACTGTGGGCTTGAGAAATGTTTGGATTGACCGCAACAAATGGTTGAAAACTATTGTTTTGATTTGACGGAGGACTTGGTGTGTTGTAAGCACTAAAGGCGGTCTGGATCTTTGGAGATTGTATTTGAGCGGCAAAACTACTCTTGAAATAAAGATTGATGTCTTGTTGCATTTGAACGCCTTTGTTCTTCGCCATCTTCTGCATTTCTAGTCCGTGTCCCTCCAATCTTTCAATGAATCGTTGTAATGAGAAATTACCATATTCAGTTCCATTCTTCAAAATGGTCAAATAGGTAGACCATTCGCCTTGTGGAAAGAAATCCGCGAGTTTATCAACAAGTTCTTCGTTCCTGTTTATGATTCCCATTCGCTTCATTTGCACAACAAGATGGCATTATCTTTCAATCAGTTGTTTAACCCTCTTTCCTTTGATCAAAGTAAAGATGTCAAATTCTTTACTCAGTAATGCCCTTTTCTTTTTTGTGGTTGTGCACTACCTTGGAATTTTAATCGAAGTGCATTCCATAATGATTATGCATCATCATCATGTTGTAACAGCGGTAGTATGTCCTCTTTGATGGATTGTTGCAGAATGTTCATCATTTTCTTCTCATTTATAAACTTTTCTCTTTAAAAATCAGAAAGTTGAGCCAATGTCGTTTCGAGACCATTTTCTCCAACAGGAAACTGATAGTTTTCTTCGATAGTAAACCAACAGGTAAAATGATTCGCCTGAACCCAATTCATGAAACGTTCGCTCTAACTATCGAAGTCTTCTAGGTTCATCATCTTTGGCGTTTTCGTCATCGTACCCATTTCGTTTTCGAGGTTCACGTTTTGTGCTGCAGTTGTCGTGACCGCTAATGTAGCAAATGCATTATAAAATTCTTCTTCCATTTTTCTGTAAAGATTTAGAAACACAGTTTCCGAAAAAATTGATTAGTATGATAGAATTTCTTCGTGCGGATGACAAATTAATTCGTGCGACAAAGATTAGCTCGTACGACACAGAATTCGTGTAGACAAAATGATTCAAACAAGAAAGCTACTCGTACGAACAAAGAAGCAACTCGTACGAGTGTGTAATTTGTGTGAATCACAGTTTCAATTTTAACTTGTAAATTTTAAGAACTTCTGATTACTCGTTCGTACGAATGAATTAACTTGTATGGTCAGTCGTTCGTGTGAGTAGTCTCTCTACTCATACGAAACAACTTAGGTCACCAAACGGATGAATTTTATCAATTTTGACATGATTAAGCTCGATTTTAGATCTGAAATTGTTAAGGATTAACTAGAATAGAATTTAACGTGATATCCTAGATTCCTAGTCCAATTTGTCCATAGTTTTGCCCAATTTCAAGATCAGTATAGGAAAGTGTAGAAGTAGAAAGCTGCAACAGTGAATCTGAATCTGAAACAGTTGGTAGCCTGCAAAAACTTGACATTTGTCAGCAGATCAGACCTCAAGGATCTGATACCACTTGTGAATGGGGGATCGCCTCCTCCGATGAACAACCGGACTATTCTAACTCAATTAACAGAGGCGAAATTCATTGTTAGTGAGGTTGACAAACGAACAAGTAAGATCTACTGTTTAACTACTTTGAATATATTGATTGACGTGAAAAGTACAATGCAAGTAAACCATTCAGTAGGGCTTCGCCGTACCAACTAGACTAACACTTACTAGCTCTGACACAACACTCCTCTATTTATAGGTCGACATGACTCGCATAGGAGAGTGTGTAACAGAGACAGTGACTCGTGCGAGTGGCTGCCTCGTACTAGTGACAGAGAGTCACTCGTATGAGTTATCTGACTCACTTTTACGAGCCAACTACAAAATACATAAATCATACAATAATATTTACACATTTGACGTTTAAGCCCTATATACAATAACAAAATATCCTAGACGTAGGCAATAGACATTATGCACCAACAATATCATTTGTGGATCTACATGTGACAAATTGTGTGATGACTTCAGAGAATTTATAAAAATTTAATTTGAAATAAGTGCCATGGGGGAGTTACCTTGGTCTACAAGTTCAACAACTAGAAAATGGAACTTTCATTCACCAAAATAAATATGTCAAAACACTTTTGAAAAAGTTTGAAATGATTGTAAACCATGTGCTACCCCCATTAGTACATCTAAACCATTCATATATGATAAGAAAGTTTATTTGATAGACCACACACTTTACAGATGTATGACTAGGTCATTGATGTACTTAACTGCATCAATGCTTGATATTATGTTTGCAACTTTATTTTGCAAGATATCAAGCATTATCTAGAAAGTAAAATGTAATAGTTGTAAAAAGGATATTTAGATACCTAAAAGGTACTCCCACACTTGGTATCTAGTATCTAGCTAATGGATACATTGAGCTTTCAGGTTTCTAAAATAGTGAGTTTGCTAGTTGTCACAAAACAAGGAAGTTAACATCAGGAGGTTGCTAATTCCTAGGTAATGCCATGGTCTCATGGAAAAGGAAAAAAGCAAATAAAAGTCTCTAATTTGACAACAGAGGCAAAGAATATAGTTGCTACAAGTGGCACTTCACCACTCCTATAGCTTCCGAATCAATTACTTGATTCTAGTATAACTGAACCACGGGGTGTCAGCCCAGTGGCCAGCCTCACCCATTCCAAACGGGAGGACGCGCGTTCGAGTCCAGCACGGCCCGAATAATCCTGCTGGGTAGTAACCGCCAGGCAGCTATGGGGCTAAGCAAGCTTGGGGAGGGAGAACCCTCCCGCGGTCAGGGGTACCGTGCATTTACCTTTTTTTTTCCTCTAAAGACACCATTATTTTTGGATAGTCAAGCAGCTAAATACATTATCAAGAATGCAATGTCATATTAAAAAACAAAGCACATTGACATTCGCCATCACTTTGTAAGAGACTGTTACAAAAAAGATTGATTTCACTCCATCATGTTCCCACTGCAGATCAATTAGCAGATGTGTTCACAAAATCGTTAGACACATCTACCTTTGAAAAATTGATCACCAGAATTGGAATGCTAAATAGAGATTGAAAAGTATTTTCTTCGGATCTCTAAATAAAAACATTAAAATGTTGTTTAGAAAAGTTAAAATTGGTTCTTTTAAATGAGAAATAGACTGATAAGATCACAAAAAACAAAAAATATGTTTGAAAGAGTAAAAACCACTATTTCAATGGTTCAAAAGTCTGTTCACGTGCGATAACCACTACTTAAGGCAAAAGAACCACTGATTTTTAAAGCCACTAATGACTTTAAATGTCAAAAGAGGCACTATTTCTATCTTAAACTCTCTTAAACCCTATAAAGGTTTCAAAAACATATGTTCTTAGAACTATGTTGACCAAAATTCAAACACACGTTACAAAACCACTGATTTGGTCACTTAAACGTCTATTGAGCACATCAGAGGTTTCAATAAGTTACTTTGAAACAACATACCTTATCTTTCTTTATAAATGTTGATCCAATAACCGTCTGTTTTGGCAGCATCTGTTCTCGGGGGGGATTGTTGGACGTATAAAAGAACATATGATATCCAAAAGCCAAGACATGAAACTTAGATCAAGAAATAAATAGTTGATGAAGCAATTCTCTCCACAAAGATAATGATCTTGAACACCTAATGAGAACATTTGTTCAAGAGCATGGCTAACATCTGTTGAAGACTTGGACCAATTGTTCAAGAGTACCAACTGTTGAAGGCTACCATCTGCTGAAGATAAAAGCCCTAATCAAGCCAAAGGTCTGATGAGGAAGACCAATCATCTGTTAAGCCAAACAAATGTTTGGACAACTATAACAGAGGATAGCTTAGACAATGGTTTCTCAATGTACTAGTATTTATCTTATCAGTGTTTAGTATAGCCTAGATTAGTAGTAAGGATTTGCTCAGATGTTTAACATCTGAAGAATCTTTTCTATTAGGAATGTTAGATGTCACTATCAGATTGATATCAACACATCACAAACAAAGCTTTACTACTTAGTATAAATAGATAGCACTTGTTACTTATCTATTCATCACATCACACACATTCTATTTTGTACAAATAGTTCTAGTGAGTGATGGTTGAGGGGGAGATTGTAAAATCATTCATGTAAAACATTTGAAAATTTGAATCAACAGAAAAACAATTTATGCTAATCTCACTTTATTTGTGAATTGTATTGTGATAATCAGTATTAGTTTTTAAATATCAAACTCAGATCTTAACATGTAGACATGATTTTTCTGAGCCTACTTATCTCTTTTCCCTTTGCTTTTGACATTTTCAGCCTATTTGACTTCCAAAGGTACTCCTATACATTTTAAGGTTTTTCATATCTTCTGAGTGATGGAAAGTATGTTGTCTCATGTCAATTGTGGAATAGAAGGATTGTATCACTTTTAATACATTTTCTAATTCTAATGGGTCAAGAAGGGGGGGGGGTTGGTTTTGTTGAAGGAGTTATAATGGTGAGAGTTGTTGTTGTGGTAGTGAAGGGTTGAGATAAGATAGATGAGGTTGTGGTGGTTGTGGTTTTGATATGTGATACATGAGGAGTTTCTTCATCATCATCATCTTGGACAATGAATTTAGTTCTCCTGGTTCTAGTTTGTGGTGTTTATGATTTTGTTGTTGGTTGTGGTGGTGGTGTTGTTGGTTTTTTTAGAAGTCCTCTTGGGGACTTATGTGTTGGTGTTTGTAGTGTACTTGTAACCTCTATTGTCACTATTATTATGGAAACAAATGTTTAGATAGTGCAAGCAGTGGTTTGAGTAGTGTAGTAGTAACCTCTATTGAAGATCCTTTATTATCTTGATTTTTCTTTCTTTCAATAATTTTCTACCCGGTTATCTGCATATTAGCTTCCCTTGTATCCCTCTTCTTTTGTTTCTCCACTTCTTTGGCAATTTCTTCTTTTCTTACCTTTTTAGGGCAACAATATCATGCCTTTTTCCAGCCTTTTTAACAAGAGGTTGGAGCTTCCTCATGCATTCTTCCTCCCCCTCTTTGGCATCATCTTCATACATAGGGAGAGCGAGAGTTTTACCAGGGGTTTCAAAGATGAAGTCTTTGATTGCTTTAACTTCAGTAATACTTACTATCCATTGTTTGTTGTATCAACTCTACTTACATGGAATATCTTTCTTCTGCAGCTTGATTTTGAAGATGTAGGTATGGTTTAATATGAGCCCACATTTCTTTTGCAATATATGCATTTGATTGTAGAGTTCTAGAGTTTTGGACCAAAATTTTCATCATGTATTTGGTTCCAGCAAAAGATGTTTCCTGTTTTGTGACTCTCTACGTCAATTCAGGATAGTTCAAGCCATCACCTAAGTTGATCGGATCATCTGAATTCCCACCTGAGGTGGTTAAACTTGGTTTTTAACCAAGTGCCTTTTTTCTTGGTACTGGGGACTTCCAACTGATGAAGAGACTATTGTCTCAAAAGTTGTTGCCTTCAACAGGGTCTTAATAATGTAACCACTATCCAACTAAGAGAATTTTTTCTCTATAGTTGTAGTAGCTGCCCCACTTGGAATACCTGCCTGTATCTCTTGAGACACATGAGGTGTTGCCTCCTCTGCTTGTGGATAGCAATGATTCCTGTACTTGCCCTAGTCACTTATATAGTGTTCTCTCTATGATTTGTTGTTGAGAGGAACTAGGTTGCATCAAGCAATCTTTTGGAAAGATGATGGAAAATTTTAGTGGATGGGGGTGTGGAAAGAGAAGCAGCCCTAGGAGAGGCGCTTGAGTAGATATATTCAAAGTAAAATATATCCCCTTTGATGTGGGTCCCCTATGTTACAACACTCTCCTTTTGTGATGATGAGTGAGCAGTTTTGGATAGGTGGAGATGTATGCATCTGTTGTGAGGAAGTAACAACATATGTTCATTACATTTGTGGTTATAAGGTATCTTAGCATCTCAACCTCAAGAGATCCTTTCTTTTTGGTTTTTCTTTTTAATATGGGGATGGGAATGGAAGTGGCTTATGTGGAAGTGTCTTGTGTGGGTTCTATAGTGTAGGATTGTGCACCATGTTCACTAGGAGTAGTTGGCTATACAACAGAGGTTTTAACATCTTTTGCTTGGTTTTTTAAAGTATTTTCTTTTACCACATTTTCTTAGCTTTTGGCCATCATGCGCGTAAACTTTCATTTGAAAGACTATAACTTTAAAGTGTTTCACCATCTTCAAAGCTCTCTTGTCTTAAAACATATAAATAAAAGCTTAACAGTCATCGATAGATTAGAAAAGGATTGTCAGTTCCTCTCTTCATTGCTTTTATGTT
The DNA here is from genome assembly GCA_947069175.1 of Scalesia atractyloides. NCBI lineage: Eukaryota > Viridiplantae > Streptophyta > Magnoliopsida > Asterales > Asteraceae > Scalesia > Scalesia atractyloides. The sequence continues at coordinate 44,086,640 of CAMTDV010000008.1, read as the reverse complement.
TGCTTCCAAACCTATAAGCAATGTCTAAGATAACTTGTGGTTTGAAATTCCCAAAATAGCATACCCCAGATACTAAGTTTTAAGGGGAATTTCATTAAACGTTGTGGCCTATGTAGACAAACAAACCAAGAGGGTATGGAAAAAATATTTCATTTCTAGTGAGAACTTTGTTTTATAAAGTGTTGCTCCCACCATTTTACCTTCATAGCCCTTTTCTATGAACTAATTTTGTATGTTATTTTTATGAAAGTTTCCATATCTGCCAAATCCTATAGTGTTAATACATATGTCTGCTTCCAACGTATATGAATCATGTCGAGTCTGTAATAGGATTACATGTTAGATTATGTTTTTGATTTGGTGTTTGTATGTTACCTCTGTATGAATGTATATGTCTGTGCAGCTAGGCCGCACGGAGGTATTAGTCCGTATGGAGGTAAACCTTTAGTCCGCACAGAGGTTTCTTGTAGTATAAATAGGTGTGCGGTCTATGGGTTAGTCAGTGATTTTGGGTGTATGACGACGAAGCCCTGTTGAAGTGTTTTCAAGATCTTGTAAACGTTTAAACAGTTAATGGAAACAAAAATTTTAGTAATCTTGTTATTCGCCTAACTAAAATTGGATTCCGCAATATGGACTTGGTTAACAGATATTACCTGAACAATTTATGAATAAACAATCCTCACAATTGATATCAGAGCTTGGAGACCAATATCTGAGGCAATTCAACAAGATTCAACAGTCGAAGATTTCTTTTCTACTCATTCCTTCTCATTTTTATCATTTCTCACAAATTTTCTAGTCAAAATTGACTTATTTTTTTGAGGATTATATAAAATACATTTTTAACAAAGCCTCTAAAAAGTTGTACTAAAATTCAATCAGATTCATGATCAAATTGACAAAAAGCGAGAAAACTTGAAGTATTACTCTCGCACGAAGGAACTACATCCGCACAGACTAAGTACCTCCGCCCGGATGTAACTATTTTTTGTTGAAAATTCTATCATCGCACGAAGTAAAGATCAGAATGTTTGATATTTTTACCAGCATGGACGTAATCAAAATCTGTTTGTTTTTGTGATTAGTTTGCATGAGTTATATTTCCACCAAAGTAACTTTTGTCAATTACATCCGCATGAGTTTTCCTTCGCACCACTTCTTACCTTCACACGAAATTTATGATAAATTGGAGAACGAGATTTATAATGCTTTCACTACAACCTTCATGTCGATCGTTCAAAATCTAAACTTAGATAACGAAATGGGGACAATGACGAAGCCACCAAAACTCATGAACATGGAAGATTTCAAAGGTTGGCATGAAAGGTTTGAGAATTAGGTCTAAGCCAATTATTTGGACTATTGGTACTCAATTGAAGAAGAGTATAAATATCCGGTCAGAGAAAAGGATTTAAATAGAAGTCTAACACAATTCACTCAAACTGAGAAAGACAATTTTTTAGAGAGAAAAAGATGCTAAATATTCTTCAACAGGCAATAAAGGAAGATATTTCACACTTCTCCAACACAAAAGAAGGCACAATCTATTTGGAATGCACTAAAAGTAAAATTCAAAGGCAGTTTGTCAATGATCAAAAATAAGAAGGCTTTAATCAAGAAAGATTTTGACATATTCACAGCCTTGAAAGGAGAATCGATGAAATAGCTTGTTGAAAGATATTGTCATCTAGTCGTGGAGATGAAGCGGTTAGGTATTGAGAAGGAAGATGAAGAGTGGGTGGACAAGTTTAGTGACACATTGCCACAAGGAGAATGGTTGACTTACTTAATGATTCTGAAAAATAACAAAGAATATTATGATTTAAATACAGGGAAGTGTATCGAGAAGCTTGAAGGGCATGAGCTAGAACTACGCAAGATAGCCAAAATGAAGAGTTCGAATATTTAACAAGACTTTATCTTTATTTCAAAAGCGGTGGTGTGGCTAATGCTCAAAGTCCGATCCAAATGGCTTTATGTGCTGATAATTCATCTGGATCTTCATAAAATAGTTCAAAAGTGGAAGTGGTTTCTCATCATATCCAAGTTTCGAGCCGAATACACTGATGTAGAATCCTCAGTCATCTCAAAGCTCGAACAACTATAATAGCCAGAACAGTTATAATCATCACATCCTGTAGTGCAACATTGTTGTAAATCTTCAAAACGCTCAAGATTTCACTGAAACGACAACTAAGTAACACATGGGGTTACTTGCTTCTGTCTTGGAGGCTTATGAGGGTTTGTTAGCAGGAAGGATCAGAAATCCCAACATGACGATAGAGGATTACTATCAAATTGATCCCGAGGAGTTAGAACTGATAGATATTAAATGTTGTATGGCAAGTATAGTTCGAAGAGCACAATGATTCATGGAAATTAAAGGGAGGAACACTTTCGGAGGTCATGACTCAAAGCTAGGATTTGATAAATCCAAATTGACCCGTTTCAAGTGTAACAAAAAAGGCCATTTCAAGAGAGAGTGTTCGAACATAGAGGTTCATGGGAATCAAAATCCTTTTGGTGATGATTATTAAAAGAAAACAATATATTACAAGACATCCCAACATCCTTAGGGCATGACAAAAACCTATTCCATTTCAGGATGGTTCGGCAAAGTTGAAAGATTAGGCTCTAGTCGTTACATAGGAAGATGAAGGTTTTAATTGGAACAACTACATTCAGGATGGTTCGGCAAAGTCGAAAGTCTTGCTGTTTTGGCTAAAATTATCGAGGAACCAGGACCACTTGTGGAAGAAGTGATTGATGAAGAAGCCATTGGTGAAGTCTATGCTGAGATCGCATTCGATGAAATTCCAAACAATTCTAATGACTATTATCATTCTGAAGCTTCACAAGAAATTTTCCATAGTACATTTTAATCAATTATACCTCCTAATGTGTTTAATTCTTTTGAAGGTTTCTTCGGTGAACAAAGAAATTATCAAAGCACACAATACGAAGATGAGAAGAAACAACCTATAGAAGAAATTATAGATGTAACAAAAGAGATGAATGCTAAAAACCTCAACGAGATCGCTGAGAAAGCCATGATGGCACAGTTAAAGAGTCAACTCGGTCACGAGATCGGAGCGATGTTTGGTTCAACTCGGTCAACAACGAGTCAACTCGGTCAAATATGGTCAACGCTAGTCAACGCAGTCAACTGGTCAAACCCGGTCAACTATCGGGTCAACGGGTCAATCAAGACTCGGTAAAAATTTAATTACGATGCAAAATCTATTTACATTAGTTTATATAAATAATAATATACAATATCATGAAACCGAGCTCAAAACCGAACCTTAAACGATTACATATCGCTAAAACATTTAAAAATAACAATAGAACCGACATACAATCTTCGCGTAAACACTAATAGTTAAAATCGAACCGACGGAGTTAAAAATATAATTCGGAAATTATAATTGGCGAAATTATATTCGAAACACGACGAGAAATTATATAATATATATATATTGTTGCGTACATTGAAGATTGCGTTTTGATAAATAAATCGACAACTAGTATTGTCGGGATCGTCCGAAAACAGAGGAAACTCTGCCCGATTTTCCTAAAATACTCAATACGAAACGCATTACATTTCAAAGATAAAACGTCCGAATTCAAACGATTATATAAAATAAATATAGATATATTTATTTTGTCGACGCTATTAAAACTTTCAACATCGAGCCGATAACATCTCAATGAGTGAGATTACAAGATAATAAGATTCGGTAATCGACTATAAAATAAATAATATTTTTTTGTGTTTAATTCAAAGTCGAAACACGGAAACTAGATTTCAAACGTCGATAATTTATTTAAACGATGATATAAAAATAAGTATTTTGTTTATATTTGTTCGAACGCCAATATTTCCGAATGCTTTTACAAGATAAGTATAATGCGCGTATCATTTCAAACGACAGAATTCGAAAATCATATATTAAAGGCGTCTAGGATTCGGAAATCGTATAACACAAATATAATTATAAATAGTTAAATGTCGAGACACTGAATACTTTTATAAAATAAATATAGTTATATTTATTTCAAACGTTGATGATTCGGGAACTTCAAATGCTATTTGTTATATTAGATTCAAACCTGACACGATACGGCAAGACTATAACAAGCGTACAATTACATCGTTATTTATATAAACGATACGCCAGACACTTGCTCGGATACGAAATGTGTTACCTATACGGATATATTTTCAAGTATATATACAGTATATCTTACGAAAACTACAAAGATTCGTACTATTATCCGTCGACGTACATGGCGACAAAATATGATTTCATGAAATATAGTTATGTTTATATGTAAACATATATTTCAAGTCGCTTGAAAATAGAATCGTTTCTAAGAAAACCATAGGTTGGTTAACCGAGTTAAGACAATGACAATTTCATAGAATCGTATGAGTAGCGATTCGGTAGAGCTCGGTGACACGTAGTTTAGCTACGTTATTTCTAGAAACTTACAAGTTATTCCTTTTTAGGAATACCTTAGATTGCATGCTAGCAAGTTAAGTTATGGAGACAACACTATGGAAATCACATTAAGCTAGCTTTGCACGAGGATATCAAGGTGAGTTCATAACTCCCACTTTTTACCGCTTTATATTTTTATAAATGTTTTCGGGGGTAGAAAGACATGCAAGTTTTGCGAAAGCATACAATGTTTTGATGAACAAAAATCATAAATTTCTAAACCATGTTACAAACAGATTTCAATGAACTCAAATGGTTTACGAAAGGTTTATGCTAAACTTACCGGTTTCACAAGCTATACAAAGCTTTTCAAAACATGCATGAGTTTTACGACTAGAGACGGGATTGTCATAGTCATAACTAGTGGGCGAGGCCCCAATTTTATTTATAACATGGGCTAAGAAAACATTGGCTAGGCACAATAACAAGAAAACATGGGCTAGGCCTAATAACACGGATAACATGGGCGGGGCACAATAACAAGAAAACATGGGCTAGGCCTAATAACACGGATAACATGGGCGGGGCCCAATAATACTGATAAAACGGATAACAAAAATTATAACAATTGGTATGTAGCTACGGGATTACATGTTAAAAGATCATTGTGCGTAAGTAGGATGATGACAATAGTATCCGTTAATCATGTACTAACCAAGGTGCAAAAGGTATAGATCTATCGAGTTTAAGACACGCTCCAATCTTGGGTTGTTAACCGGTTAGGAGAGCTTTTGTGATCCCAATGATGTCAGAGTTGTCTCGGGTTGGTTACTTACTTTTGGCATGTAGGTCAGTGTATTAGCTACACACTGACAGATCCTTAGATACCATAGGCAAACTACATACTACAATTTCAATACTGGTTTTATAAAGATAACAAGAAAACATTTCAATACCGGTTTATTTACAGATACGATTGAAAACATATTATCACCGGTTTATAAACATAACAGTTATATGCATGGATTGCAAACAACATGGAAAACATTTCAATACTGTTATACAGACATGATATTTCAAATGATTTGGGATACTATGATTCCAGAAACCGGTTTTCGAATGCAAAATGCTCAAATTTTTTATGACTCATTTGAAAGAAAACAAACAAACTATGAACTCGCCAACTTTATGTTGATAATTCGCATGTTCTTTCTCAGGTTACATTTACATGTATGGCACGGTTTCAATAGTGGAACCCATGGGGATTCGAGTATTTAGTTGGGGTTCATTTAACAGAAGTCTTAGCACTCACGTTTACTTCCACTGTGCAAATGAAGATACCAGTTTAGTTCACGCACCGCTTTGATGTGAATGAATTACAGGGGTTGTGACATAGTGGTACCAGAGTTATAGGTTTCAGCGAATTAGGTTTCTTTAGAGATACCTAAGCTTTAACCTCACTTTCCTTTGGGGACATTAGATCATTAAGACCTGAATACATACAGAATGCCTAGGACTCGAAATTGGGTTTCAACCGTGGCCGAAAACAATAAGTCAATATCAAGATTTTAATCATACACTAGTGTTGTGTTTGATACATGGTACATGAAAACGTTACATACCGTAAGCAAAACTTTAAGAGTTTTGGCAACATGCATTCAAGACCTTTGGGAAATTTATGTCAATGTCAATTAAAGGTCATTACGTAGGAACCACAATTATTAACTCGGGCAAACACATTACATATATTGTCGATACCTATTTTATTTACCCGAGTAGGTAACCTATGCAAAACGAAAACACTAGTGCGCAAACATATGTGAAAGTTAACCGATATGATAGCGGATGTTGAAGTACATCACATACGACTTTCAAGGCGCGGCCTTGAGGAAGCACGACATTATAACAATGATGCTAATCCCGTCAGCGGGAGAACTACCAACCAGAATACGACAATTTGTCACGTGGTCCTGTCAGTGACATGAAACACGCTGAGGTACGTCCAAACAAAATTTCATAACAGTCGGTACTTATTACAATGGTAATCACAACAATTGGCACTGCGAAAGAAGTCACATGTCTTTGCATTCTCCCTACTTCATTAATGACGATTATGCCATATTCGACATTATGTGGTAATGTCACTGAACAATAAGTCATCACTGGAAATACAAGGTAAAGTCCTTGAATTTCTTTTGTTGAAATTTCGACTTTGCATACACTGAGTAGGTTTGCACACCTCTATTCCTCATAACGGTCATTGTGTCATGGGAAATTCTTTCTTGATTAGTGAACACCTATTGCATCATTTCTTGACAAACTTATACGATACGCATGCTTTGTTGCTGCACATGTGGTTAACTTGATATGTGGAGACCATCAGGGTCTTCAATTCGAATGGTCATTTCATCAATAATTCAAAGGTTGGTTCGCTATATTCAAATTTTCGCATTGTGATCTAGATGACCTGTATTATTGTGAGTATTGACTCCTTGGTATCGAGTCAACGAATTCCTTGAAAACTCTTTTCTTTCCAAGTTACATACATGGGTTCTTTGTTGTAACCATATCGAAATTTGTTCGAATCATGTATTTATTGTTGGATTGTGTCTTACCAAGTTCACTTTATACAAAGTTCGATTCAAGGATTTCATATGATGGATTGAGGCCGTCATATTCAAAGTAATATCAACAAGCAATTCATTTGTTTCGAGCCATTGTAGATTGGTTCAGTCTGCACCCTATTAAGTCATTTATTGGTTATGACATCTTGTGGTGGCGTTACACTAGTTGAAGCTTCTGCTAATCTCGCTTTCACGACTCATGTACGTATTTAAATACCTAATTATTTATTCATGTTTAAATCCCCTTGTTGGATCATTTCTTAAAACATTCTTAATAAAATTGTGTATTAAGAAGATGGTACACAAATTATGATCTATTTCAGCGTACCTCGTAACGGTTCTTTCATCATCGGTCGAAATTATGGGATATTTATTGTGCTTCCACTAGAAACCCAAAAATTTATATTTATTTGTTCTATAATTTTCAGTTGAAAATCCTATGAGATTATTTGGAACAATTATTCAGACTTTCTTGATTGAACCTTTCATTAAATTGTAAACACGGTGAATTTGTTCGGTCACCGCTATTATTGAAAGTGGTCTTAATGCAACAATGTATTAAGACAACGATACACTAACTCAGTTGTAATTCGGTGTATCCTTGCAATTCAATAGTGTTAACTTATGGTTCGAAAAGTTAACTGATCATCTTCGTGTTTCTAATTCAGTTGAGCTTTTTGATTCTAAGTTTTACCTGACCAACAACCAACGCTAGTTTCTATTAGTAGAAAATCTTATTGTAATAAAATTCATTTACAGATTATGAACGTCCTGGAAATCTATTGGTCTAGGTTCTCATTTGTATGCCCCATGTAAACTCAGTCACATTGGTGATTATTGTCATTACGTTTTGTTCACTTGGCAAAGATTCTTAAAACAGATTCAGTTAAACAAGTGGGTTCATGTTGTTGTAGTAAGTCATTTCATTCATATAATTCAAACAAGTCTCGATGCAACTACGTAGTCATTTACCTTGGTATTATTAATATCTACGCACAAAAAAAGTCTAAGGAGATAACATAACTTAAATTTCGAGGACGAAATTCTTATAACAAGGGGAGAATGTGATAACCGGCAGTTTCTGGTTGTAATTAAGCGCATATCAATCATTAATACCATCTTAATTAAAGTAATTAAACATGAATTAACTCGATTAGGCCCATGGAAAGCCTAGGAACATCTACTTGATTCACGTTACGCGATTTGACGATATCGAGAACACTAAACGCGAATTTAAACGATAAGCAAACGGATGCCGAACAAATACTGACAACGCCTAAAAATACGAATTTTGTACTTGTTTTTTCCATACAGTTATGATTATGCGATAAATTTGGATCATTGGACATCGCAAAGCACAATGCGCAAAACGCGTCCGAAGGAACGCACCGATAACAAAACGGAAGCAACCGACTCGAGTTACGCATCAATATTAATATATTATGATATATTAGCTTTGTAATTGAGTTTATTATTCGTGTTCGAAATCAGATTGAAAAACGGACAGGAAATGACCATCGAATCGTTTTACGCAACGAACGGATTTACGCGTCAAAACCTGACCTTCGATATAATTTTAAGCACTTTCGAGTGTAAACGAATAAATTTCGGTAAATAACAACACTCGGAAGTGAAAACGGGCCGTAAGAAAACATTTGGGCCCTGATCACATTAACGGGCTTTGGGGCCGACCCGCTAAAGAAACCCAAACTATAAAAGCTTCTCTTTCCCCTCGTTTCCCTCACTTCAAACTCTAGCAAACAAGTTGAACTCACTACCCCTCTCTCCTCTCCCTCCAAATCTGGTCGCTGGATTTATCTCCGACAGTACTCCGGTGACCCCGACGGTGCTTTCTCCGTCCAACCACTCACACCCACCACATAAACCCCTCTCCTGTACCCTCATCTACGCGAACACAGATAGAGAGGGAGAGAGCGTAGAGAGAGATAGTAGTGATGAGAGAGAGAGCAGCGGAGATAGAGAGACGGCAGCGGTGGGGATTCGAAGGCAGCGTCGATTTCAGGGTATAGCAGTGGCGGTCGCCGGCGATGGTCTTGGACCGGTCAAACGATGGCAGCGGCTCCAGCCCAACCGCCGGCAGCCGTGACGGTGGTATTGGCTCAGTTTTGGTTCAGTTCAGCTTCGGCTCGGGTTCGAGTCGAATCAGTTCCCATTCAGTCAAGTTGGTTTGATTAGGTGATGGTTCGACTCAATTCAGTTCCGGTTCATCTCCAGTGCAGGTTTCGGGTTTTGGGTTCGAATAAAGCTTTGGTTTATTTGGGTCATTCCGGTTCAGTTTCGATATCTCAGTTTTATTTCGGTTTGGCTTATGTTTGTCTCACGTTTTCTGGTTCGAGATGGCGTGTCTCGGTGCGGTGTTCGGTTCGACTCGGTTAACATCGAGTCAACTCGGTCAAATCTGGTCAACGCTAGTCAACGAAGTCAACTGGTCAAACCCGATCAACTATCGGGTCAATGGGTCAAACAAGACTCAGTAAAAATTTAATTACGACGTGAAATCTATTTTATATTAGTTTATATAAATAATAATTTGCAATATCGCGAAACCGAGCTCAATAACGAACCGTAAACGATTACATATCGCCAAAAAATTTAAAATTAATAATAGAACCGACGGCGTTAAAATCAAACCGACGGCGTTAAAAATATAAATCAGAAATTATAATTGGCGAAAATTATATTTGAAACACAACGAGAAATTATATACATATTGTTGCGTACATTGAAGATTGCGTTTTGATAAATAAATCGACAAGTAGTATTGTCGGGATCGTCCGAAAACAGAGGAAACTCTGCCCGATTTTCGTAAAATACGCAATACAAAACGCGATAAAACGTCCGAAATCAAACGATTATATAAAATAAATATAGATATATTTATTTTGCCGACGCTATTAAAACTTTCAACATCGAGCCGATAACATCTCAACAAGCGCGATTAAAAGATAACAAGATTCGGTAATCGACTATAAAATAAATAATATTTATTTATGTTTAATTCAATGTTGAAACTCGGAAACTAGATTTCAAATGTCGATAATTTATTTGAACGATGATATAAAAATAAGTATATTGTTTATATTTGTTCGAACGCCAAGATTTCAGAATGCTTTTTCAAGATAAGTATAATGTGCGTGTTATTTCGAACGATGGAATTCGGAAATCATATATTAAAGGCGTCTAGAATTCGGAAATCGTTATAACACAAATATAATTATATATATTTGAATGTCGAGACGTTGAATACTTTTATAAAATAAATATAGTTATATTTATTTCAAACCTGACACGATATCGCAAGACTATAACAAGCTTACGATTACATTGTTATTTATATAAACGATACGCCAGACTCTTGCTCGGATACAAAATGTGTTACCTATACGGATATATTTTCAAGTATATATACATTATATCTTACGAAAACTACAAAGAGTCGTACTATTATCTGTCGACGTACATGGGGACTAAATATGATTTCATGAAATATAGTTATGTTTATATGTAAACATATATTTCAGGTCGCTCGAAAACAGAATCGTTTTAAGAAAACCATCGGTTGGTTAACCGAGTTAAGACAATTACAATTTCATAGAATCATATGAGTAGCGATTCTGTAGAGCTCGGTGACATGTAGTTTAGCTATGATATGTCTAGAAACTTACAAGTTATTCCGTTTTAGGAATACCTTAGATTGCATGCTAGCAAGTGAAGTTGTTGAGACAACACTATGGAAATCACATTAAGCTAGCTTTGTACGAGGATATCAAGGTGAGTTCATAACCCCCACTTTTTACCGCTTTATAGTTTATAAATGTTTTCGGGGGTGGTAGGACATGCAAGTTTTGCGAAAGCATACAATCCGACGAACGAAAATCATAAATTTCTAAACCATGTTACAAATACATTTCAATGAACTCAAATGGTTTAAGAAAGGTTTATGCTAAACTTACCGGATTTCACAAGCTATACAAAGCTTTTCGAAACATGCATCAGTTTTACGACTAGTGACGGGATTATCATAGTCACAACTAGGGTGCGAGGCCCCAATTTTATTTATAACATGGGCTAGGCCCAATGACAAGAAAGCATGGGCTAGGCTCAATAACATAGATAACATGGGTGAGACCCAATAACACTGATAACATGGGCGAGGCCTAATAACACGGATACCAAATTTATAACAATTGGTATGTAGCTATGAGATTAGATGATAACAAATCACTGTGCGTAAGTAGGATGATGACAACAGTAACCATTAATCACGTAGTGACCAATGTGCAAAAGGTATAGATCTGTCGAGTTTGAGACACGCTCCACTCTTGGTTTGTTAACCTGTTAGGAGTGCTTTTTTGATCCCAATGATGTCAGAGTTGTCTCGGGTTGGTTACTTACTTTTGGCACGTAGGTCAGTGTATTAGCTATACACTGACAGATCCTTAGATTCCACAGGCAAACTACATACTACGATTTCAATACTTGTTTATAAAGATAACAAGAAAACATTTCAACACCGGTTTATTTACAGATACAATTAAAAACATATTATCACCGGTTTATAAACATAACAGTTATATGCATGGATTTGCAAACAACTTGGAAAACATTTCAATACTATTATACAGACATGCCATTTCAAATGCTTTGGGATACTACGATTCCACAAACCGGTTTTCGAATGCAAAACGCTCAAATGTTTTATGACTCATTTGAAACAAAACAAACAAACTATTAACTCGCCAACTTTATGTTGATATTTCGCATATTCTTTCTAAGGTTACAATTACATGTATGGCACGGTTGGAATAGTGGAACCCATGTGGATTCGAGTAGTTAGTAGGCGTTCATTTACCAGAAGTCTTAGCACTCACGTTTACTTCCACTATGCAAATGAAGATACCAGTTTAGTTCACGCCCCACTCCGATGTGAATGAATTACAGGGCGTGTGACGCTTTCCCCAACCTTTTCTCATTTTTACAAGCCTCCAACACTTCACAAAACCACTCAAAACTCCCAGAACTTTCTGCTAAAACACTTTAGTTTGCAAGTGCGTTTCAACTCACTTCCTTCTTTGTTTAAACATTTTTTCTTCTTCTAACACACTTGGATAACCTCTAGAAAGGTTTCAAAAGTTTGCTTGGGCAAACTAAGGTGAAACCTCACCATTTTGAGTTCTAAAAGTGTGGTCAACTTTCTGCTCATATTTAGCTTTGCAAAACTTTAAAAACTTCAAGCTTTCTTCATGTTTTCTTCCTCAACAATGTTTGCTAAGCCTCATAGGGTGTTACCATAGGTTTTCCATGGAAAACCAAGATGGAACAATACCATTTTTAAGGCTAAACTTTCTGCTTTGGAAGTTAAACTTTCTGCCTCTAATCAAGTTTATGGTTAGTGAGCAAGCTAGACTTGTTCCATACAAAATCAAGAGGTATAACATGCCTCTAACATTCTTCTATCTCGACTGTTGCTACGTGATAGAGGAAGGGTATAAGATTTCGATGGGAGAGAATGGTTTAGAGAAAGGAATGATGTAGTATACTGATCAAGAAAAGGCTTTTCTCGTGAAAAACAATGATTAATATTTTATAACTGGCAATTAAAGAAGATATTTTTGTGTTGTTACAGCATGAAGATTATGCTCAATCTATCTAGAATGCGCTCAAGATTAAATTTCAACGAAGCGCACACATGATTAAGAGCAAGCAAGCACTGTTGAAGAAAGAATTCAATATCATTCATTCATTAAAAGGCGAGATAATGAAACAGACGATTGAGAAGTATTGTCACCTCGTAGTCGAAATGAAACGGTTGGGGGTTAACAAAGATAATGAAGAACTGGTAGATAAGTTAGCTGATGCACTACAAGAGGGAGAATGGTCATCATATCTCATGATTCTAAAGAATGTTGAGTCTCTCAAAATTTATTGAGAAGCTTGAAGATCATGAATTGGATCTAGAAAAGATGGCAAAATCCAGAAGTGCACATGCACAGCAAGATGTTAATATGTATTTTGGCAAAAGCCCGAAGATTCAAACTGATTTCAGTGCTAACAAGTCATCAAATAGTTTGACAAACAATTCGAGTAGTAGTACCGGTTTTACCTAATTTCCGAGCTATGATCAAAATACTCCAAGTACTCTGAAGTCGTCCCAGAATTCTAACAACTGCAATAGTAGCCAGAACAATTATTCAAATAAAAATTAGAGGATTCTTTAGTGCAATATAGCTGTGAATTTGGCAAATGCACAAGACTTCACTGAAATACAACTAAGCAACATATGACTCTACTCGCATCCGTGCTTGAATCTTATGAGGGCCTAGCAGTGGGTAAGATCGGTAATCCTAACATAACTAAAGAGGACTACGATCAAATCGACTCTAAAGAACTGGAATTAATAGACATCAAATGGTGTATGGCCAGTATTGTTAGAAGAGCTCAACGCTTCATGGGAATAACATGGTATAACAGTTTGGGAGGACTAGATGGTAAACTGGGATTTGACAAGGCAAAGGTCACATGTTTTAAATGTCAAGAAAAGGGTCACCTTAAGCGAGAGTGCCCGAACTGAGATGTCCAAGGTAATCATAATCTGTTTACCGATGATTACTATAAGAAAACCATATATCACAAGACTTCTCCTCCTCAAAGTTCATCGAAGCTTATCGCTATTGAGGATAGTTCGGCAAAAGCTAACAAAGCACTCGTGGTGACTCAATAGGATGAGGGATTTAACTGGAATGATTATATTCTGAAAAAGGAGAGTTTGGCATTGCCTGCTAAGATAATAGAAGAACCAGCGTTTGATGAGGTTGTCGAGGAAAGTTCGAATGAAGAATGCGAGGTTGTGTTTGACAAAACGACTGATAATTGCGCTGAAGAAATTTATTATGCGTATTGTGCCGAGGAAGACATATTTCATAATGCTTCTGAATCCGTGTTTCCTCTTAATGTTTAAAATTATTTTGTAGGTTTCTTTTAAGGGTTAAATCAATATCAATGTGCGTCAAAGACAAAAGAATCCAAAAAGCCAGTTGAACAAAATTATCGATGTCACACAGGAGATGAATGGAGAGAAACTGAAGGAAATAGCTGAGAAAGCCATGATGGCTCACCTACAAGAGGTAGTTCCTTAGAAGAGTCAAGAAGTAAAATAGCCGGTTAATGAATCAATCAAAGAAGAGATTAAGGTTGTAATAAAAAAAAGTCAAGAAACCATGCACGAAATGCTTGGAGCCGTGCAACGAGTGCTTAGAAAAGGATTTAAAACTTTAAGAACTAAAAACATACACTAACAACTTGACGAGTGACTTAAGAGACACCAAAGTTGCGTATGATAAACTTAATAAATCAATCAATAAATTTCAAGAAGTCAGTAAAGACGACATGGTAATAAAATCAATTCTAAAAGCTATAGGAATAGATATACAAATGGCAATTAATACTCATATATACACCATTTCTAAGGTAAAAACAGAACTTGAAGCCATAAAAATTGAGTTTGAATGAGTCAACAAACAAATTTTTGATTAGTTACTCAATGTCCTCATATGTGATTGATTATATTTTTCCACAACAACAAATTGAGAATACTAAATAGGAAGAAAATGAATCTGAAAAAACAAAACTAAGGTCTGGTTATAACCAGTGTCCATTCCCAATGTGGAACAATTATGCTAAAAAATCTAGATGGGGTGGAAAAGTCGCTCAATTTAAAGCTTAAAACTGAACAAAAAGAAAATGAGCTGCAAGAAAACATTGATGTGACCTATGAATGTCAATCAAATGTTGTGAACGATGTGGTTGAAAATGTTTTGGGAAATGAATCTTATTTTTTAGAGTGCTGAGTTGAATTTGGAGAAAACTAGTTCAAGTTTATCTTCTGAAAATGAATAAAGCTTTCGTAAGAACTATCTTGGAAAATCGAAATGTAGATCGAATGAAGATCCTAATTTGGTTTCTTACATAATGAAAGTATCAGACAAACTATATTCTGATCAAGAATTTCTGATTAGAATGTGAATCTTTGAAAAGGTCGAACATGTGTTTAAAATGATTGAAATGAGTCTTTCAAAGCATGAAAATTCGAATGCAAATTACTACTCTAAACCCAAAAGTTCTTACAATAATAATTTTCAATAGAAAAGGGTTGGGGTATGGAAAGAAGAAGTATGATAAGTTTCGAAACCAAAATTTTCAAATGAATATAAACTTTGTTTTTGCAGCTAGCTCAGAAAGCGAGAAAGAGAGTTTAGCAAAGGAAAAATCAAATGATGAGTTCTATGTTGAGAAAAAGCGTCATGAGCAGGTTTAGAAATCCTCTGTCACTGATAGCAGAACGTGCTTCAAGTGTAACGAATTGGATATATAGCACGAAAATGTCCCAATTCTAAACCTGTTTACAATGCTAAGAAGTCTATAGAAGACGTGAAACAAAATCCCCCGAGTTTGTACCAACACAAATTTTAAAAAGAAATAACGAATCCAACAAAAGCTTGAAACCAACAATTTTAAATGTTTCAAATTTTGAAGTTGGTGAATCGTCAACAAAATATGAACAAAAGGATTTAAAATTCTACCCCAAAAATGCGTATTTGAAAACACAAACTTGGGTGGTTAAATCTAAACCATCTTCTGGAGAAGTGAAAATAACACATGTTCCAACAAAATCAAAATTTAAACCTGAGTCAAAGGTTGGACATGATGTTGAATTCAAAGGCGAAATTGGTGGACCAAAGTTTGATATCCCAAACCCACCCAAGATCGAGAAGGCTTGGGTTTCATTGTTTAAATAACTTCTTAATTACAAGTGCAGGGGTTCCCGAGATCAATAATTTCTAAATGGATAATGGACAATGGAGCTTCTTGATACATGACAAGGATGCTAGCGTTGTTATATGGTGTTAAATCAATCAAAGGTGGCTATTTGGGTTTGCGGGTACTCAGGAAGAAGAATAATTAGAGAGGAAATACTCACGAATGGTGTGGTGTCTTTTGACAAAGTTAACTACATCGCCGAATTAGAGAATAACTTGCTAAGTATCTCCCAAATCTACGATAAGAAGTTAATAACTCATTTTACGAATAAAGAGTGCCTCCCTCTGAAGCAAGGATTCAAAATTCCCGAGTAGTGGATCCTCATGCGCGCTCAACGAGAAAATGATCTCTATGTCCTTGACATGAGCGTCACATCCACTACTACAAAAATGACCCAATGTTTTGTATTAATGGCTATAGAAAAGAATCGATCCTATGGTATCGAAAGATGGGACATACCCATTTACGTAAGATGAAACATCAGTTGCACAACAATCTGGTCAAAGGTGTGAATCTTAAGAGTTTCCACTTTAGTGATGATTGTATCAGCTGTAAAAAGGGCAAGTAGCACAAGAAATCTCATCCAGGAAAATTCTTGAACGCTATCAAGCTACCACTAGAGAGGTTACATATGGATTTATTTGGGCTAGTTAATGTCAAAAGTATATATAGTGATCTATATTGCCTTGTTGTGACTGACGACTACTCAAGATTTTCATGGGTTCTATTTCTGAAAAGAAAAGATGAGACGTTTGAAAATGTGATGATTCTTTTTTGAAAGTTGGAGAATTATACCGTCTACCGATAAGAAGGATTCGTAGCGACAATGGTACTAAATTCAAAAACAAAAGAATGGAACAGTTCTTCAACGACAAAGGAATACTTCGTGAATTCAGTGCGCCATATACTCCGCAATAGAATGGAGTCGCTGAACGAAAGAACCAAACTCTTATTGAAACAACGTGCACAATGCTCGCAGATTCTAAATTACCTGTCAGTTTTTGGAGCGAAGAAGTTGTCTCTACTTGTTACACGCTTAATTGAGTATTAATAGTCAAGTCTCATAAGAAGAATTGCTTTGAGTTGTGTGATCAGCGAAAACCAAATTTGGAGTTTTTACAACCGTTTGGATCTCCGTGCACAGTCATTGACCCGAATGGTAAATTCGGAGCTAAGTCTCTAGAGGGGTTTTTGGTGACATATGCTAGTCCTTTGAGAAGACTCTATCATGCTAGCATAAACCGAGTTATTCTTGCTCAACATGTTATCTACCAGAGATATACTTTACCAACATAGAAGTATAGTGATCCCTGGTTGTTTAACTATGAGAGTTTGTGGAATTCTTTTAATCTGCTAGAAGAACCTAGTGAAAAGGAGCTTGTATTGCTATATCAGTAACAATAATTGTCTACTCAAGAGCATATTCCTAGACCAACAGTGATTTCACAATCACAAGTTGGCACAAACGATTCTAAAGCAGGTCCGAGCAACACTCAATAAGAACCTGTAGTCGAACCAGATATGAACAATACATCACCCACTTTGATTAATCAGATAATTCTGATTCTTATAGCGAGCCAACATATGATAATGTAGGATACAGTTCTGATGAAGGCTTAGAGTAGATCACAAGTTTACTCAATGAATGTACGGGTCCTAGCAATCAAAATGAAGAATCAATGAGTAATCAGGTTGCTAAAAAGAATATTACGAACCTTGAGAATGAAGTGAGTGTCTCTAATAAGGTTATGCCGAGTACGTTGTCATACCATCCTTCGGAGAACATAATTGGAGAGTTGTAGACTAGAGTAAAAATGAGAAATTAGATCAATGAGGATCTAAACAGTTTTATACTAAAATTGCATCTATTCAATAAAATTGATTATATAGCTATTTTATTTCACAGGTGGAGCCTAAAACTTACAAAGAAGCGCTAACCGAAGAAAGCTGGGTAAACACAATGTAGGAAGACTGCAACAATTTGAAAAACTTGGAGTCTTGAAGCTTGTAAATCTACTTGATAATCACAAGTCAATCAGTACTAGGTGGGTCTTCAAATGTAAAATAGAAGACAGAGGAGTTATGGTATGCAATAAAGCTCGACTCGTTGTCCAAGATTTTCATCAACAAGAGTGTATTGATTATACAGAGGTCTACGCTCCTATCGCACAACTAGAAACTATCTGCATATTCTGGTACTTTGCGTCATGGAAAGTTTTTAAAGTATACCAGCTTGATGCTAAGTCCGCTTTCCTTTATGGAAAGGTGAAAGAGGAAGTGTATGTCGACCAACCACCAGAGTTTGTCGATCCAGTGCAAAAATGTCCCACCCTTAATTTCCACTAGTGGAGTATTACCGCGAGGCGTGTGATCAAACCAGAATCTCAGACACTAGCAATATCGAACGACTCTATATGATTTATTTAAACGTTTTCCAAAAACATTTGTTGTAAACATTCATAGTCATTTTCAAAATATCAAGGTTTCAATGTTTAGCGGAAGCATTAAAATAAAGTAACGGGCGCCAACATAAATGCCAAAACCAAAATCCCAAAAATTATTCGTAATAAAGACTCGATAAAAATGTCTTGATCAAATGCAAGTGAGTGCACCTAGCGCTCCAAGCTTCCTGAGAAACATGCAAAGAAACAAGTGTCAACATTAAAGAAGAGTGAGTTCACAGGTTTTCATAAGTTCACAAGTTCGATTTAAAAGATTGTTTTCCCCGTTATCCCTAACCCGGGATAACGACATAGTTCCATTATTCCTAACCTGGAATAATAAGGTTGGTTCGTAAATAAGTTCAATGTTAACAGGTAGGTAGCGAGCCTAAAGTTACGTCACGTAAGAGTTCGCGATCGAAGCTGACTGTTGTTGCCTCTGTGTTGCCAGGTCTATCACTGACCATGGCGAAAGTTAGGCCAAATTAATCACCCGTTGACCATTCCCGGTCGGCTAGCGCGACTAGCTCGGGTGGGGCTTGTCGGGCCCAGTAGTACTACTATAATTTCCCCGCTATCTAACCCAATACTAACGATCCGAGAGTGGGTTGAGGACTTCCGTGGTAAAGTTACTTAGTGACCATAACATACATTAACATTAACTTAGTTACAGAATATTTAACGGTGTTAATTTTGCATAACGTAAAAGATAGAGTTGTAGAGCGTATACATGTTTCTCCCCCTGTTGTTTAAAACCGGATAAAATGGGGCCGTGAACTCACCTTAAATTTCTCGGTTAGATAAACGCAAAAGAAGAAAATGATGGAACCGCTAATCGCGTCCTAACATGTCAACCGATTCAAAGTTAGTGTGTGAACACACTGACACAAAACCCTACGCATAACTAACACACAGTACGGCACACGTAATAACCGATTCGAAACCATAATCATGCATGCAAAGTATCACCATACAAAATAACGATCAAACCAACTTGTCATAAACACAGGATAACTCATACAACACTTAGATACACACAAACGCAAGTTATCATGTTTCAGCTTGTACACTCATAACTGGGCTGTTTTCGTGAATTTTTATAAAATAGTTCCAACATTTCAAAAATTCCAATTTTTTTACAGGAGGTGTCAATTAGACTGTAGAATGTTTTGTAAAATTTTCAAATCCTAAATCGTTACCAATTATTTATAAACATTTATATACTAGGCTGCAGTCAGATTCGTCTCTTTCTGACTGCAGTCCACGAAAAAAATCATTTAAAAATCATCGTTAATCAGATTAAGGAAATTCCACTGGGAGATTTCTGAAATTTCCTTCTCCAGTTAATGTACAGATTTCGTTACCTAACCCCATACAGACTATGAGATCCGACTCGATAACCAACCTGCAAATTCTGCAGAATTTACGCAGTTTCAGCCGCTGTACTAAATGACAATTTAAAAATAGAAAACGACCTCAGAAAAATATGAATCTGGCGCCATTTGAAGCATTTTTTAAAAATACACGTTTTAGGCTTCAGAAAATCCACTTTTTGATAAATAATGATCAGGTTACAGCCAACTGAAGTTGGCTGTAAATGTCAATCAGCTTACTGTTTTCGACTTTATCGCGTTAGAACATGTGTAAACAGCCATGACGCTTAGTTGTATTGATTAACAGCAGGTTAACTTGTCAAATATCATCTAGTATAACAATATTCATGCAAACCCTAAGTATATATCATGATCTTTATCGATAAACCGCAGCCTAAGATCTTAATATTCAAACATATCACCACAACCGCAAAGATTCGCATATTCATCCTAACTAATCATGCACCACAACATTTTTCATAATAATATCATACAAGCACATACATGATCAAGACTACACAAAACACTAGTGTGAATGGCAATACAATTAAACCCTAACCTTGAAACGATGACAATTAGCGAACCGAGACAAACTTGGAATCGATCCGAGGGATGTAGAGCTTGCGCGACCGAGAGAGTGGGGGGGGGGCTGCCGTCGACTTTAACTAGAGTGTTAGGGTTTTTTTAAGGTTTCCCACAAAATGCATGTATACGTACATAAAGGAGGTCGCATAAGGGGAGCAGTTTGGGTTAGTTCCTTGGGCCGCAAGGAGTGTGGGTCGCACGGGGTTGTGGGTGACAGGTTGGGTTTGCTTGGTCGCGAAGTCGAAACGTTTCACAGGCTTGGTTCGATTCGGCTTATACATAGAATTTACTAAAATATTATTCGCGACACGGAGTTTATAAAATATTAAATCACGTATTTGGAGTGGGACGCAATAGATTCACAAACGTCTAATAACACATAGCACGTAATTCAGATACAACCCGTTAAAACTCCCAAACATCGTGTATTCCCTAATTACTAAAGTTAGCGTAGTTATTGCGAGCGCGTAATCCGAATTAATCAGCGTAGGAATGAATAACAATAAAGTAGTGCGTTTAAGATACCTGAAAAGCCGGGATGTCACATTATCCCCATGTTGAAAGAATTTTCGTCCTGAAAATTGAGTAAACACGGTTTAGAATGCAACTTACAAAGATTCAGTTTGTTAGAATGGTGCAGGTAAATCCCAGGCTGTCATATCATCCCCATGTTGAAAGAATTTCGTCCCGAAATTCAGTTGGCGGTAACGTTAGATTGCTGCTCAGCTGCAAAAAGGTGTGGATATTTGCTTCTCATTTGGTCCTCTCTTTCCCACGTGAACTCCGGTCCACGCTTAGAGTTCCAACGAACCTTGACGATCGGTATCTTGCTGTGCCTTCGAGTCTTGATCTCACGGTCCATGATCTCGATAGCTTGTTCCACAAAATGCAGTTGCTCATCCACTTGAATCTCATCCAAATGGAATGACTAGGGTCTCATCTGATAGACACTTCTTCAGATTGGACACGTGAAAAATGTTGTGAACTCCACTGAGTTCGGCAGGAAGGTCTAACTGATAAGCTACGGGCCTGATACGCTTCGAAATCACAAATGGGCCTACGTACCGTGGTTTTAGTTTGCCTCGTTTTCCAAAACGAATTACACCCTTCCAGGGTGACACTTTCAGTAGGACGCGATCACCTACTTGAAATTCAAGCGGTTTGCGTCGTTGATCAGCGTAACTCTTCTGTCGATCCCGTGCCGCTGCCATGCGGTTTCTGATTTGCACAATCTTTTCAGTAGCCTCAAGTATCAACTCAGTACCTGTGAGTTGACTGTCACCGACTTCTGCCCAACACACCGGTGATCTACATTTGCGACCGTACAATGCTTCAAACGATGATGCCTGAATACTCGTATGGTAACTGTTGTATACGAGAATTCCACTAAAGGCAGATGGATTTCCAACTGTTCCCGAAGTCTACCACGCATGCCCTAAGCATGTCCTCCAAGCTCTGAATGGTCCTTTCACTTTGACCATCCATCTGAGGGTGGTAAGCTGTGCTCATATCTAAGCGTGTACGCAACGCTTTCTGAAGTGACCGCCAAAAGTTGGACGTGAAACGGGCATCTCTGTCCGAAATGATGGACGTTGGCACCCCGTGCCGAGAAACTACTTCCTTAATGTAGATGCGTGTCAACTTATCCATCTTATCTGTTTCTTTGGTCGCTAGGAAGTGTGCAGACTTAGTTAGACGATCCACGATCACCCAGATGGTATCACAACCACTCAGAGTTTGCGGGAGTTTAGTGATAAAGTCCATCGAGATCTGATCCCATTTCCACACTGGGATCTCAGGTTGTTGAAGTAGCCCTGATGGCTTCTGGTATTCCACCTTGACTTTCGCACAAGTCAAACACCTGCTCACGTAGGTTGCTATATCCGCTTTCATGTTGGGCCACCAGTACGCGGCTTTAAGGTCTTGATACATCTTATCCTAACCAGGATGGACAGAGTATCGGGATTTGTGAGCTTCCTCCATAACTAGCTTCTTGGGGTCTCCGTAGAGAGGTACCCATATACGGTTCATGAAGTACCGGGTACCATTGGGTTTCACTTCCAAATCGCGTTCCATCTTTCCAGAGATTCGGCCTTGATGTTCTCTTCCTTAACTGCTTCTAGCTGCGCGTCGCGTATCTGTTCGGGTAACCCAGAATGAATTGTGAACTGTAGTGCTCGTACCCGATGAGGTTTCAAGTGCTCCTTTCGACTGAGGGCATCAGCCACCACGTTAGCTTTTCCCGGGTGATATTGAATGGCACATTCAGTCGTTTAGGAGTTCAACCCAGCGACCCTGTCGCATGTTCAACTCCTTCTGGTCAAAATATGCTGGAAGCTCTTGTGATTCGTGTAGATTGTGCACCTTGTTCCATATAGGCAGTGTCTCCAAATCTTAAGTGCAAACACAACTGCTCCCAATTCCAAGTCATGTATCGTGTAGTTCTTCTCGTGGACCTTCAACTGTCCGGATGCATACGCGATGACCTTCACGTTGCATGAGCACACATCCTAATCCCTGAATGGAAGCGTCACAATATACCACAAAATCATCTGTGCCCTCTGGCAAGGACAAAATTGGCGCACTACAAAGCTTCTGCTTCAGTAACTGAAATGCTTCTTCCTATTTGTCACCCCAAGCATACTTGGTGCCCTTCTGGGTGAGAGTGGTAAGCGGTTGTGCGATCTAGTAAAGTCCCTCGATGAAACGTCTATAGTAACCAGCCAAACCGAAAAATTGGCGGATCTCTGTCGGTGTCCTGGGTGCTTCCCAGTTCTTGATAGCATCGATCTTGGCGGGATCAACGTGTATACCCTTTTCATTCATGATATGGCCGAGGAACTGAACTTCCCGTATCCAGAAATCACACTTTGAAAACTTGGCATATAGTTTCTCCTGTTAAAGTAGTTCCAGCAATAACCGCAGATGCTCAGCATATTCTTCTTCACCCTTAGAGTAGATGACTATATCATCGATGAACACGATGACAAACTTGTCGAGATACGGCTTACACACATGGTTCATGAGGTCCATGAACACCGCGGGTGCATTGGTGAGACCGAAGGGCATGACCAAGAACTCATAGTGGCCATACCGAGTGCGAAATGCCGTCTTGGAGATATCCTCCTCCCCGACGCGTAGCTGGTGATAATCGGATCGTTAATCAATCTTGGAGTAGTAGCTTGACCCTTGAAGCTGGTCGAAAAGATCGTCGATGCGAGGTAATGGGTATCGGTTCTTGACGGTAACCTTATTGAGTTCCCTGTAGTCGATGCACATGCGGAAGGTCCCGTCCTTCTTCTTGACAAAAAGGACCGGAGCTCCCCATGACGAAGTACTGGGTCGGATAAATCCTTTTTCCAACAATTCCTGAAGTTGGGCAGACAGCTCTTGCAGCTCTGCTGGAGCTAAGCGGTACGGTGCCTTGGCGATAGGAGTCGCATGGCTTGCCAATTCGATTTCAAACTCTACTTGTCGATGTGGTGGAATACCGGGTAACCCCTCTAGAAACACATCGGGAAAGTCACGGACGATGGAGATATCTTCAATCCGCTTCTCCTCCTTAGAATGTTCGGTGACCAGTGCGAGCAAAGCAAAAAAGTTCTTTTTCCGAAGATACTTCTGAGCTTGCATGTAAGAGATGATGTTCGTGACGACGCCTGCCTTCTCGCCTTGCACCATCAAGACTTCGTCGTTAGAGAGCGGAATACGGATAGCTTTCTCAAAACAGAAAACTTCAGCTCAGACGTCGGATAGCCAGTCCATTCCGGCTACCACATCAAAACTACCAAGAGTAGTTGTCATCAGATCAATGGTAAAGGTGTGACCCGCGAGTTTGAGTTGACAGCCGGTCACTAGATGAATCACATCTACAGATTTACCGTCGTCTAGTTCTATGACGTAAGGGGTCTCTAGGGGTTTAGGTGTGAGATTTAGGTTCTTTCTAAAAGACTCAGATATAAAACTCTTATCCGCACCCGTATCAAAAAGTACAGTAGCAAAATGATCGTTAAGTGGAAACTTACCAGTGACCACATTAGAGTCGTTTCAGGCCTCTCCACGGCCTAGCGTGAATGCACGTCCTTTGGCACCTCCTGTGCCACCATTTCCATTGTTGCCATTGTTGTTATTGTTGTTGTTGTTGTTGTTATTCCCACCATTGTTGTTTTTGCGAAGTTACGGGCAGTCTCGCTTGAAATGGGCAGTGCTATCGCACTGATAGCATCCCCGGTTATTACCCTGCTGCTGATCCTGGTGCTGGTTCTGATTCTATCTTGACATAATCTCCCTGCGACAATCCTTTGCCGCGTGTCCTGCTTTGCCACATCGTTGGCAGCGATTTCCAGTGCAAGGGCCGTGATGATTGAGGTTACAACGATTACATTGCGGCTTTTGACCCGCATAGCCGCTCGAGTTCTGGGTGTTGTTGGCAGACTGATTGTTGTGACCCCGATTGTTATTGAAGTTGTTGGACCGCTTCTTGTTTCCTTGTTGTGGCTGGGCTGATGAATACTGAAGAGCAGGTGAGTCTTCAAATTTCCTTTTGTTGTCAGGGACAATTTCAGTTGCACCCCTAGGTGGTAACTTCCTTTGCTCCACCGCCTTATCGGTGAGTTTATGCGCCAGCCTAATCGCTTGTTGCTCCGTCGTAGGGTTGCTAGACATTACCATGCCCTGGATCTCAGGGACCAGACCCCTAAGATAAAACTCAAGTCGTTTAACGACGGTGTTAGCCAAATCGGGACAAAGGAACACCAGATCATGATGTCTTGCCGTGTACGTTTCAATTTCTGACCCGACCATCTTGTGGTTCCATAACGCTTGTTCCAATTGCTGAACTCTATCCCGCGTACAGTATTCCTCCTTGATTGGAGCTTTGAACTCGGTCCAGGCCATTGCGTTCGCCACAGCAAGTCCACGCGCTTGGACTTGTGCGTTCCACCAGGTTAATGCCCCATCTTCCAACGTCGAGGCAATATACTTTACCTTATTAGCTTCGAGGCAATTGCACATTTCAAAAACCGATTCTGACTTTTCGACCCAACGGACCAGTCCTATGGGTCCTTCAACTCCCGTGAACGGACTAGTCCTATGGGTCCTTCAACTCCCGATTCAGACTGACGATAGAGGATAGGTAGTCAGCGAGAAAGTCTACTAGCCAACTATTAGATATTCCCATGAAAATTTAATAATGGTTACCTGCTGGTGGGTTAGGAACACCTGCCAGAGCCGCATTCACGTGTTGTTGGATTAAAGCGGCCAATTCTTTAGTTGACATGTTGAGATTTCCACGGCGACCGGTTGCCATTTCAGATCTTCGCAAGACAACACAAACACACACCGATAAGTATATATCCAATATAGTTATCATATTCCACACTTCAATGATCACACAATTTATGTCAACCCAACAAATTAAACAATCAAAAGGAATATTCAATTAAATAAATTGTAATGTCTCAACAAATACGAACCAAACATATCAGTTTAATTATAAAATTTCCAAGTTCAAACATAAGTGGAAACAAACAAACAAAACGAAACAAAACGAAGGTTGGCGAGACGAGTTAGTCATCTATGTCTCCATCTCCCAAGTCGCTATCACTGTCGTCTTCCTCTTCAGCGTTTTCAGCTTCAACAGCCGGGTCCTGTTCCGGCTCTTCTTCCTCCGGATCCTCCTCCAGGTCTTCCTCTGGGTCCTCATCATCGTCTTCTACTGGCGCTGGAGGGGCCGGTGCTGGTGCGGGTACTGGGATAGGTGGTGCTTGGATCTGCTCTAGTTCGTGAATCCTCCAACTGGACTCAAGAACTCTGTCTTCAAGCCAGTCAGCCCTCAGCTGCTCAGCACGAAGGTCCTTAGCTAAAATGCTTTGAACTCTCCTATTCTCATTTTGCTCTTCCTCGAGCTCTTCAGTTTTACCAGTCAGCTGACGTATCAGCCATCCTTGTGCTTCGATAGTCTCTTGCATTCTCTCCAGCTGTTTCTATTGTTTCCTTAGCACAACTCTAAGTAGATCGTCCCCCACTCCTAAAGAGTTGACCGGTTTGACTGGTACAGCGGTGATTGGACGGGAGGACGACTCCCCTCCTAGAGCGAGTATTTTCCTAACAGCTGAGCGTGTCTCCATGCCACGAGGTGGTGGGGGTTCGACCATGGGTGCCTTCCCTGGCGCCCTTGATTGTCGAGATCCGTCGGATGATGATGATGACATAGCCTGCTTGGTTGGTGTAGTTAGTTACAAGCTGCTTATATCACAATATACATATATATATATATATCAAATGGAACAATTGTAGTATAACATATAACAAGATATCACAGCTCGGTGCCAACTAAGTCTAGTGTCGTGTAACAGATATAGTTTAGGTCTACTTTAAATGCCAACCTGGTTCTCTATAGCTAGAGGCTCTGATACCAATCTATCACACCCTCAATTTCCACTTGTGGAGTATTACCGCGAGGTGTGTGATCAAACCAGAATTTCAGACACTAGCAATATCGAACGACTCTATATGATTTATTTAAACGTTTTCCAAAAACATTTGTTGTAAACATGCATAGTCATTTTCAAAATATCAAGGTTTCAAAGTTTAGCGGAAGCATTACATAAACGCCAAAACCAAAATCTCAAAAATTATTCGTAAATAAAGACTCGATAAAAATGTCTTGATCAAATGCAAGTGAGTGCACCTAGCGCTCCTAGCGTCCTGAGAAACATGCAAAGAAACAAGTGTCAACATTAAAGAAGAGTGAGTTCACAGGTTTTCATAAGTTCACAAGTTCGATTTAAAAGATTGTTTTCCCCGTTATCCCTAACCCGGGATAATGACATCGTTCCATTATTCCTAACCTGGAATAATAAGGTTGGTTCGTAAATAAGTTCAATGTTAACAGGTAGGTAGCGAGCTTAAAGTTACGTCACGTAAGAGTTCGCGATCGAAGCTGACTGTTGTTGCCTCTGTGTTGCCAGGTCTATCACTGACCATGGCGAAAGTTAGGCCAAATTAATCACCCGTTGACCATTCCCGGTCGGCTAGCGCGACTAGCTCGGGTGGGGCTTGTCGGGCCCAGTAGTACTACTATAATTTCCCCGCTATCTAACCCAATACTAACGATCCGAGAGTTGGTTGAGGACTTCCGTGATAAATCTACTTAGTGACCATAATATACATTAATATTAACTTAGTTACCGAATAGTTAACTGTGTAAATTTCGCATAACGTAAAAGATAGAGTTGTAGAGCGTATACATGTTTCTCCACCTGTTGTTTAAAACCGGATAAAATAGGGGCCGTGAACTCACCTTAAATTGTTCGGTTAGATAAACCCAAAAGAAGCAAATGATGGAACCGCTAATCGCGTCCTAACATTTCAACCGATTCAAAGTTAGTGTGTGAACACACTGACACAAAACCCTACACATAACTAACACACAGTACGGCACACGTAATAACCGATTCGAAACCATAATCATGCATGCAAAGTATCACCATAGAAAATAACGATCAAACCAACTTGTCATAAACACAGGATAACTCATACAACACTTAGATGCACACAAACGCAAGTTATCATGTTTCAGCTTGTACACTCATAACTGGGCTGTTTTTGAGAATTTATATAAAATAGTTCCAATGTTCCAAAAATTCCAATTTTTTAACAGGAGGTGTCAATTAGACTGTAGAATTTTTTGTAAACTTTTCAAATCCTAAATCGTTACCATATTTATAAACATTTATATACTAGGCTGCAGTCATATTAATCACTTTCTGACTGCAGTCCACGAGAAAAATCATTTAAAAATCATCGTTCATCTGATTAACGAAATTCCAGTGGGAGATTTTTGGAAATTCCTGTCTCTAGTTATTATACTGATTTCGTGACCTAACCCCATACAGACTATGAGATCCGACTCGATAACCAACCTGCAAATTCTGCAGAATTTACGCAGCTTCAGCTGCTGCACTAAATGACCATTTAAAAATAGCAAACAACCTTAGAAAAATATGAATCTGGCGCCATTTGAAGCGTTTTTCAAAAATACAAATTTTAGGCTTCAGAAAATCCACTTTTCGATAAATAATGATCAGGTTACAGCCAACTGAAGTTGGCTGTAAATGTCAATCAGCTTACTGTTTTCGACTTTATCGCATTAGAACATGTGTAAACGGCCATGACGCTTAGTTGTATATATTAACAGCAGGTTAACTTGCCAAATATCACCTGGTATATCAATATTCATGCAAACCCTAAGTAGATATCATGATCTTTATCGATAAAACGCAGCCTACGATCTTATATTCAAACATATCACCACAACCGCAAAGATTCGCATATTCATCCGAACTAATCATGCACCACAACACTTTTTCATAATAATATCATACAAGCACATAATCATGATCAAGACTACACAAAACCTAGTGTGAATCGCAATACAATTAAACCCTAACCTTGAAACGATGACAATTAGTGAACCGGGACAAACTTGGAATCGATCCGAGGGATGTAGAGCTTGCGCGACCGAGAATGGGGGGGCTGCCGTCGACTTCAACTAGAGTGTTAGGGTTTTTTTTTTAAGGTTTCCCACAACATGCATGTATACGTACATAAAGGGGGTCGCATAAGGGGGGCAGTTTGGGTTAGTTCCTTGGGCCGCAAGGAGTGTGGGCCGCAATGAGTGTGGGTCGCAAGGGGTTGTGGGTGGCGGGTTGGGTTTGCTTGGTCGCGAAGTCAAAACGTTTCACAGGCTTGGTTCGGTTCGGCTTATACATAGAATTTACTAAAATATTATTCGCGACACGGAGTTTATAAATTATTGAATCACGTATTTGGAGTGGGATACAATAGATTCACAAACGTCAAATAACACATAACACGTAATTCAGATACAACCCGTTAAAACTCCTAAACATCGTGTATTCCGTAGTTACTAAAGTTAGCATAGTTATTGCGAGCGCGTAATCAATTCTCTGAATTAATCAGTGTAGGAATGAATAACAATAAAGTAGTGCGTTTAAGATACCTGAAAAGCCGGGATGTCACAATAAAGAAAAAGGTTTACTTACTAGATAAGGCGTTGTATGGTCTTCACCAAGCCCCGAGAGCCTAGTATACGACACTCTCTCAACACCTGTTGAACAACGGTTTTATAAGAGGCACTGTTGATAGTACTCTCTTTACATGGGAAATGAACAGACACCTGCTGATTGTACAAATCTATGTGGATGACATCATCTTTGGTTCTACAAATGACGAGCTGTTTAAAGAATTTGAAGAGGTCATGAAAAAAGAAATTTGAAATGAGTTCAATGGTATATAAAGTTCTTCTTAGGACTTCAAGTCGATCAGTTGCCTAATGGTATCTTCATCCATCAGACGAAGTACATTCATGATGTTTTGGAGAAATTCAACATGTTGGGATCGTCATCATTATCAACTCCCTTGGAAATTAATCATGGCATAGAACCAAATATACACGGAGTGAAGATTGATGAGACCTTATAAATATCGATGATTGGATCATTAATGTACCTCATAACATCAAGGCGGATATCATGTATCCAACATGCCTTGGCTCCCGATATCAATCAAATCCACAAGTGTATCACTTGGAGATCGTCAGGCGGATTTTCAGATGCTTGAAGGCTTGCCTAAGCACCGGCTTGTGCTTTCCGCGAAACATTGATTTCAACCTCAGTGGATATTCTGACTTTGATTTCGGATGCTGCAAATTAGATGTTAACTCTACAACTGCTGCTTACTAGTTCTTTGGCACATCATTAGTAACGTGGCAATGCAAGAAGCAAACCACGGTCGCTCTCTCTACCTGCGAAGAAGTATATGTTTCAGCTTCTAGTTTTTGTTCTGATATACGTTAAATTATACATATTTTTGTCCCCTATTTTACTCCGGTTTTACGTGTTTTTGACTAAAACTTCATTGTTTAGGTACTTAATTGGGCACTTTTCTATTTTCAGGTCTTAATGACGTGCCATAGACAAAGTTGGAGAAAAAGTAGGATTTACGAACATTCCAGATGAATTCTGCAGAATTTGTTGAAGTTACAGCTCACGCACAGTCGTGCAAACCTTTGGCACGCCCGTGCACAACTCCCAACCCCGGGAGCACTAGCAGTGCGCAAGGCAGTACAAGTGATTCTCGGCACGCACAACCGTGCGACCAAAGTGCACCCCCGTGCACTACCGGAACACTGAACAACAGACTGTTTGAAGACCATGCACGACCGTGCAACCTACATGCACGACTGTGCACATCTGAATTTTTGCCGCCCAATCGTTCACTTGTCTGGCCCATACCCTGCAGCTGACATCACGATGACACTGATCTGCACGGGCCTGCAATTTATGTGCATAGCCGTGCGGATATGAAAATCTCTATAAAACTGGGCAGACGCTACTGATCAAATTGTTGGGTAATTTTCCAAGCTTCAGGGCGATTTCTGGGGTCCGAGAGTTACCTTGTTAGGTCGATTTCAGGCCTCCAAGTTGCAAGAAGCTTATCTATCATCCAATCCATCTAATCCATGCTTGTTTATGGTTTGTTTTCTTGTTCTTCACATACATTTTGAGCACATTTGCAAGCGTTGATATGATGTTTATGTATTATTATCTCTAGTTTATAATCTTGTTTGTATGAAACTCTGGCAACTTTATCATGTTTGAATCTTGATGATCATATGGCAAACTTGGTTCATTGATGTTGGATTCTTGATTGTCGTTGTTTATCTTGGATGATTAATAAATGGTTAGTTATGATATGTTGAAAAACCTCCTTAATTAATCTTTTATTAGTAAACTATTAACATGTTAATGTGTTTACACCATGAAACTAGAAATGGGTGTTGGTTTAATAAAAGATAAATCTGATTCTGATCAAGAATGTTTTTTTACACGTAAGGGCTTTAATGGGTTAGATGGTGTTATTGCGAGTTCTTGACACGGTTCATAATCTTTGTTTAGTATTTTTGGTTAAAATGGCTAACTTAGTAGATTTGTGTTCAAGACTTGCAAAATGGAACGTTTGTGATATGATCTACTTTATACTTGTCTTGGTGGTTGTATTTTGTTATTGATATTACTTTCCATGATTAAGTGAGGTTATAAAACTCTTAACGGATGACTAACTCATATTTAATATATCAATAGGTCATTAATGAATAATTTTAGGTGGTTAAAGTGTGTTTATCGCGTTAACTTTCTAAAGGATTATCATGTTAGGATTCCTGAGAGGGATACTACTTGTCTTTATAATTGAAAGATTAATCAAATGCCTTTCCGACATTTCCAACTTAGTTAACATGCTTAGGTTGTTTATAAAAAAAGCCAAAAGAAAAAATTATATTTTTGTATTTGGAGTCTTTTATGTTTTAGAATACATTTTTAGATAATTTTAGTTAAAAACTCGTTTATCTATCTTTTCACTGGTAGACTAGTGACAATGGTTTAGTACATAAGCGTTCACCCGTGTCCATGGATCGACATCTAGTTCTTACCCATACTTTACTACATATATGATAGGGTACACTTGCCCTTTTGTGTGTGTTTTAATGTTAACATATAAATCATTTTTATAAATATTAAAACCGAGTTCGTGTGTAAAATTCATTGTAAAAATATGTATATATACGCACACGTTATGTTCCCAAATCTTGTGGATGCAACAACAGATGAGACTATACATTGTAGTTTCTTGATATGCTTATATATGTAGATAACAAGGCTGCCATTGATATAACTAAAAACCCGGTTCAACACTCCAAAACTAAACACATTGAAATTTGAAACCACTTTATCTATGATTGCTACGAGAAAAAGTTAGTTGAATTAAAAAGATCCACACTGATGAGCAAAGGTAGATTTTTAGACTAAATCTTTTAATAGAGCTAGATTCAGATATCTTTTGAAACTAAATGGGTTGAAAAATCTAACATCAGGGGGAATTTTAGAGGATGTTGAACTCGAGGCGGATGACTAGTTGATGTGATCCTCATCGGTTTTTCAAAGCTTTTAGTCATTAGAATTTATTTCTTTAAAAAGAAAAATCCAAAAATATGTTTTTAATTTTAGGGGTAGAAATATTGTGAAAAATACAAAAACATATAAAAATTTGAAAAAAAAAATGTACAAAAACATGAAAAAGACAAAAACAGTTTTGTTGTAAAAAGAGGAAATGATAGTACATCAGTGGACTATCACAGTTTGCTAAAGAAATGTAGTGTCAAAATGTTTAAACAGGTCTCACTAATGATGTGCTAGTAGGCTTCACACATTCAATAGATTTTTTTTGAGATATAAACATAATGAAAAAATCTAATTAGTGGTTTAACATCTCTTTGATATATGGTCTTCGTACACCAAATTTCCTTTGAGAGACTGCTGGATTCTGAGATACTATTTCTATATAGATAATTGATATCTGTGGTATTATACAAGTTCTTCTGATTTTGCGTCAGCAATCGCTTAGAACTTGTAGAGTACTTTTGCTTTTAAACCCAAAAACTACAGCATATTGAAAGTATGGAAAGATCTAACAATAGCAGTCAAAAGATTCCAAACTGGAACACAACTTTTAAGTCGAGACTTCATCTCTTTGTCTGTACCGTGGTACTAACCTGAGCTCTCAAGGTTTCGCACAACCAAGATATGGATATCAGTTAGTTATATTCACATGTAAGACAAAATCTAGGGATCTAGATATGGGAGTATATTCTAAGGTGGAAAACATTGTTAAGCCAAGTTCTAAGACATTTAATTAACGTATCTTGAAGCAATTGCGAAATGTGTAGAGGTTTAAGTGGACAAGTATACTGACTATCTAAGTGAATTTGATTAAAACATAAAGTTTTCAAGGTCAACGATACTAGTGATTTGTCTCAAAAAACTGATATGGTCCTCTAACACAAACTCATAAAAATGTGTCAGTAAATATGTTTGTACATAGTTATTGCATTTCATTTTATAGAAACCCAAAAAGATTTTTAGTGTGTTTTAGCATAAACTTTGGAAAAATGAAAAAGATTTTATTTCAATCTTAGTTTCGACTACTGATGATGGAAAGTGGAACTTCAAGGTCCAAAGATGTTGGATGTTGACGAAAATTTGGAGGACAACAAGTTGGGAGCTTATTTGAAAAAAGAAAATGTTTTGAAATGATCAAAAGTTCATTAATTTGAAACTTAACATTGCCTGACAACGTTAGTTAGTTCATAAAGTGTTCAACCAAGGTCATTAACATAGACTTGGTAGACAAATTAGTTAACCAGGGTCATTAACTTGGACTTGATCAACTGAGTGGGTCGTTAAAAGTGATAAAATGTTCAAAAAAGTTAAAATTTTGAGAAATTGCAAGACACTTCACATGAAGCGGATATACCTTGTACGAAGAAGATACATTTCGCACAAGATTCCTGTACTATATAAAGACTCCAGTTCGCACGAGGTGAGTCAGGTCTATAATAGGTGTTGTGTGTTCATTGTTAGATAAGTTTTGGAGTTCCTAGAGGGGAAACGCTGGCGAAGTTTCTCAAGGATTTCACCAACTTGTAAAGATGTATACTCTTTCGGTATGAATGAAACATTAGACTTCCGTTCTTCTACTCCTTTCTTAATAACATTCTACTGAAGTAGTTCTATCTCTACCCAAACTTCCGTTTAACCGCCAGATCCTGGACTCTCAATTGGTATCAGAACAATCAGGAATCTTCATATTGATGGATTTCAAAATACTGAATTAGTGAATTATATAATGATTGGTGGATCTATTGATGTTTCCGGAATTTCAGAGAATGAAAAGTGCATGGAAAAGAAAAAGAGAGAGGTTGGAATAGACGAAGAGGTTGATGGGTATGATGAAAACAATGATGAAGATGTTGATGGAGACAATAAGAAAGATGACGACGATAAAGGTGATGATGATGACAATAATCAGGGTGTTAAAGGGGTAAAAGTTGTAGATGCAAAGGTGAATGAGTCGTTCGACTATGATGCTTATCTAAACAAAACAGTCAACTAAGAAGATGATTCTCAGAAAAAGGGGGAACAGAAAGATCCTGTAAACAATGAAGAGGAATCAGGAATCTTCCTAGCTGCAGCTATATCTGCTATTATTGATTTGCCAACCAAGAGTTTCCTATTTAGAGCACGGTGTCGAAGAAGGTGAATTCATACATAATTACACCAAGGAAGAGATTGCCAAAATAATAGGTGTGAACGAAGATTCATTTGATTTCGATTTGAGTAAGAGTTGAATCACATCAGTTCATCTGAGCCGAAAGACTATGTATAAAAGTATGTAGCTAATGCTGATAGTTATAACGAGGTTGTCACGGAGGAAGATTCCGACGATGGAACAATCAAATATTCTTGAGAGAATACGGATGACTTGCCAACCTTTCAAGAGTTGTTTGCTGAAGCTTCTGATGATTTGTTGAAACAAAGGGATGAAGAGACTTTAAAAGAGGGAAATGTTCCTAAAGGTTTAACAAGAGAAGTGATAGATGAGGCGAAGAAGTCATGGTTCAAAGAGGTTCCTATTGATGCATTTTATGCCCGTCACTGTACGAATAGGCTAGATAGAGCATGTGTTGAATATTGTACATATTAGATATGAACACACGACCTAAGTGCGAACGTGAGAGGAGGTTATGTGTCACTTCATACGAAGTGAAGCCACTTCATGCGAAGTCAGATGCTCACTTCGCATGAGGTAAGTCAGGTTCTATAAATAGTGGTGTGTGTTCATTGTTAGAAAAGTTTTGGACTTCCCAGAGGGGAAACGCTAGTGAAATTTCTCAAGAATTTCTCCAGCTTGACAAGATGTATACTCTTTCGGTATGAATGAAACATTAGACTTTTGTTGCTTCTACTCCTTTCTTAATAACGTTCTACGGATTAGTTCTATCTCTACCCGAACTTCCGTCTAGAACCGCCGGTTCCGGGACTCTCACTTCCCAAAGAACGTAAATTTCGAAGACCATTGGCCTACTTGCAGAATTCATGAAAATCTTGTTCTATATTCATTAGAGGCATGTTCTTCATAGTGCGTGGACGTTTAACAATCAAAGTCACATTTTTTTCATTGGTTACTAGATCAATCTTTATCCTTTTCTTCGGTATATGTGGTTTCCAGTGATTGAAACAATGATCAGCTTCATACTTTATCAGCTTCCATAGACGTTGGTTATGAAACTTCATCTTGTAATTGATCATCTTTGTTTGAACTAAATCTTCCACATCCCACCAAGGCAAAGTTTGGATATCACATAGAAATCTAAATTATTGCACACCAAACTCCCTTTTAATAGCGTAAACATTCAGCTCTTTAATTCATCCCCATCTAAGAATATGACAGCTGAAGCTGTTATTATTCTGAAGAATGAAGGATTATGGAGGACGATACGAATACTATACCTGATGTTGCTAGTTAATTGTTCAGAGAAAGATATGAAGTGTCTATTCTTTAACAAGATATGTTAAGGGATTCGGGAAAAGACTCAAGCAATGCAACACCAAGGCGTGATTAAAGTATGTTATGCACATGGCATTAATTGTAACACCCCGACCGCGTAAAACAACAAACCGCGGCGGAAACGTCAGGGAGTCATGTCACAGAACTATTGTTTCACAACACATGGTACATAAAATATTGTATTATTGAATTTAATTGTTTACGTTGTCTTGGGAGAATGAAATAAAAAAAATAACAATTGTCTTTAAATTTTAAAGTCACTAAGGCCCATGTCCGCCCTATGTGAATCATACTCAAAGTGAAACATTAGCTGCTGAAACATATGTGAAAATAAAACATCAGTATAAAAATGTCTGTGAGTAACATAGGTTTTGTGATGAACATTCATGGCTTTGAAAGCTAAAAGAAATGTTCAACTATTACAAAAGTAGCCATGATCTTTTACAAGAATGTTTCTTTTATGAAATCATGTGAAAATCAAATGATCTAAAAAAATGATGCATGGTTAACTTAATAATCAAAATTACTCACCTTGTATAAAACATGTCATGTCTTGTATTTTGTTTGAAGTGGTTTAGATAACGCTACATTATGTAATATAATGAAAGCACGTATATATAGGAAGTACCAGCGACGTATCCACCGTGCTTTTATCATTACACATGTTTCGTCAATTAAATCACTTACCATGAGCCAACAATTGAGATGTCTTGTTTAAACCAATGTCAATTGTAAACCAATGGCATGTATAAACAAAATGCCTTGTATAAACAAATGTCTATGTATAAACCAATGTCTTGTATGGCAAACAAAACTCTTGTTTAAACCAATGTCAATTGTAAAATAAATGTCTTGTATAAAATAACTAAAATATCTTTTCTTGTCAAAATGTCTTGTATAAAACAGGTGTTTTGAATAAACAAAGGTCTTGTTTAAACAAAAACACTTGTCTTATAAATCAATTGGTTTAATTGTGTAGACACATATATATGGATTGTTGGCGAATGCATTCAAGCCTTGCTGACTGTCGGATAAACCCTTAAAAAGACAAAGGTTTATCAAATGTTTATCGGATTCTGTCATTCCCTAAAGTCACTTCCAAATAAACCTTGGAAGCAGGAACAAGATTGTCAATCCTTTGGTACCATTACATACTATCGGTCGGCGTGATCAATGTAGTGAATGTATCATTGTATATTCAACGCACCATTATGTCTTGAACAATGTAATCATGTCATCAAAATGTTTTGAACTCATGTACTTAACATACTAAGTCAATATACAAAACAAAAGTGTCTTTGATATCATGTACTAGGTATGCTAGGTCAACATACTGTAGGTCCACTTGGAGGATCAAGATAAACCTGCTTCCTTGTTCATATAACACAAATACGAGTGCGAAATCCTCGTTAGAATGCAAACCAAAGTAAGGTAAAAACACAGGATAACCAAAGATTCAATAACTTGATTTACTGAAGAGAACTAGTACAAACATATACAAACAATGTTCATGCAGACTCATGCAACACTATGTGCTCTTGTGTGTCTCTCTCTAGTATAGCTCTAGTCCTTTGGAAGGTCTAACTAGTTATGAGAAGTGCATGTATGCTTATATAGTGTCCCCACTCAGCAACAGTACGAAGTATTTTGTTGGACGTACGAAACACCAAAATACACAAAGGATATTCTCCAAAGATACTCGTACGAATGATCTGGCTCGTACGAAGCATTATCTTATTCGTACGAATCAAGCTGGATGCTTGATTATATGAACTCATCCATACGAATGGTACGTGGCTCGTACAAGCAACATCTTGCTCGTATGAAGTATGTCCACTCGCACAAGTTGTTTTCCTAATAGAACGTTCCACAGACATGACATACACAAGACTCAACAGTATGTAAACATGCAACTGTTTAACACAGACAAACTAAATGTCGTACTAAACCAATATAGGAGGATATCTTGATTTGGTCGACACGGCAAAACTATACAGACACTGTACACAAAGACCGTACAATTACGAACGTAACTAAGAACAAGCGACAGACTCAAAAGTGTATCAACAAACTCCCCCTTAGTTGTTGCTTGGTCTTCGGTCTTCGGCTTTGGTCTTCATACTGAACGGCCTGGAGAATCAACAAACCTCCACCTAAAGATCTTCTTAGCAGTATAGCATTTCGAGAATGATACCATTATATCCAGTCGTTATGCTTAGCAGTTAATGTTTCCGCCGATCTTAATTTGGAATTGTTGAGTTGAAGAAGTAGTAGGTTGTGGTTACACTGGAGTATCTTCAGCTGGAAGTGTTTCAACTCCTCTAGTACTTGATGGTAGTGGTTTAGAAGATGTAATGGGTTCCGTCATTACAGCTTCAGACTCTTTTGTTGTAACAGTAGGCTGGACTTCTGTAACTGGTTCACTAGCACAATCATTACCATCTTTGTCACTGTCATCATCATTACCCTTTCCCTTTTTATGACCAAACTTATCTTCGATCATCCTTTTCAAAGTTGGTTCTTCATTATCTGAATGAGTGTCATCATGGCGACACTTGTCGTTTTCTGGTACAATATATTGAACCTTTGCAAGAAAACCGAAAAATCTACGAGGAGGTGTGCTTTCCTTGTAACGTTTTGGTGCTACACCTCTAAAGATCTTCAATGACTGTTCCATCAAGATAAACCCACATCCTTGTTCATACAACACAAATACGAGTGCGGAATCCTCGTAAGAATGTAAACCAAAGCAAAGTAAAAACACAGTATAACCAAAGATTCAATATCTTGATTAACTAAACAGAACTAGAACTAACATATAAAAACAACGATCATACATACTCATGCAACACTCTGTGATCTTGTGTCTCTCTCTCTAGTATAGCTCTAGTCTCTCTGGAAGGTCAAACTATTTACGGGAGGTGCATGTCTGCTTAAATAGTGTCCACACTATGCAACAGTACGAACAATGTTGCTGGTCGTACGAAACACAAAAATACACGAAGAATATTCTGAAAAGATACTCGTATGAAGCATTATCTTGTTCGTACGAATCAAGCTGGATGCTTGATTCTATGAACTCATTCGTACGAACGGTATATGGCTCGTACGAGCAACATCTTGCTCGTACGAAGTATGTCCACTAGCCCAACATGTTTTCCTTGCAGAATGTTCCACAGACATGACGTACACAAGACTCAATAGTATGGACAAATGCAACTGTTTAACACATATAAACTAAACGTTGTACTAAACAAAGATAGGAGGATATCTTTATTTGGTCGACACGACAAAACTATACAGACACTGTACATGAAGACCGTACAATTACGGACGTAACTAAGAACAAGCAACATTCAAAAGTGTATCAACAAACTCCCCCTTGGCTGTTGCTTGGTC
Source organism: Scalesia atractyloides (assembly GCA_947069175.1). NCBI lineage: Eukaryota > Viridiplantae > Streptophyta > Magnoliopsida > Asterales > Asteraceae > Scalesia > Scalesia atractyloides. The sequence continues at coordinate 44,047,443 of CAMTDV010000008.1, read as the reverse complement.
TTCGGTCTTTGGCTTTGGTCTTCATACTGAATGGCCTGGGGAATCAACAAACTCCCCCTGAAGATCTGCTATCCATCGTTGATAGAACATTAGTCCTTCAAAAATCTTCTAGAAACATCAAACCTTTCTTGTTTCCTCTTGATTGCTGCTTGAGGTAACTGGATCGGTCACGATCTGCTGTACATTAGACTCTACCACTAGAGTTGATGCAGAAACTTTTGGTTGCGAGGATGAGGCCGAAGCATTAGGATTGCCAAGGTTTTCACTTCTCGGATCATGTTGATGTTTGATCTCCTTTGCTTTTCATCACTCATTCTACAGAATGTTCACTCGGTTTCTGCTCATTTCAAACACGTACTTAATATTATTAAAGCCTTCGACCAGTGTAGCATTTCGAGAATGATACCATTCTCTCAAGTCATTATGCTTAGTAGTTAATGTTTTCGCAGATCGTTGTATAGCCACACTACGTTCTTTCAGCCTATTTATCTCAATTCCCTGAGAGTTATCAGCTGCTCTCATCTAGTGTAGCTGAGTTGCTCTTTCTGCATTTGCAACCTTCAGTCGCTCATTTTCTTTTAATAATTGCACAATTTCAGAATCTTGTTTTCTATCAGTCTCCTTCAAAGAATTTATCTCCAACTATTGTTTCACAAGTGCGTTACAATTTGAAGGCATAAACTTTGAATGCTTGCTAATCTTGATTGCCGTAGCTTTCCACTGAGAGAACAGAATATCCACTTTCTCATCCTTTTCCATTACAGAGAACAACGACTGCTTCATTTTGTATTTTGATGAGATGTAGATTGGGATTGTTGAGCTGTAGAAGTAGTAGGTTGTGGTTACACTGGAGTATCTTCAGCTGGAGGTGTTTCAGCTCCTCTGGTGCTTGATGGTAGTGGTTCAGAAGTTGTAATGGGTTCAGTCATTACAGCTTCAGACTCTTTTGTTGTAACAGTAGGCTGGACTTTTGTAACTGGTTCACTAGCAAAACCATTACCAACATTGTCACTGTCATCATCATTACCCTTTCCCTGTTTATGACAAAACTTATCTTCGATTATCCTTTTCAAAGTTTGTTCTTAATTATCTGAATCATTGTAATCATGGCGCCACTTGTCGTTTTCTGGTGCAATATATTGAACCTTTGCCAGAAAACAGAACAATCTACGAGGAGGTGTGCTTTCCTTGTAACGGTTTGCTGCTACACCTCTAAAGATCTTCAACGAATGTTCCATCAAGATTAACCCACTTCCTTGTTCATACAACACAAATACGAGTGCGGAATCCTTAGAAGAATGCAACCAAAGGTAAGTAAAAACACCGGATAACCAAAGATTCAATATCTTGATTAACTGAAGAGAACTAGTACTAACATATGAAAACAATGATCATACAGACTCATGCAACACTCTGTGCTCTTGTGTCTCTCTCACTAGTATAGCTCTAGTCTCTCTGGAAGGTCTAACTGGTTACGAGAAGTGCATGTCTGCTTATATAGTGTCCACACTATGCAACAGTACGATGTATGTTACTGGTCGTACGAAACACCAAAATACATGAAGGATATTCTCCAAAGATACTCGTACGAATGATCTGGCTCATACGGAGAATTATCTTGTTCGTACGAATAAAGCTGGATTCTTGATTCTATGAACTCATTCGTACGAACGGTATGTGGCTCGTACGAGCAACATCTTGCTCGTACGAAGTATGTCAACTCGCACAACATGTTTTCCTTGCAGAATGTTCCACAGACATGACATACACAAGACTCAACAATATGCACACATGCAACTGTTTAACACATACAAACTAAACGTTGTACTAAACAAAGATAGGAGGATATCTTGATTTGGTCGACACGACAAAACTATACAGGCACTGTACACGAAGATCGTACAATTACGGACGTAACTAAGAACAAGCGACATATTCAAAAGTGTATCAACAAACTCCCCTTGGTTGTTGCTTGGTCTTCGGTCTTCGGCTTTTGTCTTCATACTGAATGGCCTGGAGAATCAACAAACTCCCCCTGAAGATCTACTATCCATCGTTGATAGAACAGTAGGTCTTCAAAAACCATCAAGAAACATCAAACCTTTCTTGTTTCCTCTTGAGTGCTGCTTGAGGTAACTGGATCGGTCACGATATGCTGTGCATTAGACTCGACCACTAGAGTTGATGCAGAAACTTTTGGTTACGAGGATGAGGCTGAAGCATCTGGATTGCCAAGGTTTTCCTACTCGGATCATGTTGATGGTTGATCTCCTTTGCTTTGCATCTCTCATTCCACAGAATGTTCACTCGCTTCCTGCTCATTTCAAACACATACTTAATACCATTAAAGCCTTCGACCAGTGTAGCATTTTGAAAATGGTACAAGTCTCTCAAGTGGTTATGCTTAGCAGTAAAAGTTTCCGCAGATCGTTGTATAGCCGCACTACATTCTTTCAGCCTATTTATCTCAATTCCCTGAGAGTGATCAGCTGCTCTCATCTGTTGTAGCTGAGTTGCTCTTTCTTCATTTGCAGCCTTCAGTAGCTCATTTTCTTTTCTTAACTGCGGCATTTCAGAATCCTGTTTTCTAACAGTCTGCTTCAAAGAATTTATCTCCAACTATTGTTTCACAACTGCGTTACGATTTGAAGACATAAACACTGAATGCTTGTTAATCTGGATTGTGCAGCTTGCCACTGAGAGAACAAAAAATCCACTTTCTCATCCTTTTCCATTTCAGTGACCAAACAACTGCTTCATTTTGTATTTTGATGAGATGTAGATTGGGATTGTTGAGCTGTAGAAGTAGTAGGTTGTGGTTACACTGGAGTATCTTCAGCTGGAGGTGTTTCAGCTCCTCTGGTACTTGATGGTAGTGGTTCAGAAGCTGTAATGGGTTCTGTCATTACAGCTTTAGACTCTTTTGTTGTAACAGTAGGCTGGACTACTGTAACTAGTTCATTAGCACAATCATTACCAACATTGTCACTGTCATCATCATTACCCTTTCCCTTTTTATGACCAAACTTATCTTCAATCATCCTTTTCAAAGTTGGTTCTTCATTATCTGAATCACTGTCATTATGGCGCCACTTGTCTTTTTCTGGTGCAATATATTGAACCTTTTCTAGAAAACCGAACAATCTACGAGGAGGTGTGCTTTCCTTCTAACGTTTTGCTGCTACACCTCTAAAGATCGTCAACGAACGTTCCATCAAGATAAACCCGCTTCCTTGTTCATACAACACAAATACGAGTGAGGAATCCTCGTAAGAATGCAAACCAAAGTAAAGTTAAAACAAAGGATAACCAAAGATTCAATATCTTGATTAACTGAAGAGAACTAGTACTAACATATAAAAACAATGATCATACAGACTCACGCAACACTCTGTGATCTTGTGTCTCTCTCTCTAGTGTAGCTCTAGTCTCTCTGGAATGTCAAACTGGTTACGAGAAGTGCATGTCTTCTTATAAAGTGTCCACACTATGAAACAGTATGAACGATGTTGCTGGTCGTACAAAATACCAAAATACATGAATGATATTATCCAAATATACTCGTACGAATGATCTGGCTCGTACGAAGCATTATCTTGTTCATACGAATCAAGCTGGATGCTTGATTCTATGAACTCAATCGTACGAACGGTATGTGGCTCGTACGAGCAACTTCTTGCTCGTACGAAGTATGTCCACTAACACAACATGTTTTCCTTGCAGAATGTTCCAACTACATTATGTACACAAGACTCAACAGTATGCACACATGCAACTGTTTACCACATACAAACCAAACGTTGTACAAAACAAAGATAGGAGGATATCTTGATTTGGTCGACACGACAAAACTATACAATGCAGAAAGTCCGTACAATTACGGACGTAACTAAGAACAAGCGAAATATTCCAAAGTGTATCAACAAACTCCCCCTTGGCTGTTGCTTGGCCTTCGGTCTTCGGCTTTGGTCTTCATACTGAAAGGCCTAGAGAATCAACAAACTCACCCTAAAGATCTGCTATCCATCGTTGATAGAACATCAGGTCTTCAAAAACTTTCTAGAAACATCAAACCTTTCTAGTTTCCTCTTGAGTGCTGCTTGAGGTAAATGGATCGGTCACGATCTGCTGTGCATTAGACTCTACCACTAGAGTTGATGCAGAAAGTTTTTATTGCGAGGATGAGGCCGAAGCATTAGGATTTGCAAGGTTTTCACTACTCGGATCATGTTGATTTTTGATCTCCTGTGCTTTGTATCTCTCATTCCACAGAATATTCACTCGGTTTCTGCTCATTTCAAACACGCACTTAATACCATTAAAGCCTTCGACGAGTGTAGATTTCGAGAATGAGACCATTCTCTCAAGTCGTTATGCTTAGCAGTTAATGTTTCCGCAGATCGTTCTATAGCCGCACGACGTTCTTTCAGCCTATTTATCTCAATTCACTAAGAGTTATCAGCTGCTCTCATCTGGTGTAGCTGAGTTGCTCTTTCTGCATTTGCAGCCTTCAGTCGCTCATTTTCTTCTCTTAACTACGCAATTTCAGAATCCTGTTTTATAACAGTCTCCTTCAAAGAATTTATCTCCAACTGTTGTTTCACAACTGTGTTATGATTTGAAGACATAAACTCTTAATGCTTGTTAATCTTGATTGCCGCAGCTTGCCACTGAGAGAACAGAAAATCCACTTTCTCATCCTTTTCCATTTCAGAGAACAAACGACTACTTCATTTTGTATTTTGGTGAGATGTAGATTGGGATTTTTGAGCTGAAGAAGTAGTAGGTTGTGGTTACACTAGAGTATCTTCAGCTGGAGACGTTTCAGCTCCTCTGGTACTTCATGGTAGTGGTTCAGAAGCTGTAATGGGGTTCTCTTTTGTTGTAACAGTAGGCTGCACTACTCTAACTGGTTCACTAGAACAATCATTACCAACATTGTCACTATCATCATCATTACCCTTTCCCTTTTTATGACCATCTTATCTTCGATCATCCTTTTCAAAGTTGGTTCTTCATTATCTGAATCACTGTCATCATGGCGCCACTTATCATTTTCTGGTGCAATATATTGAACCTTTGCTAGAAAACCGAACAATCTACAAGGAGGTGTGCTTTCCTTGTAACGTTTTGCTGCTACACCTCTAAAGATCTTCAACGAATGTTCCATCAAGATAAACCCGCTTCCTTGTTCATACAACACAAATACGAGTGCGGAATCCTTAGAAGAATGCAACCAAAGGTAAGTAAAAACACCGGATAACCAAAGATTCAATATCTTGATTAACTGAAGAGTACTAGTACTAACATATAAAATCAATGATCGTACAAACTCATGCAACATTCTGTGCTCCTGTGTCTCTCTCTCTAGTATAGCTCTACTCTCTCTGGAAGGTCTAACTGGTTACGGGAAGTGCATGTCTGCTTATATAGTGTCCACACTATGCAACAGTACGAAGTAAAAAAATAAAAAATTCCTCGTCGTACAAAACACCAAAATACACGAAGGATATTCTCCAAAGATACTTATACGAATGTTCTGGCTCGTACGAAGCATTATCTTGTTCGTGCGAATCAAGCTGGATGTTTGATTCTATGATCTCATTCATACAAACGGTATGTGGCTCGTACGAGCAACATCTTGCTCGTACGAAGTATGTCCACTCGCACAACATGTTTTCCTTGCAGAATGTTCCACTGACATGACGTACACAAGACTCAACAGTATGCACACATGCAACTGTTTAACACATACAAACTAAACGTTGTACTAAACAAAGATAGGAGGATACCTTGATTTGGTCGACACAACAAAACTATACAGACACTGTACACGAAGAGCGTATAATTACGGACGTAACTAAGAACAAGCGACATATTCAAAAGTGTATCAACAAACTCCCCCTTGGCTGTTGCTTGGTCTTCGGTCTTCTGCTTTGGTCTTCATACTGAATGGCCTGGAGAATAAACAAACTCCCCCTGAAGATCTGCTATCCATCGTTGATAGAACATTAGATATTCAAAAACTTTCTAGAAACATCAAACCTTTCTTGTTTCCTTTTGAGTGCTTCTTGAGGTAACAAGATCGGTCACGATCTGCTATGCATTAGACTCTACCACTAGAGTTGATGCAGAAACTTGTGGTTGCGAGGATGAGGCCGAAGCATTAGGATTGCCAAGGTTTTCACTACTCGGATCATGTTGATGTTTGATCTCCTGTGCTTTGAATCTCTCATTCCATAGAATATTCACTCGGTTTCTGCTCATTTCAAACACGTACTTAATACCATTAAAGCCTTCGACCAGTGTAGCATTTCGAGAATGAGACCATTCTCTCAATTAGTTATGCTTAGCAGTTAATGTTTTTGCAGATCATTGTATAGCCGAACGACGTTCTTTCAGCCTATTTATCTCAATTACCTGAGAGTTATCAGCTGCTCTCATCTGGTGTAGCGGAGTTGCTCTTTCTACATTTGCAGCCTTCAGTCGCTCATTTTCTTCTCTTAACTGCGCAATTTCAGAATCCTGTTTTCTAACAGTCTCCTTCAAAGAATTTGTCTCCAACTGTTGTTTCACAACTGTGTTATGATTTGAAGACATTAACTCTTAATGCTTGCTAATCTTGATTGCCGTAGCTTTCCACTGAGAGAACAGAATATTCACTTTCTCATCCTTTTCCATTACAGAGAACAAACGACTGCTTCATTTTGTATTTTGATGAGATGTAGATTGGGATTGTTGAGCTGAAGAAGTAGTAGGTTGTGGTTACACTAGAGTATCTTCAGCTGGAGGTGTTTCAGCTCCTCTGGTACTTGACGGTAGTGGTTCAGAAGCTGTAATGGGTTCCGTCATTACAGCTTCAGACTCTTTTGTTGTAACAGTAGGCTGGACTACGTAACTTGTTCACTAGCACAATCATTACCAACATTGTCACTGTCATCATCATTACCCTTTCCCTTTTTATGACCAAACTTATCTTCGATCATCCTTTTCAAAGTTGATTCCTCATTATCTGGTGCAATATATTGAACCTTTGCTAGAAAACCGAACAATCTACGAGGAGGTGTGCTTTCCTTGTAACATTTTGCTGCTACACCTCTAAAGATCTTCAACGAATGTTCCATTAAGATAAACCCGCTTCCTTGTTCATACAACACAAATACGAGTGCGGAATCCTCAGAAGAATGCAAACCAAAAGAATGTAAAAACACCGGATAACTAAAGATTAAATATCTTGATTAACTGAAGAGAACTAGTACTAACATATAAAATCAATGATCATACAGACTCATGCAACACTCTGTGCTCCTGTGTCTCTCTCTCTAGTATAGCTCTACTCTCTCTGGAAGGTCTAACTGGTTACAAGAAGTGCATGTCTGCTTATATTTTGTCCACACTATGCAACAATACGAAGTAAAAAAAATTAATAAAAAATAAAAAATTGCTCGTCGTACGAAACACCAAAATACACGAAGGATATTCTCCAATGATACTCATACGAATGATCTGGCTCGTACGAAGCATTATCTTGTTCGTACGAATCAAGCTGGATGCTTGATTCAATGATCTCATTCGTACGAACGGTATGTGGCTCGTACGAGCAACATCTTGCTCGTACGAAGTATGTCCACTCGCACAACATGTTTTCCTTGCAGAATGTTCCACAGACATGATGTACACAAGACTCAACAATATGCACACATGCAACTATTTAACACATACAAACTAAAAGTTGTACTAAACAAAGATAGGGGGATATCTTTATTTGGTCGACACGACAAAACTATACAGACACTGTACACGAAGAGCGTATAATTACGGACGTAACTAAGAACAAGCGACATGTTCGAAAGTGTATCAACAAACTCCCCCTTGGCTGTTGCTTGGTCTTCGGTCTTCTGCTGTGGTCTTCATACTGAATGGCCTGGAGAATAAACAAACTCCCCCTGAAGATATGCTATCCATCGTTGATAGAACATTAGGTATTCAAAAACTTTCTAGAAACATCAAACCTTTCTTGTTTCCTCTTGTGTGCTGCTTGAGGTAACTGGATCGGTCACGATCTGCTGTTCATTACACTCTACCACTAGAGTTAATGTAGAAACTTTTGGTTGCGATGATGAGGCTGAAGCATCAGGATTGCCAAGGTTTTCACTACTCGGATCATGTTGATGTTTGATCTCCTTTGCTTTGCATCTCTCATTCCACAAAATATTCACTCGGTTTCTGCTCATTTCAAACACGTACTTAATACCATTAAAGCCTTCGACCAGTGTAGCGTTTCGAGAATGATACCATCCTCTCAATTCGTTATGCTTAGCAGTTAAAGTTTCCGCAGATCGTTGTATAGCCGCACTACGTTCTTTAATCCTATTTATCTCAATTCCCTAAGAGGTATCAGCTGCTCTCATCTGTTGTAGCTGAGTTGTCTTTCTGCATTTGCAGCCTTCAGTCGCTCATTTTCTTTTCTTAACTGCGCAATTTCAGAATCCTGTTTTCTAACAGTCTCCTTCAAAGAATTTATCTCCAACTGTTGTTTCACAACTGTTTTACGATTTGAAGACATAAACTCTGAATGCTTGTTAATCTGGATTGCCGCAGCTTGCCACTGAGAGAACAGAAAATACACTTTCTTATCCTTTTTCCATTTTAGAGAACAAAGGACTACTTTGTTTTGTATTTTGATGAGATGTAGATTGGGATTGTTGAGCTAAAGAAGTAGTAGGTTGCGGTTGAACTGGAGTATCTTCAGTTAAAGGTGTTTCATCTGCTGTGGTATTTGATGGTAGTGGTTCAGAAGCTGTAATGGGTTTCATCATTACAACTTCAGACTCTTTTGTTGTAACAGTAGGCTAGACTTATGTAACTGGTTCACTAGCAGAATCATTAACAACATTGTCACTGTCATCATCACTACCCTTTCTCTTTATATGACCAAACTTATCTTAGATCATCCTTTTCAAAGTTGGTTCTTCATCATCCGAATCACTGTCATCATACCAACAAAGTCGTTATTTGCCATGTCATAACCACTCCGTCTTTTGCTCAAATACTGAATTAAAACATGTAGGAAGAACTTGTATTGGAGTGGCAACCATGCTTTGTTTAGTTGTCCCACGGGAAAATCTCCAACACATTTCATTCTAAGCAAACATCCAAGTTGACACTTCAACGACATTGAGAATGGAGCTTCAGGATCATCACCAAACTGTAATACTGAGTTAATGGTTTCAACAGTAACATCTACGTTCAAGTCATTTACTATTCCGCGGATAAGTTCTTGTCCATTCAATTCAACAACTTTAGCGGAATCCCAAAATTCCTTGATCTATGTCTTGTATACTGTAGTCTTGTGCGTGATAACATAATGTATCCTTGAGTCGCGCAAAAAGTTCATTATACCATTGTACTCAGCAAATTAGTCTTCCGGATCCAAGTAGGCCACAATGTTGTGTCTAGGTTCCGACATAATTTCCTCTTCTGACTTGTCAGTTCTCTTTGTTGCGGGTTTTCTTTTATGTTCCTTTTGTTCCATTCTGTACACATATAACAACTAGGATAAGAACACAAATTTATTAGGGAATATACGCAAAAAGTTTTATTCCAAACCTCTTGCATGTATATATTCCTTGAACAAAGAACTACTGACCCATACGAATAACAACTCAATTTACGAACTTTTGATTTAAAACAAACAACCGTTTCATTTGTACGAATAGCAGACTTGTAAGAATTGAAGTGTCATTCATGCGAATGGTGTTTCATTCATACGAATCTAGTTCATACAAACAACCTTCAAGAGAAGTTACTTGTTTTTCGGTTAAAATGATTCTTCGGTTATATTTTGTTGTTCAAGTCAGTCAAAGTTACATGGCCAGATAATGTTTAAGTTGTTCAACTTCAAAGTATGCCAAACATTTTAAGTATACCTTAAAGAAATCAAAAACAACTTGAAGGAAGGTGTAAATATGACGTGAGCAAGGTGAAAGTAAAGTTCTACCAAAGAACTTCATCACCTTATATACCATATCAAAATACTCGTGCGAATAAACTTAGCTCAGTACGAAGAACTGACTTGTACAAAAACCCAATGGTCATTCGTACGAAGCATAATGGTTCGTACGAATGATCTCTATTTTGTACGAGTCCAGGTTTTTCACAAACCGGTCTTTCAGTTCTTCTAGAATCTTAGGTTTTTTGCGGGCCTGTGTAAAAACTTTGCACATATCACACTAATCACAAAGTTAACTTAGGAAAAGTTCTTGTTAAAAATAGATTTTATTCTTTGAGATGAGTTTACCCGTTGTAAGAAAGTACCTTTTATGAAGTTGTGATATCAAAACGAATGGTTTTTAGGGTGTATCTTGGTAGAAAACCTTTTGAGTTTCAACTTCGGCTAATTTTAAAAAGGAACTTAATTTAACAAGAAACTAACTAAACTAAAGCAACTACTAAACCATAAACTATATATTTACGAGACAATCTTTTTCAGAGTTTCAAGGTAAGAGAATCATACCAGATTTTTATCTTGTCAAAAACAAGTTTTGTTAAAACATCAAATTAAATAAATAAGCATTCTAATATGATTATCGGTATTGTTGTCCACGTAAGCTCAACTAATCAGATGTAATCATGATTAGGAGATATGATTAATGTATGATTTACACTTACTAGCCGGTGTTCAACCTCTTCACGACACATTCCCGTATCAAGATATGCACGAGAGAAAATCATACCGGTGAGTATACTTCTTATCATCTGTTTGATGTATATGATGTGAGATACTCACTTATTTTGATTGAAAACAAGCCCTATGTGATTAAATCACTTATTGATGAGGAACTTGATTTTCAGATGCATGCAGGGCACATGAGTAAGTCCGTGAACAGGTTAGTGCCATCGTAATGACAAAGAGACGAACTTAGCTCCCGCATAAAGTTGTGATATTTCATCACTTTTTTTTGGGTGGATGTGATATGTTTATCAGTTATTGATGGTCGTATGCAGTATTTACACGTTTGTATGGTATCACTGAAGTTCTAGACTTGCGTCATCGTTTATTTTTCAGTAAAAGATTCAACCATGATACCCAGATGATAAGTCAACATAAAGACCGCATATCTCAAAACATCGGCACATTGTCAAATGAAATTTCGGTACCAAGACCATATGCCAATGAATGGTTCCCACCTGGCTTACAGTCCGTTATCTTTATATCAACCTGTACATTTTAATCTGATTGTGAGCCTACCGATACATCATTAGTAAAGCTACTTATAAATTTTCGTTCATTGTTTTTGACTATTTATGAGAAATCACTGAGAGCTGCTTTTGACACTCCTAGACACTTGTCTTGTCCTCATGCTCCTTCCACAACAATAAATAGAGGCCTTCATGCCTCTCATTCCTTGCTCAGCATCTTTTCTTCCTCTCTACCTCTATTGGAAAACTCCTTTTATCCAAGAAACTCATATTTGATTTTTGGTTTTTCTATTGTTAATTTGTATTTTTCTGAATTTTTCTCCCTCTTAAATAAAGAAGGTAATAAAAACTTAACTAAATAAAAGACATATTTTTGTATTGTTGTATTTTCTAATGTTTTTGTATTTTCTTTAAATATTCTCCCCCTATAATATAAAACTAAGAGAAAAATAGAAAATCTTTTTGTAAGTTTTAGATTATAAGAAAATATGTACGAAAAAAGATTAGCCAAGGATGAATTACTCGGGTTTCACCATGATGCCATTAACCAAAAGTAGATAATCAAAACGAGAATTACTCAGGTCGGCACGTTGGTGATCGGTGTGGATTTTAACAACATTGATAAGTTTCTTTTCATGACAATCTCGTATGAAATGATATTTAATCTCAATGTGTTTAGTTTTTGAGTGTTGTACATGATTACGAGTGATCTAAAGCAGCTTAGTTATCAACATAAATAGGAGTAGTTAGAAATTCAAAACCGTAGTCGCGCATTTGCTGTTGGATCCATAGAACCTGAGAGCAGCAACTAGAAGCCAAAATATATTCAGCCTCACAGGTTGACGTAGCTACACAAGTCTACTTCTTGCACTGCAACGTGACTAGGCAATTTCCCAAGAACTGACATCCTGCTGATGTTGATTTTGCATCGATCTTGCAGCCGCCATGATCAAAATCACTGAATGCTATCAAATCAAAGTTATCATCCTTAGGGTACCATAGACCAGTGTCTGGGCGACCCTTCAAAAATGAAGATCCGTTTCATAGCCATGAAATGAGAGACCTTCAGACTGGACTGGTAGCGAGCCAGAAGACATGTTGGGTATATTATATCGGGTCTTGAAGCAGTAAGATACATGAGAGATCCGATCATAACACGATAAAGAGATGGTTCTACATGTACCCATTCCGTCAGGAGTAATCCCATGATTTTGAGCTAATGGAGTTCCCAAAGGCTTTGAGTCTTCCATCTGAAATCGTTTAAGAATATCCCTGACGTACTTGGTTTGATGGATGAAAATCCCTTCCTTAGATTGTTGAACCTGTAAACCTAAAAAGAAAGTCATTTCTCCCATAGCGCTCATCTCGAACTTCTCTCGCATCACCTGCTCAAATTCTTTGCACATCTTCTAATCTGTGGAGCCAAAAATAATATCATCAACATACACCTGTACCAGCAATAAGTCCTCATTCTGTTCCATGATGAAGAAAGTACAGTCGATCAATCCACATCAAAAACCATTCTTTAGAAGATAGGAAGACAACATTTCATACCAAGCCTTCGGAGCTTGATGAAGACCATATAGCGCCTTGTTGAGAAGCCAAACCTTGTCAGGATGCATTGGATCATCAAAACCATTCGGTTGCTCAACATATACTTCTTCTTCCACCACACCATGAAGAAATGCACTTTTCACATTTATTTGATAAACAGTAAACTTCTTGTAGGACGCATTAGCCAAGAAAATTCTTATGGCCTCAAGACGAGCTACTGGTGCATAAACTTTATTGTAATCAATGCCTTCGACCTGACTAAAGCACTGAACGATTAATCTTGCTTTGTTTCTTACAACAAAAACCTTAGTCATCCTTCTTGCATTTGTAAACCCATCGTGTTCCAATCTTCTTTTATTTGTCAGGCCTGTCAACCAATTTCCACACGTCTAACTTCTGAAACTGCTGAAGTTGTTCCTGCATAGCCTCAACCCATGAGTCTTCTTTTATAGCCTCCTTCACAGATTTTGTTTCAACTTGGAAAATATAGCAGGCAAAAGCCCAATCATTCTGTTCCCCAGATTCCCTAATAACCGAATACAAACCAGCATTCTGATTATTCCTGCGCTGATTACGTGTCTCCACACCACTATGGACATCTCCGATAATATTCAGCTGAGGATGGGTATTATGAATTCGAGTTTCAGGAACATCAGGAACTCGAGAGTTTATACCCAAATTGTTGATATTCAGATCAACAGCCAATTCGTTTGCTGGATTTGATGATGAAGTAGACATATGACATTTAGTTGTCCCTAGATTCTGAATATTTGTCGTGACATCCGAAATTCCACGGAGCAGAAGTAGCTTTATTTGCATCATGTAACACCTCATCTTCTGACGAAACATTATAATCAGCAGCATCTTCGAATTCCTCATTTTGAACAAGATTGTGAACCAAAGTAGACACTTGAGGGTTAACAATAATTGGTCGAACTAATGATGACTCAATTGTAGTATCACTTTCAAGTAACATTTGAGCCGCATCATCAAAAGTTGGCAGATTAAAGGAGTTAAACAGTCCATCGTAGTCAAACATCCAAGGAGCACCCGGAGCTCTTACTGATTCAGTGTATCTTTGAACTTTGACTTCACCCCATTCTTCAATCTTCTTTGTTTTCAAATTCCACACTCTAAAATTAGGAGTACCATATCAAAGAAAGAAACCTTCGGTAGCTTTCGGACCAAATTCACCATGTGGATCAATCATAGTGCATGGAGCTCCAAAAGGTTCTAAGAAAGAAACATCCGATTTCCTTTTTTGTAACAACTCAAAACATGTCTTCCCGTGCCTCTTCACCATAAGAACTCTATTCATCGTATAACATGCAGTAGCCACAGCTTCTCCCCAAAATTGAACAGGAAGTTCGGATTCTACTAACATAGTTCTTGTTGTTCAATCAGTGTTCTAATTTTCCTCTCAGCGACACCATTTTGTTGTGGAGTGTCTGGAGAACTGTATTCATGCAGAATGCCTTTAGAAGAATAGAACTAATCCATAACTTGATTTTTGAATTCGGTACCATTATCGCTTCTGATTCTCCTTATCTTAAAATTGTACAAATTTTTAAGCAGATTAGGAGATTCTTGAGTATTTCAGAACTTCACTCTTGTGTGCCAGCATATTCACCAATGAAAATCTTGAGTAGTCATCAGTAACTACTAAACAGTAAGAATCACCAAAGGTAATCTTGCGTTTCATAGGTCCAAAGAGGTCCATATGAAGATGTTCCAGAGGCATATTCACTGTGTTGATCTTCTTCACAGGATGAGATTTTATTGCTTGCTTTCCCTTTTGGCATGATACACAGATGTCTTGTAGATGAAATTTTTTCATTGGTAGGTCGTTCACAAGATTGTTTTTCACCAAATAGTTCATTTTCCTCAAGTGAATGTGTCCCATTCGTCTGTGCCAAGAGATTGATTCCTTTTCGGTGGCTTTTGAGACAAAACATGTGACTTGTGAAGACGTGGTAATAGCTTGGCTCATGTCAAGAATATACAAGTCGTTAATTCTTGTAGCCGACAGGAGGATCCATTCCTTGGGAATCTTGAAACCAGATTTCAGGTCATAACATCTGGTATCATCAAAATGAAATGTGAACATCTTGTCGCAGATTTGAGAAACACTAAGAAGATTGTGATCAATTTGTCGAACATAATTGACTTATTAAAACTCACAACATCATTGGAGACCATTCCTTCTCTAGTGATGTATCCACCTTTGTCACCCGCTAAAGCAACATAGCCACCCCTAATTGTTTTCACATCATAAAAGAGCCGTAAGTCGCTTGTCATGTGCCTCGATGCTCTATTGTCAACAATACAATGATTATTCACAGTTCCTCCTGGAACACCCTACACATTTCAAAAACAGATTAGTTTGAGACGGGGACCCAAGCCTTAGTGGTCTTGGGTCGACCCTTATCATCAACAAATGTGATTTCTATTTCTTGATGATTTGCAAATTGTGTGCCTCCTCTTGAACCATCACCGGTCTTAGGTTTTCAAGATTTTTGAAATTTACCAGAATGTCTATTATTTAAAGTTTTAATAATTTCTGGTTTTATTAAATTTGAAGATCTTGGATTCCTTTCTAATGAATCCGGTTTAAAAGCCTTTTTAATTACTTTTACTTGTTTACGTCTTTGTTTTTCTTGTTCTTTAATAATTCGTTTCTCTTGTTTTGGAGAAAAAGATCGACGTTGGCAAGTTGGTTCATGAGGGGCTTTCTCAACAAATCTCGGCTTTGCTGGGTTTGTACAATTCTTGATAATGTGGCCAAACTCTCCACATTTGAAACATGTTCTCCTTTCAATAAATTTAGGAGATCGTGTTCTATGGCTTGATGTTGAAGTTGTGGGTCTTGAGGTACTGGGTTGATTTTCATCACACCTATTTGTATGTTTGGTGAAATTGTTTTCACTATTTAGTTTTAAAATCTTGACGTTGTTTACAAAATCTACATTATACATGTGTTCAAAAGTCTCAACTTTATCAGTACCTGTAGACCTCACAAACTTAACATTCTTAAGCTTCTTCTTGTATCGAGTGCCTTTTGTCTCAACCTTTGGTTGTGATGCTTTAGTCTTTTCAACTCGCTTTTCTTGGTATTTTACTCTTGAATTTAATAATGGTTGTGACTTAATCGTGGTTTTCTTCTTAAAAAATTTGGTTGTTGATTTTTCAAAAACTTGATCAATGGAGGTTAGATTTAGTTTTTTGATTGGAAAATCTTTGTTAGAATAGATTTTCTTGTCTCCAACCAAAGTATACACCACATTATCATTTTCATCTATGGACACTTTTGTCTTGACATATTTCTTAGGATCATTTTCTTTATTTTCGACAGTTTTTGCACTTGAAGTAGCAGACATTTCTGTTCCCTTTTCTTCATCAAGAGATAGATCCTAGTCAATTTTCTCTAACTCATCATCTGATGAATCATCCTCCTCTGTTGTAGAGGGGTTCTGATTAACAACTAATGATGAGTTCTCGGACTTTCTTGATTCAACCGAGAAATTGTCTAGCTTGAACCCTAAAACTTCTGCAAATTATTCAGGATTAAGAGGTACGGAGAGTTCAAAGCGTGGCATTTCCTCTTCATCAGGCAATTTGGTATAGTTGTGTTACATTGGGGGTGGACACGTCTTATACCCAATGCATTTAACATCTGCTTTTAGTTTTTGAACATCAATGATATGATCAAGCACATATTGGGAGTTAGAATAACTGTCCAATTTTAGCTGGATCGCATCATGTTCGCATTTTGTGATGGTTAACTCTTTCTTTGTTTCTTCTAGGAGATTAATGTAGTTATTGATTGCTATCTATTTATTCAAAACTGTCTTTATCAATTCAGAAACGCTTTCTTAAGGTTATTAATAACAGATTTGAATTCTTTTTCGTTTCGAGTTAAAGCCAAGTTCGCCTCTTTGCATTTTGATAGTTCAACAACTAAGTTTTGATTATGACTGTTAATTGTTTCAAATTTATTTTTAATTCAGCACAGTCATTGCAAACTTTAGGAGAGTTGGAATTTACCTGACTTGTCGAACTAGCAACATTCACCATGAAGGGAGTATGATGAGGGAAGGTTGCACTATTTGTAAAGAATTATTCTGTTTCCTTTGATGCAGCTTCAGCTTTCTTCATCAAACCTACATTTTCACTCTTCATCTTCTCAGCTTCTTTCAGCAACTTTCTGACCTCCGCATCACTTCCCTCTCTGATATCTGAATCAGATCCATAACCACCTGAACTTGAGCATTCTTCATCAGAACTACCAGTATACCCTGAAGCATCATCATCATCTGAACTATCAATGCTGTGAACATGTTTGATTTGACTGATCATGTTGGCATAACATGTAGTTCTTCCGTTATTCTCAGTTCCCAACTATACTGACCAATCGCATCCTTCGTCAGATGGAACTACCAAAGCTCTGTGTGTTGTTTGAAGGTCCAGATTGATTGGTGTTGTTTGGGTTACCAATAGCTACTATTCTCCTATCGTTGTTAACTTGAGCTGTGTTGGAAGGTTGTGATTGATTTCGGAAGGGGTTGTGATTTCCTTGTTTGCTGGGTCTCGTGCACTCACGTTTGAAGTGACCTCTTTCACCGCAGTTGAAATCCTTCTTGCTCTCCAAATTGGTTCTTCCCGTTATGCTCATGTAATCCTTGGCTCTTCTAACTGCACTAGCAAACGCCTACTTGATATCCATTAGCTCCACCTCATCTCTGTCTATTTGTTGGTAGTCTTCATTAGTCAAATTGATGTTTCCTATTTGACCGGCGACTAATCCACAATAAGTACTAATCATGGGGTTTAGAAGTTCCCTATTTTCTTGAGCAACTTCAACACTAACCTTGGAAAGATGTGATGTGTCAAGTCTGCCTGTGTTGGGGTATGCGGCTTAAAAGTTGTTTCCATAGAATGCTTGTTGAGGAGCTTGCTGTGGAACTTGAGGTACTATATCTCGTGGTTGTGGTAGAAAGGCTTTCGGATCAAATACTTGTCCATAAGCTTGAGTACATAAGCTTGCAGACTGATTTTGTTGAACATGTTGTGGTAGAAAGGGATTCATGTTTGACACAAACGCAGTTTAAAGCTTTGGTTGTTGGCTTGCACTAATACCTATATTAATTAACACCTTTGAAGTACATCTTAGGGTTTTGTGGAACAGTAATTCTTTGTGCTTTTCGAAGTTCTTCTTCATTTTTGTTCTCAAATTTCTGTACAAATTCATAAATACTGATTGAGTCCAAAACACCTGTATGTTTTAATAAGTCAATAAATTGACCCCATTTTTGTCACACCCTGGTCGTAGTGGAAGCGCACGTATGTGACTACTAGGTAATCATTGCATCCAATTTAGTAAATAGTATTAAATAACAACGATGTCATGCCATTACTAAGTTTCATTACACATTTACGACTTTCAAAAGAGAAACCACATTGTTATCTGTCTCAGGTTACCTCTTACAAACATAGTTTAAAAACACATTGTTCTAAAATAGACATTGTTTTCATCAAAAATTCATATTGAGGCTTTGACCTTTATTTACCCATATTAAGTTGGGATATAAAAGGCAAACCCTCCAAAAGGTAGTGCATCGTTGTCTGGACAAATCCCATACCCGGATCCCATCACCAGCTCAAGTCTTGTGTCCTGAAATACACGTAATTTTAAAAAAAAGTCAACATAAAGTTGGCGAGTGCATGTAGTTTAATGTTTTCGTATCAAAATGTCATCCTTGAAAACCTATATTGAAATCCAAGTATGTTATAAGCATCAATGATTTATTTAAGGACCTATCATTGTGTCGCGAGCACCCTGACATACTTATGCCATAAGTAAGTAAAAAAACCAATACCACTTTGACATCATTGGGATCACAAAAGCACTCAGAAGGGTATACCAACTAGGAGTCCCGTGGGTCTCAAACTCAATAGATCTACTTCTTTTGCACCTTGCTCACTAAGTGATTAATGGTTACTATTGTTATCATCCTACTTACGCACAATGATCTGTTATCTGCTAACCCATTGCTAACATACTGTTTTGACATGACATGTATTTCCCCTCGATATTTAAAAAAAAACTTTAAAAAATTGAAAGGAGGGACATGAACTCACAATTTTTGCGTTCCGTTAAGTTGTACTACTTATCGATCGTGTCCGCAACGTATGTAGGTCTCAATGGACCTTGTACTCGTTCATCTTGAATTCTTGTTATGTATCTTTTCATTATGATAGAACCTTAAAATGTTATCATAGTGTTGGTAGTTTGTTTGTTCGATTAATATTGTTATATATATTTATTAAAAATATATATATAATATATATATATATGCATATATATATTTGTATATGCATATATATATATATATATATGTATATACATATATATATATATATATGTATATACATATATATATATATATGTATATACATATATATATATATGTAAATCATGTGTGAATTGGGCCTTGCCCTTCACATGTAATTGGGCCTAGCCCATGTCATCTATGCCTTTGGGCCTAGCCCATGTTTTCTTGTCATTGGGCCTAGCCCATGTAATTTATGTCTTTGGGCCTAGCCCATGTTTTCTTGTCATTGGGCCTAGCCCATGTATTTTATGTCTTTGGACCTAGCCCATTTTTTTATGTCTTTGAGCCTAGCCCATGTATTTATGTCATTGGGCCTAGCCCATGTTTTTGTATTTTTGGGCCTGGCCCTTGTAATTTATATCTTTGGGTCTAGACCATATTTTTATATGTTTTGGGCTTTTAATAGTTTTGGGCCACATCCATAAATATTATGGGATTTGGGCCTAGCATATGATCTTTACAATGTGGGCCTAGCCCAAATTTATTTATAAAAATCCATTTCTTTATCAGTATTATACATAAAATTTTCTAGCTTTTTATATATTTAACTTTCCGGATTTTGATTTCGATAACATATATATATATATATATATACGTGTTAAACATCTAAATATATATTTAGACTCGTCGTTGGCATCGGTTATTACATGTTTGTTTTCGTCGAGAATCGCGCGTTGGTCGTCGACGCGACGGTGTAATCTTGAATGTCCGCCTATTGTTCGCATTGTTTCGATTGTCCGATTTATTATTTTGACGCTTTTCAAGAATATATTTATTATGTTACCAATACTTAGTGTATTGCTCAAGTGTTTGTATTTTGTATATGGTGGGTTATATTTATTGTGAATACCCTAAGTTTCTAATGTATACACATACAATACATACATGTATACATATAAAGTTATTGGTAACAAATACTTGTATTATTTTCCAAGTAGAAATATATATTTGTAAAAAGCATTTATATTTTACTTATAAATATATATTTATAACTTTTTTAAACACTTGGCTATTTAGGGATAACCCTTATCATTAGAGCCTACTTAATGATGATTTAAGTTACTAATCATGTTTAGTCCCACTAATCATGTCTTAATCACGACTAGATTTTTAGAAAATTTTGCCATAGTTTCCCCTAAACAATGGAGTTTTCCACGTTTTAAAAACGTATTTAAAACCTATTTAACCTCATAATCATCATCAACAATCCATCAATGTTTATTTTCCAAAATCAAACTATCATCATCCATGACCTTTTATGGTTTAAAATCCGAGTAAATCAAGTGGGTTTTTAATATTTGTTAATCATTTGAAAACACTATTTTAGCATGTTGTTTAATCAAGTTCATGCATTTAACCCCTTGATTACTACACATTTTTAAGGTGATCACAACTTAAATATAAGTGTTTACTTCTCATAAAATCATTCATATGCATAAAAATTATCTTTAAGTTGTAGTATTTTTCATGGATCATGTAACTGATGATCTTGTTTAGATTTAAACCTTAAGTTGTTTAAATCTTCATTTTTATACTAAATCATACAAGATCATACCACTTTTATATCATATTTTCAACATAAACAACTTCAACATCGTAACTAACAATCTTATAAACATATAATCAACACAAAAGAAACAACATTTATTGTTATTATTATGTTGTGTGTTAGGGTTTTGATATATCTTTTCTTGATTTTCAAGATGATCAACTTGTACACTAATAATCTAATCATAAAAATGAGCTACATTATGGACGAGTTTAGCTTACAATGAGTGCACAAGTTCCTTGATGATTTAGAAGAATATGAAGCTCCTTAAGAAACCCTAATGATCTCCATCCTTGCTAGCTTCTTTAAGGGACTTGTTTAAGCTTCAAAGTGTATAAAAAGTGATGGATTATAGTGGCTAAATGGTGGTGTATGGAGGAGGTGGTGGAGCCGTGAGGTAGGTAGAAAGAAGAAGGGAAAATGTTCAAATTGAAGAAGAAAATGATGAGTTTTTAGATCATGATCTCACATATAAATCCATCATTTATCAAATCCATCAACACTTAAACACCATACCTCTTAAGACTTGATTTTCAACAAAATCAAGTGGGCATGGGGCCCACTTATGACCGTCAAAATAAGGGGGGGTAAGTGTAACTTTGATATTTATCACATGGTAAAATATAAGATATTTTGGTAAATATGTTATGTACAGTGATTAGAGTTATTTTTCTAGCCTCTTAAGCATAAGACTTGAGTTTGGGGTATATTTACATGGTATTTAATCCACATGATTCCCCAATATAAGTTTCGGATGACGGATACGTCGCTAGATCGCTCATCGTCGTAATAATCGCAAATAAACATAACTATTTATTTAGTACCGGAAGCCATTGTTTTCGACTACCACAGTTAATATGGTGTCTAATTAGTGCATTTCCGATCCAAAAATATGCATGACTAGTTCGCTAGACGAATATACGATGAGTTAGGATGGCCGAAATGTCTTTCGTTCGATCGATATCGGCACTTTTGTGTTCCGCCAACGAACTTCTCCGAAAGTTGTGTTTCCTTGACCTCATGTTAGTTAAATGGATTCTGTGTCCCAAATAATGCTTCACTAGTTCACTAGACACCCAGATGAAGCTATCGGCTACTAAAATATTATTCGTTTCGACAATCGGCCGCTTTCCGGTCGAGTTGTGCAGTGCTTGACGAATGACCGAAAACGATGTGTTTTGTGCATTCCTATTATTCTTACATTATTTTATGATGTTTAACATTGTTTTATCCATATCTTTACATCCGGAATCCTCCAAATTAGTCTTGCGGAAAAATCGACATTTGTCGCCTTTTTTTGTCGAAACGGACAATTTTGCAATTTAGGCGTTATACCGGAAAGTTATGTATTATTGTAATAGTTGTTTTCAAAATGTGCTTTCATTTGTATATGGACTCAGGTATGGCATTAATATGCCGTTAATTCTTGTCCTGATTGGTTTTAGTGGGTTTACCGACACGGTTAGTGTCAGCGCATTTAGTGCGTCCAACACTTTCTACCAACATTTTATGGCATTGTTTTGGTTTGTTAAGCATCGTAACGGAAACCAGTATATTTTATGATTAGATTTACTTTTCCTAATGATGTACGACTCAGTTGTGTAATCAAATTACGATATTATTCATAAGATTATAATATAAAATTAGTGATTAAATTGTACGGAATTACCGGTTATTTGCCATTTGTCACATACTCCCCATGTTAAAAAGAATTTCGTCCTGAAATTCATCTTGGGCATCCACTGGAGGAGTCTTCTTGAACAGGTGGGGGTATTTTTATTTGATTTAATCTTCATGCTCCAACGTATACTCGGGACCGTGACGCGAATTCCAGCGAACCTTCACTAGTTTGATTTGGCTTCTTCTTGTCTTTTGGAACTTCCAGTCCATGACTTCAACTAGTTTTTCGGTGAATTGTAATTTTCCATCAACATGAATCTCATCTGCTGTAATGATAACGGGGTCATTAGTCGGACTTTTCTTCAGATTGGACACATGAAATGTGTCATGCACGTTATTGAGTTCCTCTGGCAATTTTAACTTGTAGGCCACTGTACCAATCTTTGCCAGAATTTCGAATGGTCCGATATATCTCGGGTTGAGCTTTCCACGTTTCCCGAATCTAGCTACGCCTTTCCAAGGTGAGACCTTTCACAATACTTTGTCTCCAACCTTGAAGGATAATGGTTTGTGTCTCCGATCCACATAGCTCTTTTGTCTATCTCGAGCCGTTTTGATACGCTCACGGATCTTGAATATCTTGTATGTGGTCTCTTGTACTAGTTCGGGACCAATGAGTTGTCTATCACCGAATTCCGCCCAACATAATGGCGATCGGCACTTTCGTCCATATAGTGCTTCGAATGGTGCGGCCTTGATACTGGTGTGATAACTGTTATTGTAGGAAAACTCTATCAACGGTAAATGAGTATCCTTGTTTCCACCCAAATCCATCACACAGGCCCGAAGCATGTCTTCTAAGGTTTGGATGGTTCGCTAGCTTTGACCATCGGTCTGTGGGTGAAAAGTTGTGCTTAAATCCAAGCGAGAACCAAATGAATTTTGAAATGATTTGTAGATCCGTGACACAAAGCGACCATCTCTATCAGAGATTATCGAGATTGGCACACCATGTTGTGCCACAATTTCCTTCAGGTACAGTTCAGCTAGCTTTTTTGTGCTGTCTTTCTCGCGGATGGGTAAAAAGTGAACTGATTTGGTTAACCGATCAATGATAACCCAGATCATATCATGACCTCGAGAGGTCCGAGGTAATTTTGTAATGAAATCCATTGATATCTGTTCCCACATCCAAACCGGGATCTCAGGTTGTTGTAATAATCAAGATGGGTTTTGGTATTTGGCCTTGACCTTTGCACAAGTTAGGCATTTCCCAACATAGGTCGCAATATCTCCCATGAGATTAGGCCACCAATAATATTCTCTCACATCTTGGTACATTTTGTCTGAACCTGGGTCTATCGAGTACTTGGACTTGTGTGCTTCATCCAGCACCAAGTCTCGCAAGTCACCATAATAGGGAATCCAGATCCTCCCCATGAAATATAGAGTTCCATCCTTGTTCGGTTCCAATTGTTTTTCCATTCCCTTTAATGATTATGCTGGAATGTTTTCTGGTTTCAATGCTTCTTGATGTGCTTCACGCACTCGAGTAGTGAAGTTTGTCTGGATCATCATTTCTAAAGCTCGCACCCGTAGTGTTTTGAATCGTTCTTTTCTACTCAAAGCATCTGCTACAATATTTGCTTTGCCTGGGTGATACTTGATCTCACAGTCATAATCATTCAACAGTTCCACCCAACGTCGTTGGCGCATATTCAGTTACTTTTGGTTGAATATATGTTGAAGACTTTTATGGTCTGTGAATATGGTACACTTAGTGCCATATAGATAATGACGCCAGATCTTCAAGGCAAATAACACGGCACCTAGCTCCAGGTCATGTGTGGTATAATTTCTTTCATGAACTTTCAACTAACATGACACGTACGCGATGACTTTTTCTTGTTGCATTAACACGCAACCAAAGCCTTGATGCAATGCATCACAGTACACCACAAAGTCATCGGTACCGTTCGGGAGTGATAGTATCGGTGCTTTACATAGCTTCTCTTTCAATACTTGGAATGCCGATTCTTGCTTCTCTCCCCAATCAAACTTTCTACCCTTCTGGGTAAGCGAGGTTAGCGGTTGAGCAACCTTGGAGAAGTTCTCAATAAATCTCCTGTAATATCCCGCTAATCCTAGGAATTGTCGTATTTTTGTGGGGGTTCTTGGCGTGGTCCAGTTCTTTATAGCCTCGATCTTGGAAGGGTCAACATGTATTCCATTCTCGTTCACCACATGGCCGAGAAATTGTACCTCGCGAATCCAAAATTCGCATTTTGGAACTTGGCATATAGTTGCTCCTTTCTCAGCAATTCCAAAATGGTTCTCAGGTGTTTTTCTTGATCTTTCTTGGTGAGTGAGTATATCAGTATGTCATCTATGAAAACGATCACGAACTTGTCAAGGTATGGCTTACATACTTGGTTCATCAAATCCATGAATACTGCAGGGGCGTTTGTATGGCCAAAGGGTATAACAAGAACTCGTAATGACCGTAACGTGTCCGAAACGTTGTCTTAGAATGCTTTCCACTTGGATTCTCAACTGAGGATACCCGGATCTTAAATCAATCTTCGAGTAAAAACTCAACCCTTGCAACTGATCGAATAGATCATCGATTCTTGGTAATGGGTACCGGTTCTTGATAGTTAACTTGTTTAACTCTCGGTAGTCGATGCACATGCAAAAGGTTTCGTCCTTCTTTTTCACAAATGGCACCGGAGCTCCCCAAGGAGAGAAACTCGGCCTTATGAAACCTTTGTCGAGTAACTCTTGCAACTGCGTATATAATGCCTGCATCTCCGAGGGCACTTGTCGATATGGAGCTTTTGCCACAGGCGCAACTACTAGCACAAAATCAATACGGAATTCGACTTGTCTCTGTGGAGGTAGCCCTGGCAAGTCGTCTGAAAGACCTCGGGATATTCCCTCACTACCTGTATGTCTTTAATTGTGTGCTCCTCGGCCTTCTTATCCACCACGTGGGCAAGAAAAGCGATGCATCCTTTCCTTAAACATTTTTGCGCTTTCATGCAGTTTATGATTCGTAGAGATATGTCATGCTTCTCACCGTGAATTATCAAGTGTTCTCCATCGGATAAGGGGATGCAAATGATTTTCTCATGACATATAACCTTGACACGATTATTGGATAGCCAATCCATCCCAATAACAACGTCAAAACTACCTAGTTGAACTAGTAATAGATCTATATCAAACTTCTGTTCACCCAATTCTAACGTACATTTCTTTATTATTTCTTTCGACTCTACTAATATCCCGTTAGCTAGCTCAATCGAGTAGGGAACATCTACGCGACGTTACCTCATGTATATCTCTAAACTCTTTACAAATAAAACTGAAATCTGCCCCGATATCAAAAAGAATAGATGCAAAGTGATCATTGATAGGGCACTTACCTGTGACCACGTTTGGATCCTGACGAGCATCCTTAGCTCCAATTACAAACGCTCTTCCTCGTGCTTGATTCGTTTTAGGATAGTCTTTCTTGAAATGTCCTTTATCTCCGCATCTAAAAAAACCTTGCCCTCCAGTATTGGTTCGGCACACATCGGTGTGATGACCAAATTTTCGACATTTTCCACACTTGGGGCCACGACATTCCCCATAGTGGTGGAAAGGACATTTGGGACATTTTGGTGCATCCCCAGTGTAAGACTTCTTAACCGCAGTGTTTGTGGTTGTGGTAACATATGCTTTGGTTTCCTTGACTTCTCTCGCGGCTTGTCTCTTGTTACTGTTGTGGTTACCATGAGATCCTTTATTGAATTGAGAAAATTTCCGTTTGTTGGAATCAGTGGTCTCCTCAGTAGATTCTTTCTTGTTTCCACCATACTTAGGAAACTTTCCCTAACGTACAGCCTCCTCAATCAGGCTGATGGCTAGCTTAATTGCTTCACTAATCTCTATGGGTTTCGAAGAGGTAACCAAACTTAGAATCTCTAGGCCAAGTCCCCAAATGTACCTCTTAATACGTTTAAATTTAGGCTCCAGTAGATATGGCACCACTCAGGATAAATCATGGAATCGTTGCGTATACAAAGCAATGTCTGAACCCATCATTTTTTGATTCCAAAATTATGTCTCCAACTTTTGAATTTCTG
The DNA here is from genome assembly GCA_947069175.1 of Scalesia atractyloides. Lineage (NCBI taxonomy): Eukaryota > Viridiplantae > Streptophyta > Magnoliopsida > Asterales > Asteraceae > Scalesia > Scalesia atractyloides. The sequence goes on along the minus strand of CAMTDV010000008.1, from coordinate 44,020,993 downwards.
ATATTGAACAATACTTATTCTTCATGATCTCCTTCAGTTCCTCACAGGTCAGGGCATATGCAGCATCATCGCCCTTGGTTTGGACCTGAGGGTTCCACCATGATAGTGCTCCATCCACAAAGAGTCCAGTAACATAGGTGACTCTTAGTTCAGCTGGGCACTTACTCATTCAGATGACTGAATCTGTCTTCTCAGTCCAACGTACGAAGGCTATAGCGCCTCCGGTACCATTGAAGTTCAGAGGTTTGCAGTCAAGAAACTGCTTATATGTGGAACCTGAAATCATTGGATACACCATTTAAGCATGAGTAAGTAGCATGAATAAGATGGATGAGATTATATTGCGTTTTTATGAGAAACCATGTATTACCAGTGGAAGGATTCACTCCTGTTGAATCTCCAGTACTGCCGCTATGCTCAGAGCGGTTAGCCTCGTATTGTGCAATGGCTTGAGATGTGCGTTCATTCAGCTACTCTTGTGTTGTTTGTAGGGTGTTATTGTTTGAACTTCTTCTGCGGGGCGGCATCGTCTTATACAATATGTCGCTAACAATTAATTGAATAATAATTTCATGTTACTATTACCATTTATTTATTATATATATATATATATTTAAATATATGCCATAGCACATCGGTACATGATAAAATAAATAAATAAATGAATATATGCAAACGCCATACGCACACCGTCGTAATCATACTCATAGCTCATCATATACATAGTCGCCATATCATAAGATATAAATCATAATACCACCACATCATGACATAATCAACCAAAACATAAGAGAAATACAATGTAACATAAAGAAAATACACTTTTATACAATGACAACTTGTTACAATTTGTTCATGAAGAGCCAAAAGGGACTTAGGGTAGACAACCCCAGTCAATACAAGTTTTTTACATTACAAAAGTACAATTTTCTTCCACATTGCTTCTTCACGTCAATAAGTTGACTTCCAAAAGCTGGGATATTCAAGGTTGAGTCTTCATGAGCTAAAACTACAAAAGTACAACTGATCCCCCAAAGATATTAACAAACATGCTACTTGGGTGGAGGGGGTGGTGGAAATGGTGATCAGGGAAACAAACTACGATGGTAGGCCATCTCCTCCTCGAGGCTAGAAATGCGCCTAGTAGAATTCGTCTGAAACTGCTCTATCTCCTGCACTCGTGCCGCCGATGGGCATGAGAGTGGTGGAATGGGCAGTAAAAAGGTGGGTCGGTGGTGATGATAGGGGTACGGGTGGTGGTGACGGTGGTGGGTATGATGGTGGGGGTGGTATCAGTGATGACGGTGGTGGGGGTGTCACTCTGGCAGTGGCGTGAGCAGTACACTGAGACTCTAACTCCCAAATCGTTCAGAAAATAAATGAGAGCTGTAGGTCATGTGAAGTCACTCTCTCCTCCACAGGTATCGGAGGGAAGTGTGAGGGATGATAAGGGTAAGAAGGGCTCATGCCCGGTGGAGGTGTCGGAGTAAACTTACCTGCTGGAGGTGGTGTGGGACGTGGGTCATAAATGGGGGTACTATATCAGAAAAGAAGGTCTTGCCATATGAGAGGGTCCGGCTGCACCTAGGTTGTACATAGGGTGGTACGTGGACCTCTCAGAGATATATGGTGGCGGCTTCTCTTGGGCACGTGGAGTGCCGCTCAGTGAGTAGTAACGGGCAGGTCCAGTATAGTGAGTGGGTCCAGGGGTCGGGACTCTGGCTGGGAATGAACTCGCGTGAGTGGTGAGGCCGCAGGAGGTGAATACATAGATGCATGTGTGTCTGGAGCGGCAGATGAGGCATCATTTGCCTCATGCTCACTCGGAGCAGCATCGGTGGATGACGAGATGCCAACAACTGGGATGTCAGGGGGTGGAATGTCGAGTATAGCGATATCATCAAAGACCTCGCCATCGCCAAGGCCGTCCTCCATGTGCTCAACATGGAACAAGGGTATATCGTCGTCATCGTAGTCTAGATCAATCACTGGAGGGACTACATCGAGAGGCGTAGCCAAATGTACGATAGCATGCTCGCCCCTCTGGATGGCGATACACGATAATGTCATGCGGGGGCTGAGGGGCGGCTAGCACATCGTCTGCCGGGGGTACATCTACCTCCATAGGGTCGATCAGGGCAAGTGGCTGAAAGTCCTTAAAGTCTCCGTGTTCGGCTCCATCCCCTAAAGGTAGGGCCTCAGCAGCGGGGTCATATCCATCGTTAGATACGTACTCCTCCGGGTCTTCTTCATAGCTCGATGATGAAGACATAGTCCTGGCAAATAATCCGTACAATGCATATATATATATATATGTTAGTAATTTATAATATATTTAATATTAATCACCAATTCTCATGCACGACTTGTTCTCTTTTGTTTCCATGTAATCTTACTGTTTTATGCCTATCCATTATTGACTAATCATGTATTGACTCTTCTCATTACTTATAGTTGAGCTCGTACGATAGATCCTTGTGCTTTAGTGACACAATGAAAACCTTTTTGTTATCTTGTTATAATTCCAAAACATTTCTGTCATGTTTTAAACTTTGTTTTCATGTGTGAGCCCTTGGTGATTGTAGACCAAACTTTTAATAAAAAGTTTTTCCCCGGTTCACTACAATCGGAGCTCTGATACCAACCTGTCACACCCCGGTCATAGCAGAAGCGCAAGTGTGTGACTATTAGGTAATCATTGCATCCAATTTAGTAAACATTATTAAATAACAACGATATCATGCCATTAATAAGTTTCATTATACATTTACAACTTTCAAAAGTGAAACCACATTGTTATATGTCTCAAGTTACCACTTACAAACTTAGTTTAAAAACACATTGTTCCAAAATTAACATTGTTTTCATCATAAATTCATATTGAGGCTTTGACCTCTATATACCCATACTAAGTTGGGATATAAAAGGCAAACCCTCCAAAAGGTAGTGCATCGTTGTCTGAACAAATCCCATACCTGGATCCCATCACCAGCTCAAGTCTTGTGTCCTGAAATACATGTAATTTTAAAAAAGTCAACATAAAGTTGCCGAGTTCATGTAGTTTAATGTTTTCGTATCAAAATGTCATCCTTGAAAACCTGTATTGAAATCCAAGTATATTATTAGCATCAATGATTTATTTAAGAACCTATCAGTGTGTCGTGAGCACCCTGACATACTTGTGCCATGAGTAAGTAACCAAACCGATGCTACTTTGACATCATTGGGATCACAAAAGCACTCCGAAGGGTATACCAACTAGGAGTGGAGCGGGTCTCAAACTCAATAGATCTACTTCTTTTGCACCTTGGTCGCTAAGTGATTAATGGTTACTATTGTTATCATCCTGCTTACACATAGTGATCTGTTATCTGCTAACCCATGGCTAACATACTGTTTTGACATGACATGTATTTCCCCTGGATAGTTTAAAAAAACAAAACTTGAAATAATTGAAAGGAGGGACATGAACTCACAATTTTTGCGTTCCGTTAAGTCGTACTACTTATCGATCGGTGTCCGCAATGTATGTAGGTCTCAATGGACCTTGTACTCGTTGTTCATCTTGAATTCTTGTTATGTATCTTTTCATTATGATAGAACAATTTTAAATCTTATCATAGTGTTGGTAGTTTGTTTGTTCGATTAATATATATATTTCTTAAAATATATATATATATTATTGTTTTCAAATCATGTGTGAATTGGGCCTTGCCCTTCACATGTCATTGGGCCAAGCCCATGTTTTCTTGTCATTAGACATAGCCCATGTATTTTATGTCATTGGGCCTAGCCCATGTTTTTCTATTTTTGGGCCTGGCCCTTGTAATTTATATCTTTGGTCTAGCCTATATTTTTATATGTTTTTGGACTTTTAATAGTTTTGGGTCTCATCCATAAACATTATGGGATTTGGGCCTAGAAATATGATCTTTACAATTTGGGCCTAGCCCAAATTTATTTATAAAAGTCCATTTCTTTATAAGTATTATACTTCAAATTTTATCTCTTTTTATATTTTTAACATTCCGGATTTTGATTTCGATAACATATATATATACATGTTGAACATCTAAAGATATATTTAGACTCATCGTCGGCGTCGGTTATTACATGTTTGTTTTCGTCGAGAATCGCCCGTTGGTCGTCGACGCGACGGGGTAATCTTGAATGTCCGCCAATTGTTCACATTGTTTCAATTGTCCGATTATTATTTCGACGCTTTTCAAGAATATATTTGTGACATCCAGGATTTTTAGGTATCTTAAACGCGCTACTTTATGGTTATTCACTCCTATGCTGATTTAATTCAGAGAATTAAATTACACGCTCGCATTAACTACGCTAACTTTGTGAATCTATAGGGTGAATTACGTGCTATGTGTTATTAGACGGGTTGTATCTGAATTACGTGCTATGTGTTATTAGACGTTTGTGAATCTATTGCGTCTCACTCCAAATACGTGATTTAATATTTTATAAACTCCGTGTCGCGAATAATATTTTAGTAACTTCTATCCAATAAGGCAGTTCTGAAAACACAAACTTGGGTAGCAAAAATTAAACCATCTTCAGCAGAAATGAAAACACCTATTCCAGCTAACTAGAAATCAAACAGGACGTCAAGATCAAAGTTGCACAGTTTGATATTCTAAACCCACCGAAGACCAAGCAGGCTTAGGTTTCTCTTTTTAAGTAATTTCTTATTCATGTGTGTAGGGGCTCCTGAGGTCAGTTATTTCAAAGTGAACTACGGACAGTGGAGCTTCCCGACACATGTGTGCGTTGTTATACAACGGTTGGTTGCAAGTTCTTCGGAACCCATTTGGTAACGTGGCAGTGCAAGAAACAGACCACGGTCGCCCTCTCTACATGTGAAGCTGAATACCTTTCAGCATCCAGCTGTTGTTCCTAGATACTCTAGATACAACAGCAGATGCCAGACTTCGGACTAATTTGTTGACACAACCATATATGTAGATAACATGGCGGCTATTGATATCACTAAAAATCCAGTTCAACACTCACACACTAAACACATTGAAATTCGACACCACTTTATCCGTGATTGTTACGAGAAAAAAATGGTTCCGATTGAGAAAATCTACGCTAATGACCAAAAAGCAGATTTTTACACCAAAGCTTTTGATAGATCAGGATTTAAAAATCTTTTGAAATTAAATGGTTTAAGAAATCTGACATCAGGGAATGAAAATGAGGTTGAATTTGAGGATGACGAGGACTTAACGTAGTCCTCATCGGTATGACATATGTTTTATGTAAATACTTTTCTTGCTTTCTTAAAAACAAAAATCCAAAAAATATGTTTTTGATTTTAGGGGGAGAAAATTTGTGAAAAATAGAAAAACATTAAAAAAGGACAAAAAGAGTTTTTGTGAAAAAGAGGGAATCATATTTCATAAGTGGACTATCATAGTATGCTAAGGGAATTGAATGATTTAAACAGATAATTAAACAGGTCTTTCTGATGATGTGCCAATAGGCTTCACACGTTCTGTAAATTGTTCTTCAAGATATAAACTTAAAAGAAAAACTGAGTAATTTGTGGGTCGACATCTCTTGGATAAATGGACATAGTACTCTGAAATTTCGTTTGAGAGAATGCTAGATTTTGTGATACTAGGTCTTTATATTTAGTTGATATCTGGGGTATTATCTGAGTTCTTTTGATTTTGCGTCGGCAATGACATAGAACTTGTATAATACTTTGCATATTATTCACCCTAAAGTTGCATAAAAATGAGTATATGTCATAAAAAGATACGACATCTTGAGTACAAAAAGATTCCTAAACAGAACACCACCTAAAGTCGAGCCTTCATCTCTTTCTCTGTATGGAAGTGCTAACCTGAGCTCTCAAGGCCTCGCAATTCACCCCATTTACAGATAACAGTTAGATATATTCACCTGTGGGATGAAATTCTAGGAATCTTGATACGATAGAATATCTTGAGATGGGAAACAAAATAACTTCATGTTCCTTAAAAATTCCTAACATATCTTGAAACAATTGAGAAATGTGTAGAGGTTTAAATTGAACAGTATATTGGCAATCTAAGTAAATCTGTTTAAGACGTTAAAGTTATTACCAAGATCAACGGTACTGGTGATTTGTCTAGAAAACCGATGAAATCCTCTAACACAAACTCACAAAAACATGTATGTAAATACGTCTTTATTTACATTATTACTCTTTTCAAAAAAACCCAAAAGATTATCAGTTTACTTTTAGCAAAACTTTGAAAAACACAAAAAGATTTGATTTCTATCTTAGTTTTTTTGTCTACCGATGATGGAAATACCGTTAGTCCAAGTCAAAGCGACAATTGTTGTAGGAAAGTTGAAGATCACGGGCTGGGAGCTAATCTAAAAATGAAGAGAGTTCTGAAACGTTACAAAGTTCATTAACTTGAAACTTTAATTTTTTTAAATAAATTTTGTTTTGGTCAAAAAACCATCAACCAAGGTCATTAACTTGGACATGGTAGGCAAATCGGTTAACCAGGGTCATTAACTTGGACTTTATCTGGGTCGTTAAAACAGATAATTCCACAGAAAATAAAAAAGTAACAAAGTGAAGAGAACTGCCTCGTACGAGTGACAATCTGACTCGTATGAGTGATAAAAGGCCTTATTCCTACGAATGATGACTCGTACGAGTGATGTGGTGCATATAAAAGGGACATTCACTCGCACGAGTCACATATGTGACTCTGTGCGACTGAAGATACTCTCTGTGCGATCCAGTTTTTCTTCACACTTCTAGACCAAATTTCATAACTTTGATTCTTCAGGGAGGTTGATTTGACACCTCTTTCAATGGCAAAGGTACTAATTCAAGATTTGAGCTGTTATAATGCCGAAATCGGACCATAAGGACATAAAAGGTAGATTTAGGCTAATTTTACGGGTAAAATGTAAAATTGTACATAAAATCATACAAATCGGCCCTTTTAGCCTCTAAATATTCATTCAATTTGTTAAAATTTGAAGTTGAAATTCAGTTCTAAAAGGTGTTATTATGTGCGACTCATGACTCGTACAAATGATCGCTCGTACGAGTAAGCTTTTTAATCAGATTATTCTCATCACTCGTACGAGTGTCGTTCGTACAAGTAAGACCTTAATGTTATAAAATCCATTGACTCGTATGAGGCACCACTCGTACGACCGAGTCTTTTCAAACCTAAACTGTTAAGTTTTTATCTGACTCATACGAATGGTGACTCGTACTAGTGTCAAAGATTTGAAAAGTTTGGAAACTTTTCTATGTGTTGGAAGTTTTTGCGTGCGCAGGTCAAGAAATCTTCGTTTTCTCCATTCCACAATATATGCGGCTTATTGGATGAAAATATTCCCGAGATCGCTGCTTAGAGAAGTACTTGATTTTTTTGAGTCATCTGCCGATCATGAAGGCCTTAATCGACAAACACACGGCCGATAGATCACATGTTGATTTTTCTAGGATGCCGTAGGATATGATGTAGAAGAAAATGCTATAGATTCTACAGTGAGGATCAACAATGAAGACTTTCAAGTTAAAATCACTGAATATTGATCCGAAGAGTGTTTTTCAAGTACCAAGCAGAAGACCAACTGCTTATCCTGAATAAATGGTGAAGGGTTGCTTTTACCAAATGGGTTATACTTGTCATGTTAACACTGCTCCATTCAAAAAGGCAAATCTAAGCACACCCTTCAGATATATTGCTCACTATGTCATTCATGCTCTGAGTAACAAAAAGGGAGGTTTTGATGATTTGTTGATTACTAAATGTGCAAGATTACAGCTATAATCCTCAATCTGTCGTACAAATTCTCGAGGCTTACCTTTATGCAGATGGTACAGAACAAACAGAGAGAAAAATTTCTTCAGTACCCGAGGTTTGTACAGATGCTCTTGTATCATCTCCACAAAAACTTGAAAAAAAGAAAGAAGATATTCTGAGGCTAGAGCACATGGATGTATCCACTGAAAAAGATAAGTCTACATTTGAAAGCTTTCCCTAATGCCAAGCCAGTTTTTGGGGCAATCATTGACAAAGATTATGTGGCGCCGCCAAAGGAGAAATGGAGAAAAGATGATAGTGGAGATGAGAACGGAGAGATTGATGCGCTAGATGGGTTTGTATCTAAGAGAGGTGTTTGGTTCACAAAAGAAGACAAAAAGGGGAGAAAGGGAACAAAAAGAAAACAAGTTGCCACATCCTCCACCTCTGCCCCTCAACAAAAGAAGCGTGCATCTGTTGGTACAAGTTTGATCGATGAGCCAGAAACTGAAGAGAACATTGAAACAGTTGCTGTTGACATAGAGCAAAAAGCGTTTGGCGTAGAGATGAAGAGGCGTCCTCCTCGAGTACTGATTCTGAGGATAAGTTGCCGGTGAAAGAGAAAGAGAAAAAGAGAAAGAGTTAGAGTGGTTGGAAGAGGAACGTCGAAAGGCTGAGAAGAGAAAAAGAAAAGAGAAAGGAGAGGATGATACTACTTATGTACCATCAGATTCTGACAGTGATACTCTGGTTGTCAAGACAGCTAGGAGGCCAACAACAAAGCATTTAAAGCGGCCAGCAACCAGAAAGATAGACTCTCCAACAACTCGTTCTAAGTGTAAACTGACGAAGAAAGCTGCTGACGCATCTACTTTTGAGCCAACGCCACAAACACCTCCATCACCACCTTCACAACGATCAACACAACCACCTCCATAACCATCACCACAACAACCTCCACAACCTTCACACCAACCCACCACTCAACCTCATACGAATCAATCTCCTCCCCAATTTTCAAAGGGCTTAAGGTTAGAGAAGATCATTTCGATTTTGATTTTGGAGATATTCCATGGGGTGAAGAGTTTATAGCGGATATGTTCAATGAATCGAGGCTGACTGAGTTAGAAAATCAAGTCATGTTGAACAACGTAATGATCGCCGAGCTGCAAGAGCGTATAAAGAATCTGGAAGGAGACCGGGAGAGTCTTAAGGTTGTTTTAGCGATTTTTGTGTCAGAAAACGAAAGGCTCCAAAAGCGTATGATAGAATGAAGAATGCTTAAGAAATCAAAGACAAATGAGTTTCTTTCATAAAATTCTTATCAAAAAGCTCGGAATTAATCTTGCAACGGAAATAGATGAGATCGAGAGGGAGGAAGCGAGAGAAAGGGTGGTTGAGCATGAACAAATTGCTAAACAGTTATCTGACGCTCAAGGCAAGGAGAAGGAAAAGGTTGGAGAGGATCCTTTGAAAGAAAACCCTATGCAAGAAGCTGAAACTGCGCCAATATCTTCTAATTTGGTTGTGTATGCACAAACGATGAACTTCATGTTGATAGGAAAACCGAAAGATGTGGAAATCAACATGCCAATTCTTTCTGAGAAGCATGGGGAGTTCATAAAGAAAAAGAAGATGTTAAAGGAGATTGATTCTTTTGATGAAGATCTTGAGGACGATGATAAGGACTTAAACGAAGCAGGTGATGCATCAAAGAAGAAATCTGATATTGATAGAAAGAATGATGATAGTGATCAGGGAGGTTCGGGTATTCTTGTAACAGATAATGAATGATGATATCGATTATTCTGTGTACTTGGATGATTCGGCCAACCAACTTGATGCTGACCAAGGTCAGGGGAGTCGTATGATGGTTGAAAGGATTCTCAATAGGCAAGAATTCTCATAGTGACTGCTATGTGGACTATTCCTGTTGTGCCTAAACCAAGGATATTCTACTTGGAACACGATGTGGTAGAGGGAGAATATATCCACAATTATATGAAGGAGGAGGTTGCAAAGATGTTAGGTGTAGATGAAGAATCATTTGACTTTGACTTCGAAGATGAACTTAACGACATCAGTGCTATTCAGCCTGAAGATTATCTCTTCGAACATATTTCTGAAGCACATGACTATGACAAGGTTGTCTTGGAGGATGATTCCAATGATGATGATACTGCAACTTATGCTGGTGAGGGTACGGATGACTTCTTAACCTTTAATAAAATGTTCTCAGCCGTAAACGATGATCTGTTGAAACGAAAGGTGGAAGAAGCTGTGAAGCAAGGAAATGTGCCTAAATGTCTATAAAAGAGGAGATTTTCGAGATGCGCAAACTATGATTTAAAGAGTTACCCGAAGAGCGTAAATTCAAATGTCCCCTAGCATTCTTCACTCGCAATGTTGATGTTTATCTAGGGGATATTATTAGCCGGGGTTGGATCGAGGAATTGGACGTTTATGCTGTAAAACGGAAATATGGGCTCCAGTACTTTCGATACTTAAGCGACTTAAAGACCCTGCCATTTTGGGATTTCAAAGAGTTTTTGTAGACAAAGATGATTAATCTGAAGATGAAATTTCATGACCAGCGGCTGTGGAAATTGATAAAGCTTGAAGCTACACATGATTTTAATCGCTGGAAGCTGCATATTCGTAAAAGAATTACCAAGATTGATCTAGTAACGAAGGAGAGGATGTTACGTTGATTGTAAAAAGGCCATGAGTGATGAATAATATGCCTTTGATCAAAATGGAACAAGATTTTCACAAGATACTCAAATGGTGGCACTACGACTCGAGCACAGGCGAAGCTGTAATTTGTTTCCAACCAGATGAAAGTTCTTAAAAAATCACAGAAACAATTATCCGAATCCGTCATTAAGCACAAGCGAATCTACGGTTTATGGCGTGGTATTCGAGTACTAGACCTGATGTGGCTAGTAAACTGATCTCAGAAAGATATTGAATGTCTATTCTATGCTAAGATCAGTTATGAAGAAAAAGACAAAGAGCAGGCTTTACAATTTCAGAAGTTTGTTAATGTTTGTTATGCTAATGATATACATTCAAGTAAAACATGGAACACTTCTTGGAGAAGCTTGAAGAAAAGGAGCAGCGAAAAAAGAGACGAATGATGCAAGGATTGCTGAGAGAGCAGGGATCACATCGCTGAGAACTTTTTGTTTTTGCAACACTTACAATCGGCCTCCTACTACAGACCAAACGCTGATATCATCCGAGGAGCGTTGCAGGCCACCAAAACATTTCTTTGGACGATAAATCTAAAATGTTATTGAAGAATTTTGAAGATATTTTTGAACACTATCCAAGACTGCGACAACATCCAAGGGGGAATTTGTTGGTGCACAATGTCTATTGCCTACGTCTAGGATACGTCGGTCATGTATATAGGGCTTATATTTGTCATTCATTTATGTATATTTGATGGCTCATACAAGTAAGCTATAGTGGCTCGTACGAGTGACATCTTGTCACTCGTACCAGGCAGACTCGCAAAGCCAACAACCTCACTCCTTGCGAGCCATGTTGGCCTATGTATAATGGAGCTTAGGTGTTGTGTGATAGCAGTTGGTGTGTGGCTAAGGCGAAGCCCTGTCCATTTGTTTACTCGTCTGTAACTTTCACGTTTATTAATATACCAAGCAAAAGGCGTTTAAGCAACATACTTGATTGTTTCTTTGTCTAACTTACAATTAATGAATTTCGCATCTGTTAGCTGAGTCAAATCGGTCCAATGCTCACGGAGGAGAGCAGATCCCCTCTCACAAGGAAGTATCCTCAAATGTTGTTAATAAAATACAAACGGAAAACCCACCTCAAAAGCTAACTGAACCTAAGTTGAAGGGTAAAATTAACGATACTTACTCTTGTGCTGATGATTGTGAGCAGGTTTCATCCAAGAGTAAATATGCACACAAGAAATCAGCACCTAGTGGAAAGAAGAGACCCAATCAGCTCCCTAGAATATCACAAGCAGAACTAAATTTCTTTTTCTCAAAAAGAAAAACTTGTTTCAATTATGGAATTACGGGGCACATAGCTAGAAATTGTGTTCATCGTCCTCTCATGCCTTACCATTCCAGGAACACCTATCATCAGATGGCTTTGCACCATCAACGTCATGGACATCAATTCACTCGTTCCAAGCCCTCTGATGGAGACTGTAATCTAGCAAAGAAAATCAATCAATAGTTTTCAAACGCAAATGGTTTCCAAAATTACTCCAAAAACTAAACACCACATCAACAAAATTTGTTTCAAACAACACTGATTCAAAAATCTGAAGACCCAAAATTCTTGGTAGATCTAAGTTTCAGTGTTCAATCGTCAAACTCTACATCCTCTTCTTCTCACACCCCCAACTCTATGAAAAGTCATATGATCTTTCGTGAGTTTTCACAAACAAAAAGTAATGATCAACCCAGATCGAATATGGTCTAGGTTCCAGTTTCTCACTAATCCCATTATGCATGTAGGAACAACTATGGAGGGCTATCATGAGACTTTGGTTTATCAATCATGGTTGTTCAAGCCACATTACAGGGACATCTCCCAGTTGAACGACATCAAATCTTCGACGACGGACTTGTCAACTTTGCAAGAAGAGAAACTGGAAGAACAACTTTGAAGGGTACAGTAAAAAATGAGTTCTCAGCTTCTCCGATATCAATTATGTTCCTAAACTCAAACACAGTCTCTTAAGCGTCTCTCAGATGTGCAATAAAGGTCTAGCTGTTCTCTTCACAAAAGCTAGATTGATAATTTTAAAGCTAGGGATAGTGATACCGGAGAATTGGTACTTGCTTGAAGCCAAAAGTCATGGAAATGCTTATGTGCTTGACTTGAACAAAGCTCCCTCAGGAACTTACCCATCAAAGATTTTATGCAGATTAAGAAATGTGAATCTTGTCCTCATGGGAAATAACATCGTAAGCCTAACAAGTCCAAGCTCGTGCACACGACGTCTAAAGTTCTTGAACTGCTTCGCATGGAACTTTTTGGTCATGGTAATGTGCTAAGTATTGTAGGGAAGGCTTATTGCTTAGTTATCACTAATGACTACTCTCGCTTCACTTGGGTGTTTTCTTTGAACAAAAGAGTGAGACTGCAGGTCTTAAAAAGAAATTTGTCACTCTCATGGAGAACAAGGCAAATGAGCGAGTAAAAATCATTTGATGCGACAATGGGATGGAGTTCAAGAATGCTAAGCTGAATAATTTCTATGCCTTTAAAGGAATTGATTGTCAATATAGTGAAGCTCGAACTCCCCAAGAAAACGGAGTTTCCAAAAGATGCCATCGAACTCTCATTAAAGCTGCTCGTATGATGCTGATAATTCTTGCTTTCCACTGATATTTTGGGCAGAAGCAGTGAACACCATCTGCTATGTTCAAAATCATGCGCTTATCAACAAAGGTCACATGAAGACGCCTTATGAAATAGTTGAAGGACAAAAACGCTTTGTACAACTTTTCCGCACTTTTGGTTGTCCTTGTGTTCTCCAAACCATGGATCCCAAAGGTAAATTTGAAGCAAGAGGAGATCCATGCTATTTCATCGGCTATGCTAAAAACACATTATATCGAATATACAACAAGATCAAGATGCAGGTCGTGCAGACATATTACATGGATTGGCTAGAAGAAAATCCTAAAGATGCTCTAATTGGACCTGATTGGTTATATAATTATTCCTCTTTGTTTAAGTCGTTTAATATTCTATCTGATGTGATTGATAATACGTTGATACATATTCCCGTTATCATTGAAGATGATGCCGTGCAACTATAAGATGATTTCAAAAAGCTAATTGTGGATCCACTAGGATTTCACGAAGTTGCTATACTCCGCATCCTTTTTCACCTGTTCAGGAGCGGGTTCCTAAATCTAATTCAACAGCTACTCCTATTGATATAGTTCACAAAACTGAAACCTCCATAGAGTAAACTACTGCTGGTCCTTCAAATGCAAGCATCCAAGGAGCTTCATTATTTCCGGAACTTCATCATATTGCACTGTAGATCCACCGGTGATTAACACTGATGCTGCGTCAAATAAGGGGCAGCAAACTCGAATAGTATTTGGAAGTTTTTCTAATCTGCAACCAAACGTGCAGGCTCCTGCTGTAGCAATTCCACAGCGTGTTCAGAGAAACCATCCAATTGCAAACGTTATTGGTCCTATAACTGCTGGTGTACAGACATACAGTAGATCAGGAACCATTAACATATGTTTATATTCATGCTTCATTTAATAGATTGAGCCTAAGAGCATTGTTGTTGCTTTGAAGGAACCTTGATGGGTCGATGCAATGCACGAAGAGCTCAATCAGTTCTAAAAGTTAGGTGTATGGAAATTGGTGAAGCTGCCTCAAGGAAAACGTGCTCTTGGAACACAGTGGGTTTACATGAACAAATAGGAAGATACTAGAGTGATAGTAAGAAACAAAACGCGATTAGTTGTCTAAGGTTTCAAGTAGATTGAAGGTCTGGATTATGACGAAGTGTACGCTCTCGTAGCAAGACTTGAAGCCATTCGCATCTTCTTGGCATATGCATCTTACATGGGATTCACTGTTTATCAAATGGAAGTCAAGATGGTGTTTCAGTATGGGAAGTTCAAGGAGGAAATTTATGTTGCTCAACCGCCTGGGTTTGTTGATTCAAAGAAGCAATGTTATGCCTACAGGTTAGATAAAGTTTGTATGGATTGCACCAAGCACCTCCTTCATGGTATGCAACCTTAATAGAGCATCTTCTTGCACATGGATATACCCGGCGGACAATAGATCAAACGTTATTCATTAAACGGATTGACAAGCATCTCATCCTTGTTCAGATCTATGTTGACGACATCATTTTCGTGTCAACCAATGAAGATTTATGCAAGGAATTCGAGGAGGTAATGAAGAAAAGTTCAAAATGAGCTCATTGGGTGAAATGACAATGGTCCTTGGGTTTGTAAGTTCGTCAAAGCAGTCAAGGAATTTTAATTAATCATGGAAAATACATTCAGGACGGTCTTGCAAAATTCGACATGACAGATTCTAAGCCAATGGACTCCCCCATTGCTGAATGACCACTACTAAATGAAGATGCTAAAGGCAGTTCGGTCAACCCAACATTGTTCTGATCTATGATTGGTTCACTGATCTATTTGACTGCAAGCCAGCCATACATTATGTTTGTCGTCTGTCAATGTGCTAGTTTTAAGGCCAATCCTAAAGTTTCTTATCTTACTATTGTTAAACGATCCATAACATGGACGCTTTTATCCTAGAGATTCAAACTTTGATTTGTTTGCTTTTTCTGACACTAATCTTGGATGGACAGATAGGGATATGAAGTCTACGTATGCTGGATGCCAATACTTGTGATACAGACACATCTCGTGTGGCAATGCAAAGAGAAACGAACAGTGTCGCTCTTAACTCTAGAAGCAAAATACGTTGTAGCATCCTCTTGCTGTTCGCAGGTTATTTTAATGCAACACCATCTCAAAGATTACAGTTTGACTTATCTAAACACTACTATCTATTGTGATAATGGTGCTACTATCCAAATCATCAAAACCCCTGTTTTTCACTCTAAAACCAAGCACATTGATATCAAGGTTCATTTCATTCGAGATTGCTATGACAGAGGATTGATTAAACTTGAACAAATCCATACCAATGCTAACATAATGGAAAACCTGTTAGCAACACGAGATTCAAGGTGCTTGTGGATCTTTAAAAACGATGTGGCTCACCGATTTATCAACAACATCAAAAAGGGGGTTTTTAAAAATAAGTTAATCAATAAATTTGCGCATAAAGTATTCTACTTTTGCCCAAATTTAGGGGGAGATTTACTTGCTGAGAGGTGAAATAATTTCCACGCTAAAGAGTTTGGTTACATGTAAGGTATCGAAGCTGAAAAGGTGAGGATCCACTGCGATGTGTTGATAGGATTATCGCTAAAAGGGTAAAAGATACCCAGTGACAAAAACTCTACAAGTTATACATCATGTGGATAAAATTCACTACACCAGATGATCAACTTTATGTGCAGGTATCAGTGACTACCCTAATATCTTCAAGATTTTGTGACCGTATAATCAAATCTATACTCCGAAGCTCTAGATGGTGTCCCCGAACTGCCGAATTAGACGTTAATATCTCGAAAAAAATTGTAATCACTTTGTATGACGTGGGCTTCGTACGAGTGGTGCTTCGTACGAGTGACAAGTTGTTACTCGTAAGAGCAACCATTCGCATGAGATGCTCATCTCTATATATACCTGTTGTTTGTTCATTGTTTGTTAAGTTTTCGAAGTTTCGCCAGCCAGACAAGATGTGTACTCTTTCAGTATGAACGAATTAATGCTTCCGCTGATTCTATTTCTACTCCCTTTCTAAATCGTTCTACCAAATCGGCAATATCATACGCCCAAGCTCTGATACCAGTTGTGGGTCCTGGTTGACGGTGGTTCTAGACGGAAGCTTGGGAGTATGATAGTACTGATTCGGTAGAACCATATAGAAAGGAGTAGAAACAGAATTTGCAAAAGCATTCATTCATTCATACATAAAGAGGACACATCTTGTCTGGCTGGTGGAATTCCTGGAGAGAATCCGCCAGCGTTTCCCCTTAGGGAACTTCCAAAACTTAACAAACAATGAACACACAAGACATATATATAGACATGAGCAGCTCATGCGAATGGTTGCTCATACAAGTCACATCTGTCACTCGTACAAACCACATAAGCTCACTCGTACGAGTGAGATGTCTATCACTCGTACGGGTCACATTGTCACTCGTACGAGCCAGTTCTCGTTCGCACTTGGGTCATGTGTTCATATCTAATCTATACAATATTAAATACACACTCTTTCTAGCCTATTCTCATAGTGATGGACATAAAGTGCATAAACAATATCCAAATTTTACCATGGTGGGATGTAGAAGAGTTAGTTCAGACAAAGATGATCAATTATGAAATGAAGTCTCAGGACCAAGGTCTATGGAAGCTAATAAAGTATGAAGCTGGTCATGGTTTCAATCAGTTGAAACCACATATACCGAAGAAAAGGATAAAAAGTGATCTAGTGACGAAAGAGAAGGATGTGATATTGATTGTTAAACATCCACGCACTATGAAGAACATGCCTCTAATGAAGATAGAACAAGTTTTCATGAAGTCTTCAAGTGGTGGCAATGCGATGCTGTGACAGGTGAAGCTATTATTATTCTGAAGAATGAAGGATTATGGAGGGCAGTTCACATACTAAACCCGATGTGGCTAGTTAATTTTCAGAGAAAGATGTGGGGGGTTTATTCTTTAAAAAGATATGCTAGGAGACACGAGAAAATACTAAAGCGATGTAATACCAAGGTGTGAGTAATGTATGTTATCCACATGGTATTAATTTAGGGAAGATGTGGCGATCAAAATAGAGAGAGCTAGATTATAAAGAGTTTATAAATCAAATTAGAAAAGACGAAAGAATTGATGCTGTGATGGAGAACGCATCAATTAGTAGATTCAAGTTTTTGAATTGGGCACCTCCAACTGATCTAACGCCTATTCCATCATAGGAGAGAAGGAAGCCTAAGAAGAATTTCTTTGGTCGTTAATGTTATTATGTTATGTAGATTTTGGAGAGTTACCAAGACTACGGCAATATTCAAGGGGAGTTTATTGATGCAGAATGTCTATAGCCTACGACTTAGGGTCATGTCGAGTCACTGTAATCGGGTTTTACATGTTAGAATTACATTTTGGATGTTTCGTTAGTTACTTCGCACGAAGTGGCAAGCCAACTTGTGCGAATCTAGAAAGTTTTTAAATAGCATAGTTGTGTCTTGAGTCTATAACAGTTTTGAAGAGTGTACGGCGAAGCCTTACACAGATTGGTTTAGGATTGTACACGTTATTCACATCAATGAAACAATAAACATTAAATAGTAATCTTGATATTGTCATTTGTTATAAATGGATTCCGCACATGTTATTTCTAGCTAATCAGATTAGGTCCTGTGCTTATTTGGATAAGATGATCCTACACAAGTCAATCTTCGTCCAAGACTCAAATTGTGACTGCTTCGAGTAATGCTCTTGGTGTCCACTCTCTTGTGTAATTAGCCACATATCTTTGTCATGATCAAACCTCCAGCTAGCCACCTTTTACTTGATTCCGATCATATCAAAAATGGTCGATCCCAGCTCCATCATATAGCGATCAGACGTTTTTGTGGGATCTTTCAATTGGAAGTTTTCATCAAGTGGGTTTTCATCTTGATTCTTCATGATTAGCATTTGCTTGTTGTTCTGTTTCTTTTGTGGTAGCTTTCTCTTCTTCTTTTGTTCAGCAGCTAGATAAGCATTCACACTAGCTTCATGTTGAACATCAGCAGCTGCCTTTTCATCTGTAGTTCTTTCATGATGAGCCACATTTAATGGATCACCGTCTTTATCAGCGAATGCTTTACCAAACATATTGTGCAGCTTTGCTTCTAGATCATAAACCACTGTCATCAACAAACTCACATCTCCCTGAAGCTACTCTATTGCTTAATCTCTATTCGACACTTGAGCTTGTAGTGATGATATCTGAGCATAACACAACATCTTGTTCTAACACGATTAATCTTCGTTGTAGCTTCGTGACATATACATCTTCATCATCGACACTGACAGATTGTTCTGAAATGTCATCTTTGCCGCAACAAATCTCATAGCACTTCATCTTGCTCAGTAAATCAGCTACTAGCACTAACAGCCTCAAAATGAGCACCGCTCGAGCTTTCTGGTTGTGATCCAATAGTGAAGAAGTCTGGAATGCTTGTTTCTTTATCTACAGCAGTGATTTCGAGGGCATCTTCCATTATAGGTTCGGGAATGGCACTTGAACTTATGAGCTTGGGAACATGGGTTTCTTGTCCAGTTCTCTGCTTCTTTCGAGATTCTTGCTCACTGCTTGGATCATCTTCAATGTGTATGTCTTCAGTAGGAACGATTATGGGAAGAGGGGTTCCTAGAATTGTGTTGTTGTGAGGCAAGCAATGCTATAAGATTCTCTTCAGTTATCAAATTGAGATCTCTAACGGTTTCCTCAGCTTTCTCCAATTGAACATGTTCCAACTCAACTTCATCTTCTTCGTAGTCAGTTACTAAATCCCCTGTCTCTATAGCAAGCTTCACATCAACTCCAACAATTCGTACATTGTAAGTCCCGTGTAACGGATCTAACATGTGTCGCTAGCCTAATCAATTGTGGAAATTATGATCAGGATGAATAACAACTTGAATAACTTGAATAAAATAACTTCCATACACCAGAGGATGTCAGATACAAGTTTTTGTGATCAACTCTCTAACCCCTATCAACTGACCTAACCCCTCTATTTATAGACATGACAAAGCTCAAACATACAAGCCTAGGCCTCCTTGGCACTAGGAAGCCCAAACTAACCCAAAAGCTCAAAATACAATATAAATGAATAAACCATTAAGCTCCAAGCCCAACAATCTCCCCCTAGGTTTCTACATTTGTCCTTTGGTGCCGCATCCACTCCCAAACGTCCAGCAATAATTCCAGCAACTGCAGCCATCCAATCTTTGGCACACGCCTCATATAGCTCCGCAGTACGTATTTGATGAGAAACCAAAACTTGTAAATCTTCATCATGGAAGCTAACCAGATCCACCACATCATTCACCCTGAAAGCCTTCTCTTTCGTCACAATCGCAACACTTCTGACCTTTGGATCGTATAGCCAAAAGTTAAAGTTCTTCAGAATTCCCTTTGGAAAGGTAGGAGCAACAGGAATCACCAACTCTTTATATGTAGGAGGCTACATCATAGATTTGAACTGTTTACTTGTGTGTGCATCACGAACTCCTTTGGCTGCTCTCAGATACGGTTCGGCGGTCTTCATACTCTTAAAACCAGTCCTAACCTCCCGTTCAAGTTTCTTAAAGAACCTCCAACCTGGTCCACGCTCTGTCGAATCGTCGTCAGTGTATGGGGCTCTTAACAGATTTGTCAGCGCGACCTTAGTCCAAGTCTCAAACTGTGACTCTTTCCAATAATATTCTCTCATTCCATCTTCGCGTACAATAATCAACATGTTCTTGATATGATCATACATCCAACTCAGCACTTTAGATTTGTTGCCCACCATACTATAATAACTCGACCCCAACTCCATTACGTATCTATCAGATTGATTAGTAGGATCTTTCAGCTGGAAGTTTTTCGTCCAGAGGATTCACGTTCACATTCTTCATCAATACCATCTGCTTCTTCTTCCTCGGAGCTGTAGTGCGTTTCAGACTAGCAGTGAACTTCTTGCGTGGATCATTCAAGTAGTCATCGATACCAGCTTGAAGTTCGGCAGCGAGCTGCTCAGCTGCCAACCGCTGCTCTTCGGTTTCTTCTTCCATACGCTGCTGAGCTGCACGATGTCGGGTTTCAACATTCATGGGATCATCGGTCGGATCGCTAAACTCTCTGCCAAACTTGTTCTCTAACTTGCCCCTTAAATCGAAAACAATAGTCATCAGCATCGTCATATCCCCGTACAGTTGTTCGATGGTTTCATCCCGAACATCCAAACGATTCTGTAGGGAGGCAATCCGCGCATCCTCTAACATGGCCTCCTGTTCCAGTACAACAACTCGTTTCTTTAACTCAACGACATCCACCTCAGTATCATCATCATCACTGTCTAAACCCCCAAACTCAAATGCCCGCTTCTCAGATCTGCGCATATAATCGTCAGCAATATCGTCAGAATGACTAGCACCACTACCACCTGCTTCTGAACCTCCTGCACCTGATGAACTGCCTCCAAATTCCATCATTTGTAACGTTGTGGCAGCAAGAATCGATACAACTGTAGACTGTGTAATGATAGGAACTGTGGGCTGTGTAGAAACAATAGGCGTGTCAACCATCGAAGTACAAGCAACCGAATCTGTAACAATAACCTCAGCAGCAGTGCTCTCGACAGCAGTAGATGTAATCAACTCAGAAGCAGCAACTGTAACAGTAACTGGAGCTTCAGATGTACTAGCTGAAATGCTCGGCCTAGTTCTGTGTCTCTTGATCAATGGAATTTCATCTTCTTCGTCTTCGTCATCTTCATCAGGCTGAGCAGTAGTAACAACAACATATGGAATGTCAAGCGGGGGATCACCCTGTTTCTCTTGAATATCCTTTAATTGAGCGATCAAAGCAGCTAGATTTCAGACGATAGCTCTGGTAGTGCAGGAGTCAACATAGCATTGAAAGCATCAAGATCATCCAGAAAGGCTTGTCCAACATCATACTCATCATTTGTAACCAAATCCTCGACTTCTATCTCTTTTTCCTTTGCCTGTATATCATGCTCCTCGGCTACAATCGCATTTACTAGAGGAGGAGGTGGAGCATGCAAACCTATAACTTCAGAAAACTTGCCAAACTTCTTTAGAGGGAACCTTCCTACAAATACCGTCTTTGAGGTAGAATGTTTCTTCTTCATGGTTGCAAAATGGTAGGCCCCATTGGCTTCATATTCAGTAAATTCGCGTCTATAGCACCCTTTGCTAAATCTGGGTAACGAGCATCGAGAATCAGCTAGATAAACCGTGGATATAACAAAAACATCCGTTTCTTGGACTGCTCTAATATTTTCCTCATATTTTCGAAGATATAACCAGAGTAGTTATACTTCCAGTCCATAACCAATGAAATGATCGCATAAGTCTGTGCCTGATTAGGCTGATCCAGTCCACCTTTGTTTTCCGACACACATTGCATAACATGTGTATAAGTAATCTCCAGTATGCCGGAAACATCTTCTTTAGCAATGGTGGATAAGAACCTTCATAGCCCATCTCCATGAGTACCGGCAGCACCTTTTCCTTGACATATGTGGTTGGATCACTGTAGGTATCTGTCAGCTGCAGCACCTCCATCACACAAGCTTCATTAACCACAATCTCCTTCCCCTGAATCTGTGATCGTATGAAAGGTCTACCATCTTCACCTCTCGGCTGTATCCGCGCTCTTTTCCAAAATGAGTGAACCAAATCTCTGTATATCACAGGATTTGCACGAAGGGCGTAGGCAATCTGACAACTGTTAAGCCCCACAATCATCGCCTGAAATTCCTGAAAATACTCAGCCAGTGGATCTGAAAGATATCCAGCCTGATTATGAAACTGTTCTTCAACTAGCATCGCGACATCAAAAGCTTCTTCCACCATGTCTGTCAAAAATCAACCGAGTTAAAAACCAACTAACAGAAGCAAACAGAAAAAACTAATTTAACAGAGTTAACACTAACTGGACAGGTCAACAGAAGTCAAGGTCCAAATTAAAGACAGTTCAAATTAGTTAAAGGTTCAACAATTTAAAAGGTCCAAACATAGAATTAATCCGGAACACTCTTATCAATCCGGATTATGTATCACGGATAAACATGGATCCCGGATGAAGATTAATCTGAAATGATACGAGTTCATCATTTCGGATAAATATCCATCCGAAATGAAGACTATTATCAATCCGAAATGAAGACTATTATCAATCCGAAATGCTAATTCTTTGAAGATTAATCCGGAATGCACATGTACCTGATCCGGAATGGGCAGTCCGAAATATTCAGTTCGAGAGAGAATCAGAGAGGAAAATAGTTACTCGGATTTTTAATAATCCGAAATGAGAACAGAGATGTCAATATAGATTTTCTGAAATGGGCTTGGGCCTGATATTTGAATCTGGATTGGGCTTGTGACAGGCCCAATCCGGAACAGTAACACATTGGGCTTGTTCAAAATGATTTAAATGGGCCATTCCGGGCAAGTCTAATCCGGAACAGTAATCCTTGGCCCAATTGAGCCCAATTCGGAACAGTAACCTTAATTTTATTTTTTAAACTCAAAAACCAATTTCCTCAGTCTACCTCAAATCCCAAAGTACACTGGGCCAGTCCAATATCACTTGACAGAAAACCATCCCACCAAAATTCATCCTGTAAACTAACCAAGCATCCAACCGTCACAAGGAGAACTTATTCAAACAGACATAAACAATTAACACAGCATTGCTAAGGGATCAAATCGTTTCAAACTATGACTAAAGAACATTTTTTGATATTAGCATGGTTCATTTGGTCTAAGCGATTGCCAATATAATTGTCCACTTAAATCCAAAACTCAACCCTTGTAGATTAGAATTTATGATATGCTTAAGGTAAGCACAACGGTTCATCTTAGCAGGTGAGTATACCGAGGTCATCCTTTGTTTTACAACATTAGACTAATGGTGAATGGGTCAGTACTCCGTATAGAACAGAGACCAATAGGTACGTAAGAACTTAGACAGAAACTTTCGAGGTACGTAAGAACTTAGACAGAAACTTTTGTTCTCTTAAGTTTTGTCCTTTCTATTTTGGCTCTTTTATAAAGATATCCTAATTGTGCCTAGGTCTGCATATAATCTGGATGCAACAGAAGGGCAGTCAAGATATCCCCGAATGACTCAGCAGCATAAAGACCCGAAACCTCAGATGTTGGCTATCTATCAATGCAAGATTTAAGACCATAAAATCATATGCCTATAGTAAGTGACCCACTGAGTACAAAGTTCGTTATGTTTATATCATTTGACTTTTCCCATCTGGTTAAGTTTTAGACCTACCTACACATCACTTTCGATCCAAATCTTTTCCACTTCTATACCTTACATGTGTTAGTCAATCATTTTATCATGAATATTCATTTCATTTCCCTATCATTGCAAAATCAAAATTAAAATTTTTATTATTATTTTTTTTTAACTTGAACTTTTTCTCCCCCTAAATTTGTGCATAGGAATATGAACAAATTTATGAAGCAACAAAAAGAAATGAAAAATAGTAAATAAATACGAAGATAGTACATGCCTAGGAAGAAAACCCAATCATTTTGAGAAGATCCACAAGCACTTAAAAACGTGTGTTGCTAACGGGTTTTGTAAACAAATCCATCACATTTGCATCAGTGTGGATTTGCTCAAGCTTTACGAGACCCTTTTCATAGCAATCGCGTATAAAATGAACTTTAATGTTAATGTGCTTGGCTTTGGAGTGGAAGACAGGGTTTTTACTATTTGGATTGCGGCATCATATCACAATAAATCATGGTGTTTAGATAAGTCAAACTGTAATCCGCAAGCTGATGTTGCATCCATAAAACCTGGGAGCAGCAAGCAAAAGCTGCAACATATTCTACCTTTGCAGTGTAAAGCGAAACCGTCTGTTGCTTCTTGTATTGCCACGAAATAAGGCGATCTCGCAGAAATTGGCAACCAGCCGACGTTGAGCGCATGTCCCTATCTGTACCTCCTAGATTACTGTTAGAGAAAGCAAACAGTTCAAATTCAGAATTTTTAGGATACCAGAGACCCAGAGATGGAGCCCCTTTGAGGTACCTAAAAATTCGTTTAACAGCATGTAAATGAGAAAGTTTAGGAGTAGCCTGATAACGGGCACACTGGCAGACGGCAAACATGATATCTGGCCAACTAGGAGTGAGATACATGAGTAATCCAATCACAGAGCGATACATGGTAGGATTAATAGGCATTCCTTCATCATCTTCATTTAATAGAGGCCGTTCTGCAATAGGTGAAGCCATTGGCTTGGAATCTATAAGCTTGAATTTGGCAAGAACGTCGTGTACGTATTTTCCTTGATGAATGAGTATACCCTGTGGGCTCTGACGAACTTGAAGTCCTCAAAACATGGTCATCTCTCCCAATGTGCTCATCTCAAATTTCTTCTTTATGATTTCTTCGAACTCGCGGCACAAACCATCATTGGTAGAACCAAAAATAATATCATCAACGTAGATTTGGACGAGAATAATGTCCTTATCAACGCGTTTGATAAACAGAGTTTGGCCAATAGTTCCACGTGTGTAGTAATGAGCAAGCAGATGCTGTGTAAGAGTAGTGTACCATGCGCGAGGTGCTTGATGCAACCCGTACAACACTTTGTCTAATTTATAGGCATAATCTGGCTTGTCAAGATCAGTAAAGCCCGATGGTTGTGCCATGTATATTTCCTCTTTCACCTTACCGTATAGAAATGCAGTCTTGACATCCATTTGATAGACAGTAAAGTCCATATAAGATGCGTATGCCAAGTAGATACGTATAGCTTCTAAACGCGCGACAGGTGCATAGACCTCATCATAATCCAGTCCTTCAATCTGTCGAAACCCTTGGACCACAAGTCTAGCTTTATTTCGAACAATAACTCTAGTGTTATCCTGCTTGTTGCCGGAAACCCAGCGAGTTCCAAGAGCATGCTTTCCCTGAGGTAGCTTCACCAATTGCCAAACGCCAAGTTTTTCAAATTGATTGAGTTCTTCGTGCATGGCTTCCACCCAGCCTGGTTCCTGCAAGGCAACATCAATACTTTTAGGTTCAATTTGGGAAATAAAGCAAGAATAGAGACATGTATTGATAACCCTAGATTGACTTCGTGTGCGAACAACGGCGTTTACAGGACCAATGATATTCTCATTGGGGTGATCATGCTGTAAACGTTGCGGTATTGGTGTAGCGGGAGACAAAACATTAGTTGGCAAGTTGGTGACACTAGCTGAAGCAACTCCAGATACCTCCCCCTCAACCGAGGCACCTGTAGAGGTATGTGGTGAAGAATCCACCGCACAATAGAGGGGAGTAGGCACGGGAAACAAGGAGGAGCCCAAAACATCAGGAGGAAGTCCTGTATCTGCCGTAGGTGGCTCTGGAGCAGAAGCCATGTCCTTAGTAGGATTAGGCTGAACAGGCAAAGAGATAGATGGGGATTGAGATTGTGAAACTGTAGAGGATGGCGAGACAGTGTCATTGAATCCAGGAGGATCCACACTTAGCTGCTTTAGAGTCTCAGTTAGCGTGGCAGCGTCAGCGTCATCGTCAGAAGAAACGACACCGTTGGAGAGAAAGACGTCGAACGATTTCCTATAGACATATTAGAAGACACATCAAAATGATTAAATAAGGTAGAGTAGTCATACAACAAGTCAGGACCAATGCGTTTGTCCTTGGGATTTTCCTCCAGCCAACCCACATTGTAGGTTTCAACCACCATCTTCTTGATCTTGTTATAAACGCGATATGTCGTATTTTTAGAAAAACCAAAGAAAATGCAAGGATCTCCACGTGCTTCGAACTTTCCTTTACAATCCATGAGCAGGAGTACACAAGAACATCCAAATTTGCGAAAATGCTTGACCGAAGGTTTACGACCTTCAACCACTTCGTATAGAGTCTTCATGTGGCGTTTGTTGATCAGGGCATGATTCTGAATGTAGCATGTAGTGTTAATTGCTTCTGCCCAGAAGATGAGAGGCAGCTCAGATTCAACAAGCATAGTTCGTGCCGCCTCGATGAGTGTGTGATTTTTACCTTCTGCAACCCCGTTTTGCTGTGGGGTTCTGGCTGCACTGAACTGTCGGTCAATTCCCTTGGAGGAGCAGAGAGAGTTAAGGTAAGATTCTTAAACTCTGTCCCATTATCAAACGAAATAGCCTTCACCTTCGAATCTGTCTGGTTTTCCATAAGCGTGACAAATTGTTTGACTATCTCAGCGGTTTCACTTTTGTGTGTAAGAAAGAAAACCGAGGTGAAACGAGAGTAGTCATCAATAATAACAAGATAGTAGGCCTTCCCTCCAATGCTGCGGATGTCTGTTGGATCAAAGAGATCCATATGGAGCAGTTCTAAAACCTGAGAAGTGGAGGGTATTGCTTTGGTTTTATACGGCTGACGGTGTTGTTTCCCACGAGCACATGATTAACATTTTTCGATCTGCATGAAGTCACAAACTGTTAGATCTCTGACTAAACCACCTTTAGCAAGGCAATTTAAATTCTTCATGTTGATGTGACCCAGTCTGCAATGCCATAGCATGGCGTCATGTTCGGATGTCGAAGAGAAAATGCATGTAAGCTTGTCAGAAGGAGCCTGGTTCATATCAATGACATATGCATTTCCTTTTCTTGCAGCTTTCAGAAGAATCCAATCATATAGAATGATTAAGTTGGTTTTAGCACATAGCTTCCTTTTTTTGTGAAGAGAACATCTTGATGATTGTCGTAGAGTTGAGACACACTCAACAAACTGTGCTTCAATTCTTGTACATAGTTGACATTCTTAAAACTCAGGGCTCCATTGCAAACAGTTCCTCTCATCGTGATTTTCCTGGTTTCTCCACCTGCGAAGGAAACGAACCCGCCATCGAAAAACTGCATGTCATTCAATTGCGAGATGTCTCCTGTCATGTGCCTGGAATAGCCGCTATCAATACACCATAATCGAACAAGAGCGCGCCAGAGCTATTCCTGCACATTTGAACAGGTTTAGCAAGAAACGGGAACCAGGCCATGGAAGATCTGGGTTTGCCTTTTGCATCAACATAAGTAATCTCACGAAAGATCAAATTAGTTGAGGATGAGGTTGATGATGCTTTTGATTTACTAGACAAGGGTTAGCGGACGGATTCTTGGCCACTAACATAGGCCTCTAGGTTACCGAATCAGAACTCTGCACATTCCTAGGAGTGCTAGAGGGATTCCAGAAAACTGAGGGTCTCAAGGGTTTAACAGTTTATTTCTTGCCCAAGTTCCAGTCTTGATCAGAAGACTTAGGCACAAATCGAGCCTTATATTGGCGATTAGGCATAGCCTTCTGATATCTGGAGTACAAGGTATGGAAAGAGGTAAAGGTCTTTTGACAATTTCGAGCAATGTGCCCGGGAGATCCACAATTGAAACATGTCTGCCTCTTCTGGAAGAAAACAGTTCGTTTAGCTTGGGAAATTCTGGGCAATTTGTCAGTCAGTTTCTTGCTGGCGTTTACTGACGGCTGTTGCACGGTCTTGGGCTTCGCGGTGTCCTTCGCACAACCATCAGCACACTTGTTAGATTTGTGATTTGAATTGCAAGATTTTGAACATGAAGATTGGTTTAAAACAGATGAAACGGGCGACTGCTGAGTTAATTCTCAGTTTGATGAGAGGACTTAGTAGTCGCCTTTGCAGTGTTTGAAGACGCTTCTTTGGTTTTCTTCTTTTTAGATCGGCGTGTTCTCTTCTTTTTTGGCTTATTCTTCAAATCAAACCTTGTGACAGATTCTATAGAGGACATGAGTGACTTTACAGGAACATCATGTTCAGAGATTTTAGCAGATGATGATGGAACCTCGCAATTTAGAGAAATTTGAGGTTCCGATTCACTATCGGGTTTAAAAGTTTCATTTGAATCAAATTTAGATTTCTGTTCATCTGCTTTCATTTCTGAATCAGTCCCTTGTATTGAGTCGCCCAAAGCTTCCAGAATAATGTCACCATCAACATTGACAAAAACAGTTGGTTGGTCATCGTTAACACTATCATTCCTAGGAGATGCATCAAAAGATGCGGCCCCTGAAGATCAACATTCGATATCCTCTACTGAAGATGAACTTTTGGTATCTTCAGTTGAAGATGAACATTCGGTATCCTCAGCTGACGATGAACATTTGGTATCCTCAGCTGAAGCTGATGAGGCCGAGTCATCTGTAGATGCAGATCCTGCAGCTAAATTCATTTTCTCATCACACAAGTTATTACAGCTATTATCATTATTCAAAACATCAGTATTAGAATTTAAACTTTCTAAATGTTCAACAAAACCAACATTGTTTGAGCATCTAAATTATTCAGCAAGAAAGTGATTTAAAATGTTAAGGGCAGGTTTTTAAAAAGCATAATCATCAGCTAAATTGTCTGAATGTATATTAAGACATTCTTCCTCATCATCCTGTGTGATGTCCTCAACTAAAATTCTTCTGCACATGAATTAGACGCATTAGTATCGTTTACAAATTTAGTTTTAGCATCAGAAGATTCCTTTTCATTAAGTTTTGTAGAGGATGTGGATGGTTCTGCCTCAGGCACTTCTGTCTCCAATTCCACCGTACTCTCAGATGGACGATTACTAGTTTCACTAGGAGGTGATGTAGAAACCACAAACACATCATCCTTCTTGAGCTCAGTGGGTTTGGAGAACTTAGGATAATAGGGCATCCATGATTTAGATAAATAATCTGACAATTTACCATACATCATTTTTTCAGCATTTTTGGTTTGTTCCTCAGTTTCAGGCATTCTAGTGTAGTTATGATTATATGGTGGAGGTGCCCTGTTGTAGCCAAGACCCTTAGTGAAATTCTTTTGATAATTAAGCTGGAGGTCACATAAGTCTTTGACTAATTTGCTGGAAGTTTCAAATTTCCTAATATTTATTTCATTTTCATGAAGCTTTCCGTCAACAAATTCAGCTTGGCTAAGGCTGCTTGAAGTTCTACGTCCTTTTCGGCTAATTTTAGCTTGTATTTGTTAACCCAACATTGCTGTTGGTTCAAATCTAGCTTTAGCTGAGCCACATCCTGTTTCTTCGCTTCGACCTTCTCCATAAGAAGCTTGTTCTTATGTTTAAGGGCGATATTTTGTGACGCAGCTTGTTGATATTCAACCACAAGAGTTGATTGTGGGCGCGTATTTGGGATAATGTAAAACGACAACTATCAGAACAAAGTATTCGATTTACCGTTTCCGAAAGATCGGGTGTCTCAGTTGTCTGCGCCATCATGCAGTGGTTGCTGTTCTTGGATAGATTCAAGGTTTCCATTTGAGCTGCAGTATCTGCCCAGTTGAAGCCCTCATTCTGTTGGGCCACAAGTGCTATGTACTTCCCACCTGAAGTGCCAGATGGACTCGTAGTTGACTTGGAAGGAGAGACGGGAACCAACTGTCTGTCATTGCTCTGTATATCGGCGACCCTGGATGATACATACCCTGATGGTGGCTTCTTGCATTCCCTAGCGAAATGGCCTGGTTCATGACATAGGTAGCACCTGAGTTTATCCTTTGTGAGACCAGTCTTCAGGTTAGACAAAGGTTGCCTTCCATACTTTTTCTGAAATTTGTTGACCCGTAAAGCAGCATTGCTAAGTTCCAGGAGACAACAATCTCATCCAGGTCTTCCTCCATGATTTGATCAACTTCTGTTGGCATAATAGATGGAGGGTCAGATCGCCTGCCAGGAAGGCGTTCAAGCTCTTGATCATTGATGCAGCAATCGCCAGCTTCTCTTCGTTCTCCTTAGTGAGAAACGCGGAGTTTGGCGCGGGTTGTGTAGAGCCAGGGACCGGTGCGCCTGTTGAGGAATAACGCCTTCTTGCATGATTTGAGGAGTTGCAGGACTGAACACCACGTTAGGATACTGAGCATGGTACCGTGTATGGACTTGAGCCGCTGAGACCGTTGTAGGATTTGGAGATTGAAACACATACACATACTGAGTGTTTTGAGGCGTGACAACAGGACTATACACCACATTTGATCCACCTGGTGCTTGTGCAGTTCCTTGCAGAGGACTATAGACGAGATTATGTGACATTAACACTGCGTTCTGACCTATCATCCATGCGGCCATTAGACTGCTCTGTTGATTGATCTCCCTTTGTTTGTTATCAATTTCACATGATTTGATAGTAGTTATCATCTCAGTGAGAGTGACATCGTTTAGGGTCTTTGTCTTTTTATCATGCCCACGTCTGCATCCCAACTTTTGGGCAGTGAATTCAACAACTGTCTGTTCATGGCATTGTTGGTTAGGGTCATCTCAGCTGAAATCATCTAGGAAACCAGTTTGACATAGCGGTGTATCTGATTTTCGATGGTTTCCCCATATATGTGATTGAACGAACTGAATTGCTGATTCAGCTGGTTCACCCTACTCGCTTTCATGTCAGCGTATCCTTCGTAGAGATTTTGCAACTCACTCCAAACCTCTTTAGCATTTTACAGTTCCTGACCGTGATAGAGATATCGGGTCCTATAGCCATGGTTAGTGTTGCAGAAGCCTTCTCATCTTCCTCTATAATTTTGACTTCCTCTGGAGTCCATAAGTGCATAGGCTTGGGAATTTTCGTTTCGGGATCTTGCTCTGTGCTATACACTATGGTTCTTGGACCATTCATGATGCATCTCCACACGTCGGGTTCCTTTGCCTTGCAACATTGTTCAAAGCGGAACTTCAGCTCGTAATATTCATCACCGTATAACAAACGCGACACTTTGGTGGAAGTGCCAATCAACTGATCCAGCTCTTGGTGGAGGGCTAAAGTTTGCGATTGCAGGGCTGCCAGTGTGGCATTGGTCAGGTCCTGTGCGGTCATGAATCCAGCCATTAAATTAATTAAAATTTACCAACTTTGATTTAAAGTTTAATTAATTTAAGTGAGTCTAATGAACAGTGCTCAATCCGAAACAGTCAATTCTGCAGTCAATATGGTCAACTCGGAAGGTTTTTCCAAAATAGCAATCCGTAAGTCAAAGCTGGTCAAACTGAATGAAATATCCGAAATAAGTAACTCGGAATGAAGAATCCGGATTTAGGAATCTGGAATGAAGAATCCGGATTTAGGAATCCGATTTGAAGATCTGAAAAGAAAACCCGAGAAGAAATCCGAAATCAGAAGACCGAAATACAGATCCGAAATGCTGATTTGGAATACTCAAATCTGAAATGAAATCCGAATCAAGAATCCAGAAAGAAAAATCCGAAATGCCTGACTTATCTTCAAAAAATCTGGAACAGTGACCCAATTTGTAACAGTGTCTCCGCCTTTTCTGCAACCGAATTCCGGAATTCAAGGAATTCAAATACTTCAACAGTAACTAAGATCACAATCCGGAATAAAGCAACAGTCAGGGATCAATCCAGAATGGACGATCTCCTTCTTTTTCTTCAGAATCCGCAACAATATCAAATCCGAATTATAAGAACCTTTTTAGTGTTCTTCGGGATCTGGAACAGTGTCAAATCCAAAATCTGCAGAGCAATCTGGAATGTCAGAAATCGATCCAAACAGCAGCAATACCCAGAGCCTATATTAGAACAGCAGGCTCTGATACCAATTGTAAGTCCCGTGTAACGGATCTAATAGGTATCGCTAGCCTAATCAATTGCGGAAATTATGTCGGGATGAAGAACAACTTGAATAACTTGAATAAAATAACTTGCATACACCAGATGTCAGATACAAGTTTTTGTGATCAACTCTATAACCCCTATCAAGTGACCCAACCCCTCTATTTATTGACATGACAAAGCCCAAACATACAACCCTAAGCCCTCTTCCCACTAGGAAGCCCAAACTAACCCAAAAGCCCAAAATACAATATAAATGAATAAACCTTTAAGCTTCAAGCCCAACATACATCATGCTCTTCGGCCACTTTGGCGTTCAAGGTTAAGGTGTAGGTATAACCAGACCAAACTTCCCATGTTTTTCCAGTGTATACTTTCTAGCCAACTTGATCCTTCGCAGTATCTCGACTTTTACATGCTACTTCAAAATAGTCTGGACCTATTAGCTTTAGATTCAGGGAATTGTCGCTCTTTGCCAGATCTGGATATTTCTCGTCAAGGATCATCTGAATAAATCTTGGGTAGAACAGGAAGACCTTCTTCTTGGGATTCTCCAACATATTCTTCATGTTGTCGAAAATAAAAGTGAAGAAGTTGTAATCCCAGTTATTCACCAAAGCGACTAACGCAGATGTCTGGGTCTGATTAAGCTGATCCAATCCGCCTTTGTTCTAACTAATGCATTGCAGGAAGATGTGTGCTAAAAATCTCCAATACGGGGGAAACATTTTCTTCAATACTATTGGGTACTCATCCTTGTAGCTCATACGTCGCATGGCTTTAACTACGTTGTCTCTATCGTGGGATGTCGGATGGTGAGATCAGTCTTCAAATTCAATACTTCTTGAACCACTGCTTCGGAAATGATAATCTCTTTTCCATGAATGTTTGATTCAATCGTTCCTTGCCGTCAAATCCACCTCTCTTTACATTTATGTTCAACTAGAAATCCTGAACCATATCTTCACAAATAATCGGATTTATCTTCATGGCATGCGTGATGCGGAAGGAATTCAGACCTACAATCATAGAGTGAAACATCTCGTAAAAATATGCTGGAGGATCTGATAGAAAGAATACTTGATTTTGAATGGGTTCCACATCGAGCTTACGTTTCTCCATCATCTTTTGAGCCATTTTCTGCACTTTGTAAATAAAAACGTCAAGTTTTATCATGAAAATTAACTTATTTTACTGGTCAACCGTTCAATCCTATATTAAACGGGTCAACAAGTCAATAAGTCAAAAGTTCAGATTAGGAGGGTCAAGAGGTCAATCATACAGGTCAAAAGTTCAAGAGGTTCAAAAAGTGATTTGAACAGGTCAATCGTTGAAAAGGTTCAAAACACTTTGAACTGGTCAAATATGATTTGGATTGACCGGGTCAATAGTGTTTCAGATGGACAAAGGTTCAAAGGTAATTCGGATGAACCCTTGTTAGGCATCCGAGATGGCCTGGCAGTTAGGATGTAATATGTTAGATTTCGGATAATCAAGATGATTATCCGAAATGCATATATAAGTTCCGAGATCCATTCGAAATGCATCGTAGTCATCCGTGATACATCCGAAATGTTATAAAAGTTATCCGAGATCCATCCTAAATGCAAGGGAATCTTCAAACCTTTGAATTCGAGTTGGTTAGTCCAAGAGAGATCCGAAATGCTCAGGTGTTCGAAATGCCCATATACAGATTCGAATTAGGCCTGTTTGAAATGTTGGGCCTGGCCCAATTCGGAACAGTGGTCCAAAATGCCTGCTTGGCCCATTTCGGAATAGTGGTCCATTGAAATAATGGGCCTGTCTGAAATGGGTGTGCCCAATTCGAATCCATCCGAGATAAGCGGGCCATTCGAAATAGTGACTTGGATAATGTGGGCCCCCTTTTGAATAGTAACACCTTTTGTCAAAATGAACGATCCAACCTACTGATCAACCCGTTTGGCATTTAAAATAATAAAATAATAGTAAAATAATAAGATGCGGAAAATTGTTGTGGGATCAAACCGTACTTGAACCGATTAAGGAACACTTTTCAACACGAACTTAGTCTGAGTGGGCCATGCAATTGCCTATATATTTGTCCACTTAAACTTATCACTACAGCCTTCAATTTTCAACCTCGTGACTTGATCAGATAAATAATACTATAACATCCTTGTACCCAATATCAAGACATACCCCTGCGATCAAGGTAAGTAGAACAGTTCATCGTAACAAGCGAGTATACTGAGATAATCTTTTGATTCTTACAACGTGTCAGACTTGTTGGTGATCAGGTCAGTACATCGTACCACGAAGTTACCAATCAATATTTGACGAGGGTTAGGCATCATACCTTATACGGTATATTTGACTTTTCAAGCACATGGAATTTTCTTGTGATGAGATTTCCTTTCTATTAAGGTTTTGGCCTTCAATTTTGGTACTTTTAAGGATATCATGACTGTGCCTAGGTCTGCATGTATCCGGATGCAACAGAAGGGCAGTCCTGAAATCCCGGACGTCTCATCAGTATATAGACCTGGAACCTCAGATGTTGGCTATCTATCAACGCAGGATTTAAAACCATGAAATCATACGCCGATGATATATTACCCAGATGATGTATAGCTTGTAGAATTTTTGTCACTTAGTATCTTTTTGACTTTTAGCGATAAGCCTATCACACATCGTAGAGTTTTCTCGGCTTTTCAGCTTCGATAACTTACATATGTTAATCAAATTCTTTAGCATGGAAGTTTATTTCGCTTCCTAGCAAATAATCTCCGCCTAAATTAAATATTTCTCCCCATAAATTTTGGCAAACGTAGAATACTTTATGCGCAAATTTATTTATTAACTTATAATTTTTAAGGTGAAACGCATAATTTTTAAAAGGTCCACAAGCACATTGATTCTCAAGTTGCTGACAGGTTTTGTAAAATGATTCGCTGTATTAACATCAATATGAATCTGTTCAAGTTTAATCAATCCTTTGTCATTGCAATCTCGAATGAAATGAACCTTGATATCTATGTGTTTGGTTTGGGAGTGAAAGACAAGGTTTCTGATGATTTGGATAGCGGTA
This sequence comes from Scalesia atractyloides, assembly GCA_947069175.1. NCBI lineage: Eukaryota > Viridiplantae > Streptophyta > Magnoliopsida > Asterales > Asteraceae > Scalesia > Scalesia atractyloides. The sequence continues at coordinate 43,986,101 of CAMTDV010000008.1, read as the reverse complement.
TCAAGCTGATGTTGCATCCAAATAACCTTGAAGCAGCAAGCAGATGCTGCAACATATCCTGCTTCTACAGTTGAAAGAGACATGGTTTGTTGCTTCTTGCACTGCCATGAGATGAATCTGTCTCCAAAGTATTGGCATCCAGCCAAATGTTGACTTCATATCCCTATTTCTCCCTGCAAGGTTACTGTCAGAAAAATCAAACAGATCAAAGCCTGAATCTCTAGGATACCAGAGTACAAGTTTTAGAGCTCCCTTCAGGTATCTAAAGATTCGTTTAACGGCAGTAATATGAGAAAGTTTAGGATTGGCCTGAAAACGAGCAGATTGACAGACGTCAAACATAATGTCTGGTTGGCTTGTAGTCAAATACATTGGTGAACCAATCATAGATTGGTACAATGTTGGATTGATCGGACTACCTTCACCATCTTCATTCAGCAAGGGCCGTTATGAAATGGGGGAGTCCATAGGCTTATAATCTGTCATGTCAAATTTTACAAGAACGTACAGAACAAATTTTCCTTGATGAATCAAGATCCCTTGACTACTCTGATGAGCGTGCAATCCTAGGAATATTGTTATTTCACCCAATGAGCTCATTTCGAACTTCTTCGTCATCTCCTCCTTGAATTCTTTACAAAGATCTTCGTTGGTTAACCCAAAAATTATGTCCTCCACATAAATTTGAACAAGAATAAGATCCTTGTCAACACGCTTGATGAAAAGGGTTTGATCTATCCAATGTAGAGTGTGGAATCCTCTAGATTAGAATATCACAGAAATACGAGTAGGAAGAGAATGCACAACAAACCCAATCTTTATTGATTATCTATCACAACGATTACAATCAATCTAGATCCCACGATTCGTCCAAGCCAATCTCTCTATGAATTCTCTCTCAACTCTCTCTGAAGTGACTAACTGAGCAACCTTAACCCTAATACAAAACTTTGTTTATATAGAGACAAGTTTGCAACTGAGCTAGGGTTTAACCTCATGGGATGCAAATTGGTCTAGGCCCAATACGCCTACTACTCCCTATTATATTGGTCCGGTTTAGCCCAATCACTATAAGTAACTATTTCAAAACTAAACACGCTAACTGTTTATCGTTTTACTAATTACAAGATATCCAAAGACCAAATCTAAGTTGTTGTCAAACCTATGCGCCAACAAACTCCCCCTTAACAATAGCTTCATAAAACAACTTTGTCTTCAGTCATCTTGCAATCTTCAACGTCTTTGGTCTTTGGATAGCTTCAGCTTTAATAGGTTCTGTTAGCAACAGACTCCCCCTAAGTTGATTCATCCAATCACCAAATCTTCTAAATCGTTAGCGTTGGAGCAAACTCTAGTTTAGCACTTGCATAGCAATCTTCAAACTCATCAACTTCATCTGCAATGTAGAAAGGAGGTTCTACCATGCATCCAAGCAAACTCCTCTTCATTAAACTTCTTAGCAACACACTGCTACAGTCTGTACACTATAAAACAAACATCTCGAGAAACCATAAGAATTTCTCAATACAAGTTAATAAATTATTATTATTCAAGACTTGGTAAAACTGTATCACAAATTAAGCAATTTCCAACTCAACCCACATACTCAAAATTTTAAGCACACAGAACATGCATGATTTTAAACTATTGAACTCATCTCCCAACACCGTCTCCCCCTATCGGTAACAACTCCTCTATGAACAACAATATTTCATATGCTAAGAATTTACAAGAAAAAGAAAATCTTTTTGGATTTTTATATTTTCTGAAGACAAATATTTAACAAAATAATAAACACTCTGTTTTTGTGAGAATCCCCGAGAAGATGATCATATCAGCAAAATCAAACTGTTTTCACACTATTAGATAATTCTATAAGTAATTTTCATGAAAAGAGGTTCAAGATGATTACCAGTATTGTTTATCCGCTTAAACAAAATACATGAACATTTCAAGTACCATTACCTAGTGATTTGTTAAGGTAACTTTGTACTGATATACTAGTGTGTCACACTTCATGACATACCCCTATGATCATGGTCTACACAAAGATTCCTCGTAGTAGGTGAATATACCGAAATTCATCCTTTTTGATTTACAATGATAGATAATTGGTGATCAGGTTAGTACTTCCATACAGCAAAGAGATCAATATCCAACGAGGGTTAGGGCAAGTACCCAATTTTGGTACGATGAATGCATTTTGCACATTTGAATGACCCTCTAGGAGAGCTTCTTCAATTTCTTGGATTTGGTGTTTAGCTCTTTTAAGATATCCTAGTTGTGCTAGGTCAGCATATATTTGGATGTAGCTGAAGGACAACCCTGATATCCTAACGTTATAAAGACCTAAAACCTTGGATTTTGACAATTTATCAATGCAAGATTTAAGGTTATAAAACCATACGCCTCTGATATGTTACACACTCATACACAGTTCGTTATGTTTATATCACAAAGGTAAGTTGATTATTTCGTGCTTTTTGCCTACTGGTATATCATATGATGAAGCTGCTATCACACTTAAGCAACTTAATTTTAATTTTAGTATGACAGTCTAACTTACTGATATCATTTATTTTTTTTCCGTACAATGAAAACTCATTTTTTATTTTCTATTTTTTTATGTTTTGATTTTTGAAAAATAGTAAATTATTTACAAAATTCTTGTGGAAAAGTGGTTATTCAGGATTCCTCATCTCATTGAGTTCGACTGAATGTTCAAATTTAGCCCTGTCAAACGCTTTTGTGTAAAGATCTGCTAGGTTATCTAGTGTATCGAATCTATGCAGTTCAATCAAATCCTTTTAGACAATCCCGTATAAAATGATGACGAATGTCAATATGTTTTGTGCGATTGTGTTTTACGGGATTGTTTGTGATTGAAATAGTGGCATTATTGTCTATCATAATAGTAGTACGAGTGAAATTCAAACCATAATCGTCCATCTGCTATATTATCCAGAGAACCTGAGAGCAACAGTTGCCCGCAACAATATATTCAGGTTCACACGTAGAGGTAGACACGCAAGATTGCTTCTTGCATTGCCATGACACGATCCTCCCTCCTAAGAACTGACAACCACCTGTGGTAGAATTTCTTGTAGATTTGCATCCTCTAAAGTCTAAATCAGTGAAAGCAACAAACTTCAAATCACTAGCAGCTGGATACCATAACCCAAGTTTAGGTTTCCCCTTCAAGTAACGATGAATGCGCTTCACCGCTTTCATAGGTGACTCTTTTGGATTCGCTTGATATCTGGCACAAAGACACAGTGCGACATAATGTCTGGTCTTGAAGCAGTCAAGTACATTGAAGAACCAATCATTGCCCTGTACTGAGTTGGATCAACATCCTCCACACTCTCATGATCTGGACCAAGATTGTGAATCTCGCAAATAGATGTGTTAAAAGGAGCACTCCATTTTTAAACCAGACAAAATTTTATACACATACTTCGTCTGATGTATAAACATCTAATCCTTCTTCTGTTCAACTTGCAAACCTAGAAAGTAAGACGGTTCACCCATCGCACTCATTTTGAACTTGCTCTTCATTACTTCCTCGAATTCATGACACATGTTCTCATCAGATGACCCAAAAATAATATCATCTACGTATTCATGTACCAGTAGAAAGTCTTCCTTCTTTCTTTTAATGAAAAGTGTACTGTCAATCTGACCTCTTTCAAAACCATTCTTTAACAAATGTGCTGACAGTGTCTCATACCATGCACTAGATGCCTGATTCAATCCATACAATGCCTTATCAAGTCAATAGACTCGATCTGGCTAATCTGGATCAGAAAACCCGTCTGGTTGTGAGACATAAACCACTTCTTGGACTTTCCCGTAAAGAAACGCACTCTTCATGTCAAGTTGATAAACTTTGAAGCCCTTGAATGAAGCAAAAGCTAGGGACAAACGAATTGCTTCTAACCTTGCTACTGGTGCAAACACTTCATTGTAATCAATCCCCTCTTGCTGATTGAACCCTTTCACCACTAAGCGAGCCTAATTCCTTGTCACGATCCCTCGGTCGTCTTTCTTGCACTTAAACACCCACTTGGTGCCTATTTCCTTTTCTCCTTCTTGCAAGTCGACTAGCTCCCAAACTTTCAATTTCTTGAACTGAGCTAATTCCTCTTGCGTCGCTTCATCTTCACTGGTCACAGTTTGAATCACTTGAGACTCATCTGCATTGGAAAACTTAGGAATATTAAATGATTAAAAAACGTTATGATAATCATATAATATACCAGGACCAATCGTTGATTGTTGAGGTGAATAACTAGTGATTTCCATGTTAAATAAAACCTCAATTTTCCCAGTTTTTAGATAAAAAACCCTTGTATTCGGTGTTCCAGGCATATAACCTTGAAATTATCCCTCGTCAGCTACCTCACTGAATTTTTGCTTATCTTTATTTCGCAAAATGGTGCAGGGTAATCCAAATGGTTCTAAGCCTTTCAAGTTTGGTTTTCGGTTAAACAATAGTTCGTGACATGTTTTGTTAAACAGTTTAACCATCAAAAATTTGTTTAGGACATAACAAGTTGTATTCACAGCTTCTCCCCAGAAATGAACTGAAGCTTGGAATCAGAAAGCATAGTCCTAGCGGCTGCAACCAACGTCCTGTTTTTCCTCTCAGTGACTCCATTATGTTGAGGTGTATAAGGAGCAGAATATTAAGGTTCAATTCCCTTGTGAAGAAAATAGAGATCCATAATCTGATTTTTGAACTCGATGCCATTATCACTCCTTATCCTCTTGATCCATGTAGCATGGACATTTTCCAATTTCATAAAAAGATCTATTAGCATCTCCGCTCTCTCATCTTTTGTTCCTAAAAAGAAAACCCATGAATACCGTGAGTAATCATCTATGACCACTAAACAATAGTACTTTCCACTTACGCTCCTTACGTTCACCGGACCAAAAAGATCCGTATGAAGTAATTCATAAGGGGCATCTATGGAATTTACTATTTTGGACTTGTGAGTTTTCTTATGTTGTTTTCCCTTTTGACATGGAAGACATTTATCTTCCACATGAAACCTCTACACTGGCACCCCTTCCACTAAACCATTTTTAATAATATAATTCAGTTTTCGGTAGTGGATGTGGGCCATGCGTCTGTGCGACAGCATTGAGTCAACCTCAGATGCTATTGACAATAAACATGCCACCATAGTGGAAGAATCCTTTTTACCCATGTCCATGACATAGGTGTCGTTTCTCCTTGGCGCTCTCATCACTATCCAATCATCCGGTATCACCAAACCCGTTTTCAATACCAAAGCTTCAGACTTAGTAAGTGGACCGAGTGACCCTTATCGCAGACTTGAGACACGCTCATCAGATTGTGCTTCAGCTGCTCGACATAGTTCACTTTCTCCAATGTGATCTTCCTGTTGGTCACTTTTCCTCGACCTGTAATGTGCCCTCCTTAAGCACCATCAAAATTCACATAACCTCCATCTATGTTTTCAAACTCAATCAACAACCTCGCATCCCCCGTCATGTGCCTGGTGCAGCCACCATAACATACCACAAGTTGATAATCCTCCTTAGCAACTCCTGCACAACCCAACAAAAATTAGTTAGATTGGGGGACCCAAGCCTATAATGGTCTTGGGTTTTCCAGATTCATTAACCACCAGAACATCCATCCAATATCCATCATTCATAACTGGATTCTTGGATCTCAGACCTGTTGATGGAAATGATTTTTGATTTCCATTCGGTCTCTGGTCCTAAGGTATCCTAAACATGTTTGGTCGATGTGACCTTTGAAAATTTTTGTTTTGATTTCTTGAATTTCGATTGTGATAATTTCAAAAGCCATTGTTATAAAAATTTCGACTACCAACATTTTGATATCAAGTTTTAAATCGACCTTGACTTCTGATATTACTTGATTGACCATTAAAGTTATTCATTCTTGGTGAACTACTTCTAGGTCTTTCGTATCTGCCTGTTAGGGCAACAACTAGCTACATATCCCTTGTTGTGACATTTGAAGCATGATCTTCTACCCAAAAACTTCTTAATTGAAGTCTCTGGTTTAGATTATCAGTTGACGATGATGATGATGCCCTTGAAGGATCTTGTGTAGTTTGCTCAGTTTCTGATTTTTCTATGTTTTATTTTTAGCAAATTACACATTTGACTCTCTTTCAATAACAGTGGTCTCCTCTTTCATATCAGTCTCGTTAACAAAATCAACTTTTTAACAAAAAACTGCTTTTTTATTCTTAGGGTGTGCATTCTTTGTTTTCAAAACCGCTTCCCTGTTATTATCCTTCTTGGCATGTTCAGACACCTCAACATTCCCTGTTGTGGAACTACTAGGTGTAGTTGACACAAAGTCTGTTAGCTCCTCTTGGTCTGGAAAGAAAGAATAATCATGAATAAGAGGTGGTGGAACTTCATTGAAATCTTTGAAGCCCATAATTGTCATGTCATTACTTTTCTTCAAGCCATACATCATGTGTTTCATAACACAAATTGAATCTCTGAATTGATTCAATTTATTTTCAAGTTCACAAATTTTCAGCTCCGCTTCTGACAACTCTTTGCATTTCTCTGAAATCTCTTTTGTTTTGTCACTCATCGTATCAGGAGCAAAGTCAACGATTTGAAGTTTTTCATATAGTTTACAGGTTAAAACAATGTTAGGGTGATTCCGAGACATTAAGGCAGTGTTGGAACTACTCATCCCGGCAGCAATCATTGGATTCTTGTGGTTTAGCTCTCTCTGCTGATTGTCAATCTCACATGACTTGATTGTAGCAATTAGCTTGGTGAGTGTGACTTCATTCAAGTTTGTTGTACGCTTTATCATCTAGACATCAACATCCCATCTTTTGATCGAATACACCTCTATACCCTAGGCTCCTTTGTTTTAAAATTCTTCTAAAAATGCATGGTCCAATCAAAGTAATCATCTCCATACAACAACCTCTGAATTTTGGTAGATGTGCCGATGACCTGATCAAGTTCCTGATGCAATGCTAGAGTCTGAGATTGGATGGTAGCTAAGGTAGCGTTGCGACATCCGCAACAATTAAAAAACTGCTCGGGTTCATCATTTTTAAGTTTACCGAATAGAAAATAAGGGATTTTAAAATTAAAAGTGAATAGTCCAAACCAGTCCAATCGAAATAGTACAATTGAAACAGTAGCAAATCCGAAATGAAAAATCAGTTTGAAACAGTGGTTCGAACTCAGAATAGTGGTTCGAATTCGCATAATATAGATTATCTGAAATACAACAAAGATGATCCGAAATGTTGTGCAGTTGATCCGAAATGCAGGCAATCTTCAACTATGATGATCTGAAATGGGTTCGAAATGCAAGCGTGTGATCCGAAGTGAATCCGAAACACAGACAATTAATCTTAAATGAACTCAAAACTCAAACTGTTGATCAGAAATATGTCCGAATCTTTAAAGGATGATCCAAAATACATTCGATTCTTCAAGTGATGATCCAAAATACGAACAGAAACTTTAAATTTCTTTGAAACAGCAGCAGACCATCAATAGTAACAATCCAAATCTGTGTGATATCTAATCTGAGCCTGGAAACAGGTTCAACAGGCTCAGCTACCAATTGTAAGTCCCAAAAACCGGATCTACAGTGTCACAATAAGCTTGTTCTGTGGCGGAATCACACAAACAAGCTATGGATTCGAGATAGAAAAAATAAGATGAAATAGAATAGATGAAAGATTAACTTGCATCTAAAATTGGAATTTGTCTAATACAAGCTAATGTTTGCAACCAAAGAACCACTATCCCTAATACATCATTTACTATTTATAGTAAGGGATTAGTGTACCATTACCCCAAAACCCCAGGCCCATAAGACTTCCCCAGCACAAAACTAATATAAGCTAGCCCAAATCTAATATGTGACTAATGCATAAACCTAAAAGGCCTAACATGCGTCGAATTGGTAAGTGATATAGGTTCTCCAATTTCCGAAATAAGATTATTAGACTCTCAAATTCATCTTTGCTTTCCAATAACATCACCCACGAAAATCTTTAATAGTCATCAGTAACAACAAGACAATATAGATCTCTTGGGATACTTAGAACATTGACTGGTCCAAAGAGATCCATTTGTAGTCTTTCTAGTGGGAGCTTGATTAACTCCATGAGCTTGCTTGGATGCGACTTTTTTTGTTGTTTGCCCTTTTTGCAACTTATACAGTCCTATTCAAGTGAAAAAACTTTAAATTGACTCCCTCAACTAGGTTGTTGTGTAGTAAGAAATTCATCTTTTGGAGATGAATGTTTCCCATCTTTTGGAGATGAATGCTTAAGAATGAGACATTTTCGATCAGTGAAGTGTGTTGTGATTTTTTTTCACAAATCTGAGAGATGCTCAACAAGTTGTTCTCTAACTGTACTATGTAGTTGACTTTATCTAACGACACCATACCATTTGTTAGAATTCCTTCACCTACTATTCTCCCAACTTTGTTACCTGCAAAACCAACATAGCCTCCTCGGATTGATTTAACGTCGTACAAGAGAGCCAACATTCCCGTCATGTGCCAAGACACTACACTATCCATTATCTACTTGGAAATTATTGATCTCTGGAGCCCCTACACATGCAATTAAGCGATTATTTGAATAATGAGACCCAAGCCTTGATGGTCTTGGGTCGGTTTGGGTTTTCAACTTTTGATTCACAAACACTTTCATTCTTTGTTTCAACAATTTGTTCTACTTTTTTATCAATGTTTTCATTAACCATGGTTGAAACAGTTGTTTTGACCTCTTCAGATGATGCCTTTGATTTAATCACCCAAGTTTCATTCTTTGAGATTGCATTTTTGGGATAGAATTTCGAATCTTTTTGTTCCTTTTTGATTGATGATTCACCAGCCTTTTCAGTTGATACATTAATATTCGTTGGATTCACATTGTTGATAGATTCGTTGTTTTGTTTCAAAATATGAGTAGGAACAAACATTGAGGATTTCTATTTTACATCCTCTAAAGTTTTCTTAACACTTTAACAGGTTTAGAGTTATTTTGTGAACACCGTCTAGCGATATGTCCAAATTGGTTGCATTTAAAGGATGTCCTACTGTCATTTCCAATAGAGGATTTCATAACCTATTCATGGCATCGTTTTTCAGCATAAAATTCTTGATTTGATTGTTCTTTTGACAATTTTTCTTTCTCACTTTCTGAGCTTGTTCCAAAAACAAAGTTTATGTTCTTTGAAAAGTGTGGTTTTCAAAACCTGTTGTTGTGCTTCTTAACTTATCCTAGACCTTTTCTTCTCTCATGATAATTCTTACCTTATTTAGTGTTAAAATAGTAGCGTTTAGGTTTAGAATAGTAAGATGCGTTCATATTATCAAGCTCAGACAAACTAACTTCAACCAATTTGAATACTTTATCAACCTTATCAAGATTCACATTCTGAATCGGAAATTCTTTGTTAGATTATAGCTTGTCAAATCCGTCATTTTGTACACGATAACATTAGGATCATCATTCAAACCTTCTTCCGATTTTTTAATATAATTTTGTGAAAACTTTCTTCATTTTCAGAATGTGTAACTGAACTTGTTTTCTCAAGGCTCGAATTAGCACTCTCAAATTCAGTGCTTTCACTGTCATTCCCCAAAACATTTTATACCACATTAGACTCACAATCATAGGTTACATCGATGTTTCAGGCAGCTCATCTTTCTTTTTAGTTCTCAGTTTTAAATTGAGTGCCTTTTCCACCGTGTCAGAATTTTTCCTAGAGTAGTTGTTCCACATCTAGGGTGGAACTCGAGTATAACCATTCTCATTTTCTTCCTTTTAAATTTTTTAGCTGGTTTAGGAAGAATATGATCAATCACATTTGAAGTAGTTGAATAACTGATCAACAACTTATTGACCCTTACCAATTCGACCCTAATGGCTTCAAGCTCAGTTGTAAGTTTAGCAATCGTGTCAATATGAATATTTATCGCCATTTGTTTATGCATGATCGTTGCTTTGAGCATAGAAAGCGTAGCATTGTCTTCTTGACTTGCATCTCGATATTTGTTAATAGTCTTGCTTAGTTTATCATATGCTACTTTTGTGTCTTTAAAGATGCTTGACAGGTTATCAATAAGTTTTTTAAGTTCTTTATATTTTTCATCTTTTACCAAACTCACTTTGCATGCTTTTGAACATTTTATGCATGGTTTTTGGATTTCTTTCAACTTAACCTTACCCTCCTCTTTGACCGACTCATTCTCACCCTCTTGAACTTTTTTAGAAACTACCTCTTGTAGTTGTGCCATCATATCTTTGTCAAAAATTTCTTTAAGATTATCTACATTCATTTCTTTTGTGACATCGATAATTTCTTCTACAGGCTTCTTGGTTTCTTCTTCACTTTGTGTAACCTGATACTGGCTTGATCCTACAAAGAAACCTGCAAAAGAATTGTAAACATCAGGTGGAACGACAGATTTAAAAGCATTGTGAAAAATTGTCCTACTAAGCACACTTATCATAATAGTATGCTTCAGCATCCGAAATTTCTCCTCACATCTCGTCAAAGGTAACTTAACAATCTTCGCTAGAAACATCCTCGGCCACTTCTTCAATAATTGGTTGAGTTTCTTCAATGATCTCTACTAAAAATGAAAGGCTTTCTTTCTTCATAATGATATCATTCCAGTTAAAACCTTCACCATCTTGAGTAACCACGAGAGCTTTATTCTTTGATTTTGTTAAACTATCCTTAATTTGAATAAGCTTTGTTGTGCTTTGAGGTTGTGGAGAAGGTCGGTGATAAATTGCTTTCTTGTAGTAATCGTCACCAAAAGGATTGTGATTTCCTTGCACTTCTCGGTTCAGACATTTTCTTTTAAAGTCGCCCTCTCACATCATTTGAAGAAGGTGACTTTTGATTTGTCAAACGCTAGCTTGGTATCCAGACCCCCCAAACTATTTCTTCCGATTATCTCCATAAATCTCTGAGCTCGTCTGACGATGCTAGCCATACACCATTTGATATCTATTTGCTCCAACTCTTCTGGATCGATCGGGTCATAATCCTCCTTCGTCGTGTATGGATTACCGATGTTTTCAGCTACCAGACTTTCATACGATTCCAACACTGAAGCGAGTAGTTGTTTGGCAGTAGTCTTAGTGAAGTCTTGTGCATTTTCGAGATTTACAGTTATATTGCACTTCAAGATTCTTTGGTTTGAGTTGGTTTGGTTGTTCTGGCTAATGTTGTAATTATTTGAACTTTGTGATGATTGAGGTGTCTATGGGGCATTTGGGTCACAACTTGGGAATGAAGGAAACCCGCTACTACTGCTTGAGTAGCTTGAAGAAGCATTTGACGAATTGTTTACGCTAAAAGCGGTCTGAATTTTTGGGCTTTGATTGTTGGCTATTGGACACCTTTGAAATACAGATTCACGTCTTGTTGAGCGTGTGTGTTTCTCGTCTTAGCCATCTTCTAAAGCTCTAGTTCATTACCCTCGAGTTTCTCAATTAATCTCAACAAACTCATACTGTTGTACTTTTGACTGTTCTTTATGATCAACAAGTAGGTTGACCACTCACCTTTCAGTAAAGCATCAACCAACTTGTCAAATGGTTTTCATTATCTCTCTTAACACCCAATCGCTTCATCTCAACAACTAAATGACAATATCTCTTGATGAGTTTCTTTATTGGTTCACCTTTTAATGATTTGAAGATGTGAACTCCTTTTTCATCAAGCTCGTTTACTTTTTATCATCTACTTGCCACCTTGGAACTTCACCTTTCAAGCATTCCAAATTGACTGAGCATATCTGTAACACCCTAACCCGGACAGGATTGACGTGTCACTATAAAGTAATCAAAAATAAATACTTCAATTCATTATTGATAAAACATTATATTCTTACAATAAACGAAAATGAAATACATTAATCTCGTTATAAAAATCCTTGTGAGTCTTTAATTCCCTCGAGCCCTCTTTCAAAGTCATCTTAGATAGTCCTGTAACCTAATGCACATAAAAGACATCACGTCTGTGTAAAATTTACCAAATAGGACAACAACTATAACACATGTAAAAACACACAAAACTATTAATATCCAATTATAGGAGCTGGTGTAACATTTCAATTAATATACAAGGGTTTTGGATGTGATAAGCATTTATGAATTTGTTTAGAAGCTGGAGAACAAAAATGAAGAGGAAATTCGAAAAGCAAAAGGGGTTCATGTTCAACAAAACCCTGAGTTGTTTTTGGAGGTATTAACACAGGCGTTAGTACACCTCAGCAACCAAAACTTCAAACAACGTTTGTGTCAAACGTTAATCCCTTTCTACCAGAACCAGTTCAAATAGATCAATCTGCTGGTTCAAGTACTTAAACATATGGTCAAGTATTTGATCCTAAAGCCTTTCTAACACAACCGCAAGTTTTTACACCCCAAGTTCCACAACAAGATTCTCAACAAGCTTTCTATGGAAACAACTTTCAACCTGCAAATCATAATACGTTAGACTGGATACGTCACATCTTTCCAAGGTCAGTGTAGAAGTTACTAGGGAACACATGGAACTTCTGAACACCATGGCCAGTGCATACTATGGATTAGTCGCTGGTCAAATAGGAAACATCAATTTGACTAATGAAGACTATCAACAAATAGACAGAGATGAGATGGAGTTGATGGATATTAAATGGGCATTTGCTAGTGCGGTGAGATGAGGAAAGGACTACATGAGCAAAACTAGGAAAACAAGTTTAGAAAGCAAGAAAGACATAAAGTATGGTTTTGTTTGAGATGTTGTTACTTGCTTTATTGTGGTGAAAAAGGTCACTTCAAGCGTGAATGTACTCGACCTAGTAAGCAAGGAAATCACAACCCTTTCCGAAGTCAATCACGACCATCCAACACAACTCAAGTTAACCATGAATGAAGTATAGTAGTTTTTAACAACCCAAACAACTCTAACCACTCTGGGCCTTCAAACAACACAAACAGAGCAATAGTTGTTCAAGCAGATGAAGGATGTGATTGGTCAGTTAAGTTGGGAAGTGAAAACCAAGGAGGAACTGCGCGTTATGCCAAGATAATCAATCAGATCAAACATGTTCACAATATTAACACTTCTGATGATGATGATAGTTTTGGGTATAATGGGAGTTCTGATGATGAAAGCTCAAGTGTAGGTGGTTATGGATCTGATTCGGATATTAGGGAAAGGATTGATACAGAGGTCAATGAGTTGCTGAAAGAAACAGAGAAGTTGAAAAGCCAAAAGTTTGGAGTGATGAAGAAAGCAGAAGTTGCATCAAAGGAAATGGAGAAACTCTTTGCCAACAATGCATCCTTTTCTCATCATACTTCTTTCATGGCTAATGTTGCAGGTTTAACAAGTCAGGTAAAATCCGACTCTCCTAAGATATGCAATGACTCTGCTGACTTAAGAACTAAATTTGAAACAATAAACAGTCACAATAAAATCCAAGTAGTTGAACTGTCAAAATGCAAAGAGGCAATCTGGCTTTAACTCGAAATGAAAAAGAATTCAAATCTGTAATCGAGACTCTTAATAAAAGCGTTTCTGAATTAACAAAAACAGTTTTGAATAAGCAAACAGGTATTAATAATTACATTAATATCCTTGAAGAAACGAAAAAGGAGTTAGCCATTGCCAAATGCGAGCATGATGCAATCAAGCTAAAATTGGAGAGTTATTCAAACTCCCGATATGTGCTTAATCACATCATTGACATTCAAAAACTTAACGGAGATGTCAAATGCATTAGGTATAAATCATGTCCACCTCCATTGAAACACAATTATACAAAAGTGCCTGATGAAGAGGAAATGCCACGTTTTGAACCATCTGTACCTCTTAATCCTGAAGAGTTTGCAGCAGGATTAGGGTTTAAGCTGGACAATTCCTCAGACGAATCACGAAAACCAGAGAACTCATTAGTTTATGATCAAAATCCATCCATATTAAGGGAAGATAGTTCATCGGATGATGAGCCAGATAAGATCGATCAAGATCAATCTCTTGATAAAAGAAAAGGGGTAGAAATTTTCTACTACTCCCGATGAGCAATCCATTGCAAATCAAGGGAATGATCCTATCGAATCTATAAAAACAAACTGCGTCTACATTTGTAAACAACAATGTGTTGTATACGTTGATTGGTGATGATAAAATTTACTCAAAGAAGAACTTTCCGATCAAAAATGTAAATCCAACTTCATTTGATCAAGTTTTGAAAAATTCAACAACCAAATTTTTGGGAAAGAAGAATCCAATTAAACCACAACCATTAATCGCTTCCAAGGGTAGACAACAAGAAAAGCGAGCTTAAAAAATTAACTTGTCACAACCAAAGGTTAGAGCTAAAGGTGCTAACATCATGAAAAAGGGGAAGAATGTTAAATTTGTGGGCTCAACTAGTACTGATAAAATCGAGACTTTTGAAAAAATGTCAAATAATGATTTTGTAAATCAAGTCAAGATTTTAAAACGCAATAGTCAAAATAATTACACTCAACACACAAATAGGTGTGACGATGGACCAAGTACCTCAAGGCCTACAAGTTCAACATCAAGTCATCAAACGGGTTATCCTAATTTTGTTGAAAGGAGAACATGTTTTAACTGTGGGGAGTTTGGCCACATAATAAAAAATTGTACCAACGCAAAACCCAAGTTTGTGAAAAAGCCCCTTCTGAAAAAACACTGCCAACGTTGATCCGTGTCACCTAAATAAGACAAACATATTGTTAAGGAAAAAGAAGAAAAAACAACGACGTAAACAAGTTAAAGTAATTTAGAAGGCATTAAAACCACATGTTATAGAAAAGAAACCAAGTTCATCAAGATCGTTAAAACCAGAAATGTCTAAATCTGTAAATAATAGTCAATCTAGTAAACATCAACAATCTACGAAACCTAAAACCAGTAATGTTTCAATGGGAGGCACAGAGTTTCCAAATCATCAAGAAATATAAATCACATTTCTTGATGATAAGGGTTGACCCAAGACCACTAAGGCTTGGGTCCCCATCTCAAACTAATCGGGTAATGCATTGTGTAGGGTGCTCCAGGAGGAACTGTGAATAGTCATTGGATTGTTGACAGTGGAGCATCACGGCACATGATAGGCGACTTAAGGCTCCTTTATGATGTTAAAAGCATTAGAGGAGGTTATGTTGCTTTTGCTAGAGATAAGGGCGGATACATCACTTGAGAAGGAATGGTTTCCAATGGTGTTGTTAGTTTGGACAAGATCATTAATGTTTGACAAATTGATCACAATCTTTTGGGTATTTCTCAAATCTGCGACAAGATGTTCACGCTTCATTTTGATGATGACGGTTGTTATGTGCTGAAACCTGGTTTCAAGATTTCGAAAGAATGGATTCTCTTGTCGGCTCAAAGAATAAATGACTTGTATATTCTTGACATGAGCCAAGCGATTACTACGTCTGCACAACTTACATGTTTTATCTCGAAAGCCACTGAAAAGGAATCAATCTCCTGGCATAGACGAATGGGACACATTCACTTGACGAATATGAACAATTTGGTGAAAAATAATTTTCTGAACGGTGTACCAGTGAAGAATTTTCATCTACAAGACGCCTGTGTTTCGTGCCAAAAAGCAAAGAAAGCTCGAAAGTCGCATTCTGTGAAGAAAATGAACACTGTGAATATGCATCTGGAACGTCTTCATATGGACCTGTTTGGACCTATGAAACACAAGACTACCTTTGGCGATGCATATTGTTTAGTTGTTACTGATGACTATTTAAGATTTTCATGGGTAAATATGATGGAACACAAGAGTGAAGTTCCTGAAATCCTCAAGAATCTCCTAATGCTACTTAAAAATTTGTACAATTTGAAGATAAGGAGAATCAGAAGCGACAACATCACCGAATTCAAGAATCATGTTACGGATGAGTTCTGTTCTTGTAAGGGCATTTTAAATGAATACAGTTCTCGTTACACTCCAGAACAAAATGGTGTCGCAGAGAGGAAAAGTTGAACTCTTTCCGAAACTGCAAGGACTATGTTAGTAGAGTCAAAACTTCCAGTTCAGTTTTGGGGGGGGGGCTATGGCTACTACAATGAATAGAGTTCTTACGGTGAAACGGCATGGGAAAACATGTTTCGAATTGCTACATAAAGGAAACCGGATGTGTCTTTCTTAGAACCTTTTGGAGCTCCATGTACTATGATTGATCCACATGGTAAATTCGGTCCAAAGGCTACTCCAAATTTCAGAGTGTGGAATTTATCAACAAAAAAGATTGAGGAATGGGGTGAAGTTAAGGTTCAAAGACACTGAATCATTAAGAGCTCCGGGTGCTCCTTGGATGTTTGACTACGACGGACAATTTGACTCTATCAATCTACCAACTTTTGATGATGCATCTGCAGCTGCTCAAATGCTACTACTAGGTGATACTTCATTTGACTCATTATTAGTACGACCAATTATTGTTAACCCTCAAGTGTCTACTTCGTTTAACAATCTTGTTCAGAACGAGGAATTTGAAGATGCTGCTGATTATAATGTTTTGTTAGAAGATGATGAGTTCCATGATGCAAATGAAGCTACTTCTGCTCCGATTCCTGGAATTCCTGATGTGACGTCAAATGTGCAAAATCAAGGGACGACTGAAGGTCATGCTTCTACATCATCGTCAGTTCCAGCCATCGAATTCGATGTTGATCTGAATATCAACAATTTGGGTATAAACTCTCGAGTTCCTGAAACTCGAATCCATAATACCCACCTCATTAAAATATTATAGGAGATGTCCAAAGTGGAGTGCAGACATGTAATCAGCTAAGGAACAACCAGAATGCTGGTTTGTATATGGCAATTAGAGAATCTGGGGAACAAAATGATTGGTCTTTTGCCTGCTATGTTTGCCAAGTAGAACCAAAATCTTGGAAGCAGGCAATGAAAGAAGACTCATGGGTTGAAGCTATGCAAGAAGAACTTTAGCAGTTTCAGGAGTTAGGCATGTGGAAATTGGTTGACAGGCCCGACAACTTTAAGAAAATTGGTACTAGATGGGTTTACTAATGTTAGAAGGATGACCGAGGTGTTGTTGTGAGAGAAACAAAGCAAAATTGGTTGTCCAAGGCTTTAATCATGTAGAAGGCATTGATTATAATGAGGTTTATGCACCGATAGCACGTCTCGAGGCCATAAGAATTTTCTTGGCCTATGCGTCCTACAAGAAGTTTACAGTTTATCAAATGGATGTGAAGAAGTATATGTTGAGCAACTGCCCAGTTTTGAAGATCCAATCCATCCTTACAAGGTTTGGCTTCTCAATAAGGCATTATATGGTCTTCATCAAGCTCCACGGGCTTGGTATGAAACGTTGTCTTACTATCTTCTCAAGAATGGTTTTCGACGAGGATTGATCGACTGTACTCTCTTCATCAAAGAAAAGAATGAGGATTTATTGTTGGTTCAAGTATATGTTGATGATATTATTTTTTGGTCTACAAACGAGAAAATGTGCAAAGAATTCGAGCAGGTGATGCTAGAGAACTTGGAGATGAGCTCCATGGGAGAAATGACTTTCTTTTTAGGTTTGCAGGTTCATCAATCTAAGGAAGGGATCTTCATTCAGCAAACTAAGTATGTTGGAGATATTCTCAAACGATTTCAAAGGGAAGAATCGAAGCTGCTGGGAACTCCATTAGCTCAAAATCATAGGATTACTCCTGATGGAATGGGTGAACATGTGGAACCGTCTCTTTATCGTGCTATGATCGGATCTCTTATGTATCTTACTGCTTCAAGAACCGATATAATGTACCCAACATGTCTTCTAGCTCGCTACCAGTCATGTCCAAAACTTTCTCATTTGATGGCCGTGAAAAGCATCTTTCGATATTTGAAGGGTCACCCGGACACTAGTCTCTGGTACCCTAAGGATGGTAAGTTGTTTTGACAGCATTGAGTGATTTTGATCATGGCGGCTGCAAGATCGATGAAAAGTCAACATCAGTAGGATGTCAGTTCTTGGGAAATCACCTAGTCACGTGGCAATGCAAAAAGCAGACTTGTGTAGCTACTTCAACGTGTGTGGCTGTGTATATTTCGGCTTCTAGTTGCTTCTCTGAGGTTTTATGGATCCAACAGCAAATGCGCGACTACGGTTTTGAATTTCTAACCACTCCTATTTATGTTGATAACGAAGCTGCTTTACAGATCACTCGTAATCTTGTACAATACTCAAAAAACCAAACACGTTGAGATTAAGTATCATTTCATACGAGATTGTTATGAAAAGAAACTAATCAATGTTGTTAAAATCCACATCGATCACCAGCGTGCCGACCTGTTTGCAAAAGCTTTTGATAAATCACATTTTGATTACCTTCTTTTGGTCAATGACATCAAGGTGAAACCCGAGTAAATCATCCTTGGCTAATCATTTTCGTAAATAGTTTCTTTAAAACTAAAAATACAAAAAGATTTTTTGTTTTCTTTTCTTTTTATATTTTAGGGGGAGAAAATTTCAAGAAAATACAAAAACAATAGAAAATAAAAAAATTAGTTTCTTGGAAAGATAAGCGAAGATGATGATACACGGGTGATTTGTCAAAAACGGTCAAAAACATAAAACAAAAACTGATAAGCAGTTTTACTAATGATGCATCAGTATGCTCACAATCAGATTAAAATGTTCATGTTGATATAACCATAACGGACTGAAAGCCAGGTGGGACCCATTCATTGGCATATGGTCTTGGTAACGAAAATTTTAATTTGATAGTATGCCGAGTTCTGAGATATGCGGTATTTATGCTTGCTTATCATCTGGATATCATGGTTGAATCTTTTACTGAAAAATAACGGGGACGCAAGTCTAGAACTTCCATGATACCATACATACGTGTAAATACTGCATACGACCATCAATAAGTGATAAACATATCACATTCACCCG
Organism: Scalesia atractyloides; assembly: GCA_947069175.1. Lineage (NCBI taxonomy): Eukaryota > Viridiplantae > Streptophyta > Magnoliopsida > Asterales > Asteraceae > Scalesia > Scalesia atractyloides. Next base: position 43,967,109 of record CAMTDV010000008.1, on the reverse strand, counting down.
ACAATAAGTGATAATATATCACAGCTTTATGCGGGAGCTAAGTTCGTCTCTTTGTCGGTACGATGGTACTAACTTGTTCACGGACTTACTCATGTGCCTTACATGCATTTGAAAATCAAGTTCCTCATCAATAAGTGATTTAAGCACATAGGGCTTGTTTTCAATAAAAAAATAAGTGAGTATCTCACATCATATACGTCAAAAAGATAATAAACAGTATACTCACCGGTAAGATTTTCTCTCGTGGATGTGTTGAACAGCGGCTAGTAAGTATAATTCATACATTAATCATATCTCCTAATCATGAATACATCTGATAAGATGATCTTATGTGGATAACAATATCGTTAATCATAGTAGAATGCTTATTAATGGTTTAATCAAAATCTCGTTTTTTGCGAGATTAAAAGCTGGTATGATTCTCTTACCTTGAAACTCATTAAAAGATTGCTAGTTCTTGTACAGTTTGTTTTACCTAGTAGTAGTTGTTTTAGTTAACTATGTTTTTAAGTTAATTTTTTTTTTATATTTAGCCAAAGTTGAAGCTCAAATGTTTTCAGCCAAGACACGCCTTAAAAACCATTTGCTTTGATATCATAACTTCATAAAGTACCTTCTTACAACGGGTAAACCCATCTCAAAAAATAAAATCTGTTTAATGAGCTCCTAACTTAACTTGTGAATCTGTGTGGATATATGCAAAGATCTAAACAGGTAAACGAAAAACCTAAGGTCCACGAAGAACTGATGTTTCTGTTTGGAGAAATCTGGATTCGTATGAATCAGTTGCTACGAATGATAGCTCTTCGTACGAGTGGTTATGCTTTGTACGAAGGAGCCCCTAGTTCTTTGTTCAAGACAGTCCTTCGTACGGCTGACAGTTCTTCATGCGATCCGTTGTTCTTCGTGTGAGTATAAGAATGTGGTATAAAGGATGATGTAGTTCTTCAGTACAACTTTTCTTTCACCTTTCTAACTTCATCTTTTCACCCTCTTTAAGTTGCTTCTGAAATGTTTAAGGTATGTTTGATAATGATGGTATACCTTGAAGATGAGCGGTTTGAACATTATCTGACTGTTTGACATTGCCTGACACGAACCTGTTGATGAAAAACTAGTTCTTCATGCCTAATCTTCACTTGAAGTTCCTTGTGCGCACAAGTTGACATTGCTTCATAGGAGTGAACTATAGCTCACACGAGTAACCTGTTGTTCGCACGAACCAGTTACTCGTATGAGTGAGTCTCTTGTTTGATCAAGTCAGTTGTTGTTCATACAAGCTAGTTGTTCTTCGTACAAATAAATTGTTATTCGTATGAATCCGTAGTTCTTCATCTAGGGAATACATACATACAGAAAGTTCGCAATAAAAACTTTTTGTGCATGTTTCCTTAGTGTATTTATGTTCTTCTTATTCTGGTTATCCTTGGTGTACAGGATGGAACAAAAAGAACATAAAAGAAAGCCCGCAACAAAGAGAACTGACAAGTCAAAAGTGGAAATTATGTCAGAGCCAAGACACAACATGGTTACTTAGATCCGGAAGATAAATTTACTGAGTACAATGGTATAATGAAGTTTTTTCGCGACTCAAGGATACACTATGCTATCACGCATAAAACTACAGTATACAAGACATTGATCAAGGAATTTTGGGAGTCAGCTAAAGTTGTTAAAGTGAATGAACAGGAATTTATCCATGGAAAAGTGAATGACTTAGACGTAGATGTTTCCATTGAAGTAATTAACTCAGCATTGCAGCTTGGCGTTGATCCATAAGCTCCATACACAGTTCAGTTGAAGTGTCAACGTGGATGTTTGCATCGAAAGAAATGTGTTGGAGATTTTATCGTAGGACAACTAAACAAGGCATGGCTACTACTCCGATACAAGTTCTTACTACATGTTTTAATTCAGTGTTCAAGCAACAGACGAAGTGGTTATGACATGGCTAATAATGACTTAGTTGGAATGATGATAGCTTTGACATTGAACAAATTGTTCAGTGTTTCAAAGTATATTTTTGCAAACATGAAGGAAAACCTGAGAAGAACTGGATATGGTGGAAACCAGTTTTGGATGTATCCTCATTTTCTTTAAATGATCTTGAATATGCAACATCCGAATCTTCCGAAGAACGACAACGATATTCTAAAAGTTGAGGTTATAATGGAACATTCGTTGAAGATATTTAGAGGAGTAGTAGCTAAACGTTACAAAGAAAGCATACCTCCTCGTACGTTGTCCGGTTTTCTTGCAAACAATGAATATGTTGCACAAGAAAACGATAAGTGGCTCCATAATGATAGTGAGTAAGATAATGAAGAACCAACTTTGAAAAATATGATCGAAGATAAGTTTGGTCGTCAAAAGGAAAAAGGTGACGATGATGACAGTGATAACAATGGTGATGGTGGTGAAAGTGGTGTAGGTACTACCGGTGGTGACAAGGGTAAACAACTGAATGAAGAATCGGATTCTGATGAGAAATCCGCTTGAACCTGGGTATGGACGCTATGTTGATGAGCGTGGAGTTAGGCAGATATGAAAGATTCCAACAGATCCAGATGCTCACTATGTTCCATCCAAGGCTGACACTGAACGAGATCGCAAAAAGAAACTTGTGGTTCGTAGAAGAAACAGGATAAAACATCTATGGAAACCTCATCAGCTTGACCTGAGATCACACAACCTACAACCATGCAACAAGAAACCGTACTGGAACCAATTGCAAAAGCTTAGTCTGTCTTCACATCGGAGGAGGGTGAAACTCTAACATCAGAACCCACTACAACCTCTGAACCATAACCTGCAGGTACCACAACAGCTGAAACACCTTCGGTTGAGACTACTCTAGTTCAACAATAACCCACTACTTCTTTAGTTCAGTAATCCCCATCCACAATTCATCAACAAAGTACAAAACAAAGCAGTCGGTCATTCTCTGAAATGGAAAAGGATTAGAAAGTGGATTTTCTGTTGTCTCAGCTACAAGCTGCGGCAACTCAGATTAACAAGCACTCGGACTTTATGTCTTCAAATCGGAATACAGTTATTAAGCAACAGTTGGAGATAAATTCTTTGAAGGAAACTGTTGGAAAACAAGTTACTGAGATTGCGTAGTTAAGAAAGGAGAATGAGCGGTTGAAGTTTGCGGATATGAAAGGGCAGCTCAGCTACAACAAATGAGAGCGGCTGATAACGCTCGTGGGATTAAATTGAATAGGCTAAAAGAACGTAGTGCGGTTGTACAACAATCTGTCGAAACATTAACTGCTAAAAATAACGAGTTGAGAGAATGGTATCATTCTCGTGATTCTATACTGGTTGAAGGCTTTAATGGTATTAAAGACGTATTTGAAATGAGCAGAAAACGGTGGAACATTCTGTGGAATGAAAGATGCAAAGCACAGGAGATCTAGCGTAAACGTGATCATGATAGTAAAGACCCTGGTAATTCTAATGCTTCAGCCTCATTCGCACAACCAAAAGTTTCTTCTTCAACTCCAGTGGTAGAGTCTAATGTACAGCAGCTCTTGGTCGATCCAGTTACTTCCAGTGGTACTCAAAAGGAAACATAAAAGGTTTGATGTTTTTGGGAGAATGTTGAGGAGTTTGATCCTCAGTAAATGATGGTTGAAAGTGTTAAGTGAATATGGGAGCAGCAGTCCATCAGAATTGAAGACTGAAGACCAAGCAACAGCCAAGGGGGAGTTTGTTGATGCACTTTTGTGTTTGTCGCTTGTTCTTAGTTACATCAGTAAATTTACGGTCTTTTTTTATTATGTCTGTATAGTTTGGTCGTGTCGACCAAATCAAGATATCCTCCTATCTTGATTTAGTATGAAGTTTAGTTTGTCTGTGTTGTAAAACAGTTGCATGTGTACACACAGTCAAGTCTTGTGTACGGCATGTCTGTTAGAACGTTCCCTAAAGATCAACTTATTTGTGCGAGTGAAAGGCACTTTGTATGAGCAAGTTACTTTCTCGTACGAGCCATTTCCTGTTCGTACGAATCATTCACATGATCGTACGAATGGCCCTTTCGACAAGCTTTTTACTTGGTTGTACGAACCTGTTTTTATTCGTACGAGCAACCACTTCTGAATGTTCTTCATGGTTTGTAGTATGTCGTACGGCCAGTGACATTCTTCGTATGTTGCTGGGTGTTGGTACTATATAAACAAACATGCACCTCATAGTTCACTAGCGATAGTGTGTGACAAAAGAGAGAGAGGGCACAGAGAGAATATCCCGAGTCGGTATGAGCATTGTTTGTATGTGTTTGTACCAGCTCTCTTCATTTAATCAAGATATTGAATCTTTGGTTATCTTCTGTTTGTTACTTTGCTTTGGTTTGCATACTTACGTGGATTTTGCACTCGTATGTATGTTAGATAAACAAGGAAGTAGGTTAATCTTGATCCCCCAAGTGGACCTACAGTGACCATAGTTATATAGGGAATAACCTATTGAGGTTATACCTTATGGTCACGTCGTTTGGTTAGTGTTATGGTTACTTTTATGCTCATAAAAAAATGATGACCAAAATGCCCTTTTGTGCATAACTCCATTTTAAGCACATGTACCCAAATTTTGTTATATAAACTGATGTTATAACATTTTCAAATATGTGTAGGCATTTAAGACTTATATAGGACGATCACGCGTTTACGCTAATGACCCGTTAAAGTAGCATAAACTACCTTAACGAGTCATAATGGATCCAAAGCACTTAGGATCCTTTCCAAATCAGAATATTAAGTTTGTTAAACCATATCACATGAGTTCCAACACTCATTTGGTTTATAAGACTTCATTCTATCTGATTCTCCATTTATGGTTCTGACACGTTAACATATTTATCTGACACATTAGGACACGTTTGAGCTTTGTTTATTCCGTTGACCAAGAACACTTTCGCAATCCCAAATGAGTACATAGTTCCCCTTTTTTACGTTTTGCAAATGTTTTGGGGTGACTCATATGTGCTAAATCATTTTCAAGATTTCAAAAAAACATACATGGTTTATATACAAAACAAAATGATTTTCAAAGTCGGTACATAGTTCCCCTATTTTACGTTTTGGAAATGTTTTGGGGTGACTCATATGTGCTAAATCATTTTCAAGTTTTTAAAAACAATGTCTATGGTTTATATATAAAACAATATGATTTCAATAATGTGAACAACTTGTTGATGCGTTATCCATAACACGAATGCATTCATTAGCTTTGGCCAAGCCGACAAATATATGTTATGGTACTAGAGGACTGACAATCCCATTATCGGACTGTTCACTAGAATTGGTGGAAGTTTGGGTAATGACAGAAACTGTTTCTGATTAACAAACCATTTGTTGATTTGTGAGTCTAGTTAAAGAGACCCTTTGGTGTTCTATTGAAGATACCCTTTGGTGGTATAGTCAACAAAGGTTTGAATGTGTTCAATAAAGAACGATCAAAATTTTTCACAATTAAAAACACGGACAATTTGTTTATGACATGGACAATTGGTTTATGACACAGATGGTTGATTTATAACACAGATAAATGGTTTATAACACAGACAAATGGTTTTGAACAATGTCACGCAATGATTTTCACTTAAAGATATAAATTATAGGAAGTTTTCTTTTGAATCAATCTATTACAAGGTTTTTACAAGAGAAACGTTTTGGTCAAGATTCATGCCTACAAGGTTTTCACAACTCTAACAAACTTGTTTTAGTTGGTTAATTGTATTGCAATATCAAACACTTTTGATACGAGATTTTAACTTAACCACTCTTGTAGTCGGATGAGGTGTTGCAATATGTATACAAAGCCACAAATTTGACACACTCACAAAACCTATGTACTCACCGGCGTTTTTTTGCAAACTCTCTTTTCACATATGTTTCAGGAATCAATGCTTGATAATATGATGCATGCTTCACGTAGGAATGGACGTGGGCCTTAGTGACTTAAAACATGAAAGACAATTTATTTATGTGTTGTTTCTGTTTATCCCAAGATAGTGTAAACATTTAACTTAATAAAACAAAATCTTAAATTCCATGAGTTGTGAAACAATAGTTCTATGACATGACTCCCCGACGTTTCTACTGCGGTTCGTTGTTTTACGCGGTCGGGGTGTTACAGAAAGATTGGTATCAGAGCTTATGGTTATTGGGAATTATGTTATTAGTAATGCTTTGACCTAGACTATAACCTTCCTAGAACCTTAACACGAGTTATCTTGCATTTAGATTCTTAAAACAATACCATCACCTATCCTTAGGCGATTACCAAAACAAATACATAAGTTACATGTCACACCCTGGTCGTAGCGAAAGCGTAAGTGTGTGACTATTAGGAAATCGTTGCATCCAATTTAGTAAACAATTATAATTCAACAACAATGCCATACTAATAAAAAGTTTCATTCCCATAATTACAACCATTCAAAAGTGATTTCATAGTTTAACTATTTTCAACTGATCATCATAAACATAATTCAATATATATTACATCAAAATAAGATATTGTTTTCATCGTTACTGCGTAATGAGGTTTGACTCTTACGTACCCATACGAAGTTGGGATATAAAAGACCAACTATCCTAAAGATGGCACATCATTGTCTTGATGTTTTCCCATAACCCGGATCATATCACAAGCTCATGTCTTGCGTCCTGAAATACATGTAATTTTAAAAGTCAGCATAAAGTTGGCGAGTTCATGTAGTTAATGTTTTCGTATAATGTCATTCTTGAAATCAAGTGATGATATCGAGTATGTTATTAGCATTTATGAGTTTTAAGGATCTATCAGTGTGTCGTGAGCACCCTGACATATATGAGCCATAAGTAAGTAACCAAACCGAGATAACTTTGACATCATTGGGATCGCAAAAGCACTCAGAAGGGTATACCAACAAGGAGTGGAGCGTGTCTCAAACTTAATAGATCTACATCTTTTGCACCTTGGTCACTATGTGATTATGGTTACTATTGTCATCATCCTACTTATGCACAAATGATCGTGTTATCAACAAAACCCAAAGCTAACATACTGTTTGTTATAACATGTATTTCACCTCGATAGTTTTAAAACGAAACTTTGAAATAAATAAAAGGAGGGACATGAACTCACAGCTTTGCGTTCCGTGCGTCGTACTATTCACAGTCGATGTCCGTACGCATGTGTAACCTACATATGTGTTGAGTTTATTAGACACCTAGGCCTCGACGGACCTTGTACCGGTTGTTCATCTTGAATTCTTGTTATGTATTTCTTTGTTACGAAAGAACAACTTTTAGTGTTATCATAGTGTTGGTAGTTTGTTTGTTCGATTAATTTTATATATATATATATATATTGTTGTTCTTAGATTGTGTGTGAACTGGGCCTTGCCCATGTCATTGGGCCTAGCCCATGTCTTTATGTCATTGGGCATAGCCCATGTAATTTATGTCATTGGGCCTAGACCATGTTTTTATGTCATTCGGCCTAGCCCATGTCTTTATGTCATTGGGCCTAGCCCATGTAATTTGTGTCACTGGGCCTAGCCCATGTTTTTATGTCATTGGGCCTAGCCCATGTAATTTATGTTTTTGGGCGTAGCACATCTAATTTATATGTTTTTGGGCTTTGTCCATATAGTTGCCCATATATTTTATGCTATTGGGCCTTGCCCATGTTTTTTATAAATTGGGCCTAGCCAAAATTCATTTTTATGAGCCCATTATTTTATAAGTCTTATACTTATAATTTTACTAAGTATTAGTGTATAAGTATATATGTCTTATACTTTTATATTTTGAACTTGTCGGATTTTGATTTCGATAACATATATATATATATATATATATATATATATCTTAATTGTCTAAATATATATTTTAGATTTATCATCGTCGTCGTTTATTACATGCTTTTTCTTGTTGACAATCACCCCTCGTCGTAACAACACTTCGTCTTGGTGATTTATTCGTTGGTCGACGACGCGACGTTGTATTTGTGAACGTTCGCCCATTCTTTGCATTGCTTCGTTTGTCCGATTATTGTTTCCACATATTGTAAAAGTGTATTTGTTTGTGTCACCAACACTTAGTAATTTTTTTAAGTGTTTGTAGTATTTTGTGTATAGTTGGGTATTTTTTATGGTGAATACCCTTAGCTTTTAAATACTTACACATACACTACACATGTATTTATACAAAATTCCTGGTGACAAAATATGTATGTATACTTTTATTTCCTCAAGAAACTATATATATTTATAAGGATTACTTATTTTTACTTGTAAATATATATATATATATACAATTGTTGAGCACTTGAGTGTTTAAGGTTAACCCTTGTCATTAGAACTTACTTAATGATGATTTAAGTGACTAATCACGTTTAGTCCCGTTATTCAGCTCGTTAATCATACCTTAATCACGATTAGAATTTTAGAAAATTTCGCCATAGTTTCCCCTAAACTATGGCATTTTTCACGTTTTTTAAACATATTTAAACCCTGTTTAAACTCACAATCAAGATCAACAATTATTCATGCTTTCATATCATTTTTCTACGACTTACTTGTATCATCATCCATGGATTTTGGTAGTCAAAAATTTATTAAAAACATGATGATACTTCAACATTTATTAGCATTTGTAAATCATCATCATTGTTACATCATTAGATCAAGCCCATTACTTTAAACCCTTTGATTTCTACACTTTTTAAGATGGTTACATCTTAAATCGTAGTAGTTTTTCCTTATAAAAATTACTCATGTGTAATAATATTACTTTTAGATTGTAGTAATCTTCATGAATGATGTAGTTGATGATCTTGTTTAGATTTAAATGTTACCATTTTTAAATCATCATTTTCATATTTAACTATACAAGATCATCTAACTCTTACACTTACTTAACATAAACAACCTCATCATGCTAACTAGTTAACATATAAACACATAATCAACCCAAAATAAACCATATTTAGTGTTATTATTAAGGTGTGAGTTAGGGTTTTTAGGTTATCTTTTCTTCATTTTCAAGATGATCAATTTGTACTTCATTAAACTAGACATAATAATAAACTATAATACGAAGGGATTTGCCTTACAATGGGTGCATAAGTTTAGTGTTGATTTAAGAAGAAAATGGAACTCCAAGAAAGCCCTAATGGTCCTCCACCTTTGTTAGCATCTTGGATGGTCTTGAGAGGGTTTTAAAGTGGGTTAAAAGAGGTGGTTTATGGTGGTTTAATGGTGGTTATGTGGAGGTGGTGGTAGCCGTGAGATTGAGGGGAAAGAAGGGCAAATGGTTTCAATTTTTTAAGTGATGAAAATGATGGAAAAATGTGATGTGAAGTTGGTATATAATTATCATCTTTCAAGCTTACTTACCGTATCCATCACCATGCTTCAAGTCCACCATTTTCAACAAGAATCAAGTGGGTGTGGGACCCACTTGAAACCATGAACATGAAGGGGGGAGGTAAAGTGTAAAATTTTAATAACACATGTTTATTTATTAGATATTTTAGTAATAAGTTAAGTGTTGTGATTAGGGGGTTGTGTGACATACGACAAAATACCGGTAAATCCGTACAACTTAAGCAACTATTACATTAGTAATTTTCGACTTGATTTTATTTAATTGAGTCTTAAATGTCTAGGAATTTCAAAATCATAGATTTGTATGATAATAAACCCGCAACAATTAGAAACATATAAACCCATATCCTAGACCAGCGGTGGAAACGCGAACACACTGTACATGTCAAGACTAGTCGTAGTACAGTCTGACACGGCAAAAAAAAAAAGAGAAATTAAGTATGTATGTGATAATTATTATAGGGGAACATTAGTTGGAAATAATGTGCAGATATTACATTTCAAAGAAACTTTTATTAAAAGACCAAATTGTTCGGTCCGCAAAAAATACAACAATTTTGCTGAATGTACAGCACTCCACATAATGAAAACAACAAATGTCCAAAAGTCAAAAATAAATACTATGTATCCGAAATAATATGTAGGGTATTAAAAAACTACAAAACCCTTATTTAAACTTTTGGTTTTTAAGCTACACGGGTAGTTCAGTAAATATCCGACAACAAAGCCGGTACACGAACTGAGGCCGAAATAACAAATTTATTAGTCTAGAGAGTTGGATTAATAAATTGGACATAAAAATTGTACAAAGACAACTGTGTAGATAAAAATTACATAAGAACACAAAATATCAGTATTTAACTCGGTACGAGACCTGAACTGAATATATCAACAGAACAACGAAACAATTAGCCTAGTGAGTTAGTTTGACATGTTATAACATCACTTTGGTGTGTTGGGTCGTTAAATTTATAAAAACTAATATATACAAATATTCAAGATTTTAAAGTTTATAAAATCTAACAAAATTTTTATAAAAAAAAAAGTAAAACCAAACCCCCCCTTTTACACGACTATAGGTCGGTTCCCATGCCCACTCACCTTTCTTTGATGTGTTGGAACAAGGAAAACATGTTTAGTGTAGGTTAAGTATAAGAACATTAATCAAAACCACACTCCACCCTTCCTCATTTCCAACATCACCCAAAAATCATTCACCTCTTTCCTTTCTCTCTCTAAAATCGGCCAACATCAGGCACCCATCATCTTCACATTTTTAAAATTCAAACTCAAGATTTCAAGCAAATATGGAGGTGCATGAATGATTCAAAGATTTTTGAAGACTTGAAAACCCACTTCGAGCATTTTTTCAAGACTTGAAGCTCTTGGATCATCATCTTTTCTTCATATTATCATCACTTTCATCTTGTTCATCTAGCTAGTAGTAATCTTCATATTTTATTATTACATTCTTATATTATGATAAGTACAAGATCATCTTGAAATTTCACATAAAAATCAACTAAAACAATGACAAGAATAAACATATTAATATGATTATTTAACTTATTTGATGATCTTGAAGTTGTCATTTTTGTAGTAGAAGTAATCTTGAATTTTATGAGTGAAAATGAAGATCTAAACACATGCATGTTTAGATCTAGCAAGATTTTCTAACAAAAAATGTTATGAACATGATTTATGCACTTAAAAAGGTCATATGCATTATACAAAATATAGATTGTTATTTAAAATTCATGATCTAGAAATTTTGTTGAAAAGTAGTAATAAAGTTTCAAGTCTTTGAAAGATCATAAACATGCACTTATTTTTGGAAGTGATATGAACATGTCTACACACTTAAAAAGATTTTTGTATTACATAAAGTATGGGTTCATATATAAAATAATAACCTAAAATTTTTTTATAAAACATTAATAAAGTTTCCATCTCAGGAAGGTTTAAAGTTACTACAAGTTCATAACGTTTCTTGTAGAGATTTACGATCTAGAAGGTTAGTCATGGATACATGATCATTATTTGAGACAAAAATGGTTTAAAACATGTTTATTTAAACATTGGAAAGTCCATAGTTTAAGGAAAACTATGGCAAAATTTTTAAAAATTTAATTTGATTAAAGTATGGTTAAACTAAAGATTTTGAATCACTAAGAGTTTTAATCATAATTAAACAAAATTTTGGATGAAAAAGTTTAAGATAAAATTTAAGAATTTTCTTAAACTTATAATGAATAAATATATATTTTTAGATAATATATATATATATATATATATATATATGATCAAGTATGTATGTGTATTTTGTGTATAAATATTATGTATTTAAATCAAGTAGGAATAAATAACAAAATAACAAAATTTCATAAAATGTACAAGAACTTATATATATACTTGAAATATGACAAGTATAAATATTTGTGTCCAAACATGGACATAAACTTACAAATCGGACAATAAGACAATTTGGACATATCAAACAAATAAAATGACACGGACGAAACCGATAACGCAAAAGAAGCGGACCACGCAAACGGAAAGGTCGAAACAAACAAATCATCACATACTATACAAACATATACATACAAGAATTTATAAAAATAAACTTCTAAAAGATACTAGTAGTTTTATAAAATAATTTTTATAAATTATTACTAGTGAGTGTTTAACATGGATTTACCACAATTAAATAAACTATATGGGCTAAAGCCCACTTTTATAAACTGAATTGGGCTAGAGCCCACTTTTATAAACTGAATTGGGCTAAAGCCTACTTTTATAAACTGAGTTGGGCTAAAGACCACATTTATAAACTATATTGGGCTAAGCACACTTCTATAAACTATTTTGGGCTAGGCCTACTCTTAGATGATTGACTTGGGCTAGAGCCCAATTTTACAAACTCATTTGGGCTTGACCCATTTTAAGTAAATTTATTTGGGCTAGGCCCACACATCTAAAACAAGTTGGGCTAGGCCCACCTGTATAAAACTATTTGGGCTAGGTTGATACATTTAGATCAAGTTGGGCAAGGCCCACACATAGGAAACCAATTGGGCTAGGCCCACACATACAAAAATATAAGAATTGAATTCTTACACATAACTCTTGGGCTAGGCCCATTCAAATACAAAAGATATAAAATATATATATATATATATACACACCAACAATGAAAACAAACAAATACAAATATAATTATGAATTCAAGATGAACACTTGTACGAAAACGATCATAAACCTAAGTGTCTAATTGAATTAGAGCACTTGTAGGTTGAGAAAACGAACGGAGAATCAAACAATACATAGATATCTATTTACACGGAACGGAATTTGTGAGTTCATGTTTCCCCTTTTGATTTAATCATTTTAAGGTTTTAAACATACGGGGAGAATACATGTTTCAAATGGGTATGACTATTTTTAAGGAATGAAAATATTTAGATCACATGTGAATAAGGCTCAAGCATTGGGACCATTAATGGATAACATAAATCGAGGAACAAGGGGATAGATCTATTGTGTTTGGCCGAGCCCCACTCTATTACGGCAACAATAACAGATCGTAATAGAGTAATTTTGTGTCTAAAAGGAATGTCCCAGGCATAATAAATCGTCAAGGTTTGGTTGCCACCTTATTCGGCATACAGATTAGTGTCCTTGCAAAACAGTAATGATCTTACAAGTTTCATTGCATTACATACCAGATCCAATACTTCAAATATTTTAAAAAAAAATTTATGCAAATTAAATACATGAATTTACTAACATGTATTACAGGTAACTAGTGGATAGCTTTGGAAACATATGTTCGTGTGTTTTGAAGTCAAGCAGTTTGATGTCATCCAGTATTTTTTGTTATGTTTGTAAAACTTGTGTTTTAAAGTTTGAACAATGTCGTTGAAAATGTACTAAGTTTTTTAAACAAGTAGTTGATTGTATATTCGGTTCAAATAAAATGTATGGATGAACATCATATTATGTTTTACAATTGTTGTTTACTTGGTTGAATGCAACGATTGCTGCTCTGGCCACACCTCGCACACGCTTCCGCAACAACAAAAATCAAGGTGTGATAGACCTAGTATCAGAGCTTCAATTGTAGTGAACTAAGATTCTTTTGAGTCAATTCTACAATTTCAAAATGGTCATTTATAAAAAGTCGAATAAGTCGTTTATGAAATTGCAACAAGTATTTTTCATTGCATCGTCACAAAGTGTCCACTAGTATCAAACTAAAGTTCAATACTATAATGCAAGGACATTATACAAGTTAGTCTATGAGGATTAGACATGATAACAATAAGATTGATCCAAAAACAATATAGGAGGCAACTTACAACAAAACCAAAATACAATTGCCCAAATTAATTATAAGTAATAATTGTTTACCCATGAGTTGTACAGATTATTTTTCAAGGACCATGTCTTCCAGTACCAGTTCCGACACTGATCCCACAGGATTTACCTCAGATGCTGATTACATACCACTAGACGACCCCGTTCCACCCATCATCATCAACATCTCCGATGACGACCTCTCGGACGATGACTGGATAAACATTAACTTTCAGTCCTTTGCCCTTCCTGAGCCTGTTCCCGCAGATGTCCCTTTAGAGGATGATATACCAGTTGTACCTTACTATCATGAGATGATTATCTATGGTCACCCTGAGGGTGAACATGTTGTTGCATATGACCTCATACCACTTAATGTTGTAGGTCCATTGGACGAGGATATCGAGGAGAACAACCACCTCATTCCTCCTGTTATCGACGATGATGACGATATCATCCCGGTCGTACATGTTGACCACCTCGAGGACGACCTCAGTATAGGAGATGACTTTACATAGCCATGTTAGACGTAGCTCAGCCTAAGATCTCGGTTGACGACATCTCATCTTCTGCACCATCCACACCTAAGACACCATCACCTATGCTTTCACCCGATATCGTTTTACCACCATCTTCAGATACTCCACCTATACATGTTGATCCCTTTTTACCAGACACATTCCCCACTGATCATTTATCTGAATCTGCACCACCACTGTATACTATGGGAGATATCACACACCACACTGATCACCTGATACATCACCCTTTTACCCTTGGTGGTATTTCTCAGCCTGCTGATCATGTACCCCCTTATCCTTTTGCTGGATCTTTTCTACTATTGTCACACCGACTCTCAGTTCTTATCAGGACCTATTTTCTGCAGGGCCATCACATGTTTCACACAGTCATTCTATGACTGAGTATCCTCTTTTTATTCTGACCTCTGCTGGAGATCTGTCTCATCCCCCACCACATGTGCATAGTACTGTTACATACCTCTCACCTTACTATCCTGTTTCACATGTTTAGCCACCTCCGGGCATGAGCCCATCCGATCCATACCACAGGAACCATTTGCCACCTACCACCACCGAGTATAGGGTCACATCCCCCAAGATACAACTTGGTATCTTGTTTCGACGATTTCATGAGCTTAGTGCTCAACTTTTTGCTATTTGAGCACCTCAGAGTGCTCCATCGTCATCATCCCAGCCACCACTACCTACATTTATCACCTCCACCACCACCACCTTTACCGATATCTCCACTACCACCATCTCCATCAGTATCCTCACTTCCACCACCCCATGTTGTCTCTTCATCTTATGAGAGGTGTATTAGTTCTATCGAGGAGGTGATAACATATTTTCATGTTGTGATACGCGCATCTTCACCCCCACCCCCACCGTCTGTCTAGATTTGGTATGTGATCATGTTTTGAGGGTAATACCCGTACCCGCTTGGTTGAAGAATGAAGATTTTGAAGATATATGTATGTCAACTTGAATATTTTGAAGAAATGATGTGAAGAAAAAAACTTATTATTTTGTATTGTCTATGACTTGTATTCCAGAGCGATGTAACTCTGAATTATTTTTGTTCTTCACAAAAATTATGCCACAAGTTGACAATATATATATATATATGAAAGTTTGTATCTTTTGTTTTATTATGCATTGATATTAATTATGATGTGATGACTATGGTATGGAAACTTTATGTGAAGAGATGATTCAATTTATTCAATTTTTATACATTAGAATACTTTATGATGACGTATTTATTCAATTTGAGTCCATGAATGACAATATTTATTTAAATATTTGTCTAATCACTTCTATATGTTATATATATGAAGATCATGGCACCAAAAAGAAGAAATATACGCCCCGAAATCAACCAACCTCTCTACCTGCATCACAAGCTAAACTAGATGCTCTATTAAACCAGCGAATTGCCGAAGTGATCGCACAACATGAGACTAACCGTACTAATCAAGATAACCTAGCTAGATTTCAAGCCCCACCAAGAGTTCAAAATCTTGCTAAAGGTTGGTTATTCATAACCTTACCAAAAGGAATTATCATTAATATTTATTTGCTAAATATATATTTTTGACAAATTTTGAAAACAAACATTTCAGGATGCACGTACAAGCAATTTTTGGATTGCAAGCCACACAACTTTGACGGCACTGGAGGTGCTGTGGCATTTGTACGATGGACTGAAAAGATGGATCTGTGATCTGTATGAGCAATTTTTCTCCTAATTAGAGAGTTATGTATGTTTCGGGTTTGTTCATTGACAAAGCTCTTTCATGGTGGAATCTACAAGTGTAGACACTTGGAGATGTAACCGCATATACTATTACGTGGGAATGATTGAAGGACATGATGAGAGAAAAATATTGTTCAAGAGCTGAATTGTAGAAGCTGGAGACCAAATTTTGGAATCTAATGATGATTGGATCCGACATTTAAGGCTATACTCAACGTTTTCACGATCTCTCTCGGGTTGTTCCGTATATGGTAACTCGCGAATTCAAACGAATCGAACGTTACATTTGTGTATTATCCCGGAGATCCGGCGTATGGTTACATCGTCGCATCCGGCAACTATCACCGAAGCTATAACTATTGCCATGAGTCTTACCGAAGAGGCGGTAAGAATGAATAAGCTTTTAAGAAAAGGTGCCGAGAAGCCCAAGGAGACATATGTGGAGTCATCTTCGCATGAAAACAAGAGAAAATTTTCCCATTTTAATAAGGGATCAAGACCGAGCAACAAAAAAAAGGAAACCCCCGCTACCAGAGGAGGTAAAGCATTTGCAGCCACATCAGAAACTTGACCAAAACGTTTTGCGGGGAATGCACTTAGGTGCAACAAATGTGGATATCATCACTATGGTGGATGCCGAACCACCAAGTGTGATAAGTGCGGAAAGTTAGGACACTGCACCGAGAATTGTTGGGGAAATAACAAGGGAGGTAGGAACGTAGAGAAGAGAGAAAGTAGCAGTGGAAATGGAAATGAGAAAGGAAAGAACCAAGGTTGCTATGGTTGCGGAGATTTGGGTCATTTTAGGAAAAATTGCCCAAAAGAAAACAAAGGTCATGGTCGAGCCTTTGTGATAGGAGCCCGAGAAGCGCACCAAGATCCTAATGTGATCACGGTTACGTTTCCTATTAACAATCACTTTGCATCTATTTTATTTGATACTGGCGCAGATTACAGTTTTATATCTTTATATAACGCCTTGCTATTTCGTACTTTCCTTAATTAGAAAGTGTAATCGTATTTCTATTTATGGACATGTATTCGTATCGCATTCATATGTCATTTCCCAGTCTTATAATCCGAGACTTTGATCGTAATAAAATTCATACCTGATATATACTTGTCTTGCATGCATTTAATTGTTAAATGCATGTTTACATACAAACCGATACTTGTTATACGTGCAAATACTCATACATTCATACTTGATACCTAAAATATACTTACATATACATTATACACTTGAAAACTTGCGAAAATATCAAGTTTTACCATGAAATAAAAGATAAACTAAGTTCAAGGACTAAAAATAGCATAATCCACAAATTCTTGTTTCTAGCTCATTGATTGGTCAAAAGTGTGTTTGTAGTTTATTGCGATGCATCATATCAGGGATTAGGATGCGTGTTAATGCAACGAGAGAAAGTTATTGCATACGCATCACGTCAATTAAAAGTCCACGAGAAGAATTTTACCACACATGACCTAGGGTTAGGTACAGTGGTATTTGCACTAAAAATATGGCGTCATTATCTTTACGGCACTAAGTGCACGATTTTTACTAATCAGAAAAGTCTTCAACATATATTTAACCAGAAAGAGTTATATGCGCCAAAGGCGTTGGCTTGAATTGTTGAATGACTATGATTGTGAAATCAAATATCATCCGGGCAAGGCGAATGTTGTCGCGGATGCCTTAAGCCGAAAAGAACGAGTAAAGCCCCTACATATACGATCATTAGGATTCACAATTCACAATAACCTCACCTCTCAAATTCATGACGCCCAACAAGAAGCATAAGGGACGGAAACTTTAAAGAAGAGACGCTTAGAGGCATGGAAAAACATCTGGAACCAAAAGAGAATGGACCGTATACTTTATGAGTAGAATTTGGGTACCTCGTTTTGGCGGTCTTCGAGATCCAATTCTAGATGATGCTCATAAATCCAAATACTCGATACATCCAGGAGCGGATAAAAGGTGATATTGCAACTTATGTTGGAAAGTGTCTAACATGTGCTAAAATTAAGGCGAAATGCCAAAAACCTTCAGGATTGTTACAACAACCTGAAATTCCCACTTGGAAATGGGAACAAATTTCTATGGACTTCGTAACTAAATTACCCAGGACCTCTCGCGGTCATGACATGATTTTTCGGAAATTGTCTTCCGTGACCTCATGTTAGTTGAATGGATTCCGAGTCCCAAATAAGGCCTAACTAGTTCTCTAGATGCATGAATGAGGTTATCGGCCACTAAAATGTTCGTCGTTTCGACAAACGGTCGCCTTCAGGTCGAATTGTGCACTGTTTTTCGAATGATTGGAAATGATGTCTTTTATGTATTTTTTATATTCTCATATTGTTTTAGGATGTTCAACATTGTTTTATTATCATTCTGAAATCCGGAATCCACCGAATTAGAACTAAGGACAAACTGAAATTTGTCGCCTTTTTGGTCGAAACGGACAATTTTGCAAATTAGGCGTTGTACCGAAAAGTTTTGTATTTTTGTAATGGGTGATACCATATCAATGTTTTCATTTATATATTGACCCAGATATGGCATTAGCATGCTGATGTTCGTTGTATCAATTCGTTTTAGCGGTTGCTGACACAAATAGTGCAACCGCAAATAGTTCGCCCAACACTTTTAGGGCATTGTTTCGTTTGTTCCGTGTCATAATGGAAACCAGTATATGTTATGATCCTATTTACTTGTCTTTATACTTTGGATATGATGTACGACTGAGTTACGCAATTAAATTATGAAAATATGCATGAGATTATGAACTAAAACTAGTAATTAATTGAACAGAATTACCGGTTATTTGCCATTTGTCACATACTCCCCCTGTTAAAAAGAATTTCGTCCAGAAATTCAGTTTGAGGCATCCTTTGAAGGAGTCTTCGTGAACAGGTGGTGGTATTTTGGCTTTATCTGATCTTAACGTTCCCACGTGTACTCGGGACCGTGACGCGAGTTCCAACGAACATTTACAACTTTGATTTGGCTTCTTCTCATCATTTGAACATTCCAGTCTATGACTTCAACGGGTTCCTCGGTAAATTGAAGTTTGTCATCAACATGAATCTCATCTGCTGGAATAATAACTGTGTCATTTGTCGGGCTTTCTTCAGATTAGACACATGAAATGGGTCATGTACATTATTGAGTTCCTCTGGTAGTTTTAATTTTTAATCCACTGTACCAATCTTTGCCAGAATTTCGAAAGGTCCAATATATATCGGGTTTAGTTTTCCGGGCTTCCCGAATCTAGCTATGGCTTTTCAAGGTGAGACCTTTAATAACACTTTATCTCTGACCTCGAAGGATAATGGTTTGCGTCTCCGATTGCATAGCTCTTTTGTCTATCTCGAGCTGCTTTAATACTTTCACGGATCTTGAATATTTTGTCCGTAGTCTCTTGTACTAGTTAGGGACTAATGAGTTGTCTATCGCCGACTTCCGCCCAGCTTAGCGGAGATCGACAGTTTTGTCCATATAGTGCTTCGAACGGCACGGCCTTGATACTGGTGTGATAACTGTTATTGTAGGAAAACTCTACCAATGATAATTGAGTATCCTAGTTTCCGCCTAAATCCATAACACAGGCCCGAAGCATGTCTTCCAACGTTTGGATGGTTCGCTCGCTTTGACCATCAGTTTGCGGGTGAAAAGCTGTACTTAAATATAAGCGAGAAACAAACAAAGTTTGAAATGACTGCCAGATCCATGACATAAAGCGACCATATCTATCAGAGATTATCGAGATTGGCACTCCATGACGTGCCACGATTTCCTTCAGATACAGTTCAGCTAACTTCTCGGTACTGTCTTTCTAGTGGATGGGTAAGAAGTGAGCTGATTTGGTTAACCGATCAATGATAGCCCAGATCTTGTCACTCTCTCGAGAGGTCCTTGGTAATATTGTAATGAAATCCATTGATATTTGTTCCCACTTCCAAACTGGGATTTCAGGTTGTTGTAATAGACCAGATGGTTTTTGGTATTCGGCCTTAACCTTTGCGCAAGTTAGGCATTTCCCAACATAGATTGCAATATCTCCCTTGAGATTAGGCCACCAATAATACTTTTTTAGATCCTGGTACATTTTATCAGATCCTGGGTGTATCGAGTATTTCGACTTGTGTGTTTCATCGAGCACCAAGTCTGGCAAATCGCTATAATAGGGAATCCAGATCCTTCCAATGAAATATAAAATTCCATCCTTGTTCGGTTCCAAATGTTTTTCCATTCCCCGAAATTATTCCGCTGGAATGTTTTATGGTTTTAAAGCTTCTTGTTGTGCATCAAGCACTCGAGCTGTAAAGTTTGTCTGGATCGTCATTTCTAAAGCCCGTACCTGTAATGTTTTGATTCGTTCTTTTCTGCTCAAAGCATCTGCTACAACGTTTTCTTTGCCCGGGTGATACTTGATCTCATAGTCATAATCATTCAACAATTCCACCCAATGCCGTTCGCGCATATTAAGTTCCTTTTGACTGAATATACGTTGTAGACTATTATGATTCGTGAATATGGTACACTTAGTGCCATATAAATAATGACGCCAGATCTTTAATGCAAATACCATTACACCTAATTCTAGGTCATGTGTGGTATAATTCCTTTCATGAACTTTCAACTGACATGATGTGTACATTATGACTTTTTCACGTTGCATTAACACGCAACCCAAACCTTGATGCAATGCATCACAGTACACCACAAAGTCATCGGTACCGTCTGGAAGTGATAATATTTGTGCTTTACATAATTTCCCCTATAATACTTGAAACGCCGATTCTTGCTTTTCTCCCCAATCAAACTTTCTATCCTTTTATGTAAGCGAGGTTTGCGGCTGAGCCACTTTTGAGAAATTTTCAATAAATCTCCTGTAATATCCTACTAAACCTAGGAATTATCGTACTTCTGTGGGGGTTTTTAGCGTGGTCCAATTCGTTATAGCCTTGATTTTAGAAAGGTCAACATGTATTCCTTTCGCATTCACCACATGACCGAGAAATTGTACTTCGCGAATCCTAAATTTGCATTTTGAGAACATAGCATATAATCGCTCCTTCTTTAGCAACTCCAATATAGTCCTCATGTGTTGTCTGTGTTCTTCTTCGGTTCGCGAGTATATCAATATGTCATCTATGAAAACCATCACGAACTTTTCGAGGTATGGCTTACACACCCGGTTCATCAAATCCATAAACACTGCAGGGGAGTTCATTAGGCCAAAAGACATAACAAGGAACTCGTAATGACCATAGCGAGTCCAAAACGCTGTCCTAGGAATACTTTCCTCTTGGATTCTTAACTGATGATACTCAGATCTTAAATCAATCTTTGAGTAAAAACTCGACCCTTGCAACTGATCGAATAGATCGTCGATTCTTGGTAATGGGTACCAGTTGTTGATGGTTAACTTGTTTAGTTCCAGGTAGTCGATGCACATGCGAAAAGTTCCGTCCTTCTTTTTTGCAAACAACACCGGAGCTCCCCAAGGCGAGAAACTCAGTCTTATGAAACCTTTGTCAAGCAACTCTTGCAACTAAGTAGATAATTCCAGCATTTCCGAGGGCGCTAATCGATATGGGGCTTTCGCTACAGGTGCAGCTCCAGGCACTAAATCAATATGGAATTCGACCTATCTTTGTGGAGGCAGTCATAGAAACTCTTCCGGAAAGACTTCGGGATATTCCCTAACTACCGGTATGTCCTCAATCTTGCGCTCCTCGGCCTTCTTATCCAGCACATGGGAAAGAAAGGCGATGTATCCTTTCCTCAAACATTTTTGAGCTTTCATGCAGTTTATGATTCGTAGTGGCGTGTCATCCTTCTCACCGTGAATCATCAAATGCTCTCCGTCGGATAAGGGGATGCGAATGATTTTCTCATGACATATAACTTCGGCTCGGTTATCGGATAGCCAATCCATCCCAATAACAAAATTGAAACTACCCAGTTGAACTGGTAATAAATCTATATTAAACTTTCGTTCACCCAATTCTAACATACATTTCTTTATTATTTCACCCGATCTACCAATATCCCGTTAGCTAGTTCAATCGAGTACGGAACATCTAATTTACTCGACTCTACCTCAAGTATATCTCTAAACTCCTTAGAAATAAAACTGAAATCAGCCTCGATATCAAAAAGAATACATGCAAAGTGATCGTTGACACGGAACGTACCAGTGACCACATTCGGGTCCTGTGAACATCCTTATCTCCAATCACTAATGCTCTTTCCCGAGCTTGATTTTCTTTAGTTCAATCTTTCTTGAAATGCCATTTGTCTCCGCATCCAAAACAACCTTGCTCTCTAGCATTTGTCCCCCAGCACGCATCGGTACGATGTCCAAATCTACCACATTTTCCACACTTGGGGCCTCAACATTCCCCGTAATTGTGGAAAGGGAATTTGGGGTATTTCGGTGCTCCCCCAGTATAAGATTTCTTAGCAGCAATGTTTGTAGTAGTGGTAACATATGCCTTGGTTTCTTTGACTTCTCTTGTGGCCTGCTCTTGTTACTGTTATTATTACCTCGAGAGCCTTTATTGAAATGGGAGAATTTTCTTTTATTGGAGTCCGTAGTCTCCTCAGTAGTGTCCTTCTTGTTTACACCACACATAGGTAACCTCCCCTGACATACAGCCTCCTCAGTAAGGCTGACAGCTAGATCAATTGCTTCTCCAATTTCAGCGAGTTTGGAAGAGGTAACCAGACTCAGAATTTTGGGGGCAAGTCCCCAGATGTACCTTTCAATCAGCTTAAAGTCAGGCACCACTCGAGACAAGTCATGAAATCGCTGCATGTACCCAGCCATGTCTGAGCCAATCATCTTTAAATTCCAGAACTCCGTTTCAGATCATTTCTTTAAGTTCCTCCCACGTCAGGACGTATGCAACATCATCGCCCTTAGTTGGACCTAGAGGTTCTACCAAGATAAAGCTCCATCCACAAAGAGTCCAATAACATAAGTGACTCTTTGTTCAGCAGGGCACTTTATCATCCGAGTGACCGAGTCAGTCTTGTCAGTCCAATGTACGAAGGCTACAAAACCTCTAGTACCATCATAATTCAGAGGCTTGCAGTCTAGAAACTGCTTGTAAGTGCAACCTGAAATCATTGGATACACCATTTAAGCTTCAGTAACCAAAAAGCACGAATAGAATGGATGAGAGCATTGTGCGGTACCAGTTAGAGGATTGCCTCCGGTTGAACCTCCGGTTCCACCGCTATGTTCAGAGCGGTTAGCTTCGTACTACGCAATTGCCTAAGATATGCGTTCATCTAACTCTGCTTGTGTTGTCGGTAGTGTATTATTGTTGGAACTCCTTCGACGGGGCGGCATCGTCTTCTAGACTAAAATGTCGCTCTGAATTAGCCGAACTGGTTTAAAATAAATACATATTTTTATTGTTATTATATTTATTATTAATTTAATTTTTTTAAACATATATGTAAAAAAACATCCGGTACATGATACGTAAGCAAAATATATGTATATGCCATACTTTCACTCATCGTCATTATAAACATAACACTCATCGCATAGATAATCGCCACATCACAACATATCAATCATAGTATCACCACGACACAATACATCAACCTTAATATCACAACATCATGACACTATCAACCATAACATAAAAGAGATACAATGTGAAATAAAGAAAATACACTTTATACAATGACAACTTGTTACATTTTGTTCGTGAAGATCAAAAGGATATTGGGATACATAACCCTAGTCAATAAAAGTGTTTACATTACAAAAGTAAAATTTTCTTCTAAATTGCTTTTTATGTCATCAAGTTGTCTTCAAAACGTCAGGATCTTCAAAGCTGAGTCTTCCTGAGCTAGGTCATCAAAAGTAAGTCTGATCCCCAAAAGATAATCACAAACATACTACTGCGGTGGAGGGGGTGGTGGAGAAGGATATGGTGTTTGGTGGAGCAAACCGCGATTGTAAGCCACCTCCTCCTCTAGGCTAGAAATGCGCCTGATAACATCAGTTTGAAACTACTCTAACTTCTGCACTCGTGCCTCAGATGGGCATGACGAGGGTAAAATGGACAATAGAAGGATGGGGTCGGTGGTGGTGATAGTGGTAGTGGTGGTGGTGATGGTGGTGGGTATGATGGTGGGGGTGGTAGTGGTGACGATGGTAATGGGGGTGTGGCTCTGGCAGCGGCATGAGCGATATGTTGGGTCTCTAGCTCCCAGGTCCTTCGAAATATTAAGGAGAGCTGAAGGTCATGTGAAGTCACTCTCTCCTCCACAGGAATTGGAGGGAAGTCTGAGGGATGGTAGGGGTTAGAAGGGTTCATACCCGGGGAGGGGGGGGGGGTATCGGGGTAAAAATACCTGCGATAGGTGGTATGGGGTGTGTGGGATGCATGGGTGGCGGTCTAGCCGAGAAAGAAGGTCCTGCCATGTGGGAAGGTTGACGGGTGATCTTTTGGACAACCCGTAAGTGCGATAAAACCATATATATTCCACTTTAAACGGTTTAGTTGTTACAATTTGATGTCTACGGTGTGTATGGCTTTACAGGTACCAAAGAGCATAACGAGGGAGTTTAAACGTGCTTTTTTGGGGACTTGTAAGTGGCTAATTGAAGATATGGAATCGAAAGACTGAATGAAGGGCAAAATGGGAAATCAAGCTGACCACCGTAAGCTACGGTGGGTGACGTAGCCTACGGTGGAGTCTCGCTTCAATCCCCATCGTAAGACAGTGGCTTACCACCGTAAGGAATTTATTGCCCACCGTAAGCTATGGTGGGCACCGCAGCTTATGGTGGTGAGCTACGGGAAATGTGTAACTACCTATTTTAAAGGTCTTTGGTGAGACTTTTCAAATATGCAATCATTGGAGACAAATAGTAGGGCAAGAAGGGGCGATTTTGAGTGTTCTTATTGGTTCTAAACAAGGTCTAAAAATTATTTTTGTATTGTTGATTCGTATGAACAAAACATTTTATGTTTGATTTTAAGAACATGAGAGGATAGAATTCTTGGTGATCATCTTTTGTGGAAGGTTTTGTTGAACAATTGTGTTTAAATTTATGTTTTCCAGAATAGTTGCTATATTATGTTTGTTATGGTGTTGATTGATTGTTTGTAAATTGTTGATTGATATTTTACTCATTGTTTTTTTCCTACGTTCTTGGTGTCGTTGACAATCGAGATATCACGGGAAGGTTTACGGGTTGGATATTATTCATTTGGTCATCGGGTAACGACTAATAATTCCAGTACTTGCCTCCCTTTTATCACAAATAATTAATCAATCACGAGTCATGTCTATGTGACTCTTTCTAGTTAAATTGAAACACATGTGTTTTTGAACCGAAAACTTTTGAGTTTAGTAGTTAAAATCTAAAAACATCAACCAATTCTGAAATTAATTTCTTGCAAATTAGGTAATTAGTTAAAGTGGAACAACCTTTTTGATTGCACAATTTCCACAATTCCTTGTGTTCGATACTCACTTACCGCTAACTAGTAGCAGTATTTGGATTAAGTTTGCATGAGACAACGACATCACGTCAAATTTTGGCACCGTTGCCAGGGATTTGTGCACAACGTGTGTTATTTTGAGCTAGTATAGTTTGTTATTTTTCTGGGTTTACGCTAGGTGTGTTAGCGTGCAGGATCTTACAGGTGTATGAATACTAGAGGCTCTAACAAGCTATTACAATTCATATTTGATCCAGAGATTGAACGAACCTTACGACGCAATAGGGTTTTGTTACGAGAAAACAAGATTATTGGGTCGCCAACTACACCTACTACACCAATAACACCACTCAACATCATGGAATCATTACGTACTACTCCAAGCCAAACAACACCATCTACACCTCCACCAATTCCTACCACCAATCCAACCTGGTTTCCATAATCCTTCCTCACATTTTGTGCAAACATCGGGTGTAGGAAGAGATGGATATGATGATGGTTATGAAGAAGAATTCGGAGGGTATAAAGATGAATGTTATTATTATGGGGGTGATGGAGGTAACTTGGGACCGCAAGGGGGGATGGGTTACCGACAAAGGCAATCAGTGGAATAAGTACAAGAAATGGTTAGGCAACCTACAGGGGTGCAACAAGTTCGTCCTCAAGGACCACAGTTCCAACAACCAATTCCTTTACAACAAGTCCAAGGTCAGCACCAACAACCGCAATTTCAAAGACCGTTGCATCAACCCCAACATCAACAACACTTTGTACCTCAAGGGTTAAGACAAGGCTACGCGGGTCGACCAAGAGTCCCTTTAGGTGTTCCGCGAAGACATCATGGAGAGGTAGTAAGGGGGTTGAAGCACATTTTCGTCCGGTTATTCCTAACAATCCTTCTCTGGTAGTGATACCACAACACCCGGATGGGAGAACATTTGAGGTTAGGATGACCGCATTACAAAGCTTGCCAAAGTACAAGGGTCTAGCAACGGAGGAACCGTACTTCCATTTGGGAACATATGATTCCATTTGCAACACCAGGGGGCAAGGTTTTTCTGCGGATGATGTTAAATTGGTATTGTTTCAGTTTTCGTTGGAAGATAAGGCAAAGAGGTGGTTCCACACTCTACCGTCCGCATCAATCTATACTTGGGCTGATATGCAACAAAGATTTCTTGAAGATTTTTTTACGGCCCAAAAGACAAATGAAGCAAGGCGGAGTTTAGGAGTTTCCAACAACAATAGGGTGAAATGTTTCATGAGGCATTTGAAAGATTCAACTTGATGTTGAAGAATTGCCCTCATCACGGTATAGCATTATCGGAGTTGTTGTTGAATGCTTTTCACGAAGGGTTGTGCTTGGAGGATGCTCGTGATTTGATGTCTATCACAAATGGTACATTGGAACGAACTTTGAGCAAGACGATTGGGCATTTCAAGAGCAAATGGTGGTCACATCAAAAAGGAAAGCACATTCGTCAAGGCGGGCTAGTTATGTAATCACAAGACCTCAAGTGTATGCGGTGGAGGATGGAGAAGCACAAGCGTCAAATTAGGTATATAATGTTTGTACTAACTGTAATGAACTAGGTCATGCAGCGGAGGTATGCTTGGTGGGAGTAAGTGCAAATCAAATCGAGGAAATGAATGCAATTGGAGGAGGTTCGAAACTTCAACATGAATTCCAACACGTACCACCCCGGGTTACGGAATCATCCAAATTTTCACTATGGGAACCCGGCGAGTCAAGCCAACCCTAATTTCCAAGGAGCTCAATGTAGTTTTGCTCCTCATCCAGAATATAATCAAGGGAATTTTAGGGGCAGAAATGGTCAAGGGTATCAAGGTCAATTTCAACAAGGGGGTGACCAAAGTGGAAATGTGGGTCAAACTTCATCGAGCGGCAACGAGGTTATGGATATTCTGTGAATGATGCAACAAGACATGCAACGGAGGAATCAACTCGACAAAGCTCGTATGCAAAAGGATGAAGTCCGTGACAAAAGTATCCAAGCGCTCACCACACAAATGGGTCAACTCGCATCCGAGGTAGCGGAACTTAAAAAAGGTAAGGGTCAACTTCCGAGTGACACAAAGGTAAATCCCTCTCACAATACTTCGCGTAATATTAATATTAACCATCTAAGTGTTTTACAAAGCGGTAAAGAATTTAAAGCAAATTTTGAACCGGTTTTCGTTGAAGGGGTGGTTGAGGATATTACGGCTAATGAGAGTGATGAGGATGATGTCCCATCACCAAATGTGTCAAGGGACCCTACTTTTGAAAAAGTAATTAATAAACTTGGTTTGGGTGAAATCTTAAAAGAAACAAAGGAGGAAGGGGGACCAAGTCAAGTCTCGTTTCTTTCCGCTTTAGTTGACCCGGAAAGAAAATTTTTATTTCAACAAGGGGTCCTCAAAAGGAAGAACTTTTGGTTGCGTTTAAACAAGTGAAGGTAAACCTTCCATTGCTTGATGCTATTAAGCAAGTACCCGCTTACGCAAAATTCTTAAAAGAATTCTGCACTCAGAAAAGACAACAAAAGAAGAAGTTGGCTAAGCGGGTAGATCTAACCGGACAGGTTAGCTCAGTACAAAAAGGGATTATTCCTCCCAAGCTCCAAGATCCGGGAACGCCTCTAATAACTATTCAAGTTGGAAATTTTCCAATGTCTAAGGCGTTGCTAGATCTTGGAGCCGGAGTAGTATACTACCGGGTGGGTTGTATGACCAATACGATTTTGGTCCATTGGCTCGGGTCGAGACAACGGTGGTTTTAGCCGACTTGTCTCACAAGTTACCCTGAGGGATGATCCAAGATGTAATTGTGAAGGTTGATGAATTCTACTACCCGGTAGACCTTTTAGTACTTGACTACTCGTCCGATGACCCAAAAAAACAACAAAAGGTTATTTTTGGTAGGCCATTCTTAAGCACCGACCACACCGTATTTGATTGTCGACTTGGTACGGTTGACATGACATTCGGTAACAGAATAATGTGATTAAAAGTTTTTACTAACACGTCTAACTCTGTTTGTGTTGACGAGTGTTTCATGGCTGATTTAGTGGATGGGTGTTGCGGAAGATGATGTTTGTGTTTGTGTTTGTGATGTGTCTGAGAAGGTACATGCTAGTGATTTACGAGTGGAGGAAGAAAAACAGGATATGATGGCGATGAAAGAAGGGCGACCACCATGGAATCATTAGTTCGAGAGTCTGCCGGCGGAAAGTAGTTCGGGTACGAAACCATCTTTGGAGGAGACCCCAATAATAGAATTGAAGGAATTGCCGAGTCACTTGAAATACGCATTTCTTGGGGATAATGACACATTACCGGTCATTATTGCCTCTAATTTAGAGGTGGCTCAAGAGCATGAATTGCTAAGGGTGATTAAGGCGAACCGGGCGGCCATAGGATGGAGAATCGCTGATCTGAAGGGAATCAGCCCATCTATTGTTATGCAGAAGATAATTACAAATGAGGAGGCCAAGCCGTCGAGGGAAGCACAAAGAAGGTTTAATCCCAATCTGTGCGAGGTAGTGAAAAAGGATGTAATCAAATGGTTGGATGCAAGTATTATTTACCCTATATCTAACAGTGCTTGGGTAAGTCCTACCCAAGTGGTGCCTAAAAAGACCGGTATTCAAATTATTAAGGACGAAAATGGTGAACAAATCGCCACCCGACCGGTCACCGGGTGGCGTGTTTGTATCGATTATTGAAAATTGAATACCGCAACCTCTAACGACCGTTTCCCATTACCTTTTATTTACCAAATAATTGAAAAACTTTCGAGTCAAAAATACTATTGTTTTTTGGATGGGTACCCAGGATACAACTAAATTACTATTCATCCTGATGACCAACACAAAACCACCTTTACATGTCCTTATGGTACTTTGGCCTTTAGGCGAATGCCATTTGGCTTGTGCAACGCTCAGACAACTTTTCAGCGATGTATGATGAGTATTTTCTCGGATATGGTTGGAGAGTCGCTTGAAGTGTTCATGGATAATTTCTCTATTTTTGGCACAAGTTTTGAGTCGTGTCTTGACTAGTTAGAAAAGGTTTTAAAAATATTTGTCGAGAAAAACTTAGTGCTGAGCTGGGAGAAAAGTCATTTCATGGTTCAGGAAGGTATTGTGCTGGGCCATGTTATTTCTGAAAAAGGGATGGAGGTACACAAAGCGAAAATTCGTGTAATTTCATAGCTACCTCCTCCTAAAAATGTTAAAGGCGTAAGGTCATTTTTGGGGCACGCTAATTTTTATAGAAGATTTATTAAGGGTTTTAGTGTTATTACTAAACCCTTATGTAATTTATTATTGAAAGATGTTCCCTTTGACTTTACTGACGAATGTTTGCAAGCCTTTAATGTTTTGAAGGAACAGCTGGTGAAGGCCCCTATTTTGCAACCGCCGGATTGGTCAAAGCCGTTCGAGATTATGTGCGATGCTAGTGATACAACTATTGGAGCAGTTTTGGGGCAAAGGGTTGATAAGAACCCTGTGGTGATCTATTATGCGAGTAAAACTCTGTCCGAGGCACAACTGAGTTACACCACAACCGAGGAAGAATTATTAGTGGTGGTGTATGCCTTGGACAAGTTTCGGTCATATATTTAGGGGAGCAAAGTGGTGGTGTATTCTGATTATAGCGCAGTTCGGTATTTAATGGAGAAGAAGGAAGCTAAACCTCGGTTGATTCGATGGGTGCTTTTGTTGCTAGAATTTGACTTGGAAATTCGAGATAAAAAGGGAAGTGAAAATGTGGTGGCGGACTACTTGTCTCAGATTCCAATTGAAGGGGCTGATGACATAAGTGAGATTAATGAACGGTTTCCTGATGAACAGTTGCTCGCTGTCTCTACTTCTACGGCACTGTGGTATGCATATTATGTAAACTATTTGGCCACGTGTGCTATTCCCAGTCAATGGAAAGAGAAGAAGACAACAGTTCATGGTACAACTTAAGTAGTACATTTGGGATGAACCGGATTTGTTCAAAATTGGGCCCGATCAAGTAATTAGAATGTGTGTTCCAGAACCGGAAGTGGCCAAAATTTTAACCCATGCTCACTCATCTGCTTGTGGGGGACACTTTAGTGGTCACAAGACGGGGTACTGGGTGCTCACATGCGGGTTATTGGCCTACAATTTTTATAGACGCATGTGAATTTGCCAAGAATTGTCTGAATCGCCAAAAGATGGGTAGTATTTCAAAGATGGAGGAAATGCCATGCAACCAATCTAGGTGGTAGAGATCTTTGATGTGTGGGGGATTGATTTCATGGGGCTGTTTCCAAGTTCAAACGAGTTCTTGTATATTGGTGGTCGTGGACTATGTTTTGAAATGGATTGAAGTCATACCGACACGGACTAATGATCATTCGGTTGTTTGCAAGTTTGTGCAATCGATTATCTTTGCTCGTTTTGGAATTCCACATGTTACAATCAGTGATGGTGGTTTGCATTTTAAGAATTTTAATTTTGGGAAATTATTGTAGAGATACAATGTGAACCACCGAATTGCCACACCGTATCATCCACAAACTAGTGGACAAGTCGAAGTGTCACACCGTCAAATCAAAGAAATTTTAATGAAGACGATGCGACCGAACAGGAAGGATTGATCAAGTAAGTTGGATAATGCGTTGTGGGCATACTGAACGACCTACAAAACTCCTATTGGTACAACTCCTTACCGGATGGTGTTAGGGAAGGGGTGTCATTTACCAATGGAGTGGCGGATAGGGCGCATTGGGCCATCAAGACGGTAAACGCAGATTATGACGAAGCTGGGAAGATCAGGAAACTTCAATTGAGTGAGATCGAAGAGATTCGAGATGAAGCATATGAGTGTGCGGCTGCATACAATGATAAGCTCAAGAAGGTTCATGATGCAATGATTCGGAAGCGAACTTTTGAGACGGGTCAAAAGGTGTGGTTGTCCAATTCAAGGTTAAAGATGTTCACGGGCAAATTAAAAAGCAAGTGGATGGGCCCCTATATTATTACACGTGTGGGAAGGTTTGGAGATGTTGATATCATGGATGAACGGACCAACATGAAGCAAACGGTGAATGGGCATCTTGAACTTGATAAAGTGGGTATATCCTACGTCCATTGGATGTGGATTAAATGCAGAGGGCCCAGGTTTGGTAGTGTAAATACTTTGTTGTTTGTTTGTGTGTTTAGTTTGTTCCGAGTCATTATCCAAACTTGTTAATTTGTGTTTGAAACAAGTGTGGGGAAGCTTTTCGAAATTTCTCATACACGGTGTTGAGGACAACAATGGTTTTTCAAGGGGGATGGTAGGTTAAAATAGGTAGAAAATGCTATTGTGTAAAAAAAATTTGAGAAAAAAGCAAGATACCACCGTAGCTTACGGTCCCCACCGTAAGCTACGGTTCCCCCAAAATCCCTTACGGTGCCAAGAAACTGTCTTACGGTCCCCTTTATAACCCTGGCCACCGTAGCTTACGGTGACCACCGTAGCTTATGGTGGCTACTGGGCTTCTAGGGTCCGCAAAACAGTTATTTAACACGGGAATTCACCCGAACCACCCATTTTCTGCATCTCTTTTAGCCACAACCTTCACTCTTTTCCCCCTTATTTACCTTCAAGAACACCCACTTTCACCCGCACAAATCCTTCAATTTCTCACCAAATCGAGTGATTTTTGGGTCAATCTTGGCTAAAATTTCACAAGGATTTCGATTGTGTGCTTGTATTTGGTCAAATCCATCGTTTGGGGGATCAAGTTGGAACTTTTTGATCCGAAACTTTTAGGGTTCTTGTTGGGTTGTTGTTAATCTTCAAATTTTTAGGGTTATTCCTTTCTACAAAGTGAAGGTATGTAATTTCTTACATTATTATCATTGCCTTGTAGGATTGTAAGTTCTAGGTTAGCATGATCCCATGCTTGCTTATAGTTGATTATTTTGTGATGAACTTGATTGGGTTTTGAATGATCATGGTTATGGAAGCTAGTTATGTGATAAAAAATATGATTTTTGGGCAAAATTACACTAACTTAGGAGAATGTGTTGAAATTTTTGCATATGATGAATTAATCTTTTGACTAGTTTCCATGACCATAGTAATAAGCAAGTGTGGGGATAATGTGGGTTTTTGAGAAGATGAATAATACGTCTTCTTCATGTCTATGCTTTGTAGAGTTATAACGGGGTGAAAAGGAAAAGAAAAAGGGGGTTCTTCAAGTAACCCGACGCCAAGAAAGAGAAGGTTAGTAATGCCGGGTGGTAGTGAAGAAGACATAGTAGAAGATGTGCCTGTTAGGGGGCCAAAGCCACAATGGACATCCGGTCTGTTACATGATCAGCCAGAAGAGTGGCAGGCTGAATAATTCAACGACCAGATTAATAACTTGGCACATAGAAAAGAGGCGTTTATTTGTGGAAAGGAGGTGAGGGAGGCGAATTTTGGACCGTTTGGGATTACAGATAAATTCCGGGCATTAGGATGGGAGGCGGCTCTGAAGTGTTACCATTATGAAGGCACCAACTTGTATGATGCTAAAATCCAGGAGTGGATGGCCACTCTTAAGTGTCCTTCATACAGGGGTGGAGCGTCGAAGATGAGGTTGATTGGCACTATGAATGGCATCTGGGTAGAGATGTCCTTTGATTCTTTACGGTGGGTTGAGGTTTGATAGTAAGTATATTAATCAATATATGCTTCCAAGATTAGAAGACCTCTATTTTGAACCCGAGAAGCATCTGCGTTGGAATACCATGTTGGATTATCTGTTCTTATCGGGTACCACGCACGAAAAGCTATAACGGGAGAATTTAAGGATTGATGGAAAGTTGATGTTGGCCATTGCGTGCAGAATGTCATCCCGAGTCAGGGTGACAAAACCGAAGTTCGACAGTCGGAAGTGCCGGTGCTCTATACCTTGTTGAATGGGGGCCCATGTTTTCGTTTCGCTTTCTAGTAATGAACAACGTATGGATCAGTAGGAATAGCGATCAGTGGAAAATCATTATGCATTGCTGCCTCATCACTGCTCTCTTGAAAATGTATGGGGTGATCGGTGTAGATGATAAGGGGTCCTATAAAAAATTCAAGCCGTTTGACATCCGACACTTGGGGGCTGGGTGGAAGTATACGGAATCTGAGCGGTATTATAAGTTGAAAAGCGAGGGGCAACGATGGAGGGTACTGAAGGCTGATGCGTGGCGGCTTCGACCGGGTGAAGAGGATGAACCAAAAAGCGAGGAAGAGGGCTCGAGTGGGGATGAAGACTACATGGATGACCCACATGTTGCCCCAATGAATGTTGAGCAAGGAGGTTCGAGTAGCGTTCCAACCGGAGGATTCTTTGACATTTTGAGATATCCGTATGAGCCGAATTGGGCTCATGAAGGTACAATGCAAGAAGTAATCGAGAGTCAAAGGCCTTCAGTGTTTGATAGTTGGAGTGGGGCAAAGCGGACGATTTTTGATCATCCGACATTCATGGGCGCGAGCAAGGAACGTGCATTGAGGCACAATTTTGATCGTCAATCCAGGAACTATTCATGCTTACGCCTTTGAAGAAGAGATTAATAATCGATATTTGGATAATTAAAACCGAAGGATGCATGATGATTATCATGCAGGGCGTCCTGTGGTTGTGGACCCCCCACCAGTTGATTACTCGACCCTGCCACCCTATGACGGTAGTGTTTCTTATCCAACGCCACTGATGCATCATTCTCAATGGGTGGATCCTCGGTATGGGCAACAACAGCAGAAGAAGAGCTCCGGGCAACAAGAAGAAGGAGGAAGTGGAAGTGGCGCATTCGCATTCAACGAGTTTTCGGAGATGATGACTTCTATCTTCGGACCTCCCTAGTCGCGCTATTATTGATCAGGTCGTATGTTTCCTCTGTATAGTATTGTAGCTTTATTTTGTTGCATTTTATTTATGGTTGGGAAGGAAGGGGATGTAGTAGGTTTGATAGTTATGTTGGGTTTGAGGTTTTGTGGTTGAGTTCTCATATTTAAAAAAAAAAGAAATATGGGATTTGAGTTTTTAAACGAAAGGTGATATTGGAAGTAAATTGAGTGATTATTCCTTCAAAACCATACATTGGGGACAATGTATCCCAAGTGTGGGGATGAGGGAAATTTTTTGGGATTTTAAAATTTTTTTTTGTGTGAATCGAACAAAACAGTTGCCAAAGTTTGAAGGTACTACCATAATATGCATGACACATCAATATCCTTTTTTATTCCTTTCTTGGTGAGGATTGAGCCACATAGATGTACTTTATAGATTGAATGCTTTTTAGATGAGTGGCGGTGTGTACATTGTGTTAATAGAACTTGGATAATAGATGCTAGTCAAAACCTTAGTTTACATGCTTGTGAATATGATGAGGGCATTTAGGTAGCCTCGTCTGGATGTGTGTTGAGTGTGGGTTTGGGGGGTTGGCCTCATAAGTTACATATATGAGCTTGGTAGTGAGCGGGACGGGGGTTTGGACATTCGTAGCCCAATTTGAGCTTTTAACCATTTAATTGTCACCCAAGCCTCTGTCCTACAAAATTCTACCTTTTAATCGACCAGGTTTAGATAGTTTGATATTGTTATGATTGTATTTTTCTTTCAATAGTTGTAATGCGATGGTTGCTATCTTGATGCAATATTGTCTTGTTATGAAAAAAAAAGGAAAAAGAGAAAAAAAGAAGAAGAAGTTAGTTGTACAACTAGAGTTAGTTATTTATGTTGATTGTAATAATAAATCGGGTCGATTAAACGAGCTACATGAATATTTCCCACCAATTCTCACCCTTACATATAGCCTTGTTACAACCCAAAAGTCCTTCTGATTCATTGGCATGTTAAGCAATTTGTAGGTAAAGACTTGATTATTATCCAAGCTTATTGTCACACATTTATATACCACCGTAAGGAATTTATTGCCCACGGTAAGCTACGGTGGGCACCGTAGCTTATGGTGGTGAGCTACGGGAAATGTGTAACTGGCTATTTTAAAGGTCTTTGGGGAGACTTTTCAAATATGCAATCATTGGAGATGAACAGTAGGGCAAGAAGGGGCGATTTTGAGTGTTCTTTTTGGTTCTAAACAAGTTCTAAACATTATTTTGGTGTTGTTGATTCGTATGAACAAAACATTTGAAGTATGTTTGATTGCAAGAACATGAGAGGCTAAAATTCTTGGTGATCATTTTTTGTGGAAGGTTTGTTGAACAATTGTGCTTCAATTTATGTTTTTGAGAATATTGGTTATATTATGGTTGTTATGGTGTTGATTGATTGTTTGTAAATTGTTGATTGATATTTTACTCATTGCTTAATTGTACGTTCTTGGTGTCGTTGACAATCGAGATATCACGATATGGTTTACGGGTTGGATATTATTCAATTAGTCATCGGGTAATGACCTCGCATTGTAATATTCCGAGTACTTGGTTCCCTTTAACACAAATAATTATTCAATCACGAGTCATGTCTATGTGACTCTTTTTAGTTAAATTGAAAACACATGCGTTTTTGAACCGGAAACTGAAGATGATCACTTCCCTTTAAATCTGTTATAAACATCAACTTTTGAGTCTTAGTAGTTAAAATCTAAAAACATCAACCAATTCGGAAGTTAATTTCTTGCAAATTAGGTAACTAGTTAAAGTGGCACAACCTTTTTGATAGCACAATTTCCACAATTCCTTGTGTTCGATACTCACTTACCGCTAACTAGTAGCAGTATTTGGATTAAATTTCTGTGAGACAACGACATCACGTCAAAGGTCCAGCTGTAAATGGGTTGTAAACGACGTGGTAAGTGGACCTCCGAGAGAAAAATGGGGGTAGTTGCTCAGGGGCACGTGGGGTACCGCTTAGTGAATAATGTCGTGCGGGTCCAGAATACGGAGCGGGAGAATTGTATGGAACAGGTCCATGGGTCGGGGTACTAGTGGGAAATGAGCTAATACGGGCCGGTGAGGCTGAAGGGGGCGAGTGCATCGACAGGCGAATCTGGGGCGGTAAAAGAGGCATCGTTTGCAATATGCTCACTCTAGGTAGCCGCTGAGGATGACGAGATGTCGACGACTGGTATGACAGGGGGTGGGATCTCAAGTATATCTATGGCATTGAAGACCTCGCCGTCTCCGAGGTCATCCTCCATATAATCGACATGGAACACTGGTATGCCATCATCATCATCATCCAGATCAATGACTGGAGGAACCATGGCAAGAGGTACGACCAGGTGTACTATCGCATGCTCGCCCTCCAAATGACCATAAACAATGAAGTCTTGTGGAGGCTGCAGAACGGCTAACACGTCATCTTCCAGTGGGGCATCATCCTCCATAGGGTCAATAAGAGCAAATGGCTGAAAATCATGAAGCTCCTCGTCAGCAGGGACCTCATGGTCGGCTCCATCCTCATGTGGTAGGGGCTTAGCATCGGGGTCGTATCCATCATCGAACACATACTCCATAGGATCCTCCTGGTAGCTTGACGAAGAAGACATAGTCCTAGCAAATAATCCATACAATGCATATATATACATGTCAGTAATTTATTATTACTTATGATTTATTTTATAATAATCAACACTTCTCATGCAAGACTTGTTTTCTTTTGTTTTAACGTGTAATCTTAATGTTCCGTGTCTATCCATTATAGACTAATCATGTGTTGATCCTGCTCATTACTTATAGTTGAGCTCGTGTGATAGATACTTATGTTATCATGACACAATGAAAACCTTTTTGTTATTTTGTCATAATTACGAAAACATTTATGTTATGTTTTACACTTTGTTTTCATGTGTGAGCCCTTGTTGATAGTAGAGTAAACTTTAATAAAAAGTTTTTCCCTAGTTCACTACAATTAGAGCTCTAATACCAACCTGCCACACCATGGTCGTAGCGGAAGCGCAAGTGTGTGACTATAAGGTAATCATTGCATCCAATTTAGTAAACAATTATAATTCAAGAACGATGCCATATAATAATAAGTTTCATTCCCATAATTACAACCATTCAAAAGTGATTTCATAGTTTAACAGTTTGCAACTGATCATCATAAACATAATTCCACATATATTACTTCAAAATAAGATATGTTTTCACCGTTACTACATAATGAGGTTTTGACTCCTATATACCCATACGAAGTTTGGATATAAAAGGCAAACCCTCCAAAATATGGCATATCATTGTCTTGACATATTCCATAACCCGAATCATATCACCAGCTCATGTCTTGCGTCCTGAAACACATGTAATTTTAAAACTCAACATAAAGTTAGCGAGTTCATATAGTTAATGTTTCCGTATAAAAAAATGTCATTCTTGAAATCCAGTGATGAAATCCGAGTATGTTATTAGCATTAATGAGTTTTAGGGATCAATCAATGTGTCGCGAGCACCGTGACATATATGTACCATAGGTAAGTAACCGAACCAAGACAACTTTGACATCATTGGGATCACAAAAGCACTCCGAATGGTATACCACCGAGGAGTGGAGCGCGTCTCAAACTCAATAGATCTACATCTTTTGCACCTTTGTCACTATGTGATTAATGGTTACTATTGTCATCATCCTACTTACACACAAATGATCATGTTATAAACTAAACCCATAGCCAACATATTGTTTGTTATGACATGTATTTACCCTCGATAGTTTTAAAACAAAACTTTTAAATAAATGAAGCAGGGACATGAACTCACAGCTTTACGTTCCGTACGTCATACTATTCACAGTCGGTGTCCGTACATGTGTGTAACCTACATGTGTGTTGAGTTTAGTAGACACCTAGGCCTCGACGGACTTTGTACCAGTTGTTCATCTTGAATTCTTGTTATGTATTTCTTTGTTATGATAGAACAACTTTTAGTGTAATCATAGTGTTGGTAGTTTGTTTGTTCGATTAATATTGTTATATATATTTTTCAAATATATATATATATATATATATATATATATATATATATATTAGATCGTGTCTAAACTGGGCCTTGCCGTTCACATATCCTCGTGCCTTGCACACGTGTCCTTGTGCCTTGCCCATGTCATCTATGTTATTAGGCCTAACCCAAGTCTTTATGTCATTAGGCCTAGCCCATGTTTTTATGTCATTGGGCCTAGCCCATGTAATTTATGTCTTTGGCCCTAGCCCATGTAGTTTATATATTTTTGGGCTTTATCCATATAGTTTATACAATTGAGCCTTGCCCATATATTTTTGCTATTGGGCATTGCCCATGTCTTCTATAAATTGGGCCTAGCCCAAATTCATTTTTATGAGCCAATTATTTTATAAGTCTTATACTTATAATTTTACTAAGTATTAGTGTATAGGTATATATGTCTTATACTTTTATATTTTCAACTTTCTGGATTTTTATTTCGATAACATATATATGTTAAGTGTCTAAATATATATTTTAGACTTGTCACCGTCGTCGTTTATTGCATTCTTTTTCTTGTCAACAATCGCCCTTCGTCGAAGTAACTCTTCGTGTCGGCGATTTATTCATTGGTTGACAAAGCGACAGTGTATTTGTGAACGTTCGCCCATCGTCCGCATTGCTTCAGTTGTCCGATTATTGTTTCGACGTATTGTAAAAGTGTATTTGTTTGTGTCACCAACACTGGTAATATTTTCAAGTGTTTGTAGTATTTGTGTACAGTTGGGTATTTTTTATGGTGAATACCCTAAGCTTCTAAATACTTACACATACACTACACATGTATTTATACAAAATTCTTGGTGACAAAATATGTATGTATACTTTTATTTCCACAAGTAACCATATATATATTTATAAGGATTACTTATTTTTACTTGTAAATCTATACATATATATATATACACACTTGTTGAGCACTTGAGTGTTTAGGGTTTAACCCTTCTCATTAGAACTTATTTACTCTTTACTGATGATTTAAGTTACTAATCACGTTTAGTCCCGTTAATCATACCTTATGTGACATTTGTGCCTTTTCAATCATTGCACAATTACAAACAATTTCGTATTCAATGAAACCCTGTGTTTTATTTCCAAATATTTTTGTATTCAATAAAATCTTGCATTTTATTGACGAGAATGCAAAAATGTCAATCGTTGCACAATTTCGATCATTTTCGTGTTCGTTAAAGCGTTTTACGCATTTTTGCAAAACGCGTAACCGTACAACCGAACAAACCGAGATCCACGACATTTTCGGGTATAATCCAAGTTACACATGTCATAACACCTTTATATAACCTAAATATTAGGTTAAAGGGGTTAAAAATGGCAAACAAGTGAAAATACAAGTCCAAGGGCCAAAAATGTCAAAAAGATTATACATATTTTTGCTTCTTCACCAAGTTTGCCACCTATCTCCAATTTTTGACACCTAACATTCACTTTACCACACTTAATATGGTGTTGACACATGTTAGGACACTAATCCACACTTGAGGACACTTGTCACCACCTCCTTAATCCTAAAATACTATAAATACCCCATGATTCTTCAATCTTTTTCACACCAGTTCAAAATACATCAAAGCAAAATGTGAAGTTCTTCTTTCTATCCTTCTTGGAGCTTTTTTCCAGCCTTTAGAAGCCTCCAATCTTTAGTTCCTATAGTGTTCTTCAACACGAGTAAGTACACTTCCTAGTTCTTTAATTATTTTAGCTATTTTGAGCTAAAAGTCAAACAGTTTGGCTTCCTGATTGACTTTTGGTTCTGACCATATTTGGTCTAGTCAAAGTTCAATTGAACTTTGCAACATGATCGTAATCACGAAGGATATAATCCCTAACGATTTCACCTTCAGATTACCACGTTTACTAGTTGAAGTGACGAGTCAAAGTTTTGGTAAAAGTGCCCATGATATGCATTTTGCGACGAAACTATTTTCAGGTATCAAAACACCAAGTTTTGCTACCAAATTAGTTTTATAAACTTAGTTAGACATATTTTGACATGTCTAACTCGTCGCTTCTAGTTTAGTGCTTATTCAGGGTCGTAAGTCGAGCGGTCTTGACCACCGCTTTGACTTTTGAATCCGACCCGTTTGGTCGATCTTAGGATCCGACCAAACACATATTTGTGACCATAGTTGTACAGGGAATAACCTATTACGGTTATACCGTATGGTCACGTCGTTTGGTTAGTGTTATGATAAGTTACTTCTATGTTCTTAAAAATGATGACCAAAATGCCCTTTTGCGCATAAATCCATTTTAAACACATGTAACAATTTTTTAACATATAAACTGATGTTATAACATTTTCAAACAGGTTTCGGGCATTTAAGATTTATCATAGGACGATCACGCGTTTACGCTAATTGTCACACCCTTGTCGTAGCGAAAGCGCAAGTGTGTGAATATTAGGTAATCATTGCGTCCAATATAGTAAACATTATAGATTAACAACGATGCATGCCATTCATAAGTTTCGTTATGATATTACAGTCATCAAAAGGTGAAATCACATTGTCTTTTGTTTCAGTTTTCCACTTACAAACATATTTTTTGAAACACACGTTCCAAAATAGGATATTGTTTTCATCACAAATTCATGTTGAGGCTTTGACCACTATATACCCAAACGAGGTTGG
Organism: Scalesia atractyloides; assembly: GCA_947069175.1. Lineage (NCBI taxonomy): Eukaryota > Viridiplantae > Streptophyta > Magnoliopsida > Asterales > Asteraceae > Scalesia > Scalesia atractyloides. Next base: position 43,925,976 of record CAMTDV010000008.1, on the reverse strand, counting down.
AATATAGAAGGCAAACCCTCCAAAAGATAGTACATCATTGTCTTAACAAAATCGCATACCCGGATCCCATCACCAGCTCAAGTCTTGCGTCCTAAAACACATGTAATTTTAAAAAGTCAACATAAAGTTGGCGAGTTCATGTAGTTTAATGTTTTCGTATCAAAATGTCATCCTTGAAAACCTGTATTGTAATCCAATCAATGAGTTAATTAAGGATCTATCAGTGTGTCGTGAGCACCCTGACATACTTGTTCCATAAGTAAGTAACCAAACCGAGACTTCTTTGACATGTTGGGATAACAAAAGCACTCCAATGGGTATACCAACTAGGAGTGGAGTGGGTCTTAAACTCAATAGATCTACCTCTTTTGCACCTTGGTCACTAAGTGATTAATGGTTACTACTGTTCTTTCCTACTTACGCATAGTGATATGTTATCTGCTAACTCAAAGCTAACATACTATTTTGACATGACATGTATTTCCCCTCGATAGTTTAAAACAAAACATAAAATAAGTGAAAGGAGGGACATGAACTCACAGTTTTTGCGTTCCGTATAAGTCGTATTGTTTATCGTTTGGTGTCAGCAACGTATGTAACCTACATGTGTGTTGGTTTCATTAGATACCTAGGTCTCAATGGACCTTGTACTCATTGTTCATCTTGAATTCTTGATATGTGTTTCTTTGTTATGATTGAACAACCTAGAATGTTATCAAAGTGTTGGTAGTTAGTTTGTTTGAATAATATTGTTAAAATATATTTCTTAAAAATGTATATATATATTATTGTTTCCGAACCATGTGTGAACTGGGCCTTGCCCTTCACATGTCATTGGGCCTAGCCCATGTTTTCTTGTCACCGTCTTTGGGCCTAGCCCATGTTTTCTTGTCATCGGCCTAGCCCATGTAATTTTATGACTTTGGGCCTATCCCATGTTTTCTTGTCACCGGGCCTAGCCCATGAAATTTTATGACTTTTCGCCTAGCCCATGTTTTCTTGTCACCGGGCCTAGCCCATGTAATTATATGTCTTTGGGCCTAGCCCATGTTTTCTTATCATTAGGCCTAGCCCATGTCTTTTTGTCTTTGGGCCTAGCACATGTCTTTTTCTCTTTGGACCTAGCCCATGTCTTTTATGTCTTTGAGCCTAGCCCATGTACTGTATATATTTGGGCCTAGCCCATATATTTTTATTTTCTTGGGCTTTTATTAGTTTTTGGGCAACCTCCATAATATTATGGAATTTTGGCCTAACATATGATTTTTCACAATTTGGGCCTAGCCCAAATGTAGCCCATTTTTCTTATAAGAATTTACTTATAATTTTTCTAAATTTTTGAATACTTAACTTTCCAGATTTTTCTTTTCGATAACATATATATATGTTGAACGTCTAAATATACACTTAGACTCGTCGTCGAATGTTCTTCTATTGTTTGCATTGCTTTGATTGTCTGATTTATTATTTCGACGCATTGTGAGAATATATTTATTATGTTACCAACACTTAGTGTATTGGTTAAGTGTTGGTATTTGTATGAGATTGGGTATTTTTAAAGTGAATACCTTAAGTTTCTAATACATACACATACAATACATATATGTACACATACAATTTATGGGTGACAAATATGTATATAAATACTTGTATTGTTTTTCCAAGTAAAAATATATATCTGTAAAATCGTTTATTTTTACTTATATATATATATATATATATATATATATATATATATTTGTAACTTCATTTAAACACTTGGTTATTTAGAGATAACATTTGTCATTAGAGCCCACCTAATGACGATTTAAGTTACTAATCGCGTTTAGTCCCACTAATCAAGTTTTAATCGCCATTAGATTTTTAGAAAATTTCGCCATAGTTTCCCCTAAACTATGGCATTTTCCACGTTTTAAAAACGTATTTAAAACATGTTTAAACTCATAATCATCGTCAACAATCATCTAATATTTATTTTACATAATCAAAATATCATCATCCATGACTTTTTGTGGTTTAAAATCCTAGTAAATCAAGTGGGTGCTTAATATTTAATAACCTTTTCAAATCAACACTTTAGCATGTTGTTTAAAAAAGTTCATGCACTTAACCCTTTTTTACTACACATTTTTAAAGTGATTACAACTTAAATATAAGTGCTTGCTTCTTATAAAAATCATTCATATTCATAAAAATTATTTTTAAGTTGTAGTATTTTTCATGGATGATGTAGTTGATGATCTTGTTTAGATTTAAACCATAACATGTTTGAATCTTCACTTTTATACTAAATCACACAAGATCATGCAGCTTTTATATCATATTTTTAACATAAACAACTTCAACATGTAATCTAACAATCATATAAGTATATAATCAACATAAAATACACAATATTTAGTGTTATTATTATGTTGTGTTTTAGGATTTTTTATATATCTTTTCTTGATTTTCAAGATGATCAACTTGTACACTAATAATTTAAGCATAAAAATAAGCTAGATTATGGGGAAGTTTAGCTCACAATGGGTGCACAAGTTTCTTGAAGATTTAGAAGAAAAGAAAGCTCCTTAAGAATCCCTAATGACCTCCATCCATGCAAGCTTCTTTAGGGGTCTTGATTAGGCTTGAAGTGGTATAAGATGTGGTGTTTTTGGGTGGCAAAATGGTGATATGTGGTGGAGGTGTTTTAGCCCTGACCAAGGAGGAAGAAAGGAAGGGAAAATGTTGCAAACTTTTGATAGGGAAATGGTAAGAATAATGAATATTTACGATATATAATCATTCACATCTTTCATGTTCCATCAAAATCAAACACTCCATACTTAAGATCACAATTTTTCAACAAAATCAAGTGGGGTGGGACCCACTTGTGCGGCGAACTTTATGGGGGGGGGGTGAAGTGTAAATTTCATTTTTATCACATGGTAATTTTTAAGATATTTTGGTACTTAGGTTAAGTATGGTAATTAGGGTTAATCTTCTAGCATCTTAAGCATAAGAGTAGTGTTTAGGGTGTGTTTTGCATGGCATTTAATCCATATGATCCTCCAACCTGTCACACCCTGGTCATAGCGGAAGCGCAAGTTTGTGACTATTAGGTAATCATTGCATCCAATATAGTAAACATTATAAATTAACAACGATGCATGCCATTCATAAGTTTCATTCTGATATTACAGTCATCAAAAGGTGAAATCATATTGTCATTTGTTTCACTTTTCCACTTACAAAGATAGTTTTTGAAACACACGTTCCAAAATAGGATATTGTTTTCATCACAAATTCATGTTGAGGCTTTGACCTCTATATACCCAAACGAGGTTGGGATTTAAAAGGCAAACCGTCCAAAAGATAGTACATCGTTGTCTTAACAAAATCCCATACCCGGATCCCATCACCAGCTCAAGTCTTGCGTCCTGAAACACATGTAATTTTAAAAAGTCAACATAAAGTTGGCGAGTTCATGTAGTTTAATGTTTTCGTATCAAAATGTCATCCTTCAAAACCTGTATTGTAATCCAATCAATGTGTTAATTAAGGATCTATCAGTGTGTTGTGAGCACCCTAACATACTTGTTCCATAAGTAAGTAACCAAACTGAGACTTCTTTGACATGTCGGGATCACAAAAGCACTCCAATGGGTATACCAACCAGGAGTGGAGTGGGTCTCAAACTCTATAGATCTACCTCTTTTGCACCTTGGTCACTAAGTGATTAATGGTTACTACTGTTCTTTCCTACTTACGAATAGTGATCTGTTATCTGCTAACTCATAGCTAACATACTGTTTTGACATGACATGTATTTCCCCTCGATAGTTTAAAACAAAACTTAAAATAAGTGAAAGGAGGGACATGAACTCAAAGTTTTTGCGTTCCGTATAAGTCGTATTGTTTATCGTTCGGTGTCAGCAACGTATGTAACCTACATGTGTATTGGTTTCATTAGATACCTAGGTCTCAATGGACCTTGTACTCAATGTTCATCTTAAATTCTTGTTATGATTGAACAACTTAGAATGTTATCATAGTGCTGGTAGTTAGTTTGTTTGACTAATATTGTTATATATATTTCTTAAAAATATATATATATATATATATTATTGTTTTCGAACCATGTGTGAACTGGGCCTTGCCCTTCACATGTCATTGGGCCTAGCCCATGTTTTCTTATCACAGGGCCTAGCCCATGTAATTTATGTCTTTGGGCCTAGCCCATGTTTTCTTGTCACCGGGCCTAGCCCATGAAATTTTATGACTTTTTGCCTAGCCCATGTTTTCTTGTCACCAGGCCTAGCCCATGTTATTTTATGTCTTTCGGCCTATCCCATGTTTTCTTGTCATTAGGCCTGGCCTAGCACATGTCTTTTTATCTTTGGACCTAGCCCATGTCCTTTATGTCTTTGGGCCTAGCCCATGAACTTTATATCTTTGGGCCTAGCCCAATTGTATATATTTATAAGCCATTTTTGTTATAAGTATTTACTTATAATTTTTCTAAATTTTTGAATACTTAACTTTCTGGATTTTTCTTTTCGATAACATATTATATATATATATGTATATATATATGTGTATATATATATATGTATATATATATATATATATATGTTGAACGTCTAAATATATACATAGACTCATCGTCGGCGTCGTCCATTGTATGTTCATTTTCGTCGAGAATCGCCCATTGTCGTGACGGCCTTTCGTGCCGGCGATTCACCCGTTGGTCATGGACGCGACGGTGCAATCTTGAATGTTCGCCTATTGTTCGCATTGCTTTGATTGTCTGATTTATTGTTTCGACAGATTGTGAGAATATATTTATTATGTTACCAACACTTAGTGTATTGGTTAGGTGTTGGTATTTGTATGAGATTGGGTATTTTAAAGTGAATACCCTAAGTTTCCAATACATACACATACAATACATATATGTACACATACAATTTATGGGTGACAAATATGTATATAAATACTTGTATTGTTTTTCCAAGTAAAAATATATATCTGTAAAATCGTTTATTTTTACTTATATATATATATATATATATATATATATATATATTTGTAACTTCATTTAAACACCTGGTTATTTAGAGATAACATTTGTCACTAGAGCCCACTTAATGACGATTTAAGTTACTAATCGCGTTTAGTCCCACTAATCATGTTTTAATCGCCATTCGATTTTTAGAAAATTTCGCCATAGTCTCCCTTAAACTATGGCATTTTCCACGTTTTAAAAACGTATTTAAAACATGTTTAAACTCATAATCATCATCAACAATCATCTAATATTTATTTTACATAATCAAAATATCATCATCTATGACCTTTTGTGGTTTAAAATCCTAGTAAATCAAGTGGGTGCTTAATATTTAATAACCTTTTCAAATCAACACCTTAGCATGTTGTTTAAAAAAGTTCATGCACTTAACCCTTTATTACTACACATTTTTAAAGTGATTACAACTTAAATATAAGTGCTTACTTCTTATAAAAATCATTCATATTCATAAAAATTATTTTTAAGTTGTAGTACTTTTCATGGATGATGTAGTTGATGATCTTGTTTAGATTTAAACCATAACATGTTTGAATCTTCACTTTTATACTAAATCACACAAGATCATGCAACTTTTATATCATATTTTTAACATAAACAACTTCAACTTGTAATCTAACAATCATATAAGCATATAATCAACATAAAATAAACAATATTTTGTGTTATTATTATGTTGTGTTTTAGGGTGTTTTATATATCTTTTCTTGATTGTCAAGATGATCAACTTGTACACTAATAATCTAAGCATAAAAATAAGCTAGATTATGAAGAAGTTTAGCTCACAATGGGTGCACAAGTTTCTTGAAGATTTAGAAGAAAAGAAAGCTCCTTAAGAATCCCTAATGACCTCCATCCATGCAAGCTTCTTTAGGGGTCTTGATTAGGCTTGAAGTGGTATAAGATGTGGTGTTTTCGGGTGACAAAATGGTGGTATGTGGTGGAGGTGTTGTAGCCGTGACCAAAGAGGAAGAAAGGAAGGGAAAATGTTGCGAACTTTTGATAAGGAAATTGTAAGAATAATGAAGATTTACGATATATAATCATTCACATCTTTCATGTTCCATCAAAATCTAACACTCCATACTTAAGATCACAATTTTTCAACAAAATCAAGTGGGGTGGGACCCATTTGTGCCGTGAACTTGATGGGGGGGGGGGGTGAAGTGTAAATTTCATTTTCATTTCATGGTAATTTATAAGATATTTTGGTACTTATGTTAAGTATGGTAATTAGGGTTAATCTTCTAGCATCTTAAGTATAAGACTTGTGTTTAGGGTGTATTTACATGGCATTTAATCCTTATGATCCTCCAAAATAAGTTTCGGATGACGGATATGTCGCTAGATCGCTCATGGTGGTAATATTCGCTAATAAACGAAACTATTTATTTAGTACCGGATGCCTTTCCTTTTGACTACCACAACTAACATGGTGTCTAAGTAGTGCATTTCCAATCCAAAAAAATGCATGACTAGTTCGTTAGACGATCATACGATGAGTTAGGACGGCCGATTTGTCTTTCGTTCGACCGTTCGATCGATATCTGCACTTTTATGTTCCGCCGTCGAACTTTTTCTGAAAGTTGTGTTTCCGTGACCTAATGTTAGTTGAATGGATTCTAAGTTTTAAATAATACTTAACTAGTTCACTGGATGCCCGGATGAGGCTATCGGCCACTAAAATATTCGTCGTTTCGACAATCGACCGCTTTTCGGTCGAATTGTGCACTGTTTGACGAATGACCGGAAACGATGTCTTTTGTGCATTTTTGCTATTCTCACATTATTTTAGGATGTTTAGCATTATTTTATTCTTATTCTTACATCTGGAATTCACCGAATTAGTGTTGCGGACAAACTGACATTTGTCGCCTTTTTGGTCGAAACGGACAATTTTGCAATTTAGGTGTTGTAGCGGAAAGTTATGTATTATTGTAATATTTGTTCTCAAATATGGGTTTTCATTTGTATATGGACTCAGGTATGGCATTAACATGCCGTTATTCCTTATCCTGATTCGTTTTAGCGGCTTTACCGACATAGTCAGTGTCACCACATTTAGTGCGTCCAGCACTTTCTACCAACAATTTTAGGACATTGTTTTTGTTTGTTTCACGTCGCAAAGGAAACCAGAAATATGTTATGATAAGATTTACTTGTCCTAACGATCTACGACACAGTTACGCAAATTAAGTTACGGTTATATGCATGAGATTATAATATGAAATTAGTGATTAAATTGTACGGAACTACCGGATATTCGCCATTTTTCACATACTCCCCCTATTAAAAGAATTTCATCCCGAAATTCAGCTTGAGGCATCCACTAAAGGAGTCTTCTCGAATAGGTGGGGGTATTTTGACTTGATTTGATCTTCACGCTCCCACGTATACTCGAGAACGTGACGTGAATTCCAGCGAACCTTCACTAGTTTGATTTGGCTTCTTCTTGTCTTTTGGACCTTCCAGTCCATGACTTCCACTGGTTCTTCGTTGAATTTTAATTTGTCATCAACATGAATCTCATCCGCTTGAATGATAACTATGTCATTTGTTGGACTTTTCTTTAGATTGGACACATGAAATGTATCATGTACATTATTGAGTTCCTCTGACAGTTTTAACTTGTAGGCCATTGTACCAATCTTTGCAAGAATTTCAAGAGGTCCAATATATCTCGGGTTGAGCTTTCCACGCTTCCCGAATCTACCTACGCCTTTCCAAGGTGAGACCTTTAGCAATACTTTGATTCCCACCTCGAAGGATAATGGTTTGCGTCTTCGATCTGCATAGCTCTTTTGTCTATCTCGGGCCGTTTTGATACGCTCACGGATCTTAAATATCTTGACTGTGGCCTCTTGTACTAGTTCAGGACCAATGAGTTGTCTGTCACCGACCTCTGCCCAACATAATGGCGATCGGCACTTTCGTCCATATAGTGCTTCGAATGGCGCGGCCTTGATACTTGTGTGATAACTGTTATTGTAGGAAAACTCTACCAACGGTAAATGAGTATCCCAGTTTCCGCCTAAATCCATCACACAAGCCCGAAGCATGTCTTCTAATTTTTAGATGGTTCGCTCGCTTTGACCCTCGGTCTGCGGATGAAAGGCTGTGCTTAAATCTAAGCGAGAACTAAATGAATTTTGAAATGATTGCCAGATCCGTGACACAAAGCGACCATCTCTATCAGAGATTATCATGATTGGCACACCATGACGTGCCATAATTTCCTTCAGGTACAGTTCAGCCAGTTTCTCTGTACTGTCTTTCTCACGGATGGGTAAGAAGTGAGCTGATTTGGTTAATCGGTCAATGATAACCCAGATCATGTCATGACCTCGAGAGGTCCGTGGTAATTTCGTAATGAAATCATTTGATATTTGTTCCCACTTCCATAACGGGATCTCAGGTTGTTGTAATAACCTAGATGGTTTTTGGTATTCAGCCTTGACCTTTGCACAAGTTAGGGGTTTCCCAACATAGGTCGCAATATCTCCCTTGAGATTAGGCCACCAATAATATTCCCTCAGAACCTAGTACATTTTGTCTGAACCTGGGTGTCTCGAATACTTGGACTTGTGTGCTTCATCTAGCACCTAGTCTCGCAACTCACCATAATAGGGAATCCAGATCCTTCCCATGAAATATAAAGTTCCATCCTTGTTTGGTTCCAAGTGTTTTTCCATTCCCTTTAATGATTCGGCTGGAATGTTTTCTGGTTTCAATGCTTCTTGTTGTGCTTCACGCACTCGAGTTGTGAAGTTGGTCTGAATTGTCATCTCTAAAGCTCACACCCGTAACATTTTGACTCCTTCCTTTCTGCTAAAAGCATCTGCTACAACATTTGCTTTGCCCGGGTGATACTTGATCTCACAGTCATAATCATTCAACAGTTCCACCCAATGTCGTTGGCGCATATTCAGTTCCTTTTGATTGAATATATGTTGAAGACTTTTATGGTCCGTGAATTTGGTACACTTAGTGCCATATAAATAATGACGCCAGATCTTTAAGGAAAATACCACTGCACCCAATTCTAGGTCATGCGTGGTATAATTCCTTTCATGAACTTTTAACTGCCGTGACGTGTATGCGATGACTATTTCACGTTGCATTAACACGCAACCCAAGCCTTGATGCGATGCATCACAGTACACCACGAAGTCATCCGTACCGTACGGGAGTAATAGTATCGGTGCTTTACATAGTTTATCTTTCAACACATGGAACGCCGATTCTTGTTTTTTTTCCCAATCAAACTTTCTATCCTTCTAGGTAAGCGAGGTTAGCGGCTGAGCAATCTTGGAGAAGTTTTCAATAAATCTCATGTAATATCCCGCTAAGCTTAGGAATTGTCGTATTTCCGTGAGGGTTCTTGGCGTGGTCCAGTTCTTTATGGCTTCGATCTTTGAATGATCAACATGTATTCCGTTCGCGTTCACCACATGTCCGAGAAATTGTACTTAGTGAATCCAAAATTCTCATTTTTAGAACTTGGCATATAATTTCTCCTTCTTTAGCAATTCCAAAATCGTTCTCAGGTGTTGTCAATGTTCTTCCTCGGTTCGTGAGTATATAAGAATATCATCTATGAAGACACGAACTTCTAGAGGTATGGCATACATACCCGGTTAATCAGATCCATGAATACTGCAGGGGCGTTTGTTAGGCCAAAAGGCATAACAAGGAACTCGTAATGACCCTAGCGAGTCCTAAACGCTGTCTTAGGAATGCTTTCCTCTTGGATTATCAATTGATGATACCCGGATCTTAAATCAATCTTTGAGTAAAAACTCGACACTTATAATTGATCGAACAGATCATCAATCCTCGGTTATGGCTACGGAGCTCCCCATGGTTAGGAACTCGTTCTAATGAGCCCTTTGGCTAACAACTTTTTATGTCGTCTAAATAGTTTTTGTACTTATGACGGAGCTAATCGGTATGGAGGCTTCACTACTGGTGCTGCTCCTGGCACCAAATCAATGCGAAAGTTGGCGTGTCGTTACGGAGGTAATTTAGACAAGTCTGATGGAAAGACTTCGAGAGAATTCCTTCACAACGATTATTTCCTCCAATTTTTGGCTCCTCAGTTTCTTGTCGACTATATAAGTTAGAACGGCTATGCAACGTTTCTGTAGGCACTTCTGGCCTTCATGTAATTAATGATTTGTAAATGCGTCTTGTGCTTCTCTCCATGTACTACCAGTGTTTCTTTGTCTGGCAGGGGGATGCGAATAGTTTTCTTAGGATAACCTACTTCTGCTCGGTTAGACATTAACAAGTCTATGCCAAAAGCTACGTCGTAATAATCCAGATAAATGGGTAAAAGATTGATATGAAATTCTCGTTCTCCCAGTTTCAAAATGCATCCTTCTATAACTTCCCCTGATATTGACTAATTTCTGTTGGCAAATCCTATAGAATGATGGAACGTCTATCTTACTTGACTCTAGGTCAAGTATATCTCGGATTCTTATGGAGATTAACTAAAATTGGTACAGGTATCCAACAAGATGGATGCGAGATGTTGGTTCATAGGAAACGTGTCAGCGACCCTTTAATGATTTCCCATGACTCAATAATCAAAACAGTGTATCTCGGATCTTTGGTATTGCTTTGGACCATCTCGGGTTACTATTCCGAATTACGTCTCGGATACCTCATTTCAGACGGATTCCCATCTCGGATAGCAATTAGGATTTCCATCTCAGACTATTGTTTCGAATTGGGTACTGTTCCGAGTTGAACTCGAAAAAGGTGGGAAGTTATCCATAAACAATTTTACAAACCGATTGCATGGTTAGAATAGTGTGATTTTTAGGAAAAAAAATTGACATTATATATCATTTGATTCATGTCGACGAGACGAGTCTAACACTAATTCTCCATTAGCTAACTTGATAACGTGTCTAACTTACAAGACTCTAATTCGTGTATAAGCTTAACATCTAAAGACACTAGCTAAGCTCGGTGTTGGTATCAAAAGAATTAACACGTAATGAATGTAGAGTAGAACGTATGGATGACGACATCAGGATCTTGTGGGGTATCCATAGTTTTTGCTCACCCACAATTTAATTCACTTGCCTGATTCATTCTTGAGACGTCCATGCTTGAAGTGGCCTTCATGCCACACTTAACATCCTTGTTCTTTGTTGAGTCTTACCAACTTATTGCAAGTGCCCTTTTGAGGAAGTTTTCACTTATCACTTTTAGGATTTCAGTAAGTTATCAACACATTTCTTGGTGCTAGCATCAATTATGGTAGCAATTTCCTTCGTTTCTATCATCACGGGAGTTACCTTTCGCTTCCCGTTGCTAGTAGATATCAAATGCATTTCCTTGATAATTTCCCATTCTCACTGCATCCTTGGTGAGACTAACTGCAAGAGTTATCTTTTGGGTGATGAAGGTAGGGTGGGATGATGTGGTCATGTTTTAGTTCTTAGAGGCTAAACCCCAAAGGTAGCGCTCAATGCGTTTGATTTCAAGTGTTCCCTGTATGGATCAATCCTTAAGAGAATGTGAAAGCGTCGAGTGTAACAAACAACGTTGGCTGCAATCATGATCGAGTTCTAGGATCCTATTTCTACCCTTGGAATTTCAATCAACGAGCAATTCTCTTCTCGCATGAGAATTTGAGTCCTCGCCATGATGACCTCTTCGTAGTATCACTACTTAAAGTTTCTACTGGAGGATTTCACCAAGTTAATGCTGCATTCAGTAGGAGACTCTTTGTTTACCTAATCGTTTACTAAGGAGTGCATTTACTCGCACTGCTAACCAACTTCGTTGACTTTATTTAGTGGACATAACCTACCACACCTCTCACACCAGTGAGGTCTCGCGGCTTACAGTCCAGAAAAGCATTAGAATTTAAAACCTTGTATGATCGCATCTTCAGGTGTAGCGCTGCCACTCGTTCTCAATCTATTGGGATCCGAACCATTTTAACTACCGGTACCACAAACTTCGTTACTAGTGTTGACTAAGTTACCCTTGTGTCGTGCGATTTTTGCAACCGTATGTCCTTCCATAATCACTCTAGTTCGGCTTACCTAGTAAGTCATGGATTAACTAACCCCTTTTGGGTGTAGGCCCTTTTGGGGCCATGTTTCTTCTAAATACCCAAGATTAAAAGAAGCTGGACATATATTTGATTAGATATAGTCTACCATGCGCCTAAGAATAAAGGATGTCATCGGTCATGGGAACCTCAAGATTGCATTGTTCATACATGTTTGAAACAATGATAACGTGAATAACAACAATTCAAAATTTGTAGTACCTATTATGTGTATCGTCCATATGTCTAATTGGAAAGGAAATAACTCCTAAAAGAGAAGAAACTAAACGGTCGTCTTCAACCTTATAGCATGTATTCCATACGTAGTGGACTTTGATCGCCCAAAGTAGGGAAAAACAAATCCTTCGCCACACTAACCCGTGTGACGCGTACGTTGATATCCCTTGAGCTCCAGCTAGATTGTTACAATTTCCATAGATATCGAATAGAAAGCTATGGGGGCGTTGAAGTATGGTTCATGCCATACTCTCCTTTGGAATAAGAGAAATGCCAAACGACGGAGTTTAGTGTAGTCTCTTTCCAATAAATAAGATGAGGTACCATAGACACCATGGAACCAACCCAAATAACAGAACTCTAGACCGTTGAGGAAATATCCTCATTGGGTGGCCAACCAGTTTATTTTTTTTGTTTGTTTAGATGACTAGTCTCAATCGAATCCTGATATAGATCGAATGTTAGATGCGAACAAGTACGTGTGATGTTTCTGTATCGTAGGGTGTTATAGCAACCACCCCGGTTAGCGTCCCACTAGATAGAAACCCGAACAACTTTACAATTTCGAATGGGTAGTGATCATTAGCTTGACCTGCATAGCCCACCAGAATTCTCATCCACTGCAAGTTATTATTACGTGGGCCCCCGTAATAATAAAATGCCTTGCATGGTCACCCTAGTGTTCTAGCGTTCAAAGACGACGATCAGTCAAAGAGAGGACGCTATTGTCTACATACCTTCAACATAGAAGAGACCTTCATGATGGTCCACGTGTTATCGTCCGTTGACATTACTCGCGAAAGGACACGTCGTTAGACAAATTTAGAAATAGAGAGAATTAGATACAATAGCAACCGGAGGGGCACCTTCAAGAAAAGTACTTCACCTTCCTTGCCTGGACAAGAGTGTCATCATTCATGATTAATATGGGTCACAGGGACTTCATCTCGCTAATAGAGTTGTCGTCCAAGGCTACCACCTCTGCCTCTTTGTCACTACCGAAGCCAGGCATCTCCGCATCTGCGGGTAAAGCAACTACCTTATGTTGAATCGATCCTAAGGTCTCACTTAGGAACCACGTTCACCATAAGCTCCGCAATAGATGCGAGGTCGATATTCTCATTGTGCGAGTCACGGATAATAATAATATTCATAGTTGAAGGTATTTCGTTATTGGCAAAATATTACGTACAACACATATATAAATAAATTATATATACATATAATCACATAAAATCCCATCTAGCCAGGATTTCTATCTTTGTAACGTGTCCATGACACATAGTCTTATAATGTATTGTGTCTACTTCTCATAGACTAATCATGTATTGATCCTGCTCGTTACATATAGTTGAGCTCATGTGATAGATCCTTGTGTTATCGTGACACAATGAAAACCTTTTTGTTATCTTGGTATAATCCAAAATATTTCTATCATGTTTTAAACTTTGTTTTCATGTGGGAGCCCCTGGTGATTGTAGACCAAACTTTTAACAAAAAGTTATATCCTGGTTCACTACAATCAGAGCTCTAATACCAACCAGTCACACCCTTGTCGTAGCGGAAGCGCAAGTGTGTGACTATTAGGTAATCATTGCATCCAATATAGTAAACATTATAAATTAACAACGATGCATGCCATTCATAAGTTTCGTTCTGATCTTACAGTCATCAAAAGGTGAAATCACATTGTCATTTGTTTCATTTTTCCACTTACAAACATAGTTTTTGAAACACACGTTCCAAAATAGGATATTTTTTTCATCACAAATTCATGTTGAGGCTTTGACTTCTATATACCCAAACGAGGTCGGGATATAAAAGGCAAACCCTCCAAAAGATAATAAATCGTTGTCTTGACAAAATCCTATACCCGGATCCCCTCACCAGCTCAAGTCTTGCGTCCTGAAACACATGTAATTTTAAAAAGTCAACATAAAGTTGGCGAGTTCATGTAGTTTAAACCTGTATTGTAATCCAAGTACGTTATTAGCATCAATGAGTTAATTAAGGATCTATCAATGTGTAGCGAGAACCCTGACACACTTGCGCTTCCGCTACGACCAGGGTGTGACACTAATGACCCGTTAAAGAAGCATAAGCTACCTTAACGAGTCATAATGGGTCAAAAGCACTTAGGATCCTTTCCAAATCAGAATGTTAAGTTTAGTAAACCATATCATATGAGTTCCAACATTCGTTTGGTTTATAAGACTTCATTCTATCCGATCTCTCCTTCGTAGTCCCGACACGCTAACATATTTATCTGACACATTATGACAAGTTTGAGCTTTGTTTATTCCGTTGATCAAGAACACTTTTGCAATCCCAAGTGAGTACATAGCCCCCCTCTTTTATATTTTCTAAATGTTTTGGGGTGATTCATATGTGCCTATAATTATTTTAAAGATTTCAAAGCAATATACATGGTTTATGTATACAAAATGATTTTCAAAATTGAGTACACAGTTCCCCTATTTTATGTTTTTGCAAATGTTTTGGGGTGACTCATATGTGCTAAATCATTTTCAAGTTTCCAAAAACAATGTATATGGTTTATATATAAAACAATACGATTTCAATAATGTGAACAACTTGTTGATGCGTTATCCATAACACGATGCCATTCATTAGCTTTGGCCGACCCGACCAGTAGTATGTTAAGGTACCATAGGACTGACAATCCCATTATCGGACTGTTCATTAGATTTGGTGGAAGTTTGGGTAATGATAGAAACTGTTTCTCATTAACAAATCATTTGTTGATTTGTTAGTCTAGTTAAAGAGACCCTTTGGTTGTCTATTAAAGATACCCTTTGTGGTATAGTCAACACAGGTTTGAATGTGTTCATTAAAGAATGATTAAAAGTTTTCACAATTAAAAACACAGACGATTTGTTTATGACATGGACAATTGATTTATGACACAGACGATTGATCTATAACACGAACAAATGGTTTATAACACGGACAAATTGTTTTGAACAATGTCACACAATGATTTTCACTTAAAGATATAAACCATACGAAGTTTTCTTTTGAATCAATCTATTACAAGGTTTTTACAAAAGAAATGTTTTTGTCAAGATTCATGGCTACAAGGTTTTCACAACTCTAACCAACTTGTTTTAGTTGGTTAATTGTATTGCAATATCAAACACTTTAATACGAGGTTTTGACTTAACGACTCTTGTAGTCGGACGAGGTGTTGCAATATGTATACAAGGCCACGAATTTGACACACTCACAAAACCTATGTACTCGCCGGCATTTTTTATGCTGACTCTCTTTTCACATATGTTTCAGGAATCAATACTTGATAATATGATGCATGCTTCACGTAGGAGTGGACGCGGGCCTTAGTGACTTAAAACATGAAAGACAATTTATTTATGTGTTGTTTCTGTTTATCCCAAGACAATGTAAACATTTAACTTAATCAAACAAAATTTTGAATTCTATGAGTTGTGAAACAATAGTTCTGTGACAGGACTCCCCGACCTTTCCGCCGCGGTTTGTTGTTTTACGCGGTCAGGGTGTTACACCTTAATCGCCATTCGATTTTTAGAAAATTTCGCCATAGTTTCCCATAAACTATGGCGTTTTTCCACGTTTTTAAAACGTATTTAAACCCTGTTTAAACTCATAATCATGATCAACAATTTATTTCCTGCTTTCATATCATTTGTTTACAACTTATGTGTATCATCATCCATGGCATTTTGGTAGTCAAAATTTTATTAAAAACATAATGATACTCCAACATTTATTAGCATTTGTAAATCATCATCATTGTTACATCATTAGATCAAGCCCATTACTTTAAACCCTTTGATTTCTACACTTTTTTGGATGGTTACATCTTAAATCATAGAATTTATTGCTTATAAAAATTACTCATGTGTAATATTATTACTTTTATATTGTAGTAATCTTCATGGATAATGTAGTTGATGATCTTGTTTAAATTGAAAACATTACCATGTTTAAATCATCATTTTCATATTTAACCATAAAAGATCATCTAACTTTTACACCTTACTTTAACATAAACAAGCTCATCATGCTAACTAGTTAACATATAAACACATAATAAACACAAAATAAACCATATTTAGTGTTATTATTAAAGTGTGAGTTTGGATTTTTAGGTTATCTTTTCTTCATTTTGAAGATGATCAACTTGTACTTCATTAAACTAGACATAATAATAAGCTAGAATATGAAGGGATTTGCCTTACAATGGGTGCACAAGTTTAGTGATGATTTAAGAAGAATATGGAGCTCCAAGAAAGCCCTAATGGTCCTCCACCTTTGTTAGCATCTTGGATGGTTTTGAGAGGGTTTTAAAGTGGGTAAAATGAGGTGGTTTAATGGTGGTTATGTGGAGGTGGTGGTAGCCATCGGAATGAGGGGAAAGAAGGGCAAATGGTTTCAATTTTTCAAGTTATGAAAATGATGGAAAAATGTGATGTGAAGTTGTTATATAATTATCATCTTTCAAGCTTACTTACCATATCCATCACCATGCTTCAAATCCACCATTTTCAACAAGAATCAAGTGGGTGTGGGACCCACTTGAAACCGTGAACATGAAGGGAGTAAAGTGTAAAATTTTTATAACAATGTTTATTTATTAGATATTTTAGTAATTAAGTTAAGTGTTGTGATTAGGTGGTTGATCTTGCATCATTAGCATATAATTAGGGTTTAGGGTGTTAATCTATGAAAATTAACCCACTTGATAATTTAATATAAGTTTTGGATGACGAAAATACCGTTAGTTCGTTCATCGACCCAATATTCGCTAATAAACGAACTTTATTATTTACTACCGGAAGGTTTTGTTTTTGACCACCATAATTGTCATGGCGTTTATTTAGTGCACTTCCGATCTAAAAATATGCATAACTAGTTCGCTAGACGAATACATGTTTAGTTAGGATGGCCAAAATGCCTTTCGTTCGATCGTTCGCTCCACATCGGCACTTATATACCCTACCGTCGAACTTTTCCGGAAATTGTGTTTCTGTAACCTCAAGATAGTTGAATGGACTCTGAATCCCAAATGAGGCCTAACTAGTTCTCTAGATGCATGAATGAGGCTAGCGGCCACTAAAATATTCGTTGTTTCGACAAACGTTCGCCTTCCGGTCGAATTGTGCATTGTTTGTCGAATGACCGGAAATGATGTCTTTTATGTATTTTTGCTGTTCTCATATTGTTTTAGGATGTTCAACATTGTTTTATTATCATTCTGAAATCTGGAATCCACCGAATTAGTACTGCGGACAAACTGAAATTTGTCTCCTTTTTGGTCGAAACGAACAATTTTACAATTTAGGATTTGTACTGAAAAATTATGTATTTTTGTAATGGGTATTCCCATATCAATGTTTTCATGTATATATGGACCCAGATATGGCATTAGCATGCTGTTATTCGTTGTTCTGACTCGTTTTAGCGGTTTTGCTGACACAAATAGTGCAACCGCAAATAGTGCAGCCAACACTTTCTACCAACACTTTTGGGGCATTGTTTGGTTTGTACCGCACCATAAAAGAAACCAGTATATGTTATGATCCTATTTACTTGTCTTGATACTTAGAATATGACGTACGACTCAGTTACGCAATTAAATTACGATAATATGCATGAGATTATGAGCTAAAAATCGTGATTAAATTGTACGGAATTACCGGTTATTTGCCATTTGTCACACTACAAATTCGTTTTGAAAATCAATCATCTATCCTTAGATGATTTGTTTTGGCTTAAAGCCTTGTAAGTTTCTAAATCCCGTCAAAGTTTGGGTTTTATTAATGTGAACACATTCAATCTGGAAGGGTGGATGCCTGTACCTTGAGTTTTCTGTCTAAGGCTAGAGTGTTTGTACAAATCCGCACATCGGACCAATCACTCTTACCTGGGAACTCTTGGGGTGAGTGTCCACTTCTAGGCTAAATCATATCTTTGCAATACATTATAAAGACCCATTTAATTTGATTAGTCACCGTGTGACGTTCGTTTGTTTTTAACCACCATCCTTATATTTCGTCGATATTTTTAACATCTCTCTTGATTATCCAATGTCAATCTCACATATTTTCCTTCATGTTTTTATCTATGGATGCCTAGAACTAAACTACGAAAACCCTTAACAGTGGAAATAGCTAGTGGTGAACCCCTTGTGCTCGACTATGTCAATCGTAGTTGCCAGTTGAATATGGATAACCACCTTTTTCCGATTGACCTCACACCAATGCAACTTGGGAGTTTTAACATCACTATAGGAATGTATTGTTTAACGAAACACCATGATGAGGTGATCTGTATTGACAAGGTTGTTCGTATACCTCTTTCGTCTAGCGAAACCTTAGAAGTTCACGGAGAGAAACCCTCTAGTAGCCTAAAACTCATGACCTGTACCCAGGCCCAAAATACCTACGAAAGAATTATGTAGCCTTCTGGGCACATATCGTAGAGGAAAAAGGCTAGGGCAAAACTGTTTAGGACATCCCCATTGTTCGGGAATATCCAGTGGTGTTTCCTGAAGAGCTACCTAGTACCCCCGATTCATCATGTTGAATTTCGTATTGACCTTGTACCTGGTGCCAACCCAATTGCCAAATCTCCTTACCATCTTGCACCATCTGAAATGCAAGAGTTATCAAAGCAACTCCAAGAACTTTCAGACAAAGGATTCATTCGTCCGACCTTTTCACCTTGGGCGCTCCTATCCTATTCGTGAAAATGAAGTATGGATCCTTCCGTATGTGTATCAATTATCGTGGGCTCAACAAACTCACAATCAAAAATCGATATCCCTTACCTTGCATTGATGTCACTTTGATCAGCTACAAGGTGCGACCTACTTTTCAAAGATTGATCTGCATTCTGGGTATCATCAACTTCGTGTACTCAAAGAAGATATTCCCAAGACTGCTTTTCGCACTCGATACGGCCAGTACGAGTTCACTGTCATGCCTTTTGGTTTGACGAATGCTCCTGTCGTCTTCATGGACATAATGAATAAGGTTTGTAAACCTTATTTAGAACAGTTCATCAGTGTTTTCATCGACGACATCCACATTTATTCTAAGTCTCAAGCAGATCACGAACGACATCTCCATCTAAAGATTGAACTCCTAAAGAAAGAACAACTTTACGCCAAATTCTCCAAGTGCGAATTTTGGCTAAAAGATGTTCAATTTTGGGACACATTGTTAACGAACAAGGTATACATTTAGATCCCACCAAATTCAGTGCGATTAGGGATTGGAGTACACCTACTACTCCTACCAAAATTCGTTCATTTCTTGGTCTTGTTGGATACTATCAACGATTCATCGTGAACATTTCAAAGATCACGGTTCCCCTCACGAATTTGACTCAGAAGAATAAACATTTCGAGTGGGGACCCAAACAAGAGGAAGCCTTTCAAACACTGAAATAAAAAAACTCTGAGATGCTCATGTAATATCTTTACCCGTCGTTAACAATGATTTTGTTGTCTATTGTGACACATCAAACCTAGGCCTTGGTTATGTTCTTATGCAAAGAGACAAAGCCATAGCCTATGCGTCATGACAACTGAAAATCCACGAGAAAAACTACACAACTCATGATCTTGAGTTAGGAGCCGTAGTTTTTGCTCTCAAAATTTGGAGATACTAACTTTACGGTACGAATGTGTCGTTTTCACTGACCACAAAAGTCTCCAACACATATTCAATCAAAAGGAGCTAAACATGAGACAACAACGCTGGGTCGAACTTCTGAATGACTACGACTGCGAGATTTGCTACCATCCTGGTAAAGCTAATGTTGTGGCTGATGCGTTTAGTCGTAAGGAACGTGTCAAACTTCATTGTGTTCGAGTTCAATCTGATATCCAGACATGTGTTCTTCAAGCACAACATACATGTGTTGTGACATCCCACGAGAATGTTCAACCGAACTTGCTTCTTCACTTTTAGTGACTGTACGCTAAATTTTGGGACGAAATTTCTTTCAACTTGGGGATGATGTGATAACTCGTAATTTCGAGGTTAGAACCGTTCGTTTTTGTATTTATGAATCGAGTCTTATACTTATTTTATTTGGCAAGTTAATTATACTTAACCAAATTATATTATAAGTTCATATCATTCAAGAGATTAGCTAGAAACCGAATCCTTATCCTTTTGAACCGACTCGAACCGTTTGAACCAAAGCACATGTCTCTCTTGTCGAATCAACCCACTCATGTAACCATAACTTCATTGTTTCCCTTTTTATTAGTGGGGCTAACTAAATATAAATTTTATAATTAGTTGGTTCATTTGTAAAGTAAATAAATAATAAGAGCAATAATAATAATAATAACATATACACGTTTTTATTGTGAATAAACAAATTATTGCATGTTCCTTTGATGTGTAAAGCCCAGGAATCGGCCCAACCCTCCCTCTCTTTAATTGAACTTGCAGCCCACATGATTATATTTTCAGTATATGTATAGTTGCATGATTCTTTTATAACACAACCCTCTCAAACCCTACAACCCTAACTGTACAACATACTACTCTCTTTTCTCTCCCTCTTGAAGATTGACGGCAGCAACAAGGTCCCCCAGTTGCAATTCTTTTCCCACGGTGTACTCTCCATCTCGTTCTAGCTCTCTCATCTCCTACCGGTTACTGTTGTGATATGTTTTGGATATAAGTGCAACTTATACATCGTTGGGTTGTCATTGTTTGATTGATCTCGGTTAATTGCTAGAGCTGGGCATGGGAAGGATCTTGAATAGTATTGGGAAAAATCTTGTTGTTTTAATGATGTAGCTGACGTATAAGGATGATAATCTGGTGTTAATAATCGATGTGGGTCGTTAGGTGCATTAGTTATTCGGTTGGGAAGATCCGGGGTAACGAAAATAGGTTCTGTCCGACAGTTACAGCCGACGTTAATCAGCTATAACGAGGTCATAAATTAACGAAAATTAAATTTTCTTGAGTCTATTACGTGCTATTTTGAAATTCGCTTCTATTAGTGCTAGAATCATGATTTGTGGATGTTGTTTGCTATGTTAAAGAAATTGATTCTTTTCAGCAATGAAAGCTACGTTTTCCTACAGATTTTACGCGATATGTTTTGCGTTATAACTTGCTGCATATGTGGAGTTTTCCTATGAAATTTCTACTGTAGATATCCTTTGATGTCTTAAGAATTTGCTGCTGGTTTTAAGTCAGTCGGATAGACGAGTAATTTTTAATAAAATATTTAGTGGGCAGGGGTCAGATTTTGCCGAATCTGACCACTGTTAAGTGTTTGATTTTTCACGGAAAATCTTCAAAGAATTAGGTTCTGAAAATTTTACATAAAATGAAATGGACTATTTGGCACTTTCTATAATTTTCTGGGAATTATTTCAGTTCCGAAACTATATTAGAAAAATTCCTGAAAACTACGCAAAATTAAGTGTTAAAGCTGAATTTTGATAACCTAACTTAACGTGCTTTTTTCTTGCGTGTGAGATCATATAATGTCCCATTGTGTTTGACGACTAGATAATTGATACTTAGTATGTGATATGCCATAGTGTTATGTATGCATACATTTGGTTAAATGGTTCATGTATACACATGTTACGTGCAAAATGCTAGATTTCGTGTAGGAATATAAGTGTTGCTTGAATTCACTCTAATGAAATACATGATAACTATCTTAGGATGCGGTTGATCGTCTTCGCTACTATTCGCACTTTATTTCTTACGAAGCAAAAAAAATGTGAATTCGCACCTTATTAA
This sequence comes from Scalesia atractyloides, assembly GCA_947069175.1. Classification (NCBI taxonomy): domain Eukaryota; kingdom Viridiplantae; phylum Streptophyta; class Magnoliopsida; order Asterales; family Asteraceae; genus Scalesia; species Scalesia atractyloides. The sequence continues at coordinate 43,903,805 of CAMTDV010000008.1, read as the reverse complement.
AAGCGTGTATTCCCGGTGGTTGGGAACCTCACTTTCCCGAGTATGGGATTGACTAGTATTCCTAGGGATGGAATACTGTTAAATACTATTTATATTACATGTCTTTAGCGGACTAAACGAACTTTATCTGAAAGTCCCAACACATTATACCGATTAAACGTCGGGGCCTGGCGAACGGGATATTAGTTGATAGCACTATTAGGTTCGACAAACCTCACACCGTACTTGGAAGGACGGGTGTGAACTTTTATGCCTTTCCAACTGGTCAATGAAAATAGACATTGACTTGGGGCACAAACAACTTACACAGTCAAAGTTTCGGTATTGCACAGTTTAGTAGCTAAAACATGGGGTAGCTCCCCATGACCTGTGTTATAAATTAAGTAATTTAACAACCTATGTTTTTGGATAAAAAATACTGAAAAACCGTGAAGTTGCCAACTTTATGTTGACATTTTATTACATGCCTTGCAGGCCATTAGGTACATCGTAGAAGCTTGCATTGGAGGAGTGTCGTGGCTGCGTTAACTATTTGAATTGGTTTAAACAATTATGGTCTTTAAACATCGTTTGAATATTTTTTTTAAACTGTTTGCTTCCGCTGTTGGTTAAACTATATTTTTTGGACATCTAAACTTTAGATCACTAATCTTGTTGATGGTGGTACATTTTGATAACTTTAATAGTAGTTCAAAATGGATTAGCGGCTTGATCCTGGTCGGTCGCACCTCTCGCGGTAAAACTCCGAACGTGGAAATTTGAGGTGTGTCAGATTGGTATCAGAGCCATTGGTTATAGTGAACTCGGTTTTAAAAGCTTTTTAAGAAAAAAACCAAACTATAATCATTTCTGTACTGAGCAAGCCGCAATGACAATACACTCCAAGTGCAAGTCTCTACAATTTAGATTGCATAGCTTGCGTATGTGCCTACTTGTTACTTACTTGATGCATTACATATTAGTATGTTTAGTTCATAAGACTCTAATGATAATAGACCAATTAACCCTAACACGTCTCCTACTAAATCTAAACCTTTCCTTGGCCCGCGGAAAGCAACACGTGAACAACGTCCTATGAGAGCCCGAGGCAAACACTCGGTGAGGTAGTGGATGAGATCCAACTACTCGAAAGGATCCTAGGAAGATCGAGAAGTAACACTAGAAGGCAGTGACAATGAAGGACTAGTTATCTCCCTCGCCGGTGGTGGCAATTGACATCACCATCCATTGTCTTGCTTTTTTATTTTTTTCGTGTAACTTAGATGAGGAGGGTCGTTCTCATCCAACAATTGATGTTGAATTTAAAATTTAATTTGGAACTTATTTATGGAATTTACAAATGATTCTGATGAGAATGGATATTTTGCGTTGTGGTTAAATCTTCTTTGCTTTCCTCATGCCATTATGATGAATTGTATGTGTTATATCATTCTCATTTTGTGTTTTGTGAATGTAAAGACAATGAGTGGACGTGGCGGTGTTCAGGGTGGAGCCAACATGACACCGGCTCAGATTCAGGCTTTAATCAATGCACGAGTTGCTGAAGCTCTGGCAGCACACCCGGGAGGTAAAACAAATCGCTTTATATCACTTAGGGTGATAAAAATCCTATCTCTGTGCTATCGTAACTCTCCTATTCTGATCCGCTTTGTTTTTGTACGACATGTCAAGCTGCTCAACCGGAAGCTTGCACCTTCAAGGCATTCATGGATTGTAAACTCCACTCCTTCAACGACACTGAGGAGCAGTGGAACTTTTGCATTGTATCAAGAAGGTCGAGTCTGTTTTCGAGATGTGTGAATGCCCTGTCAACAATAGGGTGAAGTACGCTACTGGCACACTTGAAGGAAATATGCTTTTTAGGTGGAACACGCAGGTCCAGATGCTTGGATTGGTGGCTGCCAATGCCACCCCATGGAACGAATTCAAGGATCTGATAAAGGAGGAATATTGCCATAGGGACGACATTCAAAAACTAGAGGTGGAGTACTACAATCTGAAGTTGGTTGGATCTGAAATTGAAGCGTACACTAAAAGGTCTAACGATTTAGCTGCTCTTTGTCTGAATATGTCCGAGCCTGCTTATAATTAAATTGAGCTCTATCTCAAGGGTTTAGTTCCTGAAATTCAGAGACTGGTAACTTCAGCTAACCTCCCTACAATCCAGTGAGTAATCCGTTTGGTACACCGTCTCACCGATCAAGTAGTGGAACATGGCTAGCTGCCTAAGCGAAACAGTGCTACTACTAATACTGCGAGCGACAATAAATGTAAGTGGGATAGCAGCCAGAGTAAGGGTTCTAGCTCCTCTCAACGTCAGTCGCAGCAGAGAAAGTTCAAAAACAACAAGAGCCCCAATCAGCAAACTCCGGCAAATCAATAATCAGGGTGGTAATCAGGGAAACCGACCGAAGTGCAACAAATGCAACCTGCACTACAATGGACCATGTGAAAGGAACCGCTGTCAATGGTGTAATAAGCAAGGGTATGTGACAAAGGATTGTAGAAGCCCGTACCCAGTGAGACAAAATCAGCAACAACAGCAGTAGTTTCGACTGAATCAGAGGCTATAGCAGCAGCAGCAGGGTAACAACCGAGGATGTTTTCAATGCGGAGCGGAAGGGCATTTAGGAGGAATTGCCCCCAATTGAACCAAAACAGCAACAACAATAACGGTACTGGAAACAACAACAACCCCAATAGCGAGAATGGTGCAAAAGTGCGAGCCTTTGTGATTGGCTCGGTTGAAGGAAGAAACGACCCAAACGTGGTGACGAGTATGGTCCTTCTGAACGACTCCTTTGTTTTGGTACTTCTTGATTCTTGTGCAGACCATAGTTATGTTTCCAAGAACTTTAATATATTACTTAGGCCTGCCCCAACTTCTCTTGACCGTAAGCACACAATTGAGCTAGTTAATGGCATATCTCTCGAGGCAACATATATTCATGGCGACTGTAGTTTGGAGTTATCTTGCCACAAGTTTGCAATTGACCTCATCCCTATCACTCGGAAGTTTTGATGTCGTAGTCGGGATGGATTGGCTATCCCTAAATCACGCGGAGATACATTACATTAAAAGGCCATCTGCATTCGTTGTTCTGATGGTGAAACCGTGGATAGTCGAAGTGAGAAGAGTGATGCCGTGGTAAGTATTATTTCATTTATGAAGGCCCATAAGTGTTTGCTAAAGGGCCATACCGTTGTACTAACTATTGTCACTGATGCACAAGTCGAATAGAAAAAGGTCGAAGATATTCCCATTGTTCGCGACTTTCCTGAAGTTTTTCCCGAAGAATTACCTGGTCTCCCACCTCTCGTCAAGTCGAATTCCAAATCGAACTAACTACTGGAGCGGTACCTATAGTTCGAGTACCCTAAAGACTAGCACCGACCGAACTAGAAGAATTATATACACAATTGTAGGAGCTTCTAGATAAAGGTTTTATCCTTCCCAGCTCCTCACCGTGTGGAGCCCCTGTACTTTTTGTCAAGCAGAAGGACGGTACTTTTCATATGTGCATAGACTACCGTGAACTCTTCAAAGTGACTATCAAGAACCGTTAACCACTTCCATGCATTGATGATCTATTCGACCAACTGCAAGGGTCAAGCTTCTATTCCAAGATTGATCTGAGATCGGGTTATTATCAGTTGAGAGTCCGAGATGAAAACATTTCCAAAACTGCATTCAAGACGCATTACGGCCATTACGAGTTCCTCGTTATGCCATTTAGGTTAACAAATACACCCATAGTTTTTATGGATCTCATGAACCGGGTATGCAAGCCCTACCTTCATAAGTTCGTCATTATTTTTATTGACGACATCCTAATCTACTCTAAAAGCCAGGAGGAACATGAGCAACACCTATGCCTTATTTTGGAACTCTTGCAAAATATGTAGCTCTATGCTAAATTCTCGAAATGTGAATTTTGGCTTGGTGAAGTCCATTTCCTCGGTCACGTGGTTAATGAAGCTGGGATTCATGTTGATCCAGCCAAGATCGACTCCATCAGGAATTGGCCTGCGCCTAAAATTCCAACATAAATCCGCCAATTCCTTGGTCTGGCGGGTTACTACCACAGATTCATCTAAGGATTCTCAAAGATCGTGCAACCTCTTACTGTCCTAACCCAAAAGGGTATTATCTATAGGAGGGGTGATGCTCAGGAATCTAAGTTTCAATATTTGAAGGATAAGCTCTTTAGTGCACCTATTCTATCTCTACCTGAAGGCAGTGATGATTTTGTTGTCTATTGCGACGCATCCATTCAAGGGCTCGGTTGCGTGTTGATGCAACACGAAAAGGTCATTGCTTACGCACCACGACAACTCAAGGTTCATGAAAAGAACTACACTACCCATGATTTGGAATTGGGAGTTGTAGTCTTCTCACTCAAGATATGGGGATATTACTTGTATGGTACCAAGTGCACGATTTACACCGATTACAAGAGTCTCCAGCACATACTCGATCAGTAGGAGTTGAACATGTGGCAACACCGATGGGTCAAACTCCTAAACGACTATGAGTGGGCAATTAAATACCATCCGGGCAAGGCAAATGTTGTAGCCGATGCCCTCAGCTGAAAGGAAACTAAACCTAAACGTGTTCGCGCATTATAACTTACTATTCATTAGAACCTCCCTTAGAAAATCCGAAATGCTCAAGTTAAAGCTTTGAACAAAGAAAATCTCTTGGCTGAATCCATGCGGGGCATGGAGAAACAGCTCGAACTCAAAGATGTCGGCATCCACTACTTCATGAAACTTATCTAGGTTCCATTATATGGGAGCCTACGAGAACTTTTGATGGACGAATCACACAAGTCTCGCTACTCGGTACATCCGGGTTCCGGCAAGATGTATCATGACCTCAAGGCCTTGTACTGGTGGCCTAACATGAAAGCGATCATTGCAAAGTATGCTAGCAAGTGCTTAACCTGTGCTAGAGTTAAGACCTCATATCAAAAGCCATCAGGGCTACTGTAGCAACCGGAGATACCAATATGGAAATGGGAACTGATCTCCATAGATTTTGTCACTGCTTTACCTAAATCTCATAGAGAAAATGACACCATATGTGTGATCGTAGATCGCTTAACCAAATCTGCACACTTCCTCGAAATTAAAAACCCAACAACTTTTCAAAACTTTCCAGCATTTACCTGAAGGAAGTAGTTGCTAGGCAACGGGTGCCAACCTCCATTATATCTGATCATGACCCACGTTTTGCGTCCGAATTATGGCAAGTGATGAACAAATACTTCGGCTCACGTGTAGACATGAGCACAACTTATCACCAGCAAACGGATGGTTAAATGGAACTTACAATCCAAACCCTAGCAGACTTGTGAACGGGGATCGGATCCTCTGATGAGCAACCGGTCTGACCTAACTCAACTAGCAGAGCAGAATTCATTGCTAGAGAGGATGACAAAAGAACAAGAGAGAGATACTGTTTAACTACTCTGAATTGTATTGAATGACGTGCAAAGTACACACGCGAGTAAACAAATCAGCAGGGCTTCGTCGTACCTACTGAACTAACACTACTTACATCTGACACAACACTCCTCTATTTATAGATCAACATGACCCGCACTGGAGTGTGTGTATAATAGAGACCATGACTCGTGCGAATGGTTGCTTCGTACGAGTGACATAGTGTCATGCGTACGAGCCAACTAAGTCACTCGTACGATTCATTTACAAAACATATAAAACAAATAATAACATTTATAAAAATGACGTTTAAGCCCTATATACAATATCGAAATATCCTAGACGTAGGCAATAGACATAATGTACCAACAAACTCCCCCTTGGATGTTTCTGCAGTCTGGATAGTCTTAAAAAAATCTTCATAAGATTTGATGCTTAACGACCAAAAAAATCTATTCGGTGGCTTGCGATGCTCCTCAATAGCTATTGGAATTTTATCTGTTGGAGGAGGTCCTTTCACTGTATTACCAAACCGAAAACTTCGTAGTGATGCTATGCGACTTCGCTCAGCAATCCTAGCTTCCTTCTTTTCCTTCTTCTTTAACTCCGTTTCCTCCAGCTTCCTCCAAGATGTGTTCCATGCCGATCCAGAATGTATGTCATTGGCGAAATAGACATTAACAATCTTTTGAAACTGGAGGCTTGCTCTTTATCTTTCTCATCATAACTGATCTTGCTGTAGAACAAGCATTCTATATCCTTCTTCGAGCAGTTGACTAGCCACATCGGGTCTAGTACTCGAATGCCACGCCACAACCCATATATGCGTTTGTGAGTGATGACGGCTTCGGTTAGCTTTTTTGTTATCTTCCATGAGTCATTATCCGGGTGCACGTAAATTACAGCCTCTCCTGTACTAGAATCATAATGCCACCACTTGAATACTTTATGGAAATCCTGCTCCAATTGAATACTTTATGGAAATCCTGCTCCAATTGAAGGATCTTCAGATCTGTCTTTAACACCTTCTTCAGTAGTTTGATTCGCAGAATCATCGAGGTACACTGAATAATCAATCTCTTCATTCACACCAGAATCAGTTACACGAATACCAGTACCTCCTAAAGTATCATCATCATCATCACCGTTATAAAAATCCGAATCAGAATCACCATCAACATCTAAATCTTCATCTTCTACCTCAGCATCTTCCTCAAATTCTTCAGTCGCTTTCTCAATTTCTTTTTCTAACTTTTTCTTCATTAACCATTCATGGTGTCTCGCAGATAACATAACATATCAATCTCTCCATCCTTAGGCTTCCCAATCAGTATAAACTTGTTCGGCGCTTGGTAAACAACGATATCTATAATAGTAACTGGCGCAGATTCAGCTTCCGGCTCAGTTTCAACAATCAAGGGATCCTCTACCACCTTCGCTTTTCCTTTTCCTTGCGCGTCTAATAACTCTATAACAAGACGTTCCCTTTCAACAGCACGTTCTATCTCATCAATCTCTACGACTATGTTAACTCCCAGTTTGTTCGTCAAAATTTTCTCAAACATATTCATCCTTCTATCACCGTGGAGCCTTTCTTCTTCATATTCAACCATTCTGAGATGTAAACGTGTTCTGACACTATACTTGCAAGCATGGCTTCTAACTGCTGTTTATCTTCATTCAACACATTAATCTGCTCATGCAACTCCTGTTTTTCTTCAATCAACACATTAATCAGTTCCTGCAACTCCGCTATCTTCAATGTATTCAACAAGACCTGTTTTTGTAACTCATCAACACGCGGGTCGTTGAATGAAAAATCTTCACCCCCTGGAATATCTCCATAGTCAAAGTCAAAACCAAATTGAGATTGGGGCTGTGAAGTGTGTGGTGACGGCTGTGGTGTAGCTTGTGATGGTGTTGGCTGCAGTGGAGGCTGAGGAGTAACCTGTCGAGGTGGTGATGTTGGAATTTGCTGAGCTGGTTCAACAATAACCTCTTCCTCAATCGTTTGCTCCTGCATAGTCTCTTTAGATCTAATAGTTGGAGACTCAGAACTTCTAGCTGCTTGGCGTTTAAACCTTTTTATCTTTTTCTTCGCTAGAGTGCGCACAAGAGTATCTATATCTGAACCCAAAGGTACATACGTTTTATCATCTTCACCTGCCGCTTTGCTCTTTTGCTCTTCTGCTTTTCTCTTTTCTCAGCCAAACGTTTTTCCTCTATCTTTTTGGCGCTTTCTCTTTCACTAGCGCGTCTCTCATTAGAATTAGTGCTCGAAGACGATGCGTCTTCAACTTCTTTCTCTCCACCAAATGCTTGTCTCTCGATATCTGTAGTGATGTCTTCAATATTTTCTTCAACATCTGATTCATCTCTAAGCCCAGAACTTTCAGCTGTTGGCTTTTTCTTTTGCGGTGCAGATGTAGAAGATGTGGCAGTTGCTTTTCTCTTTGAACCCTTGGCTCCGTCTTTTACATGCCCTGAACTACGCTTAGCAATAAAACTTTCAAGCGCAGTTAGTTCCTCGCTCTCCTCTCCACTGTCATCTTTCCTCCACTTACCTGAAGCTGGAGAAATGTAATGTTTGTCGAGTATAGCACCAAAAACTGGTTTAGCATTTGGAAATGTCTTCAAATGTAAATTCATCTTCTTGAGTGTAGAAACATCCATGTTCTCTAACTTTAAAACATCGTATTTCTTCTTCTTCAAGTTTGGGTGCAAATAATCTAACAACATTTGTACAAACCGAGGGTATTGCAAGAACTTTTCCCTATGTATGTTCTGCATCATCTGTATAAATATAACTTTAGAGAAGTTATATGGCAGATTCAGGATCAAAGCAGTAATCATACACATTTGATAATCAACCAAATCATCAAATCCTCCCTTGCGATGACTTAACACGTGAGCAACCACATGAGCAATGTAACGGAATGGTGCGCTGAGGTTTCCTTTCTTGAATGGCGTGGCGTTCACAAAAGCAGCATTTCCCATCCTGTAAAAACAACCCTTCACCATGTAGGATCGTCTTCATTATCCTTGTAATCCAAAACCGTTCGAATCAAATCTTCTGTTATCTTAACCTGTATATCTTCATCATCAACCTTCACTGCCGAAAATATCGCATTTTCTTCAGAATCATACTCTCTTGCATTCCTGAAATAGACATGAGATCTGTAAACGGTATGAAAATCTGTGAGCGCTTTTGTAATCGGAATCCGGCTAAAAAACTAACACATCTCTATAAGCAGCAATCTCCGGCATATTCTCGTCCACCAAACAACAGATGTTGTGACACGGAGAAAAGGATGTTTTATTGACCTGTACAAAAAGAATTCAAACCATTAAAAAATTTTCAGAAATTTTCAACTCACTACATCATTTGTACAAGCCAATTCATATGAGCCAAACTTCCGTACGAATCAATACTTAGAATTTTTCACAAGTTTGGATCAGGACATCATTCGTATGAATCACTACTTCGTACGAGTAACTTTAGAGATAGACATTTTTCAAAAACTTCACCAAACTTGCTTCGTACGAACCATGCTTCGTACGAATCATCAACACTTTAACAAAAATTGGTTTGTACGAATGGTCCTTCGTACGAACATTGAACCATTCCAAAAACACCAAGTTTAAACCGAACCTAAAACATGTTTTTTTTAACAAATTCATAGTTGATTTATAGGTTATTAGAGCCGATATTAACGTTTTTAAGTTCAATTTTAAGTTTTATTGGTCCAATCTCCCTAAATCTATGTTTTAAGTCCGTTTGGTCAAAATCTTGCATTATAATGGCTAAGATTGAGCAAAAGTACCTTTCCCAATGAAAGAGGTGTACGGATCAACCTTCCCAATGTAATAGTACTCGGTAAATGTCAAGAAAATCGAAGTTTAGAACGTATTCGCACAAAAAGCTCTCTCAGTCGCACAGTAGCATAAACTTGATTCGTGCGAAGTAAGTGACCTTTTATACGAGTTAGGGTCGTTCGTACAAACCCAATGGTTCATGCGAATGAAAGCCCAAACTTTGTTCATACGAGTTAGTGTGACTCGTACGAATCAGTTCTGAAACTTGGTTAACTTTTTGATATTTTTGATTTTTACACAATTTTATCTGTTTTAAAACCCACTCAGTTAACCAAGTCCAAGTTAATGATCCTGGTTATGTGATTTGCCTACCAAGTCCAAGTTAGTGACCTTGGTTGACCATTTTTGACCAAAACTGATTTATTTTAAATTGTAAAGTTTCAAATTAGTGAACTTTCTTGACGTTCAGGTAAATTTTCTTTTAAAGATTAGCTCCTAACCCATGGTTTCTAGATTCCGTTTAGAAAGATATCGCCATGACTTCAACCATCTGTGTTTACATCATCGATTGACTAAAACAAAACTATAAAGCTAAGGAAACTGAAAATCTTTTTGGATTCTAGGATTTTTCGACAAAAAATAACATGAAAAGATACATATTTTTGTGAGTTTTGTGTTTTAAGAAGATCCTATCAAGTGTTTAACAAATCACCAGTACCGTTGATCTTGGTATACTCATTAAGCTTTTAACCAGATTTACCTACATTGCAAATATTCTTATCCTCTTAAACTTCTTATCGTTTCTCAACTGTTTCAAGATATGTTAGGTAATATTAAGAATATGAAATAACTGTGTGTCCTATCTCAAAATATACTCCCGTATCGAGATTCCCAGAATTTCATTTACCAGGTGAATATATCTAACTGATATATGTAAAGGGGTGAACTGCGAGACCTTGAGAGCTCAGGTTAGTACTACCGTAGAGACAAAGAGATGAAGGCTCGTCTTTTGGTGGTGTTCCTTAAAGGAATCTTTTGAATTGCAGATGTCACAAAGTTTATGACATAATCTTTTTTATGCTGCTTTTGTAGGCGAATAATTCGTAAAGTATTATGCAAGTTCTAGGACATTGCTGACGCAAAATCAGAAGAACTCGGATAATACCCCATATATCGATTAAATATAAAGACCTAGTATCGCAGAATCTAGCATTCTCTCAAACCAAATTTCGGAGTCCTATGTCCATATATCCGAGAGATGTTAACCCACAAGTTATTTAGTTTTTCATTTAGGTTTATATCTTGAAAACAATTTACTGAACGAGTAAAGCCTATTGGCGCATCCTCAGTAAGACATGTCTAATTACTTGTTTAATCATTCCAATTCTTTTGCATACTGTGACTATCCTATTGATATAATATGATCTCCCTTTTCACAAAAACTATTTTTGACTTTTATAATGTTTTTGTATTTTCCTAAAATTTATCTCCCTAAAATCAAAAACATATTTTTGGATTTTTAGAGTTCTTAAGAAAGAATGTACAAAAAGTTCGTTAATCCGATGAGTATCACGTAAAGTCGTCATCATCCTCAAACTCAACCTCGTGTATATCTCCTGATGTCAGATTTCGTAAACCATTTAATTTTAAAAGATTTTTAATCTTGTATAATCAAAGGATTTGGTATAAAAATATGCTTTTGGTCATCAGTGTGGATTTTTTCAATTGTAACCAACTTTTTCTCGTAGCAATCACGGATAAAGTGGTGTCGAATCTCAATATATTTGGTTCGAGAGTGTTGACATGAGTTTTAGTGCTATGGATTGAAGCCTGATTATCTACATATATAGGCGTATCAAGAAATTGCAGTCCGAAGTCTCTCATCTACTGTTGAATCTAGAGAATCTGGGAACAACAGCTGGATGCTGAAACATATTCAGCCTCACAGGTAGAGAGAGCGACCGCGGTCAGTTTCTTGCATTGCCATGTTACCAAATGGGTTCCGAAGACTAGCAACCAGCCGTCGCTGATTTGGTGTTGAGTTTGCAGCAATCGAAATCAGAATCCGAGTGACCTGCAAGATTGAAGTCGTCATGTCTAGGGTACCACAAGCCGGTGCTTGGAAATCCCGTCAAATATCTCATGATACGTTTGATGGCGAGCAAGTGCGAATCTCTTGGATTGGACTGATAACGGGCACACAGGCATGTTGGATACATGATATCTGGTCGAGAAGCAGTGAGATACATCAGGATCCGATCATGTAGCGGTATAAAGTTTCGTCAACTTTGACTCCAATAAGAGCTTGACAAATGCCGTGATTAGGAGCTAATGGGGTTGATGTTGGTTTAGCTCCTGCTATATCGAATTTCTCTAATATGTAATGAACATACTTCGTCTAATGGATGAAGATACCATCAGGCAACTGATCGACCTGAAGTCCTAAGAAGAACTTCATCTCCCCCATCGTGCTCATTTCAAATTTGCGCTTCATGACTTCTTCAAAGTCTTTACACAGCTTGTCATTTGTTAATCAAAAGTTGATATCATCCACATATATCTGTACAATAATGAAATGCCCATCCACTTCCTTTGTAAAGAGGGTCGAATCTACAGTTCCTCTGATAAAGCCATTGTCTTTAACATGTCGTGACAGCGTTTCGTACAAAGCTCTTGGGGCTTGATGTAGACCATATAAGGCTTTGTTCAGAAGGTAGAGTTTGTCTTTTTGAATTGGATCAACGAACCCTGGTGGTTATCCGACATACACCTCTTCTTTTACTTTTCTATACAGGAAAGCAGATTTGACATCAACTAGTACACCTTGAACCCTTTCCACGAGGCAAAGGCCAAGAATATGTGGATTGCTTCAAGACAGGCGACCGGGGCATAGACTTCGGTGTAATCTATCCCTTCTTGCTGATGGAAACCTTGAACCACAAGTCGAGCTTTGTTACGCACTACAATACCTCTATCATCACGCTTGCACTTGAAGACCCATCTAGTGTTTATCGTTTGTGATGATCTCGTAGGTCAACAAGCTTCTGAACTCCCAGTTTCTGGAATTTAGGCAACTCCTCTTGCATTGCGTCCACCCGGATTTCGTCCTTCAACACATCTTTCTAGTTCCCCGGTTCAACCTGAGAAACACAATAACTATTAGAAAGTCCGGTTTGAAGTGGAGCAATACAAGTATAGAAACAGCTTAGATCCTTGTTGATCTGATTGCGACTTTGCACTCCTAATTGTAAGCTACCTGTAATATTCTTTGAAGGATGATATGAAAACGTCCTCAGCCTTACTTCATTTGGAAAATCTACTTATGTTTGCAAATTTATGATGACTTCATCCATAACCTGTACAGATGATGAAGCTTCATTCCTAACATTTGACTGATCAGCATGTGTATTTCGGAGGCTTTCAATCTGCTCAGATCCTTCATCGGAACTGGATCCAACATCGTCGAAAGACGGTTCCCACAGCATTTGGCTGTTGCTGGGCAGATGATTCGACAGTGTTAACATTTGGTATAGGAACAGTCTTGAAGAGTAGAGCTCGGACCTACATCAGACGTGTTAGACACAGGAAGCGACGTTGAAATCACTGACGGTCTGGTAACTTATTCTTGGTTAGATATTTGATGCTTTTGAAAGAGCATAGCAAGTTCTTGTTCTGATGGCACATCTAGCAGGTCGAAAGAATTCCACCAACCATCGTTGTTAAATAGCCATGGATCCCCACGTTTTTTCATTGGTGTAGTATATCTTTGACAATCCATATGCTGCGCAATAATAACCTGGTTCAAGTTTGGCAAGAAGACACGTTTTTGAGGAGTAGCATAACCTATAAAGAATCTTCCAAGGATTTGGCACCAAATTTACCAGCGGGGTCCAATACAGTACACGGTTATCCAAATGGCTCCAGAAATGCAAGGTTTAGCTTTCGCTGATTTAGTAACTCGAAACACGTCTTATTATGAGGCTTAATAGTTAATACACGATTCAAGGTATAACACGATGACGCGACTGCTTCACTCCAGAAACTGATTGGCAATTTCGAATCGGCTAGCATAGTTCAGTCAGTCTCGATCAGTGTGCGCTTCTTTCGTTCGGCTACTCCATTTTGTTGTGGAGTATAAGGAGCACTGAATTCATGAAGAATCCCCTTTTCATTGCATAATTCGAGCATCCTCTTGTTCTTGAACTCTGTTCCATTGTCACTACAATTTCTCTTGATTGGCAAGTGATATAGGTTTTCAAGTTTTCTAAAGAGAATCATTAGAGTTTCAAACGTTTCATCTTTGCTCTCTAGAATGAAAATCCATGAGAATGTTGAATAATCATCTGTAACGACAAAACATTATAGATCATTAGACATGCTTTTGACCTTACTGGTCCGAAAAGATCCATATGTAGCCTCTCTAGTGGTAGCTTGATAGAATTCAACAACTTTGGAGGGTGTGATTTCTTGGGCTGCTTCCCCTTTTTACAGCTCTAGCAATCATCGGATAATTGAAAATTCTTCAAATTAACACCCTCCACTAGGTCGTTTATGCACAAGAAAATTCATTTTTCGCAGATGAATGTGCCACATCTTTCTATGCCATAGTATCGACTCTTTCTCGGTTGCTTTGGAAACAAAGCATTGAACTTTCTTCGATGTTGTTGCGACACTCATGTCTAGAACATAAAGATCATTTTCTCTCTGTGCACGCATCAGAATCCATTCCTCTGGAATCTTGAAACCCGGTTTTAAGATCAAGCATTCTATATCATTGAAGTGCGTTGTGAATTTCTTGTCACAAATCTGTGAAATGCGGAGTAGATTTTTCTCTAGTTCCGCGATGTAGTTCACTATATTAAACGATACAAATCCATTCTTGAGAATTCCTTTTACGTGGTGTAACAACGCAAACATTCCTGTCATGCGCCTGGAAGCTCCACTATCCATTATCTATTTAGACATTATCGATCGTGGGAGTCCCTACATGCACACATGAGAAAGAAACTATTTAAACAAAGACACCCAATCCATCTTGGTCTTGGGTGGGTTCGAATGTAGAATTTTTGACCAACTTTGTTTTTAACGTTCTTTTTAGGCTCGGTTTTATGTGGAACAGAAGGTTTGGTTCTACCTTTGACGGTTTGACTTTGGCCACCCATTTTTGCTTTTTCATATTTACCTTTTTAGCATAAAATTTAGAATCCATTTGATGGTATTTAGTTGATGTTTCCCCAATTTCAAATTTAAAACGACGTTGAATAATTGGTTTAACATTTTTGTAGGATTCTTTGGTTTTTTTCAAGATTTTCTTTGGCGAAACCATAGGTGCCTTCTGTTTCTCGTCCTTGGTGAATTTCTTAGAATGAGAAACGGGTTTGGAGATTCTTGTGAGCAATATCTTGCAATGTGCCCAACATTATGACATTTGTAACATGTTCTACTATCCTTTCGAACAGTAGATTCCAAAACTTGTTTCCTATTCTCTTTCTCTTTCTTGAAATCATCATTCGATTGTGTTCCGATGATTTCTTTTTCCCTCTTTGTTGTTGTCCCCAAAAAAAAGTTGATTTTCTTTGTATTAAGTTTTTGGGACTTGTTGTTCATTCGTCACTTTTGGAAACCCAGCCCTACCCTCTTATTTTCAGGATAATCTCTATTTTTATGATAGTAGGGTCGGTTGTCACATCTTGATTTAGAGTAGAATGATGCATTGTGTGTATCTAAATTAGCATGACTTACCTCCACAAGCTTGAACAATTTATCAACACGATCAAGATTCACCATCTGGATGGGAAAGTCCTCATCAGAAAATAGTTTATTTGACCCTTTCATTTTATAGACTATGACGTTTGGATCACTAGTCAAACTATATTCTGATGTTTCAGCATCTGACTCTGATTTTTTAGATTCACTTTTTAAAACATTTTCTACCACAGTTTTAACCACCTCAGAGTCACATTCACTTTCAGAAGTTGTATAAGTTACGTAGATGTTTGTAGGCAGCTCGTTGGATTGTTCAGTTTTCAGTTTTAGATTAGGCGCCTTTTCCACCCCTGATGGTTTTTTACATGCACAATTATTCCACATAGGGGGTGGAACACAATCGTAACTCACACACTTCTTTTCAACCTTTTCTGATTCTTCTTTGTTTTCAAGTTTAGGTAAAATTTGATCAATGACGTAAGAGCTTGTTGAATAACTGATTAACAGCTTGTTAACCTATTCAGTTTTGATTCTTACCTTGTCAAACTCACTCTTTAGCTCAGCGATAGTGTTTAAGTGAATATTAATGGCCATTTGGTTGTCCATTACTGTCGCTTTGAGCATCAAAAGTGTTGCGTCACTTTCTCTGAGTGCTTTTGTGTATTGTTTAAAAGAATTACTTAATTTGTCCTATGCTTCTTTAGTCGATTTGTAATCACTTGACAAATTATCTGTGAAACTTTTGAGCTAAGTATATGGTGTGTCTTTTACAACACATTCATTGCATAGCTCAGCACATTTCAGACACGGTTTTTATATCACAACCTCATTCTTAGACTCATTTACCTCATTGACGTATGCCATGCATGCCTTGCTGATGTCATCCGACAACTTTTCCATCTTTTCATCAACTCTCTCTTCAACAACTGGCTTCTTTTATTCTTCGGAAGATGATTGATGACTTCGAGCAAAATAACCTGCAAAAGTTTTCAACATATCATTAGGCAGGAGGTGTTTAAATGCACTGTTTAAAATTTCCTCCTCTTCCGATGATGTGTGATAGTAATAATCATCTTCTGGTGCCTCATCAAAAGCAACCTCCGATTCTTCTTCAGGTTCTTTGATTATCCCGGTAACCAAAGCCAAACCTTATTCTTGGAAATTTATTTATTCCAGTTAAAGCCCTCATCTTCCTGAGTAACCACCAGCGCTTTGTCATTGGTCTCTGGCTGTCTCTCATTGATCTGCACCATGCGAGTTCTTGCTTGCAGACGGTGGTAGTAGCCTTCTTGTAATAATCATCGGCAAATGGGTTCTGGTTCCCTTGAGCTTCTCTATTTGGGCATTTACGCTTAAAGTGACCCTTTTCCCGACACTTAAAATAAGTAACTTTGGATTTGTCGAATCCTAGTTTTCCATCCAAACCTCCCAAGTTCTCTTTTCCCGTAATTTCAAAGAAGCTTTGTGCGTGTCGAACAATAGATGCCGTACACCACTTTATGTCGATCAACTCCATCTCTACTGGATCAATCTGGTCATAGTCCTCTCTAGTCATTTCAGAATTTCCAATCCTTCCTGCTACAAGACTATCATAGGATTCGAGAACCGATGCTAATAGAGACATGTTTTGCTTCGCGGTTTTCTCATCGAAGTTTTGAGCATTCTAGAAATCCACTGCGATATTGCATTGAAGAACCCTTTGAGTAGGATTTTACTGACTGTTCTGGTAGATTTGAGGAGTTCTTGATCCATGTGACGACTGTGGGCTTTGAGACGTGTGAGGATTAACTATAGCAAATGATTGAAAGCCACTGTTTGGTTTGATAGTGAACTTGGCATGCTGTAAGCACTAAAGGCGATCTGGATCTTCAGAGACTAAATTTGAGTAGCAGAATTGTTTTGAAGTATAGATTAACATCTTGTTCAACTTGGATGGTTTTGTTCTTCACCATCTTTTGAATTTCAAGTTCATGTCCCTTCAATCTTTCAATGAAACGTGGTAATTTAAAGTAACCATACTCAGTACCATTCTTCAAGATGGTTAGATAAGTAGATCATTCGCCTTGCGGTAGAGAATCTGCCAACTTATCAACAAGTTCTTCATTGGTCTTGATGATTCCCATTCTCTTCATTTGCACCACCAAATGACAGTATCTTTTGATCAATTGTTTCACTGTATCTCCATTAATCAACGTGAAGATATCAAACTCTTTACTTAACAACGGCCATTTACTCTTACGTAGCTGAGCACTTCCCTGGAACTTCAAACGAAGAGCATTCCATAATGATTGTGCATCATCATCGTGTTGTAATAACGCTAGAATATCTTCTTTGATGGATTGTTGCAGAATGTTCATCATTTTCATTTCTTTTATGAACCTTTCCCTTTCAACATCCGAGAGTTGAGGTAGAGTTTTTTCGAGACCATTTTCACCTACAGGTGCTTAATATTTAACTTCGATAGCAAACCAGCTGTTGGTGCATCTTGGTGACAACAGCTTATACTTGGTCTTTGGATATCTTGTAATTAGTAAAATGATAAATGGTTAGCGGGTTTAGTTTTGTAATAGTTAATTATAAGTGATTGCCTAAACTAGACACCATATAGCATATGGTAGGCGAATTGGGCCTAGACCCACTAGCAGTCCATGTGGTGAAACCCTAGCCAAGGTGCAAAACCTGTCTCTATATAAAGGGAGCTTTGCATTATGGTTAAGGTTGATCGTGTTGCTCATTCAGTTGCTCAGCTAATTACTTCAGAAAGAGTTGAAAGAGAGAGTCTTGAATTGATTGTAAACTATTGTGTTGGATAATCAGTAGAAGAAGATTTGAAAGTATTTGTTCGTGTTATGGTTCTTGTACTTGTTCGATTTTCTGTGAAAACTGATCTAGGGAGTCCACACTCTAGATTGGATAGACGATACTGTGACGATCCCTACGGATTAGGGGACCTACAATTGGTATCAGAGCATTTGGCTCTTGTTTTTGCTCGGTTCAGAATCGTAACAGAAGAAAAAGTTGGGTTTTTTGACGTTTTGGAGGCTTGTTTGAAGTTTTGACGGCTGATCTAGGGTTTCTGGTGCTGTTCCAGGGTTTTGCAGCTATTTCGGATTAACAGCAAAGCATTTCGGATAGAAGGAAAGCATCTCGGAGCAAAGGTGAAGCATTTCGGATTGAAAAACTTACTTTTCGGATCAGAAAAGTTGCATCTCAGATCAGAGAATTTGCAATTCGGATCAGAGTAATCCATCTCAGATTGAATTTCGGGTCAGCACAGGTCATTGTATTTGTAACATCATTATACATCATTAGATTCGTATCGTCGAGACGAGTCTAACGGTATAATTTGGTGACCACCCATTTCGGACAAATTTTTAACGTTTTTAACGAGCAGGTTCTGTAAAAATGTCGAATATGTCTAACTTAAATGAACTGTTAAGAATGGAGCACGAGGCAGGCACGACTAACAAACCTCCAAGAATGCTGAAAGTAGAGAATTACCTTACATGGAAGGATAGGTTTCAGTCTTTCATTGAACATCAGGACACACGGATGTGGATCTGTATTCAAGATGGGTACGCTAACCTCACTCATGACTTTGAGGGCAGACGACGCGTCACTGCTTATGTGAATATGTCAGAAGCTAAAAAAAATGTATGAGTCTGAGAAGAAAGCCTTAGCTGCTATAAAGATGTCGTTACCTGATGGCATCAAACATACATTCAAGCATTATACTACGTCTAAGGAAATGTGAGATGCCCTAGAGAAGAGGTATGAGGGCAATACTGATGTGAAGAAGAACAAGGTTGATCTGCGGAAGAAACAATTTGTTGTGTTTAAAGGAATGAGAAATGAATCCATTGAAGATATTATCACGCGACATTATCATCTGATGTCAGAAATGGAAAATTATGACATAGAGGGATACACGAATGTGGAGATAAATGATAAGTTGCTAGTTGCTTTACCTGCAAAGTGGGATATTTATACTTTGATGATAAAGGGTGAATCTGGTAATGAAAGTAAAGACATGGAAGAGGTTGTTGGGAAACTGAGAGCTTATGAGCTCAATATGAAGAAGGAGACTGGATATGATCAGGTTCAAGATCCAGGGATTTATAAAGGGCTTACACCTTCATCTTCCAACAATGCTTCAAGTGATACTACAACCATGTTTCTTACATGTGAAAATGAGTAGATTGTGACAAATACTGAGGATGAAGTATGTTTTGTTGTTGCTTCAGGAGGCTCATCCGGGGCAAAAAGACAACAATTAAGTAATAAAAACAGCAGTACTACGTCAATGCCTTTGAGTGTCTAAAGTGCTGAAGATCATCCGACTTTGCTTGCTTCTTTCGTTGCGTCCTACAAGAACTACATTCAGCGAAGAATATCTGATCTTGCTACGTTTGATGAAGATTATGATCAGATCGACTCTGATGATCTAGAGGAGTGGATTTACAATGGCAGGTGGCCATGATCTCTAGAAGAGTGAAAAGGTTCATGAATGAACGGGCTGGAAGTTCGTTGGAAAGAGTGTTGCTTTTGACATTTCTAAAGTGAAGTATTACAATTGTCTAAACTACGGACATTTTGCTAGAGAATATCAACGACCAAAAACTGAATCTCGTTCTAATTCATCTTTTCAAGATTTTCCTAGTCATGGTACAAGCAACAGGAATGCATCAACCAACGCTGGATCAAAGGCCCTGATCTCTACTGCTAGAGAAGGTTCTTATGATTGAAGTGTTCATCTGGAGGGTGATGACAATGCCACACAAGCCTTCATGGCTGAAATAGCTCAAGTTGATGATGTAGAAATAAAGGCTGATGCTGAGGTAGAGCGAGAGACGGTAGCTGAAAAAGATGATGGAGAACAGAACGCTGCAGAGAAGAAGATGGCTGCTGATTGCTTTCAAGGCTGATCTAAGCAAAACAACAGGAGAGGTACAATCTAACTCTGGTAATTTTGTTTGTTTAAAATGTGGTGAAATGCAAAGTGAAGTTGATTCGTTCAAAAAACAAAACCAAAGTCTGGTAAATGAGCTCTCAAACCTAAAAGAATCAAAAGCTTCAAATTATTAACTTAGCTGTAAGCTTAATTAAAAGCTTCAAATTATTAACTTAGCTCATGATATGATGAGTGAGAAAAGAAAAGAAATTTCTAAAAAATGCAAAGAGTTGTCTGAAGCACAACTTAAAATTTGTGAACTTGAAAAGAAATTAAATCAATTAAGAGATTCATCTTTTGTTATGAAACACATGATGAATGGCCTGAAGAAGAGTAATGACAAGACATGTGTGGGATTCAAAGGTTTAAATGAAGTTCCACCACTTCTTGGTGATGACTATTCTTTCTTGCAAGATGAAGAAGAGCTTACAAACTTTGTGTCAACTACACCTGGTAGTTCCACATCAGAGGATGTTGATGTGACTGAGAATGCCAAGAAGGATAATAACAGGGAACTAGTTTTGAAAACAAAGAATACACACCCTAAGAATCAAAAACATTTTTTGTTAAAAAGGTTGATTTTGTTAACGGGAGTGTGATATGAAAGAAGAGGTCACTGTTATTACAAAAGAGTCAAATATGCAGTTTGCTAAAAATAAAAATAAAGAAAAATCAGAAATTAAGCAAACTAAACAAGATTCTTCAAAGGCATCATCATCATCGTCGTCACCTGATGAATCTAAACTAGAGACTTCAATTAAGAAGTCTTCGGCTTGAAAATCGTGCTTCAAATGTCAAGAAAAGGGACATGTAGCTAGCTGCTGTCCTAACAAAAAGAATGAAGCACAGGTGAGTGAGAGACAGAGAGAAAAATCACCAAAGAAAATTGATTATGGTGAGCAGAAGGTTACTAACTCACCAAAGAAATCTGATACCAAACAACAAAGTGTTGCTGTTGGTGTAGATAAGGCTTAAAAAGGAACTCACCAAGTTCCTGGTTTTCAACGAAATCAACAAAGATTTCAGCCTGCATCTACATGAGGCAGATATGAAAGACGTCGAAGTAGTTCACCTAGAATGAATAACTTTAATGGTCAATCAACTAATTTCAGAAGTTAAGGTCAATATCAAAATCGATACCAGAATGTTGGTAGTCGAAATTTTTATAACAGTGGCTTTAGAAATTATTATCATCAAAATTCATGGAACCAAAATCATAATTTCCAAAGGTCGCAAAGTCCAAACATGTTTAGGAAACCTCAGGACCAGAGACATAGTGGAAATCAAAAACCATTTCCATCAACAGGTCTGAGATCCAAGACTCCTGTTCGGAGTGATGGATATTGGATGGATGTTCCTGTGGTTGATGAATCTGGAAGGTCCAAGACCATTAAGGCTTGGGTCCCCCAATCTAACTAATTTTGTTGGGTTCTGCAGGAGCTGCTAAGAAGGACAACTTCTGGTATGTTTATAGTGGCTGCTCTAGGCACATGACTAGGGATGCGAGATTGTTGACAGAGTTTGAGAATATAGATGGTGGTTATGTGAATTTTGCAGGTGCTAAAGGAGGGCACATTACAGGTCGAGGAAAAGTGATCAACAGGAAGATCACATTGGACAAAGTGAACTATGTTGAGCAGCTGAAGCATAATCTGATGAGCGTGTCTCAAGTCTGCGACAAGGGACACTCGGTCAACTTTACAAAGTCTGAAGCTTTGGTGTTGAAACCTGGACAGAGCGCCAAGGAGAAATGATCCTTAGGTCATGGACATGGTTGCTAAGGATTCTTCCACTGTGGTGGCGTGTTTACTATCAAAAGCATCTGAGGCTGAGTCATTGCTGTGGCATAGACGAAAGGCCCACATCCACTACCGAAAAATGAACTAATTATTAAAAATGGTTTAGTGGAAGGGGTGTCAGTGCAGAGGTATCACGTGGAAGATAAATGTCTTCCATGTCAAAAGGGAAAACAACATAAGATAACTCACAAGTTTAAAACTGTAAATTCCATAGATGCCCCCTATGAATTACTTCATATGGATCTATTCGGTCTGGTGAACGAAAGGAACCTAGATGGAAAGTACTATTGTTTAGTTGTCACAAATGATTACTCACGATATTCATGGGTTTTGTTTTTAGGTACAAAAGATGAGACAGCAGAGATGCTGATAGATCTTTTTACAAAATAGGAAAATGTCCATGATGCACGGATCAAGAGGATAAGGAGTGACAATGGCGTGAAGTTCAAGAATGAGATTCTAGATCTCTATTGTGTTCGCAAGGGAATTGAACATCAATATTCTGCTCCTTATACACCTCAACAGAATGGAGTCGCTAAGAGGAAAAACAGGACGTTGATTGAAGCTGCTAGGACTATGCTTTTTGATTCAAAGCTTCCAGTTCTTTTCTGGGGAAAAGCAGTGAACACAACTTGTTATGTTAGAACAAAGTTTTGACGATTAAACGGTTTAACAAAATATTTCACGAACTGTTGTTTAACCGAAAACCAAACTTAAAAGGCTTTAAACCATTTGGATTACCCTGCACCATTGTGAGAAATAAAGATAAGCAAAAATTCGGTGAGGTAGCTAATGAGGGTTACTTTCTAGGGTATATGTTGGGAACCGTGTAAAATTGAGGTGATGTTTAACATGGAAATCACTAGTTATTCACCTCAACAATCACCGAGTGGTCCTGCTATATTATATGATTAAGACAGTGTTTTTAAATCATTTAATATTCCTGATTTTTCCAATGTAGATGAGTCTCAAGTGATCCAAACTATAATAAGTGAAGATGGAGATGGTGATTTCCTGCCTAGATCGAGTATATCGATGACAGATGCTCCAGAAACTTCATCTAGTGCAGCTCCACAGGACTCTAGTGATAGTGAGTCTGAACCTACTCAGGGGGAGGACTTCACTAATTCGTTTGCTAATACTAACATTCAAGTGGAGGTTGGATCTAATTTGGGAGATAATCTAGTTGTTGGCACCATTGCTCCCACATGGGTAAACAGAGTCATTCAATTGAGAACATTATAAGTGATGCTGGTGCAGGTGTTCAGACAAGAAGAGGTGTGATCGAAGGTTCCTTTTTATTTACTTCGATTCAGAAGACCGGGTTGATTCATGAGTGTTTGTACAGCTGCTTTATTGCCCAAGAGGAGCCGAAGAACGTTCACATGGCTCTAAAAGGTAATTGATGGGTTGAAGCTATACAAGAGGAACTAGCTCAGTTTAAGAAGTTGAAGGTTTCGGAGCTACTTTACTTGCCTGAAGGAGAGAAGGAAATAGGCACCAAGTGGGTGTTCAAGTGCAAGAAAGACGACCGTGGGATGGTTATAAGGAATAAGGCTCGGTTAGTGGTGAAAGGGGTTTATCAACAAAAAGTGATTGATTACAATGAAGTCTTTACACAAGTAGCAAGGTTGGAAGCAATTCGTTTGTTCATAGCTTTTTCTTCACTCAAGGGTTTCAAAGTTTTCCAACTTGACGTGAAGAGTGCATTTCTTTACGGGAAAGTCCAAAAAGTGGTGTACATCTCACAACAAGATCGGTTTACTGATCCAGACTATCCAGATCGAGTCTATCGACTTGATAAGGCATTGTATGGATTGCATCAGGCACCTAGGGTGTGGTATGAGACACTGTCAGCACATTTGTTAAAGAACGGTTTTGAAAAAGGTCAGATTGAAAGTACACTTTTCATTAAGGAAGAAGAAAGACTTTTTGGTGGTACAGGTATACGTAGATGATATCATTTTTGGGTCATCCGATGAGAACACGTGTCATGAATTCGAGGAGCTAATGAAGAACAAGTTTGAAATGAGTGCGATGGGTGACTGTCCTACTTTTTGGGTTTACAAGTTGAACAGAAGAAGGATGGAATGTTTATACATCAGATGAAGTATGTGTATGATATTTTGTCTCGTTTCAAAATGAAAGATTTCGCTACTTTCAATACACCTATCTACGAGAATCACAATCTTGGTCCAGATCATGAGAGTGTGGAGGATGTTGATCCAACTAAATACAGGGTAATGATTGGTTCTCTAATGTACTTGACTGCTTCAAGACCCGACATCATGTTCGTTGTATGTATTTGTGCCAGATATAAAGCGAATCAAAAAGAGTCCCACATGAAAGCACTGAAGCAGATTCTTCATTACTTGAAAGGGAAACCTAAACTTGGGTTATGGTATCTAGCTGCTAGTGATTTGAAGTTTGTTACTTTTACTGATTCGGACTTTGGAGGATGCAAATTAACAAGGAAGTCTACCACAAGTGGTTGTCAGTTCTTAGGAGGGAGGCTCGTGTCATGGCAATGCAAGAAGAAGTCTTGCGTGTCTACCTCGACGTGTGAAGCTGAATATATTGTTGCGGGTAGCTGTTGCTCTAAGGTTCTCTGGATCCAACAGTAGATGCGCAATTACAGTTTGAATTTCACTCGTACTCCTATTATGATAGACAATAATGCCACTATTTCAATCACCAACAATCCTGTAAAACACAGTCGCTTAAAACATATTGATATTCGTCATCATTTTATACGGGATTGTGCAGAACAGAAATTGATTGAACTGTATCGAGTCGACACACTAGATAACCTGTCAGATCTTTACACAAAAGCATTTGACAGGGCTCGTTTTGAACATTTAGTCAAACTCAACGGGATGAGGAATCCTGAATAACTATTTTTCCATAAAAAATATTTTGTAATAATTTACTGTTTTTCAAAAATCAAAAAATAAAAAATAGAAAATCAAAAATTAGTTTTTACTGTGTGGAAAAGAAGAATGATAGTGCATCAACAAGTTAGACTGTCACACTAAAATTAAAATTGCTTACGTGTGATAGCAGCTTCATCATATGATGTATCAATAGGCATAAAGCATGAAATAATAAACTTACCTTGGTGATATAAATATCATAAATTATGTATGAGTGGGTAACATATCGTGGCGTTTGGTTTTATAACCTTAAATCTTGCGTTGATAGATTGCCAAAATCTGAGGTTTTAGGTCTTTATATCGTTATTTCATCCTGGTTATCAAGGTTGTCCTTTTGCTGCATCCAGATATATGCGGACCTAGGCACAACCAGGATATCTTAAAAGAGATAAAATGCCAAATCCCAAAAATTGAAGAAGCTCTCCTAGAGAGTCATTCAATTGTGCAAATTGCATTATTCGTACAAATTTTGATATTTTCCCTAACCCTCGTTGAATATTGGTCTCTTTGCTGTACGGAAGTACTGACCTGATCACCAATTATCTAACGTTGTAAATCAAAAAGGATGAATTTTGGTATACTCACCTACTACGAGGAATTTTTGTGCATACCTTGATAGTGGGGGTATGTCCTGAAGTGGGACACACTAGTGTATCAGTATAAAGTATCTAAACATATCACTAGGTAAACATATATAAACCTTGATAGTGGGGGTATGTCCTGAAATGTTCTTGTATTTTGTTTAGGTGGATAAACAATACTTGTAATCGTCTTGAACTGCTTTTCATGGATATTGTATATAGAATTATCAAATAGTGTGAAAACAATTTGATGTTGCTGATATGATCTTCTTAACGGTGATACTCACAAAAATTGAGTGTTTATTATTTTGTTATTTATTTGCTTTCAGAAAATATAAAAAAATCCAAAAAGATTTCGTTTTCTTGTAAATTCTTAATGTACGGAATACGGTTGTTCATGGAGAAGTTCTTACCAATAGGGGGAGATGGTATTAGAAGATGAGTTCAATTTTTTTTTTAAATCTTGCAGGTTCAATGTGCTTAACATTTTAAGTATGTGGTTTGAGTTGAGAAGTTCTTAATCTGTGATACGGTTTTACTATCTCTTGAATAATAATAATTTATTTAACTTGTGTTGAAAAATTATGATGGTTTCTCGAGATGTTTGTTTTATAGTATACAGATTGTAGCAGTGTATTGCTGAGAGGTTTGGTGAAGGGGAGTTTGCTTGGCTTCATGGTAGAACCTCCTTTCTACATTGCAGACGAAGTTGAAGAGTTTTTGAAGATTGCTATGCAAGGACTAAACTGGAGTTTCTCAAACACTAACGATTTAGAAGATTTAGAGATTGGATGCATCAACTTAGCAGGAGTCTGTTACTGATAGAAGCTATGAAAGCTGAAGCTATCCAAAGACCAACATTTTTCAAAGAAGTTAAAGATCGCAAGATGATTGAAGACAAAGTTGTTTGATGAAGCTATTGTCAAGGGGGAGTTTGCTGGTGCATATTTGTGACAACAGCTTAGATTTGGTCTTTGGATATCTTGTAATTAGTAAAATGATAAACGGTTAGCGGGTTTAGTTTTGTAATAGTTAATTAGAAGTAAGTAGCCTAAACTAGACACCATATAGCATATGGTAGGCGAATTGGGCCTAAACCCAATTGTAGTCCATGTGGTGAAACCCTAGCCTAGGTGCAAAACATGTCTCGATATAAAGGGAGCTTTGCATTATGGTTAAGGTTGATCGTGTTGCTCACTCAGTTCATCTGCTAATTACTTCATAGAGAGTTGAAAGAGAGTCTCCAGTAGAAGACGATTCGAAAGTATTTGTTCGTGTTCTGGTTCTTGTTCTTGTTCGATTTTCTGTGAAAACTGATCTAGGGGATTCCACACTCTAGATTGGATAAACGATACTGTGACGATCCATACAGATTAGGGGACATACACCAGCTGTCGAAGTTTTCTAGGCTGATTTGCTTGGACCGAATTCATGAACCGTTCGCTCCAGTTGTCGAAGTTTTCTAGGCTGATTAACTTTGGCGGCTTGGTCATTGTAGTTATCTCATTTTCAAGATTCATGTTTTGAGCCGCTATGGTCGTGACTGCAGATGTAGCGAATGCGTTGTAGAATTCTTCGGCCATTTTTCCTGTAAAACTTTAAGAAAAACACTTTTCGAACAAACTGATTAGAACGGAAAAATTCTTATTGTGCAGAGAAGAAAAATAATTCGTGCGACCAAGATCCATTCGTACGAACCAGAAATTCGTACGGACAAGGTAACTAAAACAAGTAACTTGTGCGAACCAGAATGCAATTCGTACGGATGAAGTTTCACTCGTACGAACGAGATGCTCGTATGAATGTGTAACTAGTGCGAATCACAATTGTAAATTTTGTAACTTGTAAGTTTTAAGAATTTCTGATTATTTATTCATACGAATGGCCTAAATCGTATGGTTAGTTGTTCGTGCGAGTGGTCTCTCTACTCGTCCGAAACAACAAAGTCTTCAAACGGATGAATTTTACCGATTTTAACTTGATTAAGCTCGATTTTAGATCTGAAATTATTAAATTGTTTAGAATTGATTTTAATGTGATATCCTAGAATCCTAGTCCAATTTGTCCATAATTTCGTCCAAATCCAAGATCAGTTTGGGAGAAATGTAGAAGTAGAAAGCTGCAACAGTGAATCTGATCTGAAACAGTTGGTAGCCTTGCAAAACTTGACGTTTGCCAGCAGATCAGGCCTCAAGGCTCTGATGCCACTTGTGAACAGGGGATCGGCTCCTCTGATGAGCTAACTTAACTCAACTAGCAAAGGCGGAATTCATTGCTAGAGAGGATGACGAAAGAACAAGAGAAAGATACTGTTTAACCGCTCTGAATTGTACTGAATGGCGTGCAAAGTACAGACGCGAGTAAACTAATCAGCAGGGCTTCGCCGTACCAACTGAACTAACACTACTTAGCTCTAACACAACACTCCTCTATTTATAGGTCGACATGACTCGCACTGGAATGTGTGTAAAACAGAGACCATGACTCGTGCGAATGGTTGCACCAACAAGACATGCTGCGTGCATGTGTCATCGACTTTGGCAATGGCTGGGAAAGACACTTACCCTTGGTAGAATTTTCTTACAACAACAGTTACCATACCAGCATTCAGGCTGCTCCGTTGGAAGCATTGTATGGACGAAAATGGTTTTTGTGATAATATAAATTTAATGTTTTCATAAATACCTTCCTCCTTCTTGGATAAATCCTGCCTTGTAAACTGTTAAATAAATCAAATAGAAGTCAGGAACAACAGTATATATCTTATTTCTCCATCCACTAATATAAATTACGCAATCATTGTTCTCAAATTTTTCTCCAATAAAAAAAGTTTGAAGGAACATCATAACATATTGCTTAACCATAGGGTTGGACGGTGTGGTCTGGCGCCTTAGCCACATCAGCCCTTTAACACCTAACATCGCCCCAGGGGTGCTAAGTGCTTTCTCATGAGTGGGGTATCACACACGAGATAGGAGGTGAGTGTGTGGACCCCTATCCCATGAGAACCTTTCAAATGTTGAGAGGCACCAAACCACACCATTGCGCCTAAGCAATAACTAAAAACTATTTATCTACAAAATAGAACGATGTAATAGGAATATACCAAGTTTGACCCGTTCAACCCATTTGAACCATTTTGTTTTTTAGGCGCCCGTTAGAGATATGATTTATAAGTGAATGGATTAAAAAATGTCAGTTCTAACAAAAAAGGGTAAAAAATAATAATTTTTATGTATAAATGTTATATATATATATAATTGTATATATCCACAAAATAACCTGTTACACAAATCATCTCTTAATGACTCTTATGTACCAAAAAAAAGTCAAATTACTCAAGTGAGAATAACAAAAAAATCATAGTATGTTACACCTGTACATAGATTTTCCTTCCATCAGCCATATAGTTATAACGCTCACCATTTTGTGTAGGGTTTATTTGTGATAATTCGTATTTCTTAAAAAGGTCATGCATATTTTCAGTTTCTTCTCTGCTATCTAATTTGTATTCCTTGAAAAGACCATGCATAATAAAACCTCTGCCTAAAAAAGAAAATATTTAATTTATGTTTCATGTGATTAAAATATATGAGACAGTCAATCCAATTTTTATCTAAGAAGAGTCTAAAGATAACCTTGGTTGAGGTTGTGTAGGGTTTACACAATTTCTACTCAAAACAGATATATCTTTTATGTTTTTATCTAACATGGGTCAGATAAATGGGCCTCGAGATTATTAACAGTTTAAAGATAACCTTCCTTGAAGTTGTGTAGGTTTTGCATTGTGTACACCTTCCCATCTGTATCAAGTTTCCTTGTGACAGAGTGAAGATAAGGAAATGATGTAGGGAATATTAGTTTCTGCGTTGATGAATGAAAAATAAACAAAATTGTAAATAATAGATCTGTCATATACTCTTATGATATCACTAATATTTCAAACGCTGTAACAGCATAATGCAATGAAATGAAAACTGATTCAAACATTTAAACAAATGTAACATGACACACAAACAAAATCAATAAGTTTACAACGCAAAAACAAATGAATCTAATAAAACTTGGTTTAAATGTATAAAGTAATTATATAACAAACTTAACTAATGATAACCATATGGAATGTACTTCAAGCACATCTTCATCCTATAATAACACAAGACACAGAAAATAACACAATGATCATAATAATAAATAATAACATTTAAATAGTTGTGTAATAATATGAACATATTTAATCTATAATAACCACAGGTACTCGAAGCACACCATTATTGAAATCACACCTTAACAAATCACCCAGGTCCATACTTAATAGATAAAATAACAACATAGGACAGAGGCGAAAAACTTAGAAGATAAGCTTATACGGTAATAGAGCATAAATAAAGACCAAAAACTTCAAACAACCAAGGTGTATAATGAGCCTTTCAATTCTACAAAAAGCAAAAAAAGATGACCATCAAAGTCATGTCATGCTCATCAGTTTCATCACCAGATAGTTAATCATTTTACATCCAAACAATATGAGCTGAAATGCATAGGTGTAACAAAATACTGGTTCGTCAAACCCCGAACATTAGTCATATTAAGATCATGCTCTCGAGCAAGAATGAGTAATATTTTGTAGCAGTTTTCTTTAAAAAGACAAAAATACCCCTACTTCACCATATCCATATTGTCAACACCATTATAACCAGAAACTAAGACAAATGTTAAGAAAAGAAAGAAAATGCACATTCTCCTGTTTTAATGATCCATATGAATTACTGCTGCTTCATTATGATAGTTAATGTAAAACCGAGCAACTCTCAGCACCAAGAATATTGTGCATGTGATTGCAGCATACAAGTGATGCAGTTTATCACGAACTAACATATATACAAGTGGTGAAGTAAGAATCTGTTTCAAGAGAATTGAGAAAATAATCTATTGAGATAAGTATAATATTACATAACTACCTTATTATGATTATTCGAATTTTAACAATCATATTATGGGTTCAAACATATATAAACATTAATCACAACAAAAGTTATCATATCAAAAGAAAAAAAAATTCACCATTAAAGAACACATAAAAAACAACAAAATTTCCAAAAGTAAATCGTAAACAAACTTCACATAGCTATATTATATAAGAAATAGAAATTAAGAGGAGAAAGAAGAAAGAGATTACACTAACTTACTTTCATCAAGACATTAAGCAGCCGGCAATGTCTCCCCTCCCACCACTACATCCGACGTCCTACAGAAAAAAGGTAAGAGGGATGGGCAGTGAAAGCTAGCCAGAGGCAGAATGCACCGAATCCTTGGTGGAGCCATCAACCCTGTCAACTTTAAATAGAAACCTATAAACACAATCGATCACAACCTTGAGTGCCAGTGTGTCACCACCACTCAAATCAATGAAATACGTAAATCAAAGCAGGCTTGTCGATAAAATCCATTAATTTAACATGTGATTGATTCCAGATTTACCATCGCCAAACCCGGACGGTACCAAAGGGGATTTTTTTTAACCATAAATTTAGGGTTAAAAGTTTTGGAGGGAACGAAGGTGGAGAAATTAGAGTCTGCATAACCAAGGTGAGAATGAAGAAGAAATTGAGATAGGTGAGTGGGATAGTTACTTGGAAGAACAACTTGAGAAACTAAATGGAGAAAATGGAGCATAAGAGTCAATAACTGTTTCAAACCTCCGCTTCTAGAAGAAATTTTTTTATTTAAACGGCTCTGAGTTAGTTTCAGCCTGATCCAAGGGTTGTGATTAATTATTGGAGGGGTTAACTTCAAGGGTGACATAAGAATATATAATGCGCTCAAAATTTAATTTCATGAACGCTCACAGATGATTAAGAGCAGATGGTACTCAAGTCAGATGGTAGAGCTCAAAAGATAAGAATGGAGGATGCATATGATCTAGATGCAGCCGACCTCCATGACCTGCTGAATCTTCAGCTTGAAAGGGATGTAGATGATATGATTGCCCTGGACTTTGAACTTCAATTCAAAGGACAAATAAGGGAATCATTGATGAGGAATAAAGATCAGTAATAAAGCTTTTATTTAAGCATCATCTGTTCTAGGGGGAGATTGTTGGAGTCAAGCTCCGCTAAAGACAAAATGTCAACAGTCTGACATAGCAAAATTCTGTTGAAGACTAAAGCTAAAGGTCTGCTAAGGCAAAGCTCTGTTGAAGACTAAAGCTAAAGATCTGCCAAGGCAAGACTATGTTGAAGGTTAACAGAGGTTATCTCATCACTATTTTCTATCAGTCTTTGTAACCTTTAGTTATAGTAGTGGTTAGCTTAGTAGATGTTGGTAGTTTGTTAATATTGTTAAATGTCGCTTTCCTACTGACATCATCATAAGATGCTTAGTGGTTAGAATTCTTATATAAATAGAATAATGCCTGTACTGTTCTATTGGATCACTTTTCATCACTTATCAATGTAATATTCTTCTTTACATTAAGTACGAACAAATAAGTGATCTTAGGCTGAGGGGGAGATTATGTGTTATATGTAAGTCATTACGATTACAAAAGCATGACAATGAAAACAATCTCTTAATTGTTATTAATCAAAGTTCACTATTTCGCTGCATTTACCTCTGATTTATCGTCTTTCATTTTTCATCTTTAGAACTTTCATAAAATTTTAAAACTCAAGTCCTAACATCTTACACGTTAAACAGGGTTCTAACAGTAAAGGCTCACATGAAAACACGCTTCGAGCTGCTTAACCAATGAAAACCGAATTTGGAGTTTTGGAACCGTTTGGATCACCGAGTACAGTTATTTACCCGGATGGTAAATTCGGGGCCAAATCTCTAGAGGGATTTTTCATGGGATATTCTAGTCCTTGGAGAGGAGTATATTTGCCTAGCATAAACCGGGTTATTCTAGCTCAAAATGTATATTGTTAGAGATATACATCTCCTACTCAAAAGCCCGTTGGTTCATGGTTTTTAACTATAAGAGTTTATGGAACTCATTTGATCTATTGAAGAACCTACTGATTAGGAACTTGTGTTATTAGCAAGTTCCAAGACCAATAGTGGTTTCTCAACCTCAGATTGGCACAAATGATTCAGAAGCAGGACCGAGCAATACTCAAAAAGAATTTGTCGTCGAACAAGAAGTAAACAACATAGAGCCCACTTTAGAGCAGTTAGATAATTCTGATTCTGATGTTGTTCCGACGTATGATAATGATGATAGATCCAGCTCCGATGAAGGTTCAGAGTAGATCGCAAGTCTACTAAATCTATCTTTAGGTCCTAGCAATCAGACTGAAGCTTCAACGAGTAATTAGGTTGCTGAATAGAATATTACAAATATAGAGAATGAAGTGAGTGTCTCCAATGAGGTTATGCCAAGGAATCTATACTACTACCCATCAGAGAATATTATTTGAGAGTTGCAAGTTGGAGTTAAAACGAGCAATCCAATCAATAATGATCTAAGTTGTTTTTAAACTAAAATTGCATCTATTCAGAAAACTTGATTATATAGTTGTTTTATTTCTCAGGTTCAGCCGAAAACGTACAAAGAAGCTCTTACAGATAAAAGTTGGATAAAAGTAATGCAGGAAGAGTTGCAACAGTTCAAAAAGTTGGGAAGCTGGAAGCTTATCGACCTACCAAATAATCACAAGTCTATCAGTACTAAATGGGTCTTCACCTGTAAGAGAGACGACCGAGGGGTAGTTGTACGCAATAAAGCTCGACTGGTTATCAAAGGTTTCATCAGCTCTCACTGCTAATTTGATTTAATAATCAATTTGATTTGAATAGATCAGTTCTCATTGCTAATTCGGTTTGTTCATTTTTACTGAAAGCAAAGTTTAGTTACATTCTCAAAGTTTTTAAATAAAAAATGTTTGTAAACAATCAGAATGTCACACACTTCACAAGATCCTCATAATACCGGCAACATGTTTAAACCACGGATCCTTGTTAGATCTGAGTATAATATCTAGCAAAGACGGATGGGTCCTGTCGTTGTGTAGCAAAACACCGGTTGCTGGAAGTTGGTCAACTTTGGACCTAATGTTCCAATGATACCGAGTACAGAGGACCCTAAAGTCCAAGTACCAAAAACTCCTAAAAATTTTTCCGAGCAAGATTTCCTAAAAAATCAAGCTATGCAAAGGCATTTAGCATCATGGCCTCTGCACTGCCAAATGATATCTATGCTGGCCTGTTGCATTGTAAGAGTGTAAAGGAATTTAGGATGCTTTAAAAGAGCAATTCGGTGGGACTGAGGAAGTGATCGAAAACAACAAAGAAGTTTTAAATCAACAATACAAAATGTTTTGTCATGTTAAAGGAGAGTCATTAACCCAACAGTTTGAAAGGTTTAGCTATCTCATTAGTGAGCTTAAACTGGTTATCGTTACGTTTGCAAATTCGACTTTAAATAGTCGTTTTCTTAGATCATTACAAGACAAGTGGGACACTATAGCTCTTATAACTCCAAATTCAGTTGGGTTTAAATAAATGAGTCTAACACAGCTTCATGGTTGGCTCCTCACTTATGAGAGAGAGCTGAACCAAAAAAAGAAGCTACAAGAATCTGGCAAGGTGGCTGACGACTATGCATTTGTTAGTATAGCATAACCAAGGACCAACTCCAAACTATGATAGAAAAATATCAAGTTTGCAAAAAGAAGTTGGAATCCACCCAAAGCACTTGTGAAAAATGGGTGGTATCATGTAAAGGTTATGAGATTTTGTTAGAAAACCAAGTCAAAAGTAACATAAAATTTGGCATAGGAATCAAGAAAAATGACCAAGTTTCTGAAAATGTTACTGGAAATGATTCTGGTGTGGTTGAAATTGTTCCAACAAACTTGGCTGCTCAAGAAATCCAAGTCACTGATAAACATGGAAATAAAATTTTTGTTGAAGACATGAGGGATCCTCAACTTTTTAGGAGATTGAGAAATATCAATTTAAACCCAGATGGTCTGATGAGTGTGACATTCTTGAAAATTTCAAGCCAATGGATTTTTCAACGATTGAAGGTGTCAAAGCACCAAAGGCAAAAATCATTCCCATAACAAATTTACCATTAGATGTTATAACATAAAACTCAAGAGTGTGTTTATCTCAGAAACTTTGATGTGAAAAAGAATGAGTATAAATCCAAAACACTTGAGAGTTCAAAGACTAGTACCTCAAAAGGAAAGTCTAAATAGACCTTTGTGCCTATTGAAACACCTGTTACCAAAGCACTGCATAAAACCTCTGCTCCTAGAGAGGTGTTGGTAACAAATACACCACCTACCAACCAGTACCCAAGAAGATATGGCAACCAATTTACCAAAAGTTATCTCTTAGTTATGAAGGTTACAAAAGCCCTCAAAACCAAGAGTAAATAGGAATCCTCATGGTTACTATCATTTGGTAGGAGATGGGTCTCAACAGATGTTACAAATATCTGTTCAAACCACTGACCATTCTTCTAAATTTGAGACTGACATGTTTGTGACCCCTTCCAAAGCCATTTTGGCTTTGGAAACCCACCTAAAGTAATTAATTACCACTGTGTAGGGAGCTTCTACTTGCCTTGATAGTTTATGGTATGTAGATAGTGGAGGCTCTAGGCACATGACAGGATGTAGAGACCTTCTCAAAGACTTCATGGCTCATGGAGGGGGTTATATATCCTTTGGTAATAATTCAATGGAAGGTGCTTGGGGCAGGAACTGTTTAGGCTGGGAAACTCAAATTTGAAAATGGTAATCTTATTGACAAATCTTAAATTTAATCTTTTAAGTGTTTCACAAATGAGTGACAAGGGCTATGGGTCATTCTTCACTAAGAAAACTTGTCAGATTGTTGGGCTAGAAGTGGTTAAAAGGATTGGTCAAATCATAGCTGAGAGCAAAGCACAACTTGTTGCTCATAGGAGTGGAAATGTGTATGTGGTTGATATGTTGAAGGATAATCCAATTACTGATGCCAGTATGTTCTCAGCTGCCTCTAACAAAGAGACATAACTATGGCACAGAAGACTTGGGCACACAAATCTGACAACTATCACCACACCTTCTCTAAATAAGGCCTTGTAAGAGGTCTTCCACAAAAATTTTTCACAGGAGATGAACAACATAAAAAGAACAACATAAAAGTTCATACAAGCCTATTGGTGAGTAAAAAACAAGTCAATCCTTACAATTGTTATGGACTTGTTTGGCCCTATAAAAATCATGATCCTTAAACAAAAAAAAGGCATTGCCTTGTTATTGTTGATGATTTTTCTAGGTATACTTGGACTTACTTTTTGCACTCGAAGGATGAGACTGTAGGTATCTTGCATGGATTTGTGAAACAAGTTATAAAGCAATTTGACGTGCCAGTAAAAGTCTTTAGGAGTGACAATGGCACAATGTTTAAAAAAAAGATGTTGGATGAGTTTTGTGTGTCAAAAGGAATTGTAATTCCAAGAACACCTATACAAAAATGGGGTGGTTGAAAACAGAACTTTAATTAAAGCTGCTCGAACCATGCTTGCATACTCTAGTTCACCCTTGTCCTCTTGGTAGAGGCTATAAACACTTCTTGCTATGTTCAAAACAGAGTTTTGATCAACCCTAGGCATCACTCCACTGCTTATGAAACTCTGTTCAAGATCAAACCACTGATCTCCTATTTTAAAATCTTTGGCTGCCCATGCTTCATTTTAAATCTAAAATAATACTAATCATACGGGTGAACCAGAGTCTGCAAGCATGGTTTTAGGGTTGATCAAAACAACTTAGATCATTACTTCATATGGATATATCGATCCAGTGAACGTAAGGAGCATAGGTGGAAATTATTATAATTTAGTTGTCAATGATGACTACTCATTGACATGGAAGACATTTATCTTCCACATGAAACCTCTACACTGGCACCCCTTCCATTAAACTGTTTTTAATAATATAATTCATTTTTCAGTAGTGGATGTGGGCCATGCGTCTGCGCCACAACATTGACTCAGCCTCAGATGCTTTTGACAATAAACACGCCACCATAGTGGAATAGTCCTTAGCAGCTCCTGCATAAGTGTCCTGCATAGTGGATGTGGGCCATGCGTTTGTGCCACAACATTGACTCAGCCCCATCTCCATGAAATAAGGGTCATTTCTCCTTGGCGCTCTCATCACTATCCAATCATTCGGTATTACCAAACCTTGTTTCAACACCAAAGCTTCGGATTTAGTAAAATGGACTGAGTGACCCTTGTCGCAGACTTGTGACACTCTCCTCAGTTTGTGTTTAAGCTGCTCGACATAGTTCACTTTGTCAAATGTGATCTTCTAGTTTGTCCCTTTTCCTCGACATGTAATGTGCCCTCCTTTAGCACCTGCAAAATTCACGAAAACCTCCATCTATGTTTTCAAACTCAGTGAACAACCTCGTATCCCCCGTCATGTGCCTGGAGCAGGATAATCCTCCTTAGCAGCTCATGCACAACACAACAAAAATTCGTTAGATTGGGAGACCCAAGCCTTAATGGTCTTGGGTCTTCCAGATTCATCAACCAACGGAATATCCATCCAATATCCATCACTCCTAACTGAAGTCTTGTATTTCAAACTTGTTGATGGAAATGGTTTTTGATTTCCACTCGGTCTCTGGTCCTGAGGTTTCCTATACATGTTTGGACTCTGTGACATTTGGAAATTTTGGTTTTGATTCCTTGAAATTCGATTGTGATAATTTCTAAAGCCATTGTTATAAAAATTTCAACTACCAATAGTCTAATATCGAGTTTGACATTGGTCTTTCATATCTGCTTGATGTAGATTCAGGCTGAAATCTTTGTTGAATTCTTTGAAAATGCGGAACTTCCTGAGATCCTTTTTCAGCCTTATCTACACCCACCACAACACTATGTTGCTTGAGAGCAGATGTCTTCGGTGAGTTAGAAACTTTCTGCTCACGATCACCAATCTTTTATGGTGATTTTTCTCTCTTTCTCTCACTCACTTGTGCTTCATTCTTTTTGTTAGGATAGCAGCTAGCTACATGTCCCTTGGTGTGACATTTGAAGCACGATCTTCTAGCAGAAGACTTCTTAATGGAAGTCTCTGGTTTAGATCCATCAGGTGACGATGATGATGATGATGCCCTTGAAGGATCTTATTTAGTTTGCTCAATTTCTGATTTTTTTGTGTTTTTATTTTTAGCAAACTACATATTTGACTGACTTTCAATAACAGTGGTCTCTTCTTTCATATCACTCTCTATAACAAAATCAACTTTTTTAACCAAAATTTGCCTCTTATTCTTAGGTATGCATTTTTTGTTCTCAAAACCGGTTCTCTGTTATTATCCTTCTTGGCATTTACATCATCATGTAGACACACCCACATACATTGATGTGGAACTACTAGGTGTAGTTGACCGAAAGTCTGCAAGCTCTTCCTCGTCTAGCATGAAAGAATAGTCATGACCAAAAGGTGATGGAACTTCATTGAAACCTTTAAAGCCCACACTAGTCTTGTCATTACTTTTCTTAAAGCCATTCATCATATGTTTCATTACAAAAGATGAATCTCTGAATTGATTCAATTTATTTCAAGTTCACAAATTTTCAGTTGTGCTTTTGACAACTCTTTACATAATCTCTTTTGTTTTCTCACTCGTTGTATCACGAGCTAAGTCAATAATTTGAAGTTTTTCATTTAGTTTGCAGGTTAAAATGTTGATTTCATTTTCATAACCCTTAGTTTTCTTAAAATATAATGACTCATTTCTTTTTACGAAAAAGTTTGATTCTTTTACGCTCGAGAGCTCATTTACCAGACTTTGGTTTTGTTTTGTTAACCTGTCAACTTCACTTTGCAGTTCACAACATTTTAAGCAAAAAGAACTACTAGAGTTAGAATGTCCCTTTCCTGTTGATTTGCGTAGATCAGCCATGAAAGCATCAAAATTAGTAGCCATCTTCTTATCTGTAGCTTCCTGTTCTACATCAGACTTTACGTTTTCTTCTTGAACTTCAGTCGTCTGATCATCATCAACTTTCTCAGTTGTAGTCTCTTGCTCTACCTCAGCATCAACCTTTTCATTTGCAACGTCAATTGGTGCTATGTTACCCATGAAAGCCTGTGTGGCATTGTCATCACTTTCCAGATGAGAACTCCAATCATAAGAACCTTCTCTATAAGTAGAGATCAATGCCTTTGATTCCATGTTACTTGATGCGTTACTGTTGCTTGAACCATGACAAGGAGAATCTTGAAATGATGAGTTAGAACGAGACTTAGTCTTAGGTCTTTGACATTCTCTAGCAAAGTGTCCGTAACTTTGACAACACCTCACTTTAGACTTGTCAAAACCTACATTCTTTCCAATGAACTTTCTTCCCGTCCTATTCATGAACCTCTTCACTCTTCTAGAGATCATAGCCATCTGCCATTGTAAATCCATCTCCTCTAGGTCATCAGGGTCAATCTGATCATAATCTTCATCAAAAGTAGTAGGATCAGATATTCTTCCCTGAATATAGTTCTCATATGAAGCAACGAATGAAGGAAGCAAGGCCAGATGATCTTCAGCAGCCTTGATACTCAGAGGCATAGGTCTTGTACTTCTGTTATAATTGCTAGATTGTTGTCTCTTTGCCCCTGACGATCCTCCTGAAGCATCTACAAAACATACATCACCATCAGCATTTGTCATAACCAGCTCATGTTCACATGAGAGAAACGCAGTTGCTAAATCACTTGAAGCATTGTTGGAAGATGAAGATGGAATCCCTTTAAAAATTCCCAGATCTTGAACCTGATCATATTCAGTTTCCTTCTTCTTCATGTTGAGTTCATAGGCTTTCAGTTTCCCAACAACCTCTTCCAAGTCTTTATCTTCATAACCAGCTTCACCCTTTATCATAAGAGTAAAATATCCCATTTGGTAGGTAAAGCATCTAGCAACTAATCGTTTATCTCCACGTCAATGTATCCCTCTATGTCCTAATTGTCCATTTCTGACATTAGATAATAGTATCTTGTGATGATATCTTCGAGGGATTAATTTCTCATGCCTTTAAACACAACAAATTGCTTCTTTAGCAGGTCAACCTTGTTCTTCTTCACCTCAGGATTTCCCTCATACCACTTCTCTAGAGCATCCCACATCTCCTTTGAAGTAGTATATCGCTTGAAAGTATGTTTGATGCCATCAGGTAAAGACAACTTTATTGTAGCTAAGGTCTTCTTCGAAGACTCATGCATTCTCTTTTCTGCCTCTCACATGTTTACATAGGTAGTGACCCATTGTCTGCCTTCAAAGTCATGAGTTGGGTTTACGTACCCATCTTGAATACAAATCCACATCTGTGTGTCCTGATATTCAATGAACGAAAGAAATCTATCCTTCCATGTAAGGTAATTCTCTACCTACAACATCTTTGGTAGTTTGTTATTCGTGCCTGCCTAATGCTCCATTCTCAACAATTCGTTCAAGTTTGACATATTCGACGTTTTTACCGAACCGTCTTGCTAAAAACGTTTAAAAATTGTCCAAGCCAATCTCTCTACGAATTCTCTCTCAACTCTCTCTGTAGTGTTTAACTGAGCAAACTCAACCCTAATGAAAACACTGTTTATATAGAGACAGGTGTGCAACTAGGCTAGGGTTTAACCCCTTGGGCTGAGAATTGGGCTAGGCCCAATTCGCCTACCACTCCCTATAATGTGGGTCTTGTTTGGCCCAACCACTTCTAATCAACTACTACAATACTAAACCCGCTAGCAATTATTGTTCTACCAATTACAAGATATCCAAAGAACAAATCTAAAAGCTTTTGTCACAAATATGCACCAAGATTGTCAAGATTCATAGGGTAATTGGACGCTCATGAGCTTGAGATGCAGAAAATGGCCAAAACCAAAGGTTCACAAATTCAGCATGATGTGAAACTATACTATAAGGGAAGCCTGACAGTCAACACTCAATGTCCTAAAATACACATGGCTTTCAGTGAAAATACTTCTTCAAACCAGTCATCTGGTGGAGGTTTTCAATCATTTTCGACCTTTGATTCTAGTTCACCTCAAACACCGCAATCTTCACAAAACTCGAACAATTTTCAAAGCAACCAGAGTAGTCAAAACAACTCAAACCAAAAAAATTCAACAATGCAACATTGTCGTGAATCTAGAGAATGCTTAAGATTTCACAGAAAATACCGTAAAACAACACATATGCACTGCTTGCATCTGTTCTAGAATCGTATGAATGTTTGGTAGGATGAAAAAATGGAAATCCTAACATGAAAAAAGAAGATTATGATCAAGTT
Organism: Scalesia atractyloides; assembly: GCA_947069175.1. Taxonomy (NCBI): domain Eukaryota; kingdom Viridiplantae; phylum Streptophyta; class Magnoliopsida; order Asterales; family Asteraceae; genus Scalesia; species Scalesia atractyloides. The sequence goes on along the minus strand of CAMTDV010000008.1, from coordinate 43,863,267 downwards.
GATTTGGAAGAGGTGGAATTAATCCATATCAAATGGTGCATGGCGAGCATTGTCCGAAGAACACAAAGATTCATGGAGATTTGGGAGGTTTGGATGGAAATACTGGATTTGATAAATCGAAAGTCATGTGCTTTAAATGTAAAGAGAAATGACATTAAAGAGAAAATGGTCAAGCCATGAAGTCAACAGAAATTAAAATCCGTTTGCTTACGACTACTATAAGATGGCAATTTATCACAAAAGATCACCACCTCAGACTACATCAAGAAAGATTCAAATTGAGGACGGTACGTCGAGTTATAAGGACAAAGCTCTTGTTGTTTCTTAGGAGGACGAAGGTTTCAACTGGAACAAATATATTTTAACGCCAAAAAGGATTGCATTGTTGGTAGAGATTAGAGAAGAACCAGAACCAGTTGAAGAAGTATATGCTAAGGCAACCTTCGATAAAGCTCCAATTGAAGAATACTATTCTCCTGAGGAATACATTTTTCATAGTGCATTTAAAAATTTGGTGCCACCTAACATTTATAAATCTTTTGAAGGACTCTTTGAACCAAATTATGTTGTGTGTTGTGAAGAAGAGCCAAAGCCGGAAGTTGAAGAAATAATCGATGTGAACAATGAGATAACCATTGATAATGTAACAGAGATCGCAAACAAAGCAATGATGGCGAACTTGAAAGAGGTAGTTTCTCAACAGGTTCAAAAGAGGGTAAATGAGCCTATGAAGGAAAAGGTAAGGTTTAGGTGATCGAAATTGAAAAACGTTGCTTCAAGTGCTCAGAGCCTTGCAAGGAATGTTCTAAAAAAGATGAAAAATATAAACAATTGAAAAAACTTTCTGATAATTTGTCAAGTGATTATAACGAAACAAAAGAAGCACACAATAAGTTGAGTAAAACCATTTAACAGTTTGAACAAGCAAGTCGAGAAGATAATGCTACACTTTTGATGCTATAAGCAACTGTTATGGACAAATAAATGGCCATAAATATTCACCTTAACACGATTGCTAAACTAAAAAGTGAGCTAGAAACTGTAAGAATTGAAACGGAAAGAGTCAACAAATTTTTTGATCAGTTACCCAACTTCTTCCTATGTGAATGATCATATTCTTCCTAAACAACCAGAAAAAATTAAAAAGGAAGAAAATGATATTGTTTCTCAAAACAAAGGTATGAGATATAATCGAGTTCCACCCCGATGTAGGAGAGTTATTCAAAGAAAAAGCCTAACGGGGTGGAAAATGCACTCAATTAAAAATTGAAAACTAAAACAAAAGACGAGTTGCCTGAAAATCTCGATGTAAGTTACACCAAATCTGATAATGAGTGTGAGTCAGATGTAGTTGAAAAAGTTTTGGGAAGTGAAAGTGATAGCACTGAATTTGAGAGTGATAAGTCTAACTTGGTGAAAACGAGTTCAAGTTCACCTTCTGAAAATTAAGAAAGTTTTTATAAGAATTATCTTCAAAATCCGAATCTAGTTCAAATGATGATCCTAATATGGTTGCATATAAAATGAAAGCATCTGACAAACTATATTCTATTCATGAATTTTCGATTCAGAATGCGAATCTTAAAAAGTTGAACAAGTGTTTAAATTAGTAGAAGTGACTTTGTCTGAGCTTGAAAATCTGAATGCATCGTACTATTCCAAACAAAAATGTTCTTACAATAACAATCACAAAGGGAAGAATTATCATGAGAACAAAAGAAAATGGTTGGGATATGTTAAGAATAATGACATATTTCGAAAACCAAATTCTCAAAGAATATAAACTTTGTTTTCGAAACAAGCTCAGAAACTGAGAAGGAAGGTTTGGCTAAGTCACAGTCAAATGATGAGTTTTATTCTAAAAAGAAGTGTCGTGAACAAGTTCAGGGATCCTTTGTTGGAAACCATAGTAAGACATGCTTCAAATGCAATCAAGTCGAGCATATCGCAAGATGATGTACCCAGACTAACTCTAAACCTGTTTACAACGTCAAGAAATCTTATGTTAGGTCCTTGTAGGTTTATGCATTAGTTATTTTATTACTTTGGGCATATCTTATGTTAATGGGCTTGGGGGTAGATTTTGGGCCTAAGGACTTTAGGGTAACGGAGCACTAACCCTCTAGTATAAATAGATAATGATGTATTCGGGTTAGTGGCTCCTTGATGGCTTTTCTCTCAACTTGTATTAGACAATTGAATGCAAGTTGAACTTTCTATTTCATCTTATTTTTTCTATTTCGATTCTTAGCTTGTTTGTGTGATTCCCCACCATTCAAGTTGCGTGTGATATCGTAAAATCGGGTTACCAGGATCTACAATTGGTATCAGAGCCTGTTTGAACCTGTTTCCAAGCTCAGATCTGATATCACACTGTTTCGGGTTGTACCTGCTACTGTTTCGGAGTTTATGTTTTTTTTCTGTTGCATTTCGGATCATCTTGGACTAACTCGGATCATCTGCTTGTATATCTGTTGAAGACTCGAATCATCTCGGATACCATCTCGGATTCCATCACGAATCATTACATGTATCTTAGATTCCATCTCAAAACAATATTGTTGCATCTCGGATTAGTATTGTTGCATCTTGGATCATCATCTGCCAATTCGGATACCATATCAGATAGAGAATTGTTCCGAGTTCGAGATATTTTTTGAAGTTACAGTTCTGACTCGAGTTTCTATTCAAATCACTATTCCGAATTGACTCATTTCGGATCTTGTTTCGAGTTGACTGTTTGACCAGTTCAAATTGGACTTGTCACTTTCATTAAAATTTAATTTAACTAATATTCGGTAAAAATTAAAAATTATGAACCCGAACGGTATTTTTACTGATGTAGATCTCTCCAACGTTACCTTAACAGCCATCAGACTAATAGTGTGGCAATGCATCAAGAACTGGATCAGAGTATCAGAACGTCTACCAAGATTCCAAGGCTGCTGTATGGAGATGACTACTTTGATTGGGCCTGGCGTTTTGAGCAATATTGCAAAGCCAAGGAACCCGATATGTGGAGGTGTATTCGTAATGATCCACGCACTATCATGTGCGCAACTATAGATGATCCAGACACTCAGATTCCAAAACTACAAGGTTTTGTGGTCCAACCAAGATCGAAAAATCAAGGACGAAGATGTTATGGCGATGGCAAATCTTACTATGGCTCTCGGTCCAAACATCTCGATCGTTGTCAGAAACTACACAAATGCGAAAGAAATCTCGGATGTGCTAAAAAATCTTTACAAAGGAAACACTCACATGAAGGCTAGCAAGGTAAACATGTTGAACCAGCAGTTCAGTTCGTTTAATCACATATACGGGGTGTTTATGGAGAACGAAATCAGGAGATTCACCAAACTCATCTCATAGATGATCAGTGCTGGAATTCCGATCAATAAAAGTGGGATGAATCGCCAACTGTTGAATTCACTTCCAAAGTCATGGGATGCCAATATTTTGATGATCAAATGTACTACAAATTTTAATATAGTTGCTCTCACTGAACTGATCACCACCATCAAATCATGTGAAATCGACAACAGCAAAGAGAGTTAAACCACAAGAACTCCATGATGGCTGTAGGGGTGAGCGGCTCTAACACTACATTGATTTCTCAAAGTCACCCTAACCTTATCTTCAGCCCCGACACGAACAATAATCCAAATGTTGTTTTTAGTCCGTTGACTCAAGCACAACTTCAAGCTCAGAAGAAAAACTACACTTATGGCATGTCTCTTCCAAACAACTCGGTTACTCCAACTACTATTACTGCTCAACAATTACCACAACACGCAAATGTGGTCTACAGTCTTGTAATCCCTCAGCGTCTCAAAATTTTCAATCTATAACCTTCGCTGAAAATCTTGCATTCCTAACCAAGTAGAATGAAAAGAAGTTGGCTTTAGCAGCATTCATGCTCAATAGTTTGAACGCTTTTCTTGCAGGTGATCTCTTGCCTCCTTCTGTGTTGAAGAAGATATTGAAGAACTGGATGCTTCATGGAATCTGGCTATGGCTGCGTTTCGATTCATGGAGGATCTCCATTGCTTGATAGCACAGACTAAGGAGCCTAAATCTCTATCTGAAATGGTAAACTCTCTTTTGTGCTTTGAAACAATAGAAGTAAAATGGCACAAATGAGAGCACATAATTTCAATCTCAACAGTGATAATAACAGTGCCATGTCGAAGTGCATCGCACTTCGAGAGAACAATAAATTCTTTATTAAAAGATTGATGCAATGGAGAAGGACATATCTCAACTCCACCTTGACGTAAACCAACAAAAATTTGGGTCCATGATTATAAAACAAAACTACATTCAAAAACTTTGGAATGCGACTTAGTAAGAGTTGAACTAGGACTCCTTACTAGAAAGTTTCAACAAAATGAGTTGAATATTAAAAAATATGATACTTCCAGTGACATTGTTCATAATCTTTGCAATGTATAAAGCACGTACACAGAAAACAAGGGAAAAGGGTTGGGTTATTCATAATTACTCCGCCACATACTCATAAATATTCAAGAATGCCACTCACTGAAAAAGAATTGGAAAATTATGATAAAATGATGTATGGAACCTTTCAAGCCTAAGAATACCTAACCATCTAATTTTCAAAAGCCTATAAATTTTGTATAAAATATAAACCAAGAGTGATTGAATGAATCAATTGCAAATTTAAAAAGGGAAAAGGAGTCAACAAAAACTCCATCCGAAGAACCATAGGAAAAGACTTCTACCTCTGATTCTGTAAAAAATGTTAACTATTTTAGTGTATGTGAAGAGTCAGTGATAGATAACGAGCGGTCAAAAGTGGATGATGAAACTCATCCAGTTGTTGTTGATGACTCAGATGTTTCTTTATGTGATAAACATGATGACTATGTTTGGAATTTTGTTAGGTCTATGGTTTTTGAGACTCACAGTTTTTCTGGTGTTGTTGAAACTTAAACTTTGAATGATGTGGCTTTTGATTCAGACAATGATTTAACTAGTTACCCAGAGGAGTCTGAGGCATCAGTTTCGAGTGTTTCAGAAAATTGTTCCAGTTCTCCAGAAACCTCAACGAATACCTCAGATATTTTCGAAACTTATGAAACTGAAAATATTGTTGTGTCGGAATGTGTGAATGAAATTGCTTGTGAATAGGAGACGTCCGATATTTCTAGGAATTAAACTAAAGATTCTAACACATCGGATAATGAGCAAGATGGTTGTGACAGTCAAAATATTGACGAAACTTGCTCATCATTTGGTAACCAAGAATCCATTGATTCTGAAAGCTCAGTGTCAAATGAAACTGCTTCCAAAGAAACTGATACATTTGTCTAAGAAAACTCAGTTTCTGAAGAAAAGGTTTCAAATGAAACAAAGCCCACAGAATCCACTCCGGCAAAGAAAAGAAGATTTCAAAGAACTAGAAAGCATCACAAAATGAAAATTCAAGAGGAAGCCTCCTCAAGTGCTGTAAACCAGAAGAAAGGCCCAACTCACAAACCAATTGAACCAAAGTTGAAGGGTAAAACTATCGATACTCACTTTTGTGCTGATGATTGTGAGCAGGTTTCATCCAAGAATAAATATGCACACAAAAAATCAGCACCTAGTGGAAAGAAGAGACCCAATCAGCTCCCAGAATAACACAAGCGAAATTAAGAGTCTTTTTCTCGAAAAGACAAGCTTGCTTCAATTGTGGAATTCCGGGGCACATAGTTAGAAACTGTGTTCATCATCCCCTCGTGTCTTATCCATTCAGAAATTCCATCCATCAGACGGCTTCGCACCATCGACATCATGACCATCAAAAGCCCTCTGATGGAGACTAGAATCTAGCAAAGAAAAACAATCAAAACCATTAAAACGCAAATTGTTTCATAAATCAATCCAAGAAATTAAACGCAACATCATCTAAAGTCTTTTCAAACAACAAAGAATTAAAGATTTGGAAACCTAAAAATATTGCTAGATCTCAGTCAAAGTGTTCTCAATCGCCAAATTCTACAGCCACATCTTATCAAACCTCAAAATCTACTAACCACGATGTGACCTTCCGTGAGGCTTTGCGAATGAAAAGTGATTATCAACCCAAATCGAAAATGTCTGGGTTCTTGTTTCCCAATAATCCCGTTATATGTGCAGGATCGCCAGTGGAGGGTTGTCGTTAGACTTTGGTTTATTGATAGTGTTTGTTCCAGACCATTGACAGGCGACATTTCCGAGTTGAACGATATCAAAATTTTTAACAGTGGATTGGTCACCTTTGCAGGTGGTGAAACGGGAAGAATTACTATGAAAGGCATAGTCAGAAATGGGGTCCTCAGCTTCTCTGATGTCAATTATGTTCGTGAACTCAAACCCAGTCTTCTCAGCATCTCACAGATGTGTGACAACAGGTTAGAGGTCCTGTTTACAAATGATGGATGTATGGTTTTCAAGCCCGGGATTGTCATACCCGAAGATTGGTACTTGAAGCTAAATGTCGGGGATTCGCCTACGTGATCGACATGAACAAAGCCTCCACTGATCAAGTTACTTACTAAATTTCTGAAATTGCTGAACATGATGCAATGTTATGCAGATTGAAAAGTGCGAATCATGTGCTCGTGGGAAGCAGCATCGTAAGCCTCTAAGTCCAAGCTCGTGCACACAACATGTAAAGTTCTGGAATTGCTTCACATGGATCTCTTTGGTCTTGTCAATTTGCTGAGTATTGGAGGAAAGGCTTATTGCTTAGTTATCACCGATGAATTTTCTTGTTTCACTTGGGTGGTTTTCTTAGAACAAAAGAGCAAAACTGCTGGTCTAATAAAAAAATTAATCACTCTCATGGAAAACCAAGCGAATGAGCGTGTGAGGATTATACGTTGTGATAATGGGACGGAGTTAAAAAACGCCGAGCTGAACAATTTTTGTGCTTCAAAAGGAATTGATCGTAAATACAACGCTTCTCGAACTCCTCAACAAAACGGAGTTGCTGAAAGGTGCAATCGGACTCTCATCAAAGTGGCTCGTTCAATGCTAATAGATTCCGGCCTTCCACTAATATTTTTGGTAGAAGTAGTGACCACCGCCTGCTATGTTCAAAATCATGCACAAATCAACAAACATCACATGAAGACGCCGTATGAAATACTAGAAGGACAGAAAACCTATGTACAACACATTCGTATGTTTGGTTGTCCTTGTGTCCTCCTTACCATGGTTGCCAAGAGGAGATCCATGCTATTTCATCGGCTATGCAAAGAATACCACATATCGAGTATACAATAAAATCAAGAAGCAGATCATGGAGACGTACTCTATGGACTGGCTCAAAGAAAATCCCAAAGACGCACGGCTTGGACCTGATTGGTTATACGATTATTCTTCCCTGTTTAAGTCATTTAATATTTTATCTGATGTAAATGTTGCTGCAGATGTCTCAAGTACTGTGATACCTATTCCCATTATAGCTGAAGATGATGTTGTCCCTATTCAAGACTCTTTCAAGAAGCTTACTGTGGATCCACCAGGATTTCATGAAGCTACTACAAAAATGCATCTTTCTTCACCAATTCAAGAGCCGGTTCTTGAACCTACTGTGACTGTTACTCCTGAGGTTGCAGTTCCCAACAATGATCCCTTTACACAGTAAACTACCGCTGGTCCTTCAAATACTAATGTTCAGGGAGCTTCATTGTTCCTAGAGCTGATTCCGTCATATTACACAGTGGATCCTCCGGTGATCAACACTACGACTGCATCAAATGAGAGGGAGCAATTTGGAATAGTGTCTGGAAGTTTTTCTAACTTGGAAACAAACTTACAGGAACCTATGGTGGCAATTCCTCATCGTGTTCAGAGAAGCCATCCGATTACAAACATTATTGGTCCTCTAACTGCTGGTTTTCAAACACACAGTAGATCAGGAACCAATAACACATGTTTATATTGATGTTTTATCTCACAGATTGAGCCTAAGAGCATTGATGTTGCTTTGTAGGAATCTGGATGGGTTGATGCATAGCATGAAGAGGTCAATCAATTAGAGAAGCTGGGAGATAGAAATTAGTGAAGCTGTCGGAAAGAAAACACGCTCTTAGTACTCACTAGGTATATATAAACAAACAAGACGATACAAGAGTGATTGTGCGAAACAAAGCGTGGCTGGTGGTTCGAGGATTTAAACAAATCGAAGGTCTTAATTTTGATGATGTGTACGCACTAGTAGCTCGTCTAGAAGCCATACGCATCTTCTTGGCATATGCATCCCATATGGGTTTCACCGTTTATTAAATAGATGTCAAGACGGCGTTTCTATATGGAAGACCAAAGAGAAGATCTATATCACTCAACCCCCTGGGTTTGTGGACACGAAGAGGCAAGGATATGCATACAAGTTAGATAAAGCTTTGTATGAGTTTCACTAAGCACCTCGTGCATGGTATGCAACCTTAACGGAGCATCCGCTTGCACACGGATATACCCGGGGGACGATAGATCATATGCTATTAATTAAACGCGTTGGTAAGGACCTTATCCTTGTTCAGATCTATATTGATGACATCATTTTTGGGTCAACCAACGAAGAGCTATGCAAAGAGTTCGAGGAGGTGATGAAGAAGAAGTTCGAAATGAGCTCATTGGGAGAAATAACTATTTTCTAGGCTTGCAAGTTCATCAGAGTAGTCAAGGAATCTTGATTCATCAAGGAAATTGTTGGAATTGAACCCTACAAAAGAACATATGATAGAAAGCCAAAATATACTACAACCTCTGATCCTAATAATAATATAACATCTTCCTAAGTCAAGCTTTGCTGAAGACTAAATGTCAAAGGTCTTCCATAGCAAAACTCTATTGAAGTCTAAAGCTAAAGGTCTACCAAGGCAAAGCTCTATGAAGATTAAAGATAAAGATCTATCAAGGCAAAGCTCTGCTGAAGACTAAAGCTAAAGGTCTGCCAAGCCAATTGAGGATGTCTCATCACTGTTTTACTATCAGTCTTTGTAATGTTTAGTTACAGCAGTGGTTAGCTTAGCAGATGTTGTTAGTTTGTTAATTTTGCTAAGTGTCGCCTTCATGTAACATCTGTTGGTGCACAATGACTATTGCATATGTCTAGGATATGTCGGTTGTGTAAATAGGACATATATTTGTCAAAAGATATGTTTATTAAGCTTGTTAGATGGCTCGTACGAGTGACCCTCTGTTACTCGTATGAGTGACACTTTGTCACTCGTAAGAAGCACCACTCGTACGAGTTAGCAACCCCTCTCCTTGTGCGAGCCATGTTGGCCTATATATAGTGGAGCTTGGGTGTTGTGTCTAGAGCTGTTGGTGGGTGACTGAGGTGAAGCCCTCTCCATTTATTTACATGTCTATAACTTTCCACGTTTATGAATAGAAGAGGTAACGACGTTTAAGCAGCATCCTTGATTGTTCGTTTGTCAAACTCTATAGCAATGAATTCCGCCTCTGTTAGTTGAGTCAAGTCGGTCCGGTGCTCACGGAGGAGAGCCGATCCCTCTCACAAGTGGTATCAGAGCCTTGAGGCCTTATTTTAGGACAAACAACAAGTTTCAGCAGTTGAAAATCAAGATTCAACTATTGAAGATTTATAAATCTAATCTTTCTTTATAAATTCTTCAGATCGAGAGAATTTCATAGATGAATTGGACTAGGATTTTAGTATAACACGTTAAAATAAACATTAACAAATCCATGAAACTTACAAATCTAAAATCAAACAAAATCATGACGAAAATTGTAGAAAACATCCGTTTGTTGACCTGAGCTACTCGTACGAGCAGAAGGCAACTCGTACGAATAGTCATCCGTACGAATAGCCACTCGTACAACCTTTCACTCGCAAGAAAAGCAATTTTTCTTAAAAATTTTAATTTCTAAAACAATCATTCATACGAGTAGTGCTTCGCACGAAGAGTCACTCGCATGAGTAACTTTCTCTCGCACGAAGCCTTGCTCCCATGAGGCACCCGACTCGCACGAGTATTAGTTCACTTGCACCAAGGAAATTATAAGGAGTTTTTTAACTATAGTGTTCTTGTCAAATTATATCTAATCAGCGTTGTCAAAAGTGTGTGTTTCTAAAAACTTGCAGATATAATGGAAGGATAATTTTTTAATGCATTTATTGCTTCAGCTATTACTACTACCGCAACACAAAATATGAATCTCGAGAAGGAAATGGGAACAATGACGAAGCCTCCAAAGCTTATGAATCTAGAAGATTACGATTGCTGGAGCGAAAGGTTCATGAATTGGATTCAAGCTAACCACTTCACTTGCTGGTTTGCTATTGAGTCTAGATATCGGTCTCCTATTGGAAAAAATGGTCTTGAGAAACGCATGCACAACTCTTAGAGCTCGAAAGAGAAAAATTCATTAATGAAAAAAAGATGATGAATATTTTGCAGCAAGCGATAAAAGAAGATATCTTGGCAGTATTACAACATGATGACAATGTTCAGTGTTTATGAATTGCCTTACGTTTAAAATTCCAAGAAAGTTCGCAACTGTGAAAGGGAAAGATAGCGCTACTAAGTAAAGAATTCGATATTTTTACTCTTATCAAGGGAGAGACAGTGAAACAGTTGATTGAAAAGTACTGTCACCTGGTGGTACAGATGAAGCGTATGGGAATTGTAAAAACAAACGAAGAATTGGTCGATAAACTTGCAGATTCTCTAATGAAGGAGAATGGTCCACTTATTTGACTATTCTTAAGAATGGCACTGAGTATGGTAATTTCTCATTAGCTAGATTCATCGAAAGATTAGAAGGGCATGAGTTGGAGATGCAGAAGATAGAAAAAAGCAAAGGCACACAGATTCAACAGGATGTGAATCTACACTACAAGGTTAGTCCTACCGTAAACATACAGAGTCTCAAAATTCAAACTGCCTTAAGTGCCATCAATACACCAAGTCCATCGTCAAGCCAAACTAGTGGATTTAAATCTTTTGCTTCCTTCAATCCAAATACGCCTCAAGGACCACAATTATCCCCAAGCTCAAGCAATCCACAGAGCAGCCAACACAATCGATCTAATCCCTGTCAACGAATCTTACAATGCAATATCGCAGTAAACCTCTATAATGCTCAAGATTTTGACGAAAATACTACAAAGCATGTGTGTGTATATATAGCGCAAAGAGATGGGTTCAAGGTTTGGGTTGATCGCGGCCACAAGGGACTTGGGTTTAAGGTTTGGGTTCATTCGTGGCCGAGGGGTTTGGGTTTAAAACTTGGTTCACTCCTAGAGTCACAAGGAATCGAGGTTTGTTCGTGTCGCGGTTCGGTTCGATTCGTGTACATATTTACCATAAATATTTTATAACTAAAACAATCATGTAATCGAACATCACATATTCACCAACTCATAAACGTTTAATACACATAGCACATACTTCATTTGACAAGTTCACTAAATTATCGTAACTATTTCGAGCGTGCAAATTCAAGTCTCCGAATTAATAACCGTGAAGTAGTGCGTTTAAGTTATCCGAAAAAACAGGATGTCACATTATCCCCATGTTGAAAGAATTTTCATCCCGAAAATTGAGTAAACACGGTTTAGAATGCAGCGTACATGTTTAGAGTGCCATGCACAAAGAGTTAGTTCGTTAACGATGGTACGCGAAGTTACAAGAAGTTCCCAAGTGCCATGCACAAGGATTTAGATAACAATGGTACGCGAAAGTATGAGAAATTTCCAGGTTGTCACATTATCCCCATGTTGAAAGAATTTTCGTCCCGAAAATTTAGTTACTGGTATCGTTAGTTTGCTGCTCAGTTGCGAAGAGGTGTGGGTATTTGCTTTTCATTTGGTCCTCTCTTTCCCACGTGAACTCCGGTCCACGCTTAGAGTCCCAACGAACCTTAACGATCGGAATCTTGCTGTGCCTTCGAGTCTTGATCTCACGATCCATGATCTCGATAGGCTGTTCCACAAAGTGCAGTTGTTCATCCACTTGAATCTCATCCAATGGAATGACTAGAGTTTCATCTGATAGACACTTCTTCAGATTTGACACGTGAAACACGTTGTGAACTCCACTGAGTTCGGCAGGAAGGTCTAATTGATAAGCTATGGGTCCAATACGTTTCAAGATCACAAACGGACCTACGTACCGTGGGTTTAGTTTTCCTCGTTTTCCAAAGCGGATTACACCCTTCCAGGGTGACACCTTTAGTAGGACGCGGTCTCCTACTTGAAATTCGAGCGGTTTGCGTCGTTGATCAGCGTAGCTTTTCTGTCGATCTCGTCCCGCCGCCATGCGGTTTCTGATTTGTACAATCTTTTCAGTAACCTCAAGTATCAACTCAGGGCCTGTAAGTTGGCTGTCACCGACTTCTGCCCAACAGACCGGTGATCTACATTTACGACCGTATAATGCCTCAAACGGTGCTGCCGATATACTTGTATGGTAACTGTTGTTATACGAGAATTCCACTAAAGGCAGGTGGATTTCCCAACTATTTCCAAAGTCTACTACGCATGCCCTAAGCATGTCTTCCAAGGTCTGTATGGTCCTTTCTCTTTGACCATCAGTCTGAGGGTGATAGGCTGTGCTCATATCTAAGCGTGTTCCCAACGCTTTCTGAAGTGACTGCCAAAAGTTGGACGTGAAGCGAGCATCTCTGTCTGAGATGATGGACGTTGGCACTCCGTGCCGAGAAACTACTTCCTTAATGTAGATGCGAGTCAACTTCTCCATCTTATCTGTTTCTTTAATAGCTAGGAAGTGTGCGGACTTAGTTAAACGATCCACAATCACCCAGATGGTATCACAACCACCCAATGTTTGCGGGAGTTTAGTGATGAAATCCATCGAGATCTGATCCCATTTCCACACTGGGATCTCAGGTTGTTGGAGTAGCCCCGATGGCTTTTGATACTCTACCTTGACTTTTGCACAAGTCAAAACACTTACTCACGTAGGTGGCTATATCAGCTTTCATGTTGGGCCACCAATACGCAGCTTTAAGGTCTTGATACATCTTATCCGAACCAGGATGGACAGAGTATCGGGATTTGTGAGCTTCGTCCATGACTAGCTCTCTGAGGTTTTCGTAGAGAGGTACCCATATGCGATTCATGAAATACCGGGCTCCATTGGGTTTTACTTCCCAATCGCGTTCCATTTTTACCACCGATTCGGCCTTGATGTTTTCTTCCTTAACTGCTTCTAACTGCACGTCGCGTATCTGTTCGGGTAACCCCGAATGAATAGGGAGCTGTAGTGCTCGTACTCGACGAGGTTTCAAGTGTTCCTTCCTACTGAGGGCATCAGCTACCACGTTAGCTTTACCCGGGTGATACCGAAAGGCACACTCATAATCGTTCAAGAGTTCGACCCAGCGACGCTGTCGCATGTTCAACTCCTTCTGATCAAAGATGTGTTGGAGGCTCTTGTGGTCTGTAAAGATTGTGCACTTCGTTCCATATAGGTAGTGTCTCCAAATCTTAAGTGCAAACACTACTGCTCCCAATTCCATGTCATGTGTTGTGTAGTTTTTCTCGTGAACCTTCAGTTGTCGGGACGCATACGCGATGACCTTGTCACGCTGCATGAGTACGCATCCCAATCCCTGAATGGAAGCATCACAATATACTACAAAATCATCTGTCCCTTCCGGCAAGGACAGAATGGGTGCACTGCAAAGTTTCTGCTTTAGCAATTGAAATGCTGCTTCCTGTTTGTCACCCCACGCATACTTGATGCCTTTCTGGGTGAGGGTAGTAAGCGGTTGTGCGATCTTTGAAAATCCCTCGATGAAACGACTGTAGTAACCAGCCAAACCCAAAAATTGGCGGATCTCCGTCGGTGTCCTGGGTGCTTCCCAGTTTTTGATAGCTTCAATCTTGGCAGGGTCGACGTGGATACCCTTTTCATTTACGATATGCCCGAGGAACTGAACTTCCCGAATCCAGAAATCACACTTCGAAAGCTTGGCATATAGTTTCTCCTGTTGAAGTAATCCGAGCAGTAATCGTAGATGTTCAGCATGTTCTTCTTCACTTTTAGAGTAGATGAGTATGTCATCGATGAATACAATGACAAACTTGTCGAGGTATGGTTTACACACACGGTTCATGAGGTCGATGAACACCGCGGGTGCGTTGGTGAGACCGAAGGGCATGACCAAGAACTCATAATGGCCATACCGAGTACGAAATGCCGTCTTAGCGATATCCTCCTCCCTGACGCGTAGCTGATGGTAACCGGACCGTAGATCAATCTTGGAATAGTAGCTTGACCCTTGGAGTTGGTCGAAGAGATCGTCGATGCGAGGTAACGGGTATCGGTTCTTACAGTAACCTTGTTGAGTTCCCTGTAGTCGATGCACATGCGGAAGGTCCCGTCCTTCTTCTTGACAAAAAGGACTGGAGCTCCCATGGCGAAGCGCTTGGTCTGATAAATCCCTTTTCTAACAGCTCCTGAAGTTGGGTAGACAGCTCCTGCAGCTCGGCTGGAGCTAGGCGGTATGGAGCCTTGGCGATAGGAGTTGCATGGTTCGCCAATTCGATTTCAAACTCCAATTGTCGATGGGGTGGAAGACCAGGTAATTCCTCTGGGAATACATCGGAAAAATCACGGACGACAGGGATGTCTTCTATACGTTTCTCGTTCTTAGGCTGTTCGGTAACCAGTGCGAGTAAAGCGAAGGAGTTCTTTCTCCGAAGATACTTCTGCGCTTGCATGTAAGAGATGATGTTTGTGATGGCGCCTGCCTTCTCGCCTTGCACCGTCAAGATTTCGTAGTTAGAGAGCAGAATACGGATAGATTTTTCGAAGCAGATAACTTCAGCTCGGACGTCGGATAGCCAGTCCATTCCGACTACCACGTCAAAACTACCCAGGGTAGTTGTCATCAGATCAATGGTAAAGGTGTGACCCGCGAGTTTGAGTTGACAGCCGGATACTATATGGGTCACATCTACGGATTTACCATCTGCTAGTTCTATGACATAAGGGGTCTCTAAGGGTTTAGGCGTGAGATTTAGGTTCTTCCTAAAAGACTCAGATATAAAGCTCCTATCCGCACCCGTATCAAAAAGCACAGTAGCAAAATGTTCATTAAGGGGAAACTTACCGGTGACCACGTTCGAGTCGTTGCTGGCCTCTCCACGGCCCAATGTAAATGCGCGACCTTTGGCACCTCCTGTGCCACCATTTCCATTATTGTTGTTATTATTGTTGTTGTGGTTATTGTGGTTATTGTGGTTGTGGTTGTTCCCACCATTGTTGTTGTTGTTATGCAGCTGTGGGCAGTCTCTTTTGAAGTAGGCAGTGCTACCACACTGATAGCATCCCTGGTTAACACCCTGCTGTGGGCCTTGGGGTTGATTTTGGTTCTGTCGGGACTATATTTTCCCCACGACAATACTTTGCCGCATGTCCCACCTTGCCACATCGTTGCCAGCGATTCCCGGCACAAGGGCCGTGATGATGATGATTACAGCGATTGCACTGCGGCTTTCGACCTACATAGCCGCTTGCGTTCTGGTTGTTGTTTTTGGCGGGCTGATTTTGGTGACCCCGGTGGCTGTTGTAATTATTGAACCGTTTCTGGTTCCCCTGTTGTGGCTGGGATGACGAAGATTGTCGAACGGACGAGTCTTCAAACTTTCTTTTATTATCAGGGGCAACTTCAGTTGTACCCCTAGTTGGCAACTTTCTTTGTTCCACCGCCTTATCGGTGAGTTTGTGCGCCAACCTGATTGCTTGATGCTCCGTTGCAGGGTTACTAGCCATTACCATACCCTGAATCTCCGGAACCAGACCCCCAAGGTAAAACTCGAGTCGTTTCTCCACAGTGTTAGCCAGATCGGGACATAGAAATACCAAGTCGTGATGTTTTGCTGTGTATGCTTCGATTTCAGATCCCACCATCTTGTGGTTCCATAAGGCTTGCTCCAACTGTTGCACTCTGTCTCGTGGACAGTACTCCTCTTTGATTAGGGCCTTAAACTCGACCCAGGCCATTGCATTTGCAGCAATAAGTCCACGCGTTTGGACTTGTGCATTCCACCAAGTTAGTGTCCCATCTTCCAGTGTTGAGGCTGCATACTTGACCTTGTTGGCCTCCAGACAGTTGCACATTTCAAATACCGATTCAGATTTTTCGATCCAGCGGACAAGTCCTATGGGTCCTTCTGCCCCCGAGAATTTGCTTGGTTTCGCGTCGAGGACATCTTGTAGGGGTTAAAACCCCTCCTGCTGACAGAGGACAGGTAGTCAGCGAGGAATTCTACTAGCCCAACTATTAGATTTTCTCCTGAAAATTTAATAATGGTTACCTGCCGGTTGGTTCTGAACACCCGCTAGAGCTGCGTTCACGTGCTCTTGAATCATTGCAGCTAGTTCTTCGGGCGTCATGTTAAGGTTTCCGCGTCGTCTAGTTGCCATTTAGATCTTCGAAAGACAACATAAACACACCCCGATAAGTCTATATATCCAATATAGTTATCCTACTTCGTACTTAAATAATTCTCAAGTTATGTCAGCTCAAATATATTAAATAGTCAAAAGAAGTACTTGATTAAATAAAGTTTCAACGTCTTACAAAGTGCCAACCAAACGTATCAGTTTACTATAAAGTCTCAAGTTTGAACATAAGTGGGAAAATAAATAGACTGAAGGAAAGTAAATAAAATAAGCGAGACGTGTTAGTCGTCTACGTCTCCATCCCCCAAATCACTATCGTTGCCGTCATCCTGCGCGGCATTCCCGGCTTCTGCAGCTGGGTCCTCCTCCGGATCCTTCTCTGGATCCTCCTCTGGATCCTCTTCAGGATCCTCCTCTGGATCCTCTTCCGGATCCTCCTCTACCGACACTGGAGGGGCCGGTGCTGGTGCAGGTGCTTGATTTTGCTCTAGCTCCTGAATTCTCCAACTAGATTCCAGGACTCTGTCTTCGAGCCAGTCGGCTCTTATCTGCTCAGCACGCAGATCTCTGGCTAAGGTGTTACGAGCTATCTTACTCGTATGTTGCTCTTACTCGAGCGAGTCGGTTTTACCTGTCAATTGTCGTATCATCCATCCCTGTGCTAGGATGGTTTCCTGCATTCTTTCTAATTGTTCTTGTTGTTTCTGTATCATATTTCTAAGTAGGTCATTCCCTACTTCTACCGAGTTAACCGGTTCAACCGGCACAACGATGGTTGGGCGTGATGACGACTCCTCCCCCAGAGCGAGCCTTTTTCTCGCAGCTGAACGTGTCTCCACGCCATAAGATGGTAAGGGTTCCACCATAGGTGCCTTTCCTGGCGCCCTTGGGTGCGAAAGTTTGTCGGATGATAATGATGATGATGACATTGCCTGTTAGGTCGTGTAGTTAGTTACGAGTTGTTTTCATTTCTTATTATGAAGTCATAATCTACATACACAGTTGTGGTACATCACATAATAAGATATAATCAGTTCGGTGCCAAACTACGTCTAGTGTTGTGTAATCAGCTATAGTTTAGGTCTACTTTTACTGCAACCCTGGTTCTCTATAGCTAGTGGCTCTGATACCAATCTGTCACACCCTCAATTTCCACTTGCGGAGTTTTACCGCGAGGCGTGTGAACAAACCAGAATCTGAAACACTAGTACGTCGAACGACTCTATATGATTTGATAATACGTTTTCCAAAAATCATTTGTTTAACCATTCGTCGTAGATTTTATATTGTCTTAGTTAGTTACCAATGTTTAGCGGAAGCATTAGTTTTTAAAGTTGAGCGGAAGCATAAAGTAAAGTAACGGAGCGGGCGCCAACATAAACGCCAAAACCAAAGAAAAACCCAAAACAATGTTTGTAAATGAGACTCGATAAAAGATGTCTTGATCAATGCAAGTGAGTGCACCTAGAGCTCCTAGCGTCCTGAGAAACATGCAAAAAAACAAGTGTCAACATTAAAGATGAGTGAGTTCACATGTTTTCATAAATTCGTTTGTTCGGATATGAGTTTGTTTCCCACGTTATCCCTAACCCGGGATAACGATTTTGTTCCATTATTCCCAACCCGGAATAATACTGATAGTTCCATTATTCCTTACCCGGAATAATACCGATAGTTCCATTATTCCTAACCCGGAATAATAACGTTGTTGGTTCCATTATCCCTAACCTGGGATAATATTGCTGATGGTTCCATTATTCCTAACCCGGATTAATATTGTTGTTTGTTCCATTATTCCTAACCCGGAATAATATTGTTGATTCGTAATTAAGTTCAATGTTAACATATATAGGTAGCTAGCCTAAAGTTATGTCACGTAAGTGTTCGCGATCGAAGCTGACTGTTGTGCCTCCGTGTTGCCAGGCCTATCACTAACCATGGCGAAGTTAGGCCAAATTATTCACCCGTTGACCATACCCGGTCGGCTAGCGCGACTAGCTCGGATGGGGCTTGTCGGGCCCAGTAGTACTACTTATAATTTCCCCGCTATTTAAACCCAATACTAACGATCCGAGAGATTGTCGAGGACTTATGTGATATAGCTGCTTAGTGACCATAACGTTACATTAACATTAACTTAGTTACCGAATAGTTATGTGACGTTGATTTCGTATAACGTAAAGAGATTGAGTTGAAGAGTGTATACATGTTTCTCCCCCTGTTGTTTAAAACCGGATAAATTAGGGGCCGTGAACTCATCTTTAGTTGCTCGGTTAGTGTAACACAGAAGTTGCAAATGATGGGACCGCTAATTGCGTCCTAATAAACCAATTGATTTCAAGTCAGTGTGTGAACACACCAATACAAATTCTACACATAATTTACGCACAAAGTGATACACACAATCAAAATTCCTAACACTAAAACATGCATGCAAGTATCCTCATGTGAACATAGTAATCAAAACAATTTATCATGAACATAATCCAATCCATGCAACACTTTGGTGCACACATTCACAAGTTATCAAGTTTCAGCTTACATACTCATAATTCAGCTGTTTTCTAGGATTTTTATATAATAGTTCCAACGTTCCAAAAATTCCAATTATTTTACAGTAGGTGAAAACTATACTGTAGAAATTTATATAAATTTTTCAAGTCCTAATACTTTACCAATTATCCATAAATATTAATATACTAGGCTGTAGTCAGATTCGTCACTTTCTGACTGCAGTCCACGGAAGAATTTATTTAAAAATCATTGTTCGTCCAATTAACAAAATTCCAGTGGGAGTTGCCCGGAAATTTCCATACCTAGTTTCTGTACAAATTTCATGATTCGACTCCCTACAGATTATTAAATCCAACTCGATAAACAACTAACAAAATTTCAGGATTTTCACAGCTTTAGTTACTGAATTTAATTGGCCACTTAAAAATATCAAACGACTTCAGAAAAATATGAATCCAGTGCCATTAGATTCATTATTTAAAACTCTATGTTTTAGACTTTAGAAAATCCGTTTTTCGACAACTAATGACCGAGTTACAGCCAGTTGAAGTCGGCTGTAACCATCATTCAGCAGCCTGATTCAGCACTTTATCACAAACTAACTCGCTTAAACCGTTTATATATTGAACATATGCGATCAAGAACAGATTTTTCCAATCATATATCATTATATATATCATATCCATGCAACACCTAATCATAATCTCTAATTTTTATCGATCAAAACGCAGCCTATGTTACATGATTTCCGAAAACATCAAACTTTCAAACTAGCATAATCAATCCGAATACAACACAATCACTACATTCAAACACATATATCCGAATATGATCTTGTAACAATGATAAATCCTAACCTTTAATGACAAGGTAAATGAACCGTGAGTGAGATGAGGAACCGATGATCAAAGATAATTGCGACCGAGGATGAAGATGGCGAGGGGCTGCCGCGCGACCGAGAGATGATGTAGGAGGCTACACGCGATCGATGGAACTAGTGAAGGGCTGCCGACGGCTGTTTAGATATTAGGGTTTGTGTTTTGTTTTTGATTTGTGAAGAAGGATCATGCATGTGTGTGTATATATAGCGCAAAGAGATGGGTTCAAGGTTTGGGTTGATCGCGGCCACAAGGGACTTGGGTTTAAGGTTTGGGTTCATTCGCGTCCGAGGGGTTTGGGTTTAAGATTTGCGTTTAAAACTTGGTTCACTCCTAGAGTCACAAGGAATCGAGGTTGGTTCGTGTCGCGGTTCGGTTCGGTTCGTGTACATATTTACCATAAATATTTTATAACTAAAACAATCACGTAATCGAACATCACATATTCACCAACTCATAAACGTTTAATACACATAGCACATACTTCATTTGACAAGTTCACTAAATTATCGTAACTATTTTGAGCGTGCAAATTCAAGTCTCCGAATTAATAACCGTGAAGTAGTGCGTTTAAGTTATCCAAAAAACCGGGATGTCACACGCACACCAAGTGTTTGGTGAAATGCCAAGAATAGAGGTTTTCGAATGATTTCAATGATCAAATGTGATTATGATGCTAAATGATTTATGTTAAAAACGTGATGACTTATTAATATGTTATGTCAAGAAAAGGATGAATTGAAAACATACGATTTAAAGGATGTTAATTGGGAAATTTTAGGAGTAAATGAAGAAGGTGCAAGCCATTCCGGATCACAAACAAAACAGGAAAAAGGTAAGTTCTTATACTTACAAGTAATGGTATTTATAATGTTTCATTATGTTTAAATTAAGTAAGAATTATAAATTCAAATGTCATAAACAGATAAGTATGTAGAAGTATGGTAGTGAATGTGATCCGTTCCAAACAGTTCAATGAATGGAAGATTTCATAAAGAATGTATATCATGATTGTTGAAAGTTCGTAGCATGAAGTTAAAAGTTAGATAATAATGATTTCTATGGTTGTGGTGTAGGTAAAGTCGATCTTTAATCGGCATGCGACGCTCAGAACGAACACACTCCAAGTAACTCTCAACACGCTTCCATATTTAAAGTTTATCAAACGGGTCAAAACACTTTGGTTGTTATGTCATAAAAGTGCTGCATATCAAAGAAACTTGAACTTAACCTTGGCTGAGCTGCAGACAATAAAAGAATTCATTTTTGAAAAAAATTTATCATAAATGATCTAACTGAAAGATTAGAAAAATCTCAAAATGAAAATAACAAACTACAAAACTGTGACATCCCGGCTTTTCAGGTATCTTAAACGCGCTACTTTATTGTTATTCATTCCTACGCTGATTTAGTTCGGAGAATTAAATTACGCGCTCGCAATAACTACGCTAACTTTAGTATTTAGGGAATACACAATGTTTGGAAATTCTAACGGGTTGTATCTGAATTACGTGCTACGTGTTATTAGACGTTTGTGAATAATTGTCGAGTCGTATGATGTGTAGTTATATATCAAGATCGGTTAGTAAATTCTATTTTTAAGGCGAACCGAACCAAGCCTGTGAAAAGTTTCGACTTCGCAACCAAGCAAACCCAACCCGCCACCGACACCCCCTTGCGAACCCAACCTAACCCGCCACCCCTCCCTTGCGGCCCAAGGACAAGCCCAAACCGCCCCCCCTTATGTATACGTATGTATGAATGTGGTATTAAAAAAAATAGCAAACCCTAAAACCTACTCCCCTAGTGGTGTGCGACGGCAGCAGCCCCCCCCCCATCTCGGTCGCGCAAGCAGCCCACATCCCTCGGATCGATTCCAAGCTTGTCCCGGTTTGCTAATTGTCATTGTTTCAAGGTTAGGGTTTAATTGTATTACGATTCACACTAGGTTTTGTGTAGTCTTGATCATGATTATGTGCTTGTATGATATTATTATGAAAAAGTGTTGTGGTGTATGATTACTTCGGATGAATATGCGAATCCTTGCGGTTGTGATGATATGTTTGAGTATTAAAATCGTAGGCTGCGTTTTATCTATAAGGATCATGATATATGCTTAGGGTTTCATGAATACTCATATACTAGATGATATTTGACAAGTTAACCTGCCGTTAATCGATACAACTAAGCGTGATCCCGTTTACACATGTTCTAATGCGATAAAGTCGAAAACAGTAAGCTGATTGACATTTATTGCCAACTTCAGTTGGCTGTAACCTGATCATTATTTATTGAAAAGTAGATTTTCTATAGCCTAAAAGGTGTATTTTTGAAAAACGCTTCAAATGACGCTGGATTCATATTTTTCTGAGGTAGTTTTCTATTTTTAAATGGCCATTTAGTGCAGCAGCTGAAGCTGCGTAAATTCTACAGAATTTGCAGGTTGTTTATCGTGTCGCATCTCATAGTCTGTAAGGGCTTAGGTCACGAAATCTGTACAGTAACTGGAGACGGGAGTTTCCAAAAATCTCCCACTGGAATTTGTTAATCGGATGAACGATGGTTTTTAAATGATTTTTCTCGTGGACTGCAGTCAGAAAGCGACGAATCTGACTGCAGCCTAGTATATAAATGTTTATAAATAATTGGTAAAGATTTAGAATTTGAAAATTTTACACAAACTTCTACAGTCTAATTGACACCTCCAGTAATAACATTGGAACTTTTGGAACGTTGGAACTATTTTATAAAAATTCTCGAAAACAGCCCAGTTATGAGTGTACAAGCTAAAAAACATGATAACTTGCGTTTGTGTATATCTAAGTGTTGTATGAGTTATCCTGTGTTTATGACAAGTTGATTTGGTCGTTATTTTGTATGGTGATACTTTGCATGCATGATTATAGTTTCGAATTGGTTATTACGTGTGTCGTACAGTGTGTTAGTTATGCATAGGGTTTTGTGTCAGTGTGTTCACACACTAACTTTGAATCGGTTGACATGTTAGGACGCGATTAGCGGTTCCATCATTTGTCTCTTTTGTGTTTATCTAACCGAGCAATTTAAGGTGAGTTCACGGCCCCTATTTTATCCGGTTTTGAACAACAGGCGGAGAAACATGTATACGCTCTACAACTCTATCTTTTACGTTATGCGAAATTAACGCCGTTAACTATTCGGTAACTAAGTGAATGTTAATGTATGTTATGGTCACTAAGTAGCTTTATCACGGAAGTCCTCAACCATCTCTCGGATCGTTAGTATTGATTTTGATAGCGGGGAAATTATAGTAGTACTACTTGGCCTGACAAGCCCCACCCGAGCTAGTCGCGCTAGCCGGGTCAACGGGTGATTAATATTGCCTAACTTTCACCATGGTCAGTGATAGACCTGGAAACACAGAGACAACAACAATCAACTTCGATCGCGAACTCTTACTTGACGTAACTTTAGGCTCGCTACCTACATGTTAACATTGAACTTATTTACGAACCAAAATTATTATTCCAGGTTTGGAATAATGGAACTATATCGTTCTCCCGGGTTAGGGACAATGGGAGAAAACAATCTTTTAAACCAAACTTGTGAACTTATAAAAACCTGTGAACTCACTCTTCTTTAATATTGACACTTGTTTCTTTGCATGTTTCTCAGGGCGCTAGGAGTGCTAGGTGCACCCATTTTGCATTAAATCAAGACATGTCATCGAGTCTTTATTAACGATTATTATTTTTTTTTGGGATTTTGATTTTGGCGTTTATGTTGGCGCCCGTTACTTTATTCTAATGGTTCCGCTAAAATTTTGAAACTTTGGAACTTTTAAAATGACTATGCATGTTTACAATAAATGTTTTTGGAAAACGTTTAAATAAATCATATAGAGTCGTTCGACATTGCTAGTGTCTGAGATTCTGGTTTGATCACACGCCTCGCGGTAATACTCCCCAATTGGAAATTGAGGGTGTGATAAATTGGTATCAGAGCCTCTAGCTATAGAGAACCAGGTTTGCATTTAAAGTAGACTTAAACTATAGCTGTTACACGACACTATACTAAGTTGGCACCGAACTGTGATATCTTGTTATGTTTTATACTACAATCGTTCTATGTGATATATATATCTATATATATTGTGATATACGTAGCTCGTAACTAACTACACCAACCCAGCAGGCTATGTCATCATCATCATCCGACAGATCTCGACAATCAAGGCCGCCGGGAAAGGCACCCATGGTCGAACCCTCACCACCTCGTGGCGTGGAGACACGCTCAGCTGCCAGGAAAAGACTCGCTCTAGGAGGGGAGTCGTCCTCCCGTCCCACCACCGCTGTACCGGTCAAACCGGTCAACTCTTCAGGAGTAGGGGACGATCTACTTAGAGCTGTGCTAAGGAAACAACAGGAACAGCTGGAGAGAATGCAAGAGGCTATCGAAGCACAAGGATGGCTGATACGTCAACTGACTGGTAAAACTGAAGAGCTCGAGGAAGAGCAAGATGAGAATAAGAGAGTTCAAAGCATTTTAGCTAAGGACCTTCGTGCTAAGCAGCTGAGGGCTGACTGGCTCGAAGACAGAGTTCTTGAGTCTAGTTGAAGGATTCACGAACTGGAGCAGAACCAAGCACCACCTGTCCTAGTACCCGCACCAGCACCGGCCCCTCCAGTGCCGGTAGAAGACGAAGAGGAGGATCCAGAGGATGACCCGGAGGAGGATCCAGAGGAAGAAGAGCCAGAACAGGACCCGGCTGTTAAAGCTGAAAACGCTGAAGAGGAAGACGACAGTGATAGCGACTTGGGGGATGGAGACATAGATGAGTAACTCGTCTCGCCAATCTCCGTTTTGTTTCCTTTAGTCTATTTGTTTCCACTTATGTTTGAACTTGGAAATTTTATAATTAAACTGATATGTTTGGTTGGTATTTTGTGAGACATTACAATTTATTTAATCAAATGTTCCTTTTGATTGTTTAATTTGTTGGGTTGACATAAATTGTGTGATCTTTGAAGTGTGGAATATGATAACTATATTGGATATATACTTATCGGTGTGTGTTTGTGTTGTCTTGCAAAGATCTGAAATGGCAACCGGTCGTCACGGAAATCTCAACATGACAGCTGAAGAATTGGCCGCTTTAATCCAACAACACGTGAATGCTGCTCTAGCAGGTGTTCCTAACCCACCAGCAGGTAATCTTATTAAATTTTCATGGGAAAATCTAATAGTTTGGCTAGTAGACTTTCTCGATGACTACCTATCCTCTATCCTCAGGAGGGGGTCTTAACCCCTACAAGATGTTCTTGGATGCAAAACCGAGCAAGTTCACGGGAGTTTAAGGACCCATAGGACTGGTCCGTTGGGTCGAAAAGTCTGAATCGGTTTTCGCAATGTGCAATTGCCTCGAAGCTAATAAGGTCAAGTATGCTGCCTCGACGTTGGAAGATGGGGCATTAACCTGGTGGAACGCACAAGTCCAAACGCGTGGGCTTGCTACGGCGAATGCAATGGCCTGGACCGAGTTCAAAGCTCTAATTAAGGAGGAATACTGTCCGCGCGACAGAGTTCAGCAATTGGAACAAGTGTTATGGAACCACAAGATGGTCGGGTCAGAAATCGAAGTGTACATGGCAAGACATCATGATCTGGTGTTCCTTTGTCCCGATTTGGCTAACACCATCGCTAAACGACTTGAGTTTTATCTTGGGGGTCTGGTCCCTGAGATCCAGGGCATGGTAATGTCTAGCAACCCTACGACGGAGCAAC
The DNA here is from genome assembly GCA_947069175.1 of Scalesia atractyloides. Lineage (NCBI taxonomy): Eukaryota > Viridiplantae > Streptophyta > Magnoliopsida > Asterales > Asteraceae > Scalesia > Scalesia atractyloides. The sequence continues at coordinate 43,837,706 of CAMTDV010000008.1, read as the reverse complement.
AAGCGATTAGGCTGGCACATAAACTCACCGATAAGGCGGTGGAGCAAAGGAAGTTGCCACCTACGGGTGCGACTAAAATTGTCCCTGACAACAAAAGGAAATTTGAAGACTCACCTACTCGGCAGTCTTCATCAGCCCGGCCACAACAAGGAAACCAGAAGCGGTCCAACAACTTCAACAACAATCGGGGTCACAACAATCAGTGTGCCAACAACACCCAGAACTCGAGTGGTTATGCAGGACGGAAGCCGCAATGTAATCATTGTAACCTCCATCATCATGGCCCTTGCGCGGGAAATTGTTGCCAACAATGTGGTAAAGCAGGACACGCGACAAAGGATTGTCGCGGGGAGATTATGTCACGACAGAATCAGAACCAGCCCCAGGGTCAGCAGCTGGGTAATAACCGGGGATGCTACTTGTACGGTAGCAATGCCCATTTCAAGCGAGACTGCCCACAACTTCGCAACAACAACAATGGTGGGAACAACAATAACAACAATGGAAGTAATGGAAATGGTGGCACAGGAGGTGCCAAGGGACGTGCATTCACCCTAGGCCGTGGGGAGGCCAGAAACGACTCGAATGTGGTCACCAGTAAGTTTCCACTTAACGATCAGTTTGCTACTGTACTTTTTGATACGGGTGCGTGTAAGAGTTTTACATCTGAGTCTTTTAGGAAGAACCTAAATCTCACACCTAAACCCCTAAAGACCCCTTATGTCATAGAACTAGCCGATGGTAAATCTGTAGATGTGACTCATCTAGTGACCGGCTGTCAACTTAAACTCGCTGGTCACACCTTTACCATTGATCTGATGACAACTACTCTGGGTAGTTTTGATGTGGTAGTCGGAATGAACTGGGTGTCCTGCGTCCGAGCTGAAGTTCTCTGTTTCAAGAAAGCTATCTGTATTCCGCTCTCTAACGACGAAGTCTTGATGGTGCAAGGCGAGAAGGAAGGCGTCGTCATGAACATCATCTCTTACACGCAAGCCCAGAAGTATCTTCGGAAGAAGAACTCTTTTGCTTTGCTCGCACTGGTCACCGAACAGTCTAAGGACGAGAAGCGGATTGTAGATATCCCCATCGTCCGTGACTTTCCTGATGTGTTTCCAGAGGAGTTACCCGGTCTTCCACCACATCGACAAGTAGAGTTTGAAATCGAATTGGCGAGCCATGCGACTCCTATCGCCAAGGCCCCGTACCGCTTAGCTCCAGCAGAGCTGCAAGAGCTGTCTACCCAACTTCAGGAATTGTTGGAAAAGGATTTTTCTAACCCAGTACTTTGCCATGGGGAGCTCCGGTCCTTTATGTCAAGAAGAAGGATGGGACCTTCCGCATGTGCATTGACTAAAGGGAACTCAATAAGGTTACCGTCAAGAATCGGTACCCATTACCTCGCATCGACGATCTTTTCGACCAGCTTCAAGGGTCAAGCTACTACTCCAAAATTGATCTACGGTCCGGTTATCACCAGCTACGCGTCAGGGAGGAGGATGTCTCCAAGACGACATTTCGCACTCGGTATGGCCATTACGAGTTCTTGGTCATGCCCTTCGGTCTCACTAATGCACCTGTGGTGTTCATGGACCTCATGAACTGCGTGTGTAAGCCGTATCTCGACAAGTTTGTCATCGTGGTCATCGATGATATACTCATCTACTCTTAGGGTGAAGAAGAACATGCTGAGCATCTGCGGTTATTGCTGGAACTACTTCAACAGGAGAAACTATATGCCAAGTTTTCAAAGTGTAATTTCTGGATTCGGGAAGTTTAGTTCCTCGGGCATATCGTGAATGAAAAGGGTATACGCGTTGATCCCGCCAAGATCGATGCTATCAAGAACTGGGAAGCACCCAGGACACCGACAGAGCTCCGCCAATTTTTGGGTTTGGCTGGTTACTACAGACGTTTCACCGAGGGATTTTCCAAGATTGCACAACCGCTTACCACTCATACTCAGAAGGGCACCAAGTATGCTTGGGGTGACAAACAGGAAGCAGCATTTCAATTAGTGAAGCAGAAGCTTTGCAGTGCGCCCATTTTGTTCTTGCTAGAGGGGACGGACGATTTTGTGGTATATTGTGACGCTTCCACTCAGGGATTGGGATGTGCGCTCATGCAACGTGATAAGGTCATCGCGTATGCATCCCGACAGTTGAAGGTCCACGAGAAGAACTACACGACACATGACTTGGAATTGGGAGCAGTTGTGTTTGCACTTAAGATTTGGAGACACTACCTATATGGAACAAAGTGCACAATCTACACGGATCACAAGAGCCTCCAGCATATTTTTAACCAGAAGGAGTTGAACAGTTCACAATTCATTATGGGTTACCCGAACAGATACGCGACGCGCAGCTAGAAGCAGTTAAGGAAGAGAACATCAAGGCCGAATCTGTGGGAAACATGGAACGCGATTGGGAAGTGAAACCCAATGGTACCCGGTATTTAATGAATCGTATATGGGTACCTCTCTACGGAAACCTCAAGAAGCTAGTTATGGACAAAGCTCACAAATCCCGATACTCTGTCCATCCTGGTTTGGGTAAGATGTATCAAGACCTTAAAGCCGCGTACTGGTGGCCCAACATGAAAGCGGATATAGCCACCTACGTGAACAAGTGTTTGACTTGTGCGACAGTCAAGGTGGAATACAAGAAGCCATTAGGGCTACTTCAACAACCTGAGATCCCAGTGTTGAAATAGGATCAGATCTCGAAGGACTTTATCAATAAACTCCCGCGAACTCCGGGTGGTTGCGATACCATCTGGGTGATCGTGGATCGTCTAACTAAGTATGCACACTTCCTAGAGACCAAAGAAATAGATAAGATGGATAAGTTGACTCGCATCTACATTAAGGAAGTAGTTTCTCGGCACGGGGTGCCAACGTCCATCATTTCAGACAGAGATGTGCGTTTCACATCCAACTTTTGGCAGTCACTTCAGAAAGCGTTGGGTACATGCTTAGATATGAGCGCAGCTTACCACCCTCAAACGGATGGTCAAAGTGAAAGGATCATTCAAACCCTGGAGGACATGTTTAGGGCATGCGTGGTAGACTTCGACAACAGTTGGGAAATCCATCTGCCTTTGCTGGAATTCTCGTATAACAACAGTTATCATACAAGTATTCAGGCAGCACCGTTTGAAGCATTGTACAGTCGCAAATGTAGATCACCAGTCTGTTGGGCAGAAGTCAGTGACAATCAACTCACAGGTCCTGAGTTGATACTTGAGGCTACTGAAAAGATTGTGCAAATCAGAAATCGCATGGCAGCGGCACGGGATCGAAAGAAAAGTTATGCTGATCAACGACGCAAACCGCTCGAAATTCAAGTAGGTGACCGTGTCCTACTGAAAGTGTCATCCTGTAAGGGTGAAATTCGTTTTGGCAAGACATCATGATTTGGTGTTCCTATGTCCCGATTTGGCTAACACCATTGCTAAACGACTTGAGTTTTATGTTGGGGGTCTGGTCCCTGAGATCCAGGGCATGGTAATGTCTAGCAACCCTACGACGGAGCAACAAGCGATTAGGCTGGCACATAAACTCACCGATAAGGCGGTGGAGCAAAGGAAGTTGCCACCTAGGGGTGCGACTAAAGTTGTCCCTGACAACAAAAGGAAATTTGAAGACTCACCTACTCGGCAGTCTTCATCAGCCCAGCCACAACAAGAAAACCAGAAGCGGTCCAACAACTTCAACAACAATCGGGGTCACAACAATCAGTCTGCCAACAACACCCAGAACTCGAGTGGTTATGCAGGACGGAAGCCGCAATGTAATCGTTGTAACCTCCATCATCATTGCCCTTGCACGGGAAATTGTTGCCAACAATGTGGTAAAGTAGGACACGCGACAAAGGATTGTCGCGGGGAGATTATGTCACGACAGAATCAGAACCAGCCCCAGGATCAGCAGCAGGGTGATAACCGGGGAGGCTACTAGTGCGGTAGCAATGCCCATTTCAAGCGAGACTGCCCACAACTTCGCAACAACAACAATGGTGGGAACAACAATAACAACAATGGCAGCAATGGAAATGGTTGCACAGGAGGTGCCAAGGGACGTGCATTCACCCTAGGCCGTGGGGAGGCCAAAAACGAATCGAATGTGGTCACCGGTAAGTTTCCACTTAACGATCATTTTGCTACTGTACTTTTTGATACGGGTGCCGGTAAGAGTTTTATATCTGAGTCTTTTAGGAAGAACCTAAATCTCACACCTAAACCCCTAAAGACCCCTTACGTCATAGAACTAGCCGATGGTAAATCTGTAGATGTGACTCATCTAGTGACCGGCTGTCAACTTAAACTCGCGGGTCACACCTTTACCATTGATCTGATGAAAACTACTCTGGGTAGTTTTGATGTGGTAGCCGGAATTAACTGGGTGTCCTACGTCCGAGCTGAAGTTCTCTGTTTCAAGAAAGCTATCCGTATTTCGCTCTCTAATGACGAAGTCTTGATGGTGCAAGGCGAGAAGGAAGGCGTCGTCACGAACATCATCTCTTACACGGGATCCAAGAAGTATCTTCGGAAGAAGAACTCTTTTGCTTTGCTCGCACTGGTCATCGAGCAGTCTAAGGATGAGAAGCGGATTGAAGATATCCCCATCGTCCGTGACTTTCCCGATGTCTTTCCAGAGGAGTTACCCGGTCTTCCACCACATCGACAAGTAGAGTTTGAAATCTAATTGGCGAGCCATGCGACTCCTATCGCCAAGGCCCCGTACCGCTTAGCTCCAGCAGAGCTGCAAGAGCTGTCTACCCAACTTCAGGAATTGTTGGAAAAAGGATTTATCTGACCCAGTACTTCGCCATGGGGAGCTCCGTTCCTTTATGTCAAGAAGAAGAACGGGACCATCCGTATGTGCATTGACTACAGGGAACTCAATAAGGTTACCGTCAAGAACCGGTACCCATTACCTCGCATCGAGGATCTTTTCGACCAGCTTCAAGGGTCAAGCTACTACTCCAAAATTGATCTACGGTCCAGTTATCACCAGCTACGCGTCATGGAGGAGGATATCTCCAAGACAACATTTCGCACTCGGTATGGCCATTAAGAGTTCTTGGTCATGCCCTTCGGTCTCACCAATGCACTTGCGGTGTTCATGGACCTCATGAACCGCGTGTGTAAGCTGTATCTCGACAAGTTTGTCATCGTGTTCATCAATGATATACTCATCTACTCTTAGGGTGAAGAAGAACATGCTGAGCAGCTGCGGTTATTGCTAGAACTACTTCAACAGGAGAAACTATATGCCAAGTTTTCGAAGTGTAATTTCTGGATTCGGGAAGTTCAGTTCCTAGGCATATCGTGAATGAAAAGGGTATACGCGTCGATCCCGCCAAGATCGATGCTATCAAGAACTGGGAAGCACCCAGGACACCAACAGAGCTCCGCCAATTTTTGGGTTTGGCTGGGTATTACAGACGTTTCACCAAGGGATTTTCCAAGATTGCACAACCGCTTACCACTCTTACTCAGAAGGGCACAAGTATGCTTGGGGTGACAAACAGGAAGCAGCATTTCAATTAGTGAAGCAGAAGCTTTGCAGTGCGCCCATTTTGTTCTTGCCAGAGGGGACAGATGATTTTGTGGTATATTGTGACGCTTCCACTCAGGGATTGGGATGTGTGCTCATGCAACGTGATAAGGTCATCGCGTATGCATCCCGACAGTTGAAGGTCCACGAGAAGAACTACACGACACATGACTTGGAATTGGGAGCAGTTGTGTTTGCACTTAAGATTTGGAGACACTACCTATATGGAACAAAGTGCACAATCTACACGGATCACAAGAGCCTCCAGCATATTTTTGACCAGAAGGAGCTGAACATGCGACAACGTCGCTGGGTCGAACTCCTGAACGATTATGAATGTGCCATTCAATATCACCCGGGTAAAGCTAACGTGGTAGCTGATGCCCTCAGTCGGAAGGAGCACTTGAAACCTCGTCGGGTATGAGCACTACAGTTCACAATTCATTTTGGGTTACCCGAACAGATACGCGACGCGCAGCTAGAAGCAGTTAAGGAAGACAACATCAAGGACGAATATGTGGGAAACATGGAACGCGATAGGGAAATGAAACCCAATGGTACCCGGTATTTAATGAATCGTATATGGATATCTCTCTACGGAAACCTCAGGAAGCTAGTTATGGACAAAGCTCACAAATCCCGATACTCTGTCCATCCTGGTTTGGATAAGATGTATCAAGACCTTAAGGCCGCGTACTAGTGGCCCAACATGAAAGCGGATATAGCCACCTACGTGAGCAAGTGTTTAACTTGTGCGAATGTCAAGGTGGAATACCAGAAGCCACCAGGGCTACCTCAACAACATGAGATCCTAGTGTGGAAATAGGATCAGATCTCGATGGACTTTATCACTAAACTCCCGCGAACTCCGGGTGGTTGAGATACCATCTGGGTGATTGTGGATCGTCTAACTAAGTCTGCAAACTTCCTAGCGACCAAAGAAATAGATAAGATGGGTAAGTTGACTCGCATCTACATTAAGGAAGTAGTTTCTCAGCACGGGGTGCCAACGTCCATCATTTCAGACAGAGACGCACGTTTCACGTCCAACTTTTGGCAGTCACTTCAGAAAGCGTTGGGTACATGCTTAGATATGAGCGCAGCTTACCACCCTCAAACGGATGGTCAAAGTGAAAGGACCATTCAGACCTTGGAGGACATGCTTAGGGCATGCGTGGTAGACTCCGACAACAGTTGGGAAATCCATCTGCCTTTGGTGGAATTCTCGTATAACAACAGTTATCATACGAGTATTCAGGCAGTACCGTTTGAAGCATTGTACGGTCGTAAATGGAGATCACCGGTCTGTTGGGCAGAAGTCGGTGACAGTCAACTCACAGGTCCTGAGTTGATACTTGAGGCTACTGAAAAGATTGTGCAAATCAGAAACCGCATGGCAGCGGCACGGGATCGAAAGAAAAGTTACGCTGATCAACGACGCAAACCGCTCGAAATTCAAGTAGGTGACCGTGTCCTACTGAAAGTGTCACCCTGTAAGGGTGTAATTCGTTTTGGGAAATGAGGCAAACTAAATCCACGGTACATAGGCCCATTTGTGATTTCGAAGCGTATCGAGCCTGTAGCTTATCAGTTAAACCTTCCTGCCGAACTCAGTGGAGTTCACAACGTTTTTCACGTGTCCAATCTGAAGAAGTGTCTATCAAATGAGACCCTAGTCATTCCATTGGATGAGATTCAAGTGGATGAGAAACTGCATTTTGTAGAACAACCTATCGAGATCATGGACCGTGAGATCAAGACTCGAAGGCACAACAAGATACCGATCGTCAAGGTTCGTTGGAACTCTAAGCGTGGACCGGAGTTCATGTGGGAAAGAGACAGCCAAATGAAAAACAAATATCCACACCTTTTTGCAGCTGAGCAGCAATCTGATGTTACCGCTAACTGAATTTCGGGACGAAATTCTTTCAACATGGGGATGATATGACAGCCTTGGATTTCCTTGTACCATTCTAACAAACTGAACTTTTGCGCGTTGCATCCTAAACAGCGTTTACTCAATTTTCCAGACAAAAATTTTTTCAACATGGGGATAATGTGACATCCCGGCTTTTCAGTTATCTAAAACGCGCTACTTTATTGTTATTCATTCCTACGCTGATTTAATTCGGAGAATTAAATTACACGCTCGCAATAACTACGCTAACTTTAGTATTTAGGGAATACACAATGTTTGGAAATTCTAACGGGTTGTATCTGAATTACGTGCTACGTGTTATTAGACGTTTGTGAATGATTGTCGAGTCGTATTATGTGTAGGTATTTATCAAGATTGGTTAGTAAATTCTATTTATAAGCCGAACCGAACCAAGCCTGTGAAACGTTTTGAATTTTTGACCAAGCAAACCAACCCGCCACCCACACCCCTTGCGAACCCAAACCAACCCGCCACCCCTCCCTTGCGGCCCAAGGACAAGGCCAAACCGCCCCCTTGCCCTTATGTATATGTATGTATGCATGGGGTATTCAAAACAAAATAGCAAACCCTAAAACCTACTCCCCTAGTGGTGTGCGACGGCAGCAACCCCCCCCCTCTCGGTCGCGCAAGCAGGCCACATCCCTCGGATCGATTCCAAGCTTGTCCCGGTTCGCTAATTGTCGTCGTTTCAAAGTTAGGGTTTAATTGTATAACGATTCACACTAGGTTTTGTGTTGTCTTGATCATGATTATGTGCTTGTATGATATTATTATGAAAAAGTGTTGTGGTGTATGATTAGTTCGGATGAATATGTGAATCCTTGCGGTTGTGATGATATGTTTGAGTATTAAAATTGTAGGCTGCGTTTTATCTATAAAGATCATGTTATATGCTTAGGGTTTGCATGAATACTGATATATTAGATGATATTTGACAAGTTAACCTGCTGCTAATCGATACAACTAAGTGTCATGCCGTTTACACATGTTCTAATGCGATAAAGTCGAAAACAGTAAGCTGGTTGACATTTACAACCAACTAACATGATCATTATTTATCGAAAAGTGGATTTTCTAAAGCCTACAACATGTATTTTTGAAAAACGCTTCAAATGGCACCGGATTCATATTTTTCTGAGGTCGTTTGCTATTTTTAAATGGTCATTTAGTCAGCAGCTGAAGCTGCATAAATTCTGCAGAATTTGCAGGTTGTTTATCGAGTCGGATCTCATAGTCTGTATGGGGTTAGGTCACGAAATCTGTACAGTAACTGGAGACGGGAGTTTCCGAAAATCTCTCACTTTAATTTCGTTAATCGGATGAACGATGATTTTTAAATGATTTTTCTCGTGGACTGCAGTCAGAAAGCGACGAATCTGACTGCGGCCTAGTATATAATTTTTTGTAAATAATTGGTAAAGATTTAGGATTTGAAACTTCTAAACAAAATTCTACATTCTATTTGAAACCTCCTGTATAAAAATTGGAACTTTTGGAACGTTGGAACTATTTTATAAAAATTCTCGAAAACAGCCCACTTATGAGTGTACAAGCTAAAAACATGATAACTTGCGTTTGTGTATATCTAAGTGTTGTATGAGTTATCCTGTGTTTATGACAAGTTGATTTGGTCATTATTTTGTATGGTGATACTTTGCATGCATGATTATAGTTTCGAATTGGTTATTACGTGTGCCGTACTGTGTGTTAGTTATGCGTAGGGTTTTGTGTTAGTGTGTTCACACACTAACTTTGAATCGGTTGACATGTTAGGACGCGATTAGCGGTTCCATCATTTGTCTCTTTTGTGTTTATCTAACCGAGCAATTTAAGGTGAGTTCATGGCCCCTATTTTATCCGGTTTTGAACAACAGGGGGAGAAACATGTATACGCTCTACAACTCTATCTTTTACGTTATGCGAAATTAACGCCATTAACTATTCGATAACTAAGTTAATGTTAATGTATGTTATGGTCACTAAGTAGCTTTATCACGGAAGTCCTCAACCAACTCTCGGATCGTTAGTATTGGGTTAGATAGCGGGGAAATTATAGTAGTACTACTGGGCCCGACAAGCCCCACCCGAGCTAGTCGCTCTAGCCGACCGGGAATGGTCAACGGGTGATTAATTTGGCCTAACTTTCGCAATGGTCAGTGATAGACCTAGCAACACAGAGGCAACAGCAGTCAGCTTCGATCGCGAATTCTTATGTGACATAACTTTAGGCTCGCTACCTACATGTTAACATTGAACTTATTTACGAACCAACATTATTATTCCAGGTTAGGAATAATGGAACTATATCGTTATCCCGGGTTAGGGATAACGGGGGAAACAATCTTTTAAACCGAACTTGTGAACTTATAAAAACCTGTCAACTCACTATTCTTTAATGTTGACACTTGTTTCTTTGCATGTTTCTCAGGACGCTAGGAGCGCTAGGTGCACCCACTTTGCATTAAATCAAGACATGTCATCGAGTCTTTATTAACGATTATTATTTTTTTTGGGATTTTGGTTTTGGCGTTTATGTTGGCGCCCTTTGCTTTATTCTAATGCTTCCGCTAAAATTTTGAAAGTTTGCAACTTTGAAAATGACTATGCATGTTTAAAATAAATGTTTTTGGAAAACCGTTTAAATAAATCATATAGAGTTGTTCGACATTGCTAGTGTCTGAAATTCTGGTTTGATCACACGACTCGCGGTAATACTCCGCAAGTGGAAATTGAGGGTGTGACAAAAACAAAATTGATAAATGGAAAGTTAGTCAAAAGGCACTGGTTGATAGTGAAAATTGCCAAAGCTCCATTGTAATTACTACACATTGATCTTTTCGGTCCTATTAGTGTTAATAGTCTAGCTAAAAGATCATATTGCGTTGTGATTACTATGATTTCTCCCGTTTTTCATGGGTATATTTTCTTGAATCCAAAAGCGAGACCGCCTCCACTCCCAAGAACTTCATTCCGATGATTGAAAACTTGATCAAGTTGAAGGTCAAATTATCAGAAGTCACAATAAATCGGAATTCAAAAATCAAACGTTTATCTCCTTCTGCGAAGAAAAGGGAATATGCCTTCAGTACAGTGCAGCCAGACTTCCTCAGCAGAATGGCGTAGCTAAACGGAAAAATAGAACACTCATTGAAGCTACTCAAACTATGCTCGTAGACTCCAATCCTATCATCTTCTGGGCAGAAGCAGTCAACATAGCATGTTATGTTTTGAATCGAGTTCTCATTGTTAAACCACATGGAAAAACAGCCTTGAAATTCTTTTCAAAAGGAAGCCTCTGATAGATTTCTTTAGACCGTTTGGATTTTCTTATACACTCCTCAACACTAAAGACAATCGTATCAAGTTTGAAGTAGTGGGTGATGTGTGCTACTTTATGGTTACTCGTTTACTCAGAAGACGTATCGAGTCTACAACAAACGACGCAAGATGGTGATTGAATCATACTATGTCGACTTTCAAGAAGGAAACTTCACCAACACTGGAAGTTCTCCAAACAGGTTTTATGATGTAGACATTGTTTTCAACACTTTGGACATTGATGAAGCACTCACTCAAACCGAACCTGAAGAAACAACCCCAATAGAACCATTGTTTGATCCTTCAGACGTTGGCTTCACTCCTTTTACAACCCGATTCACCCTAGTCTTTGCCGATACAATCCTTCTTGTTAACGAAGCTAATGGCGGCACTTCAGCTGAGAATGCATCTACATGTGATGCTTCTTCTTCACAGCCGATTGTAGATGAACCAACTAAAGAAGAAGAGCCTCCAATTATCTACGTCGACGAACAATTCACCAATCTACCTCAACAAATTGAGACCCACACCAACGTATGTTACAAGACAAATCAAAATCATTCCATTGAAAATATCATTGGTCCTGTGGAAGATGGAGTTCGAACTCGTGGACAAACACATACCATCAACAATGGATTGTATGCTGCTTTTCTTTTGCAGTCCGTACCCAGTGACATTGAAGAAGATGTTTAAGACTCCAGCTGGGTACAGGCTATGCCGGAAGAGTTATCTCAGTTTCGTAAGCTCAAAGTCTGGGTACTCGTTGATCTACCAGATGGAAAGTATCCCATTGGCACCAAGTGGGGATTTCATAACAAAATGGATGATTTAGGTGTACTCATCAAGAACAAGGCAAGATTGCTAGTTCAAGGCTTTCGACAGGAGGAAGGGATTGATTATGAGGAAGTGATTGCTCCGGTAGCACGTTTGGAAGCTATTTGAATATTCTTAGCATATGCTTCGTAGAAAAACTTCAAGGTGTTTCAGATGGATGTAAAGAGAGCGTTTCTATTGGGAAGGTGAAGGAAGAAGTCTATGTTTTCGAGCCCCCTGGATTTGAAGATCCACACTTTCCTACACGACACTATAAGCTTGACAAAGCTCACTGTGGTCTTCATCAAGCTCCTCGAGCCTGGTATGAGACTTTGTCAACATATCTTCTTGAATGTTGATACACAAGAGGTAAAATCAATATGACTCTCTTCTGGAAAAGGATCAGAGATAGTGTGATGCTGGTGCAGATCTATGTAGACGATATAATTTTGGGTCAACCGATGAAGCCGTAAGCAAGGAGTTCAAGAAGGTTATGAAGGCAAACTTCGAAATAAGCATGATGGGAGAACTCACATTTTTCTTGGGATTGGAGGTGCTGTAGAGAGAAGACAGTATCCTCATTCATCAAGCAAAGTACATCAGGGATATTCTCGCAAAGTATAGCATGAACGATTGCAAAATCGCCAGCACATCATTTTCAGCTCAGACAGATTTCACATCTAATCTTCAAGGAAAACCAGTGAACAAGTCCTTCTATCGCTCGATGATAGGCTCATTGATGTATCTAACCGCAAGTAGGCATGACATTATGTGGGGTGTTTGCATATGTGCACGATTTTAGACGAACCCAAAAGAATCTCATGAAGCTCCTGTCAAACGAATTTTTCGCTATCTGAAAGGAACACCCAAACTCGGACTGTGGTATCCTAAAGATAGTAATTTTGATTTAATTGCTTATTCTGACAATGATCATGCAGGTTTAACGGTTGACAGAAAGTCCGTCTCCGGAGGTTGTCAATTCTTAGGTAATCGTCTCATATCGTGGCAAAGCAAGAAGCAGACAACAGTTTCCACATCTACTGCTCAAACTGAATATATTGTAGCTTACAGTTGCTGCTCACAAGTTCTTTGGATAAAATCAGCTGCTGGATTACGGAATTAACATCATGAAGACTCCTATATTCAGTGAAAACGAAGCGTGTTTATGAATTATGAAGAATCCCACCACTCCAGAACAAAGCACATCGAGATTCACATTCATGCGATCAGAGATGCGTATGAGAAAGGATACATTCAAGTGGTTCCTGTGGATACTATGCAATAGAAAGCTGATATTTTAAAGAAAGCCTTTGACAAAACCTATTTCAACCAGTTGGTAACCTAGTTGGAAATGGTCAATTTCCTTGAGTGGAAATGAAGTGGGTCTTCATAACCATTTAAAAAATGTGCCCAACAAAAAGATATTCTAAAAAATTAAAATTTCATTTTCAAGCACTGGTGTTTCGAAAATCAAATTTTAGGGGGGAAGATTTCCAGAAAATGAGCATATTTTTAACAATTTGATCTTTCGATTGACAGCTGCTTAAGAAATGATAGAAAATCTGCTGACACTTTATTTGTTCTTAAAACAGAAAAAAGTATGGAAAATCAGGATGTTAAGCAAGGAAAATCAGGGTGCCAAGCAACGACGTGTTAGTAGATTTACCAACACCATCGAGTAAACTGCGATTAGGCGACAAAAATTAATGCTTACACAAGAATTATGGATACCCATAATGTTGTGCAACTTGCGGGTAACATGTTGCGGCATATGGCTTAATGATCTTAAATCTTGTGTTGGTAGATTGCCAAAGTCTGAGATTTTGGGTCTTTATATTGACTAATCATTCCGGGATATCATAATTGCTCTTCTACTACATCCAGATATATAGACACAATTATGATATCTTTTCAAAAGAGCCAAGAGTCTTTCAAAGTGCATAAATCGTACAGGTCATTGGTATTTTCCTCAGCCATCGTTAGATATTGGTCTCTCTTCTGTACGAAAGTACTGTATGATGATACTCTGTCTATCGTTGAAATTTTAAAACGAATTAGGTCAATATACTCACCCGCTATGAGGAATGTTTGTGCATACCTTGATCGCGGGGGTATGTCCTGACGTGGGACTCACGGACACAACATTCTATCTGTCTAGCTTGAGTGGGGGCTGTTACAATTTTTGTCAATATTACCACAACATGATAAAAAGATCACCAAAAGCATGTTGAAAGAAGGATGCATGGATTTAAGAGGACAAACATACTGACAAATTTTCTTGTGCCTTGGTTATTCAAAATAATTTTTCAATAACCAACTGACAAGTGTTGCTAGTAATATGTGAAAAAGGAAGCTTCCGGCTCTGAAAAAGATTCAGGGTCCAAATTGCAAATTTTTGTTTTTCTTAAACTTATTTTCAACTTTTGCACTATTATTAGCTAAAAAGGGCATGTTATTCGAGAAAGTTTAAGATTTTCGAGCGTATTTGGTTTGAACTTCTTAACATTGAAGAAACCTTCAAAATAAACTGAAGCGACGTAATTAATCATCCAGTGTATTTAACAAATACGCTAGAAAAAATTCAAGTATATATACTTTATTTTCAAATCTTCTTTCTTTTCTTTTATGCTTATCTTCTTCATTCTCTCAATCAAAATATTCCAAAACAAACCGCAGTCACAAAATCTAAGAATCGGATAGTTCTTTGATCATCGAATACGGTATGTTGCTATTGTTGTTTATGTTTTGATTATCTAACATCTAAACTTCAGAAACCATGCACAAAACCAAGAAAATCAATGGGGATTGGTTGAATTAGTGTCAAAGGTTTAAAAGGGTTTATCAATAAATATTTGAATTCAACGCATTTAACATGAATATGGCATATTTATGCTTGAAGGCAGCGTAATACTCATTGATCAATGGATCGCGGATTTAAGTCTTGAACGCGAGTTCAAGCAACCAGTGTATTTGACAAATACGTTGGTCAAACTAGTGTAGATAAACATCTACGCTGACTGTTATCTCGAAACTAGGTTTAAATTTGTGACCTACGATCAACGTAAATGAGTTACAACCGGCGTATATATTATTTCTCTTGGCGTGTATGTGTCAAATGTCAGGTGTATACAAATTATGTTACCGGTGCATTTAGCAGCGGATATACTAGCTATGGTCATTGCGTATTTAACCCAAATACTTAGCGTTTTTACCTGCATATTTATGTTTGTAAATATATATATATATTTATTCTATTTTAATTTTATTTTATTTATTTGTTTTTATTTTTTTTTAATATTGTAAATAATTTATCTAACTTGGCTCGTTTTCATGTCTGAGGTTGAGGATGTTGAAGTGACGAAAACATAGTAGGAACAGCATAGAAACACACCTATAATGCTAGTTACTTGTTATGTTTTCTTGAACTTATCGTATTGAATTTACGTTGTATTTGAATTTGTGTTGTACTTCACATTTTGATAAATGAAATGAAATATATGGTTTAATTTAATATTGTCGCAAATAGTGTTATGATGTCTCGAGCAATCTCGTTCTTCTGACTCTGATGTTTCCGCCATCGGTTGGGGTGTGACAGTTTAGTATCAGAGCCATAACTATAGAGAATAAGGTAGAATTGCCATGTTCGACCTAGTCTATAGTTTAAGTGACCAACTTGACCATTATTGATTAATGCTTGAAATGTTAATTCTTCCTACTTGCTTCTTCCTATTTCTTTTGTCTTAAAATATACACAATATGTCTTCCCTAAGACACTTACACACTTGAAGACTTGAAGACACTCATACTACAAACGAGATAATCTCACCAAAATAGTGGTGAAACCCGCACTTTGGTGATCACTCTCAATCCGCGTATTCGATTTTACACGAAATTACACCATCAAGTTAGGAGTGAAAATCACATCTTGATGGAAAATTTCCATTTCATACTCTAGTGGACCCTTACAACCGAGTCGGAATTCGCTCCTTGTTTGGTAAGTACCAACCACACTTAGGGTACGATGTTGTCAAGTAAGGGGTGAAACCCGCACCTTGCCAACTAGTCCCACTCCTTGATTTTCAATCTCGCCAAAGTTTCGATATGTCGATCAATTAGGGACGTGTAGTAACTGGAAGGGTAAAGTGTCGTCAAGCGCTTCTCGACGAGAGCATTTTACCTATAGGCCAAAGTACGTTTCTCTAAATTGAACGGATCTTCGATTTACTTTGGAATAGTAAACGTTTCTCAACCCGAAACACTCACATGTTTTACTAAGCCTATCTTTTATGTTATCTCAATTTCTATGTGTTTTAATACTTGTTACGTCATTCATTTCAAACCCGATACAATATTCGCACGCCTTCCGCAATAAAAAACAATAATAAACTTCGTAAACCAACTAAATTTGTACTCTATGTGAATTCATACATGCTACGTGATACTTCCATGCACAAAAAATGACTTTTGTAAACACATTATGATCAAAGCCTTAACCTTTCCTCAATTGTCAATCCTTTAGATGTCTTTCTCACAAAACTTCATCGGAAAGAAGAAATCAAAGTCCCGCTGCAACCCGATGTCCAAAAAGGACTATATGACGAGCAAATGGCCAAGGTCTTCCCGGATATTATTAGCAAAATCCAACCCTCGAAAAATGCCGACTCACCCCACGCCTCCGTCGACTCTAAGGTTGAAGTACCTAAGTCGACGATCACATTCAAACAGTTCTTGTCCTGCAGCCCACTACCTTTCGCCGCAAAGCGGACGCCACCATGTTGCTGCAATGGTTTGATGCTATTGAAGTAACTTTTCTACAAATTGGTTGTCCCGATCACCCGCGTACCATCAACGCAACGGGAGTCTTCCGATCAAGGGCACTTGATTGGTGGACCTCCGAGCGTAATGCTCGTGGGAATGATGCCACACACGCCTTCCCCTCGACTGAGCTTAAGAAGCTGATGGAGGAAGAATAATGCCCCCCAAATGAACACCAAAGACTCGAAAACAAATTTTGGAACCTAAAACAGGCTGGGAACGACAATGCCGGCCTCACGACCCGTTTCAAGCAGCTTAGTGCGATTTGCCCTAGTCAAGTCGACACAATCGAGAAGGCCATTGCCAAATACTTAAGCTGCCTACCTCCTCACCTTACGAACCTCGTCGACGCAGCCTCGCCCAAAACCCTTGAGGATACCTACCGCTTGTCTGCCAAACTTAACAGCAACCACGTTCTCCATGAAACCTCCGCCAAGGCTTCATCGAGGAATGCCCACCAAGCAACCACTGAAACCCTCGTCGAACCTACCTCACCCAAGCCACCAAGAAACAACAACAAAGGCAAGAATCGGAAGGCTTCAAGCCAAAACTGCGTGGTGATCACTCCGCCAAACCCTCAACCCTCCAGACAGCTAGCTTCAGCCAACCCCGAACCTATCAAAAGGGCATACACTGGGCCGCATCCCAAGTGCAACACCTGCCCTTACCATCATCCCGTTAACGCTCCTTGCCGCCTATGCACTAGTTGCAATAGGGTTGGATACTTTGCCCCGTAGTATCGAAGTGCTCCACAAGCCCCTGCCAACCAAACCCGAGCCATCACAGCACCCCAAAACCCTCCTACAAACTGAACCCGACCACCAGCAACCATGGTTCATGCCGGGTTCAAATACTTGCCCGTAATGCAATAGCAACAACAAGCAGCAGCCACAGCAGTCAGCTCGTGATCGACCCTTCGTCATTACAGCCGCACAAGCTCAGAATGCCAACGATGTCATCACGGGTATGTTTCTCGTTAACAATGTTAATGCTTCTTGTCTATTTGATACTGGTGCAGATAAAAGTTTTGTATCCGTTGAATTCGAACCATTGCTTAAGTGTAGACGTTCTAAGTTACCTAAACCATTCGAAGTCGAAGTCGGTGATGGAAAATCCGTCACTATCGATTATGTCCTTACTAAGTGTTCATTGAATCTTAACGTTCATACGTTTTCCATTGACCTCATATCCATGTAAATGGGTAACTTCGATATCATAGTAGGTATGAATTGCTTAGGCGGGTCCGTGCTGAAGTTGTTTGTTCTGAAAAATTCACCCGTCTTCCCCTTCTCAATGGGGACTCCTTACACATCTATGGTGAGAAACCTTCCAAAGGTCCCAAGATTATGTTGTGTATCCAAGCAACCAATACTTTGCCTTTCTTACCCACATTGTGGAAAATAAGGACAACGGTCTGAGAGTGAGTGATGTTTTCGTTGTTTGTGATTACCCTGACGTCTTCCCCGAGGTCTGCCTAGTCCTCCTCCTCCTCATTCAGTTGACTTTCGCATTCATCTCATCCCTTGTGCAACTCCTGTTGTGAAATCCCCTTATCGTCTAGCACCCTCGGAGATGCAAGATATGTCTAGCCAACTTCAGGAACTTCTTAATAAAGGTTTCATACGCCCTAGCACGTCACCTTACAGCGCTCCCGTTTTATTCGTCAAAAAGAAAGACGGATCCTTCCAAATGTGCATTGACTACATGAGCTCAACAAGCTTACAGTAAAAAACCGATATCCTCTTCCTCGCATCGACGATCTTTCAACCAACTACAAGGCGCAACGTGCTTTTCAAAAATCGACCTTCTCTCAGGTTATAACCAACTTCGAGTACTCGAAGAAGACATACCCAAAACCGTGTTTTGTACACGTTATGGGCACTACGAGTTCGACGTCATGCCTTTTGGTTTGACCAACGCACCTGCGGTTTTCATGGACTTAATGAACCACATATGCAAGCCCTATCTCGACCGTTTGGTAATCGTTTTCATCGACAATATCCTCACTACTCGAAAACACGGGAAGAGCACGAATGACACTTACACCCTATACTCCAACTCCTGCGTACAGAGCGTCTTTACGCCAAGTTCTCAAAGTGTGGGTTTTGGTTAAAAGAAGTCCAATTTCTCGGGAATGTTGTGAACAAAAAGGACATACACGTGGATCCTACAAAAATTGATGTTGTTAAGAACTAGATTGCACTGAAGACTCCATCAAAAATTCGTTGGTGCCTCGGTTTAGCTTGTTACTATCGTCGTTTCATCTCAAACTTTTCCAAGATTGCCGTCCCTCTCACCTCCTTGACCCAAAAAGATAAGCCTTTTGTTTGGAATTCTTAACAAGTGGAATCCTTCCAAACTCTCAAGGACCTGCTCTGCAATGCTCCTATCCTCACACTTCCTGATGGAAACGGTGACCTCGTCGTGAACCGTGACGTCTCTAATCAAGGTCTCGGTTGCATCCTTATGCAATGGGACAGTGTTATCGCTTACGAGTCAAGGTAACTCAAAATCCATGGGAAAAACTATATTACACCCGACCTCGAACTTGGAGCAGTTGTATTTGCATTGATGATTTAGTGACACTACCTTTATGGTACTAAGTGTACAGTCTTTACCGACCATAAGAGCCTGCCACACATCTTCAATCAAAAAGAACTCAACATGCGTCAAAGTTGTTGGGTCGAGTTGCTATACGACTACGACTGCAAGATTCGCTACCATCATGGTAAGGCGAACGTAGTGGCTGATGCTCTTAGTCGGAAGACTCATGTGAAGAGTGTTGCTTTCAAATTTGAATACCCTCCACGAACACATTCATGATGCACCTTACTCATCTGTTAACGAGAATACCTTGTACAACGAGATGAATTGCGGAGCTGAGAATTAACTCGTATCAAAGCCTGACGGTATCCTTTACTATCTCGATCATGTCTGGATTCCAAAACGTGACAAGCTTCATGACTTCCTTATGCAAGAAGCTCACAAATCTCGATATTCCGTTCATCCTGTGCCGATAAGTTGTACCAAGAACTTCGTATCTCCAACTGGTGGCCTGGGATGAGGAAAGATATCTCCTAATACGTTTCGAAATGCCTTCCAATGGTCTCAAGCTTATGTCGTGTATCCAAGCAACCAATACTTACATAAAGAATACTTGCCTTTCTTGCCCACACTGTGGAAAAGAAGGACAACGGTCCAAACATGAGTGAGGTTTTGTTGTTCGTGATTACCCTGACGTCTTCCCAGAGGATCTTCCTGGTCCTCCTCCTCCTCGTTCGGTTGACTTTCGCATCGATCTCATCCCTGGCTCAACTCCTATTGTGAAATCCCCTTATTGTATAGCACCCTCAGAGATGCAACAGATGTCTAGCCAACTTCAGGAACTTCTTGATAAAGGCTATATACGCCCTAGCACATCTTCTTGGGGCGCTCCCGTTTTATTCTTCAAAAAGAAAGACGGATCCTTCCAAATGTGCATTAACTATCGTGAGCTCAACAAGCTTATGGTCAAAAATCGATATCCTCTTCCTCGCATCGATGATCTTTTCAACCAACTACAAGGCGCAACGTGCTTTTCAATAATCGACCTTCGCTCGGGTTATAAAGAACTTCGAGTAGTCGAAAAAGACATACCCAAAACCGCGTTTCGTACACGTTATGGGCACTATGAGTTTGTGGTCATGCCTTTTGGTTTGACCAACGCACCTTTCGTTTTCATGGACTTAATGAACCACGTATGCAAGCCCTATCACGATCGTTTGGTAATCGTTTTCATCGACAATATCCTCATCTACTCCAAAACACGGGAAGAGCACGAACAACACTTACACCCTATACTCCAACTCATGCGTACAGAGCGTCTTTACGCCAAGTTCTCAAAGAGTGGGTTTTGGTTAAAAGAAGTCCAATTTCTCTGGAACGTTGTGAACAAAAAGGGCATACACGTGGATCCTGCCAAAATTGATGTTGTTAAGAACTAGATTGCACTGAAGATTCCATCAAAAATTCGTTGGTGCCTCGGTTTAGCTGGTTACTATCGTCGTTTCTTCTCAAACTTTTCCAAGATTGCCGTCCCTCTCACCTCCTTGACCCAAAAAGATAAACCTTATGCTTGGAATTCTGAACAAGTGGTATCCTTCCAAACTCTCAAGGACCTGCTCTGCAATGCTCATATCCTCACACTTCCTGATTGAAACGATGACCTCTTCGTGTACCGTGACGTCTCTAATCAAGGTCTCGGTTGCATCCATATGCAGGGGGACAATGTTATCGCTTACGAGTCAAGGTAACTCAAAATCCATGGGAAAAACTATATTACACACGACCTCGAACTTGGAGCAGTTGTATTTGTATTGAAGATTTGGTGACACTACCTTTATGGTACTAAGTGTACAGTCTTTACCAACCATAAGAGCCTGCAACACATCTTCAATCAAAAAGAACTCAACATGCGTCAACGTTGTTGGGTGGAGTTGCTAAATGACTACGACTGCGAGATTCGCTACCATCATGGAAAGGCGAACGTCGTGGCTGATGCTCTTAGTCGAAAAACTCATGTGAAGAGTGTTGCTTTCGAATTTGAATACCCTCCGCGAACAGGTTCATGACGCACAGTACTCGTCCGTTAACGAGAATACCGTGTACAACGAGATGAATTGCAGAGCTGAGAATTAACTCGCATCAAAGCCCGACGGTATCCTTTACTATCTCGATCATGTCTGGATTCCGAACCGGGACAACCTTCATGACTTCCTTATGCAAGAAGCTCACAAATCTCGATATTCCGTTCATCTAGTGCCGATAAGTTGTACCAAGAACTTCGTATCTCCAACTGGTGGCCTGGGATGAGGAAAGATATCGCCTAATACGTTTCGAAATGCCTTCCAATGGTCTCAAGCTTTTGTCGTGTATCCAAGCAACCAATACTTACGTAAAGAATACTTTCCTTTCTTGCCCACATTATGGAAAAGAAGGAGCTAGAGTGAGGTTTTATTGTTCGTGATTACCCTGACGTCTTCCCAGAGGATCTTCCTAGTCCTCCTCCTCGTTCGGTTGACTTTCGCATCGATCTCATCCCTGGCTTAACTCCTGTTGCGAAATCCCCTTATTGTATAGCACCCTCGGAGATGCAAGAGATGTCTAGCCAACTTCAGGAACTTCTTGATAAAGGCTTCATACGCCCTAGCACATCTCCTTGGCGCGCTCCCGTTTTATTCGCCAAAAAGAAAGACGGATCCTTCCGAATGTGCATTAACTATCGGGAGCTCAACAAGCTTACGGTCAGAAATCGATATCCTCTTCCTCGCATCCACGATCTTTTCAACCAACTACACGGCGCAACGTGCTTTTCGAAAATCGACCTTCGCTCGGGTTATAACGAACTTCGAGTACTCGAAGAAGACATACCCAAAACCACGTTTCGTACACGTTATGGGCATTACGAGTTCGTGGTCATGCCTTTTGGTTTGACCAACGCACCTGTTGTTTTCATGGACTTAATGTACCACGTATCCAAGCCCTGTCTCAACCTTTCGTAATCGTTTTCATCAACGATATCCTCATCTACTCCAAAACACGGGAATAGCACGAACGACACTTACACCCTATACTCCAACTCCTAGGTATAGAGCGTCTTTACGCCAAGTTCTCAAAGTGTGGGTTTTGGTTAATTGAAGTCCAATTTCTCGGGAACGTTGCGAACAAAAACGGCATACACGTGGATCCTGCCAAAATTGAAGTTGTTAAGAACTGGATTGTAGTGAAGACTCCATCCGAAATTCGTTCGTTCATCGGTTTAGCTGGTTACTATCGTCGTTTCATCTTAAACTTTTCCAAGATTGTCGTCCCTCTCACCTCCTTGACCCAAAAAGATAAGCCTTTTGTTTGGAAGTTTGAACAAGAGGAATCCTTCCAAACTCTCAAGGACATGCTTTGTAATGCTCCTATCCTCACACTTCCTGATGGAAACGACGACCTCGTTGTGTACTTTTACGTCTCTAATCAAGGTATCAGTTGCGTCCTTATGCAACGGGACAATGTTATCGCTTACGAGTCACTGTAACTCAAAATCCATGGGAAAAACTATTTTACACACAACCTCGAACTTGGAGCAGTTCTATTTGCATTGAAGATTTGATGACACTACCTTTATGGTACTAAATGTACAGTCTTTATCGAGCATAAGAGCCTGCAACACATCTTCAATAAAAAAGAACTCAACATGCGTCAACGTCTTTGGGTGGAGTTGCTAAACGACTACGACTGCGAGATTCGCTACAATCACGGTAAGGCAAACGTTGTGGCTGATGCTCTTAGTCGGAAGACTCATGTGAAGAGTGTTGCTTTCAAATTTGAATACCCTCCGTGAACACATTCGTGACGTTCAGTACTTGTCCGTTAATGAGAATACCTTCTACAACGAGATGAATTGCGGAGCTGAGAATTAACTCGTATCAAAGCCTGACGGTATCCTTTACTATCTCGATGATGTCTGGATTCCGAACCGTGACAACCTTTATGACTTCCTTATGCAAGAAGCTCACAAATCTCGATATTCCGGTCATCCTAGCGCCGATAAGTTGTACCAAGACCTTCGTATGTCCAACTGGTGGCCTGGGATGAAAAAACATATCGTCTCATACGTCTCGAAATGCCTTACTTGTTGCAAGGTTAAGGCTGAACATCAGCGTCCCTCTAGCCTACTCGAACAACAAGAAATCCCTATCTGAAATGGGAGAGCATAGCCATGGATTTCATCACTAAGTTACCTCGTACTTCATCTGGGCATGACATCATCTTGGTAATCATCGACTATTTGACCAAATCTGCTCACTTCCTTCCCATACGTGAAGACTACAGAGTCAAGAAATTGTCTCATATCTACACGGATGAAGTCATTTGTCGTCACGGCATCCCATTTGACATTATCTCGGACCGTGATGGTCGTTTCACCTCCCGACTTTGGCAAACGTTTCAAAAAGCTCTTGGTACTCACCTCAATCTTAGTACTGCTTTTCATCGTCAGTCTGATGGTTAAACCGAGCGTACTATCTAAACTCTAGAGGATATGCTTCGTTCTTACGTAATCGATTTTGGTGCCAACTGGGATATGCACTTGCCTTTGGTTGAATTCTGGTACAATGACTGTTATCACAGGAGTATTCAAACGGCCGCTTTCGAGGTACAAAAGACGCAAGATTTTGCAAGAGACGACATAAAAGATTTTGTAGATTCGAGACAACTTGCTCAAAGCCAGAAGCCTACAAAAGAGTTACACAGATAAAAGACGCAAGCCCTTGGAATTCAATGTTGGTGACTTTGTGCTTCCCAAGGTATCCCCTTGGAAGGGTGTGGTTTGTTTCGAAAAGAAGGGAAAGCTCATTCCTCGTTATGTGGGTCCTTACAAGATTCTCAAAAGGATTGCCAAGGTAGCATACCGACTAGCCCTACCACAAGAGTTCAACAACGTTCATCCTACATTTCACATCTCAAACTTGAAGAAATATCTAGCTAAAGAAGGACTCCAAGTTCCACTTGAAGATCTTAAAATCAACAAGTCCCTTCACTACATGGAGAAACCAGTCAAGATCACGGATCAATGCATCAAGCATTTAAGGCGCAGTCGAATTCTTATGGTGAGGTTCGGTGGGAAGGAAAACGTGGCGCTGAGTTTACTTGGGAACTTGAAAGCAACATGAAGACTAAGTATCCTCATATGTTTGTTACATCTTCTTAAATTTCGGGATGAAATTTCCTAAAGGAGGGGAGACTGTAACGCCTCACTTTTTGTAAATTTCCATTTTTAGTAAATTTGTTTCGTAATTCCATTTATGGAAGGTTTGTACCTTGTAATCGTATTACATTCCAAATCATTGTAAATCAAGGCTTTGATTATAATCGAATTGATCTATTATACGAAATCTACATATTCCTGGCCTTTGCATCATGGAAAGGGTTTAAAGTGTACCAGTTGGATGTCAAACTAGCTTTCCTTTACGGAAAAGTGAAAGAGGAAGTGTATGTAAGCCAACCACCGAGGTTTGTCGATCTAGTGCATAAAGACAAGGTTTACTTACTAGATAAAGTGCTATATGGGTTGCACCAGGCCCCGAAAGCTTGGTTTTGAGACACTTTATCAGCACCTGTAAAGTAATGACTTTATCAGATGCACTGTTGACAACACTCTCTTCACACAAGAAGTGAAAGGACACCTGCAGGTCATACAAATCTATGTGGATGACATTTTTTGGGTATACAAATAATACGTTGTATAAAGAATTTTAAGAAGTCATGAAAAAGAAATTTGAAATGCGTTCAATAGGAGATATGAAGTTCTTCTTAGGACTTCAAGTTGATCAGTTACTGATGGTATATTCATCCATCAGACGAAGTACGTCACGATATCTTGAAGAAATTGAAAATGTCGGGAACATCACCATTATCTATGTAATGCCTTGCTTTTTGTAACTTTCCATTTTTAGTAAGTTTATTTCGTAATTCCATTTATGGAAGGTCTATACCTTGTAATCGTATCACATTCCGAATCATTGTCAATCCAAACCTTTGATTGTAATCAAATTGATCAATTATACGAAATCCACAACCTTTACACATGCTTATCAATCTGGAATGCATGCGTTTTATGCGAAACCAAATTATACTTGGCAAACAAAGTTAATTTTAAAAAAAAATTTGCCTTACCGTAACTACGGCGGGGACCATAGGTTACGGTCCACAGCTGCGGGAAATGGTCCAAAAGCGTGAATTTTAACCCTTTCCCCCTTTTTTCACCACCAATCAGCTCCTAACCGTTTTAACACTAACCCTAACGCTTTTCCTTATAAATAGAAGCCTCCACTCTTCCATTTTCACTTTCCAAACAGGTAATCACTTCAAAAACACTCCCAAAACATCCATAAATTCTGAGTTCTTGGTAGAATAGTTGAAGTGCAATAGTGAGTTCAAACTCACTTCTCTTCAACTCTTCTTCACCAAATCTTCTTCTAAAACACTTGGATAACCTCTAGGAAGGTTTTCACAAGTTTGATTGGGCAAACTAAGGTGAAACCCCACCATTTTAAGGTCTAAAAGTGTTACAAACTTTCTGCTAGTTTTCATCTTTTCATAACTTAAAAAATTTCATGTTTTCCTTATGTTTCTTCCTCTAAAATGTTTGGTAAGACTTTAGGGATGTTACCATAGGTATTCCATGAAATACGAAGGTGGAAAAATACCATTGTTATGGCCAAACATTCTGTTTTGGAAGACAACCTGGTAAACTATTCTTACACATGTTTTCACTAAACAACTTTGTGCTACTTGTGCCCCTAATCAAACCCATGATTAGTGAGCTAAGCCAAGGTTGTTTCATACAAATTAGGAGGTGTAAAATACCTCCAAAATTTCTATTTTGTAAAGGGTTTTAACCCACAAGTGTTTGAAGCATCCAAGCTTAACAAAGCTTGTGTTTTGGTAAAGGTGTGATTACATGGAGCCCTTGGCTATCCTACTTTCAATCCACCACCTCACTTGATGATTTCTAAGTATAACCACTAAGCTATGTTCAACCTTCAATTGAGTAACAAGGCTACAACACATCCCCAAATGTTGCCATGTTCGGGATGTACGCACCTAGCTTGCTTTCTTGGTCGATACATAGTTTAGTGAAGTATTTTTCCTTTTATTTCATTCATGACCATCCGAATTGTCCTTATAACAAGTTGTGTATTGGTGAATCTTGCGAAAGGTGTTAAAGGACGGTTATCCTCCTACCTCCATGCATGACTTCTAGGACTTCCATGAAATCTATGATTTATATGATAAACTTGATAATATAATATGTAACATATATATGTAAATAATAAATATAACCGAACTTGTGGCAATAATCGTATGGTTACTTGTCCTAACATTAGGTTATTTTATCTAGGACTTAACCTCTTCTTATGATTCTATTGAGCATGACCCATAAAACCACAAACACCCTACGGGGTTTATAGTGTAAAAAACGAACGTTAACGCTTCGATAAATACTTTCAACAATACATACTTTTGCATACTTTGAACTACTAATCTGAAAGCCTCCATTGTCATCCCAATACTCACACACCTATATTTCATTGGGTAGGATAACTCGGTGTTCCATTCCCTAATCAACAAAACACTTCACGGATTTAAGCTATGAAAAACCGTGAGTACACTCGACACCCTTTTACGCTTTACACTTTTGGATGTAATATGTTAGCCTGTCAAAAACTCACTAAATCACACTTATACTTTATGCAATCACTCAAACCATCCAACATACATGCTATAGTTACGTGATACCCGATTTGTATACTTGGAACATTCTTATGTGATACTAGTTGTCATTAACTTTGTAAGAGGCTCCCCTTAACATGTACAGCGCTAGAGGTGTAACGCACCGCATGTATTCTTGTGGTCATGTTAAGTTTATTCTATTTTGCGGTGACACTTGAGGATTGACTTGTAGATCGCATGCTATGTTTACATTAATCTCGTATGCTAGCTTAACATGTGGATTGTTTAATCGGATTTTCTTACTTATGCTATGATTTAAACTTGGGTACTCGCCAATACCTTTGTATTGAACTATACTTTTAACATGTTGTAGGTTGAGGATGTTGAAATAACGAAAACATAGTAGGAACGACATAGAAACACACCTATAATGCTAGTTACTTGTTATGTTTTGTTGAACTTGTCTTATTGAATTTGTGTTGTACTTGACATTTTGATAAATGAAAGAAATGGATGGTTTAATTTAATATTGTCGTAAATAGTATTATGATGTCTCGAGCAATCTCGTTCGTCTCACTCTGATGTTTCCGCCATCGGTTGGTGTGTGATAATCTAACCCATTAACAATAAATCATTGCATCTGCCCGGATGAACACGGAGTCAAGATAGATGAAACCTTATACAGATTAATGATTAGATCGTTAATGTATCTTACAGTGACTAGACCGGATATCATGTATCCAACATGCCTTTTCGCCCGTTATCAATCAAGTCCTCAAGTATCACGCATGATGATCGTCAAGCAAATTCTCATATATCTGAACGGTTGCCAAAGCATCGGCTTGTGGTATCGGTGAAACGACAAATTCGACGTCGTTGGTTATTCTGATTCGGATTTGGTTGCTGTAAAATAAACGCCAAATCAACAATGGTCGGTTGCTAGCAATTCGGAATGCACTTAGTAACGTGGCAATGCAAGAATCAAACCACAGTCACTCTCTTCACATACGATGTAGAATACGTTTCAGCTTCTAGTTGTTCCCAAATCTTGTAGTTACAATAATTTATGAGATACTTTGGATTGCAGTTTCTTGATACGCCTATATATGTAGATAACAAGGTTGCCATTGATATAACTAAAAATCCAGTTCAACACACTAAAACTAAACACATTGAAATTCGACATTACTTTAACCATATGAAAAAGATTAAATATCTTTTGAAACTTAATGGTATGAAAAATCTGACATCAGATGGGGAACTAGAGGTTGAATACGGCTCGGATGATGAGTTCACGTGATTCTCATCAGTTTAGTCACGTTTTTACTGTTTAAGAGTTTCTTTCTTTAAAAACAAAAATCCAAAAAATCTTTTTGATTTTAGGTGGAGAAATGTGGTGGAAAACACAAAAACATTTAAAAATTAAAAAGATGTACAAAAACATTGAAAAAGACAAAAAGAGTTTTCGTGTGAAAAGAGGAAATGATAGTACATCAATGGACTATCAAAGTATGCTAAAGATTTGTGGTGTCAAAATGTTTAAACATGTCTTACTGATGAAGTGCCAGTAGCCTTTGTACATTCAGTAAATTTCGTTTGAAGAGATTGGCGGATTTTGAGATACTAGGTCTTTATAGATAATTCATATCTAGGTTATTATACAAGTTCTTCTGATTTTGCGTCAGCAATGGCCTAGTACTTGTAGAATACTTCTGCTTTAAAAACCCAAAACTGCAACATATTGTAAGTATCGAAAGATCCAACAATTGCAGTAAAAGATTCCAAATTCGAACACCACTTTTAAAGTCGAGCCTTCGTCTCTTTATCTATACGGTGATACTAACCTGAGCTCTCAATGTATCGCATTTCCAAGATACATATATCAGTTAGATATATTCACTTGTAAGATGAAATACAGAAAATCTTGATACGGGATTATATTCTGATATGGGAAACACTATTAAGTCAAGTTCTAAAAATTACCTAACGTATCTCGAAACAATTGAGAAATGTGTACAGGTTTAAGTGGACAAGTATACTAACACAAACTCACAAAACTATGTCTATAAATATGTTTGTACATAGCTATTGCATTTCATTTTAGGAAAACCTAAAAAGATTTTCAGTGTGTTAGTATAAACTTTGGAAAAATATAAAAGATTTTATTTCTATTTTAGTTTCTACTGCCGATGATGGAAAGCAGATCTTCAAAGTCCAAAGATGCTTATTGCTGAGGAAAATCTATTTTAGTTTCGACTGCCGACTGCCGATGGGTTGGGAGCTTATCTGAAATAAGAAATGTTTTAAAACAATTAAAAGTTCTGCAACCTAACATTGCCTGAAAAAACATCAGTTTCTTCACAAAATGATCAACCAAGGTCATTAACTTGGACTTGGTAGACAAATCAGTTAACTAGGGTCATTAACTTGGACTTGGTCAACTGAGTGGGTCGTTTAACTGATAAAATGTTCAAAAAATTTAAAGTTTGAAAAAATTACATCCACTTCGCACGAACTAAACATTACTTCACACGAAGTAGGTCACCTCACACGAAGTGAACACTTCGTATGAAGTGTGTCTGAGGCTATATATAGAAGCCAGTTCGCACGAAGTGCTCATTTGCAACTTCGTACGAAATGAGCACATTTATAGCGATTTGGAGTTTTTCTTTGATAAATGACGAAGTGCTGCCAAAATAGACATTAGGGAGGTTTATTTGCACACCTCTTACATTGATGAAGGTATTAGACTAAGATTTAACCGTTAATTGAACGTTTTCGGACCTTCGGACTTAAAAACATAGATATAGGAAAATCTAGCAGACCAAAACTAAAATTGAACATACCATTGTGTTTATTGGCTACAATAATACTCATTAGAACCGTCAATTTGATAAAAATCACAATTTTTAAAAATGGTGTTCAAAACAAGTGGGACTTCATACGAAGTGAACATGTCACTTCGCAAGAAGTGAACAATAATATATTTTGAAAAACACTTTGCACGAGGTGGTATTTTGTCAACAATGTTTTATACATAATCACTTCCTACGAAGTGACATATCCACTTCGCACTTATGACACTTGGCACGAAGTGCGAGTGTATTTTCGATGAAAATTTTTCTAAGTGTTGGTATCTTTGTGTATGTGCAGGAAAAGAAATCGCTTTTTGAGTCAATTCATAATGTTTGCTGCATACTTGATGACAAGATTCTGGAAATAGCTCCGTTTAGTGAAGTACTTGAGTTTATGGGTCGATTATCTGTGACAAAGGCTCTAACGCATACGCACAATGTTTACAGAACTCATATAGAGTGCTTTTGGAATTTTGCTGAATATGTTAAGAAGCCTCGGGCAGTTCATTCTATTGTGAAGATCGAGGATAAAGAGTATGAAGTTAAAATTACTGCGGAGCTAATTCACAGAGTGTTAGATCTGAAAGATAAAGGTGAAGATCCGACAGGTTATCTAGAGAGGATGGTTAAAGGTTGTTTTTATCTGATGGGCTACAAAAGTCATGTAAATATGCCAAACTTCAAGAAAGCAAACCTTGGAAGGCCGTACAAGTTCTTTGTGCATTCAATCATACACTCTTTTAGCCATAGGAAGGGCGGTTTTGATGAAATCTTGGATTATCATATGTGTATGGTCGTTGCTCTAACACTGAATTTACCTTATTACTTCACGAAGTTAATCTTTGAACAAATGGCAGCTAACACTATACAAGAAAAGTTTTGCAATATCCAAGGTTTCTAAATGATGTTGGATGATTTATTTCCAAATCTGGAAAATCTAGAGGATGATGAGCTTGTTTTGGAACATATCGATAGAGATACGTTGATCAGATGAATATGTATTTGAAACAGGAGTCTGAGCCGATTGCAAAACCAATCTTTGGAGCGATTCATGATAATAACTACATTGCACCGCCTAAGGGCAAGTGGAGGAAGGATACTAGTGGATCTGAAATGGTTTCATACCAAGACGAAGTAGTTGGTTTGAGAAAGAAGAAAAGAAAGAAAGAGGGTTGCTCCAAAGAAAAAGCCTACACAAGCTCACCAACGTGCTGCTGTACGAACTTTGTTAGTTGATGAACCTAAAGAGACACCGGTGAATAAGCCTGTTAATGAACCGGTGGCTGAAAATGTGCACGAAGAGGTATATTCGTCCACGTCTGACAATGATAGAGAGGTTGTGAATGTTTAAAAGATAGCAGCTGATGATGAAAAAGAGGTGGTAGAATGTTATAATGAAGAAAGCTCTAAAGATAGCATTGATAATGAAGAAAGCTAAGGCTGCAGAACGTGCAAGAAAAGCTGAAGTAGTAGTGTCACACCCCGACCCGCAGCGGAATAAGAGTCGGGGCATAATTGGGTTATCACCAAAGCTCATGACATTTACTAATATGTTTCATATTTAATAAAGTCAAAGTAACATTTCCAAAAATCCAAACATGTTCATTCAATACAAAGAAAATAAACCAAACATAACAATCCCAACTCTAAATCGTTTTATTCTTCTAGTCCAAGTCCTATGTGTTCCTAGCTGCTGCTGGTTCACCTGTATCATGTGTAAAATGGGGGTTTTTGGGTCAACATAAGTTGGCGAGTGAACCTTATTAGATAAACATTTATTAATGAATTATTTGTTAGTTTATCAATGAAAAATTATGCATAATCATAGATGAGCAAATGTAAATAATCAAGCAATGGCAAATAGCAGTCACAACTATAACATACAATAACATATGACAGCATACATGAACATACCAACATCATACTGTAAATAACATAAATGAAACTGTGCGATCAAGGCTCAATCAAACAGAGCCGATCGTATTGCATGTACTGAAAATGAAAATGTCTGTGCGATCAAGGCTCAATCAAACGGAGCCGATCGTATGTGGGCACGCCAGGTTCAACCTCATAATGAAATGGGGAACATGCTCAACGCTCATAATGTAATGGGGAGCGGCGGCCTATGAAATTGCATGTACTGAAAATAATAAACTTGCATCCACAATAACTACACAACAGAAACAAACTGAATACACTAGTTCATGATATGATGTATGCACAATGGTTTAAGTATAATATATATATCAAGACACATGATACACCCCAAAACGTGATTAAACGGGGAATTTGTAAAGATTCACTCACATTGGGTGCGTTGGATTGGAGATGGTGAGATGCGCACGAATTAGATGAGCGGAACAACGAGGAATACTAACCTAAATAATAACGGAAAAAATATATTAAATGAGTGGATTTTATTAAGGATTTTAATGAAATTTTTAGATAAATTTTTGTGAGTTTAAGGCCATTTTCTATCTTTAAAAATGTTATTTTTAAGTATTTTTAATTGATTTTTAAATTAAATTAAATAAATAAAAATATAAAAAAATTGTTTATTTTGCGTTGACCGTTGACCTGTTGACTTGTTGACCGGTTCGGTCAAGGACATGGTCTGCGCTGGGTGAGGCTCGAACCCGAGACTCCCGTACGCGTGCACGCAGCTCTACCAACTGAGCTACGTGTCTAACCCGAAATATATATTTATACACTTATTCAGTTTAACCGAAATTCTTTTTAATTTCAAAAACATTTTAATTCAACGGACCGGTGCTAGTGAAGGGTTTCGAACGCGCGACGTATGGCTTAATGTTGCACACAGTCCACCGCTGGACTGTGTGTCTAACCTGGTTATTATCTCGGTTTTTATTATACTTAACAACTAACTGAGTTAACCGGGTTTAGTTTTTAACAAAAAGGCATTTTATTATATAAGGAGTGCGTATAGCAGGAATCGAACTCGGGACATGCGTATGTATTTTGCACACAGTCCACCGCTGGACTGTGTGTCTAACCCGTTCATTTTACTAGTTTTAAATATACTTATAACTTAATTAGCTTCGTCTTCTTCATTCAAATTATAGTCAACTGATTTACTAACTTGTTCCTTGTTTTTACGATTTACAGACATTATTAAAGCTTAAATGATAAGGCAGAGACGGTAATTAGAGGTGAACATACCGATGAACGGTTTACTTCAGATTTCCGGCGATGTGTCGGTCCCTGTTTTTATACTCTTCAACTGAACAAGATAATTGACTGTTTTGATTAGTCGATTGTGGAATTGAAGTGATAAACAAACGTTAACGATGTGTTGAAGGTCCTTACCGTTTCACAGACGGAAATAAAGATTTTCAGGGGAGTTCAGGCGAACTGGAATTAGTTGAATACAGCGCCTGAATTCGATTTCAATTGAGAGGTTTAAGTTAGAAATAGTCTAATAATTGTTGAACTACAATGAATATTGAAAGATTTATCGTTTGAAGATGAATATGGTTTTCCGGCAACTTTTGCAGGAAATTCCGGCGAGCTGTTTTAAGCGTTCTGATGGTCTGAAAATGTGACGAAAGTGAAATGGAGTATTGTTATGACGTTTCTGAGTCGCGAGAGAGGTCTGGAATTGAAGTAATTGTGATTTGATTCATTTCGGTTATAAAAACCGATTAATAAAGAAAATTGATGTTCAATCACTTCTGAATTGATTACAATCATCGGTTCATCGGTTATAAAATGTGAATGAACGATTAATCAAACAATTAGACGATTGATTTGCCGATTTCAGTTTCTCAGTTGCCGCAACCGGTTTTAACCGAGTTTGTGTATAAATCTCATTTGTTTCCTAGAGATAACAGAAAACACAAAGCGGCGGAGTGGTGATGTGAGTGTGTGTTAAGGCGTTGGAGTTTCTTGGCTGACCCGGGTTCGAGTCCCGACAGCAACATAATTTTTTTATTTATTTTGTTTTAACTTTTTATCAAATATAATTTTTATAGTTTAGTTTATTTATTAATTATGTATCATTTTGAATCAAAATGCTCATAAATATTTAACGTAACTTTTATAACTTGATATTCGATTACAAAACGGAGCGGGTTTTGAAAACCCGATTTTTACAAATGTTACAGTATCCCCTACTTTTAGGAATTTCGTCCCGAAATTTAAGTAGTTGAAGTAGTAGGAAAAAGATGCGGGTATTTTTCACGCATTGAGTCTTCACGTTCCCAAGTAAACTCAGGTCCCCGTTTCGACTCCCAGCGTACCCTAACAATTGGAATGCGACTTCGTCGTAGATGTTCTCTCCGTAGTCCATGATCTCCACTGGTCTTTCAATAAAATGCATAGATTCATCAATCTGAATATCTTCCAGCGGGATGTGGAGGTTCTCATCAGCGAGGCACTTCTTCAAGTTCGACACGTGGAATGTGGGATGAATCCTGTTGAGTTCTTCTGGTAGATCAAGCTTGTATGCTACAGGACCTACTCTTTCGAGTATCTTGAAAGGTCCTACGTAACGTGGTGCTAGCTTGCCCTTTTGACCAAAACGAACTACTCCCTTCTACGGTGATACTTTTAAAAGTACATAATCACCAATGTTAAACTCTAAGGGCTTCCGTCGTTTATCTGCGTAACTCTTTTGACGACTTTGAGCCGCTAGAAGATTGTTTCGAATTTGATGGATCTTGTCTGTGGTTTCTTGGATCAATTCTGGACCAGTAATTTGAGCTTCCCCAATTTTGTGCCAACATACAGGAGATCGGCACTTACGACCATATAAGGCTTCAAAAGGTGCCATGCCGATGCTCGAATGATAGCTGTTGTTGTACGAAAATTCAACTAATGGTAGGTGGACGTCCCAATTTCCCTTGAAGTCTATGACACATGCTCTAAGCATATCTTCAAGAGTTTGAATGGTGCGCTCAGACTGTCCATCAGTTTGAGGATGATAAGCGGTACTGAGATCTAATCGGGTGCCCATAGCGGATTGTACTGCTTGCCATGTTCGTGAGGTGAAACGACCATCACGATCAGAAATGCTTAACGGTACCCCATGCCGGCTTACGATTTCGTTGATATAAATACGTGCAAGCTTTTCGTTCTTGAAATCTTCACGGATAGGAATAAAGTGAGCTGATTTTGTAAGTCGGTCTATAATCACCCATATAGTGTCATACCCACCAGAAGTGCGAGGTAACCCGGTAATGAAATCCATGGTTATATTTTCCCACTTCCATACAGGTATTTCCGGTTGGACTAGAAGTCCTGAGGGTCTTTGGTGTTCAGCCTTCACCTTGGAACATGTAAGGCACTTAGAAACAAATACAACAATATCCTTCTTCATTCCAGGCCACCAATAAGTATATCGTAGGTCTTGATACATCTTATCGGCTCCTGGGTGTATAGAATATCGCGTTTTGTGAGCTTCATTCATAAGAGTTTCACGAAGATTGCTGTGGTTAGGAATCCAGATACGATCTAGGTAATATAGAATACCGTCAGATTTAGTTTCGATTTTTAACTCAGCTCCACAGGACATCTCCTTTCGCACATCTTTTTCCGTTATTGAAACGTGTTGGGCTTCTCGAATTTGATCTTTAATGTCGGTTACAATTTGCGAACATAGAAGATGAATGGAGTTCGCATAACCCTTTCGACTAAGTGCATCAGCCACCACATTTGCTTTACCAGGGTGGTATCTAATTTCACAGTCGTAATCATTTAGAAGTTCGACCCATCTTCGTTGCCTCATGTTTAACTCTTTTTGATTGAAGATATGTTGAAGACTCTTGTGGTCAGTGTATATTTCACACTTAGTACCATAGAGATAATGTCTCCATATCTTAAGAGCGAACACAATGGCTCCAAGTTCTAGGTCATGAGTGGTGTAGTTCTTTTCATATGTCTTGAGATGTCTCGAAGCATAAGCTATGACTTTTCCTCTTTGCATAAGAACGCAGCCTAATCCTTGCCCTGACGCGTCGCAATAGACTACAAAATCATCACAACCTTCAGGAAGAGTGAGGATTGGTGCATCACAAAGTTTCTGTTTAAGAGTTTGAAAGGCTTCTTCTTGCTTGGGTCCCCATATGAAAGGTTTTCCCTTATGAGTTAAAGCCGTGAGTGGTACAGCAATGCGAGAGAAGTTTGAAATGAACCGACGATAATAGCCAGCTAGTCCAAGAAAAGATCTTACTTCAGTTGGTGTACGTGGAGCTTGCCATTCTTGAACCGCTTTGATCTTTGAAGGGTCAACATGTATTCCCTTGTCATTGACTACATGCCCGAGGAATTGCACCTCTTTTAACCAGAATTCACATTTGGAGAATTTGGCATAAAGCTTTTCCTTTTCTAGAAGTGCAAGAATGAGTCGAAGATGACGCTCATGATCAGATTTAGATTTTGAATAAATAAGAATATCGTCGATGAAGACTATAACAAATCGATCTAGATAAGGTTTGCAGACTCTGTTCATTAGGTCCATGAAGACAACTGGTGCGTTGGTTAATCCAAATGGCATAACCATGAATTCATAGTGGCCATAACGAGTTCGAAAAGCAGTCTTAGGGACGTCTTCTTCATGCACTCTAAGTTGATGATAGCCAGATCGAAGATAGATTTTTGAAAAGCAGCTGGCACCTTGTAGTTGGTCAAGAAGATCATCAATGCGAAGTAAAGGATAGCGATTCTTGATTGTTAACTTGTTGAGCTCTCTGTAGTCGATGCACATACGAAACGATCCATCTTTCTTCTTAACAAAAAGGACAGGTGCACCCCAAGGCGACGAGCTAGGACGTATGAATCCCTTGTTAGTCAACTCTTGCAATTGACTGGCTAGCTCTTGCATTTCAGAGGGGGCTAACCTATAAGGAGACTTTGCAACTGGTGTAGCAAGATCAATACGGAATTCGACGTCTCTAACTGGAGGAAGTCCTGAAATGTCGTCAGGAAAAACTTGCGGGAAGTCTTTTACTACAGGAATGTCTTCAAGTTTCTTCTCCATGGTTCCCTTTTTGATGATATGAGCTAAAAACGCGACATAATTCTTGCGAAGATATTTTTGAGCTTGAAGACAAGACATTAAGCTGAGCCTTTTCGACGAGGTTTCTCCAATGATTCGAAGAGTCTGACCGTTTGAAAGAGGAATACGAATAAATTTTTTCACGACATACAACTTCCGCCTGATGTTGACTGAGCCAATCCATACCGATTATGACGTCAAAACTTCCCAGCTTCATAGGAATAAGATCAACTGAGAAATCGTGGTCGTTTAAGGTGAGTGTACAGTTGCGTAAAATAGAGTTTAATAAAACTGGTTTCCCGTCCGCAACTTCTACCGTTATGGATTCCGTGAGCTTATCCCGATTTTTGCTTAAGATAGGTTCAAATTCTAAAGACACAAAACTTCTATCCGCACCAGTATCAAATAAAATAGAGGCATATCTACCATTTATAAGGAACGTACCGTTGACCACATTGCCATCAGCTCTGGCCTGGTTAGCGTTGATATTGAAAGCTCTCCCTCTTGCAGGTGGGGAGCTTGGTTTGCTTGGTTCACTGGGTTGGCTTGGGCCTGAGCATGAATAATATTAACCAGCCTTGGACATGTGTTTCTGAAATGACTCGGGTCATCGCAATTGTAGCAAGCCCGCATTGGTTGACCCATAGGATAATTGGGCTGGTAATATGTTTGGGCTAAATGTTGGGTGGGTGGTAATAGTAGGGGTTGTTGGGCTTGGCCCATTATCTGTTGGTGGGTTTGGGTTAAAGGTTGGTGGCGGTTCGTTCGTTGAGGCATGCGGCAAGTTTGAACAGTATGACCTGGCGACCGCAGCCGGTGCAATATTGGCAAGGATGATCAGGGGAATGGTGATATTGGCAACGGTTACATTTTGGTAACGGGCCAGTGTAGGGTCTTCTGTATGGTGCGGGTGAAGGAGTGACTTGAGTAATGGGTGCAGCAGGAATAGGGGAGTTGGTTTGGGTAACTGCAAAATTTCTGGTGTTGCGCTTCCTCTTGTTAGCAAACTTAGAGGAAGGAATGGGGTGGTTTGAAGTTTGTCCCTCAACAGGGGCTTTCTTCTTCTCTTCTTTGAACCTCCCGTTGCGAATTCGGTTTTCGGTCAGTTCAGTTGCTAACTCCATAGCAGCTTCAAGTGTTACTGGTGAAACGCTGAGAACTGAATCTTGGATTTTCAAGGGAAGTCCTCGAATATAGTGCTCGATCAGACGATAGGTTGGGGTGAACAAATTTGGAACCATTTGGTTCAACTCCAAGAACCTCTTGTTATATGTAGTGTGATCACCCTCCTTCTGCTTTAGAGAATGAAATTCGTCCTCCAGCTTTTTAATTTCACTTCTAGGACAGAAACGCCTAGTCATGACTTCCCTTAACTCCTCCCAAGTTAAGGCCATCGCATCTTCAGTTCCCCTCTTCCCTTTCTCACTATTCCACCAAGTGAGAGCTACCCCAAATAGTCTCCCGGTGGCGTATCGAACCTTGCGATCCTCAGGACAATCGCAGTTTAGGAAGGTGTTTTCCATCTCCTCAAACCAATGTAGGAGAGCAGTGACACCCTCGGTCCCTTCAAATTTAGGAGGATCACAAGACTTAAAATGTTTGTAAGAGCACTTGCTGGTAGGAGGGTTGTCGATGTTCTGGTCCTGTTTTTGGGGAGGGTTAGTAGGATTTGTAGCAAGGGCTTGTTGTACTTGGACCATAATGTCAGGCAGTATTGTGGCCATTTGTTTCGCGATCTGAGTGGCCAAACGTTCCTGAGACCTTCCTGATCTTTTACCCCTTCGTTGCTGTCTAGACGACATCTACAGGATCATACAATGAGAAGATTGTGAGTTTATGGTGTCTTTTTAGGTGTCATGTGTCTTTAAGAAAATGAAAATAACATAAATATCAATAATGCAACTACATCCATAGGATGTCTTGGGTTCGCTCATGTTGGGCCTCAAATGTCCCCCATACCTTCACCTACATAGTCATGTGGGCCCCCATGGCTATTGGCTTGGTAGGATTCACATTAGTATTGGCAATTTAACACTCGCATCCCCCGAATGCAAACCACAAAATATGTTCATGAGATGTTTGGTCGGAACGTGTCCAGGTGTAGACACAATGACAACTCAAAGTGGGGTTAGTTCACACGACGTTTGGTATAGCATGCTTTGGCCTAATAGGTACTTCGTACTCTCATCGTTAGTCCCCAGGTAGGCAAACTGGTCCTTTATTTTGGATTTATACGAATGACAGCCTAGACAGGACGTTCCGATTACCGGTACTGGTACCCTTCCAGTTACTACATGCCCGTTATGAGAACTCGCTTTGATGAGATTTAAAAACACAAAAATCATTGTAAAAGCAATCATGATGTGGTGTGTGCTTTCATGGATGTGATATGTTATGAGTATACGATTCATGATAGGCATTATATGATAATACATACTTAGGAACATGCTTGCACAATATTAAATGTAACATTTAACATAAAACATATAAACATCATGAAATTTGGCATGTAACACACAAAAATATTATAAGTTTCTAATCGACTATAGTATAGGCTCTAAGGGTCTAATAACCTATCCTATATCCCTATAGTCATGGCTCTAATACCAATCTGTTACACCCCGACCCGCAGCGGAATAAGAGTCGGGGCATAATTGGGTTATCACCAAAGCTCATGACATTTACTAATATGTTTCATATTTAATAAAGTCAAAGTTACATTTCCAAAAATCCAATCATGTTCATTCAATACAAAGAAAATAAACCAAACATAACAATCCCAACTCTAAATCGTTTTATTCTTCTAGTCCAAGTCCTATGTGTTCCTAGCTGCTGCTGGTTCACCTGTATCATGTGTAAAATGGGGTTTTTGGGTCAACATAAGTTGGCGAGTGAACCTTATTAGATAAACATTTATTAATGAATTACTTGTTAGTTTATAAATGAAAAATTGTGCATAATCATAGATGAGCAAATGTAAATAATCAAGCAATGGCAAATAGCAGTCTCAACTATAACATACAATAACATATGACAGCATACATGAACATACCAACATCATACTGTAAATAACATAAATGAAACTGTGCGATCAAGGCTCAATCAAACGGAGCCGATCGTATTGCATGTACTGAAAATGAAATGTCTGTGCGATCAAGGCTCAATCAAACGGAGCCGATCGTATGTGGGCACGCCAGGTTCAACCTCATAATGAAATGGGGAACATGCTCAACGCTCATAATGTAATGGGGAGCGGCGGCCTATGAAATTGCATGTACTGAAAATAATAAACTTGCATCCACAATAACTACACAACAGAAACAAACTGAATACACTAGTTCATGATATGATGTATGCACAATGGTTTAAGTATAATATATATATCAAGACACATGATACACCCCAAAACGTGATTAAACGGGGAATTTGTAAAGATTCACTCACATTGGGTGCGTTGGATTGGAGATGGTGAGATGCGCATGAATTAGATGAGCGGAACAACGAGGAATACTAACCTAAATAATAACGGAAAAAATATATTAAATGAGTGGATTTTATTAAGGATTCTAATGAAATTTTTAGATATATATTTGTGAGTTTAAGGCTATTTTCTATCTTTAAAAATGTTATTTTTAAGTATTTTTAATTGATTTTTAAATTAAATTAAATAAATAAAAATAAAAAAAAAATTGTTTATTTTGCGTTGACCGTTGACCGGTTCGGTCAAGGACATGGTCTGCGCTGGGTGAGGCTCGAACCCGAGACCTCCCGTACGCGTGCACGCAGCTCTACCAACTGAGCTACGTGCCTAACCCGAAATAATCTTGTTTTTAATTATATTTATACACTTATTCAGTTTAACCGAAATTCTTTTTAATTTCAAAAACATTTTAATTCAACGGACCGGTGCTAGTGACGGGTTTCGAACGCGCGACGTATGGCTTAATGTTGCACACAGTCCACCGCTGGACTGTGTGTCTAACCTGGTTATTATCTCGGTTTTTATTATACTTAACAACTAACTGAGTTAACCCGGTTTAGTTTTTAACAAAAGGCATTTTATTATATAAGGAGTGCATATAGTAGGAATCGAGTCGGGACATGCGTATGTATTTTGCACACAGTCCACCGCTGGACTGTGTGTCTAACCCGTTCATTTTACTAGTTTTAAATATACTTATAACTTAATTAGCTTTGTCTTCTTCATTCAAATTACAGTCAACTGATTTACTAACTTGTTCCTTGTTTTTACGATTTACAGACATTATTAAAGCTTAAATGAAAAGGCAGAGACGGTAATTAGAGGTGAACATACCGATGAACGGTTTATTTCAGATTTCCGACGATGTGTCGGTCCCTGTTTTTATGCTCTTCAACTGAACAAGATAATTGACTGTTTTGATTAGTCGATTGTGGAATTGAAGTGATAAACAAACGTTAATGATGTGTTTAAAGGTCCTTACCATTTCACAGACGGAAATAAAGATTTTCAGGGGAGTTCAGGCGAACTGGAATTAGTTGAATACAGCGCCTGAATTCGATTTCAATTGAGAGGTTTAAGTTAGAAATAGTCTAATAATTGTTGAACTACAACGAATATTGAAAGATTTACCGTTTGAGGATTAATACGGTTTTCCGGCGACTTTTGCAGGAAATTCCGGCGAGCTGTTTTAAGCGTTCTGATGGTCTGAAAATGTGACGAAAGTGAAATGGAGTATTGTTACGACGTTTCTGAGTCGCGAGAGAGGTCTGGAATTGAAGTAATTATGACTTGATTCATTTCGGTTATAAAAACAGATTAATAAAGAAAATTGATGTTCAATCACTTCTGAATTGATTACAATCATCGGTTCATCGGTTATAAAATGTGAATGAACGATTAATCAAACGATTAGACGATTGATTTGCCGATTTCAGTTTCTCAGTTGCCGCAACCGGTTTTAACCGAGTTTGTGTATAAATCTCATTTGTTTCCTAGAGATAACAGAAAACACAAAGCGGCGGAGTGGTGATGTGAGTGTGTGTTAAGGCG
Organism: Scalesia atractyloides; assembly: GCA_947069175.1. NCBI lineage: Eukaryota > Viridiplantae > Streptophyta > Magnoliopsida > Asterales > Asteraceae > Scalesia > Scalesia atractyloides. The sequence goes on along the minus strand of CAMTDV010000008.1, from coordinate 43,796,093 downwards.
TTGGAGTTTCTTGGCTGACCCGGGTTCGAGTCCCGACAGCAACATAATTTTTTTATTTATTTTGTTTTAACTTTTTATCAAATATAATTTTTATAGTTTAGTTTATTTATTAATTATGTATCGTTTTGAATCAAAATGCTCATAAATATTTAACGTAACTTTTATAACTTGATATTCGATTACAAAACGGAGCGGGTTTTGAAAACCCGATTTTTACAAATGTTACAAGTAGCATTGGGTAAAGGAAAGAAAAATTTGATGAGATTCCTATGATCTATCAAGCTGAGCGAGAAGATGAATCTGCGCCAGTAACAGAAACACAAATTGTAGAGAATGTTGAACAAGTGATTGGGAATGTGAACAAATCTAAGATTGAAAAAAGAAGGTGAAGCTGAAGCTGAAATAGAAACTGAAGCTGAAGCTGAGCCGATCAATTATGTAATGATTGGTGGGCCTGTAGATGTAACTGTTATTTCTGAAAGGGACCAAAATTACTAGGATAGAATGAGGAGAGATGCTGAGATTGATGCATTTGACGATAACGAGGATGAAGAGGATGATGATGATGCGGGTGATAAAAATGATAAAAACAATGATGATCATAAAGGTGATGGTGATGACAATAACCAAGGTGGATCTGGTGTGATAGTAGTTGATGCAAAGATAAATGAATCATTTGAGTATGATGCTTACCTATTGAATGATGTGAATGAGGGAAGAGAAGTAGATATACAGGGGAGCAGATAGATCCAACACATGATGCAGTGCAATCAAGAATTCTCATAGTCGTTGCACCTATATCTGTTGTTCCTACATTGCCAAAACCTAAAGACATTTATCTAGAGCATGGCGTTGAGGAAGGCGAATATATTCACAATTATACAGAAGAAGAGATAGCAAAATGCTGGTGGTTGAGGATGATAAGTTTGAATTTCATTTTAAAGAAGAGTTAAGCAAAATCAGCGCATCTGAACCTAATGATTACTAGTATAAGTATATTCCAGATACTGATACTTATGATAGAGTTATTGTTAAAGATGCATCAGATGATGAAAAGGAGGCTGCGAAGTATTCTAAATATGGTACAGATAGTTTTCCAACATTTCAAGAGATGTTTGCTGAATCGTCTCATGATCTATTAGAGAGAAGAGTTGAGGAAACTTTGATAGAAGGAACTGTACCTAAACACTCATCTAGAGAAGAGATTGCAGAAGCAAAGAAGGCATGGTTTAGGGAGCTACCAAAAGAAAGAAAGTTTCAAAGACCATTGGCTTTCTTTACGCGTGATAAAGATAAATCGCTGGGTGATATCCTAAGTTGGGGATGGATTGAAGAATTAAATGTTTATACTATGAAGAGGGAGTTTGGTGTGAAGTACTTCTGATACTTGTGTGATATTCAAACACTACCTTACTGATATATTGAAGAGCTTGTGCAAACAAAGATGATAAACTTTCAGATTAAACTTCATGATCAACGGTTATAGAAGCTGATAAATATGAAGCTGATCACGGATTCAATCACTTGAAGCCGCATATTCAAAAGAAACAAATAAAGATTGATCCGGTGACTAAAGAAAAAGATGTGACTTTGATTATCAAGCAACCAAGAGCCATGAAGAAAATGCAATTATTGAAGATTGAACAAGATTTTCATACTTACTTTAAATGGTGGCAGTATGATATTGAGACGTGTGAAGCAGTGATCGTGTTGAAAGATGAAAGTATTTAAACGATGATTTGCATACTAGACCCGATGTAGCTAGTCAATTGCTCAGAGAAAGATGTAGAGTGCTTTTTTTGAACAAGATATGTTATAAAGAATGAAATAAGACTAAAGGGTTGCAATACAAAGGTGCAATCAATGCTTGCTATGCACATGGTATAAATTCTAAAAGATGTGCCAATCGAAGTGGCGAGAGCTGTAAAAGAAATAGTTTATGAAAGAACAAAGACAGTTAGAAAAGATCGAAGAAATGGGAAAGGAAGCGTGTCATAGAAGATTTCAGTTTGTGAAATAGGCGTCTGCTACTAATTAAACATCGATTCCATATGAAAATAAAGGAAGCCAAGAAAGAATTTCTTTGGGCGTTAATGTTAAGAGCTATGAAGATTTTAAAGACTGACCAAAACTGAGGCAATATCAAAGGGGGAGTTTGTTGGTGTAGAATTTCTATAGCCTACGTCTTAGGGTCATATCGTGTCATTGTAATAGGGCTTTACATTGTTAGATTTACATTTTTTATGTATGTAAGCCACTTCGTACGAAGTGAAGTTGTTCGCTTCGTATGAAGTGCTCTTCGCACGAAGTTGGCAGGCCAACTTGCGTGAAGTGATAGTGTCTATATATAGTGGAGTTGTGTCTTGAGTCTGAAACAATTTATGAAGAGAGTACGGCGAAGCCCTACACATTTTGTTTCAGGATTGTACACTTTATTGACATTTGTGAAACAGTAAACTTTAAACATATTGTCACTTGTTATAAAATGGATTCAGCATGGTCTATAACTAGTTAATCAGATTAGGTTGTGTGCTTATATGGATAAAACGATCCTACAAGGCCCAGAATTCAATATTAACTACTGACACGGTCAAATATACTGTTTCAAAGCTCTGCTTCATTAGTCTTGATAAACGTGTACATTTCAGAGACAAAAGTGACAGGGCATCGCCTTACAAGTTAGAAAAACAGCTAAGGACTCAAGACGCCAGCTCTGCTATTTATAGACATGACAGCTTCACACGAGTTGGTATTGCCACTTCGTCTAAAGTGCACTTCGTACAAAGTGAGTTGCTTCACTTCGTATGAGGTGATCATCATTTCGTACGAAGTGGCCTAAATACATACCAAACCATATGAAATCTAACATTTAAGCCCTATTACATACTCGACATGACCCTAAAACGTAGGCTATAAACATTCTGCACCAACAAACTCCCCCTTGGATATTGTCATAGTCTTGGTCAGTCTTCAAAAACTTTAACGTTAATGGCTAAAGAAATACTTCACTGGTTTCCGACGCTCCTTAGATGGAATAGGCGTTTGATCTGTGGGAGGAGGTCTAGGGTTCCCAAATTGAAACCTTCTCAAAGATGTCTTTCTAACAACTTCAGCAATTCTTGCTTCTTTTCTCTCTTTCTTTCTTTGTTCTTTGCCTTCTAACTTTCTCCAATTAGAATCCCATATCTTTCCCGAGTTTATATCATTCGCATAACAAACATTTATTACCAGCTGGAACTGCAACGTCTCCACTTTGTCTTTCTCTTCATAGCTTATCTTGCTGTAGAATAGACATTGAATAAAATTCTTTGAGAAGTTTAGTAGCCACATCGGGTCTAGTATTCGAATTCCCCTCCATAAGCCATATATTCTTTTGTGCGCAATTACTGCTTCAGTCAGTTCTTCAGAGATTTTCTAGGAATCATAATTTTGTACAACAATCAATGCTTCTACTGTTTCAGAGTCATATTCTTCATCAACGGCATATTCTTCATAACACGTAGCCATTTCACAACTAGTGTAACATCTTTCTTTTTCATTACTAGATCCAACTATATAATTGGAATATGTGGCTTCCAGTATTTAAAACCATGTGCAGCTTCAAACTTTTTTTAATTTCCACAGACGTTGATCATGAAACTTCATCTTGAGATTGATACTTTTCGTCTAGACTAACTCTTCAATATCCCAAAATGGCAACGTCTTGATGTCACTCAAAAACTGAACACTAAATTATCTTTTATTGCATAAATGTTCAACTCTTCTATCCATCCCTAACATAGTAGATCCCTGAAGGATTTGTCTGGATCACGAGTAAAGAAAGCTAATGGACGTTTGAACTTTCTTTCTTGTGGCGTCTCCTTGAACCATAACTTCTTTGCTGCAGATATCTCTTCTTTAGATAAACGTTTAGGAACACTGACGTCTTTCACTACTTCCTCAACTTTTCTCTTTGGAAGATCATTGGTAGCTTCAGAAAAGAACTCTTCAAAGGTTAGGAAGTCATTTGTTCCTTCACTAGAATATTTAGCAGTTTGTTCATCGTCCGAATCATCCTCCATGACAACCCTATTTTTAATCATCTGCTTCTGACACATACTTATAAAGGTAGTCATTAGGCTGTGAACCACTAATGTTATTTAATTAATCTTCACAATCAAATACAAAGGATTCTTCGTCTACACCTAACATTTTGGCAATTTCTTCCTTGGTGTAATTACGAACGAATTCACCTTCTACATCTTTTTCTAAGTAAAAAACCCTTTCTTTTTGCACACCAGGAATAGACGATATACGAACAACTGTGTGGATTCCTGATTGCTAAGCATCATACACAGGGTCCTTCGTCTCCTTTTCTTTGAGCGTCATCTTCTTGATTAGTAGAATCATTTAAGTAAGCATCATAGTCAAAAGATTCATTAGTCTTTGCAACTTTAACAATCAACCCTGTCCTCCCTGATCAATATCATTATTATTGCCCTGATCATCATCGTCTTTCTCATCATCATTCTTGTCATCTCTTTTGTCATCTTCCTTATCACCCTCATCATCATCAAAGTTATCTTCATTTTCATCGTATGCATCAATCTCAACGTCAATCTCTACGTACATCCTCTTTCTTTCCAAGTACTTTTGGTGCCTTTCAAAGATTTCAGTAACATCGACGTTTTCACCAGCTATCACATAGTTAATAAGCGTCTCTCTTTCAGCAACATGTGCATTAGGCTCAATGATAGGTATTGCATCAATTGGATTCTTGCCTTTACTAGCCGTTGCAGCATCTTTCTCTGCTTTTTTGCTCTTCGGCAGCTTCTAACTTTGCTTCTTCAATGTCGATTTCATCATGTTCAACAAAGAAATTGATGTTAAACCTCTTGTGAAGCACTTTAAACAGTATATCAAACTTTTGGGCTTCTATGTCTTTTTGGTCTCCAAGTCTTTAACCACCATGTGTAATCTTTCGTTCTCTACAGTAACACTAGCATGAGATGAGATCAACTGCGTGTTTTCATACTCAAGCTGCTTGATTCGTTCTTCATTCTCTTTAATTTTGTTTGCTAGTTCACTAGCCTTTTCATTCTCACCAACCAACACCACTAGCAGAGCTTCCAACCTCTTCTTATCATCTTCGAGAAAGTTGATTCGGCTTTCATCTTCATCTTATTCTCCAAATCATTAACTCTGTTATCATTGAAAATATTTGCATCAACCCCTTCTAAAATGGAATATCACCAAAATCATTAGGAAATTTATTAGCTAAAGAACGTCTTGGACCAGATTGTGGTGTAGAATGTTGTTGAACAAGAGGTGTCGGTTGTGGTGGTGTGACATGTTGCAGGGATTATGGATGTTGTGATGATGATTCTGGTGGTGTAACGTGTCGTCGAGATAGAGGATGTTATGGTGATGGTTGTGATGATGGAATAATAGGTGGTTGTACTTGTGGTGGTGATGGTGGTAGTGGTTGTTGTTCAATGGTAGGCGTAACCACTTCAACTTTAGGTGTTATCTTCTTTCCAAACTTCTTCCTCTCCTTCTTTGCAGCCAGATCAGAAGCTTTACTTTTCTTATGTTTGGCTGGTTTCCCTGCAGATTTAGTAATCACAAATTCATCGTCAGAGTTAGAAGGCATATATGATTCATCATTATCCCCTAGAGATTTTCTCTTTTTTAATTTTGCTCTCTTAGTTACGCCTTCAGCTTCTGGATCAACGCTTTAATTTGAAGATCCTTCATCATCACCATCATTACCCTCAACACCCACAAATGCTTGTTTTTCAATCTGAGCAACCATACTCACAGCATTCTCTCCCTGTTCTCTATCATGAACAGACAATGCTGAAAAAACATCATCAAGCACATTTTCTGTCTCAATCACATTCTCTTCACCTTGTACCTCTACATTATCGGGTTCGTTTACTTGTACTTTAACCTCGGGTCCATCAACAAGTAACGTTCGTACGGTAGCACATTTTCTTTTCTAAGTTGTTGATGTTGAGGTACCAGCAGCTTGCTTCTTTGGTGTAGAGCGTTTCTTTTACTTTGTTTCTTCCTTCTCGAACCATCTGCTTCTCCTCGGAATAAAACCATCTAGCTTTTCTTCTTCGTCTCTGTCAGACCCACTTGTATCTTTTCTCCATTTTCCCTTAGCAGGTGCAATATAATTCTTATTAAAACAGCTCCAAAAACTGACTTCGCAACAAGTTCAGATTCCTACTTCAAGTATAGATTCAATCGGACCAAGGACTCTCTATCCATATGCTCCAACACAAGCTCATCGTCTTATTCCTTCGCTAAGTTTGGGAACAATTCATGTAACATCATTTGTATAAACCTTGGATATTGGAAAATTTTCCCCCTTGTAGGGTTCGCCACCATCTGTTCAATGATTAACTTCATGAAGTTATAAGGCAGATTCAGTATTAATGCAACAACCATACACATCTGGTAATCTAGGATATCATCGTAACCCGCCTTCCTACGGCTGAAGGCATGAATGATAGAATGCACGAAGAACTTATACGACCTTTCGAGGTTTGCTTTCTTGAAATTTGGGGTATTCACATGATCTTTGTAGCCCATACAGTAGAAACAACCTTTAACTATCCTCTTCAGATAATCTGTTGGATCACTATCTTTATCTTTTAGATCCAAAACTCTGTGAATCAGCTCTTTAGTGATTATGACTTCACAGTCTTTATCATCAATCTTTATTGCTGAATGTATAGATCTTGGTTTCTTGACAAATCTAGCAGCATTCCCGAATCGTTCTATATGTGACTTGTAAACCTTATGTTGGTTTGTTAGAGCCTTTGTCACAGATAATCATCCCATAAACTTGAGTATATCTTGGAACGGAGCTATCTCTAGTATCTTGTCATCGAGATTATAACAAACATTGCGCGTTTTTTCAAATAGCGATTTATTTTCCATCGAAAACAAAACAATCACCAAACTCTTAGAGTCTCAATACTTAGAAAATTTTGGCTACAAGAATAACCAAAACATTGGTACGAAGTGCAATTGGTACAAAGTGGTCTTTTTCACTTCATACGAAGTGGTATAAAGTAAATCTTTTTTTACCATAATCACTTCGTACGGAGTGGGTTTTGAAAATTTTGAACATTTCACTTCATACGAAGTGGTTTTAACATTTTAACCATTGTTCACTTCGTGCGATGTGACCATATCACTTCGACGAAGTGCCACTTCGTCCCAACATTGACTGTTTAGAAGAACATATTTCGAACTTGTGATTCTTATGAAATTGATTGCACAATAAGATCCTATCGGTGCTGATAAGACTATATGTAAGTTCAATTTTAATTTTGGCATGCTGGATTCTCCTAGATCTAAGTTTGAATGTCCGAAGTGCCGAAAACCATTCAATTAGGGGTCAAGTCGAGGTTTAAAACCTTCACCATCGTAAAAGGTGTGCTAATCATCCTCCCAATGTTAATTTTGGCAGTATAATGTTTCTAACCGTTCGACAACTTCAGATCGCAGAAAGGACTTCTCTCAGATCGCACAAGCAGGTTATGACAACTTCGTACGAGTTAGACTCTATATATAGGCCACATCCATTTGGTAAGAAGGGGTTAACCACTTCGTCCGAAGTGATCCGCTTCGTGCGAAGTGGTCCTCAAAATGTTCAAACTTATAATATTTTGAACATTTTTTCAGTTTTAATGACCAGCTCATTGACAGAGTCCAAGTTAATGACCCTAATTAACTGATTTGTCTACAAAGTTCAAGTTAATAAACTTGATTGAACACTTTATGACCAAAATTATTTTTCAACAAATATAAGTTTCAAATTAATGAACTTTTTATCATTTCAGAACATTTACTCATTCAAGATTAGCTCCTAACCCGTAGTACTTCAGTTCTCATCCAGCAACTATCGCTTCGGACTTTGAAGAGTGTGAACGGGGGATCGACTCCTCCGATGAGCAACCAGTCTGATCTAACTCAGCTAGCAAAGCAGAATTCATTGCTAGAGAGGATGGCAAACGAACAAGAAAGATCTTACTGTTTAACTGCTCTGAATTGTATGCAATGACATGCAAGTACAGACGCAAGTAAAGAAATCCACAGGGCTTCACCGTACCAACTGAACTAACACTACTTAGCTCTGACACAACACTCCTCTATTTATAGGTCGACATGACTCGCACTAGAGTTTGTGAAACAGAGACTGACTCGTGCGAGTGGCTGCCTCATACGAGTGACAGAGTGTCACTCTTACGAGCCATCTGACACACTCGTACGAGTCTTTACAAAACATATAAAACAAATAATAACATTTATACATTTGATGTTTAAGCCCTATATACAATAACGACATGTCCTAGATGTAGGCAATAGACATAATGCACCAACAAACTCCCCCTTGGATGTTGCCGCAGTCTGGATAGTCTTAAAAAAATCTTCATATGATTTGATGCTTAACGACAACAAAATCTCTTCGGTGACTTGCGATGCTCCTCAAAAGCAATTGGTGTTTGATCCATTGGAGGAAGTCGGTTCAATGTATTGCCAAACCGAAAACTCCTTAGCGATGCTACGCGAGTTCGCTCAGAAATCCTAGCTTCCTTCTTTTCCTTCTTCTTTAGCTTGGTTTCTTCCAGCTTCCTCCAAGATGTGTTCCATGCCGATCCAAAACGTATGTCATTGGCGAAACAGACATTAACAATCTTTTGAAACTGGAGTGCTTGCTTTTTATCTTTCTCTTCGTAACTGATCTTGTAGTAGAACAAGCATTCTACATCTTCCTTTGGACAATTGACTAGCCACATCGGGTCTAGTACTCGAATGCCACACCACAGCCCATATATGCGTTTGTGAGTTATGACGGCTTCAGATAGCTCCTCTGTAATCTTCCACGAGTCATCATCAGGGTGCAAGCAAATTACAGCTTCTCCTGTATTAGAATCATAGTGCCACCACTTGAAGACTTTGTGGAAATCCTACTCCATTTGTATCATAGGCATGTTCTTCATTACTTTCGGCCTCTTTACAATGAGCATAACAACCTTCTCCTTAGTTACTGATCTATATTTGTAATGTGTCTCGGAAAGTGAGGTTTCCAGTGTCTAAATCCATGTGTAGCTTCAAGCTTAATCAACTTCCAAAGCCTCTTGTCGTGAAATTTCATCTTGAGATTGATCGTCTTTGTTTGCACTAACTCTTTGATATCCCAGTAAGGAAAGGACTTGATGTCACTCAAATATCAGAAGTACAGAATACCAAACTCTCTTTTGATCACGTAAACGTTAAGCTCTTCAATCCAATCCCAACTTATAAGATCCCCTAGAGAAATATCAGTGTTACATGTAAAGAATGCTAGAGGACGTTTGAATTTCCGCTCGACTGGTGAACTCTAAAAATACTTCTTCCTCATCTCAGCAATTTCAGCTCTGTTTAACTGTTGAGGAATAGTTCCCTTCTTAGCAGCTTCTACAACTTTACGCTTCAGAATATATGCATTCTCAGCTGCAAACAGTTCAGTAAAAGTTGGGGAGTCCTCTGTACCCTGATCGACAATATTAACGTCATCATCAGAATCATCCTCCACGACAACTTGATCACAATCATTAGCTTCTTCAACATGTTCAAAAACATAATCGTTTGGCTCGAACGCGCTAATCTCGTTCAGCTCATCTTCAAAATCAATCTCAAACTTTTCTTCATCCACGCCTAACATTCCGGCAATCTCTTGCTTAGAATAGATGTGGATAAATTCGCCTCCTCTGCATCACACTCAAGATAAAAGATCTTTGGTTTTGGCACAATAGGAATGGTAGGTGTATCAATTACCGAGAAGATGCATGCGTTCTGAGCATCAAAAAGGACCTTCTGTTATGTCCTTATCACCTTCCTAGGTCGTTTGGTTCACGCAGTCATCAAGATACATTGAATAATCAATCTCTTCATGCGGACCAGATTCCATTACACGAATACCAGCACCTCCTACATTATCATCATCATCACCGTTATCAGAATCTGAATCTGAATCACCAACATCATCTAAATCTTCATCTTTTTTCACAGCATCTTCCTCAAATTCTTCAACCGCTTTCTCAATCCCTTTTTCTAGCTTGTTCTTCAGTAGCCATTCGTGGTGTCTCACAGAAAGATCTGACATATCAATCTTCCCATCCTTAGGCTTCCCGATTAGCACAAACTTGTTCAGAACTTGATACAACACAATATCTGTGATAACTGGCGCAGACTCAGCTTCTACCGCAGTTTCGACATTAACGGGATCCTCTACCACTTTCTCTTTACCCTTGCCTTGCGTGTCTGATAGTTCTTTAGCAAGATGTTCTCTTTCAGCAACTCGTTCTCTTGCCTCTACACGTTCTATCTCATCAATCTCTGTGGCTATGTTAACTCCCAGCTTTTTCATTAGAATTTTCTCAAACATATTCATTCTTCTATCACTACGGAGCCTTTCCTTCAGCCATTCAGAGTTGCAACCTCTCATTCTCTGACAATATACATGCGAGCATGGCTTCTAACTGTTGTTTATCTTCAATCAAAGTATTTAGCTGCTCTTGCAACTCTACTATCTTCACAGTATTCAAAAAGACATGTTTTGTAGCTCATCAACACGCACGTCATTGAACATATCTGTCGTAAAATGTTCACCCCCTGGAATGTCTCCAAAATCAAAGTTGAAATAAAAATGAGACTGGGGCTATGAAGTATGCGGTGGCGGTGCAGCGTAGCCCATCGTGCTGTTGGTTGTGGTGGTGGCTGAGATGAAGACTGTTGTGGCAGACTAGATTGACGTGGTGGTGATTGTGGTATCTGAGAAGTAGATTGATGAACTGGTGATAACGGAGTCGGTTCAATAACAATCTGTTCTTCAACTGCCGGCTCTTGTACTGTCGCTTTAGATTTCACAGTAGGAGACTCAGAACTTCTAGCTGCTTGGCATTTAAACCGTCGTGTCTTTTTCTTCGCTGGTGTGCGCACAGGAGTATCTGTATCTGAACCAAAAGGTACATATGTTGTATTATCCTCACCTGTCGCTTTACGTTTTTGCTTTTTGGCTTTTCTCTTTTTCTCTGCCAGACGCTTAGCCTCTATATTTTTGGCCCTTTTTCTTACACCAGCGCGTCTCTCATCAGAATTAGTGCTCGAAGACGATGCGTCTTCAGCTACTTTCTCTCCACCAAACGCTTGTCTCTCGATGTCTACAACGATATCTTAAATATTTTCTTCAACATCTGGTTCATCTCTAAGCCCAGAACTTTCAGCTGCTAGATTTTTCTTTTGTGGTGCAGAAGTAGAAGATGTAGCAGTTGCTTCTCATTTTGCACCCTTGTCTCCGTCTTTCACAAACCACAAACTATGTTTAGCTCAAAACTTTCAAGCACAGTCCTTCTTCTTCTTCAATTTCGGGTGTAAGAGATCTAACATCTATACAAACTGAGGGTACTGCAAGAACTTTTCCCTCTGTGTGTTCCACACCATCTGTGTAAATATAACCTTAGAAAAGTTATATGGCAGATTCAGGACCAAAGTAGTAATCATACGCATTTCATAATCAACCAAATCATCAAACCCTCCTTTGCGATGCCTCAACACGTGAGCAATATACGGAAAGGCGCACTGAGGTTTCCTTTCTTGAACGGCGCGGCATTTACAAAACCAGCATATCCCATCCTATAAAAACAACCCTTCACTATGTACTCGGAAAATCCGGTAGGATCGTCTGCATTATCCTTGAAATCCAAAATTGTCCGGATCAAATATTTCACAGTCTTAACTTGTATATCCTCGTCATCAATATTTACCGCTGAAACTATCGCATTTTCTTCAGAATTATACTCTGCCGCATTCCAAAAGTATTCAACATGAGATCTGTAAACTATATGACGATCAGTGAGCGCTTTTGTAATCGGAATCCTGCTCAAAAAATCTAACACATCTCTGTAAGCAGCAATCTCCGGAATATCCTTGTCAAGCAGACAACAAATGTTGTGGAATAGAGAGAAGGACATTTTCTTGACCTGTACACAAAAAGAATTCAAACCGTTAGAAAATTTTCAACTTTCAAGATCATTTGTACGAACCATATATCCGTACAAATCAATACTTAGAACATTTTTACAAGTTTGGAAAAAGTTATCATTCGTATGAATCACTACTTTGTATGGGTGATTTAAGAGTTACACATTTTTTAAAAACTTCACCAAACTTGCTTCGTACGAATCAATACTGAACAAATTTTGAAAACTCAATTTGTACGAATGGTCCTTCGTGCGAATCTTAAACCGTACCAAATAACACCAAGTTCAAACTGAACTCAAAACACGTTGTTTTTAAGAAATTGATAGTCGATTTATAGGCTATTAGGCCGATATTAATGTTTTTAAGGTCAATTTTAAGTTTACCGCTCCAATCTCCCTAAATCTATGTTTTACGTCCGTTTAATCCAAATCCGGCTTTATAATGGCTAAGACTGAGCAAAAGTACCTTTCCCATCGAAAAAGGTGTGCGTATCAACCTCCCAATGTAATAATACTCGGTAAATGTAGAGAAAATCAAAGTTTAGAACTAGTTCGCACAAAATGCTCTCTTAGTCGCACAATAGCATAAAGTTGATTCGTACGAAGAAAGTGACCTTTTATACTAGTTTAGGGTCGTTCGTACGAGCCAATGGTTCGTGCAAATGAAATCTGCTGGTGCATATTTGTGACAACAACTTAGATTTCGTCTTTGGATATCTTGTAATTAGTAAAATAATAAACGGTTAGCAGGTTTAGTTTTATAATAGTTAATTAGAAGTAATTGGGCTGAACTACACACTAAATAGTGCAGGAGAGGCAAATTGGGATTTAGACCCATTAGCAGTCCATGTAGGGAAACCCTAGTTAGTTGCTCAGTTGCTGGTGTTGCTGGTTTAAAAAGAGAGTCTTGAATTGATTGTAAACACTTTGTGTTAGACAATCATTAGAAGACGGCTTGAAAGGAAATGTGTTAGTGTTCGTGTTCTGGTTTCTATGAAATCTGATCTAGGGGATTTCGCACTCTAGATTAGATAGACGATTCTGTGAAGATCCATACAGATTAGGGGACCTACAATTGGTATTAGAGCATATGGCTCTTGATTTTGCTCTGTTTAGAATCGTAACAGCAGAAAGATTGGGTTTTGGACGTTTGGAGGCTGTTTTGAAGTTTGTGACGGTTGAATTAGGGTTTCGGCGGCTGTTTTAGGGTTTCTGCCGTGATTTCGGATTAACAGCAGGAATTTCGGATTGAAGGAAGGCATCTCGAATCCAAAGTGAAGCATTTCAGATTGCAGGCTTGAATTTCGGATCAGAAATCTGCATTTCGGATCATCAGACTTGCAATTCGGATCTGGAAAACTTCCATTTCGGTTCAGAAAAGCGCAATTCGGATCAGAAAAGCCCATCTCGGATTCCATTTCGGATTGAATTTCGGATCAAAAGCTATTTCGGATTGAATTTCGGATCAGAAGCTATTTCGGATTCCATTTCAGATGGAATTTCGGATAAGAAGTGTATTCCGAATTCCATCTAGGATCAGAATAGTCTACTCCGGATTCCATCTCAGATCAGAACTATTCCGGATTCCATCTCGGATCAGAACAGTGCATTCCGGATTTCATCTCGGATCACTATTCCGAATTACCATCTCGGATTAGCAATTCGGATTAATGTTCCAGATTTCTATCTCGGATTGACTATCCGGGTTACTGTTCCTGATTTGGTACTGTTCTGAGTTAGGATTAAGAAGGTGGAAAGTTAACCAGCTGACGTAACCGGAGTTAAATGTTTTCGGACATAGAATTTGATCCATAAACAATCTTGACAAACCGGCTTCACGGTTAGGCTCGTGTGATTTTTAGGGCAAAAAAATCATAATCGGACAATATAATAATTAGAACTGTATCGTGGAGATGAGACTAACAGTATAATTTGATAACCACTCATTTCAGACTTGTTTTAACGTTTTTAACGAGCCGGCTCGGTAAAAATGTCGAATATGTCTAATCTAAATGAACTGTTAAGAATGGACCACGAGGCTGGCACCACAAACAAACCTCCAAAGATGCTGAAGGTAGAGAACTATCTTACTTGGAAGGATAGGTTTCAATCATATATTGAATATCATGACACACGGATGTGGATATGTATTCAAGATGGGTACGCTAACCCAACGCATGATTTTGATGGTAGACAACGTGTTACTACTTATGTAAACATGTATGAAGCTGAGGAAAGGATGTATGACTATGAGAAGAAAGCCTTAGCTACTATGAAGATGTCGTTACCTGATGGCATCAAACATACATTCAAGCATTATACTACATCGAAGGAGATGCGGGAAGCCTTAGAGAAGAGGTATGAGGGCAATATCGATGTGAAGAAAAACAAGGTTGATCTGCTAAAGAAACAATTTGCTGTGTTCAAAGGAATGGGAAATGAATCCCTTGAAGATATTATCACAAGAAATTATCATCTGATGTCAGAAATGGATAATTATGACATAGAGGGATACACGAGTGTGGAGATAAATGATAAGTTGCTGGATGCTTTACCTGCAAAGTGGGATATTTATACTATGATGATAAAAGGTGAAGCTGATTATGAAAAGAAAGAATTGGAAGAGGTTGTTGGGAAATTAAGAGCTTATGAGCTAAATATGAAGAAGAAGGGGATTGGATATGATCAGGTTCAAGTTCTGGGGATTTATAAAGGTCTTACACCTTCATCTTCCAACAATGCGACTAGTGAGACTGCAACCGCGTTTCTCTCATGTGAGAATGAGCATATCGTGACAAATGCTGAGGATGAAGTATGTTTTGTTGCTGCTTCAGGAGGCTCTACAGGGGCTAAGAGACAACAATCAAGTAATAATAACAGCATTAATAGGTCTATGCCTCTGAGTGTCAAAAGTGCTAAAGATCATCTGGCATTGCTTTCTTCTTTTGTTGCTTCCTACGAGAACTACATTCAGGGAAAATATATGATCCTGCTACGTTTGATGAAGATTATGATCTGATCGACCCTGATGACTTAGAGGAGATGGATTAGTAATGGCAGATGGCCATGATCTCTAGAAGGGTGAAGAGGTTCATGAATAGAATGGGCAGGAAGTTCGTTGTGACAAGTGGAAAGTGAAGTGTTACAATAGTCACAACTACAGACATTTTGCTAGAGAGTGTCAAGACCTAAGTCTGAATCTCATTCTAGTTCATCCTTTCAAGATTATCTAGTCCTAGTTCAAGCAATAGGAATGCGTGAAACAACACTGGATCAAAGGCCATGATTTCTACTGCTAGAGAGGGATCTTATGATTGGAGTTTCATCAGGAGAGTGATAACAATGCCTCACAGGCATTCATGGCTGAGATAGCCCCGGTTGTTGATGAAGAAGTGAAAGCTGATGCTAAGGGAGAGCAAGAGAAGCTAGCTGAAAAAGCTGATGGAGAACAGAATGCTACAGAGACGGAGATGGCTGCTGATTTTGCGGCTTTCATGGCTTATCTAAGCAAATCAACAGGTGAGGCATGTTCTAACTCTGGTAGTTCTGTTTTCTTAAAATGTCATGAACTGCAAAGTGAAGTTGACACATTAACCAATCAAAACCAAAGTCTGGTAATGAGCTCTCGAACCTAAAAGAATCAAACTTTTTCGTAAAACGAAATGAGTCATTATACTTGAAGAAAATTAAAGGTTATGAAGAAGAAATCAATATTCTAACCAGTAAGCTTAATGAAAAACTTCAAGCTATTGATTTAGCTCATGATACGATGAGTGAGAAAACAAAAGAGGTTTCTGAAAAATGGAAAGAGTTGTCGGAAGCACAACTTAAAATTTGTGAACTTGAAAAGAAATTAAATGAATTCAGAGATTCATGTATTGTCATGAAACAACATGATGAATGGCTTGAAGAAGAGTAATGACAAGATATGTGTGGGATTCAAAGGTTTGATTGAAGTTCCACCACCTCTTTGTCACGACTATTCTTTCTTTCCAGATGAAGAAGAGCTTACAAAAGTTTTTATTAAAAAGGTTGATTTTGTTCACAGGAGTGACATGAATGAAGAGGTCCTTGTTATTACTAAAGAGTATAATGTGCAGTTTGCTAAAAATAAAAACAAAGAAAAATCAGAAGTTAGGCAAACTAAACAAGATCCTTCGAAGGCATTGTCATCATCATCATCCTCATCGCCTGATGAATCTAAGCAAGAGGCTTCAATTAAGAAGTCTTCGGCCAGAAAATCATGCTTCAAATGTCACGAAAAGGGACATGTAGCTAGCTGCTATCCTAACAAAAAGAGTGAAGCACAGGTAAGAGAGAGGCAGGGAGAAAAATCATCAGCAAAAAGTGGTGATGGTGAGAAGAAGGTTAACTCATCAAATAAATCTACTACCAAGCAATAGAGTGTTGTTGAGGGTGTAGATAAGGCTTAAAATGGTACTCACCAAGTTCCTCGCTTTCAAAGAAGTCAACAAAGATTTCAGCCTGCATCTACATCAGGCAGATATGAGAGACCCAGAAGTAATTCACCAAGAATGAATAACTTTAATGGTCAATCAAATAGTTTCAGAAGTCAAGGTCAATATCAAACTCGATACCAGAATATTGGTAGCCGAATTTTTTATAACAATGGCTTTAGAAATTATCATCATCAAAATTCATGGAACCAAAATCATAATTTCCAAAGGTCGCAAAGTCCAAACATTTTTAGGAAATCTCATGACAAAAGACCTAGTGGAAATCAAAAACAATTTCCATCAACAAGTCTAAGATCCAAGACTCCTGTTAGGAGTGATGGATACTGGATGGATGTTCCCGTGGTTGATGAATCTGGAAGAACCAAGACCATTAAGGCTTGGGTCCCCCAAATCTAACTAATTTTGTTGGGTTGTGAAGGAGCTGCTAAGGAGGATTATCAACTTGTGGTATGTTGATAGTGGCTGCTCCAGGCACATGACAGGTGATGCAGGGCTGTTGACTAAGTTTGAGAATATAGATGGCGGTTATGTGAATTTTGCAGGTGCTATAGGAGGGCACATTACTGGTCGAGGAAAAGTGACTAACGGGAAGATCACACTGGGCAAAGTGAACTATGTTGAGTAGCTGAAGTATAATCTGATGAGCATGTCTCAAGTCTGCGACAAGGGTCACTCGGTCCACTTTACAAAGTCTTAAGCTTTGGTGTTGAAACATGGTTTAGTGATATCGGATGATTGGATAGTGATGAGAGCGCCAAGGAAAATGACACTTATGTAATGGACATGGGTGATAAAGATTCTTCCACTGTGGTGGCGTGTTTACTATCAAAAGCATCTGAGGCTGAGTCATTGCTGTGGCACAGACACATGGCCCACATCCACTACCGAAAAATTAACTATATTATTAAAAATAGACTAGTGGAAGGGGTGCCAGTGCAAAGGTTTCACGTGTAAGATAACTGTCTACCATGTCAAAAGGGAAAACAACATAAGAAACCTCACAAGTCCAAAACAGTAAATTCCGTAGATGCCCTTATGAATGACTTCATATGGATCTTTTCGGTCTAGTGAATGTAAGGAGCATAGGTGGAAAGTACTATTGTTTAGTTGTCACAGATGATTACTCACCATATTCATGGGTTTTCTTTTAGGTACAAAAGATGAGACAGCGGAGATGCTGATAGATCTTTTTACAAAATTAGAAAATGACCATGATGCATGAATCAAGAGGATAAGGAGTGATAATGGCACGGAGTTCAAGAATCAGGTTCTGGATCTCTATTGTCTTCGCAAGGGAATTAAACATCAATATTCTACTCCTTATACACCTCAACAGAATGGAGTCGCTGAGAGGTAGAACAGGACGTTGATTGAAGCCGTAAGGACTATGCTTTCTGATTCAAAGCTTCCAGTTCTTTTCTTGGGAGAAGTTGTGAACACAGCTTGTTATGTCATGAACAAAGTTTTGACGGTTAAACGGTTTAACAAAACATATCACGAACTATTGTTTAACCGAAAACTAAACTAAAAAGGCTTTGAACCATTTGGATTACCCTGCACCATTGTGCGAAACAAAGATAAGCAAATATTCGGTGAGGTAGCTGATGAGGGTTCTAGGCTATATGCCTGGAACACCGAATAAAGGGTTTTTAATCTGAAAACTGGAAAAGTTGTGTTTAAAATGGAAATCACTAGTTATACACCTCAACAATCAACAAGTGGTCCTCCTATATTATATGATTATGATAGTGTTTTTAAATCATTTAATATTCCTCATTTTTCCAATGCAGATGAGTCTCAAGTGATCCAATCTGTGATCAATGAAGATGGAGAGTGTGGCTTTATGCCTAGATGGAGTGTATCGATGACAGATGCTCCAGAAACTTCATCCAATGTAGTTCCAGAGGACTCCAATGATAGTGAGTCTGAACCTATTCAGGGGGAGGAAATCACTAGTCCATTTGCTAACAATCAGGGGGAGGTTGGATCTAAACTGGGATATAATCTGGTTGTTGACACCATTGCTACTACACGTGTAAACATAGATCATCCAGTTGAAAACATCATTGGTGATGTTGCTGTAGGTGTTCAGACGAGAAGAGGTGTGCTTGAAGGATCCTGTTTGTTTACTTCAATTCAGAAAATTGGGTTGATATATGAGTGTTTGTATAGCTGCTTTATTGCCCAACAGTACCCGAAGAATGTTCATATAGCTCTAAAAGACAATTGTTGGGTTGAAGCTATGCAAGAGGAACTAGCTAAGTTCAAGAAGTTGAAAGTTTGGGAGCTAGTTGACTTGCCTGTAGGAGAAAAGGAAATAGGCACTAAGTGGGTGTTCAAGTGCAAGAAAGACGACAGAGGGATCGTGATAAGGAATAAGGCTCTGTTGGTAGTGAAAGGGTTCAATCAGCAAGAGGGGATTGATTATAATGAAGTGTTTGCACTAGTAGCTAGGTTGGAAGCAATTCGCTTGTTCCTAGCTTTTGCTTCGTTCAAGGGCTTCAAAGTTTACCAACTTGACGTGAAGAGTGCGTTTCTTTACGGGAAAGAAAAAGAAGTGGTGTATGTCCCAAAACCAGATGGGTTTACTGATCAACACTATCCTAATCGAGTCTATCGACTTGATAAGGCATTGTATGGACTACATCAGGCACCCAGGGCGTGGTATGAGACACTGCCAGCACATTTGTTAAAACATGGTTTTGAAAGAGTTCAGATTGACAGTACACTTTTCGTTAAAAGGAAGAAGGAAGACTTTCTGCTGGTACAACTATACGTAGATGACATCATTTTTGGGTCATGTGTCATGATTTTGAAGAGGTAATAAAGAGCAAGTTTGAGATGAGTGCGATGGGTGAGCTATCTTACTTTCTAGGTTTACAAGTTGAATAGAAGAAGGATGGGATGTTTATACATCGGACGAAGTATGTGTATGATATTTTGTCTTGTTTCAAAATGGAGGATTGCGCTACTTTCAATACACCTATCTGTGAGAATCAAAATATTGCTCCAAATCATGAGAGTGTGGAGGATGTTGATCTAACTCAATACAGGGTAATGATCGGTTCTCTAATGTACATGACTGCTTCAAGACCCGACATCATGTTCACATTATGTCTTTGTGCCAGATATCGAGCGAATCCAAAAGAGTCCCACATGAAAGCGGTGAAGCGGATTCTTCGTTACTTGAAGGGGAAACCTAAACTTGGGTTATGGTATCCAGCTACTAGTGATTTGAAGTTTGTTGCTTTCACTGATTCGGACTTTGGAGGACGCAAATCAACAAGGAAGTCTACCACAGGTGGTTGTCAGTTCTGTGGAGGGAGGCTCGTGTCATTGCAATGCAAGAAGCAGTCTTGCGTGTCTACCTCGACATGTGAAGCTGAATATATTGCTGCGGGTAGCTGTTGCTCTCAGGTTCTCTGGATCCAACAGCAGATGTACTATCATTTCTTCTTTTTCATCAGCAAGTTAGACTGTCACAATGAAATAAAATTAAAATTGCTTAAGTGTGATGGCAGCTTCATCATATGATGTACCAGTAGGCAAAAGACATGAAATAATCAACTTACCTTTGTGATACACATATAATAAACTATGTATGAGCGGGTAACCTATCAATGGCGTGTGGTTTGATAACCTTAAATCTTACGTTTATAGATTGCCAAAATCTGAGGTTTTAGGTCTTTATAAAGTTATTTCATCCGGGGTATCAAGGTTGTCCTTCTGCTGCATCCAGATATATGCTGACCTAGGCATAACCTGGATATCTTAAAAGGGCTAAAATGCCAAATCACAAAAATTGAAAAAGCTCTCCTAGAGAGTCATTCAAAAGTGCAAAATTGCATTATTCATACCCAAATTTGGTATTTGTCCTAACCCTCATTGGATATTGGTCTCTTTGCTGTACGGAAGTACTGACCTGATCACCAATTATCTAACGTTGTAATTCAAAAGGATGAATTTCGGTACACTCACCTACTACGATGAATTGTTGTGCATACCTTGATCGTGGGGTATGTCCTGAAGTGGGATACACTACTATATCAGTATAAATTATCTAAACATATCACGAGGTAATGGTACTTGAAATGTTCATGTATTTTGTTTAAGTGGATAAACAATACTGGTAATCGTCTTGAACTGCTTTTTATAAATACTGCATATAGAAAATCTAATAGTGTGAAAACAGTTTGATATTGCTGATATGATCTTCTTAACGATGATACTCCGAAAAATAGAATGTTTATTATTTCGTACTTTATTTGCTTTGAGAAAATATAAAAATCCAAAACTATTTCATTTTCTTGTAAATTTTTAATGTACGGGATATTGGTTGTTCAAGGAGGAGTTCTTACCGATAGGGGGAGACGATGTTAGAAGCTGAGTTCCAAATTTTAAGATCGAGCAAGTTCTGTGTGTTTAAAAATTTTGAGTATGTGTTTTGAATTGAGAAGTGTTTAATCTGTGATACAGTTTTACTATCTCTTGAATAATTATAATTTGTTTAACTTGTGTTGAAAAATTCTTATGGTTTCTCGAGATGTTTGTTTTATACTATACATATTGTAGCAGTGTGTTGCTGAGAAGTTTGGTGAAGAGGAGTTTGCTTGGATGCATGGTCGAACCTCCTTTCTATATTGCAGACAAAGTTGAAGAGTTTGAAGATTGCTATGCAAGGACTAAACTAGAGGTTACTCAAACGCTAACGATTTAGAAGATTTGGTGATTTGATACATCAACTTAGGGGGAGTCTGTTGCTGACATAAGCTATTAAAGCTGAAGCTATCCAAAGACCAATGTTTTTCAAAGACGTTGAAGATTGGAAGAAGACTGAAGAAAAGTTGATTTATGAAGCTATTGTCAAGGGGGAGTTTTTTGGAGCATATTTGTGACAACAGCTTAGATTTTGTTTTTGGTTATCTTGTAATTAGTATGATAAACGGTTAGCGGGTTTAGTTTTGTAATAGTTAATCAGAAGTAATTGGGCTGAACTAGACACTAAATAGTGCATGGGAGGCGAATTGGGCTTTACACCCATTAGCAGTCCACGTAGGGAAACCCTAGCCCAGTTGCTTGTGTTGCTGGTTTAGAGAGAGAGTGTTGAATTCACTGTAAACACTTTGTGTTAGATAATTAATAGAAGACAGTTTGAAAGGAATTGTGTTCATGTTCTTGTTTCTGTGAAATCTGATCTCGGGATTCCGCACTCTAGATTAGATAGACGATTCTGTGAAGATCCATACGGATTAGGGGACCTATAAAATCCAAACATTGTTCGTACGAGTTAGTGACACTCCTACGAATCAGTTCTGAAACTTAGAAAACTTTTTGATTTTTGATGCAAGTTTATATGCTTAAAACCCACTCAGTTAACCAAGTCCAAGTTAATGACCCTGGTTATCTGATTTGCCTAACAAGTCCAAGTTAATGACCTTGGTTGACCATGTTTGACCAAAACAGATTTATTTTAATTTGTAAAGTTTCAAACTAATGAACTTTATTGACGTTTAGGTAAATTTTTCGTTTATAGATTAGCTTCCAACCCATGGTCTTCAGATTCTCTTCAGCAAGATGTCGCCATGACTTCAACTATCCGTGTTTACATCATCGGTAGACTAAAACAAACAAAAAACTAAGGAAACTGAAAATCTTTTTAGGTTTTAGGATTTTTCGACAAGAAAAACAAACAAAAATACATATTTTTGTAAGTTTTGTGTTTCTAAGAGAATCATATCAAGTGTTTAACAAATCACAGTACCATTGATCTTCGTATACTCATTAAGCTTTTAACCATATATACCTAGATTGCCAATATTTATATCCACTTAAACTTCTTCTCGTTCTCAACTGTTTCAAGATATGTTAGGTAATATTAGGAACATGAAATAACTGTGTATCCTATCTCAGAATATACTCCCACATCAAGATTCCCAAAAGTTGATTTCACAGGTGAATATATCTAACTGATATTTGTAAAGGGGTGAATTGTGATACCTTGAGAGCTCAGGTTAGTACTACCGTACAGACAAAGAGATGAAGGCTCGTCTTTAGGTGGTGTTCCTTAAAGGAAAATTTTGAACTGCAAATGTCACAAACTTTATGACATTATCATTTTTATGCAGCTTCTGTAGGTGAATAATGCGTAAAGTATTACACAAGTTCTAGGCCATTGCTGACGCAAAATCAGAAGAACTCAGATAATACCCTAGATATCGATTAAATATAAAGACTTAGTATCGCAAAATCTGGAATTATCTCAAACAAAATTTGGGAGTACTAAGTCCATATATCCGAGAGATGTTAACCCACAACTTATTTAGTTTTTCATTTTAGTTTATATCTTGAAAACAATTTACTGAACGAGTGAAGCCTATTAGCACATCCTCAGAAAGACCTGTTTAATTACTTGTTTAATCATTCCAATTCTTTAGCATACTGTGACTGTCATATTGATGTAATATGATCTCCCTTTTTCACAAAAAAACTCCTTTTGACTTTTATAATGTTTTTGTATTTTCCCAAAATTTCTCCCACTAAAATAAAAAACATATTTTTGGAGTTTTAGAGTTTTTTAAGAAAGAATGTACAGAAAATTCATCAAACCAATGAGAATCACGTCAAGTCGTCGTCATCCTCAAACTCAACATCATGTAAATCCTCTGACGTCAGATTCGTAAACCATTTAATTTTAAAAGATTTTTAAATCTTGTACGATCAAAGGCTTTGGTATAAGATCTGCTTTTTTGTCATCAGTGTGGAATTTTTCAACTTTAACAAACTTTTTCTCGTAGCAATCACAGATAAAGTGGTGTCGAATCTCAATATGTTTGGTCGAGAGTGTTGACATGAGTTTTTAGTGATATCGATCGCAGCATTGTTATCTACATATATAGGCGTATCAAGAAATTGGAGTCCGAAGTCTTTCATCTGCTGTTGAATCCAGAGAATCTGGGAATAATAGCTGGATGCTGAAACGTATTAAGCTTCACATATATAGAGAGAGACCGCGTCTGTTTCTTGCATTACCATGTTACCAAATGTAACATCCGTCGAAAAACGGGTTTTCAAAACCCGCTTCGTTTATTAATTGAATAGTCAGTTCAAGTTTTCGTTGCTTATTTAATGCTATTTTTAATTTTAACAATACATAACTAATAAACATTTTAGAATATGGAAACAAAAATTGTTAAAAAGTAAAAATAAAGTAAATAAAAATGAAAATAGGCTGCCGGGTTTCGAACCCGGGTCAGCCAGAAGACACAACCAACACACTACTTAACCACTCCGCCACTTGGTTCTTTTGTGTAATCAAGGAAGCAAATAAAACTTAACTCTACCCGTGAACTCATCTGTTTGCGCCAAAACTGAAACCGATAATCGGCTTTCAACTATCCAGACGTTTGAGTCATCTTGAGTTACTGATTATAACCGATAAATCAATTGCTGCCCACGTTCTAATCAATTCAGCCTTCAATTTCTTCGATTCATATGATTTTTTGAGTTGATAACCGAAATCATTTACCTCCTGATTTACTCTAACAATATAATCGTCTAATAATTCGGAAACACTCACAGAACCTTCAATTCCACTTTCGCTCTAATTTCTGTTCGTCGGAAACGTTTTCTGATATCGCCGGACTTTCGCCGGAAAACCATGACATTCATCGAATTGGTAAATTTCTCAATTCCTTCATCTTCTATCCATTGTTAGACTTTTACTAACTCAAATCCTTCAATCAGAATCGGTCCCAGACGACGTTGTCGGATAATCTGCTCCCGCCGGAAAATCTCTGAAAATTCCGAAATCGCGCTGTGAATCGGTACAAACATCTAACCTCTCTGATAATTCTTGTTTAGTCATTTAATTTCACAATTAGTTAATCAAAGCTGTTAATTGGTCCGCTCAGACGGACTTCATAAAACAGAGCCGACGACTTTGCCGGAGTTCTGAGAAAATCATCTTTCCGGTACATTCATTTCCAAAACTTTCTCTATCCATTACATTTCAATCATTTATAATTTTCGTTAATCAAATTAAACAAGAACTGTCGAACATCGGTTGTCTGTGTCTTTGAACGAAGAAGATGAAGTCGAACCTAATGTATAAGTTTAATTAAAACAAGATATTAAACCAGGTTAGACACACAGTCCAGCGGTGGACTGTGTGCAAACACATAGCGCACGTCCCGAGTTCGAATCTTACAAACGCACCGGCTTTCCGAATTAAAACCAAATTTTTTGTTACTGAATCAGAGTAGGACCCAGGATGTTTTTAAGATTAATAAAAACTATAAGTTTAACAGATAAAACACACAGCCCAACTGGTTTGGCTGTGCGCTTACAAACCAAGGGACCCGAGTTCGATCCGGTTTTCCTGCAACCGGTTCAACCATTTAAATTCTTTTAATATAAACCGAATAAATTAAACATTTAACTAGTATATATATATAATTAAAACTTAGAATATTTCGGGTTAGACACGTAGCTCAGTTGGTAGAGCTGCGTGCACGCGTACGGGAGGTCATAAGTTCGAACCTCACTCAGCTCAAACAGACATCAAGTCTAAACCGGTCAGCAGTCAAAGTCAATGGTCAACGGTCAACGGTCAACCCAAAAAGTCAACATTTTTTATATTTTTATTTATTTATTTAATTTAAAAATCAATTAAAAATACTTAAAAATAATATTTTTAAAGTTAGAAAATGACCTTAAGCTCACAAAAATAAATCTAAAAACCTTATTAAAATTGTTAATAAAAATCCACTTTTTTACCGAACCTTTTCGTTATTATTTAGGTTAGTTATTCCTCGTCGATCAACTCTCTAAACTCATGCGCATTCAACATAATCAAACGAACGCACCCAATGTGAGTGAATCTCTACAAATTCCCCGTTTTAATCACTTTTTGGGGTGTATCATGTGTCATATTTTTATTACATTTAAACACTTGTGCATCCATCATATCCATGATCAAATGTGTATTCAATATGTATCAACTGTTTGTGTGGTTAATGTTTAGATTAAATTTATCATTTTCAGTACATACATCATCATAGGCCGTCTGTTCCCCATTACCTATGAGCGGAACCATTCCCCATTACCTATGAGCGGAACGTGGCGTTGCCAACATACGATCGGCTCCGTTTGATTAAGCCTTGATCGCACATACATCATCATAGGCCGTCCGTTCCCCATTACCTATGAGCGGAACGTGACGTTGCCAACATATACATTATCATTCATGCCATAGACTCATGAAAGGTGGTTTGTTATTGTATGTTTATTTACGTTTGCTCACATATGATTATTGCACAATTTTTCCATATTAAATATATCAAGAAATCAATATTGCACAAGTTTTTCCAATTATTGCACAAGTTTTCTTACAAGGTTCACTCGCCAACTTTTGTTGACCAAAAAACCCCCATTTTTACACATGATACAGGTGATCCAGTTGCAGCAACAAACATATAGGACGGCTTAGAAGAATAAATCGGTTTAGGCTTTGGATTGTTTATTTAGTTACTTTTTTCCTTGTAATTGTATGAACTTGTTTGGAATATTGAAGTTGTAATTTTGAATTTAATAAATATGAAACATATTAGTAAACATCATGAGCTTTGGTGATAACCCAATTATGCCCCGACTCTTATTCCGCTGCGGGTCGGGGTGTGACAGATTGGTATCAGAGTCATGTCTATAGGGATATAGGATAGGTTATTAGACCCTTAGAACCTATACTATAGTTGAACAGAATTATTTAAATTGTTTATGTGTTACATACAAAATTCATGATGTTTATATGCTTTATGTTTATTGTTGCATTCAATGTTATGCAAGCATGTTCATAAGTACATATTACTATACAATGCTCATCATGAATCATATCCTCATAACATATCATGTCCATGAGAGCACACACCACACAATTTCCACGATTTTTACAACGATTTTTGTATTTTTTTTAATCACATCAAAGTGAGTTCTCATGACGGGCATGTAGTAACTGGAAGGGTACAAGTACCGGTAGTCGGAACGTCCTGTCTAGGCTTGGCATTCGTATAAATCCAAAAAAAGGACCAGTTTGCCTACCTGGGGACTAACGATGAGAGTACAAAGGACCTATTAGGCCAAAGCATGCTATACCAAACGTCGTTTGAGCTAACCCCACTTTGAGTTGTAATTGTGTCTACACTTGGACACCCTCCGACCATACATCTCGCAAACATATTTCATGGTTTTCATTCGGGTGATGCAAGTGTTAAACCGCCAACACCAATGTGAATCCTACTAAGCCAATAGTCATGGGGGCCCACATGACTATACAGGCGATGGTATGGGGGACATTGGAGGCCCAAACATGAGCAAACCCAAGACAGCCTATGGATGTAGTTGCATTATTGATGTTTATGTTTTTTTTTTACGACACATGACACCTAAAAAGACTCCTTAAACTCACAATCTTCTTATGTATGTTCCTATAGATGTCGGCTAGGCAACAACGTGGGGGTAGAAGGTCAGGAATGTCAAACGAACGCTTGGCCACCCAAATCGCAAAGCAAATGGCCGCGGTGCTTCTTGACATCGTAATTCAAGTCCAACAAGCTCTCGCCGCATATCCCATCAACCCTCCCAATCAAGAAGACCAGAACGTCGACAACCCTCCCTCCAAAAAGTGCTCTTACACACATTTCAAGTCTTGCGATCCCCCGAAATATGAAGGGACCGAAGGTGTCACTGCTCTCCTCCACTAGTTTGAGGAAATGGAAAACACCTTCCTCAATTGCGATTGTCCCGAGGATCGCAAGGTACGTTACACAACCGGGAGACTATTTGGAGTAGCTCTTACCTAGTGGAATACAGAAAAAGGTAAGAGAGGAATCGAAGATGCAATGGCCTTAACATGGGAGGAGTTAAGGGAAATCATGACGAGACGCTTCTGTCCAAGAAGCGAGATCAAAAAGTTAGAGGATGAATTCCACTCGTTAAAGCAAAAGGAAGGAGATCATACTTCCTACAACAAAAGGTTTCTAGAGTTGAACCAAATGATCCCCAACTTGTTCACCCCAGTATACCGCTTAGTCGAACACTATATTCGAGGCCTCCCCTCGAAAATTCAAGACTCAGTTCTAAGCACTTCGCCTGCAACACTTGAAGCTGCTATAGAACTAGCTACCGAGCTTACCGAGAATCGCATCCGAAACGGCAAATTTAAGGATGAGAAAAAGAAAGCCCCCATTGAGGGCCAAACTTCAAACCATTCCACCTCCTCCTCAAAGTTTGCTAGAAGAGGAAACGAAACACCAGAAACTTTGCTGTCACACAAACAAATTTCCCTATCCCTGCTGCACCCATCACTCAAGTTGCCCCCTCACCTGCACCATATAAAAAGCCATACTCCGGCCCATACCAAAAATGCAATCGTTGCCAATAACATCACTTTCCTGATCATCCCTGCCAACATTGCACCGGCTGTGGCCGTGCAGGTCATACCATCCAAACCTGTCGCGCATTTCAGCGAACGAACCGCAATCAGCCCTCAACCCAAACCCACCATCAGATAGTGGGTCAAGCCCAACAACCTTTACTCCTACCACCTACCCAACATGTAGCCCAATCCTACTACCGACCCAACATGTAGCCCAATCCTACTACCGACCCAACTATCCCATGATGCAACCTATGCGGGCTTGTTACAACTGTGGAGACCCGACCCACTTCAGGAACACCTGTCCACGCTTGGTGAACATCATCCATGCCCAAGCACAAGCAAATCCAGTAAACGAGGCTAACCAAGCTCCTCCACCTGCTAGAGGAAGAGCTTTCAACATTAACGCCAATCAAGCTAGGGCTGACAACAACGTGGTTAACGGTACGTTTCTCATCAATGGTAGTTATGCATCTATGTTATTTGATACTGGCGCGGATAAGAGTTTTGTGTCCTTAGAATTTGAACCCATCCTCAATCAAACTCGTGATAAACTCATGGAATCCATAACGGTAGAAGTTGCTGACGGAAAACCGGTCTCATTAAACTCTATTATACGCAATTGTACCCTCACTCTAAACGATCACGATTTTCCAGTTGACCTCATTCCTATGAAGTTGGGAAGTTTCGACATTATAATTGGTATGGACTGGCTCAGCCAACATCATGCTAAAGTTGTATGCCGCGAAAAGTTTATTCGCATTCCTCTTACAAACGGTCAGACTCTACGAATCTTTGGAGAAACCCCTTCGAAAGGACTCAAATTAATGTCCTGTCTTCAAGCCCGAAAATATCTCCGCAAGAATTATGTCGCATTCTTAACTCACGTCGTCAAAAAGGGAACCAAGGAGAAGAAACTCGAAGACATCCCAGTAGTAAAAGATTTTCCGCAAGTTTTTCCTGACGACATTTCAGGACTTCCGCCCGTTAGAGAAGTCGAATTCCGCATTGATCTTATACCTGGAGCTACACCAGTTGCAAAATCTCCTTATAGGTTAGCCCCATCCGAAATGCAAGAGCTGGCCAGTCAACTGCAAGAGCTGACTGACAAAGGATTCATACGTCCTAGCTCATCGCCTTGGGGTGCACCTGTCCTTTTTGTGAAGAAGAAAGATGGGACGTTTCGCATGTGTAACGCCTACAGAGAACTCAACAAGTTAACGGTTAAGAACCGCTACCCATTACCTCACATCGATGATCTTCTTGACCAACTTGAAGGCGCCACCTGTTTTTCAAAAATCGACCTTCGTTCTGGTTATCACCAACTCAGAGTACATGAAGAAGACGTCCCAAAGACCGCCTTCCGAACTCGTTATGGTCATTATGAATTCATGGTCATACCATTTGGTTTAACCAACGCCCCATCTTTCTTCATGGATCTAATGAGCAGAGTCTGCAAACCTTATCTCGACCGTTTTGTTATAGTCTTAATCGACGACATCCTCATCTACTCAAAGTCTAAGTTTGATCATGAACGGCACCTTCGACTCATCCTTACACTCTTAAGGACAGAAAAGTTGTACGCTAAGTTTTTGAAATGTGAATTCTGGTTAAGGGAAGTACAATTCCTTGGACACGTCGTCAATGACAAGGGAATTCATGTTGATCCCTCGAAGATCAAGGCAGTGCAGGAATGGCAAGCGCCACGTACACCTACCGAAGTAAGATCATTTCTTGGTTTGGCTGGTTATTATCGCCGTTTCATTGCAAATTTCTCCCGTATCGCTGTACCACTCACGACTTTAACACATAAAGGAAAGCCCTTCATATGGGGACACAAACAAGAAGAAGCCTTCTAAACTCTAAAGCAAAAACTCTGTGACGCACCTATCCTCACATTTCCTGAGGGTAGTGATGACTTCGTGGTTTATTGCGACGCGTCAGGGCAGGGACTAGGTTGCGTACTGATGCAAAGAGGAAAAGTGATAGCTTATGCTTCTAGACAACTCAAAATTCATGAGAAGAATTACACCACCCACGACCTGGAACTTGGAGCCGTTGTGTTCGCTC
Organism: Scalesia atractyloides; assembly: GCA_947069175.1. Lineage (NCBI taxonomy): Eukaryota > Viridiplantae > Streptophyta > Magnoliopsida > Asterales > Asteraceae > Scalesia > Scalesia atractyloides. The sequence goes on along the minus strand of CAMTDV010000008.1, from coordinate 43,766,091 downwards.
TTAAGATATGGAGACATTACATCTACGGTACTAAGTGTGAAATATACACTGACCACAAGAGTCTTCAACATATCTTCAACCAAAAGGAGTTGAACATGAGGCAACGAAGATGGGTCGAACTTCTTAATGACTACGACTGTGAAATTCGGTATCATCCTAGCAAGGCAAACGTGGTGGCCGATGCGCTTAGTCAAAAGGGTTATGCGAATTCCATTCGTCTTCTATGTTCGCAAATCATGACCGACATCAAAGATCAAATCCGAGAAGCCCAACATGTTTCAGTAACGAAAAACGACGTACGCAAGGAGCTGTCTTGTGGAGCTGAACTTAAAATCGAAACTAAATCCGACGGTATCCTGCACTATCTAGATCGCATATGGATTCCTGATCACAATAACCTTCGTGATTTCCTTATGAATGAGGCGCACAAAACACGATACTCTATACACCCAGGAGCCGACAAGATGTATCAAGACCTTCGATACACCTACTGGTGGCCTGGAATGAAAAAGGATATTGTTGTTTTTGTTTCCAAGTGCCTTACATGTTCCAAAGTAAAAGCTGAACATCAAAGACCCTCAGGACTTCTAGTCCAACCTGAAATACCTGTATGGAAGTGGGAAAACATAACCATGGACTTCATTACCAGGTTACCTTGCACCTCCAGTGGGTTTGACACTATATGGGTAATCATTGATCGTCTTACAAAATCAGCTCACTTCATTCCGATTCGCGAGGACTTCAAGAACGAGAAGTTAGCTCGTATCTACATCAGCGAGATCGTAAGCCGTCATGGTGTACCGTTAAGCATTATTTCAGATCGTGATGGTCGTTTCACTTCACGAACATGGCAAGCCGTACAAGCCGCTTTGGGTACACGATTAGACCTCAGTACCGCTTATCCTCCTCAAACTGATGGACAATCTGAACGCACCATCCAAACTCTTGAAGATATGCTTCGAGCATGTGTCATAGACTTCAAGGGGAATTGGGACGCTCATCTACCATTAGTTGAATTTTCGTACAACAACAACTATCATTCAAGTATCGGCATGGCACCTTTCGAAGTTTTATATGGTCGTAAGTGCCGATCACCAATATGTTGGCACGAAATTGGAGAAGCTCAAATCACCGGTCCAGAATTGATTCAAGAAACCACAGACAAGATCCATCAAATTCGAAACAATCTTCTAGCGGCACAAAGTTGTCAAAAGAGTTATGCAGACAAATGACGAAAGCCTTTGGAGTTTAACATTGGTGATCATGTACTTTTAAAAGTATCACCGTGGAAGGGAGTAGTTCGTTTTGGCCAGAAGGGCAAGCTAGCACCACGCTACGTAGGACCTTTCAAGATACTCGAAAGAGTAGGACCTGTAGCATACAAGCTTGACTTACCAGAAGAACTCAACAGAATTCACCCCAAATTCCACGTATCAAACTTGAAGAAGTGCCTCGCCGATGAAAACCTCCATATTCCCCTGGAAGATATTCAGATCGATGAATCTATGCACTTCATTGAAAGACCAGTAGAGATCATGGACTTCGGAGAAAAACGTTTAAGACGGAGTCGTATTCCAATTGTTAGGGTACGCTGGGAGTCGAAACGAGGACCTGAGTTTACTTGGGAACGTGAAGACTCAATGCGCGAAAAATACCCGCATCTTTTTCCTGTTACCACTACTACTTAAATTGTTAGGGGATACTGTAACATCCGTCGAAAAACGGGTTTTCAAAACCCGCTTCGTTTATTAATCGAATAGTCAGTTCAAGTTTTCGTTGCTTATTTAATGCTATTTTTAATTTTAAACAATACATCACTAATAAACATTTTAGAATATGGAAACAAAAATTGTTAAAAAGTAAAAATAAAGTAAATAAAAATGAAAATAGGCTGCCGGGTTTCGAACCCGGGTCAGCCGGAAGACACAACCAACACACTACTTAACCACTCCGCCACTTGGTTCTTTTGTGTAATCAAGGAAGCAAATAAAACTTAACTCTACCCGTGAACTCATCTGTTTGCGCCAAAACTGAAACCGATAATCGGCTTTCAACTATCCAGACGTTTGAATCATCGTGAGTTACTGATTATAACCGATAAATCAATTGCTGCCCACGTTCTAACAATATCATCGTCTCATAATTCGGAAACACTCACAGAACCTTCAATTCCACTTTCGCTCCAATTTCTGTTCGTCGGAAACGTTTTCTGATATCGCCGGACTTTCGCCGGAAAACCGTGACATTCATCGAATCGGTAAATTTCTCAACTCCTTCATCTTCTATCCATTGTTAGACTTTTACTAACTCAAATCCTTCAATCAGAATCGGTCCCAGACGACGTTTTCGGATAATCTGCACCCGCCGGAAAATCTCTGAAAATTCCGAAATCGCGCTGTGAATCGGTACAAACATCTAAACTCTCTGATAATTCTTGTTTAGTCATTTAATTTCACAATTAGTTAATCAAAACTGTTAATTGGTCCGCTCAGACGGAATTCATAAAACAGAGCCGACGACTTTGCCGGAGTTCTGAGAAAATCATCTTTCCGGTACATTCATTTCCAAAACTTTCTCTATCCATTACATTTCAATCATTTATAATTTTCGTTAATCGAATTAAACAAGAACTGTCGAACATCGGTTGTCTGTGTCTTTGAACGAAGAAGATGAAGTCGAACCTAATGTATAAGTTTAATTAAAATAAGATATTAAACCGGGTTAGACACACAGTCCAGCGGTGGACTGTGTGCAAACACATAGCGCACGTCACGAGTTCGAATCTTACAAACGCACCGGCTTTCCAAATTAAAACCAAATTTTTTGTTACTGAATCAGAGTAGGACCCAGGATGTTTTTAAGATTAATAAAAACTATAAGTTTAACAGATAAAACACACAGCCCAACCGGTTGGGCTGTGCGCTTACAAACCAAGGGACCCGAGTTCGATCCGGTTTCCCTGCAACCTTTTCAACCATTTAAATTCTTTTAATATAAACCGAATAAATTAAACATTTAATTAGTATATATATATAATTAAAACTTAGAATATTTCGGGTTAGACACGTAGCTCAGTTGGTAGAGCTGCGTGCACGCGTACGGGAGGTCACAAGTTCGAACCTCACTCAGCGCAAACAAACACCAAGTCCGAACCGGTCAGCAGTCAAAGTCAATGGTCAACGGTCAACGGTCAACCCAAAAAGTCAACATTTTTTTTTATTTTTATTTATTTATTTAATTTAAAAATCAATTAAAAATACTTAAAAATAATATTTTTAAAGTTAGAAAATGACCTTAAACTCACAAAAATAAATCTAAAAACCTTATTAAAATTGTTAATAAAAATCCACTTTTTCACCGAACCTTTTCGTTATTATTTAGGTTAGTTATTCCTCGTCGATCAACTCTCTAAACTCGTGCGCATTCAACATCATCAAACGAACGCATCCAATGTGAGTGAATCTCTACAAATTCCCCGTTTTAATCACTTTTTGGGGTGTATCATGTGTCTTATTTTTATTACATTTAAACACTTGTGCATCCATCATATCCATGATCAAATGTGTATTCAATATGTATCAACTGTTTGTGTGGTTAATGTTTAGATTAAATTTATCATTTTCAATACATACATCATCATAGGACGTCTGTTCCCCATTACCTATGAGCAGAACGTGGCGTTGCCAACATACGATCGGCTCCGTTTGATTGAGCCTTGATCGCACATACATCATCATAGGCCGTCCGTTCCCCATTACCTATGAGAGGAACGTGACGTTGCCAACATATACATTATCATTCATGTCATATACTCATGCAAGGTGGTTTGTTATTGTATGTTTATTTACGTTTTGCACAATTTTTCCATATTAAATATAACAAGAAATCACTAATAAATGTTTTCTAACAAGGTTCACTCGCCAACTTTTGTTGACCCAAAAACCCTCATTTTTACACATGATACAGGTGATCCAGTTGCAGCAAGAAACATATAGGACGGCTTAGAAGAATAAATCGGTTTAGGCTTTGGATTGTTTATTTAGTTACTTTTTTCCTTGTAGTTGTATGAACTTGTTTGGAATATTGAAGTTGTAATTTTGAATTTAATAAATATGAAACATATTAGTAAACATCATGAGCTTTGGTGATAACCCAATTATGCCCCGCCTCTTATTCCGCTGCGGGTCGGGGTGTGACACCAAACGGGTTCCGAAGAACTGGCAAGAAGATGTCGTAGATTTGGTGTTAAGTTTACAGCAAGCGAAATCAGAATCCCAGTAACCCGCAAGATTAAAGTCGTCGTGTCTAGGGTACCACAAGCCGGTGCTTGGAAATCCCTTCAAATATCTCATGACACATTTGACGGCGAGCAAGTGCGAATCTCTTAGATTGGACGGATAACGAGGGCACAGGCATGTTGGATACGTGATATCTGGTTTAGAAGTAGTGAGATACATCAAGGATCCGATGATGAAGTGAGATAATGTTTCGCCAACTCCGACTCCATTAAAATCTAGACAAATGCCGTGATTAGGAGCTAACGGGGTTGATGCTGGTTTAGCTCCTGCCATATCGAATTTCTCCAACATGTCATGAACATACTTCGTCTGATGGATGAAGATACAATCAGGCAACTGATTGACCTGAATTCCTAAAAAGGACTTTAGCTCCCCTATGGCGCTCATTTCAAATTTGTGCTTCATGACTTCTTCAAAGTCTTTACACAGCTTATCATTTGTCGATCTGAAGATAATATCATCCACATATATATGTACAATTATCAAATGCCCATCCACTTCCTTGTAAAGAGGGTAGAATCTACAGTTCCTCTGATAAAGCCGTAGTCTGTAAAATGTCATGACAGCGTTTCATACCAAACTCTCGGGGCTTGGTGTAGACCATATAAGGCTTTGTTCAGAAGGTAGACTTTGAGTTTGTGCATTGGATAAAAGAACCCCAGTGGTAGGCCGACATAAACCTCCTCTTTTACTTTTCCGTATAAGAAAGCCGATTTGACATCCAATTGGTATACCTTGAATCCTTTCCACGAGGCAAAGGCCAAGAATATGCGGATTGCTTCAAGACGGGCGACTAGGCCATAGACTTCGGTGTAATCTATCCCTTCTTTCTGATGATAAGCTTGAACCACAAGTCGAGCTATGTTGCGCACTACAATCCCTCTATCATCACGCTTGCACTTGAAGACCCATCGAGTGTTTATCTTTTTGTGATGATCTGGTAGGTCAACAAGCTTCCAGACTCCCAGTTTCTAGAATTGAAGCAACTCCTATTGCATTGCGTCCACCCAACTCTCTTCTTTAAATGCGTCTTTCCAGTTCAACCTGAGAATGAAAACAACTATTAGAAGTCTTGTTTGAAGTGGAGCAATACGAGTATAGAAACAGCTTAGATCCTTGTTGATCTGATTTCGAGTTTGAACTCTCGTTTGTAAGTTTCCTATATATTCTCCGAAGGATGATATGAAAGCGTCCTCGGCATCACTTCGCTCGGAATATCTACTTGTGTATGCTAATTTGTGATGACTTCATCCACAACCGGTACAGACGATGAAGCTTCAAACCTGACATTTGAATGATCAGCCTGCGTGTTCAAGAAGCTTTCAATCTGCTCAGATTTTCCATCAGAACTGGTTCCTCCATCATTGAAAGTCGGTTCCCGATCAGAGTCAGCATTTGGCTGTTCCTGGCAGATGATTCGGCACAGTTGACAATTGGTACAGGGACAGAGTCTTGAAAAGTATAGCTCGGACCTTCATCAGATGTGTTAGACACAGGAAGTGACGAGGAAATTACTAAAGGTCTGGTAACTTGTTCTTGATTAGATATTTAATGCTGTGGAAAAGCATAACAAGATCTTTATCTGATGGCACATCTGGCAGGTCGAAAGAATTTCACAAACGATCGTCGTTAAACAGCCAAGAATCCCCTGGTTTCTGCGTTGGCGTAGTATATCTTTGATAATCAACATGTTGTGCAAGAATAACCTTGTTCAGACTCGGCAAGAAGACACGTTGTTGAGGAGTAGCATAACCCACGAAGAATCCTTCCAAGGATTTGGCACCAAATTTACCAGCCGGGTCCAATACAGTACACGTTGATCCAAATGGCTCAAGAAATGCAAGGTTGGGCTTTCGTTGATTTAGTAACTCCAAACACGTCTTGTTGTGAGGCTTAACTGTTAACACACAATTCAAGGTATAACACGCTGACGCAACTGCTTAACTCTAGAAACTGATTGGCAATTTTTAATCGGCTAGCATAGTTCTGGAAGTCTCGATTAGTGTGCGATTCTTTAGTTCAACAACTCCATTTTGTTGTGGAGTCTAAGGAGCATTGAATTCATGAAGAATCCCCTTTTCATTGCAGAATTCGAGCATCCACTTGTTTTTGAACTTTATACCTCTGTCACTGCGGATTCTCTTGATTGGCAAGTGATACAGGTTTTCGAGTTTTCTTGAAGCATTACATTTTTAAATGTTTCATCTTTGCTCTCTAGAAAGAAAAAACCCATGAGAATCTTGAATAATCATTTGTAACGACAAGGCAATATAGATCACCAGATATACTTTTAATGTTTACTGGTCTGAAAAGATGCATATGTAGCCTCTCTAGTGGTAACTTGATAGAATTCAACAACTTTCGTGGATGTGATTTCTTGTGCTGCTTCCCCTTTTTACAGCTCAGACAATCATCGGATAATTGAAAATTCTTCAAATTAACACCCTCCACTAGGTCGTTATGCACAAGATAATTCATTTTTCGCAGATGAATGTGCCCAATCTTTCTATGCCATAGTATCGACCCTTTCTCGGTAGCTTTGGAAACAGAGCATTGAACTTTCTTCGATGTTGTTGATGCGACACACATATCCAGAACATAAAGATCATTTTCTCTTTGTGCACGCATCAGAATCCATTCCACCGGAATCTTGAAACGCGGTTTTAAGATCAAACATTCTTTATTATTGAAGTGCGTTGTGATAGTACATATTCCGCAGAACGATATTGACCGGGAGTAGGAAAAGAATCAGTGGAAGCTTTTCATTTCATTCATATCGAAAGAGTATACATCTTGACCGGCTGGCGGAGTTCCTGGAGAGAATCCGCCAGTTATTCCCCTAAGGAAACTTTCAAAACTTACAAACAATGAACACACAACACCTATATATAGACATGACAGCTCGTGCGAAGCGAGCAGGCTGTCACTCGTACGAAGGGTCATTCGTACAAGTGAGATGTTATCACTCGTACAAGTAACAAAGTCACTCGTACGAGGCACACTGTCACTCGTACGAGGCTCATATCACTCGTACGAGCCAGTACTCGTTCGCACTTGGGTCTTGTGTGCGTATCTAAATAATACAATATTCAATACACCCTATTTCTAGCTTATTCGCACAGTGACGGTAATAAAGTACATCAACAATTTTCCCCCCTTGGACATCACTGTCGAAGCATGAACTTGAACTTGAAATCTGAGAGTTGTGTTTAAATATTCTGCAACTTCAATCAGGTATCTGTTGATGTCGTAATTCCCCCTTGATTGAAGATCCGGGTTTTCATTATCTACGTTATGCATCATTCCCCTTGAAATCATTTTCTCTAAATTTTGATCTTCAGGTCGTTATTTGCACGGTTCAAGACCACCTCTGATTTGCTTGATCCACAAATCTTCTTGATTAATCACCAACTTGAAATTAAACAATGCAGCTTCTCCATTCGACGTTAATCATATCCGCTTTGGGTTTAGCGCACTCCCTTGATGCTCGATCCTCCGATCTTCAAAACCCAATCGGCAATTGATAGAAACTTTGAAATACCACACCGAAAAACATCAAACCAATAAATATCCGCAAAAATCTTCTCAATCTGCCAATCATCATCGGAAACATACTTTATGATAACACATCGAATCTGAGAAACATTCTTCGCAATCAGAATCATATTCTTCCTTTTTAGTCACAATAACAGATATATAGCTATCTCCGCTGGAATGGAGCATCTGAAACTACAAGACATCCATGTTTTCTGGCGGTTAGTCCGAAAAACAGTTCATTTGCAATGCAGAGTTAATGATTGGCAGTCGTATGTGCTTCCAATTCCACATCGGGGATCAGGTTGTTAGCCCTTGAGCATCAATCTGAATCATGATATGAAAATTCTCAACATTCTTTTGATCACACATTCCAAATGTATAGTCTATTTCGTAATTTGACTTAAACGTTATTTCATCTCCAATGAATCTTCGATCCTCTAAGTTTCCAAGATAATCTGCAGTCTGAACCACCCGAAACTGTTGCAGCGTCATAAATTTCAAAAATGCCAGAATTTTAACATATACGTGAAAATTTTTATTCCCCCTCATTTTTTTCAAATTGAAACGTCTTGTGTTCTTATGGGAATGAGTATTATGGCGCGACTATAGCATGTGGTACTCTAATATATAGAAAATTTCCCAAAATTGTAGTTTTGATCAAATGTTTACAAAACGTTGAGGCCCATTAATAATCACTACACAAGATGATCAACGTGGTGTGCAGGTATCAGTGACTATCCCAAAATCTTCATCCTTTTGTGACCGTATCATCAAATATATACTCTGAAGCTCTAGACGGTGTCCCCGAACAGCCCGAATTAGACGTTAAAATCTCAAAAAAAATTTGTAACCACTAAATTTTTTCTGGACACTAGTCTCGTCAATACGATCAAAAAATGCCTTTTTTGCGTTGCCACTTTGTATGAATGGTGCTTCGTTCAAGTGATGCTTCGTACGAGTGACAAAGTGTCACTCGTACGAGCCATAGAGGCTCGCTCGCACGAACGAAACTGAGTATGTTTTTTGATCCAAAACGTTCAGCTCTTTGAATTTCAACATGATTTTTGCACAGATCTGGTCAAAAATCAGTTTCTAATAATCCTATGGTTTCAATTTTACAGTATGTCCGTGGATTGTCCAATTATTTGATGTTTTACGTCTAAAACCCCTGATACGTCCAAAATTCATGAGCGTAGGTGATTCATCAATTGTTCGATTGCATGAATCGGTACCGTAGCTCTGATACCAGTTGTGGTCCCGTGGATGGCGGTTCTAAATGGAAGCTTTGGGGATAGTGTATATTCGGCAGTACGATATTGACAGGGTGTAGGAACAGAATCAGTGGAAGCTTTTCATTTCATTCATTCCGAAAGAGTATACATCTTGACCGGCTGGCGGAGTTCCTTGAAAGAATCCGCCAGTGTTTCCCCTAAGGGAACTTCGAAAACTTACAAACAATGAACACACAACACCTATTTATAGACATGACGGCTCGTGCGAAGAGAGCATGTTGTCACTCGTACGAAGGGTCATTCGTACGAGTGAGATGTTATCACTCGTACGAGTAACAAAGTCACTCGTACGAGGCACACTGTCACTCGTACGAGGCACATGTCACTCGTACGAGCCAGTACTCATTCACACTTGGGTCGTGTGTTCGTATCTAATTTATACAATATTCAATACACCCTCTTTCTAGCCTATTCACACAGTGACAAGCATAAAGTGCATCAACAAAGATAAGGTTTCCATCATCGGTAGCAAAAAACTAAGATATAAATAAAATCTTTTTGTAGTTTCCAATGATTATGCTAAAACATACTGAAAATATTTTTTGTATTTTTTTAAATGAAACTTAAACTATATACAAATATTTACAGACATATTTTTGTGAGTTTGGGTTTCATATTAGTTTTTGAGACATATCACCAGTACTGTTGATCTTGATAAAAATTTAAGATCTAAACAGATTTACTTAAATTGCCAGTATACTGATCCACTTAAACCTCTACACATTTCTCAATTGTTTCAAGATAGTTAGGTAATTTTTAGGAACTTGACTTAATTGCGTTTCCCACCTCATTATATACTCTTATATCAAGATTCTCTATATTTTCATCATGCAGGTGAATATATCTAACTGATATCTGCATCTAGGTAATGCGAGACCTTGAGAACTCAGGTTAGCACCACTGTACAGACAAAGAGATGAAGGCTTGACTTTTAAGTGGTGTTCCAAATTTGAAATCTTTTGGACTGTGACTGTCGTTTCTTTCGATATTTGCAATTTTGATGCAGCTTTAGTGTTTTAACAAAAGTATTATACAAGTTCTAGGTCATTGCTGACGCAAAATCAGAAGAACTTATATAATACCCAGATATTAAATATCTACAAAAACCTAGTATCTTAGAATCTGGCATTCTCTCAAACGCAATTTCGGAGTATCAAATCCATATATTTGTGAGATGTAAGCCACAGATTAATCAGTTTTTCTTTTAAGTTTATATCTCGAAAAACAATCAACTGAATGTGCGAAGCCTACTAGCACATCATCAGTAAGACCTATTTAAACACGTTTTAACATTACATTTCTTTAGCATACTGTGATAGTCCACTAATGTACTATTATTTCCTCTTTTCACACGAAAACTCTTTTTGTACTTTTTCGAATTTTTATATGTTTTTGTATTTTCTACAACCTTCTCCCCCTAAAATCAAAAACATATTTTTGGATTTTTTATTTTAAAGAAAGAACAATTTTAAAACTAAAAAATTATTCACCGATGAGGATCACGTAAAGTCATCGTCATCCATCTCGAATTCAACTTCACTTTCATCCCCTGATGTCAGATTTTAAACCATTTAGTTTCAAAAGCCTTTCGAATTTGGCTCTATCAAATGCTTTATGTAAAAATTTGCCTTTTGGCCATCAGTGTGGAACTTCTCAATTCTAATCATTTTTTTCTCGTAGCAGTCACGGATAAAGTGGTGTCGAATTTCTATATGTTTACTTTTTGAGTGTTGAACCGGAATCTTTGTTATATCAATGGCTACCTTGTCTACATATATAGGCGTATCAAGAAATTACAGTCCGAAGTCTCTTATCTGTTGTTGTATACACAAAATTTGGGAATAACAACTGGATTCTGAAACGTATTCAGCTTCTCAAGTTGAGAGAGTTATCGTGGTTTGTTTCTTCCATTACCATGTTACTAATAGTGAACCACGGGGTGTCAGCCCAGTGGCCAGCCTCACCCATTCCAAACGGGAGGACGCGGGTTCGAGTCCAGCTCGGCCCGAATAATCCTGCTGGGTAGTAACCGCCAGGCAGCTATGGGGCTAAGCTAGCTTGGGGAGGGAGAACCCTCCCGCGGTCAGGGGTACCGTGCATTTACTCTTTCATTACCCAAAAAAAATGTTACTAATAGTGTTCCGGAGAACTAGCAACCGCTGTTGTAGATTTGGCGTTAAGTTTGCAGGAACCAAAATCAGAATCAGATTATCCCAAGAGATTGAAATCATAGTTCCATGAATACGACAAGCCAGTGCTTGGGTAACCTTTCAGATAGCGCATTATCCTCTTGACGATCAACAAATGTTATTCCCTAGGATTTGACTGATATCGGGCACAAAGGCAAGTTGGATACATGATATCCGGCCTCGAAGCTGTAAGATACATCAATGATCCTATCATAGAGCGATATAATGTTTCAACGAATTTTGCTCCATGAGTATCAGGACAAATGTCGTGATTGGTGGCCAATGGGGTGGATGCTGGTGATGTCCTCGACATGTCGAATTTCTACATTACAACTTGAACATACTTTGTCTGATAGATAAAGATTCCATCAGGCACAGCCGATTCATCTCCCCTTTACACTCATCTCCAATTTCTTTTTCATGACTTCTTCAAAGTCTTTACACAGCCGATTCATTTGTTGAACCAAAGATGATATCGTCCACATAGATTAGTACGAAAATCATTTGCCCATCCACTTCTCTTGTAAAGAGGGTACTGTCTACTTTCCTCTTGTGAATGGTTTCCCAAAGTGGTTGGGAAAGCATCTGTACTAGTCTTCTGGGGCTAGTGTAAACTGTAGAGCGCCTTACCCATTATGGTTAACCTTTACTTTATGTATCAGTTCGACAAACCCTGTGGTTGGCCTAACCAACACTTCCTTCTTTACTTTCCATACAAAAAGGCAGATTTCAATCCAACTGTGCAGCTTAAATCCTTTCCATGACGCAAAGGCTGGGTATCTGCAGATAGCTTCTATACGTAGTGACAGGAGCATAGAACTAGTGTAGTCTATCCCCATTTTGATGAAACCTTGGACTACACCTGAGCTTTGTTTCTGCAATACCCTTTTCGTCTCGCTTGCACTAAAACCCCAAAGTATGATTTTCTTGTGGTCATCGGGTAGATCACAAGCTCCAGACTCCAAACTTTTCAAATTGTAAAACTCTTCCTAATTTCTTCAACCCGCTTTCCTCCTGAAGAGCTTCTTTATATGTCTCGTTCAACCTATAAGAATAGTATCTTGAATGGTGCAATTTAGTGTAAAGCAACTTAGTCTATTGATCTGATTTCTTTGTTCTCTCAGCTTGACCGTGATATTTTCTGACGGATGTATAGTACGTCGTCGCATCACTTCATTAGAGACACTCACTTCACTTTCGAGATTCGTATATATACTAGCTTGATTGTTTATTAGACTCTGTATCCGTTCATTCCTCATCGGAGCTGATCCTCATCGTTATAAGTAGCTTCATCAGAATCGATCATTGATGATCGAATAAGGTGTTGTGTTTTTACAACTGGGTAGACTACGGTTCTGTTGGGTATTACTCAGACCTATTTCAGATTATTTGTGCCGACCTGGAATGTGACATTACTATCAGTCTATGAACTTGCTATTGATTAGACGATTGATGTTGTTGATATAACAACACATGTTCTTATCTATAGGTTCTTCTAGCAGATCAAAAGAATTCTACAGACACTCGTAGTTGAACAACCAAGGATCACAAGGCTTCTATGTAGGAGATGTGTATCTCTAGCAGTCAACATGTTGAGCTAGAATAACCCGGTTTAAGCTAGGCAGATAAACTCTCTTCTAAGGACTAGCGTATCCCACGAAAAATCCCTCAAGAGATCTAGCATCGAATTTACCATCTAGGTCAATGACCGAACTTGGAGATCCAAATGGCTCCAAAAACTCCAAATTTGGTTTTCGCTGGTTAATCAACTCATAGCATGTCTTCTTATGAGCCTTGACTGTTAATACTCTTTCCACCGTGTAACAAGCAGAGGCAACCGCTTCGCTCCAAAAACTGACAGGCAACTTTGAATCGGCAAGCATTGTGTGTACTATTTCAATGAGAGTACGATTCTTCAGTTCAGCTACTCCATTTTGTTGTGAAGTATAGGGGGCGCTGAATTCATGAAGATTTCCTTTAACATTACAAAATTCGAGCCTCCTGTTGTTTTCAACTTCGTACCATTGTCACTACGTATTCTTCTGATTGGCAAATGCTACAAGTTCTCCAACTTGTTAAAAAGAATCATCAGATTTTGAAATGCCTCGTCTTCATTTTCCAGAAATGGAATCCATGAGAATCTCGAGTAGTCGTCTGTTACAACAAGGCAGTACAGATTACTAGATATACTTCAAACGTTAACTTGCCCACACAGATCCATATGTAACCTTTCTAGTGGCAGTTTAATAGAATGCAAGAGTTTTCTTGGATGAGATTTTTTGTGCTGCTTCCCCTTCTTACAACTGATGCAATCATCATTCAAGTGAAAACTCTTAAGATGCACACCCTCCACCAGATTGTTGTGTACCAGATAATTCATCTTGCGTAAATGGACATGACCTATCTTTCGATGCCATAAGATTGATTCCTTTTCGGTCGCCTTTGATATAAAACATTGAACAGTTTTAGACATAGTGGATGCAACGCTCATGTCAAAGACATAGATATCATTTTCTGGTGGAGCGTGCATGAGGATCCACTCCTCAAGAATTTTTAATCCCGGCTTTAGAATAAGGAATTCTTTATCATTGAAGTGAGTTGTGAACATCTTATCACAAATCTGCGAAATGCTCTGCAAATTGTTCTCTAATTGCTATGTAAGTCACCTTGTCAAAAGATTACACACTGTTCGTGAGAATTCCTTCTCCGACTATTCGACCTCCTTGAGTACCCGCAAACCCTACATAGCCTCCATGTGGTGATTTTACATCGTAAAGTATGGATATCATTCCTTTGATGTGCATTATCCACTTTCAAATGATTGACCTCAGGAGCCTCTACACATGCAATCAAACAATCAGTTGAATAGTGAAACCTAAGCCTTGTCGGTCTTGGGTGGGTTTGGAATATTGAATATTGGTTCACCAATGATTTTATCTTCTTTCTAGACTTCAACACCCTATCCAACCTTTGACTCAATTTTAACTTCTGTTTTTGTTGGCACAGTTGTTGTTTTCTTATCCGAAGAAGATGGTTTGGTTTTTACCACCCAAGTTTGTGTTTTCAATAAAGCCTTTTTAGGGTAGAATTTTGAATCATTTGTTCGTTTTTGGTCGATGATTCACGAACTTCAAAGTTTGAAAAGTTTGCGTTTGTTGCCTTCACATTTTATTGGTTACACTGTTTCTTTTTAAGGTATATTTTGGCACAAACTCAGGGGCCTTTTGATTCACATCTTCTGTAGACTTCTTCACACCATAAACAAATTTTGATTGTTTTGAGAATACTGTAGTGCAATATGCACGACTTTGTTGCCTTTGTAGCATGTTTTGCTGTCGTTTCCAAATGAGGAATCCAAGGCTGTTCATAGCGTTCCTTTCCCTTTTAAATTCATCATTTGATTGTTTACCAATAGTTTCTTTCTCACTCAGAGTACTTGTTCCAAATACAAAATCCATTTTCTTTTTATAATTTGGTTTCAAAACCTTGTCATTTTTCTTCTTTTCATACCCCAAACCTTTCCTCTGGTTCTCAGGATAATCCCTACCCTTCTGATAGTAATTATTGTAAACTCTTTTGGGTTTGGAATAGAATGAAGCATCTTGTTTTTCAAGATCAGAAAGACTGATTTCGATCAAATTGAACAATTTATTAACTCGATCAAGATAACGTTCCAAAATAGAAATTCCTCATCAGAATACAATTTGTCCGATCCATTCATTTTGTAAACAACCACATTTGGATCATCATTCAGACTGACTGGTTTCTGATGAAGAAATGTAATTCTTATGAAAACTTTCTTCGTTTTCTTAACGTGAACTTGATTCAGACTTTTCAAGATATGATTCAACACTTTCAAAATTAGTATTATCGAATCATTTCCTAACACATTTTAAACAACAGTTTTTACCACATCAAAATTACCGCCATTTTCTGATTTAGTGTATATTACATCGATGTTCTCAGGTAGCTCGTTATTCTTTTCAGTTTTCAATTTTAAGTTGAGCGCCTTTTCCACCCTAGATGGTTTCTTTCTTACATAACTTTCCCACATGGGTCGTGGAACTCGATCATAACTTACACTTTTGTTTTTACCACTCTTATCATTTTCTTTCTTTCAATTTTTAGAAGAATATGATCAATGACATATGAACTGGTGGAATAACTGATTAGCAATTTGTTGACTCTTTCAGATTCAATTCTTATTTTTTTCTAATTCACTTTTTAACTCAGCAACCGTATTTAAGTGAATATTTATGGTCATTTGTTTGTCCATTACGGTTGATTTGAGCATTGACAAAGTGGCACTATCTTCCGTATTTACTTGTTCGTATTGTTTAATTATTTTGGATAACTTGTCATAAGCTTGTTTGGTTTCGTTATAATCACTTGACAAATTATTAGATAGCCTTTTTAGTTCTGAGAAATTTTTATCTTTCTTGACACACCCCTTGCAAGGCTCTTCGCACTTCTTGCAACGTTTTTTAACCTTAACAATTTGAACTTTGACCACTTCCTTTACCGACTCTTGTACAAACTTGGTCACCGACTCTTTCTTGACTTCGTCAGAGACTACCTTTTTCAGATTAGACATCATATCTTTATTGGCTATCTCGGTTAGGTTCTTTTCATTCATTTCTTTATTCACATTGTGTTGATACACTTTTGTGTCTGTCGCTTGTTCTTAGTTACGTTTGTAATTGTACAGTCATAGTTTATTTTTTTTATATAGTTGGTCTTGTCGACCGAATCAAGATATCCTCCTATCTTGATTTAGTACGACAATTAGTTATCTATGTTGTAAAACAATTGCATGTATGCATACCGTTGAGTCTTGTGTACGTCATGTCTTTTGACACGTTCTCCGAAGAACACTTTCAAGTATAAGTGAGTGATGCTTCGTACAAGCAAGATGTTGCTCGTATGAGCCATATATCAGTCGCACGAGTGGCTCATCTCAACAAGCCAGTCCATATTTGTACGAGCTAGTTTATGTTCGTATTTGAAATCTTTTGGAGAATGTTCTTCTTGATATATGGTGTTTCATACAACAATAACATTCTTCGTATTGTTGCTAGGTGTGGGCACTATATAAACAGACATGCACTTCTCAGTTGGGGTTTGGTTAAGTTGGTCGATACGTACTAGAGAGAGACACTGAGTGCACAATAAAGAACACATAGAGTATTTCCACAGTCTGTATGAACATTGTGTGTATGTGTTTGTACTAGTTCTCTTCTGTTAATCAAGATATTAAATCTTTGGTTATCTTGTGTTTCTTACTTTGCTTTGTTTGCATACTTACGAGGATTCTTCACTCATATGTGTGTTGTATAAACAAGAAGTAGGTTAATCTTGATCCTCCAAGTGGACCTACAAGTGGTATCAGAGCTTTGGCTCTCTTCCTTGTTTAAAACCAATTTAGTGTTGTGCCTAAGCTAGTTGTGAGGGTTTCTTGAAGTGGTCTTGAACTTTCAACAGGAAACTTAAGTTTTTAAAAGATAACCAACTTAAAACTTGTTATATCCTAAAAATTTTCATGAAAACATCGTTAGATTACCTGGGGACATGTTAGAATCTGGTTTTTCTTAAAATTTTCTATCAAAGTTAGGCTGGATATATCTTCAGGTGAAACACTGCTGAAAAACTCACCGGAATATTCTTGTATGGTTGACCAAATCTCTGGACATTCTGACTTGAGTTAACCGTTTTGACTAAAAAGCTGACATGGATTGTTTGTCTTTTTAACCAAAATTGTGTGACAATTCACCAACCAACCCTGCAAAAAGATTCCTCTCTGCGAAAAACATACGTGCGGATAACCCATCCACACGAAGAACAAGACTGTTCGTGCAAAAGACCAAGTCATCCGCACAAAGGACCTTGTTCACACGAAGCACAAATTGCTCGCATGAAAGAGTGTCAATCATATGAACAACCTGGTTCGACGAAGAAGTGTGACTCGTACGAATCACTAATTCGTATGAAGAACAAGCTTGATTTGTTTTTCGTGTTTCAGTTTTGTCAAAACTTTGTGGTTTTTAAAATTGTGGTTTTTGAAATTGCGAACTTTAAAAGGAGACTATTATTTTCAAAAATTAAATTTTAAACTTTTTAATTTTCATAATCAAGAACATATAATGGGTACGAATCCTTAGGATTGGGGAGTGGTTCGAGCACAAACCAAGACTCATCATAAAGCTCCGCAACCTCATGGGTTAAATCATTAATGCCTCAACATATACCCATGATTACCGCAAATCAATGGGCATGTGTAGCAAATCAAAAAGTAGAGCATTCAGACTCTTCTTATAAGTGAGAGTGAAACTCGGAGTAATAACCGTCCACCAAAACTGAACAATATGAACGATTATCCTTCGTGGAAAATTCGTTTCCATACATATGTTCTCGGTCAAAATACAGAATTATGGACATGTTTTACTACACCATACAAAGAATCTCTCGAAGAAGCAGGATCAAGTCCAACCTTCTTAGCCAATTTAGATGAAATCGATAAAAAAGCCTATTATCTAGAGAAAAAGGCGTTTGCTATCCTTACACAAGCACTTCATAAAGATATTTATCATTAGTTTATGTACTGTACCACCACCAAAAACTTATGGGATACTTTGGAAGCAAGAGGATAAGGAAATGCTGCAACCAGAAAAATACGAAATGATCTACTAAAGAAAGAGTTTGAAGGTTTCATGCTCATGGAGAATGAAACAGTGAACGATATGACAATACGTTTCTACCATTTGCATAGTGAAATGTATTCATACAAAGTGTTAGCATCTCCACAAGAAATCGTGATGCGTTTTGTTGACGCCTTACCACCAAAACGGAGTCAATTTATTGACTTACTAAGACATACAGGTGTTTTGGATATGATTAGTATTCATGAATTTGTTCAGAAGATGGAGAACAAAAACGAACAAGAAATCCGGAAAGCAAAAAGTGTTTCCATTTAACAAAACACTGAGATGTACTTTGGAAGTATTAACACAGGTGTTAGTACAACTAAGCAACTAAAATTACAAATCGCATTTGTATCGAATGTTAACCCCTTTCTACCACTACCAGTTCAAACAGATCAATCTGATGGCTCAAGTACTCAAACCTATGGTCAAGTACGTAACACTCCGCCTTTGTATCTTTCCGTTTTTAGCAACTCTGCTTTGTGTTTCTATTTTTGGAAAGTCCAAACCTTGTAATCGTATTTCTATTTTCAATTAATTGTATTCTAAGGCTTTGATTGTAATCGAGATTAATAAATTATGCTAAATTCACAAACTTTAATCACGTTTAAACTTATGATCATGCGATACTTTATTTCTTCATAAATCAATTCAAAACAATGTGTAAATGTTTGATGAATGTGTATAAATCTTATACTAAACTCAAGCAAGACAATTAGTGATGTTATTCAAAGAATTCAAGCTTCCATTATCATAAAACATGGTCACATTATGTTTAAGAAATTACTTGTTAATTAATTGTTTTTTAGGGTTTTAAAAACTATCATGTGCATAACACTAGCCTATTACAAGACCCATACATGCCATACATATATAATACAAAGTTATAAACCCTAACTGCATCAATTAAATAATTAAAATATCAAATAAAAAAATAAAAAAAATGGTAGCCCCTTTGCGGCCGCAAGCTTAAGGGAGTCTTCCCTCTTCTTTTTTGAATTCAAACTCCACCTAATTGCATTTAATTCAACCCTAATCCTAATCCTTCCCCTATATAGACACAAGTTCCTCCACCCATTTCTCACTTTTACAAGCCTCCACACTCCTCAAACAAGTCCCTAAACTTCAGAATTCTCTGTTGAAACTCAGCAACTTGCAAGTTACTTTCGACTCACTTTTCTTCTTCTTTTTACCTTGTTTTTCTTTCTAACACTCTTGGATAACCTCTAGGAAAGTTCTCACAAGTTTGCTTGGGCAAACTAAGGTGAAACCACACCATTTTGAGGTCCAAAAGTGTACAAACTTTCTGCCCAAATTTTTATCTTTCAAACTTCAAGTATTTCAATGTTTTCACCCTGTTTTCTTCCTCAACATTGTTTGCTAAGCCCTATGGATGTTACCATAGGTTTTCCATGGAAAAACAAGGTGGAGTCACACCATTTTTGGTGCCAAACTTTCTGTTTTGGATGATAACTTATAAAACTTTTTTGAACTTATTTTTAACATAAAAAATCTATGCTACATATGCCACTAACCAAGCTTACGGTTAGTGTGTTAAGCTAGACTTGTTCACATACAATCAAGAGGCATAACATGTCTCTAAACTTGTGGTTTTTGCTAGGGTTTCAAACCCACAAGCGTTGCGCCATCCAAGCTTTCAAGCTTGTGTTGGTGTAGGTGTGATTACATGAAGGCCATGGCCATTCAACTATTCAATCCACCCATCACTTGATGATTTCCATAATTCTTGACCATCCGGATTGTCCTTGTGTCAATCTTGTGTAATGGTGAATCTTATGAAAGAGGTTTAGGATGGTTATCCTCCTATCTCCATGCATGACTTATATGACTTACATGATATCTATGAAATACATGAACTATATGATTAACTAGTAATAATATAACTATGTGTAAATACTTAATATAACCAAACCATTGACCATGACCAAATGGTTAGTTATCTTAAAAGTCGGTTATTTTATCTTAGACTTAACAATCGTTATGATTCTATTGGGCATGACCCATAAAAGAGACAAACACCCTTCGGGGCTTATTAGTGTAAAAAACGAGTGTTAATGTCTAGATAAATACTTTCGCTTATATATACTTTCCTTGCATATTTTAAATTTCTAAACTAATGAAACTCCCCTGTCAATCTAATACTCATACACCTACGTTGCCTTGTGTAGGATAAACTTGGTGTTCCATCCGTTAAATCAACCTAACTCTCTCACGGTTATTACTTTCCAAAACCGTGAGTACACTCGACCCTTTTTGTGCTTTCCACTATTTGGGTGCAACATGAATAATTTATGAAACTATACTAAATCACACTTTATTCTTTACACAAACAATCCAACAACATTCTTTAGTCTTATGCTACTTGAATTTTTACTTGGTATATTCTTATGTGATGTAAATGTCATTAACTTTGATCGAGCCTCCCTAACATGTATAGCGCTATAGGAGTAACGTACTGCTCGTATTCTTGTGGTCAATGTTAAGTTCAAATCTATTTGGCGATACACTAGAGGATTGACTTATAGACTCACATGCATGTTTACATTTATCTTGTATGCTATCTATTCATGTGAATTTGTTTAAACGGATTTTATACTTATGCTATGATATTAAACTTGTGTACTCACCAATACTTGTTATTGAACTATACTTTTTAACATGTTGCAGGTTGATGAAGTTGTTATGGTAGAACTTAGTAGGAATGGCATAGAAACACGCGTAGAATACTAAGTTAATCATTATGTTATTGTTGAACATGTTTTGTTGTTATTTCTTGTATTTGAATATTCGGTGTAACCTTGACAATTTTGATGCTATGAAATGAAATGGGATGTTACTTTAAATATTGTCGCAAATAGCGTTATGATGTCTCGAGCAATCTAGTTCGTCTCACTCCGATGTTTCCGCCATCGGTTGGGGTGTGACAAGGTACTTGATCCTAATGCCTTTCTACCACAACCTCAATTTTTACACCTCAAGTTCCACAACAAGCTTTCTATGGTAACAACTTTCAACCTGCAAATCCTAATACCGTCAGACTTGATAAATCACATCTTTCCAAGGTCAGTGTAGAAGTTGCTCGGGAACATATGGAACTTCTAAACACTATGGTTAGTGCTTACTGTGGACTAGTCGCTGGTCAAATTGGAAACATCAATTTGACTAATGAAGACTACCAACAAATAGACAGAGATGAGATGGAGTTGATGGATATTAAATAGGCGTTTGCAAGTGCGATCAGAAGAGCTAAAGATCACATGAGCAGAACTGGGAGAACGAGTTTGGAAAGCAAGAAAGATACGAAATATGGTTTTTATAAAGATGCTGTTACTTGCTTCAACTGTGGTGAAAATGGTCACTTCAAGCGTGAATGTATTCGACCCAGCAAACAAGGAAATCACAACCCTTTCCAAAATCAATCATAACCATCCCAGACAACTCAAGTTAACAATGAACAAAGAATCGTAGATGTTAACAACCCAAACAACTTTAAGTATTCTGGACCTTCAAACAACACAAATAGAGCTCTAGTAGTTCAAGCAGATGAAGCATGCGATTGGTCAGTACAATTGGGAAACGAGAATCAAGGGGGAACTGCATGTTATGCCAAGATTGTCAATCGAATCAAACATGTTCACAGCATTGACAATTATGATGATGATGATGATGATAGTTCAGGGTATAATGCGAGTTCTGATGAAGAAAGCTCGAGTGTAGGTGGTTATGGATCTGATCCAGATGTCAGTGAAAGGATTGATACTGAGGTCAATGAGTTGCTGGAAGAAGCAGAAAATTGAAAAGTCAAAAGGTGGGTTTGATAAGTAAAGCTGAAGTTGCATCAAAAGAGATGGATAAAATCTTATCCAACAATGCGTCCTATTCTCATCATACTGCTTTCATGGCTAACGTTGCAGGTTCAACAAGTCAGGTAAAATCCGACTCTCCTAAGATATGCAGTGACTGTGCTGAATTAAAAAAAAATTTGAAACAATAAACAGTCACAATCAAAGCCTGGTAGTTGAACTGTCAAAATGCAAAGAGGCAAATCTGGCTTTAACTCGAAACGAAAAAGAATTCAAATCTTTAATTAAAACTCTTAAGAAAAGCATTTATGAATTAACTAAAACAGTTTTGAACAAGCAAAAAGGAATTAATAACTACATTAATATCCTTGAAGAAACAAAAAGGAGTTAGCCATTGCCAAATGCGAACATGATGCAATCAAGCTAAAAGTGGAAAGTTATTCTAACTCCCGATATGTGCTTGATCACATCATTGACGTTCAAAAGCTTAAGGGAGATGTTAAATGCATTGGGTATTAGTCGTGTCCACCTTCGTTGAAACACAATTATACCAAATTGCCTGATGAAGAGGAAATGTCACGCTTTAAACCATTTGTACCTCTTAATCCTGAACAGTTTGCAGCAAGATTAGGGTTTAAGCTGGTCAATTCCTTAGTTGAATCAAGAAAATCAGAGAACTCATCATAAGTTGTTGATCAAATCCTTCTACAATAAAGGATGATGATGAGTCAGATGATGAGTAAGAGAAAACCGATTAGGATCAATCTCTTGATAAAGAAAAAGGGGTAGAAATTTCTACCGCTCCTAATGTGAAATCCGTTGCAAATCAAGAGAATGATCCTATGAAATATGTAAAGACAACTGAGTTTACAATCAAAAATGATATTGTGTTGTATATGTTGATTAGGGATAAGAAAATTTACTCAAACAAAGACTTTCTGATAAAAAATGTAAATCCAACCTCTATTGATCAAGTTTTTGAAAACTCAACAACCAAATTTTTGGAAAAGAAGAATCCAATCAAGTCACAACCATTATTCGTTTCAATAGAAAAACAACCAGAAAAGCAAGCTGAAAAACCTAAGGTATCACAACCAAAAGTTGAAACCAAAGGAGCTTGCTACAAGAAGAAATTGAAGAATATTAAATTTGTGGGATCAACTGGAACTGATAAAATCGAGACTTTTGAAAGTCATGATTTTGAAGTGTAATAGTCCAAACAATTACACTCAGCATACAAATGGGTGTGAAGATGAACCAAGTACCTCCAGACCCACAAGTGCAACATCAAGTCATAAAACAGGATCTCCTAAATTTTTTGAAAGGAGAACATGTTTTAAATGTGGACAGTTTGGCCACATAATCAAAATTTTAACCAACCCAGCAAAACCCATATTTGTTGAGAAAGCCCCTCCTAAATAAACTTGCCAACGTCGATCAGTATCACCAAAACAAGACAAACATATTGTTAAAGCAAGAAGAAAAACAGAGACGTAAACAAGTAAAAATTATTGAAAAAGCATTAAAACCAGATTTTTTAGAAAGAAAACCAAGTCATCAAGTTTGATGAAACCAGAAACAGTTAAAAATGTAAATAATAGTCATTCTGGTGAATTTCAACAATCTTGGAAACCTAAGACAGGTAATGTTTCAGGGGGAGGCACAAAGGTTGCAATCATCAAGAAATAGAAATCACATTTCTTGATGATAAGGGTTGACCTAAGACCACTAAGGCTTAGGTCCCCATCTCAAACTGCCCTGATATTGAAATGTGCAGAGTGTTCCAGGAAGAACTGTGAATAGTCATTGGATTCTTAACAGTGGAGCATCGAGGTACATGATAGGAGACTTAAGGCTCCTTTATGGTGTGAAAAGCATTAGAGGATGCTATCTTGCTTTTGCTGGAGACAAGGGGGATACATCACTAGAGAAGGAATGGTTTCCAATGGTGTTGTTAGCTTTGATAAGATCAATTATGTTCGTCAAATTGATCACAATCTTCTAAGTGTTTCTCAAATCTGCAACAAGAATTTCACGGTTCATTTTGATGATGCCGGATGTTATGTGCTGTAACCTGGTTTCAAGATTCCCAAAGAATGGATTATCCTGTCGGCTCCAAGAATTAATGACTTGTATATTCTTGACATGAGCCAAGCTATCACCACGTCTGCACAAGTTACATGTTTTGTATCAAAAGCCACCAAAAAGGAATCAATCTCTTGGCACAGACGAATGAGACACATTCACTTGAGGAAATTGAACTATTTACTGAAAAAATCTTGTGAGTGGTGTACCGGTGAAGAACTTTCATTTACAAGGCGTCTGCGTATCGTGTCAAAAGGGAAACCAAGCTACAAAATCTCATCATGTGAAGAAGATTAACACGGTGAATATGCCTCTGGAACGTCTTCATATGGACCTCTTTGGACCTATGAAACACAAGACTACCTTTGGTGATTCATATTGCTTAGTAGTTACTAATGGCTACTCAAGATTTTCATGGGTAAATGTGTTGGCACACAAGAGTGAAGTTCCTGAAATCCTCAAGAATCTCCTAACGCTACTCGAAAATTTATATAATTTGAAGATAAGGAGAATCAGAAGTGACAATAGCACCGAATTCAAAAATCATGTTATGGATGAGTTATATTCTTCTAAAGGCATTTTGCATGAGTACAGTTATCGTTACACTCCACAACAAAATTGTGTCGCTAAGAGGAAAATAGAACTCTGATTGAAACTGCAAGAACTATGTTAGTAGAATCAGAACTTCATGTTCAATTCTGGGTGGAGGCTGCCGCTACTGCATGTTATTCGATGAATAGAGTTCTTACATTGAAGAGGCATGGGAAAACATGTTTCGAATTATTACATAAAAGGAAACCAGATGTGTCTTTCTTAGAACCTCTTGGAGCTCCTTGCACTATGATTGATCAACACGGTAAATTCGGTCCTAAGGCTATCGAAGGTTTCTTTCTTGGATATGCTACTGCAAATTTCAGAGTGTGGAATTTGTCATCGAAAAAGATTGAAGAATGGGTGAAGTTAAGGTTCAAAGATATACAGAATCAGTAAGAGCTCTGGGTGCTCCTTGGATTTTTTACTATGATGGATTGTTTGACTCCTTTAATCTGCCAACTTTTGATGATGCATCTGCAGTTGCTCAAATGCTACTGGAAAGTGATGCTGCAGCTGACTCATCATTAGTACGACCAATTATTGTTAACCCTCAAGTGTCTACTTCGGTTAACAATGTTGTTCAAAATGAGGAATTCGAAGATGCTGCTGATTACAATGTTTTGTCAGTAGATGATGAGTTCCATGATGCAAATGATTTGAATATTAACAATTTGGGTATAAATTCTCGAGTTCCCGATGTTCCTGAAACTCGAATCCATAACATCCATCCTCAACAGACTATTATAGGAGATGTCCAGAGTGG
This sequence comes from Scalesia atractyloides, assembly GCA_947069175.1. Lineage (NCBI taxonomy): Eukaryota > Viridiplantae > Streptophyta > Magnoliopsida > Asterales > Asteraceae > Scalesia > Scalesia atractyloides. The sequence goes on along the minus strand of CAMTDV010000008.1, from coordinate 43,740,811 downwards.
TGTGCATACTCGTAATCAGCTAAGGAACAACCAGAATGTTGGTTTGTATTCGGCTATTAGGGAATCTGAGGAACATAATGATTGGTCTATTGCCTACTATGTCTGCCAAGAAGACTCATGGGTTGAGGCAATGCAAGAAGAATTTCAGAAGTTTCAGAAGTTAGGCGTGTGGAAATTGGTTGATATGCCTGACAACTACAAGAAGATTGTTACAACATAGGTTTACAAGTGTAAGAATGATGACCGAGGTGTTGCTGTGAGAAACAAAGCAAGATTGGTGTCCAGGGTTTTAATCATGTAGATGTAATTGATTACAATGAAGTTTATGCACCGGTAGCATGTCTTGAGGCCATAAGAATTTTCTTGGCTTATGCGTTCTACAAGAAGTTTACAGTTTATTGAATGGATGTGAAGAGTGCATTTCTTCATGGTGTGGTTGAAGAAGAAGTATGTGTTGAACAACCGCCTGGTTTTGAAGATCCAATCCATCCTGACAAGGTTTAGCTTCTGAATAAGGCACTATATGGTCTTCATAAAGCTCCATGGGCTTGGTTTGAAATGTTGTCTTCCTATCTTCTAAAGAATGGTTTTTGACGTGGATTGATCGACTGTACTCTCTTCATCAAGGAAAATGAGGACTTATTGCTGGTACAAGTATATGTTTATGTATTATTTTTGGGTCTACAAATGAGAAATTGTGCAAGGAATTTGAGCAGGTGATGCAAGAGAAGTTCGAGTTGAGCGCAATGGGAGAAATGACTTTCTTTTTAGGTTTGCAGGTTCATCAATCTAAGGAAGGGATTTTCATCCATCAAGCCAAGTACGTCGGGGATATAATGTACCCAACATGTCTTCTAGCTTGCAACCAGTCAAGTCCAACGGTTTCTCATTTGATGGCTGTGAAAAGAATCTTTCGTTATTTGAAGGGCCGCATAGACACTGGTCTCTGGTATCCTAAGGATGATAAGTTTGATTTGACAGCATTTAGTGATTCTTAGCATGGTGGCTGCAAGATTGATGCAAAATCAACATCAGAAGGACGTCAGTTCTTGGGAAATCACCTAGTCACGTGGCAGTGCAAAAAGCAGACTTGTGTAGCTACATCAACCTGTGAGGCTGAGTATATTTCAGCTTCTAGTTGCTGCTCTCAGGTTCTATGGATCCAACGGTAAATCCGCGACTACGGTTTTGAATTTCTAACTACTACTATTTTTGTTAATAACGAAGCTGCTTTACAGATCACTCGTAATCCTGTACAGCACTAAAAAACGAAACACATTGAGATTAAATATCATTTCATACGAGATTGTTATGAAAAGAAACTTATCAATGTTGTTAAAATCCACACCGATCACCAACGTACCGACCTGTTTACAAAAGCTTTTGATAAATCACGTTTTGATTATCTTCTTTTAGTCAATGGCATCAAGGTGAAACCCGAGTAAATCATCCTTGGTTTTATATTTTATTAAAATCTAAAACAAAAAAAAAAGATTTTCCATTTTTCTTGGTTTTATATTTTGGGGGGAAGAAATTTCTAGAAAAAATACAAAAACATGAGAAAATTAAAAAATACAAAAATATGTCTTTTATTTAGTTAAGTTTTCATTTATTTACCTTTTGTATTTAAGGGGAAAAATTTAGAAAAATACAAAAACGATAGAAAATCAAAAATCAAAAATGAGTTTCTCGGAAAGATAAGAGAAGATGATGATACACGCCGGTGATCTGTCAAAAACGGTCAAAAACATAAAACAAGAATTGATAAGTAGCTTTACTAATGATGTATCGGTAGGCTCACAATCTGATTAAAATGTGCAGGTTGATATAAACATAATGGACTGAAAGCTAGGTGGGAACCATTCATTGGCATATGGTCTTGGTACCGAAATTTCATTTAATAGTATGTCAAGGTTTTAAGATAGGCGGTCTTTATGCTTGCTTATCATCTGGGTATCATGGTTGAATCTTTTACCGACAAATAATGGTCACACAAGTCTTGAACATCCATGATACCATACATATGTGTAAATACTGCATACGACCATCAATAAGTGATAAAAATATCAGATTCACCCGAAAATAAGTGATATATATCACAGCTTTATGCAGGAGCTAAGTTGGTCTCTTTGTCAGTACAATGGTACTAACCTATTCACGGACTTACTCCTGTGCCTTGCATGCATCTGAAAATCAAGTTCCTCATAAATAAGTGATTTAATCACATAGGGCTTCTTTTCAATAAAAAATAAGTGGGTATCTCACATCATATACGTCTAAACAGATGATAAGCAGTATACTCACCGGTAAGATTTTCTCTCATGCATATCTTGATACGTGAATGTATCGGGAAGTGGTTGAACACCGGCTAGTAAGTATAAATCATACATTAATCATATCTCCTAAGCATGATTACATCTGATAAGTTGAACTTACATGGACAACAATACCGATAATCATAGTAGAATACATATTTATTTAATTTGATGTTTTAAAAAAACTCGTTTTTGGCAAGATTAAAAGCTGGTATGATTCTCTAACCTTGAAACTCTAAAAAAATTGTCTAGTAAATATACAGTTTATTCTTATCTTTTAGTAATCATTTTAGTTTTACTTTATTCTGTTGTTAAATTAAGTTATTTTTTATTTAGTCAAAGATGAAAACTCAAAACGTATTCTACCAAGATACGCCCTAAAACTCATTTGTCTTGTTATCATAACTTCATAAAGTACTTTCTTTCAACGGGTAAACTCATCTCAAAGAAAAAAAATCTGTTTAAGGAGCACTTTTCCTAACTTAATTTGTGATTAGTATGGATATGTGCAAAGTTCTAAACAAGTCAATGAAAAACCTAAGGTCCTCAAATAACTAAAAAGTCCAGTTTTTTAAAAACTTGTACTCGTACAAATCAGAGATCACTCGTACGAGCCATTGTGCCTCGTACGAATGACAACTGGGGTCTTTTATGAATGGAGTTCTTCTTACGAGCTAAGGTAGTTCGCACGAGTATCTTGATGTGGTATAAAGGTGATCAAGTTCATTTGTGGAACTTTACTTTCACCTTGCTCACCTCTCCTTAAGTTGTCTGTGATATCTTTAAGGGTGATTTGACAATGTTCGCATACTTGAAGATGAACAACTTGAACATTATCCGACTATGTGACCTTGACTGACATGAACAACAAACTTTAAGTGAAGAATCTTTAATGAAAAACAAGTTCCTCATGAATAATCTTCTCTTGAAGTTGTTTGTGCGAAAAATATTCGTACGAGTGAAATACCACTCGCACGAGTAACATGTCATTCGTACGAGCCAGTTACTCGTACGAGTAAATCACTTGCTTAACAAAATTTGGTGTTCGTACAAATCAGTTGTTCTTCGTACGAATAAATTGTTATTCTTATGAATCAGTAATTCTTTGTCCAGGGAATACATACATACAAAAAGTTTGGAATAAAACTTTTTGTGTATATTCGCTAATGAATTTATGTTCTTCTCCTTGTTGTCTTATGTGTACAGCATAGAACAAAAGGAACATAAAAGAAAACCCGCAACAAAGTGAACTGACAAGTCATAAGTGGAAATCATGTAAGAGCCCAGATACAACATGGTGGCTTTCTTAGATCTTGAAGATAAATTTGCTGAGTATAATGGTATAATGAAGTTTTTGCGCGACTCAAGGATATATCATGCTATCACGCACAAGACTACATCATAGAAGACGTTGATCAAGGAAATTTGAGATTCAGCTAAAGTTGTTAATGTGAATGGGCAGGAACTTATCCATAGAAAAGTAAATGACTTGGACGTAGATATCTCTATTGAAATCATTAACTCAGTATTACAGCTTGACAATAATTCTAAACCTCCTTTCTCAGTATTGTTGAAGTGTCAACGTGGATGTTTGCTTAGAATGAAATGTGTTGGAGATTTTTCGTGGGACAACTAAACAACGCATGGTTGCCACTCCGATACAAGTTCTTTGTACATGTTTTAATTCAGTGTTTGAGCAACAGACGAAGTGGTTATGATACGACGAATAACGACTTGGTTGGAATGATGATAGCTTTGATATTAAACAAACTGTTTAATGTTTCAAAGTATATTTTTGCAAACATGAAGGAGAACCTGAGAAGAACCCGATATGGTGGAAACAAGTTTTGGATTTATCCTCGTATTCTTCAAATGATCTTGAATGTGCAACATCTGAATCTTCCAAAGAACAACAACGATGTTTTTAAAAGTTGAGGTTATGATGGAACATTCGTTGAAGATCTTTAGAGGTGTAGTAGTAAAACATTACAAGGATAGCACACCTCCTTTTAAATTGATCGGTTTTCTGGCAAATGATGAATAAGTTGCACCAGAAAACGATAAGTGGCGCCATAATGACAGTGATTCAGATAATGAAGAACCAATTTTGAAAAAGATGATCGAAGATAAATTTGGTCGTCAAAAGAGAAAAGGTGATGATGATGATGATGATATTGATGGTAATGGAGTTGCAAGTTGTCACACCCTCAATTTTCCACTTGCGGAGTTTTACCGCGAGGCGTGTGATCAAACCAGAATCTGAGACACTAGTAATATCCAACGACTCTATATGATTTATTTAAACGTTTTCCAAAAACATTTGTTTAACCATTCTTAGTTATTTTCAAGTTGTCTTAGTTTAGTTTCAAAGTTTAGCGGAAGCATTAGTTTCAAAGTTGAGCGGAAGCATTAAAGTAAAGTAAAGTAACGGGCGCCAACATAAACGCCAAAACCAAAAATCCCAAACTATATTCCTAAATGAGACTCGATAAAAAATTGTCTTGGCCAATGCAAGTGAGTGCACCTAGCGCTCCTAGCGTCCTGAGAAACATGTAAAGAAAAAAGTGTCCACATTAAAGAAGAGTGAGTTCACAGGTTTTTTATAAGTTCACAAGTTCGGTTAAAAGTTTGTTTCCCCCGTTATCCCTAACCCGGGATAACGATTCAGTTCCATTATTCCTAACCCGGAATAATAATGTTGGTTCCATTATTCCTAACCCGGAATAATAATAATGTTGGTTCGTAATTAAGTTCAATGTTAACATGTAGGTTGCGAGCCTAAAGTTACGTCACATAAGAGTTCGCGATCGAAGCTGACTGTTGTGCCTCCGTGTTGCAAGGCCTATCACTGACCATGGCGAAAGTTAGGCCAAATTAATCACCCGTTGACCATACCCGGTCGGCTAGCGCGACTAGCTCGGGTGGGGCTTGTCGGGCCCAGTAGTACTACTTATAATTTCCACGCTATCTAACCCAACACTAACGATCCGAGAGTTTGTCGAGGACTTCCGTGATATAACTGCTTAGTGACCATAACGTACATTAACTTTACTTAGTTACCGAGTAGTTTAACGACGTTAATTTCGCATAACGTAAAAAGATAGAGTTATAGAGTGTATATATGTTTCTCCCCCTGTTGTTTAAAACCGGATAAAATAGGGCCGTGAACTCACCTTTAATTGCTCGGTTAGTGTAACACAGAAGTAGCAAATGATGGGACCGCTAATTGCTTCCTAACATGTCAATCGATTTAAAGTTAGTGTGTGAACACACTGATACAAACCCTACGCATAACTAACACACAATGCGGCACACATAATAACAAATTCGAAAACACAATCATGCATGCAAAGTATCATCATACCAAAATAGTGATCAAAACAACTTGTCATAAACACAGATCAACTCATACAACACTTTGGTACACACATACGTAAGTTATCATGTTTCAGCTTGTACGCTCATAACTAGGCTGTTTTCAAGGATTTTTATAAATAGTTCCAACGTTCTAAAAATTGCAATTTTTTTACAGGAGGTGTCAACTAAACTGTAGAATTTTATGTATACTTTTCAAGTCCTAAAACTTTACCAATTATTTATATACATTTATATACTAGGCTGCAGTCAGATTCGTCGCTTTCTGACTGCAGTCTACGGGAAAAATTATTTAAAATTCATCGTTCATCCAATTAACAAAATTCCAGTGGGAGTTTTCCGAAAATTCCATTCTCCAGTTACTGTACAAATTTTGTGACCCAACCCTCTACAGATTATGTGACTCGATAAACAACTAGCAAATTTTTAGAATTTACGCAGCTTCAGCTGCTGCACTTAAATGACCACTTAAAAATAGCAAACAACCTCAGAAAAATATGAATCCAGCGCCATTAGAAGCCTTTTTTCAAAAATACATATTTTAGGCTTCAGAAAATCCACTTTTCGATAAATAATGATCAGGTTACAGCCAATTGAAGTTGGCTGTAAATGCCATTCAGCAACCTGTTTTCGACTTTTATCGCAATAGAACACGCTTAAACGATCAAGACGCTAAGTAATAATGATCAAGAACAGGTTTATTTGTCAGATACCATCATTTACATCAATATTCATGCAAACCCTAATCATATAATATGATTTCTATCGCTAAAACGCAGCCTATGATTTTTGTATTCATCCTAAGATCACAATCGCAAAAACACGCACAATTATCCGAACTAATCATAGATCATAACACTTTTTTTACCAATGATCCTAACAATACATATAATCATGATCAAGATTACACAAACCCTAATGTGATTTGTAAAACACTTAAAACCCTAACCTTGAAACGATAAAGATTAGCAAACCGGGACAAGATTGGAAATCAATCCGGGGTTGGAGGCTTGTGCGATCGAGAGGGGGGGGGCTGCCGTCGGCTTTCTTGGTGCTAGGGTTTCTTGTGTTTTTTTTTTTTTTTAAACATAACTCATGCATACATGTATATATATAGCACAAGGGAAAAAGAAGGAGAAAGGGAGTGTGGGGGGGGGGGGCGGTTTGGGTCATTAGCTTGGGCCTCAAGTTTAGGTTAGTTCCTTGGGCCACAAGGAGGTGAGGTCGACACGTTTCGCGGCTCGGTTTGGTTCGGCTATTTACTTATTATTTATTTTTATTTTTATTTTTATAACTAATAATCGCGAAATCAAAACGTGATATAATAATTCTACAAACGTCAAATAACACATAGCACGTAATTCACCCAATGAATTCACAAAGTTAGAGTAGTTATTGCGAGCGTATAATTTAATTCTCCGAATTAAATTAGCGTAGGAATGGATAATCGTGAAGTAGCGCGTTTAAAATACCTGAAAAGCCGGGATGTCACATTATCCCCATGTTGAAAGAATTTTCGTCCCGAAAATTGAGTAAACGCGGTTTAGAATGCAACGCACAAAGATTCAGTTTGTTTGAAATGGTACAAGAAATTCCCAGGCTGTCACATCATCCCCTTGTTGAAAGAATTTCGTCCCGAAATTTAGTTGGTGGTAACGTTAGATTGCTGCTCAGCTGCAAAAAGGTGTGGGTATTTGCTTTTCATTTGGTCCTCTCTTTCCCATGTTAACTCCGGTCCATGCTTAGAATCCCAACGAACCTTGACGATCGGTATCTTGCTGTGCCTTCAAGTCTTGATCTCACGATCCATGATCTCGATAGGTTGTTCCACAAAGTGCAGTTGTTTATCCACTTGAATCTCATCCAATGGAATGACTAGGGTCTCATCTGATAGACACTTCTTCAGATTTGACACGTGAAAAACGTTGTGAACTCCACTGAGTTCGGCAGGAAGGTCTAAGATAAGCCACTGGCCTGATACGCTTCAAGATCACAAATGGGCCTACGTACCGTGGGTTTAGTTTGCCTCGTTTCACAAAACGGATTACACCCTTCCAGGGTGACACCTTCAATAGGACGCGGTCACCTACTTGAAATTCAAGCGGTTTGCGTCGTTGATCACCGTAGCTTTTCTGTCGATCTCGTGCCGCTACCATGAGGTTTCTGATTTGCACAATCTTTTTAGTAGCCTCAAGTATCAACTCAGGACCTGTGAGTTGACTGTCACCGACTTCTGCCCAACAGACCGGTGATCTACATTTGCGACCGTATAATGCTTCAAACGGTGCCGCTTTAATACTCGTATGGTAACTGTGGTTATACGAGAATTCCACTAAAGGCAGATGGATTTCCCAACTGTTCCCGAAGTCTACCACATATGCCCTAAGCATGTCTTCCAAGGTCTGAATGGTCCTTTCACTTTAACCATCCGTCTGAGGGTTATAAGCTGTGCTCATATCTAAGCGTGTACCTAACACTTTCTGAAGTGACTGCCAAAAGTTGGACGTGAAACGAGCATCTCTGTCTGAGATGATGGACGTTGGCACTCCGTGCCGAGAAACTACTTCCTTAATGTAGATGCGAGTCAGCTTATCCATCTTATATGTTTCTTTGATCGCTAGGAAGTGTGCGGACTTAGTTAAACGATCCACGATTACCCAGATGGTATCGCAACCACCCGGAGTTCACTGGAGTTTAGTGATAAAGTCCATCGAGATCTGATCCCATTTCCACACTGGGATCTCAGGTTGTTGAAGTAGCCCTGATGGCTTCTGGTTTTCCACCTTGACTTTCGCACAAGTCAAACCCTTGCTCACATAGGTGGCTATATCCGCTTTCATGGTGGGCCACCAGTACGCGGCTTTAAGGTCTTGATACATCTTATCCGAACTCGGATGGACAGAGTATCGGGATTTGTGAGATTCGTCCATAACTAGCTTTCTGAGGTCTACGTAGAGAGGTACCCATATACGATTCATGAAATACCGGGCACCATTGGGTTTTACTTACCAGTCGCGTTCCATCTTTCCCACAGATTCGACCTTGATGTTTTCTTCCTTAACTGCTTCTAGCTGCATCGCGTATCTGTTCGGGTAACCTCAAATGAATGGTGAACTGTAGTGCTCGTACCCGACGAGGTTTCAAGTGCTCCTTCCTACTGAGGGCATCAGCTACCACGTTAGCTTTACCCGGGTGATACCGAAAGGCACATTCATAATCGTTCAGGAATTCGACCCGGGTGACGTTGTCGCATGTTCAACTCCTTCTGGTCAAAGATATGCTGGAGGCTCTTGTGATCCGTGTAGATTGTGCACTTTGTTCCATAGATAGTGTCTCCAAATCTTAAGTGCAAACACAACTGCTCCCAATTCCAGGTCATGTGTTGTGTAGTTTTTCTCTTGAACCTTCAACTGTCGGGATGCATACGCGATTACCTTATCACGTTGCATGAGTACACATCCCAATCCCTGAATGGAAGCGTCACAATATACCACAAAATCATCTGTCCCTTCTGGCAAGGACAAAATGGGTGCACTGCAAAGTTTCTGCTTCAGCAATTGAAATGCTGCTTCCTGCTTGTCACCCCAAGCATACTTGGTGCCTTTCTGGGTGAGAGTGGTAAGCGGTTGTGCGATCTTTGAAAATCCTCGATGAAACGTCTGTAGTAACCAGCCAAACCCAAAAATTGGCGGATCTCTGTCGGTGTCCTGGGTGCTTCCCTGTTCTTGATAGCATCGATGTTGGCGGGATCAACGTGTATACCCTTTTCATTCACGATATGCCCGAGGAACTGAACTTCCCGAATCCAGAAATCACACTTCGAAAGCTTAGCATATAATTTCTCCTATTGAAGTAGTTCCAGCAATAATCGCAGATGCTCAGCATGTTCTTCTTCACCCTTAGAGTAGATGAGTATATCATCGATGAACACAATGATAAACTTGTCGAGGTACAGCTTACACACGCGGTTCATGAGGTCCATGAACACGGCGGGTGCGTTGGTGAGACCGAGGGCATGACCAAGAACTCATAATGGCCATACCGAGTACGAAATGCCGTCTTGGAGATATCCTCCTCTCTGACGCGTAACTGGTGATAACCGGACCGTAGATCAATCTTGAAGTAGTAGCTTGACCCTTGAAGTTGGTCGAAGAGATCGTCGATGCGAGGTAATGGGTATCGATTCTTGACGGTAACCTTATTGAGTTCCCTGTAGTCGATGCACATGCGGAAGGTCCCGTCCTTCTTCTTGACAAAAAGGACCGGAGCTCCCCATGGCGAAGTACTGGGTCGGATAAATCCTTTTTCCAACAATTCCTGAAGTTGGGTAGACAGCTCTTGCAGCTCTGCTGGAGCTAGGCGGTACGGGGCCTTGGCGATAGGAGTTGCATGGTTCGCCAATTCGATTTCAAACTCCACCTGTCGATGTGGTGGAAGACCAGGTAACTCCTCTGGAAACACATCAGAAAAGTCACGGACGACGGGGATATCTTCAATCCGCTTCTCGTCCTTAGGCTGCTCGGTGACCAGTGCGAGCAAAGCGAATGAGTTCTTCCTCTGAAGATACTTCTGAGCTTACATGTAAGAGATGATGTTTGTGACGGCGCCTGCCTTCTCGCCTTGCACCATCAAGACTTCGTCGGTAGAGAGCGAAATATGGATAGCTTTCTCGAAACAGAGAACTTCAGCTCGGATGAAAGATAGCCAGTCCATCCCGGCTACCACGTCAAGACTACCCAGGGTAGTTGTCATCAGATCAATGATAAAGGTGTGGCCCGCGAGTTTAAGTTGACATCCGGTTACTAAATGGGTCACATCTATAGATTTACCATCGGCTAGTTCTATGACGTAAGGGGTCTCTAGGGGTTTAGGCGTGAGATTTAGGTTCTTCCTAAAACCTTCAGATGTAAAACTCCTATCCGCACCCGTATCAAAAAGTACAGTAGCAAAATGATCGTTAAGGGGAAACTTACCGGTGACCACGTTCGAGTCGTTTCTAGCCTCTCCACGGCCTAGCGTGAACGCTCGACCTTTGGCACCTCCTGTACCACCATTTCCATTGTTGTTATTGTTGTTGTTGTTGTTGTGGTTGTTGTTGTTGTTGGTGTTGTTGTTCCCACCATTGTTGTTGTGAAGTTGCAGGCAGTCTCGCTTGAAATGGGTAGTGCTACCGCACTGATAGCAGCCCCGGTTAATACCTTGCTGTTGAACCTGGTGCTGATTTTGATTTTGTGGAGACAGGATTTCCCCGCGACAATCCTTTGCCGCATGTCCCGTTTTGCCACATCATTGGCAGCGATTTCCGGCACATGGGCCGTGATGATGGAGGTTACAACGATTACATTGCGGCTTTCGACCCACATAGCCGCTTGTGTTCTGGGTGTTGTTGGCGTACTGATTATTGTGACCCCGATTGTTGTTGAAATTGTTGAACCGTTTCTGGTTTCCTTGTTGTGGCTAGGCTGACGAAGACTGTCGAGCAGGTGAGTCTTCAAATTTTCTTTTGCTATCAGGGACAACTTCAGTTGCACCCCGAGATGGCAACTTCCTTGCTCCACCGCCTTATCGGTGAGTTTATGCGCCAGCCTGATCGCTTGATGCTCCGTCGCAGGGTTGCTAGACATTACCATGCCCTGGATCTCAGGGACCAGACCCCCAAGATAAAACTCAAGTCGTTTTTCAACGGTGTTAGCCAGATCGGGACATAGGAACACCAGATCATGATGTTTCGCCATGTACGCTTCAATTTCTGACCCTACCATCTTGTGGTTCCATAATGCTTGCTCCAACTGCTGAACTCTGTCCCGCGGACAGTACTCCTCTTTGATTAGGGCCTTAAACTCGCCCCAGGCCATTGCGTTTGCAGTAATAAGTCCACGCGTTTGGACTTGTGCATTCCACCAGGTTAATGCCCCATCTTCCAGCATTGAGGCAGCATACTTGACCTTGTTGGCCTCAAGGCAATTGCACATCTCGAACACCGATTCAGACTTTTCAATCCAACGGACCAGTCCTATGGGTCCTTCTACACCCGTGAACTTGCTCGGTTTTGCTCGAGGAACATCTTGTAGGGGTTAAGACCACCTCCTGAAGACAGAGGATAGGAAGTCAGCGAGAAAGTCTACTAGCCCAACTATTAGATTTTCCCTTGAAAATTTAATAATGGTTACCTGCTGGTGGGTTTTGAACACCTGCTAGAGCAGCATTCACGTGTTCTTGGATCATTGCGGCTAATTATTCAGGTGTCATGTTGAGGTTTCCGCGACGTCTAGTTGCCATTTCAGATCGTTGCAAGACAACACAGACACACACCGATAAGTATATATATCCAATATAGTTATCATATTTCCACACTTCAATTATCACACAAGTTATGTCAACCCAACTAATTAAACAATAAAAAGGAACATTCGATTAAATAAGTTGCAATGTCTCACAAAATACCAACCAAACATCTCAGTTTAATTTTGAAGTTTCAAGTTCAAACATAAGTTGAAAATGAACAAACTAAAAAAAACAAAGCGGGGATTGGCGAGACGAGTCAGTCTTCTACGTCTCCATCTCCCAAGTCGCTATCGTTGCCTTCATCCTCTGCGGCGTTTTCAGCTTCAACAGCCGGTTCCTGTTCCGGATCCTGTTCCTCCGGATCCTCCTCCGGGTCTTCCTCCGGATCCTCCCCTGATTCTTCCTCCGGATCCTCCTCTTCTTCCTCTACTGGCGCTGGAGGGGCCGGTGTTGGGGCGGGTACTAGGACAGGTGCTTGATTCTGCTCCAGTTCTTGAATCCTCCAACTGGACTTAAGAACTCTGTCTTCGAGCCAGTCAGCCCTCAGCTGCTCAGCACGAAGATCCTTAGCTAAAATGTTTCGATCTTTCCTATTCTCATGTTGCTCTTCCTCGAGCCTCCCAGTTTTACCAGTTAGTTGACGTATCATCCATCCCTGTGCTTCGATAGTCTCCTGCATTCTCTCTAGTTGTTCCTGTTGTTTTCTTAACATATCCCTAAGTAGGTCGTCCCCTACTTCTAACGAGTCGACCGGTTCGACCGGCATAGCGGTGGTCGGACGGGAGGACGACTCCTCTCCTAGAGCGAGTCTTTTCCTAGCAGCTGAGCGTGTCTCCACACCATGAGGTGGTGAGGGTTCTACCAGGGTGCCTTCCCCGGCGCCCTTGGTTGTAGAGGTTTGTCGGATGATGATGATGACATTGCCTGTTGGGTTGTGTAGTTAGTTACGAGTTGCGTGCATCACAATATACATTTATATCTTACATAAAACAGTTGTAGTATAACACATAACAATATATCACAGTTCGGTGCCAACTGTTATATAGCTATAGTTTAGGTCTACTTTTAATGCAAACCTGGTTCTCTATAGCTAGAGGCTCTGATACCAATCTGTCACACCCTCAATTTTCCACTTGCGGAGTTTTACCGCGAGGCGTGTGATCAAACCAGAATCTGAGACACTAGTAATATCCAACGACTCTATATGATTTATTTAAACGTTTTCCAAAAACATTTGTTTAACCATTCTTAGTTATTTTCAAGTTGTCTTAGTTTAGTTTCAAAGTTTAGCGGAAGCATTAGTTTCAAAGTTGAGCGGAAGCATTAAAGTAAAGTAAAGTAACGGGCGCCAACATAAACGCCAAAACCAAAAATCCCAAACTATATTCATAAATGAGACTCGATAAAAAATTGTCTTGGCCAATGCAAGTGAGTGCACATAGCGCTCCTAGCGTCCTGAGAAACATGTAAAGAAACAAGTGTCAACATTAAAGAATAGTGAGTTCACAGGTTTCTATAAGTTCACAAGTTCGGTTTAAAAGTTTGTTTCCCCCGTTATCCCTAACCCGGGATAACGATTCAGTTCCATTATTCCTAACCCGGAATAATAATGTTGGTTCCCTTATTCCTAACCCGGAATAATAATAATGTTGGTTCGTAATTAAGTTCAATGTTAACATGTAGGTAGCGAGCCTAAAGTTACGTCACATAAGAGTTCGCGATCGAAGCTGACTGTTGTGCCTCCGTCTTGCCAGGCCTATCACTGACCATGGCGAAAGTTAGGCCAAATTAATCACCCGTTGACCATACCCGGTCGGCTAGCGCGACTAGCTCAGGTAGGGCTTGTCGGGCCCAGTAGTACTACTTATAATTTCCACGCTATCTAACCCAACACTAACGATCCGAGAGTTTGTCGAGGACTTCCATGATATAGCTGCTTAGTGACCATAACGTACATTAACATTAACTTAGTTACCGAGTAGTTTAACGACGTTAATTTTGCATAACGTAAAAAGATAGAGTTAAAGAGTGTATACATGTTTCTCCCCCTGTTGTTTAAAACCGAATAAAATAGGGGCCGTGAACTCACCTTTAATTGCTCGGTTAGTGTAACACAGAAGTAGCAAATGATGGGACCGCTAATTGCGTCCTAACATGTCAATCGATTTAAAGTTAGTGTGTGAACACACTGATACAAACCCTACGCATAACTAACACACAATGCGGCACACATAATAACAAATTCGAAAACACAATCATGCATGCAAAGTATCATCATACCAAAATAGTGATCAAATCAACTTGTCATAAACACAGATCAACTGATACAACACTTTGGTACACACATACGTAAGTTATCATGTTTCAGATTGTACGCTCATAACTAGGCTGTTTTCGAGGATTTTTATGAAATAGTTCCAACGTTCTAAAAATTCTAATTTTTTTACAGGAGATGTCAACTAAACTGTAGAATTTTATGTATACTTTTCAAGTCCTAACACTTTACCAATTATTTATAAACATTTATATACTAGGCTGCAGTCAGATTCGTCGCTTTCTGAATGCAGTCCACGGGAAAAATTATTTAAAATTCATCGTTCATCCAATTAACAAAATTCCAGTGGAAGTTTTCCGGAAATTCCCGTCTCCAGTTACTGTACAAAATTTGTGACCCAAACCTCTACAGATTATGAGATCCGACTCGATAAACAACTAGCAAATTTTCAGAATTTATGCAGCTTCAGCTGCTGCACTTAAATGACCACTTAAAAATAGTAAACGACCTCAGAAAAATATGAATCCAGCGCCATTAGAAGCGTTCATGTTTCAGGCTTCAGAAAATCCACTTTTCAATAAATAATGATCAGGTTACAGCCAATTGAAGTTGGCTGCAAATGCCATTCAGCAACCTGTTTTCGACTTTTATCGCAATAGAACACGCTTAAACGATCAAGACGCTAAGTAATAATGATCAAGAACAGGTTTATTTGTCACATACCATCATGTACATCAATATTCATGCAAACCCTAATAATATAATATGATTTCTATCGCTAAAACGCAGCCTATGATTTTTTTTATTCATCCTAAGATCACAATCGCAAAAACTCGCACAATTATCCGAACTAATCATAAATCATAACACTTTTTACACCAATGATCCTAACAATACATATAATCATGATCAAGATTACACAAACCCTAATGTGATTTGTAAAACAATTAAAACCCTAACCTTGAAACGATGAAGATTAGCGAACCGGGACAAGATTGGAAATCAATCCGGGGTTGGAGGCTTGTGCGATCGAGAGAGGGGGGGGCTGCCGTCGGCTTTCTTGGTGCTAGGGCTTCTTGTTTTTTTTTTTTTAAACATAACTCATGCATACATGTATATATATAGCACAAGGGAAAAAGAAGGAGAAAGGGAGTGGGGGGGGGGGGGGGTTTGGGTCATTAGCTTAGGCCTTAAGTTTAGGTTAGTTCCTTGGGCCACAAGGAGGTGAGGTCGACACGTTTCGCGGCTCGGTCCGGTTCGGCTATTTACTTATTATTTATTGTTATTTTTATAACTAATAATCGCGAAATCAAAACGTGATATAATAATTCTACAAACGTCTAATAACACATAGCACGTAATTCACCCAATGAATGCACACAGTTAGCGTAGTTATTGCGAGCGTGTAATTTAATTCTCCGAATTAAATTAGCGTAGGAATGAATAACCGTGAAGTAGCGCGTTTAAGATACCTGAAAAGCCGGGATGTCACACAAGTGATGTAGGTACTACATGTGGTGATATGGGAAGAAAGAAACAAAGCCAAAAGGCTATGGGAACATCGTCAGCACAACCTGAAATCACACAACCTACCACCTCACATCAAGAAACTATATTGGAACCCTTTGCAGAAGTCTAGTCTACTTTTACAACAGAGGAGACTGAACCAGTAATGACAGAACCCACTACGACCTCTAAACCACAACCTTCAAATATCAGAACAGCTGAAACACCTTCGGCTGAAGATACTCCAGTTCAATCAAAACCTACTACTTCATCAGTTCAACAATCCCAGTCCATAACTCATCAACAAAATACAAAACAAAGCAATTGTCTATTCTCTAAAATGGAATAGTATGAGAAAGTGGATTTTCAATTCTCTCATTTGTAAGTTGCGGTAATCAAGATTAGCAAGCATTCGGAGTTTATATCTTCAAATCGGAACACAGTTGTCAAACAACAGTTGGAGATAAATTCTTTGAAAGAGACCGTTAGAAAACAGTATTCTGAAATTGCACAGTTAAGAAAAGAAAATGAGCGGCTTAAGGCTGCAGATGTTGAAAGAGCAACTCAGCTTCAACAGATGAGAGCAGCTGATAACTCTCGGGGAATTGAGTTGAATAGACTGAAAGAACGTAGTGCAGCTCTTCAGCGATCTGTCGAAACATTAACTGCTAAGCATAATGACTTAAGAGAATGGTATCATTCTCCTAATGCTACACTGGTTGAAGGCTTCAATGGTATTAAAGAAGGTGTTTGAAATGAGCATAAAGCGAGTGAACATTCTGTGGAATGAAAGATGTAGAGCACAGGAGATCAAACGTGAACGTGATGAGGATAGTGAAGACCCTGGCAATGCTTATTCTTCAGCCTCATCCACGCGACCAAAAGTTTCTACTTCAACTCCAGTGGTAGAGTCTATTGTACAGCAGATCGTGACCGATCCAGTTGCTCCAGTGACACTCAAGAGGAAACATGAAAGGTTTGATGTTTAAAGAAAGTATTGAAGACCTGATTATCAATCAACATTGGATTGAAGATTTTCAAGGGAAGTTTGTTGATACAACAGGCAATTTGGAATGAAGACCGAAGACCAAGCAACAGCCAAGGGGGAGTTTGTTGATACACCTTTGTATCTGTCGCTTGTTTTTAGTTACGTTTGTAATTGTATAGTCATTGTTTATAGTCATTGTAATTGTATAGTCATTGTTTTTAGATATCCTCCTATCTTGATTTAGTACGACGATTAGTTAGTCTGTGTTGTAAAACAGTTGCATATATGCATATTGTTGAGTCTTGCGTATGTTATGTCTGTTGACACGTTCTCAGAAGAGCACTTTCAAGTACGAGTGAGAGATGCTTCGTACGAGCCATATATCAGTCGTACGAGTGGCTCATCTAAACAAGTATCTTGCTTGATTCGTATGAGCCAGTCCATATTCGTACAAGCCAGTTCATGTTCGTAGGAGCAATCTTTTGGAAAATGTTATTCGTGATATATGGTGTTTCATACAACCAGTAATATTCTTCGTACTGTTGCTAGGTGTGGGCACTATATAAACAGACATGCACTTCTAAGTTAGGGGTTGGTTAAGTTGGTCTATACATACTAGAGAGAGACACTGAGAGCACAATAAAGAACACAGAGAGTATTTCTAAGTCTGTATGAACATTGTTTGTATGTGTTTGTACTTCTCTTATGTTAATCAAGATATTGAATCTTTGGTTATCTTGTGTTTCTTACTTTGCTTTGGTTTGCATACTTACGAAATTCCGCACTCATATGTGTGTTTTATAAACAGGGATGTAAGTTAATCTTGATCCTCCAAGTGGACCTACACATTGATCAGCTCCACCACTTCAGTCTTCGACTCCTATTCACAGTGCACGTAGCTTGAATCAAAATAACCTACAAAAATTTTAAGCTTGTCAGGAGGTAATAAATGTCTAAATGCATTATGTAAAAGTTCTTCTTCCTCAGACGAAGTGTTATAATAATCTTTTGGAGCTTCATCAAAAGATGCTTCGGTATCCTCCTCCTCAACTGATTCTAGTTCTTCAACTATCTCAGCTAGTAGTGCGAGACTTTCATTCTTCGATATATATTATTCCAGTTGAACCCTCATCCTCTTGGGGAGCAACTAGAGCTTTATCCTTCGTATTTGATAGACCATTTTCAATTTGCACTAATCTTGAAGTTGTTTGAGGTTGCGGTCGATGATATATGGATTTCTTATAATGATCATCTACGAACGGATTATGATTGCCATTAGCTTCACGGTTTGGTCATCCCTCTTGAAATACCCCTTCCCTCGGCATTTTAAACATGTCACCTTTGTGTGAGAGGGGATCGGCTCTCCTTTTATGAGCACCAGACCGATTTGACTTAACTAACAGAGGCGGAATTCATTGTTAGCGAGTTCGACAAACAAACAATCAAGTATGCTGCTTCAATGCCTTTGATTTGTATTAATAAACATGAAAGATACAGACGAGTAAACAACTGGACAGGGCTTTGCGGTAGTCACACACCAACAGATGACGACACAACACTCAAGCTCTCCTATTTATAGGTCAACATGGCTCCCACAAGAGAGAGTGTTGTAGGCTCGTGCGAGTGGTCGCTCGTACGAGTGACAAGATGTCACTCGTACAAGCCACATAAGCTTACTCGTACGAACCATATATAATATATATACAAATGACATTCTAAGCCCTATTTAAAAAACTGACATATCCTAGACGTAGGCGATAAACATTATGCACCAACAAACTCCCCCTTGGATGTTGTCGCAGTCTTGGATAGTCTTCAAAAATTTCTTCAAAATTATTCAAACATATTTGACATTTAACGTCGAAAAAAAACATTTCGATGGCCTGCGACACTACTCAAATGATATAGGCGTTTGGTCTGTAGGAGGAGGCCAGTTGTACGTGTTGCCAAACTGAAAGCTTCTCAGAGATGGAATCCTCTTTCTCTCTGCAAACATTAACAATCTTCTAGAATTGGAGCGCTTGTTCTTTATCTCTTTCCTCATAGCTGATCTTGCTGTAGATTAAGCATTCTATATCCTTCTTTGAGCAATTTACTAGCCACATTGGGTCTAGTATTCGAATCACGCCATAGACCATATATACGGTTGTGCGCGATGACGGATTTGGATAATTCTTCAAAAATCTTCCAAGAATCTTAATCCGGTTGGACACAAATAACAGCTGCACATGTGCTTGAATCTTAATCAGAGGCATGTTTTTCATCACTCTTGGCCTCTTAACGATCAATGTCACATCCTTTTTCTTTCGTAACAGGATCAATATTTGTGACTCTTTTGGGCATATGAGGCTTCCAGCGTCTAAAACCATGAGTAGCTTCCAGCTTTATCAATTTCCACAGCCGCTGATCATGAAATTTCATCTTTAGATTTATCATCTTAGTCTGCACCAGTTCGTTAATATCCTAATACGGCAAGGTCTTAATATCCTCAGATGTCGGAAGTACTAGAGCCCATACTCCCTCTTTCTCACACATACATCAAGTTGCTTGATCCATCCCCAGCTAATGATGTCTACCAGTGAAACATCAGCATCACATGTGAAGAATGCTAGGGGACGTTTGAATTTTCGTTCCCCTGGTAATTCCTTGAACCACAAGTTCTTCATCTCGGCTATCTCCTCTTTGGATAAACATTGAGAAATTGTTCTGTGACATCCCGGCTTTTCAGGTATCTTAAACGCGCTACTTCACAGTTATTCATTCCTACGCTAATTTAATTCGGAGAATTAAGTTACACGCTCGCCATAACTACGCTAACTTTGTGAATTCATTGGGTGAGTTACGTGCTATGTGTTATTAGACGTTTGTAGAATTTTTATATCACGTTTTGATTTACGTTTGTAGAATTATTATATCGCGTTTTGATTTCGCGATTATTAGTTATAAAAATAAAAATAAATATTAAGTAAATAGCCGAACCGAACTGAGCCACGAAACGTGTCGACATCACCTCCTTGTGGCCCAAGTAACTAACCTAAACTTGAGGCCCAAGCTAATGACTCAAACCGCCCCCCCTTTGCGGTCGCGAGCCCCCACCCCCTTTCTCCTTCTTTCCCTTGTTTTATATAAATGAGGGCATGCATGTGTTATGTTTCAAAAAAATAAACACAAACCCTAGTCCCTAAGTGAGCCGACGGCAGCCCCCCCCCTCTCTCGATCGCACAAGCCTCCAACCCCGGATTGATTTCCAATCTTGTCCCGGTTCGCTAATCTTCATCGTTTCAAGGTTAGGGTTTTAATTGTTTTACAAATCACATTAGGGTCTGTAATCTTGATCATGATTATATGTATTGTTAGGATCATTGATATAAAAAGTGTTATGATTTGTGAATAGTTCGGTTAATTGTGCGAGTTTTTGCGATTGTGATCTTAGGATGAATACAAAAATCATAGGCTGTGTTTTAGCGATAAAAATCATATTATAGGATTAGGGTTTGCATGAATATTGATGTACATGATGATGTGTGACAAATAAACCTGTTCTTGATCATTATTATTTAGTGTCTTGATCGTTTTAAGCGTGTTCTATTGCGAAAAAAGTCGAAAACAGGTTGCTGAATAGCATTTACAGCCAACTTCAATTGGCTGTAACCTGATCATTATTTATCGAAAAGTGGATTTTCTGAGGCCTAAAACGTGTATTTTTGAAAAACGCTTCTAATGGCGCCAGATTCATATTTTTCTGAGCTCGTTTGCTATTTTTAAGTGGTCATTTAAGTGCAGCAACTGAAGCTGCGTAAATTCTGAAAATTTGCTAGTTGTTTATCTAGTCGGATCTCATAATCTGTAGAAGGTTGGGTCACGAAATTTGTACAGTAACTGGAGACGGGAATTTTGTTAATTGGATGAACGATGATTTTTAAATAATTTTTCCCGTGGACTGCAGTTAGAAAGCGACGAATCTGACTGCAGCCTAGTATATAAATGTTTATAAATAATTGGTAAAGTTTTAGGACTTGAAAAGTTTACATAAAATTCTACAGTTTACTTGACATCTCCTGTAAAGAAATTGGAATTTTTAGAACGTTAGAACTATTTTATAAAAATCCTCGAAAACAGCCTAGTTATGAGCAACAAGCTGAAACATGATAACTTGCGTATGTGTGTACCAAAGTGTTGTATGAGTTGATTTGTGTTTATGACAAGTTGGTTTGATCACTATTTTGGTATGATGATACTTTGCATGCATGATTGTATTTTCGAATTTGTTATTATGTGTGCCGCATTGTGTGTTAGTTATGCGTAGGGTTTGTATCAGTGTGTTCACACACTAACTTTAAATCGATTGACATGTTAGGACGCAATTAGTGGTCCCATCACTTGCTACTTCTGTGTTACACTAACCGAGCAATTAAAGGTGAGTTCACGTCCCCTATTTTAACCGGTTTTAAACAACAGGGGGAGAAACATGTATACATTCTATAACTCTATCTTTTTACGTTATGCGAAATTAACGTTGTTAAACTACTCGGTAACTAAGTTAATGTTAATGTACGTTATGGTCACTAAGCAGCTATATCACGGAAGTCCTCGACAAACTCTCGGATCATTAGTATTGGGTTAGATAGCGGGGAAATTATAAGTAGTACTACTGGGCACGACAAGCCCCACCCGAGCTAGTCGCGCTAGCCGACCGGGTATGGTCAACGGGTGATTAATTTGGCCTAACTTTCGCCATGGTCAGTGATAGGCCTGGCAACACGGAGGCACAACAGTCAGCTTCGATCGCGAACACTTATGTGACGTAACTTTAGGCTCGCTACCTACATGTTAACATTGAACTTAATAACGAACCAACATCATTATTATTCCGGGTTAGGAATAATGGAACCAACATTATTATTCCGGGTTAGGAATAATGGAACCAACATTATTATTCCGGGTTAGGAATAATGGAACTAAATCGTTATCCCGGGTTAGGGATAATGGGGGAAACAAACTTTTAACCGAACTTGTGAACTTATAAAAACCTGTGGACTCACTCTTCTTTAATGTTTTTCTTTACATGTTTCTCAGGATGCTAGGAGCGCTAGGTGCACTCACTTGCATTGACCAAGACATATTTCTATCGAGTCTCATTACGAATATTGTTTGGGATTTTTGGTTTTGGCGTTTATGTTGGCGCCCGTTACTTTACTCTACTTTACTTTAATGCTTCCGCCCGACTTTGAAACTAATGCTTCCCCTAAACTTTGAAACTAAACTAAGACAACTTAAAAATAACTATGAATGGTTAAACAAATGTTTTTGGAAAACGTTTAAATAAATCATATAGAGTCGTTCGATATTACTAGTGTCTCCGATTCTGGTTTGATCACACGCCTCGCGGTAAAACTCTGCAAGTGGAAAATTGAGGGTGTGACATGTTCCCTGTTTCAAAGCCTCTTCTACTTTACGCTTTAACAAATCATCATTTTCGGCTGCGAACATCTCACTAAACGTTGGAAGTCATCCATACCCTCTTCGGCAATATTAGTATGATCGTGATCGGAATCATCCTCCACGAAAACCTTATCATAATCGTGTGCATCAGAAAAAATGTTCGAGGATATAATCCTCAGGCTGGAAAGTACTGATGTCGTTTAGCTCGTCTTCGAAATCGAATTCAAACGTTTCTTCGTCCACACCCAACATACCTGCAATCTCTTCCTTTATGTAAATGTGGATAAACTCTTCGTCTTCCACATCATGCTCTAAATACAAAATCTTCGGTTTTGGCACGCAGGAACAGTTGACATATCAGTCACTGTGAGGATTCCTGCCTGCTTAGAATCCTTCGAGCTCTCATACGCCTTTCCCTGATCTTTGTCACCATCAACTTGGTTGGCTGAATCGTCCAAGTACTTAGAAAAATCAATATCTTCATTCAAACCCGAATCCGTTACAAGGATTGGCGAACCGCACATATCATTATCATCATCATCACTATCACTATCAGACTTTTTTTTTTACGCATCATCATTTTCATCCAAGTCTTCATCATCTTCCACATTAAAAGCATCTACCTCTTCCTCAATCTCTTTCACCATCTTTCTTTTCTTAAGCCATTCCTTATGTTTCGCAGCTAAATTCGACATGTCAATTTCTATATCCCTTGGCTTTCGAAGCAACACAAACTTCTTCGTCTGCTCATACACTTCCAACTCTTAAGATACTGGTGCAGATTCAGCTTCTGGCATAGTTTTCTATCACAGGTTCTCCGACCTTCTCTTTTCCTTTCCCTTGAGCATCTGATAATTCTTTCACAAAACATTCTCGCTCAGCAACTCTTTCCCTAGCCTCTCCCCTATTAATCTCATCAATTTCATCAGCCAGATTAATCCAAAGCTTCTTCATATGGATTTTCTCGAATAAGCTCATATGCCTTTGGTTTCTGAGGCGTTGTTCGTCGTATTCTTCCATTCTCTTCCTTGGTCTTTCGTTCTCTGACACGATTCTTGCAAAAATAACTTCAAGATGCTGTTTTTATTTTAGGCCCTTAATATGCTCCTGTAATTCAACAATCTTCACACTGTTCAGCATAACCTGATTTTCTAACTCTTCAATTCGTGTGTCATGGAACATATCTGAAGAAAATTCTTCCCCCCTGGGAATATCTCCGAAATCAAAGTCAAACTTATCTTCAAGTCTGGAGCCTGTAGAGAATTGGGGTTGAGATTGAGTAGGATGAGGTTGAGGGGTGGGTTGTGTTGGTGGTTGTGGTGATGGTTGTGGAGGTGGTGAGGGTAGTGGTTGTGGAGTTGGTGATGGTGATGGTTGTGGAGTTGGTGATGGTTGTGGTTGTGGTTGTGGAGTTGATCAACATTAGGAGCCTCGTCATCTCTCTTCTGTACCCTTCATTTTGATCAAGCTTTTGGAGAGTCAGTACTTCTAGCCGCTGGCCTCTTCAAACATTTTGTTAGCCTCTTTGATGATTTGAGAACAAGAGTGTCACTGTCAGACTCGGATGATATATACGTAGTATCGCCTTCTCCTGACTCTTTCATTCTTCTTTCCTCAGCTTTTCGTTGAACTTCAGCCAATCGCTCTAATTCTCTTTCTTTGGCTATCTCCTTTTCACCGGTGATCCTATCCTCTTCATCGTGCTAGAGGAGGATGCCTCTTCGTATCTACTTTCTTTACCATCAAATGCCTGTCGCTTTATCTCAGCAGCTAGTGTCTCAACATTTTCTTCTAGCTCTGCCTCGTCAACCGAACTCATGCTGGTAGATGCACGTTTCTTCTTCTGAAGGGCAGTGCAGGAAGATGTAGCCGTTCGGTTTCGATTTGTCTCCTTACCCCTTCTTATCTTCCTTGGTAAACCACATGCTTCTTTTCTCAACAATACCATCTAACGCTTCTATCTCATCAGCTTCATCCCCACTATCATCCTTTCGCCACTTCCCCCTGGGTGGCGCCACATAGTCTTTGTTAGTGATAGCCCCAAACATAAGCTTGGCATTGAGGAAGGCCTTTAGGTGTAGATTCATCTTCATTAATGTAGACACATCTATATGCTCAAGTCTTAGAATATCGTCTTTCTTCTTCTTCAGATTCGAATGTAGATGATCTAGCAGCATTTGCACGAATCTCGGGTACTATAGAAACTTTTCACGTTGAATGTTATGTACAATCTGTGAAAATATAAGTCTAGAAAAGTTGTACGTCAGGTTGAGAATCAGTTCTTTAATCATACACATCTGATAGTCTATCAAATCATCAAATCCACCCTTTTATTGCTTAGGGCGTGAATAATGCAGTGAGCGATATAGCGAAAGGGAGCACAGAGATTTCTCTTCTTGAATGATGTTGCATTAACGAATCCAGCATAGCCCATCATATAAAAACACCCTTTGACCATATACTCTGGGTAACCGGTCGAGTCGTCTTCACTATCTTTAAATTCCAACACTGTTCGAATAAGATCTTGACTACAATATCTTCATTATCAATGCGCACTGCAGATAAGATGTCATTCTCTTCCTCACTATACTCGGCTGCATCCCAAAAATATTCGACATGAGATCGATATGTTGTATGTCTATCTGTAAGAGCCTTTGTAATAGGCAGCCTGCTCAGAGATCCAAAAATCTCTATATGCTGCTATCTCGGTATAGTCTCATCTAGAAGACAACATACGTTGTGAAACGGTGAGAACGAAGACTTCTTGATCTACAAACACAAAGATTTCAAACACTTAGAAAATTTTTCAAACCTTTCAAATCTTATACACTCATATGAGTCACCATTTGTACGAGTCAGATATTAAGACTTAACTTCAAATTTAAACAAACCCACTTGTACGAGTCACTCTTCATACAAGTTGTAATTTATACTTGACAGTTTCAAGGATTTGAATAGACTTGCTCGTACGAGTGGTGCCTCGTACGAGTCAAAGAGATATTATGACATTTAAGGACATGCTTGTACGAACGATCACTCGTATGAGTGATGATGATAACTTGACATTTAAAAAGTTTGCTATTACAAGTGATAATTCGTACGAGTTGTGAATCGCACCAAATAATACCTTGTCAAACAAAACTTAAAACGTGTAAATTTTAACAAATTGAATGTTGATTAAGAGGACAAAAGGGTTGATTTGTACAAATTTGAGTTTAGTTTTACATTTTACAGGACCAATTATCCTAAATCTACGTTTTATGTCCTTTGGTCCAATTTCGACATTATAACGGCTCAAAACTAGCATTAGTACCTTTCCCATCGTGAGAGGTGTGCCAATCAACCTCCCCGAAGAATAAGATACGTAAAATGATCAAGAATGTGTGTAGAAGAAATTGAATCGCACAGAGAGAAATTTTTCAGTCGCACAGAGTTACTAATGTGACTCGTGCGAGTGAAAGCCCCTTTTATACTTGCCAGGTCATTCGTACGAGTCACCATTCATACGAATGTAGCCTTTATCACTCGTACGAGTCAATATGTCGCTCGTACGAGTCATTTCCTTTAACTTTTTACTACTCACTCAGTTGACCGAGTCCAAGTTAATGACCCCGGTTAACCGATTTGCCTACCAAGTGACCTTGGTTGACCATTGTTTGACCAAAACAGATTTTCTCTTAAAAAATTAAAGTTTCAAGTTAATGAACTTTGTGACGTTTCAAGATATTTTTCTTTTTAGATTAGCTCCCAGCCCATGAACTTCAGCTATCTACCAGCAACTGTGGCTTTGATTTAGACTAACGGTGATTTCATCAGCAGTAGACAAAAACCTAAGATAGATTGCTAAAAATAAAACTGAAAATCTTTTTGGGTTTCTCTGAAAAAGAAAGATAAAGTAAATGAAGACGTATTTACGGACATATTTTTGTGAGATTGTGTTAGAGGATCACATCAGTAATTTAGAGAAATCACCAGTACCATTGATCTTGGTAACAACTGTAAGGTCTTAAAAATATTTACCTAGATTTCCAATATACTTATCCACTTAAACCTCTACACGTTTCTCAATTGTTTCAAGATATGTTAGGTAAGAATAAGGAACATGAAATAACTGAGTGTCCCATCTCAGATATACTCCCGCATCGAGATTACCAGAATTTCGTCTCACAGGTGAATATCTCTAACTGATATCTGTAAATGAGGTGAATTGTGGGACCTTGAGAGCTCAAGTTAGTATTTCCATACAGAAGAAGACATGAAGGCTCGACTTTTGGTGGTGTTCCATTTAGGAGGCTTTTGAACTGCAAATGTCATAAATTTTTCTGACATATATTCATTTTTTGTGTAGCTTTTGGAGATGAATAATGTGTAAAGAATTATACAAGTTCTAGGACATTGCTGACGCAAAATTAGAAGAACTCGTATAATACCCCGGATATCAATTAAAAATAAAGACCTAGTATCATAGAATCTGGCATTCTCTCAAACGAAATTTCGGAGTACTAAGTCCATATATCCGAGAGATGTCAACCCACAAATTACTCAGTTTTTCTTTTAGGTTTACATCTTGAAGAAGAATTTACTGAATGAGTGAAGCCTATTGGCACATCATCAGTAAGACCTGTTTAATTACCTGTTTAAATATTCCACATCTTTAGCATACATGATAGTCCACTGATGTAAAAGGATTATCTCGATTTCACAAAACTCTTTTTGACCTTTTTTAATGTTTTTGTATTTTTCACAACTTTTCTCCCTCTAAATCAAAAACATATTTTTGGTTTTTAATTTTTTAAGGAAGTAAGAAACGTATTTATAGAAAACATATGTCATACCGATGAGAATCACGTCAAGTCTTCGTCATCCTAAAATTCAACCTGATTTCCAACCCCTGATTTCAGATTTTTAAACCATTTAATTTCAAAAGATTTGTAAATCTTGATCTATCAAAAACTTTGTTGTAGAAATCTGCTTTTTGGTCATCAGTGTGGATTTTTTCAATTCTCACCAACTTTTTCTCGTAACAATCACTGATAAAGTGGGGTCGAATATCTCTGTGTTTAGTGCCTGAGTGATGAACTGGGTTTTAGTCATATCAATAGTTGCTTTGTTAACTACATATAAGGGAGTGTCAAGAAATTATAGTCTGCAGTCTCACATCGTTGTTGTATCCAGAGTATCTAGGAACGACAGCTGGATGCTGAAACGTATTCATATGTAGAGAGCGACCGCAGTCAGTTTCTTGCATTGCCACGTTACCAAACGGGTTTTGAAGAACTGGCAACGAGCCGTTGTAGATTTGACATTTAGCTTGCAGCAACCGAAATCGGAATCTGACTAACCCTCGAGATTGAAGTCATCATGTCGAGGATACCACAAGCTGGTGCTTGGACATCCTTTCAAAAATCGCATGATTCTTTTGATGGCTAATATGTGTGAATCTCTTGGATTAGACTGATAAAGGGCACAGGGGCATGTTGGATACATGATATCATGTCTCGAAGCTATAAGATACATCAAGGATCCGATCATGGAGAGATATAATGTTTCATTGACTTTGACCCATGAACGTCTGGACCAATGTCGTGGTTGGTGGCTAATGGAGTTGATATTGGTTTAGTTCATGACATGTCAAATTTCTCTAACACGTCATGAACATACTTTGTCTGATGAATGAAGATACCATGAGGCAATTGCTCAACCAGAAGTCCTAAGAAGAACTTCATCTCCCCCATAGCACTAAGTTCGAATTTTCTCTTCATGACTTCTTCAAATTCTTTACACAGCTTATCCTTTGTCGATCTAAAGATTATATCATCCACCGAGATTTGTATGATAATTAGATGCCCATCCACTTCCTTTGTAAAAAGGGTACTGTCTACTGTGCCTCTTAACAAACCGTTTCCTAGGAGATGTTTGGAGAGCGTCTCGTAGCAGGCTCTCGGGGCCTGGTGCCGTCTGTATAACGCTTTGTTCAACATATAGACCTTATCCTTCTGTATCGGATTGACAAACCCGGTGGTTAGCTGACGTACACCTCCTCGTTTACCTTTCCGTAAAGAAAAGCAGACTTCACATCCAATTGGTACACCTTGAAACCTTTCAACGATGCAAAGGCCAAGAAAATGCGGATAGCTTCAAGACGTGCGATAGGGGTGAAGACTTCATTATAGTCTATCCCTTCCTGCTAATGGCAGCCTTGGACCACAAGCCGAGCTTTATTTCTGACCACAATACCTTTGTCATCTCTCTTGCACTTGAAGACCCATCGAGTACTAATCTTTTTATGATGATCCGGTAGGTCAAGAAGCTTCCCGACTCCAAGTTACTAGAATTGAAGCAACTCTTCATGCATTGCATCAACCCAGCTTTCCTCTTTTAACGCGTCTCTCCAGTTTCCGGGTTCAACCTGCGAAATAAAACACCTGTAAGGAAGTCTGGTTTGCAATGGAACAATACTCGTAAAAAAGCAACTTAGATCCTTATTGAGCTGTAAGAAGACCCAACAAGTATTAATCTTTTTATGATGATCAGGTAGGTCAACAAGTTTCCAGACACCAAGTTTCTAGAATTGAAGCAACTCTTCCTTCAATGCATCCACCCAGCTTTCTTCTTTCAACGCGTCTTTCCTGTTTCCTAGTTCAACCTGCGAAACAAAACAACTAAGAGAAAGTCCGGGTCTAGATCAGTACACGGCGATCCAAAAGGTTCCAAAGACGCTAGGTTCGACTTTTGATGGTTTAGCAGCTCAAAACATGTCTTGTTGTGAGGCTTGACTATCAACACACGGTTTAGGGTATAAACATGCTCACGCGATTGCTTCGCTCCAGAAACTAATTGGTAGTTTTGAATAAGCGAGAATTGTTCTGGCAGTCTCAATTAGTGTTCGAATTTTACATTCAGCTACTCCTTTTTGTTGAGGAGTATAAGGAGCGCTGAATTCGTTAAGAATCCCATTTTCTTTGCAAAATTCGAGCATCCTCTTGTTCTTGAACTCAGTACCATTATCACTGCAGATTCTCTTGATAGGCAAGTGATATAGGTTTCTAGTTTCCTAAAGAGAATCATAAGACTTTCAAACATTTCATCTTTACTCTTTAGGAAGAAAACCCATGAGAATCATGAATAATCATCTGTCATAACTAGGTAATATAGATCTCCGGATATACTTTTCACGTTCACTAGCCTAAAGAGATCCATATGAAGCCTTTCTAGTGGTAGCTTGATAGAGTTAAGAAGCTTTCTCGGGTGTGATTGTTTATGCTGCTTCCCCTTTTTGCAGCTCAGACAATCATCAGATAAATGAAAATTCTTCAGATTAACACCCTCCACTAGGTCGTTATGCACCAAATAATTCATCTTTCGCACGTGTATGTGCCCCTTCTTTCGATGCCATAAGATTGACTCTTTCTCGGTAGCTTTAGAAACAAAGCATTGAATCTTCTTTGATGTACTGGATGCGACGATCATGGCTAAGACATAAAGATCATTTTCTCATAAGCACACATGAGGATCCACTCCTCAAGAATTTTGAATCCCGGTTTGAGAATTAAGCATTCCTTGTCATTGAAGTGTGTTGTGAATTTCTTGTCGCATATTTGTGAAATGCTCAGTAGGTTGTTCTCAAGCTCTGCAATGTAGTTCACCTTGTCGAAAGATACCACTCCATTCGTGAATACCTTCATCGACTATTCTTCCACCCTGTGTCCCAGCAAACCCAACGTAATCTCCCAAGATAGCTTTTAAGTCGTATAACAATGCAAGCATCCATGTCATGTGTCAGGAAGCTCAACTATCCAAATCCACTTTGACATGATTGACCTCGGGAGCCCTTCCACACATGAGGAAGAAACTATTTAAACAGAGCAACCCAAGCCTTCTTGGTCTTGGGTGGGTTTGGAATATCAAACTTTGGAACTTTGATCTTGACATTTTATTTGTTTTCTTCTTTAGGTGGAACACGAGTTTTCATTTCTACTAAAGATGGTTTGACTTTTGCTACCCAAGTTTATGTTTTTCGAATTTCCTTTTTCAGAGTAGAATTTTGAATCATTTTGACGATACTTGGTGGAAGTTTCACCAACCTCAACATTTGAAATAAGTTGAATCGTTGATGTCACAGTTTTATTGGATTCATTATTTCTTTCCAGAATTTGTTTAGGTACAAACTTGGGTGCTTTTTGCTTCACATCTTTTGTAGATATGATTCAGTTGGAAATAGGTTTTGGATTTCTTTGAGAACATTGTCATGCAATATGCCCGACATTGTTACATTTGTAGCACGTCCTGCTATCATTTCTAACACAGGAATCCAAATCCTATTTTCTACTCTCCTTTTCCTTCTTCAATTCATCATTGGATTGTTTACCAATGATCTCTTTTTCTCTTTCAGTGCTTGTCCCATAGACAAAATCAATTTTCTTTGCAAAGTTCTTTCTTTGTTTATGAAAACCTAATCCAGCTCTCCTGTTTTCAGGATAGTCCCTGTCCCTCTGATGGTGGTTTTTGTTGACACATTTTGTATTAGAGTAAAATGATGCATCTCATTTTTCTAAATCAGAATGACTAACCTCAGCAAGCTTGAACAACTTATCAACTCAATCCAGATTGACATTCTGAATTGGGAAATCCTCAACGAAATATAGTTTATCAGATCCGTTGATTTTGTATACGACAATATTTGGATCATTGTCAAGTTTAGTTTCTTACACCTTTGTGTTCATCAATTTTAGTTTCTTCCTTGCAGTCAAGTTTTGGAAGAATGTGATCAATGACGTACAAACTTGTAGAATAACTAATTAACAACTTGTTAACCCATTTTGTTTCGATTTCATTTTTTCAAGTTCACCTTTTAGCTCGGCAATTGTATTTAAATGAATATTGATGGCCATTTGTTTGTCCATCATAGTCGCCTTGAGCATCGAAAGTGTCTTATCATTTTCTATGATCACTTGTTCAAATTGTTTAATTGTTTTGCTTAATTTGTCATAAGTTTCTTTTGTTGAACTATAATCACATGACAAATTATCTGTATGACATTTCAGCTCTTTGTATCTTGTTTCTTTCTCGATACACTCAATGCATTGCTCTTTGCACTTCATGCAAGGTGTTTCTTTTACCGACTCATTTACTGAAACATTTACCAATTTGACTCTAGCTTCCTGAGCTTCCTCCATAACTACGTCATTTGTGTTAGGAATTAAAGCTTTATCGACTACATCAATCAGTTTCTCCAAAGTCAACTCTTTGGACACATCGATCATCTCCTCAACTTCAGGCTTTTTCTCTTTTGTACATGATGATTGATAGCTTGAGCGGAAATAACCTACAAAGGTTTTAAGAATGCCAGAAGCCAAAAGATGTTTAAATGCACTATTTAAGAGTTCTTCTTCCTCTGAAGAGGTGTTGTAATATTCTTTAGGAGCTTCGTCAATGGATGCCTCAGCAAATTCTTCTTCTGCCTGTTCCAGTTCTTCGGCTCAGCTACCTGTGTGAGGCTTTCATTCTTTGAAATATAATTGTTCCAGTTGAACCCTTCATCTTCTTAGGTAACAACCAAAGCCTTATCCTTGGAATTTGATGGACCATCTTCGATCTGTAGTAACCTTGTCTGATGTGGTTGGGGTCGATGATAGATGGCTCTTTTGTAATAATCATCTGCAAATGGATTTTGGTTTCCTTTGACCTCTCTGTTTGGACACTCTCTTTTGAAATGTCCCTTTTCTCTACACTTGAAGCATGTAACTTTAGACTTGTCAAAACCGAGTTTCCTATCATGACCTCCCAGACTGTCTCTTCCAGTGATCTATCTAAAGTGTTGAGCTCTACGGACTATTCACGACATACACCATTTAATATCAATCAGCTCCAACTTGACTGGATCAATCTGATCATAGTCTTCTCTGGTCATCTCAGGATTCCCAATTCTACCGGCTACCTGACTTTGTATGATTCGAGAACTGATGCAAGCAAGGCCATGTGTTGTTTGGCTGTATGTTCATTGAAATCCTGTGCATTCTCGAGATTCACAGCAAGTTGCATTGAAGAATTCAGTGGTTCGGATTAGGTGGAGTGTTTTGACTGTTTTGAGGAGTACTTGAGCTTTGTGCAGATTGAGGAGCTTGAGGAGAAAATGACTGAAACCAACTGGACTGGTTTGACGGTGGACTTGTAGCATTGTTGGCGCTGAAGGCGGTTTGAACCTTTGGACTTTGTATGTGACCAGCAGAACTACCTTTGAAGTATAGGTTCACATGTTGCTGCATATAAGCGCCTTTGTTTTTTGCCATTTTCTGCATTTCTAGCTCGTGACCTTCTATTCTTTTAATAAATCTTGGCAATGTGAAGTTACTGTATTTTGTGCCGTTTTTCAGAATAGTTCGATAGGTCGTTCACTATCCTTCTGGTAAAGAATCAGCTAGTTTATCAACCAGTTCTTCATTGGTCTTAAAGATCTCTGTTCGTTTCATCTGAACCACTAAATGACAATACCGTTCGATCAACTGCTTACTGTCTCACCTTTTATCAGGTTGAAAGTATCGAACTCCTTGCTTAGTAGCGCTTTTATTCCTTTTCGAACTTGAGAACTTTCTTGAAACTTGAGTCATAAAGCATTCCATAGTGACTGAGCGTCATCATCATGTTGTAGAAGTGCCAGGATATCTTCTTTTACTACTTGTTGCAGTATGTTCATCATCTTCTTTTCATTGATAAACGTTTCTCTCTCCATATCCGTTAACTGAGCCACCGTCTTCTCAAGACCATTCTCACTGGTAGGTGCTGTATACTTTGACTCGATGGCAAACCAAAACGTGAAGGGATTAGCTTGTACCCAGTTTATGAATCTCTCACTCCAACTATCATAGTCTTCTAAGTTCATGAGCTTTGGAGGTTACATCATGGTTCCCATTTCGTATTCTAGATTCATGTTCTGTGCTGCTGTAGTCGTAATAGTTGATGCAGCAAATGCATTGTAAAACTCTTCCTCCATTAAATCTGAAATTTTTAGAAACACAAACTTTTGAAAACATTGATTAGATTGACAAAAACCCGAAATTTAAGAAAAACTCTTTAAGATGTTCTTTGTGCGAACGAACAGCTACTCGTGCGAGTTAGTTGGTTTGTGCAAGCGAGATACTCGTGCGAATCAATGGTTCGTGTGATTAGGGTACTCGTGCAAGAGAGAGTAATTCGTGCGAGTGACTCCTCGTGCGAATTACTCACTCGTACGTTTAACTTTTTTAGAACTTGTAAATTTTAAGAAAACTTATTTTTCTTGTTCATACGAGTGGCTAAATCGTACAAATGGTCGATCGTACGAGTTGTCCTTCTACTCGTACGGGTCAGCTCAGGTCATCAAATGGATGATATCTACAATTTTCATCATGAATTTGGCCGATATTAGATCTATAAGTTTCATGGATTTGTTAGAGTTGATTTGAATGTGATATACCAAAATCCTAGTCCAATTCGTCCATGAATTCGTCTAGATCTGAAATCTGTATCAAGAAAGAGTAGATATAGAAAATCTTTCTATCTTGATCTAGTATGACATCTTAGCTTGTCTGTGTTAATCAGTTACATGTGTGCATTCTAATAAGTCTTGTGTATGTCAAGTCTACACACGTTCTCCAAGAATGAGTTTTCTGTGCGAACCAAGAGATTTCGTACGAAACACAGGTTTCGTACGAATCAAGTAGTATTTCAAACGAATCAAGCTTTTTGTACGAAACAGTGACTCGTACCAATTTCCTGGAGTTGTGACTCATGTGAAATAGTGTGTTCCATATGTCTGGATTCGTGTTTCGTACAAACTCTAGACGGACACTATATAAGCAGACATGTACCTCTCAGTGAGGGTCAACCTTTTGTTAACTGGTGGACTTGCGCGTTAGAGTTAGTTAGCTAGTTGGTCTAAGTGAGCCTCTCAGTATTCTCTCTAAAGACGAAGACACAAGAACATAGCAAGTTTGTTTGAGTCATGCGAGCATTGTGTGTATATGTTTGTACTTGTTCTCAATCATTAATCAAGATAGTGAATCTTTGGTTACCCCGTGTTTACTTTGCTTAGGTTGCATGCACACTTGGATTCCGCACTTGCGTGTATATCATTTGAACAAGGAACTGGTTTAACAACATCCGCAGGTGGACCTACAAGTGGTATTAGAGCTTTGGCTCTTTCCTTGTTCAAAACCAGGCTTCGTTGTGTCTGAGATAGTTTGAAGATTTCTGAAGTGTTCTTGAGCCTCCAGCAGATAACTTAAGTTTTGGATAGATAACTAACTTAAAACTTGGTTAAAATCTGTTGCATACAGAAAATTTTATGGTAAAATTTTTCTGAAGAACACCCTTGAAGAAGAAATCTACAAAAATTTGAATCTAATTTGTTTTGGTAGGGTTCACATTTTCTGACTTGGATCTGGACTTGGACTATTGACTGATTAAAAATATGTGTTTTAACTAAAAGTGGGTAAGACAACAGGTAATTTTGAAAAAGCAGGTCGACACAATAAAGGAAATTTCTCACCAAACCATTTCTGAAAAGATTCCACTGAAAAACGTTGAACAAAACATTTGGTGCGACTGAAAAGATTAGTGCGATTCATCTGATCTGCACGAAACATCTGTTCCGCATGAATCATCAGATTCGCACGAAACATCTGATCAGTACTTAACAACTATTTCGTGCGAAACAGTTGTCTCGCACGAAACTATTTTTGATTGTTTTTCGTGTTTTTCAAAGCTTTGTGATTTTAAGAATTTGTCATATTTTCAAATCTGAAAATTTTAAAAGGTAATTATAATTTTGAAACTTTAAACCTTTAAATTTTCGTTAAACAAGAAAATATAATGAGTTCTAACCCGTGGGATTGGAGTTGTTCAAGCTCAAATCACGAGTCTTTGCAAAGCTCAGCAACATCATGGGTAAAATCTTGATGCCACAACATACAACAATGATCTCTACAAATCAATAGGCATGTGTTGCGAATCAAAATCAAACAATCCAAACTCTGCTAACGAGTGAAAGTGAAACTGGGAGTAATAATCGACCACCGTAGTTAAATAACATGAACGATTATCCTTCATGGAAAAGTCGTTTTCATACGTATGTTCTTGGTCAAAACACAGAATTGTGGACGTGTTTCACTACCCCCTATAATGACGCACTTGAAGAAGGGGGATCAAGTCCAACCTCATTGGCCAATCTAGTCGAAAGTTACAAGAAAGCTTACGATCTAGAGAAAAAGGCATTTTCTATCCTTACACAAGCTTTGCATAAAGACATTTATCATCAGTTTGTGTATTGTACTACAATGAAAAATTGGTGGGACACTTTGGAAGCAACTGGTGAAGATAACGCTGCTACCTGGAAGATTCGGCATGATATGCTCAAGAGAGTTTGAAGGTTTCATGTTCATGGAAAACGAAACCTTGAATGATATGACCACTCGGTTTTATCATCTTCTCAGCGAAATGTACTCGTATAAATTGTTAGCAGCACCACAAGAAATTGTGATGCGATTTGCTGATGCTTTACCTCCAAAATGGGGTCCATTTATTGATCTATTAAAACATACAGGTTTTTGGACTCAATAAGTATTTATGAATTTGTGCGGAAACTGGAGAACAAGAATGAAGAAGAACTCCAGAAGGCACAACAAGTCTCTGCTCCAGAAAACCCTGAGATGTACTTTGGAAGTATAAATGCAGGTAAAAGCTCAAGTCAGCAACCAAAGCTGCAGACCGCATTTGTGTCGAACGTGAACCCTTTCTACCTCAACCAGTTCAAACAAGTCAGTCTACAGGTTCGAGCAATCAAACCTATGGACAGACTTTTAATCCGAAAGCATTCCTTCCACAGCTAAGGGATTTAGCGCATAAAGCTCCACAACAGGCTCCTCAACAAGCTTTCAATAGAAGCAACAGTCAATCAGCAAATCCCGACACTGTCAAACTTGAGACGTCAAATCTCTCCAAAATCAATGTAGAAGTTGCACAGGAACATGCGGAACTTCTAAGTACCATGGTCAGTGCATATTGTGGTTTAGTTGTAGGTCAAATAGGGAACATCAATTTGACGAACAACGACTACAAGCAAATTGACCGAGATGAAATGGAGCTGATGGACATCAAGTGGGCGTTTGCAAGTGCTATGAGAAGAGCGATGTATTATATGAGAAGAACGGGTAGAACCAGTTTGGAAAGCAAGAAGGATACAAAATATGGCTTTGACAAAACCGCCGTCACTTGCTTCAAATACGGAGAAAGAGGTCACTTTAAGCGAGAATGCACAAGACCCAGCAAGGAAGGAAATCACAACCCCTTTCATAATCAGTCTCAACCATCCAACACAGCAAAGTACAACAATGAAAAAAGACTAGTAGCTGTTGGCAACTCTAACAACACCAATCAATCAGGACCTTCAAACACGCATAGAACTTTGGTAGTTCCATCTGATGAAGGATGCGATTGGTCAGTACAGTTGGGAACTGAGAACAATAGAAGAACTGCATGCTATGCAAAGATCATGGATCAAATCAAGCATGATCATAGCATCAATACTCCAAATAACGATGATACATCTGGGGATGCTGGTAGTTCTAAAGAAGAATGTTCAAGTTCAGATGGTTATGGATCTGATTCTGATGTGAAGAAAGGAAGTGATGCTGAGGTTGAAGAGTTGCTGAGTGAAGCTGAGATGTTGAAATCTGAAAAGGTAGGCATGACGAGGAATGCAGAAGCTGCGGAAAAAGAGACAGAGACACTCTCTACAGATGGTGCAGCTTTTCCTCATCACACTGCCTTTATGGCAAATGTTGAAGGTTCTTCAAAACAGGTAAATTCTGACCCTCCTACTATTTACAATGACTGTGTTGAGTTGAAAATAAAGTATGAAACCATCAACAGTCATAATCAAAATTTAGTTCTTGAACTATCAAAATGCAAAGAGGCGAACTTGAACTAACTAGAAATGAAAAAAATATATTTGTAATTGTACGGTGTTTGCTCAAGTGTCTGTATAGGTTTGGTCGTGTTGAATAGATCGATATATCCTTCTATCATGATCTAGTATGACATTTTAGCTTGTCTGAGTTAATCAATTAAACGTGTGCATACTGATAAGTCTTGTGTACGTCAAGTCTACACACGTTCTCCAAGAATGAGGATTTTGTGCGAACCAAGAGATTTCGTACCAAACACATGTTTCGTACGAATCAAGTAGTATTTCATATGAATCAAGCATTTCGTACGAAACATTAACTCGTACCAATTTCCTGGGGTAGTGACTCATGTGAAATAGTGTGTTACATATGTCTGGATTCGTGTTTCGTACGAACTTTAGACGGACAGTATATAAGCAGACTTGTAGCTCTTAGTGAGGGTCAGCCTTTTGTTAACTGGTGGACTTGCGCGTGACAGTTAGCTAGCTAGTTGGTTTAAGAGAGCCTCTCAGTATTCCCTCTAAAGACGAAGACAAAAGAACATAGCAAGTTTGTTTGAGTCATACGAGCATTGTGTGTATATGATTGTACTTGTTCTCAATCATTAATCAAGATAGTGAATCTTTGGTTACCCCTTGTTCTTTACTTTGCTTTGGTTGCATGCACACTTGGATTCCGTACTTGTGTGTATGTCATTTGAACAAAGAACTGGTTTAACACCATTCGTTGGTGGACGTACAGTATCAGTTACCGATTAGACGTATAAGAAGTAATAACGGAACAAAATTCAAGTACAATAAGATGTTGGAAAACTGTAATGAGAAAGGAATCTTACACGAGTTTAGTTCACCATATACTCCACAACATAATGGTGTCGTAGAAAGAAAGAATAGAACGTTGATCGAGACCGCACGCACCATGCTTGCTGATTTCAAGTTACCTGTCAGTTTCTGGAGTGAAGTAGTGGTGTCAGCTTGTTATAAACTTAACCAAGTTCTTACGGTGGAGAAACATAAGAAGACATGTTTTGAGCTGATCATACCCGAAGCGAGTATAATTACCGAGCATCAACTGGGTGATTCAAGTTCAACATGTGGATTGTGAAAGATATACTTCTCCTACTAAAAAAACAAGGAGATTCTTGGCTATTTGACTGTGAAGGTCTTTGGAGTTCGGTTAACCTGCCAGCCGAACCTTCAGAGGGTGAACTTGCTATGCTTTATTAGGATTAACATTTTTTTCACAAGATCAAGTTACAAGATCGACCGTTGTCACATAGACACATGTTGGTACACACTATGCTGAAGCAGGTTTGAGTACTCAACAATCTGAACCACAGATAAAAGGAACAAGTGATCCCGAGATTGATGCATTGGTGAATGAAACAACTCCTACTTTCGATAATTCAGACTACTCTTAATCTGATGCTGAAGTGACATACCATGAAGATGGAACTACATCTAGTGGTGAAATTCGATTTGATGTTTTACCTGAAGATCAGAATGAAGGAACCAGTGCTTAGAATATCATTCCTGTTGTTAATCAAGATGTTGAAGAGAATGTCATGAATTTGCAACAAGAAGTCAGTGTTTCCAATGAAGTATTCCAAGAATGCTATCTTACAATCCATAGGAGTTAATAATTGGTGAATTTCAAAGTGGCGTTATGCATCAAGCCCAACTCAACCAGGGTTCAAGTTGCTTCTACACCCATGTTTCTCCTTTACAAAATAGTTTCTCATTTAAATGTTTTATTTTTAGATAGAGACGGAAACCTATAAAGATGCACTAACAAAGAAGATTTATGTTAACGGTATACAAGAGGAACTCTCACAATTTTAAAAGTTAGGAGTTTGGATGCTAGGTTAACGCTATACAAGACCACAAAAAGATTAACACTAAAGGGGTCTTTAAGTACAAGTAGGGTGATCATGGTGTGATAGTGTGAAACAAGGCTCGGCTTGTTGTTCAAGGATTCCGTCAGCAGGAAGGAATAGATTTCACAAAAGTATATGTAGGTTCGTGCTAAGATCTGATTAGCCCTGGTCTGATCTAGATAACCTATTCTTAAACATGTGGAATCCGTTTTATATTAGGCGACATGTTTAACAATATTACTGTTCATTCAATTATTTGTTTTCATTAAATGTCCAACGTTTACAAGCTTCTTAAAACACACAGACAGAGATCCGTCGTCTGGTCT
This sequence comes from Scalesia atractyloides, assembly GCA_947069175.1. NCBI lineage: Eukaryota > Viridiplantae > Streptophyta > Magnoliopsida > Asterales > Asteraceae > Scalesia > Scalesia atractyloides. Next base: position 43,701,481 of record CAMTDV010000008.1, on the reverse strand, counting down.
ACACAAACGTTTTGTCTAACTCTATCTTCACACAACGGTATATATAGACCTTGCACTTCATGCGAAGCTAGGTTTTACCTTCGTATGAAGTGAACGTCACTTCGTACAAAGTGAACCAATCTATCTTCGTACAAAGTAAACTTCGCTTCTTATGAAATGAACATATTCACAACAAAAATTAACATTCCGTTCCTATGACAGACTCGATGTTATCCGATGACGTAGGCGACACAATTATGCATCAACAATCTCCACCTTGGATGTGGTCGCAGTCGTCGAATAGACTTTAAACTTCATAGTCTTAGACTATCTTTAAATTCAAATTTCTTCAAATAACTTTAACATTCATGTTTAGGAGATATCATTAACAGTCTCTCCTTTGCTTCCATATTATGATCTTAAATTGTAAACATTTGTAAAGGCATTAATAGGTTTATGTATTTGGGTCGTTTAATGTATTGGGCTTTGGGCCTAAAAGGTTAGGGTTTAGGAGCTCCAACCCTCTAGTATATATAGTTAATGATGTATTAGGGTTGGAGAGCTCTTGATTGCATTTTTACTTGTATTAGACAAATTATATTTGTATGCAAGTTAAATCCTTCTATCTTCATCTTATTTCTAAATGCTTGTTTTGTATCGATTAGATCCGGTTTATCGGGACCTACAATTGGTATCAGAGCCTGTTTGAACCCGTTTCCAGGCTCAGATCTGATATCACATGGTGTTTCTGATCGGATCTGTTTCTATCTCAGATAGGTGTTTGAAGATCTCGGATAGTCCTTTGAAGATCTTGTATCCTCTCGGATAGTGTTGTTGAAGATCTCAGATCATCTCGAACTATCTCGGATTGTTTACTTGTGTATCTCGAACCATCTCGTATTGTTTGTTTGAACATTTCGAATAATCTCAGATTGTTTTCTTGATCATCTCTGAAGAATCACTGTAGCATCTCGGATCAACTGTTGACATCTCGGATCAACTATTGACATCTCAAATCGACTGTAGCATCTCGGATTATCTATTTCCATCTCGGATTGTTTATCATCTCGAGTCAAAGTTACTGTTTCGAGTCAACGTTACTGTTATTGTTACTGTTTAGAGATACTCTTCGCTTCTTAGTTTGATAGCTTTTCACCATCTTTAACAATGAACCCACACAACATTCTAACGGCTGCAGATCTCACCAATGCTACTTTAACAGCTCTTCAATCACAGACTCTGGCATTGCATGAGGAACTAGACCAGATTATTGGAACGTCTACCAAAATTCCAAGATTGCTATATGGTGATGATTACTTTGAATGGACTTGGCGTTTTGAACAATATTGCAAAGCTAAAGAACCAGGAATGTGGAGGTGCATTCGTGATGGTCCCCACACAATCATGTACGCTACTACAGATGATCCTGAACTCGAATTCCGAAACCAGAAAGTTTGTGGTCTTATGAGGATCAGAAAATAAAGGATGAAGACGATAAGGCAATGGCAAATCTTACCATGGCACTTGGACCTGACATCTCAATTGTTTTCAGAAACTGCACGAGTGCAAAAGAAATCTAGGATGTGCTTGAAAATCTGTACGAAGGAAACACTGATATGAAAGCTAGCAGGATGAATATGTTGAACCAACAGTTTAGTTCTTTTAATCACATTTACGGAGAGACTGTGGAAAATCAAATCAGGAGATTCGTCAAACATATTTCACAAATGGTTAGTGTTGGGATTTCAATAACTAATATTGGGATGAACTGTCAACTATTAAATTCTCTGCCAAAGTCTTGGGATCCCGATGTTTCAATGATCAAACATACCAAGAATCTGAATGAAGTTGCTCTTACTTAACTGATTGCCACCATCAAATCGTGTAAAATAGACAATAAGCAAAGAGAACTGAACCACAAGAACTCTATGATGGTTGCAGGGGTGATTGGTTCTAACACTACCTTGATGTCTCAGAGTCACCCTAATCTTATCTTTAGCCCAGTGACAAACATAAATCCAAATGTTGTTTTAAGTCCTTTGACTCAAGCTCAGATTCAACCTCAAAAGCCTAACTATGTTTATGGCATGTCTGTTCCAACCCACTCCGTTGTTCCGACTTCTATTACTCCTCAGCAATTACCTCAGCACACAAATGTTGTCTAAAGTCCCATTAATCTTCTAGCTCCTCAAAACGTTCAAACCACAACCCCCACTGAAAATCTTGCATTTCTGACCAAACAAAATGTAGAGTAGTTAGCCTTGGCAGTTTCAATGATTAACAGTTTGAATGCATTTCTAGAACGAGATCTCTTGTCTCCTTCAGTGTTTGCTACAGATCCAAATCAAGTGGTTGAAGAAGACATTGAAGAACTGGATGCATCATGGAATTTGGCGATGGCTGCTTTTCATGTCGAAAAGTTTCAAAAAAGATACTGGCGCTGTCCCATGTCAAACATTTGCACTAGTTCTATCAAGGATAAGTTAAGATGCTACAGATGTCATGAAGCCGAATATTTTGCTAGAGACTACAGGAAGACACATGTGGGATATGGAGCAACTGCTGCTACTGCTAGTAATTCAGAAAGGTCTATGGTTCCAGTTTCTTTAGCTCAGACATCATCAAGTTCATCAAGTCAAGGAGGATCAGGAGCAGGAAAGGCCCTAATGGTTCAAGAGCAGCATGGTTTCAGCTGGATTGATGTTGTAGCTCAAGTGGAGTTTTTAAAGATTGCCGAAGTAGCTGAAGACAATCTCAAATGCTTGATGGCGCAAACTGAGGAGCCCAAATCTCTCTCTGAAACAGTAAGTTCTCTCCTATGCTCAGAAGATTGTAAACATAAAATGGCACAAATGAGAGCTCAAAATCTCAATCTCATTAATGATTACAACAGTGCCATGTCAAAGTACATTGGTCTTCGTGAGAACAATAATGTTCTCTACAAAAAGATTGATGCTCTAAAGACAGACATTGCACTAAACCGAGACGTAAACCAATAGAAGTGTTGGGTTCATGATTATAAAACCAAACTTGATTAAAAAACTTTGGAATACGACTTGGTAAGAGTTGAGCTGGGACTTCTCACTAGAAAGTTTCAACAAAAAGAATTAAATATTAAGAAATATGATACTTCTAGTGACACTGTTCGTAATCTATGCAATATACAAATGGCATACAAAGAGAACAAGGGAAATCATGCTCTCATCAACAAACGTCACATGAAGACACCTTATTAAATAGTTGAAGGAAGAAACCCTCAGTGCAGCATTTCTGTACTTTTGGTTGTCCTTGTGTTCTACTTAACACGGATGCTAAAGGAAAGTTTGATGCAAAGGGATATCCTTGCTATTTCATCGGATATGCAAAGAACACTTCATATCATGTCTACAACAAAATTAAGAAACAGGTCATGGAGACGTATTATGTGGATTGGTTGGAAGAAAATCTGAAAGATGCTAGACTCGGACCAGATTGGTTATATGACTATTCTTCTTTGTTTCAGTCATTTAATATTCTTCCTGAATCATTTGTTGATGCAGATGTCTCAAAAACAGTAATACCCATCCCTATCCTGGCTGAAGATGATGTTGTCCCGACTCAAGATTCTTTCAACAAACTTACCAAGGATCCTCCGGGATTTCATGAAGTTCCTATGGACGTACACTCCTCTTCACAAAAGCATGACAAGGCTTCTGAACCTTCTGATGGCAGCAACGTTGAATCCTCTGTACCACAAAATACATATCACGGAGCTTCACCATTTCCAGAGCCGATTCCATTAGACTACACAGTTGATCCTCATGTAATCCATACTGTTGCCTCAAATGAGGGGGAGCAATCTTGAATAGTATCAGGAAGTGCTTCTAACTTAGAATCTAATCTGCAGGCACCAGATGCGGCAATCCCTCAGCGCATTAAGAAAAAACATTCAATTCCAAATGTTATTGGTCTAGTATCTGCCGGAAACACACAGTAGATCTTGAACCATTAACACATGTTTGTATTTGTGTTTCATTTCATGAATTGAACCTAAAAAACATTGATGTTGCTTTGAAGGAACCTGGATTGGTTGATGCAATGCATGACGAGCTAAATTAGTTTTAAAAGCTGGGAGTGTGGAAATTGGTGAAGTTGTCAGAGGGAAAACGAGCTCTTTGTACTCGTTGGGTGTATCGAAATAAACAAGACGATACTGGAGTGATCGTGTGGAACAAAGCTCGGCTAGTGGTCCAAGGGTTCAGACAGATTGAAGGCCTTGATTATGATGAGGTATATGCTCCCGTAGCACATCTAGAAGACATACGCATCTTCTTGGCATATGCAACCTACATGGGTTTCACGGTTTATCAAATGGATGTCAAGACGGCGTTTTTGTACGAAAAGATCAAAGAGGAGATTTATGTTGCTCAACCCCCTAGTTTTATAGATCTAAAGAAGTAGGGATATGCGAATAAGTTAGATAAAGCTTTATATGGCTTGCACCAAGCAACTTGTGCATGGTATGCAACTCTAACAGAGCATCTGCTTGCTCATGGTTATGTTCGGGGAATGATAGATCAAACTTTGTTTATTAAACGTGTTGGCAAGGATCTTATTCTTGTTTAGATCTATGTTGATGACATCATTTTCAGATCTACAAATGAAGAGTTGGGCAAAGAATTTGAGGACGTGATGAAAAAGAAGTTTGAAATTAGTTCTCTCGGTGAAATGACTATGTTTCTAGGCTTGCAAGTTCGTCACAGTCAAGGAATCTTGATCCATAAAGGAAAATACGTTCGGGATGTTCTTGCCAAATTCGACATGTCAAACTCAAAACCCATCGACTCGCCCATTGCCGACGGCCTTTGTTGAATGAGGATGTTGAAGGTGATCCGGTCAATCTGACAATGTACCGATCTATGAATGGTTCATTGATGTACTTAACTGCCTGTCGACCGGACATTATGTTTGTTGTCTGCCAATGTGCCAGATATCAAGCTAACCCTAAACTTTCTCATCTTTCAATTGTTAAATGAATCTTTAGATACCTCAAGGGTGCTCCAAAATTGGGCCTCTAGTATCCTAGTGATTCCAATTTTGATATTTTTGCTTTTTCTAACAGTAACTTTGGAGGAACGGACAGGCATATGAAGTCTATATGAGCTGGTCGCCAATACCTGGTGACAGACTTATTTCATGGCAATGCAAGAAGCAACAAATAGTTTCTTTGTCAACTGCAGAAGAAGAATACGTTGCATCATCTACTTATTTTTCCCAAGTTCTTGTAGGACGCATAAGCCAAGAAAATTCTTATGGCCTCAAGAGTAGCTACCGGTGCATAAACTTCATTGATATCAATGCCTTCTACCTGATTAAAGCCCTGGACAACCAATCTTGCTTTGTTTCTTACAACAACACCTCGGTCATCCTTCTTACACTTATAAACCCACCTTGTACCAATCTTCTTGTAGTTGTCAGGCCTGTCAACCAATTTCCACACGCCTAACTTCTGAAACTGCTGAAGTTCTTCTTACATTGCTTCAACCCGTGAGTCTTCTTTCATCGCCTCCTTCCAAGATTTCGGTTCTACTTGGCAAACATAGCAGGCAAAAGACCAATCATTTTGTTCCCCAGATTCCCTAATAACCGAATACAAACCAACATTCTAATTATTCCTTAGCTGATTACGAGTCTGCACACACCACTTAGGACATCTCCTATAATATTCTGCTGAGGATGGGTATTATTAATTGAGTTTTAGGAACTCGAGAATTTATACCCAAGTTGTTGATATTCAGATCAACAACTAATTCGTCTGCTGGATTTGATGAAGATGTAGAAGCATGACCTTCAGCCGTCCCTTGATTTTTACATTTGATGTGACATTTTAAATTCCAAGAACTACACCAGAAGTAACTTCATTTGCATCATGGAACTCATCGTCCTCTGATGAAATATTATAATCAGCAGCATCTTCGAATTCCTTATTCTGAACAAGATTGTTAACCAAAGTAGACACTTGATGGTTAACAATAATTGGTCGTACTAATGACGAGTCAACTGTAGTATCTCTTTCCAGTAGCATTTTAATATGCATCATCAAAAGTTGGCAGATTAAAGGAGTTAAACAGTCCATCGTAGTCAAATATCCAAGGAGCACCCGAAACTCTCACTGATTCTGTATATCTTTGAACCTTAACTTCACCCCATTCTTCATTCTTTTTTGAAGACAAATTCCACACTCTGAAATTAGGAGTAGCATATCCAAGAAAGAAACCTTCGATATCCTTATGACCGAATTTACTATGTGGATCAATCATAGTGCAAGAAGCTCCAAAAGGTTCTAAGAAAGATACAACCAGTTTCATTTTATGTAGCAGCTCGAAACATGTTTTCCCATGCCTCTTCACCATAAAGACTCTATTCATCGTATAGCATGCGGTAGCCAAAGGCTCCCCCGAGAATTGAACAACAAGTTCTGATTCTACTAACATAGTTCTCGCAGTTTCAATCAGAGTTCTATTTTTCCTCTCAGCGACACCATTTTGTTGTGGAGTGTAACAAGAACTGTACTCATGCAAAATGCCTTTAGAAGGATAGAACACATCCATTACATGATTCTTGAATTCGGTGTCATTGTCGCTTCTGATTCTCCTTATCTTCAAATTGTACAAATTTTCGAGTAGCGTTAGGAGATTCGTTCACTCTTGTGAGCCAACATATTCACCCATGAAAATCTTGAGTAGTCATTAGTAACTACTAAGCAATAAGAATCACCAAAGGTAGTCTTGTGTTTCATAGATCCAAAGAGGTCCATATGAAGACGTTCCAGAGGCATGTTCACCGTGTTAATCTTCTTCACAGGATGAGATTTTCTAGCTTACTTTCCTTTTTGTCACGATACACAGGCGTCTTGTAAATGAAAGTTCTTCACTGGTACGCAACTCGCAAGATTGTTTTTCACTAAAGAGTTCATTTTCCTCAAGTAAATGTGTCCCATTCGTCTGTGCCAAGAGATTGATTCCTTTTCGGTGGCTTTTAAGACAAAACATGTAACTTGTGCAGACGTGGTAATAGGTTGGCTCATGTCAAGAATATACAAGTCATTAATTCTTGGAGCCGATAGGAGAATCCATTCTTTGGGAATCTTGAAACCAGGTTTCAGCACATAACATCCGACATCATCAAAATGAACCGAACTTCTTGTCGCAGATTTGAGAAACACTTAGAAGATTGTGATCAGTTAGTCGAATATAATTGATCTTATCTAAACGGAAAACACCCTTAGATACCATTCCTTCTCCAGTGATGTATCCTCCCTTGTCTCCAGCAAAAGCAACATAGCCTCCTCGAATGCTTTTCACATCATAAAGGAGCCTTAAGTCGCCAGTCATGCGCCTCGATGCTCCACTATCAACAATACAATGACTATTCACAGTTCCTCCTAGAACATCCTTCACATTTCAATACCCAATCAGTTTGAGATGGGGACCAAAGCCTTAGTGGGTGTTGGGGCGTTCCTTATCATCAAGAAATGTGATTTCTATTTCTTGATGATTTGGAAACTTTGTGCCTACCCCTGAAACATTACCAATTTTAGAAAAAAATTTCTGGTTTTAACAAACTTGAAGAACTTGGTTTCTTCTCTAAAACATCCCGTGTTAATGCCTTTTCAATTATTTTTACTTGTTTACGTCTCTGCTTTTCTTCTTGTTCTTTATCAAGAAGTTTGTCTTGTTTTGGTGATACAAATCGATGTTGGCAAGTTGGTTTAGGAGGGACTTTCTCAACAAATCTTGGTTTTGCTGGGTTGGTGCAATTTTTGATTATGTGGCCAAACTCTCCACATTTAAAACATGTTCTCCTTTCAACAAATTTAGGAGATCCTATTTTATGACTTGATGTTAAACTTGTGGGTCTGGAGGTACTTGGTTCTTCTTCACACCCATTTGTATGTTGAGTGTAATTGTTTTGACTATTACGCTTTAAAATCTTGACTTGTTTTACAAAATCAACATTAGACATGCTTTCAAAAGTCTCGATTTTATCTATACTAGTTGAACCCACAAATTTAACATTCTTCAATTTCTTCTTATAGCGAGCGCCTTTAACTTCATCCTTTGGTTGTGATACCTTAGGTTTTGCAGCTCGCTTTTCTTGCTGTTTTTCTTTTGAAATGAATAATGGTTGTGACTTGATTGGATTTTTCTTTTCCAAAAACTTGGTTGTTGAATTTTCAAAAACTTGATCAATTGAGGTTGGATTTACATTTTTGATCAGAAAGTATTTGTTTGAGTAAATTTTATTGTCCCCAATCAAAGTGTATAACACATTATCATTTTCATCTGTAGACACATTTGTCTTGACAGATTTCATAGGATCATTCCCTTGATTTTCAACAATTTTCACATTGGGAGTAGCTTAAATTTCAATCCCTTTTTCTTCATCAAGAGATTGATCCTGATCGATTTCTTTGACTCATCATCTGATGAATCAGGCTCTTCTATTGTAGAAGGATTGTTATCAACTATAGAGGATGAGTTCTTTGATTTTCTTGATTCAACTAAGGAATTGTCCAACTTAAACCCTAATCATGCTGCAAAATCTTTTAGATTATGAGGTACATATGGTTCAAAGCATGGCATTTCCTCTTCATCAAGCAATTTGGTATAATTGTGTTTCAACGGAGGTGGACACGAATTATACGAAATGCATTTGACATCTCCTTCAGCTTTTGAACGTCAATGATATGATCAAGCACATATGGGGAGTTAGAGTAACTCTCCAATTTTAGCTTGATCGCATCATGTTCGCATTTGGCAATGGCTAACTCTTTCTTTGTTTCTTCAAGGATATTAATGTAGTTATTAATTCCTGTTTGCTTGTTCAAAACTGTCTTTGTTAATTCAGAAACGCTTTTCTTAAGAGTTTTTATTGCAGATTTGAATTCTTTTTCGTTTCAAGTTAAAGCCAGATTTGCCTCTTTGCATTTTGACAGTTCAACAACTAGGTTTTGATTGTGAATTTTTATTGTTCCAAATTTAATTTTTAATTCATCACAGTTACCGCATATTTTAGAAGAGTCGGAGTTTACCTGACTTGACAAACCAGCAACGTTTGCCATGAAGGCAGTATGATGAGGGAAGGATGCAGTATTTGTAAAGATTTTCTCCATTTCCTTCGACACCACTTCTAATTTCTTCATCAAACCAGCCTTTTAACTTTTTAGCTTCTCAGCTTCTTTCAGTAACTCTCTGATCTCAGCATCACTTCCTTCCCTGATATCTGAATCAGATCCATAACCACCTGTACTTTAGCATTCCTCATCAGAACTACCATTATACCCTGAACTATCATCATCATCAGAACTGCCAATGATGTGAACATGTTTTATTTGATTGATAATCTTGGCATAACATGCAGTTCCTCCTTGATTTTCGTTTCCCAATTGTATTGACCGAACGCATCCTTCATCTGCTTGAACTACTAGAGCTCTGTTTGTGTTGCTAACAACTACTATTCTCCATTCATTGTTGACATGAGCTGTGTTGGATGATTGTGATTGATTTCGAAAAGGGTTGTGATTTCCTTCTTTGCTTGGTCTGGTGCACTCATGTTTGAAGTGACCTTTTCACCACGGTTGAAGCAACAACATCTTTATCAAACCCATATTTTGTATCTTTCTTGCTTTCCAAATTCTTCCAGTTCTGCTCATATAATCCTTAGCTCTTCTCACCGTACTTGCAAACGCCCATTTGATATACATTAGCTCCATCTCATCTCTGTCTATTTGTTGGTAGTCTTCATTAGTTAAATTGATATTTCCAATTTGACCGGCGACTAGTCCACAATAGGCACTAACCATGGTGTTTAGAAGTTCCATATGTTCCTATGCAACTTCTACATTGACCTTGGAAAGATGTGACGTGTCAAGTCTGACTGTATTTGGGTTTGTAGGTTAAAAGTTGTTACCATAGAAAACTTCTTGAGAAGCTTGTTGTGTAGCTTGAGGTGTAACAACTTGAGGTTGTGGTTAAAAAGGCTTTACGATCAAATACTTAACCTTAGGTTTGAGTACTTGAGCCGGTGGATTGATCTGTTTGAACTGGTGGTGGTAGAAATGGATTAACATTTGACAGAAACGCGGTTTGAAGTTTTTGTTGATGATTTGTATTGACACATGTGTTACTTCCTCCAAAGTACATCTCAGGGTTTTGTGGAACAGAAACACTTTTTGATTTCCGGATCTCTTCGTCATTTTTGTTCTCCAGCTTCTGAAAAATTCATAGATACTGATCACATCCAAAACACATGTATGCCTCAGTAAGTTAATAAATTGACTCCACTTTGGCGGTACGACGTCAGCAAAATGCATTACGATTTCCTATGGAGATGCTAACACTTTGTGCGAATACATTTCACTAAGCAGGTGGTCGAAACGTGTTGTCATGTCGCTCAAAGTTTCATTTTCCAGGAACATGAAACCTTCAAACTCCTTCTTCAGCAGATCATGTCGTATTTTTCTGGTAGCAGCATTTCCTTCTCCTCTTGCTTCAAAGGTATCCCACTGATTTTTGATGGTGGTACAGTACACAAACTGATGATAAATATCTTGATGAAGTGCTTGTGTAAGGATAGCAAATGCCTTTTTCTATAAATCATAAGCCTTTTTATCGCTTTCATCTAGATTAGCTAAGGAGTTTGATTTGATCCTGCTTCTTCGAGAGATTCTTTAAATGGTGTAGTAAAACATGTCCATAATTCTATATTTTGTCAGAGAACATATGTATGGAAACGACTTTTCCACGAAGGATAATCGTTCATATGGTTCAGTTTGGGTGGACAGTATTACTCCCAGTTTCACTCTCGTTTATAAGAAGAGTCTGAATGCTCTGATTTTGATTTACGACACATGCCCATTGATTTGCGGTAATCATGGTTGTATGTTGAGGCATTAATGATTTAACCGATGAGGTTGCCGAGCTTTTTGATGAGTCTTGATTTGTGTTGAACTACTCCCCCAATCCCTAGGATTATTACTCATTATGTTTTCTTAGTTATGAAAAGTAAAAGGTTTAAAAAGTAACTTTTGAAGATTATAGTCTCCTTTTGAAGTTCACAATTTTAAAAACCACAAATTTTGAGAAACTAAAAGCAAGAAAAACATATCAAGTTTGTTCTTCGTACGAATCAGAGATTCGTGTGAATGACTAACCTTTGTATGAACTAGGTGCTTCGTACGAACCAGGTTGTTGGTACGAGAGACCCTCTTTCGTGCGAACAAACTTGTGCTTCGTGCGAACAAGGTTCTTCGTGCGGATGGGTTATTCGCACGGATGTTTTTCGTAGACATGAATCTTTTTGCAGGGTTGGTTGGTGATAATTCCCTTTTCTAACACGACTTGTTTTTAAAAGTGGTTATTTGTCTACACAATTTTGGTTAAAAAGACAAACATTCCATATAAGCTTTTCAGTCAAAACAGTCAAGTCAAGTCAGAATGTCCAAATTTAGTCAACCCTACAAGAATATTCCGATGAGTTTTCAGGCAGTGCTTCACCTGAAGACATATCCAACTAAACTTTGATAGAAAATATTAAGAAAAACCAGATCTTAACATGTCTCCATGTATTATAACAAGGTTTTTATGAAAATTTTTTGGTTACAACAAGTTTTAACTAAGTTTTAGGTTAGTTATCTTTTAAAAACTGAAGTTTTAGCTCAGACACAACACTAATCTTGGTTTCAAATAAGGAAGAGAGCCAAAGCTTTTATATCACTTGTCGGTCCACTTGGAGGATCAGGATTAACCTACTTCCCTATTTATACAACACAAATACGAGTGTGGAGTCCTCGTAAGTATGCAAACCAAAGCAAAGTAAGAAACACAGGATAACCAAAGATTCAATATATTGATTAACAGAAGAGGACTAGTACAAACACATACAAACAATGTTCATACAGACTCATGAAATACTCTGTGTTCTTGTGTCTCTCTCTCTAGCTTGTTCACTGATGTCTCACATAGCTCACTCTAATGTCACACGTCTAACTCTTCAAACTGAGAAGAGCATGTCGGTTTATATAGTGTCCACACCTAGCAACAGTACGAAGAATGTTGCTGGTCATACGAAACACCAAAAGACACGAAGAACATTCTCCAAAGATACTCGTACGAATGTCCCATGGCTCGTACGAACATAAGCTAGCTCGTACGACTCAAACAAGGTTCTTGTTACATGAGCCACTTATACGAATGGAATGTGACTCGTACGAGTAACATCTTGCTCGCACGAAGCATCTCTCAATCGTACTTGGATGTGTTCTTCGGAGAACGTGCCAACAGACATGACATACACAAGACTTAACAGTATGCACATATGCAACTGTTTTACAGAGAGAAACTAATCGTCATACTAAACCAAGATAGGAGGATATCTTGATTTGGTCGACACGACCAAACTATACAAACACATTAAACAAAGACCGTAAAATTCAAACGTAACAAAGAACAAGCGACATACACAAAAGTATATCAACAGCTTCATGACACATGACTGGGATGCTTGCGTCGTCGCACGACGTCAAAGCTATCCGAGGAGGTTACGTTGGTTTTGTTGGAACTCACGATGGAAGAATTATGGGATAAGGTATTCTTACGAATGGAGTGGTTTCCTTTGACAAGGTGAACTACATTGCGGAGCTAGAGAACAATCTACTGAGCATTTCACAGAATTATACCAAAAAGTTCACAACACACTTGAACGACAAAGAATGCTAAGTCAAAATTCAGAATTCCTGAGGAGTGGATCCTCATGCACGCTTGAAGAGAGAATGATCTTTATGTCCTAGATATGAGTGTTGCATCCACTACATCTAAGAAGGTTCAGTGCTTTGTTTCTAAAGCAACCGAGAAAGAGTCAATCTTATGGCACCAAGAAAGAATTATTTGGTGCAAAACGACCTAGTGGAGGGTGTTAATCTGAAGAATTTTAATTTATCTGATGATTGTTTAAGCTATAAGAAGGGGAAACATCATAAGAAATCACACCCTAGAAAGCTTCTTAATTCTATCAAGCTCCCACTAGAAAGGCTTCATATGGATCTTTTTGGGCCAGTTGTGAAAAGCATTTCTAGAGATCTATATTGCCTAGTCGTCACAAATGATTATTCTAGATTCTCATGGGTTTTCTATCTGGAGAGCAAAGATGAAATGTTTGAAAGTCTTATGATTCTCTTAAGCAAGCTCGAAAACCTGTATCACTTGCCTATCAAGAGAATCCGTAGTGACAACGGTACCGAGTTCAAGAATAAGACGATGCTCGAATTCTGCAAAGAAAAGGGGATTCTTCATGAATTCAGTGCTCCCTATACTCCTCAACAAAATGGAGTAGATGAACGTAAGAATCGCACACTGATCGAGACTGCCAGAATCATACTCGCTGATTCAAAACTTCCAATTAGTTTCAGGAGCGAAGCAGTCGCATCTGCGTGTTACACTCTCAATCGTGTGTTGACTGTTAAGCCTCACAACAAGACCTGTTTTGAGCTGCAAACCACCAAAAGCATAACCTTGCATTTTTAGAGCCTTTTGGATCGTCGTGTACTGTTTTGGACCTGGATGATAAATTTGGAGCCAACTCCTTGGAAGGATTTTTCAGTGGTTATGCTAGCCCACAAAAGCGTGTCTTTTTTCCGAACCTAAACCAGGTTATTCTTGCACAGCATGTTGATTGTCAACGATATACTACGCCAACGCAGAAACCTAGGGATCCTTGGCTGTTCAACTATGATGGTTTGTGGAATTTATTTGACCTGCCAGAAGTACCATCAGAAGAAGAACTTGTTGTGCTCTTTCAACATCAAAAAATCTCTAATCAAGACCAAGTTTCTAGACCTTTGGTGATTTCCCTATCACTTCCTGTCTCTAGCACTTCTGATGTAGGTCTGAGCAACACTTTGCAAGAATCAGTCTCTATACATATCTTGAACACTGCTGAATCGTCTTCTCATCAACCAATTAATGGCGACTCTGATCGTGAACCAACTTTTGATGATGGAGGATCTAGTTCCAATGAATGATCTAACCATATTGAAAGCTTTCTAAATGCTCAAGTTGATCAACCAAATGTCAGAAATGAAGCTACATCTTCTATACCGGTTGTTGATGAAGTGATCACGAAGTTGCAAAGTCAATTAGATGTTCCGAGTGAAGTAATGCCAAGAACACTATCTTACCATCCATCGGAGAATATCATTGGCAGCTTACAAACCGGAGTGAAAACTCACAATCAGATCAACAAGGATCTAAGTTGCTTTTATACCAATATTGCTCCATTGCAAACCAGACTTTCTTACAGTTGTTTTTTTTCGTAGGTTGAACCCAGAAACTGGAGAGACACGTTAAAAGAGGAAAGCCGGGTGGATACAATGCAGGAAGAGTTGCTTCAATTCCAGAAACTTGGAGTGTGGAAGCTTGTTGACCTACCGGATCATCATTAAGAAGATTAGTACTCGATGGGTCTTCAGGTGCAAGCGAGTTGACAGAGGTATTGGGGTCAGAAACAAAGCTTGGCTCATGGTCCATGGCTTTCACTAGCAAGAAGGGATAGACTACACTGAAGTCTACACCCCAGTCTCTCGTCTAGAAGCTATTCGCATATTCTTGGCCTTTGCTTCTTGGAAAGGATTCAAGGTGTATCAATTGGATGTCAAATCTTCTTTCCTTTACGGCAAAGTCAAAGAGGTGGTGTATGTTGGCCAACCACCGGGGTTTGTCAATCCGATACACAAGGATAAAGTCTACCTTCTGAACAAAGCGTTATATGGTCTACATCAAGCCCCGAGAGCTTTGTATGAAACGCTTTCAAGACATCTTCTTGGCAGTGGCTTTCTTAGAGGAACTGTAGATTGTACCCTCTTCACAAAGGAAGTTGCTGGTCATCTGATTTTGGTACAAATATACATGGATGATATTATCTTTGGATCAACAAATGATAAGCTGTGCAAAGACTTCGAAGAAGTCATGAAGAAGAAATTCGAAATGAGTGCTATGGGGGAGATGAAGTTTTTTAGGACTTCAGGTTGAACAATTGCCTGATGGTATCTTCATTCATCAGACGAAGTAGGTTCATGACGTGTTAGAGAAATTTGACATGTCAGGACTGCGCCAGCGTCAACTCCATTAGCTCCAAATCACGACATTTGTCCGGACGCTCATGGAGTCAAAATCGATGAAACATTATATCGCTCCGTGGTCAGATCCTAAATGTATCTTATAGCTTCACGACCAGATATTATGTATCTAACATGCCTATGCACTTGTTGTCAGTCTAATCCAAGAGATTCACACTTGTTAGCCATCAAACGAATCATGCAATACTTGAAAGAATTTCCACACACCGGCTTGTGGTATCCTCGATATGACAACTTCAACCTTGCGGGTTACTCGGATTCTGATTTCGGTTGCTGCAAGCTTAATGCCAATCTACTATGGCTGGTTGCTAGTTCTTCTGAACTCGTTTGTTAACATGGCAATGCAAGAAAGAGACCGTGGTCTCTCTCTCTACATGTGAAGCTGAATACGTTTCAGCATCAAGTTGTTGTGCTTAGAGCTTTTCGATACAACAGTAGATGAGAGACTATGGACTGCAATTTCTTGATACGCCAATTTATGTAGATAACAAGGCGGCTATTGATATCACCAAAAATCATGTTCAACACTCACGCACTAAACGTATAGAAATTCGACACCACTTGATCCGTGATAGATACTAGAAAAAGTTGGTTGGAATTGAAAAAATCAATACTGATGACCAAAAAGCAGATTTTTAGACCAAAGCATTTGATCGACCAAGATTTAAAATTCTTTCAAAATTAAATGGTTTAAGAAATCTGACATCAGGGGATATACATGAGTTGAATTTGAGGATGACGAGGAGTTGACGTGATTCTCATCGGTATGCCATGTTTTTTCTTTTAATATCTTTTCTTCAAAAACTAAAAACCAAAAATATGTTTTTTATTTTAGGGGAAGAAAATCTGTAGAAAATTCAAAAATATTAAAAAGTCAAAAAGAGATTTTGTGAAAAAAGGGTAATCATATTACATGAGTTGACAATCATAGTATGCTAAAGATATGGAATGTTTAAACAAGTAAATTAAGAGGTCTTACTGAGGATGTGCAAGTAGGATTCACTCGTTCAGTAAATTGTTTGTCAAGATATGAACTTAAAAGAAAAATTGAGTAACCTGTGGGTCGACATCTCTCGGATATATGGACATAGTACTCTGAAATTTCGTTTAAAGAGAATGCTAGATTCTGCGATACAAGGTCTTTATATTTAATTCACATTTGGGGTATTATCCGAGTTCTTCTGATTTTGCATCGGCAATGACCTAGAACTTGCATAATACTTTACGCATTACTCACCTACAAAATCTGACGAAAAATGAGTATGTCATAAACATTTACGACATCTGCTATTCAAAAGATTCCTTAATGGAACACCACTTAAAGTCGAGCCTTCATCTCTTTGACTGTAAGGAAATACTTACCTGAGCTCTCAAGGTCTCGCAGTTAACCCCATTTATAAATATCAGTTAGATATATTCACCTGTGAAATGATATTCTAGGAATCTCGATACAGGAGTATATTCTGAGATGGGAAACACAGTTACTTCATGTTCCTTAATATTACCTAAACATATCTTGAAACAATTGAGAAACATGTAGAGGTTTAAGTGGATAAGTATATTGGCAATCTAGGTAAATCTGTTTAAGAACTTAAAGTTACTACCAAGATCAACGGTACTTGTGATTTGTCTAAATATTTGATCTGATCCTCTAAACATAAAACTCACAAAAATATGTATGTAAATACATTTTTGCTTGTTCTTTCTTTTTAGAAAAATCCCAAAAAAGATCTTCAGCTTACTTTTAGCAATCTTTCTTAGATTTTAGTCTACCGATGATGAAAATTGTTGGTGCATATTTGTGACAACAGCTTAGATTTGGTCTTTGGATATCTTGTAATTAGTAAAATGATAAATGGTTAGCGGGTATAGTTTTGTAATAGTTAATTAGAAGCATTTGGCCTGAACTAGACACAATATAACACATGGTAGTCGAATTGAGCCTAAAACCCATTAGCAGTCCATGTAGGAAACCCTAGCCCATGAGCATAACCTATCTCTATATATATGGAGGTTTGCATTAGGGTTTAGGTTTCTTGTTCTATTGTTCAGTTGCTGCAACAATTGCTTCAGAGAGATTGAAAGAAGAGTCTTGAATTGATTGTAAAACAATTGTGTTTGATAATCAATAGAAGACAGTTTAAAGGAATTGTGTTCGTGTTCTTATTCGTGTTCGTGTTTTCTGTTAAATCTGATCTAGGGGATTCCGCACTCTAGATTAGATAGAGGATTCTGTCAAGATCCATAAGGACTAGGGGACCTACAATTGGTATCATAGCATTGGCTCTTGATTATTGCTTAGTTTAGAATCGTAACAACAGAAAAATTGGCTTTTTGGGCATTTTTGGGTGTTTTCGGGCGTTTTTTGAGGCTGTTTCTTGAAGTTTTTGATGACTGTTTTAGGGTTTTGCAGGTATTTTGGATTTTCTGCAGGTATTTCAGATTAACAGCAGTTATTTCGGATTAAAAGCAAGCAATTCGGATTGAAGAAAGGCATTTGGATTAAAAAGCATCGGAATTCGGATTAAAGACTTGAATTTTGGGCCAGAATTTGCATTTCGGATCTGGAAAACAGTGCAATTCGGATCAGAAAAGCCATTTCGGATTGAAATTTTGAATCAGAATTATATTCTGGATTCCATCTCAGATTGGGAACTATTCCGGATTCCATCTCGGATTAGAACTATTCCGGATTCCATCCGGATCAAAGCAGTCCATTCCGGATTTTCATCTCGGATCACTATTTCGGATCATCATTTCGGATTGTCAACTAGGATTACTGTTCCGGATTTTCATTTTTATTGTCATTCAGAGTTACCATTTCGGATTTACACTGTTCCGGGTTACTCATAAAAAGGTGGAAACTTAACCAGCTGACATAAGCAGAGTTAAACGTATTCGGAAATAGAAATTGATCCATAGACAATTTTGACGAACCGATTGGACAGTTAGACTCGTGATTTTTAGGACAAAAAAAGGGCACGGAATTTTAAAAAATCGTAATCGGACATTATATATCGTTAGAATCGTATCAACGAGACGAGCCTAACAGTATAATTTAGTAACCACTCATTTCGGACAAGTTTTAACGTTTTTAACGAGCCAGTTCGGTAAAAATGTTGAATATGTCAAACTTAAATGAGCTGTTGAAGATGGAGCATGAGGCTGGTACCACAAATAAACCTCCAAAGATGCTGAAGGTGGAGAACTATCTTACTTGGAAGGATAGGTTTCAATCCTTTATTGAATATCAGGACACACGGATGTGGATCTGTATTCAAGATGGGTATGCTAACCCAACGCATGATTTTGAGGGCAGACAGCGTGTTACTGCTTACGTGAATATGTCTAAAGCTGAGAAGAGGATGTATGAGTCTGAGAAGAAAGCCTTAGCCGCTATCAAGATGTCGTTACCTGATGGCATCAAACATACTTTCAAGCGTTATACAACATCAAAGGAGATGTTGTTGACATAGTTGTTTCTGTTGCTTGTTCTTAGTTACAGTTGTAATTGTACGGTCTTTGCTCAAGTGTCTGTATAGGTTTGGTCGTGTCGAGTAGATTGAGATATCCTTCTATCTTGATTTAGTATGACATCTTAGCTTGTATGTGTTAATCGGTTACATGTGTGCATACTGATAAGTCTTGTGTACATCATGTCTACACACGTTTTCCAAGATTAAGGATTCTGTGCGGGATAGAGAATTCATAAGAATCATGTGATTCGTATGAAATGCTTGAGTAACAAGTGTGTTACTTGTTTCGTATGAAATAAGTATTTCGTGCGTAACAATTGACTCGTACAAAACTTCTAGAATGTGTCTCGTGTGAAATATTGTGTTCCATATGTCTGGATTCGTGTTTCGTACGAACTCTAGACGGACACTATATAAGCAGACATGCACCTCTCAGTCAAGGTTACTGGTTGACTCGCGTGTGAGAGTTGGTTGGACCAGAGAGTTTATTATCCTTTCAGTTGGATATCTCTGAAGACGAAGATACAAGAACACATCTGTCACACCGTCAATTTCCACTTGCGGAGTTTTACCGCGAGGCGTGTGAACAAACAAGAATCTGAGACACTAGTAACGTCGAACGACTCTATATGATTTGTTTTTCCAAAATCATTTGTTTAACCATTCATAGTTAATTTTAGGTTGTCTTAGTTTGGTTTCAATGTTTAGCGGAAGCATTAGTTTTTAAAGTTGAGCGGAAGCATAAAAATAAAGTAAAGGAACGGGCGCCAACACAAACACCAAAACTAAAGCAAAACCCAAATAAATGTTTGTAAATGAGACTCGATAAAAAGATGTCTTGATCAATGCAAGTGAGTGCACCTAGAGCTCCTAGCATCCTGAGAAACATGTAAAGAAACAAGTGTCAACATTAAAGAAGAGTGAGTTCACAGGTTTTCATAAGTTCATTTGTTCGGTCATAAGTTTGTTTCCCCCGTTATCCCTAAACCGGGATAACGATTTAGTTCCATTATTCCCAACCCGGAATAATACTGATGGTTCCATTATTCCTTACCTGGAATAATAATGATGTTCCATTATTCCTAACCCGGAATAATAACGTTGTTGGTTCCATTATCCCTAACCCGGGATAATATTGTTGATTCGTAATTAAGTTCAATGTTAACATTAGGTAGCTAGCCTAAAGTTATGTCACGTAAGTGTTCGCGATCGAAGCTGACTGTTGTGCCTCCGTGTTGCCAGGCCTATCACTGACCACGGCGAAGTTAGGCCAAATTAATCACCCGTTGACCATACCCGGTCGGCTAGCGCGACTAGCTCGGGTGGGGCTTGTCGGGCCCAGTAGTACTACTTATAATTTCCCTGCTATCTAACCCAATACTAACGATCCGAGAGATTGTCGAGGACTTGTGTGATATAGCTGCTTAGTGACCATAACGTACATTAACATTAACTTAGTTACCGAATAGTTTAATGACGTTAATTTCGTATAACGTAAAGAGATAGAGTTGTAGAGAGTATACATGTTTCTCCCCCTGTTGTTTAAAACCGGATAAAATTAGGGGCCGTGAACTCACCTTTAGTTGCTCGGTTAGTGTAACACCGATGTAGCAAATGATGGGACCGCTAATTGCGTCCTAACAAGTCAATTGATTTAGAGTTAGTGTGTGAACACACTGATACAAACCCTACACGTAATTAGCACACAATGCGGTACACACAATAACAATCCTAACACTCAATCATGCATGCAAGAATCATCATACCAACCTAGTGATCAAAACAATCTATCATGAACACAATCCAACCCATGCAACACTTTGGTACACACATTCGCAAGTTATCAAGTTTCAGCTTATATACTCATAATTAGGCTGTTTTCGAGGATTTTTATAAAATAGTTCCAACGTTTCAAAAATTCCAATTATTTTACAGAAGGTGACAACTATACTTTAAATTTTATATAAATTTTTCAAGTCCTAACACTTTACCAATTATTCATAAATATTAATATACTAGGCTGCAGTCAGATTCGTCGCTTTCTGACTGCAGTCCACGGGAGAATTTATTTAATAATCACGGTTCGTCCAATTAACAAAATTCCAGTGGGAGTTTCCTGGAAATTTCCATATCTAGTTGCTATACAATTTTCGTGATTCGACTCACTACAGATTATTAGATCCGATTCAAAAAACAACTAACAAATTTTCAGCATTTTCACAGCTTCAGTTACTGCACTTAATTTGCCACTTAAAAATACCAAACGACTTCAGAAAAATATGAATCCAGCGCCATTAGAAGCGTTTTTCAAAATTCTACGTTTTAGACTTCAGAATATCCGTTTTTCGATAAATAATAACCAAGTTACAGCCAGTTGAAGTTGGCTGTAAGCACCATTCAGCATCCTGATTTCAGCATTTTATCGCAATATAACACGCTTAAGCAATCGATATGTAAAATATAAACGATCAAGACCAGATTTTACCAATCATATATCATCATATACATCATACCCATGCAAACCCTAATCACAATATATGGTCTTTATCACAAAACGCAGCCTAACGGTTCTTGATTCTAACTAATCATCATAATCGCTAAACTTGCAATATCAATCGAACTAACATGATAACACTTTCTACCATTACATACAAGTATAATCCATAGTTCATAAACCCTTCATGGTTAGCGAAATAACATAAAACTCTAACCTTTAACAATGGAGATCAATGATCCGAGAATTAGATGGGAACCGATTCGAATGTTGAAGCTAGTTTGCGACCAAGAGGGAGAATGGGCAAGCTGCTGTCGCGACCGAGAGAAAGGAAAAGGAGAAGGCTGCCGTCGACTTGTTTCTTGATTAGGGTTTGTGTGTGTTTACCATTCTCATGCATGTTATCTATTTATAGTGTAAGGGAAGAAAGCAAAGAGGAATGGTTTGGGCGATTAGCTTGCGGCCGCAAAGAGTTTGGGTGGGTCGGTTTGGGTTTAAAACTTGATCCTCAAGTTTCGCTCAACTCCTTGAGTCCCAAGGAATGAGGTCGACTCGTGTCGCGGCTCGGTTCGATTTGTCCATATATTTACTATATCTTTTATAAATAACCACCATGAAATCGAAACATAACATAATCACAGACCAAGCTTATAAGCGTCTAATACACATAGCACGTAATTCATTTGACAAGTTCACGAAGTTATCGTAATTATTTCGAGCGTGCAATGAATAACCGTGAAGTAGTGCGTTTAAGATATCTGAAAAATGGGATGTCACAACATCAAGTTTGTTTGAGTCATACGAGCATTGTGTGTATATGTTTGTACTTGTTCCCAATCATTAATCAAGATAGTGAATCTTTGGTTACCCCGTGTTCTTTACTTTGCTTTGGTTGCATGCACACTTTGGTTCCACACTTGTTTGTATGTCATTTGAACAAGGAACATGTTTAACACCGTCCTCAGGTGGACCTACAAGTGGTATCAGAGCTTTGGCTCTTTCATTGTTCAAAACCGGGCTTAGTTGTGTCTGAGCTAGTTTGAAGATTTCTGAAGTGTTCTTGAGCCCGAGCAGAAAACTTAAGTTTTTAATAGATAACTAACTTAAAACTTGGTTAAAATCTGTTGCATGCAGAAAATTTTATTGTCACACCCTCAATTTCCACTTGCGGAGTTTTACCGCGAGGCGTGTGAACAAACCAGAATCTGAGACACTAGTAATATCGAACGACTCTATATGATTTATTTAAACGTTTTCCAAAAACATTTGTTTACCAATTCATAATTATTTTCAATTTGTCTTAGTTTGTTTCAATGTTTAGCGGAAGCATTAGTTTCTAAGTTGTGCGGAAGCATTAAAGTAAAGTAAAGTAAAGTAACGGGCGCCAACATAAACGCCAAAAACCAAAAATCCCAAACAATATTAGTAAATGAGACTCAATAAATATATGTCTTGGTCAATGCAGGTGAGTGCACCTAGCTCTTCTAGCGTCCTGAGAAACATGTAAAGAAGAGTGAGTTCACAGGTTTTTATAAGTTCACAAGTTAGGTTATAAGTTTGTTTCCCCCGTTATCCCTAACCCGGGATAACGATTTAGTTCCATTATTCCTAACCCAGAATAATAATGATATTGGTTCCATTATTCCTAACCCGGAATAATAATCATATTGGTTCATAATTAAGTTCAATGTTAACATGTAGGTAGCGAGCCTAAAGTTACGTCACATAAGTGTTCGCGATCGAAGCTGACTGTTGTGCCTCCGTGTTGCCAGGCCTGTCACTGACCATGGCGAAAGTTAGGCCAAATTAATCACCCATTGACCATACCCGGTCGGCTATCGCGACTAGCTCGGGTGGGGCTTGTCGGGCCCAGTAGTACTACTTATAATTTCCCCGCTATCTAACCCAATACTAACGATCCGAGAGTTTGTCGAGGACTTCCGTTATATAGCTGCTTAGTGACCATAACGTACATTAACATTAACTTATTTACCGAGTTGTTTAATGACGTTAATTTCGCATAACTTAAAAAGATAGAGTTATACAATGTATACATGCTTCTCCCCCTGTTGTTTAAAACCGGATAAAATAGGGGCCGTGAACTCACCTTTAATTGCTTGGTTAGTGTAACACAGAAGTAGCAAATGATGGGACCGCTAATTGCGTCCTAACATGTCAATCGATTTCAAGTTAGTGTGAACACACTGATACAAACCCTACGCATAACTAACACACAATGCGGCACACATAATAACAAATCCGAAAACACAATCATGCATGCAAAGTATCATCATACTAAAATAGTGATCAAACCAACTTGTCATAAACACAAATCAACTCATACAACACTTTGGTACACACATACGCAAGTTATCATGTTTCAGCTTGTACGCTCATAACTAGGATGTTTTCGAGGATTTTTATAAAATAGTTCCAACGTTATAAAAATTCCAATTTCGTTACAGGAGATGTCAACTAAACTGTAGAATTTTATGTAAACTTTCAAGTCCTAAAACTTTACCAATTATTTATAAACATTTATATACAAGGCTGCAGTCAGATTCGTCGCTTTCTGACTGCAGTCCACGGGAAAAATTATTTAAAAATCATCGTTCATTCAATTAACAAAATTCCAGTGGGAGTTTTCTGGAAATTCCCGTCTCCAATCACTATACAAATTTCGTGACCCAACCCTCTACAGATTATGAGACCCGACTCGATAAACAACTAGTAAATTTTCAGAATTTACGCAGCTTCAGCTGCTTTACTTAAATAACCACTTAAAAATAGCAAACGAACTCAGAAAAATATGAATCCGGTTCCATTAGAAGCGTTTTTTCAAAAATACACGTTTTAGGCTTCAGAAAATCCACTTTTCGATAAATAATGACCAGGTTACAGCCAATTGAAGTTGGCTGTAAATACCATTCAACAACCTGTTTTCGACTTTCATCGCAATAGAACACGCTTAAACGATCAAGACGCTAAATAACAACGATCAAGAAAAGGTTTATTTGTCACATATCATCATGTACATCAATACCCATGCAAACCCTAATCATATAATATGATTTTTATCACTAAAACGCAGCCTATGATTTTTGTATTCATCCAAACATCACAATCGCAAAACTCGCACAATTAACCGAACTAAACATAAATCATAACACTTTTCATAACAATGATTCTAACAATACATACAATCATGATCAAGATTTCACAAACCCTAATGTGATTTGCAAAACAATTAAAATCCTAACCTTGATACGATGAAGATTAGCGAACCGGGAACAAGATTGGAATCAATCCGAGGTTGAAGAAGTTGCGACCGTGAGAGAGGGGGGGGGGCTGCCGTCGGCTTCTTAGGGTCTAGCGTTTCTTGCTCTTTTTTTTTAAAAAAACACTAACCCATTCATACATTATATAGCACAAGGAAAAGAAAGGAAAAGGGGTGGGGGGGGCTCGCGACCGGAAAGGGGGGGGGGGGCGGGTTTGGGTGAGTAACTTGGGCCTCAAGTTTAGGCTAGTTCCTTGGGCCGCAAGGAGGTGAGGTCGACACGTTTCGTGGTACGGTTCGGTTCGGCTATTTATTAATTATATATATATATATATATATATATATATATATATATATATATTTATAAAACTAATAATCGCGAAATCAAAACGTGATATAATAATTCACAAAATTCACAAACGTCTAATAACACATAGCACGTAATTTACCCAATGCATTCAAAAGTTAGCGTAGTTATTGCGAGCGTGTAATTAAATTCTCCAAATCAATTTAGCGTTGGAATGAATAACCGTGAAGTAGTGCGTTTAAGATACCTGAAAAGTTGGGATGTCACATTTATGGTAAAATGTTTCTGAAGAACACCCTTGAAGAAGAAATCTGCAAAAATTTGAATCTGATTAGTTTGGTAGGGTTGACATTTTCTGACTTGGATCTGGACTTGACCTGTGGACTGTTAAAATCTGTGTTTTAACTAAAAGTGGGTAAGAAAAAATGTATTTTCGAAAAAGGCAAGTCTACACAAGAAAGGAAATTTTTCACCAAACCATTTCTGAAAAGATTCCTCTGAAAAACGTTGACAAAACGGTTTGTGCGACTGAAAAGTTTCGTACGATTCATCTGAACCGCACGAAACACTTGATCCGCACAAAATAACTATTTCGCACGAAACATCCTGTTTCGCACGAAAAAGTTTTTTATCCGCATGAAATGAGTTTCGTACGAATTACCTTTGTTACTGTTTGTTTTTGATGTTTTTCAAAGCTTTGTGACTTTAAGAATTTGTCATATTTTCATATCTGTGAGCTTTTAAAAGGTAATTATAATTTTGAAAAGTTAAACCTTTAATTTTCATAAAACAAGAAAATATAATGAGTTCTAACCCGTGGGATTGGAGCTCAAATAAGGACTCTTCGCAAAGCTCCGCAACATCATGGGTAAAATTTTTTATGCCTCAAAATATAGCAATGATCTCTTCAAATCAATGGGCGTGTGTTGCGAATCAGAATCAAAGCATCCAAACTCTGCTAATGAGCGAAAGTGAAACAAGGAGTAATAACCGACCGCCGAAATTAAATCACATGAACGATTATCCTTCATGAAAAAGTCTTTTTCATACTTTGTTCTCGGTCAAAAAACGGAATTGTGGACGTGTTTCACTACCCCCTACAATGAAGCACTTGAAGAAGCTGGATCAAATCCAACCACATTGGCCAATCTAGTCGAAAGTGACAAGAAAGCTTACGATCTAGAGAAAAAGGCATTTGCTATCCTCACACAAGCTCTGCATAAAGACATCTATCATCAGTTTGTGTATTTTACTACAACGAAAAATTTGTGGGACACTTTGGAAGCAAGAGGTGAAGGTAACGCTGCTTCAAGGAAGATTCGACATGATCTGCTCAAGAAAGAGTTTGAAGGTTTCATGTTCATGGAGAATGATACCTTGAATGATATGACCACTAGGTTTTATCATCTTCTCAGTGAAATGTACTCGTATAAAGTGTTAGCAACACCACAAGAAATTGTGATGCGATTTGCTGATGCTTTACCACCAAAATGGGGTCAATTGATTGATCTTTTAAAACATACAGGTGTTTTGGACTGAATTAGTGTTTATGAATATGTGCAGAAACTGGAGAACAAGAATGAAGAAGAACTCTGGAAGGCACAACGAGTCTCTGCTCCACAAAACCCTGAAATGTATTTTGGAGGTATAAATGCAGGCACAAGCTCAAGTCAGCAACCGAAGCTGCAGACCGCGTTTGTGTCAAACGTGAACCCTTTTCTACCCCAACCAGTTCAATCAAGTCAGTCTACAGGTTCGAGTAATCAAGCCTATGGACAGACTTTTGATGCGAAAGCCTTCCTTCCACAGCCAAGGGTCTTAACGCATAAAGCTCCACAGCAAGCTCCTCAACAAGCTTTCTATAGAAGCAACAGTCAATCTGCAAATCCCAACACTGTCAACTTGACACGTCAAATCTCTCCAGAATAAACATAGAAGTTGCACAGGAACATGCAGAACTTCTAAATATCATGGTCAGTGCGTATTGTGGTTTAGTTGTAGGTCAAATAGGCAACATCAATTTGACGAACGAAGCCTACGAGCAAATTGACCGAGATGAAATGGAGCTGATGGACATCAAGTGGGCATTTGCAAGTGCTATGAGAAGAGCGAAGGATTATATGAGAAGAACGGGTAGAACCAGTTTGGAAAGCAAGAAGGATACAATATACGGCTTTGACAAAACCGACGTCACTTACTTCAACTGTGGAGAAAGAGGTCACTTTAAGCGGGAATGCACACGACTCAGCAAGGAAGGAAATCACAACCCCTTTTGAAATCAGTCTCAACCATCCAACACAGCACAGTACAACAACGAAAGAAGAATAGTAGCTGTTGGCAACTCTAACAACACCAATCAATCAGGACCTTCAAACACGCATAGAGCTTTGGTAGTTCAATCTGATGAAGGATGCGATTGGTCAGTATAGTTGGGAACTGAGAACAATAGAAGAACTGCATGCTATGCGAAGATCATGGATCAAATCAAGCATGATCATAGCATCAATACTCCAAATAACGATGATACATCAGGGGATGCTGGTAGTTCTAAAGAAGAATGTTCAAGTTCAGATGGTTATGGATCTGATTCTGATGTGAAGAAAGGAAGTGATGCTGAGGTTGAAGAGTTGCTGAGTGAAGCTGAGATGTTGAAATCTGAAAAGGTAGGCATGACGAGGAATGCAGAAGCTGCGGAAACAGAGACAAAGACACTCTCTACAGATGGTGCAGCTTTTCCTCATCAGACTACCTTTATGGCAAATGTTGAAGGTTCTTAAAAATAGGTAAATTCTTACCCTCCTCCTGTTTGAAATGACTGTGTTGAGTTAAAAATAAGATATGAAACCGGCAACAGTCATAATCAGAATTTAGTTGTTGAAATTCAAAATGCAAAGAGGCGAATTTGGCACCAACTAGAAATCAAAAAGAATTAAAATCTGTAATAGAAACCCTTAAGAAAAGTGTTTCTGAATTGACAAAAACTGTTTTAAATAAACAGACAGGAAAGTTTTTCTAACTCCCAATATGTGAATATGATTCGATCAAACGCAAATTGGAAACAAAGAAAGAGTTAGCCATCGCCAAATGTGAATATGATTCGATCAAACGGAAATTGGAAAGTTATTCTAACTCCCAATATGTGCTTGATCATATTATTGAAGTTCAAAAACTAAAGGGAGATGCTCAATGCATAGGGTATAAGTCGTGTCCACCCCCAATGAAACACAACTATACCAAAATGTCTGATGAAGAGGAGATGCCTCGTTTTGAACCCTCTATACCTTTGAATCCTAAGGAATTCGCAGCGGGGTTAGGGTTCAAACTAGGAAATTCCTCTCAAGAACCAAGCAAGCCAGAAAGTTCATCATCTGATGAAGAAGAGCATGATACATCTGATGATGAATCAAGAAATGATGATCAGGATCAGCCTCTTGATGAAAGGAAAAGAGTAGAATTGTCTGCTACTCCTAGTACTCAATCTCTTGAGAATCAAGAGACTGTTCCTAAGAAATCTGTGAAGACAAGTGTGTCTACACAAGAAGTAAATGTGTGTTATATACCTTGGTTGGAGATAAGAAAATCTATTCAAACAAAGATTTTCCAATTAAAAACATAAATCCAATCTCTATAGATCAGGTTTTCGAAAAGTCAACAACCATACCTGTAGAAAAGAAAAAGCCGACCAAATCACAACCATTATTCGCTTCAAAAGAAAAACAATGGAAGCCAGTTGAAAAGTCTATAGTTTCTCAACCGAACGTTGAATTAAAAGGCACTCGCCACCAGAAAAAGGACAAAACTGTTAAATTTGTGAGTTCTAAAGGTACCGATAAAGTCGAAACTTTTCAAGGAAAATCTAATGTTTATGTTGTAAAGAAAGTTAAGATTTTGAAAAGAAATAGTCAAAACAATTACACTGAACACACTAAGATGTAATGAAAATGAACCTAGTACCTCAGGATCCACAAGTTCAACTTCAGGCCGAGAAACACGATCTCCTACTTTTGTTGAAAGGAGAACATGTTTCAAATGTGGAGAATTTGGCCACATTATAAAGGATTGTCAAAATCCAGCCAAATCAAGATGTATAGAGAAAGCCCCTCATGAACCAACTTGCAAACGCAAATATGTTTCTCCAACTCAAGATAAACGACTCATTAAGGATCAAAAAGAGAAACAAAAACGTAAACAAGTAAAAGCAGTTGAGAAAGCTTTAAAATCGGATTCTTCGAAAAAGGATCAAAGATCTTCAAAGTCAATAAAACCAGACACTATTAAAAGTGTAAATATAGTAAATTTGGTAATAAACAAGGATCTTGGAAACTGAAGACCGGTAATAGTTCAAAAGGAGTCTCTTAGTTTGTTAATCATCAAGAAATTGAGATTAGATTTCTCGATGATAAGGGATGACCCAAGACCACTAAGGCTTGAGTCCCCATCTCAAACTAATCTTGTTTGTGTAATGTGCATGGTGTTCCAGGAGGAACTATAAACAGTCATTGGATTGTTGACAGTGGAGCATCAAGGCACATGACGGGCGACTTGTGGCTCCTATATGATGTGAAAAGCATAAGGGGTGGTTATGTTGCTTTTGCCGGTGACAAAGGTGGATACATCACTAGAGAAGGAATGGTCTCCAATGGTGTTGTGAGCTTCGACAAGATCAATTATGTGCGGCAAATTGATCACAATCTTCTTAGCAATTCTCAAATGTGTGACAAGAAGTTCACGGTACATTTTGATGATGCCGGATGTTATGTGCTGAAGCCTGGATTCAAGATCCCCAAGGAATGGATTCTCTTGTCGGCTCCAAGAATTAATGATTTGTATATTCTTGATATGAGCCAAGCTATTACAACATCTGCACAAGTCACATGTTTTGTCTCCAAAGCCACCAAGAAGTAATCAATCTCTTGGCATAGACGTATGGACACATTCACCTAAGGAAAATGAACTATTTGGTGAAGAACAATTTAGTGAATGGTGTACCAGTGAAGAACTTTCATCTTCAAGACGTTTGTGTATCTTGCCAGAAAGGGAAGCAAGCAAGAAAATCCCATCCCGTGAAGAAGATCAATACAGTAAATATGCCACTGGAACGTCTTCATATAGACCTCTTTGGACCGATGAAACACAAGACAACCTTTGGTGATTCTTATTGTCTGGTAGTTACTGATGACTATTCCAGATTCTCATGGGTAAACATGCTGGCACACAATAGTGAAGTTCCTACTATCCTCAAGAATCTCCTGACTCTACTAGAAAATTTGTACAATCTGAAGGTAAGGAGAATCAGAAGCGACAATGGCACCGAATTCAAGAATCAACTTATGGACGAGTACTGTTCCTCAAAGGGTATTCTGCATGAGTACAATTCTCGATATACTCCACAACAAAATGGCGTCACTGAGAGAAAAAATCAAACTCTTATTGAAACTGCAAGAACCATGTTAGTGTGATCAGAACTTCCCGTTCAATTTTGGGGAGAAGTTGTTGCTACTGCATGCTACACGATGAATAGAGTTCTAACGGTGAAGAGACATGGGAAGACATGCTTTGAGTTGTTACATAAAAGGAAGCCGGATATTTCTTTCTTAGAACCTTTTGGAGCTCCATGCACTATGATCGACCCACATGGAAAGTTTGGTCCCAAGGCTATCGAAGGTTTCTTTCTTGGATATGCTACTCCGAATTTCCGGGTGTGGAATTTGTCTTCGAAGAAGATTGAAGAATGGGGTGAAGTCCAGGTTCTGAGATATACAGATGCAGTTAGAGCTTTGGGTGCTCCTTGGATGTTTGACTACGATGGGCTGTTTGACTCCTTTAATATGCCAACTTTTGATGATGCAACAGCTGCTGCTCAGATGTTATTGGAAAGTGATACTGCAGTAGACTCATCATTAGTTCGAACAATTATTGTTAACCCTCAAGTATCGACTTCGGTTAACAATCTGGTTCAAAATGAGGAATTCGAAGACACTGCGGATTATAATGTTTCATCAGAGGATGATGAGTTTCATGATGCAAATGAAGCTACCTCTGGTGCGGTTCCTGGATTTTCGAATGATACGTCAAATATTCAACCTCAAGAAACGACTGAAGGTCAGGCATCTACAACGTCATCAAATCTAGCTCTCGATGTAACTGTTGATCTGAATATCAACAATTTGGGTATCAATTCTCGAGTTCCTGATGTGCCAGAAACTCAAATTCATAATATCCATCCGCAGCAGAATATTATTGGAGATGTCCAGAGTGGTGTGCAGACTCGTAATCAGCTTCGAAACAACCAGAATGTTGGATTGTATTCGGAAATCAGAGAATCAGGGAAGCAGAATGATTGGTCTTTTGCCTGCTATGTGTGCCAAGTAGAACCAAAATCTTGGAAGAGGCAATGAAAGAAGACTTTTGGGTTGAAGCCATGCAGGAAGAACTTCAGCAGTTTCAGAAGTTAGGCGTCTAGAAGTTGGTTGACAGGCCTGACGACTACAATAAGATTGGTACACAATGGGTGTACAAGTGCAAGAAGGATGACCGAGGTATTGTTGTGAGAGACAAAACGTGATTGGTTATTCAAGGTTTTAATCAGGTTGAAGGGATCGATTACAATGAATTTTATGCACCGGTTGCACGACTTGAGGTCACAAGAATCTCTTTGGCTTATGATTCCTTCAAGAAGTTCACTGTTTATTAGATGGATGTGAAGAGTGCATTTCTTCATGGTGTGGTAGAAGAAGAAGTATATGTTGAGCAACCGCCAGGTTTTGAAGATCCTCTCCATCCTGACAAGGTTTGGCTTCTCAACAAAGTGTTATATGGTCTTCATCAAGCTCCGAGGGATTGGTATGAAACGTTGTCTACCTATCTATTGAAGAACGGTTTTCGACGAGGTCTGATCGACTGTACTCTCAAGAAAATACTAAAAGATTTTCAGTTTTATATTTTAGGGGGAGTGAATTTCAAGAAAATACAAAAATATGTCTTTTATTTACATTCTTTATTTAAGGGGGAGAAAATTTCAGAAAAACACAAAAACATTAGAAAAATAAAAAATGAGTTTCTTGGATAAGTTGAAGATGATGAAATTCACCAGTAAATCTGTCAGAAATTGTTAAAAGCAAAGAAAGAAGATTGACAAGTAGCTTTACTTATGATGTATCAGTAGGCTCACAATCAGACTAAATGTGCAGGTTGATATAAACTTAACAGACAGAACGCCAGGTGGGAACCATTCATTGGCATATGGTCTTGGTACCGAAATTTCGTTTGATAGAGTGCCGAGGTTCTGGGATATACGGTCTTTATGCTGGCTTATCATCTGGGTATCATGGTTGAATCTTTTGACGAAAAATAACGGTGGCGCAGTTCTAGAACTTCCATGATACCATACATACGTGTACATACTACATACGACCATCAAATAAGTGATAAAAATATCACATCCCCAAAATCCTGTTCACGACTTACTCCTGTGCCCTGCATGCATATGAAAATCAAGTTCCTCATCAATAAGTGACTAAATCACAAAGGCCTTGTTTTCAATCAAAAATTAGTGAGTATCTCACATCATTCATATGCGTAAAAACAGATGACAGTATACTCACCGGTGAATTTTCTCTTGTGCATATCTGGATACAGGAATGTGTCGTGATGTGGTTGAATACCGGCTAGTAAGTATAATCCATACCTTAATCATATCTCTTAATCACGATTACATCTGATAAGTCTGAGCTTACGTGGACAACAATACTGATAATCATAGTTGAATACTAATCTATTTAATTTTGAAGTCTTCAACCAAATATCCTTTTTGACAAAGATTAAAATGCTGGTATGATTCCTTTACCTTGAAACCCGACAAAGATTGTTAAATAGATATATAGTTTATCTGTATATTTTGTTTATTAAGTCTAGTTTACCTAGTTGCTTATGTAATTGCTTTTTGAAAGTTAGCCAAAGTTGATACTCGAAAGTTTTCTATCAAGATACACCAGAAAACCAATTGTTTGATATTACAACTTCATAAAGTAATATCTTGCAACAAGTAATTCATCAAAGAAAACCAAACTCTGAAATTCGTTTGAGTGTGTGTATCTCATAACGGATGAACCTAGTGATTTGATTTGACTTGGTTACTTGTTTTTCTCAAATATTCTGTTGGAATT
The DNA here is from genome assembly GCA_947069175.1 of Scalesia atractyloides. Classification (NCBI taxonomy): domain Eukaryota; kingdom Viridiplantae; phylum Streptophyta; class Magnoliopsida; order Asterales; family Asteraceae; genus Scalesia; species Scalesia atractyloides. The sequence goes on along the minus strand of CAMTDV010000008.1, from coordinate 43,668,611 downwards.
TATACGAGTGTGTGTTTCTCGTTCAGGGAATACAGTCATACGGAGAAATTATGATAAGCTTTTCGTGTGTATTCCCTAAGAAATTTGTGTTCTATCTATATTTGTCTATTGTGTACAGATTGATACAAAAGAACATAGATAAAGACCAGCAATGAAGAAATCTGACAAGTCAGAAGAGGAAATAAGAAAGATTTGAAGTTTCTTAGAAATTCAAAGACAAGATTTGGATCTGTATTCAAGATGGGTATGCTAACCCAACGCATGATTTTTAGGGCAGACAGCGTGTTACTGCTTACGTGAATATGTCTGAAGCTGAGAAGAGGATGTATGAGTCTGAGAAGAAAGCCTTAGCCGCTATCAAGATGTCGTTACCTGATGGCATCAAACATACATTTTGTGTTAGTCGCTTGTTCTTAGTTACATTTATAATTGTATGGTCTTTGCTCAAGTGTCTGTATAGGTTTGGTCGTGTGGAATAGATCGAGATATCCTTCTATTTTGATCTAGTATGACATCTTAGCTTGTCTGTGTTAATCGTTTGCATGTGTGCATAATAATAAGTCTTGTGTACGTCATGTCTACATACGTTTTACAAGATTAAGGATTCTGTGCGAGTCAGAGAATTCATACGAATCATATGATTCGTACGAAATGCTTGAGTAACAAGTGTGTTACTTGTTTCGTACTACAAAATAAGTATTTCGTACGAAATAGTTGACTCGTACAAAACTTATGGAATGTGTCTCGTGGGAAATAGTGTGTTCCATATGTCTGGATTCGTGTTTCGTACGAACTCTAGACGGATACTATATACGCAGACATGCACCTCTCAGTCAAGGTTACGGGTTGACTCGCGTGTGAGAGTTGGTTGGTCCAGAGAGTTTATTATCCTTTTAGTTGGATATCTCGGAAGACGAAGACACAAGAACACATCAAGTTTGTTTGAGTCATACGAGCATTGTGTGTATATGTTTGTACTTGTTCTCAATCATTAATCAAGATAGTGAATCTTTGGTTACCCCGTGTTTTTACTTTGCTTTGGTTGCATGAACACTTGGATTTCGCACTTGTGTGTATGTCATTTGAACTAGGAACAGGTTTAACACCGTCCTCAGGTGGACCTATAGATGTGGGATGCCCTGGAGAAGAGGTTTGAGGGCAATACAGATGTGAAGAAGAATAAGGTGGATCTGCTGAAGAAACAGTTTGTTGTGTTTAAAGGCATGAGAAATGAATCCCTAGAAGATATTATCACGAGATATTATCATCTGATGTCAGAAATAGATAATTATGACATAAAGGGACACACGGATGTGGAGATAAACGATAAGTTGCTGGATGCTTTACCTATAAAATGGGATATCTACACGTTGATGATAAAAGGTGAAGCTGATTACAAAAGGTTCAATGTTCTCAATCTCAACCCCAGTTCTTTACAGGTACCAGGTTAGAAGATAAATTTGACTTCATCTTTGGTGATATTCCGGGGGGAGAGTTCTCGGCAGACATGTTCAACAATTCACGAATTGAAGAGCTAGAGAAACAAGTAATGCTAAACAGTGTCAAGATTGCCGAGCTACAAGAACAAATCAATGGGCTTAATGCAGAAAAACAACAGCTTGAGGCTATTTTGGCGAGTATCGTCTCTGAGAATGAACATTTGAGAAATCACATGGCAGAATATGATGAAGAATGTCTCAGAAATTAGAGAAAGATAAGCTTATTCGAGAAAATTCTCATGAAGAAAATCGGAATCAATTTAGCTGCTAAGATTGATGAGATTTAAAGAGTAGAGGCTAGGGAGAGGGTTGTTGAGCATGACGAATTGCAAAAGAGTTATCTGATGCTCAGGGGAAAGGTAAAAAAGGTTGGTGAGGAACCTATGACTGTCATAACTGAGCCGGAAGCTGAATCTGCGCCAGTATCTTCGGAAGTGGTGGTGGGTGCAAACACAAAGAAGTTTATTTTGATTGGGAAGCCTAAAGCTGTTGATATTGACTTGACGAATTTATCATCTAAACATCGAGAATGGCTCAGTAAGAGAAAGTTGGAGAAAGAAATAGAAGCTGAGATAGATAAATTTGTTGAAGATCCTGAGAAAGAAAAAGAAGACTTGGACGATATCGATGACATATTTTCTGATAAGTCTAATGATGACAGTGATGGTGGTGATGATAACTTGGCTGGTTCAGGTGTCCTTCTAACAATATCTAATTTGAATGATGATATAGATTGTTTTGTGTACTTGGATGATTCTACTAATCAAATGGAAGGAGGTAAAGATCAGGGAAAGTATGAGAGTGTAAGGATTGAAAGCAGGCAGGATCCTCACAGTGACTAAAACGTCATATGTGCCTATCGTGCCCAAACATAAGATTTTGTATTTAGAGCATGATGCGGAAGAGGGAGAGTGTGTCCACAATTATTCTAAAGAAGAAATTGCTAATATGCTAGGTGTGGACGAAGTAAACTTTGAGTTTGATTTTGAAGAGGAGCTTAACGACATCAGTGCTTTCGAGCCTGTTGATTATGTCTTTGAACATTTTGCTGATGCACATGAGTATGATAAAGTTGTCCGGGAGGATGATTCTGATGACGATGATTCTAATATTTGCCGACGAGGGTATAGATGACTCCCTAACTTTCAGTGATCTATTTGCAGCCGAAAATGATGATATTCTGAAGCGCAAAGTTGAAGAGGCTGTCAAACAAGGAACCGTTCCTCAACAATTGTCTACAGAAGAAAGTGCTGAAATGAGGAAGCGGTGGTTAAAGAAGTACCAGCTGAATGAAAATTCAAACGTCCCTTAGCATTTTTTACGCGTGATGCTAACTTTTCTTTGGGGGACATCAAAAGCTGGGGATGGATCGAAGAGCTGAATGTTTATGTGATTAAAAGGGGATATGGGATCCAGTATTTTCAATACTTAAGCAACATTAAGACCCTGCCGTTTTGGGATATCAAAGTGCTTGTTCAAACTAAGATGATTAATTTGAAGATGAAATTTCATCACAAGCAGCTGTGGAAATTGATAAAGCTTGAGGCTACACATGGTTTTAGTCACTGGAAGCCACATTTCCTTAAAAGAATCATGAAAATCGATCTAGTGACGAAAGAAAAAGATGTTATGTTGATAGTGAAGAGGGCGAAAGTTATGAAAAATATGCCTCTAATCAAGATGGAACAGGATTTCTTCAAGATCTTCAAATGGTGGCACTATGATTCAAGTACAGGTGAAGCCGTTATTTGTGTCGAACCAGATGATTATTCTTGGAAGATTACTGAGGAATTATCCGAACTCGTTATAGCACACAAACGTATATATGGTCTATGGTGTGGCATTCGAGCAATCGACCCGATGTGGCTAGTTAATTGTTTGAAGAAGGATATTGAATGATTGTTCTATAGCAAGATTAGTTTTGAAGGGAAAGACAAAGAGCAAGCTCTCTAGTTCCAGAAGATTGTTAATGTTTGTTATGCAAATGATATACACTCAGGACAACATGGAACACTTCTTGGAGGAAGCTGGAAGAGATTGAAAAACAAAAGAATGAGAAGAAGGAGGAGAGGATTGTAGAGCGTACGCGAATTGTGTCGCTAAAGCGCATTCAGTTTAGACGTTAACTATCACATCATTGAAGTTTTTTTTGAAGACTATCCAAGACTGCGGCAACATCCAAGGGGAAGTTTGTTGGTACATAATGTCTATTGCCTACGTCTAGGATACGTTGTTTATGTATATAGGGCTTAGAATGTCAAACATTGTTTGTATATATATGACTTATTAGGTTTGTTCATTGCTCGTACGAGTGAGCATCATGGCTCGTACGAGGCACACACACATACTCCTCCTATGCCAGTCATGTTGACCTATTAATAGAGGAGCTGGAGTGTTGTGTCAGAGATCTGATCTGTTGGTGTGTGGCGAAGCCCTGTCAAAGTGTTTACTCACTCGGTAACTGTTCACGTTTATCAATACAATTCAAGGCGTTTAAGCAGTATATCTTTCTTGTTTGTTTGTCCAACTCGCTAACAATGAATTCTGACTCTGTTAGCTGAGTCATATTAGTCCGGTGCTCATAAAAGGAGAGTTGATCCCCTATCACACTTAGAAATGACGTAATATTGTTTCCCACCTTAGAATATACTCTCATATCAACATTCCCTGGATTTCATCTTACAGGTTTATATATCTAACTGATATCTGTATCTAGGTTGTGCGAGACCTTGAGAGCTCATGTTAGTACCACCGTATAAAAAAAGAGATGAAGGCTCGAGTTAAAAGTGGTGTTTGAAATTTGGAATCTTTTTACTACAATTGTCAGATCTTTCGATACTTTCAATTAAATGCAGTTCGGATTTTTAAAGCATAAGTATTCTACAAGTTCCAGGCCATTGCTGACGCAAAATCTGAAGAACTTGTTTAATACCCCATATATCAATTATCTATAAAGACCTAGTATCTTAGAATCCGGCAATCTCTCAAACAAAATTTCGGTGTACTAAGACCATATATCCAAGAGATGTCAACCCACTAATTAAGAAGTTTTTCTTTATGTTTATATCTCAGAAACAATCTACTGAATGTGCGAAGCCTACTGGCACATCATCAGTGAGACTTGTTTAAACATTCTGACACTACATTTATTTAGCATCTTATGATAGTCCACAGATGTACCATCGTTTCCTCTTTTATACCCAAAAACTCTTTTTGTCTTTTTCATGTTTTTGTACTTTTTGCTTTTTAATATGTTTTTGTATTTTCTCTAAATTTTTTCTCACCCTAAAATAAAAAAAAACATATTTTTGGATTTTTTTAAAAGAAAGAAACATTAACCGACCGATGAAAATCGCTTCAATTCTCCATCCATTACCCCGTCACATTTTTCTTTTTAACTTTTCTCCCCCTCAAGATGACAAATCATTAACCCTTTTTTTTATTTTAAAAACATTTAATAGCCTGTCATTTCAACTAGTTTTGTTTGTTTAACAGTGAGGGTTCTGTTTTTTTAAATTTTATCAAATAGCCTGAAAAAATTGTAATTAAACATCATGGCTCGTCGTCATGTGCCAAGAATCTTCACTCTTCATGATTTACTTTGATTCTCAGAAGTTACTACATACAAACAATCAGTTGAATATAGATACCTAAGTCTTTTCAGTCTTGGATGGACTTTCTTCGACTTCAACTTTAATTTCCTTTACACAATAAGATTTATTTATAACTTTCCCAAGTTTAGAAAAGTCCTTTAAACTTTCAATTTTCACTGATTGTTTAACTTTTTCTTCTTTCTTCTGTTCAACCCTCACTAACTTTTCTATTGAACAAGATTTCTCAACTTTTTCAAGCACAATTTTATTTCTTATCACCCATGTTTTTATACATTACTTGCTTTAAATAAAACAAAGAATCTTTTTGTTCATTACTTTTTGAAGATTCACAAGTTTCAAATTTTAAAAACTTAGTATTAACGCGTTTCACTTTGTTAGTAGATTCTACGATTTGCTTCCAAACATGTGTTGAAACAAACATCGGTGAATTTTGTTTCACATCTTCAGAATTTTTCAGAAACAGATTTTGGTTTCATTTGTGGACATCATCTAGCAAGGTTGCCAACTTCGATACATCGAAAGCAAATTCTACTGTCACTAAAAGAGGATCCCTCAACCCGTTCTTGCTGTTGTTTTTCGGCATAAAATTTTACGTTTGATTGCTCTTTAGCCGAACTTTCTTTTTCTCTTTCGGGGCTTGTGCCGAAAACAAAGTTTATATTATTTGATAATTTTGATTTTCGAAATTTGTTATTATTTTTCTTAACATATCCCAAATATTTTCTTATATTTTCAAGATAATTCTTTCCATTTAGATTGTTATAATGAAAACATTTAGGTTTGGATTAAGAAGATGCATTTCGATTATCAAGCTCAGACAGATTCACTTCAATTAATTTGAAAACTTTGTCAATTTCATCAATATTCACGTTCCGAATCGGAAATTCGTCATCAGCATACAACTTCACAGATCCATTCATTTTGTACGTGACAATATTAGGATCATCATTATTCATCAAGTGTTATTTCATGATGAGCTACGTTCATAGGATCATCGTCTTTGTCAAGAAACTCCTTACCAAACTTCTTTTCAAGCTTCGCTTTTAAATCAAATACCATTACCATCAGCATATTTACATCGTCGTGTAATTCTTCGATAACTTTATCTTACTTGTCACTTGAGCTTGGAGTGAAGCGATCTGAGCATCTTTCAACACAGAGTCTTGTTCTAATACAACCACTCTTCTTTGAAGCTTCCCAAGATCCACTTCTTCGTCTTCGTCACTCTCAGATTTTCCACAAACTTCATCTTTTATGTAGCAATTCGCATTGCCGCTTCATCATGTTCAGTAAACCCACCTCTAGAACTATCGACTTCAAATTGAACGCCACCAGAGCTTTCTGGCTGCGATCCAGCAGTAGTTTGGAAATTGAAGAAGTCTGGAACATTTGTTTCTTGAGTTGTATTAGTGACATCGGGAACATCTTGCATAATGGGCTCAGGCTCAACACTAAAACTAGTAGGTTTAGGGTTAGCAAAAATTTCTGGTACGGTTCTTTGCTTCTTTTGGGATGCTTGTTCAACACTTGTATCATCTTTAATGTGTATTTCTTGAGTAGGAACAATTTCAGGAAGAGGGTTCCCAAAAATGTTTTGTAATGATGCGAGTAGTGCTTGAAGATTCTCATCTAATATCAAAATTCAAGTCTCTAACGGTCTCCTTTGATTTCTCAGATTCCATCTGATCTAACTCCTCAGCATCTTCATCATTTGTCACCAAATCTTCAACTTCAGCCATCGGTTTCTCCCCAACTCCTGTAATCTGTATATCATGCTCTTCAGAAATCATAGCATTCACTAGTTTTGGTGCAGGTACAACCATTCAAAACTTTCCATGCTTCTCTAGCATAATTCTTCCCAAAAATCTATGCTTCTTTGTCGTATCTCGACTTTTGCTCATTGCATCAAAACAACCTAGACCCATTGGCTTTAATTCAGAATGTTTGTGCTCTTCACTAGATCTGGATACTTCTCATCAAGAATCATTTGTATGAACCTTGGCTATAGCATGAATAACTTCTTCTTGGGATTCTCGAGCATCTTCTATATGTTGTCCAAAATAAAAGCTAAGAAGTTGTAATCAAAGTCATTCACCAATGCAACTAGTGCAACTATTTAGGTTTGATTTATTTGATCCAACCACCTTTGCTTTCAGAAATACGCAACAGGAACACCTGCACTAACAGTCTCCGGTACGGTGGAAAAGCTTCTCCAGTACCATAGGGTAATCTCCCTCGTAGCTCATTTTCCTCAAAGCCTTTATAATTCTATCACGATCAAAGTTCGTCAGATGATTAGATTGATCCCCAAACTTTAGTACCTCTCGAAATATTGCCTCTATGACCATGAGCTCCTCCTCATTTGACTTTGGAAGAGAAACAAAAATCTTGTATTGTGTCTTGCAGACAACTGGGTTTATCTTCAGCGCATGTGTAATTTTGCAGGAATTCAGGCCTATTAAAATATTCCTAATGCTCTGCGGGTGGATCTGAGAGATAATAAGCCTGGTTATGTAAGGTTTCCATATCCAGTTTACGTTCTTCAACCATTTTCTAAGCCATTTTCTGCACAAAACAAACCAAGTTAAGTTTATATCGTTAAGAGAATTAACTTAGTTAACGAGTCAACAGGTCAGCGTAAAACAAACTTATCAACAAGTCAAATGGGTCAGATTGGAAAGGTTAAGGGGTCAAACACTTGTCAAACATTGATTCGTATGGTCAAAAGGGCCATCAGCAATTCAAAAGGGTCAAATAGTAATTTTAACTGTTCAAAAGGTTCAAAAGTAATTCGAATGAACCCTTTGTAAGTTATCAGAAATGGTCTGGCATTTTGGATAGAATTTTCAGATTTCGGATAATCATATTGATTACCCGAAATGCATGTTATCCCATCCGAATTGCATATTGATGATTCGAATCCCATCCGAAAGCTTAGGAAACCTAGAAACTTTGAATTCGAATAAGTTGTCCGAGAAAGAATCCGAAATGCTCAAAATGTTTGAAATGTGAATCTAATTGATTCAAATGGCCATTATATACTGTTTCGAATTAGGCTTATTTGATACACTGGTCACAATGTGAAACCGTGTTCCAACATTCCCTGGATTTCATCTTACAGGTTTATATATCTAACTGATATCTGTATCTAGGTTGTGCGAGACCTTGAGAGCTCATGTTAGTACCACCGTATAAAAAAAGAGATGAAGGCTCGAGTTAAAAGTGGTGTTTGAAATTTGGAATCTTTTTACTACAATTGTCAGATCTTTCGATACTTTCAATTAAATGCAGTTCGGATTTTTAAAGCATAAGTATTCTACAAGTTCCAGGCCATTGCTGACGCAAAATCTGAAGAACTTGTTTAATACCCCATATATCAATTATCTATAAAGACCTAGTATCTTAGAATCCGGCAATCTCTCAAACAAAATTTCGGTGTAATAAGACCATATATCCAAGAGATGTCAACCCACTAATTAAGAAGTTTTTCTTTATGTTTATATCTCAGAAACAATCTACTGAATGTGCGAAGCCTACTGGCACATCATCAGTGAGACTTGTTTAAACATTCTGACACTACATTTATTTAGCATCTTATGATAGTCCACTGATGTACTATCGTTTCCTCTTTTATACCCAAAAACTCTTTTTGTCTTTTTCATGTTTTTGTACTTTTTGCTTTTTAATATGTTTTTGTATTTTCTCTAAATTTTTTCTCACCCTAAAATAAAAAAAAACATATTTTTGGATTTTTTTAAAAGAAAGAAACATTAACCGACCGATGAAAATCGCTTCAATTCTCCATCCATTACCCCGTCACATTTTTCTTTTTAACTTTTCTCCCCCTCAAGATGACAAATCATTAACCCTCTTTTTTATTTTAAAAACATTTAATAGCCTGTCATTTCAACTAGTTTTGTTTGTTTAACAGTGAGGGTTCTGTTTTTTTAAATTTTATCAAATAGCCTGAAAAAATTGTAATTAAACATCATGGCTCGTCGTCATGTGCCAAGAATCTTCACTCTTCATGATTTACTTTGATTCTCAGAAGTTACTACATACAAACAATCAGTTGAATATAGATACCTAAGTCTTTTCAGTCTTGGATGGACTTTCTTCGACTTCAACTTTAATTTTCTTTACACAATAAGATTTATTTATAACTTTCCCAAGTTTAGAAAAGTCCTTTAAACTTTCAATTTTCACTGATTGTTTAACTTTTTCTTCTTTCTTCTGTTCAACCCTCACTAACTTTTCTATTGAACAAGATTTCTCAACTTTTTCAAGCACAATTTTATTTCTTATCACCCATGTTTTTATACATTACTTGCTTTAAATAAAACAAAGAATCTTTTTGTTCATTACTTTTTGAAGATTCACAAGTTTCAAATTTTAAAAACTTAGTATTAACGCGTTTCACTTTGTTAGTAGATTCTACGATTTGCTTCCAAACATGTGTTGAAACAAACATCGGTGAATTTTGTTTCACATCTTCAGAATTTTTCAGAAACAGATTTTGGTTTCATTTGTGGACATCATCTAGCAAGGTTGCCAACTTCGATACATCGAAAGCAAATTCTACTGTCACTAAAAGAGGATCCCTCAACCCGTTCTTGCTGTTGTTTTTCGGCATAAAATTTTACGTTTGATTGCTCTTTAGCCGAACTTTCTTTTTCTCTTTCGGGGCTTGTGCCGAAAACAAAGTTTATATTATTTGATAATTTTGATTTTCGAAATTTGTTATTATTTTTCTTAACATATCCCAAATATTTTCTTATATTTTCAAGATAATTCTTTCCATTTAGATTGTTATAATGAAAACATTTAGGTTTGGATTAAGAAGATGCATTTCGATTATCAAGCTCAGACAGATTCACTTCAATTAATTTGAAAACTTTGTCAATTTCATCAATATTCACGTTCCGAATCGGAAATTCGTCATCAGCATACAACTTCACAGATCCATTCATTTTGTACGTGACAATATTAGGATCATCATTATTCATCAAGTGTTATTTCATGATGAGCTACGTTCATAGGATCATCGTCTTTGTCAAGAAACTCCTTACCAAACTTCTTTTCAAGCTTCGCTTTTAAATCAAATACCATTACCATCAGCATATTTACATCGTCGTGTAATTCTTCGATAACTTTATCTTACTTGTCACTTGAGCTTGGAGTGAAGCGATCTGAGCATCTTTCAACACAGAGTCTTGTTCTAATACAACCACTCTTCTTTGAAGCTTCCCAAGATCCACTTCTTCGTCTTCGTCACTCTCAGATTTTCCACAAACTTCATCTTTTATGTAGCAATTCGCATTGCCGCTTCATCATGTTCAGTAAACCCACCTCTAGAACTATCGACTTCAAATTGAACGCCACCAGAGCTTTCTGGCTGCGATCCAGCAGTAGTTTGGAAATTGAAGAAGTCTGGAACATTTGTTTCTTGAGTTGTATTAGTGACATCGGGAACATCTTGCATAATGGGCTCAGGCTCAACACTAAAACTAGTAGGTTTAGGGTTAGCAAAAATTTCTGGTACGGTTCTTTGCTTCTTTTGGGATGCTTGTTCAACACTTGTATCATCTTTAATGTGTATTTCTTGAGTAGGAACAATTTCAGGAAGAGGGTTCCCAAAAATGTTTTGTAATGATGCGAGTAGTGCTTGAAGATTCTCATCTAATATCAAAATTCAAGTCTCTAACGGTCTCCTTTGATTTCTCAGATTCCATCTGATCTAACTCCTCAGCATCTTCATCATTTGTCACCAAATCTTCAACTTCAGCCATCGGTTTCTCCCCAACTCCTGTAATCTGTATATCATGCTCTTCAGAAATCATAGCATTCACTAGTTTTGGTGCAGGTACAACCATTCAAAACTTTCCATGCTTCTCTAGCATAATTCTTCCCAAAAATCTATGCTTCTTTGTCGTATCTCGACTTTTGCTCATTGCATCAAAACAACCTAGACCCATTGGCTTTAATTCAGAATGTTTGTGCTCTTCACTAGATCTGGATACTTCTCATCAAGAATCATTTGTATGAACCTTGGCTATAGCATGAATAACTTCTTCTTAGGATTCTCGAGCATCTTCTATATGTTGTCCAAAATAAAAGCTAAGAAGTTGTAATCAAAGTCATTCACCAATGCAACTAGTGCAACTATTTAGGTTTGATTTATTTGATCCAACCACCTTTGCTTTCAGAAATACGCAACAGGAACACCTGCACTAACAGTCTCCGGTACGGTGGAAAAGCTTCTCCAGTACCATAGGGTAATCTCCCTCGTAGCTCATTTTCCTCAAAGCCTTTATAATTCTATCACGATCAAAGTTCGTCAGATGATTAGATTGATCCCCAAACTTTAGTACCTCTCGAAATATTGCCTCTATGACCATGAGCTCCTCCTCATTTGACTTTGGAAGAGAACCAAAAATCTTGTATTGTGTCTTGCAGACAACTGGGTTTATCTTCAGCGCATGTGTAATTTTGCAGGAATTCAGGCCTATTAAAATATTCCTAATGCTCTGCGGGTGGATCTGAGAGATAATAAGCCTGGTTATGTAAGGTTTCCATATCCAGTTTACGTTCTTCAACCATTTTCTGAGCCATTTTCTGCACAAAACAAACCAAGTTAAGTTTATATCGTTAAGAGAATTAACTTAGTTAACGAGTCAACAGGTCAGCGTAAAACAAACTTAGCAACAAGTCAAATGGGTCAGATTGGAAAGGTTAAGGGGTCAAACACTTGTCAAACATTGATTCGTATGGTCAAAAGGGCCATCAGCAATTAAAAAGGGTCAAATAGTAATTTTAACTGTTCAAAAGGTTCAAAAGTAATTCGAATGAACCCTTTGTAAGTTATCAGAAATGGTCTGGCATTTTGGATAGAATTTTCAGATTTCGGATAATCATATTGATTACCCGAAATGCATGTTATCCCATCCGAATTGCATATTGATGATTCGAATCCCATCCGAAAGCTTAGGAAACCTAGAAACCTTGAATTCGAATAAGTTGTCCGAGAAAGAATCCGAAATGCTCAAAATGTTTGAAATGTGAATCTAATTGATTCAAATGGCCATTATATACTGTTTCGAATTACGCTTATTTGATACCCTGGTCACAATGTGAAACCGTGTTCCAAACAAGTGGGCCTGGTCCAATGATCCAGAACAGTGCCATATCCAGAATAGTGTTCCATTCGAAATGTTGGGCTTATCCGAAATATGTGGGCCCAATTCGAGCCAGTGGGCCCATCTGAAATAGTGATCAGGAAGTTGTGGGCCCATACTAAACAGTGGGCCCATCCGTTGCCCTGTTCTGAACATTAACACCTTTTTCAAAAATCAACAATCCAGCTAACCGAGCAACCTTTTGGAACACAAATAATAATAATAAAAATAATGAAATAATAATAAAATAATAGAAGATGAGGGAAATTGCTATGAGATCAAACCGTTCTCGAACTGATTAAGGAACTGCACTTTGCCTAATCAGACTGGTCCACGGGATTGCCAATATGCTTGTCCACTTAAACTTATCACTTCAATCTTCAATTTTCAACCTCTTAACTTGATTTGTTAAAGTATACTATAACACTAGTGTGTCCCACATGACATACCCTCGCGATCAAGGTAAGCACAACCATTCATCGTAGCGGGTGAGTATACTGAGTCTATCCTTTTGGTTTTACAACGTCAGAATTATTGGTGAACAAGTCAATACATTTGTACAGCAGAGCGACCAATAAATGTCTGATGAGGTGTTAGGCACATACCTTTATATGTATGATTTTAGCTTTACAAGCACACGGAAATCCCTTGATAGGAGATTTTCTTCCTTATAAGGTTTTGGCCCTTCTTTAGCTCTTTTTAGGATATCCTGACTGTGCCTAGGTCTGCATATAATCTAGATGGAACAAAAGGTTAATCCTGATATCTCGGATGACTCACTAACATACAAACCCAAAAGTTCAGACGTTGGCTATCTATCAACAAAAGATTTAAGACCATGAAATCATATGCCAATGATATGTCACCCACATGATGTATAGCTTGTAGTATTTTTGTCACATGGTATATTTTTTTGCCTTTTGAGTGATAAGTCTATCAACACATCGTTGTGGATCCTCGCCTTTTTCAGCTTCGGTACCTTACATGTGTTAATCAAATTCTTTAGCACCAAAGTATATTTCACTTCCCATCAAATATATCTACCCTTAAATTCTACAAAAGTTGAATACTTTATGCTCAAATTTAGTTATTCATCTAAAAGCTATATATCTATATATATTAAGTACTGTTGCTCAGTCGGTGAAACGTATCATTTTTTAAAGATCCATAAGCACCTTGAAACTCGAATTGCTGACAGGTTTTGTGAAAAGCTCCGCAGTCTTATCATCAGTATGGATCTGTTCAAATTTAATCAATCCTCTGTCACAGGAATCTTGAATGAAGTGAAACTTGATATCAATGTGCTTGGTTTTGGAGTGAAAAATAGGGTTTTTGATTATTTAGATAGCGGCATCATTATCACAATAGATAGTACTGTTTAGATAAGTCAAACCGTAATCCTCGAGCTGGTGTTGCATCCAAATAACCTAGGAGTAGCAAGCATATGCTGCAACATATTCAGCTTCAGCTATCGAGAATGACACGGTCTGTTGCTTTTTTCACTTCCATGAGATGTGTCTGTCTCCCAGAAATTGGCATCTAGCCGATGTAGACTTCGTATCCCTATATGTGTGACATCCCGGCTTTTCAGGTATCTTAAACGCGCTACTTTACGGTTATTCATTCCTACGCTGATTTAATTCGGAGAATTAAATTACACGATCGCAATAACTACGCTAACTTTGTGAATCTAATGGGTGAATTACGTGCTATGTGTTATTAGATGTTTGTAGATTATTGTATCACGCCTTGATTTCGCGATTATTAGTTATAAAAAATATATATAATAAATAAATAGCCGAACCAAACCGAGACGCGAAACGTGTCGACCTCACCTCCTTGCGGCCCAAGGAAATAACCTAAACTTGAGGCCCAAGCCACTCAACCCAAACCCCCCCCGTATTTGCGGTCGCGCCCCCCTCCCCTTTTCCCTTGTTATATATAAATGTATGTATGCATGAGATGTTGTTAAAAAAAACAACAAAACCCTAGTCTCTAAGAGAAGGCCGACGGCAGCCCTCCCCCCCCCCTCACGGTCGCACAAGCTCCAACTTCCGGATTGATTCCAATCTTGTCCCGGTTCGCTAATCATCATCGTTTCAAAGTTAGGGTTTAATTGTTTTGCGATTCACATTAGGGTTTGTGTAATCTTGATCATGATTATATGTATTGTTAGGATCATTGGTAAAAAAAGTGGTATGATCTATGATTAGTTCGGATAATTTTGCGTGTTTTTGCGATTGTGATCTTAGGATGAATACAAAAATCATAGGCTGCGTTTTAGCGATAGAAATCATATTATATGATTAGGGTTTGCATGAATATTGATGTAAATGATGGTATGTGACAAATAAACCTGTTCTTGATCATTATTACTTAGCGTCTTGATCGTTTAAGCGTGTTCTTGATCATGATTATGTGTAATGGTAGGATTATTAGTATGAAAAGTGTTGTGATTTATGATTAGTTCGGATGATTGTGCGAATCTTTGCGATTGTGATGTTATGTTAAATACTAAAATCAGAGGCTGCGTTTTAGCGATAAAGATCATGTTATATAATTAGGGTTTGCATGAATATTGATATACATGATGATATTTGACAAATAAACCTGTTGTTAATCATTATTACTAAGCGTCATGATCGTTTAAGCATGTTCTAATGCGATAAAAGTCGAAAACAGTTTGCTGAATGACATTTACAGCCAACTTCAATTGGCTGTAACCTGATCATTATCTATCGACAAGTGCATTTTCTGAATCCTAAAACGTGTATTTTTGAAAAACGCTTCTAATGGCGCCAAATTCATATTTTTCTGAGGTCATTTGCTATTTTTAAGTGGTCATTTAGTGCAGTAGCTGAAGCTGCGTAAATTCTGCAGAATTTGCAGGTTGTTTATCGAGTCGGATCTCATAGTCTTTAGGGAGTTAGGTCACGAAATTTGTACAGTAACTTGAGACAGGAATTTCAGGAACTCTCCCACTGGAATTTTGTTAATTGGATGAAAGATGATTTTTAAATAATTTTTCCCGTGGACTGCAGTCAAAAAGTAACGAATCTGACTGCAGCCTAGTATATAAATGTTTATAAATAATTGGTAAAGCGTTAGAATTTGAAAATTTTACATAAAATTCTACAGTTTAGTTGACACCTTCTGTAAAATAATTGGAATTTTTGAAACGTTGGAACTATTTTATAAAATTTATCGAAAACATCCCAGTTATGAACGTACAAGCTGAAACATGATAACTTGCGTTTGTGTGTACCTAAGTGATGTAAGAGTTAACCTGTGTTTATGACAAGTTGGTTTGATCATTATTTTGTATGGTGATACTTTGCATTCATGATTTTGGTTTTGAATTGGTTGTTACGTGTGCCGTACTGTGTGTTAGTTATGCGTAGGATTTTGTGTCAGTGTGTTCACACACTAACTTTAAATCGGTTGTCATGTTAGGACGCGATTAGCGGTTCCATCATTTGCTTCTTTTGTGTTATTCTAACCGAGCAATTTAAGGTGAGTTCACGGCCCCTATTTTATCCGGTAACTAAGTTAATGTTAATGTACGTTATGGTCACTAAGTAGCTATATCACGGAAGTCCTCAATCAACTCTCTGATCGTTAGTATTGGGTTAGATAGCAGGGAAATTATGGTAGTACTACTGGGCCCGACAAGGCCCACCCGAGCTAGTCGCGCTAGCCGACCAGGAATGGTCAACGGGTGATTAATTTGGCCTAACTTTCGCCATGGTTAGTGATAGACCTGGCAACACTGAGGCAACAACAGTCAGCTTCGATCGCGAACTCTTATGTGACGTAACTTTAGGCTCGCTACCTACATGCTAACATTGAACTTAATTACGAACCAACATTATTATTCCGGGTTAGGAATAATGGAACTATGTCGTTATCCCGGGTTAGGGATAACGGGGAAAACAAACTTTTTAACCGAACTTGTGAACTTATAAAAAACCTGTGAACTCACTCTTCTTTAATGTTGACACTTGTTCTTTACATGTTTCACAGGACGCTAGGAGCGCTAGATGCACTCACTTGGATTTGATCAAGACAATTTTATCGAGTCTTATTTACGAATAATGTTTGGGATTTTTGGTAATGGTGTTTATGTTGGCGCTGTTACTTTACTTTACTCTAATGCTTCCGCAAAACTTTGAAACTAATGCTTCCGCTAAACTTTGAAACTAAGATATTTTGAAAATGACTATGAATGGTTAAACAAATGTTTTTGGAAAACGTTTTAATAAATCATATAGAGTCGTTCGATATTACTAGTGTCTCATAATCTGGTTTAATCACACGCCTTGCGGTAAAACTCCGCAAGTGGAAATTGAGGGTGTGACAGATTGGTATCAAAGCCTCTAGCTATAGAGAACCAGGTTTGCATTAAAAGTAGACCTAGACTATAACTGTTACACGACACTAGACTTAGTTGGCACCATACAGGACCCGACTATTGAAGATGAAAACGTCGCAGAGGATGACGGCAATGATAGCGACTTGGGAGATGGAGACGTAGATTACTAACTCGTCTCGCCAATCTCCGCTATGTTTTATTTAGTTTGTTTGTTTCCACTTATGTTTGAACTTGAAATTTTATAATTAAACTGAGATGTTTGGTTGGTATTTTGTGAGACATTGCAATTTATTTAATCGAATGTTCTTTTTGATTGTTTAAATTGTCGGGTTGACATAACTTGTGTGATTATTGAAGTGTGGAATATGATAACTATATTGGATATATATACTTATTGGTGTGTGTTTGTGTTGTCTTGCAAAGATCTGAAATGGCAACCGGTCGTCGCGGAAACCTCAACATGTCAACTGAAGAAATGGCCGCATTAATCCAAGAACACGTGAATGCTGCTCTGGCAGGTGTTCAAAACCCACCAGCAGGAGGGGGTCTTAACCCCTACAAGATGTTCCTCGATGCAAAACCGAGCAAGTTCACGGGTGTTGAAGGACCCATAGGACTGGTCCGTTGGATTGAAAAGTCTAAATTGGTGTTCGAGATGTGCAATTTCCTTGAAGCCAATAAGGTCAAGTATGCTGCCTCAACGTTGGAAGATGGGGCATTAACCTGGTGGAACGCACAAGTCCAAACGCGTGGACTTGTTGCGGCGAACGCAATGGCCTTGACCGAGTTTAAGGCCCTAATCAAGGAGGAATACTGTCCGTAGGACAGAGTTCAGCAGTTGGAGCATGCGTTATGGAACCACAAGATGGTAGGGTCTGAAATTGAAGCGTACACGGCGAAACATCATGATCTGGTGTTCCTTTGTCCTGATTTTGCTAACACCGTCGAAAAAGGATTTGAGTTTTATCTTGGGGGTCTGGTCCCTGAGATCCAAGGCATGGTAATGTCTAGCAACCCTACGACGGAGCATCAAGCGATCAGGCTGGCGCATAAACTCACCGATAAGGCGGTGGAGCAAAGGAAGTTGCCACCTCGGGGTGCAACTGAAGTTATCCCTGATAACAAAAGAAAATTTGAAGACTCACCTGCTCGACAGTCTTCGTCAGCCTAGCCACAACAAGGAAACCAGAAGCAGTCCAACAATTTCAACAACAATCGGGGTCACAATAATCAGTCTGCCAACAACACCTAGAACTCGAGCGGCTATGCGGGTCGAAAACCGCAATGTAACCATTGTAACCTCAATCATCATGGCCCTTGCGCCGGAAATTGCTGCCAACAATATGGCAAAGCGGGACACGTGGCAAAGGATTGTCGCGGGGAAATCATGTCTCGACAAAATCAGAATCAGCACCAGGGTCAACAGCAAGGTAATAACCGGGGATGCTATCAGTGCGGTAGCACTGCCCATTTCAAGCGGGACTGCCCACAGCTTCGCAACAACAACAATGGTGGGAACAACAACAACAACCAACAACAACAACAACAACAAACAACAATAACAACAATGGCAACAACGGAAATGGTGGCATAGGAGGTGCCAAAGGTCGTGCATTCACGCTGGGCCATGGAGAGGCCAGAAACGACTCGAACGTGGTCACCGGTAAGTTTCCCCTTAACAATCATTTTGCAACTGTACTTTTTGATACGGGTGCGGATAAGAGTTTTATATCTTAGTCTTTTAGGAAGAACCTAAATCTCACACCTAAACCCCTAGAGACCCCTTACGTCATAGAACTAGCCGATGGTAAATCTGTAGATGTGACCCATTTAGTAACCGACTGTCAACTTAAACTCGCGGGTCACACCTTTACCTGGGTAGTTTTGATGTGGTAGCCGGAATGGACTGGCTATCCGACGTCCGAGCTGAAGTTCTCTGTTTTGATAAAGCTATCCGTATTCCGCTCTCTAACGACGAAGTCTTGAAGGTGCAAGGTGAGAAGGCAGGCGCCGTCAGAAACATCATCTCTTACATGCAAGCTCAGAAGTATCTTCGGAGAAAGAACTCTTTTGCTTTGCTCGCACTGGTCACCGAGCAGCCTAAGGATGAGAAGCGGATTGAAGATATCCCCTTCGTCCGTGACTTTCCTGATGTGTTTCCAGAGGAGTTACCTGGTCCTCCACCACATCGACAAGTGGAGTTTGAAATCGAATTGGCGAATCATGCGACTCCTATCGCCAAGGCCCCGTACCGCCTAGATCCAGCAGAGCTGCAATAGCTGTCTACCCAACTTCAGGAATTGTTGGAAAAAGGATTTATCCGACCCAGTACTTCGCCATGGGGAGCTCCAATCCTTTTTGTCAAGAAGAAGGACGGGACCTTCCGCATGTGCATCGACTACAGGGAATTCAATAAGGTTACCGTCAAGAACCGATACCCATTACCTCGCATCGACGATCTTTTCGACCAGCTTCAAGGGTCAAGCTACTACTCCAAGATTGATCTACGGTTCGGTTATCACCAGTTACGCGTCAGGGAGGACGATATCTCCAAGACGGCATTTCGCACTCGATATGGCCATTATGAGTTCTTGGCCATGCCCTTCGGTCTCACCAATGCACCCGCGGTGTTCATGGACCTCATGAACTATGTGTGTAAGCCGTATCTCGACAAGTTTGTCATCGTGTTCATCGATGATATACTCGTCTACTCTAAGGGTGAAGAAGAACATGCTGAGCATCTACGATTATTGTTGGAACTACTTCAACAGGAGAAACTATATGCAAGTTCTCGAAGTGTGATTTCTGGATTCGGGAAGTTCAGTTCCTCGGGCATATCGTGAATGAAAAGAGTATACACGCTGATCCCGCCAAGATCGATGCTATCAAGAACTGGGGAGCACCCAGGACACCGACAGAAATCCGCCCATTTTTGGGTTTGGCTGGTTACTACAGACGTTTCATCGAGTGATTTTCCAAGATCGCACAACCGCTTACCACTCTCACCCAGAAGGGCACCAAGTATGCTTGGGGTGACAAGCAGGAAGCAGCATTTCAATTACTGAAGCAGAAACTTTGCAGTGGGCCCATTTTGTCCTTGCCAGAAGGGACGGATGATTTTGTGGTATATTGTGACGCTTCCATTCAGGGATTGGTATGTGTACTCATGCAACGTGATAAGGTCATCGCGTATGCATCCCGACAGTTGAAGGTTCACAAGAAAAACTACACGACACATGACCTGGAATTGGGAGCAGTTGTGTTTACACTTAAGATTTGGAGACACTATCTATATGGAACAAGGTGCACAATTTACACGGATCACAAGAGCCTCCAACATATTTTCGACCAGAAGGAGTTGAACATGCGACAACGTCGCTGGGTCGAACTCCTGAACGATTATGAATGTGCCATTCGGTATCACCAAGGTAAAGCTAACGTGGTAGCCGATGCCCTCAGTCGGAAGGAGCACTTGAAACCTCGTCGGGTACGAGCACTACAGTTCACAATTTATTCGGGGTTACCCGAAGAGATACGCGACGCGCAGCTAGAAGCAGTTAAAGAAGAGAACATCAAGGCCGAATCTGTGGGAAAGATGGAACGCGATTGGGAAGTGAAACCCAATGGTGCCAGGTATTTCATGAATCGTATATGGGTACCTCTCTACGGAGACCTCAGGAAGCTAGTTATGGACAAAGCTCACAAATCCCGATACTCTGTCCATCCTGGTTCGGATAAGATGTATCAAGACCTTAAAGCCGCGTACTGGTGGCCCAACATGAAAGCGGATATAGCCACCTGCGTGAGCAAGTGTTTGACTTGTGCAAAAGTCAAGGTGGAATACCAGAAGCCATCAGGGCTACTTCAACAACCTGAGATCCCAGTGTCGAAATGGGATCAGATCTCGATGGACTTTATCACTAAACTCCCGCGAACTCCGGGTGGTTGCGATACCATCTGGGTAATCGTGGATCGTCTAACTAAGTCTGCACACTTCCTAGCGATCAAAGAAACAGATAAGATGGATAAGTTTACTCGCATCTACATTAAGGAAGTAGTTTCTCGGTACGGGGTGCCAACGTCCATCATCTCAGACAGAGATGCTCATTTCACGTCCAACTTTTGGTAGTCACTTCAGAAAGCGTTGGGTACACGCTTAGATATGAGAACAGCTTATCACCCTCAGACAGATGGTCAAAGTGAAAGGACCACTCAGACTTTGGAAGACATGCTTAGGGCATGTGTGGTAGACTTCGGGAACAGTTGGGAAATCCATCTGCCTTTAGTGGAATTCTCATATAACAACAGTTACCATACGAGTATTCAAGCGGCACCGTTTGAAGCATTGTACGGTCGCAAATGTAGATCACCGGTCTGTTAGGTGGAAGTCGGTGACAGTCAACTCACATGTCCTGAGTTGATACTTGAGGCTACCGAAAAGATTGTGCAAATCAGAAACCGCATGGCAGCGACACGAGACCGACAGAAAAGCTACACTGATCAACGACGCAAACCGCTCGAATTTCAAGTAGGTGACTGCGTCCTACTGAAAGTGTCACCCTAGGAGGGCCTAATTCGTTTCGGAAAACGAGGCAAACTAAACCCACAGTACGTAGGCCCATTTGTGATTTCGAAGCGCATCGGGCCCGTAGCTTATCAGTTAGACCGTCCTACCGAACTCAGTGGAGTTCACAACGTCTTTCATGTGTCCAATCTGAAGAAGTGCTTATCAGATGAGACCCTAGTCATTCCATTGGATAAGATTCAAGTGGATGAGCAACTGCATTTTGTGGAGCAACGTATCGAGATCATGGATCGTGAGATTAAGACTCGAAGGCACAGCAAGATACCAATTGTCAAGGTTCGTTGGGACTCTAAGCATGGACCGGAGTTCACGTGGGAAAGAGAAGACCAAATGAAAAGCAAATACCCACACCGTTTTGCAGCTGAGCAGCAATCTGACGTTACCACCAACTAAACTTCTGGACAAAATTCTTTCAACATGGGGATGATGCGACAGCCTGGGAATTACTTGTACCATTACTAACAAACTGAATCTTTGTGTGATGCATTCTAAACGGCGTTTACTCAATTTTGGGACGAAAATTCTTTCAACATGGGGTTAATGTGACATCCCGGCTTTTTAGGTATCTTAAACACGCTACTTTACGGTTATTCATTCCTACGCTGATTTAATTCGGAGAATTAAATTACACGCTCGTAATAACTACGCTAACTTTGTGAATCTATTAGGTGAATTGCGTGCTATGTGTTATTAGACGTTTTTAGATTTTGTAGATTACTGTATCACGCCTTGATTTCGCGATTATTAGTTATAAAAAATATAATAAATAAATAGCCGAACCGAACCGAGCCTCGAAACGTGTCGACCTCACCTCCTTGCGGCCCAAGGAAATAACCTAAACTTGAGGCCCAAGCCACTCAACCCAAACCCCCCCCCCCATTTGCGGTCGCGCTCCCTCCCCTTTTCCCTTGTTATATATAAATGTATGTATGCATGAGATGTTTTAAAAAAAACAACAAAACCCTAGTCTCTAAGAGAAGGCCGATGGCAGCCCCCCCCCTCACGGTCGCACAAGTTCCAACTTCCGGATTTATTCCAATCTTGTCCCGGTTCGCTAATCATCATCGTTTTAAGGTTAGGGTTTAATTGTTTTGCAATTCACATTAGGGTTTGTGTAATCTTGATCATGATTATGTGTAATGGTAGGATTATTAGTATGAAAAGTGTTGTGATTTATGATTAGTATGGATGATTGTGCGAATCTTTGCGATTGTGATGTTATGTTGAATACTAAAATCATAGGTTGCGTTTTAGCGATAAAGATCATGTTATATAATTAGGGTTTGCATGAATATTGATATACATGATGATATTTGACAAATAAACCTGTTGTTAATAATTGTTATTAAGGGTCAAGATCGTTTAAGCATGTTATAATGCGATAAAAGTCAAAAACTGTTTGCTGAATGACATTTACAGCCAACTTCAATTGACTGTAACCTGATCATTATTTATCGAAAAGTGGATTTATTGTATTTTCTAATGGTGCCAGATTCATATTTTTCTGAGGTCGTTTGCTATTTTTAAGTGGTCATTTAGTGCAGCAGCTGAAGCTGCGTAGATTCTGCATAATTTGCAGGTTGTTTATCGAGTCGGTTCTCATAGTCTGTAGGGGGTTAGGTCACGAAATTTGTACAGTAACTGGAGACTGGAATTTCCGAAAATTTTGTTAATTGGATGAACGATGATTTTTAAATAATTTTTCCCGTGGACTGCACTCAAAAAGCGAAGAATCTGACTGCAGCCTAGTATATAAATGTTTATAAATAATTGGTAAAGCGTTAGAATTTGAAAATTTTACATAAAATTCTACAGTTTAGTTAACACCTCCTGTATATAAATTGGAATTTTTGGAATGTTGGAACTATTTTATTAAAATCCTCGAAAACAGCCCAGTTATGAGCGTACAAGCTGAAACATGATAACTTGCGTTTGTGTGTACCTAAGTGATGTATGAGTTAACCTGTGTTTATGACAAGTTGGTTTGATCATTATTTTGTATGGTGATACTTTGCATGCATGATTTTGGTTTTGAATTGGTTGATACGTGTGCCGTACTGTGTGTTAGTTATGCGTAGGATTTTGTGTCAGTGTGTTCACACACTAACATTAAATCGGTTGTCATGTTAGGACGCGATTAGCGGTTCCATCTTTGCTTCTTTTGTGTTATTCTAACCGAGCAATTTAAGGTGAATTCACGGCCCCTATTTTATCCGGTTTTGAACAACAGGGGGAGAAATATGTGTACGCTCTAAAACTCTATCTTTTACGTTATGAGAAATTAACGTCGTTAAACTATTCGGTAACTAAGTTAATGTTAATGTACGTTATGGTCACTAAGTAGCTATATCACGGAAGTCCTCAATCAACTCTCGGGTTGTTAGTATTGAGTTAGATAGCGGGGAAATTATGCTAGTACTACTAGGGCTGACAAGTCCCACCTGAGCTAGTCGCGCTAGCCGACCGGGAATGGTCAACGGGTGATTAATTTGGCCTAACTTCGCCATGGTCAGTGATAGACCTGGCAACACTGAGGCAACAACAGTCATCTTCGATCGCGAACTCTTATGTGACGTAACTTTAGGTGCGCTACCTACATGTTAACATTGAACTTAATTACGAACCAACATTATTATTCCGGGTTAGGAATAATGGAACTATATTGTTATCCCGAGTTAGGGATAACGGGGAAAACAAACTTTTTAACCGAACTTGTGAACTTATAAAAACCTGTGAACTCACTCTTCTTTAATGTTGACACTTGTTTCTTTACATGTTTCTCAGGACGCTAGGAGCGCTAGGTGCACTCACTTGCATTTGATCAAGACATTTTTATCGTGTCTTATTTACGCTAGGAGCGCCCGTTACTTTACTTTACTCTAATGCTTCCGCTAAACTTTGAAACTAATGCTTCCGCTAAACTTGGAAACTAAAATATTTTGAAAATGACTATGAATGGTTAAACAAATGTTTTGGGAAAACGTTTAAATAAATCACATAGAGTCATTCGATATTAATAGTGTCTCAGATTCTGGTTTGATCGCACGCCTCGCTTTAAAACTCCGTAAGTGGAAATTGAGGGTGTGACAATATGTCCCTCCGAGGTTACTGTTAGAAAAGGCGAACAAATCAAAGTTTAAATCTATAGGATACAAGAGTCCAAGTTTTGGAGCTCCCTTCAGGTATCGAAAGATTCTTTTAACGGTAGTAAGATGAAAAAGTTTTGGATTAGCTTGATAACGAGCACATTGACAGACGATAAACATGATGTCTAGCCGGCATCCATTTAATTACATCAATGAACCAATCATAGATTAGTACATTGTCTGATTGACCGGGCTTCCTTCAGCATCCTTATTTAGTAAAGGCCATTCTACAATAGGGGAGTCCATAGTCTTGGAATCTGTCATGTCGAATTTTGCAAGAACGTCTTGAATGTATTTTCCTTGATGAATCAAGATACCTTGACTACTCTAACGAACGTGCAAGACTAAGAACATTGTCATTTCACCCAATGAGCTCATTTCGAACTTCTTCTTCATCACTTCTTCGAATTCTTTACAAAGATCTTTGTTGGTTGACCTGAAAATTATGTCATCCTTGTAGATCTGAACAAGAATAAGATCCTCGTCAACTCGCTTTATTGGTGCACTTTATGTCCGTCACTGTACGAATAGGGTAGATAGAGCGTGTGTTGAATATTGTATAGATTAGATACTAACACACAACCTAAGTGTGAACAAGAACGGAGGAATCACTTCGTACGAAGTGTTAGAACTTTTGAGATCGTTGATGCTTGATTATGAATAGTTTGACTAGTTTGTATTAGTTAGTCAATGTTGAAGGGTCAAAAGTGTAATTGTGTGAATCTTGTAGTAGGTGTCGTATTTAATAGTCCAGCGTAATTAATTGTGTGAATCTTGTAGTAGGTGTCGTATTTAATAGTCCAGCGTAATTATTAATTACGCTGGATGATCAGTTTGTATAAATACAATGAACAATGAATGGATGTCAAAGTTTCTTGGTCAGATTTTGGTGATCTTCATGTGTTGTGATTTTTGCTATTGTGCTTTCATCCGAATAACCAAGTGCTGTTATTGAGTACATGTTATTGGGATTTGATATACAACACTAGGTTTTTTATCCAAACAGGATTCATCATCTTCTTTGCTTGGTTTTTCTTAGTATTTGCACATTCAAACAACTAATCCATAGTTGTTTGGGTGAAAACAACCAACCACTGTGATCCGAATCTGTTTTGGGACTCACAATTTGGTATCAAAGCCTTTGTGCTCTTGATTGTTTGATTTTTTTTAAGATTTGTCAAGTTTTGAAGGTTTTACAAAAGTTCTCAAAGTTTCAAGGTTTTTCAAATTTTTGTGATTAAAATGGCTTAATCTGGTGCGTTTAATCTTTGGGTTATTGTTAATCAGTAGTTTGGTAAACATTTTGGTCATTTAGCTGCAAAGAAACATGAATTTTGGGTCGTTTTTGGGTGATTAGGGGGTTTTTGTTCGTACTAAAACCCTTATGGGCGTATTTAATGTTGAAGCTAGCGTAGATATATTTGAAGTTGGCGTATTTATTTTGAATCTAGCGTATTTAACTTGAATTTAGCGTAGTTAACAACTATGCTGGTTCTTAATCAGCGGAGTTATAATATTGGCAGTGTATTTGCCTTATTTTCCATGAGAGTGACAAATTTATTGATCAACCTACTGTCTCACTATTTTGTTCCAAGAAAAACAACCATGTGAAACAAGAGAAATCATCAATGATAACTAAGTAGTAAGCCTTGCCTCCAATACTCAGCACATTAACGAGACCAAAGAGATCCATATGAAGCAATTACAGAACTTTAGAGGTCGTGTGCACGAGCTTATACTTATGTGGCTTACGATGTTGTTTCCCACGAGCACATGATTCACATTTCTCGACCTACATGAAATCCTTGATGGTTAAGTTTCTAACTACACCTCCTTTTTCCAGTCGATTAAGATTCTTCATGTTCAGATGACCCAGCCGGCGATGCCATAACATAACATCATGTTCGACAGTTTCTAAGAACAAACATGTAACTTGATCAGTAGGGGCTTTAATCATATCAATCAAGTAAGCATTTCCCCGGCATTCAGCTTCAATCAAGAACCAATCTTTAGGTATAACAATCCCCATCTTCAAAACTTCGCATCCACGTTTGGTGAAGAGAACCTCTAAGCCTTTGTCGCACATTTGGGACACACTCAAAAGGCTGTGTTTGAGTTCAGGAACATAATTGACATCTGAGAAGCTGAGGACCACGTTTCTAACTATACCCTTCATTATTATTATTCTAGTTTCCCCTCGTGTAAAGTTAACAAATCCTCCGTCGAAGATTTTGATGTCGTTCAACTAGGAGATGTCCCCTTTCATTTGTCTGGAATAACCACTATCGACAAACCAAAGTCTGACAGTAGCCCTCCATAGTTGTTCCTTTAAACACAATAGAATAAGTGAGAATCTGGAACCCAGACCATTGTTGATCTGGGTTGATCATCACTCTTGGTTTGTGAAACGTTACGAAAGTTCATATAACTTTTAGTAGACTTGGAGGTTTGAGAGAAAGAGGATGTTGAATTTGATGATCGTGAACTCTTAGACTAAGAATTAGCAAGAATTTTGGCTTTCAAGATTTTTGAATTAGTGTTGTTTGTAACAATTTTTGTTGATGTTGCTTTTAAGTTCATAGACTGATTTCAGAAACTATTTGAGTTTGAAAGCTTTTGATTAATTTTCTTTGCCAGATTTAGTCTCCATCAGAGGGCTTGGCTCGATTAAATTGATTTCCATAAAGTCGATAATGAGAAGCCATCTGATGATAGGTGTTCTTGAATAGTAAGGCATGAGAGGATGATGAACATAATTTCTAGCCATATGCCTCGGAATTCCACAATTAAAACAAGTTGTCTTTCCGAAAAAGACATTAAGTTCTTCTTGTGTTATTCTAGGGAGCTGATTGGGTATCTTCTTTCCACTTGGTGCTGATTTCTTGTGTGCATGTTTAATCTTGGATGAAACCTTCTCACAATCATCAGCACAAAAGTGAGTATTGATAATTTTACCCTTCAACATAGGTTCTGTTAGCTTTTGAGGTTGGTTTTTCTTTGATTTTCATTAACAACATCTGAGGAAATTCCATCTTGATTTTTCTTTTTGTGTTGTTTTCTGTTTTTACGTGACAACCTTTTCTTTAAAGGAGCATATCATGTAGGCTTAGTTTCATTCGAAACCATTTCTTCAGAAACTGAGCTTTTGGGATCAACTGAATAAGTTTCTTTAGAAAATGTTTCTCCAAACACAAAGATTTTAGGAGTAGCTGATTCTTGATCGCTAGATGATGAGCAACTTTCGTTAAAGACAGTTTGACACTCATTATCTGATTCAGACTTTGAAGCCATTTTAGAATCTTCAGAAACACTATGCTCATTATTGGATGCACTAGAATCTTTAGTCTGATAGTCATATTTATTAGACAATTCATGTATATCAATATTTTCTTTCGTTAAAACCAAAAATTCCAAAAATTTTTGTTAAAACCAAGATAGATGGAGAGTTGAAGTAATTCTCATCGGTAGGTCAAATTTTCTTTCGTTAAAACCAAAAATTCCAAAAATATGATTTTGATTTTAGGGGGAGAAGTATTGGGAAAAATACAAAAAAATATAAAAATTTGAAAAGTACATAAACATAGAAAAAGACAAAAATGAGTTTTTATGAGAAAAAGAGGAAATGATAGTAAATCAGTGGACTATCACAACATGATAAAGAAATGTAAACTCAAAAAAATTTTAAGCAGTCTCACTAATGATGTGCAAGTAGTCTTCACACATTCAGTAAACTGTTGTGGAGATATAAAGATAACACAACTTCTTAATTAGAGCTTAACATCTCTCGGATATATAGTCTTGGTACCGTAATTTCGTTTGAGATATTGCCAGATTCTGAGATATTAGTTCCTTATAACTAGTTGATATCTGGGATATTATAAAAGTTCTTTTGATTTTGCATAAGCAATGGCCTAGAACTTGTAGAATACTTTACTTTAAAAACCCAAAATTGCATTATAATTGAAATTATCGAAAGATATGATAATTGTAGTCAAAAGATTCCTAAATATGGAACATCACTTTCTAAGTCGAGCCTTCATCTCTTTGTCTGGATGGTGGTACTAACCTGAGTTCTCAAGGTCTCGCATTAACACAGATACAAATATCGATTAGGTATATTCATATGTAAGATGAAATCTAGGGAATCTTGATATGGGAGTATATTATGAGGTGGGGAACATAGTTATTTCAAGTTCTTAGACACTAACTACTGTATCTTGAAACAACTGAAACATGTGTAGTGGTTTAAGTGGAGAAAAAATACTTACAATCTAGGTGAATTTATTTAAGACTTAAATTTTATTAGATCAACGGTTTGGATGACATGTCTAAAAAAATGATATGATCCTCTTACACAAACACTAAAAAATATGTCTATAAATATGTTTGTACATAGTTACACTTTATTTCAGAAAACAAAAAGATTTTCAGTGTGTTTTAGCATAAATTTGGAAAATACAAAAAGATTTTATTTCATCTTATTTTCAACTAGCAATGATGGAATGCTAATCTTTCAAAATCCAAAGCTGCTTCACATAATCTGAAGTACAATGGACTAGGAGTCAACTAAAAACTAAAAATGTTTTGAAATGTATACAAGTTCATTAGTTTGAACTTAACATTGTTTGTAAAACATCGGTTTGTTTATAAAATGTTTAATCAATGTCATTAACTTGGACTTGGTTAGCAAATCAAATAACCAGGGTCATTAACTTAGTTAACTAAGTGGGTTGTTAAAACAGGTAAAATGGATAAAATTTTGAAAAAGTTGAAAATTCAAAGCTTCCATGAATGAGCCCTATCTGCATGAAGGAGACTCCTTCACACAGACTATATCTCATCCATTTGATAAAGAACTTGATCCACACGAAGGAGACTCCTTCGCACGGACCAAGATTCATCTGTGCATATATGCGTTGATCCACATGGCGAAAGTTTCATTCGCTTCAAAATTTTCATCCGTACAAAAAGTTCTTGAGAGTTAAAAATTGTTCTAAGTGTTGTTACTCTGCAAGAATTTCAATTGTTATTATTGGCTTGCACAATAATCATAACGGGCAAGGTATATTCACTTTCTTATGAACTGATTATGTATTATTTGAATAACTTTGTAGATCTGGACTTCCCAGAAGATTTCATAGTGTTTTTCGACATTTTGTGATGTTAATGGACTTTAACCGAACATATATAAACTATAACATTATGAAACATATCACTTATTGGACTAAGTTTTGACATATAACCATAACAAAATGATAAATGTTAGATCTATAGTGTGTTGATAGTCAAATGATATAAATTGAACATAGATTTACGTAAATCATCATTATCTAATCTTATTTGAACCATCAATTTGATAAAAACATGTAAAAAAATTGAAAAATGGTTTCAAAAATGATTAGAAAGGGATAACTTTACTCGCACTGATGAAGTTCATCCGCACGGATGAAGTTCATCCGTACTTAATTATGGTCATTTGTTAATTGTTTGTTCTTTTGTACGAATAACCTCTCATTCGTGCCAAAGTTCATTCGTTCAAATGTTGGTCATTTGTTAATTGTTTGTTCTTTTGAGACTCAAGGATCTGGTGATTCTAGATGGAAGTTTGGGTAGAAATAGAACTAATACGGTAGAATGTTATTAAGAAAGGAGTAGAAGTAGCAGAAGTCATATGTTTCATTCATACCGAAAGAGTATACATCTTTACAAGCTGATGAAGTCCTGGAGAAATTTTGCAAGTATTTCCCCTCTAGCAACTCAAAAACTTACAAGACGATGAACACACAACGCTATTTATAGACCTGACTCACCTCGTGCGAAGTGTGCATTTGACTTCGTACCAAGTGACTTCACTTCGTACGAAGTGAGTTACCTTGGTACGAAGTGACACATATGCTCCTCTCACGTTCGCATTTGAGTCGTGTGTTCTTATCTAGTCTAAACAATATTCAGCACAAGCTCTATCTAGCCTATTCGTATAGTGACGGACTTAAAATATATCAACAATTTCCCCCTTGGACGTCATTATAGAAGATGATCTTGATCTTGAAATATGAGATTCGTGTTTAAGTACTCTTCAACTTCAATCATTTATCTTGAAATCTTCAATTGATTCCCCCTTGATTGATAATCCAGGCTTGCATTATCTTCATAAAGCACAAACTCCCACTAAAATAATTCCTCCATAAATTTATCTTCAGGTCTTTGTTTGCACGGTTCCTGACCTCCTCTGATTTGCTTAATCGACAAATTTTCTCGAATAATCACCAACTCAAAATTAATCAATTTAGCATCTCCATTTTAACCTTAACCACATCTGCGTTCGGTTTTAGCGTACTCCTTTGCTCGATCCTCTAATCTTCAAAAACAAAACCGACAATTAATAGAAACTTTGAATCGCCACACCGGTAAACTTCAAGTTTGTGAATACCCATGAAAAAATGAAATCCCATTTTACGTAATCACATTTAAGCATACTCCTAATCGATAGATCAGCAAAATGGTGATCTTCTCCATCAACAAATCTTCATCAGAATCAAATCATCTGGTAGCACATCAGATCTAAGAAACATTCTTTCGCGATCAGAACCACATTCTTCCTCTTCAGTTTCAATAACAGATATATAGCTATCTCCGATAGACAGGCGCAACTTAATCAACAAACATCGTCATTCAACGGCGGTTAGTCTAAGAAGAATAATTCATTTACTTAAAGAGTAAAAATCTTAGCACCTAAGACCATCATCAAGCATTCGTTTATGCAATATAACTTGAATGACCTCAGATCTCCTCGGTAATTTTTTATACAACTGAGCTAATCCATGTAACATCTAAGACCATCACCGAACATTCGTGTATGCAATATAACTTGAACATCCTCAGATCCTCTGGGTATCAACAAACTTGCTAATCCTGCTAACCCGCCCTTCATCGAAGATCAGGAATCTAACCCTTAAGCATCAATCTGTATCATGATCTAAAAATTCTGAACCTTCTGTGATCACGAACTAACCAAACTAGATCTTCAGCATCTCTAGACAATCTAAAGTCGGAACAACCCGAATACTGTTGCATAGTCACGAGTTTTAAAAAATGCAGG
Source organism: Scalesia atractyloides (assembly GCA_947069175.1). Taxonomy (NCBI): domain Eukaryota; kingdom Viridiplantae; phylum Streptophyta; class Magnoliopsida; order Asterales; family Asteraceae; genus Scalesia; species Scalesia atractyloides. Next base: position 43,637,121 of record CAMTDV010000008.1, on the reverse strand, counting down.
AATCTTAATATATACATGAAATTTTTTATTCCCCCTCATTTTTTTCAAATTCAAACCATTCCACTTAATTTCCCCTCAAATCTAGAAAATTTGTTTTTCATCAATGTGGATTTAACGTTAAGGCACATCAATAGTCACTATACCATATGATCACCATTCTTCATAGGTATCCGTGACTACCCTAGCTTCTATGATTGTAAACATTATATATGTTCTCTAAAGCCCACGCCGGTGTCCCCGAACATCCCGAATATGTCGTTAAAATCTCGAAAAAAAATTTAATCACCAAATTTTTTCTAGGCACTCATCTGGTCGCCATGATCAAAAAATGCCTTCGTACGAGCTAAATTTCACATTGTGTGAAGTGACTCTCTTTCACACTTTTCGATCCAAACCCTTTATTTCTTCGAATTTCATGATGATTCTGGCACATATATAGTCGAAAAACATTTTCTAACAATCTTATAGATTCAATTGTACTTTTTGCTCGTGGATTGTCCTTTTATTTGATGTTTTACGTCTAAAACCCTCCTAAGTCCACAATCCATGAGTGTAGGTGATTCAATTGACGATTAGTTTGATTAAATCGGTACCGTAGCTCTAATACCAATTGAGAGTCCAGGATCCGGCGGTTCTAGACGGAAGTTTTTGTAGAAATAGAACTAATTCGGTAGAATGTTATTAAGAAAGGATTAGAAGTAGCGAAAGTCATATGTTTCGTTCACACCGAAAGAGTATATATCTTTACAAGCTAGCGAAATCCTAGAGAAATTTCGTCAATGTTCCCCTCTAGGAACTTCAAAACTTACAAAATAATGAATACACAACACTATTTATAGACTTGACTCACCTCGTCACTTCGTACGAAGTGAGTTAACTTCGTATGAAGTGACCTCGTACGAAGTGAGTTACCTTCCTATGAAGTGACCACTTCGTATGAAGTGACTTCACTTTGTACGAAGTTAGTTACCTTCGTACAAAGTGACACATATGCTCCTCCCATGTTCGCACTTGAGTCGTGTGTTCGTATCTAGTCTAAACAATATTCAACACACGCTCTATCTATCCTATTCGTACACTGACGACAAAAAATGCATCAACATGGTTCACACAAATTGATTGGTCATCTGTATCCGTTTCATTCGCATCAAGTTTATAGAATGTCAACTTTTTTAATATACTTTGTTGTGATGATTTTTCACGAAAAATAAAGCGGCATTGATTTAGAGCATAACAACTACTGTGTGCTTGATAAGAATTTACCGAAGATGGCACCATTCGTAGATATCTTACCCTTTGTGAACGATCAAGGATCAAGAAAGTTGTGACTGATCAATGCCCTGCATACAGAAACTATGTTGAAGCTTTTTGGAAGAATGCAGGATTTGTAGAGAATCCTCCGGCTATGCATTCAGTCATTAAGGATGGAAAGGTAGACAAAGAAGTGATCATCACGGAGGATCCGATTCGTGAAGTATTAGCTTTCAGTGACAAACTAGATGATCCTACGGGCTATTCAGAAAGGATAGTTAAAGGTTGTTTTATGCGCATGAGTTATAAAGGTTATGTAAATACAACTTCTTTCTTCAAGAGCACTATCTTGAGACCATACAGGTTTTTGATGAACGTGGTTATAAATGCACTAGGGTACATAAAAGGTTGATATGACGAATTGTTGACTACATTATGTGCATGGTTGCTGCACTTACTTTGAATCTTCTATACAACTTCTCCAAAGTCATATTTACTCAGATGAAAGGGAAACTTACACCTGACAGATGATTGATGTATCATAGGTTCATCCAAACGCTGTAGTTAGGCCCTAAAAGTGTGAGACTGACGCATCAAATATACACAACGGGCTATGGTTTTGAACTGAGTTTATTTGGGTTAGTCTATATTAGGTTTGACCTTGTATAGGTCATTTCGACCATGCTTAAGGCCAAGTGGGCCAGGGAGGCCCAAGGGGAGCCCATGTGGGAAATGGGCCTATCTATGTACATAAACTAGTTTGTTTAACAAATTAGGGTTAGAACTCCAAGTTACAGAAATTCTAGAGAATTAGATAGGGAGGCAATTCAGTATTTTGTGTACTCATAACAGACGTTTTATCTAATCATTAGTAATAGAAACATGTGTGACTTAAAAATGTTTTCAGTGTTTCTTGTTTTTTGGGTACTCTTGAATATCACTAAGTTTTGATTCTGCCCATCCTTGGTGTTTGTTTGATATCTGTGTTTTATCCGGTATTCTGGACTTACAAGTGGTATCAGAGCCTTTAGAACCTGTTCTACGGTCGTTTTGGGATCAAATATTCAAGATATTGAATATTTTTGTTAAAAATCATCATTAACATTCATTGTGTTCTTCGGAATTTGATTGAGTGTTCATCGAAAGTCTTTTGAAAATCATCATATTTTGCTTCTTCGATTGTTTTGCAATATCTATCTATTTTAAAAGGATTTAAAATTTGTTATGATATAATATTTTGAAAACAAAAGGATATGTTTCATCTCTAAAATTGTTAAAAGATTTCAAATGTTCCAAACTTTTTGGAAAAACTTTTGAAATAATTTAGATCGTAAGTTTTCCATATTTTAAAAGTTTCCGGAACAACTATTCAAAATATATCACATTTTTCGAGAAACAAGCATTTTGAATTATCAAGTTATCATTTTGAAACAACTTTTCATCTGAAACAGTGCTCCATCATCCGAAACAACTCATTTCAAAATGGTTCATGTGATCATCATCGTCTTTGATCTGAAACAACTTTTCATCCAAAACAGAATTCATCTGAACCACCTCCGATCATCACTGTCACCTCCAATACCAACCTACACCGTTACCGTTACCATTACCTTCATTTTCCATCTTAACTACCATCCTACTTTGACAACCACCTTCTCTGACATCCTTTCATCACCATCGACCACTGTAGATCGTCTTATCCATATAAGCACGAGACCTAATATAATTAACTGGTCATAACATGTGCGGAATCCATTTATGATATTTGACAATACAAAGATTATTGTTTAAAATTCATTGTTTCTGTTGATACATTTTATGTCCGTTACCGTGTTAATAGGCTAGAAAGAGTGTGTATTGAATATTGTATAGTTTAGATACGGACAAATAACCCAAATGCGAACAAGAACTGGCTCGTACGAGTGATAAGTGACTCGTACGAGTGACAATGTGACTCGTACGAGTAACAAAGTGACTCGTACGAGTGATACACAGCTCTACTCGTACGAGTGATAAACAGCTCACTTGTACAAAGGACACTTCGTACGAAGCCAACATGCTCACTTCGCACGGGCTGCTTATGTCTATATATATGTGTTGTGTGTTCATTATTTGTAAGTTTTGGAAGTTTCCTAAGGGGAAACGCTGGCGGATTCTCTCCAGGAATTCCTCCAGCCAGACAAGATGTAGACTCTTTCGGTATGAATGAATGAATGCTACCGTTGATTCTGTTTCTACTTCCTTGTTATAACGTTCTACCGAATCGGTACTATCATACTCCCAAACTTCCATCTTGAACCGCCGTCACCGGGACCCACAAATGGTATCTGAGCTACGGTATTGATTCATTCAATCTAAAAGTTGATGGATCACCTACGCCCATGAATTTTGGACGTATGAGGGGTTCTAGACGTAAAACATCTAATAATCGGACAATCCACGGACATAATGTAAAATTGAAACCATAGGCTTGTTAGAAACTGATTTTCTACCAGATCTGTGCAAAACTCATTTTGAAATTCGAAGAAATAAAGATTCTAGATCGAAAAACGTAATCCGACTCGTTTGTATGAGTAAGCCTCTGTGGCTCGTATGAGTGACAATTTGTCACTCGTACGAATCACCACTCGTACGAAGCACCACTCGTACGAAGGTCCACCTCGTACGGAGTGTGCTTACCTAAAAAATTTTGGTTATTACAATTTTTTTCGAGATTTTAACGTCTAATTCGGGCTGTTCGGGGACACCGTCTAGAGCTTCAGAGTTTGATGATACGGTCACAAGATGCTCAAGGCGTCAGAATTTGCAAAAATGAGGGGGAATAAAAATTTTCACGTATATGTTAATATTCCAGCATTTTTGAAATTCGTGACCATGCAATAGTATTCGAGTGGTTCTGACTGCAGTATATCTCGGAACACGGAGCATCGAAGATTCATTAGTGATGAGATAAAGTTGATGTCTATTTTTTGTAAAGTGGGGTTGCATTACTGAGTCTTGGAGGAGTTTTTTATCAGACTCAGTAGTTGTGGTCACGTTGATGCCTAAGTTTTCATACAAGCCGGTTGCACACACGACTTCTTGGTGGTACAAAGTATCCAATTTAACTTCGTAGGGAAAATGAACTGTTTTTCGGACTAACCGCCAAAAAATAAGATGCTTTGTGGTTTTAGTTGTCACCGGGACTAATGAGGAAGGATATATACTTGCAATTCATGACTAAAGAAGACAATATAATAAATCTCTCAAACAAAAATTGTGTACTAGTTGCTCACGAAATAGACTATACATTTGGTATTTCGTGATTAATGGTTTTTCAGAATTTTCAGATCATGATACAGATTGATGCTTAAGGGTTAAATACCTGATCTTCGATGTGGAAGTGGATGCACATACGACTGCTTATCTTACCTCTACAAGGCAAATGAACTATTTTCAGGACTAACCACCAGGAAATGAGGATGACTTGTAGTTTCCGTTGCGCCATTCTAGGGGAGATAGCTATACATCGGTTAATGTGACTAAAGAGGAAGAATGTGATTCTGATTGCCCAAGAATGTTTCTCAGATTTGATGTGCTACCAGATAATATGATTCAGATGATGATTTGCTGATTGAGAAGATTACCGATTTGCTAATTAATCATGATTACAGAAATCGGGATTTCAGACACGCGGATATTTATTGATGTGAAGTTTATAGTTGTTGGAATTCAAAGTTTCTATCAATTACCGGTTAGGTTTTGAAGATCAGAGGATCGAGCATTGGAGGTGTGCGATAAACCAAACGCGAATGTGGTTAAAGTCAAAACGGAGAAGCTGCATTGATTAATTTCAAGTTGGTGATTATTCTAGAAAATTTGTAGATCAAACAAATCAGAGGAAGTCTTGAACCATGCAAACAAGGACTTGAAGAGTAATTTTTGGAGAAAATTATTTCTGGGGGAATGTTGCTTAAAGTAGATAATGCAAACCCGGATCATCAATCAAGGGGAATTTGTTAACGCGTTCTACGACATCGACATGTACCTGATTGAAGTTGTAGAATATTCAAACACAGCTCTAAGATTTCAAGATCAAGATCAAGCTTCGACAGTGACGTCCAAGGGGGAATTTGTTGATGCGCTTTATGTCCGTCACTGTGCGAATAGGCTAGAAAGTGTATGTATTGAATATTGTATAGTTTAGATACGAACGCATAACCCAAGTGCGAATGAGAATTGGCTCGTACGAGTGACAATGTGACTCCTACGAGTAACAAAGTGACTCGTACGAGTGATAAACAACTCACTTGTACCAAGGACACTTCATACGAAGCCAACATGATCGCTTCGCACGAGCTGCTCATATCAATATATATGTGTTGTGTGTTCATTGTTTGTAAGTTTGGAAGTTCCCTAAGGGGAAACGCTGGCAGATTCTCTCCAGGAATTCTGCCAGACAGACAAGATGTATACTCTTTTGGTATGGATAAAGGAATGCTTCTGCTGATTCTGTTTCTACTTCCTTGTTATAACGTTCTACGGAATCGGTACTATCATACGCCTAAACTTCTGTCTTGAACTGCCGTTAAACAGGACCCACAGTTTCATTAATATTCAATACCTGTAAAATCCTAAAAGAAAACGTGTAAGGCTTCGTCGTACACTCTGCCTAAACTGTTACAGACTCAAGACATAACTATGCTATTTATAGACATGACATCTTCCCACGAGTTGGCCTGCCACTTCGTACGAAGTACACTTCGTACAAAGTGATCAGCTTCACTTCGTATGATGTGACCTTCACTTCGTATGAAGTGGTTACATACATCCAAAAAGTAATTTCTAATAATATTCAGCCCTATTACAATGACGCGGCATGATCCTAAGACGTAGACAATAGAAATTCTACACAAAAAACTCCCCCTTGGATATTGTCGTAGTCTTGGTCAGTCTTCAAAAATCTTCATAACATTAATGTTTAGCGTCAAAGAAATGTTTCCTTTGCTTCCCACGTTCTTCCGATGGAATTGGTGTTTGATCAGTAGCTGGAACCCATTTAACAAACTGAAATCTTCTACGACTTGCTTCCTTTCCCATTTTATCAATCTTTTCTAAGCTTTTTTGTTCTTTTAGAAACTCTTTCTTTTCCAGTTCTCGCCACTTTGATTGCCACATCTTTCCACAATTTATACCATGTGCATAGCAAACATTAATTACACCCTGGTATTGCGTTGCTTGAGTCTTCTCTCGTGCTTGATAACATATCTTGTTGAAGAATAAGCACTCAACATCTTTCTCTGAGCAATTGACTAGCCACGTCAGGTCTAGTATGTGAATTATCCTCCAATTACTTTCATTTGTAAGAAAAATCACAGCTTCACACGTCTCTATATCATATTGCCACCATTTGAAGTAAGTATGAAAATATGTTCAATCTTCAATAATAGCATATTCTTCATGGATCGTGGTAGCTTGATAATCAAAGTCACATCTTTTTCTTTAGACATCGGATCAATATTTATTCGTTTCTTTAGACTATGTGGCTTCCAGTGATAGAATCCGTGATCAACTTCATATTTGATCATCTTCTGTAACCGTTGATCATGAATTTCATCTGAAGGTTTATCATCTACGTTTGCACAAGCTCTTCTACATCCCAGTATGGTAATGTTTTAATATCATAGAGGTATCAAAAGTACTACACTTCAAACTCCCTCTTGATAGCATACACGTTTAACTCTTAAATCCAACCCCAACTTAGGATATTACCCAATGATTTATTTTGATCATGCGTAAAGAAGCCAATGGTCTTCGAAATTTTCGTTTTTTAGGCAGCTCCCCAAACCAGGACTTCTTCGATGCAGCAATTTCATCTTTGGATAATCGTCTACTCTTCTCTTTAATAGATCATAAGATGATTCAACAAACATCTCTTGAAATGTTGGAAAACTATAGGTACCATCTCTAGAAAACTTTGTAGCCTTATCTTCATCATCTGATGCATCTTCAATGATAACTCTATCATAAGTATCAGCATCTGGAACATACTTATATTGGTAATCATTAGGTTTAGATGCGCTGATTTTGCTTAACACCTCCTGAAAATCAAACTCAAAGTTATCTTCCTCAACCCCCTGCATTTTCCATTCTTTTCTTTTGTGTAGTTGTGTATGAATTCGCCTTCCTCTACACCATGCTCTAACAAGAAAACTCAGGGTTTTGGCAATTCAGGAACAGCCAATATAGGTGTAACGATTGTGAGGATTCCTGAATGCACTTCATTGTGTATTCGATCTTTCTACTCCCCATGTTTATCTACTTCCCTCTCCTCATTCACATCATTCAAGAAATAATCATCATACTCAAACGATTCATTTATCTTTGCATCAACCATCGTCACACCAGATCCACCTTGGTTATTATCATCACCATCACCTTTATCATCATCATCATTATCATAATTTTTTATCATTTTTATCACTCGTATGATCATCATCATCCTCTTCATCCTCATGTCCGTCAAATGCATCAATCTCAGCATCTATTTTAGCATCTCTCCTCTTTTTATCCAAGTACTTTTAATGCCTTCAGATATTAAAGTTACATCTATAGGCCCACCAATCATTTCATAATTGATCTGCTCAAATTTGGTTTCTACTTCAACTTCAACTTCTTTCTCACCCTTTGTTTCCTTTTCAGGCTCTGTCAGAATAACCACTTCAGCTTCTGTCTCGACAACAACTTCCAATATAGGCTCATTTGGCACAATAATAGGGACTTCATCAATTTTTTCCTTCCCTTTACCCATTGCTACAGTCTCTTCTTCAGCTTTTCGAGTATGCTCAGCAGCTCTTGCCTTCGTTTCTTCTATTTCAATCAATTAACATTCAGCTTCAAAGTCTATACCAAACTTCCTGTTTAGAATCTTTTGAAATGGATCCATCTTTCTGTTGTTATGAAGTCGTTCAGCATCATATTCAACAATCATCCTTCTCAATCTTTCATTCTTTAACAAAAACTTGATAATATAACTTCAAGATTCTTACGATCCTCTTTTATCATTGAACAAATCAGCATCAAATTGTCCTTCAAATTCATCATAAGGAATATCTCTAAACTCATCTCCTTGAAACGATTGACGCCTTTGTGTAGATTGGGGAGTTCTTTGTTGTGTTGGCGGTGTTGGCTGTTTAGGTGTTGATGATGGTTATGGTGGTGTTATGTGTTGTGTGATGTTGGTGGTTGTTGTGGTGGTTGTTATGGTGGTGAAGTGATAAATGGTGGTGTGATGGGTGGTTGTTGTTCATGTGGTGATGAAGTAGGTGGAATAACATACTCTACATTCCCAGTAGTAACCACAACTTCAGATATTTTAATTTTTCCATATTTACACCTGGCTTTCTTTGCTACTAGAGATCTTCTTATTTTCTTTTGAACTTCAGAAGCTTTGCTCTTCGCACGTCTTGATTTCATAACAGGTATCTCAATTTCTTCTTCATGTTCAGAGGGAACGTATGTAACGTCATCATCTCCAACCTCTTTCCTTTTTCGCAGAAGTAATCTTTCCTCTTCGCGCATCTTTGTAGCAATGTTTTCATGATAATACTATCATCCGAACTTTCTTCATTATCACCTTCGACCACCTCTTTCTCCACATCGACTGCTATTTTTTCGACATTCATATCTACTCGATCATTATCAGATGTAGCAGAATATACTTCTTCGTGCACATTTTCAGCTACTGCTTCATTAACATGCCCATTCACCGGCGTCGCTTTAGGTCCATCAATGAACAAAGTTCTTATTGTAGCACGTTGGCGAGCTTGCGTAGGCTTTTTCTTTGGAGTAGCCCTCTTCCTTTTCTTTTATTCTTTCTCGAACCGACTGCTTCGTTTTGGTATGAAACCATCTAACTTTTCCTCCTTGTCTCTTTCAGACCCACTAGTATCCTTCCTCCACTTGCCCTTAAGTGATGCAATGTAGTTCTTATCATGAATTGCTCCGAAGAGTGGTTTTGCTATCAGCTCAAACTCTTGTTTCAAATAAATATTCAATCTGACCAACGTCTCTCTATCCATATGCTCCAATACAAGCTCATCATCTTCTCTCTTTTCAAGATTTGGAAATAAATCATCCAACATCATCCGTAGAAACCTTGGATATTGGAAAAACTTTTCTCGTGTAGTGTTAGCCGCCATTTGTTCAAAGATTAACTTCGTGAAGTTATATGGCAAATTCAGTGTTAGAGCAGCGACCATATACATCTGGTAATCCAAGATATCATCAAAACCGCCCTTCTTGTGGCTGAAAGCATGTATGATTGATTGAACAAAGAACTTGTACGGCCGCCCAAGATATTCTTTCTTGAAATTCAGCATATTTACGTGACCTTTGTATCCCATCCGATAAAAACAGCCTTTAACCATCCTTTCTGGATAACCTGTTGGATCAGTATCTTTATCTTTCAGATCCAATACTCTTCGGATAAGCTCATCTATAATTTTAACTTTGAATTCTTTGTCGTTGATTTTAACAGAATGAATTACCCAAGGCTTCTCAACAAATACAACAGAATTCCGAAAGCGCTCTATACGAGATTTCTAAACTTTATGCTTATGCGTTAAAGCCTTTGTCACCGATAATATTCCCATAAATTCAAAAACTTCTCTAAATGGAGCTAATTCTGGAATCTTGTCTTCAAGTATGCAGCAAACACTATGAATTTGCTTGAAAAGCGATTTCTTTTCCTGCACATACACAAAGAATTCAACATTTAGAAAAATTTTCAAGAAAATACACTAACACTTCATGCGAAGTGGAATTTGGTGCGAAGTGGAATTTTGCACTTCCTATGAAGTGAGCCAATAGAAATTATTCTAACCATATCCACTTTTTGTGGAGTGGATTTTTAAAATTTACCATATCTCACTTCATGCGAAGTGACATTGAAGTGGCACTTCGTACCAAATAGTTTTGAACACCAAATTTAGAACTTTTGATTTTTATCAAATTGATGGTTCCAATGAACACTACTATCGCCGATTAACACAATGGTATACTCAATTTTAAATTTGACTAGCTAGATATTCCTAGATCTACGTTTAAAGGTCCGAGTTACCGATTTTAGTGTTTTAACTATAAATTCACGGTCCAATACTTAAGCATTGTAAGAGGTGTGTAAATCAACCTCCCCAATGTCTATTTTGGCAGCACTTCGTCTTAAATCACACAAAAACACTCAAATAGCTCTTACAGTCTCAAATCGTATGAAAAATAATGTCCACTTCGTGTGATTTGAGTTCTTTATATAGGACCTAGTCCACTTCGTATGAAGTGGCTCCTGATTTGATAAACATTGTACCGATTTCGTAGTAGCGGGTGCGACATTCATGTTAAGGACATAGAGATCATTTTCTTATGGAGTGCGCATGAGGATCCACTCCTCGGGAATTTTGAATCCGGCTTCAGAATAAGGCACTCTTTATCTATAAAATGAGTTATGAACTTCTTCTCGTAGATCTATGAAATGCTCAGCAAGTTGTTCGCCAATTTTGCTATATAATTCACTTTGTCAAATGAAACCACACCATCATGAGTATTCGTTCTCTGACTATTCGTCCACCTTGTGTTCCTACATACCCTACATAGCCTCCACGTATTGATTTGACATCGTAAAGCAAGGCTAGCATCCCTGTCATGTGACAAGAAGCCCTACTGTCCATTATCCTTTTAGAAATGATTGACCTCGGGAGGCCCTACACATGAAATCAAACAATTACATGAATAGAGATACCCAAGCCTTGGGTGGGTTTAGGATATCAAACTTTGGAACGTTAACTTCAATCACTTGTTATACCATTGGCTTGGTTGTAACAGGTGTTTTGTCATCATCAGAAGATGGTTTAGATTTTATCACCAAAGTTTGTTGTTTAGAAATTGCTTTCTTCGAGTAAAATTTTGAATCTTTCTGGTCTTTCTTGATCGATGATTCACTAGTTTCTTTGTTTAAAACATTTGTAGTTAGTTGTTTCTCAGTGTGGTTAGATTCAGTTTTTCTTTTCAAGAGTTGTGTTGGAACAAACTTTGGGGATTTGTTTTTCATATCTTCTGATAACTTTTTAGCATGGTAAACAGGTAGTGCAATGTGTCTAACTTCGTTACACTTGAAACATATCCTGTTGTCAGTGGCAAAGGATTGAACCTTTTCATGTCGCTTTTTCTCAGCGTAAAACTCATCATTTGATTATTCTTTTGCTAACTTCTCTTTGTCATTTTCTGAGCTCGTTCTGAAAACAAAGTTTACATTCTTTTGAAAATTAGTTTTTTGAAATCTATCAATTTGCTTCTTTACAAACCCCAACCATTTTCTTTTGTTTTCATGATCATTTTACCTTTATAATTGTTATTGTAAGAACGTTTGGGTTTAGAGTAGTAAGTTGCATTTAGATTTTCAAGCTCTTAAAGATTCATTTCAACCATTTTAAACACTTGTTTGACATTTTCAAAATTCACATTCTGAATCGGAAATTCTTGATCACAATATAGTTTGTTCGATCCTTTCATTTTATAAGCAACCAAATTAGGATCATTAACCGAACTAGATTCTGATTTTCCAAGATAACTCTTATAAAAAATTTCTTTATTTTCAGATGGTGAATTTGAACTAGTTTTCTCCAAACTCGACTGAGCACTTTCAAATTTAGTGCTATCACTCTTACTTCCTAAGACCTCTTCTACCACATTTTTCACCACTTCAGATTCACAATTATTTTCTTATTTAGTGTAGGTTACACCGATGTTCTCAGGCAACTCGTTATTATTTAGTGTAGGTTACACCGATGTTCTCAGGCAACTCGTTATGATCAATGACACATGAACTGGTTGAATAATTGATTAGCAATTTGTTAACCCTCTCAGTTTCAATTTTTATTTTCCCCAGTTCACTTTTTAGCTTGGGAATCGTATTCAAATGAATATTTATGGCCATCTGCTTGTCCATTACGGTTACCTCGAGCATTGAAAGTGTGGTTGAATCCTCTAAACTAGCTTGTTCATATTGTATAATGATTCTGCTTTATTTGCCATGTGCTTCTTTAGTTTCTTTATAGTCACTTGACACATTATCAATATGTTTTTTAAAAACGTTCTATTTTTCATCTTTTTCAAAACATTCAATGCAAGATTCAGCACACTTCTTGCAAGGTTTCAATTTCAACATTTTGAACTTTTACTTCCTCCTTTACCAACTCCTCAACAGACTCTTTTTCCGACTTCACTTCTTTTTCTTTATCAGAAACTACCTCTTTCTGATTAGCCATCATAGATTTGTTGGCTATTTCGGTAAAATTATCGATATTCATTTCTTTGTCCACATCTATCAATTCCACAACCTCAGGCTTTGATTCTTACTCTGATTTTACTTGGTAGATTGAATCGAAATAACCTACAAAATTTGGAAACATATCAGGTGGAATTAGATGTCTAAAAGCATAACAAATTTTCTTCTTCAGAACGTTGTTCCTGATAATATCCCTCAATTATAGCATCCTCAATTGCTTCACCAAAGACTACATCAGAACATTCTTCTTCTTCAGGTTCGGGGTCTTTGATTATCTCTACTAACAATACGAGACTTTCATTCTTCGTAATATATTTGTTCCAATTCAACCCTTCGTCCTCTTGAGCAACCACTAAAGCTTTATCTTTTGAGTTCAAGGGACTATCTTCGATCTGAATCATTCTTGTCGTAGATTGTTGTGGCGTCGGTCGATGATATATTACCTTTTTATAATAATCATCTCCAAATGGATTATGATTACCACTCACCTCACAGTTTGGACATTCCCATTTGAAATGCCCTTTATCCCTTCATTTAAAGCACGTAGACTTCGCTTTATCAAAACCAAGTTTATCATCCAAACCTCCCAAACTATTTCTACCTGTGGTTTCCATAAAGCGTTGAGCTCTTTGGACAACCGATGCCATACACCACTTTATATCGATCAGCTCCAATTCTTCTTAATCTTTTTGATCATAATCTTCATTGGTCATATCTGGATATCCTATCTTTTCAGCAACCGGGCTTTCATAAGATTCAAGAACGAAAGCAAGCAACGCCATGTGCTGCTAAGTAGTGTGTTCGTTGAAATCTTGTGTATTTTGTAGATTCACAACAATGTTGCACTGTAGAATCCTCTAGTTTGAATTGGTATCTGTATTTTGACCGCTCTGAGAGTTGTTTGAACCTTGCGAAGATTGAGGTGTTTGAGGAGAATTTGGTTCATAAGACGAAATTATTGAAAACCACTAGATTGTTTCGAAGCCGAACTTGTAGAGTTGTTTGCACTGAAGGCTGTCTTCTACCGTTGGACTCTGTGTATTTGCTGCAAAACTGCCTTTGAAGCACAAGTTTACGTCTTTCTCAATTTGCGATCCTTTGGTTTTTGCCATCTTTTTAATTTCCAGTTCATGACCTTCAAGCTTTTCTATAAACTTTAACAAATTAAACAAACTATAATCTGCATCGTTTATCAGAATTGTCATATAAGTAGACCACTCTCCTTCTGGCAAGGCATCAGCCAATTTATCTATTGTGGTCTAGACGACGGCGGTTCTAGATGGAAGCTTTGGGGATAGTACAGATTCGGCAGAACGATACTGACAATGAGTAGGAACAGAATCAACGGAAGCTTTTCATTCATTCATACCGAAAGAGTATACATCTTGACTAGCTGGCGGAATTCCTGGAGAGAATCCGCCAGCATTTCCCCTCAGGGAACTTCCAAAACTTACAAACAATGAACACACAACACCTATTTATAGACATGACAGCTCATGCGAAGCGAGCATGTTGTCACTCGTACGAAGGGTCATTCGTACGAGTGAGATGTTATCACTTGTACGAGGCACACTGTCACTCGTACGAGGCACATGTCACTCGTACGAGCCAGTACTCGTTCGCACTTGGGTCGTGTGTTCGTATCTAATCTACGCAGTATTCAATACACACTCTTTCTAGCCTTTTCGCACAGTGACGGCCATAAAGTGCATATGGTACTCAAATTTTGCGGAAAATTTCCCAAAATTAAAGTTTTGATCAAATGCTGACTTAACGTTGAGGCCCATTAATAATCACCACGCCAGATAATCAATGTTTGTGCAGATATCAGTGACTACCCCAAAATCTTCATCCCTTTGTGATCGTATCATCAAATCTATACACTGAAGTTTTAGACGGTGTCCCTGAACAGCCCGAATTAGACGTTAAAATCTCGAAAAAATTTGTAATCACCAAATTTTTTCTGGACACTCGTCTCATCAATACGATCAAAAAATTTCTTCGTGCGAGTGATGCTTCGTACGAAATAATTTGTAATCACCAAATTTTTTTGGTCACCACTTCATACAAGCTGGGCTTCATGCGAGTGATGCTTCGTACGAGTGATGCTCCGTACGAGTGACAAAGTGTCACTCGTACGAGTGAGAGTTTTACTTGTACGGATGAAACTGATTATGTTTTTTGATCTAGATTCTTCATTTCTATGAATTTCAACGTGATCTTTACACAGATCTGGTCGAAAATCAGTTTCTAACAATCCTATGGTTTCAATTTTACATTATGTATGTGGATTATCCGTTTATTTGATGTTTTGCATCTAAAACCCCTGATACGTCCATAATTTAGGAGTGTAGGTGATTCATCAACTGTTAGATTGAATGAATCGGTACCGTAGCTCTGATACCAGTTGTGGTAGTATAGTTTCAGCAGAACGATATTAATTGTGAGTAGGAATAGAATCAGCGGAATCTTTTCATTCATTCATACCGAAAGTGTATACATCTTGACTGGCTGGCGGAATTCCTGGAGAGAATCCGCCAGCGTTTCCCTTCAGGGAACTTCCAAAACTTACAAACAATGAACACACAACACCTATTTATAGACATGACAGCTCATGTGAAGCGAACATGTTGTCACTCGTACGAAGGGTCATTCGTACGAGTGAGATGTTATCACTCGTACGAGTAACAACGTCACTCGTACGAGGCACACTGTCACTCATACGAGCCAGTACTCGTTCGCACTTGGGTTGTGTGTTTGTATTCTAATCTATACAATATTCAATACACACTCTTTCTAGCCTATTCAAACAGTGACGACCATAAAGTGCATCAACATTATCGACTAATTATTGATTTGTTTTTTGAATCCTCAAACTCTTCATTTGAATAACAAGATGACAATATCGCTCGATCAACTCCTTCATGTTCTCACCTTTTAGCATATTGAAAATGTCAAATCTTTCCTTAGAAATGCTTTTTTTTACTTTTTTCTCATTTGAGAGCTTCCTTGGAAATTAAGTCTCAACTCATTCCACAAAGATTGAGCATCATTTTCATGTTGCGGAAGAGCCAAAATATCTTCTTTGATCGATTGTTGTAATACGTGCACCATTTTCTTTTCATTTACCAACTTTTCTTTTTCGGGTGCTAAACTGGCTCAATGTTTTCTCCAAACCATTTTCGCCGACTACTGTAGTACATTTATCTTCAATTGTGAACCAGCAGCTAAAAGATGACATTAATGCCTTTTCAATCATTGTAGAATTACAAACAATTTCGTAGTCAATAAAACCCTATGTTATATTTCCAAAATTTGTATAATTATCTAAGACATTTGCACAATTTCAATTTCTTGCACGATTTCGAACCCTCAAAATCTTCATTCATTAACTAACACTCAAATAAAATCAGTTTAACATGACGTACACTCCGAAACAAAGATATAAGCTACACATACCCTAAATACCCTCTACATAACTTAGATATAAGTTTTGAAGGATTAGATATGACAAAAACACGCTTATACAAGTCCAGGGACTATTTTCGTCAAAACATCAAAAGTCTGTTGGTCCGTATTCAAGATACGAACCATGTGTATCAATCCAAATATTTTTGTATTTAATAAAATCTTGTATGTTATTGATGAGAATGCTAAAATTTCAATCTTTGCACAATTTTGATCATTTTCGTGTTCGTTAAAGCGTTTTACGCATTTTTGCGAAACGCGTAACCATACAACCGAACGACCCCACATCCATGACATTTTTGGGCATAATTCAAGTTACACATGTCTTAACACCTTTATATAACCTAAATATTAGGTTAAAGGGGTTAAAAATGGCAAACAAGTGAAAATACAAGTCTAAGGGCCAAACTTGTAAAAAAAATAATAAAGATTTTTGCTTCTTCACAAAGTTTGCCACCTATCTCCAATTTATGACACCTAGCACTCATTTTGCCACTTAATTTTGTGTTGACACATGTTAGGACACTAATCCACACTTGAGAAAACTTGTCATCACCTCCTTGATCCTAAAATACTATAAATACCCCATGATACTTCCATTTTTTTCACACAACTTCAAAACACTTCAAAGCAAAGGGTGAACTTCTTCTTCCTATCCTTCTTGGAGCTTGTTTCCAGCCTTTGGAAGCCTCCTATCTTGAGTTCCAAAAGTATTCTTCAACACGAGTAACTACTCTTCCTAGTTCTTTCATTTTTTAGCTATTTTGAGCTAAAAGTCGAACAATTTGGCTTCCTGATTGACTTTTAGTTCTGGCCACATTTGGTGAAGTCAAAGTTCAATTGAACTTTGCAACGTGATTGTAATCATGAAGGTTAATCCCTAATGATTTCACCTTCTGATTACCACGTTTATTAGTCGAAGTGACAAGCAAAGTTTCGGTAAAAAATGCGCATGATGTGCATTTTATGACGAAACTATTTTTGTGTATCAAAACACCAAATTTTGATACCAAATAAGTTTTATAAACTTAGTTAGACATATTTTGACATGTCTAACTCATCACTTCTAGTTTAGTGCTTATTTAGGGTCGTAAGTTGAGTGGTATTGACCACTGCTTTGACTCTCGAAACCAACCCGTTTGGTCGATCTTAGGATCCGAACAAACACATATTTGTGACCATAGTTGTATAGGGAATAACCTATGAGGTTATACCTTATGGTCACGTCGTTTGGTTAGTGTTATTATAAGTTACTTCTATGTTCTTAAATGACCAAAATGCCCTTTTGCGCATAAATGCGTTTTAAACACTTGTAACCAAATTTTTGACACATAAACTGATGTTATAACATTTTCAAACATGTTTAGGCATTTAGGACTTATCATAGGACATGTTTAACCATCTGATCACACGTTTACGCTAATGACCAGTTAAAGTAGCGTAAACTACCATTACGAATCATAATGGGTCAAAAGCACTTAGGATCCTTTCCAAATTAGAATGTAAGTTTGTTAAAACATATCACATGAGTTCCAACACTCGTTTGGTTTATAAGACTTCATTCTATCTGATCTCCCATTTGTAGTCCTGACACGCTAACATATTTATCTAACACATTACGACACGTTTGAGCTTTGTTTATTCCGTTGATCAAGAACACTTTAGCAATCCCAAGTTAGTACATAATTCCCCTCTTTTACATTTTGTAAATGTTTTGGGGTGACTCATATGTGCTAAATTATTTTCAAGTTTTCAAAAACAATATCTATGGTTTATATATAAAACAATACGATCTCAATAATGTGAACAACTTGTTGATGCGTTATCCATAACATGATTGACATTCATTAGCTTTGACCGAGCCGACCAGCAGTATGTTATGGTATCATAGGACTGACAATCCCATTATCGGAATATTCACTGGATTTGGTGGAAATTTGGGCAATGACAACAATTGTTTCTGATTAACAAATCATTTGTTGATTTGTTAGTCTAGTTAAAGAGACCTGTTGGTGGTCTATTAAAGATACCCTTTGGTGGTATAGACAACACATGTTTGAATGTGTTTATTAAAGAACGATCAAAAGTTTTCACAACTAAAAACACGGACGATTTTTTTATGACATGGACAATTGATTTATGACATGGACGATTGATTATAACACGACGAATGGTTTTGAACAATGCCACGCAATGATTTTCACTTAAAGATATAAACCATACGAAGTTTTCTTTTGAATCAATCAATTACAAGGTTTTTACAAAAGAAATGTTTTGGTCAAGATTCATGGCTACAATGTTTTCAGAACTCTAACCAAGTGTTTATGTTGGTTAATTTTATTGCAATATCAAACACTTTTGATAAAAGGTTTTACTTAATGACTCTATAGTCGGACGAGATGTTGCAATATGTATACAAAGTCATGAATTTGACACACTCACAAAACTTATGTACTAGCCGACATTTTTATGCTGACTCTCTTTTCACATATGTTTCAGGAGTCAATGCTTGATAATATGATGCATGCTTCATGTAGGAATGGACACGGGCCTTAGTGAGTTAAAACATGAATGACAATTTATTTATGTGTTGTTTTGTTTATCCCAGGACAATGTAAACATTAACTTAATAAAACAAAATTTTAAATTCCATGAGTTGTGAAACAATAGTTCTGTGACATGACTCCCTGACGTTTCGACCGCGGTTCGTTGTTTTACATGGTCGGGGTGTTACAGAAAGATCGGTATCAGAGCTTATGGTTATAGGGAATTAGAATATTAGCGATGCTTTGACCTAGACTATAACCTTCCTAGGAACCTAACGCGAGTTATCTTGCGTTTAGATTCTTAAAACAATACCATCACCTATCCTTAGATGACTACCAAAACAAATACACAAGTTACAAATTCATTTTGAAAAGCAATCATCTATACTTAGATGATTTGTTTTGACTTAAAGCCTTGAAAGTTTTCAAAATCCTATCATAGTTTGGATTTTATTAATGTGAACACATGCAATCTAGAAGGGTAGATGCTTGTTCCCTTAGTTTATTGTCTAAGGCTAGAGTGTTCGTACAAATCCGCATTATCAGACCAGTCACTCTTACCTGGGAACTCTTAGGGTCAGTGTCCACTTATAGGCTAAAGCATGTCTTCGCGATACATTATAAAGACCCATTTACTTTGATTAGTCACCGCGTGTCGTTTGTTTGTTTGTAAGTAACGAAAGAATGACCACCATTCTTATATTTTGTCGATATTTTTGACATCTCTCTTGACTATCCAATGTCAATCCCACATATTTTCCTTCATGTTTTCTTCTAGAATGCCTCCTCGACGTAATACAACTCAAGATGCTGAAATGGAAGCTATGATCGCTTAGCAAATTGCTGTTGTGCTCCTAAACCTAGTGACCCAGATAAACCAAGCAAACAACAACAACAATGCACCCCCACCGTGCAGCTACAAACAATTTAACTCAGCTAAACCACTCAAGTTTACTGGGTCCGAAGGAGCTACTAGACTCCTGCAGTGGTTTGAGTGGCTCGAAAGTACATTTCGTCATGTTCAATGCCCGAATGAGCGAAAAATTGAGTTTGCATCGAGTGTATTCAAGTAAAGAGCACTTACATGGTGGAATGGTGTGATGAGAGATAGGGGTGCCGATGTGGCAATGGCACAAACGTGGGAAGAGCTTCGAGCTCTAATGATGAAGGAATTCTGCCCACGTCATGAACAACGGGCACTACAAGATGAATTCAACAATCTTAAACAAGATAGGTGGTGAGCATCGTGCCTACACTGACCATTACGAAGAATTGAGCTTGTTGTGTCCCGCCATGGTCACCTTGTTGGATAAAAAAATCGAGAGGTACATCGATGGCCTGCCTTACCCCGTTCAGGACATTGTTATTGATAGCAACCCTTTAACTATTCGACAGGCTATTGAATTAGCTGCTACCCTGACTGAGTCTCAGTTCAAGAAGGGGAAACTGTTTCGCAAGGGCGACAAGAAACAGGCACCAAAGACCACTCGATAGAAAACAAAGGAGAACAAAGTTGAGTCTTCCAAGAAGTTAAGGAAGCATAAGGCTTCACAAAACTTTGCAGTTGTTGCACAACCCAACCAGAACACTCAAAACTAGCCAGCATAACCTCCTATGAGGAAACCCTATGCTGGTACTACACCATTGTGCAACCGGTGCAATGGTCACCAACAAGCTCACCTACAGTGTCGCTAATGCACCTCGTGTGGAAGATTCAATCACATAGCCAATGTTTGTCCTTAGGCACTAAAACAAGTTAGGTCCACTTGGAGGATCAAGATAACCTACTTCCTTGTTATCTAACACACATACGAGTGTAGAATCCACGTAAGTATGCAAACCAAAGCAAAGTAACAAACACAAGATAACAAAAGATTCACTATCGTGATTAATAGAAGAGAGCTAGTACAAACACATACACAAAATGTCCATACAAACTCAACGTATTCTCTCTGTGCTCTCTCTTACGTGAACTGAGAAGTGTATATATAGGCCCAACACCCAACAACAGGACGAAGAATGTCACTGGCTGTACAAAGCACTACAAGGGCCATGAATAACATTCATCAAAGAGTTGCTCGTACGAACAACCTATGGCTCGTACGAATAAGTAACTCGCTCGTACGAACAAGTAACTCGCTCGTACGAACAAGCAAATGTCTTTGTTGAATATTAATTCGTAAGAACATTCAATGGCTCGTACGAACAGGTAACCTGTTCGTACGAAGCACAATTCACTCGTACGAATATGGTGTTCTTCGGAGAACCCCGCTATCAGACATACTACACAGTCAGCAAAGATCAGAAACACAAAACTTAATAGTATGCACACATGCAACTGTTTTACAACACAGACAAACTAAACGTCGTACTAAATCAAGATAGGAGGATATCTTGATTTGGTCGACACGAGCAAACTTTACAGACACAATCAAACAAAGACCGTACAATTACTGACATAACTAAGAACAAGTGATAGACACAAAAGTGCGTCAACAAACCGCCCTTGACTGTTGCATGGTCTTCGGTCTTCATTTCTAATGGACTGCGGCACCCACATTCGTTGAACACTTTCAACCAACGTTGATTGAAGAAAATATCCTCAATACTCTCTAACAAATCAAACCTTTCATGTTTCCTTCTGAGTACCACCCGAGGCAACTGGATCGGCCATGATCTGCTGTGCACTAGACTCTACCACTAGAGTTGCAGCAGAACTTTCTGGTTGCGCGGATGAAGCTAGAGCATTAGGGTTACCAGGGTCACTATCGTGATTATGCTTACGTTGGATCTCCTGTACTATGCATCTTTCAATCCACAAAATGTTTAGCCGCTTTCTGCTCATTTCAAAAGTGTCTTTAATACTATTAAAGCCTTTAACCAGTGTAGTATTACGAGAATGATACCATTCTCTCATGTCGTCATGTTATGTAGTTAAAGTTTCGGCAAATTGTTGTACAACCGCACTAAATTCTTTCAGCCTATTCATTTCAATCCCATGAGCGTTATCAGCAGCTTGCATCTGTTGTAGTTGAGCTGCCCTTTCAGCATCCGCAGCCTTCAACTACTCATTCTCCTCTCTTAACTATGCAATCTCGGTAGCCTGCTTTCCAACAGTTTCCTTCAAATAATTTATCTCCAACGTTTCTTACTAACTGTATACCGATTTGAAGACATAAACTCCGAGTGCCTGTTAATCTGAGTTGCCACAGCTTGCAGCTGAGAGAAAAGAAAATCCACTTTCTCATCCTGTTCCATTTCAGAGAATAAACAACTGCGTCGTTCTGTACTTTGTTGATGAATTGCGGACTAGGATTGTTGAGCTGAAGAAGTAGTGGGTTGTAGTTGAACTGAAGTAGTCGTAACTGAAGGTGTTTCAGCTGCTGTAGTAGCTGCAGGTTGAGGTCCAGAGGTTATAGTGGGTTCCAACATTAGAGTTTCAGCCTACTCCGTTGTGAAGGCGGACTGATCTTCTACAATTAGTTCCATTATGGTTTCTTGTTGTGTGGTTGTAGGTTATGTGATTTCAGGTTGAGCTGATGAAGTTTCCATAGACTGTTTGCTCTGTTTCTTTCTACGAACCACAATTTCTCTTTTTGCGAGCTCGTTCAGTCTCAACATCAGATGAAACATAGTCAGCATCTGGATCTGTTGGACTCTTTCTAATCTGCCTAACCCCACGCTCATCAACATAGCGTTCATACCCAGGTTCAAGCGGATTTTCATCAGAATCCGATTCTTCATCCGGTTGTTTACCCTTATCACCATCTGTAATACCTACACCACTCGCACCACCATCACCGTCATCATTACTATCATCATCATCATCACCTTTATCCTTTCCCTTTTATTGACCAAACTTATTTTCGATCATCTTCTTCAAAATTGGTTCTTCATTATCTGACTGACTATCATCATGGCGCCACTTGTCGTTTTCAGGTGCAACATATCCATCATTTGGCAAAAAACCAAACAACTTACGAGGAGGTATGCTTTCCTCGTAATGTTTTGCTATTAATCTCTAGATATCTTCAACAAATATTCCATCACAAAATCAATTTTAAGAACATCATTGTCGTTCTTCGGAAGATTCGGATGTTGTATATTCAAGATCATCTGGATAAAACGAGGATACATCCAAAACTTGTTTCCACCGAATCCGGTTCTTCTCAGGTTTTCCTTCATGTTTGCAAAAATATACTTTGAAACACTGAATGGATTGTTCAATGTTAAAGGTACCATCAACCCAATTAATTCGTTATTAGACATGTCATAGCCACTTCGTCTGTTGCTTAAACATTGAATTTAAACATGTAGAAAGAACTTGTATCAGAGCGGCAACCATGCTTTATTTAGTTGTTCGACAAGAAAATCTCCGACACATCTCATTCGAGGCAAACATCCACATTGACACTTCAACGGAACTGAGTAAGGAGCTTCAGGATCATCGCCAAGTTGCAATGCGGAATTAATTACTTCAATGGAAATATCTACATCTAAGTCATTTACCTTCCGTGGATAAGTTCCAGTCCATTCACTTCAACAACTTTAGTTGAATCCCAAAATTCCTTGATCAATGTCTTGTATACTGTCTTTTTATGTGAGATTGCATAATGTATCCTTGAGTCGCACAAAAACTTCATTATACCATTATACTCAGCAAATTTATCTTCCAGATCTAAGTAGGCAACCATGTTATGTCTTGGCTCTGACATAATTTCCACTTCTGACATGATAGTTTACTTTGTTGCGGGCTTTCTTTTCTATTCTTTTGGTGCCATCCTGTACACAAAAGATAACTAGAATAAGAAGAGACATAAATAAACTAAGGAACATACTCAAAAAGTTTTTACAGTTAACTTTTGGAAAGTATGCATCCCCTTGACGAAGAACTACTGACTCATACGAATAACAGCTTATTCGTACGAAGAAAGACTGGCTCGCACAAACAGGTGATTGGCTTGTACGAGTAACTAACTCGTACGAACAACAAGTTACTCGTACGAGGAATAATTCACTCGTACGAATAGGAATCTACTTGTTCGCACTGAGAACTTTTAAGTGAAGATTATTCATGAAGATCTTGTTTTTCGTCAACCGGTTCTTCACTTAAAGTTTGTTGTTCGTGTCAGGTAATGACAAGCAGTCAGTTAATGTTCAATTATGCTCATCTTCAAGGGATATCAACAGTGTCAAACATACCTTAAAGATATCACAAACAACACAAAAGGAGTAAAAGATTGGGCAGATGATGTTTCTTCTTAGAAGGATGAAGTGAAAAAGGTGAAAGTAAAGTTGCACTGAAGAACTATCACCTTCTATACTTTATAACTTTCCTTGTACGAAGAACCATAGTCCGCATGAAGAATTGCCAGCCGTACAAAGACTGTCTTGTACAAAGAACTAATGACTCATTCGTACGAAGCACACCATTCGCATGAGTGATCATTGACTCATTCACACGAATAGATATCAATCACACAAGGAACTTGTGATTCGTACGAGCGATAGCTGATTCGAACGAATCCAGGTTCTTCTTAAACTGGAACATCAGTTCTTCGTGGACCTTAGGTTTTTCGTTGACCTGTTTAGATCTTTGCACATATCCACAAGATCACAAGTTAGGAAATGTGCACATTAACATATTTTACTCTTTGCAATGAGTTTACCCGTTGTAAAAAGATACTTTATGAAGTTATGATAGAAAGACAAATGATCTTTAGGGCGTATCTTGGTAGAAAACATTCAAGCTTCAACTTTGGCTAATTAAAATACTTTTTAAAAACAGAGTAAACAAATATTAATGAATAAGAACAAACTATAAATTAATCAGCAATCTTTTTCTGAGGTTCAAGGTAAGAGAATCATACCAGCTTTTAATCTTGCCAAGAACGGATTTTTTGTTTATAACATAAAATTAAATAAATATTCTACCATAATGGTATTGTTGTCCACATAAGCTCAGCTTATCAGATGTAGTCATGACTTGGAGATATGGTTAATGTATGAATTATACTTACTAGCCGGTGTTCAACCAACTCACGACACATTCACGTATCAAGACATGCACGAGAGAAAATCTTACCGGTGAGTATACTACCTATATCTGTTTTGACGTATCGATTGTGAGATAATCACTTATTTTGATTGAAAATAAGCCAATGTGATTAAATCACTTATTGATGAGAAACTTGATTTTTAGATTCATGCAGGGCACAAGAGTAAGTCCGTGAACAGGTTAGTACCATCGTACCGACAAAGAGACGAACTTAACTCCCGCATAAAGCTGTGATATATTATCACTTATTGTACTAAGTGAATGTGATATTTTTATCACTTATTGCAGTATTTACACGTATGTATGGTATCATGGAAGTTTTAGACTTGCGTCACTATTATTCTTCGGTAAAAGATTCAACCATGATACCCAGATGATAAGCAAGCATAAAGACCGTATATCTCAAAACCTCGTCATACTATCAAACGATATTTCGGTACCAAGACCATATGCCAATGAATTGTTGCCACCTAGCCTTTAGTCCGTTGTGTTTATATCAACCTGCACATTTTAATCTGATTGTGAACCTACCGATACATCATTAGTAGAGCTACTAATCAATTTTCATTTTATGTTTTTTACCTTATTTGACTGATCACCGGTGTATCATCATCTTCTCTTATCTTTCCAAGAAACTCATTTTTCATTTTTGGGTTTTCTATTGTTTTTGTATTTTTCTAAATTTACTCCCCCTTAAATGCAGAAAGTAAATAAATAAAGACATAACTAAATAAAAGACACATTTTTTTATTTTTCCATTTTCTTATGTTTTTGTATTTTCTTGAAATTTTCTCCCCTAAAACGTAAAAAGAAAAAAATGGAAAATCTTTTTGTATTTTTAGTTTTGAAGAAAATATTTATGAAAAAGATCAGCCAAGGATGGTTTACTCAGGTTTCACCTTGATGCCATTGAGCAAAAGAAAATAATCAAAATGTAATTTATCAAAAGCTTTTGTAAACAGGTCGGCACGTTGGTGATCGATGTGGATTTTAAAAACATTGATAAGTTTCTTTTCCTAACAATCTCGTATGAAATGATACTTAATCTCAATGTGTTTGGTTTTTGAGTGTTGTACAGGATTACGAGTGATCTATAAAGCAGCTTCATTGTCAACATAAATAGGAGTAGTTAGAAATTCAAAACCGTGTTCGGGCATTTGCTGTTGGATCCATAAAACCTGAGAGTAGCAACTAGAAGACGAAATATACTCAGCCTCACACGTTGAAGTAGCTACACAAGTCTGCTTTTTGCATTACCACGTGAATACGTAATTTCCCATGAACTGACATCCTGCTGATGTTGACTTTGCATCGATCTTGCAGCCGCCATGATAAGAATCACTGAATGCTGTCATATCAAACTTATCATCCTTTGGGTACCAGAGACCAGTGTCCGGGCGACCCTTCAAATAACGAAAGATTCTTTTCACAGCCATCAAATGAGAATCTTTTGGACTTGATTGGTAGTGAGCTAGAAGACATGTTATATCGGGTGTTTAAGCAGTAAGATATATAAGAGATCCGATCATAGCACGATAAAGAGACGGTTCCATATGTTCACCCATTCCATCAGGAGTAATCCCATGATTTTGAGCTAATGGAGTTCCCAAAGGCTTCGTGTCTTCCATTTGAAATCGTTTGAGAATATCCCCAACATACTTGGTTTGATGAATGAAGATTCCTTCCTTAGATTGATGAACCTGCAAACCTAAAAAGAAAGCCATTTCTCCCATGGCGCTCATATCAAACTTCTGTTGCATCACCCGCTCGAATTCTTTACACATTATATCATTTGTAAACCCAAAAATAATATCATCAACATACATTTATACCACCAACAAATCCTCATTCTTTTCTTTGATGAAGAGAGTACAATCGATCAACCCACGTCGAAAACCATTCTTGAGCAGATAGGTAGACAACATTTCATACCAAGCTCGTGGAGCTTGATGAAGACCATATAACTCCTTATTCAGAAGCCAAACCTTGTCAGGATGGATTAGAACTTCAAAACCAGGCAGTTGCTCAACATAAACTTCTTCTTCAACCACACCATGAAGAAATGCACTTTTCACATCCATTTGATAAACTTTAAACTTCATGTAGGATGCATAAGACAAGAAAATTCTTACGGCCTCAAGACGTGCTACCGGTGCGTAAACCTCATTATAATCATTGCCTTCTACCTGATTAAAGCCCTGGACAACCAATCTTGCTTTGTTTCTCACAAAAAACTCCTCGGTCATCCTTCTTGCACTTGTAAACCCATCTAGTACCAATCTTGTAGTTGTCGGGCCTGTCAACCAATTTCCACATGCCCAACTTCGGAAACTACTGAAGTTCCTCTTGCATTGCTTCCACCCATGAGTCTTCTTTCAGTGCCTCCTTCCAAGATTTTGGTTCAACTTGGCAAACATAGCATGCAAAAGACCAATCATTCTGTTCCCAAGATTCTCTAATTTATGAATACAAACCAGCATTCTGGTTGTTTCTTAGCTGATTACGTGTCTTCACTCCATTTTGGATATCTCCTATAATATTCTGCTGAGGATGAGTATCATGGATTCGAGTTTCAGGAACATTGGGAACTCGAGAATTTATACCCAAATTGTTGATATTCAGATCAACAACTAAGTCGATAGCTAGAATCGATGAAGATGTAGAAGCATGACCTTCAGTCTCCCTTGATTTTGCACATTTGAAGTTACCTTAGAAATTCCAGGAATAGGAGTGAAGTAGCTTCATTTGCATCATGGAACTCATCATCTTCTCACGAAACATTATAGTCAGCTGCATCTTCAAAGTCCTCATTCTGAACAAGATTATTAACCGAAGTGGAAACTTGAGGGTTAACAATAATTGGTCGTACTAATGACGAGTCAACTACAGTATCACTTTCAAGTAACATTTGAGCTGCTATAGATGCATCATCAAAAGTTGGCAGATTGAAGGAGTCAAACAGTCCATCATAGTCAAACATCCAAGGAGCACCTGGAGCTCTTACTGATTCAGTGTATCTTTGAACCTTAACTTCACCTCATTCTTCAATCTTTTTGGAGTAGCATATCCAAGAAATAAACCTTTGATAGCCTTTGGACAAAATTTACCATTTAGATCAATCATAGTGCATGGAGCTCCAGAAGGTTTTAAGAAAGACACATCCGGTTTCCTTTTATATAACAATTCGAAACATGTTTTCCCATGCCTTTTCACTGTAAGAACTCTATTCATTGTATAGCACGCAGTAACCACAACCTCCCCCCAAAACTGAATAGGAAGTTCTGACTCTCCCAACATAGTTCTTGCAGTCTCGATAAGAGTTCTATTTTTCCTCTCAGCGACACCATTTTGTTGTGGAGTATAACGAGAACTATACTTATGTAAAATTCCCTTAGAAGAATAGAACTCATCCATAACATGACTCTTGAATTCGGTACCATTGTCACTTCTGATTCTCCTTATCTTCAAATTGTACAAATTTTCAAGTAGCGTGAGGAGATTCTTAAGGATTTCTGGAACTTCACTCTTGTGAGCCATAACATTCACCCATGAAAATCTTGAATAGTCATCATTAACAACTACAGAATATGCATCACCAAAGGTAGTCTTGTGTTTCATAGGTCCAAAAAGGTCCATATGAAGACGTTCCAGAGGCATATTAACACTGTTAATTTTCTTCACAGGATGAGACTTCTTTGCTTGTTTTCCCTTTTGGCACGATACACAGACGTCTTGTAAATGAAAGTTTTTAACTAGTACACCATTCATAAGATTATTTTTAACCAAATAGTTCATTTTCCTCAAGTGAATGTGTCACATTCGTCTATGCCAAGAGATTTACTCCTTTTCAGTGGCTTTTGAGACAAAACATGTAACTTGTGCAGACGTAGTAATAGCTTGGCTCATGTCAAGAATATACAAGTCATTTATTCTTGGAGCCGACAAGAGAATCCATTCTTTGGGAATCTTGAAACCAGGTTTTAGCACATCACATTCAGCATCATCAAAATGAACTGTGAACTTCTTGTCGCAGATTTAAGAAACACTCAGAAGATTGTGATCAATTTGATGAACATAATTGATCTTGTCAAAACTAACAACACCATTGGAAATCATTCCTACTCCAGTGATGTAACCGGCTTTATCTCCAGCAAAGGCAACATAACCTCCTCTAATGCTTTTCACATCATAAAGAAGCCTTAAGTCGCCTGTGATGTGCCTTGATGCTCCACTGTCAACAATCCAATGACTATTCACAATTCCTCCTGGAACAACCCTTCACATTTCAATACCCGATCAGTTTGAGATAGGGACCCAAGCCTTAGTGGTCTTGGGTCAACCCTTATCATCAAGAAATGTGATTTCTATTTCTTGATGATTTGGAAACTTTGTGCCTCCCCCTGAAACATTACCGGCTTTAGGTTTCCAAGATTGTTGGTGTTTACCAGATTGACTATTATTTACAAGTTTAGACACTTCTAGTTCTACCGTACTTGCTGAACTTTGTTTCTTCTCTACAACATCCGGTTTTAATGCCTTCTCAATTATTTTAACTTGTTGACGTCTTTGTTTTTCTTCTTGTTCCTTAATAATTCGTTTGTCTTGTTTAGGTGACACAGATCGACGTTGGCAATTCTTTTCAGGAGGGGCATTTTCAAAGAACTTTGATTTTGCTGAGTTGCTACAATTTTTTATTATGTGGCTAAACTCCCCACACTTAAAACATGTTCTCCTCTTCACAAATTTAGGAGGTGTCATATGATGACTTGATGTTGAACTTGTAGGCCTAGAGGTACTTGGTCCATCTTCACACTCATTCGTGTGTTAAGTGTAATTGTTTTGACTGTTACGTTTTAAAATCTTGACATGATTTACAAAACCAATATTTGACACATTTTCAAAAGTCTCAATTTTATCAGTACCAGTTGAGACTACAAAGTTGAATTCTTCCCCTTTTTCTTGTTGTGAGCTCTTTTAGCTTCAACCTTTGGTTGTGACACCTTAGGTTTTTAGATTTCTTTTCTTGTTTTCTACTTTTAGAAGCGATTAATGGTTGTGATTTGATTGGATTCTTCTTTTCCAAAAATTTGGTTGTTGAATTTTTAAAAACTTGATCAATTGAAGTTGGATTGACATTTTTGATCGGAAAATCCTTGTTTGAGTAGATTTTCTTATCACCAATCAAAATATACAACACATTATCATTTTTAAATGTAGAAGCAACAGATTTGATAGGATCAATCTCTTGCTTTTTTTCAGATTGCGCAACGGGGGTAGTAGGATCACATAAAATATGATTCTCAATTGCAATTTCTACCCCTTTCTTTTTTTCAAGAGATTGGTCCTGATTGATCTCGTTTGACTCATTATCAGATAAATCATCCTCTTTTGTTATTGGTGGACTTTGATCAATAACAGATGATGAGTTCTCCACTTTCTGGATCATTTGAGGAATTGTCCAGTTTAAACCCTAACCCTGCTACAAACTCTTCAGAATTAAGAGGTACATATGGTTCAAAACGTGGTGTTTCCTCCTCATCAGGCAATTTGATATAATTGTGTTTCAATGGTGGTGGACACGATTTATACCCAATGTATTTGAGATCTCCCTTAAGTTTTTGAACGTCAATTATGTGATCAAGCACAAATCGGGAGTTGGAATAACTCTCCAATTTTAGCTTAATTGCATTATGTTCGCGTTTGGCAATGGCTAACTCTTTTTTCGTTTATTCAAGGATATTAATGTAGTTATTAATACCAGTTTGCTTGTTCACAACGGTTTTCGTTAACTCAGACACGCTTTTCTTAAGAGTCTCAATTACATGTTTGATCTGATTGATTATCTTAGCATAACACACACAGTTCCTCCTTGATTCTCATTTCCCAACTGAACTGACCAATCACATCCTTCATCTGCTTGAACTACTAACGCTCTGCTTGTGTTGTTTGAAGGCCAGGACTAGTTGGAGTTGTTTGGGTCGTTAACAGCTACTATACTTCATTCATTTTTAACTTGAGTTTTGTTGGATGGCCGTGATTGATTTCGGAAAGGGTTGTGATTTCCTTGTTTGCTAAGTCGAGTACATTCATGTTTGAAGTGACCTTTTTCACCACAGTTAAAGCAAGTAGCAGCATCTTTATCAAATCCATACTTTGTGTCTTTCTTGCTTTCTAAACTTGTTCTTCCAGCGCTACTATGTAGTCTTTCGCTCTTCTAACCACACTAGCAAATGCCCACTTAATATCCATCAACTCCATCTTGTTATGGAACTTGAGGTGTAACAACTTGTGGTTAGGGAAGAAAGGCTTTAGGAACAAATGTTTGACCATAGGTTTGAGCACTTGAGCTAGTAGATTGATCTGTTTGAACTGGTTGTGGTAGAAACGGGTTAACATTTGACACAAACGTTGTTTGGAGTTTTGGTTGCTGAGTTGTACTAACCCCTGTGTTAATATCTCCAAAATACATTTCAGGGTTTTGTGGAACAGGAACTCTTTTT
Source organism: Scalesia atractyloides (assembly GCA_947069175.1). Classification (NCBI taxonomy): domain Eukaryota; kingdom Viridiplantae; phylum Streptophyta; class Magnoliopsida; order Asterales; family Asteraceae; genus Scalesia; species Scalesia atractyloides. Next base: position 43,605,978 of record CAMTDV010000008.1, on the reverse strand, counting down.
TCTTTTCATATTTCTTCTTCACTCTTGTTCTCAAGCTTCTTCACGAACTCATAAATACTCATCATATCCAAAACACCTGTGTGCTTTAGCAAGTCAATGAATTGACGCCACTTCGGTTGTAAGGCATCAGCAAAACGCATCACAATCTCTTGTGGAGTTGCGATCACCTTGTATGAATACATTTAACTAAGCAGACGATAGAAACGAGTTGTCATGTTGCTTAGTGTTTCATTCTCCATGAATAGAAAACCTTCTAACTCTTTCTTCAGCAGATCATGTCGTATCTTTCTTGTTGCAGTATTTCCCTCTCCTCTTGCTTCTAAGGTATCCCACAAAGTCTTGGTGGTGGTACTGTACACGAATTGATGATAAATATCCTTATGTAGTGCTTGTGTAATGATAGCAAATGCCATCTTTTCTAAATCATAAGCCTTTTTATCATTTTCATCTAAGTTGGCTAAAGAGGTTGGATTTGATCCTGACTTCTTTGAGAGATTCCTTGTATGGTGTAGTAAAACATGTCCATAATTATGTATTTTGACCAAGAACATATGTATGGAAACGAATTTCCATGAAGGATAATCCTTCGTATGGTTCAACTTTGGTGGATGGTTGTTACTTCCTGTTTCACTCTCGATAATAAGAAGAGTCTGAATGCTTTGATTTTGATTTGCCACACACACCCATTGATTAGCTGTAATCATGGCCGTTTGCTGAGGCATCAATGATTTAACCCATGAGGTTGCGGAGCATTGTGGTGAGTCTTGGTTTGTGCTTGAACTACACCCCCAATCCCAAGGATTTTGTAGGTCCACTTGGAGGATCAAGATTAACCTACTTCCCTGTTTATATAACACACATACGAGTGCGGAATCCTCGTAAGTATGCAAACCAAAGCAAAGTAAGAAACACAAGATAACCAAAGATTCAATATCTTGATTAACACAAGAGAACTAGTACAAACACATACAAACTCAGGAAATACTCTATGTGTTCTTGTGCTTTAATGTCTCTCTCTGGTGTCTAACTTATCCACTTGCCACCTCTTGACTGAGAAGTGCATGTTTGTTTATATAGTGCCAACACCTAGCAATAGTATGAAGAATGTTGCTGGTCATACGAAACACATTCTCCAAAAGATGGCTCGTACGATCATAAAATGGCTCGTACGAATCAAGCAAGATACTTGTTGAGACGATCCCACTTGTATGACTTAAGCCTTCAACAAGTGTAGCATTACGAGAAAGATACCATTCTCTTAAGTCATTATGCTTAGTAGTTAATGTTTCGGCAGATCGTTGAACTTCCACACTATGTTCTTTCAGCCTATTTAACTCAAATCCCCGAGAGTTATCAGCTGCTCTCATCTGTTGTAGCTGAGTTGCCCTTTCAGCATCTGTAGAATCGTGTTTTCTATTCTTAACTATGTAATTTCAGAATCCTGTTTTCTAACAGTCTCTTTCAAAGAATTTATCTCCAACTGTTGTTTAACAACTGTGTTCCGATTTGAAGATATAAACTTCGAATGCTTGTTAATCTGAATTACTGCAGCTTGCAACTGAGAGAACATAAAATCCACTTTCTCATCCAGTTCCATTTCAGAGAATAAACGACAACTTTATTTTGTATTTTGTTGATGATTGTGGACTAGGATTGTTGGACTGATGAAGTAGTTGGTTGTGATTGAACTGGAGTATCTTCAGACGAAAGTGTTTCAGCTGTTGTGGTATTTGAAGGTTGTGGTTCAGAGGTTGTAGTGGGTTCCGTCATTACAGGTTCAGTCTCGTCCGTTGTAAAGGTAGATTGGACTTCTGCAACTGGTTCCAGCACAGTTTCTTGATGTGAGGTTGTAAGTTGTGTGATTTCAGGTTGTGTTGACGATGTTTCCATAGGCTTTTTGCTTTGTTTCTTTCTTCCCTTATCACCACCTGTAGCACCTACATCACTTGCACCATCATTAGCAACATTATCACCGTCATCATCATTACCCTTTCCCTTTTTATGACCAAACATATCTTCGATCATCTTTTTCAAAGTTTGTTCTTCATTATCTGATTCACTGTCATCATGGCACCACTTATCATTTTCTGGTGCAACATATTTATCATTTGCCAGAAAACCAAACAATTTACAAGAAGGTGTGCTTTCCTTGTAACGTTTTGCTGCTACATCTCTAAAAATCATTAATGAATCTTCCATCATGATCTCAACTTTAGAACATCGTTGTCGTTCTTCAAAAGATTCGGATGTTGCATGTCAGTTCTCAATTTACAAGAAGGTGTGCTTTCCTTGTAACATTTTCCACTTCAGACTTGTCAGTTCTCTTTGTTGTGGGTTTTCTTTTATGTTCTATTTGTTCCATTCTGTACAAAAAAGATAACAATAATAAGGACATATATTCATTAGGGAATACACACAAAAAGTTTTATTTCAAAGTTCCTGTATGTATGTATTCCCTGGATGAAGAACTACTGACTCATACGAATAACAATTTATTCGTACGAAGAACAACAGATTTGTACGAACACCTGACTTAGTAAAACAAGTGATTTACTCGTACGAGTAACTGGCTCGTACGAGCGACATGTTACTCGTGCGAGTGATCATTCACTCGTACGAAGCAAAGTTAATTGTTCGCACACAGAACTTCAAGTGAAGATTATGCATGAAGAACTTGTCTTTTGTTAAAAGATTATTCGCTTAAAGTTTGTTGTTCATGTCAGGAAAAGTTACATGGTCAGATAATGTTCAAATTGTTCATCTTCAAGGTATGCCAACATTGTCAAATATACCTTAAAAATATTAGAAACAGCATAAGGAGAGGTGAAGGGATGATGTGAGCAAGGTGAAAGTAAAGTTCCACCAAAGAACTTCATCACACTTTATACCACATCGTGATACTAATACGAAGAACCTAAGCTCGTACGAAGAACTGTCATTCGTACAATACACCAGTGGCCATTCGTACGAGGCACAATCACTCGTACGAGTGATCTCGATTCGTACGAGTCCAAGTTTTTCAAAACTTGATTTTTAGTTCCTCGAGGACCTTAGGCTTTTCGATGACCTGTTTTGATCTTTGCACATATCCACACTAATCACAAGTTAAGTTAGGAAAAATGCTCGTTAAATAGATTGTTCTTTCAGATGAGTTTACCCGTTGTAAGAATGTACTTTATGAAGTTATGCTATCAAAGCAAATGGTTTTTGGGGCGTATCTTGGTAGAAAACTTTTAAGTTTCCACCTTTGGCTAAATCAAAAATACTTTAATTTATCAACAGAGTAAACTAAAAAAAATAAAATAACTACTAAAAATAAAATAATCACTAAATGATAAGAATGAACTGTATATTTACTAGACAATCTTTTTCAGAGCTTCAAGGTAAGAGAATCATACCAGCTTTAATATTGCCAAAAACGAGTTATGTTCAAAAAAACATCAAATTAAATAAATGAGCATTCTACTATGATTATCGGTATTGTTATCCACGTAAGCTCAGTTTATCAGATGTAATCATGAATAGGAGATATGCTTAATATATGAATTATAATTACTAGCCGGTGTTCAACAACTTCATGACACATTCCCGTGTCAAGATATGCACGAGAGAAAATCTTACCCAATGTGATTAAATCAGTTATTGATGAGGAGCTTGAATTTCAAATGCATGTAGGGCACAAGAGTAAGTCTGTGAACATGTTAGTACCATCGTACCGACAAAGAGACGAACTTAGCTCCCGCATAAAGTTGTGATATTTTATCACTTATTTTTGGGTAGATGTGATACTTTTATCACTTATTGATGGTCGTATGTAGTATATACACGTATGTATGGTATCATGGAAGTTCTAGACTTGCATCACCGTTATTTTTTGGTAAAAGATTCAACCATGATACCCAGATGATAAGCAAGCATAAAGACCGCATATCTCGGAACCTCGGCATACTATCAAACGAAATTTCGATCCATTATGTTGATATCAACATGCACATTTTAATCTGATTGTGAGCCTACCGATACATCATTAGTAAAGCTACTTATCAATTTTCGTTTTATGTTTGACCATTTTTTATAGATCACCGGTGTGTATCATCATCTTCTCTTATCTTTCCAAGAAACTCATTTTTTATTTTTGGTTTTCTATTGTTTTTGTATTTTTCTAAATTTTATCCCCTTAAATACAGAAGGTAAATAAATAAATAAAAAACTTTACTAAATAAAGGACAAACTTTTGTATTTTTCTTGAATTTTCTCCCCCTAAAATATAAAACTAAGAGAAAATGAAAAATCTTTTTGTTGTTTTAGATTTTAAGAAAATATTTACGAAAATGATTAGCCAAGGATGATTTACTCGGGTTTCACCTTGATGCCATTGACCAAAAGTAGATAATCAGAATGAGATTTATCAAAAGCTTCTGTAAACAAGTCAGCATTTGCTGTTGGATCGGTGTGGATTTTAACAACATTGGTAAGTTTCTTTTCATAACAATCACCTATGAAATAATACTTAATCTCAATGTGTTTGGTTTTTGAGTGCTGTATAGGATTACGAGTGATCTGTAAAGCAACTTCATTATCAACATAAATAGGAGCAGTTAGAAATTCAAAACCGTAGTCGCGCATTTGCTGTTGGATCCACAGAACCAGAGAGCAGCAACTGGAAGCTGAAATATACTCAGCCTCACAGGTTGACGTAGCTACACAAGTCTGCTTTTTGCACTGGCACGTGACTAGGCGATTTCCCAAGAACTGACATCCTGCTGATGTTGAGTTTGCATCGATTTTGCAGCCACCATGATCAGAATCACTGAATGCTGTCAAATCAAACTTATCATCCTTAGGGTACCAGAGACCAGTGAACTGGCGACCCTTCAAATAACGAAAGATTCTTTTCATAGCCATCAAATGAGAAACCTTTGGACTTGGCTAGTAGCGAGCTAGAAGACATGTTAGATACATTATATCGGGTCTTGAAGAAGTAAGATACATAAGAGATCCGATAATAGCATAATAAAGAGATGGTTCCACATTTTCACCCATTCCATCAGGAGTAATCCCATGATTTTGAGCTAATGAAGTTCCCAAAGGCTTTGAGTCTTCCATCTGAAAAGAAAGTCATTTGAGAATATCCCCGACGTACTTGGTTTGATTGATGAAAATCCCTTCCTTAGATTGATGAACCTACAAACCTAAAAAGAAAGTCATTTCTCCCATTGCGCTTATCTCGAACTTCTCTTGCATTACCTGCTCGATTCTTTGCACATTCTCTCATTTTTAGACCCAAAAATAATATCATCAACATACACTTGAAGCAGCAATAAGTCCTCATTTTCTTCCTTGATGAAGAGAGTATAGTCGAACAATCCACGTCGAAAACCATTTTTCAGAAGATAGGAAGACAACGTTCCTTACCAAGCCCGAGGAGCCTGATGAAGACCATATAACGCCTTATTGAGAAGCCAAACCTTGTCAGGATGGATTGGATCTTCTAAACCAGGCGGTTGCTCAACATATACTTCTTCTTCAACCACACCATGAAGAAATTCACTCTTCACATCCATTTGGTAAAGTGTAAACTTCTTGTGGGACACATAAGCAAAGAAAATTATTATGGCCTCAAGACGTGCTACCGCTGCATAAACTTCATTGTAATCAATGCCTTCTACCTGATTAAAGCCCTGGACAACCAATCTTGCTTTGTTTCTCACAATAACACCTCGGTCATCCTTCTTACACTTGTAAAGCCATCTTGTACCAATCTTCTTGTAGTTTTTAGTCATGTCAACCAATTTCCACATGCCTAACTTCACAAACTGCTGAAGTTCTTCTTGTATTGCTTCAACCCATGAGTCTTCTTTCTTTGCCTCCTTCCAAGATTTTGGTTCAACTTGGCAGACATAGCAGGCAAAAGACCAATCATTCTGTTCACCAGATTCCCTAATAGCCGAATACAAACCGGCATTCTGGTTGTTCCTTAGCTGATTATGTGTCTACACACCACTCTGGACATCTCCTATAATATTCTATTGAGGATGGGTATTATGGATTCGAGTTTCAGAAACATCGGGAACTCAAGAATTTATACCCAAATTGTTGATATTCAGATCAACAACTAATTCGTTTGCTGGATTTGACAAAGATGTAGATGCATGACCTTCAGTTGACCCTAGATTTTGCACATTTGACGTGACATCTGAAATTCCAGGTACCAGACCCGAAGTAGCTTCATTTGCATCATGGAACTCATCATTTTCTGACGAAACATTGTAATGAGCAGCATCTTTGAATTCCTCATTTTGAACAAGATTGTTAACCGAAGTAGACACCTGAGGGTTAACAATAATTGGTCGTACTAATGATGTGTCAACTACAGTATCACTTTCCAGTAGCATTTGAGCAGCTGCAGATGCATCATCAGAAGTTGGCAGATTAAAGGAGTCAAACAATCCATCGTAGTCAAACATCCAAGGAGCACCCGAGCTCTTACTGATTCAGTGTATCTTTGAACTTTAACTTCACCCCATTCTTCAATATTTTTGTAGGTCTCATAGTCCTTATGGATCTTCACAGAATAGTCTATCTAATCTAGATTGCGGAATCCCCTAGATCAGATTTCACAGAAACAAGAACACGAAGACGAACAATTTCCTTCAAACAGTCTTCTATTGATTATCAAACACAATTGTTTTACAATCAGTTCAAGACACTCTCTTTCAACTCTCTCTGAACAACTAAACCAGCAACACAATTAACAGAACTAGCAACCTAAACCCTAACGCAAACCTCCCATTATATAGAGATAGGTTATGCAACTAGACTAGGGTTTCCCTACATGGACTGCTATTGGGTCTATGCCAATTCGCCTCCCATGAGCTATTTAGTGTTTAGTTCAGCCCAATTACTTCTAACTAACTATTACAAACTTAACCCGCTAACCATTTATCATTTTACTAATTACAAGATATCCAAAGACCAATCTAAGCTGTTATCACAAATATGCACCAACAAACTCCCCCTTGACAATACCTTTATAAAATAACTTAGTCTTCAGTCTTCTTGCAATCTTTAGCATCTTTGAAAAACGTTGGTCTTTGGATAGCTTCAGCTTTAACAGTTTCTATCAGTAACAGACTCCCCCTAAGCTGATGTATCCAATCACCAAATCTTCTAAATCATTAGTGTTTGAGTAAACTTCAGTTTAGTACTTGCATAGCAATATTCAAACTCTTCAACTTTGTCTGCAATATAGAAAGGAGGTTCTACCATGCATCCAATCAAACTCCTCTTCACCAAACTTCTCAGCAACACACTACTTCAATATGTATACTATAAAACAAACATCTCGAGAAACCATAAGATTTTTTAAACACAAGTTAAACAAATTATTGTTATTATTAAAGAGATAGTAAAACTGTATCACAGATTAAGCACTTCTCAACTCAAACCACATACTCAAAATTTTAAACACAATGAACCTGCAAGATTTTTTTTAAAAAAAAAATTTGAACTCAGCTTCTAACACCGTTCCCCCTATCGGAAAGAACTCCTCCATGAACAACCAATATTCGTACATTAAGAAGATACAAGAAAATGAAATCTTTTTGGATTTTTATATTTTCTGAAATCAAATAAATAATGAAACAATAAACACTCTATTTTTGTGAGAATCACCGTTAAGAAGATCCGATAATTCAATATGCAATATTCATGAAAAGTAGTTTAAGACAATTATCAGTATTGTTTATCCACTTAAACAAAATACATGAACATTTCAATACAATTACCTAGTGATGTGTTTAGATAATTGATGCTAATATACTAGTGTGTCCCACTTTAAAAACATACCCCCACGATCAAGGTATGCACAAAAATTCTTCATAGTAGGTGAGTATACCGAAATTCATCCTTTTTAATTTACAACGTTAGATAATTGGTGATCAGCTCAGTACTTCCCTACAGCAAAGAGACCAATATCCAACGAGGGCTAGGGCAAATACCAAATTTTGGTACAAATACTGCAATTTGCAAATTTGAATGACTCTCTAGGAGAGCTTCTTCAATTTTTAGGATTTGGCCTTTTAGCTCTTTTAAGATATCCTGCTTGTGCCTAGGTCAGCATATATCTGGATGCAGCAGAAGGAGAACCTTGATACCCCAGATGAAACAATGATATAAAGACCTAAAGCCTCAGATTTTGGCGATCTATCAAAGCAAGATTTAGGGTTATAAAACCATACGCCACTGATATGTTACCCACTCATACACAGTTTATTATATGTGTAACACAAAGGTAAGTTGATTATTTCATGCCTTTTGCCTACTGGTACATCATATGATGAAGCTGCCATCACACTTAAGCAATTTTAATTTTATTTCAGTGTGACAGTCTAACTTGCTGATGTACTATCATTTCTTCTTTTCCACACAGTGAAAACTCATTTTTGATTTTCTATTTTTTATGTTTTTGATTTTTGAAAAGTAGTAAATTATTTACAGAATTCTTATGGAAAACTGGTTATTCAGGATTCCTCATCCCGTTGAGTTCGACTAAATGTTCAAAATTAGCCCTGTCAAATGCTTTTGTGTAAAGATCTGCCATGTTATTAAGTGTGTCGACTCGATGCAATTCAATTAATTACTTTTCAGCACAATCCCATGTAAAATGATGATGAATGTCAATATGTTTCGTGCGACTGTGTTTTACGGGATTGTTTGTGATTGAAATAGTGGCATTATTGTCTATCATAATATGAGTACGAGTGAAATTCAAACCGTAATCATGCATCTACTGTTGGATCCAGAGAACCTGAGAGCAGCAGCTACCCGCAACAATATATTCATCTTCACACGTCGAGGTAGACACGCAAGAATGCTTCGTGCATTGCCATAACACGAGCCTCCCTCCTAAGAACTGACAACCACCTGTGGTAGACTTCCTTGTGGATTTGCATCCTCCAAAGTCCGAATCAGTGAAAGCAATAAACTTCAAATCACTAGCAGCTGGATACCATAACCCAAGTTTAGGTTTCCCTTTCAAGTAACGAAGAATCCGCTTCACTACTTTCATGTGGGACTCTTTTGGATTCGCTTGATATCTGGCACAAAGACATACTACGAACATAATGTCGGGTCTTGAAGCAGTCAATTACATAAGAGAACCAATCATTGCCCTGTATTGAGTTGGATCAAAATCCTCCACAGTCTCATGATCTGGACCAAGATTGTGATTCTCACAGATAGTTGCATTGAAAGTAGCGCAATCTTCCATTTTGAAACGAGACAAAATGTCATACACATACTTCGTCTGATGTATAAACATCCCATCCTTTTTTTGTTCAACTTGTAAACCCAGAAAGTAGGATAATTCACCCATTGCACTCATCTCAAATTTGCTCCTCGAAATCATGACACATGTTCTCATTAGATGACCCAAAAATGATCTCATCTACGTATACCTGTACCAGCAGAAAGTCTTCCTTCTTCCTTTTAATGAACAGTGTACTGTCAATCTGACCTCTTTCAAAACCGTTATTTAACAAATGTGCTAATAGTGTCTCATACCACGCCCTAGGTGCCTGATGCAATCCATACAATGCCTTATCAAGTCGATAGACTCGATCTGGATAGTCTGGATCAGTAAACCCATCTGGTTGTGAGACATACACCACTTCTTGACTTTCCCGTAAAGAAATGTACTCTTCACGTCAAGTTGGTAAACTTTGAAGCCCTTGAATGAAGCAAAAGCTAGGAACAAATGAATTGCTTCCAACCTTGCTACTTGTGCAAACCCTTCATTGTAGTCAATCCCCTCTTGCTGATTAAATCCTTTCACTACCAACCGAGCCTTATTCCTAATCACGATCCCACGGTCGTCTTTCATGCACTTGAAAACCCACTTAGTGCCTATTTCCTTCTCTCCTTCAGGCAAGTCAACTAGCTCCCAAACTTTCAACTTCTTGAACTGAGCTAGTTCCTCTTGCATAGCTTCAACCCAACAATTGTCTTTTAGAGCCATATGAACATTTTTCGGCTCCTCTTGGGCAATAAAAAAGCTATACAAACACTCATGAATTAACCCAGTCTTCTGAATTGAAGTAAACAAACAGGAACCTTCGAGCACACCTCTACTTGTCAGAACACCTGCAGCAACATCACCTATGATGTTTTCAACTGGATGATCTCTGTGTATACGTGTGGTAGCAATGGTGTCAACAACCAGATTATCTCCCAGATTAGATCCAACCTCCCTTGAATGTTTACATTAGCAAACAGATTAGGGAAGTCCTCCCCCTGAATAGTTTCAGACTCACTATCGCTGGAGTCCTGTGGAGCTGCACTGGAAGAAGTTTCTGGAGCATATGTCATCGATATACTCGATTTAGGCATGAAGTCACACTCTCCATCTTCACTGATCATAGATTGGATCACTTGAGACTCACCTGCATTGGAAAAATCAGGAATATTAAATGATTTAAAAACACTGTTATAATCATATAATATAGCAGGACCACTCGATGATTGTTGAGGTTAATAACTAGTGATTTCCATGTTAAACACAGCCTCAATTTTACTAGTTTTTAGAATAAAAACCCTTTTATTCGGTGTTCCAGGCATATGGCCTAGAAAGTAACCCTCATCAGCTACCTCACTGAATTTTTGCTTATCTTTGTTTCGCACAATGGTGCCGGGTAATCCAAATGGTTCAAAGCCTTTTAAGTTTGGTTTTCGGTTAAACAATAGTTTGTGACATGTTTTGTTAAACCGTTTAACAGTCAAAACTTTGTTTAGGACATAACAAGCTGTGTTCATAGCTTCTCCTCAGAAAAGAACTGGAAGCTTTGAATCAGAAAGCATAGTCCTTGCAGCTTCAATGAACGTCCTGTTTTTCCTCTCAGCGACTCCATTCTGTTGAGGTGTATAAGGAGCAGAAAATTGATTTTCAATTCCTTTGCGAAGACAATAGAGATCTAGAATCTGAGTCTTGAACTCCGTGCCATTATCACTCCTTATCCTCTTGATCCGTGCATCATAGACATTTTCCAATTTTGTAAAAAGATCTATCATCATCTCCGCTGTCTCATCTTTTATACCTAAAAAGAAAACCCATGAATATCGTGAGTAATCATCTGTGACAACTAAACAATAGTACTTTCCACCTATGCTCCTTTCGTTCACCGGACCGAGTAGATCCATATGAAGCACTAGCACCCCTTCCACTAAACAATTTTTTAATAATATAGTTCAGTGTTCGGTAATGGATGTGGGCCATGCGTCTGTGCCAGAGCAATGACTCAGCCTCAAATGCTTTTGATAGTAAACACGCCACCACGGAGGAAGAATCCTTAGCACCCATGTCCATGACATAAGTGTCGTTTCTCCTTGGCGCTCTCATCACTATCCAATCATCCGGTATCACCAACCCAGGTTTCAGTACCAAAGCTTCAAACTTAGTAAAATGGACCGAGTGACCCTTGTCGCAGACTTGAGACACGCTCATCAGATTGTGCTTCAGCTGCTCAACATAGTTCACTTTGTCCAGTGTGATCTTCCCGTTAGTCACTTTTCCTCGACTGATAATGTGCCCTCCTTTAGCACCTGCAAAATTCACATATCCACCATCTATATTCTCAAACTCAGTCAGCAGCCTCGCATCCCCCGTCATGTGCCTGGAGCAACCACTATCAACATACCACAAGTTGATAATCATCCTTAGCAGCTCCTGCACAACCCAACAAAATTAGTTAGATTGGGGGACCCAAGCCTTAATAGTCTTGGGTCTTCCAGATTCATCAACCACATGAACATCCATCCAATATCCATCATCCTAATAGAAGTCTTGGATCTTAGACCTGTTGTTGGAAATGGTTTTGGTTTCCTCTAGGTCTGTGGTCCTGAGGTTTCCGAACCATGTTTGGACTTTGCGACCTTTGGAAATTATGATTTTGGTTCCATGAATTTTAATGATGATAATTTCTAAAGCCATTGTTATAAAAATTTCGACTACCAACATTTTGGTATTGAGTTTGCTGTTGACCTTAACTTCTGAAATTAGTTGATCGACCATTAAAGTTATTCATTCATGGTGAACTACTTCTAGGTCTATCATATCTTCCTGATGTAGATTCAGGCTGAAATCTTCTTGATTTCTTTGAAAACGAGGAACTTGTGAGCTCCTTTCTCAGCCTTATCTACACCCACAGCAACACTTTGTTGCCTGGTAGTAGATATATTTGGTGAGTTAACCTTCTTCTCACCATCACCACTTTTGCTGGTGATTTTTCTCTCTGTCTCTCACTTACCTGTGCTTCACTCGTTTTGTTAGGACAGCAGCTAGCTACATGTCCCTGTTCATGACATTTGAAACATGATTTTCTAGCCGAAGACTTCTTAATTGAAGCCTCTTGCTTAGATTCATCAGGTGATGGTGATGATGAAGATGACGATGCCTTCGAAGGATCTTGTTTAGTTTGCTTAACTTCTGGTTTTTCTCTGTTTTTATTTTTAGCAAACTGCATATTAGACTCTTAAGTAATAATAGTGACCTATTCATTCATATCACTCCCTTTAACAAAATCAACCTTTTTAACAAAAAATTGTTTTTGATTCTTAGGGTGTGTATTCTTTGTTTTCAAACTTGGTTCCCTATCACACCCTCAAATTTCCACGTGCGGAGTATTACTGCGAGGCGTGTGACATACCTGGATCTAGCCATAATCATGTTGAACTAAGAGTAAATAATATAAAACACCAACATCATGTCCAACATGAATAGTGTAATTCAAATTTAATGATTTAAACAAAATAATGTTCAATGGAAGCAAAATGCATTATTTTAACATAACCAAAACCAAAGTATTTTCAAAATGCAAGATATCAAATAGTTGCCACAAGTAACACGCCAATGACACTTCCGACTCCTCAGACTGCAAGTTCCCATGCATGAAGTACCTAACGCCCTGCAAGCATGCAGAAAAGTGTATCAGCAAAAAGCTGGCGAGTTCACAGTTTTGTTTAACGTAAAACAGGTAAAAATGTTTAGTCTAAAGACATGCTATGAATAAACTCGATACCGATGTGACTGTTATATTTGTTTGCCCTCATCAATGCCTATCAACATTGGCCATGTGTTTAAGGTCCTTAGTTCACGCCCGGCTCCCAGCACGATGTGAGGTTTTTCAAGCCTGATACGGCTATCAACTAATACCCCATTGCCTCCCAGGCAACTAGTTCGGTAGTAAGTAGGGTTTTCATGATAGAGTTTGAGTTTATTAACTAACAATGAAATTAATCTACAACATTTATAAAAAGTATTCCTTCAAGTAATAGTAGTTTGTCCCCTCGAGACGCATGCTTGTAAAGAGTAGTGAACTCACCTTTGAATGCTCGGAATAAGGAATGAAAAGAAATACACGAGATAGAACCGGTCAATCCCATCCTAACATGATTACCGTTTAAGAGTTAGTGTGTGTGCTCACGCGAAACACGAATCCTACACATATCTAGCACATAGCACATTTTATGCTAAAAGACTAATTAACATGCATGCATCTATCACGACATCACTCAGTGACCACACAAGTGTCACGAAAGATTTAAAATACTCTTCAATAAAAATTCAGCAATATAGTGCATTTTCGGATAGTTTACGGAGTGTTATCCGGAATATCGACTATTTGTGTACAATAAAATTCCCAAAACATTACAGGAAGTGTCAATTAGAGCATCAACTATTGTGTAAAATTTGGTGACCAAACTCATTAAAAATTTTCCGTGAAAAATCTTGCGCCAAACAGTGGTCAGATTCATCACTTTCTGACTGCAGCTATGGAAAAATTCATTTAAAAATATTCGATTATCCGATCGACATAATTCTAGTTGGAGATTCGCACAGACATCTATGGGCATCTACAATATAAATTTCAAATCTAAACAGTAAACATGTACCAGGTTATGACACGAAAGATGAGCTGAATTTTCTGCAGAAAATGGCAGCTTAGAGCAGTTTTGCGATTTAATTCGTTAAAAATACTTACACTTGTCCAAAAAATATGAAATCACTGCGGTTTGAAAGCTACTTCTGAATACTTGATTGTAGGCTCAGGAAACATAGAGTTTCGACAAGTTTAAGTCGCAAAAAAGACTGCGGAAGTTGGCGTATTTTCTTCAGAAAATCATTGAACGAAACACTACTTGTTTTAAATTGTTTTTCATGTATCCTACGACGATTCTAAGTGTCGTTCGTTATCACGAAATCAGTACTCAATAGCATAACAACATTCAACACACTTGACTTTATCACTAGAGATAACCCACCCATACATACCCCTATAATGGCAGCTAGCACATTGGACCTTCACATATTCCTACACACTGTGGTTACTTTGCATCCAAGAACCCAACATGTATAATCCCGCACCCGCTAACTGCTACTATTAAGAGTACCCCAATATATTTTTTTTAACCCCACAAACACCACATCATACATATACCTAAATGTCTACAAAAATAGACCTCTTAACATAACATATCCATATTATTAATGACACGTCTCAATGCAAGTATTAAACCGAACATCATCATAAACATCCTAATAACATCAAACCCATCATTATCATGTCCTTGCAAGTATCGTAACAATAAAAAAACACAGCCAAGTAGTGCAATAAACACAAACCATAAATAACCGAAACACTAACCATAAGAGAAAGAGGGATGCGAGCAAGAGAGAGAGAGAGAGCGAACTCGAGCTAGGGAGATCGCGACTGAGGGGGGGTCTGTTGCTGCCGTAACACCAAGGAGATGCTAGGGTTTCTTATTTTTTATGATTCTGCTTAACAACATGCATACGTACATACTTGAATAGAGGTGGGGTTGGGTTTTCGGTGTGTAGGCTGAGAGATTAAAGAGGGTGGGTTGGTGTTAAATTGGGTTGCACAAGTGTTCAAGAGAGGCGTGGACTGCATTCAAAATGCAAATTGGAGGTGGTAACTAACTTGCTTGTTGTTTGTATATTATTTTTTAAACACTAATTATAACAATATAAGTAACCCACTAATATATATGTAAACAATTAATATTCATGCTATAATTCAAGTCTCGTAAGCTCCGAGCTACGCGAGTGGGTTGGGTCGATACGCGACATGGGCTTTGGTTCAAACGGCCCGAGTCGGTTCAAAAGAATAAGAATTCAATTTCTCATTTATCGCTTGTATAATATAAGTTTATAATAAAATCTAGTTAAGTATAATTAACTCTTCAATTAAACCTAAAGTTTGTGTGTGTAGTGTAGTGGTGTGTGTTGATTCAATGGAGACCCGGTTCGAAACCAGTGGTCACCCCTTTATATTTTTTTGTAACAGCCCAGCGTAACCGCACCATGATATTGTCAGCTTTTGACAGCCAGCACGCCCTCAGCGCCCGCCCCTCACGGATTTAAAACGCGTCATGATGGTGAAGGTATCAAGCCCCTTATAAGGAAGCCTTCGTTCCCCTTCACAACCGATGTGGATATCACAATCCATCCCCCTTAAGGGGTCCAGCGTCCTCGAGGGACCTGCCACGACCGGTCCAGCCCTAACTCTGATACCATCTATAATAGCCCAGCATAACCGCACCATGATATTGTCCGCTTTGGCAGCCAGCACACCCTCAGTGCCCGCCCCTCACGGTTTTTAAAACGTGTCATGATGTTGAAGGTATCAAGCCCCTTATAATGAAGCCTTCGTTCCCCTTCACAACCGATGTGGGATATCACATTCCCTGTTATTATCCTTCTTGGCATTCTCAGTCACATCAACATCACCTAATGTGGAACTACCAGGTGTAGTTGACAAAAAATCTATAAGCTCTTCTTCATTTGGCAAGAAATAATAGTCATGACCAGGAGGTGGTGGAACTTCATTTAAACCTTTGAATCCCACAAATGTCTTGTCATTACACTTCTTCAAGCCATTCATCATGTGTTTCATGACAAAAGATGAATCTCTGAATTGATTTAATTTCTTTTCAAGTTCACAAATTTTAAGTTGTGCTTCCGATAACTCTTTGCATTTTTCAGAAATCTCTTTTTGTTTTCTCACTCATCGTATCATGAGCTAAATCAATAACTTGAAGTTTTTCGTTAAGTTTACAGGTTAGAATATTGATTTCTTCTTCATAACCTTTAATTTTATTCAAGTATAATGACTCATTTCATTTTACGAAAAAGTTTGATTCTTTTAGGTTCGAGAGCTCATTTGCCAAACTTTGGTTTTGATTGGTTAACCTGTCAACCTCACTTTGCAGTTCACAACACTTCAAACAAATAGAACTACCAGAGTTAGAATGTACCTCTCCTGTTGACTTGTTTAGATCGGGCATGAGAGCAGCAAAATCAGCAGCCATCTTCTTCTCTGTAGCAGTCTGTTCTCCACAGGCATTTTCAGCTACCTTTTCTCGCTCTTCCTCAGCATTAGCTTTCACTTCTTCATCAAAAATTGGATCTATCTCAGTCATGAATGCCTATGAGGCATTGTTATCACTCTCCAGATGAACACTCCAATCATAAGAACCGTCTCTAGCAGTAGAGATCAGGGCCTTTGATCCAATGTTGGTTGACGCATTCATGTTGCTTGAACCATAACCAGGAGAATCTTGAAAGGATGAATTAGAAAGAGATTCAGTTTTTGGTCATTGACATTCTCTAGCAAAATGTCCGTAGTTTTGACAATTATAACACTTCACTTTCGACTTATTAAAACCCACACTCTTTCCAACGAACTTCCTGCCCGTTCTGTTCATGAACCTCTTTACTCTTCCAAGAGATCATGGCCATCTGCCATTGTAGATCCATCTCCTCTAGGTCATCAGGATCAATCTGATCATAATCTTCATCAAACGTAGCAGGATCAGATATTCTTCCCTGAATATAGTTCTCGTTGGAAGCAACGAAAGAAGCAAGAAATGCCAGATGATCTTCAGCACTTTTGACACTCAGAGGCATAGACCTAGTACTACTGTTGCTATTACTTGATTATCGTCTTTTTCCCCTGACTAGCCTCCTGAAGCAGCAACAAAACATACTTCACCCTCAGCATTGGTCACAATCTGCTCATTTTCACATGAAAGAAACGCAGTTGCACTATCACTTGAAGCATTGTTGGTAGATGAAGGTGTAAGTCCTTTATAAATCCCCGGATCTTGAACCTGATCATAACCCGTTTCCTTCTTCCATATTGAGCTCATAAGCTCTCAATTTTCCAACAACCTCTTCCAAGTCTTTAGTTTCATAGTCAGATCCACCCTTTATCAGCAAAGTATAAATATCCCACTTTGTAGGTAAAGCATCCAGCAACTTGTCGTTTATCTCCACATCTGTGTATCCCTCTATGTCATAATTGTCCATTTATGACATCAGATGATAATATTGTGTGATAATATCTTCAAGGGACTCACTCCTCATACCTTTAAACACAACAAATTGTTTCTTCAGCAGATCAACCTTGTTCTTCTTCACATCAGTATTGCCCTCATACCTCTTCTCTAGGGCATCCCACATCTCCTTCGATGTAGTATAACACTTAAATGTATGTTTGATGCCATCAGGTAATGACATCGTTATAGAAGCTAAGGCTTTCTTCTCAGACTCATACATCCTTTATTAAGCTTCAGACATGTTCACATAAGCAGTAACACGTTGTCTGCCCTCAAAGTGATGCGTTAGGTTAGCGTGCCCATCTTGAATACAGATCCACATCCGTGTGTCCTAGTATTCAATAAACAATTGAAACCTGTCCTTCCATGTAAGGTAATTCTCTACCTTCAGCATTTTTGGAGGTTTGTTTGTGGTGCCAGCCTCGTGCTCCATTCTTAACAGCTCATTTAGGTTAGACATATTCGACATTTTTACCGAACCGGCTCATTAAAAACGTTACAACTTGTCTGAAATGAGTGATTACCAAATTATACTGTTAGACTCGTCTCGACGATACGATTCTAATGATGTATATTGTCCGATTATGTAAGGTAATTCTCTACCTTCAGCATGTTTTTTAAATCACACGAGCCTAACCGTGCAACCGGTTTTTCAAGATTTTTTATGGATCAAATTCTATGTCCGAAAACGTTTAACTCCGGTTACGTCAGCTGGTTAACTTTCCACCTTTTTCTATAGAACCCGGAACTGTACCAAATCCGGAACAGTAACTCGGATAGTCAATCCGAGATGGAAATCCGAAACAGTAATTCGAATTGCTAATCCGAGATGGTGATTTAGAATAGTGATCCGAAATGGAATTCGGAATGTACTGTTCTTATCCGAAATGGAATCCAGAATAGACTATTCTGATCCGAGATGGAATCCGGAATAAACTATTCTGATCCGAGATGGAATCCGGAATACACTTCTGATCCGAAATTCAATCCCAAAGGGAATCCGAGATGGGCTTTTCTTATCCGAATTGCACTTTTCTGATCCGAAATGCAAGTTTTCTAGATCCGAATTGCAAGTCAGATTATCCGAAATGCAGATTTCTGATCCGAGATTCAAGTCTGAAATCAGAAATGCTTCACTTTTGATCTGAGATGCCTGCTGTTAATCTGAAATCACTGAAGAAACCCTAAAACAGCCACCGGTACCCTAGAACAGCCGGCACAAACTTCAAACCAGGCTCCAAAACGTCAAAAAACCCAAAATTTCCTGTTGTTACTATTCTGAACCGAGCAAAATCAAGAGCTGAATGCTCTGATACCAATTGTAGGTCCCATAGTCCTTATGGATCTTCATAGAATCGTCTATCTAATCTAGAGTGTGGAATCCCATAGATCAGATTTCACAGAAACAAGAACACGAACACGAACAATTTCCTTCAAACAGTCTTCTGTTGATTATCAAACATAATTGTTTTACAATAAATTCAAGACACTCTCTTTCAACCCTCTCTGAATACTAAACCAGCAACATAATTAACAGAACCAGCAACCTAAACCCTAATGCAAATCTCCCTTTATATAGAGATAGGTTATGCAACTGGGCTTGGGTTTCCCCACATGGACTGCTATTGGGTCTGTGCCAATTCGCCTCCCATGAGCTATTTAGTGTCTAGTTCAGCCCAATGACTTCTAATTAATAATTACAAACCTAAACCCGCTAACCGTTTATCATTTTACTAATTACACGATATCTAAAGACCAAATCTAAGTTGTTGTCACAAATATGCACCAACATTTTTCGATGAAAAATTCCACACTCTGAAAATTGGAGTAGCATATCCAAGAAAGAAACCTTCGATATTAGGACCGAATTTACCATGTGGATCAATTATAGTGCATGGAGCTCCAAAAGGTTCAAAGAAAGACACATTCGGTTTCCTTTTATGTAACAACTCGAAACATGTTTTCCCATGTCTCTTCATGTAAGAACTGTATTCATCGTCTAACATGCAGTAGCCACAGCCTCTCCCCAAAATTTAACAGGAAGTTCTGATTCTACTAACATAGTTCTTGCAGTTTCAATCAAAGTTCTATTTTTCCTCTCAGCAACACCATTATGTTGTGGAGTGTATCGAGAACTGTACTCATGCAAAATGCCTTTACAAAAACAGAACTCATCCATAACATGGTTCTTGAATTCGGTGCCATTGTCGCTTCTGATTCTCCTTATCGTTAAATTGTACAAATTTTCAAGTAGCGTTAGTAGATTCTTGACTGTAAAAATTTGAACAGAACAAAATTCCGCTTCAAAATCTTGACTTGATTTACCAAACCAATATTAGACATGCTTTCAAAAGTCTCGATTTTATCAGTACCAGTTGATCCCACAAATTTAACATTCTTTAATTTCTTCTTGTAGCGAGCTCCTTTGGTTTCAACCTTTGGTTATTATACCTTAGATTTTTCAGCTCGATTCTCTTGTTGTTTTTCTTTTGAAATGAATAATGGTTGTGACTTGATTGGATTCTTCTTTTCCAAAAATTTGGTTGTTGAGTTTTCAAAAACTTGATCAATGGTTGTGGCTTTATTTACATTTTTGTTCGGAATGTCTTTGTTTGAGTAAATTTTCTTATCCCCGATCAAAGTATACAACACATTATCATTTTTGATTGTAGACTCAGTTGTTGAGAGATTTCATAGGATCATTCTCTTGATTTGAAACAGATTTCACATCACGAGCAGCAAAAATTTCTACCCCTTTTTCTTCATCAAGAGTGATCCTAATCGGTTTTCTCTGACTCATCATCTGATGAATCATCATCCTCTATTGTAGAAGGATTCTGATCAACAACTGATGATGAGTTCTCTAATTTTCTTGACTCAACTGAGGAATTGTCCATGTTAAACCCTAATCCTTCTGCAAACTCTTCAGGATTAAGAGGTACAAATGGTTCAAAGCATGGCATTTCCTCTTCATCAGGCAATTTGGTATAATTGTCTTTCAACAGGGGTGGAAACGATTTATACCCAATGCATTTGACATCTCCCTTAAGCTGTTAAACGTCAATGATGTGATCAAGCACATATCGGAAGTTAGAATAACTTTCCAATTTTAGCTTAATTGCATCATGTTTGCATTTGGCAATGGCTAACTCCTTTTTTCGTTTCTTCAAGGATATTAATGTAGTTATTAATTCTTGTTTGCTTGTACAAAACTGTTTTAGTTAATTCAGAAACGCTTTTCTTAAGAGTTTCAATTACATATTTGAATTCTTTTTTTTGTTTCGAGTTAAAGCCAGATTTGCCTCTTTGCGTTTTGACAGTTCAACTACTAGGCTTTGATTGTGACTGTTTATTATTTCAAATTTTGTTTTTAATTCAGCACAGTCACTGCATATCTTAGGAGAGTCGGATTTTACCTGACTTGTTGAACCTGCAAAGTTAGCCATGAAGGCAGTATGATTAGAGAAGGATGCACTATTTGTAAAGATTTTCTCCATTTCTTTTGATGCAACTTTTGCTTTCTTCATCAAACCAGCCTTTTAACTTTTCAACTTTTCTGCTTCTTCCAGCAACTCATTGACCTCATTATCAATTCTTTCCCTGACATCTGGATCAGATCCATAACCACCGACACTCGAGCTTTCTTCATCAGAACTTCCATTATGCCCAGAACTATCATCATCATCACAATTGTTAACGCTGTGAACATGTTTGAATCGATTGATAATCTTGTCATAACATGCAGTTCCTCCTTGATTCTCGTTTCGTAATTGTACTGACCAATCGCATCCTTCATCTGCTTGAACTAATTGAGCTCTGTTTATGTTGTTTGAAGGTCTAGACTGGTTAGAGTTGTTTGGGTTGTTAACAGCTACGATTCTTCATTCATTGTTAACTTGATTTGTGTGGGATGGTTGTGATTGATTTCGGAAAGGGCTGTGATTTCCTTGTTTGCTGGGTCGAGTACATGCACGCTTGAAGTGACCTTTTTCACCATAGTTGAAGCCAGTAACAACATCTTTATCAAAACCATATATCGTATCTCTCTTGCTTAAACTCGTTCTCCCAGTTCTGCTCATGTAATCCTCAGCTCTTCTGACCGCACTTGCAAATACCCATATAATATCCATCAACTCCATCTCATCTCTGTCTATTTGTTGATAGTCTTCATTAGTCAAATTGATGTTTCCAATTTGACCAGCGACTAGTCCACAATAAGCACTAACCATAGTGTTCAAAAGTTCCATATGTTCCCGAGCAACTTCTACACTGACCTTGGAAAGATGTGATGTATCAACTCTGACGGTATTAGAATTTGCAGGTTGAAAGTTGTTACCATAGAAAGCTTGTTGAGAAGCTTGTTGTGGAACTTGAGGTGTAATAACTTGAGGTTATGGTAGAAAGGCTTTAGGATCAAATACATGACCAAAGGTTTGAGTACTTGAGCCGGCAGATTGATCTGTTTGAACTGGTGGTGGTAGAAAGGGGTTAACATTTGACACAAACGCGGTTTGAAGTTTTGGTTGCTGAGTTGTACTAACACCTGTATTAATACCTCCAAAGTACATCTCAGGGTTTTGTGGAACGAAAACCCTTTTTGCTTTCCAGATTTCTTCTTCATTTTTGTTCTCCAGCTTCTGAACAAATTCATAAATACTAATCATATCCAAAACACTTGTATGCCTTAGTAAGTCAAAAAATTGACTCCACTTTGGTAGTAAAGCATCAGCAAAACGCATCACGATATCTTGTGGAGATGCTAACACTTTGTATGAATACACTTCACTAACCAAATGGTAGAAACGTGTTGTCATATCGTTCAGTGTTTCATTCTCCATGAACATGAAAGCTTCAAACTCTTTCTTTAGCAGATCATGTCGTTTTTTTCTAGTTGCAGCATTTCCTTCTCCTCTTGCTTCTAAAGTATCCCACAAATTTTTGGTGGTGGTACAGTAAACAAACTGATGATAAATTTTCTTATGAAGTGCTTGTGTAAGGATAGCAAACGCCTTCTTCTCTAAATCATAAGTCTTTTTATCGTTTTCATCTAAATTGGCTAAGGAAGTTGGATTTGATCCGGCTTCTTCGAGATATTCCTTGTATGGTGTAGTAAAACATGTCCATAATTCTGTATTTTGACCAAGAACATATGTATGGAAACGAATCTTCCACGAAGGATAATCGTTCATATAGTTCAGTTTTGGTGGACGGTTATTACTTCCTGTTTCACTCTCGCTTATAAGAAGAGTCTGAATGCTCTGATTTTGATTTGCTACACACGCCCATTGATTTACGGTAATCATGGTTGTGTGTTGAGGCATTAGTGATTTCACCTATGAGGTTGCGGAGCTTTGTGATGAGTCTTGATTATGTTTTCTTTGCGGTAATCATGGCTGTGTTTGAACTACTCCCCCAATCCCAAGGATTAGTACTCATTATGTTTTCTTTGTTATGAAAATTAAAAGGTTTAAAGTTTAATTTTTGAATATAACAGTCTCTTTTTAAAGTTCACAATTTTAAAAACCACGAAGTTTTGAAAAACTGAAACACGAAAAACAGATCAAAGAAGCTTGTTCTTCGCACGAATCAGTGATTCGTACGAGTCACACTTCTTCATACGAACCAGGTTGTTCATACGAATGACAATCTTTCGTGCAAGAAATATGTGCTTCATGTGAACAAGGTCCTCCGTACGGATGACTTGGTCTTTCACGCGAACAGTCTTGTTCTTCGTGCGAATGGTTATTCGCACGGATGTTTTTCGCTGAAGTTTGGTTTTCCGTAAAGAGGAACCTTTTTGCCGGGTTAGTTGGTGAAATTTCCTTTTCTAACACAGACTTTTTTCTGAGTTTGTTCGAAAGTGGTCAGTTTTCTATACAATTTTGGTTAAAAAGACAAGCATTCCAATATCAGCTTTTCAGTCAAAACAGTCAAGTCAAGAGATTTGGTCAATCCTACAAGAATATTCCAGTGAATTTTCCGGCAGTGTTTCACATGAAAATATGTCCAACTAAACTTTGATAGAAAATTTTAAGAAAAACTAGATTCTAACATGTCTCCATGTATTCTATCAAGGTTTTTATGAAAATTTTAAGTTGGTTATCTTTTAAAAACTTAAGTACTCCTATTGAAAGTTCAAGAACACTAGGAAACCCTCACAACTAGCTCAGACACAACACTAAGCTTGGTTTCAAACAAGGAAGAGAGCCAAAGCTCTGATACCACTTGTAGGGTCCACTTGGAGGATCAAGATTAACCTACTTCTCTGTTTATATAACACACATACGATTGCGGAATCCTCGTAAGTATGCAAACCAAAGCAAAGTAACAAGCGCAAGATAATCAAAGATTCACTATCTTGATTAACAGAACAGAACTAGTACAAACACATACAAACAATGTTCATACAGACTCAGGATATACTCTCTGTGCTCTTGTGCTTTAGTATCTCTCTCTAGTGTCTAACTCGTCAACTACTATCCATTGAGAAATGCATGTCTGTTTATATAGTGCCAACACCTAGAAATAGTACGAAGAATGTTGCTGGTCATACGAAACACTATAAGTCACGAAGAACATTCTCCAAAAGATGGCTCATACCAACATGAACTGGCTCGTATGAATCAAGCAAGATACTTGTTAAGATGAGCCCACTCGTACGACTAAAGAGTGGTGAGTGGCTCGTACAAGCAACAACTTGCTCGTACGAAGTACATCTCACTCGTACTTGAAGTGTTCTTTGGAGAACGTGCCAACAGACATGACGTGCACATGACTCAACAGTATGCATAGATGCAACTGTTTTACAAAACAGACAAACTAATCGTCGTACTAAATCAAGATAGGAGCATATCTTTATTTGGTCGACACGACCAAACTATACAAACACACTAAACAAAGACCGTACAATTACAGACGTAACTAAGAACAACCAACAGACATAAAAGTGTATCAACAGATTTGTACCTCTTGGTTATGAAAATCCACTTAAAAATTCAAAATTAACTTGAAATAAAAGCCTTACTGTTAAGGTTTATGATTTTAAAAACACGAAGTATAGAAAAACTGGTCATGAACAACAAATCACGAAAAACATAGTTCTTCGTACGAACCACTGATTCATACAAATCACTCGTTCTTCGTACGAGTTAATGATTCTATGTATTAGTTAAACACTCTTTGTACGAATCTCAAGTTCTTCGTACGAACAAGTTGTTGTTCGTGCGAACAGGTAGTTCTTCGTGCGAATAGTTGGTTCTTCGCACGAACAATTTGTTCTTCGTACGGTTGGTTGTTCGCAAATGGGGTCTTTCGCAGTGGATCTTTTTGCAGGGTTGGTTGGTGAGAAGTTTCCTTTTTAACAGAAACTTGTTTCTGAGTTTGTTCGAAAGTTGTCAGTCATCTTATACAAATTCGGTTAAAAAGACAAACATTACAAAATCAGCTTTTCAGTCTAGTCAGTCAAATCTTAAGATTTAGTCAACCCTAAAAGAATATTCGGGTGAGTTGTCCGACAAATGCTTCACCGGAAAATATGGTCAGCTAAACTTTGATGGAAAACTTCAAGAAAAACATATCCTAACATGTCTCAATGTATTTTAACAAAGTTTTTATAAATATTTTCTGAAAACTACAAGTTTTACCTAAGTTTTAAACTACTTTTCTTTTAAAAACTTAAGTTTCTTGTTAGAAGTTCAAGAACACTTCCAGGAACCATCGCAACTTGCTCAAACACAACACTATGCTTGGTTTTAAATAAGGAAGAGACCCAAAGCTCTGGTACCACTTGTAGGTCCAGTTGGAGGATCAAGATAACCTAATTTCCTTGTTATCTAACACACATACAAGTGCGGAATCCACGTAAGTATGCAAACCAAAGCAATGTAACAAACATAAGATAACCAAAGATTCACTATCTTGATTAACAGAAGAGAGCTAGTACAAACACATACAGACAATGTTCATATAGACAGGGTATTCTCTCTGTGCTCTCTCTTACATGAACTGAGAAGTGTATGTCTATATATAGGCCCAACACCCATCAACAGTACAAAGAATGTCACCGGCCGTACGAATCCCTACAAGGGCCAAAATAACATTCATCAAAGAGTTGCTCGTACGAACAACCTATGGCTCGTACGCATAAGTAACACTCGTACGAACAAGTAAGTCGCTCTTACGAACAAGCAAATGTCTTTGTTGAATGTTCATTCGTACAAACATGCAATGGCTCGTACGAACAGGTAACCTATTTGTACAAAGCACAATTCACTGGTACGAATATGGTGTCCTTCGGAGAACCCTGCTATCAGACATACTGCACAGTCAGTAAGATCAGAAACACAAAACTTAACATTATGCACACATGCAACTGTTTTACAACACAGACAAACTAAACGTCGTACTAAATCAAGATATGAGGATATCTTGATTTGGTTGACACGACCAACCTTTATAGACACAATCAAACAAAGACCGTCCAATTACGACATAACTAAGAACAAGCGACATACACAAAACTGCATCAACAACAAGCTGTTCAGAACCCTGTTCAACCCAAAGCCAACCCTGCTAGACCCCCGTTCCCACCTGATTTTTGGTACAACTATGGCGAGATGGGTCACGTTAGAAACGACTATGCAAAATTGTCACACCCCCATGTAATCCCTTCAAATCAGAGCGGGGCGTGAACTGAACTGGTATCTTCATTGCACAGTGGAAGTAAACGTGAGAGCTAAGGTTTCTAGTAAATGAACACCCGCTAACTACTCGAATCCCCATGGGTTCCACTATTCCAATCGTGCCATACTTGTAATCATAACCTGAGAAAGAACATGCGAAAAATCAACATAAACTTGGCGAGTTCATAGTTTGTTTGTTTTTGTTTCAAATGAATCATAAAACATTTGAAAGTCTTTCATTCAAAAAACCGGTTTGTGGGATCAGAGTATCCCAAAGCAGTTGAAATGTCATGTTTGTATAACAGTATTGAAATGTTTTCCATGTTGTTTGCAAATCCACGCATATAACTGTTATGTTTATAAACCGGTGATAAAATGATTTCAATCATATCTGTAAATAAACCGGTATTGAAATGTTTTCTGTTATCTTTGTAAACCGGTGTTGAAATGTTTTCTGTTATCTTTGTAAACCGGTGTTGATATTATTTTTGTTATCTTTGTAAACCGGTGTTGAAATGTTTTCTGTTATCTTTGTAAACTGGTATTGAAATCGTAGTATGTAGTTTTCCTATGGAATCTAAGGATCTGTCAGTGTGTAGCTAATACACTGACCTATGTGCCATAAGTAAGTAACCAACCCGAGACAACTTTGACATCATTGGGATCACAAAAGCACTCCTAACCGGTTAACTTACCAGGAGTGGAGCGTGTCTCAAACTCGATAGATCTATACCTTTTGCACCTTGGTCACTACGTGATTAATGGTTACTATTGTCATCATCCTACTTATGCACAAATGATCTGTTATAATCTAATCCCATAGCTACATACCAATTGTTATAAATCGGTGTTCTTGGGCCTAGCCCATGTTTTCTTGTCATTGGGCCTACCCATGTTATAAATAAAATTCGGGCCTCGCCCCCTAGTTGTGACTATGATAATCCCGTCACTAGTCATAAAACTCATGCATGTTTCAAAAAGCTTTATATAGCTGTGAAAACCAGTAAGTTTAGCATAAATCTTTCGTAAACCATTTGAGTTCATTGAAATCTGTTTGTAACATGGTTTAGAAATATATGATTTTTGTTCATCGAAACATTTTATGCTTTTGCAAAACTTGCATGTCTTTCCACCCTCGAAAACATTTACGAAAATATAAAACGGTAAAAAGTGGGGGTTATGAACTCACCTTGATATCCTTGTGCAAAGCTAGCATAAAGTGATTTCCATAGTGTTGTCTCCACAACTTGACTTGCTAACATGCAATCTAAGGTATTACTAAAACGGAATAACTTGTAAGTTTCTAAGAATGACATAGCTATACTACGTGATACCGAGCTCTACCGAATCGTTAACCATACGATTCTATGAATGTGTTATTGACTTAACTCGGTTAACCAACCTATGGTTTTATTAGAAACGATATGTTTTCGAGAGACTTGAAATATATGTTCACATATAAACATAACAATATTTCATGAAATCATATTTAGTCGTTATATACGTCGACGGATAATAGTACGACTCTTCGTAGTTTTCGTAGGATATAATCGTACGCTTGTTATAGATTTGCGGAGTTGCGTCGTACTTCGTTTAGGAGTTTGAATCGAATATAACCAATATATTATTGATATGAAATCCTTCGAAAGTATTCGTAAGTGTTCGTGTCGTCAACGTTTGAAATAAATATAACTATATTTATTTTATAAAAGTATTCAAGATCTCGACATTCAAATATATATAATTATATTCGTGTTATACGATTTTCGAATTCTTTCATTTGAAGTAATGTGCCCCTTGTCATTTATCTTGTAAAAGCGTTTGAAATAAATATAAACAATATACTTGTTTTTATATCATCGTTCGAATATATTATCGATTGCCGAATGTTTGTTATGTTGAAATCGCGCTTGTTGAAATGTGTCAGATCGATTTGTAAGTGTCGCCAAAATACATATATGTATGTATTTGATACAATCGTTTGAATTCGGACGTTTTGTCGTTGAAATGAACGCGTTTCGTATTGCGTAATTTACGAGAATCGGGCAGAGTTTCCTCTTTTTTCGGACGATCCTGACAATGCAAGTTGTCAATTTAATTGTGAAAACGCAATAATCAATATAACAAACAATATATAACACTTCTCGTCATGTTCAAATATAAACTTTCGGCCAAATATAAATCAATTTTATTTATTTATATATATTATAACGTTGCATCGATTAGGTTTTAACTAATAATTTTTCGCGAGTAGTGTACGTCGGGTTGATTATTAACTTTTAATTGTGGCGATAAGTAATCGTTTACGAGTCGGGTCGAGCTCGATTTCGCGATAATTTAATATTAAGATTTATATAAACTATATAATTAAAATTTCGCGTCGTAATTAATTTTTACCTAGTCTCGCATTGACTCATTGAACCGACAGTTGACCGGGTTTGACCAGCGTTTGACCGCATTGACTGTGTTGACTTTTTTTTACTGAACCGAACCAAACACCAAACCGAGACACGCATCCGGACCTGAAATTGAGAGTCAAACATAACCCGAACCAAAACGAAACTGAAATATCTAACTGGAACGAAAAATGTTTCGAACTTGAAACGAAACCTGAACCGAGATTTGAACTGAAACGGTTTGGACTGTGTCGACCCGAATGAACCGAAACCGAGCCGCATTTGAACAAACCCAAACCAAAACTGCTGCGACCCTTTTCGAACCCAAACCGAGACCTGAGTTGAAATGAACCGGAGATCCAAACACCGCCGCCGCTACTGCCGCCGGTAACACCAACACGGGACCCCCACCACCGATATCATCACCGCTGAGACGCCGCTTGTTTGCAGCCTTGACTCAACCCCACTGCCGAAAAACCGCCACCACCGTCGCCGGAGGCGACGGCTGCTATCGCAACTGTTAGTCGATCGAAACCCCCACCACGTCGTCGCCTTCTATCTCCGCTGTTCTCTCTCTACGCTCACTTTCTTTCTCTCTTATGTATGTATATCTGCGGGTGTGTGCGTGAACAAAGAGACAAGGGAAAAGGTGAGTTGTTGTGGTTGTGTGTGTGGCTGCCGGAGAGGATGACCGGCGCCGATCGGAGCTAAATCCAGCGACCGGATTGGGTAGAGAAAAGGCAGGGATATCTTTGGGGGGCTAGGGTTTGGTTGCAAGAGAAATGAGGGAAAGAGGGGTTAAGTTAGTTTATATACTTAGGGTTTTAAGCGGGTTGGGCCAAAAGCCCGTTATCGTGTGTTCAAGCCCAATACGTGTCCAAAGCCCGTTTTCATAACCCGAACTACATGATTTATCGAAATTTATTTATTCAGAATCTAAAATGTTTAAAATCATATCGGGGGTCGTTGTTTGACGCGTAATCCGTTCGTTGCGTTAAAAATCGCGTAGTTGCCCAGTTTGTCGTTTCTGATCCGTTTTTCGATCCGGTTTCTACCGTGAATATAAAAATTCAATTACGAAGCTAAAATATCATAATATATTAATATTTAGATGCAACTCTAGTCCGTGGCTTCCGTTTCGTTGTTGGTGCATTCTGGTTTTCCGCATAACTTCCGCGTTGTGCTTTACGACGTTCAACGAGCCAATTTTTATCGCATAATTATGAATGTATGAGAAATACAAGTACAAAATTCGTATTTTTAGGCATTGTCAGTATTTGTTTGGCATCAGTTTGCTTATCGCTCAATTTCGCGTTTAGTGTCTTCGATTATCGCCAAACCGCGTAACGTGAATCAAGTAGATGTTCCTAGGCTCTCCAGAGGCCTGATCGAGTTAATTTACGTCTAATTATGTTGTTTATGATGATAATATTGTTCATTACACGCTTAATTACAACCGGAAACTGCCGGTTGTCACAAAATTGGTGAACGCGAATGCAAATCCAGCCCGTGGACGTGCATTCAACATCAATGCCAATGAGGCTCGTGTTGATAACAAAGTCATTAATGGTATGTTCCTTGTTAACAATCATCTTGCTTCTATCCTTTTCGATTCAGGTGCCGATAGAAGCTTTGTATCACTAGCATTTGAACCTTTGCTTTCGATGCCTAGAACTAAACTAGAAAAACTCTGAACGGTGGAAATAGCTAGTGGTAAACCCCTTGTGCTCGACTATGTCATTCGTAGTTTCCAATTAAACTTGAATAACTACCCTTTTTCCCATTAACCTCACAACAATGCGACTCATGAGTTTTGACATCATCATAGGAATGAATTGGTTAACCAAACACCAAGTTGAGGTGATTTGTTTCGACAAGGTTGTTCGTATACCTCTTTCGTCTGGTGAAACCTTCGAAGTTCACGAAGAGAAACCCTCTAGTAGCCTAAAACTCATGATCTGTACTCAGGCCCAAAAATACCTACGAAAGAATTATGTAGCCTTCTTGGCACATATCATAGAGGAAAAAGGCAAGGGCAAAACTGCTTAGGACATCCCCGTTCAAGTTGAGTTTTGTATTGACCTTGTACATGGTGCCAACCCAATTACCAAATCTCCTTACTGTCTTGCACCATCTGAAATGCAAGAGTTGTCAAAGCAACTCCAAGAACTTTCACACAAGGGATTCATTTGTCTAAGCTTTTCACCTTGGGGTGCTCCTGTCCTATTCGTGGAAAAGAAGGATGGATCCTTCCATATGTGTATCGATTATCGTAAGCTCAACAAACTCACAATCAAAAATCGATATCCCCTACCTCGCATTGATGATCTCTTTGATCAGCTACACGGTGCGACATGCTTTTCAAAGATTGATATGCGTTCTGGGTATCATAAACTTCATGTACTCGAAGAAGATATTCCCAAGACTACTTTTCACACTCGATACGGCCATTATGAGTTCACTGTCATGCCTTTTGGTTTGACGAATGCTCCTGCCGTCTTCATGGACTTAATGAATAGGGTTTGTAAACCTTATTTAGACAAGTTCATCATTGTTTTCATCGATGACATCCTCATTTATTCTAAGTCTCAAGCAGATCACGAACAACATATATGTCTAACGATGGAACTCCTGAAGAAAGAACAACTTACGCCAAATTCTCCAAGTGTGAATTTTGGCTAAAAGAAGTTCAATTTTTGAGACACATTGTTAACGAATAAGGTATACATGTAGATCCCGCCAAAATCAGTGTGATTAGGGATTGGAGGTATACCTACTACTCCTATTGAAGTTCATAAAGTACATTCTTACAACGGGTAAACTCATCTCAAATAACAAAATGTGTTTAACGAGCACTTTTCCTAACTTTACTTGTGATTAGTGTGGATATTTCCAAAGATATAAACAGGTCAACGAAAAACCTAAGGTCCACGAAGAACTGAAAGTCCAATTTTGAAAAACTTGGACTCATACGAATCAAAGGTCACTCATACGAGTGATTATGCCTCGTACGAATGACCACTGGTGTGTCTTGTACGAATGGCAGTACTTCGTATGAACTGAGGTGCTTCGTGCGAGTATCATGATGTGGTATAAAGTGTGATGAAGTTCTTTGATGGAACTTTACTTTCACCTTGCTCACATCATCCTTTCACCTCTTCTTAAGTTGTTTCTGATATCCTTAAGGTATAATTTGACAACGGTGACATACCTTGAAGATGCATGATTTGAATATTATCTTACTATCTGACATTGTCTCACATGAACAACAAACTTTAAGCGAAAAATCTTTTGCGAAAAACAAGTTCCTCATGAATAATCTTCTCTTGAAGTTGTTTGTGTGAACAAGATATTTCTAATTTGTACGAGTGAAATACCACTCGCATGAGTAACATATCGCTTGTACGAGCTGTCACACCCCCTGTAATTCCTTCACATCAGAGCTGGGTGTGAACTAAACTGGTATCTTCATTGCACAGCGGAAGCAAACGTGACTGCTAAGACTTCTAATAAGTGAACGCCTGCTAAGTACTCGAATCCCCATGGGTTCCACTATTCCAACCGTGCCATACTTGTAAGTATAACCTGAGAAAGAACATGCGAAAAGTCAACATACAGTTGGCGAGTTCATAGTTTGTCTGTTTTTGTTTCAAATGAATCATAAAACATTTGAAAGTCTTGCATTCGAAAAACTGGTTTGTGGGATCATAGTCTCCCAAAGCATTTGAAATGTACCACTCTGTCATAACTGTAAACTAGTATTGAAGTATTTCGGTGCTGATTGCAAATCCATGCATATAATTGTTATATTTGTAAGCCGGTGATAAAATGTTTTCTGTCATAATTGTAAACCAGTATTGAAATCGTAATATGTAGGATGCCTATGGAATCTAAGGATCTGTCAGTGTAGCTAATACACTGACTATGTGACACAAGTAAGTAACCAAACCGAGATAACTCTGACATCATTGGGATCACAAAAGCACTCCTAACCGGTTAACTTACCAGGAGTGGAGCGTGTCTCAAACTCGACAGATCTATACCTTTTTCACCTTGGTCACTACGTGATAATGGTTACTATTGTCATCATCCTACTTACGCACAGTGATCTGTTATCATCTAATCCCATAGCTACATACCAATTGTTATAAATATGTTATCCGTGTTATTGGGCCTCGCCCATGTTATCTTGTTATTGGGCCTAGCCCATGTTTTCTTTTCATTGGGCCTAGCCCCTGTTATCCGTGTTATTGGACCTAGCCCATGTTATAAATAAAATTGGGGCCTCGCCCCCTAGTTGTGACTATGACAATCCCGTCACTAGTCATAAAACTCATGCATGTTTCGAAAAGCTTTGTATAGTTGTGAAAACCGGTAAATTTAGCTAAACCATTCATAAAACATCGCGTTTGTTGAAATCTGTATGTAATATGGTTTAGAAATATGTGATTTCCGTATATCGAAACATTGTATACTTTTTCAAAACTTGCATGTCTTTCCATCCTCGAAAACATTTATAAAAATGTAAAACAGTAAAAAGTGGGGGTTATGAACTCACGTTGATTTCCTTGTGCAAAGCTAGCTTAATATGATTCCATAGTGTTGTCTCCACAACTTGACTTGCTAGCATGCAATCTAAAGCTTTCCTAAAATGGAATAACTCATAAGTTTCTAGATATAACGTAGCTAAACTACTTGTCACCGAGCTCTACCGAATCGTTACTCATACGATTCTATGAAATTGTCATTAACTTAACTCGGTTAACCAACTTATGGTTTTCTTATAAACGATTCTGTTTTCGAGAGACTTGAAATATGTTACATATAAACATAACTATATTTCATGAAATCATATTTAGTCACCATGTACGTCGACGGATAATAGTACGACTCTTCGTAGTTTTCGTAGATATAATGTATATATACTCGAAAATATATCCGTATAGATAATACATTTCGTATCCGAGCAAGAGTTTGGCGTATCGTCTCCGTTTTATAAATAATTATGTGATACGTACGCTTATTATAATCTTACGGAGTTGCGCAGTACCTCGTTTAGGCGTTTGAATCGAATATAACCAATATATATATTAATGTTATAAAATCCTTCGAAAGTATTCGAATCGTCAATGTTTGTTATAAATCCTTCGAAATTCTAGACGTTCGAACATATATAATTATATTCGTGTTATACGATTTCCGAATTCTAGACGTCTTTAATATATGATTTCCGAATTCTGTCGTCTAAATATTACACACCTTGTATTCGTCTTGTAAAAGCGTTCGGAAATCTTGGCGTTTCAAAATAAATATAAGCATTATATTTATTCTATGTAACAATATTCGGATGAGTTATCGATGTTTCAAATTTAAATATCCGAATTTCCGACGTTTGAAGTAATTCTAAATAATTATATTTACTTCATAATCGATTGTCGAATGTTTGTTATCTTGAAATTACGCTTATGGTACGCTATCGGCTTGATTGTTATAGATTACAATAGCGTCGGCAAAATAGATATATTTTTATAATTATCACTTGAATCGAACGCTTTGTCTTTGAAATGTAATGTGTTTCGTATTGCGTATTTTACGAAAATCGGGCAGAGTTTCCTCTGTTTTCGGACGATCCTTACAATAGTAATTGTCGATTTATTTATCAAAATGCAATCAATCAACGTACGCAATATATAATACTTTCCCGTAGTGATTTTAATATAATGATTCACCAATTATAATTTCCGGTTTACATATTTAACGTCGTCGGTTCGATTTTAACTATTAGTGTTTACGCGAATATTGTACGTCGATTCATTTATTATTTTTAAACTTTTTGGCGATAAGTATTCGTTAATGGTTCGGTTTTGAGCTCGGTTTCGCGATAACTATTAATAATATTTATAAACTAATATAATTAAATTTCGCGTTGTAATTAATTTTTACCGAGTCTCGGGTTGACCCATTGACAGGTTTACCCAGGTTTGAGTGGATTAACTCGTGTTGACTGGGTTTGACCAATTGACTTTCGTTGACCATGTTGAATCCTGAACCAAAATCTGAATTGAGTTGGATGTTGTTGACAGAACTTGAACGAGACCTGTACCAAAATTGAACTGAAGGTGAACCAAATAAAAACAAATATTTGAATCGAACCCAAACCCGAAACCTGAACTGGAGATGAACCGGAACTGAACTGAGTCGAGACCCGAGCCAAAACTGAGCTGAACCGAGTTTGGAACTGGGTTGAATTGGAGGCCCAAAACACTGTCGCCGCCGTCGTCAGTCGCCGGAAAAACCAAATCTGACCCGACTTGAAACCCGAACGCTCGTGGTTCCGGCGACTACTTCCGTGGTCGGCCACCACCACCGTACCACTCCACTGCTGACTGCTGTCAAAGAAGGTGGTGACCCGCCGCTAAAACGCGGCCGCCACTGCCGTAGCCGTGAGATCCGCCGCCACCGCCCGCCGCAAGCGGCATCGCCGCTGCTCTCCTCTCTCTCACTGTTCTCTCTCTCTTATCGCCCTCTCTCTCTCTCTCTCTCTGCATGTATGTATGTATAGGGGTGTGTGTGTTTCGTATAAGTGTTCAAGAAAAGAGGTAGGTTGCAGGTGGTGTGTGGTTACCGGAAAAGACGACCGGCACCGACCGGTTTTGTCGCCGGAGCAAATCCGGTGACTGGATTTTTAGGGGGAGAGAGAGCAGGGAATTGGTTGTGTGCTAGGGTTTGAGTGAAAGAAAATGAGGGGAAAGGGTTAAGAAAGTTTATATAGGTCTAGGGTTTTAAGCAGGTTGGGCCTGAAGCCCGTTATCGTGTATAAGCCCAATACGTATTCCAAAGCCCGTTTTCATAACCCAACTTCGTGATTTATCGAAATTTATGACTCGAAAGCATTTAAAATTATATCCGAAGTCGGGTTTGGACGCGTAAATCCGTTCGTCGTGTTAAAATCGTGTAGTTGCCCTATTGTCGTTTATAATCCATTTTTCGTTCTGGTTTCTATCGTGAGCATTAAAATCTGAAAACGAAGGCAAATATATCATAATATATGAATATTTAGACGTATCTCTAGTCCGTGGCTTCCGTTTCATTGTTGGTGCGTTCCGTTTTCCGCGTAACTTCCGCGTTGTGCTTTGTGACGTTCAACGATCCAAATTTAACGCATATCATACCTGTATGAAAAATACAAGTACAACATTCGTATTTTTAGGCATTCTCAGTATTTGTTTGGAATCAGTTCGCTTATCATTAAATTCGCGTTAAAGTTCTCGATTGTCGCCAAATCGCGTAGCGTGAAGCAAGTAGACGTTCCTAGGCTCTCCAGGGGCCTAATCGAGTTAATTTACGTCTAATTATGTTGTTTATGATGATATTATTGTTTATACGCGCTTAATTACAACCGGAAACTTCCAGTTGTCACACAAGCCAGTTACTCGTACGGGTAAATTACTTGTTTTCTAAGTCAGGTGTTCGTAAAAATCAGTTGTTCTTCGTACGAATAAATTGTTATTCGTATGAATCAGTAATTCTTCATCCAGGAATACATACATACAGAAAGTTTGGAATAAAACTTTTTGTGTATATTCTCTAATGAATTTATGTTCTTATCCTTGTTGTCTTATGTGTACAGAATGGAACAAAAGGAACATAAAAGAAAACC
Source organism: Scalesia atractyloides (assembly GCA_947069175.1). NCBI lineage: Eukaryota > Viridiplantae > Streptophyta > Magnoliopsida > Asterales > Asteraceae > Scalesia > Scalesia atractyloides. The sequence continues at coordinate 43,569,826 of CAMTDV010000008.1, read as the reverse complement.
CGCAACAAAGAGAACTGACAAGTCAGAAGTGAAAATTATGTCAGAACCAAGATATAACATGGTGGCCTTCTTAGATCTGGAAGATAAATTTGCTGAGTACAATGGTATAATGAAGTTTTTGCGCGACTCAAGGATACATTATGCTATCATGCACAAGACTACTGTATATAAGAAGTTGATCAAGGAATTTTGGGATTCGGCTAAAGTTGCTGAAATGAATGGGCAGGAACTTATCCACGGGAGAGTAAATGACTTGGATGTAGATATCTCTGTTGAAATCATAAACTCAGTATTACAACTTGGCGATGATCCTGAAGCTCCATTCTCATTTTCGTTGAATTGTCAACGTGGATGTTTGCTTCGAATGAAATGTGTTGGAGATTTTCTCGTAGGACAACTAAACAAAGCATGGTTGCCACTCCGATACAAGTTCTTTCTACATGTTCTAATTCAGTGTTTGAGCAACAGACGAAGTGGTTATAACATGGAGAATAACGACTTGGTTGGAATGATGATAGCTTTGACATTAAACAAACCGTTTAGTGTTTCAAAGTAAATTTTTGCAAACATGTAGGAAAACCTGAGAAGAACCGGATATGGTGGAAAAAATTTTGGATGCATCCTCGTTTTCTCCAAATGATCTTAAATATGCAACATCCGAATCTTCTGAAGAATGACAACGATGTTCTAAAAGTTGAGATCATGATGGAAGATTCATTAAAGATTTTTAGAGGTGTAGCAGCAAAACGTTATAAGGAAAGCATACCTTCTTGTAAATTGTTCGGTTTTCTAGCAAATGATAAATATGTTGCACCAGAAAATGATAAGTGGTGCCATGATGACAGTGAATCAGATAATGAAGAACCAATTTTGAAAAAGATGATCGAAGATAAATTTGGTCGTAAAAAGGGAAAATGTGATGATGATGACGATAATAATGATGGTAATTGTGGTGCAAGTGATGTAGGTGCTACAGGTGGTGATAAGGGAAGAAATAAACAAAGCAAAAAGCCTATGGAAACATCGTCAGCACAACCTGAAATCACACAAGTTGCAACCTCACATCAAGAAACTGTATCGGAACCAGTTGTAGAAGCCAGTCTACCTTTACAACGGAGGAGACTGAACCTGTAATGACGGAACCCACTACAACCTCTGAACCATAACCTTCAAATACCACAGTAGCTGAAACACTTTCGGCTGAAGATACTCCAGTTCAATCACAACCTACTACTTCATTAGTCCAACAATCCCAGTCCACAACTCATCAACAGAATACAAAACAAAGCAATCATTTATTCTCTGAAATGGAATAGGATGAGAAAGTGGATTTTCTGTTCTCTCAGTTGTAAGCTGTGGCAATCAAGATTAACAAGCATTCGGAGTTTATGTCTTCAAATCGAAACACAGTTGTCAAACAATAGTTGGAGATAAATTCTTTGAAAGAGACCGTTAGAAAACAGGATTATGAAATTGCACAGTTAAGAAAAGAAAATAAGCGCCTGAAGGCTGCAAATGTTGAAAGGGCAACTCAGCTACAACAGATAAGAGCAGCTAATAACTCTCGGGGAATTGAGTTGAATAGGCTGAAAGAACGTAGTGCGTCTCTTCAACGATCTGCCAAAACATTAATTGCTAAGCATAACAACTTAAGAGAATGGTATCATTCTCGTAATGCTACACTGGTTGAAGGATTTAACGGTAATAAAGACGTGTTTGAAATGAGCAGAAAACGAGTGAACATTCTAGGAATGAAAAATGCAGAGCACAGGAGGTTAAATGTAAACGTGATCAGGATAGTGAAGACCCTTGGCGATCCTGATGCTTCAGCCTCATCCTCGCAACCAAAAGTTTCTGCTTCAACTCAAGTGCTAGAGTCAAATGTACAGCAGATCGTGACCGATCCAGTTGCCTCCAGTGACACTCAAGAGGAAACAGGAAAGGTTTGATGTTTCTGGAAAGTATTGAACACCTGATTATCAATCAACATTGGATTGAAGATTTTCAGGGGATGTTTCGGAATGAATACCGAAGACCAAGCAACAGCCAAGGGGGAGTTTGTTGATACACTTTTATGTCTGTCGCTTGTTCCTAGTTGCGTCTGAAATTGTACGGTCTTTGTTTAATGTGTCTGTATAGTTTGGTCGTGTCGACCAAATCAAGATATCCTCCTATCTTGATTTAGTACGATGATTAGTTTGTCTATGTTGTTAAAGTAGTTGCATGTATGCATACTGTTGAGTCTTGTGTACGTCATGTCTATTGGCATCTTCTCCGAAGAACACTTTCTAGTACGAGTGAGAAGCGCTTCGTACGAGCAAGTTGTTGCTCGTACGAGCCACACACCATTAGTACGAGTGACCCTTTAGTCATACGACTGGGATCGTCTCAACTAGTATCATGCTTGATTCGTACGAGCCAGTTCATGTTCGTACGAGCCATATTTTGGAGAATGTTCTCCGTGACTTATGGTGTTTCGTACGACCAGCAACATTCTTCGTACGGTTGCTAGGTGTCGACAATATATAAATAGACATGCACTTCTCAGTGGATAGTAGTTGACAAGTTAGACATAAGAGAGAGACACTGAAGCACAAGAGCACGAAGTGTATATCCTGAGTCTGTATGAACATTGTTTGTATGTGTTTGTACTATTTCTCTTCTGTTAATCAAGATAGTGAATCTTTGGTTATCTTGTTTTTCTTACTTTGCTTTGGTTTGCATACTTACGAGGATTCTGCACTCGTATGTGTGTTATATAAACAGGGAAGTAGGTTAATCTTGATCATCCAAGTGGACCTACAAAGTTTGTTCATCTATTGGTCTTGCTGGATACTATTGACGATTCATCACAAACTTTTCAAAGATCGCGGTTCCCTCACCACTTTTAATCAGAAGAATAAACCTTTCGAGTGGGGACCCAAACAAGAGGAAGCCTTTCAAAAACTGAAACAAAAACTCTATGATACTCCTGTTTATCTTTACCCAAAGGCAACCACGATTTTGTTGTCTATTGTGATGCATCAAACCTAGGCCTTGGTTGTCTTCTCATGCAAAGAGACAAAGTCATAGCCTATGCATCAAGACAATTGAAAATCCATGAGAAGAACTACACAACTCATGATCTTGAGTTAGGAGCCGTAATTTTTGCCCTCAAAATTTGGAGACACGACCTTTACGGTACCAAATGTGTGGTTTTCACTTAACACAAAAGTCTCCAACACATATTCAATCAAAAGGAGCTAAACATGATGGGTCGAACTTCGGAATAACTACGACTGCGAGATTCGCTAACAACCTGGTAAGGAGAATGTTGTGGCTGATGCGCTTAGTCGTAAGGAATGTGTCAAACTTCATTGTGTTCGAGTTCAATCTGATATCCAGACACGTATCCTTCAAGCACAACATACATGTGTGACCCAAAGCTTGTTGAAAAATGAGCTGCCTCAAAATCTTGAACTTCAACTCGAAACAAAAGACAACAGATTACTCTACTACAAGAAACGTTTGTGGATTCCTAGTCAAGACAAAATGTATCAATCCATCCTGGTGCAAACAAAATGTGTAAGGATCGCCGTACCCAGTATTGGTGGCCGGGTATGAAGAAGGACATTGCCTTATATATGTCTAAATGCCTAACTTGACTTATAGTTAAGGCAGAACATCAATGCCCATCTAGTTTATTGGAGCAACCAAAAATACCGGTATGGAAGTGGGAGAACATTACGATGGATCTCATCACTAAACTACCGCACACACCTAGAGGTCATGATGCCACTTGGGTAATCATCGATCAGCTAACAAAGTCAGCACACTTTTTGGCAATTCGTGAGGATCTATCTGCTGACAAACTCGCCAAGATCTACGTTGATGAGATTATGTCTCGTCATGGTGTTCCTTTGGACATCATATCCGATCGAGATGCTCGATTCTCATCTCACTTTTGGAAGACCATGCAATCTGCCATGGGAACCAAACTCAATCTAAGCAGCGGTTATCATCCTCAAACGGATGGACAATCTTAAAGGACAATTCCAACACTGGAGGATATGCTTAGAGCATGTGTGATCAACTTTGGTGGTAGTTGGGATTCGCATGTGTTATCACACCAGCATCAATATTTCGCTTTTTGAAGCTCTATACGGTCGAAAATGTTGTTCACATGTCTGCTGGAATAGGGTCAATGAAGCTCAGCTCACTTGACATGAACTCATTCACGACACAACAGACAAAATAAAGAAAATTCGCGATAACCTTCTGACAACTAGAAGCCGTCAAAAGAGTTATGCAGACAAAAGACGCAAGCCCTTGGAATTCCAAGTTGGTGATCACGTCCTTGTCAAGGTATCCCCTGTATTATTAGATTTGGAAAGAAAGGAAAACTTGCACCACGATATATTAGACCATTCAAGATCGTTGAGAGAATCGAAAAGGTGGCCCACCGACTTGAGCTACCTCCTGAACTTGGGAATATTCACCCAACATTCCACGTGTCCAATTTGAAAAAAAAGTGTTTAGCCAAAACAAACCTTCACATTCCCCTCGACAAAATTCACGTTGATGACACTATGCACTTTGTCGAGAAACCTATGGAGATATTGTACCATGAAGTCAAGAAACTCAAGCGTGGACGTATACCGATAGTTAAAGTTCGCTAGGAATCCAAACGTGGCCCAAAATTTACTTGGGAATGAGAGGTCAGATGAGAACGAAATATCCAGATATGTTTTCACAAAGTTTCCTCTCATTAAATTTCGGGAAAAAATTTCCAAAAGTAAAGGAGACTATGACATTTGTTCCTTTTTAATCATTGTACAATTACACACAATTTTGTAGTCAATGAAACCCTGTGTTTTATTTCTGAAATTTTGTATAATTATCCAAGACATTTGCACAATTTCAATTTCTTGCATGATTTCGAACCCTCAATTTTTTTTTTTGTAAAAGTAATTCGTTAATTGACATACAAACACAATCAGTTTAACATGACGTACACTCCGAAACAAGAAAATAAGCAACACATACGTAAGTACCCTTTACATAACTTAGATATAAGTTTTGAAGGCTTAGATATGACAAAAACACGCTTATACAAGTCTAGAGACTATTTTCGTCAAAATTGCGAAAGTCTGTTGGTCCGTATTCAAGATACGAACCATGTGTATCAATCCAAATATTTTTGTATTCAATAAAAGCTTGAATTTTATTGATGAGAATGCAAAAATGTCAATCGTTGCACAATTTCGATCATTTTCATGTTCGTTAAACTGTTTTACGTATTTTTGCGAAATGCGTAACCGTACAACCGAACGACCTGACATCCATGACATTTTTGGGCATAATCCACGTTACACATGTGTTAACACCTTTATATGACCTAAATATTAGGTTACAAGGGCTAAAAATGGCAAACAAGTGAAAATACAAGTCCAAGGGCCAAAAATGTCAAAATATAATAAAGATTTTTACTTCTTCACCAAGTTTGCCGCCTATCTCCAATTTTAACACCTAGCACTCATTTTGCCACACTTAATTTGGTGTTGACACATGTTATGACACTAATCCACACTTGAGGACACCTGTCATCACCTCCTTGATCCTAAAATACTATATACCCCATGATTCTTCCATTTTTTTCACACCACTTCAAATCACTTCAAAGCAAAGTGTGAACTTCTTCTTTCTATCCTTCTTGGAGCTTGTTCCAGCCTTTGGAAGCCTCCTATCTTGAGTTCCAAAATTGTTCTTCAACACGAGTAAGTACTCTTCCTAGTTCTTTCATTTTTTTAGCTACTTTGAGCTAAAAGTTGAACAGTTTGGCTTCCTGATTGACTTCTGCTTCTGACCATATTTGGTCAAGTCAAAGTTCAATTGATACACTTTTGTGTCTGTCGCTTGTTCTTAGTTACGTCTGTAATTGTACGGTCTTTGTTTACTGCGTCTGTATAGTTTGTTCGTGTCGACCAAATCAAGATATCATCTTATCTTGGTTTAGTACGACAATTAGTTTGTCTGTGTGAAACAGTTGCATGTGTGCATACCGTTGAGTCTTGTGTACATCATGTCTGTGGAATATTCTCCAAGGAAAACATTATGTGTGAGTGGTAATGCTTCGTACGAGAAAGATGTTTCTCGCACAAGCCACTCATCATTCGTACGAATGATAGCTCATTCGTACGAGTGAGTTCATTCAAACAAGTATTCTGCTTGTTTCGTACGAGCTTGTTAATGATTCGTGTGAGCCTATTTGTTCGTACGAGTCTATTTGGAGAATGTCTTTTGTGGTTTTTAGTGTTTTGCATGACCAGCAACATACTTTGTACAGTTACTGAGTGTAGACACTATATAATTAGACATGCACTTCTTAATGTAAGGTTAGACCTTCAAGAGTGGTTGAGACCTTCCCAAGAGACTAGAGCTATACTAGAGAAAGAGACACAAGAGCACAGAGTGTGTTACATGAGAGTGTATGAACATTGTTTGTATATGTTTGTATCGGGTCTCTTCAGTTAATCAAGATATTGAATCTTTGGTTATCATGTGATCTTACTTTGCTTTGGTTTGCATTCTTACGAGGATTCCGCACTCGTATTTGTATTGTATGAACAAGGAAGTACGTTAATATTGATCCTTCAAGTCGACCTACAAGTGGTATCAGAGCTTTGGCTCTATTCCTTGTTCAAAAGCAAGCTTAGTGATTGTGTCTAAGCTAGTTGAGAGGGTTTCTTGAAGTGTTCTTGAACTTTCAGCAGGACCGTAAGTTTTTGAAAGATAACAAACTTAAAACTTAGTTACAAGTTGTTGTATCTAGAAAATTTTCATAGAAATCTAGTTAGAACACATGGAGACATGTTAAAAACTGGTTTCTCTTAAAATTTTCTTCTAAGTTGAACACATTTGTAAGAGAAACTCACCAGAGAAACTCACCAGAGAAACTCACTGGAATATTGTTGTAGGGTTGACCAAATCTCTGACATTCTAGACTTGACTATTAAAACTGAAAAGCTGATGGAATGTTTGTCTATTTAACTAAAATTGTGTAGACAACAGACCACTTTCGAAAACCAGTCTGTGCAGAAAAGGAAATTTTTCACCAACCAGCCCTGCAAAAAGATTCCCCTGCGAAAAACATCTGTGTGAAAGATCAGTCATCCGCATGAAGATCCTGGTCGCACGAAAGACTCAGTTGTTCGCACAAAGGAGTATCCTCCATACGAAACACTTACTTCGTATGAAGGACATATCATTCGTACGAAACAGTGGTTCGTACGAAGAACATCTCAATCTGTTTTTCATGTTTCAGTTTTTCAAACCTTGTGATTTCTCAAACCTTGTAATTTCTAAAATTGTGAATTTTTTAAAAGGGACAATATTATTTTCGAAAATCAAAGCTTAAACCTTTTAATTTTCATAACCAAGAAAATGAATACTAATCCATGTGATTGGAATGGTAATTCAAGCACAAATCAATACTCTTCGCAAAGCTCCGCAACCTCATGGGTGAAATCATTAATGCCTCAACATACAACCATGATCACTGCAAATCAATGGGCGTGTGTCGCAAACCAGAACCAGAGCAGTTAGACTCTTCTGATGAGTGAGAGTGAAACCGGGAGTAATAATCGTCCACCTCAACTGCCATATGAACAATTATCTGTCCTTGAAAAGTCGTTTCCACACATATGTTCTCGGACATAACACAGAATTATGGACATGTTTTACTAGACCCTATAAAGAATCACTTGGAGTGGCAGGATCAAACCCAACCTCCTTAGCCAATCTAGATGAAGGTGATAAAAAGGCTTACGATCTAGAGAAAAAGGCGTTTGCTATCCTAAAACAGGCACTCCATAAAGATATTTACTATCAGTTTGTGTACTGTACGACCACCAAAAATCTGTGGGATACTTGGAAGCAAGAGGAGAGGGTAATGCTGCAACCAGAAAAATTCGGCATGATCTGCTTAAGAAGGAGTTTGAAGGTTTCATGTTCATGGAAAATGAAACGCTGAATGATATGACCACATATTTTTACTATCTGCATAGCGAAATTTACTCTTACAAAGTATTAGCATCTCCGCAAGAAATTGTGATGCGGTTTGGTGACGTGTTACCGCCAAAATGAGGTCAATTTATTGACTTATTTAAACATACAGGTGTTTTGGATTCAATTAGTATTTATGAATTTGTGTAGAAATTGGAGAGCAAGAATGAAGAAGAACTTCGAAAGGCACAAAGAGTTACTGTTCCACAAAACCCTGAGATGTACTTCGGAGGTATTAATATAGGTAATAGTGCAAGTCAGCAACCAAAGCTTCAAACCGCGTTTGTAACATACGTGAAGTCCTTTCTACCACAACCTATTCAAACAAATCAGTCTGCAAGCTCAAGTACTCAAGCCTATGGACAAGTATTTGATCTGAAAGCATTTCTACCACAACCACGAGATCTAGCACCTCAAGTTCCACAGCAAGCTCCTCAACAACCTTTCTATTGTAACAACTTTCAACTTGCAAATCCCAACACTGTCAAGCTTGACACATCACATCTCTCCAAAGTCACTGTAGAAGTTGCACAAGAACATATGGAACTTCTAAACACAATGGTTAGTGCTTATTGTGGATTAGTCGCCGATCGAATAGGAAACATCAATTTGACTAATAAAGACTACCAACAAATAGACCGAGATGAGATGGAGTTGATGGATATCAAGTGGGCGTTTACAAGCGCGATAAGAAGAGGAAAGGATTACATGAGCAGAACATGAAGAACCAGTTTGGAAAGCAAGAAGGATACAAAATATGGTTTTGATAAAAATGTTGTTACTTGCTTCAACTACGGTGAAAGAGGTCACTTCCAACGTGAGTGCACGAGACCCAGCAAACAAGGAAATCACAACCCCCTGAAACCAATCTCAACCATCCAACACATCTCAAGTCAACAATAATAGAAGAATAGTAGCTGTGAGCAACCCAAACAACACCAACCACTCAGGACCTTCAAATAACACACACATAGCTTTGGTAGTTCAATTTGATGAAGGATGTGACTGGTCAGTACAATTGGGAACTGAGAATAATGGAGGAACTACATGTTATGCCAAGATGATCAATCGAATCAAACATGTTCACAGCATTGATAGTTCTAATGATGATGATAGTTCGGGGTATAATGGTGGTTCTGATGAAGAATGCTCAAATTCAGGTGGTTATGGATTTGATTCATATATTAGAGAGGGAAGTGATGCTGAGGTCAGAAAGTTGCTGAAAGAAGCAGAGAAGATGAAGAGTGAAAAGGTGGGATTGATGAAGAAAGCCGAGGCTATCAATGTAAAAATTTATAGCTACTCCCAGTGTAAAAATTGTCGAAAATCAAGAGAATAATCCTAAGAAATCTGTCAGACAAAAGTGTTCACATATGAAAATAATAATGTGTTGTATACTTTGGTTGGAGACAAGAAAATCTATTCTAACAAAGATTTTCCGATCAAAAATGTAAATCCAACCTCCATTGATCAAGTTTTTGAAAAGTCAACAACCAAATTTTTGGAGAAGAGAAACTCAATCAAGTCACAACCGTTATCAAGTTCAAGAGAAAAACACCAAGAAAAGCGAGTTGAAAAGCCTAAAGTACCACAACCAAAGGTTGAGACAAAAGGCACTCGCTACAAGAAAAAGATTAAGAATGTTAAATTTATGAGTTCTACATGTATTGATAAAGTCGAGACTTTTGAAGGCATATCTAATGTAGATTTTGTAAACAAAGTCAAGATTTTAAAATGTAACAGTGAAAACAATTACACCCAACATACAAATGGGTGTGATGAAAATGAACCCAGTACCTCAAGACCCACAAATTCAACATTAAGTCATGGAACACGATCTCCTATATTTATTGAAAGGAGAGTTTGGCCACATTATCAAAAATTGTACAAACCCAGCTAAGCCTAGATTTGTTGAGAAAGCCCCTCCTGAACTAACATGCCAACGTCGATCTGTTTCTCCAAAATAAGACCAACAGATTGTAAAATAACAAGAAGAAAAACAGAGACGTAAACAAGTAAAAGTAACTAAAAAAGCTTTAAAACCAGATTCTTCAGAAAGGACTCCAAGATATTCGAATTTAATAAAACCAGAAATTGTTAAAACGGTAAATAATATTCATTCTAGTAAATTTCAAAAATCTTGGAAACCTAAGATCCGTGATGGTTCAAGAGGAGGTACACAATTTGCGAATCATCAAAAATTGCAATCACATTTCTTGATGATAATGGTCGACCCAATACCACTAAGGCTTGGGTCCCCATCTCAAACTGATTAGGTTTTTGACATGTGCAGGGTGTTTTAGTAGGAACTGTGAATAGTCATTGGATTGTTGACAGTGGAGCATCAAGGCACATGACAGGCGACTTACAGCTCCTTTATGATGTGGAAAGACATTAAGGGTGGTTATGTTGGTTTTGCTGGTGATAAAGGCAGATACATCACTTGAGAAGGAATGGTATCCAATGGTGTTGTGAGTTTTGATAAGATCAATTATGTTCGTCAAATTGATCACAATCTTCTTAGCGTTTCTCAAATTTGTGACAAGAAGTTCACGGTTCATTTTGATGATGTCAGATGTCATGTGCTGAAACCTGGTTTCAAGATTTCCAAAGAATGGATACACCTGTCGGCTCCAAGAATTAATGACATGTATATTCTTAACATGAGCCAAGCTATTACCACGTCTGCACAAGTCACATGTTTTGTCTCAAAAGCCACCGCAAAGGAATCAATCTCTTGGTATAGAATGGGACATATTCACTTGTATTTGGTGAAAAACAATCTTGTGAATGGTGTGCTAGTAAAGAATTTTCATCTACAAGACGTCTATGTATCATGCCAAAAGGGAAAGCAAGCGAGAAGATCTCATCCTGTGAAGAAGACAAACACTGTGAATATCCTTTAGAACGTCTTCATATGGACCTCTTTGGACCAATGAAACACAAGACTACCTTTGGTGATTCTTATTATTTAGTAGTTACTAATGACTACTCAAGATTTTCATGGGTGAATATGTTGGCACACAAGTGTAAAGTTCCAAAAATCCTCAAGAATCTCCTGATGCTACTTGAAAATTTATACAATTTGAAGATAAGGAGAATCAGAAGCGACAACGGCACCGAATTCAAGAATCAAGTTATGGATGATTTTTGTTTTTTTAAAGGCATTCTGCATGAATACAGTTCTCGGTACAATCCACAACAAAATGGTGTCACTGAGAGGAAAAACAGGACTCTAATTGAAACAGCAAGAACTATGCTAGTAGAATCAGAACTTCCTATTCAATTTTGGGGAGAAGCTGTTGCTACTGCATGTTATACGATGAATAGAGTCCTTACGGTGAAGGGGCACGGGAAAACATGTTTCGAGTTGTTGCATAAAAGGAAAACAAATGTTTCTTTCTAAGAACCTTTTGGAGCTCCATGCACTATGATTGATCCACATGGTAAATTTGGTCTGAAAACTATCGAAGGTTTCTTTCTTGGATATGCTACTCCTAATTTCAGAGTGTGGAATTTGTCAACAAAAACGATTGAAGAATGGGGCGAAGTCAAGGTTCAAAGATACATTAAATCAGTAAGAGCTCCGGGTGCTCCTTGGATATTTGACTACGATGGACTGTTTGACTCCTTTAATCTGCCAACTTTTGATGATGCTTCTGTAGCGGCTCAAATGTTACTTGAAAGTGATACTGCAATTGACTCATCATTGTTCGACCAATTATTGTTAACCCTCAAGTGTCTACTTCGGTTAACAATCTTGTTTTAAATGAGGAATTCAAAGATGTTGCTGATTATAATGTTTCATCAGAAGATGATGAGTTCCATGATGCAAATGAAGCTACTTCTGCTCCGGTTCCTAGAATTTTAGAAGTCACGTCAAATATTCAGAATCTAGGGACAACTAAAGGTCATGCGTCTACATCTTCATCAAATCCAACAAATGAATTAGTTGTTGATCTGAATATAAAAAAATTGGGTATAAATTCTTGAGTTTCTGATGTTCCTAAAACTTGAATTTATAATACCCACCTTAGTAGAATATCACAGGAGATGTCCAAAGTGGTTTGCAGACTCATAATCATCTCAGGAATAATCAGAATGCTGGTTTGTATTTGGTCATTAGGGAATCTGGGGAACAGAATGATTGGTCTTTTGCCTGCTATGTCTGCCAACTTGAACTGAAATCTTGGAAGGAGGCTATGAAAGAAGACTCATGGGTTGAAGCAATGCAGGAAGAACTTCAGCAGTTTCAGAAGTTAGGCGTGTGGAAATTGGTTGACAAGCCTGACAACTATAAGATGATTTGTACAAGGTGGGTTTACAAATGTAAGAAGGATGACCAAGGTGTTGTTATGAGAAACAAAGCAAGATTGGTCGTCCAGGGCCTTAATCAGGTAGAAGGCATTGATTACAATGAAGTTTATGCACTGGTAGCTCGTCTTGAGGCCATAAGAATTTTCTTGGCTTATGCGTCCTACAAGAAGTTTACCGTTTATCAAATGGATGTGAAAAGTGCATTTCTTCATGCTGTGGTTGAAAAAGAGGTATATGTTGAGCAACCGCCTGGTTTTGAAGATCCAATCCATCCTGACAAGGTTTGGCTTCTCAACAAGGCGCTATATGGTCTTCATCAAGCTCCTTGGGCTTGGTATGAAACGTTGTCTTCCTATCTTCTGAAAAATGGTTTTCGACGTGGATTGATCGACTGTACTCTCTTTATCAAAGAACAGAATGAGGACTTATTGCTGGTGTAGGTGTATGTTGATGATATTATTTTTGGGTCGACCAACGAGAAAATGTGCAAAGAATTTGAGCAGGTCATGCAGGAGAAGTTCGAGATGAGCGCTATGGGAGAAATGACTTTCTTTTTAGGTTTGCAGGTTCATCAATCTAAGGAAGGGATTTTCATCCATCAAACCAAATACGTCGGGATGTTCTCAAATGATTGCAGATGGAAGACTCAAAGCCCTTGGGAACTCCATTAGCTCAGAATCATGGGATTACTCTTGACGGAATGGGTGAACATGTGGAACCATCTCTTTATCGTGCTATGATGGGATCTCTCATGTATCTTACTACTTCAAGACCCAATATAATGTACCCAACATGTCTCCTAGCTTGCTACCAGTCCAGTCCGAAGGTTTCTCATTTGATGGCTGTTAAAAGGATCTTTCGTTATTTGAAGGGCCGCCCGTTTACTAGTCAATGGTACCATGAGGATGATAACTTTGATTTGACAGCATTCATTGATTCTGATCATGGTGGCTGCAAGATCGATGCAAAATCAACATCAGCGGGATGTCAGTTCTTGGGAAATCGCCTAGTCACATGGCAGTGCAAAAAAGAAGACTTGTGTAGCTACATCAACCTGTGAGGCTGAGTATATTTCGGCTTCTAGTTGCTGCTCTCAGGTTCTATGGATCCAACATTAAATGCGCGACTACAGTTTTGAATTTCTAACTACTCCTATTTTTGTTGATAACGAAGCTGCTTTACAGATCACTCTCAATTACACGTGTAACGAACAGTAATACCATCATAAATAACATAATTAGACGTAAATTAACTCGATAAGGCCCTTGGAGAGCCTAGGAACATCTACTTGATTCATGTTACGAGATTTGGTGATAATCGAGAACTTTAACGCGAAATTGAATGTTAAGCGAGCTGATGCCGAACAAATACCAACAACGCCTAAAAATACAAATTAATTACATGTAATTATCATACATCTATAATTATGCGATATATTTGGATTATCGGCCATCGCAAAGCACAACGCGGAAGCTAAGCGAAAAATGGGAATGCACCAACAACGAAACGGAAGCCACGGACTAGAGTTACGTCTAAATATTAATATATTATGATATATTTGGCTTCGTTTTCAAATTTTAATAATCACAGTAGAAACCGAGTCAAAAAACGGATAAAAATGACAACTGAAGCCTCTCACGCAAATTTTGATGCAACCAACGGATTAACATGTCAAACACCGACCTCCGATATAATTTTAAACGCTTTCGAGTCCGAATAAATAAATTTCGGCACTATACAACGTTCGGGTTTCAAAAACAGGCCGTAGAGGAGTTAATTGGGCTTGGGCACGCTAACGGGCTTTGGGTCCGACCCACTTGACAAACCCTAGCTATAAATACCCCCATTTACCCACTTTCACTCATTTTAAACCCTAGCCCCCGCATGAGACTTCTCTGCTCTCTCCCTCAAAATCCGGTCATCGGATTCCAGTGACCTTCGGCGGTCGCTTTTCTGGCCGACCACCCACAACACGTGACACCCCTCCCCTCTCTTGTACCCTTATACCCGCAACCCCTTTCTACTGCATACATACCTGAAATCTAGAGAGAGAAAGAGATCGGAGAGAGAGGGAGAGCGGAAGTGGTGAAAGTCGAGTAGAGAGAGAGAGATCGGTGAAGAGAGAGAGAGAGGTGGCGGCGCTAGCGCGGCTACGGCGCAACGGCAGCCGACGGCGGCGGCGGTTTCAGCTCGAGCGACAGGGTGCGGTGGCAGCTTCGGCTTGACCGACGGAAGCGGTGGTGGTTATAATTGTTCCGGGTTCTAGATGGGTCTGAGACGCTGGGCCTGACCGACTGCGGCGGCAGTGGTGGTGTGGTTACGTTGGTTCAAATTTTAGTTCACTTCAATTTTGGATTTTGGGTTCGATTCAGCTGCGGTCAGAACTGGGTTGGGTGATTTTGGCAGCAACCAAGCCGCACTCGGTGGCGCTGTGGCCGGTCGACGGCGGAAGTGAAGAGTTATGGTGTATTCGGGATTAGGCCTAACAATGTTTCAGTTTCAGGTTATGTCTCGGTTCGAATTAGTGATCGGTTCGAGTTCGGTCAAACTCAGTCAACCCGGGTTAACTCGGTCAAACCAGGGTCAACTCGGTCAACCCGTGCCCACTCAGTCAATTCGGTCATGTCCGGAGTTAATACGGTCAATTAAGTCAACGGGTCAAACCAAGGCTCCGTAAAAATTAATTACGATGCAATTTTAATTATATTATTTATATAAATATTAATGTTAAATATCGTGAAACCGAGCTCGACCCGGCCCACTAACAATTACATATCGTCAAAATAAAAAATATATAATTGAATCGACATACGTTATTCGCGTAAAACTACTAGTTAAACCGAACCGACGACATTGCGATATATTATATATATATATATATATATATATATATATATATATATATATATATATATATATATATATATATATATATATATATATATATATATATATAAATCGGAATTATAATTGGCGAAAATTATATTTGAAATACGACGAGAAGTATTATATATTGCGTACATTGATTAATTCCGTTTTGACAATTAAATCGACAACTTGCATTGTCGGGATCGTCCAAAAACAGAGGAAACTCTGCCCGTTTTTAGTAAAAATACGTAACACAAAACTTGTTGTATTTCAAAGATAAAACACCCGATTCAAGCGATTGTTATAAAATAAATATTGATATATATTTATTTATACGACAATATTGTAACTTACAAAAATAAGCCGATAACTTTACAACGAGCGTAATTACAAGATAACAAGATTCGGCCATCCGTTATAAAACAAATATAGTTATTTGTATTTAATTCAAAGTTCGAAATTCAGAAATTTGATTTCAAACATCGATAATTTATTCGAACTATGATATAAAAATAAGTATGTTGTTTATATTTATTTCGAACGTCAAGATTTCCGAGCATTTTTACATGATAAATATGACGTGTATATTTATTTTAAACGACGGAATTCAGACATGAGTGTTCGTAAAACATGTAACGTAAATATAATCATCGATATCTATTTCAAATGTCGACGACTCGAATACTTTCGAATGCTTTTATAACAATAATATATTAGTTATGTTCGATTCAAACGTCTAACGAAGTACGACACGATACCGCAAGATTATAACAAGCGTACGATTACATCACTATTAATTAGAAATGGTACACAAGACTATTGTTTGGATACGAAATGTACTACCTATATGGGTATATCTACTAGTATGTATGCCTAGATCTTACGAAAACTACGAAGGGTCATACTAATATCCGGCAATGTACATGACGACTAATACGAATTCATGAAATACATTTGTGTTTATATAAACACAAATGTATTTCAAATCTCTCGAAAACTAAGTCGTTTCCCAGAAAACCATAGATTGGTTAGTCCGAGTCAAGACCATAACACTTTCATAGTATCGTTTGGTTAACGATTCGGTAGAGCTCGGTGACATGTAGTTTAACTACATTTTTTAATAGAAACTCATAAGTTTATTCCATGATAGGAATGTTATAGATTGCATGCTAGCGAGTTACTGTTTGGAAATGACATTTTGGAATCATATTATGCTAGCTTTGCACTGGATATCAAGGTGAGTTCATAACCCCCACTTTTTACAGTTTTACATTTTTTTAAATGTTTTCGTGGTGGAAAGACATGCAAGTTTTGCAAAAGTACACAAAATTTCGATGATGAAAAGTCGTATTTTTAAACCATGTCGCGAATGGGTTTCTATAAACTCAAATGGTTTACGAAAGGTTTGTGCTCGACATATCGGGTTTACAAAACACACGCGTATTTTCAAAACGTGCATGAGTTTCATGACTAGGGACGGGATTGTCCTAGTTACAACAGGACTAGGTGTTCTGCATACACAGAAGAGAACTGGTTGGTCCTACTTTTAGACTCAAACGGGCTAGGCCCATTCTCACTTGTGTGAGGCACAAAGACTCCATGACTTTAGGCCCCCTTTCTTCTAAAAACGTTTTCAGTTTTACAACTCACGGGGGGAAATGCATGTTTTAATGGTATGGTTTAGCGATGGAATTAAATACTAGATCATGTGCGAATAGGGTCTCTCTTAAGTGCCATTAATCTTTTATAAGACCGAGGAACAAGAGTGGTAGATCTATCGGGTGTAGTGAGCCCCACTCATGGGTCCTTGTGTGGCCGCATGTAGTGCTTTTGTTGTCCCAGCCGGGTGGACTGGAAGAAATCGTCTTGGGTTCAGTATTTCCTATGTCATCATACATATAATGTCCTTGCAAAACATTAATGATCATCAAGTTCATTGACGCTTTACATACCACCTAATTTTATATACGAATTCTCAAATGTTAACACGACATGAACGTTGACAGTTATACAAGTTTACATATACAAAGTTTTCAGTTAATCATGCCAATGAAAATGGTTTTATTACATTTTCTCAAACATATTTAAACCGGTTATCAAAAAGATTTACTTTAAATCTTTTCGAAAGAACTATGAACTCGCCAACTTTATGTTGATTTTTCGCATGTTTCTTTCTCAGATTATATTTTCAAACTATGGCACGGTTGAAATAGGAGAACCCATGGGAATTTAAGTACTTAGCTGGCGTTCACCTTTTAGAAGTCTTAGCATTTTCAAACACTTTCGTTGTGCAATGAAGATACCAGTCAGATCACGCCCAACTCTTATGGCTTTATCGGGGTGTGACATACATCACTCAAAAACCAAACACATTGAGATTAAGTATCATTTCATATGGGATTGTTATGAAAAGAAACTTATCAATGTTGTTAAAATCCACACTAATCACCAACGTGCCGACCTGTTTACAAAGCTTTTGATAAATCTCGTTTTGATTATCTACTTTTGGTCAATGGCATCAAGGTGAAACCCGAGTAATTCATCCTTGGCTAATCATTTTTCAGTAAATATTTTCTTCAAAATCTACAATTACAAAAAGATTTTCTATTTTATCTTAGTTTTATAATTTAGGGGGAGAATATTTCAAGAAAATACAAAACATGAGAAAATGCAAAAATACAAAGATATGTCTTTTATTTAGTTTAAGTTTTTATTACCTTCCGTATTTAAGGGGGAGAAAATTTTAGAAAAATACCAAAACAATAGAAAAATCAAAAATAAAAAATGAGGATCTTGGATAGATAAGTTGAAGACGATGAATACACCAGTGATCCGTCATAAACAGTCAAAAATACAAAATGAAAATTGATAAATAACTTTACTAATGATGTATCGGTAGGCTCATAATCGGATTAAAATGTGTAGGTTGATATAAACATAACGGACTGCAAGCCAGGTGGGAACCATTCATTGGCATATGGTCTTGGTACCGAAATTTTGTTTGATAGTATGTCGAGAATCTGAGATATGCGATCTTTATGCTGACTTATCATCTGGGTATTATGGTTGAATCTTTTACCGAAAAGCAACGGTGACGCAAGTCTAGAACTTCCATGATACCATACATACGTGTAAATACTGCATACGACCTTCAATAAGTGATAAACATTTCACATCCACCCAAAAATAAGTGATAATATCATAGCTTTATGTAGGAGCTAAGTTCGTCTCTTTGTCGGTCGATGGTACTAACCTGTTCACCGACTTACTCCTGTGCCCTGCATGCATCTGAAAATCAAGTTCCTCATCAATAAGTGATTTAATCACATAGGGCTTGTTTTCAATCAAAATAAGTGAGTATCTCACATTTTATACGTCAAAACAGATGATAAGCAGTATACTCACCGGTAAGATTTTCTCTCGTGCATATCTTGATACGAGAATGTGTCGTGAAGTGGTTGAACACCGGCTAGTAAGTATAATTCATACCTTAATCATATCTCCTAATCATGATTACACCTAATAAGCTGAGCTTACATGGACAACAATACCGATAATCATAGTAGAATATTTATTTATTTAATTTGATGTTTTATACAAAACTCGTTTTTGACTAGATTAAAAGCTGGTATGATTCTCTTACCTTGAAACTCTAAAAAAGATTATCTAGTAAATATGTAGTTTACTCTTATCTGTTACTGGTTATTTTAGTTTAGTTTACTTTGTTGTTTATTTAAGTTCTTTTTGAATTAGCCAAAATTGAAGCTCAAAAGTTTTCTACCAAGATACGCCCTTAAACCATTTGCTTTGATATCATAACTTCATAAAAGTACTTTCTTACAACGGGTAAACTCATCTCAAAAGAACAAAATCTGTTTAACTAGCACTTTTCCTAACTTAACTTGTGATTAGTATGGATCTGTGCAAAGTTCTAAACAGGTCAGCAAAAAACCTAAAGACGTCGAAGAACTGAAAGTCCAGTTTTGAAAAACATGGACTCGTTCGAATCATATCATTCGTACAAGCCATTGTACTTCGTATGAATGACTTTTGGTCTTATATGGTTTGAAGCTCTTCGTACGAACTAAGGTTGTTTCGCACGAGTATCTTTATATGGTATAAAAGGTGATGAAGTTCTTTGGTAGAACTTCACTTTTGCCTTGCTCACGTCATCTTTACACCTCTCCTTAAGTTGTTTTTTATTTCTTTCAGGTATACTTGACTATGATGGCACACTTTGAAATTGAACAACTTAAACATTATCTGACCATGTGACTTTGACTAACTTGAACAAAAAAATTAAGCAAAGGATCATTTTTGACCGAAAAACAAGTAACTTCCTTTGAAGTTGTTTGTGCGAACTAGATTCGTACGAATGAAACATCATTCGCACGGATAACTCACCATTCGCACGAGTCAGCTATCCGTATGAATGAATCTGTTTCTTATTTTAATCAAAAGTTCATAAAATAGGTTGTTCTTCGTATGAGTCAGTAGTTCTTTGTTCAGGGAATATATACATACAGAAAGTTTGGAATAAAACTTTTGTGTATATTCCTAATAATATTGTGTTCTTATCCTAGTTGATGTATGTGTATAAAATGGAACATAAAAGAAAACCCGCAACAAAGAGAACTGACAAGTCAGAAGTGGAAATTATGTCGGAACCTAGACGTAACATGGTGGCCTACTTGGATCAGGAAGACAAATTTGTTGAGTACAAAGGTATAATGAAGTTTTTCTCTGTCGCCTCGAATATTCAATCCATTGAACTCAAATGCTCATTTCTCTGTCACCTCGAATATTCCGTATTATCACCTTCAACACCACCTGAAACACTACCACCTGCTCCAGATCCTCCGACACCCATTGAGCTACCACCAAAATCCATCATTTCCAATACAGAATCTACTGGAACAGATACAACAGTAGAATGTGTAGCGATGTTAGTAACTGTTGGTTCAGCAGCAATAGTAGATTCGACTATCGGAGTATCCGTCAACAACACAATAACTAAAGATGTAACATGAGTAGATTCTTCAGCAGCACTACCAATCGGAACTTTAGAATGACTTGGTTCTTTAATAGTCTCTGTCCGTCGTCTCTTTACTAACGGTACTTCTTCTTCTTCAATATCTTCCTCATAATCAAACCTACCAACCGGAATATCAACAGGAGGTATCACAAGAGGAAGATCACCTTGTCGCTCTTGTATCACTTTCAAATGTGCAATAACAGCTTCCAATTCTCTGTAGGGAGTTCTGGCAATATTGGAGTCAACTGAGCATTAAAATCTGTAATATCATCCAAAAAAGCTTCTTCCTCATCTATATCAGCATCGGTAACTAGATCCTCAACTTCAGTCTCTTTCTCCTTCATCAGTATATCATGTTCCTCAGCTACCATAACATTAACTGGCTTAGGTGCTGGGATGTCCTATTAACGGGTGGTCCATTGGACAACCCTCAAGTGCATTAAAACAATCAATATTCTGCACTTAATTGGGTTATTTGTTATGATTTGATAACTATGGTGTATATGGCCTTGCAGGTACCGAAGAGCATAAACAAGCGGTTTTAACGTGCTTTGACGGGATCTTGCACTTGGCTAAATGAGGATGAAGACTTGGAGAGTTGAAAAAAGAACAAAAATGGAAAATATGCTGTCCACCGTAAGCTACGGTGGGCACCGTAGCTTACGGTGGTGTCAGATCATTCTATGCACCGTAAGCCAATCTCTTGGGGCCGTAATGAAATTTTGACCACCATAGCTTATGGTGACCACCATAGCTTACGGTGGTCAGCAACGAGAAAAGTGTAACTGCCCATTTTAACTCATTTTTGAAGGGACTTTTGGCATATCAATCATGGGGAACGTTTTGCAAAGCTTAGAGGCGAATTTTGGTGTTCTTGTGGGTTCAAAACAATTTCTAAACATTTACTTTTAGTTTATGATTCATATGAACATATCAATGGAAGGTGTGATGATTTGCAAGACCATGAGTGGCTAAACACATTGTGATCATCCTAGGTGGAAGGTTTGCTTGAACAATTGTGTTTTAATTTCTAATTTCTAGAATAATAGACTTGTAATATTTTTAGTTTGTTATGGTGTTTGGATATATGTTGGTAAATTGTTGATTGATGTTTTAATCCTTGCTTTAATCGTACGTTCTTGGTGTCATTGACAATCGAGATATCACGAGAAGGTTTAAGGGTTGGATATTAGTTAATTGGTCATCAGGTAACAACCTCTCATTGTAGTGCGTAACGTGTGTTATCTTTGATTTAGTTTAGTTTGTTATTTTCCGGGTTTACGCTAGTTGTGTTAGTGTGTAGGTTTTACAGGCGCATGCATACTAGAGGCTCTCACAGGCTATCACCATTGGCATTTGATCCGGAGATCGAACAAACTTTCCGACGAAACAGGGTATTTCTACGTGAAAACAAAATCAGTGGTTCACCAACAACACCTACAACGCCAATTTCACCAATTAACACCATGGATCAATTACCTACCACTACAAGTCAAACATCACCATCCACACCTACACCAATTCTTACCACCCAACCTACTTCAACAACTGAAGTTAATCCCACCAACACCACATCAATGGTTCCACCATTCTCATCCTTTTTCCTAACTTCCGGTCAATCATCCTCCATCTAACAACCATTACCAAGTCACTTTCCACCAAGTTCAACTATTATTCTTACCTCCCCTACATTTCAACCACCAACCCAACCAGGTTCCCATTATCCTTTCTCTCAGTTTGTACAATCTTTGGGTGTAGGAGGAGATGGGTTTAATGACGGGTATGAAGAAGAATTTGGAGGTTACGAAGAAGAAGGTTATTATTATGGGGGAGATGGAGGTAATTTGCGACCTCAAGGGGAATAGGGTATCAACAAAGGCAACCCACGGGGGTACAACAAATTCATCCTCAAGGGCCACCATTTCAAAGACCAATGCCTTTACAACAAGTTCAAGTTCAACATCAACAACCTCAATATCCAAGACCGATGCAACAACCTCAATATCAACAATTTGCACCTCAAGGGCTAAGACAGGGTCAAGCGGGTCGACCAAGAGTACCATTAGGTGCTCCGCGAAGACATCATCGAGAGGTAGTAAGAGGGATTGAAGCACATTTCAAGCCGGTCATCACTAATAACCCTTCTCCGGTAGTGATACCTTATCACCCGGATGGAAGGACATTTGAGGTTAGAACGACTGCATTACAAAGTTTGCCGAAGTACAAGGGTCTAGCAACAGAGGAACCGTACTTCCATTTGGAAACATATGATTCCATTTGCAACACTTTTGGAGGGCAAGGTTTTTCATCAGATGATGTTAAATTGGTAATTTTTCAATTTTTGTTGGAAGATAAGGCAAAGAGATGGTTCCATACTTTACCCTCTACATCAATCTACACATGGGCCGATATGAAACAAAGATTTTTAGAAGAATTTTTCACGGCCTAAAAGACCAATGAAGCTAGACAGAGCTTGAGAAGTTTTCAGCAACAACCGGGTGAGATGTTCCATGAAGCGTTTGAAAGGTTTAATATGATGCTAAATAATTGTCCTCATCATGGCATTGTACTTTGGGAATTGTTGAATGCTTTCCTTGAGGGGTTGAGTTCGGAAGATGCTCGTGACTTGATGTCCATCACTAATGGTACTTTTGGTACAAACTTTGAGCAAGATGATTGGGCATTCTTGGAGCAAATGGCGGTCACATCTAAGGAAAACGCAATCTTTAAGAAGGGCAAGGCATGTGATTACAAGACCTCAAGTATATGCGGTAGATAATGGAGGGGTACAAGTAATAAATCAGGTATATGATGTTTGTACTAATTGTAATGAATTGGGTTATGCGGCGGATGTGTGTTTGGTGGGTATGGTTGAAGGTTGAGTGAAAGAGGTAAATGCTATTCAAGGGGGTGGTCATAATTTTAACATAAACTCGAACACATACCACCCCGGGTTAAGGAATCATCCCAAGTTTCGTTATGGGAACACGACAAATCAAGCCGATCAAAATTTCCAAGGAGCTCAAAGAAATTTCGTTCCATGCCAGCAACACAATCAAGGTCAAACTTCATCAAGTGGGAATGAAGTTATGGATATGCTCCGGATAATGCAACAAGATATGCAAAGGAGGAATAAACTGGATGATGCTCGGGCACAAAAGGATAAGATTCAGGATAAAGCCATCCAATCACTGACCACACAGATGTGGCAGCTAGCTAGTGAGGTAGCAGCATTGAAGCAACAGAATGGGAAACTTCCCAGTGATACGCAAACTAACCCGAAGAACACAAAGAACATACAGATCAGCGGGGTAAGTTTCGTTCCTAAAAATGATAAATTTGAACTACTTCTGTTATTCATGTGATTGCAGGTGTGAATGAAACAAGTGTCGAGAGAGGTGGAAGTGATGCAGGGGAACCAGTTATCCCGATTCAAGTTGGGAAGTTCAAGATACACAAAGCATTGTTGGATTACAGAGCAGGGATGAACATTCTCCCGGGTAGCTTATACGACCAGTACGACTTTGATTCGTTACATGAGATTGATAGCATGGCGGTGTTCGTGGATGCGAGTTGGAAGCAACCCCGAGGGTTGTGAAAGACGTAGTGATACAATTGGGCGTGTTTTACTACTCAGTGGATTTTATGGTGATCGACTACGCACCGTCGAAGACTTATGAGCAGCTACAGGTAGTGTTGGGTCGTCCATTCTTGTATATGGCAGATGCTCAAATCGATTGCAGAAACGGAATGGTCACCATGAGCTATGAGAATCGTAAGTTGTACTTTAATGTGTTTTTAAAAACCATTCATTACGATCTTGTTAATGACTTGAGTCACACAGTTGCTAGTAACGGACATGTTTCAAGTGTTAGCACAGTCAGGTCAATTGCAAGTGGTATTGAGTTGTATAGGTTTGAGTTGAAGAACGGTGAAAATCAGGAAAGGAAGAAGGCTAGAGTGAGCAGGAAAGCGGGCGAAGGAAAACCACCCGATGGTGGGATTAGATGGGGTGATGAGGCTTAATTTGACCCCAATTGGTGTGAAACTTCAAACTTTCCAAGAAATTGGATGGAATATGGAGAGAAATGGGAAAGCAATGGTTCATTTGAACCACCTTGAGTACGTCAGGTGGTGTTGTTCTTTCCTTATACATTATTGTCAACATTATTGTGTTTTGTTTTGTTTATGGTTGGGAGAGAAGGGGGAGTATTTTAATTGGTATTCATGCTATGGGTTGGTGGTATATTGGTGGTGTTATATGTGTTTATAACTAAAAAAGAAAGTTGGGATTTGAGAGTGAAGCTAAAGGTGAGGTTGAAGTAGCATTAGTGATCGTTTCCTTCAAAACCATACATTGGGGTCAATGTATCTCAAGTGTGAGGATGGGGGAAATTTTTGGGATTTTGAAAATTTTTAAACCAAGCCAAACAATTTTCAAATTTGAATATTTTACCTTAATCCACATGACACATCAGTATTCCTTTTTATCCTTTCTTGGTGAGTTTTTGGGCCACGTGGATTTTTTTTTTAGAAATTAATTCTTTGGTTGAGTAGCATTGTGTGCTTTGTGTTAATAGAACTTGGATAATATATGCTTGTTGAAACCTAAGTGTAACATGCTTGTGAAGATGATAAAGGCATTTAGGTAGCCTCGTATGGATGTGTATTGAGTGTGGGTTTGGGGGGTTGAACCTCATAAAATAAATATATGAGCTTGGTAGTGAGAGGGATGGTTGTTCGGTCATTAGTAGCCAAAAATTTGAGCTTTAAACCATTCATTTGTAACCCAAGCCTATGTCCTACAAAAATTCTACCTATTGATCGGCCCGGTTTAGAAGCTTAGTTTGTAGCGTTGATGTTGATGTGTTCTTTATTTAATGTTTGTAGTTAAAAAAAAAGAAAGGAAGATGAAAAAAAGAAGGAGAAAGTTAGTGAAGTTGTATAAATAGTAGTGGTTTTTGTTTGTTTGTTCTAATAAAACCGGGTCGATTCAATGAGCTACATGCATATATATTCCACCAATTCTCACCCTTATACATAGCCTCGTTACAACCCGAACATCCTTTTGATTTATAAGCATGTTAGGCAGTTTGTAGGTGGAGACTTGATTATTATCCAAGCTTATTGTCGCACAATCACACACTAGCATTGACTGATCTAGCATAATCTTGCTAGTACCTTTTTGGTCACCGAGAGGAGAGTTAATGTGAAGGATGTGTTATGTGGTATGATGGTAAATTGACAATTGGATGATATGTTTGTGTTTGGTTTATATTGCAATCACTTTTAAGCTTAAAAACGTTTTTGATGTGTTGCTTGGGACAAACAACGTTTAAGTGTGGGGGTGTGACAGGTGGTCCATTGGAACCCTCAAGCGCTTTAAAACAATCAATATTCCGCACTTAATTGGGTTAATTGTTATGATTTAATAACTATGGTGTATATGTACTTGCAGGTATCGAAGAGCATAAACAAGCGGTTTTAACGTGCTTTAAGGGGAGCTTGCACTTGGCTAAATGAGGATGAAGACTTGGAGAGTTGATAAAAGAACAAAAATGGAAAATCTATTGTCCACCGTAAGCTACGGTGGGCACCGTAGCTTATGGTGGTGTCTGATCCTTCTATGCACAGTAAGCCAGTCTCTTGGGGCCGTAAGGAAATTTTGACCACCGTAGCTTATGGTGACCACCGTAGCTTACGGTGGTCTGCAACGAGAAAAGTGTAACTGCCCATTTTAACTCATTTTTGAAGGGACTTTTGGCATATCAATCATGAGGGAACGTTTTTCAGAGCTTAGAGGCGAATTTTTGGGTTCTTGTGGGTTCAAAACAATTTCTAAACATTTACTTTTGGTTTATGATTCATATGAACATATCAATGCAAGGTGTGATGATTTGCAAGACCATGAGTGGCGAAACTCATTGTGATCATCCTAGGTGGAAGGTTTGCTTGAACAATTGTGTTTTGATTTCTAATTTCTAGAATAATAGACTTGCAATATTTGTAGTTTGTTATGGTGTTTGGATATTTGTTGGTAAATTGTTAATTGATGTTTTAATCCTTGCTTTAATTGTACGTTCTTGGTGTCATTGACAATCGAGATATCACGGGAGGTTTAAGGTTGGATATTAGTTAATTGGTCATCGGGTAACAACCTTGCATTGTAGTAATCCGAGTACTTAGTTCCCTTTTATCACGAACAATTAATCAAACACGAGTCATGTCTATGTGACTCTTTCTAGTTGAATTTGAAACACAAGTGTTAATTGAAACCGAAACCTTGGATGATTACTTGCTTCTAACTTGTTAAACAACCAATCTTTGAATTAGAATTAGTTTAAATCCAAAACCAAAACACTAAAAATCCTGAATTTAATTTCTTGCATTTTAGGTAACTAAGTCAACTTATTACAATCTTTAGATAGCACCAATTCCACAAGTCCCTGTGTTCGATACCCACTTACCACTAGCTATTAGTAGTATTTGGATTAAATTTACGTGAGACTACGACATCATGTCACCTGTCCAATCACCTCACAAAACCTTTCGAACTTCTTCAAAGGTATCCGACCAACGAAAACAATCTTTAATGTTGATCGGTTTTTCTTCATAGTTCCGAAAATGGTTGGACCCATTGGCTTCATGTCAATAGATTAGCATCAGAAGCATCCTTAGTCAGATCAGGGTACCGTGCATCGAAAAGTAACTTTACAAACCTCGGATATAGCAGAAACATTCTCTTCTTCGAATGTTCCATGATCTTCTTCATATTCTCGAAAATATAATCGGAGAAGTTATATTTCTAATCCATAACGAGAGACATAACCGCCGAAGTTGGGGTTTGATTTGGTTGATGTAATCCTCCTTTGTTCTCAGAAATACATTGCATAAAGACAAGCACCAACAATCTCTAGTATGTGAGAAACATTTTCTTGAGTAAAGGCGGATAAGTTCCCTCGTAACTCATCTCCGTCAGCACATGCAACACTTTCTCCTTGGCATACAAAGTCGGATCACTTGTAGCATCAGTAAACTGCAATACCTATCGGATACAGGCCTCGTTTACCAAAATCTCCTTTCCCTGTATTAGCGAATTGATGTATGGCCTCCCATCAGTGCCTCTCAAATGGAATCTAGCTCTCTTCCAAAAAATATGCACAAGATCTTGATATATGACTGGGTTGGCTCGAAGAGCGTATGCAATCTTGCACTCATTCAGACCAGCCATCATGGATCTAAACTCCTGGAAACATTCTGCTGGAGGATCGGATAAATAACCTGCCTGGTTGTGAAACTGTTCTTCCACCAGCATAACTGCGTCGAACGCCTCTTCCGCCATTTCTGTCAGGAATAATAAACAAGTTAAGTCAAGTTCAACAAAACCAGCTGACAGGTCATCTTAAGAGTCAACAAATTCGAAAGGTTCAAAACAGGTTAAAATATAATCATTTGAAAGGTTCAATCATTGACAGGGTTCAAAGACAATGCAAAGGTTCAACTATTTGAAAGGGTTCAAGACAGTTCAAAAAGGTCAAACTTTAGAATCCGAATTCGAAATGGTTCAACAGGAATCTCGATGAACCTTTCATCACTCCGGAGGAACATCATCCGAGATGAAATTTGAGTTCATTCAATTCGTTTGAATATCCATCCGGAATGAAATCCGAAATACCAGCCAATTTGAAGATTAATCCGAAATGCTATCTGACATGCATGAATATTTGAATATTATCATTTAATTTCATAATTAAGAAACATTTTATACATAATTCAGATGAAATTCGAAATGAAGATGAACAGTGAATTCGGAAGATGAACAGAGGATTTTAGAGGATTTCAGAAAAATTTTGTGAATGATCCGAAATGTAACTCTGAATCATTTATATACTATTCCGGAATGGGCTTAGGCTTAAAACCTTTGGGCCCAAGTCAATCCGGATTCCATCATCCGAGATTAACAAACAATCCGGATTAGGCTTATGTTGGGCCTAATCCAGAACATTGAATTATAAGTGGGCCTATCTGGAAAGGGTTTGGAAGCCCAATCCGGAATAGTAAATTGTCAGTGGGCCTATCCGGAAAGGGTTTGAAAGCCCAATCCGGAAAAGTACCACCATTATCCCAAACTTGTTCAATTTCAAGACTTTCAAAAATTCTATTGGATTGGCCCAATTCCAAAACTTAGCAGGCCAGTCCAATATCCCTTGACAGAAAACATCTAACAAAAAATCAACAATTTAACTAACCAAGAATCCAACGAGTCTTTACCAATTACAAAAACAAGTAAAATATTTAAACAAAAATACATACACAGCCTTGCTATGGGATCAAATCGTTTTTAAGTCTACTAAGGAACATTTTTCAGTGTGAGCTGGGTCAGACTAGTCTAAGCAATTGCCAATATAGTTGTCCATTTAAACCTAAAGCTCAACCTTCTAGTTCTAGCTTTATGATATGCTTAAGGTAGTATTATACTATGATACCCATGCATCCCATACCATGGCATACCCCCGCTATCAAGGTAAGCACAACGATTCATCGTAGCAGGTGAGTATACTGAGATCATCCTTTATCTTTTATAACATCAGACTATTGGTGAACAGGTCAGTACTTTCGTACAGCAGAGTGACCAATAGTATCTGACGAGGGTTAGGCAGATACCTTAAGTGGTATGTTTGAATTCCTTGAATATTCTTAGAATGAGGTAGATACCTTAAGTGGTATGTTTGAATTACTGGAATATTCTCAGAATGAGAGGTCCTTCCTTTTAAGGTTTTGGCCCTTCTATTTTGGATCTTTTAAAGATATCCTGACTGTGCCTAGGTCTGCATATAATCTAGATGCAACAGAAGGGCAGCCAAGATATCCCCGGATGACTCAACAGCATAAAGAACCAAAACCTCAGGCTTTGGCTATCTATCAACGTAGGATTTAAGACCATGAAATCATACGCCTATAGTGTGTGACCCATTGAATATATAGTTCTTCATGTTTATATCATTTGGCTTACACTATCTGGTTGAGATCTAAACCTATCAACATATCACCCTCGATCCAAGTCTTTCCCATTACAACACCTTACATGTGTTAGTCAAAGCCTTCATCACGAGAAAATATTTCATTCCCAATCTTTGCGAAAACAGTTTGAAACTATTTTTGTTGTTTTTTGAATGTTTAATTTTTTTTTAAGATTTCTCCCCCTAAATTTGTGCATACATATGAACAAATTTACAAGGAAAACACAAATAAAAGAAAGAACACAAACAAAACAGAAAAGATAGATGATGCTCAGTTTGAAAAACGGATCATTTTGAGAAGATCCACCAGCATTTGAAATCGCGCGTTGCTAACGGGTTTCGTGAACAAATCCGCGACGTTTGCATCGGTGTGGATATGCTCAAGTTTAGCAAGACCCTTTTCATAGCAATCACGAATAAAATGAACTTTGATATTTATGTGTTTGGTTTTGGAGTGAAAAACAGGGTTTTTGACAATTTGGATAGCAACATCATTATCACAATAAATTGTTGTGTTTAGATAAGTCAAACCGTAATCCGCAAGCTGGTGTTTCATCAATAAAACCTGGGAGCAGCAAGCTGATGCTTCGACATATTCTGCTTTCGCTGTAGAAAGCAAAACCGTCCCAAGAATTGGCATCCAGCTGAAGTTGAGCGCATATCCCTGTCTGTACCTCCAAGATTACTGTCAGAGAAAGCATACAGTTCAAATTCAGAATTTTTAGGATACCAGAGGCCCAGTGATGGTGCCCCTTTGAGATACCTAAAGATTCTTTTAACAGCATGTAAATGAGAGAGTTTAGGAGTAGCCTGATATCGAGCACACTGGCAAACGGCAAACATGATATCTGGCAGACTTGTAGTGAGATACATGAGTGAGCCAATCATAGACCAGTACATGGTTGGATTGACAGTTTCTCCTTCAGCGTCTTCATTTAACAAAGGTTGTTCAGCAATAGGTGAAGCCGTAGGCTTTGAATCTGTAAGCTTAAATTTTTCAAGAACATCATTGACATATTTTCCTTGATGGATCAAGATTCCTTGTGGGCTTTGATGAACTTGAAGTCCCAAAAACATAGTCATCTCCCCAAGTGAGCTCATCTCAAATTTCTTCTTCATGACCTCTTCAAATTCCCGACACAGACCATCATCTGTAAAACCAAAAATAATATCATCGACGTAAATTTGAACAAGAATGATGTCCTTGTCAACACTTTGAGGAACAAAGTTTGATCAATGATTCCCCGAGTATATCCATGAGCAAGCAAATGCTCTGTTTGAGTTTCGTACAACGCGCGAGGCGCTTGATGCAATCCATACAAAGCTTTGTCCAATTTGTTTGCATAATCTGGCTTGTCAGGATCAGTGAAACCCAGTGATTGTGCCACGTATATATCCTCTTTCACCATGCCGCAGAGAAAAGCAGTCTTGACATCCATTTGATAGACGGTGAAGTCCATGTAAGATGCATATGCCAAGAAAATGCGAATAGCCTCCAATCTAGCTACCGGTGCATAAACCTCATCGTAGTCCAACCCTTTGATCTGGCGGAAACCCTGAACAACCAGTCAAGCTTTGTTTCTCACAATAACCCTAGTGTCATCCTATTTATTGTGAAATACCCAACGAGTTCCAAGAGCACGTTTTCCTTGAGGAAGCTTCACCAATTGCCATACCCCAAGTTTCTCAAACTGATTGAGTTCTTCATGCATAGCGTCAACCATCCTGGTTCCTGCAAAGCATCAACCCAGCCTGTTTATTGTGAGATAAAGCAAGAGTAAAGGTAAGTACTGAAATCTCCTAATTGACTGTGAGTTTGAACTGCAGCGGTAACAGGACCAATAACATTTTCAATTGGATGATCATATCGTAGACGCTGTGGTATAGGCGTAGCAGGGACAAGGAGATCTGATTGCAAGTTTGTAACACTCTGTGAGGCAACACCAGATGGCTCCCCCTCATTAGTTGCACCAGTGGGAGTGTTGACTGATGAATCAACAGAACAGTCTGGTGGTGTAGGCTCATGAAACAGACATGAGCCTAAGACATCAGGAGGTGTAGGACCTTCATTTGCCACAGGATGTTCTGTGTTTGGAGCCTCAACTTCAGGGAAACCATCCTGAGGGATCTTTCAGAAGTAGTTTCCTGATTCTGTGATACTGGTGGAGGTGTAGATATAGCTTCACTAAATCCAGGTAGATCCACACTCAGCTGCTTGAAAGACTCATGCAGTTGTTCAGCATCGGCATCATCCTCAGTTAAGATAGGCATCATTGGGAGGTCAGAAGTTTTGCCTGTACCTACAATCACATTAGAAGGGACATCAACATATTTAAACAAAGAGGAATAATCATAGAGCCAGTCAGGACCAATGCGTACGTCCTTGGGATTCTCCTCCAGCCAACCCATTATAGGTATCAACTATCATTTTCTTGATCTTGTTATAGACATGATAGGAAGTATTCTTAGAATATCCGACGAAAATGCATAGATCCCCACGTTATTCAAATTTTCCCTTAGCATCCATGAGTAGAAGAACACAAGGGCATCCGAACTTGCGGAAATACTTGACCGAAGGTTTGCGACCTTCAACCACTTCGTACGGCGTTTTCATGTGCCTTTTGTTGATCAGGGCATGATTCTGAATATAACAGGCGGTATTGACTGCTTCTGCCTAGAAAATGAGAGGTAATTCGGATTCGACCAACATAGTACGCGCAGCTTCAATTAGTGTTCGGTTTCTGCGTTCTGC
Source organism: Scalesia atractyloides (assembly GCA_947069175.1). NCBI lineage: Eukaryota > Viridiplantae > Streptophyta > Magnoliopsida > Asterales > Asteraceae > Scalesia > Scalesia atractyloides. Next base: position 43,537,791 of record CAMTDV010000008.1, on the reverse strand, counting down.
AACCCCATTTTGTTGAGGAGTTCTGGCTGCACTGAACTGTCGATAAATACCCTTGGAGGACCAAAGAATTTAAGGTAGCGTTCTTAAACTCTGTTCCATTATCACAACGAATAACCTTCATGGTGGTGTCTGTATGGTTTTCCATAAGTGTGATGAACTGTTTAACTAACTCAACAGCTTCACTCGTTTGTGCCAAAAAAGATCCAAGTGAATCATGAGTAGTCTTCACTGATAACCAGACAGTATGCCTTCCAGCCAATGTTCCGAATATATGTCGGGCCAAAAAGGTCCATATAAAGCAATTCTAAGACTTTTGACGTGGAGGGTGTGGGTTTAGACTTGTGCGGCTGTCGATGTTGTTTCCCACGTGCACACAATTCACACTTTTCAATCTGCATAAAATCCCAAACTGGTAGATCTCTAACTAAACCACCTTTTGCAAGTATGTTTAAGTTCTTCATGTTGATATGTCCGAGTCGACTGTGCCATAACATTGCATCGTGCTCAGCAGCGACGAGAACAGGCAGGTAAGTTTGTCGGTTGAGGCTTTGTTCATGTCGATGACATATGCATTTCCTTTTCGTGTAGCTTTGAGAAGAATCCATTCATCTAGAATGATGAGGCCTGGTTTCAATATAAAACACCCTTTCTTGGTAAAGAGAACATCCAAATGATTATCACAGACCTGAGACACCCTCAAGAGACTATGCTTCAACTCTAGAACATAATTCACATTCTTGAAACTGAGAGCTCCGTTGCACACTGTTTCTCTCATAGTGATCTTTCCTATTTCACCACCTTCGAAGGAGACAAACCCGCCATTGAAAAATTGAATATGTCATGTGCCTAGAACAGCCACTGTCGATATACCAGAGTCTGACGAGAGTCCGCCAGAGCTGTTCCTACACATTTCAACAGGTTTTCGTTAGAAGCTGCAACCCAGACCATTGACGTTCTGGGCATGCCATGTGCATCAACATAAGTAACCTCACAGAAAATTAAATTAGTTGAGGATGAGGTCGATGATGCTTTTGATTTGTCTGATTTTGGGGCAGAGGACTGGATTTTGGTCAAGATCTTAGGCCTCCAGGTTAGCGAGTCAGACTTCTACACAGTTTTTGGAGTGCTAGAAGGATTTAGAGAACCTGGAGGTCTTAGAGATTTGTGAGTTTGTCTCTTGGCCATGTTCCAGTCTTGATCAGAAGGCTTAGCCGTAGAAAATCGAGCCAGATATAGGCGATTAGGCATAGCTTTCTGATATTTTGAGAATAATGCTTTGAAAGGTATAGATCCTTTTTGACAATTTTGTGAAATCTGCCCAGGAAATACACAGTTGAAACAAGTCAGCCTCTTCTGGAAGAAAACAGTCCGTTCAGCTTGGGAAATTCTAGACAATTTGTCTGTCAGTTTCTTGTTTTCTGGTACTGACAGCTGGTGCAAGGGTTTATTCTGCACATGAGGTAGAAACGTTAGTAGCGTTCCCTGAGTCAGTTTCAGAAGGAATTTCACTTTTTGATTTTGTGGGTGATGTTGTTGCCTTGTCCTTAGGCGTGATTTTCTCTAAATCATCTGAACTACAAGAGGGATGGTCACCATATTCATGTGAAAATGGTGTGGAAGTGAAGAAAACATCATCCTACTTGAGTTCAGTTGGTTTAGAGAACTTTGGGTAATATGGCTTCCACGGTTTTGAAATATAATCTGATGGTTTACCATACATCATATTTTCTTCATTTTCTAGTTCAGCTTCAGATTCAAGAATTCTTGTATAGTTATGATTATATGGTGGAGGAGCCCTATTATACCAAGGCCTTTTGTATAATTTTTCTAATAATTAAGCTGTAGATCACACAAGTCCTTGACCAGCTTGCTGGAAGTTTCAATTTTTTAATATTTATTTCATTTTCTTGAAACTTCCCTATCAAGGAATTTAGCTTGGCTAAGACTGCTTGAAGTTCTACGTCCTTTTCAAGCAAATTTTAGCTTATACTCGTATACCCAACATTGATGTTGGCTCAAGTCAAGCTTTAGCTGAGCTATATCTTGTTTTTAAGCTTCAACATTTTCCATAAGATGCTTGTTCTTATGTTTAAAGGCGATGTTCTATGATGCAGCTTGTTGATATTCAGCTACAAGAGTTATATTATGGGCGCGCATTTGTGATAATTTAAACCGACAACTATCTAAACAGAGAATTCAATTTACCATTTCGGAAAGGTCAGGTGTCCCAGTTGTCTGCGCCATCATGCAGTGATTGTTGTTCTTAGAAAGATTCAAAGTTTCCATCTAAGCTGCTGCATCTGCCCAGTTGAATCCTTCATGTTGTTGTACCACCAAGGCTGTTGATTTCCCGCCAAAGCTACTCAGGAGACTTGAAGCAGATTTTGAAGGAGAGACTGGCACCAGCTGTCTGTCACTACTCTGTATGTCTGCAACGCTAGATGAAACAAATCCAGATGGCGGCTTCTTGCAATCTCGAGCAAAGTGTCCTGGTTCATGACATCTACAGCATCTGAGCTTATCTTTTGTCAATCCAGTCTTCAGATTTGACAATGGTTACCTCCCGTACTTCTTTTGAAATTTGTTGATGTGGAAAGCAGCCATTGCAAGATTCCAGGACATGTCAATCTCGTCCAAATCCTCCTCCATTATTTGATCTATTTCAGTTGGAAGAATAGATGGGGGAGTCAGGTCACCTGCTAAGAAGGCATTTAAACTGTTAATTATTGAGGCAGCTATGGCCAATTTCTCCTCATTCTCTTTAGTAAGAAAAGCAGAAATGGACACAACTTGAGTAGGAGCCGGTGCAGGAGCAACAAATTGAGGAATGCCGCCTTGTTGAGCTGTAGCAGCAATAGCGGGACTGTACCCCATGTTTGGATATTGAGCATGATATTGTGTTTGAACCTGTGCTGCAAAAATCGTAGTAGGAGTCTGAGACTAAAGACCATGGACATATTGGGTCTTCTGTGGAGATGCGAGAGGACTGTACACCAAGTTTGAGCTACCTAGTGTGTGAGAACTTCCTTGCAAAGGGCTGTAAACAAGATTTTGAGACATTAACGTTGCGTTTTGCCCTGTAATACTAGCCGCCATCAGAGTGCTTTGATGATTGATGTCTCTCTGCTTATTATCTATCTCACAAGATTTAATAGTTGCAATCATTTCTGTGAGAGTGACATCGTTCAAATTTTTTGTCTCCTTGATCATGCCAATATCAGCATCCCAGCTTTTTGGTAACGAATTTAACAGCTGTCTATTCATGGCACTATTTGTAAGAGTGATTTCGGCTGAAATCATCTGAGAAACAAGCTTCACATATCTTGGTTTCCCCATAAATATGGTTAAACGAGCTGAACTGTTGATTCATCTGATTAACTCTGCTTGCCTTCATGTCAGCGTTTCCCTCATAAAGATTCTGCAATTCACTCCACACTTCTTTAACTGTCTTGCAATTTCTGACAGCTATTGAAATGTTAGGTCCGAGTGCCATTGTTAGAACAGCTGAAGCCTTTTCATCTTCTTCGATTATTTTCACATCTTCGGGAGCCCACAAATGACTTGGTTTAGGAATCTTTGTATCTGGATCTTCAGCGGTACTGTAAACGATTGTTCGTGGACTGTTCATAATGCATCTACAAACCCCAGGCTCTTTGGCCTTGCAGTACTGCTCAAATCTGAATTTCCACTCATAGTATTCATGTCCGTATAGTAGACAAGGCACTTTGGTTGAAGTGCCAATAACTTAATCTAGCTCCTGATGAAGGGCCAGAGTTTGTGATTGTTGTGCTGCCAAGGTGGCATTGGTCAAATCTTGAGCGGTCATATAAATGTTCATTATTGTTAACTTTATTAAAATTACCAAGTAAATTAAATTAAAGTTAATTTGAAATTCTTATAATGAACAGTGATCTGAAAATGAGTCCAAGATAGACAGATCCGAGATGAGTCCGAGATAAACAGGTCCGAGATATGATCCGGAATAGAAAACAGGCTTGATCCGGAATACAGGCTTGATCCGGAATAAAGGCTTAATCCTGAATAAGGCTTGATCCGGAAAAAAGGCTGAGTCCGGAATAGAAGACTTATGCTGAATGAGAGTCCGTATCCGAAAGTAACAATATTCTGAAATTCCTTCACACATAAACACAAATAATTTCAAACGGTAATCCTTATCCAGAACACGAGTAATCCGGATAAGGTTGTTGAGATGTTGATGAACAGTAGTCTGGGATCAATCCGAGATGGATGATCTCCTTCGTGTTCTTCAGGATCTTCAACTACGCCCAATCCGAAATACTTGAATCTTCTTCGAGTTCTTCGGAACAGTAGCAATGCGGGATGGAAACAGTAGCAATCATCAACTTTGAACAGTTCTTCAACTCGGAACAGTTCTTCAACTCTGAACAGTAACTAGAATCTTCAACAGTAACAATCCGGGTTGAGCAGTAACGATTTTTCAATTGTGAAAAGTTCTTCGATCTGCGATACCTAGAGCCTGTATTATACAGCCGGCTCTGATACCAATTGTAAGTCTAGTAAATCGGATCTAACAGGTATCGCAAGACTAATCGATTGCGGAAATAAAGATTAGAATGAAGAACAATCCTTGAATCAAAGCAACTTGCATACACCAGAATAGTGTCCGATACAAGTTTTTCAATAATAACTGACTAGCCCCAAAACCTTGACCTAATACATGTATTTATACTAATTACATAGCCCACAAGTTACAACCCTAGCCCCATGAGGCACTAGGAAGCCCAAAACCCTTTAACTTAGCCCAAATGTAGCACTAATATGTAAACCTTCAGTTATAAGCCCAACATATTACCATGTTTACTAGATGAAGTGACAAGTAAAGTTCCAGTAAAAAATGCGCATGGTGTGCATTTTACGACGAAACTATTTTTGGGTATCAAAACACCAAGTTTTGATACCAAATTAGTTTTATAAACTTAGTTAGACATATTTTGACATGTCTAACTCGTCACTTCTAGTTTAGTGCTTTCTTAGGGTCGTAAGTTGAGCAGTCTTGACCACCGCTTTGACTTTCGAATCCGACTCGTTTGGTCGATCTTAGGATCCGACCAAACACATATTTGTGACCATAGCTGTATAGGGAATAACCTACTGGGTTATACCTTATGGTCACGTCGTTTGGTTAGTGTTATGATAAGTTACTTCTATGTTCTTAAAAAATGATCAAAATGCCCTTTTGCGCATAAATCCATTTTAAACACATGTAACCAAATTTTTGACATATAAACTTATGTTATAACATTTTCAAACATGTTTGGGTATTTAAGACTTCTCATAGGACATGTTTAACCATCCGATCACGCGTTTACGCTAATGACCCGTTAATGTAACGTAAATTACCTTAACGAGTCATAATGGGTCAAAAGCACTTAGAATCCTTTCCAAATCAGAATGTAAGTTTGTTAAACCATATCACATGACTTCCAACACTCATTTAGTTTATAATACTTCATTCTATCTTATCTCCCATTTGTCGTCCCGACACGCTAACATATTTATCTGACACATTAGGATACGTTTGAGCTTTATTTATTTCGTTGATCAAGAATACTTTCGCAATCCCAAGTGAGTACATAGTTCCCCTCTTTTACGTTTTGCAAATGTTTTGGGGTGACTCATATGTGCTAAATCAATTTCAAGTTTTCAGAAACAATATCTATAGTTTATATATAAAGTAAATAAAAAAGGTTGTTTGATTTCGTGGTAAAAGTTTGACAGGTTTTGAGGTGCGGTACAGAGAGCAGGTTCATACATGTGTGAAGTGTTCGAGTTAGCAAGTCCACTATTCTTACTTGGCTCTTGTTTTCTCAGTTTTGACGAGCTTCTAGTTTATACAACTTGGTTCAACGATGAATTCTCTAAGCATTGATTCTCAACGTCAGGTGCTCTTACAAAAACTCGATAATTTCGGTTACATTAAGGGTGAAATTATAGAAACCTTGATCAGTAGGTGAAACTTCTGAAATTGAGAAGATCGAATTGAACGTGTGGGATGGTAAGGTCAACAAGACTCTTCTATATGCATTGCCACACAACAAGCAATGGAATTATCGTGTTGCAAGTATCATGACGACTTACAATTATTGTGATACGAAACCGAGCAATATGATCTCCATCGTCAGACAATGATAGTACATTTAAAGAAGAAGTACTTGTGAACCTGCTTGAAAGAGAAAGATTGAATAAGACAAAAGTTGTTGAGAATCCACCTCTCGCATTCTTTTTAATAAGTTTTTCAAGCAAAGCTGATCATGATCCTGATATGAAGCTAACTACAAGAGAAGAAGAAAGAGACCAAGTGTTGAGAGTTCATAATTCAAGAACTTCCACAACACTCAAAGCATAGCGACAACCATGAACTTCATTGAAGACATTGCTGAATTCATGTTATGAAGAAAATTTGATGCATCAGTCTAGGGGAGATTGTTAGGCCCTAGAAGGGTGAGACTGGCTCATCAAATATATGCAACGGGCTACGGTTGCGATCCGGGCTTTATCGGGTTAGTTTATATTAGGAATTGGACCTATATAGGTCATTTGGGCCATGCCTAAGCCATGTGGGCCAAGCAGGCCCACAGGGAGCCCATTGGGGCATGGGTTTGCTAAAGTTTAAAACCTAGTTTGTTTAACAAATTAGGTTGGCGACCTCTAAGTTACAGAAATTCTAGAGAATTAGAAAGGGAGGCGATTTGGTGTTTTATGTACTCATACCAGATGTTTTTGCTAATCAATAGTAATAGAAACGTGTGTGAGTCAAAAGTGTTTTCGGTGTTCTTAGTGTTTCTTGTTTTTTCAGTGTTCTTAGAGTTTCTTGTTTTTTGGTATTCTTGAATATCACCAAGTTTTGATTCCGCCCATCCTTGGTGTTTATTTGATATTTGTGTTTGATCTGATTATTCAAGACTTACAGTTGTTGAATCATCTTCTGAAATCTGGAGAAGAAAGAGTCTGATCTACTGAAGCTAGAACATATTAACAATCTATCCTTAGATCGTATCAACAATTACGAAAATCAAGCTGAACAAGATATTCCTAAATTCAAGAGATTGTTCGGTGCTTTAAACAAAGAAGAATAAGTTGCTCCACCAAAGGATAGATGGAGGAAAGATCATAGTAACTCTAATAACAAGGATATACAGATGGAAGGTTTTGAAGAAAATGAAGCAAATGGTTTGTTAAGGAAGAAAAACCAAAGAAAGCAAAGAGGCATACCAAGAGAAAAAAGAGCTTCACAAACAATGCTGAGGGGCGAAAATGAAGATGATGTGATATCTGCAACATTTGAGAAAAGTACAGCTAAAATTGGTAAAGACATAGAAGATGAAGTTTTGAAAAAAGTATATGGTGATGAAGCAGACGACAAATCGACAGAGAATGAAGAACAAGATGTTCTAACACTCAAAAAGCCTTATTCTATAAGGCATAATCCTAGAGCTAGGGCTGAAAAATCAAAGAAGAAATGTTCAAAAGATAGTGATGATGAAACGTATGTACCAGATGATGATGATGATGATGGTGATGATGATGATAACAATCAGGGAGGAACATGGTTAGTTGTTTATAAAAAGAAGAATACTGAAACAAACGATCTAGAACATCATACACAGAACGAGTATATGAAGATGATGTTAATCAAGAGGTATTTGGAGGAGAGGGGAGAAATATGATGAAGATGACACTTTCAGGAATCTTCATAGATGCTGAGCCTATACATCTGTTCCTGCAACTCAAAAGATTATTTATTTGTGTCACGATGTTGAAGAAGGGGAGTTTGTGCATAATTACATGAAAGAAGAAATAGCAAAGATGTGTGGTGTAGAAGAAGAATCATTCGAATTTGATTTTAAGGAAGAGCTTATGAACATCGAGATAGAAAAAACTTGAAGATTATGTATTTAATCATACTCCAGATACATATGAGTATGATGATGTTGTCTTGAGGAAGATAGAAGTGAGAATCAAAGATGGTGAATCTCCAAGGCTTGATAAAGATAAAATTAGAGAAGCTCGTAAAAAATTGTTCAAATTTATGCCTTTTGAATGAAAATTCAGAAGACCATTAGCATTTTTCACGAGAAATCAAGATGTGTCACTGGGTAATATCATAAGTTAGGGTTGGATTCCAGGGTTGAATGTTTTTTGTTATAAAGAGGGAATATGGTGTACAATATTTCAGATATTTGGTTGATATCAAAACTATGCCATGGTGGGATGTGCAAGAGTTGTGAAAAACAAAGGTGGTCAACTTTCAAATGAAGCAATAAGATCAGAAGATGTGGGGATTTATTCGATATGAAGCTAGACATGATTTTCCAATTTGGAAGCCATAACAGCCAAAGAGGGTAGTATCAAAGACTGAGATTGACCCTGTCACAAAGAAGCCAAAAGTGTCACTAATCTACAAAAGTCCAAAGCTATGAAGAACATGTCGTTGATGAGATTAGAACAAGACTTCTATGTTGATTTTCGATGGTGGCATTATGATAGTCTAACAGGGAAGCGGTGATAATGTTGTGTACAGGAGGGTGTTGGAGAACAATCAAGATCTTGGATCCTATGTGGTTGGTTAATCTTTCTTAGAAGGATATTGAGTTGTTGTACTACAACAAGATCTATTATCAAGTGCTAGGTATAGTACAAACGATGCAGCATCAGAATGTTATAATTGTTAGCTATGCATAAGAAGTAAATTCAGGAAAAATATGAGATACAAAGTGGAGGGAGCTTGAAAGGAAAGAATTATTGACAGATGTCAGAAATGAAGAAAGGATTGAAGCTAGAATGAAAAGGCATCTATATCAAGATATAAGTACATGAGGTGGGCTCCTACGAAAGATCAAACACCGATGTCATACTTTGAGCTCAAACATCAATGTGTCAGAAAGTATTTCTTCTGAAGATATAAGTACATGAGGTGGGTTCCTGTTGTATGGAATGTAATAGGGCTTAAACTGTAAGAATTTTTTATATGTACGCACATTCGTACAGATGAGTTCATTCGCACGGACGTAGCTAGTCTGTCCCAAGGTCACCTAGTATGTCTATAAATAGTGGTAAGGACCAAGTCATTTGTATCTTTTGCAATCTGACGGTGAAGCCCAGTCAAAATGGAAACTCAGATGTAACTTTGAACTTAATGAATAACATTGAAAATGAACTAATTTTGTGAAACTAACCTAAAATGATGGATTCCGCACATTATTGTTAGGATATAGATATCATCGGAACCTAAACGTCAAGACAGACGATCTATCAAAAGTAGAACCAAAATTAGCAAGAGTTAAGAGTTACTAGAACGTGCTACCACTGAGGTAGCGATGCCCATTTTAAAAGAGATTTGCCATCAGCTGAACAAGGGAAGTGGTGGAGGTGGCCACCAGAATCAGAAAGCCAACAATAACAACAACGGGGGTAATAGTAGTGGAGCTAAAGGACGTCCTTTCACTCTGAGAAAAGGCGAAGCAAGAAATGACTCCAATGTTGTGACCGGTAAGTTTCCGATAAACAATCTTTTTGCAAATTTGTTATTTGATTCTAGTGCCGATAGAATTTTCATATCAGAGTCATTTAGAAAACTATTAGACGTTACCCCCGTGTAACTAGAAACCAAGTACACCATAGAATTAGCTGATGGTAAACCAGTAGATGCAACCCACATTCTCAACGTGCGCCAGCTATCTCTTGCTGGTCACACGTTCAACATAGACCTTATGCCAACTACATTGAGTAGTTTCAACATTGTATTTGGTATGGACTGGTTGTCAGAGAACCGAGCCAAAATAGTTTCTCGCGAAAAGATTATTTGCATCCCTATTTCTAGCAGCAAAATTCTATCTATTCAGGGCGAGATGAGTGGTGTCGTCACGGACATCATTAACTTTATTCAAGCTCAGAAGTACCTACGCAAGAAGAATTCGGTAACCATTTTTGCTCTCAACAGTGAATATTCAACGGATGAGAAGAAGGTCAGGGACATTCCAATCATATGTGACTTCCCCAATGTTTTTCCTAAAGAGTTGCCTACTCTTCAACCTCATAGGCAAGTCGAATTCGAGATTCAACTGGCAAATAATGCAACTCCAATTGCCATAGCTCAATACCGTCTAGCACCTTCTAAACTACAAGAATTATCTACTCAACTACAAGAGTTTGGATAAGGGTTTTATCCGTCCTAGTTCATCGCAATGGGGAGCTCAAGTCCTAATTATTAAGAAGAAGGATGGAACCTTCAGCATGCGTATTGATTACCGAGAACATAACAAGGTCACAATCAAGAATCGATACCCCTTCCTTGTTTGATCAGCTTCAAGGGTCAAGCTACTATTCTAAGATCGATTTGAGGTCGGGATATCATCAGCTTCGGGTTAGAGGAGAAGATATTTCTAAGACAGCATCCTGCACCAGGTATGGCAATTACGAGTTTTTGGTCATGCCATTTGGTTTAACCAGCGCACCCGCGGTGTTTATATATCTCATGAACCGCCTGTGTAAGCCTTATCTTAACAAGTTTGCCATCGTCTTCGTTGATGACATACTTGTATATTCCAAGACCAAAGAAGAACATGAGGAGCATTTAAGATTGGTCCTTGAACTACCTCAACGAGAGAAACTATATGCCATGTTTCCTAAGTGTGACTTATGTTAGGCCCTATTAGGTTTATGCATTAGTCACATTAGTGGTTTGGGGCTAACATGTAATAGATGGGCTTGGGAAGGAATTTTGGGTCTAGGGTTTAGGTTAATGGTGCTCTAACCACTTGCTATAAATAGATAATGATATATTAGGGTTTGGAGGGTTTTGGTGGTTTCTCTCAAACTTGTATTAGACAAATTTCCACATTTGGATGCAAGTTGATCTTTCTATTTCATCTTATTTCTTTTATCTTGATTCATAGCTTGTTTATGTGATTCTCCCACCAATCAAGCTACGTGTGATATCATGAGATCCGGTTTTCCAGGACTTACAATTGGTATAAGAGCCTGTTTGAACCTGTTTTCCGGGCTCATATCTGATATCACACTATTTTAAATAGCTACTATTCTGATCTGCTGTTGTTTCAGATAATTTTGAAGTTTTGGTTAGATTTCGGATCATCTCGGATCATCAGTTTGAAGATTCGAGTCATTTCGGATCATCTACTTGAAGTTTCGGACTCATTTTGGATAGTATTCAAAGTATCTCGGATAATCTTCATTACATTTCGGATAATCTTTAAGTCATCTCGGATAATCTTCAAACCATTTCGGATCAAAGGCTTGAATTTCGGATCATCTTCAAGGCATCTCGGATAAGTAACTGTTTCAAGTTACAGTTCCGAGTTCGGATCACTGTTCCGAGTTCGATTTACTGTTCCAAATTCGAACCACTGTTCAAGGTAGACTCCTCATTCCGGACCCTGTTTCAAGTTGACTTTTCCTGTTGACCATTTTAGATTAGACTTTTTGGACTTGTCACCTTTATTTAAAAATTACTTAATTCCTATTCGGTAAAACTAAAAATGATGAACCCGAACGGTGTCTTGACTGTTGTGGATCTCGCCAAGGCTACCTTAGCGGCTATCTAGTCACAAACTCTAGTGTTACATCAGGAATTGGATCAGATTCGGCATGTCTACCAAAATTCTGAGGCTACTATATGGAGATGACTATTTTGAGTGGACCTAGCGTTTTGAGCAATACTGCAAGGTAAAAAAACCGGAGTCTAGAGGTGTATTCTTGATGGTCCGCGACTCAGATTCCAAAGCTCGAGAATCTGTGGACGGACGATGATCGAAGAATCAAAGATGAAAACGATAAGGCAAATGGTGAATCTTACTATGGCTCTTGGTCCGGATATCTTGATTGTTGTCAGAAATTGTACAAATGAAAAAGAGGTCTGGGATATGCTAAAGAATTTGTATGAAGGAAACACCAACATGAAGGCTAGCAGGGTAATCATGTTGAACCAGCAATTCAGTTCGTTCAATCACATTTATAGGGAGACCATGGAAAACCAAATCAGGAGGTTCATCAAACTAGTCTCACAGATGATCAGTGCTGGCATCTCTATTACTAATAGTGGGATGAATCGCCAACTTTTAAACTCGCTGCCAAAAAGTTGGAATGCTGATGTCTCGATGATTAAATGTACTAAAAACCTGAATGAGGTTACACTCACCGAGCTGATTGCTACCATCAAATCATGGGAGATTGACAATCAGCAGAGTGAGCTGAACCACAAGAACTCCATGATTGCTACAAGGATGACCAATTCTAACGCTACCCAAATGTCTCAAAGTCATCCTAACCTTTTTTTCATCCCCATGATGAACATTTTTCCTAATGTTGTCTTTAGTCCAATAACTCAGGCTCAGTTACAAGCTCAAAAGACAAACTATGTTTATGGCATGTCTCTTCATACAACTCAGTTGCACATGTTACTGCTCAGCAATACCCTCAACACGCAAACGTGGTTTAAAGTCCAGCAAACCCCACACCATCTCAGAATGCTCAATCCACACCCTCTGCAGAAAACCTTGCCTTTCTGACTAAGCAAAATGAAGAAAAATTGGCTCTTGCAGTGTCTATGCTTAGCACTCTACACACTTTCCTTGTAGGTAATCTTTTGCCTCCATCAGTTCTTGCAACAGAGGTTAACAGGTAGTCGAAAAAGATATAGAAGAACTGGATGCATCTTGGAACTTGGCCATGGTAGCATTTCGAGCTGAGAAATTCGTACTGGAACTGTAAAAGACAAGTTGAGGTGCCAAAAATGCCATGAACCATGACACTTTGCAAGGGATTGGAAAAAGTCACCAGTGGGTTATGAAGCAACTCAAGCTGTTGCTGCTAGGAACTCGGAGAGGTCGATGGTTCCTGTTACTCCAGCTCAAAACATCATCTTCAACTTCATCTAGCCAAGGAGGCTCTGGAGCAAGAAAGGAACTAATGGTACAATAGCAACATGGATTCAGCTGGGTTGATGCTGCAGCTCAAGTGGAATCTCTTAAGATCTCAAAAGTAGCTGAAACACGCCACCAATGCTTGATGGCATAGACTGAGGAACCCAAAACTCTCTCTGAATTGGTAAACTCTCTTTTATGTTTCGAGCATTGTAGAAATAAAATTGCATAAATAAGAGCACATAATTTCTGTTGGTGCATAATGTCTATTGCCTACGTCTAGGATATGTTGTTTATGTATATAGGGTTTAGAACGTCAAATAGTGTTTGTTATTATATGATTTATAGGTTTGTTCATAGCTCGTACGAGTGAGCTTCATGGCTCGTACGAGTGGCACCTTGTCACTCGTACGAGGCATCACTCGCACGAGTCACATACACACACTCCTCCTGTGCGACTCATGTTGACCTATAAATAGAGGAGCTTGAGTGTTGTGTCAGATATCTGTTGGTGTGTGACTTAGGCGAAGCCCTGTCTAACTGTTTACGCATTCTGTAATCGTTCTCGTTTATCAATACAATTCAAGGCGTTTAAGTAGTATATCTCTCTTGTTTGTTTGTTCAACTCGCTAACAATGAATTCCGCCTCTGTTAGCTGAGTCAGATCAGTCTGGTGCTCATTGGAGGAGAGCCGATCCCCTCTCACAAGTGGTATCAGAGCCTTGAGGCCTGATTTGAGGACAAACAGCAAGTTTTAGTAGACAACCAACAATTTCAACAGTTTCATATCCAGATTCAACCATTGAAGTTTTCTACATCTACACTTTCTCACATAGATCTCAGATTTGGACGAATTCATGGACAAATTGTACTAGGATTTTAGTATATCACGTTAAAATAAATTTTAATCAATCCTTGAAAATTTCAAATCTAAAATCAAACTTAATCATGTCGAAAATTGTAAAAATCATCCGTTTGGTGACCTGAGCTGACTCGTATGAGTAGAGAGACAACTCGTACGAACGGCCATCCGTCGAATCAGACACTTGTATAAACAAGTAAACCAATTTTCTTAAAATCTACAAGTTACAGAATGGTTATCCGCACGAGCAAGTAATTCGCATGAGCAAGTCATCCTCACGAGTAAACTTTCATTCGCACGAACATCTCATTTGTACGAATCTTTGATTCGCACAAGTATATTACTCGCACGACTATCTGAGTCGGACGAGCAGCTCTATCTCCGCACGAAGAACTTTTTAAGAAATTTTTGTCATTCTAATCATTGGTTTTCAAAAGTGTGTTTCTGAAAATTTGCAGAAAAAATGGAAGAAGAATTTTACAACGCTTTTGCTGCTTCAACAGTTACAACCACCGCAGCTCAGAATATGAATCTTGAAAATGAGATGGGCAGAATGACAAAGCCTCCAAAGCTGATGAATCTTGAATACTTTGATAGCTGGAGTGAAAGATTTATCAGCTGGGTTCAGGTGAATCATTTCACCTGCTGGTTTGCCATTGAAGTGAGATATCAAGCACCGATTGGAGAGAATAGTCTTGAGAAGACGTTAACTCAACTCTTGGATTCGAAAGGGTAAAGTTCATTAACGAGAAGAAGATGATGAACATTTTGCAGCAAGCCATCAAGGAAGATATCTTGGCGCTCCTACAGCATGATGATGATGATGCTCAATCATTGTGGAATGCTTTACGGTTGAAATTCCAAGGAAGCGCACAGCTGCGAAAGGGGAGAGAGCATTATTAAGTGAAGAATTCGATATCTTTACTTTAATCAAGGGAGATACGGTAAAACAATTGATTGAATGATACTGTCACTTGGTAGTCCAAATGAACCGCATGGGAATTGTGAAAACCAATGAAGAATTGGTCGATAAGCTGGCCGACTCTCTACCTCAAGGAGAATGGTCTACATACTTAACTATTCTAAAAATGGCATAGAATATGGTAATTTCCCATTACCAACATTTATTGAGAGATTGGAAGGGCATGAACTCGAGAAGCAAAAATATGGCTAAGAGCAAAGGCGCCCAAATGCAACAAGATGTAAATCTGTATTACAAGGGTAGTCCTGCCGCACAGATACAGTCTCCAAAAATCCAAACTCCCTTCAGCGCTTTCAACACACCAAGTCCATAGTCAAGTCAACATAGTGGATTTCAATCTTTTGCTTCTATCAACCTGAATACATCTCCAGGCTCACAATCATCCCATAGTTCGAACAATTCCCAGATCAACCAGAACAATCAATCTAATCCTAATCAACGGGTTCCAGAATGCAATATTGTTGTTGATTTCCAAAATGCTCAAAACTTCGACGAGAACACCGCGAAGCAACACATGTCATCACTTACCTCGGTACTTGAATCGTATGACAGTTTAGTAGCAGGAAAAATTGGGAATTCAGAGATGACGAGAGAGGATTATGATCAGCTTGATCTAGTCGAGATGGAATTCATTGACATCAAATGGTGTATGGCTTCCTCGTCAGAAGAGCACAACGTTTTATGGAGATTACCAGAAAAGACAATTTGGGAGGACTTGATAGGAAACCTGGCTTCGACAAGTCTAAGGTTATATGTTTCAAATGTCGAGAGAGGGGGCATTTCGAATGAGAATGTCCAAATAGAGAAGTCCAGGGTAACCAAAACCCCTTTGCTGATGATTATTACAAGAAAGCCATTTATCGTTGTCCTCAACCCAAAACAAGAATGGTGCAAATCGAAGATGGACCGTCAAACTCCAAAGATAAAGCTCTTGTCGTTACTCAGGACGACGAAGGTTTCAACTGGAACAAGTACATCACAAAGAACAAAAGTTTGCCTTTGGTAGGTGAAATCATTGAAGAACCTAAAGAATATGCAGAGGCATCTTTTGACAAGGGTCCTGAAGAATACTACAACACATCGTCAGAAGAAGAGGAATTGTTAAATAGTGCATATAAACATCTCTTTCCTAATGATATTCTTAAAACTTTTGTAGGTTATTTTGAGCCAAGTTATTGATCGTCTTGTGAAGAAAAGAAGAAATCTGAAGAAGAAAAGAGGGTTGAAGTGAAGCTGGAAAATCTGACAGACAAGACCAACAAATATTGTACGGCGAATGTGAAGTTAAATGAATCTGAAAATGAGTGAGTGAAAGAAACACCTTGAATGAAATGCCAAGAGCCATGCAGTGAGTGTGTTAAAAAGGAAACACGATACAATGAGCTAAAATGTAGTATAGATAACTTGTCATGTGATTATAACACAACAAAAGAAGCTTATGACAAGTTAAGCAAATCTCTTAAACAATTTGAAAAGGTGAACAGAGAAAATGACAGAACAATTTCAATGCTAAAGGCGACTGTAATGGACAAACAAATGGCCATTAATATTCATTTAACTATAATCGTCGAGCTAAAAAATGAACTTGAGAAAATGAAAATAGAAACAGAACGGGTAACAAATTGTTAATCAGTTATTTTAGAAGTTCGTACATCATTGATCACATTCTTCCAAAAATTGAAAACAAGAAAGATAATCAAATTGATGAAAAGAAAGGTGCAAGTTACGATCGTGTTCCACCACCCATGTGGAATAGTTATGCTTAAAAACCATCAGGGTTGGAAAAGGCGCTCAACTAAAAATCAAAACTGAAATGACAAATGAGTTGCCTGCGAACATTGACGTAACTTACACTAAACCAGAAAATGAATGTGTTTCTGATGTGGTTAAAACTGTAGTTGAAAAAGTTCTGGAGAATGAGTCTAGTAAATCTGAAACGGATGGTGAATCATCAGAAAATAGTTTAAACACTGAGCCAAACGTCATTGTATACAAAATGCATGGATCTGATAAACTATATTCCGATGAGGATTTCCCGATTTAGAATGTCAATCTGGATCGTGTTGAAAAGTTGCTCAAGCTTGTTGAGGTGAGCCATTCAGATTTAGAAAAGCACGATGCATCATTTTATTCTAAATAAAAATGTGTTAACAAACCCTACCACCAACGAAACAGAGATTATCCTTAAAACAGGAGAGCCGGTTTGGGTGTTCAAAAGCAAAGGGAACATATAACAAGTCTCAAAAGTTAAACTTTACAAAGAAAATCAATTTTGTCCATGGGACAACGACAGAAAAAGAAAAAGAGATCATTGGTAAACAATCAAATGATGAGTTCAAGAAAGAAAAAGAGAGTAGAAAACCAGATTTGGATTCCTCTATTTGAAAAGACAGTAGGAAACAATGAATCCAACAAGATTGTTAAATCAATGATTCAACTTAATTCTAAATTTGAAATTGGTGAAACATCCACCAAGAATCGTCAAAAGGATTCAAAGTTTTATTCTAAAAGGGCAAATTTGAAAACACAAACTGGGGTTGCGAAAGTCAAACCATCTTTAGTAGAACTAAAACCACCTGGTCCAGCCAAAATAGAGGTCAAATAGAATGTCAAAATCAAAGTTGGTCTGAAGTTTGATATAACCCACCCAAGACCAAGCAAGCTTGGGTTTCTTTGTTTAAATAGTTTCTTCCTCATGTGTGCAGGGACTTCCGAGGTCGATCATGTTAAAATGGATTATGGATAGTGGAGCTTCCCAACACATGACTGGGATGCTTGCGTTGTTACACGACGTCAAAGCTATCCGGGGAGGTTACGTTGGTTTTGCTGGAACTTAGGGGGAAGAATTGTAGGAGAAGGTATTCTTACGAATGGAGTGATTTCCTTTGACAAGGTGAACTACATTGCGGAGCTGGAGAACAATCTACTAAGCATTTCGCAGATTTGTGACAAAATGTTCACAACACATTTCACAGACAAAGAATGCTTAATTCTCAAGTCAGGATTCAGAATTCTTGAGGAGTGGATCCTCATGCGCGCTCCAAGAGAGAATGATCTTTATGTCCAAGACATAAGCGTCGCATCCACTACATCTAAGAAGGTTCAATACTTCGTTTCAAAAGCAACCGAGAAGGATTCATACTATGGCATCAGAAGATGGGCACATTCACTTGAGAAAGATAAATTATTTGGTGCACAATGACCTAGTGGAGGGTGTTAATCTGAATATTTTTCATTTATCTAATGATTGTCTGAGCTGTAAAAAGGGGAAACAGCCTAAGAAATCACACCCAAGAAAGCTACTTAATTCTATTAAGCTACCACTAGAAAGGCTTCATATGGATCTTTTTGGGCCAGTAAATGTGAAAAGCATTTCTGGAGAGTAAAGATGAAATGTTTGAAAGTCTTATGATTCTTTTCAGGAAGCTTGAAAACCTATATCACTTGCCTATCAAGAGAATACGCAATGACAATGGTACCGAGTTCAAGAACAAGAGAATGCTCGAATTCTGCAACGAAAAGGGGATTCTTCACTAATTCAGCGCTCCCGATACTCCTCAAAAAAATGGAGTGGCTGAACGTAAGAATCGCACACTGATCGAGACTGCCAGAACCATGTTCGCTGATTCAAAACCTCCAATTAGTTTCTAGAGTGAAGCAGTCGCATCGGCGTGTTACACCCTTCATCGTGTGTTAACTGTCAAGCCTCACAACAAGACCTGTTTTGAGCTGCTAAACCATTGGAAGCCTAACCTTGCATTTTGGAGCCTTTTGGATCGCCGTGTACTGTACTGTACCCGAACGGTAAATTTGGAGCCAAATCCATGGAGGATTTTTTGTTGGTTATGCTAGTCCATAAAAGCTTGTCTTCTTGCCGAGTCTGAACCAGGTTATTCTTGCATAGCATGTTGATTGTCAACGATATACTATGCCAACGCAAAAACCTGGGGATCCATGGTTGTTCAACTACGAAGGTTTGTGGAATTCATTTGACCTACCTGAAGAACCATCAGAAGAAGAAGTTGTTATGCTCTTTCAATGGCACAAATCTCGAATCAAGAGCAAGCTTCTAGACCGTTGGTGATTTCCCCATCACTTCCTGTCTCTAACACTTCTAATGTAGGTCCAAGCAACACTATGCAGGAATCCGTCTCTGTACCTATCTTGAACACTGCGGAATCATCTGCCCATCAACCGATTAATGTCGACTCTAATCTTGAACCAACTTTTGATGGTGGAGGATCTAGTTCCAATGAAGGATCTGAGCATATTGAAAGCTTTCTAAATGCTCAAGCTAATCAATCAAATGTTAGAAATGAAGCTACATCTTCTGCACCGGTTGCTGATGAAGTGGTCACGAATTTGCAAAGTTAAGTAAATGTTCCATGTGAAGTAATGCCAAGAACACTATCTTACCATCCATCAGAGAACATTATTGGCAGCTTACAAACTGGAGTGCAAACTCTCAAGTAAATCAACAAGGATCTAAGTTGCTTTTATACCAGTATTGCTCCATTGCAAACCAGACTTTCTTACAGTTGTTTTGTTTCGCAAGTTGAACACGGAAACTGGAGACGCGTTGAAAGAAGAAAGCTGGGTGGATGCAATGCAGGAAGAGTTGCTTCAATTCTAGAAACTTGGCGACTAGAAGCTTGTTGACCTACTGGATCATCATAAAAAGATTAGTACTCGATGGGTCTTCATGTGCAAGCGAGATGATAGAGGTATTGTGGTCAGAAACAAAGCTCAGCTCATGGTCCAGGGCTTTCACCAGCAAGAAGGGATAGACTACACTGAAGTCTATGCTCTAATCGCTCATCTAGAAGCTATTCGCATATTCTTGGCCTTTGCATCTTGGAAATGATTCAAGGTGTATCAATTGGATGTCAAATCTGATTTTCTTTACAGAAAAGTCAAAGAGGAGGTATATGTCGGCCAACCACCACGGTTTGTCGATCCGATACACAAGGATAAAGTCTACCTTCTGAACAAAGCATTATATGGTCTACATCAAGCTCCGAGAGCTTGGTATGAAACGCTTTCCAGACATCTTCTTGACAATGGCTTTCTCAGAGGAACTGTAGACTGTACCCTATTCACAAAGGAAGTAGATGGTCATCTGATTTTGGTATAAATATAAGTGGATGATATCATCTTTAGATCGACAAATGATAAGCTGTGCAAAGACTTCGAATAAGTCATGAAGAAGAAATTCGAAATGAGTGCTATGGGGGAGATGAAGTTCTTTTTAGGACTTCAGGTTGAGCAATTGCCTAATGGTATCTTCATTCATCAGACGAAGTATGTTCATGACATGTTAGAGAAATTTGGCATGTCAGGAACTGCGCCAGCATCAACTCCATTAGCTCCAAATCACGGCATTTGTCCAGACGCTCACGGAGTCAAAGTCGATGAAACATTCTATCGCTCCATGATCGGATCCTTGATGTATCTTACTGCTTTGTGACCTGATATCATGTATCCAAAATGCCTATGCGCTCGTTATCAGTCCAACCCAAGAGATTCGCACTTGTTAGCCGTCAAACGAATCATGCGATACTTGAAAGGATTTCCACGCACCGGCTTGTGGAATCCTCGATATGACGACTTCAACCATGCAGGTTACTCAGATTCTGATTTCGGCTGTTGTAAGCTTAATGCCAAATTTACTACAGTTGGTTGCCAGTTCTTCAGAACTCGTTTGGTAACATGGCAATGCAAGAAATAGACCGCGGTCGCTCTCTCTATATGTGAGGTTGAATACATTTCAGCATCCAGCTGTTGTGGTCAGATACTCTAGATACAACAGCAGATGAGAGACTACGGACTACAATTTCTTTAGACACCAATTTACATAGATAACAAGGCAGCTATTATATCACCAAAAATCCTGTTCAACACTGTCACATTAAACATATTGAGTTTCGACACCACTTTATCCATGACTGCTACGAGAAAAAGTTGGTTAGAATTGAAAAAATCCATAGTGATGACCAAAAAGTAGATTTTTACACCAAAGAATTTGATCGTTCAAGATTTAAAAATCTTTTAAAATTAAATGGTTTAAGAAATCTAACATCAGGGGATAGACAGGAGGTTGAATTTGAGGATGATGAGGACTTGACGTGATTCTCATCGGTATCACATGTTTTTCTGTAAATATCTTTTCTTCAAAAACTAAAAACCAAAAATATGTTTTTGATTTTAGGGGAAGAAAAGTTGTGGAAAATTCAAAAACATTAAAAAGTCGAAAAGAGTTTTTTGTGAAAAAGAGGGAATCATATTACATCAATAAGACTATCACAGTATGCTAAAGATATGGAATGTTTAAACAAGTAATTAAACAGGTCATCTGAAGATGTGCCAATAGACTTCACTCGTTCAGTAATTGTTTTTCAAGATATAAACTTAAAAGAAAAACTGAGTAATTAGTGGGTCAACATCTCTCGTATATATGGACTTAGTAGTCCGAAATTTCGTTTGAGAAAATGCCAGATTCTGCGATACTAGGTCTTTATATTTAATTGATATCTGGGGTATTATCCGAGTTCTATGATTTTGCGTCGGCAATGACCTAGAACTTGCATAATACTTTACGCATTATTTGCCTATTAAAGCTGCACAAAACATGATTATGTCATTAATATTTACGACATCTGCAGTTCAAAAGATTCCTTAATGGAACACCACTTAAAGTCGAGCCTTCATCTCTTTGTATGTATGGAAATACTAACCTGAGCTCTCAAGGTCTCGCAATTCACCCAATTTACAGATATCAGTTAGATATATTCACGTGTGAAATGATATTCTAGGAATCTCGACGCGGGAGTATATTCTGAGATGGGAAACATAGTTCTTCATGTTCCTTAAATGTTACCAAACATATCTTGAAACAATTGAGAAACGTGTAGAGGTTTAAGTGGATAAGTATATTGGCACTCTAAGTAAATTTGTTTAAGAACTTAAAGTTACTACCAAGATCAATGGTACTTGTGATTTGTCTAAATACTTGATATGATCCTCTAAACACAAAACTCACAATAATATGTATGTAAATACATCTTTACTTGTTCTTTTTTCCGAAAAATCCCAAAAAGATTTTCAGTTTATCTTTAGCATTCTTTCTTAGATTTTAGTCTACCGATGATGACAATATCATTAGTCCAAGTTAAAGCGACAGTTACTGGAGGAAAGCTGAAGAGCACAGGCTGGGAGCTAATCAGAAAAGAAAATTTTCCTGAAACGTCAACAGAGTTCATTAATTTGAAACTTTACATTTTATAACAAATCTGTTTTGGTCAAACAATGGTCAACCAAGGTCATTAACTTGGACTTGGTAGGCAAATCGGGTAACTAGGGTCATTAACTTGGACTTGGTTAACTGAGTGGGTTATAAAAACAGATAAAATTTCATAAAAATAAAAAAGATAAACAAAGTGTATAAGAACTGACTCGTACGAGTGACACTGGCTCGTATGAGTGACAAATAGCTTCATTCGTGCGAAGCATGACTTGTACGAGTGAACCTTGAATGAGTATAAAAGGGCAACTCATTCGCACGAGTCACACTATTGACTCTGTGCGATTGAGAGCATACTTTATGTGAACCAGTTCTTGTCACTCATTTTTCTTAATCTACGATACATATCTATACTTTGAGGAGGTTGATTTGCACCCCTCTTTTAATGGGCAAGGTAGTAATGCTTGTTTTGAGCCGTTATAATACCAAAATTGGACCAAAATGACATTAAACATAGATTTAGGATAATCATACCGGTAAAATATAAAATTGATCTCAAAATCGTTAATATCGGCCCTGTTAACCTATAAATCAACCTTCAATTTGTTAAAATCTACACGTTTTAAGTTCGGTTTAATTAGGTGTTATTTCATGTGGTTCGTAACTCGTACGAATCATCACTCGTATGAGCGAGGATTTCAAATGTTGTTTATCATATTCACTCGTACGAGTGATTGTTCGTACGAGTAGAACCTTAAACGATGTGACCTTGATGACTCTTACGAAGCTTCAGTCATACGAGGAAGCTCTGTTCAAAATCGTAAAATTTGTTATGTATACTTTTTCATCCGTACGAAGAAGTGACTCGTACGAGTGGGGTTTTAACTCAGACTTAAATTCCTGTCTATGTATATGACTCGTACGAAGGATGACTCGTACGAGTGATGAAAAATTGAAATTTTGGAAAATTTTCTAAGTGTTTGAAATGTCTATGGTTGCAGATCAAGAAGTCATCATTTTCTCCATTTCACAACATATGTTGTCTTCTGGACAAGAAAATTCCTGACTCGAAGCTTACCGAGAAGTATTAGATTTTTTGAGCCGTCCTCCGATCACCAAAGCTCTCACTGATCATCACACAGCCTATCGTTCTCATGTAGAATATTTTTGGAATACTTCTAAATTTGATGAAAAAGAGAACGCGATTTTATCTGCTGTAAGGATTGACAAAGAAGATATTCAAGTCAAGATCACGGAAGACTTGATCCAAACAGTTTTAGAATTTAACGATCATGAAGAAGATCCTACTGGTTTCTCTGAGTATATGGTTAAAGGTTGCTTCTACAGAATGGGTTATGTAGGTTTCGTAAACGCAGCTCCGTTTACAAAGGCAAATCTGAGTGCACCGTTTTGTTATATTGCACACTGCGTTAGTCATGCTCTCAGTCATAGAAAGGGCGGATTTGATGATTTAGTTGATTATCAGATGTGCATGATCACAACACTTATTCTGAACTTGCTTTACAATTTCTCGAGAGTGATCGTCTTCCAAATGGTCCAAAATATTCAATGCAAGAAGTTTTGCAATATCTGCGTTTTATTCAGATGTTACTCAACCATTAACATCCAAACTTAAAGAAGAAGAAGAATGATGTTTTGAAGCAAGAACATATGGATGTATCAACTCTAAAGAAGATGAATCTGCATCTTAAAGTATTCCCAAATGCCAAGCCTGTCTTCGAGGCTATTCTTGATAAAGATTATGTGGCACCGCCAAAATGGAAGTGGAGGAAAGACGACAGTGGATACGAAGATGAGGAGCTGGAAGCGTTGGATGGCTATGTTGCGAAGAGAAGCGTATGGTTCTCTAAAGATGATAAAAATGGGGGGTAAGGGGACGAAAAGAAAGCAAACGTCCATATCTTCCTCCAATACCCCTAAAAGAAGCAGCGTGCATCTGAAAGCACGAGGTTAGTTGATGACTCAGTGCCAGAAAAATGTTGAAACTATGGCTGCTGATATTGAACGAGAAGCATTTGGAGAACAAGAAGGGATAGTCGAAGAAGCATCCTCCTCAAGTACTGATTCAGAGGATAGGATTGCTGGCGAGAGAGAAAGTGTTAAAGAAAGAGAACTTGAGCATTTGGCTAAGCTTAACGTAAAGCAGAGGAGAAAAACGTAAACCAAAAGGGGAGGATGATACAACGTACGTACCTTCGTGTTCCGATAGTGATACCCCTATTCGCAAATCTTCTAAGAAATCTTCTAAACGTCTCAAGAGGTAAGCTGTTCGTAGCATAGATTCTCCGAAAGACAAATCCAAGAGAAAAGTGCAGAGAAAATTTGATGAAGCAGTACATGTTGAACCGACTTCTCAACCACCACCATCACCATCTCCTCAACCAACTCCACAAGCATCACCATCTCCAACACCTCAACCTACACCAGAACCCACCCCTCAAGCTCAACCGTCTTAGTCTCAACCCTAGTTTGATTTTGACTTTGATTCTGGTGATACACTAGGGGGAAGATTTCTCGGTAGACATGTTCAACAATTCACGCATTGAAGAGCTAGAGAAACAAGTAATGTTGAACAATGTTAAGATCGTTGAACTTCAAGAGCAAATCAAAGGGCTGAATGAAGAAAAACAGCAGTTAGAGGCTATCGTGGCAAGCATCGTATCCGAGAATGAACGTTTGAGAAATTGTATTGTGGAATATGATGTAGAACGCCTCAGATATTAGAGAAAAATGAGCTTATTCGAGAAATTTCTTTCAAAGAAATTCGGAATCAATTTAGCTGCTGAAATTGATGAAATAGAGAAAGTAGAGGCCAGAGAAAGGGTTGCCGAGCAGGAACGTATTGCCAAAGAATTATCTGATGCTCAGGGTAAGGGTAAGGCAAAAGTTGGTGAGGAACCCGTGATTGACATAATTGAGCCAGAAGCTGAATCTGTGCCAGTATCTTCTGCGGTGGTGGTGTATGCAGTTTCGAAGAAGTTTGTGTTGGTTGGAAAACCTACGGATGTTGAAATTGATATGTCAAATCTTTCAGCTAAACATCGTGAATGGCTCAATAAGAGAAAGTCGGAGAGAGAAATTGAAGTAGAATTAGATGAATTTGATGAGAAGGAAAAAGAAGACTTGGACGATTTCGATGATATATTTTCTGATAAGTCTGATGATAACAGTGATGGTGGTGATGATGCCTTGGGTGGTTCAGGTATCCTTGTAACAGAATCTAATTTGAATGATGATATCGATTGTTCTGTGTACTTGGATGATACTGCAAATCAAATGGAAGGAGGTAAAGATCAGGGAAATAATGCTAAGCAGGCTGGAATCTTCACAGTGACTGAAATGTCTACTGTTCCAGTTGTGCCCAAACCAAAGATTTTATATTTTGAGCATGATATGGAGGAAGGTTAGTTTGTCCATAGCTACAAAAAGGAAAAGATTGCTCAAATGTTAGGCATGGACAAAGAAGACTTTGTGTTTGATTTCAAAGAAGAGCTTAACGACATCAGTGCTTTCGAGCCTGCTGATTATGTCTTCGAACATGTTGTTGATGCACATAAGTATGATAAAGTTGTCGTGGAGGATGATTCTGATGACGATGATACTAATATTGCTGACAAGGGTACAGATGACTCCCCAACTTTCAGTGATCTGTTTGTAGCCTAAAATGCTGATCTTCTGAAGTGTAAAGTTGTAGAGGCTGTCAAACAAGGAACCGTTCGTTAACAATTGTATGCTGATGAAATTGCTGAACTAAGGAAGTGTTGGTTTAAAGAAGTACCAGCTAAACATAAATTCAAACGTCCCTTAGCATTTTTTACGCGTGATGCTAACATTTCTTTAGGGGACATCATAAGCCGAGGATGGATCGAAGAGCTAAATGTTTATGCGATTAAACGGGAATATGGGATCCAGTATTTTTGATACTTAAGCGACATAAAGACCCTACCATTCTGGGATATCAAAGAGCTTGTTCAAACTAAGATGATTAATTTGAAGATGAAATTTCATGACCAGCTGCTGTGGAAACTGATCAAGCTTGAAGCTACACATGGTTTTGTTCACTGGAAGCCACATTTCCCAAAAAGAATCACGAAGATCGATCTAGTGACGAAAGAAAAGGATGTTATATTGATCATGAAGAGGCCGAAAGTTATGAAAAATACGCCTCTAATCAAGATGGAACAGGATTTCTTCAAGATCTTCAAATGGTGGCACTATGATTCAAGTACAGGTGAAGTCGTTATTTGTGTCCAACCAAATGATGATTCTGGGAAGATTACTGAGGAATTATCCGAAGCCATCATAGCACACAAACGTATATATGGTCTATGGCATGGCATTCGAGTACTAGACCCGATGTGGCTAGTCAATTGTTCAAAGAAGGATATTGAATGCTTGTTCTATAGCAAGATCAGTTTCGAAGATAAAGACAAAGAACAAGCTCTCTAGTTCTAGAATATTGTTAATGTCTGTTATGCTAATGATATACACTCAGGAACGGCATGGAACACTTCTTGGAGGAAGCTGGAAGAGATTGAGAAATGAAAGAAAGAGAAGAAGGAGGAGAGGATTGCAGAGCGTACGCAAATCGCTTTGCTAAGGTGCTTTCAGTTTAGATGTTAACTGTCAAATAATTGAAGTTTTTTTTTTTTTGAAGACTATCCAAGACTGTGGCAACATCAAAGGGGGAGTTTGTTGGTGCATAATGTCTATTGCCTACGTCTAGGATATGTTGTTTATGTATATAGCGCTTAGAACGTCAAATAGTGTTTGTTATTATATGATTTATATGGTTTGTTCATGGCTCGTACGAGTGAGCTTCATGGCTCGTATGAGTGATAGCTTATCACTCGTACGAGGCATCACTCACACGAGTCACATACACACACTCCTCCTGTGCAAGTCATGTTGACCTACATATAGAGGAGCTTGAGTGTTGTGTCAGATATCTGTTGGTGTGTGACTTAGGCGAAGCCTTGTCAAACTGTTTACGCATTCTGTAATCGTTCACGTTTATCAATACAATTCAAGGCATTTAAGTAGTATATCTCTCTTGTTTGTTTGTCCAACTCGCTAACAATGAATTTCGCCTCTGTTAGCTGAGTCAGATCAGTCTGGTGCTCATTGAAGGAGAGCCGATCTCCTCTCACAATTTTGCTCTAATCAGTGATTACACCAATGCCATGTCTAAGTGCATCGGTCTTCGTGATAATAATAAAATTCTCTAAAATTGATGCGCTAAAGAAGGACATAGTTCAGCTCCACTTGGACATCAACAAACAGAAATATTGGGTCCGTGATTACAAAACATACTAAATTAAAAAACTATGGAGTGCGACCCGGTGAGGGCTGAGCTGTAAATTCTCACTGGAAATTATCAACAAAATGAGTTGAACATTAAGAAATTTCATACTTCCAGTGACACTGTTCGTAATCTATGCAATGTACAATTGGCATTCAAGGAAAACAAGGGCAAAGGGTTGGGATATACACAAGTTCCTCCGCCATATAATCGTAATTACTCAAGAATGCCCGTTCCTGAGCAAAAGTTGAGAAATTATGATAAAATGATGTATGGCAAACCAAGCGATTACATTTCGTGGGAACCTTTCAAATCAAAGAACGCGAGACCCACCAATTTTCAAAAGCCCATTAGTTTTGTTAAAGAATTAATAAAAAATGCTTAAATGAATCAATTGAAAATTTAAAACATGAAAAGGAGTCGATGAAAACTCCATCCGAGGAACCACAGAAAAGGGATCAACATCCGATTCTTTAAACAATACTAATTGTTTTAGTTTGTGTGCAGAGTCAGTGATAGTCGAGGAGCGGTCGGAATTGGATGATGAACCACATCCAATTGATGCTGATGATTCGGATGATTCTTTGTGTGATAAACATGATAATTACGTTTGGAACTTTATTCAGTCCATGGTTTTTGAGACATAAGGTTTTTCTGAATTTGTTAAAACTGAAACTTTGAATAATGTGGTTTTTTATTTTGACTGAATTTAACTGTTTCGTCAGAGGAGTTTGAGGCATTTGTTTCAAGTGATTCGGAAAACTATTCTAGTTTCCCTAAAACCTCAACTGATACTTCAGATCTCTCTGAAAATTGTGAAGATGAAAATATTATTGTGCTGGATTGTGTGAATGAAATTGTTGAAGAATAGGATTGTGTGATAAATCCATGGATTAGACTGAAGATTCTAAATTATCAGATAATGAGCAAAGTGTTTGTGATGGTCAAATAATTGACGAAATTGCTCATCATTTGGTAATCAAGAATCAGTTGATCCTGAAAGCTTTGTGCCTAATGAAACGGTTTCCAAGGAAAATGATACAGTCATCTCCAAAAGCTTAGTTTCTGAAGAAAAGGTGTCAAATGATACTAAGCCTACAGGATCCATTCCTTCAAAGAAAAGGCGATCTCGAAAAACCCGAAAACAGTAGAAAATGAAAACTCAAGAGGAAATCTCCTCAAATGCTAATAACCAAAATCAAAGGAAAAACCAATCTCAAAAGCTAACTGAACCTAAATTGAAGGGTAAAGTTATCGATACTCACTCTTGTGCTAATGATTATGAGCAGGTTTCATCCAAGAGTAAATATGCATACAAGAAATCAGCACCTAGTGGAAAGAAGAGACCAAATCAGCTCCCCAGAATAACATAAGCAGAACTACGAGTCTTTTTCTTGAAAAGACAAACTTGTTTCAATTGTGGAATACCTGGGCACATAGCTAGAAATTGTGTTCATCGTCCCCCGTGTCTTACCAATCCAGGAACATCTATCATCAGACGGCTTCGTACTATAGACGTTATGAACATCAATTCACACGAGCAAGGCCCTCTGATGGAGACTAGAATCTAGCAAAGAGAATCAATCAAAGATTTTCAAACACAAAGGGTTTCCAAAATCAATCCAAGAAATTAACTGAAACATCAACCAAAGTTATGACAAACAACACTGATTCAAAAATCTGGAAACCCAAAACTCTCGCTAGATCTTGTCAAACTCCACAACCCCTTCTTCTCAAACCTCACATTTTATTAAAAGTCATATGATTCTTGTGAGGTCTCGCAAAAGAAGAGTAATGATCAACTCAGATTGAATATGGTCTGGGTTCCTATTTCTCACTGATCCCGTTATGTGTGTAAGAATGGCTATGGAGGACTGTCGTTAGACTTTGGTTTATTGACAGTGGTTGTTCTAGACATATGACAAGGGACATCTCCTAGTTGAATAACATCAAAATATTCAACGGCGGATTTGTCACCTTTGCATGAGGAGAACTGGAAGAATTACTATGAAAGGTGTCACACCCTGGTCGTAGCGAAAGCGCAAGTGTGTGACTACTAGGTAATTATTGCATCCAATATAGCAAACATTATAAGTTAACAACGATGCATGCCATTCATAAGTATCACTTCATATTTACAATCATCAAAAGGTGAAGTCACATTGTTACCAGTTTCAAATTACTATTACCAACATAGTTAAAAAAAACATTTATCCAAAATAGAATAGTGTTTTCATCACAGTTTCATGTTGAGGCTTTGACCCCAGTATACCGAACGAGGTTAGGATATAAAGAGCAAACCCTCCAAAAGTAATATATTGTTGTCTTGAAATTCCCACACCCAGATCCTATCACCAGCTCAAGTCCTGCGTCCTAAAACACATGTAATTTTAAAAGTCAACATAAAGTTGGTGAGTTCATGTAGTTTAATGTTTTCGTATCAAAATTTCATCCTTGAAAAACCTGTATTGAAATCCAAGTATGTTATTAGCATCAGTGAGTTAATTAAGGATCTATCAGTGTGTCGTGAGCACCCTGACATACTTGTGCTATAAGTAAGTAACCAAACTGAGACTACTTTGACATCATTGGGATCACAGAAGCACTCCGAAGGGTATACCAACCAGGAGTGGAGCGGGTCTCAAACTCAATAGATCTACCTCTTTTGCACCTTGGTCACTAAGTGATTAATGGTTACTATTGTCATCATCCTACTTACGCACAGTGATCTGTTATCTGTTAACCCATAGCTAACATACTGTTTTGACATGACATGTATTTCCCCTCGATAGTTTAAAACAAAACTTGAAATAATTGAAAGGAGGGACATGAACTCACAGTTTTTGCATTCCTTTTAAGTCGTACAGTCTAACTCTTGGTGTCTGCAACGTAGGTAACCTACATGCGTATCGGTTTCATTAGACATAGGTCTCAATGGACCTTGTACACGTTGTTCATCTTGAATCCTTGTTATTTACTTGTTATGATTGAACAACTTAAAATGTGATCTTAGTGTTGGTAGTTTATTTGTTCGATTAATATTGTTATATATATTTCTTAAAATATATATATATATATATATATATATATATATATATATATATATATATTATTGTTTTCAAATCATGTGTGAACTGGGCCTTGCCCTTCACATTTCATTGGGCCTAGCCCATGTTTTCTTATCATTGGGCCTAGCCCATGTCATCTATTCCTTTGGGCCTAGCCCATGTTTTCTTGTCATTGGGCCTAGCCCATGTTTTCTTGTCATTGGGCCTAGCCCATGTATTTTATGTCTTTGGGCCTAGCCCATGTTTTTGTGTCTTTGGGCCAAGCCCATGTATTTTTATATGTTTTCGGACCTTTATTAGTTTTGGGCCTCATTCATAACTATTATGGAATTTGGGCCCAATATATGATTTTCACAATTTTGGCCTAGCCCAAATGTATATATATGTAAGCCCATTTTATTATAAGTGTTTACTTATAATATTTGTAACATTTTAATACAACTTTCCGGATTTTTCATTTCGATAACATATACATATATGTGAATGCCTAAATATATTTAGGCTTGTCGTCGGCATCTTTTATTACATGTTTGTTTCCGTCGAGAACCGTTCGTTGTCGTCGACGTGAAAGTGAAATCTTGAATGTCCGCCTATTGTTCGCATTGCCTTAATTGTCCGATTTATTGTTTCGACGCTTTATGAGGGTGTATTTATTACGACACCAATGCTTAGTATGTTGTTTAAGTGTTTGTATTTTGTATAAGATTGGGTATTTTATTGTGTATACCCTAAGTTTCTAATACATACATATACAATACACACATGTATACATATTATTTATTAGCAACATGTACTTATACAAACACTTGTATGATTTTCCATATAAGAATATATATATATATTTGTAAAAGTATTTATTTTTCTTATAAATATATATTTGTGACTTTATTTAACACTTAGTTATTTAGGGATAACCCTTGTCATTAAAGCCCACTTAATGACGTTTTAAGTTACTAATCACGTTTAGTCCCACTAATCACCCAACTAATCATATTTTAATCGCGATTAGATTTTTAGAAAATTTCGCCTTAGTTTCCCCAAAACTATGGCGTTTTCCATGTTTTAGAAACGTATTTAAAACCTGTTTTAACTCATAATCATCATCAACAACTCATCTAATATTTATTTAACATAATCTACAAATCATCATCCATGAATTTTTGTTGTTAAAAACCCTAATAAATCAAGAGGGTTTTTAATGTTCATTATTCTTTTCATAACAATACTTTAGTAGGTTATTTAAACAAGTTCATGCATGTAATCCCTTTGATTACTACACATTTTTTGATGTGATTACAACTTATACCCATATGTTTATCTCTTATAAAAATCATTCTTATGTATAAAAATTATGTTTAAGTTGTAGTATTTTACATGGATGATGCAAGTGATGATCTTGGTTAGATTTAAACCTTATCATGTTCAAATCCTTATTTTTATACTAAATCATACAAGATCATCTTACTTTTATCTCATAATATCAACATAAACAACTTCAATATACATTCTAACAATCATATGAGTATGAAATCAACACAAAATAATAAATATTTATTGTTAATATTATGTTGTATTTTAGGGTTTTTGACGTATCTTTTCTTGATTTTCAAGATGATCAACTTGTACACTAATAATCTAAGCATGAAAATAAGTTAGATTATGGAGGAGATTAGCTCACAATGGGTGCACAAGATTCTTGAAGATTATGGAAGAAAATAAGCTCCTTAGAAGACCCTAATGAACTCCATCCATGCAAGCTCCCTTAGAGGTCTTGATCAAGCTTCAAAGTGTGATTAAGTGGTGTTCTAAGGTGGCTTACTGGTGGCGCTATGGTGGATGTATGGAGCCGTGGGATAGGGAAGAAAGGAAGGAGAAGTTTGCAATTTTTTTTTGTGAATAAATGATAAGAACACATGAGAATTCTTTATATAAAAATCATGCTATCTATTCAAGATCATTACACATCTAAACACCATACTTCTAATCTCAAAATTTCAACATAATCAAGTGGGGTGGGACCCACTTGTGATCGTCAACCATGGGGGGGGGTAAAGTGTAATTTATTTTTTTACTACATGTTGAAATTTAAGATATTTTTGTGTTTAAGTTAATTATGGAGATTAGGGTTAATCTTCTAGCATCTTAAGCATATAATTTGTGTTTAGCGTGTAATTATATGGCATTTAATCCATATGATCTTCCAAAATCAGTTTCGGATGACGGATATGTCGCTAGATCGTTCATCGTCGAAGTATTCGCTAATAAACGGAACTATATATTTATTACCGGAAGCGTTTAATTTCAATTATCACAACTAATATGGTGTCAAATTAGTGCATTTCTGGTCCAAAAATATTCACGACTAGTTCGCTAGATGAATACACGATGAATTAGGGTTGCCGATATGTCTTCCGTTCAACCGTTCGATCGATATTGGCACTTTTCTGATCCGCCGTCGAACTTTTCCGAAAGTTGTGTTTCCGTGAACTCATGTTAGTTGAATAGATTCCGAGTTCCAAATAATGCTTAACTAGTTCACTAGATGCTCGGATGAGGCTATCGGCCACTAAAATATTCGTCGTTTCGACGACCGGCCACTTTCCGGTCAAATTGTGCACTGTTTGCCGAATGACCGGAAACGATGTGTTATGCGCATTTTTCCTATTCTCACATTATTTTAGGATGTTTAGCATTGTTTTATTCTTATCTTGACATCCGGAATCCTCCGAATTAATCTAGCGGACAATTTTGCAATTTAGGCGTTATACCGGAAAGTTATGTAGTATTGTAATAGTTGTTCTCAAATATGTATTTTCATTTATATATGGACTCTGGTATGGCATTATCATACCGTTATTTCTTGTTCGGATTCGTTTCAGCGGGTTTTTCGACACGGTTAGTGTCACCGCATTTAGTGCATTCAGCACTTTCTACCACCACTTTTAGGGCATTGTTTTGGTCTGTTTCTCGTCGTAACAGAAATCAGTATATGTTATGATTAGATTTACTTGCCTAATAACGTACGACTCAGTTTTGAATTTAAAGTACGATAATCATGCATGAGATTATAATGCGGAATTAGTGATTACATTGTACGGAATTTCCAGTTATTTGCCAGTTGTCACAAAAGGCAAACTCATAAACAGGGTCCTCAGCTTCTCTGATGTCAATTATGTTCCTGAACTCAAACACAGTCTTCTTAGTGTATCTCAAATGTGCGACAACGGCTTAGAAGTTCTCTTACAAAAGGTGGATGTGTAGTTTTGAAGCCCGGGATTGTCATACTCGAATATTGGTACTTGATTGAAGCTGAACGACGGGGAAATGCTTACGTGATTGATATGAATAAGGCCCCCACTGATCAAGTTACCTATTTGTTTTTTGAAATTGCTGAACATGATGCTATGTTGTGGCATCGTCGGCTTGGTCATCTAAACATGAAGCATCTTAATCGACTGGCAAAAGGAGGTTTAGTTAGAAACTTACCAATCAGAGATTTTATGCAAATCGAGAAATGTGAATCATGTGCCCGTGTGAAGCAGCACCGTAAGCCTCACAAGCCTAAGCTCATGCACACGACATCTAAAGTTCTGGAACTGCTTCACATAGATTTTTTGGTCCGATAAATGTGCTGAGTATTGGAGGAAAGGTCTATTTCTTGGTCAACACTAATGATTTCTCTCGCTTCACTTGGGTGTTTTTCTTGGAACTGAAGAGTGAAACTACATGTCTAATAAAGAAATTTGACACTCTCATGGAGAACCAAGCGAGTAAAAATTAATCATTACGACAATGGGACAGAGTTCAAGAATGCTAAGCGGAATAGCTTCTACGCTTTGAAAGGAATTGATCATCAATATAGTGCAACTCCCACTCCTCAACAAAACGGAGTTGCTCAAAGACGCAATCAAACTCTCATTGAAGCTTTCGTACAATGCTAATAGATTCTGGTATTCCACTGATATTTTGGGCAGAAGTAGTGAACACCACCTACTATGTTCAAAACTAGGCGATAATCAACAAACATCACATGAAAACGCCGTATGAGATAGTTGAAAGACAGAAACCCTCTGTACAACATTTCCACACTTTTGGTTATCCTTGTGTTCTCCTAACCATGGATGCCAAAGGTAAATTTGAAGCAAGAGGTGATCCATGCTATTTCATCGGCTATGCTAAAAACACCACCTATCGAGTATATAACAAAATCAAGAAGAAGATCGTGGAGACGTACTACGTGGGTTGGCTGGAGGAAAATCCCAAAGATGCACGAATTGGACCTCATTGGTTATATGATTAGTCCTCCTTGTTTAAGTCATTTAGTATTTTATCTGATGTGATTGTTATTGAAGATGTCTCAAGTACAGTGATACATATTCCCATCATAGCTGAAGATGATGTTGTGCCACTTCAAGATGCTTTCAAGAAGCCTACTATGGATTCACCAAGATTTCATGAAGCCACTACTGCACTGCATCTTTCTTCACCAGTTCAGGAGCTAGTTCTTGAACCAACAGCAACGGTTACTCCTGATGATGCAGTTCACAACAATGAATCCTCCACATAGCAAACTACTATTGGTCCTTCAAATACAAACGTCCAAGGAGCTTCATTGTTTCCGAAGCCAATTCCATCATATTGTACTATAGATCCACCGGTGATCAACACCTGCTGCAGCATGAAATGAGGGGGAGCAATCTGGGATAGTGTTTGGAAGTTTTTCTAATCTACAATCAAACTTGTAGGCACCTGCTGTAGCAATCCTACAACGTGTTCAGAGAAGCCATCCTATTACGAACGTTATTGTCCTATAACTGCTGCCCGAAATAGATCAGGAACCATTAACACATGTTTATTTTCATGCTTCATTTCACAGATTGAGCCTAAGAGCATTGATGTTGTGTTGTAGGAACCTAGATGGGTCGATGCAATGCACGAAGATCTCAATAAGTTTGAAAGTTAGGTGTATGGAAATTGGTGAAGCTGCCTCAAGGAAAACATGCTCTTAGTGGTCCAGGGATTCAAGTAGATTAAAGGCCTTGATTATGATGAGGTATACGCAGCAGGAGCTCGTTTGGAAGCCACACGTATCTTCTTGGCATATGCATCCTAAATGGGTTTTATTGTTTATCAGATGGATGTCAAGACGGCGTTTATTTACGGGAAGGTAAAGGAGGAAATTTATGTCACTCAACCCCATGGTTTGTTGATTGAATGAAGCAAGGCTATGCCTACAAGTTAGATAAAGCTTTGTATAGACTACACCAAGCACCTCGTGCATGGTATGCAACCTTAACAAAGCATCTGCTTGCACACGAGTATGCCCGGGGGATGTTAGATCAATTGCTATTCATTAAACGCGTTACAAGGATCCTTGTTCAAATCTATGTTGACGATATCATTTTCGGGTCAACCAATGAAGATATATGCAAGGAGTTCGAGGAGGTGATGAAAAAGAAGTTCGAAATGAACTCATTGGGTGAAATGACTATGTTCCTAGGCTTGCAAGTTCGTCAAATTAGTTAAGGGATCTTGATTCATCAAGGCAAATACATTCAAGACGTTCTTGCAAAATTTGACATGACAAATTCAAAGCCTATGGACTCCATCATTGCTGAACGGCCACAACAAAATGAAGATGCTCAAGGCAGTCCAGTCAATCCAACATTGTACCGATCTATGATTAGTTCACTGATGTATTTGACTGCAAGCTGGCCAGACATTATGTTTGCCGTCTGTCAATGTACCCGTTTTTAGGAAAATCCTAAACTTTCTCATCTTATTGTCGTTAAACGAATCTTTAGATACCTAAAGGGAGCTCCAAAACTTGGACTTTTGTATCAAAGAGATTCAAACTTTGATTTGTTTGTTTTTCTGACAGTAATCTTAGAGAGACAGACAGGGATATAAAGTCTACATTGGTTGGATGCCAATACTTGGGA
Organism: Scalesia atractyloides; assembly: GCA_947069175.1. Classification (NCBI taxonomy): domain Eukaryota; kingdom Viridiplantae; phylum Streptophyta; class Magnoliopsida; order Asterales; family Asteraceae; genus Scalesia; species Scalesia atractyloides. The sequence continues at coordinate 43,501,451 of CAMTDV010000008.1, read as the reverse complement.
GATAGACTCATCTCGTGGCAATGCAAAAAGCAATAAATAGTGTCACTATCAACTTCAGAAGTAGAATACGTTGCAGCGTCCGCTTGGTGCTCCCAGGTTATTTGGATGTAACATCAACTCGAGGATTACAGTTTGACTTATCTAAACACTACTATCTATTGTGATAACGATGCCGCTATCCAAATCATCAAAAACCCTGTTTTTCACTCCAAAACCAAGCACATTGATATCAAAGTTCATTTTATTCGAAATTGCTATGACAGAGGATTGATTAAACTTGAACAGATCCATACTGATGCTAATACAGCGGATTGTTTACAAAACTTGTCAGCAACTCCAGATTCAAGGTGCTTGTGGTTCTTTTGAAAATGATGCGGTATACCGACTGAGCAACTAAAAAACTCCATGTAAATATGAATAAATAATTATCAATAGCTAAATAACTAAATTTGAGCATAAAGTATTCTACTTTTGCACAAATTTAGGGGAAGAAATATTTACCGTTCTGGGAAAACAGGGAAAATAAAATTAAAATTTTTGAGCTATTGAATTTGATTAACACATGTAAGGTATCGATGCTGAAAAGGTGAGGATCCACTGCGATGTGTTGATAGGCTTATCACTTAAAGGGCAAAAAGATACCAAGTGACAAAATTCTACTAGTTATACATCACTTAGGTAACATATCATCGGCATATGATTTTATGGTCTTAAATCATGAGTTGATAAATAACCAACGTCTGAACTTCTAGGTTGGTATACTGCTGATCATCCGGGATATCAGGGCTGCCCTTCTGTTGCCTCCGGATATATGCAAACCTAGGCACAGTAAGGATATCCTCAAAAGTGCCAAAATTGAAGGCCAAAACCTTAAAATAAAGGAAATCACATCACGAGAAAATTTCGCGCGCTTGAAAGTCATAAATACCGAATAAGGTATAAAACCTAACCCTCTTTAGATGTTGATTGGTCACTCTGCGGTACGATGTACTGACCTGCTCACCAACAAGTCTGACTTTGTAAAACAAAAGGATGATCTCAGTATACTCACACGTTACGATGAACTGTTGTGCTTACATTGATCGCGGGGGTATGCCTTGATACAGGACATATGGATGTCATAGTATACATATATATCTAATTAAGTCACGAGGTTGAAAATTGAAGGCTGACGTGATAAGTTTAAGTGGACAAATATATTGGCAATCGCGTGGACCAGTTTGACTAAGCTCGTACTAAAAAGTGTTACTTAATTTGTTCAAAAGTGGTTTGAATCCATGGCAATTCTCCTCCTTTATTATTTTATTAATATTTTTTATTATTATATTATATATATATATACATATTAGATGCAAAAAGTTTGCTCGGTTGGTTGGATCACGGATTTTGACAAAAGGTGTTATTGTTCAGAACTAGGAAACACGTGGTCCCACAGCATTTCGAATGAAGTTACTGTTTCGGATGGGCCCACCTGTTTCGGATGGGCCCATTTATTCAAACTGCTACACTTTTCAGATGGACTCGAATTGGGCCTACCATTTCAGACAACTGTTCCAAAATGGGCCAGGCCTAATGTCTCGAACAGACCAATTTCGAGTCTATATATTTGGGTATTTTTTTCATTTCAAGTCATTTCGACCCATAAACTCATCTCGGGTCTCTCTCGGACATAGTATCTCGAACTCATAGGTTTGACATTTCCCTTGCATCTCGGATGGATCTCGAATGAATTTTTTGGTATTTCGGATGGATCTCAGATAACCTGCTTGCATTTCAGATGAATCTCGGATCATACATATGCATTTCGGATAATCATTCATAATCTGACATATCCATCTGAAATGTCAGGTTATCTCAGACGACTGATAAGGGTTCATTCGAATTACATTTGAACCCTTGTCCATCCGAAACACGTTTTGACCCAGTCCATTCAAATTAGGTTCACTAGTTCAACATGTTTTGAACCTTTTCATTGTTTGACCGGTTCAAAACTGTTTTAAACCTTTTTGAACTGTTGACCTGTATTGTTGACCCCTTGACCCTCCTTATTTGAATTGTGTAACTTATTGTCTCTTTGACCCGTTTGATTTAGGATTGTGTAGGTTCGGGATCCGACGATTCTAGATGAAAGTTTGGGTGTATGATAGTACCGATTTGGTAGAACATTATTAAGAAAGGGGTAGAAACAGAATCAGCGGAAGCATATGTTTCATTCATACTGAAAGAGCATACATCTTGTCGGGCTGGCGGAATTCCTGGAGAGATTCTGCGAGCGTTTCCCCTCTGGGAACTTCCAAAACTTACAAAACTTTGAACACACAACACACATATATATAGGGATGAGCAACTCGTACGAGGAGTGTCCAACTCATACGAGGGAAGTCCAACTCGTACAAAGGGTGTCCACCTCGTACGACGTGACACTTTTTGCTCATATCACGTTCATACTAGGGTCATGTGTTCATATCTAATCTATACAATATTCAACACATGCTCTATCTAGCCTATTCGCATAGTGACGGACATAAAGTGCATCAACAATTTCCCCCTTGGATGTCACTTTCGAAGCTTGACCTTGATCTTGAAATCTGAAAGCCGTGTTTGAATATTCTACAACTTCAATCAAGGTATCTGTTGATGTCGTAGAACACGTCAACAAATTCCCCCTTGGTTGATGATTCTGGTTTGCATTATCAACATTAAAGTACCAATTCCCCCTGAAATAATTCTCTCTAGAAATTAATCTTCAGGTCTTTTGTTTGCACGGTTCCGACTTCCTCTTATTTGCTTAATCGAAAAATTTTCTTAAATAACCACCAACTCGAAACTAATTAATGCAGCATATCTGTTTCAACTTTAACCATATCCGTGTTTGGTTTAGTGCACTCTTCCTATGCTCGATCCTCTGATCTTCAAAAACCCAACCGGAAATTGATAGAAACTTTGAATTACCACAGCGGTAAACTTCAAATCAATGAATACCCGTGAAAATCTGAAATCCCGATTTCCGTAATCGCGTTTAAGCATACTCCTGAATGATTGATTAGCAAATCGGTAATCTGCTCAATCAGCAAATCATCATCGGAATTAAATCATTTGGTAACACATCGCATCTAAGAAACATTCGTACGTGATCAAAATCACATTCTTCTTCTTCAGTCACAATAACAGATATATAGCTCACTTCGTAGGAACGGCACAACTGAAACTACAAAATATCCTCATTTCTTGGTGGTTAGTGCGGAAAACAGTTCATTTTCCTTGCAGAGTGAAAGATAAGCAGTCGTATGTGCATCCACCCCACATCAAAGATCAGGCATTTAACCCCTAAGCATCAATCTGTCTTACGATCTGAAATTTCTGAACATCCCATAACCACGAATTCACAAAACTTAGATGCTCTGCATTTCTCAAAAATCTACAGTCGGAACCACCCGAATACTGTTGCATGGTCACGAATTTCAAAAATGCTGGAATCTTCATATATACGTGAAATTTTTATTCCCCCTCATTTTTTGCAAATTCTGACCGTACCAAATTTTTCACTGAAATTCACCCTTAAATCTTGAAAATCAGTTTTCTTCAAATGCGAATTTAACGATAAGGTCAACTGATAGTCACTACACTAGATGATCAATATTCTGCGCAGATATCAGTGACTCTCCCAATATCTTCAACATTTTGTGACCGTATCATCAAATCTATACTCTGAATCTCCAGCGGTGTCCCTGAATAAACGTTAAAATCTCAGAAAAATTTGTAATCACCAAATTTTCTTATGGACACTCGTCTTGTCGGTACGATCAAAAAATGCCTTTTTTTAGGCATGTCACACTTCGTACGACGTGTATAATCACTTCATGCGAAGTGTCACCTCGTGCGAAGTATTACCTCGTGCGAATTGCCTCTTTGTACGATCACGCCTAATTACATTTTTTAATCCAAAATCTTCATTTCTGCCAATTACACGATGAATCTAGCACAAACTTGGTCGAAAATCAGTTTCATACAATCCTATACGTTCAATTTTATATTTTGTCTGTGGATTGTCCGTTTATTTGATATTTTACGTCTAAAACCCCTCCTAGTCCGTAAATCTCCAAAATTCATGAGCGTAGGTGATTCAATCGACTGTTAGATCAATTGAATCATTACCGTAGCTCTGATACCAGTTGTAGGTCCGGGTTCCAGCGGTTCTAGACGGAAGTTTGGGCGTATGATAGTACCAATTCGGTAGAACGTTATTAAGAAAGGGGTAGAAACAGAATCAGCGGAAGCATATGTTTCATTCATATCGAAGAGCATACATCTTGTCTGGCTGGCGGAATTCCTGGAGAAATTCCGCCACCGTTTCCCCTCTGGGAACTTCCAAAACTTACAAAACTTTAAACACACATATATATAGGGATTAGCAACTCGTACGAGGGGTGACCAACTCGTACGAGGAGTGTCCAACTCGTACGAGGGGTGTCCAACTCGTACGAGGGGTGTCCACCTCGTACGAGGGGTGACTACCTCGTACGAGGTGACACTTTTTGCTCATCTCACGTTCATACTAGGGTCATGTGTTCGTATGTAATCTATACAATATTCAATACACGCTTTAACTAGGTTATTCGCACAGTGACGGACATAAAGTTCATCGACAGATTAAACAGTCTAAAGGGTTAACTAAGTTGTTTTTTATGATAAAACTTGACGTGTTTGTTCAAAGTGCAGAAAATGGCGCAAAAGATGATGGAAAAACGTAAGCTCGATGTTGAACCCTTTCATAATTAGGCAAGCTTTCTGTCAGATCCTCAGGCCGATTATTACGAGATGTTCCATTCGATGATATTCGGGTTAAACAACTGTCACATCACTCATGCCTAAAAGATATATCCGGTCATTTATGAAGACATGATTCAGGATTTTTGGTTAAATGCCGAAGTTAAGAAAAGTGGTGCAGGTGGCAAAGGATCGATTGAGTCAAAGATCCAAAAGAAAGATGTTACTATTTCAAAGACGGACGTACGAATGATATTAAAGATTGATGATCAGGCTCACCATCCGACATCATTCGCCAAAGACAGAGTTGTTCATGTGTTACCACGAATGATATACGAAGGCGCGTTTCCAACAATTTTAAAGAAAATGTTCCTACCATATTGGAGATTTTTTGCACACGTCTTTCTATAATGCATTAGTGAGAACAAAGGCGGAATGGATCAGCTCAACCAGACCCAATCAGTTGCATTAGTCGCTCTGGTGAAGTATCCAGACCTAGTGAAGAGCACAAACTTTTTGAATCTGAAGCTTATGGGTCCAACCTATTCTGAAGCAATGTGCAAACAACGAGATACGTCGAAGATTAAGTTCACTGGCAAATATGCTCTAGAAAAACACAGAAAGTTTGGACCTGTTATTGTTGCACCTAAACCGATAAATGCCATAGTGGCCGAAGAACATGATATACAAATCATTGGTGCTCAAAAGAAGCTAGAACCTGAACTGGAAGATCTGATTACTGACAATGAAGAGACAGGGGATGACTTGGAACACAGTCTGAGAAAGCTGAGGAAACCGTTAGAGACCTAAATTTCATATCCAATGAGAAACTTGCTACATTACTTGCCTCTCTACAGGGCGATTCCGGGAACCTTCCTCCAGTAATCGTTCCTCCTGAAGAAACTCATGATATAGCAGAGGAAGAAGCTCGAAAGAAGTAGAGAACCGAAATAGAAACCCCCGTTGACCCGAAGCCCACAAGTTCGAGTACCTTTCATGAGCCATTTATTCAAGATGCCCTAATTATATACATGCTAGAAAGTTCTAGTGGCACTCGATTTGAAGCTGGAAGCTCAAGTGGTGAATTCACTGAACACGATGAAGCATCAATGCGAATCACTAGAAATAAAATGAAGTTTGTTGAGAAATCAGACAGTGATGATGATCACGGTGTGAATGTGAAGAAGCTGCAGCGAAGAGTGATAGTATTGGAACAAGATGCTACTTTAATTAAAAGTTAAATACAAAGTGAATCTGATTAGAAATTGCAGCCAACTTGTGTTGGTTGTCGGGGTCAAAACTTAACAAAAACATGTGGTTCTTGAGTCTAAAATGTAGTATTTTGAAATACGCTTCAAACCCCACTAGAATCAAAAATTTTAGATGAGTCTTGATAATTTAAATGAAGTTTTCCGTGTCAAAGATGCAGGTTGTGTTTTCGGCAGAAATTGCAGCCTATTCCGAATCTCATAAGTCAGTCTATGTTTTTAATTAATATGTGAAATTTATACAGTAGGTAGTGCTAGGAGGTCTTAAAATACTCCAACTGTAATTTCGTCAATCGGGTCGACAAATATTTTTAAATAAATTATTCAGAGTTATGTGTACTATTTGATTTTTCATGAATTTTCTGTAAACAATAAAGTTTAAGATTTTTACACAAGGACAAGTGGACCATTTTCACGTCACATAAATTTATCATAATTTTTGTGCTCGTTTAGTATTTTAATAAAATCCCCGAAAAAGCCAAGTTTCAGAGTGTTAAACTAGTAGTGTACTGAATTGAATTATGTGTATATATGTGTTGCTTGTGGTATCATATGATGTTAATACTTGCTTAGCACCTACATGAAGGTCGTTTAACATGTTGTATGTTATGCTATGATGCGGTACACAGATTCACCCGAACAAACATTTAAATGTCAATGCGATGCATGTTATGTGTTAGATTCGTTTAGGGTTGCGTGTCTTGCATGAACACACACTAACAACCTAATGATACCATAATAGGAAGTGGTTGACCACATCGGCTCGAAATTCACTTAAGTCATACCGAGCAAAACAAAGGTGAGTACATGGCCCCTACTCTTTAAATATTTATAAAACACAGGGGAAGAAAACATGTACACATTACGGTAATGTAGTGCTTTAACGTTATAGTAATATAACATCTTTAATTTGGTAAAGTTTTTTTTATATTGTTATGGTCACAAAGTAGCAATTATCACATAAAGTCCTTGTAAACCTTGGACCATTAGTATTGGGTGGATAGCGGGAGAATTTTGAGTAGTACTACTGGGCCCGACAAGCCCCGAGCTAGTCGCGCTAGCTAGACCAGTAATGGTCAACGGGTGTAGAATTGGCCTAACTTATCGCCATGGTCAGTGATAGACCTGGCAAACAAAGGCAACAACAGTTAGCTTCGGTTTAGCTAACTACTAATATAACAAGAAACTGCTAAATACTATAACTTACTATTCGGATTGAAACAGTGAAAACTTGTGGAAAACGGTTTACTTCATAACTGTAAACTAAAACCTGTGAACCCACTCTTCATAATTGTTGACACTTGCTCTTGCATGTTTTTCTCAGGTCGCTAAGGTACTCACGGTTAGGTGCAAAGGATAGATGTCAAAACATTTCTCTTGATGATACATTATTACATTTATTTTCCGTTGGTTTTGGGCGTTTGTTTGACGCATACACATTTACTTTACGTTTATTTACGGTTCCGCATTACTTTAACTGACTTGGTTGATTGGTTTAAAATATTTTTTTCTCATATTGAGGTCGTTATATATGACTGGTGTCTTATATTCTAGTTTGTCACGTGCCTCCCGATAAAACCTGCAGTTGGATTTTTGAGGGTGTGAAAATATTAATATTTAAGTTGTTCACTAAGTGATGGTTTGACAATTGTATAGTAGCCTGGACCGGCGGACCGGAGGAAAAAAAGTAGTTTTCTGACTTTGCAATTGCATGCTACCATGGCCGACCCAAACAACTTTCTCTGCAATTTTTAGTGCCTTATTTCTGGCCTCCTACTTGGAGACATTACAACTAAAAGTGGGGTTCATGCATTTATTTCCATTTTTAATTATTTTAAAAACAAAAAAATGCATATATATATATAAATATATATATATATATATATATATATTCAAATAAACATTCCTTATAATATCACTTAAATTCTTTATAATTTCATTCCTTCATACATTATTATGTCAGATTTTTTATATTAGTAATTCATATAATTTTAGCTGGGCGGGTTAACTCTCCGTCTGTGATCATCTGTCCACAAGGATTGACCCGAAAAATTGACACGTCCATAGTTGGAAGTCCCCCATCGCAGGTACCTTCTCATAATTGAACAAGTTTGTGCGACGAACTTTTTGACAAAATCGTAAATAGTTGAAACCAATTTTTTATCGTAATATTTCTTTGAGAAAGTATTTAAAAATATATATAATTGTGGCATACAAGTGAGGATAGTAAACAAAGAAATGATAATTGAGATTTGGACTTGTGAATCATATTGGATTGTGACGTATGGTAAAAGCAAATCTAAGGTAATATCATATAGTACTCCTATATGGGTCGCATTTTGCAAGTGTCCATAGTCAATATCATGGGCCCAAAATCCAATCATACACTTTCTTTTTTCTACTTTGGCTTACAATCATATATTAATAAGAGTTAAATGCTTGGTTGGTCTCTGTGGTTTGAAAATATGCAGATTTGGTCCCAATTGTTTAATAATTATATTCTTGGTCTTAGTGGTTGTAATTTTTGCACTCGGTTGATTCTTATTACTAACCTATGTTAAATTTATAGGTTAAGTATGTGTGAAATGACTAGAATACCCTTAAACTAAAACAACAACACATAAAAAAACAATGGATCAATTTATTCTTTAGATCGCTTTTTGAGATCTGATGCAACTAGTCACCAACATCTGAGAAATGAACTCCCACCAAACCCACCCATTTCGTTGAACTCGTCCCCTTTCGTCGTTTCCGACAACCATCATCACATCGTCGGCCACTACCACCACATCGTATCGCACTCGCCAACCACCATCGCACCATACCAACCCCAAGTGATCGGTGGTTTCTGACCGGAGCATCCCCACCCACTTACCGCCTCCTTGTTGAATACATTTTCGTGTTCTCGCTTTTTATGGCCCTTTCTAATGGTGGTGTGTTTGTTCTAATGTTTGTGTTAATGAAGCAAACAAAATCGGATATGGGAAAGAACGTTTGATTCCATTCTAGATCTTGCCAATTAAGAAATACTAAATAGATTTTTTTTAGTATTTGCAGGGGATGGAGCATTGTGTTACATGGGAGAAAGTGGCCATTTTGGTTATAACTACAAGTCAAATGAATCTCTATTATTAATCCCTTTAATACATGATAAGAAATGTTTATATGTAGTTTTATAACGACAATCAAAGGTTTACGAGAAAGTAATAACTCCCTTTTTGTAAACCGGGCCGGTAAATCATTATACGTTGCCGAAAACGGGTTGGCTGGCGTATTTTGAAGGTGCAATTGGTTTCGGTGGGGTTTTAAGGTGGTCTAACAGCAAGCGCTGATTCAAAATCAAACATCAAAATGAGGTGGCCGGAGATGGAAGATCCGATGAAGAAAGCCGGCTGTGGTGTGGCCAGTAGGTGTGGGGGTGAGAAGAGGAAGAAGGGGTGGTTAAGTTATAAAATATATTATGATAAGAAAATGAGGGCCACATGAATTGATTAATGACTTACATAATTTTTTTATTGTTTCTGTTTGTTATGAAGGGTAAAATTGACATTTCACATATACTTAACTTAGAAATCTAACAAATGTTAGTGATAAGGACTATACGAGTGCGAAAATTACAACCACCAGGACCAAGTATGTAATTATTGAACTACTGGGAACAAGTCTGCAATATCTGCAAACCACAGGGACCTACCAAGTATTTAACTCTATTGATAACTATATCTTTTTTATATCAATCAAAATTGAAAACTATATCTTTTTTATATCTATCAAAGACGAAGATGCAAACAATATTATATATATAGGAATACATCAAACGTATTATGTTAAATTTTTTAATCCGATTTGATTGTAATCGTAGTTATGCTATCAAATTCGAAGAACGAGAGTGTTAGGGCGAAGGATGTTTCTGAAAGTGGAAGAGGAAAGAGACTCCATGTTTATCCGTGGGGTTCATGGGTTAGTGGTAGGCTTTGCTTAGTTGATGGTGAAATAGGCGAAAAAAGATGGATGTCAAAAGATAAACGAGTGAGTCGTTATTTTCTTAAATCTATGTATTTGTAATTATCAGTGTAGTGTACGATTATGTTTTTCACTTTTTTTAGAACGCCAACTCACATATCCATATAATCCACTTCTAATTTTACAACTCTACTCAACTGAATAGTATAGTATAAAATTTTGAACGTTATTACTATTCCTTTGCACCTTTATGTTTCTATTGTATAATGTATAATGTATTTTGCTAACTCTACTCAACTGAATAGTATAGTATAAAATTTTAAACGTTATTACTATTCCTTTGCACCTTTATGTTTCTTTTGTATAATGTATAATTGGTTTAAAAAATCTGACATACGATAACGTTTCTATTGTAAGTGATTATGTCCTTATAATGAAGTCCTTGTCGTTTATTTTTCTTATTTTTAAATTAAGTTTTTAATCGAGTATATTTCATACATTAAGCCTTAATTAAGTAATAGTTTAAAGAGTTAATTTTATTATCTGTAACAATATGTAAGAATATACTATTTGATCGTTTAGATAATGAATTAAATGGATCATATTCGAGTAAAACAAATTCAAATACAACATAGTTAGAGTTGATATTTGTTAGACAAATGACTACATCGAAATTAAAAATGGCTCAATCTATCCGGATATTCCTGATGCCTATTTAAACACCCTAGAGCCCTAGACGGATCGTCTAAGCATAGACGGGACGTCTAGGCACAAAATTTTAGGGGTCAGCAGGTGCATGGCAGAGCGTAGAAATTCATGTGTGTAGACGGGCCGTCTAGACCTGGACGACCCGTCTAGGACCATGGTTTTTTTTAGCTGGAAAAGGGGTGTTGTTGGAGGTTGAAAAAGGGGTGTTTTGGTGGGGTAAACTGGTTGTTGTTGGAAGTTGATTTTTTTGTGGTGTAATTTGATATTTTTAAAAAGTTTTGTTTATTGTATAAAAATAAGTTAGCGTTTTCGATCGTTTAAATATTTAATTGTTTTACATTGTATTTTTTTAAATAAGATTTAAATTTAAAACTGTTTCAACATTTTAAGAAGAATGCAAGAAGTATATGTGTGTTTTCGTATTACATTTCAACGTCGATTTAACACAAACAATCATCAAGTAAACGAATAACTGAAAACAAAGTTAAATATATCAGATATAACATATATAAAACATAACTTTGTACATCCATAACAATATGTATCTGTACAGCTGAATACTAAATACAATAACGTCTATGCGTACGAGTTGGAGTTGGGATCTGGCTGCTACTGCTGATGTGGTGCTCGAGGTGGTGGGAGCGGTATGGGAGGTAACCCGTCTCTCTCCCGTCTATCCTGTAACTCCCGAACCACCCAGCCCATGAGATTCATAAGCCTGTGGACGTCGGCTCGTAAGCGCTTGTATAATGCAGCTCTCGGGGCATGACCTTGAATAACGTGCTGCGGAAACTGGGGCGCCTCGTGAGGTGGTGGTGGCAGGGCCGGTGCCGGTCTGTCTAACTCAATCGGAGGCTCCTGGACAACCGCTGCCTCACCTAGCACGCCGAACCTCTTCACCAGCTTCATTCCCTTTAAGGTCTGAAAATCGATCCGCCTGGACGGTAGGGCAAATGTGGGTCAGTCTTCGGTAGAAGACTCAACGTCCGGGTAATCACGGTGACGTATGCCCCGCCGTATAAAAAGTCGCGCTCCTGCCGGTGATGGGCGGAGGCGAAGTACTAGGCGAGACCGTGCGCAAGTGCACACGGCCTCCTGTACAATAGACAATAGTAGAAAATAAATCGGTGCTTGTACACCACTCACGGCTGTGTCCGCGAGCGGTAATAGACGTAGAGAGCATCCGATGTAGATTCCTGCACATAATATTAACGAAATACGGAAATTAATTCATAGCAATAACAATCAAATAATTACTGTAATAAACGCACGTACCTGTACAACGGGTCGGCAACGTGTGAAATCCTTCCCTTCGCTACGACATGCTCCCAAGTGTCAGGGCCTGCGATGACCGCTCAAAATCCCAGAAGAGTGGGTCTATCTACCACCACTAGCCCCTCCATATAAACATCCGTAGCAATCTCCTCCTGCAGGTATAAACCGCCATGAACGACAAACTCAGCAAGCGTCATCGAACGCCACACGCCGGCAAGCCTAAATGAAACCTCAGGCGGAGGGGGAGGACCCTGTGGCTGGGGAGGCGGCTGGTCGACCTGTGGAGGGTGAAACGTGAAGGTCGATAGGAACTCGATGAGCAGCTCCCTATAACTCGGCGTTCCAGCCAAGTCAAACAGACGGTGCCACGGGGAATCAACGGGAACGAAAAAACGCGATCTTGGCGTCTCACCAATCGCCTCGATCTCATCCCAGTCGACCCCGCGTGCGATCCGACGTGCATCCAGCGTAGCTTCCCGTAAAACGGGCGGCCTTGGTGTCGGGCGAGAACTCAAGATAGGGGTGGCCATGTAGCGGATCCGCCGGCGCTGGCGGCCCGTCGCGGACCATGCGGATGTGGGTCCCCATGTATCGGATCTCCAATCTCCTCCATAACTAATCAACAATTATATTAACAGTGTAATAGAAATAATAACAAAAACAAATATTAACACATAATATTAAAACATTAAATTATATAAGTTAAATAAAAGAAAAAAAATAAACTGGATTTTCTATTGGGGGCGTCTAGGGGTAGATGCCCCGTCTTGTTCAACAAAAAAAACCCAAATACCTAAGCATAACAGCCCAAAAACCCCAAAATTCATCAAATTTAAACACAACCTACGGTCTAAATGCATAATACAGCAAATATTAATGAAGTTTAGGTGAAAATGCGTACCGGAGATGCTTGATTTCCTCAAAAAATACGCTCCAAATACGGTAGAAAGTGTAAAATACGTATGTGTGTGTGTTTTCTGGTCGTATGTGGCTGGTCGTCTAGGCTGGCTAGTCATGTACGACTCATAGACGAGTCGTCTAAGTCCAGACGACACGTATGGAATAAGTGGCGAATTACCATTTTACCCCTGAGTGGCCACCCATCTAGGCCTAATTCAGGGGTAAAATGGTAATTAACCACTCTAAGTTGTAAAAGACTCAGGTGGTTAATTACCATTTTACCCCTGAATTAGGCCTAGACGGGTGGCCACTCAGGGGTTAAAACGGTAATTATGAAAAGCCGGCACGTACAGGGCTAGACGACACGTCTATTCATATGGCGAATTACCATTTTACCCCTAAATTAGGCCTAGACGGGTGGCCACTCAGGTGTAAATGGTAATTCGCCAGTTACCTTTAAAATTCAAAAAGTGGGTAGTTTCAAACCTCCCGCTCAATATGTACGGGGCGTCTAGGTCTAGACATGTCGTCTAATTAGACAATATTACCTTTTTGCCCCTGGTTTAGGCCTAGACGTAGTGCAATCCAGGGGTAAAAAGGTCTAGACGCTCAACATGTACGTGGCGTCTAGATCTAGACGGCTTGTATATACCATATTTTTTTTGTTTTTCTTTTCCTTTTAGATATAAAATCATATTATTTATTAACACAATTATAAACACTTGTTTTATGGTTGTCATCTGTCGGTGGCGACAGTGGGTTGTGAGAGTTCGGAGAGTATGATTGCTGATGTTTTTCAATACCTGGAGTTTGTTGGTTTATTTGAAACTAGGAAGGATATATTTTACTTATTTTATGTTTAATATATAATGCATATTATGTAAGTTTTTAGATGGCCTCGTATGGTTTAATTGTTGTGCCTTGTGTATATTGAAGTAATGTCGGCTTAAATTAATTATATATGATGCATATTATGTAAGTTCTTAGATGGCCTTGTATGGTTTAATTGTTGTGCCTTGTGTATATTAAATGAATGTCGGCTTATATCAAATTTCATATTAATTATATATGATGCATATTATGTAAGTTTTTAGATGGCCTTGTATGGTTTAATTGTTGTGCCTTGTGTATATTGAAGGAATATCAGCTTATATCAAATTTCATATTAATTATATAAAATCCTATTAATTATACAAAAAATGTTATTAATAGTATAAAAAACTTTGTATTAATTAAAAAAATTGTATTAATTATTCAAAAAAGCCGTATTAAATATACAAAAAATCGTATTAAGTATACAAAAATTCGTATTAGATGTACAAAAACCCTCATTCCTCTCATTCACTGTCGAAGTAATTAATACTCGGGTTTAGATTTGGTGGGGGATTCATTATCGACGTATACCATTCTAAATGGGGCGTGTACATGTGTAGTCATTGTTCTGCAGCAGCGCTTCGGTAGGTCAACCATAGGTCGTTACTGTCGGCATTGGAAACTGGCCTTCCAGCTTAATATGTATGAAGTGGTTATCATTAACATGTGCAATCGTTATCGTTCATGGTTCTCGATCCGTCGGAGGATTCATTATCGGGAAGAAGGTGGAATAACCATTGATGCTTAACACGTAAACCACGATACCGTACCTTTGTGCGATGAGAAGCCCTGCGTGGGGGAAGTCCATCCAGTGAGTGGGGGGACAACGCTTCACTGAATCCCAGATTAGGCTCTGACGATGCGTATAAAAGTATCCTTCCTCCCATGCTTCAAATACTGGCGCCCAGATCTATGCGTTATGATCCATCTCCTGTAGAAGGTCTTTTCGAATGTGGCTCCACACACGTTCTCCCATACCCAAGCCCACAACCATAGACCGAAACCCACAATGACCGTCTGGCCTCACATCTTGTATGCACGAGATGTACAGGTGAGACAATGTCGGAAGGAGAGGCTTAAACCATTTGATTGTTGACACATACTCATCGCCCACTATCAACGGAAAACCGTTATCGTCTCGAATCTCTCTTTGTTTAGAACTCGTTGAACGGCTTCGCCCCGCTTTGGGTTTTTGCGACTTGATGACCGACTGTTGAGTGGTCTGCGACGAAACGTACGAGTTGTGGTAGGGGGCATCGTATGTACTTTGTTGGGAACCCTAGGAAGGAACGTACGAGCTATGGCGGGGGAGCGTCGTCAAACCAAAGTTGTGCTTGCTTTGTTGTTGGTTGTCCACAAATATTTTGTTGGACAACCGGTGGTTTCTTGGTGGATTTGGTTGGGGTCAACACCACTTTAATCTTTCCCAGCAAGCTTTTTTTCTGAACAGGGGGTGTGACTCTAACTGTTGCTGAACAATGTTTAGCTCTTCTACCACGTCAACGTCATCCGATGTCAATTTACATGGCTGAAAGTTAAGCTTCTGCCAGAAGATGTCTACGTCTTCGAGTTGAATCGGACGATCTGCACGGTTAAAGTCACATAATACGGACAAGTAAAACACACATCGCTTCACATTTAGCAAGTATTACCTGCACGTACGTACTTTTCCAGCCTGCAAGCAGACGAAAACCTACAATTGTACCACATCTGACATCCACAAGATGAATGCAAGCGCTGCAACACGTCTAGTTTCCTAAGTAGCTCTCCACTCAACAAGTCAAGCGCTGTATGGGAAACTTTTCCACGTAGGTGGTCAAATAACGGGTTTTTGTGGTGGTTCATTATTTTTTGATGCTTTCTCGAAAGCTCCTCCTTATTTCACCGTATTGTGTTTCAACTATATCCTTGACACAACCTACTATACGGTCTAGCGAGCTCCTATCTTGGACGTATCTCTTTAAATTCGCATGTTGACTCTCAACTCTGTTTATGGTACGATGCCCGAAGTTGCGAGTCTGATCAGTCCACGCAAAGACGAACATTTCCTTGTCGTCTTTCAGCCAGTTATCATACACGTAGGTAAACACCCTTAAAAAGTGTCAAAAATTAGTTAAATGTACATAGGTAGGTCACATTTTATTACAAAAACTTACTTGACATTTGCACTGCACAAGTCGCTTTTGCAGGTTGCGCAAGTTGTACTCGTATATAGGTATTGATGGAGACTCACACAATCTCCCCCAAGATGGCAAAAATTTTTGCAAGTCTTCTTCTGTGAATGCGCTCTTGCAGTGCTTACAAATATTTGTTGTATGTGAAACCTGCAGAGATACCGGTTTTCTTGCTTCTAGCTTTTCTAACATTGTTGTAGTATGGTGCTCACCACCACGGTCACGTTCAATCCATACCCTCCCGGTCCTTCCACCACTTTTCTTTAATCGTCGGGTCACAATAACGAAACCATCCGCATTTGCCATTTCCTGTGCCCAGTTTTTTAGCTCATCTAGAGAGTTGAAAACCTGTAAAATCGATAGCATTATGTTTGATTTTATGTTTACTCAACTGCCCAACATAAATAAATAAGTTTTGATCCCGTCTCTGTGAGGTACGGATTGCCTGCGCATGGGGGTGCCTCACCACCATAACCTCCACCATCAGGATAGACTTGTTGACCGTACAAAGAATGTGTTGCATTGTAACTTCCGTAACAGTCTCCTCCATATCCATCAATGTGTTGTTGCACGTACGAGTATTCACACCCGTATCCATAACCCGGAAACCCATGTTGTGCAGGATAACATGGTGCATCAACTTGGTACGAGTTGTCCACATAGGATGTTTCATCAACGTGAGGAAGCTCGTTCAAATCTATAATCGATCTATTTTGATTTCCTTGTACACTTGACACAATCTCCTCTTGCTCGTTAGAATTGGGAACAGCGGTCTCCCCCTAACAAAGGTATCATCATTAGTAATACTTAAAACAACAACTACTTTAACCTAATAACTCTTACCGGATTGGCTTCGGGCACCCATGACTCGCCAGAATATGGCCCAAAGAAATAGTTGCCATCTAAGTACCTTAAATAATATCAGATAAAGTAATATAAGCCAAAGAAGAAGACGCGGAGAATCCCGACGAAGTGCAAAAGTTCTGTGATATCAAATGCTCTGCATGGCTTGATTTAACAAAGAAATATATGCCCCGTCTAGGCCTAGACGGGGCGTATCACTTTACTCATTTACTCACATGCATGCAGACCAACAAAGTCAAAATCAACCTCCAAGACGGGTCGTCTAGGCCTAGACGACCCGTCTTGGCCAGGTCGTCTTCGGGGTCCGTCTAGGGCTAGACACCGCGTCTGATGTGACTGATTTGACATTGTACGAGGGCAGGAATGTGATCGGAGAAAGGAACCCTAGATGTCCCGTCTAGGTCTAGACGACCCATCTATAAGGTGTTAAATAGACAAATGAGTGTGTAAATATGTAGAACTTTAAAAATTCAAACAGTCAGAAAATATAGGAATTAAAAGAAATTTATCTTAAAAAAGGCTGTAATCAGTAAATGCATATAAAATGAAACGATTGATGTCTGTTGCATCTTTATTCACACATATTTATGTATTATTTAATACTCTTGTGACTTGATTGTTTATGTTTAGTGATAAGATTTTTTACATTTAGTCATTTTCCCATTTTCAGTAACATCTTTTTACGTATCACGACAATTTTCTTGCAGTCATCTACGGTTTTAGCATAAATTCAATGTTGAACATTTATGTATTGTGAATAGATATTAATTTAGTGAAATTATAATTTGATAAAATTATAATTACTAACTAAATTTTTCATATGATGAATTAAATATTAAACTCTTGAATAGAGTTTTTATGTCAATTTATTTGTTATTATTAGAGTTTATATCTCTAATAAAATAATTAATTAAGTGAGACTTTTCACTTATTCTCAACTCTTGTAAATATAGTAGGCTATGTACCTCATTTTGAGATAGAGAAATGCTAGAAAAATACAAAAGAAGTAATACAAGAAAACATATGAATTCATGGAGAGTTATTGAAAAGAAGAGATACTTGTATACCCATATGTTGGATACTTAGAGAGATAAGTTTTATCTACTCAATTTCATCTCCTTCATATTAGAATTTTTCCACAAGTTCTAACACTATAATTTTATCTGGTGTAACCTCGGGCGCGTGGCCATTTCCGGCAGTACAGACTGCTCCGGCTGTTATACCCTGGGAGACAGACGCGTCATCTTTAGTAGAGGCCCAAAATCTGTTTTAAGGGAAGCGTTTGAACACGTGCCTCAGCCACAACCGTTAACACTTGTTTTGTTCATTTTGTAGGAAATTATTGTATAAGAAGATGTGGTATAAGACCTTGTTGAAGCCCACACAAAGGATCATACAAGGAGACACGATTCAATAGTTCGTTGAATACTACACAACGGACTATACAAGAAGACGCGGTTAAAGCTCTTGTTGAAGACATTGATTTGAATTGATTTATTTAAATATATTGTACTTCATATTTAATTTTTTATGGATTTGTACATGGTACGGGTACTACAATTTCCCAAAATTATGTAAAGAGGGTATCTTTACAATTTTTATATTTATTTATATAATTTTATTATAAAATTATGATCCATGTCCTACAAACTTAAAACAGATTTAGTGAGATTGTTGCTACAATCTTAAAACCTTATTTATAAGGATTTTGGGTTACGAAAAGATTTATAATAAAAAAAATTTACAGATTTGATCTTATAAATATTTTTGGGAAATATGTATGTAGTACAACTTGTTGTGTTTGTATTTATAGAGGTTGAAATACAATCTTAAATCCTATACCGTGATACAAAACGAATAATTTTGGTTCAACCGTTTGGTTTTTGAAACGATTTTGTAAACGTTAAGTTTTCTAATCTTTGTGTTAGATTGGGTTTATTAGTGTAAACCATACGTATTTTGTAAATGTTAAAATTATTTAACGTGCGCGTTAGACCGGCTTAGTGTTACAAATAGTTTATTTTGTATAAACTAATAAGCCTTATAATGATTTTTGTAATCATGTATTTCTAACGAGCTTGTTAGAACCTATTGGTATGATAATGGTTATTATAATTATTTATTTCTAACAAGTATGTTAAAACATATTTATTGATAAGATTTATAACAATTTTTGTAATTGTTTATTTCTAACAAAAGTGTTATAAATAGTTTTTAAAAAAATGTAAATGATTTTTGTAATTATTTTTCGTCTAACATGCATGTTGGAAACGATTTATGAAAAGTGTTAGAAACAGTTTATATAAAAAATGCAAATGATTTTTGTAATAATTTGTCTTCTAACATGCGTGTTAGAAACGGTTCATGAAAAGTGTTTGTTTGAAGCAATTTTTAGTTGTTTATTTTTTAACATGTGTATTAGAAGCGACTTATTTATCTGAACCATATATGTGTTTATAACAAGTCGAATTAACATTTAGTGGAAATGTTAATATTTCTAACGTGTGCGTTAGATTTTTTTTTTCATTTTAACATGATTGTTAAAAATGGTTAGAATACAAATGTTTTGAAATGTTTTATGTAAACATTTTATATAAGTAATTTGTTGTAGAATTGATTTTAGTGAATATAAACACATTAATTCTTTGCATGGTTTAGAAATAAAAAGTCATACATTTAAGTTGATGTTTGATTGGCTTCAAAAATTAAAACATCATAAAGTAATGGTGTTGTTTTATGGGATTTATCACTAACTTTATTTGTAATTTCTAAATCCAAATGGTCATGTTATATCTATATATATATATGTGGGAGATTCATTTGAGAAGAAAATTAAATTGAGAAGAAAAAGAACAAAGGGTATAATTGTAAAATATTAAATAGTTTTTTCTCTCTCATCTCATCTATTATTATATTTGACTAATTAATTAGACATAAAGTCATCCACACTAAAATTTTTGCCTACACATCGAAATTTATCCTACACTTTCTGAAATTTATCCTACACATATTGAAATTTATCCTACACAGCTCGTAATTCATCTTACACATCTCGTAATTTATCCTACACTTTAAATTATTTTTTTTCTTTGAAAAATATATATTTTTGAAAATAAATTACAAATTAAATGTAGTTAGCTATTAAAAAGGAAGACTACCAACTAATGATCTATCTAAGTTTACCAATATACCCTTACGCTAATATTAAATACAAAAATTAAATGAAGTAAAATGAAGCATTGTTAATGGTTGAAATTTCTCTTTTTTTTCTTACAAAAAAATTCTTCTCATTTGAACCCTCCAATATATATATATATATTGACTTAAATTTTCTAACAAGTGTGTTAGAAAATGTGTAGCGCAAATACAAGGTTAGAGATTGTTCATTATATAAGCCATAATGAATAGAAATGTTTTATGTAAACATTTAATTGTCTGTGTGTGCATTAAAAATGATGAGAAATGAATTATTTTATAAACTTTATCATTGGAAAACATTTTATGTTAATGTTCGATTCTATATGTGCCGTTATAATATTTTTTTTCTAACATGCGTGTTAGAAAACGTTTAGTACATGCGTAGTAAGACTAAATAATATAAAACTAATTTTGGGTTTTGATTTATGTTTTCATAAACCCTAATTGATATTATTAATATAGTATATTACAAAACTAAGGAAATATTTTAGAGTGATCTTTAAAACAAAGTTTTGCATAGTATTGATAATTCAAATTGTTCACTACTCTTGCTGAAAGTAGCATATGGTGAACAAAGTAACAATCTCATGGATATTATTTGGTGGAAAACAACTTAGTGTTGTTGTGAACAAATTTAATTGTTCAAGTTCACTACTTAAATGTAGTCTTTGTAACAACTTGGTGTTGTTGTATGTAGAATTGTCTAAGTTTAAAGTTTCGAGATGAAATGAGAAACTTGTACTTACAAGTGTATGGAGTCTTATTGAGGGAGTATCTCAAGACATGTCATGGGATGATAAAGTGTTGAAGATAAAAGCACTTTGATATTTGATGTCTACATATCTTCTATGCTTCCGTTTAAATTTCAAAAGTGTTTGGCACTTATGATTTAGTTTCCAATGTATATTATTGTTATGTGTTCAATATCTTCAGATAACACATGCAATTTTTTACAAAAAAATAAATCACTAATGTTTGTGACGTATAAACTATTTTTGTGGAAAATAATTATAACGTCAACTATACATTGTTTAAAAGAATATGGCTTTAAACGGATAGTACATAAAATATTTGGACATAAACAACTTGTGTAAGACCCTATCTTACTTTACTGAATTTTCATTTAAAATTTGTATTTAAACGAGTAAATGCGAATATACATCTACACATATTATTTTTTTTTTAAACTTCATAACATTTTAACATGTTGACATTGATTTGTTTTGAAACAATAAAACCAGTTGCGGAAGCTTGAGCTTTGATCGTGTTCGGTTCTTCAGATAGCTTGGTCCTCCTCCGGTGCTCCCAGTTATCACCTATATTTCATAATTTATGAAATATGTTAGTTATAATTAGATTATAACATAACCGAATAAACCGAAGACTTAAAACAATAAAAAAAAAACTTTGTTTCAGACCCCACCGTAAGCTACGGTGACCAAGCTTTACAGTCCTAACTCACTGTCTTACGGCTAAGACTTCTAGTTTCAACCAGCAACTGCCTACCGTAAGCTACGGTAGGCCACCGTAGCCTACGGTAGCTTGCTGCAAATTTTCTCTTAATTGTCGTTTTAGTTACGACAATTTCCGTAACTCCCTCAATTTTCCTCCGTTTTACTCGAAACTTGTTTCTAAATATCCGTAAAATGTTTTCTCATATATTTAACCCAAAATCCTTGACCCGGACTCTTATTTCATATAAATTATGCATTTATCCCCGGTTTATGCTTCTATTTTTCGATTTTGCCCTTTAACCCCATTTAAACCAAACTATACATTTACGCATCCTTTTCGGTATGCATTAACACTCCATTATTACCCGTATAGTTGCCTTAGCGAAATACATTCCTTTATCAACTAAACCTTTATTTATTTATTATTTGACCCGTTTGGTTGTTTTAGCGTAATCCAACGCTTATTTCAACCAAACCTTATCTATCTTATCATTTCCACACTAAAATATCTATCTATTTCCCACCATAACATTATTTATGGTGGATTTATTATCGTAAATTCATTTTATCCAATTCTGCCCTTTGGTTCGACAGTTTACAGAAAAGACCATTTAAAAGGGCATTAAACCAAAAAGGCTTATTCTTTTCACTTTTTCACTACCGAAAGGGTCTATTATATTATAAAACTCATTTATAAACTAACATTAGAGTCGTTTTCTTATTTCATCACTCGAGAGCATTTTGGTCAACTTAGACCCTTCTTTTATGTCGAAGGACTTCCAATATCGTACTTCAACCAAATATGAATATTTAACTATAACCTATTTAAAATCATTATGTGCTTAAGAACATAATGTCTACGATTTAGATTATTAGATTTAGCTTACCTTAAGTAATCCATTGTTCATTCAAGACTCGTGTAACACTCATCGGACTTTTAAGTCCTTGTTGAGAGTTTGACCCATTACACATACCTGGCTCGGGTCATAGCATTGACCCATTTAAATACCTTGTACTATTAATTACCAATTAATAGCGATGCAAACCAAACGTTGTTTCCCTGTGATTACAAACTCGACAAGCGTTCATTAGATATTATTGTCAAATGGTGATATCATCACCATTTGATCCATTTGGCCAAAATGACCACCTATCATTATAAGATGGCATTTATTTGTCATATCACCATTTAGCCCATTTCATATTACAATGTGATCATGTTACATTAAAATATCGTTTCTTAATTCGCTTGACCCATTATGACTTACGTCCTATGGTGTCTATTTCAGAACTCTTAACTTATCCGTCAATTCATGACTGGATTACCATTTTACCCCTTATTACCCATTATGGCTTACACCATAAGGTAATGTTTCAATACTCCTTGTTTATTCGTCATCACATGACTAATTTACCGTTTTACCCTTTTTACCATCATTCATGATTTCTTACCATTTTCACTTGTTCCGAGTTGAATCACTTCGCATCGGAACATAATATTTCAATACTAATCTATCTTTTCCTTAACCAATACTACAAGTGTGTATTCTACTTAAAATATGTAAGCTTTACTTACCTTGAAATCCAATTATGCTCTTTCCGCGTACTTGATCCGTTTAATCCGCTTCTTCCCAAGCCTCCACCTAGCTTGTCAAGCGTCAAACTATCATTTATCATTCGCAAGATGGTTAGGTTAGTCATCATTTAACACGACTATTCCACCTTACGGATTTTACATCAAATTTATCATTCGATCCTATTACGGGTCAGTTTGACTTTTAAAAGTCAACTGCCTATATACACATACGAACTCACGAATAAGTTTAACAACTTATTTAGGCATTCGTTAATTACCTGGTAAGCGCTATTCTTAGGCCACCATTATAACTACGTTTCCCAAACCACGTTCATGTCTTTTCTTTCACTTAAACAAATTCAAGTGATTGTTAACATCAAGTTAACTTAGCTTTTGATTAACAAATGCTAATTTATCCATCAGCTAGGTTTTCATCTTTATGTAGCAACTCATTTCATCATATTATTAGACATTCATCTGAATACCTAATATAATCAAATTTTACACACTAATTAGTAAACAAAATGATCTCAACACCTATTAACATTGACATAACATTAATTTCATCATGTCATGCAAAAACCCATTTCAACATCTACTTGTAATTCACTAACAAGTAACCTTACATCAAGTAGTGCATAATTTCTTTAAGTCTAACAAAATCAAGCATACACCTACACTTAATGTCATCTTTGGATCATAATCCAACTATCTAATTGCAAGTATTCAGCATGTCTCAAGTTATGATTTTCACCAATCTAAGTTTTGAGATATACCTTATGATCCCCTAATCTAGGTGATCAATAATTCATGTTCATGCACCGATTTGGGTCTCGAATTGATCTTCAATTTTGGTGGATTAGGCTTGAACAAGGGTTTGCCCTTGTTCTTTCTCCTGATGGTCGACCAACACACACACATACACTAAGTGTGTGTTGTGTTTAAACCTTTTGTTTTTAAAACACAAGTATCCTTTTTACACAGCTTTGGTCCCTCAAGTTTAGTTTCGATTAAATATCAAGTTACAACTCATTGTGTTGTCACTTATATACATGTTATTAACTAGGTTAATTTGTTCCTAGTTATGTTGTTTACGGGTTCACTTTTACCACTAAAAGTCTTTTACCTGCTCTTTAATATTAACGTGATTTGATTACCAAACCCGTATTTGGGGTGTTGCAACTTGATAGTTGTTGCATTAAATAAAAGTCAAAGACGAGACATCAAATGTGTAACCACATCACGAGTGAGTAATGAGTGTATTGAGATGAAATACATAAACGAGATTCATGTCGAAATACTTTGTTAGAAGTCATTGGAAAATTCACAAGTGTGAATTCTAACATATGAAAGAAAAACTACTATATGTTATTGTACACCTTTAATAAATCTTGCGAGATTTGTTCCGAGTGATCTATACGTAGATGCGTCTACCACTTGATTATTGTTAAAACTATATGGAGATTTTACTTTCATTTGGGAGAGCATCCTAAATATACATATCTCCTAATGAATAACAATAGATGTGCAAATTACTTATGGCAATATTATGAATGCCATGTTTGTTGAGTGTCAATCTAGTTGACTCTATCTCACACATAATAGTGATTGTAGACGAGGAACATTCATCTTGTTTGTGATGAATGTGTTCACCAAGTGACTTGGATTAAGAGTTATGTTTAAGTCCTTATGAGTCAATGGTAAAGAGTTGGAGATCAAACGTAAATAAGTTATGTTCCTTAATTGAATGATAAAATTTAGTTATGTGCTATATACAATAATTTGTGAGACCTTCCTAATATTAATGTTTTAGGATTATGAATATCTCATTATTTTGTCTTAACAAGGGATGAATGTTGCAAAGTGGTATTATGATATCCTTGGGGCTGTGAAGAATCAGAATGATGCATCTTCTGTTCACATGCTAAAGTTTTGTAGTCTAAAGCATGCTAGACTAGCACTTGGTTAATTATGGGTGTTGATGGAGACTAATTAACTCTAAACATTCAAAGGTGTATGAACACAGAATTTGTGTATAGACAAAGTTGAGGGAGAATTTTCATTCATTATAAGGAAAAGACATGTAACTTTTGAAGAGTTTGTTCAAAAAGCTAATAAGGAGAACTCATTGTCTAGGCTTATTCTAAATGTTAAATTAGAATCATCCTGAGTTGATGACAAACTTATTACAATGACATGTGTTACTTTGGTCAGCTCGGAAGCTTATGTAAGCTAATGCAATATGAGTTGAATTCATTGATATAATGAAGTTGATCTTGTTCAATCATATGTGTATAAATGTCGTCATAAGTGAAGTTACAGAAATGTTGATCAAATGGCAAGGAATGTGGGGGAGGATCCCATTTAAGAAAAACAACCTTATAAGGGTATGTAGAAATGGTTTTCATTACCCCATCCGGATGATACCCAATGACACTTAAATGTGGGGATGTCTTGCATTTGTACCATAAAATTTTGGCAATAAGGATTTTGTAATCAAATATAACATTGCAAATAAACGACTAAGTGGAGGACAAAAAAGTCGTAATGCATAATGGAGATGTGTTTGCCTTAAATGATACGCGTATCATACAAAGACATATATTATAACTAGATTCAGATGGCCACTGAGGTTAGTCTTAGAAATTGACTATCGGCAAAATTAACTAACGAGTTAACATCACATGATGACAACTTATCTCAAATACGCAAAGTTATTTGTAATGACTAGACAAAGTCAAAGATAGTGTTATGGATCCAACAACCTGAGGGTTTATTAGAGATCAAGTTGTGGAATGAGACTAAAGCCCATGGAAAAAGGGTGTGTGAAGGAAACCTAACCTAGTTGATTGGAGATCCCAAGATCTAAGTTCAATAGGACAACGACTTCATATGCCTAAGGGTGGTCACTGTGAGGGCATAGATGATATGCATAAGCTAGTTTATATGGTTATGTACACCCCTAACCGATAAAAGGGTGTTTAAATACGTCCTAGTTCATTCCTATGAGATTTAGTGACAAATTGTGAGGCTAAGCATATTATATGGTAAATGATTTTCGTAATTATGGTAACCACGGTGCTTTTAATGATTTAAGGAGAATCACCTATGTTAGAGAGAAGTGGGGTCACTTCGAATGGAATTGGGGGCCCAATTCCTGAGCTCTCATAGAACCATGAAAGTGTTCCACGACCATTATTGGACACAACTATGAGGGGATGACCCGCTAAGGAGAGTATTGTGTGAAGTGTATTGTCGTCTACATAAATGGGGATTTGTTCAAGGACATCGCATCTACAAACCCTAGGAGACTAAGTATGCTTCACAATGGAAAGTTCAAAGGGAACACCTACTTATCCGGCAATACTCAACTATCGAGGTTCCATTAGAAATTTTATGTTTTTTGAATGATCTCCATTCATGTGGGGGATTATTGGAAATTTATGTAATGTGAATGGATATTAATTTAGTGAAATTATAATTTGGTAAAATTATAATTACTAATTAAACTCTTCATATGGTTAATTAAATATTAAACTCTTTAGTAGAGTTTTTATATCAATTTATTTGTTATTATTAGAGTTTATGTCTCTAATAAAATAACTAATTAAGTGAGACTTTTCATTTATTCTCACTCTTGTAAATATAGTAGGCTATGTGCCTCTTTTTGAGATAGAGAAATGCTAGAAAAATAAAAAAGAAGTAATACAAAAAAAACATATGAATTCATGGAGAGTTATTGAAAAGAAGAGATACTTGTATACCCATATGTTGGGTACTTAGAGAGATAAGTTTTATCTATTCAATTTCATCTCCTTCATATTATAATTTTTCCACAAGTCCTAACACTATAATTTTATCTGGTGTAACCTCGGGCGCGTGGCCATTTCCGGCAGTACAGACTGCTCTGGCTGTTATACCCTGGGAGACAGACGCGTCATCTTTAGTAGAGGCCCAAAATCTGTTTTAAGGGAAGCGTTTGAACACGTGCCTCAGCCACAACCGTTAACACTTGTTTTGTTCATTTGGTAGGAAATTATTGTATAAGAAGATGTGGTACAAGACCTTGTTGAAGCCCACACAAAGGATCATACAAGGAGACACGATTCAAGAGTTCGTTGAAGACTACACAACGGACCATACAAGAAGACGCGGTTAAGGCTCTTGTTGAAGACATCGGTTTGAATCGATTTATTTAAATATGTTGTATTTCATATTTAATTTTATATGGATTTGTACATGGTACGGATACTACAATTTCCCAAAATTATGTAAAAAAAGTATCTTTACAATTTTTATATTTATTTATATAATTTTTATTATAAAATTATGATCCATGTCCTACACTCAACGTACCATTTATAAAATACAAAGCGGTTTTGCACGTACAACTCTGTAAAAGTAAATTGGTTGAGATGGTTGCAGTGGAACGAGGGATATATTTTAATAGAAAAGTATAAAACATCGATTTCGATTTATATGTGATATATGGCGTGCTTGTATGTTACACTAAAAGAAATTATTCAGTAAAATTGACACTAGGGGCAAAAAATCGGTGAGGTCAGGGCACCCCCGGCCCCAAATAAAGTTCAGCCTTTGTTAAATTGAATATGACCCGGTTAACACGACTTTTAGAGTAAATTACTTTTTGAGTCCTTGTATATTAGTGGTTTTAACTATTTGACTCCATAATCAAAAGTACAAGTGTTAAAAAGTTGGATTCAAAATATTATAAAAATGAGTGATAAGAGACTTAGGTGTTAAAGTTTTTGATTTTGGACTCAAGTGCTTAAAACCACTAAACACAGATACTCAAAAAGTAATTTACTCCGATTTTTAGTTTTTAGTTTTTACATCATTTTTTTTTCGCACATTAATACCCTACAAATATATAAATATAATTATGTCTATTATAAAATCTTATATAAATTTGTTTTCTTAGTTTAGAGCTTGATACTAAATAGGGTACTCAACTTCATTTTTGTCGTAAAACACATTTTACAAAAAATAAATAAATAAAGGAAAATGGGTTTAGTCGTAAAGCCACTAGGTAGATCCAAACACAACATATATAACTAAAGGTGTTCATGGTCTATACAGGCATTGGCCCATACTTTTGATACTAATCCTAAATACGTGAATTTCGAGTTAGGTTTGTGTAATGTCAGATATTCGCATCCTATTCGAGTGAAGTTTGAATAATGTCATATATTCTCATTGTACGTGAAACCATGAAGGATGCAATTAGATATGAATTGCTCTAAAATGTGGCTTGTGTTGTAATTTGTAAACTAGCCTAATAACTAGGTGTGAGCAGAATGCGTAAGGAGAGATATCTAATTATTACTAATGAAGCAGAAAATACATTGAACAATATGTAGGAGACAAAAACTTCATCAATCTATAAAACTGACACTCATTAGGATACCCTGATAAACTATAACTTAAGTATATTTATAATAGGATAAAAATATATCTATATAACTTTTATATAGATATTGATAACAACAATAAATCGTATTTATAACACCCTTTCTAGTTATCTACATAATACGTTAGCTTGAAGATGATGTTTCATGAAACCTAGTGGTACAAAAACATAGTTAAAGAAAAATGAGTGTAACACCTATTTTAATCCTTATACTTATGGAGCACTCATGTGACTTTACTGTAAAAACCAAGTGATAATAAACTTAGTCTAAGAAAAAGAGAGTGCAATTTGTATAATAATACTATTTTTTTTAATAAAATGCATCTGATACTATCCCTTTTTATTAAATACATTCTTTAAGGGATGCTGGTCAGTTGTTTAAAACCTTCGTAGTGAATAAACATATATCTTTATGCAACCAATGTTGAAATCCTTACACTATGCAAAATATTGTAATATCTTTATTTAACACTTTCGGTGCCTGCTCTCTCATAAATGATTATAAGAAGATTTACGAGTGAAGTGTGTTAATACTAGGTATAGAATCACATAGAAACAGTTATTTTTATATGAATTGTAAGAACCGACAGTTTAATGACATTTATCTTTAATTAAGAAAATGATTTAACGGTAATTTTAACTTTTTACACTCTTTTTATTTATATCTAATTAAAAATAATAATTAAATTATCTCTAAATTCATGCAAAATTAATTCAAATCCTAATCTTCTAATCGATTCTTCATCATCGAATCAGCACCGTAATCAGCATTATTATCAAACAGTAATCAGCATCATTAGCAGCATCGTAATCAGCATCATCATCAACACCATAATCTGCACATCGTCAACATCAGCACCTTAATCAGCTCGGTAACACCACTGTCAACACATCCAACTGTAACATCTCACACCACCATCGTCAGCACATCTCGTAATCAGCATAACACTGTAATCAACACATTAATCAGCACCGTAACCAGCAATATTCATGTTTTATTTAATTTTGTAAACAATAGATACTATTACATAACTAGCATAATTTCAATTTTTATTTTATAAACAACACGTACTGTTACATACGAGCACAATTTCATGTGTTATTTTAATTTGATAAATAGCACATACTATTATATAGAAAACAAGTTTATTTCAAATAGACTCCCAATAAAACCATAAAAGGAAAAATAACAACACATAAGAATGACAAAATAAAATAAGATTTACGTATAGATTTAAAATCAACATAATACATTTTTCATATTAGCATATTCTAACTACATAACTAGCACAATTATAAAACACATTTTTGTAACTTTTTAAAAGTCACCTTTATAAATAAAAAAAAGTATGACGATATGTTACTCATATGAAAGATAAAAAAATACTTGAATTTATAGTATAATTTTTTTTTTAAATTAATGAATTATATAAAAGTTATTTTATTTTAGAAAAACTTGATGAAATTAGTATTTAGTGGGAAATGACTAAATGACTAAAATACCTCTAACTTGATAGTATTAATTGTTACTTATAAGGGTTTTGTTTGTAATCAATATAAACCCTTGATTTAAACTATGAATAGTTAAGATTTATTCTTACAATTCTTGCAATTAACGTTGTTTCTACAAAATCTCAACTCTACATAAATACTAGGTAAACTTGTTTCTTTTTTTTTAATAAAATTACTACAATAGATGACAAATAGATTATATTGTACTATAGATATTTATCTAAAGAAATAATAAAGAACATTATCCAAATGGATATGAAAAGCATAGTATATACATATTTTGGTAATCCTTTGAAAAATAGTAAGGAAATTTTAACAAAATTGACAAATAATAGAACTAAAAAGCTGTGTCATCACTTTCATCTCTTCATCTTCATTAATTAGAACTAAAAATATTAATGATTTTAACTTCATCTATTTGTCCATTTTCTTCTCTTCTTCTTAACCACCACAATGATCACTAAACACCAAAAGAATAAAAAACAAGAAAGAAAACGTCAAAGATGAATCTGCCTCTTCGTCTCTTCTTCTTCAAGCCCCAAGAAAGCCAATTACCACAATTGGGCACATTCGAAACAAAGAAGAGTTTATATAAACCTAAAATAGGCAATGATAAAAAAAATCGCCAAAAATTATTGTATTCGCATTTATAAATCCAATTACATCAATTATGTTCATTTGTTTAGGTTCATTTATGTTCGTTTGTTTATGTTATCGTTTGTTCAAGTTAACTTGTTAAAAGTTTTAATATTTCACTTTCCCACCTTTTTTACTTTCCCCCTCCCTATACATTAGTTAATAATTATATTACAAAAATAGTAAAATGTAAACCTTATCTAAACATATGAAAAAGTTGAACCTAAAGACATTTTTAGGGATATGTTTAAGTAACTTTAGATAATTATAATGTAAGTTAGTTAAACTTGATTTATAGTATGTTGCTTGTGATAGAATTCTTGTGTCTTGAATTCTAGATTTTTAATTTAGTAAACTACAATTTTTGTCCCTGATCATGTTGGCCCGGATCAGGTCTAGTCCCCAAAAAGATTTGTTTTGCTTCTTGAGTCCCGGTATTATAAAAAACGCTACCATTAGAGTCCCCTACTAACCTAGTCAATTTTTAATGTTAAATTTTAAATTTTCGAAGGTTAAAATAGGTCATTTCACAATGTGTTACAACGGTTAAATGGTATCCATTTGTTTCTAACCCCCTGTAAGATTTTATTATTTGACATTAGAGTCCCCGTCAAATTCACCTGTAATTTCCTTCTTCTTGTAAATTGCACATGCAACTTCTTTCTTCAAGCTTACATAAGAAGCTATTACCCTTCAAGCCTACATATGAAGCTCCTTCAAATACGAAACTTCTGTTGTTCTCTCTAGTTTTTCCGGTGACGGCGACGTTCCCGGTTTAGCTCCACTCGACTACACACGGCGACGGCCCCCGTTTACAACGACTCCACTGTAGCTCTCAAGTGAACAGAACCATGCCAAAATTTGTACCGGACTACATCTTCGATCTACGTGGTGTTAGAGTTACTTTTTATACTATACGGTTTTTTGTATTATACTATATAGACTTAATGAATATACCGTAGCCACACTCGTTTACGACTTTAAAATTTGGTGATAGTCTTTGATCTATGAATTCTTGGGTTGACTTGGTAAAAATACTGTATACATATGGTTATGTATACGGTAAAAAACCCCACAAATATGGTATACATACGGCTAAGTTAATGATTTTATACATACGGTTATATATATAAATTATTACTTTATATATATGTGTTTGTGTATAAGTTATATCTAAGTGTTAGCATATAATTTATGTTTTATATTTTATATATACAAAGTTTATATATATAATATACAGGTTGACCTGGTTAATATTCGGGTTGACTTTGTTAATTTTGTAGTTAACCTGCGTGTTCCCGCTATTTACGGTGTTGAACCAGAGATGACATTGATACTCAGGTGGACATGAGATATCACCGTCACACCTAGCCTATGTGTATTGCACATGTTGCCACTACAACACTCGTGGGTTTTTCGTCCAGATTGGGTTTTTCGTCCAGATTGGACTCAGATGATTTGATTATAATATAAGTGTTTAGTAGAATTTTTAGTTAATAACCTTTCGATATATATTGTGACAACGGGAAAAATTTCTAGATGATTCCGTACAGCTTAACAACTAATTATACGTTTAATTGCGTTTATTTGTGGCTTAATTTGTGCCCATACAAGTCTAGCAATCGTAGGACATATTGAAACTTGACAATTGGTAATTTTACATTCGTCGCGTCGGGAGAACGAATACCATGTCCTAATATGTTGGCGAAAAATGCTAAAAACACTATACACCCGAACGCACTATTATGCCAGCAAGTTCTATAAAGTATCCGAACAACTAACGAATGATACGAAAGTGTATCATCACAAAATGTATATGCTAAAAACCCAAATTAGGGGTACCACTTGCCACAATACTTTAACTTTCCGGAAAATGCTTATGCTTATAAATTGTCCGATCCGCACTATAATATAACAATTACACTTTGTCCGCAACATAAAAATTCAGCAATTGCAATGTCAATAAAGCTTGTAAATGATGTTAATCATCCTAAACAAACCCGAGTATATCAATGGGGTATAAAATACATCATTCCCGGTATTAAAATGCATCTTTCACATATTGTCCAGTAATGAGCCGACAAATGAACAAGTGAAATTTTTATCATCCTAACATCGATTATACTAATTTAGTGAACTAGCTAGGGTCATATAGAATCATAAACGCCGTTAGCATTTAATCGTGCAAGGCTTTCACTAATACCCTAAATATCTAAAGATTAGTAAATATATGCACATGTATATTTATAAAGTTTATATTATAAATACTTACACTTTACCCATGTGGGCCCCACAAGCAAACCTACAACTAGTAGAAACATGATGGAAATCTTGGAAAGTATTGCATGGAAGATTTAATGGAACTTGAAAGATTTCTTGAAAATTATAAACTATCACACCACCAAATATTCATCATTTACAACCATTCAAACTCACACAAACACCCTTGTGCTCTCTCTCTCTCTCAATTCTTGGCTAAAGCACCCCTAAAACACCATTCAGTCTTCAATAAATTTCAAGTATTCTCTAGTGATTATCCATGGATTCCTATGTTGCATGAAGTGTGTCAAGTCTTGGAGGCCATCTAGGAGCATTTTTACACATCTTAAAGCTTCAAGTTCTCCATATGTTCTTCTTCCTCTTCATTTTAGTGCTATTCTAGCCTTGTGCTAGTAGTAAGGCTCTTACACACTCACTTTTATGATTATTATGTTTAGCATATCATAAATGTACAACTTGTCATCTTGAACACTATGAAGAACAAAGCTTAAAACCCTAATCATAACTTAAAAAGTCTACTAAGTGATGTGTTTATGTGCTAATTATGTTGATTGTGTAAACTAGTTGGTATGAACTTGGTGATTATTGTAAGTAGGATGTATAATATCATGATCTTGTATGAGCATACTTAAAAAAGATGATCTAAACATCAAGATGTTTAGACCTAAACAAGATCACCACTTTCATAATCCATGAACTTAGACACTAAACTTGGAAATGATTTTTAACAAATATAACTTTTACAACAAGTTAAAATCATGATTTATAATATAATGTCTTAGAAAGTAGCCTAAACAAGTTTATGTTACAAGGATGAACTAGTTAATGGGTTTAAAAAGTGATGTCATTTGTTACACCCCGACCCGCAGCGGAAAAGGTGATCGGGGCATGATTGAGTTATCATCAAAGCTCATGAAATTTATTTTAACGTTTCATATTCATTAATACACTTAAATGGGAAATTACAAACGATATTACATCATGTCCTAATCATCAATCTAGGCTTCATTGTTTTCTTCTAAGGCATTTCCTATGTTTTCCTTGCTTCATCCTGTTCACCTGTATCATGTGTAAAAAGGGTTTTTGGATCAACAAAAAGTTGGCGAGTGAATCCTATGAAAAACATTTGAACAAGTTTATTTAATTGATTATAAAATAAAGTGCACAACCACACATGAGTAAAAATGAGGTAAACTTATTCACCAATCAATTAATATTAAATAATGCACACATGAACAATAATGGATCGTTTTGAGGCGCGCGTTGCTCAACTCGTCTCTCACGAGGAACTGATGGGCCTAATGAATGATTTGCATAAACTTGACAATATGAAATACATAACTACAAACAATATAAACTCAATAATACACACACGAACAATAATGGATTTGTTTTGAGGCACGCGTTGCTCAACTCGTCTCACACGAGGAACTGATGGGCCTAATGAATGAATTGCATATAAATTGACAAAATAAATACATAACTACAAGCAATGTATATAATCTAAGTTTAGATCACAATATGGTATGGCACAAGTTTAAATAAACGAGTTAATTTTAGTGACACATGACACACCCCAAAACGTGTAATTAAAAAGGGGAGTTGTAAGATTCACTCACATTGGGTGCGTTCGGTTGAT
Source organism: Scalesia atractyloides (assembly GCA_947069175.1). Classification (NCBI taxonomy): domain Eukaryota; kingdom Viridiplantae; phylum Streptophyta; class Magnoliopsida; order Asterales; family Asteraceae; genus Scalesia; species Scalesia atractyloides. The sequence goes on along the minus strand of CAMTDV010000008.1, from coordinate 43,466,933 downwards.
GATGTTGAATGCGCACGAAGTTTGATTTTAACCACGAGTGAAACTAACCTAGATAATGGCATAATGTTTCGGTAAGTAAACGGATTTTATTAATCCATTTTAGTAGGATTGTTGGGTGTATTTTTGTGAGTTTAAGGCTATTTTCTAACCTTAAAAATGTTATTTTTAAGTATTTTTAATTGATTTTTAAATAAAATAAATAAATAAAAATAATAAAAAAATGTTGACTTTTTGACCGTTTACCGTTGACCATTGACCAATGACTTTGACTGTTGACCGGTTCGTATGTGTGTATGTATGCGCTGGGTGAGGCTCGAACCCGAGACCTCACGTACGCGTGCACGCAGCTCTACCAACTGAGCTACGTGTCTAACCCGAAATATTTCTGTTTTTAATTATATTTATATACTAATTGGTTTAAACCGAAAATCATTTATTTTTAAAACGATTTTAATGGATCGAACCGGTGTTCTCCACTGGTCTCGAACCCGGGACCTGTGGGTTGAGTTAACACACAGTCCACCGCTGGACTGTGTGTCTAACTTGTTAAATAATCAGATTTTTATTATACTTATATACAAACTAAATAGTTTCATTTCTGCCTTATATAAAAAGTTGGATAATTGTCCGGACCGGTGCGGTAGTCCGGATTCGAACTCGTGACCTGAGCTTAAACATTCACACAGTCCACCACTGGACTGTGTGTCTATCTTGGTTATTATTCCGGTTTTTATTAAACTTAACATCTATGCGAAATGAATCCGGTTCAGTAATAAAAAGGAACATTTTTATTAAGGCGATTATGCGTGGGACATGTATCGAACTCGAGACGTAAGCGTGTTTAATGTGCACACAGTCCACCGCTGGACTGTGTGTCTAACCCGAGTTATATCTTGATTTAAATTAAACTTATATACTACTGAATCTTCGTCTTCTTCGTTAATCTTAACAAGAAACGGTGACTGACTGGTTCAACGATTTTAATCATGTTCTTTAGTGTGTTATGATTAATCACAGGTGAGATAAGTAAAAAGAATGAAAGATTAAGCGTAAGGTATACCGAACTGGACTCCTCTGTTTCTCCGGCAGAACTCCGGTGACAGCAAATGATTCCGGTGACGTGTGTCTTGCGGCAGAGGGTCTTCAACGAGCTTGAGATGAATGTGGGTGGCTTCGGTATGAGTTTTGAGTGTTCAGTGTTTAGAGTAAGGCACAGAAGTGAAAGGTTCGGTTTTCCGGCGAGTTGCAGAAGATTTCCGGCGAATGGAATTACGTCGAGAAAGGGTGCGGTTTTGAGCGAAAAGGCTACCAGTGGATTGTGGGTGAATTTATAGGGAGGAATCGAGATGTATAGACTCGGATTTCAGACTTGATTCAAAATCATTACGTTTTCCGGCGGTTATGACTTGCGTCGCGGGTTCAGACGTCGGTTATAACCGATGTTGAGGTTAATGTTTACGTTAAAACTGAAGAAACCGTCCAATCTCGCGAGATCGCCGGGATTTCCGACGACTGCAATTGGGCGCGTCGTTATTTGAATTCGAGATTTATTTTATGTATTTATTGTTTCCAATATTTAACAAGAAACATGAGTGGCGCAGTGGTTGGATGGTTATGTGTTAAGGCTGTGTTTGAATCGCTGGCTGACCCGGGTTCGAAACCCGGCAGCAGCTTTTTATTTTTATGTCATTATTTTTAACAGTTTTTCAAAAATAAATTATATATTCCAATATACTTATTAATTATGTATCGTTTAAAATTATTTTGGGCAATAAATACGCAACGAAATTTTTAACTGATTGTTTGGTTAATAAACGGAGCGGGTTTGGTAAATCCGGTTTTTGACGGATGTTACAGTATCCCCTGCTTTTTAGAAATTTCGTCCCGAAATTTAAGTAGTGATATATATATATGACTAAAAATGATGGTGTTTAGTTTGACAGTTGCATGCTTAGAAAAAGAGTAAGAGTTTAAGTTTTTGTTTGAGGCGGTAACGTCCCTTGTAAGGGTTAAGTACCATGTTACAAGAATCGCTTTTTGTTGCATACGGTAAAAATATTGATAAGCAGAGTTGATTCGCTAAATATGATACCAGGCGTAAGAGTTTTGATATGTTAGGAAGGATATGGTTATATCCTAAAGCAAAACTTCTAATACTACAACCTACATGGAACTTCTCATAACCGTCTAACAATACCTCTGATCCTTTGACAAGAATACTTATATATAGGAAGTACCAGCTGCGTATCCACCATATTCTTGTCAAATTTTCATTGGTTTTATCAGTAAGTTATGATTGGTTCTATGATATGACTCTAGAACATAAATAAACACAACAACTAATGTACCAAGAAATTACTAAATCCTACATAGAACTTTTCATAACCGTCTGACAATACCTCTGATCCTTTGACAAGAATACTTATATATAGGAAGTACCAGCGGCGTATCCACCATATTCTTGTCAAATTTTCATTGGTTTTATCAGTAAGTTATGATTGGTCCTATGATGTAACTCTAGAACATAAATAACACAACAACCAATATTTGAATCCACATTCTGATAGCATATATGTTTGAATGGTGACAGTTCCTCTCTCGTTTGTTATGATGGAAAGGTTAGTTTATGTAGAAATAGGACACAATCCAATTTCTTTAAATGGTGAGATGATATGAATGTAACACAAATTTCAACCAAAACAATACTAAATCCTACATGGAACTTCTCATAACCGCCTGATAATGCCTCTGATCCTTTGGCAAGAATACTTATATATAGGAAGTACCAGCGGCGTATCCACCATATTCTTGTCAAATTTTCGTTGGTTTTATCCGCAAGTTACGATTAGTTACCAAGAAATTACTAAATCCTACATAGAACTTCTCATAACCGCCTGACAATGCCTCTGATCCTTTGACAAGAATACTTATATATAGGAAGTACCAGCGGCGTATCCACCATATTCTCGTCAAATTTTCATTGGTTTTATCAGTGAATTATGATTAGTCCTACGTGACTCTAAAACATAAACAACACAACAACCACAGCTTGAGTCTAAATTCTGATAATATACATGTTTGAATGATGACAGTACCTCTCTCGTTTGTTATGATGGAGAGGTTAGTCATTGTGGAAGTGAGACATAGCTCAACTTCTATAAATGATGAAATTGTATACACTGAAATGTATGATGAACAAACTTCAACCAAAACATACTAAATCCTACATGGAACCTCTCATAACCGCCTGATAATGCCTCCGATCCTTTGACAAGAATACTTATATATAGGAAGTACCAGCGGCGTATCCACCATATTCTTATCAAATTTTCATCGACTTTATCCACAAGTTATGATTAGTTCTATGTGACTCTACAACAAACACAACAACCACAAGATACTGATAATGAAAAATGTCTGTGCGATCAAGGCTCAATCAAACGGAGCCGATCGTATTGCATGTACTGAAAATGAAAAATGTCTGTGCGATCAAGGCTCAATCAAACGGAGCCGATCGTATTGCATGTACTGAAAATAATAAATTTAATCTAAACAATAATCACACAACAGTTTATACATGGAACCTCTCATAACCGCCTGATAATGCCTCCGATCCTTTGACAAGAATACTTATATATAGGAAGTACCAGCGGCGTATCCACCATATTCTCGTCAAATTCTCATTGGTTTTATCCTTAAGTTATGATTGGTTCTATGTGATAAAGAAAAACATAAAACTAAACGATTGGAGTTGAATTTTGATTTTCGGTGAAGAGGACTAGTTGGGTGGTTTCATTTGAGCCGTCATTATCTTCAACAGGGTTGGCGTTGATGTTGAAAACTCTTCCTCTTGCTGGTGGCCTAGTGATTGGGTTTTCTTGATTTACTTGGTTAACTGGGTTTGATTGAGCTTGAGCGTTTATGATGTTAACCAATCGAGAGCACGTGTTTCTAAAGTGGGTAGGGTCGCCACAATTGAAACAAGCTCGAACATATGGGGACATGGGGTATTGAGGTTGCTGATAGGTTTGGAAAAGGTTTTGAGTAGGGGGAGATATTTGGTTTTGAGGGGTGCGGCAAATCTTGCTCATATGACCATAGCGTCCACAATTTGCACATAGTCGACAAGGTAAGGTAAGGGGATGGTGATAAAAACAGGTGTTACATCGAGGGTGAGGTCCAAGATAGGGTTTCTTATTTGGGTAAGTTGAGTTGGGTGCCACTTGAGTGATTGGGATAGCTTGGATGGGTATGGCGTGTGAAATTGGTTGATTACGTTGGATAGTAGCGAAAAGTTGCCCGTCTCTTTTTCTCTAGAAATAGGTTGAGAAGGGGATTCGGTTTGGGTGGAGTTTGAAGTTTCAGTCGGTGCTTTATCCTTCTTCTTCTTCTCCTTGAAGTTAAAGTCATAGCATCGTCAACACCTCGTTTGGCCTTCTCTGTATTCCACCAAGTAAGTGCTATCCCATATAATCGACCGGTAGCATATCGCACTTTGCGATCATCGGGGCAATCGCAATTCAGAAAAGTGTTCTCCATTTCTTCAAACCAATGGAGGAGAGCGGTGACACCTTCAGTCCCTTCGTATTTTGGAGGGTCGCATGATTTGAAATGCTTGTAGGTGCATTTAGTGGTATTTGGGGGAGGGTTGATAACGTGTTGATCTTCTTGATTGACAGGATTAGCGGTAAGTGCTTGTTGGACTTGGATTACAATGTTGGGTATTACGGCAGCCATTTGTTGAGCGATTAGGGCAGCCATGCGCTCGCGGGCTTTTCCTGCTCTCATCTTCCTACGGGCGAGATTAGAAGACATCTACAAGGAATACATGTCAAGAGTATGAGTTGGATGTTTTTGGGTTCATGGGTCGCATTTAGGAATGAACATTCATAAAATAATTATAGAAAAATAAATCTACTACATCCATAGGATGTCTTGGGCTTTGCTCGTCATGAGGCCCTACATGCCGCCATACTTCACCTTCGTAATCATGTGGGCCCCCATGAATACCGGGTTTTTCATATGGTTCGCATGTGTTAGCCTGGTTACGTACACTAAAACCCGGAGAAAATCGAGAAATATGTATACAACGTATGGTATTCGGAATGTGTCCAGGTGTAGACACGGTGACACCTCAAAGTGGGTTAGTTCGAACGACGTTTGGTGTGGCATGCTTTGGCCTAATAGGTCCTTCGTACTCTCATCGTTAGTCCCCAGGTAGGCAAACTGGTCCGTTATATTGGATTTATACGAATGCCAACCTAGACAGGACGTTCCGACTACCGGTACTTGTACCCTTCCAGTTACTACATGCCCGTCGCAGAACTTACTTTGATGAAATTTGAAAATTGCAACAAAATCTTTGAATAACAAAAGTATGAAGATGAATTGAATATATGAACATTGAAATATGTATGATGAATGTGTATATAAGTATGTATGTTTGACTGTAAGTATAAACAAATATGAAACAAATAAATATCATAAGTTTGTATGTAACCACCTAAACAATTAAAATTTAGGCAAACTATAGTATAGGCTCTAAGGGTCTAATACCCTATCCTATATCCCTATAGTCATGGCTCTGATACCAATCTGTCACACCCCGACCCGCAGCGGAAAAGGTGATCGGGGCATGATTGGGTTATCATCAAAGCTAATGACATTTATTTTAACGTTTCATATTTATTAATACACTTAAATGGGAAATTACAAACGATATTACATCATGTCCTAATCATCAATCTAGGCTTCATTGTTTTCTTCTAAGGCATTTCCTATGTTTTCCTTGCTTCATCCTGTTCACCTGTATCATGTGTAAAAAGGGTTTTTGGATCAACAAAAAGTTGGCGAGTGAATCCTATGAAAAACATTTGAACAAGTTTATTTAATTGATTATAAAATAAAGTGCACAACCACACATGAGTAAAAATAGAGGTAAACTTATTCACCAATCAATGAATATTAAATAATGCACACATGAACAATAATGGATCGTTTTGAGGCGCGCGTTGCTCAACTCGTCTCTCACGAGGAACTGATGGGCCTAATGAATGATTTGCATAAACTTGACAATATGAAATACATAACTACAAACAATATAAACTCAATAATACACACACGAACAATAATGGATTTGTTTTGAGGCACGCGTTGCTCAACTCGTCTCACACGAGGAACTGATGGGCCTAATGAATGAATTGCATATAAATTGACAAAATGAAATACATAACTACAAGCAATGTATACAATCTAAGTTTAGATCACAATATGGTATGGCACAAGTTTAAATAAACGAGTTAATTTAAGTGACACATGACACACCCCAAAACGTGTAATTAAAAAGGGGATTTGTAAGATTCACTCACATTGGGTGCGTTCGGTTGATGATGTTGAATGCGCACGAAGTTTGATTTTAACCACGAGTGAAACTAACCTAGATAATGGCATAATGTTTCGGTAAGTAAACGGATTTTATTAATCCATTTTAGTAGGATTGTTGGGTGTATTTTTGTGAGTTTAAGGCTATTTTCTAACCTTAAAAATGTTATTTTTTAAGTATTTTTAATTGATTTTTAAATAAAATAAATAAATAAAAATAATAAAAAAAATGTTGACTTTTTGACCGTTGACCGTTGACCATTGACCATTGACTTTGACTGTTGACCGGTTCGTATGTGTGTATGTATGCGCTGGGTGAGGCTCGAACCCGAGACCTCACGTACGCGTGCACGCAGCTCTACCAACTGAGCTACGTGTCTAACCCGAAATATTTCTGTTTTTAATTATATTTATATACTAATTGGTTTAAACCGAAAATCATTTATTTTTAAAACGATTTTAATGGATCGAACCGGTGTTCTCCACTGGTCTCGAACCCGGGACCTGTGGGTTGAGTTAACACACAGTCCACCGCTGGACTGTGTGTCTAACTTGTTAAATAATCAGATTTTTATTATACTTATATACAAACTAAATAGTTTCATTTCTGCCTTATATAAAAAGTTGGATAATTGTCCGGACCGGTGCGGTAGTCCGGACTCGAACTCGTGACCTGAGCTTAAACATTCACACAGTCCACCACTGGACTGTGTGTCTATCTTGGTTATTATTCCGGTTTTTATTAAACTTAACATCTATGCGAAATGAATCCGGTTCAGTAATAAAAAGGAACATTTTTATTAAGGCGATTATGCGTGGGACATGTATCGAACTCGAGACGTAAGCGTGTTTAATGTGCACACAGTCCACCGCTGGACTGTGTGTCTAACCCGAGTTATATCTTGATTTAAATTAAACTTATATACTACTGAATCTTCGTCTTCTTCGTTAATCTTAACCAGAAACGGTGACTGACTGGTTCAACGATTTTAATCATGTTCTTTAGTGTGTTATGATTAATCACAGGTGAGATAAGTAAAAAGAATGAAAGATTAAGCGTAAGGTATACCGAACTGGACTCCTCTGTTTCTCCGGCAGAACTCCGGTGACAGCAAATGATTCCGGCGACGTGTGTCTTGCGGCAGAGGGTCTTCAACGAGCTTGAGATGAATGTGGGTGGCTTCGGTATGAGTTCTGAGTGTTCAGTGTTTAGAGTAAGGCACAGAAGTGAAAGGTTCGGTTTTCCGGCGAGTTGCAGAAGATTTCCGGCGAATGGAATTACGTCGAGAAAGGGTGCGGTTTTGAGCGAAAAGGCTACCAGTGGATTGTGGGTGAATTTATAGGGAGGAATCGAGATGTATAGACTCGGATTTCAGACTTGATTCAAAATCATTACGTTTTCCGGCGGTTATGACTTGCGTCGCGGGTTCAGACGTCGGTTATAACCGATGTTGAGGTTAATGTTTACGTTAAAACTGAAGAAACCGTCCAATCTCGCGAGATCGCCGGGATTTCCGACGACTGCAATTGGGCGCGTCGTTATTTGAATTCGAGATTTATTTTATGTATTTATTGTTTCCAATATTTAACAAGAAACATGAGTGGCGCAGTGGTTGGATGGTTATGTGTTAAGGCTGTGTTTGAATCGCTGGCTGACCCGGGTTCGAAACCCGGCAGCAGCTTTTTATTTTTATGTCATTATTTTTAACAGTTTTTCAAAAATAAATTATATATTCCAATATACTTATTAATTATGTATCGTTTAAAATTATTTTGGGCAATAAATACGCAACGAAATTTTTAACTGATTGTTCGGTTAATAAACGGAGCGGGTTTGGTAAATCCGGTTTTTGACGGATGTTACATCATTTTTTAGAGATTTTGTTAAAATATATATGAAAGTTCATGGGGAAAAATGAAGGTGTTATGTGTAAATACATACATGCAAAGTTGATATTTGAGCTTGATTTGAGATTGATGATGATTATGGGGCTTAAACATGTTTTAAAATCTGTTTAGAAAACGTGGAAAACGCCATAGTTTAAGGGAAAACTATGACGAAATTTTCTAAAATCTGAATCGTGATTAAGGTGTAATTAAAAGATGATTAACATGACTAAATATGATTAGTGACCTTAATCATGATTAGACAAGTCTTAATGGAAAAGTTTAAGTCCTAAACTCCTAAATATTTCCCTAAGCACTTATATATATTTTCATAAGTTAAAAATAGAAATACTATATATATATATATATATATATATATATATATTTAGAATGAATATATATATATACACACACACACTTAGGAAACTCTAAATTGTCTGTATAAGTACTTGTGTGTATTATGCGTATGTATTAGAAGTTAGGAAATACTAACTAAATATAAACACACCATACATGAAAACCACCAAATACTTGGAGATGAACAAGTATAAATATACATATGGAAAGATACATATGAACAAACTCATGTTAAAACCCCTAACGCGATGCGGACAACGGACACCACGGACATCGGACAAACCGTCACATAAATATATATATTAACAAAAAAATATATATCCGAAGCCTACACCATATACAATAGAAGTTCGGTAATAAATTATATATGTCGTCACCGACGACGAACGCCATACCATCACCACGAGGAACGTATACACCTTAGTGACGACAATTGGCACTCTCGATACGGAAATATATATCAACGGTAACTACGATGAACTCTAAAAATAATATACTTTTAGACATTGGAAATGGATATATTTCAACACTTCTAATTTCCGTAAAGTATAAAATGAATAATCACTAAGTGTAAATATATAAGTATACAAGTATGCTAATACATATAAAAGTACGTACAATAATACACTTGGTGAAATGGCAAGAATACAAGGAACGTATATGTACACAAATACGTATAAATTTGACATAAATACCGACAATAAATATACAAGTAAAGTATATACATGGTATCCGTATACGTATAAATACGAAAGTATATAGCGATGTACACACATACACTTGTTGAAGTGTACACATACAAGGAATTCCGTACATGTACATCAACGAAAATACAATGTTAAAAATATATATTTTTAACTATTATATCTAGATAAGATATATATATATATATATATATATATATATATATATATATATATATATATATATATATATATATATATATATTTGTGGAACAAATATATACAACCGAACTGAACAAACTCATACATGTGAAAGAGGTTCACTATACTTAAAATATATAATGAAGAATATATATAACGCATAACGAACTTACAATTGTGTGCGGCACGGTGACGTTTATGGGCTAGGCTCACTTACACCATTTGTGACACGGAGACATAAATGGGCTAGGCCCATTCTCACTTGTGTGAGTCACAAAGACTCTCATGGGCTAGGCCTACATACACCGTGTGTAACACGGAGACTCAAATGGGCTAGGCCCATTCTCACTTGTGCGAGGCACAAAGACTTTGTGTTCAAAACTTTATTTTGAATCAATTCACTTTTGTAAAGCATTACAACATGTGTTGTCTTTATTTACAAACAACTCATGACTTGTATCTTTTAATTTCTGTTGAATGGATGGACATAGTACTTTTATTCATATAGTTTGTTTACTTACATCGTATGCAATGAAAACCGATCAAATTCACACCGTGCGCTTCCGCCTATAAGCGGGTATCACATATATTTTGTTATCTAATTTATATACCTTTAACCTTATAATATATCCTATGGTATTTATGTTTAAGTGGATTCATCTTAATTTGGTATGTTACCTACGTTTATGTTTGTGAAATATGATTTTTAAATTCAATTTATGAGAATTGGACACCTCGGAACGCGTTTCACTAATCACTTAACACCTTAGGTACTTATAATGATGTGGGCATATTTGAAATTGGCGAGTAAAATCAACATACTCGTCGGGGGACTCAAAGTCAACAGCTATAACACCATAGGGTCGCTGAATATTAAGGGGAAACTGGTCATTTAACCTTAGAAACTGACTAGGTTAGGGGCGGACTCTAATGGTAGCGCTTTTTGTAATATCGGGACTCAAGAAGAAAAAAAATATTTTTCGGATTCATGCCCAAGATAATCAGGGACACAAAAAAATCTTAGTGGTTGTATTTGACTATTTGTGTCGGATGTTTAATTTTAATAGTGTGTTTTCTTAATTTTAAGTTTAATGTTCATTTGTGTCCATCACCAGCGTACATGAACTGTTCGCGAACAACTGAAAAATCTTAACAAATGAAAACGAACATAAATTTATGTTTGACATGTGTTCACGAACATATGCTTTTCCTTAACGAACGAACATGAACATGGCCTCGTTCGTGTTCGTTCGATTCATTTACAACCTTATTGTCATAACCCAATAATTATAACACTAATATTTTATTTGGACTATTTCGCTTTAACGACTCTTTATTACTTATTTTGTGTAAAACATTAAATACAAATGGGTAACTGAAGTTTTTTTTTAATTATTTTTTTCATTTATTTAAGCATGATATTTAGTTATAAATTATGAAAAAAATAATAAAAAAAAGTAAAAAAGTTTATGTATTTACTCTAATAGAGTAATTATTATATATATAATTTAACAACTTTTTAGCTATAAGAAATGCTACATTATATATCATTACAATTTGAAATGGCAAAAATAGTGTATTCTTGAGTATATTGCATTCCTCCTCTGTACTTTTGAGTCTTTATATTTACCCCGAACGTTTCTTACTTTTAAAATCTTGACACTTTGATGAGAGTTCTTGACACTCATTAGAGGTCATTGTTCTCCATGTGTTCATAGATTACACTTCATCAAATACACCATCTTGACATTCATCTGAAGTTATGGTATTCCACGAGTTAAGGAGTTTCATTTGTGCTTAACGCGTTTTCACCTCTAGTTGCTAGGGTTTAAACTTAGGTTTCCCACTTTATATTCATATATCATTACAATTTGAAATGGAAAAATAGAGTGTATCCTTAAGTGTATTGCATTCCTCCTCTGTACTTTTGAGTCTTTATATTTGCTCCAAAAGTTTCTTGACTTTTAAAATCTTGACACTTTTTGATGAGAGTTCTAGACACTCATTAGAGGTCATTGTTTTCCACGTGTTCAAAGATTACACTTCATCAAATACACAATCTTGACATTCATCTGAAGTTATGGTATTCCACGAGTTAAGGAGTTTCATTTGTGCTTAACACGTTTTCACCCCTAGTTGCTAGGGTTTATACATAGGTTTCCCACTTTATACTCAGTAGAAGCTTTAATTTTTGCTTTTCATAGCTTTCAACGGTTGGAATGGAATAGGGCATCTTCTTCAAGTGATTTGCATTCATATTTTCTGAAATTGCATGTTATTATTATCATCTCATGAGTTCACAACTTTTTTAGATTTGTTATATGACTTGCAAATAAACGATTTTAAGAAGTATGTTGTGTACCATGAATATATAAACAACTTGTGGGTTTTCAAGAAAGATAAACATTCTTTTTTTTTTTAGAAAAGATGGCAACAAAACTAATTGAAGCGAATAGAAAGGGTAACGAGTGTAATGAATTTTGGTTTAGAAAAGAGTAACAACTTAAATTGTGAAATATGCTTTTGCCTACCATGAATCTATGAATAACTTCTGGGTTTTCAAGAATTTGAGGGTTTCAATTTTTTATTTCTTTGGAGTGAAAAAGAAACAAGTTTGCGTGTGGGATTCTTATGGGGAGGGAATTGACCCCGTGGGGCTTATTGTATACACCTAATTCATTCCACTGTTTTGTAATTTTTATATAAATAATTAAGCATTTAACTGATACAAAATAAAGTCTTTTGTTCTTGTAATGTAGTAAAATATACATATGGTTATCTTTTGTTCGCATCATAAGTGTTACATTCAGCATTTGTTTTAAACCTTAACGGTAGTTTATTTTGTAAGCAACATAGATATAGACTAGGGATGAGCAAATAATATTGGACACCGGTACCGATGTTAACAAACCGGAACATTTTCGGTACCCATTTAGTACTGACTTTTAATGTTTTTGGGTACCAGTTTAGTACCGCTACCCGTTTTAGGGATTTTCGGTACCGATACCAAACTCATCCCAAATGTAGATCACTAAGCTACCTTTTTTTCCCATTGTTCTGATATATTTATATGTTTGGCAACTATTATAATCAGTGAACGGTATTCATATGCAGGGATCATTGTCTTGTAAAGTCGGTGGTAATAAAGAAGTGAAGTTGGAAAGTCATCAAGAGGGTTCACTGTGTTGCCAAGGTATTTATCTTTTTTTCACCTGACTCATACAAATATGCATTATGGTAGTGTGGGTCATTTTGGATTAAAAGAAGGCACCGAGTTTTTATGTATAAGTCCAAGTTGTTGTGAGGTTGTTTGGTAAATTATTTTTATTTAAATACGTAATCTAAGAGAGATCAGCATAGCTCCGTTCAGTTAGGTCAATTTCTACCTAATATGCACTTAAGGACCAGAAAGTTTATATCCAGATTTTTTGTCCTGTTTTCCTATATTTTCCCATCTTAGTTTAAAAGTTCATGACAATATTAAATTAGTAATACAACTAAGTTACTTTTTCGTGAATTATAATCGATAAATCCTGTTGGGTTTCCATGGTGATCATTTATAATTTTATTTATCAAAAACCTGATTCAATAAATAATGGTCAATTAATCAAGCAAGTTAATCAATAAAAACGCAGCGGAAATAAACAAGTGATCAACAATAAACGAAACCCGACAGGATCCGGTTACAAACAAATACGAGTACAGTAATAAAAACATCTAACTACCGATGAGAAAGATATACCTCGGTTAAGGACTAACCGGTCAAGACACCGAGGTTCAACGAACACATGCTAGTGAATGAACAAACGTAACGCGGGTATAGCACGAGTAGCGGCGGCGGTGGCCGGCGTTATCGGCGGCGCAGAGGTCGGCAGCCGGCGGGGCGGCGGACAGCAACGGCGACTACCGACGGAGTGGTGACGGTGGCGGCGGCCGCAGAGGCTGGCGGCGGTGTCGGTTGTGGGTATCATGAGAGCTTTTCTAGTTCATCATCTCTAACAATTAAATGCAAGACCCAAGTCACATTTAAATACTAGATGGAGATTCATGCATCCAAGTGGCACACATGCGTAGTGCATGTGTTGCAATTGCCAAGAGTTTGGTGCGCGACAAGTGGCGGTAGATGGATGCATGTGCGACATGTGGTGCAGCAAAGGTGCATGCGCGACAAGTGGCGTAGGGTGAGCATTCTTGTCTCACTCGGTCCATGTACCCGTCTCTCAGTTAATACCCGCAACAATAATCCCGCTCATGATCATAAATATAATTATGATCCGTTTCGCATATTGTTCGTAATTACCAGTTAAACTAGTTAAGTGGATTTAAGTTCGTTGCCCACGGTGTAACTCTTACGGGTCAAGATCCGGTCGGTAGCATTGACTTATCGAACCAGACATAAATATCCAACAGCTCCCCCTTGGACGGTTTCTGATAAGATCTCAACGCAGACAGCCAACGGTGCTCTAGCTACACATAGTTGCCCCCAACAGGTCATGACACTTTAAAGTCACTAACCAAGGTATCTTCCTTTTAGCAACGGCTTGCTACTTGAAGATAGTAGACTTATGGTAATCGTCGTCATCTATCCTTTCTGTAAAAGACATCAATTGAACAATGAGACATGGACCAGATTCAATCTCACATGGCGTTCAATCATTATCGTTCTCGTTCATGAATCAAAGTGGTCCAATCAAACACACAGTAAGTTTGGGTAAGGCCTTACACTTCACCAGTTTGAATCAACGAGGGCGCCCAGATGTCTAACTGTTACATATATTGTAAGAGTACAGAATCCCATCTTGACTACATACAACTCCCACTGAACTTCAGAACTACTCCCAACCAATGCCTTTATGACTGGCAGTTACGCGACAGCGGTTGACACTGATCTAAGAATAGCCTTTAGTAAACGACAGTTCTAGTATGTATCTCAGGTCAGAGGATACTAAATGAGTATACCAAAATCAAATACATATTATGACTAAGATCCATGAAGATGATTTGATGCGAGTTACATCCAACGTCATTCATAATGAGGTCTGTGAGTTTGGAAGTCAACTCCTTGAGTCCAAAGTCAGAATAGTCTTAATTCAGAGTCGTTCCCACGAGACTGACCGACTACGGATAATTTAGATTACAAGATTCATGGATTAAACGTATTAAAATCGAACACAATTGTAAGATTCAAGCTTTGCATTTAACCAGTAAATCAAAGGTGAATTCAAAAGGTACAACTGTTTGAATGTTCGTACATCCAAATACTAAATCAAAACAAATGGCTAGCCAATCTAAGACCGATAGCATTCCTATGTTAGTCATGCTTGTCCTGAGTCATCGGTTTAGTGAACGGGTCTGCTAGGTTTTGATCTGTGTCTACTTTGCTTATTATGATGTCTCATCGTTCCAGTATTCCCGTACATAGTGGAACTTTCTTAGAATGTGCTTGGTCATTTGATAAGATCTGAGCTCCTTGGTTTGAGCAATGGCTCATGTGGTATCACATAACACCTCAATTGGTTTCTGAATACTTGAAACCTCATTGAGGTTGGTGATGAACTTCTTCATCCAAGCAGTTTCATTTGCAGCATCCGATGCAACAATATATTCGGATTCGGTGGTTAAATCCGCCACGACTCTCTGTTTGGAGTTTTTCCAACAAACAGATCCTCCGTTGAGAGTGAATACGAATCCTGATTATGAGTGAGAATCATCTCGGTCCCTTTGGAAGCTAGCATCAGTGTAACACCTTACAGTGAGCTCTTCTTCCACTCCTCCAATCACCAAGAACACCTCCTTTCTTGGAGTTCTACATCTTAAAGCGTGTCATCATTTCATCTATGTGAGTACTTTGACTTAGCCCTAGAAGCCGCTTAGATCCATCTCTATAGATCTTGATTTCCAGAATGTAAGCAGCTTCTCCAAGATCTTTCATTGCGAAGCAAGATCCCAAATAGTGTTTAACCTTGTTAAGCATAGGGATGTTGTTTCCAGTGATTATTATATCATCCGCATACACGATGATGAATGATATGGTGCTCCCACTAGCCTTTCTGTAAACATAAGGCTCATCTTCATTCTTGACAAAACCAAACTCTTTGATCTTCTAGTCAAAATGAAGATTCCAGCCATGAGATGCTTGCTTGAGTCCATAAATGGACTTATTTAGTTTGCACACCTTAGTTGGATATTTTGGATTGACAAAACCTTCAGGCTGAACCATATAGACATATTTAGAGAGATGTCCATTAAGAAAAGCGGTTTTGACATCCATTTGCCATATTCCGTAATCATAGTACAGAGCTATAGCAAGCAATATCCTGATTGATTTAATCATACCAACGGGCGAGCAGGTCTCATCAAAGTCAATACCTTGAGTTTGAGTGAAACCCTTCACAACTAGCCGTGATTTATAAGTGTGGACATTTCCATGCAAATCGGTTTTTCTCTTGAAAATCCATTTACTCCCTACTGCCCGACAATCGGGGGGTAGCTTAACCAAGTCCACACTTGATTGTTATGCATAGATTGCATCTCAACGTTCATGGCTTCTTGCCATTTCCCAGATTCTGGATCTGAGATAGCAGATTTGTAGTTAGCAGGTTCGTCATTTGACTTAGCTACTAATAAGACTTCGGGACCATTTAGATGCCAAAGGTATCTATCAGGTTCTTTGCGAATTCTCCTACTTCTGCGAACGTTTGTGTTTATGTCTGATTCATAGGCAACAATTACTTGTTGATCAGACGGTCCGACGTCATTAGCGGTTGTTTGTGGTTCTCAAATTTCTTCAAGACCAACAATATTATTTCCAGTTTCTCGATTAAGGAGTTTTTCCTCGAGAAAGTGTCCCTTCCATTTGATGGAAATCACATTTGCATTAGGATGGTAGAAATAATATCCGCCTTTTATAGTATCTGACGAAAACTACTTTTCGCCTCGAGGATCGGGCTTATCATCAGAATCACTTGTGATGTATGCTTAATATCCCCAAACTCTAAGGTATTCCAAATCGGGTTTACGCCCATGCCATATCTCATATGGTGTTTTGTTTACCTTCTTAATCGGAGCTGAACTGACAATGCGGGCAATGATCATAAGAGCATGACTTCAAAATAAGTGAGGCAAGTTAATCATCGTTCAAACCATATTAAGTAGGGTTCGATTTCTCCTTTCACTCACGCCATTAAGTTGGGGTGTGGTTGGTGGAGTGGGTTGTGAAACTATTCCACGTTCCTTTAGATGATCAAGAAATTTCAAGCTAAGGTATTCACCAACTCGATCGTATCGAAGTACTTTAATCTTTCTAGTAAGCTGGTTTACTACTTCGTTTTGAAATTCTTTGAACTTTTCAAAAGTTTCGTGCTTATGTTCACAATATAAACATAAGCATATCGACTATAATCGTCGATAAAAGTAACGAAGTATCCTTCATAGTTTCTAGTCGTGGTTCTACAAGGGCCACATACATCAGTGTGAGTGAGTACTAGAAGACCATTGGCCCATTCACCAACACCAGTGAAGGGGTGCTTTGTGAGTTTTCAAGCTAAGCAAGATTCGCAATCATCAAAGGAGTCCTTTCTAGCGGATTCAAGAATCTCCTCAGACGGGACCTATTTTATGCGTGTCTTACTTATGTGGCAAAGTCTACAATGCCAAAATTACGTTTCATTTATACCAGCTTTGTTACGCTTAGAAAGATGATATATGTTATTATTTATTTGAACATCAATACCACTTCGAGGTCTAGCCTCAAAATAAAAGAGATTCTTCAAGTAGGTAGAAAATGGAAATTCCATTAGAACGTACTTGAATCCTTGTTCAAACAGTGAAGAAACTGAAATAGTGTTTCTGGTTAAACCAGATGCAAACAAACAGTTATTTAAAGTAACTACAAGGCAGAAGGACATGAAAAACAAAATGTTCCAGTTGCCAGAACTGGAACTCTCTTTCCATCATCAACTATGAATTCCATGTCGCCTTGTTTCAGTTTCTTCCACGTTTCAGGTTCTTGCAAGACATTAACGATCTGATAACCACATCTGGTATCAAATACCCATGTGTTGCTAGAACAGTGAAAAGTTCAATAACATAAATGAGAATACTAGAAGAAGTGCCAATGTTATTGGCCATTGTTCATTTTCAGCTTGGCTAAAACGTTGTTGGTGGCATATCTGGCAGCAACAACAACATTTCTCTTGCCTTTGCTCTTATGATCTCTTTTCTTGTTGTTGGGCTTCTTAACACCACCAGACTTGACCATTAGAACTTGGTTGGTTTTATGTGGTATGTTCATCTTGGCCGTTTTGAGCAAACCATGTAGCTCAGGCACAGTCTTTACCCATGCATTCATATGATAGTTCATAATGAACTGGTCATATGAGCTAGGAAAGAGTTCAAGATGAAGTCCGCTGCAATTTCTCTTGCAGGGGATAACCAAGTTTGTTCATTTGGTCAATGTATCCTTTCATCTTAAGCACATGAGTACTAACACATGATCCATCCAACATTTTACAGCTTATGAGCTATTTTATGGTGTCTATCGCTCCTGTCAAGCTTGTTTCTGAAACATGCCTTTCAGTCGCTAGATCATGTCATAAGCATCTTTATCTTCCATGTGCTTCTGAAGTTCAGGAGACACGGTGGCTTTGCATAAGGTAGGCTACCTCAACGGCATCCTCGTTATGCTTTTCCAGTGCCTTGCGAGCAGCAATAGTGTTACTTTCAGGATCGGTAGGGACTGGGCCATCTAAGATACATAGCTTTTCGCCATCTTGAGAACTATTCTCAGATTGCGGTGCCATTCGAGAAAGTTGGTGTTATTCAATTTTCTTTTTCAAGTACAGATTTGAGAATGGAGGAGTTGTTTTCCTTAGACATCTATTATATAAGCAAGTAATTTAATTAGTATTTTCGATGTATATTTCCTTATTTAATTAATGACCCATTACAATAATTAGAACAAGGAATGAGAATCCGGTTAGAAGCTCTTTCTAAAGGCAGCTGTAGCAAGCAACATTAGCAAGGGTTCAAGCGGACTGACAACAATTGTCAGTTGTGAGAAGAGCACAACTCTCGGGTATGAGGCCGCTAAGACAACTCTTGTCTATGCATTGATACATTTAGCCTCATCTATGCCACTTTTGTTCTCGAGACAGCTGTAGCACGTAACACGAGAATAAAAGTAATAGTCGTCCTAAAACGGTCACATGTGGAAGGGTCGGATGTGTCGACGAAGCCCTTGCACCTTGGAAGGATAAACTAGACACCAAGTGTTGTGCTGTGGCTCCAACACTGATGGTTCGCATTATGCCCCAAGTGTTACTAGTAGTTGGATGGCATCGACCATTGATTTTAATTATTGGTTAATTTTAATTTTTACCAAATAGTGTCGTGAGAGTCGTGACATCTTGATGAACCCTTTCATCTCTCAGGACACTTAGTTTTAAATATCCTATTAAAACTAAATTTGTCGCGACTTAAAATAACCAATTTTAAGTTAATAGAAAACTACTAATAGTTTTGGAAAATTGAATTTTGCAAAACTTAATTAGTTATTAGTTTGTTTTTGAAAACAACCTTTGTTTTATAACAAAGTTTTAACAAGTTGTAAAATAATTTAGAACTTGTTTTAATGTGATTGTTTTTAATATTTTAAAACTCCTTTTAAAATCATGTTGGTATTTAGGTTGGTTATGTTATAACAACTTATAAGATAAAAAGCAACCACAATAGCAAGATAAATATGTAAATCTATATGGCCAAAAAAAATTGTTCGATCTTGCTAGAGCCTAGTAGAAAGATCAAACGAGTCACGGGGTCACAACACACAAACAACCACAAGGATGGACTTGAGTGCATCCAGTCGTCTCGAGCAACTCCCACTGACTTCATGACTCCTGTTTTAGCGTCCTTGGTTTTATCTTCGGGTCTTCGTTTATTACAATATTTTAAAAATACAATAAAGGAAGAAACCCTATCTATTACAACTTTGAACCATCTAAATGGCCATAAAATATAATTACAAAACCGAATAAAATATGCAACCACAAAACAAGGTCGGGCCAGATTTACATATTTCATAACAATCACAAAATAATCCAGGCAATGTTTTGGTCAAGCAAAACAAATAAAATATTGACAAAAAATAAAGTTGCTCTTAAAAACATATAGATCAGAAACATTAAAATAATTAAAGTTTGTGTTCTATTTCTGGTTAAAAGACCGGTACCGACTCGTATGTTGTAACCAAGGCTCTGATACCACTGTTGGGTTTCCATGGTGATCATTTATAATTTTATTTATCAAAATCCCGGTTCAATAAATATGGTCAATTAATCAAGCGAGTTAATTAATAAAAACGTAGCAGAAATAAAAAAGTGATCAACAATAAACGAAACCCGACAGGATCCGGTTACAAACAAATACGAGTACAGTAATAAAAACCTCTAACTACCGATGAGAAAGATATACCTCGGTTAATGACTAACCGGTCAAGACACCGAGGTTCAACGAACACATGCTAGTGAATGAACAAACGTAACGCGGGTATAGCACGAGTAGCGGCAGCGGTGGCCGGCGTTATCAGCGGCACAGAGGCCGGCAGCCGGCGGGGCGGCAGAACGGCGACGGTGGCGGCGGACAGCAACGGCGACTACCGGCGGAGTGGCGACGGTGGCGGCGGCCGCAGAGGCCGGCGTCGGTGTCGGTTGTGGTTGTGGGTATCATGAGAGCTTTTCTAGTTCATCATCTTTAACAATTAAATGCAAGACCCAAGTCCCATTTAAATACTTGATGGAGATTCATGCATGCTCGCCAAGTGGCACACATGCGTAGTGCATGTGTTGCAATTGGCCAAGAGTTTGGTGCGCGACAAGTGGCGGTAGATGGATGCATGTGCGACATGTTGCGCAGCAAAGGTGCATGCGCGACAAGTGGCGTAGGGTGAGCATTCTTGTCTCACTCGGTCCATGTACCCGTCTCTCAGTTAATAACCGCAACAATAATCCCGCTCATGATCATAAATATAATTATGATCCGTTTCGCATATTGTTCGTAATTACCAGTTAAACTAGTTAAGTGGATTTAAGTTCGTTGCCCACGGTGTAACTCTTACGGGTCAAGACCCTGTCGGTAGCGTTGACTTATCGAACCGGACATAAATATCCAACAAATCCAAGTCTGATACTATACATATGTGCTTTTTCCCTATCTAGGGCTAACTATTTTTCTTTAGGCTTTTTAGGATTCCTTCGTTCGTAGACTGGTGTTATCCTTAAATCGACACATGTTGGATGGAAAACCAACTAAAGGCTCGGCAAAATAAGAGACAACATGCTATGGTAAGTGGTAAATGGTGAGCAGTTTATTTCATTTCCTTTGCCTCACAATGATAATTCTGATAGCTCACAGATATTGTCAGCTAGACGTAGAGCAATTTTAGCTAAGAATGCTCAAACTGAAGTATCTCATGTTCAAACGCCTTCTTCATCAACTTCTCACCAACCACCTTTGTCTGAACTGAAGGGTCGTCTATTCCGTCCATGTATTTAGATGTTGGCAACTATAGTGAGGTATGTGAGTATTGTAATGCGTGTTTTTGGTATGATAAACGCCTTAAAGCTTCTCCTCTTAGTTGACGTTCGCGGTACAACCAATGTTGTAAGGGTGGTCGAGTTAGATTAAAACATCCACCCGAACTTCCGACAACATAAGCACCTTCTCAAAAGATATGATTTCTTAGATAATATTCGTGTTTATAATTCCATGTTTGCGATGACTTCTTTTGGCACAACTACTGATTACTCTATAAATTTAACTTCTGGTCCTTGTGTTTTCAAAGTCAGCGTTCAGATATGTCACACTATTGGATCTCTTTGCCCCCCTTCTGGCGAACACCCTTGATTTTTGCAAATGTACATATACGATACCGGGAATGAACTTTCTAATAGACTTCATGTGTTTGGTAAACATGGAGCATCGTCTTCAAATGCGGATATTGTTGCACTGCTACTACAAACGTTAGATTCCATTAACACGGTGGTGAGACTTTTTCGTACTGCTTGAGATCTTTCTTTTTCGGTAGATGTTCCTGATTTTGCTATCCGTTTATACAGCAACGTAAACGAAAAGTCGTACGATACCCCATAAACTGGCTCGATTGTATATGAAGATCAAGTATGAGCGTCTAATTTGATATAATTATTCATTCGAAAGATGACGTCCGCCAACGTGTTAGTAAGTTGCACTCTCTATATATGGGTGCAGTATCATTGCTATTTGTTTCAAGAGGACAAGGGTGGACTCCCGAGCTTTGGTAAGTGGATGATGCTTCGTCACGTCCAAAGCAACTTACTATGAACATGTTCTATAGCTATCATCTTCATGTTCGATTTAGTTATATACTCATTTTCTTAGGGGTGGACATTTTTTTAGCAATATTTAGTAGATGCGTATATTTGTATTGAACAAAATGGATTAGAATACATACAATCGCATCAATATCTTTTTAGAACTGAATTCTTGCAAGGCATTCATGACGCGCTTATACGAGGTGATACAAATTGTCATGTGTAACCCTCGCGAAAATTTCGAGTCTTCAAAAAATTTTCTATTTCTTTCGAAAGTATATCGTGAACGTAATGATTTTAACATCACGTTCATTTTGAGACAAGATATAAGTTACACATACCCTAAATACCCTTCATATAGCTTAAGTAACAAGTTAGAGTGGTTAAAAATGTCAAAAAGCTGATAGTAAAAGTCCAGGGGCCAAAACTGTCAAAAAATAAAAATTTTGCTCGTCAGAGTGCCTTATGGACCGTAAGGGGCCACCAGAAGCAAAAACTTTGCTTGTTCACCAAGCTTGCTTCTGCAATTGAGGCCTCCATTCCTTAGTTCTAATCCTTCTTTTAAACACAAGTAAGTGTTTCTCCTAGTCTATTTCATTTTATGTAGTTAGTTATGGGCCAAAAGTCAAGAAAATTGATTTTTGATTTGACTTTCGGCTCCGACCTTTTTGGTAAAGTCAAAGTTCAAATTTAACTTTTCTACGTGATCGTAATAATGAAGGTGTTAATCCAGTGAGATTACACCCTCTGATCATCACGTATCGTAGGTGAAATGACGATTTAAACTTTTACGAAATAAAAAAATATGCATTTTACGATAAATAAGCTTTTAAGTATAAAAACTAAAAGTTTTTGCCACCAAATCGGTTTATATAACATTACTAGACATCTTTTAACATGCCTAACTGTTCATTTCTAGTTTAGTATGAGAAAAGTCAAGTAATTTGACTCTACTTTGACTTTCGAATCCGACCCGTTTGGTGAACCTTAGGACCCAACCAAGCCCAATAACATGACCATAGTAATATAGGGAATAAACCTCTTGAGGTTATACCTAATGGTTATATCATTTGATAGGTCAAATGAGGAGTCAATTATATATACTTTTAAAATGGCAAAATTGCCCTTTTGGCACCAAATGGTTTTAAAACGTATATGATCTATGTTCTTGCTTCAAGATTGATCATATAACATAAATAAACTTGTTTCGACAATTTAGACTCGTCATAAGACCCATTCGACCATTCAGACCCGTGTTTGCGCATACGACTAGTTAATTAGCGTAAACTAGTCATAACGGGTCAAAACCCCTCTAGACACTTTCAAATCAGAATGTTAGGTTTAACCAACCATATTATATGAGATCCCTGCTCATATGGTTATAAACCACATTCTATTCACTATTCTGTCAAATCCGTAGTATGCGCAATTAATCGATTTTCGACGAAAACTTCCTATTTGGACAAATTCTCTGTTGCTACTTTGACCAAGCATAACTTGGTTAAAACTTAACTAAACAAAGTAAGTTCTTACGTTTTGATTAAGTACACTAAAATACGATTTCAATGATGTATGATACATCAACAAATGCCTATGTTTGGACCCTCAAATGTCTAAAACCAAACCGAAGATCAATAGTTTTGACCACTTTCTGGGTTCCAAACAGAAAAAGTTTCTAAATAAAAGTTGTAAAGCATGCTTTGATTTAGTAGACTGGAATTTTTTTACAATTTTTCGACAATGTTTCCTATTTTAACGTATTTTACAAAAACAACAAAGAAGGCTGCCAAAATTTCCTATCTTCTAAAGCATCTAAACTTCTTCAAAGTTACGATGTTTCCATAACTCACATTCATCCGCAAACATTATCACAACAAAACCTTGATAAATCAATCCTTATTTCTAGGAAACACTCAAGCTTTGCGAGCACGTGTAGGAACATCATCTAAGCAACCTGTGAGTGCATTTTACCCAACTTTTCTATTTTCAAACTGTTTTGGGGTGATTCATATGAGCTAACAATTTTCTCAAATAACATGTATAGCATATGTGTTTACTAAGTGCTATTTGTGTATACAATGTATCTAGCAAAACAAAGTACAAATCCTAAATCCATGTAGGATCTTCCTATATCAATAGTTAGATCCTTAATGGATACTCAAAGTAGTATTTGAAATCCTTGATCGGATTTCTAAGAGTACTTCCTTAAGTTTTTGGTAAATTTCTATGCTATGTGTTTATGTGTTGTGTAGTGTTGTAACATAGAATCTAGAGTGATCTAGGATAACGAGGTGAGCGTAACACAATAAGGGCATACTGGATACACCAATGGTACTTCTTATATATAAGTACTCTTATCATATTACCCATCGCAGCGTTATCCAAAATCACTTGATGGTTATGTGTAATAACGAGATGGAGTACAAGTGAAACAAAGAATAATGTACAATTTTTATTAACGCAAAAAATTACTTGGTATTATACATATTGCCATTTACAAAACATTTTGGTCACAAGTTTTATTAATAAAAACAAAGTATTCCATTACTAAACTTTTTGTCATATGTTAGCTACAAAAATCTATTTTTATTCGACAACTCGTATAGTTGGACAAGGTATTGCAATACAAAACCTTTTGCCGTAAATTTGGTCAACAAAACCTATGTCACTGACCAACATTATTGTTGACCATCTATTTTCACATATGTTTCAGGTATCGACATTTCAAGTATGCAACACATAGGAACGCACTCGGGCCTTAGTTTGCTTTAAACTAATAACAATTATTTGTAATTTTTTGTGTTTGAAAAACAATATAATGTAATGAAAATTTAGTACCATGTGTTATGAGCATTTTGTAACATGACTCCATGACGTTTCTGCCGCAAGTTGTTTCACACGGTACGGGTGTTACAGATTGGTATCAGAGCCATGGTTATAGAGAATTAGTTATTAGATTGCTTTTAACCTAGACTTTAACCTTCTAGGGATCCAAGCATGAGTTATCTCATGACCTCAATTATTTGTCATCCATATCCTAATCTTCATCCCCATCCTTGCCGTAATTACTCTATAATTTACAAATCATCTAACGTTAGGTGATTTACCTTAAATATTTAGGCCTTATTCCTCAATGTTTTCCAAAAATCTCATTAAAATCTTGGGTTCTAATAATGTGAACACGTGCAATCTTGAAGGGTAAATGCCTGTACTTCGAGTTTTCTGTCTAAGGCCAGAGTGTTCGTACAAATCCACATAATCGGACCAGTCACTCTTACCTAGGAACACTAGGGGTGAGTGTCCACTTATAGGCTAAAGCATGTCTTCCCAAAACATTATGAAAACTCATATACCTTGATTAGTCGAATGTTTTAAAAACATTACAACCCTTGTGTCAATATGCCACCATATTACCTTTAGTGATATGTTTTCAATCAAAACCTCTTAAACGAATTACATGTCGCCTCGCAACTCGTTATTCCTATTGTGTCCTCAAGTACACTCCTTTGTTTACTTTTCTCTCATATTTACAAAATTTCTATCGTTTCGACGAAAATTTTAAAATTTTACCATATACATATTTTCTTTATTCAAATGATTCAATTAAAATATTTAATATTGAAAATAATTTTTAAAAGATAAAAGATTGATAGATTACACAAACCATTAACTTGGTTTGTATTTTATCATCCAATTTTTTTTAAACTCATCTATTAAGCATTCCTCCTTTAAAAACAAAGTTACAACTCAGTTTTCCTAAATCCGTAAACAAGATTTTTGACTCTTATAAATTAAACTCTTCACTTCATTACATTTTTATATTAAATTCTAACTATACCTCGTGGATCTCACTCAATCTCCTTGTATCCTTACTTTTCCCTAAAGATGCCTCCTAGACGCAACAATACCCAAATGTCTGAATTGGCTGCTATAATCACCCAGCAAATAGCTATGATACTCCCAACTCTTGTCGCTCAGGTCAACCAAGCTAGTGCATGCAATAATAACAAAAAAAATGCATCCACACCTTGTCATTACATGCAGTTTAAATCGGCTAAACCCAACAAGTTTTATGGGTCTGAGGGAGCCACTGGACTCTTACAATGGTTTGAAAGTATCGAAAGCACTTTCGCCATTGCAAGTCTTGCAATGACTGAAAGGTAGAGTTTGCTTCAATTGTCTTTCAAAAGAGAGCACTCACATGGTGGAACGGAATTATGAGGGACCGCGTGCGGAAGAAGCTTTGGCATTAACTTGGGAAGAATTTAGGAATCTCATGATGAAAGAATTCTGCCCACGAAATGAGATGAGGGCTCTTGAAACCAAATTCTATGATCTTAAACAAGATAGTGGTGAAAATTTAGCCTACACTTATCGGTATGAAGAATTGAGCCTCCTTTGTTCCACCATGGTCACATCGTTAGACCGAGCAATTGACAAGTACATCGAGGGTCTACCTGACCAAATCAAAGATATACTCACTGGTAGCAGACAAGCTACTGTTAGAGAGGTTATCGAACTAGCAGCAACCTTAACTGACTCACAAGTCAAGAAAGGAAAACTTTTTTGCAAGGGTGGTAAGAAACAACCTAATAAGGCTTCCCAAGGAAAACCAACGGAAGTGAAAACCATACCCTCCAAAATTCTAAGAAACGTAAAGTTTCAAAGAATTGTTCAATTATTGCTCCAATTCCACTTAATCAAGTGGCTTCTAACCAGGTAGCTCTACCACCCGTTAGAAGATTTATTTTGGAAAACAACCTTTGTGTAACCATTGCAATTATCATCACCAAGCTATCTGTCCATGCCGTCAGTGTACAATTTGTGATCTTCTAGGTCATCTAGCCGCCACTTGTCATATCCGAAACCAAGCTACCCCTGCTCAGCTTGTGACTCCACCTCAGCCTGTTCTCCAAACTCGCCCTCGTTATCTAGCTGGAGCATGTTTCAATTGTGGTGATTCTAATCACTTCAAACGAAACTGCCCTAGGCTTGCAAATGCGCATTTATTGTTGAGGCTCAAGCCGATGACAAAGCACCTAAAAACATTTAAACCTTTACATTTTTCGTTGGTCATCAAAATATAATTAACAATCTCGGTTATTTTGTAATGTATATTTCCTATTTCATTTAAAAAAACCAGTATGATTACACGTATGTGTAATATACACCTATATACCAACTTCAAGGATTCTATTCCTTACAAAATTGAACTACTCTCATAGTCTCTAGTGCTATGAACTTGTTTATTTGTGAAACACATAGTCCCATTATTGCTAGTATGAAACACGTATTGCTCCAAATATCGTTGTATGACTGTGAAACTTATTTGATTAATACGTTTTCTTCAACCTTGTTGTTTATTCTTCCCCACTTAACCAGATAAGCTATGTGGACCATGCGACTAATTAAGTAATTATGGGTGCCCACATAATTATGAAATTAGATGCATGGAAATCATAGTAAGCCTTGATAGGTATGATGCCATAAAATCTAGAGTGATTAGATAACAAAACGAGTGTAATACGATAAGAGCATGGTGGATATGCCACTGGTACTTTCTATATATAAGTGTTCTTATTGTATTATCCATCATAACGTTAATCAAATCACTTGAAGATTTTATGTTATCTTGGACCCATGTGTGCTATTTTACTTACTTGTGTGTGCAATGTGTGCAATATCTGAAACAAGTACACTCATTAACTCTAATCGAGCTGGTTGGGAGTATATTATATCGTTGTAGGTGACGACCTGTCCCTCATGCTTGTATATCATGGGATGAATAACGCTATAGGTGTGACAAACTGTCCCCTATGCATTGGATGCTCAGGGTACATGGGATGTACCTTGTGGGATGATAGAAACTGTATGTATATGTCAACTTAGGCTTGAGGGTACACCTATCATTCCTGTTTCCACATATGTTGTGAAACTGGAAAGCACTGTTAGAATAATAGAGTCATCTTGGAAATCCTTAATAAGTCTTTATATGCACATTAGAACCCTAGATTCCATGCAAGACAACTGTTGATTTATCAAAATTGACACAAATTGCTTTAGTATAACATAATGCCATACAAAACCATTTTTTTCATGCACTTGAAAACACCCTTCAAATTCATAAGCTCAAGGAATCGAATACCTGCTCAACAATTAGCGAGAGGTTAGAAAACCTTGAGATACTTAGTAAATCATTACTAACACTTCAATCCCCAAATTCCAACACCAAATGATGCTTCGCATCTTTGGAATCTAAAGTCACACATACTTTTCAATCATTCCAACCTTATTCTACAGTCTCCTATGAATAAATTCTGGGACGAAATTCCCTAAAGGATGGGAGACTGTAACTCCCGCAAAAATTTCGAGTCTTCAAAAACTTTTCTATTTCTTTCGAAAGTATTTCCTTAACCAATATTTGAATGTAATGAATTTAACGTAACGTAAATTTTGAGATAAAGATATAAGTTACACATACCCTAAATACCCTTCATATAGCTTAAGTAACAAGTTAGAGGGGTTAAAAATGTCAAAAAGCTGATGTTATAAGTCTAGGGGCCAAAACTATCAAAAATGAAAATTTTGCCCGTCAGAGTGCCTTATGAACCATAAGACTTACCATACTAAGGGGTCCCAGAAGCAACAATTTTGCTTGTTCACCAAGTATTGCCACTTTTCTTCCTTGTGTTGACACCTAGCTCCTTCCTTGCCAATTCTAATCTGGTTAGGGCACATATTAGGACACTAAGCATCATCATAACACACTTGCCATCACCCCCTTGATCCAAGATTAGTATAAATAGGTCCTTTGTTCTTCTGTTTTCTTCACACCATTCTTTCTTTCTCACTTACTCACTCTTGGAGCTTGCTTCTGCAATTGAGGCCTCCATTCCTTAGTTCTAATCCTTCTTCTAAACACAAGTAAGTATTTCTCCTAGTCTAATTTCGTTTTATATAGTTAATTTTGAGCTAAAATTCAAGAAAATTGACTTTTGCTTTGACTTTCGGATCCGACTTTTTCGGTCAAGTCAAAGTTCAAAATGAACTTTGCTACGTGATCGTAATAATGAAGGTGTTAATCCCTTGCGATTACACCCTCTAATCATCATGTATAGTAGGTGAATACATTAAACATATATACCAAATTTACTTTCGTGCAATTGTAGATATATTTTTACCAAAAGTTACTTCCGTGTGAAGGTAATTACATTCTTTCTAATGAATCACTTCCATACGGAGGTAATTACACTCCTATCAAACACACATTTCATTTTTATTGTTTTTTTTCATGTTTTGGTTAAATTGATGATTCTAAACACAAATGCCGATTTTAACATTTATGTGATTAATTTTATATTTTTACTGTTCATTGTTCACAGATCTGAGGTTTATTCAATTAAGATTCCGATTTGTTCATTTTAGGTCCTATTTACCTATCCCATAGCAAGTGTTGTGCTAATGAACACCTTTAATTGAATTTTGGCAACACTTCGTTATTTAAACACAATTTTCACTCAATACTCTCAACTTGTGTGGAGGAAACAAGTTCGTGCGAATGAAGATACATTCGTGTGAAGATGTATTTATAGGAGCACTGTTTCACTTTCGTGCGAAGGTAACTTCCTTCATAAAAATGTGATTACTTCCGTGCGAAGGAGTACCTTTGTGCGGAGGTAACAAGTTTTTCAATTTTAAAATTTTTAAACACTTTACCAATTTTAACAACCCACTCAATTAACCAAGTCCAAGTTAATAACCCTAGTCACCTAATTTATTTACCAAGTCTAGATTAATGATCTTGGTTGAACACTTTGTGAACAAACTAATGTTTTTTGTCAATTTTATGTTTCAAATTAATGAACTTGTAATATTTTCAAAACATTTTCTCATTTCAGATTAGCTCCAAATCCGTTGTTCTTCAGATTTTGTTCAGCAGCTTCAGATTTTGAAGATCAGCATTCCATCATCGGTAGTTGAAAAATAAGATGAAATGAAATCTTTTTTATTTATCCAAAGTTTATGCTAAAACATACTAAAAATCTTTTTGGTTTTCTGAAATGAAATAACTATGTACAAACATATTTACAGACATTTTTGTGAGTTTGTGTAAGAGGATCATATAAGTTTATGAGACTTATCCCTAACATCGTTGATCTGATTAATTTTTAAGTCTTAAACAAATTCACTTAGATTGTCAGTATGTTTGTCCTATTAAACCACTACACAAAGTTTAATTGTTTCAAGACACGATAGTTAGATGTCTTAGAACTTGACTTAATAGTGTTTCCCACCTCAGAAATATACTCTAGTTTCAAGATTCCCTGGATTTTATCTTACATGTGAATATAACTAACTGATATCTGTATCTGGGTTATGCGAGACCTTAAGAGCTCAGGCTAGTACCACTGTACAAACAAAGAGATGAAGGCTCGACTTAAAAGTGATGTTCCATAGTTTGGAAGCTTTTGACTGCAATTGTCAGATCTTTCGATACATTCAATTTGATGCAGTTTAGGGGTTTTTAAAGCAAAAGTATTCTACAGGTTCTAAGCCATTGCTTACGCAAAATCAGAAGAACTTGTATAATACCCCATTTAGAATCCCAGAATCCGGCAATCTTTCAAACGAATTTCGGTGTACTAAGACCATATATCCGAGAGATGTTAAACAACTAATTAAGAAGCTTTTCGTTATGTTTATATCTAAAAAACAATTTACTGAATGTATGAAGCCTACTGGCACATCATCAGTGAGACTTGTTTAAACACTTTTTAACACCTCCTTTCTTTAGCGTGTTGTGATAGTCCAATGATGTACTATTATTTCCTCTTTTCACACGAAATCTTGATTTTTTCTTTTTCTATGTTTTTGTACTTCTTCAAGTTTTATATGTTTTTGTATTTTTCACAACATATTTCTCCCCTAAAATCGAAAATGTATTTTTGGATTTTTGTTTTTAAAGAAAGAAAAACTTTGACTAAAACGATAAGGATTACTTCAAAACGTCATCCATCTCGACTTCAAACTCTTTGTTCCCCTCTGAAGACAAATTTTTCATTACGTTTAATTTCAAAAGATATTTAAACTTTGTTCTGTCAAACGATTTTGTATAGGAATTAGCCTTTTGTTCATCAGTGTGGATTTTCTCAATACGAATCAACTTTTTCTCGTAGTAGTCACGGATAAAGTGATGTCGTATCTCGATATGCTTTGTTTTAGAGTGTTGAACCAGATTTTTAGTTATGTTAATGGCAGTCTCATTATCTATATATATCGACATGTTAAGAAACTGTAAACCATAGTCTCTCATCTGTTGTTGTATCCACAAAATTTGTGAACAACAACTGGAAGCTGAAACGTATTCTGCTTCACAAGTCTAGAAAGAGACTGGGGTTTGTTTCTAACACTACCACGTTATCAACGTGTGCCAAAGAACTAGCAACCATTAGTTGTAGATTTAGCGTTTATTTTGCAACACCCAAAGTCAGAGTAGGAGTAGCCTTTTAGGTTGAAATCGTCAGTGCGAGGGTACCACAAGCTGGTGCTTGGACAACCCTTAAGGTACCGTAAGATCTTCTTAACAATCATTAGGTGAGATACTCTGGGACTTGATTGGTAGCGTGCGCAGAGGCATGTTGGATACATGATATCCGGACCTGATGCTATCAGATACATCAAAGAGCCAATCATCGAACGGTAGAGAGTTTCATTGACTTCCCTCCAATTGAATCCGGTCTGATGCCGTGAATTTGAGCTAATGGGGTTGACATCTGGGATGCATCAGACATCTTGAATTTCTCAAAACATCGTTCACATACTTTGTCTAATGTCTGAAGATCCCGTCAGGTAGTTGGTCTACTTGAAGTCTGAGAAAGAACTTCATCTCCCCCATAGAACTCATTTCAAACTTTTTCTTCATGCCTCTTTCAAAATCTTTACACAGTGCATCATTTGTAGAACCGAATATGATATCATCAACGTAGATTTGTACAATTAAGATGTGTTCATCCACTTCTCGCGTGAAGAGGGTGTTGTCTACTGTGCCTCAAATAAAACCGTTGTCGCGGAGATGTTGTGAAAGCGTCTCATACCAGGCTCTCGGGGCCTGATGTAAGCCATACAATGCATTATCGACCAAGTATACTTTATCTTTATGAATCGGATCAACGAACCCTGGGGGTTAGCTGACATATACCTCCTCATTTACCTTGCCGTATAAGAATGCGGACTTGACATTTAATTGGTACACCTTGAATCCTTTCCAAGATGCGAATGCGATGAAGATTCTGATTTCTTCTAATCTTGCTACGTGAGCATAGACTTCGGTGAAATCAATTCCCTTTTGCTGACAAAACCCTTGAACAATGAGTCGAGCTTTGTTACACACAATCACACCTCTATCAGTGCTTCCTCATACGTTTTAGGTTCTACATGTGAAATAAAACATCATATGAGATCCTGTTTTGTAAAGGTGCCACTTTTGAGTAAAAACAACTAAAATCCTGATTGATTTGATGTCGGGTTTTAACACCACTCTATAATTCTCTAATGATAAACTCCGGTGGATGATATGACAGTGTTCTTGGTATAACTTCGTTGGATACGCTCACTTCTTGTTGTAAATTGGTTATATTCTATTTGTAGGTCCACTTGGAGGATCAAGTTTAACCTACTTCCCTGTTTATACAACACAAATACGAGTGCGGAATCCTCGTAAGTATGCAAACCAAAGCAAAGTAAGAACACAGGATAACCAAAGATTCAATATCTTGATTAACTGAAGAGAACTAGTACAAACATATACAAACAATGTTCATACAGACTCATGCAACACACTCTGTGCTCTTGTGTCTCTCTCTAGTATAGCTCTAGTATCTGACTAACTTGTCTAGCTCGTCTACGCGTCTAACGCTACACTGAGAACTGCATGTCTGCTTATATAGTGTCCACACTTAGCAACAGTACGAAGTATGTTGCTGGTCATACGAAGCACCAAAAGACACGAAGAACATACTCCAAAGATACTCGTATGAACAAGCTGGTTCGTACGAGCATCAACTAGCTCGTACGAAACAAGAAGTATGCTTGTTTAGAGGGACTCGTTCGTATGAATGGTAGGTAGCTCGTACAAGCAATATCTTGCTCGTACGAAGTATTCCCACTTGCACATAGAAGTCTGCTTTAGAGATCGTGTCACAGACATGACGTACACAAGACTCAACAGCATGCACACATGCAACTATTTTACACAGACAATCTTATCGTCGTACTAAACCAAGATAGGAGGATATCTTGATTTGGTCGACACTACCAAACTACACAGACACAGTTTACAAAGACCGTACAATTAGAAACGTAACTAAGAACAAGTGACAGACACAAAAGTGTATCAAGAAACTCCCCCTTAGCTATTGCTCGGTCTTCGGTCTTTGGTCTTCATACTGAATGTTCTGGAGTATTAACAATCTCCCCCTGAAGATCTGCTATCCAACATTGATAGAACATCAGGGCTTCATAAATTTCCAGAAACATCAAACCTTTCCTGTTTCCTCTTGAGTAGCACTTGAGGTAACTGGATCGGTCACGATCTGCTGCGCATTAGACTCTACCACTAGAGTTGAAGCAGAAAATTTTGATTGCGAGGATGAGGCCGAAGCATCAGGATTGCCAGTGTTTTCACTAACCTGATCATGTTTTCGCTTGATCTCCTGCGCTTTGCATCTATCATTCCATAGAATGTACACCCTCTTTCTGCTCATTTCAAACACGTCTTTAATACCATTAAATCCTTCAACCAGTGTAGCATTGCGAGAATGATACCATTCTCTCAAGTCGTTATGCTCAGCAGTTAAGGTTTTCAAAGATCGTTGTACAGCCGCACTACGTTCTTTCAGTCTATTTTCTCAATCCCCCGAGAGTTATCAGCTGCCATCATCTGTTGTAGCTGAGTTGCTCTTTCAGCATCTGTAGTCTTCAGTCGCTCATTTTCATTTCTTAAATGCGCAATTTCAGAATCCTGTTTTCTAACAGTCTCTTTCAAAGAATTTATCTCCAACTGTTGTTTGACAACTGTGTTCCGATTTGAAGATATGAACTCCGAATGCTTTTTGATCTGGATTGCTGCAACTTGCAACTGAGAGAACTATAAAAATCCATTTTCTCATCCTTTTACATTTCGGAGAACAAACGACTGTTTCCTTTTGCATTTTGTTGATGAGATGTAGACTAGGATTGTTGAACTGAGGAAGTAGTAGGTTGCGATCGAACTGGAGTATCTTCAGCCGAAGGTGTTTCAGCTGTTGTGGTATTTGAAGGTTGTGGTTCAGGAATTGTAGTGGGTTCTGACAGTACAGGTTCAGTCTCTTTTATTGTAAAGGTAGATTGGACTTCTCCAGCTGGTTCACTTCCACCATCATTACCAACATTATCACCATCATCATCATTACCCTTTCTCCTATTATGACCTAACTTATCTTCGATCATTGTTTTCAAGGTTGGTTCTTCATTATCTGAATCATTGTCATCATGGTGCCACTTGTCGTTTTCTGGTGCAATATATTGATCGTTTGCCAGAAAACCGATCAACTTACGAGGAGGTGTGCTTTCCTCGTAACATTTTGCTGCTACACCTCTAAAAATCTTCAACGAATGTTCCACCATAACTTCAACTTTTAAAACATAGTTGTCGTTCTTCGGAAGATTCGTATATTGCACATTCAAGATCATTTGGAGAAAACGAGGATACATCCAAAACTTGTTTCCACCATATCCGGTTCTTTTCAAGTTTTCCTTCATGTTTGCAAAAATATTCTTTGAAACACTAAACGGTTTGTTCAATGCCAAAGCTATCATCATTCCAACCAAGTCATTATTTTCCATGTCATAAACACTTCCTCTTTTGCTCAAACACTGAATTAAAACATGTAGAAAGAACTTGTATCAGAGTGGAACCATGCTTTATTTAGTTGTCCCACGAGGAAATCTCCAACACATTTCATTCTAAGCAAACATCCACGTTGACACTTTAACGGCACTGAGAATGGAGCTTCAGGATCATCACCAAGCTGTAATACTGAGTTAATGGTTTCAATAGTGACATCTACGTTCAAGTCATTTACTTTCCCGCGGATAAGTTCCTGCCCATTCACTTCAACAACTTTAGCTGAATCCCAAAAATCCTTGATCAACGTCTTGTATAATGTTGTCTTGTGCATGATAGCATAATGTATCCTTGAGTCATGCAAAAACTTCATTATACTGTTGTACTCAACAAATTTGTCTTCCGGATCCAAGTAGGCCACCATGTTATGTCTCGGCTCAGACATAATTTCCACTGCTGACTTGTCAGTTCTCTTTGTTACGGGTTTTCTTTTATGTCCCTTTTGTTCCATTCTGTACACATATAACAACTAGGATAAAAACACAAAATCATTAGAGAATATACAAAAAAAAATTATTCCGAACTTTCTGTATGTATATATTCCCTGAACAAAGAATTACTGACTCATATGAATAACAACTTATTCTTACGAAGAACAACTCATTTTTATGAACTCTTGATTAAGTCAAACATTTATTCGTACGAATAGCTGGCTCGTACGAATCTAGTTCGTGCAAACAACTTCAAGAGAGTTACTTGTTTTTCGGTTAAAATGATTCTTCGCTTAAATTTTGTGGTTCAAGTCAGTCAAAATCACATGGTCAGATAATGTTTAAGTTCTTCATCTTCAAAGTATGCCAACATAGTCAAGTATACCTTAAAGAAATCAGAAACAACTTAAAGAGAGGTGTAAAGATGACGTGAGCAAGGTGAAAGTGAAGTTCTACCAAAGAACTTCATCACCTTTTATACCACATCAACATACTCGTGCGAATCACCAAGCTGGTATGAAGAAACTCTAAAGGTACAAGACCCAATGGTCATTCGTACGAAGCACAATGGCTCGTATGAATGATATGATTCATACGAGTTCGTGTTTTTCAAAACTGGATTTTCAGTTCTTCGAGGACCTTAGGTTTTTTGCTGAACAGTTTAGAACTTTGCACAGATCCACACTAATCACAAGTTAAGTTAGGAAAAGTGCTTGTTAAACAGATTTTGTTCTTTTGAGATGAGTTTACCCGTTATAAGAAAGTACTTTTATGAAGTTATGATATTAAAGCGAATGGTTTTTAGGGCGTATCTTGGTAGAAAACTTTGAGCTTCAATTTTTGCTAATTCAAAAAGAACTTAATTAAACAATAAAGTAAACTAAACTAAAATAAAAAGTAACAGATAAGAGTAAACTATATATTTACTAGATAATCTTTTTCAGAGTTTCAAGGTAAGAGAATCATACCAGCTTTTAATCTTGTCAAAAACGAGTTTTGTTTAAAACATCAAATTAGATAAATAAGTAATCTACTATGATTATCGGTATTGTTGTCCACGTAAGCTCAGCTTATCAGATGTAATCATGATTAGAAGATATGATTAAGGTATGAATTATACTTACTAGCCGGTGTTCAACCACTTCACGACACATTCCCGTATCAAGATATGCACGAGAGAAAATCTTACCGGTGAGTATACTACTTATCATCTGTTTTGACATATATGATGTGAGATACTCACTTATTTTTATTGAAAACAAGCCCTATGTCATTTAATCACTTATTGATGAGGAACTTGATTTTCAGATGCATGCAAGACACAAGAGTAAGTCTGTGAACAGGTTAGTACCATCGTACCGACAAAGAGACGAACTTAGCTCCCGTATAAAGCTGTGATATTAGATCACTTATTTTTGGGTGGATGTGATATGTTTATCACTTATTGAAGGTCGTATGCAGTATGTACACGTATGTATGGTATCATGGAAGTTCTAGACTTGCGTCACCATTATTTTCGGCAAAAGATTCAACCATGATACCCAGATGAAAAGTCAGCATAAAGACCGCATATCTCAGAACCTCGGCATACTATCAGACGAAATTTCGGTACCAAGACCATATGCCAATGAATGGTTCCCACCTGGCTTGCAGTCCGTTATGTTTATATCAACCTGCACATTTTAATCTGATTGTGAGCCTACCGATACATCATTAGTAAAGCTACTTATCAATTTTCATTTTGGGTTTTTGACTGTTTATGACAGATCACTAGTGTATTTCATCATCTTCACTTATCTATCCAAGAAACTCAATTTTGATTTTTGGTTTTTCTATTGTTTTTGTATTTTTCTAAATTTTTTTCTCTCCATTAATAAAGAAGGTAATAAAAACTTAAACTAAATAGAAGACATATTTTTGTATTTTTGTATTTGCTCATGTTTTTGTATTTTCTTGAAATATTCTCCCCCTAAAATATAAAACTAAGAGAAAATAGAAAATCTTTTTGTAATTTTAGATTTTGAAGAAAATATTTACGAAAAATGATTAGCCAAGGTTCAATTGCGTGGGTTTCACCTTGATGCCATTGACCAAAAGTAGATAATCAAAACGAGATTTATCAAAAGCTTTTGTAAATAGGTCGGCACGTTGGTGATCGGTGTGGATTTTAACAACATTGATAAGTTTCTTTTCATAACAATCTCGTATGAAATGATACTTAATCTCAATGTGTTTGGTTTTTGAGTGTTGTACAGGATTACAAGTGATCTGTAAAGTAGCTTCGTTATCAACAAAAATAGGAGTAGTTAGAAATTCAAAACCGTAGTCGCGCATTTGTTGTTGGATTCATAGAACCTGAGAGCAGCAACTAGAAGCTGAAATATAATCAGCCTCACAGGTTGACGTAGCTACACAAGTCTGCTTTTTTGCACTGCCACGTGACTAGGCGATTTCCCAAGAACTGACATCCTGCTGATGTTGATTTTGCATCGATCTTGCAGCCACCATGATCAGAATCACTGAATGCTGTCAAATCAAACTTATCATCCTTAGGGTACCAGAGACCAGAGTTCGGATGACCCTTCAAATAACGAAAAATTCTTTTCACAGCCATCAAATGAGAAACCTTTGGACTTGACTGGTAGCGAGCTAGAAGACATGTTGGGTACATTATATTGGGTCTTGAAGCAGTAAGATACATAAGAGATCCAATCATAGCACGATAAAGAGATGGTTCCACAAGTTCACTCATTCAATCAGGAGTAATCTCATGATTTTGAGCTAATGGAATTCCCAAAGGCTTTGAGTTTTCCATCTGAAATCATTTGAGAATATCCAATGAAAATCCCTTCCGTAGATTGATGAACCTGCAAACCGAAAAAGAAATTCATTTCTCCCATTGCGCTCATCTCGAACTTCTCTTGCATCACATTCTCAAATTCTTTGCACATTCTCTCGTTTATAGACCCAAAATTAATATCATCAACATACACTTGTACCAGCAATAAGTCCTCATTTTCTTCCATGATGAAGAGAGTACAATCGATCAATCCATGTAGAAAACCATTCTTCAGAAGATATGAAGACAACGTTTCATACCAAGCCCGTGGAGCTTGATGTAGACCATATAGCGCCTTCCAAACCTTATCAGGATGGATTGGATCTTCAAAACCAGGCGGTTGCTCAACATATACCTCTTATTCAACCACAGCATGAAGAAATGCACTTTTCACATCCATTTGATAAACGGTAAACTTCTTGTAGGACGCATAAGCCAAGAAAATTCTTATGGCCTCAAGACGAGCTACCAGTGCATAAACTTCATTGTAATCAATGCCTTCTACCTGATTAAAGCCCTGGACAACCAATCCTGCTTTGTTTCTCACAACAACACCTCGG
Organism: Scalesia atractyloides; assembly: GCA_947069175.1. Classification (NCBI taxonomy): domain Eukaryota; kingdom Viridiplantae; phylum Streptophyta; class Magnoliopsida; order Asterales; family Asteraceae; genus Scalesia; species Scalesia atractyloides. Next base: position 43,428,304 of record CAMTDV010000008.1, on the reverse strand, counting down.
TCATCCTTCTTACATTTGTAAACCCATATTGTACTACTTTTCTTATAGTTGTCACGCCTGTCAACCAATTTCCACATGCCTAACTTTTGAAACTACTGAAGTTCTTCCTGCATCGCTTCAACCCATGAGTCTTCTTTCATAGCTTCCTTCCAAGATTTCGGTTCAACTTGGCAGACATAGCAGACAAAAGACCAATCATTCTGTTCCCCAGATTCCCTAATAACCAAATACAAACCAGCATTCTGATTATTCCTGAGCTGATTACGTGTCTGCACACCACTTTGGACATCTCCTATGATATTCTGCTGAGGATGGGTATTATGAATTCGAGTTTCAGGAACATCAGGAACTCGAGAATTTATACCCAAATTGTTGATATTCAGATCAACAACTAATTCGTTTTCTGGATTTGATGAAGATGTAGACGTATGACCTTCAATCGTCCTTAGATTCTGAATATTTGACGTGACATCTGAAATTCAAGGAACTGGAGCAGAAGTAGCTTCATTTGCATCATGGAACTCATTATCTTCTGACGAAACATTGTAATCAGCAGCATCTTCGAATTCCTCATCATGAACAAGATTGTTGGTCGAACTAATCACGAGTCAATTGCAGTATCACTTTCCAGTAGCATTTGAGCTGCTGCAGAAGCATCATCAAAAGTTTGCAGATTAAAGGAGTTAAACAACCCATCGTAGTCAAACATCCAAGGAGCACCCGGAGCTCTTCCTGATTCAGTGTATCTTTGAACCTTTAATTCACCCCATTCTTCAATCTTCTTTGTTGACAAATTCCACACTTTGAAATTAGGAGTAGCATATCCAAGAAAAAAACCTTCGATAGCTTTCGGACCAAATTTACCATGTGGATCAATCATAATGCATGGAGCTCCAAAAGGTTCTAAGAAAGAAACATCCGGTTTCCTTTTATGTAACAACTCGAAACATGTTTTCCCGTACCTCTTCACCGTAAGAACTCTATTCATCATATAACATGCAGTAGCAACAGCTTCTCCCCAAAATTGAACAGGAAGTTCTGATTCTACTAGCATAGTTCTTGCTTTTTCAATTATAATTCTATTTTTCCTCTCATCGACACCATTTGTTGTGGAGTGTATCGAGAACTGTACTCATGCAGAATGACTTTAGAAGAACAAAACTCATCCATAACTTGATTCTTGAATTCAGTGCCATTGTCTCTTCTGATTCTCCTTATCTTCAAATTGTATAAATTTTCAAGCAAAGTTAGGAGATTCTTGAGGATTTCAGGAACCTCACACTTGTGTGCCAACATATTTACCCATGAAAATCTTGAGTAGTCATCAGTAACTACTAAACAATATGATTCACCAAAGGTAGTATTGTGTTTCATAGGTCCAAAGAGGTCCATATGAAGACGTTCTAAAGGCATATTCACAGTGTTAATCTTCTTCATAGGATGAGATTTTCTCGCTTTCTTTTCCTTTTGGCATGATACAAAGACATCTTATAGATGAAAATTCTTCACTGGCACACCATTCACAAGATTATTTTTCACCAAATAGTTCATTTTTCTCAAGTGAATGTGTCCCGTTCGTCTGTGCCAAGATATTGATTCGTTTTCAGTGGCTTTTGAGGACAAAACATGTAACTTGTGCACATGTGGTAATAGCTTGGCTCATGTCAAGAATATACAAGTCGTTAATTCTTGGAGCCGACAGGAGTGTCCATTCTTTGGGAATCTTGAAACCGGTTTCAGCACATAACATCCGGCATCGTCAAAATGAACCGTGAACTTCTTGTCGCAGATTTGAGAAACACTAAGAAGATTGTGATCAATTTGACGAACATAATTGATCTTATTAAAGCTAACCACACCATTGGATACCGTTCCTTCTCCAGTGATGTATCCGCCCTTGTCTCTAGCATAAAGGAGCCTTAAGTCACGAAGCACCAAAAGACACGAAGAACATACTCCAAAGATACTCGTACGAACAAGCTGGTTCATACGAGCATCAACTAGCTCGTACGCAACAAGTAGTATGCTTGTTTAGAGGGACTCGTTCGTACAAATGGTAGGTGGCTCGTACGAGCAATATCTTGCTCGTACGAAGTATTCCTACTCGCACATAGAAGTCTTCTTTGGAGATCGTGTCACTGCCATGCCGTACACAAGACTCAACAGCATGCACACATGCAAGTATTTTACACAGATAATCTAGTCGTTGTACTAAACCAAGATAGGAGGATATCTTGATTTGGTCGACATGACCAAACTATATAGATACAGTAAACAAAGACCGTACAATTACAGACGTAACTAAGAACAAGCGACAGACACAAAAGTGTATCAACACTATTCAACATTCTGATTAGCAGCAGAGGTTTCTTTCTAAGCACTTTTTCTTTAAGTTTGATTGTTGAGTAAACTTTCAATCTAAATTTCACCATCATTAGAAGTAGATCCATCATCGTCGTGTGTCGGTTCAGCTTCAGATTCAGAGTCATCAGTTTGATCAAAGCTGGGAGCTGGTTCATTCACCTCTAGTTCAAATACGGATTCATTTGTTACAGCAGTCTATGATTCAGGATGTTGAGTACTCAGATCTACTTTAGCATCATGTGTGCCGATGTGCGTGTGAGTCACAACAATTGATCTTCGAACTTGATCTTATGAAAAACATTGTTGATACTGATAAAGCATAGCAAGTTCCTCCTTTGATGATTCAGCTGGCAGATCGAAAAATTCCAGAGACCTTTATAATCGAACAACCACAGATCTCCTTGTTTCATTGTCGGAGATGTGTATCTTCGACAATCTACATGTTGAGCCTGGATAACCCGGTTGATGCTAGGAAGATAAACTCTCTTTAGCGGTCCCACAAAGAACCCTTCTAAAGATTTAGCCCCAAATTTGCCGTCCGGGCCATTTACTATACACAGCGACCCAAATGGTTCTAACCACTTCAGATTTGGCTTTTGTTAGTTAAGCAACTCAAAACACGTATTCTTATATGCCTTGACCATCAATACTCTGTTTAAAGTGTAACACACAAAGGCCATGACTTCGCTCAAGAAACTAACTAGTAGTTTTGAATCAGCGAGCATGGTGCATGCAGTCTGTATCAGCGTTCTGTTCTTGTAGGTCCCGATAAACCGGATCTAATCGATATCACACAAACAAGCTTTGAGAATAAAGATGAAGATGGAAGGATTCAACTTGCATACAAATTGGACTTTGTCTAATACAAGTGAAAGTGTAATCAAAGAGCTACCAAACCCTAATACATCATTAACTATATATACTAGAGGGTTGGAGCACCTAAACTCTAAACTCTTAGGCCCAAAGCTTTTCCCCAAACCCATTACAATAAAGCAACCCAAATCCTAACAAATACTAATGCATAAACCTATGAATTTCTTTACAATCTCCCCCTAGGTTTACTGCATTAGAACTGGCCTTACGCTTCAGGATCATCAATTATGTGCAAATAATCTGTTTTGAATTAATGTAGCCAATGCACTTGTCAAGGATTTACCACATTCTTCATATCTGTCACTCGCTTGAATCTGATGTGCACCCAGTATCAAAATATCCTCCTCGTGAAAACTAATTAGATCCAAAGTATCTGCGAGATGAAATGCATTTTCTTTTGTAACAATGACAGCTTCAGCCATTCTTGGATCATAGGCCCAATAGCAAAGGTCCTTTTCGGTCGGTGACCAGATAACGTTTTGGAGCCGTTTGTGAGTATGAGGGTCTCGAACACCTAGGCTTTTCTTTATATATGACTCTACAGTCTTAATTGTTGGAAAGTTATGTGATACTTTATGTTCAAGCTTTGAGTGAAACGCCCAACCGGGACCTCATTGGTTCGGATCTGCGTCAGAGTAGTGAGCTCTTAACAGACTTTTTAGATAAATCTTAATCTATGATTCAAATTGTGTCTATTTTGAATAATATTCTCTGTGTCCGCTCTCTCTTGTGACGATCCATAATTTTTTGTCGTGATCGTACCTCTAACATTTCACTTCTGATTTGTTTCCAACTTTATCATAATGACTCGACCCCATTTCCATGAAATATATGTCTGATACTTTTGAAGGATCCTTTGGCTGAAAATTCTCATCAAGTGGATTCACATCTTGATTCTTCATTACGATCTTCTTTTTGCTGCTCGAACTTCCTTTTTGTGGCTGCTTTCTCTTTCTTGATTATTTTCAGTAGAAAGGTATGCATTCCGCTTCATGTTCTATATCAGCTGTAGCCTTTTCTGATTCTGTTCGTTCATGATGTGAGACGTTAATAGGATCATCATCTTTATCCGCAAACTCACTTCCAAACTTTTTCTACAACTTTGCCTTCATCTCGTAAACCTTTGACATTAGTAGACTCACATCTCCTTGAAGTTGCCAATGGTTTGGTCCCTGATAGATATTTGATTCTGTAAGGAGACTATTTGAGTGTTTTTCAGTTCATTTTCTTGCTCTAACAACGCTACTCTGCGTTGTAGTTTGCCAACATCCACAGCATCATCCTCATCACTATCTGATAGCTCGATAAATTTTGTCCTTTTTGCGGCCATTCTCATCACTACCTCTTAATTCTCAGAAAAACCAATGCCGGAACTACCTGCCCCATCATGACCACCACTAGAACTTTCAGGCTGCAGACTTGGGTCAGGAGTAGAGTTTAAGCTTGGGGGCTTGGGGAGATCAGAGATATCAGGTGCAAAAACATTCCCGGGCTCATCATCTTTAAATTGTGCTTCATCAGAAGAAATGATACTAGGAGAAGGGATCCCAAAATCACCCTTTAGAGATGCAAGTAAAGCTTCTAGATTCTTAGTAGAAATCAAATTCATTTCTCTCACAGTCTTCACAGCTATCTCTGGTTCAGCCCGTGCTGCTGCTTCTTCTTTTTCTTCTTCTGACACAAGATCTTCAACAACAGATTCTAGTTGTCTCGGTTTTCCTATGACCTGAACATCATGCTCTTTAGTAACGATTGCTGTTACGGGTTTAGGCACAGCCATAATTTCCTTGAATTTCCCATGTTTAATAAGCTCCTATCGACCCACAAACTTGACCTTAGCAAAGTCCCGCTGTTTGCCCGCTGCTTCGAAGCAACTTGGTCCCAGTAGCTTTAAGTTCAGATGGTTTGTGCCTTTAATAAGCTCCGGATGCTTCTTGACGATAAGCATCTATACAAATCTTGGATAAAGCAAGAAAACCTTCTTCTTTGTACTTTCTAACATGCTTTTCATGTTTTCAAATATGAAAACCGAAAAGTTACAATCCCAGTCCTTCACTAATGCAACAAGTGTAGTTGTCTGAGTCTGATTCAGTTGGTCCCGACCTCCCTTGTTCTCTAAAATACATTGTAGAAATATGTGAGCAAGACACCTCCAGTATGGAGGCAATAGCTTCTTCAGCACTGTTGGATATGCTCCTTCATAGCTCATTCGACGAAGAGCTTTCAGCACACTATCCTTGTCAAACGCAGTAGGATGGCATTCACTGTCTCCAAATTGTAATTCATCACGTACGTCAGACTCTGAAACTTTAATTTCTCTCTCTCTGATCTTTGTTTCAATGTAGGCACCTCTACCCTTGACTTTAGCGTTGATCCATAAGTCCTGACTCATATCTTCATCTTGACTTTAGAGCATGAGTGATCTGATAGTTGTTCAGTCCAGAAACTAGGGAATCAAATCTCTCTCTATATTCTGGTGGAGGATCAGACAAATAAAAGGCTTGATTATGAAAAGCTTCGACTTCCAGCTTGCGTCTGTCCATCATTTTCAGAGCCATTTTCTTCACATGAAATACAGATGTTATCAATTATAGCAAACATTAATTTCCTCTAAACTGTTATGACAGGTCAACTTTGTTGACAAGTTAGCAATTTAGAGGTGAAGGTCAGAGGGTTAAAAGTAGTTCAAAGGTTCACAGGTCAGATGAACTCAAATGATAAGGGTTCAAGTCAATGACCCCTTGTCATTCGAGATGGTTCATACACGAGCATCCGGAATGCATCTGAAAAGCATCCGAGAGGCACTCGAGATACACCTGGAATGCATCCGAGATGAAGAAAGACCTACCTCAAATAGACAGAGATGAAAGAGATCCAGATAGAATTCGAAATGATTCGAAATGACTAGAGATGGGCTTATATAGTCTCGAAACATATCCCAGCCCATCTCTGAACAGTTGATTCGAGATGTGACTAGGCCAGGTCCATCTCTAACCAAGTCTATCTCGAAACAGTAAAACAAACCAGGTGAATGAATTCAAGATAAGTGGGCCCACTCAAAACAGAAATAGTTAATTCTTTTCAGGCCCCTATCAGTTTTAACCAGTCCTGAACAATCACACCTTCTATTAAAATCTGCGATCCAACCGACCAAGCAACCAATCTTACAGAAAGAAAGACTATTAATAAGAATATCAATCACAAAAAGATAAGGGGAGAGTTGCCATGAGACCAAACCAGTTCTAAACTGATTAAGGAACATTTTTCAGAATGAGCTTGGTCAAACAGAACCATGTGATTGCTGATATATTTGACCTTTTAAACTCATCTCTTCAATTTTCAATTTTCAACCTTGTGACTTCATCAAGTGAGTTTGCAATAACATCCGTGTGTCCCACATCAAGGCATACCCCTGTGATCAAGGTAAGCACAACAATTCATCGTAACAAGTGAATATGCCGAGGTCATCCTTTCTACTTACAATGTCCGATTTTTTGGTGAAGACGTCAGTACAACGTACTGCAGAGAGACCAAACAATATCAAACAAGGGTTAGGCAAATACCTTATATGGTATGTTTTACTTTTAGGTTTTTCTCGTAAGAGATTTCCCTTTTAAGGTTTTGGTCCTTTAATTTAGGCTCTTTTAAGAATACCCGGACTGTGCCTAGGTCTGCATGTATCTGGATGCAACAGAAGGGTAATCCTGATATCGCGAATGACTTATCGGCTTAAAGACTTGAAACTTCAGACATTGGCTATCTATCAACACCGGATTTAAGACCATGAAATCATATGCCGATGATACGTTACCCGCGAGATGCATAGCTTGTCAGAGAGTTAATCACTTGGTATCCTTTTGACTCTTGAGCGATAAGCCTATCAACACATCACAAAAATCCTTGCTTTTTCAACATCAATACCTTACATGTGTTAATCAAGTACATTAGATTTGAGCAGCAAAGCAAATATTTCTCCCTCTAAATTTGTGTAGAAGTAGAAAACTCTATGTACAAATTTAGTTATTTTGCGAGATATTATATATATATATAGGAAATTGCTTAGTCGGTAAAACACATCATTTTCAAAAGGTCCACAAGCACTTTGAATCTCGAATTGCTGACAGGTTTTGTAAAAAGATCCGCTGAATTAGCATCTGTGTGGATCTGTTCAAGTTTAATTAATCCTCTGTCGAAGCAATCTCGAATAAAATGAACTTTGATATCAATTTGCTTGGTTTTGGAATGAAAGACACGGTTTTTGACAATCTGGATAGCGACATCATTATCATAATAGATAGCAATGTTAAGATAAGTCAAACCGTAATCCTCAAGCTGATGTTGCATCCAAATAACCTGGGAGCAGCATGCAGATGCTGCAACATATTCAGCTTCTGGAGTAGATAAAGACACTGTTTGTTGCTTTTTGCACTGCCAGGAAATATGCCTGTCTCCTAAGTATTGGTATCCAGCTGATGTGGACTTCATGTCCCTATCTGTCCCTCCAAAGTTACTATCAGAAAAAGCAAACAGATCAAAATTCGAATCTCTAGGATACAGAGGCCCAATTTTGGAGCACCCTTGAGGCATCAAAAGATTCATTTAACAGCTGAAAGATGAGAAAGTTTAGGGTTTGCTTGATATCTGGCACATTGACAAACCGCAAACATAATGTCCTGTCGGCTGGCAGTTAAGTAATCAACGAACCAATCATAGATCGGTACATTGTTGGATTGACCGAATCACCTTCAGCATCCTCATTCAGCAATGGCCGTTCGGTAATGGGCGAGTGATGGGTTTTGAGTTTGACATGTTGAATTTTGCAAGAACGTCCTAAACATATTTTCCTTGATGGATTAAGATTCCTTGGTTGTTCTGACAAACTTGCAAGCCTAGAAACATAGTCATTTCACCTAGAGAACTCATTTCGAACTTCTTCTTCATCACGTCCTCAAATTCTTTGCACAACTCTTCATTGGTAGACCCGAAGATGATGTCGTCAACATAGATCTGAACAAGAATAAGATCCCTGCACACACGTTTAATGAATAAGGTTTGATCAATCATACCCCGTACATAACAATGAGCAAGCAAATGCTCTGTTAGAGTTGCATACCATGCACGAGGTGCTTGGTGCAAACCATACAAAGCTTTATCTAATTTATACGCATAGCCTTGCTTCTTTGGATCTGTAAAACCAGGGGGTTAAGCAACATAAATCTCCTCCTTGACCTTCCCATACAAAAACGCCGTCTTAACATCCATTTGATAAACCGTGAAACCCATGTAGGATGCATATGCCAAGAAGATGCGTATGGCTTCTAGACGGGCTACGGGCGCATATACCTCATCATAGTCAAGGCCTATGATCTGTCTGAATCCCTGCACCACTAACCGAGCTTTGTTCCGCATGATCATTCTAGTATCGTCTTGTTTATTTCTATACACCCAACGAGTACCAAGAGCTCGTTTTCCCTCTGGCAACTTCACCAATTTCAACACTCCCAGCTTTTCAAACTGATTGAGCTCTTCATGCATTGCATCGACCCATCCAGGTTCCTGCAAAGCAACATCAATGTTTTTAGGCTCAATTTGTAAAATGAAGCATGAATACAAACATATGTTAATGGTTCCTGGTCTACTGCGTGTTTGAACACCGGCATATACTATACCAATAACATTTGCAATTGGATGATTTTTCTAAATGCGCTGGGGAATTGCCACATCTAGTGCCTGTAAATTAGATTCTAAGTTAGAAGTACTTCCTGATCCTATCCTAGATTGCTCCCCCTCATTTGATGAAGCAATATTGAATACAGGAGGATCAACTGTGCAATCTAACGGAATCAGCTCCGGAAATGGTGAAGCTCCTTGAACTGTCTCTTGTGGTACAGAGGATTCAATGTTCCTGACAGCAGTAGGTTCGAGAACCTTGTCTTGCATTTGTGAAGAAGAGTGCACATCCGTAGGAACCTTAAGAATCTAGGAGGATCCACGATAAGTTTCTTAAAAGAATCTTGAAGCAGGACTGCATCATCTTCAGCTATGATAGGAATGGGTATTAATGTTTTTGAGACATCTGCATCAATAATTAAATCAGGTAGAATATTAAAAGGCTGAAACAAGGAAGAATAGTCACATAACCAATCAGGTCCAAGTCTAGCATATTTCAAATTTTCTTCCAGCCAATCCACATAATATGTCTCCATGATCTGTTTCTTAAGTTTGTTTGACACATATGAAGTGTTTCTTTGCATAGCTGACGAAATAGCATGGATCTCCTCTTGCATCAAATTTTCCTTTAGCATCCATGTTGAGTAGAACACATGGATAGCCAAAAGTACGAAAATGTTGTACCAAGGGTTTCTGTCCTTCAACTATTCATAAGGTTTCTTCATGTGACGTTTGTTGATGAGAGCATGATTTTGAACATAGCAGGCTGTGTTCACTGCTTCTGCCAAAAATATTAGTGGAAGACCGAAATCAATCAGCATAGTACGAGCTGCTTCAATGAGAGTTCTGTTTCGTCTTTCTACGACTTCATTTTGTTGAGGAGTTCGAGCTGCACTGTATTGATGATCAATCCCTTTGATGCACAAAAAGTGTTCAGCTCGACGTTCTTGAACTCCGTTCCATTGTTGCAATGCATAACTTTACCCGCTCGTTCGCTTGGTTCCCCATGAGAGTGATAAATTTCTTTATTAGACTTGCAGTTTCACTCTTTTGTTCCAAGAAAAATACCCAAGTGAAACGAGAGTAGTCATCAGTGATAACCAGGCAATAAGCTTTTCTTCCAATACTTAACACATTGACAGGACCACAAAGATCAATGTGAAGCAGTTCCAGAACTTTAGATGTCTTGTGCACGAGCTTGGGCTTATGAGGCTTATGGTGTTGCTTCCCATGAGCACAGGACTCACATTTTTCAATTTGCATGAAATCCTTGATTGGTAACTTTCTGACCATACCTCCCTTTGCCAGATGATTAAGATTCTTCATGTTAAGATGCCCAAGTCTTCGATGCCACAACATTGCATCATGTTCAAGAATTTCGGAGAACAAGCAAGTAACTTGATCAGTGGGGGCTATGTGCATATCGATCACGCAAGCGATACCCCATCGTTCTGCGTCAATCAAGTACCAATCCTCTAGTATGACGATTCCAGGTTTCAAGACCACGCATCCACCTTCTGTAAACAAAACCTCTAAACCATTGTCGCACATCTGAGAGACACTGAGAAGATTGTGTTTGAATTCAGGAACATAATTAACATCTGAGAAGCTGAGAACCCCGTTTTGGATTGTGCCTTTGATAGTAATTCGTCTCGTTTCTCCCCTTGCAAAAGTGACAAATCCACCATCGAAGATTTTGATATCATTCAATTGGGAGATGTCCACGGTCATGTGTTTGGAACAACCACTGTCGATAAACCGAAGTCTAACAACAGCCCTCCAAAGTCGTTCCTGCACGCAGAACGGGAACCCAAATCTTTTTCAATCCGGGTTGGTTAGAAGATTTTGATGCTTGAGAAGATGAAGAAATGAGATTTGGCAAGTGAGAGCTCTTTGACTGAGATCTAGCAATCTTTCTAGGTTTCCAAATCTTTAACTCTATATGATTTGAGAAAACATGTGATGAAAAGGCGTTTAATTTCTTTTATGAATTTACGAAACCATTTGAGTTTGAACAATTTTTATTGTTCTTCTTTGCTAGATTCCAGTCCCCATCAGAAGGCTTTTGATGATTTTGACGTCGATAATACGAAGCCGTCTGATGGATGGAAATTTTGGATGGATAAGACCCAAAAGGACGATGAACACAGTTTCTAGCTATGTGCCCTGGAATTCCACAATTGAAGCAAGTTTGCCTTTTTGAGAAAAAGACTCTTAATTCGGCTTGTGTTATTCTGGGGAACTGATTGGGTCTCTTCTTTCCACTAGGTGCTGATTTCTTGTGTGCATTTTTACTCATAGGAGAAACCTGGTCACAATTATCAGCACCAGAGTGAGTATCGACAGCTTTACCCTTCAATCTTGATTAAGTTGGTTTTTGAGTTGGGTTTTTCTTTTGACTAGCAACAGTTGAGGAAATTTTCTCCTGAATTTTCATTGTGTATTGTCTTCTGGTTTTTCTAGATCGCCTTTTCTTTGAAGGAGTGGATTTTGTAGTCTTAGTTTCATTTGAAACCTTTTCTTCTGAAACTAAAGTCTCAGAATTAACTATTTTAGTTTCTTTGGAAATGGTTTCATTTGGAACTGAGCTTTCATAATTAGAGGATTCTTGGTCACCGGATGATAAGCAAGTTTTGTCAATATTTTGACTGTCAAAACTGTCTTGCTCATTATCTGATGAGTTAGAATCTTCAGTCTGATTTCCAGAAATATCAGATGTCTCCTATTCCCAAACATTTACATTCAAGCAGTCCATCACAACAATATTTTCAGTTTCACTAGATTTAGAGATATCTGAGGTATCCGTTGAGGTTTCAGAAGAATTAAAATAGTTATCTAAATCACTCAAAACTGAAACCTCAGACTCCTTTCGATTGTCAGTTAAATCATGGACTGAATAAAAAACCATATCATTTGAAGTTTCAGTTTCAACAACATTGGAAAAACCCTGAGTCTCAAAAACCAAAGACTGAACAAAATTCCAAACATAGTCATCATGTTTATCACATAAAGAAACATCTGTGTCATCAGCATTAACTGGATGTGATTCATTATCCACTTTTGATTGATCCTCGTCTATCACTGACTCTGCACATTCACTAAAGCAGTTAACTTCCTTTTTCAAATCAGAAGTGAAAATTGTTTTCACAAGTTCTTCAGATGGAGTTGTTGTTGTCTCCTTTTCACCTTTCAAATTTTCAACTGATGCATTCTAGCTCTCTTTATCATTAATTTTTACAAAACTTACATGATTTTGAAAATAAGTTGATTTGGCATTCTTATGCTTGAAAGGTTCCCAAGGAACGTAGTCACTTAGTTTGCCATACGCCATTTTATCATAATTTTCAAATTCTTTCTCAATGAGCAGCATTCTTGAATAATTATGATTATATGGTGGAGGGACTTGTGAATAACCCAACCCTTTCCCTTGTTCTCTTTGTATGCCATTAGTATATTTCACAGATTGCGAACAGTGTCACTGGAAGTATCATATTTCTTAATATTCAATTTTTTTTGTTAAAACTTTCCAGTGAGAAGTCACAGCTCAACTCTTACCAAGTTGCATTCCAAAGTTTTTGAATCAAGTTCGGTTTTATAATCATGAACCCAACATTTCTATTGGTTTACGTCTCGGTGGAGTTGAGCTATGTCCTTCTTTAGAGCATCAATCTTTTCATAGAGAATTTTATTGTTCTCACGAAGACCAATGTACTTTGACATGGCACTGTTGTAATCGTTAATAAGATTGAGATTATGAGCTCTCATTTGTGCCATTTTATGTTTACAATCTTCCGAGCATAGAAGAGAACTTACCGTTTCGAAGAGAGATTTGGACTCCTTAGCGCCATCAATAATTTGAGATGATCTTCAGCCACTTCGGCAATCTTCAGAGACTCCACTTGAGCTGCCGCATCAATCCAGCTGAAACCATGTTGCTCTTGAACCATTAGGACCTTTCCTGCTCCTGATCCTCCTTGGCTTGATGAAATTGATGATGATGTATGAGCTGAATAAACTGGAACCATGGACCTTTTGAATTCCTAGCAGCAGTAGCAGTTGCTTCATATCCCACGGGTGTCTTCCTACAGTCTCTGGCAAAGTGTCAAGGTTCATGACATATGTAGCATCTCAACTTATCCTTGACTGACCCAGTGCAAATGTTTGACATTGGACAGCTCCGTATTTGTTTTGAAACTTTTCTGCTCGAAAAGCAGCCATCGCTAGATTCCATGATGCATCCAGTTCTTCAATGTCTTCTTCAACCACTTGATTCAGATCGGTAGCAAACACTGAAGGAGGCAAGAGATCTCCTGCTAGAAAACCATTCAAACTGTTAAGCATTGAAGCTGCCAAGGCTAACTTCTCTTCGTTTTGTTTAGTCAGAAATGCAAGATTTTCAGTGGGGGTTATGGATTGAACATTTTGAGGAGTTGGAAGATTAATGGGACTTTAGATAACATTTACGTGCTGAGGTAATTGCTGAGCAGTAACAGAAGTTGGAATAGCGGAGTTGGTTGGAAGAGACATGCCATAAACATAGTTAGTCTTTTGGGCTTGAAGCTGTGCTTGAGTCAAAGGACTGAAAACAACATTTGGATTGTTGTTTGTCATAGGGCTAAAGATAAGATTAGGGTGACTTTGAGACATCAAGGCAGTGTTAGAGCCAGTCACCCCTACAACCATCATGGAGTTCTTGTGGTTCAGTTCCCTTTGTTGATTGTCTATTTCACATGTTTTGATGGTGGCGATTAGTTCAGTAATAGCAACTTCATTCAGATTCTTGGTACGTTTGATCATTGAAACATCGGTATCCCCAGACTTTGGCAGAGAATTCAACACTTGACGATTCATCCCACTATTAGTGATTGAAATTCCAGCACTAACCATTTGAGAAATAAGTTTAATGAATCTCCTGATTTGATTTTCCACAGTCTCTCCATAAATGTGATTAAAAGAACTGAACTACTGGTTCTGCATATTCACCCTGCTAGCTTTCATATCAGTGTTTCCTTCGTACAAATTTTTCAGCACATCCCAGATTTCTTTTGCACTTGTGTAGTTTCTTACCACAATTGAGATGTTAGGACCAAGTGCCATGGTAAGATTTTCCATTGCCTTATCGTCTTCATCCTTGATTTTCTGATCTTCATCAGACCACAAACTTTCTAGTTTCGGAATTCGATTGTCTAGATCATCTGTAGTTGCGTACATGATTGTGCGGGGACCATCACGAATGCACCTCCACATTTTGGGTTCCTTTGCTTTGCAATACTTTTCAAAGCGCCAAGTTCATTCAAAGTAATCATCACCATACAACAATCTTGGGATTTTGGTAGGTTCTAATACTCTGGTATAGTTCCTGATGCAATGCTAGAGTCTGAGACTAAAGGGCCTTAATGGTAGCATTGGTGAGATCTGCAGCCGTCAGAATGTTGTGTGGATTCATTGTTAAAGATGGTGAAAAGATATCAAACAGAGAAGTGAACAGTTTGAAGCTACTCTAAACAGTAACCTCTAAACAGTAACCTCCAAACAGTAACAGTGAACACTAACCTCTGAACAGTAACTTTGACTCGAAATGCTAAATGATCCGAGATGATAATAGTTGATCCGAGATGCTACAGTTGATCCGAGATGTCAACATTTCCCGGAATATTGAACTTTCTGAGTAAATAATGATCCGAGATGCTACAGTATCCCGGAACAGTGAACTTTCTGAGTGAATTGATCCGAGATGCAAGTGTAGAGATTCGAATTGATCTGAGATGGTCCAAGTTAGTTCGAGATGTTCAAGTAAACAATCTGAAATGGTTCGAGATGTTCAAGCAAGCAATCTGACATGGTATGAGATGGTTCGAGATGTTCAAGCAAACAATTAGAAATGATCCGAGATGGTTTGAGATGCTCAAGCAAACAATCCGGGATGGCCGAGATGGTCCAAGATGATCCGAGATCTTCAAAAGACTATCCGAGATGATCCGAGATCCTTAACAAAAACCGAAACAAAAGCAGATATGATCAAAAAAACCGTGTGATATCAGATCTGAGCTTGGAACAGGTTCAAACACGCTCTGATACCAATTATAGGTCCCGATAAACCGGATCTAATTGATATCACACAAACAAGCTTTGAGAAATAAGATGAAGATGGAAGGATTCAACTTGCATACAAATTGAATTTGTCTAATACAAGTGAAAGTGTAATCAAAGAGCTACCAACCCTAATACATCATTAACTATATATACTTGAGGTTTGGAGCTCCTAAACTCTAAACTCTTAGGCCCAAAGCCTTTCCCCAAGCCCATTACAATAAAGCAACCCAAATCCTAACAAATACTAATGCATAAACCTATTAATGTCTTTACAGTTATTTCTCTCAGCTACTCCATTCTACTGCGGAGTATATGGAGCGCTAAACTCATGTAGAATTCCTTTTTCGTTGCAATACTCTAGTATTTTGTTATTCTTAAATTATGTCCCATTGTCGCTTCGAATGCGTCTAATCAGAAAATGGTACAGATTCTCTAGCTTTTTGAACAAGATCATCAGAGTGTCAAACATTTCGTCTTTACTTTCCAAGAACATCACCCAAGAGAACCTCGAGTAGTCATCAGTAACAACTAGGCAGTATAGATCCCCCGAAATGCTTCGTACATTCACCGGTCCAAAGAGATCCGTATGGAGCCTTTCCAATGGAAGTTTGATTAGAATACGGAAGTTTCCTCGGATGCGACTTCTTTGATTGCTTGTCCTTCTTGCAGCTGATACAGTCTTCATTCAAGTGAAAGCTCTTTAGGTTAACACCATCCACTAGCTCGTGTAGCAGAAAGTTCATCTTCCAAAGATGAATGTGTCCCATTTTTCTATGCCACAATATAGAATCTTTCTTTGTCGCCTTTGAAACGAAACACTGAGTGGTTTTTGTTGTTGTGGTTGCAATGCCATGTCTAAGACATATAAATTGTTTTCACAAGGAGCACGCATTAAGATCCACTCTTCTAGTATTTTAAACCCCTGCTTCAGAATCAAACACTCTCTGTCAGTGAAGTGTGTGGTGAACTTCTTATCACAAATTTGAGAGATACTGAGCAGATTATTCTCCAACTCGGCTATGTAATTGACTTTTTCAAATGACACCATCCCGTTGGTTAAAATCCCTTCACCTACTATCCAACCTCCCTTGTTCCCTGCAAACCCAACGTAGCCTCCTTTTATTGGTTTGACATTATATAAGAGTGCTAGCATCCCTGTCATGTGCCGGGAAGCTCCGCTATCCATAATCCACTTTGATATGATGGATCTTGCAAGCCCCTACACAAGTTTCAAAAATATTACTTGAAAAGTGTAACCCAAGCCTTACCGATCTTGGGTGGGTTTACAATTACAGCTTCACACACACTAACACTCTTCTATTCAACCTTTTTGACATTTTCTATAGAAATACACTGTTTTGTCTCTTCAGGAGGTTCTTTCTTCTTTATCACCCATGTTTAATTTTCAAACTGGTTTTCTTAGTGTAGAAATTTGAATCTTTTTATTCAACATTGGTTGAAGTTTCACCAGTTTTATTAATTGAAACTTTGGAGTTTACTGGTTTCACTTCGTTTGCAGATTCATTGTTTCCTTTTAAGATCCTAGTTGGAACAAACATTGGTGATTTTTGTTTCAGGTCTTCTGAAGACTTCTTAACACCGTAAATAGGTTTAGGATTCTTTTGTGAACACCGACTAGTAATATGCCCAACCTGATTACATCTGAAGCATGTCCTACTGTCTGTTACAACAGAGGATTCCTCAACATGTTCGTGTTGTTTCTTTTGAACAAAAAAATTATCCGTTTGACTGTTTGCTAAATTGACTCTCTTTATCGGTTTTTGAACTCGATCTAGAAAAAAACATCATTTTCTTTGTAAATTTTGATTTTCCAAACTTGTTGTAATTTTTCTTACCGTATCCCGAACCGTTTCTCCCATAATAGTATTTCTCTATTGGTGATTAGCATAGGAGCTTTTTGGCTTAGAATAGTAAGACTTATCATTTTTAAAGTCCGAAAATCTTTGATCTTTTGACAAATTTTCAATCTCAGACACTTCAACCTCTACTAACTTGAAAACTTTTCGATTTTGTTCATGTTCACATTCTGAATTGGAAACTCTACATCAGAATATAGTTTGTCAGATCCATTCTTTTGATACATAATCGCATTTGGATCATCACTATAGCCTGATTTTGGAATGTAATTTTTATGAAAACTGTCGTTATCTTCGGAATGCGAACTTGAACTTGTTCTCTCAAACTTTGATTGAGCACTTTCAAAATTAGTGTTATCACTATCATTTGCCAAAACCTTCTGGACAACATCTTTAGCCAATTCTGATTCACACTCAGTTTCAGATTTGGTATAGGTCACATCGAGATTGTCAGGCAACTGGTATTTCTGTTCAGTTTTTTATTTTAAATTCAACGCATTTTCCACCCTGTCTGGTTTCTTTCTTGAATACTATTCCACATAGGGGTTGGAACTCGATGATAACCAAAACCTTTGTTTGTGATAACCATACACATCTTCCCCATTTTCATCTTTTCCCGTTGGATTGGGGAGGATGTGATCCAAAACATAAGATGCTATAGAATAAATTATCAGCTTCTTATCAACCCATTCTGTTTCTATCCTAATGGTTTCTAGCTCTTGTTTTAATTTGGCGATCAAGTCAATATGATTATTAATTGCTATTTGTTTATCCATGACAGTACTTTTGAGCATAGAAAGTGTACCTTCATTTTCTCTGCTAGCATTACGGTACTTGTTGATAGTTTTGTTCAGTGTATGATACACTTCTTTTGTTTCTTTAAATCACTCGTCACATAATCAGTATGTCTTTTCAACTCATTATATTTCACATCTTTTCTGATGCATGATTTTCATGGTTCAGTGCATTTCGTGCATTGAAATTGAGTTTCTAGTTTCTCACTTTTAACCTCTTCCTCAATTGACTCGACCATGACTTTCTGAACATCTTCAGAGGTTTCAACTACCTCTTTTATCTGAGCCATCATAGCTTTCTCAGCGATCTCGGACAAGTTTTCTGCATTAATTTCCTTTGTTACGTCTATAATCTCCTCAACATGTTTTTTCTTTTCTTCTTCACAATGTACATCATGATAACTTCCTTCATTGCCGAAGAAACCTTCAAAAGATTTAAACATATCAGGAGGCATAATAGATCGGAATGCATTACAAATAACCTCTTGTGAAGCTTCAAAATCATAATAATCATCTGAATTTTCTGGAGTTTCTCAAATGCAATCTCAGCATAACTTCATCAATAGCTTGTTCAACTATCACTTCCTCCACAATCTGTTCTGGTTCTTCAATAATCTCTGCTAAAAGAGCAAGGCTTTCGGTATTGGGAATATAATTGTTCCAATTAAATCCTTCATCTTCCTAAGTGATGACCAAAGCTTTGTCTTTCGACTTCGACGAACCATCTTCAATTGGGATTGGTCTTGACATGTTAGGCGGATGTTGGGAAGTCTTATGCGCCCTTTCGTAGTAATCTTCTCCAAAAGGATTACTACCATCATTGACCTCTCTGTTTGGGCATTCCCGCTTAATTGGCATTATTTTACACTTGAAACATGTCACCTTGGATTTATAAAATCCTAATTTTGAGTCTCGACCTCCAAGACAGTTCCTTCCTGTTGTTTCCATAAATCATTGCGCTCTTCTAGCTACACTGGCCATACACCATTTTCTGTCAATCAGTTTAACTCCTCAGGATCTATTTGATCATAATCTTCTTTCGTCATATTTGGATTTCCAATACTACCTGCTATTAAGCTCTCATATGATTGCATTTGGCAGACATCTTCAAGGATTTAATGTAATAAGTTGTGAGTTTTGAGTATATAGTGGACATAAAGTGTGTTCAACATAATAAATAAGAAACTTATGATATAAAATTATGTGAAATGTGACATCTCATAAATAAAATAAAATACGTAAAATTTCATCATGAAATCATATGAATCATGGAATCAAACAAAACTTAGGATAAAACAATATTTCAAAATGAAATACTAAAAGTTGTAGGGTTAGTATACCTTAGAGTTTCAATATGCCTTCCATGCATCACTTTCGTAATCACGTGGTCCCCCGTGATTAACGAGTGTTTGCATGACCCACATATGTCTACCATTTTACATACAACTAGCCCAAAATAATTCATGAAATAATAGGATTTGGGGTGATATGAAACATTGTGGGAGGGCACTCATGACTTAACGTGGGTACGTTTGACTTATTAAAGCGTTGTTGGTTTACGTGACGTTTGGTGCAACATATTTTAGCCTAATAGGTATTAATACTCTTGTCGAGGGTCCCCAAGTAGGCAAACTGGTCCTTAATGGATTTATACGAATTGCCAGCCTAGACAGGACGTCCCAACTACCAGCACCTAACCCTTCTAGTTACTACATGTCCGTTACGTGAACCCACTTTGATGAGATAAAAAACTCAAATGAAATTCAAAACTTAAAGTAAATGAAAACCAAGAAACACTAAAAAGATAAATTCAAGTTAAAACTTTAGATATGTCGATACTGAAATAATAAATTAAAGTATATAATATGTATATGTTATATAGTGTGTGAACGCGACATGAATAAAAGAGTAATAATAATACTTAGGACATAAATAATGTAACACATATTAACATGTAATGCATATTAAACACATAACAATTTATAAGTATTCATGTGCATGTTTACTTTAAATATTTTAAACCGGTAAACGATTAAACAAGTAAGTACATAATTACCTAAAAAATATGACTATAGTCTAAGTTTAGGGCTCTAACAACCTATCTTAATTCCCTATAGTCTTAGGCTATGATACCAATCTGTCACACCCCGACCTGCAACGGATGAGTACGGGGCATGATATGATTGTTATATAGCTTTTGACATTTTTTAAAGTTTAATTATTTAGTAACATCAATATTAAATGTTGCACATAACATGTAAATTCAAACATAATCCAATACAGATAATCCAAATGGAAACATAATATAAATCCAGTTTATTTTACTAAGGCACAAATCATATGTGTCTTTTCTTCCACTCTTAACCTTATGTACCTGTATGATATGTAAAATAGAATTTTGGGTCAACAATAGTTAGTAATAGATCTTTGATTTATGTTTGAGATAAAATAAGTCATTTGATTTATTTTGTAAACGTTATTTAACATGCAAGATAAATGAAAAAAGTGACATCATCAATTAATTCATCAAATTACACAACATCGACAGATAATGTAACGAGACATAATAAAACATGCAATAACGAAACAATGATGTAATTTAAATCCCAATGGGTGAAAAGCGAAATTGGGAAACAATGTGGTGATACCGAGTTCGTCCCATAGACATGGGGGAACTGGCCAACCGGTGGTGGATCCATGCGAAACAGCGAAACAGAGACACAAAGCGGTAAACACGAAGTTCATGTATTTGAAACAACTAGCGAAACAATGCGAAGTAACTCATGAGCACATAAGACATTTAAATTTGCATGTTTGCGAAATAACGAGAAACATTTATGAAAATCGTGGCATATGATACACCCCAAAACGTTAAAGCGGTAAAAAAGGGGAGAGATAGGATCCACTTACAGTTTTGTGTTCCGTTAAACCATTCGGTTAAACCGCACAAGTGCCGAAAGAAATGTTCCAAATGAAACAATTAACCTAAGTAATATGACACTAAATGTTCTTAAAATTAATCACACTTAAAATATATAAAATAGTTTAGAGCCTAAATTTATGAAATACTTATTATATATATATATATATATATATATATATATATATATATATAGTGGAGAGTTCAAATAAAAAGAAAAATTTTGTAAGAATAAAAAGAATAACTTTTAAACCAATAAAATTCTCCATTTACTTCATTTAAAATGTGTATTTAATATTATGAAAATGGCATATAGGTAAATCTATAATTGTCATTAATTAGCTAATTAATTAAACTTGTAACTCATTTTTTAATATACTTTTTCAAGATAAAATAATTTATGGTGAAATACAATTTTCGACATGTGTAGGATAAACTTTGAAATGTGTAGGGTAAATTTACATGTGTGTAGGGTAAATTCTGATAAGTATAAGATATATGTAGGATAAATTTTGAAATGTATAGGATATAATATTTTTTTGTTAATGACAGATAACATAATTAATGAGGGTAGTTATAAACTATTTAATGTCTTACCATTATTCTCTTTCTTCTTTTTCTTCTCACATAAAATTTCCTTTTAAATAAACCTGCCCTATATATATATATATATATATATATATATATATATAATTCACCAAAATTTAGTACCCGGATTATCTATCTTATCTTTTTATAAAGGATGTTGTCAACTTTATGTTATTAAGCGTATATATATATATGAGGAAAAGACGACACCACCGTAACTTGATTTTATGACTTCCAAAAATAAGGTCATATCATTATACAAAACTTATATCTTAGTCCTTTTTAAGACATAATCTCTAATTGCTACCGTTACGGATTTAAAAACATCAACTTTTATATATATATATATATATATTTCACCAAAATTTAGTACCCGGATTATCTATCTTATCTTTTTACAAAGGATGTTGTCAACTTTATGTTATTAACCGTATATATATGAGGAAAAGACAACACCACCGTAACTTGATTCTATGACTTCCAAAAATAAGGTCATATCATTATACAAAACTTATATCTTAGTCCTTTTAAAACATAATCTCTAATTGCTACTGTTATAGATTCATCAACTTTTATATATATATATATATATATATATATATATATATATATATATATATATATATATATCACCCGTTTTATCTATCTTATCTTTTTACAAAGGATGTTGTCAACTTTATGTTATTAACCGTATATATATGAGGAAAAGACAACACCAACGTAACTTGATTCTATGACTTCCAAAAATAAGGTCATATCATTATACAAAACTTATATCTTAGTCCTTTTTAAGACATAATCTCTCTAATTGCTACTGTCATAGATTTAAGAACATCAACTTAAAACAAATTAGCATCTATAATAGTTCTTTAGCTAATGAAATAAATTACATCACCATAACAGCTATATGTTCGGATATGAAGTTCATAATAACATGCATATAACATAATCCTATATTTTAACACTAAATCTGAAATCATATGGTTTTGCTTACTTTCCTCGATTTTTAACTCCATAGTTCATAAAACTTTCTTTATCAATAGATAATAATAGTAACATGTTTAGGTAAATATGAGAAGACAAGAATTTATGTGCAAGCGTGCTTGTACTATACTCACTAAAACATGTATAGTTTTTTGAAGTATTATAAACTTCATTTTCTTCGTAACATATTTACTGCAGTAAGCTTAAAGAAAATATTGAATTTTGCTCTTATCATTTGTTTCCCAAACCACGCTATGCGATATTAGCTAATTATCACGACTTGATGGCTTTAATTCGGGAATAAGACGGAGTGGGTTGCTAGTAATGATACCTTAGATCGATGTCAGTTTCCCGCCGGTGGAGTTCATCGGAGTTCTTGCGGATGCGACTAGGGGTAAAACAAACGGCGATGGGTGTTCGTGAACGATTGGAATCGTCTGCACTATTGTTGTGTACGGTGGCAGATGATGTTATGCACCGCTACGGAAGATGTGGCTGAAGTATTTTTAGTGTCTGTTTGTGGTGAGGGCGATGAAGAATAATGATAGTGAGTTTGCGGATTGTATCACGACTGGTTGTTACGGGGTCACGCGACACTACATACGGTGGTGGCCGGAGGTATAGGAGTTCCGACGAGTCTCCAACGAATCACGAAGGTTGCGCAGAGAACAGTCGATGATAGAATTGGGTGGAAAGGTTCGAAAGATAACCTGTGAGACGCATAACCAAATTCGTTTAAAGTATAGATTGATTTTGTGAATTAATGTCCGAGATTAAGGTTTCCGTTTTCATTGATTCGCTTTAAATTAGGGGCGGACCTACGGCTTAAGGTGGGTGGACGGCCGGCCCCCTTGAACTTTTTCTTTTCAATGTTAAACGTACGTGAAAATCTCAAGCGTCTCCCATGAAATTTTGACTCCGCACCACATGAAATTGCTAATGGAAGAACAGTTGAAGCAAATTTTAGTTAAAATAAAAGAAAAAACCATGAAAATGAGGCTCACCGGAAAAAGTTTCCGACATACAAGTACTGGCGTATGTTTTTGCCTTTTGGAGAAGATGATCAAAAAAGATGATCTTTGATGTTTATTTAAGTATTTAAGTAGGGGTGTTTATGTAATTACACCCATCCTCTAAAATGTTTGTTCCCAGTTAGTTGGTGACACGTGCACCTTTTTCTTTTCAAAATTCACTAGTTTTTTTAAGGCGATTTTAACATACAATAATTAGATAATTTATATTAGTCATGTTGAACGACTGTTTGCTAGCTTATTAATTGTGTCTTTTTTCCTATATTTAAATTCTTAATAATTTGATTTTGTCTCCTTATATGAGTTATATCTCTTTGGCTCATCATGTAAACTTATTATCATAATTTTTTACACATAAATATACAGAAAATTTGAATTTTAATAGCATAAATATACGGAAAATTTTAATTTTGATAGCATAAATATACAAAAACAAAAGATATAAAATACAGTGTTGATGTTTTGTTCATTTATTTTGATGTTATAAATTAATTTATATATATAGTTTTATGCCAAGTATTTTAAAGAGATAAAAACATGATTTAATGAACAAGTTTCAATATTGTTCTAGTTTTTAAAATGTGTAAAAAAACAAAATCACAAAGGATTTATCACAGAGAAGAGAAGGAAAGCACCGTATGAATTTTTCTAGTTAATTTTAAATTTGAAATACATAATAATATTAATAAAATAATCTTTTATTTTACCTAGCTTATCACTTCTTAATTATTTAAATTTTATTTGGTTAATGCTTGATACAAACACATAGATTATATAATGATTGGGTTTTAAAAAAAATAGAAAACAATGAAGCAATTGTATAGATACCGTATTTCTTATGGATTTAGAATGATGATTGAAGTATTTTTATAATTTATTTAAAATTAAATTTGGTGTTATCTTTTTATTATTTGACCCGATTCGACACAACCTGAATCTTACTATTTTTTTAAGTATAGCACAGACAAACAAATCTTAAAAATTTCCGCTTCATATGAAAAAAAATTTCTAGGTTCGTCACTAGTTTAAATTAACTTGAGTTGGCAGTTATGATACGCATGAACCTGGTTCGTTTTGGTGAAGCAATGCAAGGTATTTACTTTGGAAACTTAATTTCGATTTAAAACCAGATTTGGTAATGGTCTATATGATTGGCATGATGCCAGCGAGCAGGAATGTCGTGTGTGAACTTTACATGTTTTAAAAGTTTGGTTGTTCTTGCGAAAATGGTCCTTCGCTTTAAGCTCTGTTACAAAAACAATCCTTCCCAATTAGCATGAGCCTTTTTCTATTAAATTTTAAATCTGTACAAAACTTTTAGAATTAAATGATTTCTATTTTCATTCATTTTCTTTAACGTTTATATACATAGTAGTTTTTTCTTCTTTCACAACTCTATATTTATGAAAGTCTGTTTGAACTTAAAATCCATATAAGTTTAGATATAACTAAAAAAATAATTTATAAATTCTTGAGAATTTATGAGAATACATAATAATAATAATAATAATAATAATAATAATAATAATAATAATAATAATAATAATAATAATAATAATAATAATAATAATAATAATAATAATAATAAAGAGCAAAAAAAAAATCATGGTTGTTACAGCGTACATGTCTTGTTCAACCGTATATGCAAAGCTCAAGTGTTTCTTAATTTTGTCGGATAATTACATAGTTTGTGTATATTGTGACTTAAACAGAAGAATAGATAGAATGTGGTTTTTTAACCAAACGAGCGAAGTATCTCGTATAATATTGTTTATTAACCTTACATTCTGATTTGTGCATCTAATAGCTTCTCATTCAATCTATTTCTAAGCTCAATGCTCTTGATGTTAATCTTAATAGGCTTAACCCTTTCCTTGCGACCCAAGACGTCAGCAATGGCATTTGCCTTGCTGGGATGATAGCGAATTTCGCAATCATAATCATTAAGTGTTTCCATCCAACGTCGCTGTTGCATGTTCAATTCCTTTTGATTGAACAGATGTTGGAGACTCTTATGGTCAGTGTATATAATACACTTTGTTCCATATAAGTAATGTCTCCATAACTTATGTGCAAATACAATGGCACCCAATTCCAAGTTGTGGGTGGTGTAGTTCCTTTCGTGCACCTTTAATTGTCGTGATGCATAAGCAATTACCTTGCCTTTTTGCATTAGCACACAACCTATGTCAGTGTGCGAGCCATCACAATAAACGACAAAATCCTCAATACCCTTAGGTAGAGATAACACATGAGCATTGCTCAACTTATGTTTTAGAATTTCAAAAGATTCTTGTTGATTTGGACCCCAGTCAAACTTGACATTCTTACGGGTCAAAGTTGTCACACCCCGACCCGCAGCGGAAATAAAAGTCAAGACATAATTGGGTTATCACCAAGGCTTATGACATTTACTAATAAGTTTCATATTTATTAAATTGAAATTTTAAAACTTCAAATATTCAAACACAAGGTATCATACAAGCACAAGAAAAGTCAGAACATTGTTCAGAACATAATAGTTTTGTTTAATCTTCTAAGGCCATTCCTATGTGTTTCTCTCCTCAGCTTGTTCACCTGTATCATGCGTAAAACAACAGATTGGGTCAACAAAAGTTGGCGAGTGAATCTAAGTAAAAACAATTTAAACAATTCTTATATTAGTTAATTAAATAAAAATCATGCGTAAATCATAAATGAGCATATGCATATGTACAAACAATCACAAACCACACAATATTCACAATGACCATATGACATGATGAATGATGAACTTGAGATCAAGGCTCAATCAAATGGAGCCGATCTAATGAGGCACCTGATGCTCAACTCGTATCCCACGAGGAACTGATGGGCCTTAAATGATGATTGCACTGAAATGACAAAATGTAACCACACATAATCATACCAATTAAAATACACCTATGATCACATTACGATGTTGGCACGAGTGTTAAAAATAAATAATTAAAACATGTACGACACATGATACACCCCAAAATGTTATTAAAAAGAGAGTTTGTAAGGATTCACTCACAGTGAGTGCGTTCCTTGTTTGATAATGAATGCACACAATTAGGAATTGGATCGACGAAGAAATACTAACCTAAAAATAACGCTTTAAATATAGCTAAAAGTAATATTTTGATTTAGTATCTTTGTTAGATTTTTAGATATTTTTGTAGGTTTTATTGAGATTTTTAAGACCTTAGGTTTGTATTTTTAGTGTTTTTAATTGGTTTTTTTTCTAATATATAATATATAGCTAATATTAATAATTAAAATAAAATAATAATAATATTAAAAAAATATTGTCAGGCCTTTGACAGACCTGACCGGTTCAATCAAGGTATTAGGCAGCGTGATATGGGATTCGAACTCGAGACCTTCCGCTTACGTGCACGCAGCTCTTCTAACTAAGCTACGTGTCTAACCCACTAACATTCCGATTTTAATTATACTTGAATACTCTTTAGCTAGATCCAGATTTTCTTAAGTTAAAAAGGTTTTAAAATTTATCTGACCGGCGCCCTATACATGTTTCGATCCCGCGACCTCTGCTCCCATTTGCACCCAGCCCATCCAACTGGGCTGGGTGTCTAACCCGAATATAACCCAATTTATATTACATAAATACACAAACTATACTTCATCTTCTTCCCAAAATCATAAAACCCGACTGATAAGAATATCCTCCCAGATTTGTTTGAGTTAGTTAAATACAGAATTTATACACATATGGTTAAGAGC
Source organism: Scalesia atractyloides (assembly GCA_947069175.1). Taxonomy (NCBI): domain Eukaryota; kingdom Viridiplantae; phylum Streptophyta; class Magnoliopsida; order Asterales; family Asteraceae; genus Scalesia; species Scalesia atractyloides. The sequence goes on along the minus strand of CAMTDV010000008.1, from coordinate 43,401,360 downwards.
TTGTACCGAGATTGATTAATTCCTCCGGTGGTTGAACTGGGTTCTGGCAGCGACTTCGACGACAGTAAAGATTTCACAGAAACAGAGATTTGGAATGAAGTGAGGTATGAGCGAGTTTGTTTGAAAGATTAGGGTTGGTATTTATAGAGTTACAACACAAGGCCTTTAATTAGTTCAGTTTCAAGATTTTTAGTGGTTATGATTTGGGTTTCGGTTTCGGCACTGAAGTTATGCATGAATGATTTGCTAACGGTTAGATTCCTTAATGCTCAAAGTTTGCGGATTTATTAGTCGTGGAAAGAAACGGTTTTGGCAAGATTTGAATTTGCTCAGAGCGGTTACAGTTCTGGATGAGCAGAACTTCAGGATGAAATGTTTGTTTTATCGCATAAGTTTCAGTTGTTTCCTCGTTTCAACACATATTTGTGTGCAGTGTAGTGGTGTTGGTTGTGTGTGCGGTCACAAGTGACCAGGGTTCGACTCCGGTTGAATCTCTTTTTATTATATATTTATATTTTTTTACACTTTATTCTTTTAATCAAATAAATTCCCTTTCTTTTCTTCTAAAAAAATATTTAAGTTTTTAATTGTTATTATTATTATTATTTTTTATTATTATTATTATTATTATTATTATTATTATTATTATTATTTATTATTATTATCACATAACAATGATTATATATCTAATGTCCATCGGCTTTTAATAAAATAAAAAAAATTCAACTATTAAACGGGGCGGGTTTTTGAAACCCTAATTACACGAATGTTACAAAGGTAGTTAAAGGAGTGGCTATCCTCGAGAAGTTCTCAATGAAACTCCTATAATAACTGGCCAGTCCTAAGAAACTACGAATCTCCGATGGAGTTTTAGGGTACTTCCCAATTCATTATGGTTTCAATTTAAGCGGGATCCACTTGGATACCACGCTCACTTACAACATGTCCAAGAAACTGGACTTCTCTAAACCAAAACTTGCACTTAGAGAACTTAGCATAAAGCTTCTCTGTAACGCCCCAAAACTAAAATTGTTCAATTCGCTAGTATGTGTCCATATTTTATAGTATGAAATAAAATAACCAGGCTATTTAACCTAGTTAAATGTATGATAAAAAGAAGCAAAGAAAGAAAGTTGTGTCAGTTATGCTTTAGTAACAAACAAGAGGGACTAGACTTTGTAAATGGGGTTGAAGTTTAATAAATTAGCCTAAGTGTGTGTATGTGTCGTACATGGAAAGAAAGAAAGCGGAAAACCATTTCTTGAATGAAGATGCAATTCAACCCCAAACCAAGGTCCGAATCGAATGGAAAACATTGCATGAATGAAGATTTCTCACCATCTAGCTTTAACAAACATGTGGTAAGTTGTAATTTTTGATTTGAAGATTTTGTATTAAATGGGTTTATGATCAATCTATGAATTGTACGAAATTGAGTATAAAGATGTGTTAGAATCATCACATAAGACTTGAATTATGAATTATTTTAAGTAATTTGATGATTTAAGTTGAAACCCACCATTGATGGTAAAAGTAGTAACATGGGTGAATCACCCATGTCCAAATCATGTGCAAATTCGATTGATTATGTTGAATATGATGAACTCTTGCGACTTAGATTGAATATGGCATGAAGTTAGTTTGATGTTTTGTTGTGTTGATGATTGAAAGTAAGAACTTGGAAGATTTTGCACGAATTAGTTGTACGTGGTGCACTAAATAGTGTACACACACCAAGTGTTTGATGAAAGCCTAGTATATGTTAGTAAGTGAAATTATATGCTTAACAATGGATGAACATGTGTAGAGTTTGATAATGACATGATTGGTGATAATTAAACATGAAAGACGTATTGTAGAAAGATTTTGTAAGAATGTGTAGTTGATGGTATGATTGAGTAGAATTATGCATTAGGATTTGTACTCTATGCTGGAACGATGAGATGCACACCATATTTTGGACCAATTGCTTGTTGGTAACTTAGAAATGAATGTGCACTAAGTATATAACATATGAACTTGCTAGTAAAGAATGATGTTGTTATTATGTTAAATAGACTAACCTTTTATGTGGTTGTCAAATGTGAGATAATGAAAGCATTAGCATGTGAAAATATATGTATGTGAATGTGTATGTGTATATAAGTAGGTGATCATGTGGTTGTAAGCATATTATATCATGAGTATGAAATGTATATAATGTCATTTGCATAGTCTACTATGTTGACACGGATGTATGAGGTTAAGTCAAAAGTTCATATGTTAAACCGTTAACTTCTGAAAGTCAACAGCGTATAAGAAGCATGCTAGACTTCTTGTCACAATTGTAAGATTATAGAAAGTCATATGGTATGTGTTACATCAATGTGTTATATGGATGACATGATGAATTATATAAGTTTGAAAGGATGTGATTTTGAGTATATGCCTTATGCTTGTTAGAACTAACTAATGAAAGTCAAATGCGAAATATGCATTTGATATAATCGTTAATATCATGTATGCTAACAAGAATATGATTGCGATGACATGAAAGTATAGGGATCATGTCAAGATGGACTCAATCACGAAAGGCTAACTAGTCAAGATGAGGCGAGGAAGCAGATACGAACACGAACGCATAAGGTAAGTGACTTCCGATTCACTTCTTAGTAAGTATAGAGAGTTTTGATATTTATGAATGTGGAGAATCAAGTAATATTATGTAGTAAATGTGAGTACCAAGGTAAGTATTTCTGTAGCGGGTCGAAAGTAGCGAACTATGTCGAAAACAACTTGGTGAAATCAAACGTGTCAAATTAATGCGCTTGAACCATGTAACGGTGGCGTAATTCGTAATAGTTAAGAACCCGGTTAAGGATTTTGGGTAAATCACGTTGACAAATGTTCTACGGTCAATTAGAACAAGTCCCAAGTGAAACAAATAAATATTGAAGAAGTTACGTGGTTTTTTTGCTGGAAAAGGGTAAAATGGAAGTTGAGTATTTCTGTGCTGTAACCTACGGCTGCCAGCCGTAGGCTACGGCAAGCACTTGCTGCCTTTTTGTGCTTGTTAGGCCGTAAGCTATGGCCACCCAGCCGTAGCTTACAGCGGGCTTTGTTGTTAAATTCTGATTTTGTTGTTACATTATGAACTCCGTACAACTGATGTATTCGATGATTTATGAAATTTAAGTGGATTATTGAAGTTTTGGATGTATAATCAAGCTAAATGTTTGTAGTTAAGGTTGTTTATACTTATGCATGTATCAAGTAAGATTATTCTCTAATGAGTAGTTGGGTCAGATAAGATGTATGCATGTTAATAATAAACCTAATGTTTCCAAATAAGTGAGATTCGTATGAGGTTAAGTATGGTGTTAGTATATACGAATATTGACGATACTAACTGAGTCGTCTATGAGAATGAAATGGAAGTGCAGGTATGTAAGTATTGGGCTGTCAGAGAATAGAGGTCCGGTGTAAAGAAGGATTCGGAAGAACATCTTAATAGAGTAGTAAATGGATATAGATTGCCACGTGGTTACTGATTGTTTATATATTTATTAATTGATGTATCATGTCACCATTTACTAATGTGTTAGTTATGTATGGTGACTGTAGGTTATTTGGGTCATTATTATCATCCTAATGGACGAGTGGACGAGGATTGAGTCTAAGATTATGGATTGTACGAAGAAGTGGTCACGTGGTTTGTATTAGTATATCAAAAGAGTCTCACTAACTAAGGATGAACGATGTATTAATTTAAGAAGTCGTTTTAAAACGGTTTTCAAGTATGAGAGAACAGTTATAAAAAAGAATTTTATGATTCATATTTCCATCGGGTCATTTTGGTTTAAAACATGTTAGGGTGTTACAAGTTGGTATCAAAGCCATGGTTTGAGTGAAACTAAGTTCGAGGGGGTAAGTACTTAACTCAAACCCGTGTGCTAATGTGACTTGAAAACCGTACAATCCAAGACTCGATCAAGACTTGAAGGTAAAATTTGAATGGGAACATGTATATATATGTTCCTATAAGGAAACTAGCTGTGTTATTTATGAAAAGTGAGCTTGAATGATTGAGAAGAATGATCCAAGGATGCAATCTAGGGCAAACACCAAGGTATATGATTGAACTGTTGAACCCCCAGGTGCACACTTTTAATAAATAAGGGTGCTGGTGTTGGGAAGATCTCCTGAGGGATGGTAAATGTTGAATGGAAAACATTGATGTTGCCTTAATAGGATTTTATAAATGATGCACAAACTGAAATCCACTTCTACGGACATAAAGTGATGATTACATGAAGGCACGAGGCTAGTATGTGGATTGCGTGCCCGACCAATGCGCGAAAAACATATGATACTCGTGAGCCCATGATAATAATCATCACAGGTATGTCCGGTAGAAATGAGAAGTGGTCGTGTGTGTGAAAAGAATGGCAAGATTCCCAAGTAACTTGGGAGAATTTTATGTTGATTGAAAATTTTGGAAGGAAGATTATGAATCCGTAAGTAAGAATGGACCAACCAAGTAAGAATAAAATGTTTGAATCTATATGTTACTTGTTATAATTCTAGTTTCACTTGTAGTAATGCTCATTATTAAAACTTTTGATTAGAGTAATACATGTAATTTAGTATGATATGGAAGTTAACACGTAATGAACGGGTCACAATGGATGAAAAAGTATGGTAAGAAAGTTGACATGTTATGAACGGGTCAAATGATGGAAATGAATGAAAAGTATGAGTAATAGGTTTGAACCCACTAGATGGATTCAAACATAAAAGAATGAAAAATGTGAATGAAAGGTTTGAACCCACGAGTTGGACTCAAACTTAAAAGAATGAAAAGTATGAACAAAGTTTGAACCCGTAAGTAAGTACGAGTCAAACAAGTAAGAATGAAAAGTATAAAAAGAAAGGTTTGAATCCGTGAGACGGATTCTAAACATGAAAAGAATGAAAGTACCTACAAAAGAATGTGTTGACAATTTGACGTTGTTGGAGTCAAACGGGTCTTATAAGTAAGTATAAGGTAGATGGCGATAGATTAAGTATGGATGTGAAAAAATAATTAAATAAATAAATAAATAAAAGTTTTTGGGAAAAAAAACGCTAAACTGATGAAATGACGTTTTGTAAGTATGATCGAGCTGAAGATATTTACGAACGTACACTTTGATACATATAAATGTATGCAAATATGTTTGTATGCAAGAATGGTTAAAAAGGACAAATGAGTCATGCGGGTCAAATGGTGATCGCCATTGGAACCAGGTGTTTAATGTTTAGTTTTGTCAAGTTTTATGCTTATAGGTAAGCGTAGTATTGGCATGCATTGCCACAAATTGGAAAGGAATAAACACTGCAAGGTATGGATGAAGAGTCAATGGTTTTGGACTTGTATCAGGTATGTATAAAAGGTTATGCTTTCGGTAGGAGCTTATAGCTCATGTGTCAAATCGGGTAATATATTAACCTAAGGGAAATGCATCTAGCAATTTGGGTTGACGATCATTTTGGCCAAATGTCTTACCGGGGGTAAAATTGGAATATAAAGGTTTTCTAGCATAAACCACTATAAAGGAAGTTGTGTTGAAAGATGTAATGAAAATTATGATAAATACTAGGAGGCACGAGCTTGAATGTGAAACGCCTCCTAACGGGTTGGTTAAGTAATTGATAAAACATAAATGAGAATGTAATTATAGTTTAACTTCCTGAAAGGTCAACGAGGTTGGGTTGATTAATTATAACGCAAGAAATTCTAAAATAGCATGAAGGGTTTGATGCATGAAGTAAGTATAACCATTTGAAAATTTATTGTAGTATTGAAAAAGGTTTAGTTGAAGGAAAGAAATACTGGATAAACTACATGTTGCGTATGTTAACAAATAATACATGAGAGTCAAAATTGAATGACGGGCTAAGACCCACACGAATGATTGGAGTATGTACAGGAAGAAAGATTTTTGCATGAATTGCTAAAAACAATGTTTTGTAAGTATGTATGGATTGAAGGAAAACAAGAAAATTTGCAGTTGACCTTGAAAATTCAAACTGCAGAAATTGTGCAACTAGCAAATGAAATATAAGGTACCGTATAGCATATGAATGAGAAATTCATGAAAGTATCATGGGTGAATAAACTCCATGTAGAATGCAAAGATAAAATAATATGTGCTAACTGTTAATGTTACAAATGGGAATAGTAGAAAAACTTGAAGTGATGAAATTAGTAGAGTTGGTGGAAGGAAGCTCACGAGCGGAAGCTCATCACATGAAGGAAAAGATCAACCCGAATATGGAATGTACTCGTGAAGAAGCGGACCGATTCATTTTATGGATCATTGATTTATGCAATGAAGTCGAGGTTAGTAAAATGTTTAACTAATGATTGATACGTATGAATTGGTATATTAAATACGACCTACGAACTAACGAATGGTAGGATAAGTATGGCATAGTATGGAATGTTTGAATATTTCCGGTCAACACAAAAGAAATTTCATATTAAATTTTGTTGTTAGGACCTCAAGTGAATATTTTGGGTTATTAGTTGAATACTCGTATCATGAAACTTTTGCAACATACTTACTTAAATAATATAAGTAGTGCATGAAGAGAGAGCAAGTAATAAAGCAATATGAATGAAATAATTCGATGTTTAACCGAAAGGCGCAGTAGCAAACGAAGAAAGATGTTTCATTCTCGTGTCAAGTACGAATAAGTAAGGATAGAAAGGGGAGTTTTGTTGTAGAATTAATAGATTATTGAATTTTTATAGTATGCGTATGATGATATGTTGAACCCTCATACGAATATGAAGGTAATTAGAAGGAACGTTAGTAATGGAATGTTGTGGTTCGCTCAAGATTAACTAAAATGAAATAATAACTACCTAGAGGTAATGACAACCCCAAGCTAATGTTGGCAATATATGTACGTACATAGTTTAAGTTACCATGTGCAATGAAAGTACTCGGAAAGAATGCTAAAAATAGTATACCGAAGTAGACTCATGATAGGTACTCATGTGGCTAACACTAGAATGGAATATCATGTAGGACACATGTGTGAAATGGAAATTTTTGATCCACTATGATTGGTAAATGTATGAAAGTCTTATGCTTAATTTAGAAGGCAAAAACAATATATATACAAATGGTTATGCATGAATACTACCTCTTTAATGAGTCACAAGTGTTTTTGTATTATAGTGAGCATCTTGAATGAATAGAATGAAAAAGTAAGAGTATATTTGGTCTAGTAAGGAGGGGAAAGGTTTCGGGGACGAAACCTCCTTTAAGGGGGGTAGACTTGTAACGCCTCAAAACTCAAATTGTTTAATTCGCTAGTATGTGTCCAAATTTTATAGTATGAAATAAAATAACTAGGCTATTTAACCTAGTTAAATGTATGTTAAAAACTAGCAAAGAAAGAAAGGTGTGTCAATTATGTTTTAGTAACAAACAAGTGGGACTAGACTTGGTAAATGGGGTTGAAGTTTAATAAATTAGCCTAAGTGTGTGTAGTGTGTGTATGTGTCGTACATGGAAAGAAAGAAAGAGGAAAACCATTTCTTGAATGAAGATGCAATTCAACCCCAAACCAAGGTCCGAATCGAATGGAAAACATTGCATGAATGAAGATTTCTCACCATCTAGCTTTAACAAACATGTGGTAAGTTGTAATTTTTGATTTGGAGATTTTGTATTAAATGGGTTTATGATCAATCTATGAATTGTACGAAATTGAGTATAAAGATGTGTTAGAATCATCACATAAGACTTGAATTATGAATGATTTTAAGTAATTTGATGATTTAAGTTGAAACCCACCATTGATGGTAAAAGTAGTAACATGGGTGAATCACCCATGTCCAAATCATGTGCAAATTCGATTGATTATGTTGAATATGATGAACTCTTGCGACGTCGATTGAATATGGCATGAAGTTAGTTTGATGTTTTGTTGTGTTGATGATTGAAAGTAAGAACTTGGAAGATTTTGCACGAATTAGTTGTACATGGTGCACTAAATAGTGTACGCACACCAAGTGTTTGATGAAATGCCTAGTATAAGTTAGTAAGTGAAATTATATGCTAAACAATGGATGAATATGTGTAGAGTTTGATAGTGACATGATTGGTGATAATTAAACATGAGAAGACGTATTGTAGAAATATATTGTAAGAAGGTGTAGTTGATGGTATGATTGAGTAGAATTATACATTAGGATTTGTACTCTATGCTGGAATGATGAGATGCAGACCGTATTTTGGACCAATTGCTTGTTGGTAACTTAGAAATGAATGTGCACTAAGTATATAACATATGAACTTGCTAGTAAAGAATGATGTTGTTATTATGTTAAATAGACTAACCTTTTATGTGGTTGTCAAATGTGAGATAATGAAAGCATTAGCATGTGAAAATATATGTATGTGAATGTGTATGTGTATATAAGTAGGTGATCATGTGGTTGTAAGCATATTATATCATGAGTATGAAATGTATATAATGTCATTTGCATAGTCTACTATGTTGATACGGATGTATGAGGTTAAGTCAAAAGTTCATATTTTAAACCGTTGACTTCTGAAAGTCAACAACGTATAAGAAGCATGCTAGACTTCTTGTCACAATTGTAAGATTATAGAAAGTCATATGGTATGTGTTACATCAATATGTGTTATATGGATGACATGATGAATTATATAAGTTTGAAAGGATGTGATTTTGAGTATATGCCTTATGCTTGTTAGAATTGACTAATGAAAGTCAAATACGAAATATGCATTTGATATAATCGTTAATATCATGTATGCTAACAAGAATGTGATTGTGATGACATGAAAGTATAGGGATCACACGAAAGGCTAACTAGTCAAGATGAGGCGAGGAAGCAGATACGAACACGAACGCATAAGGTAAGTGACTTCCGATTCACTTCTTAGTAAGTATAGAGAGTTTTGATATTTATGAATGTGGAGAATCAAGTAATATTATGTAGTAAATGCGAGTACTAAGGTAAGTATTTCTGTAGCGGGTCGAAAGTAGCGAACTATGTCGAAAACAACTTGTTGAAATCAAACGGGTCAAATTAATGTGCTTGAACCGTGTAACGGTAGCGTAATTCATAAAATTAAGAACCCGGTTAAGGATTTGGGTAAATCACGTAGACACATGTTCTACGGTCAATTACAAACAAGTCCCAAGTGAAACAAATGAATATTTAAGAAGTTACTTGGTTTTTGCTGGAAAATTGTCAAATGGAAGTTCGGTAGTTCTGTGCCGTAACCTACAGCTGCCAGCCGTAGGCTACGGCAGGCACTTGCTACCTTTTTGTGCTTGTTAGGCCGTAAGCTACTGCCACCCAGCCGTAGCTTACGGCGGGCTTTGTTGTCAAATTCTGATTTTGTTGTTACGTTATGAACTCCGTACCACTGATGTATTCGATAATTTATGAAATTTAAGTGCATTATTGAAGTTTTGGATGCATAATCAAGCTAGATGTTTGTAGTTAAGGTTGTTTATACTTATGCATGTATCAAGTAAGATTATTCTCTAAAGAGTTGTTGGGTCAGATAAGATGTATGCATGTTAATAATAAACCTAATGTTTCCAAATAAGTGAGATTCGTATGAGGTAAATATGGTGTTAATATATCCGAATGTTGACGATACTAACTGAGTCGTCTATTAAAATGAAATGGAAGTGCAGGTATATAAGTGTTGGGCTATCAGAGAATTGAGGTCCGGTGTAAAGAACGAATCGTGAAGAACATCTTAATAGAGTAGTAAACGGATATAGATTGCCACGTGGTTACTGATTGTTTATATATTTATTAATTTATGTATCATGTCACCGTTTACTAATTGTTAGTTATATATGGTGACTGGTGGTTATTCGGGTCATTATTATCATCCTAATGGACGAGTGGTTGAGGATCGAGTCTAAGATTATGGATTGTACGAAGAAGTGATCACGTGGTTTGTATTCGTATATTAAAAGAGTCTCACTAACTAAGTATGAACGATGTATTAATTTAAGAAGTCGTTTTAAAACGGTTTTCAAGTATGATAGAACAATTATAAAGAAATAATTTTATGATTCATATTTCCGCCGCGTCATTTTGGTTTAAAACATGTTAGGGTCTTACATTCTATTGTCTTAACAATTTTAGGATGCACCGAAGATGTTTCTCATGATCAACTTGATACGAGAATAGATAAGTATGTCGTCTATGAAGACAATGACAAACTTATCTAGATACGGCTTGCAGACTCTATTCATGAGATCCATGAATGTTGCAGGTGCATTTGTGAGCCCAAAAGGCATCACTAGGAATTCATAATGACCATAATGAGTTCTGAAGGCAGTCTTGTGAACATCCTCACTTCTAGCCTTCAGTTGATGGTATCCTGACCTCAAATTGATCTTAGAGAAATAACAAGCCCTTTGAAGTTGACCGAACAAGGTATCGATCCTGGGCAGAGGATAACGATTCTTGATTGTTATCTTGTTTAGTTCGCGGTAACAAATGCACATCCGCATTTAACCGTCCTTTTTCTTAACAAAAAGAATAGGAGCTCCCCAAGGTGAGGAACTAGGCTGAATGAAGCCTTTCTCTAAAAGTTCATCTAATTGTATTCTCAATTCCTTCATTCCGTCAGAGCTAATCGATATGGAGCTCTAGCAACTAGTGCTGCTCCTGGTAGGACGTCGATCCTAAACTCCACTTGCCTATCTGGAGGTGATCATGGTAATTCTTCAGGGAAAACATTGGGATATTCTGAGATAACTGAAAGGTCTTCAATCTTTGGCTTTGGCTCGTTAATAGTTACTTGTACCATGTAAATGACACAATTTTTCTCCAGACACTTGGATGCCTTAAATAATGACATTTTGTATGGCAATCCATAGTGTGAATCTCCAAGGATGGTGAGCATTTCACCAGATGGGGTTTTAACTTCGATGAGTTTCTTATCATAGGCAATACGGGCTTGGTTATGAGATAACCAATCCATGCCTAAGACTACATCGAACCCCGCCAATTCCATGCCTATACGTCATTAATGAAGAATATACCTGTTATGACGTTATCATTAACAGCCTCTCTAGCATTCATCTGAAAGGCACGATCATTTCCTTTCAAGGCCTCTCTAGGCTTCACATTATTACTTTTAGGATGCTTAGGGCGGTTAGGCTTAATATGCCCTTTTTCGTTACAACCGTAGAAGACGGCATCCTTTAGATCTCTGCATTCTAGGGTCTTATGCCCCTTTTTCTTGCAGATACCACAACGTTTAACCTGTGGTTAGAATTGCATTGTCCCCAATGCCTGTGGTTACAAGTCTTGCACAGAGGTCTATCATTAGAACTGTACTAGTTCTTCTTGAACCCAAAATTTCCTCTCTTTTTAAATCTTTGGGAGTTATCATCCTCCCATTTCCTTTTTGTGTCAGTCTCAGTCTTGACTGACTTTTATCTCATCAAATCTAAGGTGAGAGAGAGAGAGATAGGTCAACAGCAGACCTATAGGTACTAGGCTGTGCAACCTTTACCTTGCCCTTAATCTCGGGCGCTAAGCCATTTATAAAACGCGCGATGTGTTTGAGTTCAGGAGTGATTAGATAGGAGACTAATAGGGAGTTGAAGTTAGTAACATACTTCCGATAGTCTAGATTTTTCATTGTAAGAGTCCGAAATTCTGACTCTATCTTCTCCACCTCATGAGGTGGACAGTATGTCTCTTTGACAAGGTCAGCAAACTTGGACCACCCCAAGTTATATAGGTGTACTTTACCTGTTGATTGGACCATTGACTTCCACCAAATTAGGCCATCACCCTTGAAGGATTGGGATACATACTTTACCACATCCCTATCAGCGCAACCGCTGATGTCCACAATTGTCTCTATTTCATCAAGCCATCTCAAGGCTTCTACAGCTCCCTTTTCCCCGTTAAAATCTCGGGGCTTACAGGAGACGAAGTATTTATAGGTACAACCGTCTTTAGAAGAACGAGACCTATCATGAAACTCTAGTTTCTTTGGTTCACTCTTTGCATTTGATGAGTGAACAGAGCTCTCCTTTCGAGCTGATGATGGTGGAATAGATAAAGGTTTGGAGCGAGTAGCGCTCAACTCCTAAAAGTTTTCCATGGCCTTTTCCATGCTTTTCCAACAATGCGAGCTTGGAAATTATCATTATGATGGCTGCATTTTCAGCTTTTTCAGTACTATTATCAAGGCGACTACTTTGCGCCTCATCTGAGTTAGCCATTTCTAATGTTTGGGTACTAAATACCAAATTAAATTTACATTAGCCATGGTATTAATAACCGTATACGCTATAAAGTTTGGATATATAAATCCATTGCCTATTTGAACTAGTGTGCATAAAATCACAACTGTCAGGCTTAGAATTTTAAATGAATGTTATCTATATTTGGCCTAGGTCTCAAAAGGACCATCAAAGGCAAATTACAATTTGTACGTAGTCCACATACTAGTAGACAGTGGATCATAAAGTCACGACTGTCGCAGTCATATTTGACAATATAATATGGCCCGTAGACAAATCAATATAATAAATCAATTAACATCTCTTAAGATGTCAAGATAGATAATCATCACACTGATGATTTTAGTCATGATCTCATTGATCATATAGACTATGAGACTTGAGCATAGCTCACTACCTTGGACAGGAACCATAAGGTTACAATTGTCATTGTCTTAATTGACAACATAATATTTCTCATATGCAAATTATCACTAATGGATGTTAAATTTTATCCCAAAGGCATTTCATCACCAATGGATGTCCAATTATAGCCTGTAGGCACTACATCACTAATGGATGTTCAAATATGGCCAGTAGGCTCTACATCACTAATGGATGTTCAATTATGGCCAGTAGGCACTACATCACTAATGGATGTTCAAATATGGCCCGTAGGCACTACATCACTAATGGATGTTTAATTATTATCATCGCATTGATGCTATAAGCCGGGATCAAATATGATCACATAGGCTATATAAGGTTAGGACGTAGTCCATTACCTAGACGGCTAGTGTGGTTCCTCAAGTCACACTACCAGGAGTATTAACATTACTTGAATGTTAACACAAATTTAATTTAATGGTCGACTAATAGTCACGGTCGCATTGACCTTAATGACTTTGAGGCTTGAACATAGTCCACCACCTCTGGATAGAAGAATTACTCTTCCTTAACTATCATGATAGAAAGCTATTCATCCTTAACTATTTTTTATAATTTGGCCAACTAATATGGGTTATTCCATTTGGCTAATCAAAACCATTAATACCTTTAGGAATTATATAGCAGATCATAAATTTCGAGTTAAAATCAAGACGATCGCTTGAAAAGGATATGATTATTTTATATATATATGTAACTCAAAAATTTTCATTAAATAACAATAGGAAACTACAACCCTTGAAATAAATAAATAAAACTAATTGTCCATGCAAGGACTTAAGGAAATAACATGTCCATGTAGGGACTAAAGAAATAACACATCCACGCAGAGACTAAAGAAATAACATAATAATAGAAAAAGACTTCACTCGTCCTTCTTTCCTTTGACTAACTTGGAAAACTTATTGAAGAACTTATTCGTCTTTTTCTCCATCTTCTCGACTTGTTGTTGCATTTCCTTCATCCGCTCCAAGGCCTCATTAATGGCCTCAAGAGGCGGCGGAGGTTGTGGTTGAGGCACAATAGGATACTGGTACCCATTACTTGGGTATCCAGTGAGTGGATAAGCAGGTGGGAAAGGAGACGGGTAAAGTGCATTATGCATGACCGCTTGCATATAAGGGTCATGTGATAGCGCCTGATAATCTAAGTTCATTGGCGTAGTTGGGTTAAAATGGTTATTCTAAGACGTATCTGGGTATGTAGGGATAGGGTTATTAAAACCCGATGGTGGTGGTTGAACCACAGATGGTGGTGTTGGTTCCACAACAAGTGAAGTATTGGAGGGTCCACCCATTTGTGGGTCCTCGTGAATGGTAGGGTAGGTTTTGGGCAAAGGTGGTAGCAAACCCGACCGTTTTCCCGCACGTACCGACATACGTGCTCCACCTTTCCTCCTTGGTGGCTCAGGTGGTGGCTGAGGTTGCTCCACCGGTTCCATTTGAACGTCTTCCTGTGTAGGAGGCGGTGTTGGAGAGTGGTATGAAGGAGTGTTAACAAAAGTGAAATGACTCCAATATTGGTCCCATTCATTAGGACCTTGGTAAAGCGATCCAGCGTACGAGTTAGAATCGCTAGAGATTTCAATAGGGTGCCCAAGCGATCCTGACGGTGGCATCTCCGGGTCGGAGTCTTCATCCATAGGGTTTGGTTGATCCAACTGATTCTTATCAGCAGGGGGTGTGTTGAAGTAGTGGTTAGGGTTAAACTCATCATGATATGAATGAGAATGATGAGAGTGATGAGAATGATGGGAGTGGTGAGAATGGTAAGAATGGTATGTGTGGGTGAATGTTCTTGCGAGTTAGAATGTCTCGCTAGTGGCCAAGAATCTCTCGAATCTTCATAAGGATTTGAGTGATGGGGTTGTGAAGGGATACGTCCAGATGGTCCTCCCCTCATAGGTCCTTTACCTCTTCCACTCTGTCCTCGAACTCTTGGCGGCATTTTCTGTTAGAATCAAGTTAAAAACAATAATAATAACTAAATAATGAAATGAGTAATCCTAGGTCAAAGCCTAGACTCGGAATTCTAAGGAATGTGTTGGTGCATATTTGTGATAACAACTTAGATTTGGTCTTTGGATATCTTGTAATTAGTAAAATGATAAACGGTTAGCGGGTTTAGTTTTGTAATAGTTAATTAGAAGTAATTGGGCTGAACTAGACACTAAATAGTACATGGTAGGCGAATTGGGATTTAAACCAATTAGCAGTCCATGTAGGAAACCCTAGCCCAGTTGCATAACCTATCTCTATATAAAAAGAGGTTTGGATTAGGGTTAAGGTTGCTCAGTTAGTTTTTCAGTTGCAGAGAGAATTGCTTCAGAGAGTTTAGAGAGAGAGTCTTGAATCGGTTGTAAACACTTTGTGTTAGATAATCAATAGAAGATTGTTTGAAGGAATTGTGTTTGTGTTCTTGTTTCTGTGAAATCTGATCTAGGGGATTCCGCACTCTAGATTACATAGACGATTCTGTCAAGATCCATACGGACTTGGGGACCTACAATTGGTATCAGAGCATTCGGCTCTTGATTTTGCTCGGTTCAAAATCTTAACAACAGAAAAAGTTAGGTTTTTGGGCGTTTTGGAGGCTGTTCTTGAAGTTTGTGATGACTGAATTAAGGTTTTGACGGCTGTTTTAGGGTTTCTGCAGGTATTTCGGATTGAAGAAAGGCATCTCGGATCAAAAAGTGAAGCATTTCAGATTGCAGACTTGAATTTCAGATCAGAAATCTGCATTTCGGATCATCAGAAGTGTAATTTGGATCTGAAAAGCTCATTTCGAATTCCATTTCGGATTGAATTTCGGATCAGAAGCTATTCCGGATTCCATCTCTGATCAGAAGCTATTTCGGATTCCATCTCGGATCAGAACTATTCCGGATTCCATCTCGAATCAGAGTAGTCTATTCCGGATTTCTATTTCGGATCTTAATAGTGCATTCCGGATTTCATCTCGGATCACTTTTCCGGATCGCCATTTCGGATTAGCAATTTGGACTACTGTTCCGGATTGTCAATCAGAATTACCATTCCGGATTTGACACTGTTCCGAGTTATACACAAAAAGGTGGAAAGTTAACTAGCTGACGTAACCGGAGTTAGACTCGTGTGATTTTGACGGACCGATTGGACAGTTAGACTCGTGTGATTTTTAGGACAAAAAACAATGTCGAACAACATAATTTGGTAACCACCCATTTGGGACAAGTTTTAACGTTTTTAACGAGCCGGTTTGGTAAAAACGTCGAATATGTCAAATCTAAATGAGCTGTTAAGAATGGAGCACGAGGCTGGCACCACAAATAAACCTCCAAAGATGCTGAAGGTAGAGAACTATCTTACTTGGAAGGATAGGTTTCAATCCTTTATTGAATATCAGGACACACGGATGTGGATCTGTATTCAAGATGGGTACGCTAACCCAACGTATGATTTTCAGGGCAGACAACGTGTTACTGCTTATGTCAACATGCCTGAAGCTAAAAAGAGGATGTATGAGTCAAAGAAGAAAGCCTTAGTTGCTATCAACATGTCATTACCTGATGGCATCAAACATACATTCAAGCGTTATACAATATTGAAGGAGATGTGGGATGCCCTAGAAAAGAGGTATGAGGGCAATACTTATGTGAAGAAGAACAAGGTGGATCTGCTGAAGAAACAATTTGTTGTGTTTAAAGGCATGAGGAGTGAGTCCCTTGAAGATATTATCACGAGATACTATCATCTTATGTTAGAAATGGATAATTATGACATAGAGGGATACATGGATGTGGAGATAAACGACAAATTGCTGGATGCTTTACCTGCAAAGTGGGATATATATACTTTGATGATAAAAGGTGAAGCTGATTATGAAAAGAAAGAATTGGAAGAGGTTGTTGGGAAATGGAGAGCTTATGAGCTCATTATGAAGAAGAAAGAAACGGGTTATGATCAGGTTCAAGATCCGGGGATTTATAAAGGTCTTACACCTTCGTCTTCCAACAATGCTTCAAGTATAGTGCAACTACGTTTCTCTCATGTGAGAATGAGCAGATAGTGACAAATGCTGAGGGTGAAGTATGTTTTGTTGCTGCTTTAGGAGGCTCGTCAGGGCTAAGAGACAACAATCAAGTAACAGCAGTTCTAAGTCTATGCCTCTGAGTGTCAAAAGTGTTGAAGATCACCTGGAATTGCTTGCTTCTTTCGTTGCTTCCTACGAGAACTATATTCAAGGAAAAATATCTGATCCTGCTATGTTTGATGAAGATTATGATCAGATTGACCCTGATGACTTAGAGGAGATGGATCTACAATGGCAGATGGCCATGATCTCTCGAAGGGTGAAAAGGTTCATGAACAGAACAGACAGGAAGTTCGTTGGCAAGAATGTGGGCTTTTACAAGTCGAAAGTGAAGTGTTACAATTGTCACAACTACGGTCATTTCGCTAGAGAGTGTCAAAGACCTAAGTCTGAATCTCGTTCTAGTTCATCCTTTCAAGATTCTCCTGGTCATCGGTCAAGCAACAGGAATGCGTCAAACAACACTGGATCAAAGGCCCTGATTTCTACTGCTAGGGAGGGTTCTTATGATTGGAGTGTTTATCTGGAGAGTGATAACAATGCCTCACAGGCGTTCATGGTTGAGATAGCTCCAGTTGTTGATGAAGAAGTGAAAGCTGATGCTGAGGGAGAGCAAGAGAAGGTAGCTGAGAAAGCTGATGGAGAACAAAAGGCTACAGAGAAGAAGATGGCTGCTGATTTTGATGCTTTCATGGCTGATCTAAGCAAATCAACAGACGAGGTATGTTCTAACTCTGGTAGTTCTGTTTGTTTGAAGTGTTGTGAATTGCAAAGTGAGGTTGACAGGTTAACAAATCAAAACCAAAGTCTGGCAAATGAGCTCTCGAACCTAAAAGAATCAAACTTTTTCGTAAAACGAAATGAGTCATTATACTTGAAGAACATTAAAGGTTATGAAGAAGAAATCAATATTCTAACCTGTATTAACGAAAAACTTCAAGTTATTGATTTAGCTCATGATACGATGAGTGAGAAAACAAAAGAAATTTCTGAAAAATGCAAAGAGTTGTCTGAAGCACAACTTAAAATTTGTGAACTTTTAAAAGAAATTAAATCAATTCAGAGATTCATCTTTTGTCATGAAACACATGATGAATGGCTTGAAGAAGAGTAATGACAAGACATGTGTGGGCTTCAAAGGTTTAAATGAAGTTCCACCACCTCTTGGTCACGACTATTCTTTCTTGCCAGATGAAGAAGAGCTTACCGATTTTGTGTCAACTATACCTGGTAGTTCAACATCAGGAAGTGTGGATGGTTCTGAGAATGCCAAGAAGGATAATAATAGGGAACCAATTTTGAAAACAAAAAATACACACCCTAAGAATCAAAAACAATGTTTTGTTAAAAAATGTTGATTTTGTTAAAGGGAGTGACATGAATGAAGAGGTCCCTGTTATTACTAAAGAGTCTAATGTGAAGTTTACTAAAAATAAAAAGAAAGAAAAATCAGAAGTTAAGCAAACTAAACAAGATCCTTCGAACGCATCGTTATCATCATCATCATCCTCATCGCCTGATGAAACTAAGCAGGAGGCTTCAATTAAGAAGTCTTCGGCCTGAAAATCATGTTTCAAATTTCATGAAAAAGGACATGTAGCTAGCTGTTGTCCTAACAAAAAGAGTGAAGCATAGGTAATCGAGAGGCAGAGAGAAAAATCACCAGCAAAAAGTGGTGATGGTGAGAAGAAGGTTAACTCACCAAAGATATCTGCTACCAGGCAACAGAGTGTTGTTATTGGTGTAGATTAGGCTGAAAAAGGAACTCACCAAGTTCCTCGTTTTCAAAGAAATCAACAAAGCTTTCAGCCTGCATCTACATCAGGCAGATATAATAGACTTAGAAGTAGTTCACCAAGAAGGAATAACTTTAATGGTCCATCAAATAATTTCAGAAGTCAAGGTCAATATCAAAATCGATACCAGAATGTTGATAGTCGAAATTTTTATAACGATGGCTTTTGAAATTATCATCATCAAAATTCATGAAACGAAAATCATAATTTCCAAAGGTCGCAAAGTCCAAACATGGTTAGGAAACCTCAGGACCACAGACCTAGTGGAAATCAAAAAACAATTTCCATCAACAGGTCTAAGATCCAAGACTGTAAGTCCCGTAAACGGATCAAACAGGTATCACTAACCTAATCAATAGCGGAAATTATGATTAAGATGAAGAACAACTAGAATAACTTGAATAATATAACTTGCATACACCAAAAGATGTCAGATACAAGTTTTTGTTGTCAACTCTCTAACCCCTAACAAATGATCTAACCCCACTATTTATATACACCATAAAGCCCAAAAGTACAACCCTAGGCCCACTAGGCACTAGGAAGCCCAAACTAATCCCAAAGGCCCAAATACACCATAAATGAATAAACCTTTAAAGCTCTAAGCCCAACATTCTCCCCTAGGTTTCTTCATTTGTCCTTCGGTGCCGCATCCACACCCAAACGTCCAGCAATAATACCAGCAACTACAGCCGTCCAATCTTTAGCACAAACCTCGTATAGCTCTGCAGTGCGTATTTGATGAGAAGCAAGAACTTGTAAATCTTCATCATGAAAGCTAACTAGATCCACCACATCATTCACCCTGAATGCCTTTTCTTTCATCACAATCGCAACGATTCCAACCTTTGGATCGTATAACCAGAAGTTAAAGTTCTTCAGAATTCCCTTTGGAAAGGTAGGAGCAACGAGAATAACCAACTCTTTATCTGTAGGAGGGCACATCACAGATTTGAACCTTTTGCCTGTGTGCACATCATGAACTCCCTTGGCTGCTCTCAGATACGGTTCAACAGTCTTCATACTCTTAAAAATGCTCCTAACCTCCCGTTCAAGCTTCTTAAAGAATCTCCAACCTGGTCCACGCTCGGTAGTGTCGTCATCAGTGTATGGAGCTCTTAAAAGATCAGTCAGTGCTATTTTAGTCCATGTCTCAAACTACGACTCTTTCGAATAATATTCCCTCGTTCCGTCCTGTCGCACAATGATCCACATGTTTTTAATATGATCATACATCCAACTCAGCACCTTCGACTTGTTACCCACCTTACTTTAATAACTAGATCCCAACTCCATCACGTATCTCTCAGATTGATTAGTTGGATCTTTCAGCTGAAAATTTTCGTCCAAAGGATTCACGTTAACATTCTTCATCAATACCATATGCTTCTTCTTCCTCTGAGCTGCAGTGGGTTTCTGGCTGGCAGTGAACTTTTTATGTGGATCACTTAAGTAATCATCGAGACCAGCTTGACGTTCGGCTGCTAACTGCTCAGCCGCCAACCACTGCTCTTCGGTTTCTTCTGCCATACGCTGCTGTGCTGCACGATGTTGGGTTTCAACATTCATGGGATCATCGTGGGATCGCTAAACTCCCTGCCAAACTTGTTCTGCAATTTGCCCCTTAAATCAAACACAATAGTCATCAGCATCGTCACATGCCCCTGCAGCTGATCGATAGTTTGATCTCGAACATCCAAGTGATTCTACAGGGAGGCAATTTGAGTATCCTTTAACATAGCCTCCTGTTCCAGCACAACAACCCGTTTCTTTAACTCAACGACATCCACCTCTGTATCATCATCATCATCACTGTCTAATCCCCCAAACTCGAATGTCCTCTTCTTAGATCTATGCATATAATCGTCATCAGCAGCATCAGAATAACCAACTCCACTACCACTCGCTTCCGAACCACCGGCACCCGATGAACTACCTCCAAATTCCATCATTTGCAACGCTGTGGTAGCAGGAATCAATACAACTGTGGACTGTGTAATAATAGGAATTGTGGGCTGTAGAAATGATAGGCGTGTCAACCATCGATGTACAAGCAACAGATTCAGTAACACTAGCCTTAGCAACAATGATCTCAGTAGCAATGGATGCAATCAAATCAGAATCAGCAACAGTAACAACAACAGGAACCTCAGATGTACTAGCTGAAATGCTCGGCCCAGTTCTGCGCCTCTTAATCAACGGTACTTCATCTTCTTCGTCGTCGTCATCTTCTTCAGGCTGAACAGTTGGAGCAACAACAGACGGAATGTCAAGCGAGGGATCACCATGTTTCTCTTGAATATCCTTCAATTGAGCGATCAAGCCAGCAAGATTCTCAGACGATAGCTCTGGTAGAACAGGAGTTAACGTAGCATTGAACGCATCAAGATCAACCAGAAAGGCCTGTCCAACATCATCCTCCTCATCTGTAACCTAATCCTCGACTTCTATCTCCTTTTCCTTTGCCTATATATCGTGTTCCTCAGCCACAATCGCATTTACTGGAGGAGGAGGAGGTGGTGGAGCATGCAAACCTACAACTTCAGAGAACTTGCCAAACTTCTTAAGAGGAAACCTACCTACAAATACCATCTTCGAGTTGGAGCGGTTCTTCATCATAGTTTCAAAAATAGTAGGCCCCATTGGCTTCATATTCAGTAGATTAGTGTCTGTAGCATCCTTTACTAAATCTGGATAACGGGCATCGAGTATCAGCTGGATAAAACATGGATATAACAGAAACATCCGTTTCTTGGACTGCTCTAATATTTTCTTCATATTATCGAAGATATAACCAGAATAGTTATACTTCCAGTCCATGACTAATGAAACGATTGCAAATGTCTGTGCCTGATTGGGCTGATCCAGTCCACCTTTGTTTTCCGACACACATTGCATGAACATGTGTATTAGTAACCTCCAGTAAGCCGGAAACATCTTCTTCAGCAGTGGCGGATACGAACCCTCATACCCCATCTCCATGAGTATCGGCAGCACCTTTTCTTTGACATATGTTGTTGGATCACTGAAGGTATCTGTCAGTTATAGCACCTCCCTCACACAGGCCTCATTAACCACAATCTCCTTCCCTTGAATCTGTGAATGTATGAAAGGTCTACCATCTTCACCTCTCGGCTGTATCCGCGCTCTTTTCCAAAATGAGTGAACTAAGTCTCTGTATATCACGGGGTTCGCATGGAGGGCGTAGGCAATCCTGCAAGTGTTGAGCCCCACTATCATCGCCTGAAATTCCTGAAAATACTCAGCTGGTGGGTCTGAAAGATATCCAGCCTGGTTGTGAAACTGTTCTTCAACCAACATCACTGCATCGAACGCTTCTTCCACCATGTCTGCCAAAAATCAACAGAGTTAAAAACCAACTAACGGAAGTAAACTGAGTAAACTGGGTTAACTGAGTTAACAGAGTCAAAACTAACTGGATAGGTCAACAGCAGTCAAGGTTCAAATTAATGCTAGTTCAAATTAGTTAAGGGGTTCAACAATTGAAAAGGTCCAAACTTCATATCCGGATTATAGACGGTTCAGAATGAATCGGAAACACACTCTTATCGATCCGGATTATGTATCTCGGATAGATATGCATCCCGGATGAAGATCCAATCCGAAATGATATCCGAGTTCATCATTTCGGATGAATATCCATCCGGAATGCAATCCCAAAAATGCTAAGTATTTGAAGATCAATCCGGAATGTAATCCGAAATGCATAAATATTCATTAAGTTCATCCGGAATACACATGTACCTAATCCGGAATGAGCAGTCCGAAATGCTTAATTCGAGAGAGAATCAGAGAAGACAAATAGTAATTCGGATATCGAATAATCCGAAATGAGAACAGAGATGCCAATTGTAACATTTGAAAAAATCGGGTTTTCAAAACCCGCTCCGTTTCGTAATCGAATATCAAGTTATAAAAGTTACGTAGAATATTTATGATGATTTTGATTTAAAACGATACATAATTAATAAATAAACTAAACTATAAAAATTATATTTGATAAAAAGTTAAAATAAAATAAATAAAAAAATTATGATGCTGCCGGGACTCGAACCCGGGTCAGCCAAGACACACTTCAGCGACTTAACACCCACTCACAAGACCACTCCGCCACATTGTGTTTTCTGCTAACTCTAGGAACACAAATGAAATTTATACACAAACCCAGTTAAAACCGGTTGCGCCATCTGAGAAACGGTAATCGGCAAACCAATCGTCAATTCGTTGTTTATTCAAACATTCAGTTTATAACCGACGCACCGACGGTCTTTAATCAAATCGGAATTGATTAAACATAAAGCCTCATCATTATCGGTTTTTAAAACTGAAAAATCATCAAGTCCAGAGTTCTTCAACTTCAGACCACTCTCGCGACTCAGAGATATCATACCAATACTCCATTTCATTTTCGTCGCATTTTCAGACCATTAGAACGCCTAAATCAGCTCGCCGGAATTTTCTGCAAAAGTCGCCGGAAAACCGTATTCAACTCAAACCGGTAAAATACCTCTACTTTACTGTTTCAATCAATTGTTAGAACCTTACTAACATTAACCCATCACTCATAATCAACCACAGAAGACATTACTGGACTTCCTGTTTTCACCGGAAAACTTCTGGAATTGTCGGAAACTCACTGATTACCGGTATGCTCATTCCAACGTGCTGATAATCAATACTCATTAGTTCAATTTCACATCTAATCCCTTAAACCTGTTAATTGATTCTCACAGCCGAAGGTTCCAAAACAGAGCCGACGAACTTCGCCAGATCCTCTGAAGAAGACGATCTATTCGGTATTTTCTTCCCCAAACTTTTCGGTTCAATGCATTCAAATTGGTCATCATGTTCATTAACTAAATTAATCGCGTGTCAGTTATTTTGATTGATGTCTGTGTTTGTAATGAAGAAGACGAGTTCAAAGATGAGATAAGATTAATTAAAATCGGAATTATAAACGGGTTAGACACACAGTCCAGCGGTGGACTGTGTGCAAAATACACACGCACGTCCCGAGTTCGATTCCTGCTATACGCACTCCTTATGTAACAAAACGCCTTTTTATTTAAAAACTAAACCGGGATAACTCAGTTAGTTATTAAGTATAATAGAAACCGAGATAATAACCAGGTTAGACACACAGTCCAGCGGTGGACTGTGTGCAACATGAACCATACGTCGCGCGTTCGAAACCCGTCACTAGCACCGGTCCGATTGAATTAAAATGTTTTTGCAAATAAAAGAAATTCGGTTAAATTGAATAAGTGTATAAATATAATTAAAAACAATATTATTTCGGGTTAGACACGTAGCTCAGTTGGTAGAGCTGCGTGCACGCGTACGGGAGGTCTCGGGTTCGAGCCTCACCCAGCGCAAACCATGTCATTGACCGAACCGGTCAACAAGTCAACGGTCAACGGTCAACGCAAAATAAATAATTTTTTTTTATTT
The DNA here is from genome assembly GCA_947069175.1 of Scalesia atractyloides. Taxonomy (NCBI): domain Eukaryota; kingdom Viridiplantae; phylum Streptophyta; class Magnoliopsida; order Asterales; family Asteraceae; genus Scalesia; species Scalesia atractyloides. The sequence continues at coordinate 43,377,292 of CAMTDV010000008.1, read as the reverse complement.
TTTTATTTTTATTTATTTAATTTAATTTAAAAATCAATTAAAAATACTTTAAAATAACATTTTTAAAGATAGAAAATAGCCTTAAACTCACAAAAATATATCTAAAAATTTCATTAAAATCCTTAATAAAATCCACTCATTTAATATATTTTTCCGTTATTATTTAGGTTAGTATTCCTCGTTGATCCGCTCATCTAATTAGTGCGCATCTCACCATCTCCAATCCAACGCACCCAATGTGAGTGAATCTTTACAAATTCACCGTTTTAATCACGTTTTGGGGTGTATCATGTGTCTTTGTATATATATTATAGTTAAACCATTGTGCATACATCATATCATGAACATGTGTATTCAGTTTGTTTCTGTTGTGTAGTTATTGTTGGATGCAAGTTTATTATTTTCAGTACATGCAATTTCATAGGCCGCCGGTCCCCATTACATTATGAGCGTTGAGCATGTTCCCCATTTCATTATGAGGTTGAACCTGGCATGCCCACATACGATCGGCTCTGTTTGATTGAGCCTTGATCGCACAGACATTTTCATTTTCAGTACATGCAATACGATCGGCTCCGTTTGATTGAGCCTTGATCGCACAATTTCATTTATGTTATTTACAGTATGATGTTGGTATGTTCATGTATGCTGTCATATGTTATTGTATGTTATAGTGTGACTGCTATTTGCCATTGCTTGATTATTTACATTTGCTCATCTATGATTATGCACAAATTTTCATTGATAAACTAACAATTAATTTATTAATAAATGTATATCTAATAAGGTTCACTCGCCAACTTATGTTGACCCAAAAACTCCCATTTTTACACATGATATAGGTGAACCAGTAGCAGCTAGGAACACATAGGACTTGGACTAGAAGAATAAAACGATTTAGAGTTGGGATTGTTATGTTGGTTTATTTTCTTTGTATTGAATGAACATGTTTGGATTTTTAGAAATGTAATTTTGACTTTATTAAATATGAAACATATTAGTAAATGTCATGAGCTTTGGTGATAACCCAATTATGCCCCGACTCTTATTCCGCTGCGGGTCGGGGTGTGACACCAATATAGATTTTCCAAAATGGGCTTGGGCCTGAAAGTTGAATCCAGATTGGGATTGTGACAGGCCCAATCCAGAACGGTAACACATTGGGCTTGTCCAGAAAGATTTAAATGGGCCTTTCCAGACAAGTCTAATCCGGAACAGTAATCTTTGGCCCAAGTGAGCCCAATTCGGAACAGTAACCTTAACTTCAATTTTCAGACTTAAAACCAATTTCATTAGGCTGGCCCAAAACCCAAAGTATACTGAGCCAGTCCAATATCTCTTGACAGAAAACCATCCCACCAAAATTAATCAAGTAAACTAACCAAGCATCCAACCATCTTTTAACATATCACAAGGAGAACTTATTAAAACAGACATAAACAATTAACACAGCATTGCTAAGGGATCAAATCGTTTCAAACGCTAACTAAGGAACATTTTTCGATATGAGCAGGTTCAGTTGGTCTAAGCGATTGTCAATATCACTTAAATCCAAAACTCAACCCTTGTAGTTCAGGCATCATGAAATGCTTAAGGTAATATTATACTAAGATACCTGTGCATCCCATACCATGACATACCCCCGCGATCAAGGTAAGCACAACAGTTCATCGTAGCAGGTGAGTATACCGTGATCATCCTTTATTGTACAACATAAGGCTATTGGTGAACAGGTCAGTACTTCCGTACAGCAGAGAGACCAATAGTGACTTACGAGGGTTAGGCAAATACCTTATGAGGTACGTAAGAACTTAGAAATAAACTTTTATTCTCTTAGGTTTTGGCCTTTCCATTTTGGCTCTTTTATAAAGATATCCTGACTGTGCCTAGGTCTACATATAATCTGGATACAACAGAAGGGCAGTCAAGATATCCCCGGATGACTCAACAGCATAAAGACCCGAAACCTCAGATGTTGGCTACCTATCAACGCAGGATTTAAGACCATAAAATCATATGCCTATAGTAAGTGACCCACTGAGTACTAAGTTCGTTATGTTTATATCATTTGACTTTCCCCATACAGTTGAGTTTTAGACCTACCGACACATCACTTTCGATCAAGATCTTTTCCGCTTCTATACCTTACATGTGTTAGTCAAACATTTTATCACAAACATTCATTTCATTTCCCTATCCTTGCAAAATTATATATATATATATATATATATATATATTAAGAATTTCTTCCCCTAAATTTGTGCATAGAGATATGAACAAATTTATGAAGCAACGAAAAGAAAAGAAAAACAGTAAACAAACACGAAGATAGTTGATGCCTAGGTAGAAAACCGAATCATTTTGAGAAGATCCACAAGCACTTGAAAACGTGCGTTGCTAACGGGTTTTGTGAACAAATCCACCACATTTGCATCAATGTGGATTTACTCAAGCTTTACGAGACCCTTTTCATAGCATTCGCTGATAAAATGAACTTTAATGTTGATGTGCTTGGTTTTGGAGTGGAAAACAGGGTTTTCAACTATTTGGATTGCGGCATCATTATCACAATAAATCGTTGTGTGTAGATAAGTCAAACCGTAATCCGCAAGCTGATGTTGCATCCATAAAACCTAGGAGCAGCAAGCAGAAGCTGCAACATATTCTGCCTCTGCAGTGGAAAGCGAAACCGCCTGTTGCTTCTTGCACTGCCACAAAATTAAGCGATCTCCCAGAATTGGCAACCAGCTGACGTTGAGCGCATGTCCCTATCTGTACCTCCTAGATTACCGTCAGAGAAAGCAAACTGTTCAAATTCAGAATTTTTCGGATACAAGAGGCCCAGTGATGGAGCCCCTTTGAGGTACCTAAAAATTCGTTTAACAACAAGTAAATGAGAAAGTTTAGGAGGAGCATGATAACGAGCACACTGGCAGACTGCAAACATGATGTCTGGCCGACTAGCGGTGAGATACATGAGTGATCCGATCATTGAGGGATACATGGTAGGATTAACAGGAGTTCCGTCAGCATCTTCATTTAGCAGAGGCCGTTCTGCAATAGGGGAAGCCATTAGCTTGGAATCTGTAAGCTTGAATTTGGCAAGAACGTCGTGTACGTATTTTCCTTGATGAATGAATATACCCTGTGGGCTCTGACGAACTTGAAGTCCTAAAAATATGGTCATCTCTCCCAATGAACTCATCCCAAATTTCTTCTTCATGATTTCTTCGAATTCGCGGCACAAATCATCATTGGTGGAACCAAAAATAATATCATCAACGTAGATTTGGACGAGAATAATGTCCTTATCAACGCATTTGATAAACAGAGTTTGGTCAATGGTTCCACGTGGGTAGTCATGAGCAAGCAAATGCTCTGTAAGAGTAGCGTACCATGCGCGAGGCGCTTGATGCAACCCGTACAAAGCCTTGTCTAATTTGTAGGTATAATCTGGCTTGTCAGGATCAGTAAAGCCTGATGGTTGTGCCACGTATATTTCCTCTTTCACCTTGCTGAATAGAAACGCAGTCTTGACATCCATTTGATAGACAGTAAAGTCCATGTAAGATGCGTATGCCAACAAGATACGGATAGCCTCCAAACGCGCGACAGGTGCATAGACCTCATCATAGTCCAAACCTTCAATCTGTCGAAACCCTTGGACCACCAGTCTAGCTTTATTTCGAACAATAATTCTAGTGTCATCCTGCTTGTTGCGGAAGACCCAGCGAGTTCCAAGAGCATGATTTCCCTGAGGCAGCTTCACCAATTGCCAAACGCCAAGTTTTTCAAATTGATTGAGTTCTTCGTGCATGGCATCAACCCAGCCTGGTTCCTGCAAGGCAACATCAATACTTTTAGGTTCAATTTGGGAAATAAAGCAAGAATAGAGACATGTATTGATATCCCCAGATTGACTGCGTGTGCGAACAACAGCGTTTACAGGACCAATGATATTCTCAACGGGGTGATCACGCTGTAAACGTTGTGGTATTGGTGTAGCGGGAACCAAAACATCGTTGGCAAGTTGGTGACACTAGCTGAAGCAACTCTAGATGCCTCCCCCTCAACCGAGGCACTTGTAGAGGTATGTGGTGAAGAATCCACTGCACAATCAAGGGGAGTAGGCTCGGGAAACAAGGAGGAGCCCAAAACATCAGGAGGAAGGCCTGCATTTGTTGTAGGTGGCTCTGGAGCAGAAACCACATCCTCAGTAGGATTCAGCTTAACAGGCGAAGAGATAGATGGATATTGAGATTGTGAAACTTTGGAGGATGGCGAGATAGTGTCATTGAATCCAGGAGGATCCACACTTAGCTGCTTTAGAGTCTCATTTAGCGTGGCAGCGTCAGCATCATCATCAGAAGTAATGGGCACCGTTGGAGGGAAAGAAGTCGAACTATTTCCTGTAGACATATTAGAAGACACATCAAAATGATTAAATAAGGTAGAGTAGTCATACAACCAGTCAGGACCAATGCGTTTGTCCTTGGGATTTTCCTCCAGCGAACCCACATTGTAGGTTTCAACCACCATCTTCTTGATCTTGTTATAAACGCGATATGTCGTATTTTTCTAATAACCAACGAAAATGCAAGGATCTCCGCGTGCTTCAAACTTTCCTTTAGCGTCCATGAGCAGGAGTACACAAGGACATCCAAATTTGCGGAAATGCTTGATCGAAGGTTTGCAACCTTCAACCACTTCGTATGGAGTCTTCATGTGGCATTTGTTGATCAGGGCATGATTCTGAATATAGCATGCAGTATTAATTGCTTCTGTCCAGAAGATGAGAGGCAGCTCGGATTCAACTAGCATAGTTCGTGCAGCCTCAATGAGTATGAGTGGGCGATTTTGGTGTTCTGCAACCCCATTTTACTGTGGGGTTCGGGCTGCACTGAACTGTCGGTCAATCCCCTTGGAGGAGCAGAAAGAGTTTAAGGTAAGATTCTTAAACTCTATCCCATTATCACAACAAATGGCCTTTACCTTTGAATCTGTCTGGTTTTCCATAAGCGTGACTAATTGTTTGACTATCTCAGCGGTTTCATTTTTATGTGTGAGAAAGAAAACCCAGGTGAATTGAGAGTTGTCATCAATAATAACCAGATAGTAAGCCTTCCCTCCAATGCTACGGATGTCTGTTGGACCGAAGAGATCCATATGGAGCAGTTCTAAGACCTGAGAAGTGGAGGGTATGGCTTTGGTTTTATGCGGCTGACGGTGTTGTTAACCACGAGCACATGATTCACATTTTTTGGTCTGCATGAAGTCACGAACTGGTAGATCTCTGACTAAACCACCTTTTGCAAGACGATTAAGATTCTTCATGTTGATTGGCCCAGTCTGCAATGCCATAGCATGGCGTCATATTCGGCTGTCGAAGAGAAAAGGCATGTGAGCTTGTCAGAAGGAGCCTGTTCATATCAATGACGTACGCGTTTCCTTTTCTTGTAGCTTTCAGAAGAATCCAATCATCTTGAATGATTAACCCTGGTTTTAGCACATAACAACCTTTCTTTGTGAAGAGAACATCCAGATGATTATCTCAGAGTTGAGACACACTCAACAGACTATGTTTCAATTCTGGTACATAATTGACATTCTAAAACTCAGGGCCCCATTACAAACAGTTCCTCTCATTGTGATTTTCCCAGTTTTTCCACCTGCGAAGGAAACAAACCCGCCATGGAAAAACTGAATGTCATTCAACTGTGAGATATCTCCTATCTTGTGCCTGGAACAGCCGCTATCAATATACCATAATCGAACAAGAGCCCGCCAGAGCTGTTCCTACACATTTCAACAGGTTTTAGTTAGAAACGGGAACCCATGCCATGGAAGATCTGGGTTTTCCTTTTGCATCAACATAAGTAACCTCACGAAAGGTCAAATTAGTTGAGGTTGAGGTTGATGATGCTTTTGATATATTAGACAAGGGGTTAGCAGACTGATTCTTGGTCACTAACTTAGGCCTCCAGGTTACCGAATCAGACCTCTGCACATTCCTAGTAGTGCTAGAGGGATTCGGGGAAACCAAAGGTCTCAAGGGTTTACTCATTTGTTTCTTGGCCAAGTTCCAGTCTGGATCAGAAGACTTAACCGCAAATCGAGCCTTAGATGGACGATTAGGCATAATCTTCTGATGTCTGGAGTACAAAGTTTTGAAAGAGGTAAAGGTCTTTTGACAGTTTCGAGCAATGTGCCCGGGAGATCCACAATTGAAATAGGTATGCCTCTTCTGGAAGAAAACAGTCCGTTCAGCTTGGGAAATTCTGGGCAATTTGTCGGTCAGTTTCTTGCTGGCGTATACTGACGGCTGATGCACGGTCTTAGTCTTGGCAGTGTCCTGCGCACAACCATCAGCACACTTGTTAGATTTGTGATTTGAATTGCAAGATTTTGAACATGGAGATTTTTGCAAAACAGATGTAACGGGCGACTGCTGAGTTAATTCCTCAGTTTGATGAGAGGACTTAGCAGTTGCCTTTGCAGTGTTTGAAGACGCTTGTTTGGTTTTCTTCCTTTTAGATTGGCGTGTTCTCCTCTTTTTAGTCTTATTCTTCAAATCACACTTCTTGACAGATTCTGTAGAGGACACGAGTGGCTCTACAGGGACATCCTATTCAGAAATTTCAGCAGATGATGATGGAACCTCACAATTTAGAGAAGTTTGTGGTTCCGATTCACGATCAGGTTTAAAAGATTCATTTGAATCAAATTGAGATTTGTGTTCATCTGCTGTCATTTCAGAATCAGTCCCTTGTATTGAGTCGCCCAAATCTTCTAGAATTATGTCACCATCAACATTGACAGAAACAGTTGGTTGGTCATCGTTAACACTGTCATCCCTAAGAGATACATCAAAAGACGCAGCCTCTGAAGGTGAACATTCGATATCCTTAGCTGAAGATGAAAATTCGGTATCCTCAGCTGAAGATGAACATTCGGTATCCTCAGCTGAAGATGAACATTCGGTATCCTCAGCTGAAGCTGATGAGGCCGAGTCATCTGTTGATGCAGAACCTGCAGCTAAATTCATTTTCTCATCACACAAGTTATCACAGCTATTATCATCGTTCAAAACATCAGTATCAGAATTCAAACTGTCTAAATTCTCAACACAACCAACAATGTTTGAGCATGTAAATTGTTCAGCAAGAAATTGATTTAAAATGTCAAAGGCAGGTTTATAAAAAGCATAATCATCAGCTGAATTGTCTGAATGTATATTCAGACATTCTTCTTCATCACCCTGTGTGATGTCCTCAACTAAAATTTCTTCTGCACATGAATTAGACACATTAGTATCGTTCACAAATTTAGTTTGAGCATCAGAAGATTCTTTTTCATTAAGTTTTGCGGAGGATGTGGATGGTTCTGCTTCAGGCACTTCTTTATCCAATCCCACTGTACTCTCAAATGGACGATTACCAGTTTCACGAGGAATGATGTAGAAGCCACAAACACATCATCCTTCTTGAGTTAGTGGGTTTGGAGAACTTAGGGTAATAGGGCATCCATGGTTTAGATAAGTAATCTGATGGTTTACCATACATCATTTTTTCAGCATTTTCTATTTCTTCCTCAGATTCAGGCATTCTAGGGTAGTTATGATTATATGGTGGAGGTGCCCTATTGTACCCAAGACCCTTAGTGAAATTCTTTTGATAGTTAAGCTGGAGGTCACATAAGTCCTTGACTAATTTGCTGGAAGTTTCAAATTTCTTAATATTTATTTCATTTTCATGAAGCTTCCCTATCAAGGAATTCAGCTTGACTAAGGCTGCTTGAAGTTCTACGTTCTTTTCAGCTAATTTTAGCTTGTAGTCATAGACCCAACATTGCTGTTAGTTCAAGTCTAGCTTTAGCTGAGCCACATCCTGTTTCTGCGCTTCGACCTTCTCCATAAGAAGCTTGTTCTTATGTTTAAGGGCGATGTTTTGTGACGCAGCTTGTTGATATTCAGCCACAAGAGTTGAATTGTGGGCGCGCATTTGTGATAATTTAAAACGACAACTATTAGAACAAAGTATTCGATTTACCGTTTTCAAAAGATCGGGTGTCTCAGTTGTATGCGCCATCATGCAGTGGTTGCTGTTCTTAGATATATTCAAGGTTTCCATTTGAGCTGCAGCATCTGCCCAGTTGAAGCCTTCATGCTATTCGGCCACCCGTGCTGTGGACTTCCAGCCTGAGCTGCCGAATGGACTCGTACTTGACTTGGTAGGAGAGCAGGGCTGCCAGTGTGGCATCTGTCAGGTCGTGTGCGGTCATGAATCCAGCCATTGAAATTAAATTAATTAAAAATTCACCAAAGTTGATTTAAAGTTTAATTAATTTAAGTGATTCTTATGAACAGTGCTTAATCTGAAACGGTCAATTCTGCAGTCAATATGGTCAACCCGGAAGATTTTTTTGAAATGGCAATCCGGAAGTCAAAGTCGGTCAACCTGGATGGACTATTCGAAATAAGCAATCTGGAATTAGGAATCCGGAATGAACAATCCGGAATTAGGAGTCCGATTTGAAGATCCGAAATAGAAAACCCGAGAAGAAATCCGAAATAAGAAGACCGAAATGCAGATCCAAAATACAAATCCGAAATACAAGATCCGGAATAATCAACTCTGAAATGAAATCCAAAATCAAGAATCTGGAATGAAGAATCCGAAATGCCTGACTTATCTTCTAAAAATCTGGAGCAGTGACCCAATCCGTAACAGTGTCCCCGCCTTTTCTGCAACCGAATTCCGGAAGTCAAGGAAGTCAAATACGGCAACAGTAACTCGGATCACAATCCGGAATAAAGCAACAGTCAGGGATCAATCTGGAATGGACGATCTCCTTCGTGTTTTTCGGAATCCGGAACAGTAGTGAATCCGAATTATGAGAACCTTCTTCGTGTTCTTCGGAATCTGGAATAGTGTCAAATCCGAAATCTTCAGAGCTTATTCGAGTTCTTTGGAACAGTATCCTCCGTCGATGAACAACAATCCAGAATATCAGAAATCGATCCAAACAACAGCAATACACTTCAAAACTTCTTCAATCAACAATACCCGGAGCCTGTATTAGAACAGCAGGCTCTGATACCAATTGTAAGTCCCGTAAACGGATCAAACAGGTATCACTAACCTAATCAATAGCAAGAACATCTTGAATAACTTGAATAATATAACTTGCATACACCAAAATACAAGTTTTTGTTGTCAACTCTCTAACCCCTAACAAATGACCTAACCCCACTATTTATAAACACCATAAAGCCCAAAAGTACAACCCTAGGCCCACTAGGCACTAGGAAGCCCAAACTAATCCCAAAAGCCCAAATACACTATGAATGAATAAACCTTTAAAGCTCTAAGCCCAACAAAGACTCCTATTAGGAATGATGGATATCGGATGGATATCCATGTGGTTGATGAATTTGGAAGACCCAAGACCATTAAGGCTTGGGTCCCCCAATCTAACTAATTTTGTTGGCTTGTGCAGGAGCTACTAAGGAGGATTATCAACTTGTGGTATGTTGATAGTGGCTGCTCCAGGCACATGACGGGGGATGCGAGGTTGCTGACTGAGTTTGAGAATATAGATGGTGGATATGTGAATTTTGCAGGTGCTAAAGGAGGGCACATTACCGGTCGAGGAAAAGTGACCAACGGGAAGATCACACTGGACAAAGTGAACTATGTTGAGCAGCTGAAGCATAATCTGATGAGCGTGTCTCAAGTCTGCAACAAGGGTCACTCGGTCCACTTTACAAAGTCTGAAGCTTTGGTGTTGAAACCTAGTTTGGTGATACCAGATGATTGGATTGTGATGAGAGCGCCAAGTAGAAATGACACTTATGTCATGGACATGGGTGCTAAGGATTCTTAATTTGTGGTGGCGTGTTTACTATCAAAAGCATTTGAGGCTGAGTCATTGTTGTAGCATAGATGCATGGCCCACATCCACTATCGAAAAATGAATTATATTATTAAAAATGGTTTAGTGGAAGGGGTGCCAGTGCAGAGGTTTCACATAGAAGATAAATGTCTTCCATGTCAAAAAGGAAAACAACATAAGAAACCTCACAAGTCTAAAACAGTAAATTCCATAGATGCCCCTTCGGAAAGTACTATTGTTTAGTTGTCATTGATGATTACTCACGATATTCATGGGTTTTCTTTTTAGGTACAAAAGATGAGACAACGGAGATGCTGATTGATCTTTTTACAAAATTGGAAAATGTCCATGATGCACGGATCAAGAGGATAAGGAGTGATAATGCCACGGAGTTCAAGAATCGGATTCTGGATCTCTATTGTCTTTGCAAAGGAATTGAACATCAATTTTCTGCTCCTTATACACCTCAACAGAATGGAGTCGCTGAGAGGAAAAACATGACGTTGATTGAAGCCACAAGGACTATGCTATCTGATTCAAAGCTTCCAGTTCTTTTCTGGGGAGTAGCTGTAACGCAGCGTGCTATGTCTTGAACAACGTTTTGACGGTTATAACGGTTTAACAAAACATGTCACGAACTATTGTTTAACTGAAAACCAAACTTAAAAGGCTTTGAACCATTTGGATTACCCTGCACCATAGTGCGAAACATAGATAAGCAAAAATTTGGTGAGGTAGCTGATGAGGGTTACTTTCTAGGCTATATGCCTGGAAAACCAAATAAAAGGGTTTTTAATCTAAAAACTGGTAAACTTGAGGTGGTGTTTAACATGGAAATCACTAGTTATTCACCTCAACAATCAACGAGTGGTCCTCCTATATTATATGATTATGACAGTGTTTTTTAATCATTTAATATTCCTGATTTTTCCAATGCAGATGAGTCTCAAGTGATTCAGTCTGTGATCAGTGAAGATGGCGAGTGTGACTTCATGCCTAGATCGAGTGTATTAATGACATATGCTCCAGAAACATCTTCCAGTGTAGCTCTAGAGGACTCCAGTGATAGTGAGTCTGAACCTATTCAGGGGGAGGATTTCACTAATACATTGGCTAATATTCAGGGGGAGGTTGGACCTAATCTGGGAGATAATCTGGTTGTTGACACCATTGCTACCACACGTGTACACAGAGATCATCAAGTTGAAAACATCATAGGTGATGCTGCTGCAGGTTCCTGTTTGTTTACTTCGATTCAGAAGACTGGGTTGATTCATGAGTGTTTATATAGTTGCTTTATTGCCCAAGAGGAGCCGAAAAATGTTCATATGGCTCTAAAAGACAATTGTTGGGTTGAAGCTATGCAAGAGGAACTAGCTTAGTTCAAGAAGTTGAAAGTTTGGGAGCTAGTTGACTTGCCTGACGGAGAGAAGGAAATAGGCACTAAGTGGGTGTTTAAGTGCAAGAAAGATGACCGAGGTATCGCGATAAGAAATAAGGCTAGGTTGGTGGTGAAAGGGTTCAAGCAGCAAGAAGGGACTGATTACAATGAAGTGTTTGCACCTGTAGCAAGGTTGGAAGCAATTCGTTTGTTCCTAGCTTTTGCTTCATTCAAGGGCTTCAAAGTTTACCAACTAGACGTGAAGAGTGCGTTTCTTTACGGGAAAGTCCAAGAAGTGGTGTATGTCTCACAACCAGATGGGTTTACTCATCCAGAATATCCAGATCGAGTCTATCGACTTGATAAGGCATTGTATGGGTTGTATCAGGCACCTAGGGCGTGGTATGAGACACTGTCAGCACATTTGTTAAAACATGGTTTTGAAAGAGGTCAGATTGACAGTACACTGTTTATTAAAAGGAAGAAGGAAGACTTTCTGCTGGTACAGGTATACGCAGATGACATCATTTATGGGTCATCTGATGAGAACATGTGTCATGATTTCGAAGAGGTAATGAAGAGCAAGTTTGAGATGAGTGCGATGAGTGAATTATCTTACTTCTTGGGTTTCCAAGTTGAACAGAAGAAGGATGGGATGTTTATACATCAGACGAAGTATGTGTATGACATTTTGTCTCGTTTCAAAATGGAGGATTGCGCTACTTTCAATACACCTATCTGTGAGAATCACAATCTTGGTCTAGATCATGAGAGTGTGGAGGATGTTGATCCAACTCAATACAGGCCAATGATTGGTTCTCTGATGTACTTGACTGCTTCAAGACCAAACATCATGTTCGCAGTGTGTATCTGTGCCAGATATCAAGCGAATCCAAAAGAGTCCCACATGAAAGCGGTGAAGCGGATTCTTCGTTACTTGTAGGGGAAACCTAAACTTGGGTTATGGTATCCAACTGCTAGTGATTTGAAGTCTGTTGCTTTCACTGATTCGGACTTTGGAGGATGCAAATCTACAAGGAAGTCTACCACATGTGGTTGTCAGTTCTTAGGAGGGAGGCTCGTGTCATGGCAATGCAAGAAGCAGTCTTGCGTGTCTACCTCTACGTGTGACGCTGAATATATTGTTGCGGGTAGCTGTTGCTCTCAAGTTCTCTGGATCCAACAGCAGATGCGCGATTACGGTTTGAATTTCACTCGTACTCCTATTATGATAGACAATAATGCCACTATATCAATCACCAACAATCCCGTAAAACACAGTCGTAGAAAACATATTGACATTCGTCATCATTTTATACCGGATTGTGTTGAAAAGAAATTAATTGAACTACATTGAGTCGCACACTAGATAACCTGGCAAATCTTTACACAAAAGCATTTGACAGGGCTCGCTTTGAACATTTAGTCTAACTCAACGGGATGAGGAATCCTGAATAACAAATTTTTCATAAAAATTGTTTGTAAACAATTTACTGCTTTTCAAAAATCAAAAACAGAAAAAAATAGAAAAATCAAAAATGAGTTTTTCACTGTGTGAAAAAGAAGAAATGATAGTAAATCAGCAAGTTAGACTGTCACACTGAAATTAAAATTAAAATTGCTTAAATGTGATAGCAGCTTCATCATATGATGTATCAGTAGACAAAAGTCATGAAATAATCAACTTACCTTTGTGATACACATATAATAAACTGTGTATGATTGGGTAACATATCAGTGGCGTATGGTTTTATAACCTTAAATCTTGCTTTGATAGACTGCCAAAATCTGAGGTTTTAGGTCTTTATATCGTCATTTCATCCGGGGTATCAAGGTTGTCCTTCTGCTGCATCCAGATATATGCTGACCTAGGCACAACCTGGATATCTTAAAAGAACTAAAATGCCACATCCTAAAAATTGAAGAAGCTCACTAGAGAGTCATTCAAATGTGCAAATTTCATTATTCGTACCAAAATTTGGTATTTGCCCTAACCCTCGTTGGATATTGGTCTCTTTGCTGTACGGAAGTACTGACCTGATCACCAATTATCTAATGTTGTAAATCAAAAAGGATGAATTTCGGTATACTCACCTAATACAATGAATTTTTGTGCATACCTTGATCGCGGGGGTATGTCCTGAAGTGGGACACACTAGTATATCAGTATAACTTATCTAAACAGATCACGAGGTAATGGTACTTGAAATGGTCATGTATTTTGTTTAAGTGGATAAACAATACTGGTAATCGTCTTGAACCGCTTTTCATGAATATTGCATATAAAATAATCAGATAGTGTGAAAACAGTTTGATGTTGCTGATATGATCTTCTTACCGGTGATACTCACAAAAATAGAGTGTTTATTATTTTGTTATTTACTTGCTTTCAGAAAATATAAAAATCCAAAAATATTTCATTTTCTTGTATATTCTTAATGTACGGGGATATTGGTTGTTCATGGAGGAGTTCTTACCGATAGGGGGAGAGGATGTTAGAAGCTGAGTTCAAAATTTTAAGATCTTGAAGGTTCTGTGTGCTTAACATTTTTGAGTATGTGGTTTGAGTTGAGAAGTGCTTAATCTGTGATACAGTTTTATTATCTCTTGAATAATAACAATTTGTTTAACTTGCGTGGAAAAATTCTTATGATTTCTCGAGATGTTTGTTTTATAGTATACAGATTGTAGCAGTATGTTGCTGAGAAGTTTGGTGAAGAGGAGTTTGCTTGGATGCATGGTAGAACCTCCTTTCTACATTGCAGACAAAGTTGAAGAGTTTTGAAGATTGCTATGCATGTACTAAACTGGAGTTTACTCAAACGCTAAGGATTTAGAAGATTTGGTGATTGGATACATCAGCTTAGGGGGAGTCTGTTGCTGACAGAAGATGTTAAAGCTGAAGCTATCCAAAGACCAACGTTTTTCAAAGATGTTGAAGATTGCAAGAAGACTGAAGACTAAGTTATTTTATGATGCTATTGTCAAGGGGGAGTTTGTTGGTGCATATTTGTGACAACATCTTAGATTTGGTCTTTGGATATCTTGTAATTAGTAAAATGATAAACGGTTAGCGCGTTTAGTTTTGTAATAGTTAATTAGAAGTAATGGGGCTGAACTAGACACTAAATAGTGCATGGTAGGCGAATTGGGCTTTAAACCCATTAGCAGTCCATGTAGGAAACCCTAGCCCAGTTGCATATCCTATCTCTATATAAAGAGCGGTTGTGATTAGGGTTAAGGTTGCTCAGTTAGTTGTTCAGTTGCAGAGAGAATTGCTTCAGAGAGTTTAGATAGAGAGAGTCTTGAATTGGTTGTAAACACTTTGTGTTAGATAATCAATAGAAGACTGTTTGAAGGAATTGTGTTCGTGTTCTTGTTTCTGTGAAATCTGATCTAGGAGATTCCGCACTCTAGATTAGATAGACGATTTTGTCAAGATCCATACGGACTAGGGGACCTACAGAATGTGCTATTGTGTAAGTTTGAGATTAAACACAAAAGGCTATTGCTTAATTCTCTCAAACGTTGGCTCTGATACCAACCTGTCAAACCCTGAATTTCCAACCAAACACCGGTGGGCACGGGTGGGGAATATCATGACGTAAGTTGATATCATCATAGTCAGTTAACACAGCACAGTGGAAGTCTTGGATTTTAAATTACTATTACAAACCAAATGTTCAAAATACGAAAATAATATACAGACGGATTTTAGACATACCTTATGGTCCCCTAACCTAGGTGATCATTAATATGTGTTCATGCATGAGTTTGAGATCTGAATTATCCTTCAATTTGGTGATTCTTGATGAACAAGGGTTTTGCTCCCCTTGTTCTTCTCCTGGCCATTGCACGCACACACACTTGTGTGTGTGTGTGTGTTGTGTTTTATTTTTGTTTTATAAATTCAAGTTTCAGCCTTTGTCCCCTTTTGGTCCCTCATGTTTGGGATTTTAAATAATAATGGATATCATCCAATATTTATCACTAACAACACAAATTATCAACTAGGTTAATTATTCCTAGTTATTTATTCAAACATGTATTATATATATTCACACACTTTTATATGGTTCAATTTTTTTTGGGGTGTTATATCAATTGGACCCTTGACTTCATTGAATTTGACCTTTGACTTTGTTGACCAGAACTGATAAAGCACAGTTACCCGACAGGAATTGCACTTGCAGATTCCCGCTTAACTGTTGGTATCAATTCTGTCTGAAATTGATATCTTCAGTCACCGGGTACTGCAATTGTAGACTCCCTTTGACTGATGATATCATGCACGTTTCAACTTTGGCAGAGACTTGATCTTTCCGGCATAGCACAATGATCTTCAACCCTTCTAATCAAAGATTTGCTGACGATCACTTAAATGGCCGTTTTGAGAAACCCGAATAATCCAACATCAAGCACTGTCGATCCTTCCCTATTACTATTCTCGAATAAAGTTAACGTGAACCGACCTATGAATAAATGTAAGAACGTTGCTCGAACCTTGATCTTCAAACTTAACTGATAGAAGAACGAAACATCAGATTTCCAATGCCCAACATCGAACACTTCAAATTCCACAAAATACATGAAGTTGGATAAGTTAATAACAAACCAAACTCCTAAAATGTACTTGCACCATCTTGATCAAAGTCTTCAATTGAGTGTCTGAAAGCCTTACATCTCGAATCTTCAAGATCCAATCTCGTATATTCACGAATCCACCAATTACCCAATAACTTTCATCTCCGATCTCCCCCTAATTATTTCGAGAATCCGACTAGTCACTAACTTTGGAAGAGGGATCAAGAAGACTAATCTTCTCTACTTTAATCGGCATATAATAAGGCTCGACCATCAACTAATCGCCAAACGAATAGTCAGCTTCAACACGAACACACTTGATCAAACCTCAAAATGTATCATGTTTTAAACTTTTGTGCACCGGAAAAATTAAAAATCATTTAATCTCAAGATTGTAAACACGAACTTGTTCACTGTCACATCACGATCTTTTAGAAATTTTACAAAGAAACTATGATGTATGAAATTTTTACTCCCCTAATTCTTTGTAAACTTTTGAAATTCCAACCAAGTCTTATTTTATTCACCTCTAAGGCTCGATAATAGTCCCAACTTGTTACACGAATTGTTAGTGCATATTCTATGTGTCCGCCAATGTTCGAATAGGCTAGATAGAGCGTGTGTTGAATATTGTATAGTTGAGAATTAGATTCGAACACATGACACTTTAGAGAGGATGAGAGCTCGTTCATACTAATGAGGACTCATCCGCACGGATGAATAATCCGTGCGAACTAGTCATCTGCTCCAAATGATTCTTCATGTCTATATATAGTGGATTATGTGTTTGAAGTTGACAAGTTTTGGGAAATGCTGGAGAGACCTCAGATTCTCTCCAACTTGTAAAAGATGTATGCTCTTTCGGGAATGGAAGCTTTCTACTCTTGCTTATTCTAACGAGATTTCTACCGAACTAGCTTTATCTTATCCAAACTTTCATCTAAATTAGCCGGATCCGGAATTTTCAATTGGAATCAGAGCTACGGTACTGATTCAATCGATCTAACGGTTGCTTGAATCACCTACGCTCATGATTTATGGGTTTTTTAGTCGTAAAACATCAAATTGAAGGTCAATTCATGAATGAAATTTGAGATTGAAGACATCATTACATTCAGAATTGATTTTCATTCATGTTTGTGGAAGAATAATCATCAAATTCGAAGAAATAAAGATTTTGGATCAAAAAATCTTGAACAACACCTTTCGAACGGAGGAGCCACATTCGTGTGAAGGAGTTAGCTAAACAAGTGAGCTATCACCCGCACGAATGAGTATTCATCCACATGAATGAACATGTATCATGTGCTCGAATAAGTCAAAAATGTCTAAAAAAGGAACTTTTTGATCGTGGTGACGAGACGAGTGTTCATAAAATATTTGGTGATTGAATTTTTTTTAGATTTTAACGTCAAATACGGTTGTTTAGAGACACCGTCGGAGGCTTCGGAGAATGGCTAAGATTGTGAGATTATAGAGTAGTGTTAGTAGTGGGGTAGTCATGAAGACTGGTGTATAACATGTATCATTTGGTAAAGTGACTATTAATCCGACAAAATAGAAAAATCCAAATTAATGGAAAACGGACTTTTGTGAAGCAAAATGACACATATTCGACTTAGTTGAGTTTTTCAGAGAAAAGAGATGACTGACTTTGCTTATTTTAAGAGGGGAATTCAGTGATGAATTTAGAGAGATCAAATTTTGCCAAAAATGAGGGGGAATAAAATTTTTTAAATATTAGAACATTTATAGAAATTCAGACAGAACAACGTGCAACAGTATTCGGGTGGTTCAAACTCAAATTATCTGGGGTTGCATAAGATATTGGATCTTTTTAGTCTGTGATCATAGGAAGTTTGGATTCTTTAGATCCTTATCAGATTGACATCTAAGGGTTTGAGTCCCGAATCTTCGTACAAGCCGGTTAGTAGGAGTAGCGTCAAGAGGATGCATCAGTGTTGTCGATATTTAAAGATATTAAAGGGCTTTCAAAAATTTACATGATAGTTTTGTGATAGTCTAAAGTGTCTTAATGGTTAATCTTCGAGCAGATGAGTTGTTTTCTTGACTAACCACCGGGGAATGATGATGTTTGTTGCTTAAGTTGTTGCCGGGACTAACGGAGAAGGCTATACATCTGTTATCATGAGTGAAGATGAAGAATGTGAATTTGATCGTGGAAGAATGTTTCTAAGATCATAATGTGTTACCAGATGATTTCTTATCCAATGAAGATTTGCTGATTGTGGAGATTGTCCTTTATACTGATCAAACATTCAGGAGTGTGCATAAAGGTGATTACGGAAGACGGAATTTCAGATTTTCGTGGGTATTCACAGACTTGAAGTTTACCAGTGTGGTGTTCGAAGTTTCTATCAATTTCCGGTTAGGTTTTGAAGATTAAGAGCTTGAGTTAAAATGGTAAATAAAAAATCGAACGCGGATGTGATTAACATTGAAATGGAGATGCTGCATTGATTAGTTTCATGTTGGTGATTATTCATAAAGATTGCAGTTAAGCAAATAAGAGCAGGTCAGGAACTGTGCAAATAGAGACCTGAAGTGTATATTCATTTCAAGGGGAATATATTGGAGATAATGCAAACCCGAATCTTCATTCAAGGGGGTATTAATTGAAGATATCAAATGCTTGATCGAATTGCCGAATATACAAACATGACTTACATATTTGAAGATCAAGATTCGACAGTGACGTACAAGGGAGAAATTGTTAGTGCATATTTTGTGTGTCCGCCACTGTTCGAATAGGCTACATAGACAATGTGTTGAATAATTTATTGTTGAGAGTTAGATTCGAACACATGACACTTTGGAGAGGACGAGAGCTCGTTCGTAAGGATGAGGACTCACCCGCACGGATGAGTAATCCGTGCGAACTAGTCATCCCCTCCAAATGATTCTTCATGTCTATATATAGTGAGTCATGTGTTTAGAGTTGATAAGTTTTGGGGAAATGCTGGAGAGACCTTAGAATTCTCTCCAGCTTGTAAAATGTAGTATGCTCTTTCGATATAAATGGAAGCTTTCTACTTTTGCTTATTCTAACGAGATTTCTACCGAACTAGCTTTATCTTATCCAAACTTTCGTCGAGACCCACCAGATCCTGAACTTTCACGAATCTCTAGTAAGAGCCACATTCCAACACCGAGAATCTTGTAAATAACCATGGTCCGTCATTACCGAACAAAAATTCTCAATCAATTTAAAAAAAATTTACTCCGGATTTGTATAAATTCCGAATTTAACAAATATATTTTGAATTTATTCAACAAATTCGGAATTATTTTTAGTCACCAACTCTGAATTTAGCAAATTCCGAATTTGGCATCTATTATCCGAATTTAACATCCATTATTCCAAATTTAACAAATATCCTCTGAATTTAACATATACTGCTACAAATTCGGAACCTTGTGATGTTTGAGTAAATTCAGACTAAAGGATAAAACTATAAATCCGGACACTTTACTGAAATTAAACTCAGAATGGTCAACAATCTTTATCTTGGACCTTTGAGTTTGTTGACCAGAACTGCTAAAGCATAGTTACCCAGCAGGAACTGCACTTACAGTCTTTTCTCAACCTGTGCCACAACCATATCCGAAAAGATTGGCTCCATGCATGGGTGACCCTTCAACTGTTGCCGTTGTATGCTTCCCATGGCCGTCTTGATCCCTCGGAGATTTGTACTCTTCATATCGTTGGCTGCTTCATATCCCGATAAAACGATCTTGCGCCTATATTGTTAATATTAAAAGATCCCTTCTATTGGGTTAGAGGTGGACCGAATCCAGTGTCATTGAAGATTTCACTCTCCAGCCAAATGCTAGTGACCACCGCATTTTGCTCGACTGATTCATGTGACTCGAGCCCAAGAAACGTAGGGCTTCTTTTGGTTTGTCGCTTGTATTTCGTATCCGGTACGATGCTCACTACACCATGTTCGGTCGATAAACGTTCTGCTTCTTCCTCGGGCTGCAATGCCGTGAAATGCTGATTGGTACGTGTAAACAACTCTTTCTTCTTGTTGTTGTTTGCTATCTTGATCGATCATCTTGTAATGAAACGACTACCGATTGTAGAAGTGATGAGTACCAATGGATCGGTGAAGGGTGTAGGCATGGCTAACTTATTCATTTGAACGAAAAAGATTTGATGCATATAGTGATAGAAACAGCAACCATTTTACTTGAAGTGATAAAGTTGTAATGAGGGATCGGATGTTTGAAAAAAAGTTCATGGATTTTTGGGTTAAGAGTGAGAATGCCTATTCCCTTGCTGTGTTACACGCAAATTAACCTGATTTTGATGAGTAGGAGATCAAAATTTGCCTCTTTTTCTTCATTGGTCGTTCAATCTTCCATGACCAGATATATAAAAAAGTAACACTCAACTTTAGAAACTAATCAATTTTTTTTATGTGTAAAAAAGTTTAGCATGATTCAAACAAAAATAAACATGAATTGAGCAAAACAACATAGAACAATCAACTCATGTACTAAATGAGGAATTCGCGAATGAAGGAAAGGGATTATAATTTCCGACTCCTTCGTAGTTTTCACCACCCCACATCATCACCACTAGGAGGAGCTGTCAATAAATTGATCATAACATGAGTTTTAAAGATTGTAAATCCTTAGTAAATTCTTACTTTCGACGAATTTCATTGCTAAACCTACAAACCATCATCTTAGGACTTTTTTTATACCGATAGTATAGATGTTTAAGAATATTATCACTTGTGATAATAATACAAGTCCGGGGGGGCCAAATCTGCTACACCACCATAACTGTTTTTGCTTCTAGGCATGTATTACGGACCACAAGACATTATGTCTTACGGTCCGTAAGGCCTTCTAACAAAACACTTTTTGATAGATTTGTCCACCGGACTTGTATTATCACTTATATTTGGCCCCCGTATTTATATTATCACTAGTGGTATGATGTTTACCTCCACAAATATGATGTAGATTCTAATCTTTGTAAATGAAATGCTACGTGTACTTATGTGTTAAAATATTCAAAAAAGGTACATTATTATAATTTGAAGTGATCGTAAAACAATAGTTATAGCTATAAATAGTCTACCGCTTGATCAACTTCTTGAAAGCTAATGCATGATACAAACAATAATAATCTTTCTTTTTTATTTGTTAAACATTTTGCTAAATGATGACACGTATCCACAGTTTAAAATATTACATATTAATTAGTATTACAATTTACATAAATTACACATTAGTATTAATATTAGTATGCATCTTTATAAGAAAACCTATGTTTTCACAATCGTCGCGTTGCGGCAAACTTCTTTTGTTATTTAGTCTGTGTGTTACATGTGTTTTGAAATCACTATGAGCGCGTTACGCACGCAACCGCTGACAAGAATAAAAAGAAAATATAGAAAAACATTAAAAGATAACCGAAAGAAGATCAACCAAAAAAGTTGTATGGTAATGATGTTGTTCGTATGAAACCTGTGATCAGATATGAGCAAATGGTACTGGATATGAGTACCGAATTTTCCAAACCGAAATATCTTAAGTACCAATTCGGCACCGATTTTTAGCGTTTCTAGTACCGGTTCGCTACCGTTTCTTACCTTCATATACCAGTACCGTAACCGGTATGTTCAATAACGTTTGGCACCGAGCTTATCCCTACTCCCGAAACTAAAAAAAATTATTAAAAGTTGAAGAAAATCAACAAAAAAAGTTGCAAAATACCGTTGTTGTTCGTACGGTACCCGTGATCAGGGATGAGCAAATGGTACCGGGTAGGGTACCGAATTTCACGAACTAAAAGATTTTCAAAATCAATTCGGTACCGACTTTTGGCATTTTCTGTACCAGGCTGATGTTGGTTTTTACTTTCATGTACCGATAACGAACCGGACCGTACTAGTATTTTCCCTGTACCAGCTGACACCAAGTTTATCCAACTTAATAAGTAAAGCAAATAATAATAATAATAATATTATTATTATATTAAAATAATAATAATAATGTTAAAAAAAATTATATATATATATATATATATATATATTATATATATATATTATTTAAAACACTATTCATTGACTTTTATTAATATTAATAACTAGAATTGATCCCCGCGTTGCGGGGAAGAGGCTGTTTTTTAATGTGATTTGAGCGTACGTTTTTTTTGCAGTTCGAATAGAAAATAATGAGCAATTACGTTTCCAACCCTTTAAATACTTGCAAAATTATTTGACAAATCAATTGTAGTATCTAATAGTTTGTTAGTACGGTTGAACACAGATGGTACCACAATTTTGTATTGATTAATCGTAGTTGAATCTCATGAACTATTTCAAATCAAACTTTTCAATTAATTATAGACTTCAAGTAAATATACACATGACACAATAAACTCATATGACTTCATAAAAATTAATTTTATTTATTATTCATTTTAATTAATTTTAATTATAAAATATGGATGTTATCTTAAAAGTCATGAAACTTACAATATTAATTTAGATTTAAATATGTATTATTTAATGAGATTACATCACTTTCCACATGATTTAATAAGATTATGTATGTAACTCACCAGATTAGGATCAAATACAAATAATAACATATATAAAAAGGGTATGATGTGACAACCGGCATTTTCCGGTTATAATTGCGCGCATAACAAACATTAATACCATCGCAATTAGCATAATTTGACGTAAATAAACTCGATCAGGCCTTTGGAGAGCCTAGGAACGTCTACTTGATTCACGTTATGTGATTTGGCGATAATTGAAAACTCTAACGCGAAATTGAACATTAAGCGAACTGATGCCGAACAATTACTGACAACGCCTAAAAATACAAATTGTGTACTTGTATTTATCATACATCTATAATTATGCGATATATTTGGATTATCGGGCGTCGCAAAGCACAACACAGAAGTTACGCGAAAACCGGAACGCACCGACAATTGCCAACGAAACGGAAGCCACGGACTAGAGTTACGTCTAAATATTGATATAATATGATATATTTGGCTTCGTTTTCAAATTTTAATGCTCACGGTAGGAATCAGATTGAAAAACGGATAAAAATGACGACCGTAGCGATTTACGTGATTTTTAGCGCGACGAACGGATTTACGCATCAAAACCGACTTCCGACTCAAATTTCACGCGTTTAGGCCTCAAATAAATATATTTAGACACTATACAAAGTTCGGGTTTTAAAAACGGGTCGTAGGGAACATTTGGGCTTCGACACGTTAACGGGCTTTGGGACCGACCCATCTTAAAAACCCTAGCTATATAAGCTTCTCCTTCCCCTCATTTTACACACTCAAACCCTAGCCCCCCTTTTTGCAAGACTCCCTTGCCCCTCTCTCCCTCTGATAATCCGGTCACCGGATGAGCTCTCGGCGGTGATTCCGACCGGTGCCGATCACCCCTCCGAGGCACTCACACCCACACATACCTACAACCCTCCCTCTTATACTTATACCCGTATACCGCATGCACCTAAAACCTAGAGAGAGAAGGAGATCGGGTAGAGAGAGAAAGTCGTGGAGAGAGAGAGAGAGAGACGAGAGAGAGAGGCAGCGGCAGTCGCCGTGTCTCAGCAACGCAGCATCGCGGCTGCTCCGAGCCGGTCAGACGCCGGCGGCGATGTCGATGGCGGTTAGGTTGTGTTTCTGGTTTGGATTGTCGGGTTGGGGTTACAAGCGACGAACTCGCCGCAGCCAGCGGCGGTAGGCGACAGCGGCAGTGGTAGTGGGGTACCTTGGACTCAGTTCAGTTCTGGTACAATGCATTCAGATTTTGGTTCAGTTTGGTGTTCGGTTCAAACAGTCAACGGGTATTCCGGTTCAGTTTCGATATTTCAGTCTCGTTTCGGTTTGGGTTATGTTTGACTCACGTTTTTAGGTTCAGGATGCGTGTCTCGGTTCGATGTTCGGTTCGACTCAGTCAACAATAGTCAACTGCGGTCAACAAAAGTCAACTGGTCAAACCCAGTCAACACGAGTTAGTTCGATCAAACTTCGTCATACCCGGTCAACGGGTCAACCCAAGACTCGGTAAAAATTAATTACGACGCGAAATTTATTTATATTAGCTTACATAAATATTAATATTAACAATTTTATATCGTCAAAGTTTAAAAATAACAATCGAACCAACGTACGTTACTCGCGGATATTATTAGTTAAAACCAAATCGACGCGACCTTACGATATATATAAGTAAATAAATCGGACCTATATTTGGCGAAAATTATATTTGAAATACGACGGGAAGTATTATATATATGGCGTACATTGATTAATTGCGTTTTGACAAATAAATTGACAACTTGTATTGTCGGGATCGTCCGAAAACAGAGGAAACTCTGCCCGATTTTCGTAAAATACGCGATACAAAACACATTGAATTTCAAAGACAAAGCATCCGATTAAAGCGATTTTTTAAAATAAATATAGGTATATATTTATTTTGCCGACGCTATTATAACTTATAAGAATCACGCCAATAATTTTTCAACGAGAGTGATTACAAGATACCAAGATTCGGTATTCGACTATAAAATAATAATATTTATTTATGTTTAATTCAAAGTCGAAACTCGGAAACTAGATTTCAAACATCGATAATTTATTCGAACGATGATATAAAAATAAGTATATTGTTTATATTTATTTCGAACGTCAAGAGTTTCGAGCCTTTTTACAAGATAAATATAATGTGTATTTATTTCAAACGACGGAATTCGGACATGACTATTCGGAAATCGTATGTTTAAGTCATCTAGAATTCGGAAATCGTATAACAAGAATATAATTATATATATTCGAAGGTCGAGACGTTGATAGTTTTATAAAATAAATATAGTTATATTCATTACAAACGTCGACGACTCGGGAACTTCAAATGCTATTTGTTATATTCGATTCAAACGCCTAACGAAGTACGAAACGATACCTAAAGATTATAACAAGCGTATGATTATTTAATTATTTATTAATTAGAAACGATACGCAAGACTATTGTACGGATACGAAGTGCTTTACATATACGGGTATATTTACAAGTATATATGTATTACATCTTACGAAAACTACGAAGGATCGTACTATTATCCGGCAATGTACATGATGACTAATACGATTTCGTGAAGTATGTTTACGTTTATATATAAACATATATTTCAAATAGCTCGAAAACTAAGTCGTTTCCAAGAAAACCATAGATTGGTTATTCAGAGACAAGGCCATAACACTTTCATAGAATCGTATGGTTAACGATTCGGTAGTGACACGTAGTTTAGCTACGTTATATCTCGAAACTTATAAGTTATTCCGTTTTAGGAATGTCATAGATTGCATGCTAGCTAGTCACATTATGGAGACGACATTATGGAAATCACATTAAACTAGCTTTGCACAAGGAAATCAAGGTGAGTTCATAGCCCCATTTTTACCGTTTTAGATTTTCTTAAATGTTTTCTGTGGTGGAAAGACATGCAAGTTTTGCAAAAGCAAACAATGTTTTGATAAATGGAAATCACATATTTCTAAACCATATTACATACATATTTCAACAAACACGATGGTTTATGAATGGTTTAGGCTAAATTTACCGGTTTTCATAAGCTATACAAAGCTTTTCGAAACATGCATGAGTTTTATGACTAGTGATGGGTTTGTCTTAGTCGCAACTAGGGGCTAGGCCCTAATTTTATCTATAACATGGGCTAGGCCCAACGACAGGAAAACATGGGCTAGGCCCAATGACAAGAAAACATGGGCTAGGCCAAATAACAAGAAAACATGGCTCAGCCCAATATCAAAAGTATAAGGAACGAAATCATATGAAGGCGAGGCCCGTTCATACATATCAAAAACACAGATTTTGTATGTAGCTATGGGAACCATTAATCACGTAGTGACCAAGGTGCAAAAGGTATAGATCTATTGAGTTTGAGACACGCTCCACTCCTGGTATATTAACCGGTTAGGAGTGCTTTTGTGATCTCCATTGATGTCAGAGTTGTCTCGGGTTGGTTACTTACTTATGGCACATAGGTAAGGGTATTAGCTACACACTGACAGATCCTTAGATTCCATAGGCATCCTACATACTATGATTTTAAAACCGGTTTACAAAGATAACATAAAACATTTCAATACTGGTTTACAAAGATCACGGAAAATATTTCAATACCGGTTTACTAAGATAACAGAAAATATTTCAATACGGGTTTACAGATACGATTGAAAACATTTTATTACCGATTTACAAATACAACTGTTATATGCATTGGTTTACAAACAGCATGGAAAACATTTCAATACATGCATATAGATACGTCATTTCAAATGTTTTGGGATACTATGATCCACAAACCGGTTTATTAAATGCAAGATTTTCAAATGTTTAAAGATTCATTTGAAACAAAAACAGACAAACTATGAACTCGCCAACTTTATGTTGACTTTTCACATGTTCTTTCTCAGGTTATAATTACAAGTATGGCACGGTTGGAATAGGAGAACCCATGGGGATTCGAATACTTAGAAGGCGTTCACTGTCTAAAAGTCTTAGCACTCACGTTTACTTCCATTGTGCAATGAAGATACCAGTTTAGTTCACGCCCTGCTCTGATGTGAAGGAATTACAGGGGGTGTGACATATGAAAGATTCTAGTCTATTGATCTTAGATTTAGAAGGTTGAGATTAATTTAAGGGAAAAGAAAATAATTAAAGGGCAATAAAGGGAATTTCACATTTATTGACTTTCTCTCTTCACATGCAAGACACATGCCATTTCCCCCCATAAATTTAGAATATCCATAACTTTTTCATACAACATTTGTTTTAAAAAAAATCACCATAATAACGGGCATTTTTTTATCTTTAATAAGAGTATGATATTGTTATATAAAAATAAAATAAAAAATTCTATTTTTACTGGTTTTCTTTGTATTGTGTTAAAGGTTCTGGTCATTGTGTCTTTCAACTGGGTTTTGGTCCTTATATTTGGGTTTTCTATACATTGTGCTATAGGTTCTAGTCATTGTGTTTATTATGCTATCGATTGTGTTTTAAACTGTTGTCCATTGTGTTTTTGTTTTGTCACGCATTGTGTTTTAATCCATTGTTCATTGTGCTTTAGTCTATTGTCCATTGTGTTCAAGTCTTCTTTCCATTGTTTCTTTTATCTGTTGTCATCAATTGTGTTTTTAGTTTGATACTTATTATGTTTAGTTTACTATCCGTTGTGTCTTTTGTCTGTTGTTATCGATTGTGTTTTGGTCTACTTTCAATTGTGTTTTAGCTTGACACTAATTGCGTTTTACGTTATGTCCATTGTGTAATACGCAACTGGATTTTCTCATTGTGTTTTATGTTATGTCTATTGTGTAATGTGCAACTGGGTTTTCGTAATTTTTTTTAAAGTATAACAATAGGGTACTCATATTAAAGATAAAAAAGCTCGATTTTATAGCATAACTTAAAAAAATATGTATAAAAATGTCACGGATGTTTAAAAAATAGGGAGAAATAGCATGTGACTTGCATGTACATAATCTTTTTATTCTTTTTGACAAAATTACTCTTCCCACTTGAATCATTTTTGGACCCTTGTCATTCTATGGTGGCTTTTAAGGATTCTTATTTTTAAAGTCCTT
Source organism: Scalesia atractyloides (assembly GCA_947069175.1). NCBI lineage: Eukaryota > Viridiplantae > Streptophyta > Magnoliopsida > Asterales > Asteraceae > Scalesia > Scalesia atractyloides. The sequence continues at coordinate 43,349,732 of CAMTDV010000008.1, read as the reverse complement.
TGTATTATAACTCAACCCTATATATATAATCTAACTTATAATAAAAGACTCCAAATAATCACACATGATATTCTCTCATTCAACCTCAAAAAATTTATTTATATCTGTTTTATATATTTTTATATTAATAACCAATAGATAGGTATTACTTATATTTATCTATATCCTTATCTTTATCTAAGATTCTAAAATTAATAAATAACTTCAATTTGTGTCACGTGACATTTTTTCCATCAATCTTTTAATAATATTATTAATATCTAATATCACTTAATCTCACATGGCATTTTTTTTTCTTTTTTATTTTCTAACCCAAAACTTTTCTTCTTTTCCAATTTAGACCCTTTGTTTTTAATTTTTAACCCAAAGTTTCTCATCTTTTACAATTTAATCCCAACCCTTTTTTTTATTTTCAATTTTGGTCCACCATACTTTTCATTCCCAAATTTTTCGTTTCATTCTAAATTTGCAAGTTAACGCACCGCAATGTGCGTGTGGCGTTCAACATGTTTTCGTATAATTTTTTCCGTTTGACTGGCCCGTCGCAACACATCTATTTTTCTCCGTTTGACAAGTTCGTCACAACGCGCGGGTTCTGGAGTGACTTGGTTATTTTTTTATATATTTTACGTTTCGGTTTAAGTTCTCTACAACGAGCATGTGTGATTCAAATATTTTACGTTTGGTTTTCGCTCGGTGTTATTTATTTCCGTTTTTATCTATTTTGTTTTTACGAGCTTCTTCGGTGTTGGTGGTCTCTGATATTGGTATAGCGTTGGTACTACTTGGTTTTACGACAACCGCTGCAATGCAGGGGGCTTAATACTAGTATTATATATAATATAAAATATAAATATATAATATTGGCATCTTGTTTTTTTGAAAGGTGTGAGTGATTCGTGAATGTTGGGAGGTCTAGCATACGTTGTCTTAACCGGGTCTGCGCTAGAGAGCTCCCTCATATAATAGATAACCAATTTAAACCCCTCAATTAGAAACTCTTATCACCCAGATTTGAACTTGAGACCAGGAGAGAAAAACTCACCCAAACTCACCATAAGTAAAAGTTAAATAACCGTGACCACCATTAGAACACTAGATTGTTTATAATAATGGCATCTCATCATTAGCATTTTCAGAAAGTCCATAAACCTTACTCCTTAGTTTAGTGCGTACAGTACAGGTACATCACCGTTTTCAGAAGGCCTACTATTAGATTTGAGCCCAACAACAAACCAAAATATCATCTTACCAAACCAAATCCGGCCTGATCAGCCCACCCGTCCTATTTCGGCTTTTCCTGGCTGGTCATTTAAATATCCGATTTAACTCTACAAACTAATTTAAGATTTACATGCTTCAGTTTTTTTACATTGTCATGTAAACTAAATGGATCATCTTAACATTATTAATTTATTCATTTTCTTTGGAATATACAGTTATATATATGATTAACTTTATGAACTTTTTTTACCATTTCAAAATCTTGACATAATTAGAGATTCTACATAAATTTTTTAGCAAAACTTGCCGAACTGGACACCCCTAGTTTATATCAGAGGACTTGTTCAGATCAAACTCGACTCGTTTATTATTGACTAATTACTAAATTATTTTATTTATATACATATGTTAGCATTTTTTTTATGCTTATAAGTTTAACCTTTATATAACCATGGGATGTGTTAAAATGAGAATCACCTTGAGTTGTGAGAACCGTGAGAACAAGGTCATCAAAAGGTTTTTCCGAATTTTTTTTTTCTCAAGTAAAAAAAAATCACTTGTTTCAAACAAAAATAAAAAAATGCCGCATAACCACATTTACATGAGGCGTAAAAAAAATATCCATCTTCGTACAAAATTTACACCAGTGCGTATTTTCATCTACGTTTGTGTAAACAATATTTTGGCCCAACTCGCACAGGAAGAAAAAATTATCACGGTTCTCACAACTCGTCGTGGTTCTTATTTGAACCGAGCCCATATAACCATAATATATATATATATATATTACTTATTTTTTTATTACAACTAGTCGCTGGTAGGTCTGTTGGAGAGGGGCCGGTGACAGACCATTGCCTGAGACATGACAGAGAAGAACACATACATCACGTTAACATGGAAGACTCGAGACGATCGGCTGAAAACGTGGAACAGTATGAGGGAGTTCGTAGACGTGCCGTAATCAGGTGGCGCCGCCACCGGGGCGGTGGTCAGTCGCCACTCCCTCACGATTGTAAATATTGGTTGTGTTTTATTACAAGAGTATACTTGTTATTCAGATACCAAAGTGCTTGTAGCCCAGTATTATTAGTGTGTGTAGTAAAGGTGTTCCTAAGTGGTTGAGGGTTCTAGTCCCAGTCCTTTATTAGTCAGATTTGACATATTGATCAACATACCATGCCAAGACAAGGAATTCAAAGTGAATGATAAGAAACATGTTAAATGTTACATTCGACAAGCAAATATATTCAACAGGATTCCCTATAGTATCATCTGTATAGAACATCTTTTTCATTTTAAATGTTCAAAGCAGTGATTTTTGAAAAGATATACATGAATATAAACGGCATTTATTACACATATTTAATGATGAATAAGAATCGAACCGTTGCTAGCCAGATGGGATGAGCCGCTTCAAGAATCTCTCTCCTTTGGTTTTGATATTCTATACGTGATAATGAGCTAACATTAAAGCTTCCGCTATATGCTGTTGGTGTTTCTCCTTTATATTTGGAAGTCAAAATACAAACTACAGAAAAATATTTCCTCGCCGCGTGTCTTTCTTCATCCACCAATTAAAACTAGAGCTCCTGCAGCATCGAATATTAGTAAAAATATTTATATTTGCTCTGATTTCTGTCTTGAGTAACCATGCTTGCATGAAACCCTGTATGAAACACTGGCGCCAAGTCATCATTATACCCACTATAGAAGGTTACTTATGTACAGGTAAAAGATTAAAACTGTGTTACATAAAAACGGGAAAAACAATTTTCTGACATACAACAAAAAAGGTCAACTTTTGGTACCTGTTAATGTAGGGGTATTTTTAACTTCAGTGATCCTTGAATCGGTTCCATAATGATTTGGCTTCCCGACACATCTCTGTAAACAAATAACAAAATTTAGGAGTTAGGACTAAACGTACAGAATTGATTAGACAAATGTGCTTAGAAAGTATACCCGAAATTCCTGCTGATAATCAGGAACATTCTCCTTCAGTCCCTAAACACGCAACACATATCAGGAATAATTTTGGTCGATGCACAAAATTTATGTAAGTTGGCAGGAGGTTATGAATACTAACCTTCGTTAAATGAGTTTGTTTTAACGACGATGTAACTTTTGTCTCAGGTTCAGATTTCAAAGAGAGCTGCGTACATAACGACCCACGATGATCAAAAGAAGTTGAGATTTTCAAGATTGTTGGTGCTTAAGTAATAATTCGTTTACCTTGTTGAATAACTCTGTTGGTGGTAGATGAGAGTTTTGTTTTGAATTTAGTTTAAATCCACCATCTTTAATTGGATGCACCTTTGTAGTAAATTAAATGGATTACAATTAGAGTGTATATATAAACTTTAAAAGTGAATTCGCGAAGTCGTATTTTGTATTTACCTTGTCATTTGACTGAGTCATGTTTTTCTTATGTTGGGCCAATTTAGGAGCATCAAGAATCTGTCATACATATGCTTTGTTAAATATAGATTACACATGGAAAGGATATTTTAAAAAACGACACTATTTTACTGCAGGTACCAACTTTTCGGTTCAGTGGGCCATGAAGGGATTCAGATTTATTCTGGGACCTAAATGTCAATAAAAAGTACTTCACCGTTGCTATTTTGTAAAAGTATATATAATAAACGTAACAAAAATGTTAAAAAAGAATACATGCGTGTTTGAGCTTGCTCTTCGGTTACCAATGCCGGCTTTTTTGGGAATGGTGGGTTTAACTTTAGAATTTGAGCTGCTTTCCAGTTGCACAGCCTGTGAAGATAAACATTTGTTTCCTTAAATACATGCATGAATTTTGTATTTTCTTTACTTAATGTTCATGAGAGAAAGTAAATACATGTACTTTACCTTGTTGGATGTTTTGTGCAAAAATGAAGCCCGGTGCTTCAATTGTGCAGCCTAATTACAAGACAGTCAATGTTATCATTTGCAAACAACGATTAATATATGCAGTTTAAATGAAATTAAAGATTAATGACTTGAACCATGTGCACCTTACGCAAATAACCGATTTCTAGCTTCTGTCTTTTGGTGGTTTGATTTTGAATTCTGATAGGAGATCGTAGCTTTTCAACTGCACTAACTAATGGCTTCTGCAACCTAAAAGTTGATAAATGATACGGTTTATTAATGTAATAAATAAAGAAAAGGATCTAGTTAGTTAGTTAGTTGTTAACACCTTCCAAAGCGGCCTGAATGTATGTCACACTCTTTATTTTGCTTTGCCAAATGACTAGCAGTAGGTTTCATGAACGATGAACCACTTGATTTAGATAAGTTGACTGTGGACTTTGGTTTAGCCTTTTTATTGTCTTGAGGAATATGATTATAATGCTTCACACCTGAATTAGTTGTACAAAGGGAAAAAGTTGTATATTAAATGTATGAGACTCAACATTAATTATTATCGGCATTAAGTGACTTGTCATACCTTTGATTTTCATTTCTCTTGAGGCAGCTTTATGATCGATGTCACCATCTGAAATGACGGATGTAGTGGTATTTTTATTAGCTTCTAATTTACTGGAGCTGGTTTTGTTCGTATTGGTTTTGGTTGTGACTTGATCAATTTTAACTTCACAAGAAAGGCTGAAATATCCAAACAAAAATATTTTTGCAATCAAAGACACAGAATAAATGTAGAATATTTTTGCAATCACTAAATTCATCGCAACCCTATAATAGAGAGAGATTGAATAGATCATAACGTAATTTAAAAATTACTCATAGTATATTCATAGCTTAAGTAGTAAAATCACAACAGGATTTAAGGAACAGCTTGTAACATTCGTCAAAAAATATGAATGAATCCTAAAACCCGACCTTTTTTTGTAACTCGATCCGTTTTCATATTCCACGTAATTTTGTTTAATGTTTAAGCAATAAAATGTCTTGAATTCTATGTTTTGATCATACATGTTATCATATATGGTGATTTATAGTCTATACATGTTTTAGACAACCTTGTAAATTCATTTCCAGGTACTTTGAAGGAACCCTCTATATCTCAAGGTCTAAAACTAAGGTTTTCCTTAAGTTAATCAAAAACTTTGGAGACCTCGTGAACATAACTAACACATCACATCCTAACCTTCTTATCATCCAAACTTCATTATATTCATGCCTTAAGATATGACATTGTGTTTTGGAGAGTTTAGATGTAAATGATCGCAAGTAAAAACCTCTACATGTCGTAATCTTAGTTTTGTTATAAGATGACTTTCGGGTGACTTTCTTGCTAACTTTTCTCCATCCTTGGGCTATCATTCTGGTCCATTCAAAGCTCCAAGATATACTTGGTATACTAAGGATCAAGTAGGTTCAAATGGTGCATAAAACTGAGCTCTAACGTAACGGGAATCACGAACACAAGTTTTAGAACATAACCCTCGACCTGCATCAAGACCCAAGGTTTAAGCCCAATTCTCGACACCATGGATGTTGGATTACTCTCTTCCATATGATAGTACTCTGAAAATAATGAACGTAGGCGAAAACCGTGCGCGAAACGGAGTTATAACGAAGCGGGAATCGCGAAAAAACAAGTTTGGTGTTTGTTGCTGATTTGAAAGACGCGAAAATCCTGTTTTAAAGTTATCCCACATCGCCCCAATCACCATTTTGTGCTCTATTTCACACCTATAAATACCTTTGCTTGGTTCTTTATAGCTTGCAACTCTTAGTTTGAGTATAAACAAGTAGAATAATCAAATTAGGTGGCTTCACAAGCACAATACCCATTTGGGTGTGGTGTGTAGCAGTTTTTTATTTTCGCTTTCGACGAGGAGGTGCTGCCATTCAAGGTCTTCTCATTTTGTAAAGTTCATCTTCGATGTAATCTTCCTTTCTTTGTTTTTTTATTTTTGTAATATTCATTTATTTATTGTTTTCTTAGTTTAATTAGTTTAGTTTAGGTTTTTAGTTAAGGAGCATTAGGCTCGTTAAGGTAGCCTAGTTTAGGCTCGCCTTTAGGCTTTTCATAGCCTTGTAGAAGCTCGTTAGGCTCAACGAGTCTAACATATCATGTTCGTTCATTTAGCTATGCCTAGCATAACGTTTACTTTTTTTTGTTGCATTCATTTGTCTAGCTTAAATCACGCTTATCAATTGGATTTTCTCCTTATTCTCGTGCGGTTTTTCACTAAGGATTAAAAACGCGAACACTGTGAGTGAATCCTTACATATTTCCTTTTTTATTCACGTTTTGGGGTGTATCATGTGTCGTAATTTACTTTATTTATACAAATACATGTGTTACCACCATTATGTGATCTAATGTGTATATTTGTTTGTTGTGGTTATGTATGGTTACATTTTATCATTTCAGTGCAATCATTCATTTAAGACCCATCAGTTCCTCGTGGGATACGAGTCGAGCATCAGGTGCCTCATTAGATCGGCTCCGTTTGATTGAGCCTTGATCTCAAGTTCATCATTCATCATGTTCATATGTTCATTGTTGATATTATGTGATCTAATGTGTATATTTGTTTGTTGTGGTTATGTATGGTTACATTTTATTATTTCAGTGCAATCATTCATTTAAGGCCCATCAGTTCCTCGTGGGATACGAGTTGAGCATCAGGTGGCTCATTAGATCGGCTCCGTTTGATTGAGCCTTGATCTTAAGTTCATCATTCATCATGTTCATATGTTCATTGTTGACATTATGTGGTTTGTGATTTAATTATATATACATATGCTCATATATGGTCCATGCACATTTTTATTGAAATAACCAATTTAACAAACTGTTTAAATATTTAACTTAGATTCACTCGCCAACCTTTGTTGACCCAAAAATGTTTTAGTCTCGGATCAGGTGAAGGTGGTAGGTGGCGAAGTGATGTTGGAGTTCAACTGGGTGCAACAGCTGCTACACCCAGCAGAAGTGGCGGAATTCCAGAGTCTTTCTGCTGCAATTATGTCGTTTGGGTTCGGGTCGGGGGTCGATAAGTGGGTGTGGAAACCGGATAAGTCGGGGTATTTTCGGTTTCGAGCTTTCGGCGTTTGATTGAGCGGATGTCTTTCTCAGATCTGGAAATCGGTTCGAATGGAATGCCTGGGTACCTCTAAAGTAAATTTTTTGGTGTGACGTCTCGCTTTAAACCGGCTGCCAACTGCAGAAAATTTGGAGCGTAGAAATATTATTATTGCAAATGTGAGGTGCAGTTTTTGTGGTGAAATGGATGAGACTTCGTGTCATCTGTTTGTGGAGTGCCATGTTGCTCAGAAGGTGTGGGATTTTGTGATGGTGTTGGTGCAAAATTAGGTCTTTTTTCATTCTTGAACTATTGATTAGTCTTCACAACGGATACCGGGGATCGGCAAGGTGGCTTAAGTTATTTGGTCAATCATCTAGGTAGCCACTTGGGTGGTGTGGAAGTCTCGGAATGAGAGTGTATTTAGACACAAACAAGTGAATTTGGGGAGGATAAAAGAGGAAATCAATACGCTAAGTTATCTTTGGATAAAGAATTGGGCTAAGCATGTCACCTTTTGAAGAAAGATTGGTATAATTTTGAGTTAAGAACTATGAGATGTAATCTTGTTTTTATGATTGTTGGTGGCTGTAATAATCTCGGTTAAATGTTTGATTGACCGGGTTTATTTATTCAATAAAATCTTTGTTTGCCGTTCAAAGAAAAAAGTCAAACACAGACATCGAATGTCCGTTCTTTTGTTCTAGCAGACGAGACAAGAGAAGAAGAAAATTGAAGATACAAATTATTACTTATATAATTCCCCACTTGTGGTCTAGTGGCAGGAGACTTGGGTTTTCTAATAGATACTCAAGTTCAATTCTAACTTGTGTCATATTAGAGTGGATAAAACCCTGGGCTTATAGCTCAGTGGTTGGGCAATGATAGTGACAAACCCACCGAGGTGGGTCGATCCTGAGCCGCACCCCGGTTTTCATCCGACTGTTACTTCAGCGAGGCAACTCGTGTGGAGGTAGTACGGTTTTCGGCGGAACGCCGTAACCAAATCTGAGTGGATAAAACCCTAGGCTTATAGCTCAGTGGTTGGGCAATGATAGTGACAAACCCACCGAGGTGGGTCGATCCTGGTCCGCACCCCGGTTTTCATCCGACTGTTACTTCAGCGAGGCAACTTGTGTGGAGGTAGTACGGTTTTCGGGGGAACTCCGTAACCAAATTTGACCAACCTAGCGCGAGCCCGGTTAAGACATTGTAGCCTGGCAGATCTTGGCTCGGGCCGCCGTTTAAGCGGTATAACATTGGGTTACTAAAAAAGAAAGTCACAATTCAAAAAAAACTTATACATTGTGATATAGTCTAAATGTACCTTCTCTTGTTACTTTTTATATCATTTTTTATAAATCACATTAGAACTTGTAATATGAGTTAAATGCTTGGTTGGTCCCTGTGGTTTGCAAATCTTGCAGACTTGGTCCCAGTGGTTCACTAATTACACACTTGGTCCCAGTAGTTTCAAATTTTGCACTCGGGTGGTCCTTGCCACTAACCTTTGTTAGATTTCTCAGTTAAGTATATGCAAAATTACTATATTACCCTTGAAATAATAAAAATAAAAAATATAAACTGGCCGGCCACACCAGTTAGGTGGCGGCGCACGGCGTCCGATCTTCTTCCTCGTCTTTCTGATCTTCTTCCTCATCTTTCTGATCTTCATCTCTGATTCATCTCATAATCATCTTCATCTTCATCTATACAATCTCATCTTCATCTTTCTGATACATCTTTTTCATCTCTGTTTCTATAAAAATCAAATCATGACAACTTCAACTATGAGTGATGCTACTTCAAATTCGAATACTACTCTTCCACATATCACTAATCTCATGCCAATAAAGCTCGATGACAACAATATTCTGAATTGGCAACATCAAACACTCACTATTTTGAAGACTCTTGGCCTCCTTCAGTTCTTGAATCGTGAAATCACTCCTCCGATAGAAGCCGTAGCCAGAGCAGCATGGGAGAGATCTGATGTGTATGTGTCTGCCTTCATTACAGCAAACTTGTCTCCAGATCTGATTCATATTGCGTGAGGAATAACTTCTTCAGATCTATGGCAGAAAATTGAAGAACTATTCAATCAACATGTATTTGCAAACCAAAACTTATATCGGACTCGGTTTCATTCTTTAAAACAAGAGAATCCACAGTTTCTGAGTATTGCGATACTGCAAAGAACCTATTTGATTCTCTACATGCTATTGGCGATCAGCTCTCTGAACATGCTCTGGTTTTACAATTTTTAAATGGGAGTCTTACAACAAAACCACAGCCAATTTTCATCTACTATTTCAGTTGCTGCGATGGCAGCTGTGAACATCAAACCACCACATCATGATTTTTTCAAGGGTAATATAGTAATTTTGCATATACTTAACTGAGAAATCTAACAAAGGTTACCGGTAAGGACCACCCGGGTGAAAAATTTGAAACTACTAGGACCAAGTGTGTAATTAGTGAACTACTGGGACCAAGTCTACAAGATTTGCAAACCACCGGGAATTTAACTCCTTGTAATATTTAACCCTTATACAAATCATCATTTAAAAAAATATTCTTTTTGTTACAAAACAAATTGAAAGGTGTAAAAAATAATTACAGACATTTAAAAAAATGTTTGTCTTTTAACTTTTATTTGAAAAACATATTTTTTAAAAGTTTTTGGATATTGTTTCTAAAAACACTTTTTCAAATAGTATTTTAATTATGCTTTTTTATTGAACATGTTTACAAATAAATAATAATATTTTTCTTACAAAAAGAACAAAAAAATGTTTTGACTTAAAAAAAAGTCTATATTATTTTTTCCATCGTCTAGTTTGTATTTTAAAGGTCCTACTTTATTATTTTATTACTTTAATATATGTTTAAAAATAATTAACAATTTTTATGTATTAGAAAAGTAATAAAGTTTTTCTTTTAAAATAGTGTCTAAAGCTCTAACACATATTAATCTTTGAAACCATATATGTAAGTGAACTAATAAGTAATAATTACTAAAATAATTTTATCAAACTATAAATTAATAATCTATATAAGTTCAAATTTGATTAGTGTAAGAAGTCTTTTATAAACAAATTAAAACCAGTTTAAGACTTCCGATCGAAATGAACACTTTGAAAAAAATATGTATTTTAAATAAACATAAAACACAAACAAAAATTTTGAAAAACAAAACGCGTATAATAAATTTTTTTACACTCTTGAATTTGTTTTGTAACAAAAAGAATAATTTTAATAATGATGAAATGTATAGAAAGTAAATATGATAAGTTTAAATGTGATTTTATGAAAAGGGTATGAAAAATTACGAAAGGATACATTTAGCAGCCATACATTATAATAAGAAATTGTTTCATATTGTAAAATTTCAACATCTAAATAATAAGAAATTATTTCATATCGTAAAATTTCAAGATTTATGCAATACATCTAATCTAAATAGCTTACCTTTAATGAATCCACCGTATTATAAAGTTATATGTTTAGTGCAAAAATGAAATATAAAGGGTGTTAACATGAGTAGCAAAGAAGAGGTTCTTTTATTTTTTTATTTTCTTTATTTTTTGTCTATTTAAGCAGTTAAGCATGCTATTTAGTTGTAAAATGTAAATAAACGTACATTTACTCTAATAGAGTAATTATGTTTAATGACACTAGATTAATTATAATTACACTAGTAGAGTACATGTAATTACTCTACTAGTGTTATTTACATATTTTGTTTTAGATTTTAGGACTAAAATACGTGTTTAATAAGATAAGAAAAATATTCAAAAACAAAATTCCAATTAATGACTCTATATTATAATTACAATTACTCTACTAGTAATTGTGTGTAATGATTCTAAAATAATTATAATTACTCTAAGGTATGTATAATTATATGAAGTCTCAGGATCGAATTCTGTAATTATTGAATATTGCAAACATGACCAACTTAGAAAAATGACAAATTAAAAAAACCAATCAGACATATAACTCATATAACTATAACCATGTATATTGAGTTGTCAAAAAGATAAATAATACAAAATAAAGTAGAGACGCTCCTGATTGTACGGCCGGAAAAAGAGGGCAAAGAAACAAAGCTTTCGTGTAATGACAAAAGGAGTATAGTTTAAAGCTTCATAACGGCCCCACTGCTCTTGGATTTCCTTCATCATTATTATTTTTACAAGTATAAAAAACATTAAATCCATCATTGCAAATGTTTGCCTTTTTATATCTTTTTTGTCGATTTGGTTAATTATTTATTGAGCAAAGGTGTTGTGGTAGAGTTGTAGCAATAAATTTGATCCCCCTTTCTGTTAAAAAAAATAGAAAAAGCAATAGTATCTTCATCTTACAAACTTAGTATACTTCAGACCTGTTAATCTAAAAAACTCAAGGATATTGAAGGCAGACCCGCATATAGTATGAGCGGGAATCATACTTCTAGGGTAACTTCTCCGGTTAATGCTTCAAAACTTCCTTTGCTACCAAGTACAACAACCGAGCCATTGACTTTTAAACTAGGAACTCTTAGCTCGAGGCATTAATAGGTAATGAACTCAAGTTAAAAGCGCAAAAGGGAAATGTTTTGGTGTACGGAAAAATTCATTCCGAGTGTAAGAATAAACAACTTCACATGCTCAAGGTGGTTAATGTGCGTGCATTAAATATATTTTTAACGGAGATATTCGTTCACACAAATTTAGTTATAAAAATATTTTTTACCCTACAACTAAAAATCATACACGAAGGGAAAGTGTACCCCTCAAATAGTAAAATTATTCTTAGGTAAGAATCGGATATTAATCCCTGGATGCAGTTTCTAGCTAGTAAACTTTTGTTACTCTAAAGCGATTCTAATAGCAATGGATTTTCCTAAATTATCATACAATAATAAAAATACTAAATTAACTAGAACTAACAATATCTAAAAAGAAGTTGGCTAAACTAAGTATCCGCTAATGATTATATATAACAACTAAGAGAAGCACTAGTGATGACACAATCACTAAATTAACTAAGTTCTGGTCAAAGTTCCTAGCTTCATAATTCTTTCGGAAAATGAAAATGAAATAACACTCTAATCACTTAAAAATCATTCTATTAAGCTTGGTTGTAAAGTTGATGTTAATCTTTAAATAAGAGTTACTTGTTTATCAAAACTCTTAACTCGACAATTTAGAGAAAACTAACATCAACAACACACAGTCGCCCTAAATTGCTTTTAAGTAAATAGTACTCCAATTCAGAGAAAACTAATATGAACAACAAACTAATCACCTTAAGTTGCTTTTAAGTTGTAGGTCCACCTGCGGATGGTGTTAAACGTGTTCCTTGTTCATATAACACACACACAAGTGCGGAATCCAAGTGTGCATGCGACCAAAGCAAAGTAAAGAACACGGGGTAACCAAAGATTCACTATCTTGATTAATGATTGAAAACACGTACAAACATATACACACAATGCTCGTATGACTCAAACAAACTTGTTGTGTTCTTGTGTCTTCGTCTTCACCAGAAATGCTGACTGAGAGATCCCACCAAAAGATCAGTTCGTCAGCAGAAAGACTCAAAGGCTAAACCTCACTGAGAGGTGCATGTCTGCTTATATAGTGTCCATGCTGGTCATCCGTACGAAATTGGTTCGTACGAAGCAACTGGTTTCGTACGAAGCAACCAATTTCGTACGAAGCAACCAATTTCGTACGAAGCAACGACATACACAAGACTCAACGGTATGCACACATGCAACTGATTAACAAAGACAAGCTAAGATGTCGTACTAAACCAAGATAGAAGGATATCTTGATCTGTTTGACATGACCAAACTTATACAGACACTTGAGCAAAGACCGTACAATTACAACTGTAACTAAGAACAAGCGACAGACACAAAAGTGTATCAACAAACTCCCCTTTTGGATGTTGCTTGGTCTTCGGTCTTCGGTCTTTGGTCTTCATATGTTGGTATTCACATTGAATGGTTTGGAGTATCAACAAACTCCCCCTAAAGATTTGCTATCCAATGATTAGCGCATTAGGTCTTCGAACTTCTAAGAAACTTCAAATCTTTCTTGATTCCTCTTTTGACTTGTCAGAGTTCTACGTTGCTGGTCTTTGTTCCTGTTCTTTTTGTATCAATCTGTACTCATAAAACAAATATAATTAGAACACAAATTTATCAGGGAATACACACGAAAAACTTATCATAATTTCTTCGTATGATTGTATTCCCTGAACGAGATACACACACTCGTAGGAATTCCAGCAGCAGATTTGAGAAAAACAAGTGACCAAGTCAATTCAAATGACTAGATTCGTTCGTATGAGATACACACACTTAAACGAATTTCAGATTTTGGTTTTACTTAATGAGTTACTTGTTGCAAGATATTACTTTATGAAGTTGCGATATCAAACAAATGGTTTTCTGGCGTATCTTGGTAGAAAACTTTCAAGTCTCAATTTTAGCTAACCTTCAAAAGTAATATTTAAAAGCAACTAAGTAAACTAAACTTTGAAATCAAATAGTTATAGATAAACTATATATCTATTGAACAAACTTTTTCGAGTTTCAAGGTAAATGAATCATACCAGCTTTTTAATCTTTGTCAAAAACGATATTTTGGTTTAAACTTCAAAATTAAACTGATAAGTATTCAACTATGATTATCGGTATTGTTGTCCACGTAAGCTTAAACTTATCAGAAGTAATCATGATTAGGAGATATGATTAAAGTATGAATTATACTTACTAGCCGGTGTTCAACCACATCACGACACATTCCCGTATCAAGATATGCACGAGAGAAAATCTTACCGGTGAGTATACTGCTTTATCATCTGTTTTGACGTATATGAATGATGTGAGATACTCACTTATTTTTTATTGAAAACAAGCCCTTTGTGATTTAATCACTTATTGATGAGGAACTTGATTTTCATATGCATGCAGGGCACATGAGTAAGTCCGTGAACAGGTTAGTACCATCGTACCGACAAAGAGACGAACTTAGCTCCCGCATAAAGCTGTGATAGTTTATTACTTATTTTGGGGATGTGATATTTTTATCACTTAGTTGATGGTCGTATGCAGTATGTACACGTATGTATGGTATCTTGGAAGTTCTAGACTTGCTCCACCGTTATTTTTCGGCAAAAGATTCAACCATGATACCCAGATGATAAGCAAGCATAAAGACCGTATATCTCAGAACCTCGAACCTCGGCACTCAATCAAACGAAATTTCGGTACCAAGACCATATGCCAATGAATGGTTCCCACCTGGCGTTCTGTCTGTTAAGTTTATATCAACCTGCACATTTTAATCTGATTATGAGCCTACCGAAACATCATAAGTAAAGCTACTTATCAATCTTCTTTTTATGCTTTTAACCATTTCTGACAGATTTACCGGTGTATTTCATCATCTTCAACTTATCCAAGAAACTCATTTTTTATGTTTCTATTGTTTTTGTATTTTTCTGGATTTTCTCGACCTTAAATAAAAAGGTAAATAAAAGACATATTTTTGTATTTTCTTAAACTTACTCCCCCTAAAATATAAAACTGAAAATCTTTTTGTAGCTTTAGATTTTTAGAAAAGTATTTAAAAAAATAGTTAGCCATGGTTGAGTTACTCGGGTTTCACCTTGATGCCATTGACCAAAAGTAGATAATCAAAACGTGATTTATCAAAGGCTTTAGTAAAAAGGTCGGCACGTTGGTGATCAGTGTGGATTTTAACAACATTGATAAGTTTCTTTTCATAACAATCTCGTATGAAATGATACTTAATCTCAATGTGTTTTGTTTTTGAGTGCTGTATAGGATTCCGAGTGATCTGTAACGCAGCTTCGTTATCAACAAAAATAGGAGTAGTTAGAAATTCAAAACTATAGTCCCGCATTTGCTGTTGAATCCATAGAACCTGCGAGCAGCAACTAGAAACCAAAATATACTCAGCCTCATATGTTGATGTAGCTACACAAGTCTGCTTTTTTGCATTGCCACGTGACTAGGTGATTTCCCAAGAACTGACATCCTGCTGTTGTTGACTTTGCATTGATTTTGCAGCTGCCATGATCAGAATCACTGAATGCTGTCAGATCAAAGTTATCATCCTTAGGGTACCATAGACCAGTGTCAGGGTGACCCTTTAGATAATGAAAGATCCTTTTCACAGCCATCAAGTGCGAAACCTTCGGACTAGACTGATAGCGCACCAGAAGACATGTTGAGTACATTATGTCGGGTCTTGAAGCAGTAAGATACATGAGAGATCCGATCATAGCACGGTAGAGAGATGGTTCTACATGTTCACCCATTCCGTTTGGAGTAATCCCATGATTTTGAGCTGATGGAGTTCCCAAAGGTTTTGAGTCATCCATCTGAAATCGCTTGAGAATATCCCCGACGTACTTGGTTTGATGGATAAAAATTCCTTCCTTTGATTGCTGAACCAGCAAACCTAAAAAGAAAGTCATTTCTTCCATTGCGCCCATCTCGAACTTCTCCTGCATAACCTGTTCGAATTCTTTGCACATTCGAGTGTTAGTAGACCCAAAAATAATATCATCAACATAAACCTGTACGAGCAGCAAGTCCTTGTTCCTTTCCTTGATGAAGAGAGTACAGTCGATCAAGCCTCGTCGAAAACCATTCTTCAACAGATAGGTAGACAACGTTTCATACCAAGCCCTTGGAGCTTGATGAAGACCATATAACGCCTTGTTGAGAAGCCAGACCTTGTCTGGGTGGAGTGGATCTTCAAAACCTGGCGGTTGCTCAACATATACTTCCTCTTCTACCACACCATGAAGAAATGCACTCTTCACATCCATCTGATAAACGGTGAACTTCTTGAAGGACGCATAAGCCAAAAAGATTCTTATGGCCTCAAGTCGTGCAACCGGTGCATAAATTCATTGTAATCAATACCTTCGACCTGATTAAAACCTTGAACAACCAATCACGCTTTGTTTCTCACAACAACACCTCGGTCATCCTTCTTGCACTTGTACACCCATCGTGTACCAATCTTCTTGTAGCTGTCAGGCCTGTCAACTATTTTCCAGACGCCTAACTTCTGAAACTGCTGAAGTTCTTCCTGCATGGCTTCAACCCACGAGTCTTCTTTCATTGCCTCCTTCCAAGATTTTGGTTCTACTTGGCACACATAGCAGGCAAAAGACCAATCATTCAGCTCCCCTGATTCCTTGATTTCCGAATACAATCCAACATTCTGGTTGTTTCGAAGCTGATTACGAGTCTACACACCACTCTGGACATCTCCAATAATATTCTGCTGAGGATGGGTATTATGAATACGAGTTTCTGGCATATCAGGAACCCGAGAATTGATACCCAAATTGTTGATATTCAGATCAACAGTTAAATCGAGAGCTGGACTTGATGAGGATGTAGATGCATGACCTTCAGTCGTTCCTTGAGGTTGAATATTTGACGTACCATCTGAAAATCTAGGAACCGCACCAAAGGTAGCTTCATTAGCATCATGAAACTCATCGTCTTCTGATGAAACATTATAATCCGCAACGTCTTCGAATTCCTCATTTTGAACAAGATTGTTAACCGAAGTCGATACTTGAGGATTAACAATAATTGGTCGCACTAATGACGAGTCCACTGCTGTATCACTTTCCAATAACATCTGAGCAGCAGCTGTTGCATCATCAAAAGTTGGCAGATTAAAGGATTCAAACAGCCCATCGTAGTCGAACATCCAAGGAGCACCAGGAGCTCTTACCGCTTCTCTATATCTCTGAACCTTGACTTCACCCCATTCTTCAATCTTCTTCGAAGACAAATTCCACACCCTGAAATTTGGAGTAGCATATCCAAGAAAGAAACCTTCGATACCCTTCGGACCAAACTTTCCATGTGGGTCAATTATAGTGCATGGAGCTCCAAAAGGTTCTAAGAAAGAAACATCCGGTTTCCTTTTATGTAACAACTCAAAGCATGTCTTCCCATGTCTCTTCACCGTTAGAACTCTATTCATCATGTAGCATGCAATAGCAACAGCTTCTCCCCAAAATTGAACGGGAAGTTCTGATTCTACTAACATGGTTCTTGCAGTTTCAATAAGAGTTCTATTATTCCTCTCAGCGACGCCATTTTGTTGTGGAGTGTAGCGAGAATTGTACTCATGCAGAATACCCTTTGAGGAACAGTACTCATCCATAACTTGATTCTTGAATTTGGTGCCATTGTCGCTTCTGATTCTCCTTACCTTTAGATTATATAGATTTTTTAACAGAGTCAGGAGATTCTTGAGGATATTAGGAACTTCACTCTTGTGTGCCAACATGTTTATCCATGAAAATCTGGAATAGTCATCAGTAACTATCAGACAATAAGAATCACCAAAGGTTGTCTTGTGTTTCATAGGTCCAAAGAGGTCCATATAAAGACGTTCCAGTGGCATATTCACAGTGTTGATCTTCTTCACGGGATGGGATTTTTTCGCTTGCTTTCCCTTTTGGCATAAACGTCTTGAAGATGAAAATTCTTGACTGGTACCCCATTCACCAGATTGTTCTTTACCAAATAGTTCATTTTCCTCTGGTGAATGTGTCCCATTCGTCTGTGACAAGAGATTGATTCCTTCTCGGTGGCTTTAGAGACAAAACATGTGACTTGTGCAGATGTTGTAATAGCTTGGCTCATATCAAGAATATACAAATCGTTAATTCTTGGAGCCGACAGGAGAATCCATTCCTTGTGGATCTTGAATCCAGGCTTCAGCACATAACATCCGACATCATCAAAATGTACCGTGAACTTCTTATCGCAGATTTGAGAAATGCTAAGAAGATTGTGGTCAATTTGCCGCACATAATTGATCTTGTAGAAGCTCACAACACCATTGGAGACCATTCCTTCTCCAGTGATGTATCCACCTTTGTCACCAGCAAAAGCAACATAACCACCCTTAATGCTTTTCACATCATATAGGAGCCGCAAGTCGCCCGTCATGTGCCTTGATGCTCCACTGTCAACAATCCAGTGACTGTTTACATTCCTCTTGGAACACCCTGCACATTGCACAAACAAGATTAGTTTGAGATGGGGACCCAAGCCTTAGTGGTCTTGGGTCGTCCCTTATCATCGAGCAATGTAATCTCAATTTCTTGATGATTAACAAACTAAGAACCTCATTTTGAACCATTACCGATCTTCTGTTTCCAAGATCCTTGTTTATTACCAGATTTACTATTATTTACAGTTTTAACAGTGTTTGGTTTTATTGACTTTGAAGATCTTTGATCCTTTTTCGAAGAATCCGATTTTAAAGCTTTCTCAACTGCTTTTACTTGTTTACGTTTTTGTTTCTCTTTTTGATCCTTAATGATTCGTTTATCATGAGTCGGAGAAACAGATTTACGTTTGCAAGTTGGTTCATGAAGGGTTTTCTCTATACATCTTGATTTTGCTGGATTTTGACAATCCTTTATAATGTGGCCAAACTCTCCACATTTGAAACAAGTTCTCTTTTCAACCAAACTAGGAGATCGTGTTTCTCGGCTTGACTTTGAACTTGTGGGTTTTGAGGTACTAGGTTCATTTTCATTACATCCATCACTATGTTGGGTGTAATTGTTTTGACTATTTCTTTTCAAAATCTTAACTTTCTTTACAAAATCAACATTAGATTTTCCTTGAAAAGTTTCGACTTTATCGGTACCTTTAGAACTCACAAATTTAACAGTTTTAGCCTTTTTCTGGTAGTGAGAGCCTTTTGCTTCAACATTCGATTGAGAAACTGTAGGCTTCAACTCGCTTCCATTGTTTTTCTTTTGAAGCTGATAATGGTCGTTGTTTGGTTGGCTTTTTCTTCTCTAAAAATTTGGTTTTTGACTTTTCAAATACCTGATCTATAGAGATTGGATTTACGTTTTTAGTTGGAAAATCTTTGGTTGAATAGATTTTCTCATCTCCAACCAATGTGTACCACACATTATCTGCTTCATCTGTTGACACTTGTGTCTTGATAGATTTCTCAGGAACGGTCTCTTGATTCTCAACAGATTGAGTACTGGGAGTAGCAGAAAGCTCTACTCTTTTCTTTTCATCAAGAGGCTGATCCTGATCATCATTTCTTAATTCATCATCTGATGTATCATCCTCCTCTTCAACAGATGGAGTTTGAACAACATCAAACATTGAATTTTCTGGCTTGCATGGTTCTTGAGAGGATTTGTCTAATTTGAACCCTAACCTTGCTGCAAATTCCTCAGGATTCAAAGGTACATAGGGTTCAAAACGAGGCATCTCCTCTTCATCAGGAATTTTGGTATAGTTGTGTTTCATTAGGGGTGGACACGACTTATACCCTATGCATTGAACATCTCCCTTAAGTTTTTGAACATCAATGTTATGATCAAGCACATATTGGGAGTTAGAATAACTTTCTAGTTTGCGTTTGATCGAATCATATTCGCATTTGGTGATGGCTAACTCTTTCTTTGTTTCTTCTAGGAGATCAATGTAGTTATTAATTCCTATCTGTTTATTCAAAACTGTTTTTGTCAATTCAGAAACACTTTTCTTAAGGGTTTCTATTACAGATTTGAATTCTTTTTCATTTCTAGTTAGTGCCAAATTCGCCTATTTGCATTTTGATAATTCAACAAGTAAATTCTGATTATGACTGTTGATGGTTTCATATTTTATTTTCAACTCAACACATTCATTGCAAACAGTAGGAGGGTCAGAATTTACCTGTTTTGAAGAACCTTCAACATTTGCCATAAAGGCAGTGTGATGAGGAAAAGCTGTACCATCTGTAGAGAGTGCCTCTGTCTCTTTTACCGCAGCTTCTGCATTCCTCGTCATACCCACCTTTTCACTCTTCGACAAGTCAGCTTCACTCAGTAACTTTTCAACCTCAGTATCACTTCCTTTCTTCTCACTAGAATCAGATCCATAACCATCTAAACTTGAACATTCTTCATTAGAACTACCAGTATCCCCAGATGTATCATCATTATTTGGAGTGTTGATGCTGTGATCATGCTTGATCTGATCCACGATCTTTGCATAGCATGCAGTTCTTCCGTTGTTCTCAGTTCCCAACTGTACTGACCAATCGCATCCTTCATCAGACTGAACTACCAAAGCTCTGTGTGTGTTTGAAGGTCCTAATTGATTGGTGTTGTTAGAGTTGCCAACAACTACCATTCTTCTTTCATTGTTGTACTGTGCATTGTTGGATGGTTGAGACTGATTTCAAAAGGGGTTGTGATTTCCTTCCTTGCTGGGTCTTGTGCATTCCCGCTTGAAGTGACCTCTTTCTCCATAGTTGAAGCAAGTAACGGCGGTTTTGTCAAAGCTGTATTTTGTATCCTTCTTGCTTTCCAAACTGGTTCTCCCCGTTCTTCTCATATAATCCTTTGCTCTTCTCATAGCGCTTGCAAATGCCCACTTGATGTCCATCAGCTCCATTTCATCTCGGTCAATTTGTTCATAGTCTTCGTTTGTCAAATTGATGTTCCCTATTTGACCTGCAACTAAACCATAATACGCACTGACCATGGTATTTAGAAGTTCCGCATGTTCCTGTGCAACTTCTACGTTGATTTTGGAGAGATTTGACGTGTCAAGTTTGACAGTGTTGGAGTTTGCAGATTGACTGTTGCTTCCATAGAAAGCTTGTTGAGGAGCTTGCTGTGGAGCTTTATGCGCTAAATCCCTTGGTTGTGGAAGGAAGGCCTTCGGATCAAAGCTTTGTCCATAGGCTTTACTATTCAAACCTGTAGACTGACTTGATTGAACAGGTTGTGGTAGGAAAGGGTTCATGTTTGACACAAACGCGGTCTGCAGCTTCGGTTGTTGGCTTGAGCTTGTACCTGTATTAATACCTCCAGAATACATTTCAGGGTTCTGCGGAACGGTGACGCGTTGTGCCTTCCGGAGCTCTTCTTCATTCTTGTTCTCCAGTTTCTGCACAAATTAATAAATACCAATTGAGTCCAAAACACCTGTATGTTTTAAAAGATCAATAAATTGACCCCATTTCGGTGGTAAAGCATCAGCAAATTGCATCACAATTTCTGGTGGTGCAGCTAACACTTTATACGAGTACATTTCGCTGAGAAGATGATAAAACCGTGTGGTCATATCATTCAAACTTTCATTCTCCATGAACATGAAACCTTCAAACTCTTTCTTGAGCAGATCATGCCGAATCTTCCTGGTAGCAGCATTACCTTCACCTCTTGCTTCCAAAGTGTCCCACAAAGTTTTCGTTGTAGTACAATACACAAACTGATGATAAATGTCTTTATGCAGAGCTTGTGTGAGGATAGCAAACGCCTTTTTCTCTAGATCGTAAGCTTTCTTGTCACTTTCGACTAGATTGGCCAATGAGGTTGGATTTGATCCAGCTTCTTCAAGTGATTCCTTGTAGAGGGTAGTGAAACACGTCCACAATTCCGTGTTTTGACCGAGAACATACGTATGAAAATGACTTTTCCATTAACAGAGTTTGGATGCTTTGATTCTGATTTGCAACACACGCCCACTGATTTGCAGAGATCATAGTTGTATGTTGAGGCATCAAAGACTTTACCCATGATGTTGCGGAGCTTTGCGAAGACTCCTGATTTGAGCTTGAACAACTCCCAATCCAACGGGTTAGAACTCATTATATTTTCTTGATTTATGAAAAATTTAAAGGTTTAAGGTTTGAAAATAAAATTTTACCTTTTAAAAGTTCACAATTTTGAAAATATTTGAAAAGCACACAACTTTGAAAATCTGTAGTACGAAAAACAAACAATAACGAAGATTATTCGTACGAACCAATTTCGTATGGATGAGTTCTTTCGTACGAATCAACTTCGTACGGATGAGTTCCTTCGTATGAAAACTTCTTACGGATGAGTTCCTTCATATGAAAAATTTCGTACGGATAAGTTCCTTCATACGAAAAATTCGTTCGGATGAGTTTTCTGGTGAATTTCTTCTTCAAGTGTGTTCTTCAGAAAAATTTTACCATAAAAATTTTTGCATGCAACAGATTTTAACCCAGTTTTAAGTTAGTTTACTATCCAAAACTTAATTTTTCTGCTGGAGATTCAAGAACACTTCAGAAATCTTCAAACTAGCTCAGACATAACTAAGCTTGGTTTTGAACAAGGAAAGAGCCAAAGCTCTGATACCACTTGTAGGTCCACCTGTGGATGGTGTTAAACCTGTTCCTTGTTCATATAACACACACACAAGTGTGGAATCCAAGTGTGCATGCAACCAAAGCAAAGTAAAGAACACGGGGTAACCAAAGATTCACTATCTTGATTAATGATTGAGAACAAGTACAAACATATACACACAATGCTCGTATGACTCAAACAAACTTGCTGTATTCTTGTGTCTTCGTCTTCACCAGAAATGTTGACTGAGAGATCCCACCAAAAGATCAGTTCGTCAGCAGAAAGACTCAAAGGCTAAACCTCACTAAGAGGTGCATGTCTGCTTATATAGTGTCCATGCTGGTTATCCGTACGAAATGGTTCGTACGAAGCAACTGGTTTCATACGAAGCAACCAATTTCGTACGAAGCAGCAACGTACACAAGACTCAACGGTATGCACACATGCAACTGATTAACAAAGACAAGCTAAGATGTCGTACTAAACCAAGATAGAAGGATATCTTAATCTGTTCGACATGACCAAACTTATACAGACACTTGAGTAAAGACCGTACATTTACAACTGTAACTAAGAACAAGCGACAGACACAAAAGTGTATCAACATAAGTAAATAATACTCCAATGTTGTTTCTGAGATGAACCACAAGCATGACCACGCTAGAAGATAACCTTGGCCTAAAGAATTCACCTGAACACTATCATGATATTTCCAAACCCAAGTGCAATTAATACCCGTACACATAATATATAAGATTATACATTTGATTATGTGATTAAACCAAAATACATATTCAACAAAAGTAGGTTAACATAACGTAGTGTAATAGTTTGATTCAAAATACAAGTCATCATTTTAATATTTGACAGAAACATGAGCAAAAAGCGTAAGTTAGTAGGCATTCGTGTATGTTCGGTTCTTTGAGTAGCTTGATCTTCCATCCGGTGCCTCAATTTTAGTTTACCTACAATAATGTTTTGATTAAATGATTAGTAAAATAGATGGAACAAGCTAATGACGCTAAGGAAAACATTTGTTAAACTGTGCACTTTACCGAAATATGCACTTCGCTAATGTGTGCATTTTGCTTAAATGTGCACAATGTGCACATCTCTAATGTGTGTACTTTGTTGAGATGTGCACATCCCTAACATGTACACTTTGCTGAAATGTGCACATCCCTTTGGTGTGCACTTTGCTAAAATATGCACATCACTAACATGAGCACGTTGCCGAAGTGTGCACATCCCTGATGTGTGCACTTTAATGCACTTTGCTGAAATGTGCACATCACTAATGTGTGCACTTGCTGAAATGTGCACATCCCTAACATGTGCACTATGATGAAATGTGCACATTCCTAACATGTGCACATTGTTGAAATATTGAAATATCCTTGATGTGTGCGCTTTGTTGAAATGTGTACATCACAAACGTATGCACTTGCTGAAATGTGTACATCCCTAGCATGTGCACTTTGCTGAAATTTGGGTATCACTAACGTTTGCACGTTGCTGAAACGTGCACATCTCTGATGTGTGCACTTTACAACACTTTGCTGAAATGTGCACGTCACTAACTTGTGCACTTGCTAAAAATGTGCACAACCTTAACGCTTACACTTTGATGAAATGTGCACATCACTAATGTATGCATTTTGATAGTATGTATGGGTCCAGACTTGTTAGCTCCACACCGTTCTTTTGGTTTGGCGTTTACCCAAACTGACACGTTA
The DNA here is from genome assembly GCA_947069175.1 of Scalesia atractyloides. NCBI lineage: Eukaryota > Viridiplantae > Streptophyta > Magnoliopsida > Asterales > Asteraceae > Scalesia > Scalesia atractyloides. Next base: position 43,325,575 of record CAMTDV010000008.1, on the reverse strand, counting down.
GGAGGTATTGAGCATTCAATCTCAATCCTCCAATATTCGTTATTTTCATTCTCATTTTCCCCAAATACAACTATGATTGTGGTTGGTAATAATGGATAATAGCTTAGTTTCTACGACCCCGTAGGTCATTTATACTTTGGTTTTATATGTCCAATTCTTTGTTTGTGGCCCCATAGACCACAAATGACCCATTTAGTATACCATTTGTGATATTCATCAACCATGAATGATAACCATCTTTTTATCCTTTTTCACCGTGATCTGCATTTCGTTAGGCAACACCTCCGATTCTATGACCCCATGGTCATTTATACTTTGGTCTTACACGACTTTAGATACAGTTTACTTAAAAACATAATTTCATTTAACCCACAAAGGCTTTTTCCTTATACTTATTATTAATGTTTCATTTCTTCTTCATCATCATCGTCAACAATGGATTAATTTAGAAAAAAATGTAACAGTATAGCTACATACCTTAGAGATTACCCATTACGCATTTCCTTCCCGACTCGGCTTCTTGAGGCTTCACTTGTGTTGTCTTAATGTAACCCAAGGGATCATTACAACACATGTTCACATATGGCCCTTTTTATAAAAAGGTTATTAACCATCACTCATAGTCTTTCATCAAGTTTCAAGGGTTATCAACAATCAATACTCATGTTGGCATTTCATTAAACACTTGGTCGGCACTATTTTAGTTCTCATCCAACAAGTCTAAATCGTTGAAATTAACCATGTAACACTGGTAAAAATATTTCTTAGTCATTCATCGTCATCATTCAATCATCACATTTTCATACCAAATGACAAACATATGCAATTTCACCGAACAAGGCTCAAGTTCCTTAAATATGTCAAAACCAATTTCATTCTATATAAGAGTTTGACATGAGTGGAAAGTGTATGATTTTTAATATATTTTTAAGCACTTTTATTCATTTATCAAGCTTTAAATTTATAAAATAGGATATAACACTATCACTCTCTACAACACGCTAGGGCAAGTGCACCCACTGTTGGCGTTGCATAGTGATGGTAAGACACCGAGGTCGTCAGAGGACATAAGAGCTTTTAATACTGGCAAATCGTCAACGTCTAATCTAATCAAATTTTAAGAAAAGATTTTTAGTAGTTAAGATAAAGAAAGAAACTAAAATAAGAAAATAAACAAATAGACAAGATAGAATCACTTGGTTCTGACTTATCTTTTACGTATCCTTTGATGATTTCCACACTTTGTTTTTTTTTTCAAGAGATTATCTTAGTTATAGTGGCACGTCCCTCTTTTGGAGGCAACGCTACCCTCAACCATACTGGTCTGAGTTAGCAGGGATACAGTTTCGCAAGTCCGAAATATTGAAAGATAATTAAATAAGCTATTAATGCAAAATATGGCATGTCCCTCTTTTGGAGGCAATGCTACCCTCGGCCATATTGGTCTGAGTCAGTAGGGATATACTCGCGCAAGGCCAGTTTAAATTTTTAAGAGTAGTTTATTTATAAGGGATTCAAGCGTTCTTACTTCTCCTGATTTGATGCTATCCGCGTCAAAGGAAGTCCTAATAAGCTTGAATCAAGTCCTCGTAGGATCTATACACTGAATGAGGCAAGAACTTTACACAAACCACCCTTCTAACCCCATTCCAGGCAGTAAACGCGCTCTTCATAGACCATAAAGACAATGAGTGAATCAATAAAAACTCTTACGATCAATCTTAGATCCCAAGACTACTACACTCACTCTAAAGATGAATGTTGGAGGAATGTGGTGGATGATGTTGGCATTGTGGTGGTGATGTGGTGGCAAGTGTGAGAGACGTGGTTTACCAAGGGATGGATTGCAATTCAACCAAGCACCCCTATTTATAGCTGGAAACAGACTGGTGACACAGCCCCGTGCCTCATTATTCTCTGTCTTCATTTAATTAGTTGTGTCAGTCCGTATGCTCAAACGGCCCCGTGTGTTAACGGCATGGCCCCGTGGTCCTTGTACTTCCTGTACTATCCAAGATTCTGCATATCTGGGAGTTGACCACGACCCGTGTCTCTTGTTTACTTCTGTTTGTCTTTTTCTTCATGGAATCTAGAGTAGGGCATGACCCCATTCCTTGGTGGCACGACCCCGTGCTTTCTTCTGATTTGTTGTTTTTGGTCTTGGGGGTGAAGCTTGAAGGGCCAGTATGATGTATCAACTTCTTTTCTTTTGTACTTCTGTTGGTTTTTAACATTTATTTGTTCCTTTTGTACATTTAAGTTCTTTTAATCCTGAAAATCAAAAGTATATAAAACAACGCACTTTTTCCAATATTAGTATATAAAATGGTTGATTTTATACCTTATTTGTTATAATTTATATGTTGCATTTGGTGCCTATCAAATAAACCCACACTTGAATATTTGCTTGTCGTCAAGCAAAATCTTTAATATTGCTTACACACCCAAATGGAGTAGGTAGAGAAGAAGTTTTTGGGTCTTGTTTTAGAGTGTCCGGAATCAAGTTCTTTTTATTCTTGTTTTTATTTTATTTATAATCCTATTCGACATGATTTATTAAGAACTTTTTTTAAGAAAAATATATGTTTAGACATGACACGCCCTTTAAAATTTCATTAAGCTATATACAAATTCACACACCTCATAAGTGATCACTCAACACTCGGCCGAAGATGTATAAGTGAAACGCTCGGTCCCGGTATGAAACTTACTCCTACCATATGCTTGACAAGTAATCAAACTTTCTCCTTTTAGACATAATCTTTGTAAATATCAAGAGATCTTTAAAAAAGGTAAGTTTTTGCTATGGGTAGGGTATTTTTATTTGAAAAGTGGTTAAAGGCGTAAAATGTCGGTTTTCTTTTGAAAATTTATTTATTTGAGACTTATAATAGTTTTTCCTTATTTTATTTCAACTAGTGATTTTTTTATAGAATAATATTCACAAGAGAGAGTAATTCACATATTTTATAATTTCAAAAGAACCGAATTTTCCTAAAATAAAGGGTGTAAAAATAAAAAGGTTTCGGGTGATGAGTGATTTATGCAAAATTTGTATTTTACTAGGCTCAAAGGGGTTAAATAAGGGACTTTGTTTTTGGTGGGGAGATAAAAAGAGAATATAAGGTTGAAATGAAAAAGAGTTTATAGTCCTAATGTCTCAATCATTTACTTACTTGGATTAGTCGATAAGGATCGGGAATGTACTATCTTGTGAAGTTCTAGATTTGTAAGAACCGTATGGGCTATTCACACAAGAAATGAAAAGTGAGCATTTAGTAAAGATATGATATTGAATGCTCGGTAAAGGATCCAAACTCACGCTTTGTGGAAAAGGGTAAAAAGTGTGAAAATATATATACAATCAAATTTTAAAAAGATTGTCATGCATTTTTATAAAATTTTCTTACATGGTTCCTTTTTTTAATCACGACGCTATCGGTTGCAAAGTCACACTTTTTAGAACTTGGTTGTCTAACTTAAACAAAAAAAGGACAAAATAAACAAAACAAAAAATTATTTTGAAAAACAATTAGGGTGTTTTAGTGGTTCCAAATAGAGTTTTGTGTATTGCTTGTTTTAGGACAAACAAATTCAAGTTCCCCCCACACTTAAATTACACATTGTCCTAAATGTGATCAAAATGGGTTAGATTTGATTAAACATGTAAATGTAGGTTAAAAGCAACAATTTTTTTTCAAAATCAGATATTTGACACGAGGGCGGGGTGGGCAGACCCCATGTAAAAAGTGCCAGCATCATGTTTTCTGTGAAAATTTTCAGAAGGTAGACACGGGGGTGTACCCGGTAAACACGACCCAATGTATAAAGTGCCAGTTTGAAAATTTCCAGAAGACGAGCACGGGGGCGTGCCTAAGAGACACGACCCTGTGTGACAGTTCCAGAGACAAAATTGTTTTCTGCAGATTTGAGGCATGGGGGCATGCTTACCTTACACGACCCTATGCTTCACTTACGATAATGAAAATTTCAAGTCGGGAGACTTCTGTTTACGTACATTTCACCTTTTCACACCATTCCACAAGTTTTAAAACACCATATATCATTCCATTAAAACCACTCATCATCCGGATACAACTAAAAAGGATAAAAATAAAAATACAAGCTAGATTTTTAATAGATAGATTTTAATAGGTACCCCTAAAGATTTAAACCCAAATAGCTTTTCCCTAATTAAAACAATAAAGGATCAACAAAAACCCCAAACTAGTTTTCGATTTAGTAAGGGCTTTGAACTATTTTTGGGTGTGCCCCCTCAAAGATCGTTGAGCATCTCCTCAATCTCCCTAGGTAGGAAGATGAAGGTCTCATCATCAATGTCCTCTTGCAAGAGAGGAGCGACAGCCACCAGAACATCATAAAAGGCGCCAACGGGAGGTTTCGTGGGTATCTCATCCCACCTGGTAGGGTTAATGTCACACCCTCAATTTCCACTTGCGGAGTTTTACCGCGAGGCGTGTGAACAAACCAGAATCTGAAACACTAGTACGTCGAACGACTCTATATGATTTGATAATACGTTTTCAAAAATCATTTGTCGTAGATTTTATATTGTCTTATTTAGTTACCAATGTTTAGCGGAAGCATTAGTTTTTAAAATTGAGCAGAAGCATAAAGTAAAGTAAAGGAACGAGCGCCAACATAAACGCCAAAACCAAAGAAAAACCCAAAACAATGTTTGTAAATGAGACTCGATAAAAGATATCTTGATCAATGCAAGTGAGTGCACCTAGAGCTCCTAGCGTCCTGAGAAACATGTAAAGAAACAAGTGTCAACATTAAAGATGAGTGAGTTCACAGGTTTTCATAAATTCGTTTGTTCGGTTATGAGTTTGTTTCCCTCGTTATCCCTAACCCAGGATAACGATTTAGTTCCATTATTCCCAACCCGGAATAATACCGATAGTTCCATTATTCCTTAACCGGAATAATAACGATGTTGGTTCCATTATTCCAAACCCGGAATAAAGAAGTTGTTGTTTCCATTATCCCTAACCCGGGATAATATAGTTGATTCGTAATTAAGTTCAATGTTAACATATATAGGTAGCTAGCCTAAAGTTATGTCACGTAAGTGTTCGCGATCGAAGCTGATTGTTGTGCCTCCGTGTTGCCAGGCCTATCACTGACCATGGCGAAGTTAGGCCAAATTATTCACCCGTTGACCATACCCGGTCGGCTAGCGCGACTAGCTCGGATGGGGCTTGTCGGGCCCAGTAGTACTACTTATAATTTCCCCGCTATTTAAACTCAATACTAACGATCCGAGAGATTGTCGAGGACTTATGTGATATAGCTGCTTAGTGACCATAACGTTACATTAACATTAACTTAGTTACCGAATAGTTATGTGACGTTAAATTCGTATAACGTAAAGAGATTGAGTTTGAAGAGTGTATACATGTTTCTCCCCCTGTTGTTTAAAACCGGATAAAATTAGGGGCCGTGAACTCACCTTTAGTTGCTCGGTTAGTGTAGCAAAGAAGTCGTAAAGGATGGGACCGCTAATTGCGTCCTAACAAACCAATTGATTTCAAGTCAGTGTGTGAACACACCAATACAAAATTCTACACATAATTTACGCAAAAAGTTATACACACAATCAAAATTCCTAACACTCAAACATGCATGCAAGTATCCTCATGTGAACATAGAAATCAAAACAATTTATCATGAACATAATCCAATCCATGCAACACTTTGGTGCACACATTCACAAGTTATCAAGTTTCAGCTTACATACTCATAATTCAGCTGTTTTCTAGGATTTTTATAAAATAGTTCCAACGTTCCAAAAATTCCAATTATTTTACAGCAGGTGACAACTATACTGTAGAAATTTATATAAATTTTTCAAGTCCTAATACTTTACCAATTAACCATAAATATTAATATACTAGGCTGCAGTCAGATTCGTCGCTTTCTGACTGCAGTCCACGGAAGAATTTATTTAAAAATCACCGATCATCCAATTAACAAAATTCCAGTGGGAGTTGCCCGGAAATTTCCGTATCTAGTTTCTGTACAAATTTCATGATTCGACTCCCTACATATTATAAAATCCAACTCGATAAACAACTAACAAAAATTTCAGGATTTCCACAGCTTTAGTTACTGAACTTAATTGGCCACTTAAAAATATCAAACGACTTCAGAAAAATATGAATCCAGCGCCATTAGATTCATTATTCAAATCTCTACGTTTTAGACTTCAGAAAATCCGTTTTTCGACAACTAATGACCGAGTTACAGCCAGTTGAAGTCGGCTGTAACTATCATTCAGCAACCTGTTTCAGCATTTTATCACAACTAATTCGCAATAACCGTCGATACAATGAACCTAGGCGATCAAGAACTGATATTTCCAATCATAGATCAATACATATATCATATCCATGCAAACCCTAATCAATATCTCTAGTTTTTATAAACAAAACACAGCCTATGATTCCAGATTTCGAACAAACATCAACTTGCAAACATCATCAATAAATCGGCTAACATAACCTTACATTCAAACATATAATCCGAATATGATCTTGCAAACAATTATAATCCTAACCTTTAATAACAAGATCAATGAGCCGTGAGTGAGATGAGGAACCAATGATCAAAAGAATCGCGACTGAGGATGAAGATGGAGTTGTAACAAGCTGCTTGCGGTCGAGGGACTGAAAGGAGGGCTGCTCGCGATCAAGGGACAAGAGGGCTGTTTGCGATCGAGGAGGTGAACAAGGGGCTGCTCGCGACCGAAGGGAGTGTAGCAAGGCTGCCGTCGGCTTCTTAGATATTAGGGTTTTTGTGTTGTGAAGGAAGCATGCATGTGTTTGTATATATAGGCGCAAGAGATGAAGGGAATGGGTTGCGGTTTGGGTTTGTTCTCGCGGCCGAAGGGACTTGGGTGGGTCGGTTTGGGTTGTTTGCTCGCGACCGGATGGTTTGAGTTTAAGGTTTGGGTTTAAAACTTGATCCCCAAGTTTAGTTCCTTGAGTCGCAAGAAAAGAGGCCGGCTCGTGTCGCGGTTCGGCTCGATTCATTTGTTTATTTACTACGTCTATACATTATAACTAACATAAAACACGAACTCAGATATCACATAATAACGCACCAACTTATAAACGTTTAATACGTAGCACATAATTTATTCGACAAGTATTGCGTTTAAGTTATCCGAAAAACCGGGATGTCACATTATCCCCATGTTGAAAGAATTTTCGTCCCGAAAATTGAGTAAATGCGGTTTAGAATGCAGCGTACATGTTTAGAGTGCCACGCACAAAGAGTTTTCGTTAACGATGGTATGCGAAGTTACAAGAAGTTCCCAAGTGCCATGCACAAAGATTCCCAAGTGCCATGCACAAGGATTTAGTTAACAATGGTACGCGAAAGTATGAGAAATTTCCAGGTTGTCACATCATCCCCATGTTGAAAGGATTTTCGTCCCGAAAATTTAGTTACTGGTATCGTTAGTTTGCTGCTCAGTTGCGAAGAGGTGTGGGTATTTGCTTTTCATTTGGTCCTCTCTTTCCCACGTGAACTCCGGTCCATGCTTAGAGTCCCAACGAACCTTAACGATCGGAATCTTGCTGTGCCTTCGAGTCTTGATTTCACGATCCATGATCTCGATAGGCTGTTCCACAAAGTGCAGTTGTTCATCCACTTGAATCTCATCCAATGGAATAACTAGAGTTTCATCTGATAGACACTTCTTCAGATTTGACACGTGAAACACGTTGTGAACTCCACTGAGTTCGGCAGGAAGGTCTAATTTATAAGCTACGGGTCCAATATGTTTCAAGATTACAAACGGACCTACGTACCGTGGGTTTAGTTTGCCCCGTTTTCCAAAGCGGATTACACCCTTCCAGGGTGACACCTTCAGTAGGACGCGGTCGCCTACTTGAAATTCGAGCGGTTTGCGTCGTTGATCAGCGTAACTTTTCTGTCGATCTCGTGCCGCCGCCATGCGGTTTCTGATTTGTACAATCTTTTCAGTAGCCTCAAGTATCAACTCAGGGCCTGTAAGTTGGCTGTCACCGACTTCTGCCCAACAGACCGGTGATCTACATTTACGACCGTATAATGCCTCAAACGGTGCTGCCGATATACTTGTATGGTAACTGTTGTTATACGAGAATTCCACTAAAGGCAGGTGAATTTCCCAACTATTCCCGAAGTCTACTACGCATGCGCTAAGCATGTCTTCCAAGGTTTGTATGGTCCTTTCGCTTTGACCATCAGTCTGAGGGTGATAGGCAGTGCTCATATCTAAGCGTGTGCCCAACGCTTTCAGGAGTGACTGCCAGAAGTTGGACGTGAAGCGAGCATCTCTGTCTGAGATGATGGATGTTGGCACTCCGTGCCGAGAAACTACTTCCTTAATGTAGATGCGAGTCTACTTCTCCATCTTATCTGTTTCTTTAATAGCTAGGAAGTGTGCGGACTTAGTTAAACGATCCACAATCACCCAGATGGTATCGCAACCACCCAAAGTTGGCGGGAGTTTAGTGATGAAATCCATCGAGATCTGATCCCATTTCCACATTGGGATCTCAGGTTGTTGAAGTAGCCCCGATGGCTTTTGATACTCTACCTTGACTTTTGCACAAGTCAAACACTTACTCACGTAGGTGGCTATATCAGCTTTCATGTTGGGCCACCAATACGCAGCTTTAAGGTCTTGATACATCTTATCCGAACCAGGATGGACAGAGTATCGGGATTTGTGAGCTTCGTCCATGACTAGCTCTCTGAGGTTTCCGTAGAGAGGTACCCATATGCGATTCATGAAATACCGGGCTCCATTGGGTTTTACTTCCCAATCGCGTTCCATTTTTCCCACTGATTCGGCCTTGATGTTTTCTTCCTTAACTGCTTCTAACTGCGCGTCGCGTATTTGTTCGGGTAACCCCGAATGAATAGTGAGCTGTAACGCTCGTACACGACGAGGTTTCAAGTGTTCCTTCCTACTGAGGGCATCAGCTACCACGTTAGCTTTACCCGGGTGATACCGAATGGCACACTCATAATCGTTCAAGAGTTCGACCCAGCGACGCTGTCGCATGTTCAACTCCTTCTGATCAAAGATATGTTGGAGGCTCTTGTGGTCTGTGAAGATTGTGCACTTCGTCCCATAGAGGTAGCGTCTCCAAATCTTAAGTGCAAACACTGCTGCTCCCAATTCCAGGTCATGCGTTGTGTAGTTTTTCTCGTGAACCTTCAGTTGGCGGGACGCATGCGCGATGACCTTATCGCGTTGCATGAGTACGCATCCCAACCCCTGAATGGAAGCATCACAATATACTACAAAGTCATCTGTCCCTTCCGGCAAGGACAGAATGGGTGCACTGCAAAGTTTCTGCTTTAGCAATTGAAATGCTGCTTCCTGCTTGTCACCCCAAGCATACTTGATGCCTTTCTGGGTGAGGGTAGTAAGCGGTTGTGCGATCTTTGAAAATCCCTCGATGAAGCGTCTGTAGTAACCAGCCAAACCCAAAAATTGGCGGATCTCCGTCGGTGTCCTGGGTGCTTCCCAGTTTTTGATGGCTTCAATCTTGGCAGGGTCTACGTGGATACCCTTTTCATTTATGATATGCCCGAGAAACTGAACTTCCCGAATCCAGAAATCACACTTCGAAAGCTTGGCATATAGCTTCTCCTGTTGAAGTAATCCTAGCAGTAATCGTAGATGTTCAGCATGTTCTTCTTCACTTTTAGAGTAGATGAGTATGTCATCGATGAACACAATGACAAATTTGTCGAGGTATGGTTTACACACATGGTTCATGAGGTCCATGAACACCGCGGGTGCGTTGGTGAGACCGAAGGGCATGACCAAGAACTCATAATGGCCATACCGAGTACGAAATGCCGTCTTAGCGATATCCTCCTCCCTGACGCGTAACTGATGGTAACCGGACCGTAGGTCAATCTTGGAGTAGTAGCTTGATCCTTGAAGTTGGTCGAAGAGATCGTCGATGCGAGGTAACGGGTATCGGTTCTTGACAGTAACCTTGTTGAGTTCCCTGTAGTCGATACACATGCGGAAGGTCCCGTCCTTCTTCTTGACAAAAAGGACTGGAGCTCCCCATGGCGAAGTGCTTGGTCGGATAAATCCCTTTTCTAACAGCTCCTGAAGTTGGGTAGACAGCTCCTGCACCTCGGCTGGAGCTAGGCGGTATGTAGCCTTGCTGATAGGAGTTGCATGGTTCGCCAATTCGATTTCAAACTCCAATTATCGATGGGGTGGAAGACCAGGTAATTCCTCTGGGAATACATCGGAAAAATCACGGACGACAGGGATGTCTTCTATACGTTTCTCGTCCTTAGGCTGTTCGGTAACCAGTGCGAGTAAAGCGAAGGAGTTCTTTCTCCGAAGATACTTCTGCGCTTGCATGTAAGAGATGTTGTTTGTGACGGCGCCTGCCTTCTCGCCTTGCACCGTCAAGATTTCGTCGTTAGAGAGCGGAATACGGATAGATTTTTCGAAGCAGAGAACTTCTGCCCGGACGTCGGATAGCCAGTCCATTCGGACTACCACGTCAAAACTACCCAGGGTATTTGTCATCAGATCAATAGTAAAGGTGTGACCCGCGAGTTTGAGTTGACAGCCGGATACTATATGGGTCACATCTACGGATTTACCATCTGCTAGTTCTATGACATAAGGGGTCTCTAAGGGTTTAGGCGTGAGATTTAGGTTCTTCCTAAAAGACTCAGATATAAAGCTCCTATCCGCACCCGTATCAAAAAGCACAGTAGCAAAATGTTCATTAAGGGGAAACTTACCGGTGACCACGTTAGAGTCGTTTCTGGCCTCTCCACGGCCCAATGTAAAATGCGCGACCTTTGGCACCTCCTGTGCCACCATTTCCATTATTGTTGTTGTTATTGTTGTTGTTGTGGTTATTGTGGTTGTCCCCACCATTGTTGTTGTTGTTACGCAGCTGTGGGCAGTCTCTTTTGAAGTGGGCAGTGCTACCACACTGATAGCATCCCCGGTTAACACCCTGTTGTGGGCCTTGGGGTTGATTTTGGTTCTGTCGGGACATGATTTCCCCATGACAATCCTTTGCCGCATGTCCCATCTTGCCACATCGTTGGCAGCGATTCCCGGCACAAGGGCCGTGATGATGAAGATTACAGCGGGTGCACTGCGGCTTTCGACCTACATAGCCGCTTGCGTTCTGGTTGTTGTTGTTGTTGTTGGCGGGCTGATTTTGGTGACCCCGGTGGCTGTTGTAATGATTGAACCGTTTCTGGTTCCCCTGTTGTGGCTGGGATGACGAAGACTGTCGAGCAGACGAGTCTTCAAACTTTCTTTTATTATCAGGGGCAACTTCAGTCGTACCCCGAGCTGGCAACTTCTTTTGTTCCACCGCCTTATCGGTGAGTTTGTGCGCCAACCTGATTGCTTGATGTTCAGTTGCAGGGTTGCTAGCCATCACCATACCCTGAATCTCCGGGACCAGACCCACAAGGTAGAACTCGAGTCGTTTCTCCACAGTGTTGGCCAGATCGGGACACAGAAATACCACGTCGTGATGTTTCGCTGTGTATGCTTTGATTTCAGATCCCACCATCTTGTGGTTCCATAATGTTTGCTCCAACTGTTGGACTCTGTCTCGCGGACAGTACTCTTCTTTGATTAGGGCCTTAAAGTCGGCCTAGGCCATTGCATTTGCAGCAATAAGTCCACGCGTTTGGACTTGTGCATTCCACCAAGTTAGTGCCCCATCTTCCAGTGTTGAGGCTGCATACTTGACCTTGTTGGACTCCAGACAGTTGCACATCTCAAATACCGATTCAGATTTTTCGATCCAGCGGACAAGTCCTATGGGTCCTTCTGCCCCCGAGAATTTGCTTGGTTTCGCGTCGAGGAACATCTTGTAGGGGTTAAAACCCCCTCCTGCTGACAGAGAACAGGTAGTCAGCGAGGAATTCTACTAGCCCAACTATTAGATTTTCTCCTGAAAATTTAATAATGGTTACCTGCCGGTTGGTTCTGAACACCCGCTAGAGCTGCGTTCACGTGCTCTTGAATCATGGCAGCTAGTTCTTCGGGCGTCATGTTAAGGTTTCCACGTCGTCCAGTTGCCATTTAGATCTTCGAAAAACAACATAAACACACCCCGATAAGTCTATATATCCAATATAGTTATCCTACTTCGTACTTAAATAATTATTAAGTCATGTCAACTCAAATATATTAAATAGTCAAAAGAAATACTTGATTAAATGAAGTTTCAACGTCTTACAAAGTGCCAACCAGACATATGAATTCACTATAAAGTCTCAAGTTTAAACACATGTGGGAAAATAAATAGACTGAAGGAAAGTAAATAAAATAAGCGAGACGTGTTAGTCGTCTACGTCTCCATCCCCCAAATCACTGTCGTTGCCGTCATCCTGCGCGGCATTCCCGGCTTCTGCAGCTGGGTCCTCCTCTGGGTCCTCTTCTGGATCCTCTTCCGGATCCTCTTCTGGATCCTCTTCCGGATCCTCCTCTACCGGCACTGGAGGGGCCGGTGCTGGTGCAGGTGCTTGATTTTGCTCTAGCTCCTGAATTCTCCAACTATTTTCCAGGACTCTGTCTTCGAGCCAGTCGGCTCTTATCTGCTCAGCACGCAGATCTCTGGCTAAGGTGTTACGAGCTATCTTACTCGTATGTTGCTCTTCCTCGAGCGAGTCGGTTTTACCTGTCAGTTGTCGGATCATCCATCCCTGTGCTAGGATGGTTTCCTGCATTCTTTCTAATTGTTCTTGTTGTTTCTGTATCATGTTTCTAAGTAGGTCATTTCCTACTTCTACAGAGTTAACCGGTTTGACCGGCACAGCGATGATTGGGCGTGATGACGACTCCTCCCCCAGAGCGAGCCTTTTCCTCGCAGCTGAGCGTGTCTCCACGCCATAAGATGGTAAGGGTTCCACCATAGGTGCCTTTCCTGGCGCTCTTGGTGGCGTAAGTTTGTCGGATGATGATGATGATGAGATTGCCTGTTAGGTTGTGTTGTTAGTTACGAGTTGTTTTCATTTCTTATTATGAAGTCATAATCTACATACACAGTTGTGGTACATCACATAATAAGATATAATCAGTTCGGTGCCAAACTACGTCTAGTGTCGTGTAATCAGCTATAGTTTAGGTCTACTTTTAATGCAAACCTGGTTCTCTATAGCTAGTGGCTCTGATACCAATCTGTCACACCCTCAATTTCCACTTGCGGAGTTTTACCGCGAGGCGTGTGAACAAACCAGAATCTGAAACACTAGTACGTCGAACGACTCTATATGATTTGATAATACGTTTTCAAAAATCATTTGTCGTAGATTTTATATTGTCTTATTTAGTTACCAATGTTTAGCGGAAGCATTAGTTTTTAAAATTGAGCGGAAGCATAAAGTAAAGTAAAGGAACGGGCGCCAACATAAACGCCAAAACCAAAGAAAAACCCAAAACAATGTTTGTAAATGAGACTCGATAAAAGATATCTTGATCAATGCAAGTGAGTGCACCTAGAGCTCCTAGGTCCTGAGAAACATGTAAAGAAACAAGTGTCAACATTAAAGATGAGTGAGTTCACAGGTTTTCATAAATTCGTTTGTTCGGTTATGAGTTTGTTTCCCCCGTTATCCCTAACCCGGGATAACGATTTAGTTCCATTATTCCCAACCCGGAATAATACCGATAGTTCCATTATTCCTTAACCGGAATAATAATGATGTTGGTTCCATTATTCCAAACCCGGAATAATAAAGTTGTTGTTTCCATTATCCCTAACCCGGGATAATATAGTTGATTCGTAATTAAGTTCAATGTTAACATATATAGGTAGCTAGCCTAAAGTTATGTCACGTAAGTGTTCGCGATCGAAGCTGACGGTTGTGCCTCCGTGTTGCCAGGCCTATCACTGACCATGGCGAAGTTAGGCCAAATTATTCACCCGTTGACCATACCCGGTCGTCTAGCGCGACTAGCTCGGATGGGGCTTGTCGGGCCCAGTAGTACTACTTATAATTTCCCCGCTATTTAAACCCAATACTAACGATCCGAGAGATTGTCGAGGACTTATGTGATATAGCTGCTTAGTGACTATAACGTTACATTAACATTAACTTAGTTACCGAATAGTTATGTGACGTTAAATTCGTATAACGTAAAGAGATTGAGTTTGAAGAGTGTATACATGTTTCTCCCCCTGTTGTTTAAAACCGGATAAAATTAGGGGCCGTGAACTCACCTTTAGTTGCTCGGTTAGTGTAGCAAAGAAGTCGTAAAGGATGGGACCGCTAATTGCGTCCTAACAAACCAAGTGATTTCAAGTCAGTGTGTGAACACACCAATACAAAATTCTACACATAATTTACGCACAAAGTGATACACACAATCAAAATTCCTAACACTCAAACATGCATGCAAGTATCCTCATGTGAACATAGAAATCAAAACAATTTATCATGAACATAATCCAATCCATGCAACACTTTGGTGCACACATTCACAAGTTATCAAGTTTCAGCTTACATACTCATAATTCGGCTGTTTTCTAGGATTTTTATAAAATAGTTCCAACGTTCCAAAAATTCCAATTATTTTAAAGCAGGTGACAACTATACTGTAGAAATTTATATAAATTTTTCAAGTCCTAATAGTTTACCAATTAACCATAAATATTAATATACTAGGCTGCAGTCAGATTCGTCGCTTTCTGACTGCAGTCCACGGAAGAATTTATTTAAAAATCACCGATCGTCCAATTAACAAAATTCCAGTGGGAGTTGCCCGGAAATTTCCATATCTAGTTTCTGTACAAATTTCATGATTCGACTCCCTACATATTATAAAATCCAACTCGATAAACAACTAACAAAAATTTCAGGATTTCCACAACTTTAGTTACTGAACTTAATTGGCCACTTAAAAATATCAAACGACTTCAGAAAAATATGAATCCAGCGCCATTAGATTCGTTATTCAAATCTCTACGTTTTAGACTTCAGAAAATCCGTTTTTCGACAACTAATGACCGAGTTACAGCCAGTTGAAGTCGGCTGTAACTATCATTCAGCAACCTGTTTCAGCATTTTATCACAACTAATCCGCAATAACCGTCGATACAATGAACCTAGGCGATCAAGAACTGATTTTTCCAATCATAGATCAATACATATATCATATCCATGCAAACCCTAATCAATATCTCTAGTTTTTATAAACAAAACACAGCCTATGATTCCAGATTTCGAACAAACATCAACTTGCAAACATCATCAATAAATCGGCTAACATAACCTTACATTCAAACATATAATCCGAATATGATCTTGCAAACAATTATAATCCTAACCTTTAATAACAAGATCAATGAGCCGTGAGTGAGATGAGGAACCAATGATCAAAAGAATCGCGACCGAGGATGAAGATGGAGTTGTAACAAGCTGCTTGCGGTCGAGGGACTGAAAGGAGGGCTGCTCGCGATCAAGGGACAAGAGGGCTGTTTGCGATCGAGGAGGTGAACAAGGGGCTGCTCGCGACCGAAGGGAGTGTAGCAAGGCTGCCGTCGGCTTCTTAGATATTAGGGTTTTTGTGTTGTGAAGGAAGCATGCATGTGTTTGTATATATAGGCGCAAGAGATGAAGGGAATGGGTTGCGGTTTGGGTTTGTTCTTGCGGCCGAAGGGACTTGGGTGGGTCGGTTTGGGTTGTTTGCTCGCGACCGGATGGTTTGAGTTTAAGGTTTGGGTTTAAAACTTGATCCCCAAGTTTAGTTCCTTGAGTCGCAAGAAAAGAGGCCGGCTCGTGTCGCGGTTCGGCTCGATTCATTTGTTTATTTACTACGTCTATACATTATAACTAACATAAAACACGAACTCGGATATCACATAATAACGCACCAACTTATAAACGTTTAATACGTAGCACATAATTTATTCGACAAGTATTGCGTTTAAGTTATCCGAAAAACCGGGATGTCACATTATCCCCATGTTGAAAGAATTTTCGTCCCGAAAATTGAGTAAATGCGGTTTAGAATGCAGCGTACATGTTTAGAGTGCCACGCACAAAGAGTTAGTTCGTTAACGATGGTATGCGAAGTTACAAGAAGTTCCCAAGTGCCATGCACAAAGATTCCCAAGTGCCATGCACAAGGATTTAGTTAACAATGGTACGCGAAAGTATGAGAAATTTCCAGGTTGTCACATCATCCCCATGTTGAAAGGATTTTCGTCCCGAAAATTTAGTTACTGGTATCGTTAGTTTGCTGCTCAGTTGCGAAGAGGTGTGGGTATTTGCTTTTCATTTGGTCCTCTCTTTCCCACGTGAACTCGGTCCACGCTTAGAGTCCCAACGAACCTTAACGATCGGAATCTTGCTGTGCCTTCGAGTCTTGATCTCACGATCCATGATCTCGATAGGCTGTTCCACAAAGTGCAGTTGTTCATCCACTTGAATCTCATCCAATGGAATAACTAGAGTTTCATCTGATAGACACTTCTTCAGATTTGACACGTGAAACACGTTGTGAACTCCACTGAGTTCGGCAGGAAGGTCTAATTGATAAGCTACGGGTCCAATACGTTTCAAGATTACAAACGGACCTACGTACCGTGGGTTTAGTTTGCCCCGTTTTCCAAAGCGGATTACACCCTTCCAGGTTGACACCTTCAGTAGGACGCGGGCCTACTTGAAATTCGAGCGGTTTGCGTCGTTGATCAGCGTAACTTTTCTGTCGATCTCGTGCCGCCGCCATGCGGTTTCTGATTTGTACAATCTTTTCAGTAGCCTCAAGTATCAACTCAGGGCCTGTAAGTTGGCTGTCACCGACTTCTGCCCAACAGACCGGTGATCTACATTTACGACCGTATAATGCCTCAAACGGTGCTGCCGATATACTTGTATGGTAACTGTTGTTATACGAGAATTCCACTAAAGGCAGGTGAATTTCCCAACTATTCCCAAAGTCTACTACGCATGCCCTAAGCATGTCTTCCAAGGTTTGTATGGTCCTTTCGCTTTGACCATCAGTCTGAGGGTGATAGGCAGTGCTCATATCTAAGCGTGTGCCCAACGCTTTCTGGAGTGACTGCCAGAAGTTGGACGTGAAGCGAGCATCTATGTCTGAGATGATGGATGTTGGCACTCCGTGCCGAGAAACTACTTCCTTAATGTAGATGCGAGTCTACTTCTCCATCTTATCTGTTTCTTTAATAGCTAGGAAGTGTGCGGACTTAGTTAAACGATCCACAATCACCCAGATGGTATCGCAACCACCCAAAGTTCGCGGGAGTTTAGTGATGAAATCCATCGAGATCTGATCCCATTTCCACACTGGGATCTCAGGTTGTTGAAGTAGCCCCGATGGCTTTTGATACTCTACCTTGACTTTTGCACAAGTCAAACACTTACTCACGTAGGTGGCTATATCAGCTTTCATGTTGGGCCACCAATACGCAGCTTTAAGGTCTTGATACATCTTATCCGAACCAGGATGGACAGAGTATCGGGATTTGTGAGCTTCGTCCATGACTAGCTCTCTGAGGTTTCCGTAGAGAGGTACCCATATGCGATTCATGAAATACCGGGCTTCATTGGGTTTTACTTCCCAATCGCGTTCCATTTTTCCCACTGATTCGGCCTTGATGTTTTCTACCTTAACTGCTTCTAACTGCGCGTCGCGTATTTGTTCGGGTAACCCCGAATGAATAGTGAGCTGTAATGCTCGTACACGACGAGGTTTCAAGTGTTCCTTCCTACTGAGGGCATCAGCTACCACGTTAGCTTTACCCGGGTGATACCGAATGGCACACTCATAATCGTTCTAGAGTTCGACCCAGCGACGCTGTCGCATGTTCAACTCCTTCTGATCAAAGATATGTCGGAGGCTCTTGTGGTCTGTGAAGATTGTGCACTTCGTCCCATAGAGGTAGTGTCTCCAAATCTTAAGTGCAAACACTACTGCTCGCAATTCCAGGTCATGCGTTGTGTAGTTTTTCTCATGAACCTTCAGTTGGCGGGACGCATACGCGATGACCTTATCGCGTTGCATGAGTACGCATCCCAACCCCTGAATGGAAGCATCACAATATACTACAAAGTCATCTGTCCCTTCTGGCAAGGACAGAATGGGTGCACTGCAAAGTTTCTGCTTTAGCAATTGAAATGCTGCTTCCTGCTTGTCACCCCAAGCATACTTGATGCCTTTCTGGGTGAGGGTAGTAAGCGGTTGTGCGATCTTTGAAAATCCCTCGATGAAGCGTCTGTAGTAACCAGCCAAACCCAAAAATTGGCGGATCTCCGTCGGTGTCCTGGGTGCTTCCCAGTTTTTGATGGCTTCAATCTTGGCAGGGTCTACGTGGATACCCTTTTCATTTACGATATGCCCGAGAAACTGAACTTCCCGAATCCAGAAATCACACTTCGAAAGCTTGGCATATAGCTTCTCCTGTTGAAGTAATCCTAGCAGTAATCGTAGATGTTCAGCATGTTCTTCTTCACTTTTAGAGTAGATGAGTATGTCATCGATGAACACAATGACAAATTTGTCGAGGTATGGTTTACACACACGGTTCATGAGGTCCATGAACACCGCGGGTGCGTTGGTGAGACCGAAGGGTATGACCAAGAACTCATAATGGCCATACCGAGTACGAAATGCCGTCTTAGCGATATCCTCCTCCGTGACGCGTAACTGATGGTAACCGGACCATAGGTCAATCTTGGAGTAGTAGCTTGATCCTTGAAGTTGGTCGAAGAGATCGTCGATGCGAGGTAACGGGTATCGGTTCTTGACAGTAACCTTGTTGAGTTCCCTGTAGTCGATGCACATGAGGAAGGTCCCGTCCTTCTTCTTGACAAAAAGGACTGGAGCTCCCCATGGCGAAGCGCTTGGTCGGATAAATCCCTTTTCTAACAGCTCCTGAAGTTGGGTAGACATCTCCTGCAGCTCGGCTGGAGCTAGGCGGTATGTAGCTTCAAGCTTTTCACCCCATAATTGGGCTAAAAATCATACTTTGTGACAACAGTTTTAATAGTTTAGTCTTTGGATATTTTGTATTGGGCTTAGCATTTGTGTTTAGTTTGTTTAGAGTTGTTATGGGCTTAGAGAATGGCCTAGCTCAGTCCAAAGCCCAGTATGCAGACATGTAGTGTATATATATATTTTGCATTAGGGCTTCAAGGGGAAGAAAGTTAGTAAGGGTGAGAAATCTACAGAGAGTGGCTGAGAGATTTCTTATGTCTTGAGTTGATCGTAAACATTCATGTTGGATAATCAATAGAAGACCGGTTTAATTATAATCATGTTTCTACTCATATTTCTGTGTAAATCTGATCTAGAGGATTCCGCACTCTAGATTGGATAGACGATTCTATGAAGATCCATACGGATTAGGGGACCTACAATTGGTATCAGAGCATTAGGCTCTTGATTTGCTCGGTTCAGAATCGTTACAACAGAAAAAGTTAAAGTTTTGGACGTTTTTTACGGCTGGTTCGAAGTTTGAAGGTTGTTCTAGGGTTTTGCTATTGATCTCGAATAAGCAGCAAGGCATTTTGAATAAAAACTTGGTATTTCGGATCATCAGCAAGGTATCTTGGATAGAAATCTTACATTTCGGATTAAAAAGGTTGCATTTCGGATCTACGGTAGACCATCTCGGATAGAAATCTTCCATTTCAGATCTGGTGTGTTGCATTTCGGATCATCAGAAATGCATCTCAGATTATCTCGGATAACTATCTCGGATAAGTATCTGGGCACTGTTTCGAATTAGGACCATTTCGGACTCATCTCGGACCATCTCGAATATCATCACGAATCACTATTCTGAGTTTCCATTTCAGACTCATCTCGGACCATTTCGGATTGTTAATCCGAGTTACTGTTTTGAATTATGTACTGTTCCGAGTTGAACACGAATAGGTGGAAAGTTAACTAATTGATGTAATCAGAGATAAACGTTTTCGTACACAGAATTGGATCCGTAAACAATTTTAACAAACCGACTGCACGGTTAGAATCGTGGGATTTTTAGGACAAAAAATAGGCACGAAAATCCTGAAATAGGTTTTGGACATTATATATGTCACACCCTGGTCGTAGCGGAAGCGATAGTGTGTGACTATGAGGTAATCATTGCATCCAATTAAGTAACCAAGTATAAATCAACAACGATGCCATACTGATATAAATTTGCATTCCAATATTTCAACCAACCAAAAGTAATTTCATAGTTTAGACTGATTTCATATTGTCATCATAAACGTAGTTTGAAATACATTACTTCAAATTAATATTGTTTTCGCCATAAATGCATAATGAGGTTTTGACCCTTATATACCCATACTAGGTTGGGACATAGAGGCAAATCCTCCAAAAGATGGCACTCGTTGTCTTGTCATTTCCCATAACCCGAAATGTATCACCAGCTCATGCCTTGCGTCCTGAAATACATGTAATTTTAATAAGTCAACAAAAGTTGGCGAGTTCATGTAGTTAATGTTTTCATATAAAATGTCATCATTGTAATCCAGTAATGAAATCCGAGTATGTTATTAGCAATCTGGGAGTTTAAGGATCTATCAGTGTGTTGCGAGCACCCTGACATATGTGCCATAAGTAAGCAACCAAACCGAGACAACTTTGACATCATTAGGATCAGAAAAGCACTCCTAAAGGTTTACCAACAAGGAGGGGAGCGCGCCTCAAACTCAATAGATCTATACCTTTTGCACCTTGGTCACTATGTGATTAATGGTTACCATTGTCATCATCCTACTTATGCACATTTGATCGTGTTATCATCTAAACCTGTTGGTGCATATTTGTGACAACAACTTAGATTTGGTCTTTAGATATCTTGTAATTAGTAAAATGATAAATGGTTAGCAGGTATAGTTTTGTAATAGTGAATTAGAAGTAATTGGGCGGACCTAGATACTAAACAGAACATGGTAGGCGAATTGGGCTTTAAACCCATTAGCAGTCCATGTAGGAACCCCAGCCCAGTTGCATAACCTATTTCTATATGAAGGGAGGTTGTGATTAGGGTTGAGGTTGCTCAGTTGCTTGTGTTGCTGGTTTATAGAGAGAGTCTTGGATTGGTTGTAAACACATTGTGTTAGATAATCAATAGAAGACTGTTTGAAAGAAATTGTTTGTGTTCTTGTTTCTGTAAAATCTTATCTAGGGGATTCCGCGCTCTAGATTGGATAGAGGACTCTGTGAAGATCCATACGGACTAGGGGACCTACAATTGGTATGTTGGTGCATATTTTGTGACAACAGTTTTAATAGTGTAGTCTTTGGATATTTTGTATTGGGCTTAGCATTTGTGTTTAGTTTGTTTAGAGTTGTTATGGGCTTAGAGAATGGCCTAGCTCAGTCCAAAGCCCAGTATGCAGACATGTAGTGTATATATATATATGTTTTGCATTAGGGCTTCAAGGGGAAGAAAGTTAGTAAGGGTGAGAAATCTACAGAGAGTGGCTGAGAAATTTCTTATGTCTTGAGTTGATCGTAAACATTCATGTTGGATAATCAATAGAAGACCGGTTTAATTATAATCATGTTTCTACTCATATTTCTGTGTAAATCTGATCTAGAGGATTCCGCACTCTAGATTGGATAGACGATTCTATGAAGATCCATACGGATTAGGGGACCTACAATTGGTATCAGAGCATTAGGCTCTTGATTTGCTCGGTTCAGAATCGTTACAACAGAAAAAGTTAAAGTTTTGGACGTTTTTTTACGGCTGGTTCGAAGTTTGAAGGTTGTTCTAGGGTTTTGCTATTGATCTCGAATAAGCAGCAAGGCATTTTGAATAAAAACTTGGTATTTCGGATCATCAGCAAGGTATCTTGGATAGAAATCTTACATTTCGGATTAAAAAGGTTGCATTTCGGATCTACGGTAGACCATCTCGGATAGAAATCTTCCATTTCAGATCTGGTGTGTTGCATTTCGGATCATCAGAAATGCATCTCAGATTATCTCGGATAACTATCTCGGATAAGTATCTGGGCACTGTTTCGAATTAGGACCATTTCGGACTCATTTCGGACCATCTCGAATATCATCACGAATCACTATTCTGAGTTTCCATTTCAGACTCATCTCGGACCATTTCGGATTGTTAATCCGAGTTACTGTTTTGAATTATGTACTGTTCCGAGTTGAACACGAATAGGTGGAAAGTTAACTAATTGATGTAATCAGAGATAAACGTTTTCGTACACAGAATTGGATCCGTAAACAATTTTAACAAACCGACTGCACGGTTAGAATCGTGGGATTTTTAGGACAAAAAATAGGCACGAAAATCCTGAAATAGGTTTTGGACATTATATATGTCACACCCTGGTCGTAGCGGAAGCGATAGTGTGTGACTATGAGGTAATCATTGCATCCAATTAAGTAACCAAGTATAAATCAACAACGATGCCATACTGATATAAATTTGCATTCCAATATTTCAACCAACCAAAAGTAATTTCATAGTTTAGACTGATTTCATATTGTCATCATAAACGTAGTTTGAAATACATTACTTCAAATTAATATTGTTTTCGCCATAAATGCATAATGAGGTTTTGACCCTTATATACCCATACTAGGTTGGGACATAGAGGCAAATCCTCCAAAAGATGGCACTCGTTGTCTTGTCATTTCCCATAACCCGAAATGTATCACCAGCTCATGCCTTGCGTCCTGAAATACATGTAATTTTAATAAGTCAACAAAAGTTGGCGAGTTCATGTAGTTAATGTTTTCATATAAAATGTCATCATTGTAATCCACTAATGAAATCCGAGTATGTTATTAGCAATCTGGGAGTTTAAGGATCTATCAGTGTGTTGCGAGCACCCTGACATATGTGCCATAAGTAAGCAACCAAACCGAGACAACTTTGACATCATTAGGATCAGAAAAGCACTCCTAAAGGTTTACCAACAAGGAGGGGAGCGCGCCTCAAACTCAATAGATCTATACGTTTTGCACCTTGGTCACTATGTGATTAATGGTTACCATTGTCATCATCCTACTTATGCACATTTGATCGTGTTATCATCTAAACCTGTTGATGCATATTTGTGACAACAACTTAGATTTGGTCTTTGGATATCTTGTAATTAGTAAAATGATAAATGGTTAGCAGGTATAGTTTTGTAATAGTGAATTAGAAGTAATTGGGCGGACCTAGATACTAAACAGAACATGGTAGGCGAATTGGGCTTTAAACCCATTAGCAGTCCATGTAGGAACCCGAGCCCAGTTGCATAACCTATTTCTATATGAAGGGAGGTTGTGATTAGGGTTGAGGTTGCTCAGTTGCTTGTGTTGCTGGTTTAGAGAGAGAGTGTTGGATTGGTTGTAAACACATTGTGTTAGATAATCAATAGAAGACTGTTTGAAAGAAATTGTTTGTGTTCTTGTTTCTGTAAAATCTTATCTAGGGGATTCCGTGCTCTAGATTGGATAGAGGACTCTGTGAAGATCCATACGGACTAGGGGACCCACAATTGGTATCAGAGCACTCGGTTGTTGATTTTGCTCGATTCAGAATCGTAACAGCTATAAAAAATTGGGTTTTTGGACGTGTTGGAGGCTGTTTTGAAGTTTGTGATGGTAGAATTAGGGTTTTTGCTACTGTTCTATGGTTTTTGTCACTGTTTCGGATAAAGAGCAGGCATTTCGGATTGAAGACTTGCATTCCGGATCAAAAAGCAAAGTATTTCGGATTGAAGACTTGAATTTCAGATCAAAATCTGCATTTCGGATATCAGACTTGCAATTTGGATCTGGAAAACTTGCATTTCGGATCAGAAAGTGCAATTCGGATCAGAAAAACCCATCTCGGATTCCATTTCGGATTGAATTTCGGATCAGAAGTGTATTCAAGATTACATATCAGATCGGAATAGTCTATTCCGGATTCCATCTCGGATCAGAAAAGTCTATTCCGGATTTCCATTTCGGATCAGAACAGTGCATTCCGTATTTCATCTCGGATTACTATTCCGGATCACCATTTGGGATTAGCAATTTGGATTACTATTCCGGATTGTCATCTCGGATTGTCAATCAGAGTTACTGTTCTGGATTTGACACTGTTCCGAGTTATACACAAAAAGGTGGAAATTTAACCAGCTGACATAACCAGAGTTAAACGTTTTCTGACATAGAATTTGATCTGCAAACAATCTTGACAAACCGGTTGCACAGTTAGGCTCGTGTGATTTTTATGACAAAAAAAGGCACGAAAACTATAAAAATCATAATTGGACAATATACATCATTAAATCGTATGGTCGAGACGAGTCTAACAGTATAATTTGGTAACCACTCATTTCGGACAAGTTTTAACGTTTTTAACGAGCCGGTTTGGTAAAAATGTCGAATATATCTAACCCAAATGAGCTATTAAGAATGGAGCACGAGGCTGGTACCACAAACAAACCTCCAAAGATGCTGAAGGTAGAGAACTATCTTACTTGGAAGGATAGGTTTCATTCCTTTATTGAATATCAGGACACACGGATGTGGATCTGTATTCAAGATGGGTACGCTAACCCAACGCATGATTTTGAGGGCAGACAACGTGTTACTGCTTATGTAAACATGTCTGAAGCTGAGAAAAGGATGTATGAGTCTGAGAAGAAAGCCTTAGCTGATACAAAGATGTCGTTACCTGATGGCATCAAACATACATTCAAGCCTTATTCTACGTCGAAGGAGATGTGGGATGCCCTAGAGAAGAGGTATGAGGGCAATACCGATGTGAAGAAAAACAAGGTTGATCTGCTAAAGAAACAGTTTGCTGTGTTCAAAGGAATGAGAAATGAATCCCTTGAAGATATTATCACGAGATATTATCATCTAATGTTAGAGATAGATAATTATGACAAAGAGGGATACACGGATGTGGGGATAAATGACAAGTTGCAGGATGCTTTACCTGCAAAGTGGGATATCTATACTTTGAAGATAAAAGGTGAAGTTGATTATGAAAGAAAGACTTGGAAGAGGTGGTTGGGAAATTGAGAGCTTATGAGCTCAATATGAAGAAGAAGAAGATTGGATATGATCAGGTTCAAGATCCGGGGATTTATAAAGGTCTTACACCTTCATCTTCCAACAATGCTTCAAGTGATAGTGCAACTGCGTTTCTCTCATGTGAGAATGAGCAGATCGTGACAAATGCTGAGGGGGAAGTATGTTTTGTTGCTGCTTCAGGAGGCTCGACAGGGGCTAAGAGACAACAATCAAGTAATAATAACATCAGTAATAGGTCTATGCCTTTGAGTGTCAAAAGTGCTGAAGATCATGTTGCAATGCTTGCTTCTTTTGTTGCCTCCTACGAGAACTACATTCAGGGAAAAATATCTGATCCTACTACGTTTGATGAAGATTATGATCAGATCGACCCTGATGACTTAGAGGAGATAGATTTGCAATGGCAGATGGCCATGATCTCTAGAAGGGTGAAGAGGTTCATGAACATAACAAGCAGGAAGTTCGTTGGAAAGAGTGTAGACTTTGACAATTCGAAAATGAAGTGCTACAATTGTCACAACTACGGACATTTCGCTAGAGAGTGTCAAAGACCTAAGTCTGAATCTCGTTTTAGTTCATCCTTCCAAGATTCTCCTGATCATGGTTCAAGCAACAGGAATGTGTCAAACAACACTGCATCAAAGGCCCTGATTTCTACGGCCAGAGAGGGTTCTTATGATTGAAGTGTTCATCTGGAGAGTGATAACAATACCTCACATGCGTTTATGGATGAGATAGCTCCAGTTGTTGATGAAGAAGTGAAAGCTGATGCTGAGGAAGAGCAAGAGAAGGTAGCTGAAAAAGCTGATGGTTAACAAAAGGCTACAGAGAAGAAGATGGCTACTGATTTTGATGCTTTCATGGCTGATCTAAGCAAATCAACAGGCGAGGTATGTTCTAAATCTGGTAGTTCTGTTTGTTTGAAGTGTTGTGAACTGCAAAGTGAAGTTGACACATTAACAAAGCAAAACCAAAGTCTGGCTAATGAGCTCTCAAACCTAAAAGAATCAAACTTTTTCGTAAACGAAATGAGTCATTATACTTGAAGAATATTAAAGGTTATGAAGAAGAAATCAATATTCGAACCGGTAAGCTTAACGAAAAACTTCAAGTTATTGACTTAGCTCATGATACGATGAGTGATAAAACAAAAGAGGTTTCTGAAAAATGCAAAGAGTTGTCGGAAGCACAATATAAAATTTGTGAACTTGAAAAGAAACTAAACCAATTCAGAGATTCTTCTTTTGTCATGAAACACATGATGAATGGCTTGAAGAAGAGTAATGACAAGACATGTGTGGGATTCAAAGGTTTGAATGAAGTTCCACCACCTCTGGTCATGGCTATTCTTTCTTGCCAGATGAAGAAGAGCTTACAGACTTTGTGTCAACTACACCTGGCAGTTCCTCATCAGAGGATGTTGATGGTTCTAAGAATGCCAAGAAGGATAATAACAAAGACACCATTTTGAAAACAAAGAATACACACCGTAAGAATCAAAAACATGTTTTTATTAAAAAGGTTGATTTTGTTCAAGGGAGTGACATTAATGAAGAGGTTCCTATTATTACTAAAGAGTCCAATGTGCAGTTTGCTAAAAATAAAAAAAACAAAGAAAAATTAGAAGTTAAGCAAACTATACAAGATCCTTCGAAGGCATCGTCATCATCATCATCATCATCATCATCGTCGTCTGATGAATCTAAGCAAGAGGCTTCAATTAAGAATCTTCGACTAGAAAATCGCGTTCAAATGTCATGAAAAGGGACATGTAGCTAGCTGCTGTCCTAACAAGAAGAGTGAAGCACAGGTAAGTGAGAGACAAAGAGAAAAATTACCAGCAAAAAGTGGTGATAGTGAGAAGAAGGTTAACTCACCAAAGATATCAGCTACCAAGCAACAGAGTATTGCTGTTGGTGTAGATAAGGCTGAAAAGGAACTCACCAAGTTCCTCGCTTTCAAAGAAATCAACAAAGATTTCACCCTACATCTATATCAGTCAGATATGATAGACCTAGGAGTAGTTCACCAAGAATGAATAACTTTAATGGTCCATCAAATAATTTCAGAAGTCAAGGTCAATATCAAAATCGATACCAGAATGTTGGTAGTCAAAATTTTTATAACGATGGCTTTAGAAATTATCATCATCAAAATTCATGGAACCCAAATCATAATTTCCAAAGGTCGCAAAGTCCAAACATGGTTAGGAAACCTCAAGACCACAGACCTAGTGGAAATCAAAAACCATTTCCATCAACAGGTCTAAGATCAAAGACTCTTGTTAGGAGTGATGGATATTTGATGGATGTCCCTGTGGTTGATGAATCTGGAAGACCCAAGACCATTAAGGCTTGGGTCCCCCAATCTAACTAATTTTGTTGGTTTGTGCAGGAGCTTCTAAGGAGGATTTGATTGTGGTATGTTAATAGTGGCTGCTCCAGGCACATACCAAAATTTGGTATTTGCCCTAACCCTCGTTGGATATTGGTCTCTTTGCTGTACGGAATTACTGACCTGATAACCAATTATCTAATGTTGTAAATAGAAAAAGGATGAATTTCGGTATATTCACCTACTACGATAAATTTTTGTGCATACCTTGATCGCGGGGGTATGTCTTGAAGCAGGACACACTAGTATATCAGTATAATTTATCTAAATTTATCACTAGGTAATGGTACTTGAAATGTTCATGTATTTTGTTTAAGTGGATAAACAATACTGGTAATCGTCTTGAACTGCTTTTCATGAATATTGTATATAGAATTATCAGATAGTGTGAAAATAGTTTGATGTTGCTGATATGATCTTCTTAACGATGATACTCACAAAAACAGAGTGTTTATTATTTTGTTATTTATTTGCTTTCAGAAAATATAAAAATCCAAAAATATTTCATTTTCTTGTATATTCTTATGGTACGGATATTGGTTGTGTGTGGAGGAGTTGTTACCGATAGGGGGAGACGGTGTTAGAAGATGAGTTCAAAATTTTAAGATCTTGCAGGTTCATGGTGTTTAAAAATTTTGAGTATATTGTTTGAATTGAGAAGTGCTTAATCTGTGATACAGTTTTACTATCTCTTGAATAATAATAATTTGTTTAACTTGTGTTGAAAAATTCTTATGGTTTCTCGAGATGTTTGTTTTATAGTATACAGATTGTAGCAGTGTGTTGCTGAGAAGTTTGGTGAAGAGGAGTTTGCTTGGATGCATGGTAGAACCTCCTTTCTACATTGCAGACAAAGTTGAAGAGTTTGAAGATTGCTATGCAAGGACTAAACTGGTTTTACTCTAACGCTAACGATTTAGAAGATTTGGTGATTGGATACATCAGCTTAGGGGGAGTCTATTGCTGACAGAAGCTATTAAAGCTGAAGCTATCCAAAGACAAACATCAACATTTTTGAAAGATGTTGAAGATTGCAAGAAGACTGAAGACTAAGTTATTTTATGAAGCTATTGTCAATGGGGAGTTTGTTGGTGCATATTTGTGACAACAACTTAGATTTGGTCTTTGGATATCTTGTAATTAGTAAAATGATAAATGGTTAGCAGGTTTAGTTTTGTAATAGTGAATTAGAAGTAATTGGGCTGACCTAGATACTAAACAGAACATGGTAGGCGAATTGTGCTTTAAACCCATTAGCAGTCCATGTAGGAAAACCTAGCCCAGTTGCATAACCTATCTCTATATAAAGGGAGGTTGTGATTAGGGTTGAGGTTGCTCAGTTAGTTGCTGGTTTAAAGAGAGAGTCTTGAATTGGTTGTAAACACATTGTGTTAGATAATCAATATAAGACCGTTTGAAAGAAATTGTTTGTGTTCTTGTTTATGTGAAATATGATCTAGGGGATTCCGCACTCTAGATTGGATAGACGATTCTTTGAAAATCCATACGGACTAGGGAACCTACAAAACCCATAGCTAACATCCTGTTTGTTATGACATATATTTTCCCTCGATAGTTTTAAAACTAAACTTTGAAATAATTGAAAGGAGGGAGATGAACTCACAGCTTTGCGTTCCGTACGTCGTACTTATCAAAGTTCAGTGTCCATACACGTATGTAACCTACATGTGTATTAACTTCATTAGACACATGGGTCTCGTTGGACCTCGTACCAGTTGTTCATCTTGAATTCTTGTTGTGCATATATTTATCACATTAGAACAAATTTAATGTTATCATAGTGTTGGTAGTTCGTTTGTTCGATTAATATTTTTATACATATATTTCTCAAATATACGCGTGTCATTGGGCCTAGCCCATTTGAGTCTCCATGTCACACACGGTGTAAGTTCGATATGAGTTATATATATTCTTCAAATATATTTTAAGTATAGTGAACCTCATTCACATGTATAAGTACGTTCGTTTCACTTGTATGCACTTGTTCCATGGTATATGCAAATATTTCTTTGTATATGCAAATTGTTTTATTGTATGCACTTGCACCATTATATATGCAAATGTTACTTTATATATGAAAATTGTTCCGTTGTATGCATTTGTTTCATGGTATATGCAAATATGGCATTGTATATGCAATTTGTTCTATTGTATATGCCAATATTGCATTGTATATGCAAGTATTGCAATGTATATGCAAATATTGGATTGTATATGCAAGTTATTCCATTGTATGTGTTTACACTATTATATATGCAAATTGTTCCATTGTAGGTATCTGCATGTACACGTTGTGCATGTACACTACTTGTAATCTTGCAATTTCACCAAATGTTTTAATGTCCGTATATTATATGTATGAGTATACCCATATACTTATGTATTTCATTTAGTATTTTATTGAGTTATACTTTCAGGAATTTAAGGGTGTTGAAATATATAATTTCAAAGGTCTAAAAATATATTATTTTTGAGTTCTTGGTAGCAGTCGTTACTATATATTTTCGTATCGAGAATGTCCAAGTGCCTCGTCCTAACGATATGGCGATCGTTGTCGGTGACGATGTGTTTATTTTATTACCGAACTCCTATTATATTTTGTGGCGGTTTCGAATATATGTATGTATATATATATATATATATATATATATATATATTACTTCGTTGATATACTTGTTTATGTAACTGTTTGTCCAATTTCCTATTTTTTGTTGTCCGCATCGCATTTAGAGATATTACATGAGCTCGTTCGTACATGTATCTCCATATGCATTATTATACTTATTCATCTCCATGTATTTGAAGGTTCTCATGTGTGGTGGATTGGTATTTAGTTAGTATTTTCCCAACTTTGTAACATATACACATAAATGCACACAAGTATTTATACATATACACACAATATGAATTCTCTAAGAATATATTTTTTTATCTAAATATATATATATATATATATATATATATATATAATATTTCCATTTTTAACTTATCAAAATATATATAGGTGTTTATGAAAACCCTTGGTAGTTAAGGACTTCAAACCTTTCCATTAAGATTTGCCTAATCATGATTAAGATCACTAATCACGTTTAGTCTTTCTAATCACCCTTTAATTTGTCACACCCTGACCTGCAACAGATATGGTAGTCAGGGCATGATTGGGTTTTCATCAAAGCTCATGATATTTACTATTATAAAATTTCATATGTGTTA
Source organism: Scalesia atractyloides (assembly GCA_947069175.1). Lineage (NCBI taxonomy): Eukaryota > Viridiplantae > Streptophyta > Magnoliopsida > Asterales > Asteraceae > Scalesia > Scalesia atractyloides. Next base: position 43,294,869 of record CAMTDV010000008.1, on the reverse strand, counting down.
TTTCAAATTAAAAGGAAAAATTCCAATCAACACATAATCCATAAACACAAAATGTTCTAAACATGACATTGAAATAACGCTTTATTTTTCTTCTAAGGCCCAAGTACTATGTGTTCCTTGCTTCAACCTGTTCACCTGCATCATGTGTAAAAATAGAGATTTGGATCAGCAAAAGTTGGCGAGTGAATCCCGTTTAAACATTAAAAAGAATTGGTATGTTTATTATTTTAATAAAATGTGCATAAACCAAATATGAGCAAACGTATACGTAATCTATCTACAATCCACACAATCATCTAGCAATGTACATGTGAGCACAATAAGCGATGTGCTGTGAGATCAAGGCTCAATCAAACGGAGCCGATCTAATTAGGCAATGCGATGCTCTACCCGTATGAAACAGGGAACTAATGGGCCTAATGTGAAAGCTTGACTGAAATGAGAAAGTATAACCACGCATAACAATAACAAACAAAAATATCACATAGCACGTTAGTTCATAAAATGGTAATATCATGAGAGTTGAATGAGTAATATAAATAACACGACACATTATACACTCCAAAAACATGAATAAAAAGGGAAAGTTTGTAGGAATTCACTCACAGTGGGTGCGTTTTGATGAGAAGTGCGCACGATTTGGCGTTAGGGATATCAACCGACGAGAAAGACTAACCTAAATATTCACGGTATAACTCAGTAAATATATTAAAATTAGTATTTTTAGTTAATGAAGTTTATTAGACTTTTTAGGTAATATTTATTGTATTTATTACTAAAATTTATGTTTAAAAGAAACTAATTATATAGTTTTATGATTTTTATAAGGGAAAATAAAAAAAATTTAATTTAAAAAAATATGCTCCTTAGCAGTCGAACTGGATGGTTTTGGCATCGTGTGGAACTCGAACGCGCGACATCTCGTATACGTGCACGCAACTCTACCAACTGAGCTACGTGTCTAACCCGGAATATATCTGTTTTTAATTACATATATACACATATTAAGTTAAACCATAATCTGATTTTATTTAAAAAGGTTTGGTAATTTCAGAAAGCGTGTAACTGATCGAACTCGAACCTGCGACCAAGGCTTCGTGTTGCCCACAGCCCGACCAATTGGGTTGTGTGACTAACCCGGAGGATATGCGTTTTTAATTAAATTTATACACTAGCTGTTTTGTATATTAGATTAAAAAGGTATGGATTTTATGTGGAATTCGGAAATGTAACAGAGGCTCGAACCCGGGACCTTTTAGTTAAAATGCACCCAGTCCACCACTGGACTATGTGTCTAACCCGCTTTAAACACTGGCTTTAATTACATTTATACACATTCTCGACTCGTCTTCTTAATTTTATAAAAACAATTTAAAATACCCGGTTGATAATCCGGTAACACTAATTGGATTAATTGATTTTACTTCTACTGATTATAAGAATAAATAAAATGAAAGGATTCAAGTGCTTATACCGAACAGGGGAAGTGAATTTGATTTCTCCGGTGAAATTCCAGCAACACGTAACTTTTCCGGTGAAGAGAAAATTTGAGAGCAGAGAGTATTTGCGAGTGTGAGCGAGTTTCTAAAGGGGTTTAGGATCACTATTTATAGTTGAAAGTGCCGATTTGATTTGTGTTTCGGTTTTCAACTGTTTCGGTCAAAAAAATTTAAATGTAGTTATGATTAGGTAACCGATTACATCTTAATGATCCTATAATTGAGTTAAATCCAAGATTAGGAAACTGTTTTACAAGTTAAATTCGCAGAAGAAACTGATGTTGATGATTGCAACGAAGACCTCAGCCGTAACTGGTGGGTTTTTCTTGAATTTGATTTTAAAAGGTTGATTTAATATAAATATCATTTAATTTTAGAATTATAACAGATGTGTGTGTGTGGTGTAGTGGTGTGTTGGGTGTTATGTTTGGGTGAAGACCCGGGTTCGATAGCCGCGGTACACACCCTTTTCTTGTTTTAGTTTTTATTGTTTAATTTTAGTTTATGTTATTATTGTTTAAACTTTATTATTTATTTAAACTTAATTATCATTATTATTATTATTATTATTATTATTATTATTATTATTTGACATTATTATTTTATTTATTATTTAATGCATATTATATAATGAATTTTTAAACATTTAACATAAATACGTAACGAACATCATAACGTATACTTGTATTACAAAACGGAGCGGGTTTTAGAAACCGTTTAATGACAAATGTTACAGTATCCCCTACTTTTAGAAATTTCGTCCCGAAATTTAAATAGTAGTAGGTTTAACTGGAAAGAGTTGAGGGTATTTTTCGTGCATTGATTCTTCCCGTTCCCAAGTAAATTCAGGTCCTCGTTTCGACTCCCAACGCACCCTGACTATTGGAATTCGACGTCGTCTTAAACGTTTCTCACCGAAGTCCATAATTTCTAAAGGTTGTTCTACAAGGTGCATCGATTCGTCAATCTGAATATTTTCCAACGGATATGGAGCTTTTCATCGGCAAGGCACATTTTCAAGTTGGATAAATGGAACGTGGGGTGAATCTTGCTGAGTTCTTCAGGTAGGTCAAGCTTGTATGCTATTGGACCAACTCTCTCAAATATTTGGATGGTCCTACATAGCGAGGTGCTAGCTTGCCTTTTTGTCCAAAACGAACAACTCCCTTCCATGGTGATACTTTCAAAAGGACTTGATTGCCAACACAAAACTCCAGTGGCTATCGTCATTTATCAGCGTAACTCTTTTGACGACTCTGAGCTGCTAGAAGATTATTGCGGATTTGAAGAATCTTATCGGTTGTTACTTGAATTAATTCGGGTCCAGTGATCTATGTGTCCCCAATTTCGTGCCAACATACCGGTGATCGACACTTACGACCGTATAATGCTTCAAAAGAAGCCATACCAATGCTCGAATGGTAACTATTATTATATGAAAATTTAACTAATAGTAGATGAGTATCCCAATTGCCCTTGAAATTTATGACACATGCTTGCAACATGTCTTCAAGAGTCTGTATGGTGCACTCAGATTGACCATCAGTTTGAGGGTGAAAAGCGGTGCTGAGATCTAAGCGAGTGCCTAACACTGATTGCACGACTTGCCATGTGCGTGAAGTGAAACGCCCATCTCGATCCGAGATGATGCTAAGGATATACATAATCAGGTGAGTGTGAAATTTTTGATTTTGACTGAGGCGGTAACGTTCCTAGTAAGGGTTGAATTCCCTGCTACAGGAATCACTTTTTGATGCCTGAGGTGTAGAAGTGAAAACGTTGTAACACGGAGATGACTAACTGGATATGGTTTCATGATAGAAGGGTTTTGAGAAATCAAAGCGTCAAAATGATAAGGTTACATCACATAACAGAGTCATCAACTACATTGTTATCCAAATTGAGATTGACACTACTTACATGAAATTTCCCATAACCGTCTAACAATGATTTTGATCACCTGAGAGAGTATACTTATATATAGGATATACCTGCGGCGCATCCATCATATCCTTGTCAAATTTTCATCGGCCTTGTTATCAGGTCATGATTAGCTCTATGTGACTCGTTCTAAAAATCTACCAAACATAAACAAACACAACTGCTAATGCTTGAGTCTCGAATCCGAGGAAAGCGAGACTGAATGATGGAGATACCTCCATCATGTGCTATGAGGAAGTGGTTAGTATATGAAAAAGTTTGACACGACCCAACTTCCCTAAATGATGAGACGGGGTTAGCCGTGATGTATGATAATGTGAAATTTAATTGATGAATAGAGACATGTGTGAACGAGGATCGGGCTCCTCCGATGAGCAACTGATCTGATCTAACTCAACTAGCAGAGGCGGAATTCATTGCTAGAGAGGTTGACAAAAGAAAAAAGATAGAACTTACTGTTTAACTGCTCTGTTGAATTCAAAGACGTGCAAAGTACAGACGCGAGTAAACAAACTAGCAGGCTTCGCCAACTATCTGAACTAACTTCCTAGCTTTGACACAACACTCCTCTATTTATAGGTCGATATAACTCGTACTGGAGTGTGTGTATAACAGAGATGTGCTTCGTACGAGCAGCTGATCCGTACGAGTGACTAAGAGTCACTCATACGAGCTATACAATCTCGCTCGTATGAATCATACAAAATGAATAAAATAACATTTATCATATATACTTTCGACATTAAAAGCTCTATAAACAATACAGACATATCCTAGACGTAGGCAATAGACATTATGCACCAACAACATGTATGAAACAAATTGGCATAGCGTGATATAATATGCGTTAATGGAATTAATAAGAAGTACCCAATTTAAAACAATGGTAACTTGAATAGTCAGAAAAAGAAATGGAATCTATTAAAGCTTGGATCGGGAATAAAAATAAAATAAACAACTGAAGTAGAGTCTTGACTCTTCATGACGGGAGAAAGGCTAGTTAGATTGTTCGTTCGCACCGTTGTTGACATCAACTGGGTTTGCGTTGATATTGTAGGCTCTCCCTCTTGCTGGTGGAGGTACTGGGTTTGCCTGATTCGCTTGGTTAACTGGGTTTGCTTGGGCTTGAGCGTTAATGATGTTAACCAACCTAGGGCACGGTTTTTGAAGTGAGTAGGATATCCACAATTGAAACAAGCTCTAACATAAGGTACCATGGAATGGTTCGGCTGTTGATGGGATTGGGTCATGTTTTGGGCAAGAGGTGGGGTATGGTTTTGAGGAGCGCGACAAGTGTTACCCAAATAACCATAACACCCACAATTGGCACACAGTCGGCAAGGTAAGGTGGGTTGGTGGTGATAATGGCAGGTGTTGCATTAAGGGTGGAAACCCGTATAGGGTTTCTTGTTTGGGTATACTGAGTTGGGTGCCATTTCGGTGATTGGGATGGCTTGGAGAGGTACGGTTTATGGAGTTGGCTGACTGGTTTGGGTGACAGCAAAATTTTTCTCGTTTCGCTTTCTCTTAGTAGTGAATTAGGAAGAGGATTCGTCTTGAGTTGGGTTGGGGGTTTCGGTTGGTGTTTTGCTACTTCCATCCTGTTTCTTCTCGCCCTTGAAATCTCCATTCCTGATGTGGTTTTCGGTGAGCTCAGTAGCTAGCCCCTTGCTGCTTCCAGAGTTGCAGGCACGGTACTCATCATAGAATCCTGAATCGTCGAAGGAAGACCCCGAATGTAATGTTCGATCAAACGGTAAAGAGGAGTAAATAGATTCGGAACCATTTCTTTCAACTCAAGAAACCTTTTGTTGTAGGTTATATGGTCTCCCTCGTTTTGTTTTAGGAAGTAGAACTCGTCTTCCAGCTTCTTAATTTTGCTTCTTGGGTAGAAGCGTGTTGTCATTAGTTCTCGAAGTTATTCCCAAGTCAGCGCTACAGTGGCTTCAGCGCCTCTTCTGCCTTTTTCGGCATTCCACCAAGTTAATGCTACCCCAAATAGACGGCCAGCAGCATAACGAACCTTACGGTGGTTGGGGCAGTCACAACTGAGAAAAGCAAATTTCTTCAAACCACTGAAGGAGAGTAGTGACCCCTTCAGTTCCCTCATATTTTGGAGGGTCACATGAGTTGAAGTGCTTGTAAGTCACTTGGTGGTGTTTGCAGGAGGGTTAGTAGCATTTTGTTCTCCTTGATTGTTGGGATTAACAGGGTTAGCAGCGAGAGCTTGCAGAACTTGAATTACAATATTGGGAATAACGGTGGTCATTTGTTGGGCTATTTGAGTAGCCATGCGCTTGCCGGATCTTCCTGATCTCCTACCTCCACGAGAGTGCATAGAAGACATCATGAGGAAATATGTAACGAGATTATGAGTTTGGCGTATAGGTGTTATGTGTGTCACTTAAAGTTTAGAAATAAAATATCCATAAAATAAATGAGAAAAATAAATCCATTACATCCATAGGATTTCTTGGGCTTTGCTCATGTCCGGGCCCCTATATGTCCCTCCATACTTGGCCTAGGTAGTCATGTGGGCCCCCATGACCACTGGGCTTTGTAGGGTTCACATTGGTTTTGGCCTGTTAACACTCGCACCACCCGAATATAAATCGTAAAACATAATTGGGAAATATAAAGTCGGAAGATGTCCTGGTGTAGACACAGTAACAACTCAAAGTGGGGTTAGTTCACATGACGTTTGGTGTGGCATGCTTTGGCCTAATAGGTCCTTTGTACTCTCATCGTTAGTCCCCATGTAGGCAAACTGGTCCGTTTATACTGGATTTATACGAATGTCAATCCTAAACAGGACGTTTCGACTACCGGTACTTGTACCCTTCCAGTTACTACATCCCCGTCGTAGAACTTACTTTGATGAGAATGAAAAATGAAAACATCACAAAATTTTGAGAAAGAAAGTATAAAAATGTTAAAATACATGAGAATTGAGTCGTGCGTGATGCGTATATATGTAAGCATTTTATGTTAACAATCACATTGAATATCACACAAAATAATACAGTAGTGAGAGTGCTTGCATGCATTTGTGTGTGAGATAAATGTAAAACAAGTAATTGTCATGAGTTTGCATGTAACCAATTAACACGAAAGCGAATGAAATCTAATCGACTATAGTATAGGCTCTAAGGGTCTAATAACCTATCATATATCTCTAGTCAGAAGCTCTGATACCAATCTGTCACACCCTGACCCGTAGCGGATATGGTAGTCAGGGCATGATTGGGTTTTCATTAAAGTTCATGACATTTACTATTATAAAATTTCATATTTATTATTTCAAATTAAAAGGAAAATTCCAATCAACACATAATCCATAAACACAAAATGTTCTAAACATGACATTCAAATAACGCTTTATTTTTCTTCTAAACCCAAGTCCTATGTGTTCCTTGCTTCAACCTGTTCACCTCTATCATGTGTAAAAATAGAGATTTGGATCAACAAAAGTTGGCGAGTGAATCCCGTTTAAATATTAAAAAGTATTGGTATGTTTATTATTTTATTAAAATGTGCATAAACCAAATATGAGCAAACGTATATGTAATCTATCTACAATCCACATAATAATCTAGCAATGTACATGTGAGCACCATAAGCGATGTGCTGTGAGATCAAGGCTCAATCAAACGGAGCCGATCTAATTAGGCAACGCGATGCTCTACCCGTATGAAACAGGGAACTGATAGACCTAATGTGAAAGCTTGACTGAAATGAGAAAGTATAACCACGGATAACAATAACAAACAAAAATATCACATAGCACGCCAGTTCATAAAATGGTAATATCATGAGAGTTGAATAAGTAATATAAATAACACGACACATGATACACCCCAAAAACATGAATAAAAAAGGGGAAGTTTGTAGGAATTCACTCACAGTGGGTGCGTTTTGATGAGAAGTGCGAACGATTTGGCGTTAGGGATATCAACCGACGAGAAAGACTAACCTAAATATTCATGTAATAATTCGGTAAATATATTAAAATTAGTATTTTTAGTTAATGAATTTTATTAAACTTTTTAGGTAATTTTTATTGTATTTATTACTAATTTTTATGTTTAAAAAGAAATTAATTATATATTTTTATGATTTTTATAAGGGAAATAAACAAAATTTATTTAAAAAAAACATGCTCCTTAGCGGTCGAACTAGATGGTTTTGGCATCATGTGGGACTCGAACGCGCGACCTCTCGTATACGTGCACACAACTCTACCAACTGAGCTACGTGTCTAACCCGGAATATATCCGTTTTTAATTACATATATACACATATTAAGTTAAACCATAATCTGATTTTATTTAAAAAGGTTTGGTAATTTCAGAAAGCGTGTAACTGACCAGACTCGAACCTGCGACCAAGGCTTCGTGTTGCACACAGCCCGACCAATTAGGCTGTGTGACTAACCCGGAGGATATGGGTTTTTAGTTACATTTATACACTATCTGGACTGTTTTGTATATTAGATTAAAAAGGTTTGGATTTTATGAGGAATTCAGAAACGTAACAGAGGGTCGAACCCGGGATCTTTTAGTTAAAATGCACACAGTCCGCCACTGGACTGTGTCTCTAACCCGGTTTAAACACCAGTTTTAATTACATTTATACACATTCTCAACTCATCTTCTTCATTTTATAAAAACAGTTTAACATGCCCGGTTGATAATCCGGTAACACTTATTGGATTAATTGATTTTACTTTTACTGATTATAAGAATAAATAAAAGAAAGGATTCAAGTGCTTATACCGAATAGGGGAAGTGACGTTAGTTTCTCCGGTGAAATTCTGGCGACACGTAACTTTTCCGGCGAAGAGAAAATGTGAGAGCAGAGAGTATTTGCGAGTGTGAGCGAGTTTCTAAAGGGGTTTAGGATCACTATTTGTAGTTGAAAGTGCGGATTTAAATTGTGTTTCGTTTTTCAACTGTTTTGGTCAAAAAACTAAATGTAGTTATGATTGGGTAACCGATTATTATAATTGAGTTAAATCCAAGATTAGGAAACTGTTTTACAAGTTAAATTCGTAGAAGAAACTGATGTTGATGATTGCAACGTGGACCTCAGCCGTTACTAGCGGGTTTTTCTTGAATTTGATTTCAGAAGGTTGAATTAATAAATATCATTTAATTTAGAATTATAACAGATGTGTGTGTGCGGTGTAGTGGTGTGTTGGGTGTTATGTTTGGGTGAAGACTCGGGTTCGATACCCGCGGTCCACAACCTTTTCTTGTTTTAATTTTTATTGTTAAATTTTAGTTTATGTTATTATTATTTAAACTTCATTATTTATTTAAACTTAATTATTATTATTATTATTATTCTTTTAACCTTATTATTTTATTTATTATTTAATGCATATAATATAACGAATTTTTAAACGTTTAACATAAATACGTAACAAACATCATAACGTATACTTGTTTTACAAAATAGAGTGGGTTTTAGAACCTGTTTTATGACAAATGTTACATCATTATCCCTTAATCAAGATTAGGATTTAGAAAATTTCGCCGTAGTTTCCCCTAAACTAAGGCGTTTTCCACGTTTTTAAACCATGTTTTAATACCCAAAATCACAATCAACACAAATCAAGTTCCATATCATACTTGCCATGTCTATACCCCACATAAACACCTTCATTTCCCCATGAATTATATATATATATATATATATATATATATATATATATATATATATATATATAATATATGAAGGTGTTTACATCATCATTCTTAGCTACGTTCATGCAAGATCATCACACTTAAACAACTTACTTTAACATAACCATCATGATAATACACACTAGTTAACACTAATCAACATAATCAACATATAATCACTTTATTTTTTGTAAGCTTTTGATGTTAGATTAGGGTTTTGAGCTTTGAATTTCTTAGAGTTCGAGATGATCAAGTTGTAGTTTGGTATTATTCATAACATGTAAAGCTTGAAAATGGTGAAAAATGAACTTACAACTTTGCACAATGTTATGTAAGCTCTAGAATGAAGAAGATAATGATGTAGAAGCTCCAAAGTGGTGAGATTATGCTCCTAGTATGCATCTATGACTTGTAGCATCCTTAGGTCATCTTGTAGGAGGTTGCAAGTGCTTGAAATGTGATGTTCTTTAGTTGAACATGGAGGGTTATGGAGGGTTATGGAGGGTGTTTGGAATCCGTAAGTGAGAGAGAGAGAGAGAGTGGATGAGGGTTTTGGGTGAGTTTGAAACTTATGAAAGGAAGTGAGGTGTTTAAGAAGTTATAAGTGGGTGGTCTTTACAAGTAAAAAAGAAATCCACAAGGCCATACCCTACTCCATCACTTCCGTCATAAAACAAGTTGTAGGTGATGTGTGTGGGGCCCTAGTATGGCCAAATTTGGTGAAGTATCATGGGTTTATATATATATATATATATATTAAACATTAAACATGTGCACATTTGGTTAAGATATTTAGGGATTAGGGGGTTCTTGAACCATTAGTGGCTTAATGGTGTTTATGATGTCAAACAACTTCTAACTAGTTCATTAGACTAGTGGTTTTGGTGTTAGGATGATAGAAATGCCACTAGTTTAGTTGTTGGATCGAAACCGGACACTATGTGTAAGATGCGTTAAAATACCAGGAACAATGTGTTTTATATTCCCTTGCTATCCTGGGTTTGTTTAAGGTGATTATCATTATTTGCAAGCTTTATTGACCTTGCAAATGCTAAATTCTTATGTTGCGGACAAAGTATAATTGTTATATAATATTGCGGATCGGACAATTTATTATTGTGGCAAGTGCTACCCCTAAATTGGGATGATACACTTTCGTGTCATTCCTTAGTTGTTTGGACATTTTTCAGAACTTGCTGATATGAATAGTGCAACCGCGAATAGTGCGCCCAACACTTTCTACCAACACTTTTAGGGCATTGTTTGGTTTGTTTCTTGTCGTAATGGAAACCAATATATGTTATGATCTGATTTACTTGTCCTAATACTTGTGATATGGCGTACGACTCAGTTACGAAATCAAATTTGATAAAATGCATGAGATTATGTAATAAAAATAGTGATTAGATTGTACGCAATTACCGGTTATTTGTCATTTTTCACATACTCCCCCTGTTAAAAAGAAGTTTGCCCCGAAATACACTTTGAGGCATCCTCTGAAGGAGTCTTCTTGAATAGGTGGGGGTACTTTGTCTTGATCTGATCTTCACATTCCCACGTGTACTCGGGACTGTGATGCGAGTTCCAGCAAACCTTTACTAGTTTGATTTGACTTTTCCTCATCTTTTGAACTTTCCAGTCCATGACTTCAACTGGTTCCTCGGTAAATTGGAGTTTGTCATCAACATGAATCTCATCCGCTGGGATGATAACCGTGTCATTAGTCGGGCTTTTCTTTAGATTAGACACATGAAATGTGTCGTGTACATTGTGTTGATACACTTTTGTGTCTGCCGCTTGTTTTTAGTTACGTCTGTAATCGTACGATCTTTGTTTAATGTGTCTGTATAGTTTGGTTGTGTCGACCAAATCAAGATATCCTCCTATCTTGGTTTAGTACGACGATTAGTTTATCTGTGTAAAACAGTTGCATGTGTGCACACTGTTAAGTCTTCTGTACGTCATGTCTGTTGGAACGTTCTTCGAAGAACACATCCTAGTACGATTGAGAGATGCTTCGTACGAGCAAGATGTTGCTCATACGAGTCACATTCCATTTGTTAGAACATTTTGAGACCGTTGGTACTTGATTATCCATAGTTTGAGCTGGTTGGTAATAGTTGGACAATCTTTAAGGGTCAAAAGTGCAATTGTATGAAAATCATATGTTGGCGGTTTATTTAACAACCCAGCGTAATTGTTAGTTACGCTGGGTAGTCAGTCTGTATATATAGATGCTTCAATGAATGTATTGTCCAAGTTTCTTGGACAGATTTTGGTGATTCTCTTGTGTTGTGATTCTTGTTATCATGCTTACATCCGAATATCCAGGTGATTTTATTGATTACATCTTTTTGGGATTTCATATACAACACTAGTTGTTTGATCCATTCAAGATTCTCATGGTTTTGTTTTTCTTAACTTTTACACATTCAAACGACTAATGCATAGTTGTTTGAGTGATAACAATCAACCACTGTGATCCGAATCTATTTTTTGGACTCACAATTTGGTATCAGAGTCTTTGTGCTCTTGATTGTTGAGTTTTTGTTAAGATTCTTCATGTTTTGAAGGTTTTTCAAAAGTTTTCAAAGTTTTATGGTTTTTCAAATTTTTAGGCTTAAAATGGCTTGATCTGGTGTGTTTAATCATTGGGTTGTTGTTAATAAGTGGTTTGGTAAACATTTTTGTCATTTTGCTGCAAAGAAACATGAATTTTGAGTCGTTTTTGGGTGATTAGAGGGTTTTTGTTCATACTAAAACCCTTCTGGGCGTATTTATTTTTGAAGTTGGCGTAGATATTTTTGAAGGCAGCGTAATTAACTTTGAATATCGCATATTTAACAAATACGTTGGGTTTAAACTAGCGAATTTGTTGAGTTTCAGCGAAATAGTGCGAGCGAAATTAATCGAAGGCGACTTCGAAGTCAGTGATACAAATCCTCAGCGATTTTATCACGGTGATTAACGAAATTAATCAAACCTTTGTTTGTTTTTGATTATCCAGCGGATTTAGCTTTTTCGCAGGATAAAGTCGCCATCTTCATCAGCGTATTTGATCCAAGTGCAGCAAAATTGATCTCCAGTCCAGCGTATTTATTTCATTTGCGGCGTATTAGTCTCCTTTGCAGCGATATTGTTTCCTGATTTAACGCTCTCCAGCGTATTTAATCACCGATCAACCATTATGTCTCTCAATCAACTCAATCCGATTGCCCAAGCCTAGCTAGAAACTAGAACTGCTACAAGGCCACCAAAGTTGAAAGGATCAGAAGATTTTAGCAGTTGGAAAAACAATATGAAAGCCTTCTTTGAGAATACCGACTATACTCAATGGATGTCTGTCACAGTGGGTTCGCATGTTCCAATGATAATTCGTGACGACATTCGTACAATCAACGAAGATCCATCAACGTTCACAGATGAATATAGAACTCTCATTCAACGTGACCGGATGGCTCATGCTGCTCTTACTATGGCTCTGTCCAAGGACATGAACTGTGGTTGGCACTACTCGACCACTATGAAGGAAATGAGGAACTCATGGACAACAAACTAGATATGGTCCAGAAAGAGTATGACATGTTTGGAAGTGTTCGCGGCGAAAGCTTATCTGACCACATCAGTCGACTTCTGGGAGTGCTAACGAAGATGAAGAATGTGGGAAATCCTGTAGCAAATTATGCATCAATCAAGAAGCTGCTAGATTCTCTCCCCAAAGAATGGAGCCTTCAATGCATGATGATTAAGAGAACTTTCTTGACCAGCACAACTCCTGTTAAACTCTCAGAACTGATCAACACTCTAAAAGCCTTTGAAATGGACATTGTCAAGAGAGAGATGACCAAACTGGGTATTCTCAGAATATTACTCAGCAAGCTGCTGCAACTTCGGCCCCTAAGAAAATGGCATTTCTCGTTCCTATCACCTTATGTGGATTAAATTCTCAAAGTGCTGTCGAATCTTATCCGAATGCTTCCGCAAGCTCTGTGAAGGCCTCGTCATCCTCCGAGAAGACTACCGTGGCCAACGACACTCAAGCACTTAAAATATCCACATAACATGTTGCATTGTTTAATACCTTCTTAAGTAGCTATGAGGCTCTTATGTCAGGAGAGTTGACGAGAGATTTCCTTACAGCTGAAGACATGTATCAAGTGGATCCTGATGACATGGAGGAGATGGATCTGAAGTGGCAGATGGCAATGATCACTCTTCGTTTGAAGAAATTCCAAGATAAAACGGGAAAAAGGCTGGCCCTTGGAAAAGCTGGATTTGACAAGTCCAAGCTGAGATGTTACAACTGCAAAAATTTGGGCCATTTCAAAAGGGAGTGTCCGTTGCTGAAGAACGAGAATGCCGAGCTCAACCAGACAAGAAGACCGGTGGCCATTGAAGGGAGTGACAACATTGCTCAAAACAACCAAAAGGATTTAGTTGTGGAAGATTATGACTAGTCAGAGGAAATAGCTGCGGCTAAAGGTGAAGTTTACAAGGCCCTCATGGCAAACATCTCCACTGTTTCTATCACGTCTGCTTCAATTCGTGTTGAAAAGAAAATCGCCAAGATTCCAAAAGATGACGCTGGTCTGAAAAGCATCATCAATTCTGCTGAAAAAACCTCAGAGAAGGGACAACAGAAAGCTGAAATGAATGAGTCGAAGCCTGCAGTTCAAGAAGCCATCAGCAGCAGCAAGAATGAGGCGGTTGAACTTCTACCACCGCCATGAAGTCAGAAACTGAGGATAAGGATTTGGTAAATAGCATACCATATGAATTCAAAGCGAAGCTGTGCTCCAAACCATGCTTGAACGTCGTGGCACACTACAAATCTCTCAACCGTGACATAATTAAAGAAAAAGAAAAGATTTTGAAAATTAATCAATCACTAAAAGAAAATGAAACTGCATTTCAGCGAAAGTTAAATTCAACCATAGCTGAAATGTAGACTTTAAAAGAATTTGTTTTTCAGAAAAGATTTTATCATAAATGATTTGACCGAAAAACTAGAAAAATCTCAAAACAAAAATAACAAATTACAAATCATTATTGATAAATTGAAAATTAGTCAAAAAGCACTGGTTGATATTGTAAACTGCCAACGACTGACATTCATAAAGGATGGAATTGGATATAAGGATAAATTCGGAAATGAAAGAAAATTATTTCCTCCTCTGCACATCAAAAATTATGTCCCTATGCCATCTGCTCATCCTAAAAATGATTTTCGATAAAAATGATCTTTAGGATCAAAATGTTTTTTACAAACCACAAAACAATACTAACATGTCTGAAAGCAATGCAGATCTGTGTGAGGGTCAAGAATGTCACACCCCGACCCGCAGCAGAAAAGGTGACCGGGGCATGATTGGGTTATCATCAAAGCTCATATGACATTTATTATACGTTTCATATTCATTAAATACAATTTAATAGGAAATTTACAACTATAATTACATCATGACCTAACATCAATCTAAGCTTCTTTGTTTTCTTCTAAGGCATTTCCTATGTTTTCCTTGCTTCATCCTGTTCACCTGTATCATGTGTAAAAAGGTTTCTGGATCAACAAAAAGTTGGCGAGTGAATCCTATGGAAAACATTTGAACAAGTTTATTTAATTGATTATGAAATGAGTGCACAACCACACATGAGTAAAAATAGATATAAACTTATTCAACAATCATTAGATATTAAATAAAGCACACATGAACAATAATGGAACGTTTAGAGGCACGCGTTGCTCTACTCGTCTCTCACGAGGAACTGATGGGCCTAATGAATGAATTGCATAAACATGATAATATGAAAGACATAACTACAAACAATATAAACTCAATGATACACACATGAACGATAATGGATTAGTTTTGAGGCACGCGTTGTTCAACTCGTCTCCCACGAGGAACTGATGGACTTAATGAATGAATTTCATATAATTTGACAAAATGAAATAAGTAATCAAAACAATATAAACAATCTAAGTTTAGGTCACGATATGGTATGGCACAAATTTAAATAGACGAGTTAATTATTTTGAGACACATGACACACCCCAAAACGTGTAATTAAAAAGGGGAGTTGTAAGATTCACTCACAGTGGGTGCCTTCGGTTGATGATGTTGAATGCACGCGAAGTGGTTTTAACCACGAGTGAAATTAACCTAGATAAATAGCATTATGGTTCGGTAAGTAAACGGATTTTATTGATCCATTTTAGTAGGATTGTTGGGTGTATTTTTGTGAGTTCAAAGCTATTTTCTAACCTTAAAAATGTTATTTTTAAGTATTTTTAATTGATTTTTAATTAAATTAAAAAAATAAAAATAACAAATTTTTTTTTGACTTTTTTGACCGTTGACCGTTGACCATTGACTGTTGACTTTGACCGGTTCGAATGCGAGTATATGTGCGCTGAGTGAGGCTCGAACCCGAGACCTCCCGTACGCGTGCACGCAGCTCTACCAACTGAGCTACTTGTCTAACCCGAAATATTTCTGTTTTTAATTATATTTATATATTAATTAGATTAAACCGAAAATCATTTATTTTTAAAAACAATTTAACTGAATCGGACCGGTGCGCTCCACAGGTCTCGAACCCGGGACCTGTGGGTTGCGTTAACACACAGTCCACCGCTGGACTGTGTGTTTAACATGTTATATAAACCGATTTTTATTATACTTAAATACAAACTAAGTATTTTCATTTCTGACTTATTTAAAAAGGTAGATAATTGTCCGAGTCGGTGCAGAAGACCGGACTCGAACTCGTGTCCTGCGATTAAACATACACACAGTCCACCACTGGACTGTGTGTCTAACTTGGTTATTATTCCGGTTATTAATAAACTTAACATATATATGAAATGAATCCGGTTCAGTTAACAAAAAAAAAGACATTTTTATTAAGGCAGCGTGTGTGGGACAAGATTCGAACTCGAGACGTTAGCGTGTTTATTGTGCACACAGTCCACCACTAGACTGTGTGTCTAACCCGAGTAATAACTTGATTTTAATTATACTTATATGTTACCGAACTTCGTCTTCTTCATCCGTTTTTAACCAGAATCGGAAATCCGACTGGTTCAATGTTTTAATCGGTTTCTTTAGCGTTCTTTAGTTAATTACAAGTGAGATTAAATAAAAAGAAGGGACAATTTAAGCGTGAGGTATACCGACTGGATTCCTCTGTTTTTCGGCAGAACTCCGGCGACAGTAACAGGTTCCGGCGTCGTGTGTCTTGCAGCAGCGAGTCTTCAGAAAACTTGAAAAGGATGTGGGTGACTTCGGTATAAGCTCAAGGGGTTCAGTAAAGCTCAGAAGTGAAGGGCTCGGTTTTCCGGCGAGATACAGAAGTTTTTCGGCGAGTTAGTTTTCGCCGAGAAAGGGTGCGGTTTTGAGCGAAAAAGTTTGCAGAGGTTCGAGGGGGTATTTATAGTGCAGGTCGTCGATGAATTTGGTCCGATTTCCGACTTGATTCGTCGGTTAGAAAATCTCCGGCGGTTATAACTTGTGTCGCGAGTTCAGGCGTCGGTTATAACCGATGTGTGTTTAAAGCTTACGTTAAAACTGAAGGAATCGTTAATTCTTGCCGAGATCGCCGGGATTTCCAACGTTTGCATTTGGGCGCCGGTTTTGAATTCGGAAAGTCATGTTATGAATTAAATGATTCTAACATTTAACAAGAAACATCAGCGGCGCAGTGGTTTAAGTGTTGAATGTTAAGTCTGTGATGAACCGGTTACTGACCCGGGTTCGAAACCCGGCAGAAACAATTTGTTTTTATTTTCTTTTTTTTAACAGATTTTCAAAAACAATTTATATATTCTAATATAATAATTAATTATGAATCGTTTAAAATTATTTTGGGCATTAAATTCGCAACGAAATTTTTTAACTGATTGTTCGGTTAATAAACGGAGCGGGTTTGGTAAAATCCGTTTTTGACGGATGTTACAGTATCCCCTACTTTTTAGAAATTTCGTCCCGAAATTTAAATGGTGATATATTTGACTAAAAGAATGATGGTGTTTAGTTTGACAGTTACATACTTAGAAGAAAAGTAAGAGTTTAAATTTTTGTTTGAGGCGGTAACGTCCCTTGTAAGGGTTAAGTACCCTATTACAGGAATCGCTTTTTGTTGCCTACTGTAAAAGTATTGATAAGCAGAATTGATTTGCTAACTATGATATCATGCATAAAAGTTTGGATATGCTTGGAAGGGTAGGATTATATCCTAAGGCAAAACTTCTAATACTACAATCTACACAAATAAACACAACAGCTAATATTTGAATCTACATTCTGATAGCATATATGTTTGAATGGTGACAGTTCCTCTCTCGTTTGTTATGATGGAGAGGTTAGTTTATGTAGAAATGGAACACAATCCAATCTCTTTAAATAGCAAGATGATATAAATGTAACACAAATTTCAACCAAGGCAATACTAAATCCTACTTGGAACTTCTCATAACCGCCTGATAATGCCTCTGATCCTTTGGCAAGAATACTTATATATAGGAAGTACCAGCGGCGTATCCACCATATTCTTGCCAAATTTTCATTGGTTTTATCCACAAGTTATGATTAGTTACCAAGAAACTACTAAATCCTACATAGAACTTCTCATAACCGTCTGACAATGCCTCTGATCCTTTGACAAGAATACTTATATATAGGAAGTACCAGCGGCGTATCCACCATATTCTTGTCAAATTTTCATTGGTTTTATCAGTGAATTATGATTAGTCCTATATGACTCTACAACCAATACAACAAACACAAAATACTGAAATGAAAAATGTCTGTGCGATCAAGGCTCAATCAAACGGAGCCGATCGTATTGCATGTACTGAAAATGAAATTGTCTGTGCGATCAAGGCTCAATCAAGCGGAGCCGATCGTATTGCATGTACTGAAAATAATAAACTTAATCTAAACAACAATCACACAACAGCCTATACATGGAACCTCTCAAAACCGCCTGATAATGCCTCCGATCATTTGACAAGAATACTTATATATAGGAAGTACCAGCAGCGTATCCACCATATTCTTGTCAAATTTTCATTGACTTTATCCGCAAGTTATGATTAGTTCTATGTGACTCTACTACAAACACAACAACCACAAAATACTGATAATGAAAATGTCTGTGCGATCAAGGCTCAATTAAACGGAGCCGATCGTATTGCATGTACTGAAAATGAAAATGTCTGTGCGATCAAGGCTCAATCAAACGGAGCCGATCGTATTGCATGTACTGAAAATGAATAACTTAATCTAAACAACAATCACACAAACAGCCTATGCATGGAACCTCTCATAACCGCCTGATAATGCCTCCGATCATTTGACAAGAATACTTATATATAGGAAGTACCAGCGGCGTATCCACCATATTCTTGTCAAATTCTCATTGACTTTATCCACAAGTTATGATTAGTTCTATGCGACTCTACAACAAACGCAACAACCACAAGATACTGATAATGAAAATGTCTGTGCGATCAAGGCTCAATCAAACGGAGCCGATCGTATTGCATGTACTGGAAATGAAAATGTGGGCACGCCAGGTTCAACCTCATAGTGAAATGGGGAACATGCTCAACGCTCATAATGTAATGGGGAGCGGTGGCCTATGAAATTGCATGTACCGAAAATGAAAATGTGGGCACGCCAGGTTCAACCTCATAATGAAATGGGGAACATGCTCAATGCTCATAAATGGGGAGCAACGGCCTATGAAATTGCATGTACTGAAATAATAAACAATAATTACTCAAACAGTCTACACATGGAACCTCTCATAACCGCCAGATAATGCTTCTGATCCTTTGACAAGAATACTTATATATAGGAAGTACCAGCGGCGTATCCACCGTATTCTCGTCAACGTTTCATTGGCTTTATCCTTAAGTTATGATTGGTTCGATGTGATAAAGAAAAACATAAAACTAAACGATAGAAGTTGAATCTGGATTTTCGGTGAAGAGGACTAGTTGAGTATCTTCGCTTGGGCCGTCATTATCTTCGACAGGATTGGCGTTGATGTTGAAGACTCTTCCTCTTGCTGGTGGCCTAGCGGTTGGGGTTTCTTGGTTTACTTGGTTAACTGGATTTGATTGGGCTTGAGCGTTGATGACGTTAACCAATTGAGGGCATGTGTTTCTAAAGTGGGTAGGGTCGCCACAATTGAAACAAGCTCGAACATATGGGAACATGGGGTATTGGGGTTGTTGGTAGGTTTGGTTCATGGTTTGAGTAGGGGAAGAGGTTTGGTTTTGAAAGGTGCGGCAAACCTTGCTCAAATGACCATAGCGTCCACAAGTTGCACATAGTCGACAAGGTAAGGTAAGGGGATGGTGATAAAAACAGTTGTTGCATTGAGGGTGAGGTCCAAGATATGGTTTCTTATTTGGGTAGGTTGAGTTGGTTGCCACTTGAGTGATTGGGATAGCTTGGATTGGTATGGCGTGTGAAATTGGTTGATTCCGTTGGGTAGCAGCGAAAAGTTGCCCGTCTCTTTTTCTCTTAGAATTGGGTTGAGAAGGGGATTCGGTTTGGGTGTAGTCGGAGGTTTCAGTAGATTCTTTATCCTTCTTCTTCTCCTCCTTGAAGTCTTTGTTCCGAATTCGGTTTTCGGTGAGTGCTGTTGCTAGCTCCATTGCTGCTTCCAAAGTTGCAGGCGAGGTACTTATTACCGAGTCTTGAATCTTTGACGGAAGACCCCGAATGTAGTGCTCGACCAAACGGTAGAGGGGAGTGAACATGTTGGGAACCATTTGATGTAATTCGAGGAATCTTTTGTTGTATGTGGTGTGGTCTCCTTCCTTTTGCTTCAACGAATAAAATTCATCTTCTAATTTCTTGATTTCGCTCCTTGGGCAAAATCGTCTGGTCATGATTTCCTTCAATTCATTCCAAGTTAAAGTCATAGCATCTTCAACACCTCGTTTGGCCTTCTCTGTATTCCACCACGTAAATGCTATCCCATATAATCGACCGGTAGCATAACGCACTTTGCGATCATCAGGGCAATCGCAATTTAGAAAAGTGTTCTCCATTTCTTCAAACCAATGGAGGAGAGCGGTGACGCCTTCAGTCCCTTTGTATTTCGGAGGGTCGCATGATTTGAAATGCTTGTAGGTGCATTTAGTGGTATTTGGGGGAGAGTTGATAATGTTTTGGTTTTCTTGATTGACAGGATTAGCGGTAAGTGCTTGTTGTACTTGGATTACAATGTTGGGTATTTCTGCAGCCATTTGTTGAGCGATTAGGGCAGCCATGCGTTCGCGGGCTTTTCCTGCTCTTGTCTTCCTACGGGCGTGGTTAGAAGACATCTACAAGGAATATATGTCAAGAGTACGAGTTAGATGCTTTTGGGTTCATGGGTCACACTCAGGAATGAACATTCATAAAATAATAATAGAAAAATAAATCTACTACATCCATAGGATGTCTTGGGCTTTGCTCGCCATTAGGCCCTACATGCCGCCATACTTTACCTTTGTAATCATGTGGGCCCCCATGAATACCGGTTTTTCATATGGTTCGCATGGGTTTGCCTGGTTGCGTACACTAAAACCCGGAGAAAATCGAGAAATATGTATACAACGTGTGATATTCGGAATGTGTCCAGGTGTAGACACGGTGACACCTCAAAGTGGGGTTAGTTCGAACGACGTTTGGTGTGACATGCTTTGGCCTAATAGGTCCTTCGTACTCTCATCGTTGGTCCCCAGGTAGGCAAACTGGTCCGTTATATTGGATTTATACGAATGCCAACCTAGACAGGACGTTCCGACTACCGGTGCTTGTACCCTTCCAGTTACTACATGCCCGTCGCAGAACTTACTTTGATGAGATTTGAAAATTGCAACAAAATCTTGGATAATGAGAGTATAAAAATGAATTGTATATATGAACATTGATATATGTATAATGAATATGTATATAAGCATGTATGTTTGACTGTAAATATAAACAAATATGAAACAAATAAATATCACAAGTTTGTATGTAACAGCTAATCAATTAAAATTTAGGCAGACTATAGTATAGGCTCTAAGGGTCTAATAACCTATCCTATATCCCTATAGTCATGGCTCTGATACCAATCTGTCACACCCCGACCCGCAGCGGAAAAGGTGACCGGGGCATGATTGGGTTATCATCAAAGCTCATGACATTTATTATACGTTTCATATTCATTAAATACAATTTAATAGGAAATTTACAACTATAATTACATCATGACCTAACATCAATCTAAGCTTCTTTGTTTTCTTCTAAGGCATTTCCTATGTTTTCCTTGCTTCATCCTGTTCACCTGTATCATGTGTAAAAAGGTTTTTGGATCAACAAAAAGTTAGCGAGTGAATCCTATGGAAAACATTTGAACAAGTTTATTTAATTGATTATGAAATGAGTGCACAACCACACATGAGTAAAAATAGATATAAACTTATTCAACAATCATTAGATATTAAATAAAGCACACATGAACAATAATGGAACGTTTAGAGGCACGCGTTGCTCTACTCGTCTCTCACGAGGAACTGATGGGCCTAATGAATGAATTGCATAAACATGATAATATGAAAGACATAACTACAAACAATATAAACTCAATGATACACACATGAACAATAACGGATTGGTTTTGAGGCACGCGTTGTTCAACTCGTCTCTCACGAGTTACTGATGGGCTTAATGAATGAATTTCATATAATTTGACAAAATGAAATAAGTAATCAAAACAATATAAACAATCTAAGTTTAGGTCACGATATGGTATGGCACAAATTTAAATAAACGAGTTAATTATTTTGAGACACATGACACACCCCAAAACGTGTAATTAAAAAGGGGAGTTGTAAGATTCACTCACAGTGGGTGCCTTCGGTTGATGATGTTGAATGCACGCGAAGTGGTTTTAACCACGAGTGAAATTAACCTAGATAAATAGCATTATGGTTCGGTAAGTAAACGGATTTTATTGATCCATTTTAGTAGGATTGTTGGGTGTATTTTTGTGAGTTCAAAGCTATTTTCTAACCTTAAAAATGTTATTTTTAAGTATTTTAATTGATTTTTAATTAAAATAAATAAATAAAAATAATAAAATTTTTTTTTGACTTTTTTGACCGTTGACCTTTGACCATTGACTGTTGACTTTGACCGGTTCGAATGCGAGTATATGTGCGCTGAGTGAGGCTCGAACCCGAGACCTCCCGTACGCGTGCACGCAGCTCTACCAACTGAGCTACGTGTCTAACCCGAAATATTTCTGTTTTTAATTATATTTATATATTAATTAGATTAAACCGAAAATCATTTATTTTTAAAAACAATTTAACTGAATCGGACCGGTGCGCTCCACAGGTCTCGAACCCGGGACCTGTGGGTTGCGTTAACACACACTCCACCGCTGGACTGTTTGTTTAACATGTTATATAAACCGATTTTTATTATACTTAAATACAAACTAAGTATTTTCATTTCTGACTTATTTAAAAAGGTAGATAATCGTCCGAGTCGGTGTAGAAGACCGGACTCGAACTCGTGTCCTGCGATTAAACATACACACACTCCACCACTGGACTGGTGTCTAACTTGGTTATTATTCCGGTTATTAATAAACTTAACATATATATGAAATGAATCCGGTTCAGTTAACAAAAAAAAAAGACATTTTTATTAAGGCAGCGTGTGTGGGACAAGATTCGAACTCGAGACGTTAGCGTGTTTATTGTGCACACAGTCCACCGCTGGACTGTGTGTCTAACCCGAGTAATAACTTGATTTTAATTATACTTATATGTTACCGAACTTCGTCTTCCTCGTCCGTTTTTAACAAGAATCGGAAATCCGATTGGTTCAATGTTTTAATCGGTTTCTTTAGCGTTCTTTAGTTAATTACAAGTGAGATTAAATAAAAAGAAGGGAAGATTTAAGCGTGAGGTATACCGACTGGATTCCTCTGTTTTCCGGCAGAACTCCGGCGACAGTAACAGGTTCCGGCGTCGTGTGTCTTGCAGCAGCGAGTCTTCAGAAAACTTGAAAAGGATGTGGGTGACTTCGGTATAAGGTCAAGGGGTTCACTAAAGCTCAGAAGTGAAGGGCTCGGTTTTCCGGCGAGATACAAAAGTTTTCCGGCGAGTGAGTTTTCGCCGAGAAAGGGTGCGGTTTTGAGCGAAATAGTTTGCAGAGGTTCGAGGGGGTATTTATAGTGCTGGTCGTCGATGAATTTGGTCCGATTTCCGACTTGATTCGTCGGTTAGAAAATCTCCGGCGGTTATAACTTGTGTCGCAAGTTCAGGCGTCGGTTATAACCGATGTGTGTTTAAAGCTTACGTTAAAACTGAAGGAATCGTTAATTCTTGCCGAGATCGCCGGGATTTCCGACGACTGCATTTGGGCGCCGGTTTTGAATTCGGAAAGTCATGTTATGAATTAAATGATTCTAACATTTAACAAGAAACATCAGCGGCGCAGTGGTTTAAGTGTTGAATGTTAAGTCTGTGATGAACCGGTTACTGACCCGGGTTCGAAACCCGGCAGAAACAATTTGTTTTTATTTTCTTATTTTTAACAGATTTTCAAAAACAATTTATATATTCTAATATAATAATTAATTATGTATCGTTTAAAATTATTTTGGGCATTAAATTCGCAACGAAATTTTTTAACTGATTGTTCGGTTAATAAACGGAGCGGGTTTGGTAAAATCCGTTTTTGACGGATGTTACAAAGAAGATGTGTGCGATGAGGAAGTTGAATGTGGAGGTTCAAAAATAGGAATCGGTTACTCAGGCGACGGTTATTCAACAGTTAACTGGTTCGCCTGGAATTGTAATAAGACAAACAGAATTTCTATTCAGGATAACTGTAATAGTTTATCTAGGATGGATGACTGTAACGACTTTGTGCCAAAATTGAACATTCGGGATGATTGTAATGGCCTTGCACCTACACTTAAGACTCACAACCAATTGCATGCTAAGTTTGAGAGTCATGACTTAAACTCTGTTTTTAATGATGAAAATGTTATGCTTGAATCTCCTGTCTTTGTGCTAGAATTGAAGAAAAACTGATTTGGAAAGTTCCTCACAGAGGAAATTCCCGAGTTTGTTCCATCAGTTGCAGGTACTTCAGAGACTGATAAAGACTAAACTGAAGAAAGCAATAGAGATGATTTAAGCACAACAACCTCAGAGAGTTATGGAGAAATGTCAGATGAAAGTCAAGAATCAACCTCATCATCAGAAAGTGAGCATAGCGAGGACGAAGTTGAAGATAAACATCATCCTGACAAGAAGAAAGTCAAAGATTCAAGCCTTGTTATGTCATCAGATTCCTCAATCAAATCCAGATTCTCATCACATATATCATCTTCGCACTCAGCACCCAGGAAGAAAAGATCGAACTGCAAACAATGCTTTCGCTATGGCCATTTAGGACATACTGCGAAACATTGCAAAAGCAAGAAACTTTCCAAACCTAATCAAGATCTTGTTAAGAGTTTTACTGATCAATTTAACAATATAAAGAAAGCAGTAAAATGCATATTTGACTAAACTTGTTTTTCGAAAAGAAAAGAAAACTCTCTTGCTCAAAATCATGATAGAACTAATGTAAAGCAAGTCTGGGTTCCAAAAGCTAGCTTACCTATAAATATTTTTTGTTTTTTTTTTGTTGTATAACAGAATAAAATTCAGAAATGGCTTCGGATGCTCATGGAATATATCTGGCATGTTGACAGCGGATGCTCCAGGCATATGACCGGGTTAAAGGATATGCTTAAAAACTTTCGAGCTATCGATGGTGATTTTGTGTCCTTTGCCGGAGACGAAAAGGGAGGGAAGATCGTCGGAATGGGTGACGTCGTGTTGGAAGCACTTACTCTGGAGAATGTGAACTATGTTCTAGAATTGTGTTACAATCTCATGAGTGTTTCACAAGTCTGTGACAAAGGAACTTCGGTGCTGTTCAATGACACGAAGTGCTTATTCCTCAAACCCGAATACTCCATCCCTGCAGAAATGATCATCCTTAGAGCTCCCCATCAAAATAATACCTATGTGATGAATATGAAAAATGCCAAATCAAATGAGCAAATGACATATCTTATTTCAAAAGCATCTGAATCGGAATCACTGCTGTGGCACAGGCGTTTGGGGCATGTGAACTTTAAAAACATAAATAAGCTTTCTAAATTAAATCTAGTAAGAGGTTTACCTTTGAAAGATTTTCCTTTTTCTGAAAAATGCATCGCATGTGCCTAAGGAAAGCAACATAAGAAGCCTCATAAGTCCAAAGCAGTGAATATGATTTCCGCCCCACTGCAATTACTTCACATGGATCTTTTCGGGCCTATAAGCGTTAAACTTTAGCTAAAAGATCTTATTGTTTGGTAATTACAGATGATTTTTCAAGGTTCTCATGGGTGTATTTCCTCGAATCTAAGAGTGAGACAGCTTCCGTTCTGAAAAGCTTCATCCCTATGATTGAAAACCTAATCAAGCTGAAGGTGAAATCCGTAAGAAGCGACAGCGGTACAGAATTCAAGAATCATATGTTTGTCTCCTTCTGCGAAGAAAAAAGAATTCGTCTTCAATACAGTGCTGCCAGAAGTCTTCAGCAAAAATGGTGTAGCGGAACACAAAAACCGAACTCTCATTGAAGCTGCTAGAACTGTGCTTGTCGACTCCAAGCTTCCCATAATCTTCTGGGCTGAAGCGGTCAACACAGCATGCTATGTTTTGAATCGTGTTCTCATTGTCAAACCTCACGGAAAGACAGCTTATGAACTACTTTTAAAAAGGAAGCCTTTGATAGATTTCTTCAGACCGTTCGGATGCTCATGCACACTTCTCAACATTGAAGATAATCTCATCAAGTTTAAAGCGGTAGGTGACGTATGCTACTTCATGGGCTACTCATCTTCTCAAAAGGCGTATCGAGTCTACAACAAACGGACAAAGATGGTGATTGAATCTTATTACGTCGATTTTCAAGAAGGGAACTCCACCAACACTGGAAGCGCTCCAAATTGGTTTTATGACGTAGACTTTGTATTCAACACTATTGACATTGTTGATCCAGTCACTGAATCTGAAACTGCTGAATCCACCCCCTTAGAGCCATTGTTTGATCCTTCAGACATTGGTTTCACTCCTTTTACAACCCGGTTCACCCCTGCCTCTGCATCTCCTACTCTTCCTGTTATCGAAGTAAATGGTGACACATCTGCTGAGAATACATCCGCACATAATGATTCTTCTTCACAGCGGTTGTGGATGAACCTCCTAAAGAAGACGAAACTCCAATTATCTACATCAATGAAGATTTCACTAATCTGCCTCAACAAGTGGAAACTCACACCAACGCAAGGTCAAGACCAATCGAAACCATCCAATTGAAAATGTCATCGGTTCTGTTGAAGATGGAGTTCGAACATGCGGACAAACACATACCATCAACAGAGGATTGTATGCAGCTTCTCTCTCGCAGTCTGTCCCAAGAGACATTGAAGAAGGAATTTAAGACTGCAGCTGGGTACAAGCAATGCAAGAAGAATTAGCCCAATTTCGGAAACTTAAAGTATGGGAACTCGTTGATTTACCAGATGGAAAGTATCCAATTGGTACTAAGTGGGTGTTTCAAAATAAGATGGACGATCGTGGTGTAGTTATAAAAAATAAGGCAAGATTAGTGGTCCAAGGTTTTCGACAAGAGGAGTGGATTGACTATGAGGAAGTTTTTGCATCGGTTGCACGCTTAGAAGCTATCAGAATCTTCTTAGCCTATGCTTCGTTCAAAAACTTTAAGGTGTTTCAGATGGATGTAAACAGTGCATTTCTGTATGGGAAAGTGAAAGAAGAAGTCTATGTCTATCAACCTCCAGGTTTTGAAGATGCTCACTTCCCCTCGAAGTACTATAAGCTTGACAAAGCTCTCTATGGTCTTCACCAAGCTCTTCGAGCATGGTACGAGACTTTGTCAACATATCTTTTTGAATGTGGATACTCAAGAGGGAAATTGATAGCATCACGTCAGAGATGACGTGATGCTGGTGCAGATCTATGTAGACGATATCATCTTCGGGTCGACTGATGAAGCTCTTTGTAGGGAGTTCGAGCAAGTAATGAAGGCAAAATTCGAAATGAGCATGATGGGAGAACTTACATATTTCTTGGGATTAGAAGTGAAGCAGAGAGAAGACGGCATACTCATTCATCAGGCTAAGTATATCAGAGATATTCTATCCAAGTACAATATGAATGATTGAAATCTGCCAGCACTCCCTTCGCTACTTAGACGGAACTTACTTCGTATCTTAAAGGAAAACCCGTGAATAAATCCTTCTACCATTCTATGACAGGCTCATTAATGTATCTGAGGCCTGACATTATGTGGGCTGTCTATCTCTGTTTGCGATTTCAGACGGATCTAAAAGAATCTCATGAAGTTGCTGTCAAAAGAACCTTTCGCTATCTGAAAGGAATTCCCAAGCTTGGTTTGTGGTATCCTAAAGATAGTAATTTTGATTTAATTGATTACTCCGACAATGATCATGCAGGTTGTAAAGTTGACAGAAAATCCTTCTCCGGAGGATGTCAATTTTTAGGAAATCGTCTCATTTTGTGTCAAAGCAAAAAGCAGACAACAGTCTCTACATCAACTGCTCAAGCTGAATACTCAACAGCTTACAATTGCTGTTCTCTTGTTCTCTGGATACAAAATCAGTTGTTGGATTATGGAATCAATGTTATGAAGACTCCTATATTCATCGACAATGAAGCATGTCTTGGAATTGTGAAGAACCCTATCCACCACTCTAGAACTAAACACATCGAAATTCACATTTATGTGATCAGAGATGTGTATGAGAAAGGATATATTCAAGTGGTGCCGGTGGATACGATGCAACAGAAAGCTGATATATTCACGAAAGTCTTCGATAAAACTCGCTTCAACCAGTTGGTAACCTGGTTGGAGATGGTCAACTTCCTTGAGTGGAAGTGATTAAAAAAAAACAGTTTTTATAATATATAATAATCTTTTAAAATGTGCCCAGCAAAAAGATTTTCTGCAAATTTAAAATTTCTTTTCAAGTAATGGATTCTCGAAAATAAAATTTGAAGGGGGGGAAGTATTCCAGAAAATATTGTTGAGACAAAATCCGTTATTTGACACCTGCATGAGAAATGATAGAAAAATTGCTGACACTTTGTTTGATCTTAAAACAAAATAAGGTTGAGGCACTAAGCAACGACGTGTCAATAGATTCAGCAATACCATGAAGTAAACTGCGAAAAGCAGATAAAAGCTAATGATCACCCAAGAATTCTGGATACCCACAATGTTGTGCATCTTGCGGGTAACACGTTGCGGCGTTTGGCTTAATGGTCTTAAATCTTGCGTTGATAGATTGCCAATGTCCGAGATTTCGGGTCTTTATATTGACTAATCATTCAGGGATATCATAGTTGCTCTTCTGTTGCATCCAGATATGTGCTGACCTAGACACAATTATGATATCTTTACAAAAGAGCCAATGCGGCCAAAACTCTACACAAATGAAGCTCTCATTGAGAGTCATTCAAGTGCCTTAATCATACCGTATTTGGTATCTATCATAGCCCTCGTTAGACTTTGGTCTCTTTGTTGTTCGGAAGTACTGACATGAAAACCAATTGTCTAACGTTGAAATTTCAAATACGAATGAGGTCAATATACTCACCTGCTATGAGGAATCTTTGCGCATACCTTGATCGCAGGGGTTTGTCCTGATGTGGGACTCACGGGCACAACATTATGACAGTTCAGCATGAGTGGGGGAACATCGAATTTCTTGTAAATATTACCGCAACATGATAAAAGGCTATCCGATTGCATGTTTAAAGATAGGTGCATGGATTTAATAGGACAAACATACTAACAGTTTTTCTTGTGCCTTGATTATTCAAAATATCTAATATTTTATCTCAAACTAACGAAGTGTTACCAGTATGATCTTCTGCAGGTAAGTGACAGGATCCGAATTTGCAAGCTTAATGAGAAAAAGGAAGCTTCCGTGTCCTAAAAATAAATTTCAGAATTTAATTTGCAATTTTTCATTTTTTCTTAAACTTATTTTAAGTTTTTGCTTTATTTTTAAAAAGGGGTCACGTTTTCAAGAAAATTTAAAATTTTCGAGCGTGTTTGTTTCTAAGATTTCTTAAGTTTGAAGTTATCTCACAAACCAAACAATGCGGCGTATTTACTGTTCCAACGTATTTAATAAATACGCTGGAAAGCAAACATGTATATATATTCCAGTTTCTTCTTTATGTAAATATTTTCAAAAACATTCAAACATAATCTTCTTCTGTTTCATCCGAGTCCCTCTTATTTCAATCAAACCTCCTCTGATAATCTGATAGAAGCCTGTTAAAATCGATTTGGTATGACTTTGTCTTTCAAATGTTGATTGTTTGTTGATGTTATGCATCGATTTCAAATGCTGTTGTATTATATATAAATTCTTGAATCTGGTTACATCCGGTTTTCATGGGTTTATCAAGAAAAACTTGAAGCCAGCGTATTCATTTTGAATGCAATGTAGATAATTTGAATGTGACGTAATTATCTCAAACTGTTGAGTCAGCGGATTTAAGTCTTGAACGTGAGTTCAAGCAACCAGCGTAATTGACAATTACGCCGGTCAACCAGCGTAGATAATCATCTTCGCTGAGTCAAAGTCTAAATCTGCAACATTTGTGCAGCATAATTAATTATAATTCGGCATAGTTGTCTCTGAGTCTTGTGTGTACAGTTATGTGTCCGGGGAAATTGGTTCAAATATCCACCATATATAATAGCTGTTTTATAATTTATTATGTGTATATATATTTTTTAATTTTGTTATTATTCTATATTTATATACTTATACATATACATATATATATATATATAATATATATATATATATATATAATATATATATGAATATAGATCTAACCTGACTCGTTTTCGATTTTAGAAATGGTGAAGGAAATCATTTGGGATAAAACACGAAAGCACAATCAGCCATGCAAGTTGGTCCCACCTCCAAGTGATTTCGAAGATGTAGCGGAGTGGATAAACTCAAGCAGGATCAGCTATGCAGTTCAAGCCGATCCAATCATCTACAACATCCACATTGAAGAGTTTTGGAAAACAGCCAAAGTGTCAATAGTCGATGAAGTTAAAAGAATCACTGCTACAGTGAGGAACAAGAAGATCATAGTAACAGAGGAAAATGTACGTAGAGTCCTCAGTCTTGGAGACAAGCACAGTGATCCGCTCAGAGTTAAGAAGGATGACATCCTCGATGGCTTTAAAGGGATGAGGTATGTTGGAGACTTCAGAGAGAAAAACAAGATCAAAAGAAAGGGGCTTACAAAGGACTGGAGATTCATTCTTCATCTATTTGCTATGAGCTTGGCACACAGAAAGGAGGATATGATGGCTTGAACTTAGAATGGTCGGCTGCTATGCTCAACCTTTTCACAAAACAGCCATTCAATATCTCGGGTCTTATCTTTTACTGCATGGTTAATAACGCAAATTCCTCCACATGGGCCATGTACCCACGGTTTGTTTAGCTCCTCGTCAACGACCAACATCCGGATCTCCCTCATGATGGCGGCCTATACAAGTTTCAGTTGCCGACAGGTCGTCAAATTACAGAACTAAAAACTGAAGAATGGGTGCTGCTGCATCAGTGGATGTATAGGGAGAGAAAGATATCCTGTTGTGAAAGCAGTCTATGAGAAATATAGAGAACGTGTGAAAAGAAAGAGACAAGGGGATGTTGAGGAGGAAGTGGACGAGGAAGAAGAGGAAACCGAGCAGCTAATTCAAAAGAATAAACGAAAGCAACTTATGAAAAAAAGAGGACTCATCAAAGAAACGAAAAGATACCCCTTCTAAAGAACATTTAATGGAAAGCAGCTTCGCGAACATATTGAAAATCTCCATGCAATTCACGAGGCAGAAGAAAGAGAGAAAAGAGAAGTTAGAAGAAAGAGGCGTCATATGACAGAATCTGAACGCCAGTAACGGTCACTACCGAGCAAGAACAGTTAGATGAGTTTGTTGATCAATTGATTGTCGATCTAGAAGCTCCCAGTTTATCTCCCCCTCAGAAGCGTAAGAAAACAGGGGAAGGATCGTCGACAGAAGCACAACCAAGGTAGATGCCCCAACAAGCTACTCAAAGACCGCGTCCATTTCAGGATTTGTACGATAAGATGGCGAAAGATATTGGGAAAGGCCCAGCTCAGGAGATCTATCTATTGAAACATCAGGTAAGCAACACGAACGTTATTCGCGAAAAGCTGAGGGAGCAAAGAAAGAAAAACAAAGAGCTGCATATGTCAAAGAACAAACGAGATTCGTGAGATTTCAGCAGGATGGAATGGAAAAGATGTACCCGTATGATCAGAGAACTTTGCACCAAGGTAGATATCTCATCCACAGACTTCTTTGACTATGAGAAGTTCAAGGTTGAAGAAGAAAGACAAAAGGCTGAAGACGCCGAAAAGAAGAAAAAGCGTTTAGAATCTACAGTAAACATCACTGAAGATGACGAAAGTGAAGAAGAGGAGGTGGACAGAGATGAGATGCCAGTTCGATTTGTTGAATGGGGTTTGGAAGAAGATATTGTTTATGAAACTGAGGATGGTGACTCAGTAACTCCAATGCATCCAAAGTGGTTCAGGAAAGAAAGAGAAAAACTTCCAGACTTCTATTAGGTGGTCAATGTTGAAAAATCTGAAGTTACCGATAGAATAATAAGTTGGAAGTACTATAATCTCAAAGGATGTTCATTGTGAAGAGACGAGGTGGAGTCATTCAGCACTTCAAGACCGGAGCTGATATGAAAAGCCTTCCAAGATGGGATATTCGAGAACTGGGCAGGCTAGACTTGATAAACCAAACCAACAGTAGCATCGGAGCTGACTTTGAAAGACTTATTTTGAGAGAATGCAATCGGGGTTTCACAGTTTTCAAGCCACAACGACCCCGAAGAAGAGTGTCGAAGACCACAAAAGATCCTATCACTGGAAAGGGAATGGTTACATGGGTCATCTATCCTACTAAGGTTGAAACGAGAGTCAATATCCCACCAGAATAGCCCGTCATGCTTACAAATTTCAAGAAATGGTTCTACGACGGGAAGAAGGGAGAAGCAGTGATCAGATTTGTCTCTAACGAAGATATCCGCATTTTAGACCCAATGGATGTTTTCATGTTCTGTCTTTCCGATCTTAACATTCTCTATGGCCACAAAATCCACGTTGGAGCCGAAAATGAGTACAGAGAAGAAGGAATGTTATTTCAAAGGGCGGTGGAGCGGGCTAGAGAAAGAAAGATAGAAATGATGGACATTGAAATCAGAATCGAGAAGCAGAAAGAAAAGGAGGAGGCCAGAAAAAGGAAAAGAAAGCACAAGTCATCATCCTAACAGAAAGCTCCCTCACCATCTCAAGCTGCATCTCAATCTCAAACTCCGGTTTCATCCACATATAAAGCCACTACGGAGTTCCAACAAACCTCAAGTGAAGCTTTTGTTAATCCAAGTTCTGAAGCAACAACTGAAGCAACAACCGACCAACATACCGATCAAGCTGCGCAAGAAAAAGATCATGGATCAGTCGCAGACCCTGAAGCTCCAAAACAAGATTGAAGAAGCTCAAGCACGCAACGGTCTAGGGGGATATTGTTAGAACATTTTGAGACCGTTGGTACTTGATTATCCATAGTTTGAGCTGGTTTGTAATAGTTAGACAATCTTGAAGGGTCAAAAGTGCAATTGTATGAAAGTCATATGTTGGCGGCGTATTTAACAACCCAGCGTAATTGTTAATTACGCTGGGTAGTCAGTCTGTATATATAGATGCTTCAATGAATGTATTGTCCAAGTTTCTTGGACAGATTTTGGTGATTCTCTTGTGTTGTGATTCTTGTTATTGTTCTTACATCCGAATATCAAGGTGCTGTTATTGATTACATCTTTTTGGTATTTGATATACAACACTAGTTGTTTGATCCATTCAAGATTCTTCATCTTCATGGCTTGTTTTTTCTTAACTTTTGCACATTCAAACAACTAATCCATAGTTGTTTGAGTGATAACAATCAACCACTGTGATCCGAATATGTTTTTGGGACTCACACCATTTGTACGAGTTGCTTATGTAACAAGCACCTTGCTTGATTCGTACGAGCCAGTCATGTTCGTACGAGCCATTGGTCATTCATACGAGCATCTTTTGGAGAATGTTCTTCGTGTCTTATGGTGTTTCGTATGACCCACAATATTCTTCGTAATGTTGCTAGGCGTGGGCACTATATAAACAGAAATGCATTTCTCAGTGAAAGGTTAGAGACGTGTGACATCAGAGAGAGCTGTGTGAACAAGTTACACACTAGAGAGAGATACACAAGAACACAGAGAGTATTTCCTAAGTCTGTATGAACATTGTTTGTATGTGTTTGTACTAGTTCCCTTCTATTAATCAAGATATTGAATCTTTGGTTATCTTGTGTTTCTTACTTTGCTTTAGTTTGCATACTTACGAGGATTCCGCACTCGTATGTGTGTTATATAAACAGAGAAGTAGGTTAATCTTTATCCTCCAAGTGGACCTACAAAGTGTTAGCATCTCCACAGGAAATCGTGATGCGTTTTGCTGACGCCTTACCGCTAAATTGAAGTTAATTTATTGTCTTACTGAGGCATACAGGTGTTTTGGATGTGATCAGTATCTATGAATTTGTTAAGAAGCTGGAGAACAAAAATGAAGAAGAGATCCGGAAAGCAAAAAGGGTTTCTGTTCCACAAAACCCTGAGATGTACTTTGGAGGAATTAACACAGGTGTCAATACAATTCAGCAACCAAAATTTCAGACCGCGTTTGTATCAAATGTTAACCCATTTTTACCACCACCAGTTCAAACGGACTAATCTGCTGGCTCAAGTACTCAAACCTATGGTCAAGTATTTAATCATAAAGCCTTCTACCACAACCTCAAGTTGTTACACCTCAAGCTTCTCAACAAGCTTTCTATGGTAACAACTTTCAACCTGCAAACCCCAATACAGTCAGACTTGACACGTCACATCTTTCCAAAGTCAGTGTAGAAGTTGCTCAGGAATATATGGAACTTCTAAACACCATGGTGAGTGCTTATTGTGGATTAGTCGCTGGTCAAATTGGAAATATCAATTTGACTAATGAAGACTACCAACAAATAGACAGAGATGAGATGGAGCTAATGGATATCAAATGGGCATTTGCAAGTGCGGTCAGAAGAGCTAAGGATTACATGAGCAGAACATCAAGAACAAGTTTGGAAAGAAAGAAAGATACGAAATATAGTTTTGATAAAGATGGGTGTTACTGCTTCAACTATGGAGAAAAAGGCCACTTCAAACGTGAGTGTACTAGACCCAACAAACAAGGAAATCACAACCCTTTCCGAAATCAATCAAAACCATCCAACACAGCTCATGTTAACAATGATCGGAGAATAGTAGCTGTTAGCAACCCAAACAACACCAACCAGTATGGGCCTTCAAATAACACCAACAGAGCTCTGGTAGTTCAAGCAGATGAAAGATGCGATTGGTTAGT
The DNA here is from genome assembly GCA_947069175.1 of Scalesia atractyloides. Taxonomy (NCBI): domain Eukaryota; kingdom Viridiplantae; phylum Streptophyta; class Magnoliopsida; order Asterales; family Asteraceae; genus Scalesia; species Scalesia atractyloides. Next base: position 43,260,064 of record CAMTDV010000008.1, on the reverse strand, counting down.
ACAATTGGGTAACGAGAATCAAGGAGAAACTGCATGTTATGCCAAGATTATCAATCGAATTAAACATGTTCACAACATTGACAATTCTGATGATGATAATAGTTCAGGGTATAATGGTAGTTCATATGAAGAATGCTCGAGTACAGGTGGTTATGGATCTGATTCAGATATCAGGGAAGCAAGTGATACCGAGGTCAGTAAGTTGCTGAAAGAAGTAGAGGAGCTGAAAAGTCAGAAGGCTGGTTTGATGAAGAAAGCAGAAGCTACATCGAAAGAAACAGAAAATTCTTTACAAATAGTGCATCCTTCCCTCATCATACTGCCTGCATGCTAATGTTGTTGGTTCGACAAGTTAGGTAAACTTCGACTCTCCTAATATGCGGTGACTATGTTGAATTAAAAATGAAATTTGAAACAATAAATAGTCACAATCAAAACCTAGTTGTTGAACTGTCAAAATGCAAAGAGCCAAATCTGGCTTTAACTCGAAACGAAAAAGAATTCAAATCTGTAATAGAAACTCTTAAGAAAAGTGTTTCTGAATAAACAAAGACAGTTTTGAACAAGCAAACAAGAATTAATAACTACATTAATATCCTTGAAGAAACAAAGAAAGAGTTAGCCATTTCCAAATGCGAACATGATGTGATCAAGCTAAAATTGGAGAGTTACTCTAACTCCCGATATGTGCTTGATCATATAATTGACATTCAAAAGATGAAAGGAGATGCCAAATGCATTGGGTATAATCCGTGTCCACCTCCGTTGAAACATAATTATACCAAATTGCCTGATGAAGAGGAAATGCCACGTTTTGGACCTTCTGTACCTCTTAATCCTGAAGAGTTTGCAGCAGGATTAGGGTTTAAGCTGGACAATTCCTCAGTTGAATCAAGAAAATCAGAGAACTCATCATCTGTAGTTGATCAAAATTCTTCTACAATAGAGGAGAATGATTCATCAGATGACGAGTCTGAGAAAATTGATCAGGATCAATCTCTTGATGAGGAAAAAAGAGATAGAGATTTCTGCTATTCCTAATGAGAAAAATGTTGAGAATCAAGAGAATGATCCAATGAAATATGTCAAGACAAATGCGTCTGCAGATAAAAATGATAATGTGTTGTATACTTTGTTTGGGGACAAGAAAATTTATTCAAACAAACTTTCCAATAAAAAATGTAAATCCAATTTCTATTGATCAAGTTTTTGCAAAAGAAAAGCCCAATCAAGTCACAACCATTGTTCATTTCAAAAGAAAAACAACAAGAAAAGCGAGCTGCAAAACCTAAGGTATCACAACCAAAGGATGAAGCTAAAGGCGCTTGCTACAAGAAGAAATTGAAGAATGTTAAATTTATGGGTTTAACTGGTACAGATAAAATCGAGACTTTTGAAAGCATGTCTAATGTTGATTTTGTAAAACAAGTCAAGATTTTAAAGTGTAATAGTCAAAACAATTACACTCAACATACAAATGGGTGTGAAGAAGGACCAAGTACCTCTAGACCCACAAGTTCAACATTAAATCATAAAAAAGGATCTCCTAAATTTGTTGAAAGGAGAACATGTTTTAAATGTGGAGAGTTTGGCCACATAATAAAAAATTGCACCAACCCAGCAAAACCCAGATTTGTTGAGAAAGCCCCTCCTGAACCAACTTTCCTACGTCGATTTGTATCACCAAAACAAGATAAATGCGTTGTTATAGAACAAGAAGAAAAGTAGAGCTGTAAACAAGAAAAAATAATTGAAAAAACATTAAAACCGGATGTTTTAGAGAAGAAACCAAGTTCTTCAAGTTTGTTAAAACCAGAAATTTTTAAAACTGTAAATAATACTAATTCTAGAAAATTTCAACACTCTTGGAAACCAAAAAATCGGTAATGCTTCAGGGGAGGCACAAAGTTTCCAAATCATAAAGAAATAGAAATTACATTTCTTGATGATAAGGGTCGACCCAAGACCACTACGGCTTGGGTCCCTATCTCAAATTGATCGCGTATTGAAATGTGCAGGGTGTTCCAGGAGGAACTGTGAATAGTCATTGGATTCTTGACAGTGGAGCATCGAGGCACATGACAAGCGACTTAAGGCTCCTTTATGATGTGAAAAGCATTCGAGGAGGCTATGTTGCTTTTGCTGGAGACAAGGGCGGATACATCACTAGAGAAGGAATGGTATCCAATGGTGTTGTTAGCTTTGATAAGATCAGTTATGTTTGACAAATTGATCACAATCTTCTAAGTGTTTCTCAAATCTGCGACAAGAACTTCACGGTTTATTTTGATGATATTGGATGTTATGTGCTGAAACCTGGTTTCAAGATTTCCAAAGAATGGATTCTCCTTTCGGCTCCAAGAATTAATGACTTGTATATTCTTGACATGAGCCAAGCTATTACCACGTCTGCACAAGTCACATGTTTTGTCTCAAAGGCCACCGAAAAGGAATCAATCTCTTGGCATAGACGAATGGGACACATTCACTTGAGGAAAATGAACTATTTAGTGAAAAACAATCTTGTGAGTGGTGTACCAATGAAAAACTTTCTTCTACAAGACGTCTGTATATCATGTCAAAAGGGAAAGCAAGCTAGAAAATCTCATCCTGTGAAGAAGATTAACACGGTGAATATGCCTCTAGAACCTCTTCATATGGACCTCTTTGGACCTATGAAACACAAGACTACCTTTGGTGATTCTTATTGCTTAGTAGTTACTGATGACTACTCAAGATTTTCATGGGTGAATATGTTGGCACACAAGAGTGAAGTTCCTGAAATCCTCAAGAATCTCCTGACGCTACTCGAAAATTCGTACAATTTGAAGATAAGGAGAATCATAAGCGACAATGGCACCGAATTCGAGAATCATGTAATGGATGAGTTTTGTTCTTCTAAAGGCATTTTGCATCTTGTTACACTCTACAACAAAATGGTGTCACTGAGAGGAAAAATAGAACTCTGATTGAAACTGCGAGAACTATGTTAGGAGAATCAAAACTTCCTGTTCAATTCTAGGGGAAGGCCGTGGGTACTTCATGTTACACGATGAATAGAGTTCTTATGGTGAAGAGGCATGGGAAAACATGTTATGAGTTGTTACATAAAAGGAAACCGAATGTGTCTTTCTTAGAACCTTTTGTAGCTCCTTGCACTATGATTGATGTACATGGAAAGTTTGGACCAAAGGCTATCGAAGGTTTCATTCTTGGATATGCTACTCCCAATTTCAGAGTGTGGAATTTGTCAACGAAAAATATTTAAGAATGGAGTGAGGTTAAGGTTCAAAGATACACTAAATCTGTAAGACCTCTAGGTGCTCCTTGGATGTTTGACTACGATGGGCTGTTTAATTCCTTTAATCTGCCAACTTTTGATGATGCTTTTGTAGTTACTCAAATGTTACTAGAAAGTGATACTGCAGTTGACTCGTCATTAGTGCGACCAATTATTGTTAACCCTCAAGTGTCTACTTCGGTTAACAATCTTGTTCAGAATGAGGAATTCGAATACGCTGCTGATTATAATGTTTCGTCAGAGGATGATGAGTTCCATGATGCAAATGAAGCTACTTCTGGTGCAGTTCCTGGAATTTCAGATGTCACGTCAAATCTACAAAATCAAGGGACGGCTGAAGGTCATGCTTCTTCATCCTCATCAAATCCAGCAAACGAATTAGTTGTTGATCGGAATATATACAACTTGGGTATAAAATCTCTAGTTCCTGATGTTCCTGAAACTCGAATTCATAATACCCATCCTCAGCAGAATATTATAGGAGATGTCCTGAGTGGTGCGCAGACTCGTAATCAGCTAAGGAATAATCAGAATGCTGGTTTGTATTCGGTTATTAGGGAATCTGGGGAACAAAATGATTGGTCTTTTGCTGCTATGTCTGTCAAGTTGAACCAAAATCTTGGAAGGAGGCAATGAAATAAGACTCATGGGTTGAGGCAATGCAAGAAAAACTTCAGCAGTTTCAGAAGTCAGGCGTGTGGAAATTGGTTGACAGGCCTGACAACTACAAGAAGATCGGTACAAGATGCGTTTGTAAGTGTAAGAAGGATAACCGAGGTGTTGTTGTGAGAAACAAAGCAAGATTGGTTGTCCAGGGCTTTAATCAGGTAGAAGGCATTGATTACAATGAAGTGTATGCACCGGTAGCACGTCTTGAGGCCATAAGAATCTTCTTGGCTTATGCGTCCTATAAGAAGTTTACCGTTTATCAAATAGATGTGAAGAGTGCATTTCTTCATGGTGTGCTTGAAGAAGAAGTATATGTTGAGCAACCACCGGGTTTTGAAGATCCAATCCATCCTTATAAGGTTTGGCTTCTCAATAAGGCGTTCTATGGTCTTCATCAGGTTCCTCGGGCTTGGTATGAAACGTTGTCTTCTTATCTTTTGAAGAATGGTTTTCGACGTGGATTGATCGATTGTACTCTCTTCATCAAGGAAGAAAATGAGGACTTATTGCTGGTACAAGTGTATGTTGATGATATTATTTTTGGGTCTACAAATTAGAGAATGTGCAAAGAATTTGAGCAGGTGATGCAAGAGAAGTTCGAGATCAGCGCAATGGGAGAAATGACATTCTTTTAGGATTGCAGGTTCATCAATCCAAGGAAGGGATTTTCATCCATCAAACCAAGTACGTCGGGGATATTCTCAAACGATTTCAAATAGAAGACTCAAAGACCTTGGGAACTCCATTAGCTCAGAATCATGGGATTACTCCTGATGGAATGGGTGAACATGTGGAACCATCTCTTTATTGTGCTATGATGGCTGTGAAAAGAATCTTTCGTTATTTGAAGGGTCACCCGGACACTGGTCTCTGGTACCCGAAGGATGATAAGTTAGATTTGACAGCATTTAGTGATTCTGATCATGGTGGCAGCAAGATCGATGCAAAATCAACATCAGCAGGATGTCAGTTCTTGGGAAATCGCCTAGTCACGTGGCAGTGCAAAAAGCAGACTTGTGTAGCTATATCAACCTGTGAGGCTGAGTATATTTCAGCTTCTAGTTGCTGCTCTGGGGTTCTATGGATCCAACAGCAAATGCGCGACTACGGTTTTGAATTTCTAACTACTCCTATTTTTGTTGATAACGAAGTTGCTTTTCAGATCACTCGTAATCCTGTACAGCACTAAAAAACTAATCACATTGGGATTATCATTTCATACGTGATTGTTATGAAAAGAAACTTATCAGTGTTGTTAAAATCCACATCGATCACCAACGTGCCGACCTGTTTACAAAAGCTTTTGATAAATCTCATTTTGATTATCTACTTTTGGTCAATAGCATCAAGGTGAAACCCGAGTAAAACATCCTTGGCTAATCATTTTTTGTAAATATTTTCATAAAAATATAAAAGGACAAAAATATTTTCCATTTTCTCTTAGTTTTATATTTTAGGGGGAGAATCTTTCAAGAAAATATAAAAACATGAGAAAATACAAAAATACAAAAAATTGTCTTTTATTTATTTAAGTTCTCATTTATTTACCTTCTTTATTTAAGGGAGAGAAAAAATTAGAAAAATACAAAAACAATAGAAAATTAAAAAATCAAACATGAGTTTCTTGGAAAGATAAGAGAAGATGATGATACACACCGGTGATTTGTCAAAAACAGTCAAAAGCATAAAACGAGAATTGATAAGTAGCTTTACTAATGATGTATCGGTAGGCTCACAATCAGATTAAAATGTGTAGGTTGATATAAATGTAACGGACTACAAGCCAGGTGGGAACCATTCATTGGCATATGGTCTTGGTACTGAAATTTCGTTTGATAGTATGCCGAGGTTCTGAGATATGCGGTCTTTATGCTGACTTATCATCTAGGTATCATGGTTGAATCTTTTACCGAAAAATAACAGTGACACAAGTCTAGAACTTCTATGATACCATACATACGTGTAAATAACTGCATACGACCTTCAATAAGTGATAAACATATCACATCCACCCTATAAATAAGTGATAATATATCACAGCTTTATGCGGGAGCTAAGTCCGTCTCTTTGTCGGTATGATGGTACTAACCTGTTCATGGACTTACTCCTATGCCCTGCATGCATTTGAAATTCAAGTTCCTCATCAATAAGTGATTTAATCACATAGGGCTTGTTTTCAATCAAAATAAGTGAGTATCTCACATCATATACGTCAAAACATATGATAAGCAGTATACTCACCGGTAAGATTTTCTCTCGTGCATATCTTGATACGGGAATGTGTCATGAAGTGTTTGAACACTGGCTAGAAAGTATAAATCATACATTAATCATATCTCCTAATCATGATTACATCTGATAAGCTGAGCTTACGTGGACAACAATACCGATAATTATAGTAGAATGTTTATTTTTTTAATTTGACGTTTAAAAAAACTCTTTTTTGACAAGATTAAAACTAGTATAATTCTCTTACCTTGAAACTCTGAAAAAGATATAGTTTATTCTTATTTGTTGGTTGACATTTTAGTTTTAGTTTACTCTGTTAATAAATTAAGTTCTTTTTGATTTAGCCAAAGAAGGAAACTCAAAAGTTTTTCTACCAAGATACACCCTGAAAATCATTTGTCTTGCTATCATAACTTCATAAAGTATTTTCTTACAACAGGTAAACTAATTTTTAAAGAAGAAAATCTGTTTAACGAGCACTTTTCCTAACTTAAGTTGTGATTAGTGTGGATATGTGCAAAGTTCTAAATAGGTCAACGAAAAACCTAAGGTCCTCGAAGAACTGAAAGTCTAGTTTTGAAAAACTAGGACTCGTACAAATCAGAGATCACTCGTACGAGCCATTGTGCCTCGTAAGAATGACCATTGGGTCTTGTACGAATGAAGTTCTTTGTACGAGCTAAGGTAGTTCGTATGAGTATCTTGATGTGACATAAAAGGTGATAAAGTTCTTTGGTAGAACTTCTTTCACCTTACTCACGTCATCTTTACACCTCTCTTTAAGTTGTTTTTGATATTTTTAAGGTATACTTGACAATGTTGGCATACTTTGAAGATGAACAACTTGAACATTATGTGACTTTGACTGACATGAACCACAAACTTTAAGCGAAGAATTTTTAACGAAAAACAAGTTCTTCATGAATAATTCTCTTGAAGTTGTTTGTGCGAACAATATCTGTACGAGTGAAATACCACTCACACGAGTAACATATCGCTCGTACGAGCCAGTTACTCGTACGAGTGAATCACTTGTTTAAGTCAGTTGTTCTTTGTACGAATAAAGTATTATTTCGTATGAGTCAGTAATTCTTCGTCCAGGGAATACATAAATACTGAAAGTTCGAAATAAAACTTTTTGTGTATATTCCCTAATGAATGTGTGTTCTTATCTTGTTGTCTTATGTGTACAGAATGGAACAAAAGGAACATAAAAGAAAACCGCAACGAAGAAAACTGACAAGTCAGAAGTGGAAATTATGTCAGAACCAAGACATAACATGGTGGCCTATTAGATCCGGAAGACAAATTTGCTGAGTACAATGGTATAATGAAGTTTTTATGCAACTCAAGGATATATTATGCTATCACGCATAAGACTACAGTATATAAGACGTTGATCAAGTAATTTTGGGATTCAGCTAAAGTTATTGAAGTAAATGGGCAGGAACTTATCTGCGAGAGAGTAAATGACTTGAACATGGATGTCTCTGTTGTCACACCCTCAATTTCCACTTACGGAGTTTTACCGCGAGACGTGTCAACAAACCAGAATCTAAGACACTAGTACGTCGAACGACTCTATATGATTTGATAATACGTTTTCCAAAATCATTTGTTGTAAATTTTAGATTACCAATATTTAGCATGAGTATCAGTTTTAAATTTGAGCGGAAGCATAATTAAGTAATGATGCGGGCGCCAACACAAACGCCAAAACAAATGAAAAATCCCAAAACAATATTAATAAATGAGACGCGATAAAGATGTCTTGTTCAATGCATGTGCGTGCACCTAGAGCTCCTAGCGTCCTGAGAAACATGTAAAGAAACAAGTGTCAACATTAAAGATGAGTGAGTTCACAGGTTTTCATAAAATTGTTTGTTCGGTTATAGTTTGTTACTCCGTTATCCCCAACCCGGGATAACTAATCAGTTCCATTATTCCAATCCCGGAATAATAAGTTGTTGCTTCCAATATTCCCAAACCGGAATATTAAGTTGTTGTTTCCATTATCCCCAATCCGGGATAATAAGTTGATGTTCCAATATTCCAAACCCGGAATATTAAGTTGTTCCGTAATTAAGTTCAATATTAATGTATATAGGTAGCTAGCCTAAAGTCATGTCACTAAGTGTTCGCGATCGAAGCTGACTGTGTGCCTCCGTTTTGCCAGGCCTATCACATGACCATGGCGGTGTTAGGCCAATCATACATCCGTTGACCATACCCGGTCGGCTAGCGCGACTAGCTCGGATGGGGCTCGTCAGACCCAGTAGTACTACTTATAATTCCCCCGCTATTTAACCCAAATACTAACGATCCGAGGAGATTGTCGAGGACTTAAGTGATAAAGCTGCTTAGTGCCCATAACATTACATTAACATTAACTTAGTTACCGTATAGTTGCGTGACGTTAAATTCGTATAACGTAAAGAGATCGAGTTTGAGAGTGTATACATGTTTCTCCCCCTGTTGTTTAAAAACCGGATAAAGTTAGGGGCCGTGAACTCACCTTTATTTGCTCGGTTAGTGTGGCAAAGATGTTATAAGAAATGGGACCGCTAGTTGCGTCCTAACAAACCAATTAATTCCACGTCAGTGTGTAATCACACCAATACAAATTCCACACGCAATTTACTCACAAAGTGATACACACAAACAACATATCTAACACTCAAACATGCATGTAAGTATTCTCATGTGATCATAGTAATCAAACAACTTATCATAAACATATTCCAATTCCATACAACACTTTATACATACAATCACAAGTTATCAACTTTCTGCTTAACACTCAATTATTCAGCTGTTTTCTAGGATTTTTATAAAATAGTTCTAACATTCCAAAAATTCCCATATTTTTACAGTAGGTGACATTTATACCATAGAAATTTATATAATTTTTCCAAGTCCTAAATCTTTACCAATTAGCCATAGATATTAATTCACTAAGCTGCAGTCAGATTTACCGCTTTCTGACTGCAGTCCACGGAAGAATTTATTTAAAAATCACTGATCGTCCGATTAACAAAATTCCAATTGGAGTTATCCGGAAATCTCTATACCTAGTTACTGTACAAAAATCATGACTCAACTCCCTACTGATTTTAAAATCTAGCTTGATAAACAACCAACAAAATTCCAGAATTTTAACAGCTTTACCTACTGAACTTGTTTAGCCCTTTAAAAATATCAAACGATTTCAGAAAATTATGAATCCAGTGCCATTAGATTCCTTATTCAAATCTCTACGTTCTAGACATCAGAAAATCCATTTTTCGACAACTAACGACCAAGTTACAGCCAGATGAAGTCGGCTGTAACTAGTATTCAGCAGACTGTTTCAGCATTGTTGTTATTACAACTTACCTACATCGTTCCTATTGATCGACCTAATCCGGCAAAGACCGATTTTTGATCCTAGTTTACTACTAACTACTTATCCATGCAAACCCTACTCAATAACTATAATCTTTATAAACAAATCATAGTTGTAAGCTATTGATTCCGAAAACAGTCATGTATACCCACACTATCAATTCAGCCGATTACTTGCAAGCACATATGATCCGAAGACAATAAAATCAATTCATTCAAGCACTTAGGGTTTCCGCAAACAATTATTCACAAGCACATGATCAAAACAGCCTATTACTTATCCAACACATAAGACCCGAAACAACTAGACATTCAAACATGCATACTTATCCGAAACAACTAGACATTCAAACATATACATAATCCGAACATGATCTTGTAATCAGAGATAACCTCTAATCTTTTAATAACAATGTAAACGAACCGTGATTAAGCTAGGGGATCCGGTGTTCAAAGCTGCTTGTGGCCGAGAGGAAAGATGTCGATGATTTGCTGCTGCGACCGGAAGAAAAGAACAGAAAAACTGTTGCTTGCTGCGACCGAGATGATGATGAGGGTAAGGCAGTTTGTTTGCGACTGAAAAGATGAACAAAAGAGCTGATCTCGATCGGTTAGGAGGAGCAAAGGGAGTTGCTGACGGCAGGTTTCTTTTAGGGTTTTGGAGTTGTGAAAGAGCATGCATTAGTGTGTGTATATATAGGCGCAAGGTGATTAGAAATAGGGGATGGGTTTCCGATTTGGACTAGTTCTCGCGGCCAAGGGTTTGGGTTGGTTTAGTTTGGGTTTGAACGCAATAAGTTTGCGGTTTGGGCTTGATCTTGCGGCCAAGATATGTTTGGGTTGCTCGCGGTTATGGTCTTGGGTTTTGGATAGAAAGCATGGCCGAGAATCCTGGGTTGTTTGGTTTGGGTCTTGATCACGTGGCCGAGGACTAAAGTTGCATGCTATGAGTTTCGGTTTTGGTTAGTGTTTGTGGCCGAGGGACTTGGGTTGGGTTAGTTTGGTTTGGATGTGGTCTCGCGGCCAAAGATTAGAGTAGTTTGGTTTTGGCCGAATAGTTAGAGTTTAAGTTTAGGTTTAATCGTTGTTTTCTTCTAGCCGAAGGCTTAGGTTCAAGGTTTAACTTTGTGAACTCCTAGAGTCACCATGAACCAAGGTTGGAACGTGTCGCGGTTCGGTTCAGTTTGTGCACATATCAAATCTAATTATTCAATCACTAAGACAATCACACAACACACAACACGTCTTTAATCCATGCACGTTTAATACTTAGCACACATCTTATTCGACAAGTGTCACGTGTAAGTTATCTGAAAAACCCGGGATATCACATCTGTTGAAATCATTAACTCAGTATTACAGCTTGGTGATGATCCTGAAGCTCCATTCTCGGTACCGTTGAAGTGTCAACGTGGATGTTTGCTTAGAATATATTGTGTTGGAGATTTTCTTGTGGGACAACTAAACAAAGCATGGTTGCCACTCCGATACAAGTTCTTTCTACATGCTTTAATTCAGTGTTTGAGCAACAGACGAAGTGATTATGACATGGCGAATAACGACTTGGTTGGAATGATGATAGCTTTGACATTGAACAAACCGTTTAGTGTTTCAAAGTATATTTTTGCAAACATGAAGGAAAAGCTGAGAAGAACCAGATATGGTGGAAACAAGTTTTGGATGTATCTTCGTTTTCTCCAAATGATCTTAAATATGCAACTTCCGAATCTTCCAAAGAACGACAACGATGTTCTAAAAGTTGAGATCATGATAGAACATTCGTTGAAGATATTTAGAGGTGTAGCAGCAAAATGTTACAAGGAAAGCACACCTCCTCATAAATTGATCGGTTTTCGGGAAAATGATGAATATGTTGCACCAGAAAATGATAAGTGGCACCATGATGACAGTGAGTCAGGTAATGAAGAACCAATTCTGAAAAAGATGATCGAAGATAAGTTTGGTCGTCAAAAGGGAAAAGGTGATGATGATAACAGTAATAATGATGGTAATGGTGGTGCAAGTGATGTAGGTGCTACAGGTGGTGATAAGGGAAGAAACAAACAAAATAGAAAGACTATGGGAACATCATCAGCACAACCTAAAATCACACAACCCACAACCTCACATCAAGAAACTGTACTGGAACAAGTTGTTGAAATCCAGTCTACGTTTACAACCGAGGAGACTGAACCTGTAATGACGGAACCCACTACAACCTCAGAACCACAACCTTCAAATACCACCGCAGCTGAAACACCTTCGGCCGAAGATACTCCAGTTCAATCACAACCGACTACTTCATCAGTTCAACAATCCCAGTCCACAACTCATCAACAAAATATAAAACGAAGCAGTCGTTTATTCTCTGGAATGGAAAAGGATGAGAAAATGGATTTTCTGTTCTCTCAGTTGCAAGCTGCGGCAATCCAAATTAACAAGCATTCGGAGATTATGTCTTCAAATCGGAACATATTTAACAGTTGGAGATAAATTCTTTGAAAGAGACCGTTAGAAAACGGGATTCTGAAATTGCACAGTTAAGAAAAGAAAATGAGCAACTGAAGGTTGCGGATGCTGAAAGGGCAACTCAGCTACAACAGATGAGAGAATCTGATAACTCTCAGGGGATTGAGATAAATAGGCTGAAAGAACGTAGTGCGGCTGTACAACGACCTGCCGAAACATTAACTGCTAAACGTAACGACTTGAGAGAATGGTATCATTCTCGTAATGCTAAAGTGGTTGAAGGCTTTAATGGTATTAAGGACGTGTTTGAAATGAGTAGAAAACGAGTGTACATTCTGTGGAATGAAAGATGCAAAGCAAATGAGATTAAGCGTAAATGTGATAAGGATAGTGAAGACCCTGGCAATCCTAATGCTTCAAGCTCATGCTCGTAACCAAAAGTTTCTGCTTCAACTCTAGTGGTAGAGTCTAATGTACAACAGATCATGCTCGATTCGGTTACCTCCAGTGACATTCAAGAGGAAACAGGAAAGGTTTGATGTTTCTTGAAAAGTTTTGAAGCCTTGATTATCAATCAACGTTGGATTGAAGATTTTCAAGGAAGTTTGTTGATACAACATGCAATTCGGAATGAAGACCGGATACCAAGCAACAGCCAAGGGGGAGTTTATTGATACACTTTTGAGTCTGTCGCTTATTCTTAGTTATGTCTGTAATTGTACGGTCTTTGTTTATTGTGTCTGTATAGTTTGGTCGTGTCGACCAAATCAAGATATCCTCCTATCTTTGTTTAGTACGACTATTAGTTTATCTGTGTAAAATAGTTGCATGTGTGCACACTATTAAGTCTTGTGTACGTCATGCCTGTTGGAAAGTTCTCTAAAGAACACATCCTAGTACGATTGAGAGATGCTTCGTACGAGTAAGATGTTGCTCGTACGAGTCACATTCCATTCGTACGAGTGGCTCATGTAACAAGCACCTTGCTTGATTCGTACAAGCCAGTCATGTTCGTACGAGCCATTGGTCGTTCATACGAGCATCTTTTAGAGAATTTTCTTCATATCTTATGGTGTTTCATATGACCAGCAACATTCTTCGTACTGTTGCTAGGCGTGGGCGCTATATAAACAGACATGCACTTCTTAGTGAAATGTTAGAGACGTGTGGCATCAGAGAGAGCTGTGTGAACAAGTTTCCCACTAGAAAGAGATACACAAGAACACAGAGAGTATTTCCTGAGTCTGTATGAACATTGTTTGTATGTGTTTGTACTAGTTCTCTTCTTTTAATCAAGATATTGAATCTTTGGTTATCTTGTGTTTCTTACTTAGCGTTGGTTTGCATACTTACGAGGACTTCGCCCTCGTATATGTGTTGTATAAACATGGAAGTAGGTTAATCTTGATCCTCCAATTGGACCTACACATTGTTGAGTTCCTCTGGCAGTTTCAACTTGTAAGCCACTGTGCCTACCTTTGCCAGAATTTCAAAAGGCCCAATGTATCTCGGGTTTAGTTTTTCGCGCTTCCCGAATCTAGCTATGCCTTTCCAAGGTGGGACCTTTAGTAACACTTCGTCTCTGACCTAGAAGGATAATGGTTTGTGTCTCCGGCCTACTTAGCTCTTTTGTCTATCTCAAGCCGCTTTGATACGCTCATGAATCTTGAATATTTTGTCTGTGGTTTCTTGGACTAGTTCGGGACTAATGAGTTGTCTGTCACCGACTTCCGCCCAACATTGCGGAGATCAAAACTTTCGTCCATATAGTGCTTCGAACGCTGCAGCCTTGATACTGGTGTGATAACTGTTATCGTAGGAAAACTCTACCAACGGTAAATGAGTATCCCAGTTTCCGCCTAAATCCATCACATAGGCCCGAAGCATGTCTTCCAACGTTTGGATGGTTTGCTCGCTTTGACCATCGGTCTGCGGGTGAAAAGCTATGCATAAATCTAAGCGAGTACCAAACGAAGTTTGAAATGATTGCCAGATCCGCGACATGAAACGACCATCTCTATCAGATATATTGGCACTCCAAGAGATGCCACAATTTCTTTAAGATACAGTTCAGCTAACTTCTTAGTACTGTCTTTCTCACGGATGGATAAGAAGTGAGCTGATTTGGTTAACCGATCAATTATAACCTAGATCATGTCATGACCTCGAGAGGTCCGGGGTAATTTTGTAATAAAATCCTTTGAAATTTGTTCCCACTTCCAAACAGGGATCTCAGGTCGTTGTAATAGACCAGATGGTTTTTGGTATTCGGCCTTGTGACATCCCGGTTTTTCGGATAACTTAAACGAAATACTTGTCGAATAAATTATGTGCTATGTATTAAACGTTTATAAGTTGGTGCGTTATTATGTGATATCCGAGTTCGTGTTTTATGTTAGTTATAATGTATAGACGTAGTAAATAAACAAATGAATCGAGCCGAACCGCGACACGAGCCGGCCTCTTTTCTTGCGACTCAAGGAACTAAACTTGGGGATCAAGTTTTAAACCCAAACCTTAAACTCAAACCATCCGGTCGCGAGCAAACAACCCAAACCGACCCACCCAAGTCCCTTCGGCCGCGAGAACAAACCCAAACCGCAACCCATTCCCTTCATCTCTTGCGCCTATATATACAAACACATGCATGCTTCCTTCACAACACAAAAACCCTAATATCTAAGAAGCCGACGGCAGCTTTGCTACACTCCCTTCGGTCGCGAGCAGCCCCTTGTTCACCTCCTCGATCGCAAACAGCCCTCTTGTCCCTTGATCGCGAGCAGCCCTCCTTTCAGTCCCTCGACCGCAAGCAGCTTGTTACAACTCCATCTTCATCCTCGGTCGCGATTCTTTTGATCATTGGTTCCTCATCTCACTCACGGCTCATTGATCTTGTTATTAAAGGTTAGGATTATAATTGTTTGCAAGATCATATTCGGATTATATGTTTGAATGTAAGGTTATGTTAGCCGATTTATTGATGATGTTTGCAAGTTGATGTTTGTTCGAAATCTGGAATCATAGGCTGTGTTTTGTTTATAAAAACTAGAGATATTGATTAGGGTTTGCATGGATATGATATATGTATTGATCTATGATTGGAAAAATCAGTTCTTGATCGCCTAGGTTCATTGTATCGACGGTTATTGCGAATTAGTTGTGATAAAATGCTGAAACAGGTTGCTGAATGATAGTTACAGCCGACTTCAACTGGCTGTAACTCGGTCATTAGTTGTCGAAAAATGGATTTTCTGAAGTCTAAAACGTAGAGATTTGAATAACGAATCTAATGGCGCTGGATTCATATTTTTCTGAAGTCGTTTGATAGTTTTAAGTGGCCAATTAAGTTCAGTAACTAAAGCTGTGGAAATCCTGAAATTTTGTTAGTTGTTTATCGAGTTGGATTTTATAATCTGTAGGGAGTCGAATCATGAAATTTGTACAGCAACTAAGTATGGAAATTTCCGGGCAAATCCCACTAGAATTTTGTTAATTGGACGATCGGTGATTTTTAAATAAATTCTTCCGTGGACTGCAGTCAGAAAGCGACGAATCTGACTGCAGCCTAGTATATTAATATGTATGGTTAATTGGTAAAGTATTAGGACTTGAAAAATTTATATAAATTTCTACAGTATAGTTGTCACCTGCTGTAAAATAATTGGAATTTTGGAACATTGGAACTATTTTATAAAAATCCTAGAAAACAGCCGAATTATGAGTATGTAAGCTGAAACTTGATAACTTGTGAATGTGTGCACCAAAGTGTTGCATGGATTGGATTATGTTCATGATAAATTGTTTTGATTTCTATGTTCACATGAGGATACTTGCATGCATGTTTGAGTGTTAGGAATTTTGATTGTGTGTATCACTTTGTGCGTAAATTATGTGTAGAATTTTGTATTGGTGTGTTCACACATTGACTTGAAATCAATTGGTTTGTTAGGACGCAATTAGCGGTCCCATCCTTTACGACTTCTTTGCTACACTAACCGAGCAACTTAAGGTGAGTTCACGGCCCCTAATTTTATCCGGTTTTAAACAACAGGGGGAGAAACATGTATACACTCTTCAAACTCAATCTCTTTACGTTATACGAATTTAACGTCACATAACTATTCGGTAACTAAGATAATGTTAATGTAACGTTATGGTCACTAAGCAGCTATATCACATAAGTCCTCGACAATCTCTCGGATCGTTAGTATTGGGTTTAAATAGCGGGGAAATTATAAGTAGTACTACTGGGCCCGACAAGCCCCATCCGAGCTAGTCGCGCTAGCCGACCGGGTATGGTCAACGGGTGAATAATTTGGCCTAACTTCGCCATGGTCAGTGATAGGCCTGGCAACACGGAGGCACAACAGTCAGCTTCGATCGCGAACACTTACGTGACATAACTTTAGGCTAGCTACCTATATATGTTAACATTGAACTTAATTACGAATCAACTATATTATCCCGGGTTAGGGATAATGGAAACATTGTTTTGGGTTTTTCTTTGGTTTTGGCGTTTATGTTGGCACCCGTTCCTTTACTTTACTTTATGCTTCCGCTCAATTTTAAAAACTAATGCTTTTGCTAAACATTGGTAACTAAATAAGACAATATAAAATCTACGACAAATGATTTTTGAAAACGTATTATCAAATCATATAGAGTCGTTCGACGTACTAGTGTTTCAGATTCTGGTTTGTTCACACGCCTCGCGGTAAAACTCCGCAAGTGGAAATTGAGGGTGTGACAGGCCTTGACCTTTGCACAAGTTAGGCATTTCCCAACATAGGTCGCAATATCTCGCTTGAGATTTGGCCACCAATAATACTCATTCAAATCCTGTTACATTTTATCAGATCCTGGGTGCATCGAGTACTTGGACTTGTGTGCTTCATCCAGCATCCAGTCTCGCAGATTTCCAAAATAGGGAATCCAGATCCTTCCCATGAAATATAAAGTTCCATTTGTTTCTCCATTCCCTATAATGATTCTGCTTGAATGTTTTCTGGTTTTAAAGCTTCTTGTTGTGCATCGTGCACTCGAGCCGTAAAGTTTGTCTGGATCTTCATTTCTAAAGCTCGTACTCATAAAGTTTTGGCTCGTCCCTTCCTGCTCAAAGCATTTGCTACTACATTTGCTTTGCCCAGGTGATACTTGATCTCACAGTTATAACCATTCAATAGTTCCACCCAACGACGTTGGCGCATGTTCAATTCCTTTTGGTTGAATATATGTTGAAGACTTTTATGATCTGTGAATATGGTACACTTTTTAAAGCAAATACCACTGCCCCTTACTCTAGGTCATGTGTGGTATAATTCTTTTCATGAACTTTCAACTATCATGATGCGTACACTATGACTTTTTCACGTTGCATTAACACGCAACCCAAGCCTTGATGCAATGCATCACAGTACACCACAAAATCATCGGTACCATCTGGGAGTGATAATATTGGCGCCTTACACATTTCTCCTTTAATACTTGAAATGCCAATTCTTGTTTTTCTCCCCAATCAAACTTTTTATCCTTTTATAAGCGAGGTTAGCGATGAACAACCTTTGAGAAGTTCTCAATAAACCTCCTGTAATATCCTGTTAAGCCTAGAAATTGTCGTATTTCCATGGGGGTTCTTGGTGTGGTCCAATTCTTTACAACCTCGATCTTCGAGGGGTTAACATGTATCCCATTCTCGTTCACCACGTGGCCGAGAAATTGTACCTCGTGAATCCAAAATTCGCATTTCGAGAACTTGGCATATAATTGCTCCTTCTTTAGCAACTCCACTATAGTTCACAATTGTTGTTTGTGTTCTTCCTCGGTTTGCGAGTATATCAATATGTCATCTATAAAAATGATTACGAACTTGTCGAGGTATGGCTTACATACCCGGTTCATCAAATCCATAAATACTGCAGGAGTGTTGGTTAGATCAAAAGGCATAACAAGGAACTCGTAATGACCGTAGCGAGTCCTAAATGCCATATTAGGAATACTTTCCTCTTGGATTCTTAACTGATGATACCCAGATCTTAAATCAATCTTTGAGTAAAAGCTCGATCCTTGCAATTGATCGAATATATCATCGATCCTCAGCAATGGGTACCGGTTCTTGATGGTTAACTTATTTAGTTACCGGTAATCGATGCACCTTCGAAAGGTTCCGTCCTTCTTTTTTCACAAACAGCACCGGAGCTCCCTAAGGCGAGAAACTCGATCTGATGAAAACTTTGTCAAGCAACTCTTGCAGCTGAGTAGATAATTCCTGCATCTCCGAGGGCGCTAGTCGATATGGTGCCTCACCACAGGTGCAGCTCCTTGCACTAAATCAATACGGAACTCGACTTGTCGTTGTGGAGGTAGTCCCGGCAAGTCTTCCGAAAAGACCTTTGGATATTCCTTTACTACCGGTATGTCCTCCACCTTGCACTCCTCGGTCTTTTTATCCACCATGTGGGCAAGAAAAGCGATGCATCCTTTCCTTAAACGTTTTTGAGCTTTCATGCAATTTATGATTCGTAGTGGCGTGTCATGCTTCTCACTATGAATCATCAAATGTTCTCCTTCGGGTAGGGGGATGCGAATGATTTTCTCGTGACATATGACTTCGGCTCGATTATTAGATAGCAATCCATACTAATAATGACATCGAAACTACCTAGTTGAACTGCTAATAAATCTATATCGAACTTTCATTCACCCAGTTCTAAGGTACATTTCTTTATAATTTCCCCGACTCTAATAATTTCTCGTTAGCTAGTTCGATCGAGTATGGAACATCTAATTTACTCGACTCTACCTCAAGCATATCTCTAAATTTTTTAGAAATAAAACTAAAATCTGCCCCGGTATCAAAAAGAATAGATGCGAAGTGATCATTGATAGGAAACGTATCGGTGACCAATTCAGGTCATGGCGAGCATCTTTAGCTCCAATCACAAAAAACAACCTTGATCTTTGGCATTTGTTCCCTGGCACACATCGGTGCGATGTCCAAACCTCCCACATTGGCTGCACTTGGGGCCTCAGCATCCCCTGTAGTGGTGGAAGGGGCATTTGGGGCATTTCGGTGCACCCCTAGTATAAGACTTCTTAAAAGGAGTGTTTGTAGTAGTGGTAACATATGCCTTCGTTTCTTTGACCTCCTTCATTGCTTGCTATTTTGTTATTGTTATTATTACCTCGTGAGCCTTTCTTGAAATAGGAGAATTTTCTTTTATTGGAGTCCGTAGTCTCCTCAATAGTTTCCTTTTTGTCGTACCACCCTTAGGTAGCCTTCCTTGACATACAGCCTCCTCTGTAAGGTTGACAGCTAAATCAATTGCATCTCCAATTTTAGTGGGTTTTGAGGAGGTAACAGACTTAGAATTTTGGGGGCAAGTCCCAAGATGTGCCTCTTAATCCTCTTAAATTTGGGTTCCACCAAGTATGGCACCACTCAAGACAAATCATGAAATTGTTGCGTGTAACCAGTAATATCTGAACCAACCATCTTTAAATTCCAGAACTTTGTCTCCAACTTCTGAATTTCTGACCTCGAGCAATACTTCTTTCTCATCATTTCCTTAAGCTCCTCCCAGGTCAGGGCGTATGCAGCATCGTCGCCCTTAGCTTGGACCGGGAGGTTCCACCAAGATAATGCTCCATCTACAAAGAGTCTAGTAACATAAGTGACTCTTTGTTTAGCAGGGCACTTGCTCATTCGAATGACCGAGTCAGTCTTCTCATTCAACGTACGAAGGCAACGGCACCTCTGGTACCGTCTAGAAACTGCTTGTAAGTGCAACATGAAATCAATGGATACACCATATAAGTATGAGTAACCAAAGCACGAATAGAATAAATGAGAGTATCGTGTGGTTTTACGAATAACTGAGTATTACTAGTTTGAGGGTTGCCTCCAGTTGAACCTCTGGTA
The DNA here is from genome assembly GCA_947069175.1 of Scalesia atractyloides. Lineage (NCBI taxonomy): Eukaryota > Viridiplantae > Streptophyta > Magnoliopsida > Asterales > Asteraceae > Scalesia > Scalesia atractyloides. Next base: position 43,240,094 of record CAMTDV010000008.1, on the reverse strand, counting down.
CCACTACTATGTTCAGAGCAGTTAGCTTCATACTGCGCGATTGCTTGAGAAATGCGTTAGTCTAACTCCTCTTGTGTTATCGGTAGTGCGTTAGTGTTGGAACTCCTTCGGCGGGGCGGCATCGTCTTCTGGTATAAAATGTCGCTCTCAATTAGCTGAATTATTTAATAATATATATATACTCCTTTTTTTCAAACATATATGTACAAACACATCGGGTATATAATAAGTAATACATACATACATATATCTATCTATCTATCTATCTATCTATCTATCTATCTATATATATATATATACATATGTTTACATATATATATATATATATGTATATGTCATAAGTACACCAATCATCACCATAATCACGTAACTCATCGTGTAGATAATCACCACATCATAAAGCATCAATCATAATATCACCACTTCATAATACTAACAACCACAACATAAAATAGATACAATGTGAAATAAAGAAAATACACTTTTATACAATGACAACTTGTTACATTTTGTTCAAGATCAAAAAGGACTTAGGGATATATAACCCTAGTCGGTACAAGTTTTACATTGCAAAAGTAAGATTTCTTTCTACATTGTTTCTTCATGTCTTCAAGTTGTCTTCAAAAGTCGGGATCTTCAAAGCTGAGTCTTCATGAGCTAGATCCTCAAAAGCAAGTCTGATCCCCAAAAGATGATCATAAACATACTACTGCGATGGAGGGGTTGTGGGGATGGTGATCGGTGGAGCAAACCGCGATGGTTAGCACCTCCTCCTCTAGGCCAGAAATGCGCCTAGTGGCAACCGTCTGGAAATGCTCTAACTCTCGGACTCGCGCTTTAGATGGGCAGGGCGAGTGGTGAAATGGACAGCAGAAAGGTGCGGTCGGGGGTGGTGATAGTGGTAGTGGTGGTGGTGATGGTGGTGGGTATGATGGTGGGGTGGTAGTGGTGATGATGGTAATGGGGGTGTGGCTTTGGTAGCAGCATGAGAAGTATGTTGGGTCTCTAGTTCCAAGATCCTCCGAAAGATCAAGGAGAGCTGAAGGTCATGCGGCGTCACCCTCTCCTCCACAGGAATCAGAGAGAAATATGAGGGATGGTAGGGGTCAGAAGGGCTCATGCCCGGTGGGGGTATCGGGGTAGGCATACTGGAAGTAGGTGGTATGGGGCGTGTGGTATACATGGGAGGTGGTCCAGCTCAGAATGAAGGTCCAACCATGTGAGAGGGTCCAGTTGCAAATGGATCGTATATAGGATGATAAGTGGACCTCTCAGAAAAACTGAGGTAACTTCTCAGGGGCACGGGGTACCACTCTTGTCTAGTATATGGAGCGAGTCCATGAGTAGGGGTACTAGCAGGAAAGGAGCTAATACGGACCGGTGAGGCTGCAGGGGGTGAGTGCATCGGTATGGGTGAATCTGGGGCGGCGGATGAGGCATTATCCGCCACATGCTCACTCACGGTGGGGGTGAGGATGATGAGATATTGACAACTGATATGACAGGGGATGGTATCTCAAGTATGGCTATGTCGTCAAAAACCTCGCCGTCTCTGAGCTCAAGTATGGTATCTCAAGGATGGTATCTCAAGTATGGCTATGACGTGGAACACCGGGATGTCATCATCATCATCATCATCTAGGTCAATGACTGGAGGAACCATGGCTAGAGGTATGGCCAAGTATACTATCGCTTGTTCCCCTCTGGATGACCATAAACAATAACATCGTGTGGAGGCCGCGGAATGGCCAACACATCATCTCCCTGTGGAGCATCATCCTCCATAGGGTCAAGAAGAGAAAATGGCTAAAAATCGTCAAGGTCCTCATCGTCAGGAACCTCGTGGTTGGCTCCGTCCTCATGGGGTATGGCCTCAGTGTCAGAGCCGTATCCATCATCGGACACGTACTCCATAGGATATGCAAGTTATTCCATTGTATATGTTTGCACTATTATATATGCAAATTGTTCCATTGTAGGTATCTACATGTACACGTTGTGCATGTACACTACTTGTAATCGTGCAATTTCACCAGGTGTTTTAATGTCTGTGTATTATATATATGAGTATACCCATATACTTATGTATTTCATTTAGTATTTTGTTGAGTTATACTTTCCGGAATTTAGGGGTGATTTCAAAGGTCTACAAATATATTATTTTTGAGTTCTTCGTAGTAGTCGTTACTATACATTTTCGTATCGAGAATGTATAAGTGCCGTCAGTAGGATGTACACGTGTAACACCCTGTAAAATCGTGTCCAATAATATAGTGACACGTGTTGAATTTTTAATATAGTCAATTAAAGACTAATATGGACTAAAAGTGACAACATGCTCAAACTAAGCCTCGGAATGACTTTCTGATGTAAACATACATAAACCTAGCCTCTGAACGACCATTAGTGCCGTCATGCATAAAACGTAGCCTCTGAACGACCTTTAGTGTCGTTATGCTTAAAGTCGGCCTCTGAACGACCGTTGTGTCAACATGCCTAGCCTCTGAGTGACATCAGAGTCAACATGCTTATACTGAGCCTCAGAGTGATCCCTATAAAGTCCTAACTCTCATATGTCCCGTTTGTTGGACGAGAGTGATTAAATCCATTAATATACGAAATTTGGATAATGGAGGGATTAAAAGTGTCAATATGTTAATTTATACCTCTGAGTGACCTTTTAACGAACTGAGAGATCGACAATGTCCGGGCACAATCCCGAGTATGCCAAGTATTGGCTACGGAGGGCTAAATGTGCCAAAAAGATGTTTAAAAAGGTTTTTAGAAACCATGGACTTGTAATCAGCTATGCCACGTTTTAGGACACTTGTAAGCTTCCTCTTACACCTCTAGACACCTGGCTTCACCTCCTTTGAGCTCTGCAACTATAAATAGGTGCTTAAGTTCACCATTCCAACTTGCACATTTCTCATTCAATCACTCTTCTCCCTCCTCTGGAAGTTCCTAGCTAAAAGGAGCATCCAACACAGTTCTTTTGCACCCTAGGAATCACTGGTAAGTGTTCCTTCCTTGTGCATTTTCGTTTATAGGCTTTTATAGCCAAAAGTTAAACGTTTTACGGAAAACACTTTGACTTTCGGTTAAGACCATTATGGTCCAGCCATTATTCGAAATGAACATGGCTAAGTGATCGTAATAAGGTAGGTGTTAATCCCTATAAGGGGCACCTCCTGAAGATCACGTTTGCTAGACCAATTGACAGGTCAAAGTTATGATATTAAAAGTCAGACAAGCCATTTTTCGGAAATATCATAAAATGATCTTATATATGTTATGAAACTTGTTTTGTCACTTAAACAAGTTGGTAATAATTATTAGAACATGTAAGAACATGTTCGGCTCGTCAATTTCAGTTCTAGGGTCGGTTGGCAACTGAAAGTCGCGAAGTTTGACTTCTGCTTTGACTTTCAATTCTGACCCGATTTAGATTAGTTACCTACTGACCTAAAGTTTCATTATGATCATAATATAATGTAGCATAACCCTCTGAGGTTATATTACATGATCATAATCAGAATCTAAGTTTATGCGCAAGTTCCATAATTATGCCATCTTTGACCAAAATGTCCTTTTTGCATAAATCAAGGTTTTAAATGGTATTGAAATTGAAAACGAGTTTCTACTGATGTTATATTATAAGTAGGATTATTTGGGATATTAAACTAAGTTATAAACTGAGTTTTCAAGCAAGTTCTTAAACTATGTCGATAAATGACGGTTTTAGCCGTTGTGGCTCATAAAATGATTTTAATCAATCTTTTCAAGATAAATCATTTACCTACTGATGTGTTATATTAAATAACATATTTAAAATATTTTAATCTGACATTAACATCATTTTTCATAAACATCGCATAAAGACGTCATTTTGTGACACAAGCGCCATTTCGGCGCATAGTATGGTTTTAAACCATATTAATGGACCAAAACTTGTTACCTACTGATTTTAAAACTTATTTTAAACATATTTACAGTAGGTACATGTTATAAACTCAAAATCTAAAATAATTTATAAACTATGTGTATAATGACCAAAATACCCCTTCGGTGCATAGTTTGGTCATAAAAGGTAAATTACACATATAATTGGTATCCTACTAATATTATATCATAAATAAAATATTTTTCCAGAATACTCATGATTTTAAACTTAAATTATATTAAAGTTCCTTTTATACGATATGGAATTACCAAAATGCCCTTATGAGGCATAGTTTCGTTTTTAAAACGTTAACGAGCATGTAAGTTGATATCCTACTGATATTTTAACTCATTTAAAATATAATGGCATATAGAACTTGTCCATGACTTATCCGGTTACCCGATATAGCTTTTATGCATACGGTTAAGTATATATAACTATTTTATGTAAATTAACCGAAACGGGTTTAACCTTGTCATTTAAGTTTCAAAATCCAGAATGTTTATAGTTTACCAATATTATACAAGTCAAGTACTTGTCAGGATTAAACTACATTCTATCCAATCATCGTTTAATCAAGCGTTATACGTAATGATCATGTACACTATTCGGTTTATAAGACCGTTAGTAATTAATTGGCTAGCTTATGCCATAATCCAGACTAGAGCCTTGCTGGTAAATGCTATCTGCACTTGGTACTTTTGTATACGGCTGAGTTATTTAAAAAATAAAAGAAGAAGACTAGCTCAGGTAAATACTCTCGACTTATTTTCCCTATATGGCCTGGGATACGGTAAATTATTGCCGCTTGTTCCCAAATGGGGTCAATCGAATGCCTGTTTGTGGCTAGTAAACCCGCATATTCTGTTTTAATCAGTTTTGTTTGATAACTTAAACATCGGGGGTTAAATTACCATGTCTTGGATATCCTTGGCTCAATACATTAGTTATTGGCCATGACCTTAGCGCGGGGTGTAGGCATACACCTGACCGACGCTAATATGCAAATTACCCAAGACGTTGGGGATAACTCCTTCGTGAGTTCTTAGTGGTGTGTATTTATTCATGTCTCGATTTCTGTATTGGGCCCTGTATGTATTGACAAACATGTGAATCTGATACAAGGTTGCAAAGTCAACTTTCACAATTTAATAATAGATTTTGTGTCGTTTTGCACTTAAAAATCATTTTAAGATTTTCAAAATGAGTCAGTTGGGTGTATTTACCAGCGTAAGCGGACGTATCATCCAAAGACTAAACTGCAGGTACAATACGAAATAGGTCGGAAGCTGCTCGGTAGTGAATAAAAGGATCTTGGAAATCCTTAGATCTGCCCTAAAAGTCTGTTTTACATTCTTTCTTGTACATTTTACTGATCCGCATGTGGATCTTCTATTACGAGCATGTATATTATTTTATATTTCAAACATTCGGTTTGTAATAGTAATTTTACTCCAAGACTTCGAATGTGCTATGTTTAATTGACAATGATGTTATCAACTTATGTCACGATACTCCCCACCCGGGCCCACCGGTGTATGGATTTCGGGTTGGAAATCCAGGGTGTGACAAGGTTGGTATAAGAGCCAACGTTTGTGAGAATTTAACACTAGCATCTTGTGTTTAATCTCAAACCTACACATGCACATTCCTTAGATTTCCGAGTCTAGGCAATGACTTAGGATTACTCATTTCATTATTAAGTTATTAGTATTGTTTTTGAATTTATTTTTGACAGGAAAATGCCGCCACGTGTACAAGGACAAAGTGGGAGAGGAAAAGGTCGAATGAGGGGAGGACCATCGGGGCGCATTCCCCCTCAACCTCACAACTCAGATGCTTACAAAGAATCAGGAGATTCATCTCCTTGTCAACCAGCGAGACGCTCTGTCTCTAATGGACACTCGCCCTCACATTCCCAAAATTCTTACCACTCTCACCACTTCTATCATTCACACCATTCTCACCATTCCCATTCCCATCACTCTTACCATGAAGAATTTAACCCCAACCACTACTTTAACACACCTCCAGCCGATCAAAATCAGTTGGACCAGCCACTCCTTATGGACGAGGACTCTGACCCGGAGATACCGCCGTCGGGATCAACTATGCATCCCATTGAAATTTCAAACAATTCAAACTCCTATGTTGGATCGCCCTACCAAGGTCCTAACGAGTGGGACCAATATTTGATTCACTTTTGCCCACACTCCTTCTCACCATTCTCAACCACCTCCCTTTCAAGAAGATGTCCACATGGAACCGGTGGACCAACCTTAACCACCACCTGAACCACCAAGGAGGAAGCGTGGAGCACCTATGTCGGTACGTGTAGGACAAAGGTCGGGATCGTTGCCACCTTTGCCCAACTCCTACCCCACAATTCAAGAGACCCACAAATGGGTGGACCCTCTATTGTTTCACCTATAGTGGAACCAACACCAACACCTGCTGTTCAACCACCATCGAGTTATACTAACCTAATCCCCACATATCCAGACACCTCTGGATATGATCCTTTTAACCCGTCTACACCGGTAGACTATCAAGCATGGTTGCAAGACCTCTATATGCAAGCAGTTATGCACAATGCATATTACCCGTCTCCTTTCCCACCTACTTTTCCATCGACTGGATATCCAACTTATGGTTACCAGTATCCGGCTATGCACAACCACAACCTCTGCCACCACTTGAGGCCATAAATGAGGCCTTAGAAAGAATGAAGAAAATGCAACAGTAGGCGGAGAAGACAGAGAAAAAGATAAATAAGTTCTTCAAGAAACACTCCAAGATAGTTAAGGGAAAGAAGGACGAGTGAAGTCTCTTTTATTATACGTAGTCCCTGCGTGGACATTGTTATTTCTTTAGTCCATGCGTGGACATTTTATTTCTTTTAGTCCTTGCATGGACAATCAGTTTCTTTTATTTATTTCAAGTATTGTACTTTCTAATTATCATTTAATGAAATATTTTGGAATTATATATATATATGTACTTATCCTCTTCAAGCGATCGTCTCGATTTTACTCGGAATTTTTGATCAGCTATATAATTACAAAAAGATCTTAATGGTTTTGATTTGCCGAGTGGCACAGACCACATATTTGGCCAAATATATAACTGATAGTTAAGAATGGAAGGGTCTTCTATAATGATAGTTAAGGGAAGTTATCCTTCTATCTACAGGTGGTGGACTAAGTTCAAACCTCCAAGTCATTAAGGTCAATGCGACCGGGACTATTAATCAATCATTAAGGTCCTCTTATGTTAACAGTCAAGTAATGTTCATACTCATGGTAGTGTGACTTTAGGAATCACACTAGCCTTCAAGGTAATGGACTATGTCCTAACCTTATATAGCCCATGTGATCTGTTTGATCCTGGCTAAATATCACCAGTGCGATGATGAATAAAACATCCATTAGTGACGTCTTACCCTTTCGGGTTATGATTAATTTATATAGCCCATGTGATCTTTCTGATCCCGGCTAATATCATCAGTGCAGTGATGAATAAAACATCCATTAGTGATGTATTACCCTTTCGGGTTATGATTAATTTTATATACCCCATGTGATCTATTTGATCCTAGCTAATATCACCAGTGCGGTGATGAATAAAACATCCATTAATGATGTATTACCTTTCGGGTTATGATTAATTTTATATAGCCCATGTGATCTATTTGATCCCGGCTAATATCACCAGTGCGGTGATCAATAAAACATCCATTAGTGATGTACTACCCTTACGGGTTATGATTAATTTTATATATCCCATGTGATCTATTTGATCCCAAACTCACAAGTGCGGTGATGAATAAAACATCCATTAGTGATGTATTACCCTTTCGGGTTATGATTAATTTTATATAGCCCATGTGATCTATTTGATCCCGGCTAATATCACCAGTGCGGTGATGAATAAAACATCCATTAGTGATGTATTACCATTTCGGGTTATGATTAATTTTATATAGCCCATGTGATCTATTTGATCCCGACTAATATCACCAGTGCAGTGATGAATAAAACATCCATTAGTGATGTATTACTATTTCGGGTTATGTTTAATTTTATATAGCCCATGTGATCTATTTTGATCCCGGCTAATATCACCAGTGCGGTGATGAATAAAACATCCATTAGTGACGTATTATCCTTTCGGGTTATGATTAATTTATTATATCCTATATGATCAATTTGATCCCGGCTAATATCACCAGTGCGGTGACAAATAAAACATCCATTAGTGATGTATTACCCTTTCGGCTTATGATTAATTTTATATAGCCTATGTGATCAATTGGATCCCGGCTAATATCATCAGTACGATGATAAATAAAACATCCATTAGTGATGTAGTGCCTATGTGCCCTATTTTGTGTCCATTAGTGACAGGCCTATGTGCCATGTTTAATATCCATTAGTGATGCAGGCTTATGTGCCATATTTTATGTCCATTAGTGATAAGCCTATGTGTCATATTTTATATCCATTAGTGATGCAGGCTTATGTGCCATATTTTATGTCCATTAATGACAGATCTATGTGTCATATTTTATATCCATTAGTGATGCAGGCTTATGTGGCATATTTATGTCCATTAGTGGCCTATGTGCCATAATCTTATGTCAATTTGTGACAGGCCTATGTGCCATGTTTTAAATGTCCTTTTTGACAAGCCTATGTGCTATGTTATTGTCAAATGTGACAATAACAATTGTGACATTACGATCCACTGTCTAGTAATATATGGACCTTGTCCAGATTGTAAATTGCCTATAATGGTCCTATTAAGACCTAGGCCAAATATAGGTACTTTAAGTCTAAGAGTTGTGATGTTATTCACACTAGTTTAAATTAAGCAATGGATTGTTATACCCAATGTTTAAAAGCCGATATGGTTGTTATACCATGGCTAAGAGAAATTTTATTGGTTTAGAGAACCAAAGCTTTGAAGAATGGCTAATTCTAATGAAGCACAAAGTAGCCATCGGAACGTCAACCCTACGGACGCCGAAAATGTAGCCATAAATGATAATGATTTCCAAGCTCGCATTGATGCGGCTGTGGAAAGGGCCATGGGTAAGGCCATAGAAAAGCTAAGAGAGTCGAGTGCTACTCGCTCTAGACCACTATCAATTACCCCATCTTCATCTCATAAAGAGAGCTCTGTCCACTCTTGAAATGCGAAGAGTGAACCAAGGAAGGTAGACTTTGCTGATAGGTCCCGTTCTGCTAAAGACGGGTGTACCTACAAATACTTCGTCTCCTGTAAACCCTGAGACTTTAATGGGGAAAAATGAGATGTGAAAGCCCTAAAATGGCTGGACGAAATGGAAACCATCGTAGACATCAGCGGTTGTGCCGATAAGGATGTGGTCAAGTATGTATCACAATCCTTCAAGGGTGATGCCCTAATATGGTGGAAAGCCATGATTCAGTCTACAGGTAAAGTATACCTGTATAATCTGGGATGGTCCAAATTTGTGGATCTCATTAAGGAAACCTAATGCCCACCCATGAGGTGGAGAAAATAGAGACAGACTTCTTGTCTCTTTCAATGAAAAGCCTAGACTGTCGGAAGTATGTCTCTGATTTCAATTCCCTATCTAGGTTAGTATCCTACCTAATCACCCCTGAATCCAAACACATTACGCGTTTTATCAATGGATTAGTGCACGAGATTAAGGGCATGGTAAAGGCTGCTCAGCCTAATACCTTTAGGTCTGCTGTAGACCTATCTCTCTCTCTCACCCTTGATCCTGTAATGCAAAAGTAAGTTAAGCTAGAAACTGATGAGAAAAGGAAGAGAGATGAAGACAACTCCCAAAGATTTAATAAGAAAAATAAAGGGAGATTCGGGTTCAAAGGGAATCAAGGCAAGTCGACTGTGATGCCATTTTGTAAGACTTGCAACCGCAGACACTAGGGACAGTGTAATTCTGATTCAGAAGCTAGACCTTGTGATATTTGTAAAAGGAGAGGGCATAAGACCATAGATTGTAAGGATCTTAAGGATGCTGTATGTTATATCTGCAATGAAAAAGGCATATTGCAACTAACTGCCCTAAGAATTCAAGGAATAATAATCCGAAGCCTAGAGAGGCCAAGAAGGGGACGCACGCGCTTTTCGACTGACTGCTAAGGAAGCTGTTAATGACAATAATGTCATAACAGGTACTTTCCCTATTAATGATATTTATGCTAGAGTTCTTTTTGATTCGGGTGCAGATAGATCTTTTGTTGATCATAAGTTTAGTAAACTATTAAACCTACCCATAAGAACTTTAGATAAAACCTATGAGATAGAACTTGCTGATGGAACGATAGAATCCACAACTTCCATTCTTTATGGATGCTCTGTATCCATTAAGAATCATTCCATCCCTATCTCTCTTCTGCTAATGAAATTGGCGGGATTCGATGTTGTCTTAGGCATGGATTGGTTATCTCATAACCAAGCCCGCATTGCCTGTTATAAAAAGCTCATCGAAATTAAGACCCCATCTAGTGAAGTGATCACCATCCCTGGAGACTCACACTATGGATTGCCTGACAAGGTGTCGTTATTTAAGGCATCCAAGTGTTTGAGAAGAGGCTGTGTCATCTACATGGCACAAGTCACCATAAATGAGCCTAAGCCAAACATGGAGGACCTACCAGTTATCTCAGAATATTAAGATGTCTTTCTAGAAGAATTACCAGGTCTACCTCCAGACAGACAAGTGGAGTTTAGAATCGATATCCTGCAAGGATCAGCACCCGTTGCTAGAGCTCCATATAGGCTAGCACCAACGGAAATGAAGGAATTGAGGACGCAGCTAGACGAACTCTTGGAGAAAGGTTTTATTCAGCCTAGTTCCTCGCCTTGGGAGCTCCTATACTCTTTGTAAAGAAGAAAGACGGTTCAATGCGAATGTGCATCGATTACCGAGAGTTAAACAAGTTAACAATCAAGAATAGATATCCGCTGCCCAGGATCGATGATTTATTCGACCAACTTCAAGGGGCTAGTTACTTCTCCAAGATCAATTTGAGATCTGGATATCATCATCTGAAGGTTAGGAGTGAGGATGTTCCTAAGACAGCTTTATGCTAAAAAAAAATTCTCTAAGTGTGAATTTTTGGCTTAGAGAGGTCCAATTCCTTGGACATATGGTTAGTGAGCGTGGTATCCAAGTGGATCCCACCAAAATTGAGGCCATCATGAATTGGGAAGTACCCAAATCCCCATTGGAGATTCATAGTTTTCCAGGATTGGCCGGTTATTATAGGAGGTTCATTGAGAACTTTTCAAGAATAGCCACTCCTTTAACTACCTTGACCCGTAAGAATGTTAAGTATAATTGGGGTCCAAAACAACAAGAATCTTTTGAGACTCTTAAACACAAGTGGAGCAATGCTATTGTGTTATCCTACCTGAGGGTATTGAGGACTTTGTTGTTTACTGTGATGCTTCGCACACCGGCATGGGTTGTGTGCTAATGCAAAAATGCAAAGTGATTGCTTATGCATCACGACAATGTAAGGTGCACGAAATGAATTACACCACCCATGATTTAGAATTGGGTGCCGTTGTATTTGCACTAAAACTGTGGAAACATGACTTGTATGGTACAAAGTGTGTTATATACACAGACCATAAAAGTCTCCAGCATCTGTTCAATCAGAAAGAATTGAACATGCGACAACGCCGATGGATGGAAACACTTAATGATTATGATTGCGAGATTTGCTACCATCCAGGCAAGGAAAATGTAGTTGCTGATGCCTTAAGTCGCAAGAAACAAGTTAAACTTATAAGGATTGACTCCAAGAGCATTAAGCTTAGAAATAACTTAAATGAGAAGCTATTAGATGCGCAGAAGCAAGCTCTATTAGAGGCTAATATCCCCAATGAGGGATTAGGCAGAACTATTGACCAGTTAACGCCTGGAAAGGATGGAATCCTTAGATTCAATGATAAAATTTGGGTTCCAATCCTTGGAGGACTTAGAGATTTAATCCTCCAAGAAGCACACAACTCAAGATACTCAGTTCACCCGGGAGGTGACAAAATGTATCAAGATTAGAAGAAGATATTGGTGGATGGGTTTGAAGAAATCTATAGCCACCTATGTAGCTAAGTGTCTGACGTGTTCGCAAGTTAAGGCTGAACATCAGAAACCATCAGGACTTCTACAACAATTAGAAATTCCCACATGGAAATGGGAAATGGTAACTATGGACTTGATTACCAAGTTACCCAAAACCAAAGGTGGAAATGACACTATATAGGTCATAGTGGATAGGCTGATTAAGTAAGCACATTTCTTGCCAATTAAGGAAACGTATAATTTAGATAAATTGGCTAAGTTGTATGTGGACAAGATTGTGTCCCTACAAGGTGTGCAAGTATCTATTGTATCTGACAGAGATACTAGATACACATCTCACTTTTGGAAAAGTTTCCAACAATCTTTAGGCACACTGATGGTCAAAGTGAGCTTACTATTCAAACTTTGGAAGACATGCTTCGGGCATGTGTGATTCATTTAGGTAGAAGCTGGGATGACCACTTACCCCTAATAGAATTCTCCTACAATAATAGCTATCATACTAGCAATAAGGCTGCTCTTTTTGAGGCCTTATATGGGAGAAAGTGTCGAGCGCCCGTATGTTGGGCAGAAGTTGGGGAAGCCCAACTATCAGGACCAGAGATTGTCCTTGAGACCACGGAAAAGATTGTGCAAATCCGTGATCGTCACAAAGCTGCCAGAGATAGGCAGAAGAGCTATGCTGACAAGAGGCGTAAACCTCTTCAGTTCCAAGTAGGGGACAAAGTCATGCTGAAAGTATCACCCTGTAAAGGTGTGATGTGTTTTGGAAAGAAAGGCAAGTTGAGCCCAAGATATATTGGACCATTCGAGATAGTCGAATGTGTCGGCACTGTAGCTTATAAGCTCAGGTTGTCAGAGGAGCTTAATGGAATTCATGATGTATTCCACATATCAAATCTTAAGAAATGTCTAGCCAATGAGTCGCTAGCAATGTCGCACGAGGATGTGCAAATTGATGAAAACCTGAGGTTCATTGAGAAACCAATTTCGATCGAGGATCGACAGGTTAAGAAGCTCCGAAGAAAATGATACCTATAGTAAAGGTTAAGTGGGACGCTTTTAAAGGCCCCGAGTATACAAGGTAGGTTGAGTTCATTATGCGACAAAAGTACCCCCATCTTTTTTAATAAAATCTCGAGGTCGAGATTTCTTTTAAGGGGTGAGGATGTAACACCCTGTAAAATCGTCTCCAATAATATAGTGACACGTGTTGTACTTTTAATATAGTCAATTAAAGACTAATGTGGACTAAAAGTGACAACATGCTCAAACTGAGCCTCTGAATGACTTTCGATGTCAACATGCATAAACCTAGCCTCTGAACGATCATAAGTGTCGTCATGCATAAAACGTAGCCTCTGAACGACCAATAGTGTCGTTATGCTTAAACTCGGCCTCCTGAAGATCACGTTTGCTAGACCAATTGACGTGTCAAAGTTATGATATTAAAAAGTCAAACAGGCCATTTTTCAGAAAAATCATAAAATGATCTTATATATGTTATGAAACCTGTTTTGATACTTAAAAAGTTGGTAATAATTATTAGAACATGTAACAACATGTTCGGCTCGTCAATTTCAGTTCTAGGGTCGGTTCGCAACTGAAAGTCGCGAAGTTTGACTTCTGCTTTGACTTTCGATTCTGACACGATTTAGATTAGTTACCTACTGATCTAAAGTTTCATTATGATCATAATATAATGTAGCATAACCCACTCAGGTTATATTATATGATCATAATCAGAATCTAAGTTTATGCGCAAGTTCCATAATTATGCCATCTTTGACCAAAATGTACTTTTTGTATAAAACAAGGTTTTAAATGGTATTGAACTTGAAAATGAGTTTCTACTGATGTAATAACATAAGTAGGATTATTTGGGACATTAAACTAAGTTATAAACTGAGTTTTCAAGCAAGTTCTTAAACTATGTCGATAAATGACGGTTTTAGCCCTTGTGGCTCATAAAATCATTTTAATCAATCATTTCAAGATAAATCCTTTACCTACTGATGTGTCATATTAAATTACATATTTAAAACATTTTAATCTGACATTAATATCAGTTTTCATAAACATCGCATAAAGAAGTCATTTTACGACACAAGCGCCATTTCGGCGCATAGTATGGTTTTAAACCATATTAATGGACCAAGACTTGTTACCCACTGATTTTAAAACTTAATTTAAACATACTTACAGTAGGTACATGTAACTCAAAATCTAAAATAATTTATAAACTATGTGTATAACGAACAAAATACCCATTTGGTGCATAGTTTGGTAATAAAAGGTAAATTACACATGTAATTGGTATCCTACTGATATTATATCATAAACAAAATATTTTTCCAGAATACTCATGATTTTAAACTTAAATTATATTAAAGTTCCTTTTATACGATATGGAATAACCAAAATGCCCTTATGAGGCATAGTTTCGTTTTTAAAACCTTAAACAGGCATGTAAGTTGATATCCTACTGATATTTTAACTTATTTGAAATATAATGGCATATAGAACTTGTCCATGACTTATCCGGTTACCCGATATAGCTTTTATGCGTACGGTTAAGTATATATAACTATTTTATGAAAATTAACCGAAATGGGTTTAACCTTTTCATTTAAGTTTCAAAATCCAGAATGTTTATAGTTTACCCATATTATACAAGTCAAGTACTTGTCGGGATTAAACTACATTCTATCCGATCATCGTTTAATCAAGCGTTATACGTAATGATCATGTACACTATTCGGTTTATAAGACCGTTAGTAATTAATTGGCTAGCTTATGCCATAGTCCAGACTAGAGCCTTGCCGTTAAAGGCTATCTGCACTTGGTACTTTTGTATACGGCTGAGTTATTTAAAAATAAAAGAAGAAGACTAGCTCAGGTAAATACTCTCGACTTATTTTCCCTATATGGGCTTGGGATACAGTAAATTATTACCGCTTGGTCCGAAATAGGGTCAATCGAATGCCCGTTTGTGGCTAGTAAACCCGCATAATCTGTTTTAATCAGTTTTGTTTTATAACTTAAACATCGGGGGTTATATTACCGTGTCTTGGATATCCTCGGCTCAATACATTAGTTATTGGCCACGACCTTAGCGTGGGGTGTAGGCATACACCTGACAGACGCTCATATGCAAATTACCCAAGACGTTGGGGATAACTCATTCGTGAGTTCTAAGTGGTGTGTATTTAATCATGTCTCGGTTTCTGTACTGGGCCTTGTATGTATTAACAACATGTGAATATGATACAAGGTTCCAACGTCAACTTTCCCAAGTTAATAAAAGATTTTTGTCGTTTTGCACTTAAAAATCATTTTAAGTATTCAAAATGAGTCAGTTGGGTGTATTTACCATCGTAAGATGACGTATCGTCCAAAGACTATATTGTAGGTACAATACGAAATAGGCCGGAAGCTGCTCGGTAGTGAATAAGAGGATATTGCAAATCCTTAGATCTGCTCTACAAGTCTGTTTTATATTCTTTCTTGTACATTTTACTGATCCGCCTGTGGATCTTTTATTACGAGCCTGTGTATTATTTTATATTTCAAACATTCGGTTTGTAATAGTAATTTTACTTCAAGATGTTATCAACTTACGTCACGATACTCTCGCCCGAGCCCACCGGTGTATGGATTTCGGGTTGAAAATCTGGGGTGTGACAACACATTCCTCGTCCTAACAATATGGTGATCATTGTCGATGACGATGTGTATTACCAAACTCATATTATATTTTGTGGCGGTTTCGATATATATAATTACTTCGTTGATATACTTGTCTAAGTATTTGTACATATACACACAATATGAATTCCCTAAGAATATATATTTTTATCTATATATATGTATATATAATATTACCATTTTTAACATATGAAATATATATAGGTGTTTATGAAAACCCTTGGGAGTTTAGGACTTCAAACCTTTCCATTAGGACTTGCCTAATCATGATTAAGATCGCTAATCGCGTTTAGTCTTGCTAATCACCCTTTAATTATCCCTTAATCACGATTAGGATTTTAGAAAATTTCGCCATAGTTTTCCCTAAACTAGGGCATTTTCCACGTTTTCAAATGTATTTTAAACCATGTTTTAATACCCAAAATCACAATCAACACAATTCAAGTTCCATATCATACTTGCCATGCCTATACCTTACATAAACAGCTTCATTTCCACATGAACGATATATATATTTATATATATATATATATATATTTAACAAAACATCTAAAAATAACACTTTTTATAATCATCCACTAGTTTATCCATGTAACATAAACTTGTTTATGTTACGTTTCAAGATCCTTATATTATAAACCATGTTCATAACTTCTTGTAAAAGTTGTATTTGTTAAAAATCACTTTCAAGTTTACTGTTTAAGTTAATGGGTTATGAAGGTGATGATCTTGTTTAGATCTAAACATCTTGGTGTTTAGATCATCATTCTTAGCTAAGTTCATGCAAGTTCATCACACTTAAACAACTTACTTTAACATAACCATCAAGAGCATACACACTAGTTAACACTAATCAACATAATCAACATATAAATACTTTATTTTTGTAAGCTTTCTATGTTATGATTAGGGTTTTGAGCTTTGATTTCTTAGAGTTTGAGATGATCAAGTTATACTTTGGTATTATACATAACATATAAAGCTTGAAATGGTGAAAAATGAACTTACAACTTTGCACAACGTTATGTAAGCTCTAGAATGAAGAAGAAGATGATGATGTAAAAGCTCCAAAGTGGTGAGATTATGCTCCTAGTATGCATCTATGACTTGTAGCATCCTTAGATCATCTTGTAGGATGTTGCAAGTGCTTGAAATGTGATGTTCTTTAGTTGAACATGGAGGGTTATGGAGGGTGTTTGGAATTCGTAAGTGAGAGAGAGAGGATGAGGGTTTTGGGTGAGTTTGAAATTTATGAAAGGACGTGAGGTGTTTAAGAAGTTATAGGTGGGTGGTCTTTGCAAGTAAAAAAGAAATCCATAAGGCCATACCCTACTCCATCACTTCCGTCATAAACAAGTTGTAGGTGATGTGTGTGGGGCCCTAGTATGGCTAAATTTGGTGAAGTATGCATGGGTTTATATATATACATATATATATATATATTAAAAATTAAACATATGCACATTTGGTTAAGATATTTAGGGGATTAGGGGGTTCTTTAACCATTAGTGGCTTAATGGTGTTTATGATGTCAAACAACTTCTAACTAGTTAATTAGACTAGTGGTTTTGGTGTTAGGATGATAGAAATGCCACTAGTTTTGTTGTTGGATCGAAACCGGACACTATGTGTAAGATGTGTAATTATACCAGGAACGATGTGTTTATATTCCCTTGCTATCCTAGGTTTTTTAGGTGATTATCATTATTTGCAAGCTTTATTGACCTTGCAAATGCTGAATTCTTATGTTGCGGACAAAGTATAATTGTTATATAATAGTGCGGATCGGACAATTTATTATTGTGGCAAGTGGTACCCCTAAGTTGGGATGATACACTTTCATGTCATTCGTTAGTTGTTTGGACAATTTTCAGAACTTGCTGACATGAATAGTGCAACCGCGAATAGTGCGCCGAGCACTTTCTACCAACACTTTTAGGGCATTGTTTGGTTTGTTTCTCGTTGTAATGGAAACCAGTTTATGTTATGATTTGATTTACTTGTCCTAATACTTATGATATGGCGTATGACTCAGTTACGAAAGTAGTTCATTATGTAGATGTGCTTTTCATATCGTAATTTGACGAACTATGTATAATTCGACAAACTTTGACCCTTATAGTATATGACCCAACAAACGGGTCAATTGAGTAAGGACATTGAAAGAATGATTGGGTCAAAGTGTTTTAATTTAACATGATCAAGATGGATGAGCTTCCATTGTGAACTTGAAAGAATTAAAGTATGACATTCGTAAGTATGGGAAAGATGGGAGTTAAGTTGTATAAATTTCTTAGCGAGTCTATAAAATTCGAACGAAATGGATTGAATGTCTATGAAACATAATGATTATATTTCAACTTCTAACATCCTTGCATAGTTATGTAACTGAAGGAAATGTTTTGGTATTAGGTAAATCTTCTTTTTAGGTAGATGGCAAGCTTGGGACGAACACACTATCACAAGTGCTTACACGATGATACTCGGCAAAACGGGTCAAATACTTTAGTAGAAAAACTTTCACGGTTGTATCTAGTGTGTAAATGTTTAACTTTATAATTAGATGAAACTCTTGTTATTTGGTATGTAGTTATGATGGTCGCTTTGAACAAGTATGAAATTTTTTTTGGAATGTTAACTTGGATCTTTTTGGAATTATGTGATCTTTGTTTTGAATAGTAAACTTGACCTATTTTATTATCAGGGGGAGGCAGATGAGTGGTTGAAAGATGCTGGTGAGGATACCATAGGAATCATCATTGACGCAGTACCGATCATGTATGTTCCTACTAGTCAACAGCCGAGCAGCTTATGAATGATGATTATGATATTGAAGAGGGGGAATACGTACACAATTACACTAGAGAAGAACTTGCCAGGTTGTGTGGAATTGATGAAGAGGAGGTTGTATTTGATCTCGAAGACGAACTATTGGATACTTGAAACGATGATAAACATGAAGATTATGTATACGAGCTGGTTGAAGATCCTAACGATTTTGATCAAGTTGAAATTGAAGATGATTTTGATGATGTAGAGGTTCAATATGCTAATCATGTAAATGAAGAATTTCCTACATTACCAAAGTTGTTTGTTGAAGAAGCTAATGATATAGTGAGAAGGAAAATCAAAGAACTGAATGATAAGCGTGGTAAATGTCCAGTGATTTGACAAAAGAGAGACTATAACTGAAATACAAAAGTTGTTAAGAAGTGTGCCTACGGAAAGAAATATCGAAGGTCATTAACATTTTTCATGAGAAACAAAGATGTGTCACTAGGAGATATCAGTTGGTGTTGGAACCCAGAGCTGAAGTTGATTACTATTCGAAGAGAATACGACATGCAATATTTCAGAAATATAAATCATATTAAAAGTCTGCCCTGATGGGATGTGACTGAGTTATGTGGATTAAGACTGATAAATTACGAGCTGAGTCAGTATAATCAAAATGTGTTGATGTTTATCAAAAAACAAGCGAGAAACCATTTTAAGTGGTGGATGCCTCAAGATCCGAAGCGGATATTGTCAAAGACTTAGATTGATCTAGAAATTGGAAAGCCGAAAGTAACGTTGAAGTATAAAAGGCCAAAGACGATAAGAAATATACCACTGGTTGAGATGGAACACAATTTTCATGTTGAATTCAGATGGTGGCATTGTGACGAGAAGACTAGAGAAGCAGTGATAGTGTTGTGCAAAGATGGAAACAGGAGATTTATCAGATTATATGATCCGACGTGGATAGTAAATATGTCGGAGAAAGATATCGAGATGTAATTTTATAACAAGATGTACGTTTCAAAGTTGATCATGATAAAGTGTTGCAATATCAGAGAGTTGTGAAGGTTTGTAACGCTTATGATATTCATTCAAGAATGATGAGGGATACGAAGTGAGAACGATCGAGAAGGAAGAGGATACGAGAGAGAAGAAAAGGTTGCAAAAGATTGTTGATCGAACTCAGAAGGCTGCTATTACAAGATTTCAGTATATGAAGAAACCTCCTATTACAGATCAAATGCCAATTGAAAGATTTGAAAAGCGCAGACAAGATTACAAAAAGAGGTTATTCGGCAGCTAAGGGAAAAGATCAACGAACACAAGACAGCGACATCATCCAAAGGGAGTTTGTTGATACAAAATGTCTAATGCCTACATTTTAGTTGAGTCTAGATTATTGTATAGGCAGTATAATAGAGTGCTTGAATAGTTTGGAATTGATTGTTTTGTAAACAAGACTCTTACGCACGCATTGTAGGATCGGTTCAGTTCATCGAAGAACACAAGATTTGCGCATCATTTCGTTTACATGCGGAATCTGTTAAGGAAAAAGTAATCTTATGAAATGAATTGTAAATAACAATTGTTTATTACGTACCAACAACAACCGAATAGAGTTTCAACGTCTACGTTACAAATCGACCTAAACTAGATCTGAAAATGAAGCTTGAACTAATCTCACTTGTGCAAAGTTGATGTGTATGTGCGGAGCTCCTATGTATAGCAGTTATCAGATCGTATGTATATAATTAACTCACTTCGTGCGATATACTTCAATTTGTCTTCATTTCGTGCTGTTTGTCTCAATTTCATTTCATACAAATGATCAATGCTACCTCTGTACATATAACTTTCCTTTTGATATAATGAGGTTTTGATAATTGTGATGTCATCATGTAATTAGTCTCAAACAAGCCTGATCTCTAGCTGTATCGCACCTGGTCCTAACCTGTTCTAAACAATCCTAAAAAGACCTAGTGAAACCTCTGTCTAGTATAATGCAGACTCAAGACACCAGTACAATTAGATTTCTATCTATGGCCACACGAATAGTGCACTAACAATCTCCCCCTTGGACATAGCTAGAAATTTGTGATGTTTAGTCTTGAATTGTCTTGGATAACATCTTCAAGTGAAACCGTAGTCTCCCCCTTGAATGATGCCCCGAATTTCTAAGATTTGACGTTTAAGAACAAACACACGTATCCACACACAAACAGTTTCTTAAGAGTCTCGTTGGTTCGGCTCACATTCAACATTATCAGGTTACCATGGAAGATTTTGAAAGAAAACCTTTTTAGATTTTTAATATTCATCGCATAAAAGTAAACATACTGAAATGTTATATTTACAGTTTATATACTTTTGTGAGAAAAACATGCTAGAGGTATTAGTTTTACTGAGACATATAAGTTGCACCGTTGATCTAGAGGAAACAATTAGTTTAGACAATTCACATGGATTGTCGATATTGTTATCCACTTAAACTCAATCTAAAAACGTTCTTAATGCTTACCGATACGTTAAGGTACATTAATGTGCACTAAATTCTTGTGGACCCCACAATCTCAGCATATCACCTCATCATGTAATACCCTAACTCAAGTAAAGCCTTTAAACTTTCAGCACCTGTGATATGTGTAAAAATAAAGGAGAATGTTTAAACATTAATAATCAGGTCGATCTTTCAACACGCAGAGAAAGTCCAATGTTTAAACAAAATAAGAAATAAAAATTGTTTAGATCTTAACCACCAGCTCCACATTCTCATATGTGCAGAGATGATCCAAGATTTAAATGAAACACCAAGGAAAATAAAGCAAAAATGTTCAGGCACTAACATCTAGTTCGATACTTCGTATACATAGAGGATGTCCAATGCTTAAACAAAACAAAGAAATTAAACAAGTTTAAATCTTTGCAAAATGAAATACACAATCACAGTGACTTTTTAGTAAGTCGTGAAAGTTCACAAACTGACCGGTTTTTATGATTTTCAGCATTTAGCGATTACCGAGTAGGTACACAGTCACGAAGGACAAAACTAAGTACTATGCTTTCAATCACGTTTCCTACTAGAACTAGGCCTTTTCTTTTTATGTTTGTATCGTATTCGCAAAACTACTAGTCAAGCTGGCCTACCGACACATCTTTAGTGAGATTGTTTAACCATTTTAAACAATACGTATCTTTAGCATGCACTGATAGTCCACTGATGTACTATCATTTCTTTTTTTTTTTCACACAAGTAATCTCATTTTCATTTTTCAATGTTTTTGACATTTTTAAATTTTCAATTATTCTTGGCTTTTTGAAAAGTTTTATCTATCTAAAATGATTTTGAAATGATATTTTTCAATTTAACAAAAAAATTGAATAAGTTTTTTTCTCCCCCTCAAATTGAAAACATCTTTTCTAAATCGAAAATAATAATCTCCCATTTTAACCATTAAACAAATTTTTACAAATGTGAACATGAGACTACCATTTTGTTTGTGTGGAACACCAAATCTTTCATCTCATTCTCACTGCACGAACACCCACTGCTTTTGAAAATGCATTTGCTTGAAGCTTGGTCATCCTGCACACGTAAATGAACTTAATCAGTTTTGAATTGGAACCCAATCCATTTTGGATTTGGGTTGACCAGATTCATCAACATAAGAAACATTAGTCCATTCAAAGTCTCGTTTATCATCAAACAATTTCGAAATTTCCACTATGGTAGAAACTTCATCTGAAACTTTTGCTTTCCAAATTTGGTTTGGTTTCTTAAGTGTTTAATGAATAACTTTCTTTTCCACTGTCTTCTCTTCTGTCTTTACTTTTGTCTTCAGATTTATATATGATGAACACGTTTCACTAGATGTTTTGCATCAAAATTAATCAGCTTATCCGAAGACAAAATCTTTTTCAAATAGTATCTTGCTTTCTTTTTCTTCTTTCGCAATTTATTTTTCTGCCCTTGTGATAATTTCTTTTTTACAATTTTCTTTAGCTCCCCCCTGAGATTTATCCAACAATCCTCTACTCAAATTTATCGGACAATCTCTGATGATATGACCTAACTTTGTTCTCTTCTTGGTTTCTTGCAATAAACATCAATGTATCCAATTTATGTCACACCCCCTGTAATTCCTTCACATCAGAGCAGGGCGTGAACTAAACTGGTATATTCATTGCATAGCGGAAGTAAACGTGAGTGCTAAGACTTTTAGACAATGAACGCCCGCTAAGTACTCGAATCCCCATGGGTTCTCCTATTCCAACCGTGCCATACTTGTAATTGTAACCTGAGAAAAAACATGCGAAAAGTCAACATAACATTGGCGAGTTCATATTTTTTCTGTTTTTGTTTCAAATGAATCTTTAAACATTTGAAAATCTAGCTTTTAATAAACCGGTTTGTGGGATCATAGTATCCCAAAACATTTTAAATGTCGTATCTATATGCACGTATTGAAATGTTTTCCATGTTGTTTGTAAACCAATGCATATAATAGTTGTGTCTGTAAACTGGTAACAAAATGTTTTCAATCCTATCTGTAAACCGGTATTGAAATATTTTCCATGATCTTTGTAAACTAGTATTGAAATGTTTTTGGTTATCTTTGTAAACCGGTTTTGAAATCATAGTATGTAGGATGCCTTGGAATCTAAGGATCTGTCAGTGTGTAGCTAATACCCTGACCTATGTGCCATAAGTAAGTAACCAACCTAAGACAAGTCTGAAATCATTGGGGATCACAAAAGCACTCCTAACCGGTTAATATATGAGGAGTAGAGTGTGTCTCAAACTCAATAGATCTATACCTTTTGCACCTTGGTCACTATGTGATTAATGGGTACTATTGTTATCATCCTACTTACGCACAGTGATCTGTTATCATCTAATCCCATAACTACATACAAAATCTGTGTTTGCGATATGTATGAACGGGCCTCGCCCTTCATATGATTTTGTTCCTTATACTTTTGATATTAGGCCTAGCCCATGTTTTCTTGTTATTGGGCCTAGCCCATGTTTTCTTGTTATTGGGCCTAGCCCATGTTTTCATGTCAATGGGCCTAGCCCATGTTTTCCTGTCATTGGGCCTAGCCCATGTTTTCCTGTCATTGGGCCTAGCCCATGTTATAAATAAAATTGCGACCTAGCCCCTAGTTGCGACTAAGACAAACCCGTCACTAGTCATAAAACTCATGCATGTTTCGAAAAGCTTTGTATAACTTGTGAAAACCGGTAAGTTTAGCCTAAACCATTCATAAACTATCATGTTTGTTGAAATCTGTATGTAATATGGTTTAGAAATATGTGATTTCCGTTTATCGAAACATTGTTTGCTTTTGCAAAACTTGCATGTGTTTCCACCCCCGAAAACATTTATAAAAATGTAAAACGGTAAAAAGTAGGGGTTATGAACTCACCTTGATTTCCTTGTGCAAAGCTAGCTTAATGTGATTTCCATAATGTCGTCTCCACAACGTGACTTGCTAGCATGCCATCTATGATATTCCTAAAATGGAATAACTTATAAGTTTCGAGATATAACATAGCTAAACTACGTACCACCGAGCTCTACCGAATCGTTAACCATACGATTCTATGAAAGTGTTATGGTTTTGTCTCGGAATAACCAATCTATGGTTTTCTTGGAAACGACTTAGTTTTCGAGCGATTTGAAATATATGTTTATATATAAACATAAACATATTTCATGAAATCATATTAGTCGTCATGTACATTGCTGGATAATAGTATGACCCTTTGTAGTTTTCATAAGATGTAATACATATATACTTGTAAATATACCTGTATATGTAAAGCGCTTCGTATCCGTACAATAGTCTTGCGTATCATTTCTAATTAATAAATAATTATATAATCGTACGCTTGTTATAATCTTACGGTATCGTGTCATACTTCGTTAGACGTTTTGAGTCGCATATCACGAGAAGCATTCGAAGTTTCCGAGTCGGCGACGTTTGAAATAAATATAACTTTTATAAAAAAACTATTCAAGGTCTCGACCTTCGAATACATATAATTATATTCTTGTTATACGATTCCTGAACTCTAGATGACTTAAACATATGATTTCCGAATAGTCATGTCCAAATTTCGTCATTTGAAATAAATACACATTATATTTATCTTGTAAAAAGGCTCGGAAATCTTGACGTTCGAAATAAATATAAACAATATACTTATTTTTATATCATCGTTCGAATAAATTATCGAGGTTTGAAATCAAATTTCCGAATTTCCAGTGTTTGAAGTAAATACAAATAACCATATTTGTTTTATAACGGCTAGCCGAATCTTGTTATCTTACAATTATGCTCGTTGTAAAGTTATCGGCGTTTTTTTGTAAGTTACAATGGTGTCGTCAATATATATATATATATATACATATCAATACTTATTTTATAACAATCGCTTGAATCGGATGTTTTGTCTTTGAAATCCAACGCGTTTCGTATTATATATTTTCTGAAAAACGGGCAGAGTTTCCTCTGTTTTCGGACGATCCCGACAATACAAGTTGTCGATTTATTTGTCAAAACGCAATTAATCAATGTAACAATATATATATTACTTCCCGTCGTGTTCAAATATAAAGTTTCGTCAAATATGAATCCAATATAATGACGTCGGTTCGATTTTAACTAATAGTTTTACGCGAATATTGTAGTCGGATCGATTGTTATTTTTAAAGGTGGGCGATATGTAATCATTAGCGGGTCTGTATTGAGCTCGGTTGCGCGCTAAATAATATTAATATTTATATAAACTAATATAAATAAATTTCACGTCGTAATTAATTTTTACCAAGTCTTTCGTTGACTTGTTGACCCGACAGCTGACTGGGTTTGACCAATTGACCTGTTGACCGAGTTAACCATGTTTGACCGAGTCGAACCGAACACCGAACCGGACCAAAACCTGAACTAAACCACATCTTGAATTAAACATCGAGCGAACCAAAATCTGAATGCGTTAAATCGGAACTGAACAGACTTGAGCCAACATCTCCACTGCCGCAGTCGTTACACTGGCCCGAAGCCGCCGCCGTCGGCCGTCGATACTTCGACCCAACCCAACAAAACCCAAACCCATAACAATAACCACAACCTCCTTCAAGATCCCCACCACTACGGCCGCCACCATCGGTCTACCAAAAGTCGCTGAAAGCGACGTAGCTGTCGCGCCATCGTGTCGTCGTCGCCAACCACCACTGTTCACCACTTCGAGCGACGCTGCCGCTGTCCCTCTCTCTCCGCCGTTCTCCCTCTCTACCTCACGGATATCTCTCTCTCTCTCTCTCTTCGTTCTAGATACATGTATGCGGGTGTGTGTATAAGGTGGTACCACGAAGGGGTGTCGATGTGTGTGTAGCCGGAGGGGTGACCGACACCGGTCGGAGGTCACTGGAATCCGGTGACCGGATTATCAAAGAGAGGAGAGGCAGGGAGTTCAAACTTGGGGGGCTAGGGTTTGATTGGGTGAAATGAGGGAATTAGGGTTGTGCTTGTTTATATATGGCTAGGGTTTCTCTAGCGGGTCGGGTCCAAAGCCCGTTAACGTGTTCAGGCCCAATGACGTATCCAAAGCCTGTTTCAAGCCCGAACTCCATGGAACATCGTAAAACTAAATTTTTGGGTCAAATGTATGTAAAATAGCGTCGGTAGTCACTGTTTGTCGAGTTCGTTCCTCGATTGCGTTAACATCGCGTATACAACCTCGTTTGTCGTTTTTAATTCTTTTTTCAATCCGTTTTCAACTGCGCATACTAAAATTTGAAAACGAAGCCCAATATATCATAATATATTAATATTTAGACGAATCTCTAATCTGTGGCTTCCGTTTCGTTGTCGGTGTGTTCCGATTTTCGTGTAACCTCCGCGTTGTGCTTTGCGACGCCCGATAATCCAAATATATCGCATAATTATAGATGTATGATAAATACAAGTATAATATATTGCTTAACATTCAATTTGGTGTTAGAGTTCTCGATTATCGCTAAATCGCGTAACGTGAATCAAGTAGACGTTCCTAGGCTCTCTTGGGGCCTGATCGAGTTAAGTTACGTCTATTTACGCTAATTATAATGGTATTGATGTTTCTTATGCACGTAATTATAACCGGAAAATGCCAGATGTCACAGATTAATTCACAGTCGGAGCACATTTTGTTATCGTGCCATTCATTTCTTTCAAACCATACACTTAGATCGTAACATTGATTTGACTTGTAGTCCTCATCATTTGTTAGTTTTCTATCATAGTAATAGTTTGTCTTTGAAGCACTTTGGCTAAACCTACACCACTTATTTTGAAATATTTTGTGAGTTTTGTTTTTCAAATTTTTATAATTTTTTATAATGATTGGATGATGGAACTGATGATCTTTTATTGTTATTTTGAATTTTTGTGACAAACGACAAATAACCGTTAATTCCGTACAATCTAGTCACTATTTTTATTACATAATCTCATGCATTTATCGTAATTTGATTACGTAATTGAGTCATACGTCATATAAAAGTGATAGGACAAGTTAAGCATGCTATCACATATATTGGTTTTCGTTGTGTCGCGAAACCTTACAAACTATGTCCTAAAAGTGTTGGTAGAGTGTTGGGCGCACTATTCACAGTTGCACTTCATGTCAGCAAAGTTGCTAAAGCGGAACAGAATTATGAAAAATGACATACGAAAGACATATCTAAGTTCATATATATACATAAGAAAAAAACCCTCTAATGTGGGAACCTCACTTGCAATAATACATAACATTCCGGTATAACGTTTAAATCACAAAACTGTCCGGTTCGGCTGTAAAAATAACAATTTTAATTCGTCCGTAAGACTTGTATATATGGTTGTAGGTCCCCTAATCCATATGGATCTTCACTGAATCGTCTATCCAATCTAGAGTGTGGAATCCTCTAGTTCAGGTTATCACAGAAATATGAGTAGGAACAGAAATCACTATAAACCCGATCTTTATTGATTATCTATCACAACGATTACAATCAATCTAGATCACATGAATTCGTCCAAGCCAATCTCTCAATGAATTCTTTCTCAATTCTCTCTGAAGTGACTAACTGAGCCCCCTTAAACCCTAATGCAAAGCTCTGTTTATATAGAGATAGGTTTGCAACTGGGCTAGGGTTCAACCACATGGGCTGCGAATTGGGCTAGGCTCAATTCGCCCACGACTCCCTGTAATGTGGGTCTGGTTTGGCCCAATCACTCCTACTCAACTACTAGAATGCTAATCCTGCTAACCGTTTATTGTTCTACCAATTACAAGATATCCAATGACCAAATCTAAAAGTTGTTATCACAAATATGCACCAACAACCCCCTTGACAATAGCTTCATAAACAACTTTGTCTTCAGTCATCTTACAATCTTCAACGTCTTTTGTCTTTGGATAGCTTCAACTTTAATAGCTTTTGTCAGGAACAGACTCCCCCTAAGCTAATGCATCCAATCACCAAATCTTGTAAATCGTTAATGTTTGAGTAAACTCTAGTTTAGCACTTGCATGGCAATCTTCAAACTCTTCAACTTTGTCTACAATGTAGAAAGGAGGTTCTACCATGCATCCAAGCAAACTCCTCTTCACTAAACTTCTCAACAACACACTGTTACAATCTGTATACTATAAAACAAACATCTCCAGAAACCATAAGAATTTTTCAACATAGTTAAACAATTATTATTAATCAAGAGATGGTAAGACTGTAGCATAGATTAAGCAATTTTCAACTCAAACCACACACTCAAAATTTTTTAAGCACACAGAACCTGTAAGATTTTAAAATTTTGAACTCATCTTCTAACATAGTCTCCCCCTATCGGTAACAACTCCTTCATGAACAACCATTTTCCGTACGTTAAGAATTTAAAGAAAAAGAAAATCTTTTAGGATTTTTATATTTTCTGAAAGCAAATAAATAACAAAACAATATACACTCTATTTTTATGAGAAACACCAGTAAGTAGATCATATCAGCAACGTCAAACTATTTTCACACTATTAGATAATTCTGTATGTAATTTTCATGAAAAGCAGTTCAAGACGATTACAAGTGTTATTTATCCACCTAAACAAAATATATGAACATTTCAAGTACCGTTACCTAGTGATATGTTAAGGTAGTATTACTCTAATATATTAGTGTGTCCCACTTCAGGACATACCCCCACGATCAAGGTATCCACAAAGATTCCTTGTAGTAGGTGAATATACCGAATGCATCCTTTGGTTTTACAATGTTAGATACTTAGTGATCAGGTCAGTACTTCTGTACAACAAAGAGACCAATATCCAACGAGGGTTAAGACACATACCACAGATTTTGGTATGATTTATGTATTTTGTACATTTAAATGACTCTCTAGGAGAGCTTCTTAAATTTCTAGGATTGGCATTTTAGCTCTTTTAAGATATCTTGGTTGTACCTAGGTCAACATATTTCTGGATGACGCAGAAGGAAAACCCTGATAACCCTGGATGAAATAACAATATAAAGACCTAAAAGCTAAGATTTTGGCAATCAATCAACACAAGATTTGAGATTATAAAACCATATGCCACTGATATGTTACCTACTCATACATAGTTTGTTATGTTTATATCACCAAGGTAACTTGATTATTTTATGCATTTTGCCTACCAGTATATCATATGCTGAAGCTGCTATCACACTTAAGCAAATTAATTTTAATTTTAGTGTGATAGTCTAACCTACTGATGTAGTATCATTTCTTCTTTTCCACACAGTGAAAACTCATTTTTGATTTTTGATTTTTTTATTTTTGTTATTTTCTATTTTTTTATGTTTTGATTTTTGAAAAACAGTAAACTATTTACAAAATTCTTATGAAAAACTGGTTATTCAGGATTCCTCATCCCCGTTGAGTTCGACTAGATGTTTAAAACAAGCCTTGTCAAATGCTTTTGCGTAAAGATTTGCTAGGTTATGTAGTATGTCGACTCTATGCAGTTCAATTAATTTCTTTTCAGCACAATACCATATAAAATGATGACGAATGTTATTATGTTTTGTACGACTATGTTTTACGGGATTGTTTGTGATTGAAATAGTGGCATTATTGTCTACCATAATAGGAGTACGAGTGAAATTCAAACTGTAATCGCGCATCTGCTGTTGAATCCAGAATACTTGAGCGCAACAGCTACCCACAACAATATATGACACGATCCTCCCTCCTAAGAACTGACAACAACCTGTGGTAGACTTTCTTGTTGATTGGCATCCTCCAAAGTTCGAATAAGTGAAAGCAACAAACTTCAAATCACTAGCAGCTGGATATCATAACCCAAGTTTTTGTTTCCCCTTCAAGTAACGAAGAATCCGCTTCACCGCTTTCATATGTGACTCTTTTGGATTCGCTTGATATCTGGCACAAAGACACACTACGGACATGATGTCTGGCCTTGAGGCAGTCAAGTACATTAGAGAACCAATCATTGCCCTATATTGAGTTGGATTAACATCCTCCACACTCTCATGATCTAGACTAAGATTGTAATTCTCACAAATAAGTGTCTTGAAAGTAGCGCAATCCTCCATTTTGAAACGAGACAAAATGTCATACACATACTTTGTCTGATGTATAAACATCCCATCCTTCTTCTTTTCAACTTGCAATCCTAGAAAATAGGACAACTCACCCATTGCAGTCATTTCAAACTTGCTCTTCATCACCTGCTCAAATTCATAACACATGCTCTCATCATATGACCTAAAAATGATGTCATCCACGTATACTTGTACCAGCAGAAAGTCTTCCTTCTTTCTCTTAATGAACAATGTACTGCCAATCTGTCCTCTTTCAAAGCCATTCTTCAACAAATGTGTTGACAGTGTCTCATACCACCCCCTAGGTGTCTGATGCAATCCATAAAATGCCTTATCAAGTCTGTACACTCGATCTGGATAGTCTAGATCAGTAAACCCATCTGGTTGTGAGACATACACCACTTCTTGGACTTTCCCATAAAGGAACACACTCTTCACGCCAAGTTGGTAAACTTTGAAGCCCTTAAATGAAGCAAAGGCTAGGAACAAACGAGTTGCTTCCAACCTTGCCACTGGTGCAAACACTTCATCGTAATTATTCCCCTCTTGCTGATTGAACAGTTTCACCACTAACCGAGCCTTATTCCTTGTCACGATCCCTCAGTCATCTTTCTTGCACTTAAACACCCACTTGGTGCCTATTTCCTTTTCTCCTTCTAGCAAGTCGACTAGCTCCCAAACTTTCAATTTCTTGAACTGAGCTAACTCCTCTTGCATCGCTTAAACCAATGAATTGTCTTTAAGAGCCATGTGAATATTCTTCGGTTCCTCTTGGGAAATAAAACAACTATACAAACACTCGTTTATCATCCCAGTCTTCTGAATCGAAGTAAATAAATAGGAACCTTCGATCACACCACTTCTTATCTGAACATCTGCAGCAGCATCACCTATGATGTTCTCGACTAGATGATATTGGTTTGCGCGTTGTGACATTTGTACATTTTTAGTCATTGAACAATTCTGGAACATTTTCGTATTTAATAAAATCTTGTGTTTTATTTGCGAGAATGTATATTTATCAATCATTATACAATCTCGGATATTTTTATTCCATAAAATCTTGCATTTTATTGGTAAGAACGCAAAAATGTTAATCATTGCACAAATTCGGTCATTTCCATATTCGGTAAAGTTTTATACTTATATACGAAACATGTAACCGTACAATCGAACGAACCGACATCCATGACATTTCTGGACAAAATCCAAGTTACACATGCCTTAACGCCTTTATATAACCTAAATATTAGGTTAAGATGAGTTAAAATGACAAAACGCGACAATACAAGTATAGGGGCCAAAATTGTCAAAAAAAAGTTTGCTTCATCACCAAGTTTGACACCTTGCACTCATTTTGCCACATTTAATTTGATGTTAACACATGTTAGGACAGTAATCCACACTTGGTAACACTTGTCATCTCCTCCTTGATCCTAAAACACTATAAATACCCTTTGATTCATCCATTTTTTTCACACCACTTCAAAATACTTCAAAGCAAAGTGTGAAGTTCTTCTTTCTATCCTTCTTGGAGCTTGTTTCCAGCTTTTGGAAGCCTCCTATCTTGAGTTCTGACAGTGTTCTTCAACAAAAATAAGTACTCTTCCTAGTTCTTTCATTATTTTAGCTATTTTGTGCTAAAAGTCAAACGGTTTGGCTTCCTATTTGACTTTCGGTTCTGACCATTTTGGTCAAGTCAAAGTTCAAATTATACTTTGCAACATAATTGTAATCATGAAGGTATTAATCCTTGCAATTGCACCTTCTGATTACAACCTTTAGTAGGCGAGATGACGAGTCAAAGTTTTACGACTTAAAAGTAAAAAAAATCTAAAAAATGCATTTTACGATGAAAATGTTTTTGGGTATTAAAACTTAAGATTTAGACACCAAATCAGTTTTATATCATTATTAGACATGTTCAAACATGTCTAACTCGTCATTTCTAGTTTAGTGCTTATTTCTTAGTCGTAAGTCTAGCTGTTTTACAACCGCTTTGACTTTTGAATCTGAACCGTTTGGTCAGTCTTAGGATTCGACCAAGCGCATTTTTATGACCATAGTAATTTAGGGACTAACCATCTGAGGTTATACCTTATGGTCATATAGTTTGGTTTGTTATATGATGAGTCAATTTTATGTACTTTTAAAATGCCGAAAACACCCTTTTGGCGCATAAAATGGTTTTAAACATGTAAGACCACAATATTGACATCTAAACTGATATTATAGCATAATCAAACTTGTTTTGACATATAAGACTCATCATAGGACTTATTTAACCAACCAAACCTATAGTTATGCTTGCAACCTGTTAAAGTGGCGTAAACCATTTTAACAAGTCGTAACGGGTCAAAGCACTTAGAAACTCTTCCAAATCAAAATGTAAGGTAGTATAAACCATATCAATACTAGTCCCAACACTCGTTTGGTTTATAAGACATCATTCTATCCAATCCTCCGATTAAAGTATCGACAAACTAGCATAGTAGTCTGATACATTAGGACACACTTGAACTCTGCAATCCTTTAGCTTTGTTTGATCATTTGAACAAGACATTCACGCAATCCTAAGTGAATACATAGCCCCCTCTTTTACGTTTTCAAATATTTTGGGGTGATTCATATGTGCCTATCGCTACTTTATTGCTTTCATGAGATTATACATGTTTTGCTTTTCTAGTACATATAGTACATGATTTCAAAGACATTTTGCTTCATATGTTGACTTAGCATACCTAGTACATGATTTCAATGACATTTTGCTTCATATGTTAACTTAGTATACCTAGTACATGATATCAAAGACATTTTTGCTTCTTATGTTGACTTAGCATACCTAGTACATGATTTCAAAGACATTTTTGCTTCGTATGTTGACTTAGCACACCTAGTACATGATTTCAAAGACATTTTTGCTTGGTATATTGACTTAGTATTCCAAGTACATGATTTCAAAACATTTTTATGACATGCTTACATTGTTCAACACATATTGGTGCCTTGAATATACAATGATACATTCATTAACATTGATCATGCCAAAGGATTTATTGAAAGATATTGAATATACAATGATACATTCATTAAAATTCATACCTAGTACATGATTTCAAAACATTTTCATGACATGCTTACATTGTACACGACATATTGGTGTGTTGAATATACAATGATACATTCATTGACATTGATCACGCCGATCGGTAGTATGTAATGGTACCATAGGATTGACAATCTCCTTCCCGCTTTCTAGGTTTGTTTGGAACTGACTTTAGGGAATGAAAGAATCCGATGAACATTTGATAAACCTTTATCTTTAAAAGGGTTTATCCGACAGTCAACAAGGCTTGAATGTATTCGCCAACAACCGTATATATGTGTCTACACAATAATAGTAATTGATTTATAAGACAAGAGTTTTTGATTAAACAAGACCTTTGTTTATTCAAAACACCTGTCTTATTCAAGACATTTTGGTTATTTTATACAAGACATTTATTTTATGGTTTAAACAAGACTTTTGTTTGCCATACAAGACATTGGTTTATACATAGACATGTGTTTATAAATAACATTTAGTTTATACAAGACATTGGTTTATACATAGACATTTGTTTATAAAAAACACTTGGTTTATACATGGCATTTGTGTATGCATGACGTTGGTTTAAACAAGACATCTCAATTGTTGGCTCATGGTAAGTGATTTAAATGAAGAGACGTGTGTAATACAATAAAAGCATGGTGGATACGCTGCTGGTACTTCATATATATAAGTGCTTTCATTATATTACATAACGTAGCGTTATTCAAACCACTTCAAACAAAATACAAGACATGACATATTTTATACAAGGCACGAGTTATTTTGGTTATTAAGTTAACCATGCATCATTTCTTTTAAATTATTAGATTTTCATATGATTCCATAAAAGAAACATTTTTGTAAAGAATCATGGCTACTTTTGTAATAGTTGAACATTTCTTTTAAATTTCAAAGCCATGAAACCTCATTAAAAAACCTATGTTATTCATAGGCAATTTTATGCTGACGTTTTATTTTCACGTATGGTTCAGGAGCTAATGTTTGACTTTGAGCATGCTTCACATAGGGTGGACTTAGGCCTTAGTGACATTAAAATTTGCAAGACAATTGTTATGTTTTTGATTTCTTTCTCCCAAGACAATGTAAACCATTAAATTCGATGATACAAAACTTTATGTACCATGTGTTGTGAAACAATAGTTCTGTGACATGACTCCCCGACGTTTCTGCCGCGGTTTGTTTTTTACGCGGTCGAGGTGTTACAGAAATATTGGTATCAGAGCTCATGGTTATACGGAATTAGGTTATTAGTAATACTTTGATCTAGACTATTACCTTCCTAGGTCCCTAACACAAGTTATCTTGTGTTTAGATCTTAAAACAATACCATCACCTATCTTTAGGTGATTACCAAAACAAATTCACAAGTTACAAATTCGTTTTGAAAATCAGTCATCTATCCTTAGATGATTTGTTTTTAGGCTTCATGCCTCAAAGTTTTCAAAATCTCATTGAAGTTTGGGTTTTAATAATGTGAACACGTGCAATCTGGAAGGGTGGATGCCTATACCCTGAGTTTTCTGTCTAATGTTCGATTGTCCGTACAAATCCGCATTAGTGGACCAGTCACTCTTACCTTGGAACTCTTGGGGTGAGTGTCCACTTATAGGCTAAATCATGTCTTGGCGATACGTTATAAAGACCCATTTACTTTGATTAGTCACTATGTGTCATTTTTTAGGTATCGAACAGATGATCACAATCCTTATGTTTCATCGATATCTTTAACGTTTCCTTTTGACTATCCAGTATCAATCTCACCCGCTTTCTCTCATATTTCCTTCTCTTTGAGAATGACTCCCTGTTGAAATGCTGCTCTGGACGCCGATATGGCGCCAATGATAGCTAAGCAGATAACTCTTGTGCTACCAAATTTTGTGACTCAATTAAACCAACCCAACAATAACAACAACAATGCACCTGTTTCGTGCAACTTTAAACAATTCAATTCGGCTAAAGCACTCAAGTTTAGTGGTTCTGAGGGAGCTACTAGGCTCCTACAGTGGTTTGAGAGTCTTGAGATCACATTCCGTCATGTTCAATGTCCGAATGAGCGCAAAGTAGAATTTGCTTTGAGTGTATTAAAAAAGAGGGCGCTCACGTTGTGGAACGGAGTAGTGAGAGATAAGAGTGTTGAGGTTGCAATGGCTCAGACGTGGAAAGAGCTTCGAGCTTTTATGATGAAGGAATTCTGCCTACACCACGAGCAAAGAGCACTTGAGAACGAATTCCACGACCTGAATCAGGATAGTGGAGGACATCGTGCATACAGTAACCGTTATGAGGAGCTATGTTTGTTATGTCCTGCTATGGTCACACCCTTGTATAAGGCTATTGAAAAGTACATTGATGGCCTTCCTCACCCAATTCAGGACATAGTCACTAGTAGCAACTCTGCTATAGTCAGATAGGCTCTCGAGTTGGCTGCAACCCTAACTGACTCGCAAGTTAAGAAGGGTAAACTTCTTTGTAAAGGCGACAAGAAACAATCTACCAAGACTGCACAAGGGAAACAAAAGGGAAACAAGGCCGAAAACTTCAAGAAGTCTAGGAAGCGTAAAGCTTCCAAGAATTTCGCTGTTGTTACACAACCCAACCAAGCTGCTCCAATCAACCAGCACAGCCTCCCACCAAGAGACAATATGCCGTTACTGCACCTCTTCGCAACAAGTGTGATAGTCATCACCAACCCCATCTACCGTGCCGTCATTGTACCAATTGTGGACGATCTGGCCAATACTTGTCGTTTTGCTCCTGCCCCGAATCAAGTGGTTTGAAATCCTGTTCAACCACAAGCAAAACCTGCATGACCCTACTATCCACCTGGATCCTGCTACAATTGTGGTGATCTTACTCACTACCAAAACAACTGCACGAAGCTAGTTAATGCAAATCCAACCCGGGGATGGGCATTTAACATAAATGCTAATGAGGCTCGTGCTAACAATGACGTGGTTAACAGTACGTTCCTTGTCAATAATCAGCCTGCTTCTATTCTTTTTTTTTGGGTGCCGATAGGAGTTTTGTATCCTTAGATTTTGAGCCTTATCTTTCAACACCACAAACCAAACTAAGAAAACCCTTAACAATAGAGATAGCTAGTGGTGAACCTCTTGTACTTGATTCTATTATTCGTAACTGCCAATTGAACCTCAATAACCATTTTTTTCCATTGACCTCACGCCAATGCAACTTGGGAGTTTTGACGTCATAGTAGGCATGGACTGGTTAATCAAACACCATGATGAAGTGATCTATTTTGATAAGATTGTTCACATCCCTCTTTTTCCGGTGAAATCCTAGAAGTTCGTGGAGAGAAACCCTCTCATAGCCTTAAACTCATGACATGTACCCAAGCCCAAAAATACCTATGAAAGAATTGTGTAGCCTTTTTGGCACATATTGTAGAGGAGAAAAGCAAGGGTAAGAGTATTCAAGACATCCCCGTTGTTCGAGATTTTCCGGAGGTGTTTCATGAAGAACTACCTGGTTTACCCCCAACATGTTAAGTCGAGTTTTGTATAGACCTTGTACCTAGTGCCAACCCAATTGCCAAATCCCTTTACCATCTTGCACCGTCTGAAATGCAAGAGTTATCAAAACAACTCCAAGAACTTTCAGACAAAGGATTTATTCGTCCGAGCTTTTCACCTTGGGGCGCTCCTGTCCTATTCATGAAAAAGAAGGATGGATCCTTTCGCAAGTGCATCAGTTATCGTGAGCTCAACAAACTAACAATTAAAAATCGATATCCCCTACCTCGTATTGATGATCTTTTTGATCAACTACAAGGTGCTATGTTTCTCAAAGGTTGGTCTGCGTTCTGGGTATCATCAGCTTCGTGTACTCGAGGAAGATATTCCCAAAAGTGCCTTTCGCACTCGTACGACCATTACGTGTTCACTGTCATGCCCTTTTGTTTGACAAATGCTCCTACCATATTCATAGACTTAATGAATAGGGTTTGTAAACCTTATTTAGACAAGTTCATCATTGTTTTAATCAACGACATTTTGATTTATTTGAGATCCTGAGCCGATCACAAACGTCATCTTCGTCTAACGATAGAACTCCTAAAGAAAGAACAACCTTATGCCAAATTCTCCAAGTGTGAATTCTGGCTGAAGGAAGTTGTTGGTGCATTATGTCTATTGCTTACGTCTAGGATATGTCGTTATTGTATATAGGGATTAAACATCAAATGTATAAATGTTATTGTTTGTTTTATGTATTTTTCAACATGTACTGCTTCATCAACTTTTCTTTGCACGTTTCTCTTAGATTTGTCTTTCGGAGAATCTGTGCTTCGAACAGCTGGCCTCTTGAGACGTCTAGAAGATTTCATAGAAGATTTGCGAACAGGGGTATCGCGGTCGGAACCCGAAGGTACATACGTTGTATCATCTTCCCCTGTTTATTTTCGTTTTTTTTCTTCTGCTTTACATTTAAGTTCAGCCAAACGCTCAAGTTCTCTTTCTTTAACTCTTTCTCTCTCTCCGGCGACCCTATCCTCTTGATCGGTACTAGAGGAGGATGCCTCTTCAACCATTCCTTCTTGTTCTCTGAATGCTTCTTGTTCAATGTCAACAGCCAAAGTTTCAACATTTTCTTCTGGCTTTGACTCATCGATCAACCTCGTGCTTTCAGATGCACGCTACTTCTTTTTAGGGGCATTGGAGGTAGATTTTGAAGTTTGCTTTCGCTTCGACCCCTTACCCCCCCTATCTTTTTGGAGAACCACACGCTTCTCTTCGCAACATAACCATCCAACGCTTCTAATTCATCATCTTCATCTCCACTATCATCTTTTCTCCACTTCCCTTTTGGTGGTGCCACATAATCTTTGTCTAGGATAGCCCCAAAGACAGGCTTGGCATTTAGGAAGGCTTCAAGATGCAGATTCATCTTCTTAAGAGTTGACACATCCATATGTTCCAGCTTTAAAACATCATCCTTGTTCTTCGTTAAGTTTGTATGCAAGTGGTCGAGCAACATCTGAATAAAACGCGGATACTACAAAAACTTCTGGCGTTGTATATTTTTGACCATCTAGGAGAAGATCACTCTTGAGAAATTGTAAGGCAAGTTCAGAATAAGTGTTATGATCATGCACATCTAATAATCAATTAAATCATCAAAGCCACCCTTTCTGTGACTGAGGGCATGAATAACACAATGTGCAATATAACGAGACCGAGCACTCAGATTTGCCTTTTTAAAGGGAGCTGCGCTAACAAAAACCTGCATAGCCCATTTGGTAGAAGCACCCTTTAATCATATACTCTAAGAAACCAGTTGGGTCTTCTTCATGATCGTTAAACTCTAATATCGTTCGGATCAAGTCTTCCGTAATCTTGACTTGAATATCTTCGTTATCAATCCTCACGGCAGACAAAATCGCATTCTCTTCTGAATTAAATTCAGCGGCATTCCAAAAGTATTCGACCTGAACGATAAGCCGTGTGACGATCAGTGAGAGCTTTGGTGATTGGAAGACGGCTCAAACAATCTATACTTCTCTGTAAGCTGCAATTTCAGGAATAGTTTCTTACAGAAGACAACAAATGTTGTGAAACGGAGAAAAACGACGACTTTTTGATCTGCAACAATAGACATATCAAACACTTAGAATATTTTAAAAAATTTCAATTCTTAATCACTCGTACAAGTCACCATTCGTACGAGTCATATACTTTGACAAAAACTTTAAGTCTGAAACAAAACCCCAGTCATACGAGTCACTACTTCGTATGAATGAATAAAATACTTAACAAATTTTAAGGATTTTGAACAAACTTCCTCGTTTGACTGATGCTTCATACGAGCCACAAAGAAATAGACATTTTAGAACCTACTCATACGAACGATCACTCGTACGAGTGAATCTGATAAACAACATTTGAAATCCTCGCCCGTACGAGTGCTGATTCGTACGAGCAACGAATCGCACCAAATAACACCTAATCAAACCGAACTTAAAACATGTAGATTTTAACAAATTGAAGGTTGATCTATAGGTTAAAAGGGCCGATTTTAAATATTTTGAGTTCAATTTTATATTTTACTGGTCCGATTATCCTAAATCCACGTTTTATGTCCTTTTGGTCCAATTTCGACATTATAACGGCTCAAATCAAGCATTAGTACCTTGCCCATTCAAAAAGGTGTGCAAATCAACCTCCCCAAAGTATAGATACGTAACGTAGATCAAGAAAAATGAGTGACAAGAACTGATTCACACAGTGTAGCTCTCAATCGCATAGAGTCAATAGTGTGACTCGTGCGAATGAGCAGCCCTTTTATACTCATTCAAGGTTCACTCGTACGAGTAATGCTTCCCACGAATGAAGCTTTTTATCACTCGTATGAGTCTGTGTCACTCATACAAGTCAGTTCTAATACACTTTGTTTATCTTTTTAATTTTTTTATGAAATTTTATATGTTATTATAACCCATTAAGTTAACCAAGTCCAAGTTAATGACCCTGGTTATCTGATTTGCCTACCAAGTCCAAGTTAATGACCTTAGTTGATCGATGTTTGACAAAACAGATTTATTATGAAATGTAAA
Source organism: Scalesia atractyloides (assembly GCA_947069175.1). Lineage (NCBI taxonomy): Eukaryota > Viridiplantae > Streptophyta > Magnoliopsida > Asterales > Asteraceae > Scalesia > Scalesia atractyloides. Next base: position 43,200,248 of record CAMTDV010000008.1, on the reverse strand, counting down.
GTTTCAAGTTAATGAACTTTTGACGTTTCAGGAAATTGTTTCTTTTCTGAGCAGCTCCCAGCCCGTGCTCTTCAGCTTTCGTCCAGCAATTGTCGCTTTGACTTGGACTAACAGTATTTTCATCATCGGTAGACTAATATCTAAGAAAGATTGCTTAAAGTAAGCTGAATCTTTTTGGGATTTTTCGGAAAAGAAAGAACAATTAAAGATGTATTTACATACATATTTTTTGTGAGTTTTGTGTTTAGAGGATCATATCAAGTATTTAGACAAATCACAAGTACCGTTGATCTTGGTAGTTACTTTAAGTTCTGAAACAAATTTACGTAGATTGCCAATATACTTATCCATTTAAACCTCTACATGTTTCTCAATCTTTTCAAGATATGTTAGGTAATATTAAGGATCATGAAGTAACTATGTTTCCCATCTCAGAATATACTCTCGCATCGAGATTCCTAGAATATCATTTCACAGGTGAATATATCTAACTGAAATATGTAAATGGGGTGAATTGCGAGACCTTGAGAGCTCAGGTTAGTATTTCCCCTAAAATCAAAAATATATTTTTGGTTTTTAGTTTTTGAAGAAAATATATTTATAGAAAAACATGTCATACTGATGAGAATCACATCAAGTCCTCGTCATCCTCAAATTCAACCTCATGTAAAAATCTGCTTTTTAGTCATCAGTATGGACTTTTTCAATTCTAACCAACTTTTTCTCGTAGCAATCACGGATAAAGTGGTGTCAAATTTCTATATGTTTAGTGCAAGAGTGTTGAACAAGATTTTTGGTGATATCAATAGCCGCCTTGTTATCTACGTAAATTGGCATATCAAGAAAATGCAGTCCGTAGTCTCTCATTTGTTGTTGTAACTGAGCACAACAGCTGGATGCTGAAATGTATTCAGCCTCACATGTAGATAGAGTGACCGTGGTCTGTTTCTTGCATTGCCATGTTAACAAACGAGTTCCGAAGAACTTGCAACCAGCCGTAGTGGATTTGGCATTAATCTTGCAGCAGCCAAAATCAGAATCCGAGTAACCCGCAAGGTTGCAGTCGTCATGTCAAGGATACCACGAGCTGGTGCGCGGAAATCCTTTCAAGTATCGCCTGATTCGTTTGACGGCTAACAAGTGTGAATCCCTTGGATTGGACTGATAACGAGCGCATAGGCATGTTGAATACATGATATCAGGTCCCTAAGCTGTAAGGTACATCAAGGATTCGATCATGGAGCGATATAATGTTTCATCGACTTTCACTCCATGAGCGTCTGGATAAATGCCGTGATTTTGAGCTAATGGAGTTGATGCTGGCTCAGTTCCTGACATGTCAAATTTCTATAACACGTCATGAACATACTTCGTCTGATGAATGAAGATACCATCAGGCAATTGCTCAACCTGAAGTCCTAAAAAAGAACTTCATCTCCCCCGTAACACTCATTTCGAATTTCTTCTTCATGACTTCTTCGAAGTCTTTTCACAGCTTATCATTTGTCGATCCAAAGATAATATCATCCACATATATTTGTACCAAAATCAGATGTCCATCTACTTCCTTTGTGAAGAGGGCACAATCTACAGTTCCTCTCAGAAAGTCGTTGTCAAGAAGATGTCTTGAAAGCGTTTCATACCAAGCTCTCGGGGCTTGATGTAGACAGTATAACGCTTTGTTAAGAAGGTAGACTTTATCCTTGTGTATCGGATCGACAAACCCCAGTGGTTGGCCAAAAACACCTCCTCTTTGACTTTGCGGTAATGAAAAGCAGATTTGACATCCAATTGATACACGTTGAATCCTTTCAAAGAAGCAAAGGCCAAGAATATGCGAATAGCTTCTAGACGAGCGACTAGGGCGTAGACTTCAGTGTAGTCTATCCCTTCTTGCTGGTGAAAGCCCTAGACCACGAGCTGAGCTTTGTTTCTGACCACAATACCTCTGTCAGCTCGCTTGCACTTGAAGACCCATCGAGTACTAATCTTTATGATGATCTGGTAGGTCAACAAGCTTCCAGACGCCAAGTTTCTGGAATTGAAGCTTGCATCTACCCAGCTTTCTTCTTTCGACGTGTCTCTCCAGTTTCCGAGTTCAACCTGCGAAATAAAACAACTGTAAGAACGTCTGGTTTGTAATGGAGCAATATTGGTATAAAAGCAACTTAGATCCTTTTTGATCTGATTGTGAGTTTTCACTCTGGTTTGTAAACTGCCAATGATATTCTCTGATGGATGGTAAGAAAGTGTTATTGGCATTACTTCACTCGGAACATCTACATGACTCTGCAAATTCGTGACCACTTCATCAGTAACAGGTACAGACGATGTAGCTTCATTTCTGACATTGGATTGATTAGCTTGAGCATTCAAAAAGCTTTCAATATGCTCAGATCCTTCATCGGAACTAGATCCTCCGTCATCAAAAGTTGGTGCACGATCAGAGTCGGCATTTATCGGTTGATGGGCAGATGATTCAGTAGTGTTCAAGATTAGTACAGAGACTGATTCTTGCAGAGTATTGCTCGGACCTACATCAGAAGTATTAGAGACAGGAAGTGACGAGGATATCACCAACGGTCTAGAAACTTGCTCTTGATTAGAGATTTGATGTTGTTGAAAGAGCATAATAAGTTCTTCTTTTGATGGAACTTCTGGTAGGTTAAATGAATTCCACAAACCTTCGTAGTTGAACAACCATGGATCCCCAGGTTTCTGCGTTGGCATAGTATATCATTGACAATCAACATGCTGTGCAAGAATAACCTGGTTCAGACTCGGCAAGAAGACACGCTTTTGTGGACTAGCATAACCGACGAAGTATCCTTCCAAGGATTTGGCTCAAGATTTTTCGTCCGGGTCCAAGACAGTACATGGCGATCCAAAAGGATCCAAAAACGCGAGGTTAGGCTTTCGATAGTTTAGCAGCTCAAAACAGGTCTTGTTATGAGGCTTGACTGTAAACACACGATTGAGGGTGTAACACGCAGATGCGATTACATTGCTCCGGAAACTTATTTGAAGTTTTGAATCAGCGAGCATAGTTCTAGCAGTCTCGATCAGCGTGCGATTCTTACGTTCAGCTACTCCGTTTAGTTAACGAGTATAGGGAGCACGGAATTCGTGAAGAATCCCATTTTCACTGCAAAATTCAAGCATTCTCTTGTTCTTGAACTCAGTACCATTGTCACTGCATATTCTCTTGATAGGCAAGTGATACTGGTTTTAAAGCTTCCGGAAAAGAATCATAAGACTTTCAAACATTTCATCTTTGCTCTCTAGAAAGAAAACCCATGAAAATCTTGAAAAATCATCTGTGACGACTAGGCAATATAGATATCCAAAAATGCTTTTCACGTTTGCTGGCCCAAAAAGATCCATATGAAGCCTTTCTAGTGGTAGCTTAATAGAATTAGGAAGCTTTCTTGGGTGTGATTTCTTATGCTGTTTTCCCTTCTTACAGCTTAGGCAATCATCAGATAAATGAAAATTCTTCAAACTAACACCCTCCACTAGGTCGTTGTGCACCAAATAATTCATCTTTCTCAAAGGAATGTTCCCCATTTCTGATGCCATAGTATTGACTCCTTCTCGGTTGCTTTAGAAATGAAGCATTGAACCTTCTTAGATGTAATGGATGCGACGCTCATGTCTAAGACATAAATAACATTCTCTCTTGGAACGTGCATAAGGATCCACTCCTCAGGAATTTTGAATCCCGGCTTGAGAATTAAGCATTCTTTGTCATTGAAGTGTGTTGTTAACTTTTTGTCACAAATCTGCGAAATACTCAGTAGATTGTTCTCCAGCTCTGCAATGTAATTCACCTTGTCAAAGGAAACCATTCTATTCGTAAGAATACCTTCTCCTACAATTCTTCCACCCTGAGTTCCAGCAAAACCAACGTAACCTCCCCATATAGCTTTGACGTCGTGCAACAACGCAAGCATCCCATTCATGTGTCGGGAAGCTCCACTAACCATAGTCCATTTTGACATGATCGATCTTGGGAGTCCCTGCACACCTGAAGAGAAACTATTTAAACAGAGAAACCCAAGCCTTCTTGGTCTTGGGTGGGTTTGGAATATCAAACTTCAAACCATCTTTGATCTTGACATTCTATTTGACCGCTACTTTGGCTGGACCAGATGGTTTCAGTACTTTAGATGGTTTGACTTTTGCAACCCAAGATTTTGTTTTCAAATTTTCCCTTTTAGAATAAAACTTTGAATCCTTTTGACAATTCTTGGTGGATGTTTCACCAATTTCAAATTTAGAATTAAGTTGAATCGTTGATTTAACATCTTTAGGGATTCATTGTTTTTTTCATAATTTTTATGGGTACAAACATGGGTGCCTTTGTTTCACATCTTTGGTAGATCTGTTGGAGTTTGAAACAGGTTTTGGGTTCCTTTGGGAACATTGTCGTGCAATATGCCCAACATTGTTACACTTGTAACACATCCTACTGTCTTTTCGAACAGTGGAATCCAAATCTCGTGTTCTATTCTCTTTTTCTTTCTTGAACTCATCATTGGATTGTTTACCAATGATCTCTTTTTCTCTTTCTGTAGTTGTTCCATAGACAAAAGATTTTCTTTGAAAAATTTAGCTTTTGGGACTTGTTATAAGTTCTTTGCTTTTGAAAACCCAACCCAACTCTCCTATTTTCGGGATAGTCTCTGTTCCTTTGGTGGTAGGGTTTGTTAACCCATTTTGATTTAGAATAAATTGATGCATCGTGTTTTTCTAAATCAGAATGGTTCACCTCAACAAGCTTGAACAACTTTTCAACACAATCCAGATTGACATTCTGATTGACATTTTTTATACGATGAAGTTTGGATCAGTGATTAACAATTTTCTGATGATTCACCATCCAATTCGGATTTATCAGATTCATTCTTCAGAACATTTTCAACCACAGTGTTAACCACATCAGAATCACATTCATTCTCAGGTTTAGTGTAAGTTACGTCAATGTTTGCAGGCAGCTCACTTGTCTTTTTAGTGTTCAATTTTAATTTAAGCGCCTTTTCCACCCCAGATGGTTTCTTAGTAGCATAGCTATTCCACAAGTGTTGTGGAACACGATCATAACTTGCACCTTTGTTTTCATCAAATTTTCTTCCTTGTTTTCAATTTTTGGAAGAATGTGATCAATGACGTATGAACTTGTAAAATAAGTGGTTAACAACTTGTTAACCCGTTCTGTTTCTGTTTTCATTTTCTCAAGTTCATTTTTTAGCTCGGCGATTGTATTTAAATGAATGTTAATGGCCATTTGTTTGTCCATCACAGTCGCCTTGAGCATTGAAAGTGTTCCGTCATTTTCTCTGCTCACCTTTGCAAATTGTTTAACAGATTTGCTTAAATTGTAATAAACTTCTTAGGTTGAATTATAATCACATGACAAATTATTTGTATGACATTTTAGGTCAAAGTATCGTGTTTCTTTTTCAGCACACTTACTACATGGTTCTTGGCATTTCATGCAAGGTGTTTCGTTCACCAACTCATTTTCAGACACATTTACCTCATTCATTCGCCATACAAGCTTTGTTGGTCTTGTCTGTCAGATTTTCCAACTTCACTTCAACCCTGTTTTCTTCTTCAGACTTCTTCTTTTCTTCACAAGACGATCGATGGCTTGGCTCAAAATAATCTGCAAAAGTTTTAAGAATATCATTAGGAAAGAGATGTTTGAATGAACTTTTAACAATTCCTCTTCTTCTGATGATGTGTTGTAGTATTCTCAAGGAGCCTCGTCAAAAGATGCCTCTGCAGATTCTTCAGGTTCTTCAATGATTTCTGCTACAAAAGCCAAACTTTCGTTCTTCGTGATATACTTGTTCCAGTTGAAACCTTCGTCCTCCTGATTAACGGCAAAAGCTTTTTCTTTGGAGTTTGACGGTCCATCTTCGATTTGCACCATTCTTGTTTTAGGTTGAGGACGATGATAAATGGCTTTCTTTTAATAATCGTCAGCAAAAGGGTTGTGCTTGCCCTGGACTTCTCTATTTGGACATTCTCGTTTGAATTGACCCTTCTCTCGACATTTGAAACATGTAACTTTAGACTTTTCAAAGCCAAGTTTCCCATCAAGTCCTCCCAAATTATCTTTTCCAGTAATCTCCAAGAACCATTGTGCTCTTCTGACGATGGAAGCCGTACACCATTTGATGTCAATCAATTCCATCGTGACCAGATCAATCCGATCATAATCCTATCTTGTCATTTTTGAATTCCCAATTTTTCCTGCTACTAAACTGTCGTATGATTCAAGTACCGAGGCAAGGAATGACATGTGTTACTTTGCGGTGTTCTCGTCGAAGTTTTGAGCATTTTGGAAATCAACAGCACTATTGCATTGTAGAACCCATTGATTTAGATTAGATTGATTGTTCTGGTGACTCTGTGAATTGCTTGAACTATGAGATGATTGTGCGCCTGGAGGCGTATTTCGGTTGACAGACGCAAAAGATTGAAATCCACTGCTTGACCTGACTGTGGGCTTGGTGTGTTGAAAGCGCCGAAGGCAGTTTGAATTTTTGGAGACTATATCTGTGCGGCAGGACTACCCTTGTAGTACAGATTTACATCTTGTTGCATTTGGGCGCCTTTGCTCTTTGCCCCCTTCCAGTCTCTCAATAAATCTTGGTAATGAGAAATTACCATACTCTGTGCCATTCTCCTTGAGGTAGAGAGTCTGCCAGCTTATCGACCAATTCTTCATTTGTCTTCACAATTCCCATGCGCTTCATTTGGACTACCAAGTGATAGTATCGTTCAATCAATTGTTTCACCGTCTCTCCCTTGATTAGAGTAAAGATATCAAATTCTTTACTTAGTAACGCTCTCTTTCCCTTCCGAAGTTGTGCGCTACCTTGGAATTTTAACCGTAAAGCATTCCATAAGGATTGAGCATCATCATCATGCTGTAGGAGCGCCAAGATATCTTCTTTGATGGCTTGCTGTAAGATGTTCATCATTTTCTTCTTGTTAATGAACTTTTCCCTTTCGAATTCTGAGAGTTGATCTAACGTTTTCTGAAGACCATTCTCTCCAATCGGTGCTTGATATTTCTCTTCAATGGCAAACCAGCAGGTGAAATGATTCGCTTGAACCAAGTTCATAAATCTTTCACTCTAGCTATCATAGTTTCAAGGTTCATCAGCTTTGGAGGATTTGTCATCATGCCCATCTTGTTTTCAAGGTTCATATTCTAAGCTGCGATTGTTGTAACTGCTGAAGCAGCAAAAGCATTGTAAAATTCTTCTTCCATTTTTTCTACAAAATTTCAGAAACACACTTTCGAAAAAAACCCTGATTAGAATGACAAAAATTTCTTAAAAAGTTCTTCGTGCGAACGATCAGTTGCTCGTGCGACTCAGTTGGTTCGTGCGAGTGAGATACACATGCAAATCAAGGATTCGTGCGAGCGAGATGCTCGTTCGAGTGAAAAAGGATTACTTGTGTGAATGACTTCTTCGTGCGGATTACTTGCTCGTGGGAATGATAATTCTGTAATTTGTAGTTTTTAAGAAAACTTGTTTACTTGTTCGTACGAGTGTCGGATTCGATGGATGACCGTTCGTACGATGTCACACCCTAGATTTCCAACCCAAATCCATACACCGGTGAGCCCGGGTGGGGACTATTGTGATGTCAGTTGATAATCATCATAGTCAATTAAACACAACACATCGGAAGTCTTGGAGTAAAATTACTTTTAAAAACCGAATGTTAGAAATACAAAATAATATACAGGCTCGTAATAGACGATCCACAGGCGGATCATAAATTGTACATGGAAAGAATACAAAACAGACTTTGAGCAGATCTAGGATTTGCAAGATCCTCTATCACTAAAGAGCACTTCCAGCCTATTTCGTATTTTACCTGCAAGCTCAGTCTTTTGAAAATATGTCAGCTTTTGCTGGTAAATACACCCAATTGACTCATTTTAAAAACATTTCAAAAATGTTTTAAGCGCATATCAGCACAAAATCTTTTATAACTTGGGAAAGTTGACATTGCAACCTTGTTAACAGATTCACATGTTTGTCCATACATAAAGGGCCCAGTAAAGAAACCGAGACATGATTAAATACACACCACTTAGAACTCACGAAGGAGTAATCCCCAACGTCTTGGGTAATTTGCATTTGAGCGTCTGTCAGGTGTATGCCTACACCCCGTGCTAAGGTCATGGCCATTATCTAATGTAATGAGACGAGGATATCCAAGACACAGTAATTTAACCCCCGATGTTTAAGTTATCAAACAAAACTGATTAAAGCAGAATATGCGGATTTACTAACCACAATCCGGCATTCGATTGATCCCATTTCTGACCAAGAGGTAATAATTTAGCGTATCCCAAGCCCCTTTAGGGAAAATAAGTCAAGAGTATTTACCTGAATTAGCCTTGTTTAAAATGCAAGATTATAACCCAGCCGTATTCAAAATGAGCTAAGTGTAGATAGCATTTACCGGAATGTCTCTAATCTGGATTATGGCATAAGCTAACCAATTAAATACTAACGGTCTTATTTAAGTCATAGACTTAGACCGACTAGCGTACTTGATCAAAACGTATAACGCTAGATTAAACGATGATTGGATAGAATGTAGTTTAATCCCAACAAGTACGTTGACTTGTGTAATATGGATAAACTATAAACATTCTGGATTTTGAGATTTTAATGACAAAGTTACACCTGTTTCGATTAATTTCCGTAAACTAGTTACAAATACTTAACCGTAAGCATGTCAGCGATATCGGGTAACCGGATAAGTCATCGACAAGTTCTATATGCCATTATATTTTAAATAAGTTGTAATATCAGTAGGATATCAACTTTTATGCCCGTTATGGTTTTAAAATGAAACTATGCCTCATAAAGCGTTTCGGTAATTTCATACCGTATAAAACGAACTTTAATATAATTAAATGTTATAACTATAAGTATTCTGGAAAAATAACTTATTTATGATATAATATCAGTAGGATAATAATTATATGTGTAATTTATCTTTTATGACCAAACTATGCACCGAAGGGGCATTTTTGTCATTTTACACATAGTTTATAAATTATTTGGGATTCTGAGTTTGTATCATGTACCTACTGTAAAAATATTTAAAATAAGTTTTAAAATCATTAGGTAACAAGTCTTGATTGGTAAATATGGTTTAGAACCATACTATGCGCCGAAACGACGCTTATGTCGTAAAATAACGATACATGTGATGTTTAATGAAAACTGATGTTATGATCTTATTAACAAGTTTTAGATATGTTAAATATATCAGTAGATAAAAGATTTATTTTGAAAAGATGTGATTGAAACCGTTTTATAAGCCACAAGGGCCTTTTCGTCATTTATCGACATAATATAAGGACTTGTTCATAAACTCAGTATATAATCTGTTTTGACATCCCAAAAATCCTACTTATAATATTACATCAGTAGGAATCTCAATTTCAAGTTCATTATTATTTAATTTCTTTCTATGCAAAAAGGGCATTTTAGTTAAAAAGACATAATTACGGAACTTGTGCATAAACTCAGATTCTGATTATGATCATGTAATATAACCTCAGAGAGTTATGCTACATTATATTATGATCATAATGCAACTTTGGATCAGTGGCTAACTAATCCAAATGGGGTCAGAATCGAAAGTCAAAGCAAAAGTCAAACTTCACGACTTTCGGTTGCGACCCGACCCTAGAACTGAAATTGACGAGCCGAACATGTTCTTACATGTTCTAATAATTATTACCAACTTGTTTAAGTGTCAAAATAGGTTTCATCACATATATAAGATCAATTTATTTCCAAAAAATGGCTTGTTTAACTTTCTAATACATTAACTTTGACCCGTCAATTGGTCTAGCAAACGTGATCTTCAAGAGGTGCCCTTTATAGGGACTAACACCTACCTTGTTACGATCACTTAGCCATGTTCGTTACGAACAATGGCTAGACCATAATGTTCTTAACCGAAAGTCATGGCGTTTTCCGTAAAGCATATAAACAAAAATGCAATAGCAAGGAACACTTACAAGAGGTTCCTAGAATGCAATAGAACTTAGTTGGATGCTCCTTTAAGTTACGGACTTCCAGAGGAGGGAGATAGAGTTGTGAATGAGAAAGGTGCAAGTTCAAATGGTGAACTTTGGCAACTATTTATAGTTGGAGAGCTTGAAGGAGGTGATGCCAGGTGTTAAGGGGTGTAAGAGGAAGCTTACAAGTGTCCTAAAATGTGGCATAGCAGTTTGGAAGACCATGGTTTCGAATCAAATGGTTTTTGGCAATTTGTGTGGAGGACAAGCAAACTTTCTGCAGACACAGGCCTCTCCCACCCCGCGATAGGCCAGGGCCATGCCTCTCGCGCCCCGAGAGCGCCCCATGTCAGGTTTCAAAATTTGACACTTTTAGCCCCTCAACTTAATAAACCCTCTTAAACCTTCCTAAAACACCTTTTTAGCATTCTTAGCCCTCTGTTGCTAATACTTGGCGTACCTGGGATTATTCCTGGACATTGTCGACCTCTCAGTTCGTTAAAAGGTCACTTAGAGGTATAAATTAACATGTTGACACTTTTAACCCCTCCATTATCCAACTTTCACATCTTTGCAGAACTGAACCCTCTCGTCAAACAGATGAGACATAAGAGAGTTAGGACTTTGTAAAGGATCACTCAGAGGCTTATTTTATGCATGTTGACATATTAGTCACTCAGAGGTTAGGCATGTTGACATATCAGTCACATAGAGGCCAATGTTTAAGCATGTTGACATATCAGTCACTCACAGGCTAGGCATGTTGATATATCAGTCACTCAGAGGCCAAGTTTTGAGCATGTTGACACCTTTAGTGCTTATTGGTCTTTATAGACTTAAAAAATACAACACGTGTCACTATACTATTGGACACGATTTTACGAGGTTTACATCTTCACCCCCTTAAAAGAAATCTCGACCTTGAGATTTTATTCAAAAAGATGGGGGTATTTTTGTCGCATAGTGGACTCAACCTCCCATGTATACTCGGGACCTCTAAAGGCGTCCCACTTAATCTTTACTGTAGGTATCAATTTCCTTCGGAGCTTCTTAGCTTGTCGATCCTCGATCGAAATTGGTTTCTCAACGAACCTCAGGTTTTCATCTATTTGCACATCCTTGTGCGACATTGCTAGTGACTCATCGGGTAGCCATTTCTTAAGGTTAGATATGTGGAATACATCATGGATTCCACTAAGCTCCTCTGGTAGCTTAAGCTTGTAAGCTACTGCGCCGACACATTCGACTATCTCGAATGGTCCTATATATCTTGGGCTCAGCTTGCCCTTTTTTCCGAATCTCATTACACCTTTCCAAGGTGATACTTTCAGCATGACTTTGTCCCCTACTTGGAACTTAAGAGGTTTATGCCTCTTGTCAGCATAGCTCTTCTGCCTATCACGGGCAGCTTTGAGACGATCACCGATTTGCACAATCTTTTCTGTCGTCTCCAGGACAATTTCTGGTCCTGATAGTTGAGCTTCCCCAACTTCTGCCCAACACAGGCTTTCGACATTTTCTCCCATACAAGGCCTCGTAAGGAGCAACCTTGATGCTCGTATGATAACTATTATTATAGGAGAATTCTATTAGGGGTAAATGGTCATCCCAACTTCCACCTAAATCAATCACATATGCCCTAAGCATGTCTTCCAATGTCTGGATAGTAGCTCACTTTGCCCATCAGTCTGAGGATGGTAAGCCGTACTAAAATTTAATCTTGTGCCTAAAGATTGTTGGAAACTTTTCCAAAAATGAGAGGTATATTTAGTATCTCTGCCAGATACAATAGATACGGGCACACCGTGTAGGGACACAATCTTGTCCACATACAACTTAGACAATTTGTCTGAATTATACGTTTCCTTAATTTGCAAGAAATGCGCTGACTTGATCAGCCTGTCTACAATGACCCAAATCGTGTCATTACCAAGTTTGGTCTTAGGTAACTTGGTAATCAAGTCCATAGTTACTATTTCCCATTTCCATGTGGGAATTTCCAATTGTTGTAGAAGTCCTGACGGTTTTTGATGTTCAGCTTTAACTTGCGAACACGTCAAACACTTAGCTAGATAAGTGGCTATAGATTTCTTCAAACCCATCCACCAATAATTCTTTTTCAGATCATGATACCTCTTGTCACCTCCAGGGTGAACTGAGTATCTTGTATTATGTGCTTTCTGGAGGATTAGATCTCTAAGTCCTCCAAAGACTAGAACCCAGATCCTTCCATTAAATCTAAGGATTCCATCTTTTGCAGGCGCTAATTGATCAATAGTTCCACCTAATCCCTCATTAGGAATGTTAGCCTCTAATAGGGCTTGCTATTGCGCATCTAATAGCTTCTCATTCAAGCTATTTCTGAGCTCAATGCTCTTTGATTAATCCTAATGGGCTTAATTCTTTCCTTGCGACTTAAGGCGTCAACAATGACATTTGCCTTGCCGGGATGATTGCGAATTTCGCAATCATAATCATTAAGTGTTTCCATCCAACGGCGTTGTCGCATGTTCAATTCTTTCTGAATGAACAGAAGCTGGAGACTCTTATGGTCAGTGTATATAATACACTTTGTGCCATACAAGTAATGTCTCCATAACTTTAGCACAAATACAATGGCACCCAATTCCAAATCATGGGTGTTGTAGTTCCTTTCGTGCACCTTTAACTGTCGTGATGCATAAGCAATTACCTTGCCTTTTTGCATTAGCACACAGCCCATGCCAGTGTGCGAAGCATCACAATAGACTACAAAATCCTCAATACCCTCGGGTAGAGATAACACAGGAGCATTGCTCAACTTGTGTTTTAGAATCTCAAAGGATTCTTGTTGTTTAGGACTCCAAACAAATTTGACATTCTTACGGGTTAAGGTAGTCAAAGGAGTGGCTATTCTTGAAAAGTTCTCAATGAACCTCATGTAGTATCCAACCAATCCCAGGAAACTACGAATCTCTGATGGGGTTTTGTGCACTTCCAAATTCATTATGGCTTCTATTTTGGCGGGATCCACTTGGATACCATGCTCACTTACAACATGTCCAAGAAATTGGACTTCTCTAAGCCAAAACTCACACTTAGAAAATTTAGCATAAAGCTTCTCTTGCGTTAGCAATTCTAGAATGAACCAAAGGTATTTCTCGTGATCAACTTGATTACGAGAATAGATAAGTATGTCGTCTATAAAGACAATGACAAACTTATCCAAATACGGTTTGCAGACTCTATTCATGAGATCCATGAATGCTGCAGGTGCATTTGTGAGCCCAAAAGGCATCACTAGAAATTCAAAATGACCATATTGGGTCCTAAAGGCAGTCCAAGGAACATATTCGTTCCTTACCTTCAACTGATGATATCCTGATCTTAGATCAATCTTGGAGAAATAACTAGCCCCTTGAAGTTGGTCGAATAAATCGTCGATCCTGGGCAGAGGATATCGGTTCTTAATTGTTAACTTGTTCAGCTCTCGATAATCAATGTACATTCGCATTGAACCGTCTTTCTTCTTTATCTTTTGGGGGATGAGACCCACTTTTGATGAACTAGCTTTTGAAGATTCAGCTTAGAAGATCCCGACTTTTGAAGACAACTTGAAGACATGAAGAAACAATGTAAAAGAAAATTTACTTTTGTATCGTAAAACTTGTATTGACTTGTATTATGTATCCCTAAGTCCTTTTGATCTTCATGAACAAAATGTAACAAGTTGTCATTTATATGAAAGTGTATTTTCTTTATTTCACATTGTATTTCTCTTATGTTGAGGTTGATATTATTGTGATGTGGTGATATTACAATTGATAAAGTTATGATGTGGTGATTATCTACACGTTGAGTTTACATGATTATGGTGATGATTGGTGTGTTCTTGCATATTCACGATCGTGTGGTTATGTCATATACATATATATTTTCTTATTTATTATATACCCGACAATATATATATATATATATACATACATATATATATATATATGTATGTATGTATATTTGAAAAAATTATTAAATATTTGTCTAATTACGATCGATACTTTATACTAACGCGCTACCAACGACTCAAGAAGAGTTAAACGAACGCGTCTCTAAGGCAATCGCACAGTATGAAAACAACAACACCAAACATAGTGGTGGAACCAGAGGTTCAGCCGGAGCCAATCCTCCGACTAGTAATATTTGGTTATTCATAAAACCACATGATACTCTCGTTTATTCTATTCATGCCTTTGATATACTCACTCTTGAATTCGTGCATACATTGATTTCCAGTTGCACTTACAGGCAGTTCCTAGACTGCAAACCTCTGGATTTTGACGGCACCGGAGGTGCCATTTCCTTCATACGCTAGACCAAGAAGACTTACTCGGTCATTCGGATGGGCTAGTGCCCTATCAAACAAAGAGTCACTTATGTCATTGGATTCTTTATAGATGGAGCACTAGCTTGGTGAACCTCCAGGTCCAAACTAAAGGAGACGATGCTGCATACGTCTTGACTTGGGAGGAGCTCAAGGAAATAATGAGGAAAAAATATTGTTCGACGTCGGAAATTCAGAAGTTGGAAATGGAATTCTAGAATTTAAAGATGATTGGTTCGGATATCACCGGGTACACGCAGCGATTTCGTGATATGTATCGAGTGGTTCCATACTTTTTGGAACCCGAATTTCAAAAGGATCCAGAGGTACATCTAGGGACTTGCCCTCAAAGTTCTAAGTCTGGTTACCTCTTCTAAGCCCACTGAAAATTAGAGAAGCAATCGATTTAGCTGTCAGCCTTACTGAGGAGGCGGTGCGTCAGGGAAAATTGCCTAAGTGTGGGGTGAGCAAAACGGAAACTACTATGGAGACCACATACTCCAACAAAAGGAAATTATCCCACTTCAAGAAGGCTCATGAGTTGGTAATAACAACAACAATAACAAAGGCAAGCCACAAGGGAAGTTAAAGAAGCGACGGCATATGTTACCACCACTGCAAACAATACTAACAGGAAGCCTTATACTGGGGACGCGCCTAAATGCAACAAATGCTCCTTCCACCACTACAGGGAATACCGAGGCCCCAAGTGTAGCAATTGTGGCAAGTTTGGACATAACACTAATGCGTGTCGCGGGATGGACACTAGAGATCAAGGTTGCTTTGGATGCGGTGACAAAGGGCATTTCAGGAAGGATTGCCCAAAAGAAAACCAAGCTGGAGGAAGAGCTTTCATGATTAGAGCTAAGGACGCTCGCCAGGACCCGAATGTGGTCACCGGTACGTTTCCTATCAACAATAACTTCGCATTTATACCTTTTGATACCGGGGCAGATTTTAGTTTTATTTCTAAAGAATTTAGAAATATACTTGGGGTAGAATCGAGTAAATTAGATGTTCCATACTCAATTGACTTAGCTAACGGGAATTTGGTTGAGTCAGGGGAAATTATAAAGAAATGTACCTTAGAACTGGGTGAACAAAAGTTCGATATAGATCTATTACCAGTTCAATTAGGTAGTTTCGACGTCGTCATTGGTATGGTTTGGCTATCCGATAATCAAGCCGAAGTCATATATCACGAGAAGATCATTCGCAGTCCGCTACCCAACGGAGAACATTTGATGGTCCAATGAGGGAAACATGACATGCCGCTACGAATTATTAATTGCATGAAGGGTCAAAAATGTTTGAGGAAAGGATGCATCGCCTTTCTTGCCCACGTGGTTGACAAGAAGGCCGAGGAACACAAGGTGGAGGGCATAACTGTAGTAAAGGAATACCCCGAAGTCTTTCCTGAAGACTTGTCGGGATTACCTCCACAATCACTTCGCCTTTCTTGCCCATGAGTTGCACCTATGGTGAAAGCCCCATATCGACTGGCGCCCTCGGAGATGCAGGAGTTATCTACTCAGCTTCAGGAGCTGCTTGAAAAAGGATTCATAAGACCGAGTTTCTCGACTTGGGAGCTTCGGTGCTTTTTGTGAAAAACAAGGATGGAACCTTCCGGATATGCATCGACTACCGGGAACTAAACAAGTTAACCATCACGAATCGGTATCCACTACCGAGAATTGATGATTTATTCGATCAGTTACAAGGTTCGAGTTTTTATTCAAAGATTGATTTAAGATCCGGGTATCATCAATTAAGAATCCAAGAGGAAAGTATTTCTAAGACGTTGTTTAGGACTCGCTATGATCATTACGAATTCCTTGTTATGCCTTTCGGCTTAAAAGACGCTCCCGCCATATTCACGGATTTGATGAACCAAGTATGTAAGCCATACCTCGACAAGTTCGTGATCGTATTCATTGATATCATATTAATATACCCACGAACCGAGGAAGAACACGAACAACACTTGAGAACTATTTTGGAGCTGCTTAAGAAGGAACAATTATATGCCAAGTTCTCGAAATGCAAATTTTAGATTCGCGAAGGACAGTTTCGTGGTCACGTGGTGAACGAGAACGGGATACACGTCGACCCCTCAAAGATCGAGGCTATAGAGAATTGGACCGCGACAAGGACTCCCACTGAAGTACGACAATTTCTAGGTTTGGCGAGATATTACCAGAGATTTATTGAGAATTTTTCGGAAGTTGCTCAGCCGCTAACCTCGCTTACACAAAAGGATAAAAAATTTGATTGGGGAGAAAAGCAAGAGTCGGCTTTCCAGTTGTTGAAGGACAAACTATGACAGGCGCCGATACTATCACTCCTGGACGGTACCGATGACTTCGTGGTGTATTGTGATGCTTCACATCAAGGCTTAGGTTGCGTGTTAATGCAACGTGAAAAAGTCATCGCGTACGCGTCACGTCAGTTAAAAGTTCACGAATAGAACTATACCACCCATGACCTAGAACTGGGCGTAGTGGTATTTGCTTTAAAAGTCTAGTGTCATTGTTTATATAGCACTAAGTGTACCATATTGACAGATCATAAAAGTCTTCAACACTTATTCCATCAAAAGGAACTAAATATGCGCCAACGGCGTTGGGTAGAATTATTGAATGATTATGATTGTCAGATCAAATATCACCTGGGCAAGGCAAATGTAGTGGCAGATGCCTTGAGCCGGATGGAACGAGTCAAAACTCTACGAGTACGAGCTTTAGAAATGAGGATCCATACAAACTTTACGACTCGAGTGCACAATGCACAACAAGAAGTTCTAAAACCAGAAAAAATTCAAGCGGAATCACTATGGGGAGTGGAGAAACAAATGGAACCAAACAAAGATGAAATCTTATATTTCATGGGAAGGATCTGGATTCCATATTTTGGCAGTCTACGAGACTTGGTGCTGATCAAAGAACATAAGTCAAAATATTCAATACATCCAGGATCTGATAAAATGTATCAAGATTTAAAGGAGTATTATTGGTGGCCTAATTCAAGGGAGATATTGTGACATATGTTGGGAAATGCCTAACTTGTGTAAAGGTCAAGGTCGAATACCAAAAGCCATCTGGCTTATTACAACAACCCGATATCCCTGTTTGGAAATGGGAACAAAACTCAATGGATTTTATTACAAAATTATCGTGGACCACCCGAGGTCATGACATGATTTGGGTTATCGTTGATCGATTAACTAAGTCAGCTCACTTCTTACTAATTCGCGAGAAGGACAGTACCGAGAAGTTAGCTACACTTTATCATAAGGAAATTGCGGCACGTCATGGAGTACCAGTGTCGATAATCTCAGACAGAGATGGTCGCTTTGTGTCATGGATTTGGCAATCATCCCAAGCGTCGTTTGGATCTCGTTTAGATCTAAGCACGACCTTTCATCCGCAGACCGATGGCCAAAGCGAGCGAACCATCCAAACTTTGGAAGACATGCTTCGTGCCTATGTGATGGATTTAGGCAGAAACTGGGATACTCATTTACCATTGGTAGAGTTTTCCTACAACAACAGTTATCAAACAAGTATTAAGGTTGCGCCATATGAAGTACTTCATGGGTGAAAGTGCCGATCTTCGCTATGTTGGGCGAAGTCGGTAACAAACAACTCATTGGTCCCGAGCTAGTTCAAGAAACCACAAACAATATATTCAAAATCCACGAGCGTATCAAGATGGCTCGGGATAGATAAAAGAGCTACGCATATCGACGATGCAAACCATTATCCTTCGAGGTTGGAGACAAAGTGTTACTAAAAGTCTCGCCTGGAAGGGTGTAGCTAGATCCGGGAAGCGCGGAAAGCTAAATCTGAGATACATTGGGCCCTTTGAAATTCTGGCAAAGGTTGATACAGTGGCTTACAAGTTAAAACTGACAGAATAACTCAACAACGTACACGAAACATTTTTTGTGTCTAACCTAAAGAAAAGCCCGACTAATGACACGGTTATCATCCCAGCGGATGAAATTCATATAGACGACAAACTCCTTTTTACCGAAGAACCCGTTGAGCTTATGGACTGGAAGGTCCAAAAGACAAGGAGAAGTCGGATCAAACTAGTCAAAGTCCGCTGGAACTCCCGACACGGACCCGAGTACACTTGGGAACCTGAAGATCCAATCAAGACAAAGTACCCCCACCTGTTCAAGAAGACTCCTTCAGAGGATGCCTCAAATTGAATTTCGGGATGAAATTCTTTTTAACAGGGGGAGTATGTGACAAATGGCAAATAACCGGTAATTCCGTACAATCTATTCACTATTTATAGCACATAATCTCATGCATTTTATCGTAATTTGGTTACGTAACTGAGTCGTATGTCATATAACAGTGATAGGACAAGTTAAACATGTTATAACATATATTGGTTTTCGTCGTGTCGCAAAACCAACCAAACTATGTCCTAAAGTGTTGGTAGACTATTGGGCGCACGATTCAAGGTTGCACTATTCATGTCAGCAAAGTTGCTGAAGCGGAACAGAATTATGAAAAATGACATACGAAAGACATATCTAAGTCCATATATATACATATTAGAAAAAAATCTAATGTGGGAACCTCACTTGCATTAATACATAACTTTCCTATATAACGTTTAAATCACAAAATTGTCTTGTTTGCCTATAAAAATAACAATTTTAATTCGTCCGTAAGACTTGTATATATGGTTATACATCCTAAATAAGCTTAGGGATATCAATAGGATACCTGAAACATAAACTCCTGATGCTACGCGACATTGTTCGCAACTCATGCAAATTCGAGCCGTTAGGCGAACAAATTATATTTTTACTATCCAATTGGCTAAACTAAAAAGCTAGCGAACTAGTTAGCCATATTTTGACTTCGTAAATGCGATAAATAAATGCCTTAACATCAATGGTAAACAAGACCATAACACCCAGTATTGTATAGCATCTTTTATAACACTCGATATCGAACCAACGAGCGAACTACTGGTATTTGTACCATCCAAAAATATATACCCACTAAACTAGTAAACTAGTTAGACTTTATTTAAAACCCTAAACTACCATTAACCCCTAATACCCTAATTAAGCTAATTACCAAAATATCTACAAGTTTATATTTTTTTGTCACATGTTAAATGTTTAAAATATGTATATATAAAGCCATACTTGAACACCCCAATTGGCTATACCCCTTTAAATCCTTCTAGATTTGATGATTAAAAATTATGGCAAATGATGATTTTATTTGACTAAGGAAAGATTTGAAGATTATAACATCATTTCATCGTTCATCTTCCATTTCCTTACAACATTTCACAACACCAAAGCTCTTTTCTCATTCTCTAACTTTTGGAAGTGCCCAAACACGACAATCCCTTCATTTTTCTAACGTTAGATATCTCTTTCAAGCCATTTTCAAGAACATCTATGGTGTAGCAATCATGGGGAAACATTAGGAGGTGCTTGGAGGCTTTATTATCGTCTTAATCTTAACTAAAGTGCACTAATCACTTGCAATATTGTAAGATCATCTCTGGTTATTTTTAAGCTTTTTACCTTATATAGATTATTAAAAGTACAAGTTAATCATCTTGATCATTAAAGAAACAAAGATTAAAAACCCTAATCAACACTTAAAGTCTATAATAATTATATATTATGTGTTGATTTTTAGTATAGTGATTACTAGTTAGCATGATTATGTTGATTATGTTCAAGTGAGTTGTTCAAGTGTGTGATCTTGTATGATTAAGGTTATAACTGATGATTTAAACATTGTGATGTTTAAATCTAAACCAAGATCATCAACCTCATGATCCATGAACTTTACTACAACTTAAAAATGACTTATTACATATGTGTGATTTTTATAAAGAATAAACACCATGATTTCCATTATGATCATCTTAAAAGTTTAGTAAAGAAAGTTGTTTAAAGTAGAGATCTCGATTAGAGAGTATTATAAAATGGATGTTTTCAATGCTCTAATAAATATATGTGGAGATTTCATTATTTTAAGTAAGTTGTTAAATATATATATATATATATATATTTACATAAGTTCATGGAAATGAGGGTTAATATGCATAAATCACGCATGCAAGTATGGTATATTGAAATTTGATTTGAAGTTTATTTGTGATTATGGGTTAAACACGGATTAAATACATTTTTGAAACATGGAAAACGCCATAGTTTATGGGAAACTATGACGAAATTTTAAAAATCTAATCGCGATTAAAGTACAATTAACATGATGATTAATGGGGCTAAACGTAATTAGCAACCTTAATCATCATTAAGGAAGTGTTAATGAAAAGGGTTAAGCCCTAACCTTCCAAGGATTTAATAATACTTATATATATTTTTACAAGTTAAAAAATATTATTATTTATTACATTTATATTTTTGGGAATAAAAATATATGCATATACTTTATCAACATCATAAGTGTATGTGTATAATACATGTGTATTTATATGGATGTATCTAGAATCAATAGGGTATACAAGTTAAATACAAAAATACCAAACTAATGCAACACACCAAATACTTGAAAGTTACCAAATATAAATTACATGGACACATGTACCTTTACACAAGTCTTAAAACAAATAATCGGATGAGCGGACAATTCGGACAACGGGCGAATTTATGAAATATATCGTTTCACCAACAACAAACGAGCATATCACCATCATGAAGGACTACTACGACACTTGGATATTTTTGGCGCGAAGATATATATATTAAACGACTACGACGACACGTCTAAAATAATATATTTTTAGACACTTAACGAATACATTACC
Source organism: Scalesia atractyloides (assembly GCA_947069175.1). Taxonomy (NCBI): domain Eukaryota; kingdom Viridiplantae; phylum Streptophyta; class Magnoliopsida; order Asterales; family Asteraceae; genus Scalesia; species Scalesia atractyloides. The sequence goes on along the minus strand of CAMTDV010000008.1, from coordinate 43,178,991 downwards.
GTTAAAAAAATCCGGAAAGTTAGAACGTATAAAAATTTCTAAGTGATTTTATATGAATATACTTAAAAAGTCAATACTTAGTAAATATTACCAAGTGTAAGATTATAAATATTATGGACTCATGAAATTAAGTTGGGCTAGGCCCAATCACATAATTACATAGGCCAGGCCCAATCCCATAAATACATGGCCAAGGCCTAACCACATAAAGAGATGGGCTAGCTCCAATCATATAATTACATGGGCTAGGCCAAACCACATAAAGATATGGGCTAGCCCCAATCATATAATTACACGGGCTAGGCCAAATCACATAATTACATGGGCAAGGCCAAATAAAATAAATACCAATCCAATAAAATACATGGGCAAGACCCAATCACATAAAGACATGGGCTAGGCCCAATGACACACGTGTAAGGCACGAGGACATGTGAAGGGCGAGGCCTGTTCATACACAAACTAATAATGGCAATATATATATATATATATATATATAATAGAACAAACGAATAGCCAGCACTATAATAACATTAAAATTGTTCTAATTTGATAAATAAATACACAACAAGAATTCAAGATGAACAACTTATACGAGATCCAACGAGACCTAAGGGTCCAATGATGTTAATACACATGTAGGTTACACACGTGTACGGATACTCAAATTTCACTAGTACGACATTTGGAACGCAAAACTGTGAGATCATGTACATCCTTTCAATTATTTCAAAGTTTTGTTTTTAAAACCATCGAGGGGAAACACATATCATAACAAACCGTATGTTAGCTATGGGTTTAGATGATAACACAATCAAATGTGCGTAAGTAGGATGATGACACTAGCAATCATTAATCACTTAGTGACAAAGGTGCAAAAGGTATAGATCTATCTAGTTTGAGGCGCGCTCCACTCCTGGTTGGTATACACTTAGGAGTGATTTTATGATCCCTATGATATCAAACTTGTCTCAGTTTGGTTGCTTACTTATGGTACATATGTCACGGTGCTCGTGACACACTGATAGATCCTCAAACTCCATGAATGCTAATAACATACTCAGATTTCATTACTAGATTACAAACATGACATTTTATAAGAAAACAATACTACATGAACTCGCCAACTTTTGTTGACTTTTTAAAATTACATGTATTTAAGGACGCAAGACTTGAGCCAGTAAACACTTCGGGAAATGGGAATGACATGACAACGAATGTCACCTTTTGGGAGGATTTGCCTCTTATATTCCAACCTCGTATGGGTGTATAAGATTCAAAACCTCAACATGCTTTTATGATCAAAACAATCTTTTGTTATGGAGCAATGTAACTTAAACTATATTTTGATGACAATGTGAAACTGTTGGAAACTTATGATTTGACTGTTGGAAACTTGTAAACTTTGGTTGCAATTTAATATAAATATGGCATCATTGTTGATTTACTCTTGTCTACACGATTGGATGCAATGATTACCTCATAGTCACACGATTGCGCTTCTGCTACGACCAGCGTGTGACAAATTTTTAGTATTTTTAACATTTTGTTTTTATTCCCCATTTTGCTTAGAAGTTGAACATTCACATTTTTCAGCAAATTGTAGAACAGTTTCTTGAAATTTTTCTTCTAGTTTTAAAAATATTTCATTTTTATCATTTTTAGTTTTTCATCATCGGTATAATTATCACAATCTTCAATTATGACATTGTCATAATTTGCAACATTGTCACTTATTGGAATTTCAACTGAAAAGTATCTATATTTTTATCGATCGGTTTTGGAACTATATGATCTAACATTAACGATGAAGTAACAAAACCTTTCAATTTATTTTTAGCAATCTCAACATCATTTTCAAATTGAGTTATTTTCTCAAGATAAGAATTTATTGTGATTTGGTTTTCAAAATTATTTTTATTCAAAACTAATTTCTCATTTTCTAAAATTTTTATTTTGTTTTGAAGTTCTTTTCATTTTCATTTTCTTTTAAATTTTTATTTTCTAATGTCAAACTCTCCAAATCATTCAAGAGAGACACAAGAACACAGAGAGTATTTCATGAGTATGTATGAACATTGTTTGTATGTGTTGTAACTAGCTCTCTGCTGTTAATCAAGATATTGAATATTGGGTTATCTTGTTTTTCTTACTTTGCTTTGTTTTGCATACTTATGAGGATTCCGCACTCGTATTTGTGTTGTATAAACAGGGAAGTAGGTTATTCTTGATCCTCCAAGTGGACCTACAAGTGGTATCCGAGCTTTGGCTCTCTTCCATGTTTGAAACCAAGCTTAGTGTTGTGTCTGAGCTAGTTGTGAGGGTTTCTGGAAGTGTTCTTGAACATTCAACAGGAAACTTAAGTTTTCAAAACATAACCAACTTAAAACTTAGTAAAACTTGTTGTATCCAGAAAATTTTCATAAAAACCTTGTTAGAATACATGGAGACTTGTTAGGATCTGGTTTTTCTTGAAATTTTCTATCATAGTTCAGTTGAACAAATCTTCAGGTGAAGCACTGCCGGAAAACTCACCTGAATATTCTTGTAGGGTTGACCAAATCTCTAAACATTCTGACTTGACTTGATTGTTTTGACTGAAAAGCTGATATGGAATGTTTGTCTTTTTAACGAAAATTGTGTAGACAACTGACCACTTTCAAAAACTAGTCTGTGTTAGAAAAGGAAATTTTCACCAACCAACCCTGCAAAAAGATTCCAATCTGCGAAAAACATCCGTGCGAATAACCCATCCGCATGAAGAACCTTGTTCGCACGAAGCACAAGTTTGCTCGCCCGAAAGAAGGTCTCTCGTACGAACAACCTGGTTTGTAAGTCCCGATAATCCGAATCTAAACACTGATATTACACAATCACCAAGGATGGGCGGAATCCGAACTTGGTGATCTTCAAGAAAACCGAAATAACAAAGAACAACACGAATCAACTTTAACACTTTGCACACGATTCTATTACTTGAACAAGCAAAATCGTCTGGTACAAGATGGAGGCTCTTTCTAGAGAAATCCCAAAAGTCTTTCTTAGTTCCAACCCTAGGAATGACATAATATTCTATTTATACCTAGGGTTTGCCCATGCCACTTATGGGCTTCCCTTATGCTTGCCTGGCCCACATGGCCTATGACATGCCCAAGTGACCTATCCATCGCATTTCTTACTTCCTCTTTACGCCACCCACATTCAAGCAAACGCATCACATAGTCACCAACCGGATCAACATTGTAGTTTCAATAAGCTCATTCAGCTTTTCCTTCACTTGATCCCGCAAGTTCAGGTTTTGATTTTGTGTCTGAGGTGAGGTGTTGTTAATGGATGCTTTGGTTAGTGGGCTAAAGAAAATGTTTGGAGTTGCATTCTAGGATGAAGACTATGTTTGACATCTGAGCTTGAGCTGTAAACATCTTCGGATAAGTGAAACCGTACCGGTAAACACGATAAAACTTGTCCGAAAACTATTTTTACCAAAATGTACCGTTAGACTCGTCTCGACGATACGATTCCAACGATATATACTGTCCGATGGTGAATTTAGGAATTTTTGTGCCTTTTTTCCCTAAAAATCACACGAGTCTAGCCGTGCAAGCTGTTTGTTGAAATTGTCTATGGATCAAATTATGTGTATGAAAACGTTTAACTCTGGTTACGTCAGCTGGTTAACCTTCCACCTTTGTGGGTGCAACTCGGAACAGTACCGAATTCGGAATAGTAACTCGGATTAACAATCCGAGATGAAATCTCAAATAGTGATCCGAGATGCTAATTTGGGATGGTGATTCGGAATAGTGATCCGAGATGGTATCCGAGATGCATTGTTTCAGTCCGAAGTGAGAATCCGGAAAAGTAATCCGGAACGCTATCAGATACACAACAACAGTAACTCGGATAAATCCGAAATGGAGAAACAGATCCGGAATAAGAGCCTGATCCGGAATGAAAGTCTATCCGAATTCAGGACAGTTACGAATCCAGAATCTTTGAAGATTATCCAAAATCCTTGAACATTATCTGAAATCCTTGAAGAAAATCCGAAATCCTTGAAGATTTATCCGAAATCCTTGAAAAAAGTCCGAAATCCTTGAAGATTTATCCGAAATCTATCAGAATTTCAAGATTTTTATCCGAAATGCAGCAGATTAATCCGAAATGCAACCAGACAATCCGAAATTCTTGAATGTTGATCCGAAATGCTTGAATCTTCTTCGTGTCTTTCAGCAGAAACCAGACAGAATCAGTGTGATATCAGATCTGAGCCTGGAAAACAGGTTCAAACTGGTTCTGATACCACTAATAAGTCCCGATAATCCAGATGTAACACTGATATCACACAATCACCAAGGATTGCCAAACTTGGTGATCTTCAAGAAAGCCGAAATAACAAAGAACAACACGAATCAACTTTAACACCTTGCACACGATTCTATTACTTAAACAAGCAAAATCGTCTGGTGCAAGATGGAGGCTCTCTCTAGAGAAATCCCAAAAAGTCTTTCTCAGTTCCAACCCTAGGAATTACATAATATTCTATTTATACCAAGGGTTTGCCTATGCCACCCATGGGCTTCCCTTGGGCTTGCCTGGCCCACATGGCCTATGGCATGCCCAAGTGACCTATTCAAGGTCCAAACAAGAAACAAACTAACCCAATTAATCTCAGTTAACTACCGGTCCTTTTTGTCAAGAAGAAGGATGGGACCTTCCGCATGTGCATCGACTACAGGGAACTCAATAAGGTTACTGTCAAGAACCGATACACATTACCTCGCATCGACGATCTTTTCGACCAGCTTCAAGGGTCAAGCTACTACTCCAAGATTGATCTACGGTCCTGTTATCACCAGTTACGCGTCAGGGAGGAGGATATCTCCAAGACGGCATTTCGCACTCGGTATGGCCATTATGAGTTCTTGGTCATGCACTTCGGTCTCACCAATGCACCCGCAGTGTTCATGGACCCTATGAATCGCGTGTGTAAGCCGTATCTCGACAAGTTTGTCATCATGTTCATCGATGATATAATCGTCTACTCTAAGGGTGAAGAAGAACATGCTGAGCATCTACGATTATTGCTGGAACTACTTCAACAGGAGAAACTATATGCCAAGTTTTCGAAGTGTGATTTCTGGATTCGGGAAGTTCAGTTCCTCGGGCATATCGTGAATGAAAAGGGTATACATATTGATCCCGCCAAGATCGATGCTATCAGGAACTGGGAAGCACCCAGGACACCGACAGAGATCCGCCAATTTTTGGGTTTGGCTGGTTACTACAGACGTTTCATCGATGGATTTCCAAGATCGCACAACCGCTTACCACTCTCACCCAGAAGGGCACCAAGTATGCTTGGGGTGACAAGCAGGAAGCAGCATTTCAATTACTGAAGCAAAAACTTTGCAGTGCACCCATTTTGTCCTTGCCAGAAGGGACGGATGATTTTGTGGTATATTGTGACGCTTCCATTAAGGGATTGGGATGTGTACTCGTGCAACGTGATAAGGTCATCGCGTATGCATCCCGACAGTTGAAGGTTCATGAGAAAAACTACACGACACATGACTTGGAATTGGGAGACACTATCTATATGGACAAGGTGCACAATTTACACGGATCACAAGAGCCTCCAACATAATTTCGACCAGAAGGAGTTGAACATGCGACAGCGTCGATGGGTCGAACTCCCGAACGATTATGAATGTGCCATTCGGTATCACCCAGGTAAAGCTAACGTGGTAGCCGATGCCCTCAGTCGGAAGGAGCACTTGAAACCTCGTCGGGTACGAGCACTACAATTCACATTTTATTCGGGGTTACCCGAACAGTTACGCGACGCGCAGCTAGAAGCAGTTAAGGAAGAGAACATCAAGGTCGAATCTGTGGGAAAGATGGAACGCGATTGGGAAATGAAACCCAATGGTGCCTGGTATTTCATGAATCGTATATGGGTACCTCTCTACGGAGACCTCAGGAAGCTAGTTATGGACGAAGCTCACAAATCCCGATACTCTGTCCATCCTGGTTCGGATAAGATGTATCAAGACCTTAAAGCCGCGTACTGGTGGCCCAACATGAAAGCGGATATAGCCACCTACGTGAACAAGTGTTTGACTTGTGCGAAAGTCAAGGTGAATACCAGAAGCCATCAGGGCTACTTCAACAGCCTGAGATCCCAGTGTGGAAATGGGATCAGATCTCGATGGACTTTATCACCAAACTCCCGTGAATTCTGGGTGGTTGCGATACCATCTGAGTAATCGTGGATCGTCTAACTAAGTCTTCACACTTCCTAGCGATCAAAGAAACAGATAAGATGGATAAGTTGACTCGCATCTACATTAAGGAAGTAGTTTCTCGGCACGGGGTGCCAACGTCCATCATCTCAGACAGAGATGCTCGTTTCATTTCCAACTTTTGGCAGTCACTTCAGAAAGCGTTGGGTACACACTTAGATATGAGCACATCTTATCACCCTTAGACGGATGGTCAAAGTGAAAGGACCATTCAGACCTTGGAAGACATGCTTAGGGCATGTGTGGTAGACTTCGGGAACAGTTGGGAAATCCATCTGCCTTTAGTGGAATTCTCGTATAACAACAGTTACCAACGAGTATTCAAGCGGCACCGTTTGAAGCATTATACGGTCACAAATGTAGATCACCTGTCTGTTGGGCAGAAGTCGGTGACAGTCAACTCACAGGTCCTGAGTTGATACTTGAGGCTACTGAAAAGATTGTGCAAATCAGAAACCGCATGGCAGCGGCACGAGATCGACCGAAAAGTTACGCTGATCAACGACGCAAACCGCTCGAATTTCAAGTAGGTGACCGCGTCCTACTGAAAGTGTCACCCTGGAAGGCCGTAATTCATTTCAGAAAACGAGGCAAACTAAACCCACGGTACGTAGGCCCATTTGTGATTTCGAAGCGTATCGGGCCCGTAGCTTATCAGTTAGACCTTCCTACTGAACTCATTGGAGTTCAAAACGTTTTCCACGTGTCCAATCTGAAGAAGTGCGTATCAGATTAGACCCTAGTCATTCCATTGGATGAGATTCAAGTGGATGAGCAACTGCATTTTGTGGAACAACCTATCGAGATCATGGATCGTGAGATTAAGACTCGAAGGCACAGCAAGCTACCGATTGTCAAGGTTCGTTGGGACTCTAAGCGTGGACCGGAGTTCACGTGGGAAAGAGAGGACCAAATGAAAAGCAAATACCCACACCTTTTTGCAGCTGAGCAGCACTCTAACGTTACCACCAACTAAATTTCGGGACGAAATTCTTTCAACATGGGGATGATGTGACAGCCTAGGAATTACTTGTACCATTACTAACAAACTGAATCTTTGTCCGTTGCATTCTAAACCGCGTTTACTCAATTTTCGGGACGAAAATTCTTTCAACATGGGGATAATGTGACATCCCGGTTTTTCAGGTATCTTAAACGCGCTACTTTACGGTTATTCACTCTTACGCTGATTTTCGGAGAATTAAATTACACGCTCGGAATAACTACGCTAACTTTGTGAATCTATAGGGTGAATCACGTGCTATGTGTTATTAGACGAATTGTATCTGAATTACGTGCTATGTGTTATTAGACGGGTTGTATCTGAATTACGTGCTATGTGTTATTAGACGGGTTGTATCTAAATTATGTGCTATGTGTTATTAGACGTTTGTGATTTAATATTTTATAAACTCCATGTCGCAAATAATATTCTAGTAAATAATATTTTAGTAACTTTTATTTATAAACCGAACCAAGCTCGTGAAACATTTCGACTTTGCGACTAAGCAAACCAAACCCGCCACCCACACATCTTGCGGCCCAAGGAATTAACCTAAACTTGACACCTAAGCCACTTAACCGAAACCGCCCCCCCCATTGTGGTCGCGCCCCCCTCCCCTTTCCCTTGTTATATATAAATGTATGTATGCATGAGATGTGTTTAAAAAAAAACAACAAAACCCTAGTCTCTAAGAGAAGGCCGACGGCAGCCCCCCCTCACGGTCGCATAAGCTCCAACTTCCGGATTGATTCCAATCTTGTCTCGGTTCGCTAATCATCATCGCTTCAAGGTTAGGGTTTAATTGTTTTGCGATTCACATTAGGGTTTGTGTAATCTTGATCATGATCATGTGTAATGGTAGGATTATTAGTATGAAAAGTGTTGTGATTTATGATTAGTTCGGATGATTGTGTGAATCTTTGCAATTGTGATGTTATATTGAATACTAAAATCATAGGTTGCGTTTTAGCGATAAAGATCATGTTATATAATTAGGGTTTGCATGAATATTGATATACATGATGATATTTGACAAATAAACCTGTTGTTAATCATTATTATAAGCGTCATGATCGTTTAAGCATGCTCTAAGGCGATAAAAGTCGAAAACAGTTTACTGAATGACATTTACAGCCAACTTCAATTGGCTGTAACCTGATCATTATCTATCGAAAAGTGGATTTTCTGAAGCCTAAAACGTGTATTTTTGAAAAACTATTCTAATGACACTAGATTCATATTTTTCTGAGGTCGTTTTCTATTTTTAAGTGGTCATTTAGTGCAGCAGCTGAAGCTGCGTAAATTCTGCAGAATTTGCAGGTTGTTTATCGAGTCGGATCTCATAGTCTGTAGGGGGTTGGGTCACGAAATTTGTACAGTAACTTGAGACGGGAATTTCCGGAAATCTCCCACTGGAATTTTTTAATTGGATGAGCGATAATTTTTAAATAATTTTGATCGAGTCGGATCTCATAGTCTGTAGGGGGTTGGGTCACGAAATTTGTACAGTAACTTGAGACGGGAATTTCCGGAAATCTCCCACTGGAATTTTTTAATTGGATGAGCGATAATTTTTCCCGTGGACTGCAGTCAGAAAGCGACGAATCTGACTGCAGCCTAGTATATAAATGTTTATAAATAATTGGTAAAGCATTAGGACTTGAAAATTCTACATAAAATTCTACAGTTTAGTTGACACCTCCTGTAAAACAATTGGAATTTTTGGAACGTCGGAACTATTTTATAAAAATCCTCGAAAACAGCCCAGTTATGAGCATACAAGCTGAAACACGATAACTTACGTTTGTGTGTACCTAAGTGATGTATGAGTTAACTTGTGCCTATTACAAGTTGGTTTGATCATTATTTTGTATGGTGATACTTTGCATGCATGATTTTGGTTTCAAATTAGTTGTTACGTGTGCCGTACTCTGTGTTAGTTATCCGTAGGATTTTGTGTCAGTGTGTTCACACACTAACTTTAAATCGGTTGTCATGTTAGGACGCGATTAGCGGTTCCATCATTTGCTTCTTTTGTGTTATTCTAAAAGAGCAATTTAAGGTGAGTTCACGGCCCCTATTTTATCCGGTTTTAAGCAACATGGGGAGAAACATGTATACACTCTATAACTCTATCTTTTACGTTATGCGAAATTAACGTCGTTAAACTATTCGGTAACTAGTTAATGTTAATGGACGTTATGGTCACTAAGTAGCTATATCACGGAAGTCCTCAATCAACTCTCGGATCGTTAGTATTGGGTTAGATAGCAGGGAAATTATGGTAGTACTACTGGGCCCGACAAGCCCCACCCGAGCTAGTCGCGCTAGCCGATTGGGTATGGTCAACGGGTGATTAATTTGGCCTAACTTTCGCCATGGTCAGTGATAGACCTGGCAACACTGAGGCAACAACAGTCAGCTTCGATCGCGAACTCTTATGTGACGTAACTTTAGGCTCGCTACATACATGTTAACATTGAACTTAATTACGAACCAACATTATTATTCCGGGTTAGGAATAATGGAACTATATCGTTATCCCGGGTTAGGGATAACGGGGAAAACAAACTTTTAAACCGAACTTATGAACTTATAAAAACTTGTGAACTCACTCTTCTTTAATGTTGACACTTGTTTCTTTACATGTTTCTCAGGACGCTAGGAGCGCTAGGTGCACTCACTTGCATTTGATCAAGACATTTTCATCGAGTCTTATTTACGAATAATGTTTGGGATTTTTGGTTTTGGCGTTTATGTTGGCGCCCGTTACTTTACTTTACTCTAATGCTTCCGCTAAACTTTGAAACTAATGCTTCCGCTAAACTTTGAAACTAAGATATTTTGAAAATGACTATGAATGGTTAAATAAATGTTTTTGGAAAACGTTTAAATAAATCATATAGAGTCGTTCGATATTACTAGTGTCTCAGATTCTGGTTTGATCACACGCCTCGCGGTAAAACTCCGCAAGTGGAAATTGAGGGTGTGATAAAGGGTTTGCCCATGCCACTCATGGGCTTCCCTTGGGCTTGCCTGGCCCACATGGCCTATGGCATGCCCAAGTGACCTATTCAAGGTCCAAACCTGACACAAACTAACCAAGTTAATCCCAGTTAACTACCATAGACCGTTGCATGTATTTGATGCTTCAGTCTCACACTTCTAGGACCTAACATGGTTCGTACGAAGCACCTGGTTCGTATGAAGGTCAGACATTCACACGAATCTCTGATTCGTATGAAGAACAAACTTGATATGTTTTTCGTGTTTTAGTTTCCCAAAATTTGGGGCTTTTAAAATTGTGAACTTTAAAAGGAGACTGTTATTTAAAAAAAAAATTTTAATTTTGTGTACTGTACCACCACCAAAAATCTGTGGGATACCTTGGAAGCAAGAGGAGAAGGAAATGCTGCTACTACAAAATACGACATGGTATGCTGAAGAAGAGTTTAAAGGTTTCATATTCATGGAGAATGAAACATTGAGCGACATGACAACACGTTTCTACCACCTGCTCAGTGAAATGTATTCCTACAAAGTGTTAGCATCTCCACAGGAAATCGTGATGCATTTTGTTGACGCCTTACCGCCAAAGTGGAGTCAATTTATTGACTTACTAAGGCATATAGGTGTTCTAGATGTGATCAGTATCTATGAATTTTATCAGAAGCTGAAGAACAAAAACGAAGAAGAGATCCGGAAAGCAGAAAGGGTTTCTGTTCCATAAAACCTTGAGATGTACTTTGGAGGAATTAACACATGTGTCAATACAATTCAGCAACCGAAACTTCAAACCGCGTTTGTGTCAAATGCTAACCCCTCTTTACCATCATCAGTTCGAACGGATCAATCTGCCGGCTCAAGTACTCAAACCCATGGTCAAGTATTTGATCCTAAATCCTCCCTCCCACAACCTCAAGTTGTTACACCTCAAGCTCCATAACAAGCTTCTCAACAAGCTTTCTATGGTAACAACTTTCAACCTGCAAACCCCAATATAGTCAGACTTGACATGTCACATCTTTCCAAGGTAAGTGTAGAAGTTGCTCAGGAACATATGGAACTTCTAAGCACCATGCTTAGTGCCTATTGTGGATTAGTCGCTGGTCAAATTGGAAATATCAATTTAACTAATGAAGACTACCAACAAATAGACAGAGATGAGATGGAGCTAATGGATATCAAACGGGCATTTGCAAGTGCGGTCAGAAAAGCTAAGGATTATATAAGCAGAACTGGAAGAACAAGTTTGGAAAGCAAGAAAGATACAAAATATGGTTTTGATAAAGATGTTGTTACTTGCTCAAACTATGGTGAAAAAGGTCACTTAAAATGTGAGTGCACTAGAACAAGCAAACAAGGAAATCACAATCCATTCCGAAATCAATCACAACCATCCAACACAGCTCATGTTAACAATGATCGGAGAATAGTAGTTGTTAGCAACCCAAACCACACCAACCAGTCTGGCCTTCAAATAACACCAACAGAGCTCTAGTAGTTCAAGCAGATGAAGGATGCGATTGGTCAGTACAATTGGGTAACGAGAATCAAGGAGGAACTGCATGTTATGCCAAGATTATCAATCGAATTAAACATGTTCACAGCATTGACAATTCTGATGATGATGATAGTTCATGGTAGAATGGTAGTTCTGATAAAGAATGCTCGAGTACAGGTGGTTATGGATCTGATTTAAATATCAGGGAAGGAAGTGATACCAAGGTCAGTCAGTTGCTGAAAGAAGCAGAGGAGCTGAAAAGTTAGAAGGCTAATTTGATGAAGAAAGCAGAAGCTGCATCGAAGGAAACAGAAAAATTCTTTATAAATAGTGCATCCTTCTCTCATCACACTGCCTTCATGGCTAATGTTGCTAGTTCGACAAGTCAGGTAAACTTCTACTCTTCTAAAATATGCAATTACTGTGCTGAATTAAAAATGAAATTTGAAACAGTAAACAGTCACAATCAAAACCTAGTTGTTGAATTGTCAAAATGCAAAGAGGGAAATTTGGCTTTAAATCGAAACGAAAAAGAATTCAAATATGTAATAGAAACTCTTAAGAAAAGCGTTCCTGAATTAATGAAGACAGTTTTGAACAAGCAAACAGGAATTAAAAACTACATTAATATCCTTGAAGAAACAAAGAAAGAGTTAGCCATTGCCAAATGCGAACATGATTCGATCAAGCTAAAATTGGAGAGTTACTCTAACTCCCGATATGTGCTTAATCATATCATTGACGTTCAAAAGCTGAAAGGAGATGTCAAATGCATTTGGTATAATTCGTGTCCACCTCCGTTGAAACAATTATACCAAATTGCTTGATGAAGAGGAAATGCCACGCTTTGAACCTTCTATACCTCTTAATCCAGAAGAATTTGCAGAAGGATTAGTGTTTAACCTGGACAATTCCTCAGTTGAATCAAGAAAATTAGAGAACTCATCATCTGTAGTTGATTAGAATCCTTCTACAATAGAAAAGGATGATTCATCAGATGATGAGTCAGAGAAAATCAATCAGGATCAATCTTTTGATGAAGAAAAAGGGATAGAAATTTATGCTACTCCCAATGTGAAATTGTTGAAAATCAAGGGAATGATCCTATGAAATCTGTCAAGACAAATGTGTCTACAGATGAAAATGATAATGTGTTGTATACTTTAATTGGGGACAAGAAAATTTACTCAAACAAAGACTTTCCGATCAAAAATGTAAATCCAACCTCAATGGATCAAGTTTTTGACAATTCAACAACCAAGTTTTTGGAAAAGAAAAATCCAATCAAGTCACAACCATTATTCATTTCAAAAGAAAAACAACAAGAAAAGCGAGCTGCAAAACCTAAGGTATCACAACTAAAGGATGAAGCTAAAGGCGCTCGCTACAAGAAGAAATTAGAGAATGTTAAATTTGTGGGTTCAACTGGTACAAATAAAATCGAGACTTTTGAAAGCAAGTCTAATGTTGATTTTGTAAAACAAGTCAAGATTTTAAAGCGTAATAGTCAAAATAATTACACTCAACATATAAATGGGTGTGAAGAAGAACCAAGTACCTCCAGACCCAAAAGTTCAACATCAAGTTATAAAATAGGATCTCCTAAATTTGTTGAGAGGAGAACATGTTTTAAATGTGGAGAGTTTCGTCACATAATCAAAAATTGCACCAACCCAGCAAATCCCAGATTTGTTGAGAAAGCCCCTCCTGAACCAACTTGCCAACGTCGATCTGTATCACCAAAACAAAACAAGCGTATTGTTAAAGAACAAGAAGAAAAGCAGAGACGTAAACAAGTAAAAATAATTGAAAAAGCATTAAAACCGGATGTTTTAGAGAAGAAACCAAGTTCTTCAAGTTTGTTAAAACAAAAAATTTTTAAAACTGTGAATAATAGTAATTCTTGTAAATTTCAACAATCTTGGAAACCTAAAACTAGTAATACTTTAGGGGGATGCAAAAAGTTTCCAAATCATCAAGAAATAGAAATCACATTTCTTGATGCTAAGGGTCGACCCAAGACCACTAAGGCTTGGGTCCCCATCTCAAACTGATTAGGTATTGAAATGTGCAGGGTGTTCCAGGAGGAACTGTGAATAGTCATTGGATTGTTGACAGTGGAGCATCGAGGCACATAACTGGTGACTTAAGGCTCCTTTATGATGTGAAAAGCATTAGAGGAGGCTATGTTTGCTTTTGCTGGAGACAAGGGCGGATATATCATTGGAGAAGGAATGGTATCCAATGGAGTTATCAGTTTTGATAAGATCAATTATGTTCGAGAATTGATCACAATCTTATAAGTGTTTCTCAAATCTGCGACAAGAAGTTCACGGTTCATTTTGATTATGCCGGATGTTATGTGCTGAAACCTGGTTTCAAGATTCCCAAAGAATGGATTCTCCTATTGGCTCCAAGAATTAATGACTTGTACATTCTTGACATGAGCCAAGCTATTACCACGTCTACACAAGTTACATGTTTTGTCTCAAAAGCCACCGAAAAGGAATCAATCTCTTGGCACAGACGAATGGGACACATTCACTTGAGGAAAATGAACTATTTAGTGAAAAACAATCTTGTGAGTGGTGTGCCAGTGAAGAACTTTCATTTACAAGACGTCTGTGTATCATGCCAAAAGGGAAAGCAAGCTACAAAATCTCATCCTTTGAAGAAGATTAACACGGTGAATATGCCTCTGGAACGTCTTCATATGGACCTATGAAACACAAGACTACCTTTGGTAATTCTTATTGCTTAGTAGTTACTGATGACTACTCAAGATTTTCATGGGTGAATATGTTGGCTCACAAGAGTGAAGTTCCTGAATCTTCAAGAATCTCCTAACGCTACTCGAAAATTTGTACAATTTGAAGATAAGGAGAATCAGAAGCGACAATGGCACGAATTAAAGAACCATGTTATGGATGAGTTCTGTTCTTCTAAAGGCATTTTGCATGAGTATAGTTCTTGTTACACTCCACAACAAAATGGTGTTGCTGAGAGTAAAAATAGAACTCTGATTGAAACTGCGAGAACTATGTTAGTAGAATCAGAACTTCCTGTTCAATTCTCGGGGGAGGCTGTGGCTACTGTATGTTACACGATGAGTAGAGTTCTTACGGTGAAGAGGCATGGGAAAACATGTTTCGAGCTGCTACATAAAAGGAAACCGGATGTGTCTTTCTTAGAACCTTTTGGAGCTCCTTGCACTGTGATTGATCCACATGGAAAGTTTGGATCAAAGGCTATCGAAGGTTTCTTTCTTGGATATGCTACTCCTAATTTCAGAGTGTGGAATTTGTCAATGAAAAAGATTAAAGAATGGGGTGAGGTTAAGGTTCAAAGATACACTGAATCAGTAATAGCTCCGGGTGCTCCTTGGATGTTTGACTATGATGGGCTGTTAACTCCTTTAATCTGCCAACTTTTGATGATGCTTCTGCAGCTGCTCAAATGTTACTAGAAAGTGATACTGCAGTTGACTCGTCATCAGTACGACCAATTGTTGTTAACCCTCAAGTGTCTACTTCGGTTAAAAATCTTGTTCAGAATTAGGAATTCGAAGATGCTGCTGATTATAATGTTTTGTCAGAGGATGATGAGTTCCATGATGCAAATGAAGCTACTTCTGGTGCAGGACCTGAAATTTCAGATGTCACGTCAAATGTACAAAATCAAGGGACGGTTGAAGGTTATGCTTCTACATCCTCGTCAAATCCAGCAAACGAATTAGTTGTTGATCTGAATATCAACAACTTGGGTATAAATACTCGAGTTTCTGATGTTCTGAAACTCGAATTCATAATACCCATCCTCAGCAGAATATTGTAGGAGATGTCTTAAGTGGTCTGCAGACTCGTAATCAACTAAGGAATAATCAAAATGCTGGTTTATATTCGGTTATTAGGGAATCTGGGGAACAGAATGATTGGTCTTTTGCCTGCTATGTCTGCCAAGTTGAACCAAAATCTTGGAAGGAGGCAATGAAAGAAGACTCATGGGTTGAGGCAATGCAAGAAGAACTTCAGCAGTTTCAGAAGTTAGGCATGTGGAAATTGGTTGACAGGCCTGACAACTACAAGAAGATTGGAGCAAGATGGGTTTACAAATGTAAGAAGGATGACTGAGGTGTTATTGTGAGAAACAAAGCAAGATTGCTTGTCCAGGGCTTTAATCAGGTAGAAGGCATTGATTATAATGAAGTTTATGCACTTGTAGCACGTCTTGAGGCCATAAGAATATTCTTGCTTATGCGTCCTACAAGAAGTTTACCGTTTATCAAATGGATGTGAATAGTGCATTTCTTTATGGTGTGGTTGAAGAAGAAGTATATGTTGAGCAACCGCCTGGTATTGAAGATCCAATCAATCATGACATGGTTCGGCTTATGAATAAGGCGTTATATTGTCTTCATCAGGCTCCTCGGGCTTGGTATGAAACGTTGTCTTCCTATCTTCTAAAGAATGGTTTTCGACGTCGATTGATCGACTTACTCTCTTCATCAAGGAAGAAAATGAGGACTTATTGTTGGTACAAGTGTATGTTGATGATATTATTTTTGGGTCTACAAACGAGAGAATGTGTAGGTTTGGCTTATGAATAAGGCGTTATATGGTCTTCATCAGGCTCCTCGGGCTTGGTATGAAACGTTGTCTTCCTATCTTCTAAAGAATGGTTTTCGACGTGGATTGATCGACTTACTCTCTTCATCAAGGAAGAAAATGAGGACTTATTGCTGGTACAAGTGTATGTTGATGATATTATTTTTGGGTCTACAAAAGAGAGAATGTGCAAAGAATTTGAGCAGGTAATGCAAGAGAAGTTCGAATTGAGAGCAATGTGAGAAATGACTTTCTTTTTAGGTTTGCAGGTTCATCAATCTAAAGACGGGATTTTCATCCATCAAACCAAGTACGTCGGGGATATTCTCAAATGATTTCAAATGGAAGACTCAAAGCCCTTGGGAATTCCTTTAGCTCATGGGTTACTCCTTATGGAATGGGTGAACATGTGGAACCATCTCTTTATCGTGCTATGATCGGATCTCTTATGTATCTTAGTATTTCAAGAACCGATATAATGTACCCGACATGTCTTCTAGCTCGCTACCAGTTAAGTCTAAAGGTTTCTCATTTGATGGCTGTGAAAAGAATCTTTCGTTATTTAAAGGGTCGCCCAGACACTGGTCTCTAGTACCCTAAGGATGATATGTTTGATTTGACAGCATTCAGAGATTCTGATCATGGTGGCTGCAAGATCGATGCAAAATCAACATTAGCAGGATGTCAGTTTTTGGGAAATCGCCTAGTCACGTGGCAGTGCAAAAAACAGACTTGTGTAGCTACGTCAACCTGTGAGGCTGAGTATATTTTAGCTTCTAGTTGGTACTCTCAGGTTCTATGGATCCTACAGCAAATGCGCGACTATGGTTTTGAATTTCTAACTACTCCTATTTTTGTTGATAACAAAATTGCTCTACAGATCACTCGTAATCTTGTACAACTCTCAAAAACCAAACACATTGAGATTAAGTATCATTTCATACGAGATTGTTATGAAAATAAACTTATCAATGTTGTTAAAATCCACACCGATCACCAACGTGCCGACCTGTTTACAAAAGCTGATAAATCTCATTTTGATTATTTACTTTTGGTCAATGGCATCATGGTGAAACCCGAGTAAATCATCCATGGCTAATCACTTTTCATATGTATTTTCTTAAAACTCTAAAAATACAAAAAGATTTTTCCATTTTCTCTTAGTATTATATTTTAGGGGAGAATATTTCAAGAAAATACACAAACATGAGAAAATACAAAAAATACAAAAATATTTCTTTTAATTATTTAAGTTTTCATTTATTTACCTTCTTTATTTAAGGGAGAAAAAATTAGAAAATACAAAAAACAATATAAAATAAAAAATAAAAAATGAGTTTCTTGGAAAGATAAGAGAAGATGATGATACACACCAGTGATATGTCAAAATCAGATTAAAATGTGTAGATTGATATAAACATAACGGACTGCAATCTAGGTGGAAACCATTCATTGGCATATGGTCTTGGTACCGAAATTTCATTTAATAGTATGCCGAGGTTCTGAGATATGCGGTCTTTAGGCTGACTTATCATCTGGGTATCATGGTTAAATCTTACAACCGAAAAATAACGGTGACACAAGTCTAGAACTTCTATGATACCATAAATACGTATAAATACTGCATACGACCTTCAATAAGTGATAAAAATATCACATTCACCCAAAAATAAGTGATAATATATCACATCTTTATGCGTGAGCTAAGTTCGTCTCTTTGTCGGTACAATGGTACTAACCTGTTCACGGACTTACTCCTGTGCCCTGCATGCATTTGAAATTCAAGTTCCTCATCAATAAGCGATTTAATCACATAGGGCTTGTTCTCAATAAGAAAAGTGAGTATCTCACATCATATACGTCAAAACAGATGATAAGTAGTATACTCACCAGTAAGATTTTCTCTCGTGCATATCTTGATACGTGAATGTGTCATGAAGTGGTTGAACACTGGCTAGTAAGTATAAATCATACATTAATCATATCTCCTAATAATGATTACATCTGATAAGTTGAGCTTACGTGGACAACAATACCGATAATCATAGCAGAATACTTATTTATTTAATTTGATGTAACAAAACTCATTTTTGACAAGATTAAAAGCTGGTATGATTCTCTTACCTTGAAACTCTGAAAAAGAATTGTCTAGTAAAAATATAGTTTATTCTTACCTTTTAGTAGTTACTTTATTTTAGTTTACTCAGTTGTTAAATTAAAGTATTTTTTATTTAGCCAAAGATGAAAACTCAAAAGTTTTCTACCAAGATACGCCCTGAAAATCATTTGTCTTGCTATCATAGCTTCATAAAGTACTTTCTTACAACATGTAAACTCATTTCAAAGAGCAAAATCTGTTTAACAAGCATTTTTTCTAACTTAATTTGTGATTAGTGTGGATATGTGCAAAGTTCTAAATAGGTCAATGAAAAACCTAAGGTCCTCGAAGAACTAAAAGTCCAATTTTGAAAGACTTGGACTCGTACGAATCAGAGATCACTTGTACGAGTGATTGTGCCTCGTACAAATGACCACTGTTGTCTTGTACTAATGGAAGTTCTTCGTACGAGCTAAGGTTCTTCGTACGAGTATCTTAATGAGGTATAAAGGTGATGGAGTTCTTTGGTGGGACTTTACTTTCACCTTGCTCACGTCATTCTTTCACCTCTCCTTAAGTTGTTTTTTATATTCAAGGTATACTTGACAATGTTGGCATGCTTTGAAGATGAACAACTTGAACATTATCTGATCATGTGACTTTGACTGACATGAACAACAAACTTTAAACGAAGGATCTTTAATGAAAAACAAGTTCATCATGAATAATCTTCTCTTGAAGTTGTTTGTGCGAACAATATCTGTACGAGTGAAAGACCACTCGCACGAGTAACTTATCGCTCGTACGAGCCAGTTACTCGTACGAGTACATCACTTGCTTAACCAAGTAAATTGTTCGTAAAAATAAGTTGTTCGTCGTACGAATAAATTGCTATTCGTATGAGTCAGTAGTTCTTCGTCCAAGGAATACATACATACAGAAAGTTTGAAATAAAACTTTTTGTGCATATTCCATAATGAATTTATGTTCTTATCCTTGCTGTCTTATGTGTACAGAATGGAACAAACGAAACATAAAGAAAACCCGCAACGAAGAGAACTGACAAGTCAGAACTGGAAACTATGTTAGAACCAAGACATAACATGGTGGCCTACTTAGATCCGGAAGACAAATTTGCTGAGTAAAACGGTATAATGAAGTTTTTGCGTAACTCAAGCATACATTATGCTCTCACGCACAAGACTACAGTATATAAGATATTGATCAAGGAGTTTTGGGATTCAGCTAAAGTTATTGAAGTGAATGGGTAGGAACTTATCCGTAGGAAAGTGAATGACTTGAATGTAGATATGTCTGTTGAAATCATTAATTCAGTATTACAGCTTGGCGATGGTTCAAAAGCTCCTTTCTCAGTACCATTGAAGTGTCAACATGGATGTTTGCTTAGAATGAAATGTGTTAGAGATTTTCTCGTGGGACAACTAAACAAAGTATGGTTGCCACTCCGATACAAGTTCTTTCTACATGTTTTAATTCAATGTTTGAGCAACAGACGAAGTGGTTATGACATGGCAAATAACGACTTGGGTGGAATGATGATAGCTTTGACATTGAATAAACCGTTTAGTGTTTCAAAGTATATTTTTGCAAACATGAAGGAAAACCTGAGAAGAACCGGATATGGTGGAAACAAGTTTTGGATATATCCTCCTTTTCTCCAAATGATCTTAAATGTGCAACATCCGACTCTTCCGAAGAATGACAACGATGTTCTAAAGGTTGAGATTATGATGGAACATTCATTGAAGATCTTTAGAGGTGTAGCAACAAAACGTTACAAGGAAAGCACACCTCCTCGTAAATTGTTAGGTTTTCTGGAAAATGATGAATATGTTGCACCAGAAAATGATAGTTGGCGCCATGATGACAGTGAGTTAGATAATGAAGAACCAACTTTGAAAAAGATGATCGAAGATAAGTTTGGTCATAAAAAGGGAAAAGGTAATGATGATGATGGTGATAAAGATGGTAATGGTGGTACAAGTGATGTAGCTACTATAGGTGGTGATAAGGGAAGAAAGAAACAAAGTAGAAAAACTATGGGAACTTCGTCAGTACAACCTGAAATTACACAACCGACAACCTCACATCAAGAAACTGTACTGGAACCAGTTGCAGAAGTCCAGACTACCTTTACAATGGAGGAGACAGAACCTGTAATGATGGAACCCAATACAACCTTTGAACCACAACCATTAAATACCATAGCAGCTGAAACACCTTCGGCTGAAGATACTCCAGTTCAGTCACAACCTACTACTTCATCAGTTCAAGAATCCCAGTCCATAACTCATCAACAAAATACAAAACAAACCAGTCGTTTATTTTCAGAAATAGAAAAGGATGAGAAAGTGGATTTTTTGTTCTCTCAGTTGCAAGCTGCAGCAATACAGATTAACAAGCATTCGGAGTTTATGTCTTCAAATCGGAACACAGTTGTCAAACAACAGTTGAAGATAAATTCTTTGAATGAGACTGTTAGAAAACAGGATTCTGAAATTGCTCAGTTATGAAAAGTAAATGAGCGACTGAAGGCTTCAAATGCTGAAAGAGAAACTAAGCTACAACAAATATTGAGATAAATAGGCCGAAAGAACGTAGTGTAGCTGTACAACGATCTACCGAAACATTAACTGTTAAACATAACGACTTGAGAGAATGGTCTCATTCTCGTAATGCTACACTCTGTGGAATGAAAGATGCAAAACGCAAGAGATCAAACGTAAACGTGATCAGGATAGTGAAGATCCTGGCAATCCTGATGCCTCAGCCTCATCCTCGCACCCAAAAGTTTCTACTTCAACTCTAGTGGTAGAGTCTAATGTACAGCAGATCGTGACCGATTCATTTACCTCCAGTGACACTCAAAAGGAAATAGGACAGGTTTAATGTTTCTGGAAAGTTTTGAAGACCTGATTATCAATCAACATTGGATTGAAGATTTTCAGGAGAAGTTTGTTGATACGACAGGCAATTCGGAATGAAGACCGAAGACCAAGCAACAGCCAAGGGGGAGTTTGTGGATACACTTTTGTGTCTGTCGCTTGTTCTTAGTTACGTTTGTAATTGTACGGTCTTTGTTTAATGTGTCTGTATAGTTTGGTCATGTCAACCAAATCAAGATATCCTCCTATCTTGATTTAGTACGACGATTAGTTTGTCTGTGTGTAAAACTGTTGCATATGTGCACACTGTTAAGTCTGGTGTACGTCATGTCTTTTGAACACGTTCTCCGAAGAACACATCAAAGTAAGTCTGAGAGATACTTCGTACGAGCAAGATGTTGCTTGTGCGAGCCACATTCCTTTTGTATGAGTGGCTCCTTGTAACTAGCATCTAGCTTGATTCGTACGAGCTTGTCATGTTTGTACGAGCCATTGGTCATTCGTACGAGCATCTTTAGGAGAAGGTTCTCCGTGTCTTGTGGTGTTTCATATGACCAGTAACATTCTTGTATTGTTGCTAGGTGTGGGCAATATATAAACAGACATGCACTCCTCAATGTAAGGTTAGACATATGACATTAGAGAGAGCAGTGTGAACAAGTTACACACTAGAGAGAGACACAAGCACACAGAGAGTATTTGCTGAGTCTGTATGAACATTGTTTGTATGTGTTTGTAGGTTCTCTTTTGTTAATCAAGAGATTTAATCTTTGATTATCTTTTGTTTCTTACTTCGCTTTGGTTTGCATACTTACGAGGATTCTGCACTCATATTTGTGTTGCATAAATAGGGAAGTAGGTTATTCTTGATCCTCCAAGTGGACCTACAAGTCTTCTCAGGTTTTCCTTCAATGAAGACCGAAGACCAAGCAACAGCCAAGGGGGAGTTTGTTGATACACTTTTGTGTTTGTCGCTTGTTCTTAGTTACGTTTGTAATTGTACGGTCTTTGTTTAATGTGTCTGTATAGTTTGGTTGTGTCAACCAAATCAAGATATCCTGCTATCTTGATTTAGTATGATGATTAGTTTGTCTGTGTGTAAAACAGTTGCATATGTGCATACTGTTAAGTCTGGTGTACGTTATGTCTTTTGAACACGTTCTCTGAAGAACACATCCAAGTAAGTCTGAGAGATGCTTCGTACGAGCAAGATGTTGCTCGTAGGAGCCACATTCCTTTTGTACAAGTGGCTCCATGTAACTAGTATCTTGCTTGATTCGTACGAGCTTGTCATGTTCGTACTTGCCATTGGTCATTCGTACGAGCATCTTTTGTATAAGGTTCTTCGTGTCTTGTGGTGTTTCATATGACCTGTAACATTCTTCGTACTGTTGCTAGGTGTGGGCACTATATAAAAAGACATGCACTCCTTAGTGTAAGTTTAGACATATGACATTAGAGAGAGTTGTGTGAACAAGTTACACACTATAGAGAGAGACAAGAACGCAGAGTGTATTTCATGAGTTTGTATGAACATTGTTTGTATGTGTTTGTAGTAGTTCTCTTCAGTTAATCAAGATATTGATCCTTTGGTTATCTTGTTTTTCTTACATTGCTTTGGTTTGCATACTTACAAGGATTCCACACTCGTATTTGTGTTGTATAAACAGGGAAGTAGATTATTCTTGATCCTCCAAATGGACCTACAAAAATAGAAATTGTGTTGGCGAAATATTATAATTCAAAACTAGTGTCATAAGAATATTAAAATTTCATAATTTTTGCTACTAATAAAATTAGCTTCATAATCATGTTCTAAAGTTGATTTCATTTTAATCAAATGATGGTAGTGTTTGATGTCACCTGAGTTTTGACTCCCAAATGTTTATATCATTTTATTTATTTCTAGGACTTCATATAAACAAACCAGATTTTTACAATAACATATGTATATTTGTCTTGCATACAAATATGTACAACTTAAATGGTTTTCCTTCTATGAAGACCAAAGACCAAGCAACAAACAAGGGGGAGTTTGTTGATACACTTTTGTGTATGTCGCTTGTTCTTAGTTATGTTTGTAATTGTACGATCTTTATTTAATGTATCTGTATAGTTTGGTCGTGTCAACCATATCAAGATATCCTCCTATCTTGATTTAGTACGATGATTAGTTTGTCTGTGTGTAAAACAGTTGCATATGTGCATACTGTTAAGTCTGGTGTACGTCATGTCTTTTGAACACGTTCTCCGAATAACACATCCAAGTAAGTCCGAGAGATGCTTCATACGAGCAAGATGTTGCTCGTACGAGCCACATTCCTTTTGTACAAGTGGCTCCTTGTAACTAGCATCTTGCTTGATTCGTACGAGCTTGTCATGTTCGTACGAGCCATTGCTCATTCGTACGAGCATCTTTTGGAGAAGGTTCTTCATGTCTTGTGGTGTTTCGTATGACCAATAACATTCTTCGTACTATTGCTAGGTGTGGGCACTATAAAAAAAGATATGCACTCCTTAGTGTAAGTTTAGACATATGACATTAGAGAGAGCTGTGTGAACAAGTTACACAGTATAGAGAGACACAAGAACACAGAGAGTATTTCATGAGTTTGTATGAACATTTTTTTATGTGTTTGTACTAGTTCTCTTCAGTTAATCAAGATATTGAATCTTTGGTTATCTTGTGTTTCTTACTTTGCTTTGGTTTGCATACTTACAAGGATTCCGCACTCGTATTTGTGTTGTATAAACAGGGAAGTAGATTATTCTTGAACCTCCAAGTGGACCTACAAAAATAGAAATTATGTTGGCAAAATATTATAATTCTAAACTAATGTCATAAGAATATTAAAATTTCATAATTTTTGCTACTAATAAAATTAGCTTCATAATCATGTTCTAAAGTTTGTTTCATTTTGATCAAATGATGGTAGTGTTTGATGTCACATGAGTTTTGACTCCCAAATGTTTATATCATTTTATTTATTACTAGGACTTCATATAAAAAAACCAGAGTTTTACAGTAACATATGTATATTTATCTTGCATACAAATATGTACAACTTAAATGGTTTTCCTTCTATGAAGACCGAAGACCAAGCAACAGCCAAGGGGGAGTTTGTTGATACAGTTTTGTGTATGTCGCTTGTTCTTAGTTACGTTTGTAATTGTACGGTCTTTGTTTAATGTGTCTGTATAGTTTGTTTGTGTCAACCAAATCAAGATATCCTGCTATCTTGATTTAATATGATGATTAGTTTGTCTGTGTGTAAAACAGTTGCATATGTGTATACTGTTAAGTCTGGTGTACATCATGTCTTTTGAACACGTTCTCTGAAGAACACATCCAGGTAAGTCTGAGAGATGCTTCGTACGAGCAAGATGTTGCTCGTACGAGCCACATTCCTTTTGTACAAGTGGCTCCTTGTAACTAGCATCTTGCTTGATTCGTACGAGCTTGTCATGTTCGTACAAGCCATTGGTCATTCGTACGAGCATCTCTTGGAGAAGGTTCTTCGTGTCTTGTGGTGTTTCATTTGACCAGTAACATTCTTCGTACTGTTGCTAGGTGTGGGCACTATATAAAAAGACATGCACTCCTTAGTGTAAGTTTAGACATATAACATTAAAGAGAGCTGTGTGAACAAGTTACACACTATAGAGAGAGACAAGAACACAGAGAGTATTTCATGAGTTTGTATGAACATTGTTTGTATGTGTTTGTACTAGTTCTCTTCAGTTAATCAAGATATTGATCCTTTGGTTATCTTGTGTTTCTTACTTTGCTTTGGTTTGCATACTTACAAGAATTCCGCACTCGTATTTGTGTTGTATAAACAAGGAAGTAGATTATTCTTGATCCTCCAAGTGGACCTACAAAAATAGAAATTGTGTTGGCGAAATATTATAATTCTAAACTAGTGTCATAAGAATATTAAAATTTCATAATTTTTGCTACTAATAAAATTAGCTTCATAATCATGTTCTAAAGTTGATTTCATTTTAATCAAATGATGGTAGTGTTTGATGTCACATGAGTTTTGACTCCCAAATGTTTATATCTTTTTATTTATTTCTAGGACTTCATATAAACAAACCAGATTTTTACAATAACTTATGTATATTTATCTTGCATACAAATATGTACAACTTAAATGGTTTTCCTTCTATGAAGACCGAAGACCAAGCAACAGCCAAGGGGGAGTTTGTTGATACACTTTTGTGTATGTCACTTGTTCTTAGTTACGTTTGTAATTGTACTGTCTTTATTTAATGTATCTGTATAGTATGGTAGTGTCAACTAAATCAAGATATCCTCCTATCTTGATTTAGTACGACGATTAGTTTGTCTGTGTGTAAAACAGTTGCATATGTGCATACTGTTAAGTCTGGTGTACGTCATGTCTTTTGAACACGTACTCCGAAGAATACATCCATGTAAGTCTGAGAGATACTTCGTACGAGCAAGATGTTGCTCGTGCGAGCCACATTCCTTTTGTATGAGTGGCTCCTTGTAACTAGCATCTTGCTTGATTCGTACGAGCTTGTCATGTTTGTACGAGCCATTGGTCATTCGTAATTTAGGAGAAGGTTCTCCGTGTCTTGTGGTGTTTCATATGACCAGTAACATTCTTTGTATTGTTGCTAGGTGTGGGCACTATATAAACAGACATGCACTCCTCAGTGTAAGGTTAGACATATAACATTAGGGAGAGCTGTGTGAACAAGTTACACACTAGAGAGAGACACAAGCACACAGAGAGTATTTCCTGAGTCTGTATGAACATTGTTTGTATGTGTTTGTAGGTTCTCTTCTGTTAATCAAGATATTGAATCTTCGATTATCTTATGTTTTTTACTTCGCTTTGGTTTGCATACTTACGAGGATTCTGCACTCATATTTGTGTTGCAGAAATAGGGAAGTAGGTTATTCTTGATCCTCCAAGTGGACCTACAAGTCTTCTCAGGTTTTCCTTCTATGAAGACCGAAGACCAAGCAACAGCTAAGGGGAGTTTGTTGATACACTTTTGTGTCTATCGCTTGTTCTTAGTTACGTTTGTAATTGTACGGTCTTTGTTTAATGTGTCTGTATAGTTTGGTTGTGTCAACAAATCAAGATATCCTGCTATCTTGATTTAGTATGATGATTAGTTTGTCTGTGTGTAAAACAGTTGCATATGTGCATACAGTTAAGTCTGGTGTACATCATGTCTTTTGAACACGTTCTCCGAAAAACACATTCAAGTAAGTCTGAGAGATGCTTCGAATGAGCAAGATGTTGCTCGTACGAGCCACATTCCTTTTGTACAAGTGGCTCCTTGTAACTAGCATCTTGCTTGATTCGTACGAGCCATTGCTCATTCGTACGAGCATCTTTTGCAGAAGGTTCTTCGTGTCTTGTGGTGTTTCATATGACCAGTAACATTCTTCGTACTGTTGCTAGGTGTTGGCACTATATAAAAAGACATGCACTCCTTAGTGTAAGTTTAGACATATGACATTAGAGAGAGCTGTGTGAACAAGTTACACACTATAGAGAGAGACAAGAACACAGATAGTATTTCATGAGTTTGTATGAACATTGTTTGTATGTGTTTGTACTAGTTCTCTTCAGTATATCAAGATATTGATCCTTTGGTTATCTTGTGTTTCTTACTTTGCTTTGGTTTTCATACTTACAAGGATTCCGCACTCGTATTTGTGTTGTATAAACAGGGAAGTAGATTATTCTTGATCCTCCAAGTGGACCTATAAAAATAGAAATTGTGTTGATGAAATATTATAATTCTAAACTAGTGTCATAAGAGTATTAAAATTTCAAAATTTTGCTTCTAATAAAATTAGCTTCATAATCATGTTCTAAAGTTAATTTCATTTTAATCAAATGAGGGTAGTGTTTGATGTCACATGAGTTTTGACTCCCAAATGTTTATATCATTTTATTTATTTCTAGGAGTTCGTATAAACAAACCAGATATTTACAATAACATATGTATATTTGTCTTGCATACAAATATGTACAACTTAAATGGTTTTCCTTCTATGAAGACCGAAGACCAAGCAACAGCCAAGGGGGAGTTTGTTGATACACTTTTGTGTATGTCGCTTGTTCTTAGTTACGTTTGTAATTGTACGGTCTTTATTTAATGTATATGTATAGTTTGGTCGAGTCAACCAAATCAAGATATCCTCCTATCTTGATTTAGTACGACGATTAGTTTATCTTTGTGTAAAACAATTGCATATGTGCATACTGTTAAGTCTGGTGTACGTCATGTCTTTTGAACACGTTCTCCGAAGAACACATTCAAGTAAGTCGAGAGATGCTTCGTATGAGCAAGTTGTTGCTCGTACGAGCCACATTCCTTTTGTACAAGTGGCTCCTTGTAACTAGCATCTTGCTTGATTCGTACGAGCTTGTCATGTTCGTACGAGCCATTGGTCATTCGTACGAGCATCTCTTGGAGAAGGTTCTTCGTGTCTTGTGGTGTTTCATTTGACCAGTAACATTCTTCGTACTGTTGCTAGGTGTGGGCACTATATAAAAAGACATGCACTCCTTAGTGTAAGTTTAGACATATAACATTAAAGAGAGCTGTGTGAACAAGTTACACACTATAGAGAGAGACAAGAACACAGAGAGTATTTCATGAGTTTGTATGAACATTGTTTGTATGTGTTTGTACTAGTTCTCTTCAGTTAATCAAGATATTGATCCTTTGGTTATCTTGTGTTTCTTACTTTGCTTTGGTTTGCATAATTACAAGAATTCCGCACTCGTATTTGTGTTGTATAAACAAGGAAGTAGATTATTCTTGATCCTCCAAGTGGACCTACAAAAATAGAAATTGTGTTGGCGAAATATTATAATTCTAAACTAGTGTCATAAGAATATTAAAATTTCATAATTTTTGCTACTAATAAAATTAGCTTCATAATCATGTTCTAAAGTTGATTTCATTTTAATCAAATGATGGTAGTGTTTGATGTCACATGAGTTTTGACTCCCAAATGTTTATATCTTTTTATTTATTTCTAGGACTTCATATAAACAAACCAGATTTTTACAATAACTTATGTATATTTATCTTGCATACAAATATGTACAACTTAAATGGTTTTCCTTCTATGAAGACCGAAGACCAAGCAACAGCCAAGGGGGAGTTTGTTGATACACTTTTGTGTATGTCACTTGTTCTTAGTTACGTTTGTAATTGTACTGTCTTTATTTAATGTATCTGTATAGTATGGTAGTGTCAACTAAATCAAGATATCCTCCTATCTTGATTTAGTACGACGATTAGTTTGTCTGTGTGTAAAACAGTTGCATATGTGCATACTGTTAAGTCTGGTGTACGTCATGTCTTTTGAACACGTACTCCGAAGAATACATCCATGTAAGTCTGAGAGATACTTCGTACGAGCAAGATGTTGCTCGTGCGAGCCACATTCCTTTTGTATGAGTGGCTCCTTGTAACTAGCATCTTGCTTGATTCGTACGAGCTTGTCATGTTTGTACGAGCCATTGGCCATTCGTACTTTAGGAGAAGGTTCTCCGTGTCTTGTGGTGTTTCATATGACCAGTAACATTCTTTGTATTGTTGCTAGGTGTGGGCACTATATAAACAGACATGCACTCCTCAGTGTAAGGTTAGACATATAACATTAGGGAGAGCTGTGTGAACAAGTTACACACTAGAGAGAGACACAAGCACACAGAGAGTATTTCCTGAGTCTGTATGAACATTGTTTGTATGTGTTTGTAGGTTCTCTTCTGTTAATCAAGATATTGAATCTTCGATTATCTTATGTTTTTTACTTCGCTTTGGTTTGCATACTTACGAGGATTCTGCACTCATATTTGTGTTGCAGAAATAGGGAAGTAGGTTATTCTTGATCCTCCAAGTGGACCTACAAGTCTTCTCAGGTTTTCCTTCTATGAAGACCGAAGACCAAGCAACAGCCAAGGGGGAGTTTGTTGATACACTTTTGTGTCTATCGCTTGTTCTTAGTTACGTTTGTAATTGTACGGTCTTTGTTTAATGTGTCTGTATAGTTTGGTTGTGTCAACAAATCAAGATATCCTGCTATCTTGATTTAGTATGATGATTAGTTTGTCTGTGTGTAAAACAGTTGCATATGTGCATACAGTTAAGTCTGGTGTACATCATGTCTTTTGAACACGTTCTCCGAAAAACACATTCAAGTAAGTCTGAGAGATGCTTCGTATGAGCAAGATGTTGCTCGTACGAGCCACATTCCTTTTGTACAAGTGGCTCCTTGTAACTAGCATCTTGCTTGATTCGTACGAGCCATTGCTCATTCGTACGAGCATCTTTTGGAGAAGGTTCTTCGTGTCTTGTGGTGTTTCATATGACCAGTAACATTCTTCGTACTGTTGCTAGGTGTTGGCACTATATAAAAAGACATGCACTCCTTAGTGTAAGTTTAGACATATGACATTAGAGAGAGCTGTGTGAACAAGTTACACACTATAGAGAGAGACAAGAACACAGATAGTATTTCATGAGTTTGTATGAACATTGTTTGTATGTGTTTGTACTAGTTCTCTTCAGTATATCAAGATATTGATCCTTTGGTTATCTTGTGTTTCTTACTTTGCTTTGGTTTTCATACTTACAAGGATTCCGCACTCGTATTTGTGTTGTATAAACAGGGAAGTAGATTATTCTTGATCCTCCAAGTGGACCTATAAAAATAGAAATTGTGTTGATGAAATATTATAATTCTAAACTAGTGTCATAAGAGTATTAAAATTTCAAAATTTTGCTTCTAATAAAATTAGCTTCATAATCATGTTCTAAAGTTAATTTCATTTTAATCAAATGAGGGTAGTGTTTGATGTCACATGAGTTTTGACTCCCAAATGTTTATATCATTTTATTTATTTCTAGGAGTTCGTATAAACAAACCAGATATTTACAATAACATATGTATATTTGTCTTGCATACAAATATGTACAACTTAAATGGTTTTCCTTCTATGAAGACCGAAGACCAAGCAACAGCCAAGGGGGAGTTTGTTGATACACTTTTGTGTATGTCGCTTGTTCTTAGTTACGTTTGTAATTGTACGGTCTTTATTTAATGTATATGTATAGTTTGGTCGAGTCAACCAAATCAAGATATCCTCCTATCTTGATTTAGTACGACGATTAGTTTATCTGTGTGTAAAACAATTGCATATGTGCATACTGTTAAGTCTGGTGTACGTCATGTCTTTTGAACACGTTCTCCGAAGAACACATTCAAGTAAGTCTGAGAGATGCTTCGTATGAGCAAGTTGTTGCTCGTACGAGCCACATTCCTTTTGTACAAGTGGCTCCTTGTAACTAGCATCTTGCTTGATTCGTACAAGCTTGTCATGTTCGTACGAGCCATTGCTCATTCGTACGAGCATCTTTTGGAGAAGGTTCTTCATGTCTTGTGGTGTTTCGTATGTCCAATAACATTCTTCGTACTGTTGCTAGGTGTCGGCACTATATAAAAAGATATGCACTCCTTAGTGTAAGTTTAGACATATGACATTAGAGAGAGCTGTGTGAACAAGTTACACACTATAGAGAGACACAAGAACACAGAGAGTATTTCATGAGTTTGTATGAACATTTTTTGTATGTGTTTGTACTAGTTCTGTTCAGTTAATCAAGATATTGAACCTTTGGTTATCTTGTGTTTCTTACTTTGCTTTGGTTTGCATACCTACAAGGATTCCACACTCGTATTTGTGTTGTATAAACAGGGAAGTAGATTATTCTTGATCCTCCAAATGGACCTACAAAAATAGAAATTGTGTTGGCGAAATATTATAATTCAAAACTAGTGTCATAAGAATATTAAAATTTCATAATTTTTGCGACTAATAAAATTAGCTTCATAATCATGTTCTAAAGTTGATTTCATTTTAATCAAATGATGGTAGTGTTTGATGTCACATGAGTTTTGACTCCCAAATGTTTATATCATTTTATTTATTTCTAGGACTTCATATAAACAAACCAGATTTTTACAATAACATATGTATATTTGTCTTGCATACAAATATGTACAACTTAAATGGTTTTCCTTCTATGAAGACCGAAGACCAAGCAACAGCCAAGGGGAGTTTGTTGATACACTTTTGTGCCTGTCGCTTGTTCTTAGTTACGTTTGTAATTGTACGGTGTTTGTTTAATATGTCTGTATAGTTTGGTCGTGTCAACCAAATCAAGATATCCTCCTATCTTGATTTAGTACGACGATTAGTTTGTCTGTGTGTAAAACAGTAGTATATGTGCATACTGTTATGTCTGGTGTACGTCATGTCTTTTGAACACGTTCTCCAAAGAACACATCCAAGTAAGTCTGAGAGATGCTTCGTACGAGCAAGATGTTGCTCGTATGAGCCACATTCCTTTTGTACAAGTGGGTCCTTGTAACTAGCATCTTGCTTGAATCGTACGAGCTTTTCATGTTCGTACGAGCCATTGGTCATTCGTACGAGCGTCTTTTGGAGAAGGTTCTTCATGTCTTGTGGTGTTTCGTATGACCAGTAACATTCTTCGTACTGTTGCTAGGTGTGGGCAATATTTAAACAGACATGCACTCCTTAGTGTAAGGTTAGACATATGACATTAGAGAGACCTTTGTGAACAAGTTACACACTAGAGAGAGACACAAGAACACATATAGTATTTCATGAGTCTGTATGAATATTGTTTGTATGTGTTTGTACTAGTTCTCTTCAGTTAATCAAGATATTGAACCTTTGGTTATCTTGTGTTTCTTACTTTGCTTTGGTTTACATACTTACGAGTATTCCGCACTCATATTTGTGTTGTATAAAAACAGGGAAGTAGATTATTTTTGATCCTCCAAGTGGACCTACAAAAACAGAAATTGTGTTGGCAAAATATTATAATTCTAAACTAGTGTCATAAAAATATTAAAATTTCATAATTTTTGCTACTAATAAAATTAGCTTCATAATCATGTTCTAAAGTTGGTTCCATTTCGATCAAATGATGGTAGTGTTTGATGTCATGAGTTTCAAACTCCCAAATGTTTATATCATTTTATTTATTTCTAGGACTTCATATACGGGGCCTAATGCTTTTCTAATTTTTCATTTTAAGTTTTTCTTCTTTTTCTCAAATTTTTCTACTCTCTCCAGAAACAATACGGGGCCATGTTTAATCAACAAAGGCCCATGTCAAACTTACAGTAAAAGAAAAAATATGTCTTCTAGTTACGAGAATAAAGGCATGAGGCCGTGTTACAAGAGCATGGGGTCATGCCCTACCTCCAGTATTGGGAGCCAGAGAGCATAAACTTTTTCTTGACAGCACAGGGCCATGCCACATAGACACGTGGCCATGCTACTCTTTTGATCATAAATTTTTTATGTTTTTGTTCACATAAAGTCACGCCAATCCGTATACAACCTGGTGCATGATCTCCACCTTCGACAAAGATATAAAAGTGCCATTAGATGAACCCGAGCGCTTTAAAAAAAAGACTTCAAGCGAGAAACCGACAAAAAGCCTCGACCCAAAACCGCCCTATGGCGGATCAACGAACTCTCATGGATTACCTATGGCCTACGACCGGTAATCTTGGAGCCGCTATTAACCCCCTAATGTCGATGCCAACAACTTTGAGATTTGACCACACCTCATTCACATGCTCCAAAATTCCGCCACCGTTCACAACCTACCCGATGAAGATCCCCATTTACATATCACCAACATTTTAGAAATATGTGACACCTTTCGGATCAACGGAGCCTCCAGTGACGCTATCCGGCTTCGTATATTCCCTTTTTCCCTAAAAAACTGAGCAAAAGCTTGGCTAAACACCCTCCCAAGTGGGTCCGTGCACACCTGGGATGAACTTGCCCAGAAATTCCTCTACATATATTTCCCTCCTACTAAAACCACCAAACTCATGACCGAGATTAATTCATACTCTCAAGATTACGGGGAATCTTTATACAAAACATGGGAAAAGTTCAAGTAGTTATTAAGGAAATGCCCGCATCATGGTCTTCAACGTTGGCAACAAGTGTCCATTTTCTACAATGGACTCTTACCACACACTAGGCAAATCCTTGATTCTAACTCCGAGCGACTACTTGGAAATTGGAGAATCAAGTAAATTTATAATCAAATTGAGGAAATTGCTCAAAATAGTTTTCAATGGAACACCCCTATGGGTTCAAAATCAATAGCCCGAGTGCCCATAAAGTGGACAAGCCACCTCTTTACAAGCCCAAATCGAAGCCTTAACCACAAAAATAAAGAAACTTGAATTAGATAAGACAATTTCGGTAATGGATTGCGAAGGGTGCGGCGGACCACACAAAAACTGGAGTTGTATGAAAGAAATGAAAATCAAATCAAAGTGGTAAACTATCTCAACAATCGCCCACGACTGCCGGGAGCCCAAAGTAACACCTTCACCCCCGAAATGGCGAAATCATTCCAGCTTTGGTTCGACGGAATCAGGGGGTAGCAACCAAAAAAATCAAAATCAACATTCCAACTTTCAACAACAACCCCGAAATGAGCAACAAGACTTGAACCACAATAACAAGAAGGAAGAGAAAGTTTGAGGATCTTATCACTCGTCTCTTCTATGAATCCGACAAGCGGTACTTGGAGAGGTTTATACAAACCGAAGCCAAAATCTGTTACCAACGAGCTAGTATGCAAAATATTGAAAACAAGTAAGCCAAATTGCCCAAAATTTCTCTGAAAGACCACAAGGAGCCTTGCCTAGTAATACCGAAACAAACCCAAAAGCCCAAGTAAACGCTATCAATTTAAGAAACTGGAAGATAGGACCCGATGACGAACCAACACCACCCTAAGCCGTTACACAACCCACAAACAGACCCATAACCAATAATTAAGGAAATACTCAACCCACTGAACCAACCAAACCACCACCAGTCTCAAATTCTCGTCAACCTTCCTTTTGTAGAAGTCCTCACGCAAATGCCAAAATAATCCAAATTCATGAGAGACTTCCTCACTCACAAAAGGAAGATTGAGTCAATCCAACAAGTCAACTTAAGTGAAGAATGCTCGACGACACTCCTCAACAAGCTCCCCCAAAAGAAGATTGTTCTCGGAAGCTTCACCATTCCTTTCTCCATTGGACGGTCACCAATAAGCAATGCGCTTACCGACCTAGGGGCTTGCATCAACCTAATGCCCACCTCTATGTTCAACCGACTTGGGCTAGGAAAGCCGCATTCTACAAGAATGAGCATACAACTTGTGGATAGGTCGGTAAAATACCCTAAAAGGGGCATAGAAAATCTCTTGGTAAAGGTTGGGGAATTTGTTTCCCAGACCGACTTTGTGATCCTAGATATGGAGTAAGACAACAAATTCCCACTCATATTAGGAAGGATGTTCCTTGCCACTCCACGGGCCATGGTGGATATGGTGTATATATATATGTGTGTGCGTGTGTGTATAAGTATAAATGTTGATTAAATGGTGCAAGAATTCTAACCCTAGTTAAAATAAAAGTAAAGTTTTAACTAAAAGGGGTATGTTTAGCAATAATAATAATATAAACATCAAACTAGAGGGGCAAAACTTGATAAGTAGGTAAGTGAATTAATAAAATATAAAATTAAGACACACACTAGTGTGTGTGTGTCGCCTGGCCTTAAGAGAGAAAGGGAGAACCCTTTTCTTCAAAAAATTCAAGAACTCAAACAAGATTTGAAGATCAAACTGATGCATGAACACCAAATCATTATCATCTAACAATTCTTAACATAAGGTAAGTCGAATTTTGTGATTTGATGATTATTTATAAAGTGGGTTATAATGAATTCGTGAAATTTTATGAAATTAGGCATGGATATTGGTTAGATTCTTTATGTAGAAAATGAAATATACTTGAATTTGACTATCTTGATAAATTGAAGTAAAACCCACTTGTAGTAGTAGCAGGATTAAGTGTATTGATCATGTAAATGCAAAAATTGAGTGCAATGTTGATGTATGAATGTGTATATACTAGAAAAATTGTTAAATGGACTTGATATAGAATGAAGATTATGTGGGTTTAGTTGAAATGTTGAATCTTGATATGCTTGGGTAGATTATGCATGAAAACACTAGTACATGATGCTTAAAATGTTGTACGCACACCAAGTGTTCGACAAAATGCCTAAGAGATGATTATTGTGACTTATTATGAATTGAAAGTTACTAGCTTGTATTTATGATGGAAATCGAGTTAGTTATGGTTAGGTTGTAAAAGCGAGCCAAGAATAACATGGATTGTGTAAAAGCAAACAAGTAATCTAAGTATGAATGATTCATATGTAGGATTAAAAGAATAAGGAACAAGCTTAGAGAAACAACTGAAAGCTCAAGACCAAGGTACGTTACTTGTATGTTATATTTTCATTTGTATATTAAGTTTAATTGTAACGAATTATCTAGCATCAATGCGAAGGATTCTAGTTGTTTTTGTGTTGACTAGAGAATTACTAAAAGTATAGCTCTGCATTGACTTGTGTTGAACGAGTCAACCGGATAAGGAATGAGAAAGTAAAAGTATGGTTTCGTGTTGACTCGTGTTGAACGGGTCAACCGGGCAAGAAATAAGAAAGTGAAAGAATAGTTTCGCATGGACTCGTGTTGAACGGGTCAACCAGACAAGAAATAAGAAAGTGAAAGAATAGCTTCGCGTTGACGCATGTTGAACGGGTCAACCGAGTAAGAACAAGATTGTAAAGAGATGAATTTGTGTTGCATCATATTGAGCAACCAATCGAATAAGAATGTGAAAGCTAAATGATGATTTAGCATATAGTTAATATAAATGAGTCTATAAGTTCATGTTGTTCATGTCAACGAAAGACTTTGATAAAAGTCAAAGAATGTGATAATCGATTAACTATTGAAATTGTTATAAATTATTACAAATAATGTTAACCAAACTTTGGTGATGTTTAGGTAAAACTTCCACTTGACGTTGCGCCTCGTTTGGAACGAACACACTCTATGCCCTGTTTACGCTTCCAGATATGATATTGACAAACGGGTCAAATTTCTTTTGGTTGTAAATGATGAATTTTGCTTCCAAATAACTTTTGATAGAAAATGAATCAACCTTAGTAGTTAGTGGTTTAAATTTCATGTTGCTTTTTGTTCGTAAGAAGTGGATGGGCATAGCAAGTTAGTATCAGAGCCAAGGTTTGAGGGATTCAAGCATGAGTCGAAGTGCTTGAACTCGAAAGCTCATGCACATGTGTGTTTGTTTCATGGCGTCAATCAAGTAATTGTTCTTTATTATGAGTCATAAACATGTGACGGATTGATGTATGAATGACTGTGGTGTGTTATGGGATGTTGCGGACAATATGGGGTAGATCGGATTGAATCGAGGCCTGTGAACGGGTTCCACGAGCTGAAAAACGAAAAAACTGCGTCTGCAGCACAGAAGAGCCGTCGCCGACGGACACGTAGGGCGTCGCCGACACTGCCTCTTATCTCTGACGGCCAAACCAACTGTCTACGCAACTAAGACCTCACACAACTATCTGAGGCTCGTCGCCGACGACCCTCCTAATCCCAACATGCTTTCTTTTCACATTATATGAACCAAGTTTAATAAAACACAATCCGTAACTCATATGGAATCCGAAAAGTGGAATTAAATTGTTAGAAGTTGTATAAAATTACTTTAAAACCATGATAAAGTATGTCGGAAACGTAACATGTCAAAACAAAGAGTAAGAATGTATAAAGGAATAAGTCTTACGAATTCTTGAAAACAAGTGGATGATTCTTGACCATTTATGATCATTTTACAGAATGAAAATTTCAAGTATGAAATATAATAACAATTGCTATGAATGATCATGACAAAGCTAATGAATGAATATTCTAATGAAAGTAACATATTCTTATGTAGATGGAAGATGACAGAGACTTGAATGATAACAATTTAGCACGTCAAGAAGCAATGAATGAAAAGATCTCAGAGGAAGTTGCAAAAGCTATGCAAGCCAGCCTGCCTCAACTAGCGCAAGAAGTAGAAAGTCGTGTTTTAAAAATAGTAGAGGCTATTATGACTAGCAAGATTGAAAAGCTGAATGAATGGATGGGCGGGGTTCAAAACAAAAAGGGGACCCGTAGATGCACATATAGGGACTTCATGGCTTGTAACCCTAAAACGTACGATGGTAAAACAGATCCTATCATATGCCAAAGATGGATTTCCCACATGGAGGCCGTTTTTATCCGAAACAGGTGTTAAAAAGAGGATCATGTGATGTTTGCAACGGGCCAGCTCCAACTCCAAGCAAAGGATTGATGGGACGCCCATTGCAAGGAGTTGGGAGGAGAGAAGCGTCAAGAACTTACATGGCAAGAGTTTAAGGAGCCTTTCATAAAGTTCCACTGCCGCAGTCTGTAATTGATCGAATTCAAAAGAGTTTTTACGCCTTCGGTAGGGTATGAAATCTATTGACGAGATCACAAATGTGTTTCTTGACAAATTAAAGTTTTGCCAAGACCTTATGAAGACATAAAGAATGAAGATTAACCGTTATCATGACATGTTAAAGGTGGAATTTAGGGAGTTCATCACTCCCTCGAAGTGTGAGACTTTAAATGAACTGATCAGCTGGGCATGGGATCGAGAGATAGAACTCAAGTGTCAAATAGAACGGAGGAAAGAGGATGATGGAAAGGAGTATTAACCCGACTCCGGCCAAGTAACAAAAAGTCTATGATTACAACAAGAAGAGTAACGTGAAGAGTGGCATTCCTCGATGCAAAACTTGTGGAAAGCTCCACTCAGGAGAATGTTTGTTGGGTAAGAAATGATGCTGCAATTGCGGACAAGAAAGGCACCCTTACTATAAATGTCCAAGTACGGCCAGAACTTGTTTCAATTGTTTTTCACTGGGACATGTCAAGGCAGATTGCCCAAAGCTGATGGAACGAGGGAGTAAGGATGGGAAGAAAGATAATACCCAAAAGCTAAAGGA
Source organism: Scalesia atractyloides (assembly GCA_947069175.1). NCBI lineage: Eukaryota > Viridiplantae > Streptophyta > Magnoliopsida > Asterales > Asteraceae > Scalesia > Scalesia atractyloides. Next base: position 43,140,538 of record CAMTDV010000008.1, on the reverse strand, counting down.
AGAATGTTCTAAATTACCATCGAAGAAGCAAAAGCACTTCCGAATGTTGTGTCAGGTATTTTTTTTTAATCAATTTAATACCTACAGATGTGTTGTTTGATTCTAGGGCAAGTAGGTCATTTATATCACACGAACTTATAACACATCCTTCCTTTAAAACTGAACGAATGCCAATACCTTTAGAGGTAGAAATGGCTGATAGCAAGAACTACTTATTGAACGAAGTATGTAAAGGATGTAAAATTGTTATAGAAGACATGGATTGGCTATCCTGATACCATGCAGAAATTCAATGTGAGACTAAGATTATACGAGTGCTATCTCTGAGTGGGAAATGGGTAAGCATCTACGGGGAAAGAAAAGTTGAGATGAAGCTATGCACCATTATAGAGGCAGACAAATACACACAAAATGAAGGCAAGGCATTCCTAGTTTACATAATAGATACCTCTAAGGACGTGCCAAAATTTGATGATGTAGAACTTGTAAACGAATATCCGGAAGTGTTTCCAGAAGAACTACCGGGACTCCCTCCCGAGCGAGACGTGGAGTTTTGCATTGATCTAAACCCAGGTGCGAAACCGGTGGCTAACGCTCCCTATCAATTAGCCCCTACAGAAATGCGGGAGTTAATGACCTAGATACAAGAATTACTCGATAAGGGATTCATACGCCCGAGTATGTCACCCTAGGGAGCTCCCGTGTTATTCGTGAAGAAGAAGGATGGGTCGATGTACATGTGCATCGACTATTGAGAGTTAAAAAAATTAATGGTTAAGAATAATATCCTTTACCCAGAATTGATGTCCTTTTTGACCAATTGAAAGGGGCAAGTTGGTTCTCAAGGATCGACTTGCGCTCTGGATATCACCAATTGAGAGTACGCGAAGAAGATGTGGCAAAAACTGTGTTTAGAACTCGATATGGACATTATGAGTTTTTGGTAATGTCTTTTGGGTTCACCAACGCGCCAGTTGCGTTTATGGACCTTATGAATCGAGTATGCCGACCCCTGCTAGATAAATCCGTAATAGTGTTTATAGATGACATCTTAGTGTATTCCCGGAGCAAGGCCAATCATGGAAACCATTTGCGTGAAGTATTAGAAATTCTTCGTAAGAAAAATTTATATGCGAAGTTTTCTAAGTGTGCCTTTTGGCTCAAAAAGGTGCAATTTCTAGGCCACGTGATTAATAAAGATGGTGTTTTAGTGGATCCGTCAAAGGTAGAAGCAGTTATGAAATGGATTCCTCCGAAGAATCCAAATTAAGTAAGAAGTTTTTTGGGACTAGTGGGCTATTACTGAAGATTTATTCAATATTTCTCCAAATTAGCCCTACCCATGTCCAAATTAGCAATGAAAAGTGAGAAGTTTGTATGGGGACCCTAACAAGAAAAAGCATTTCAAGTTTTGAAAGAGGGACTGTTTAATTCACCGGTGTTAACTCTGCAAGATGGAACAGAAGATTTAGTTGTGTACACGGACACTTCGCGTTAGGGGTTAGGAGGTGTTTTAATGAATGAGGTAAAGTTATAGCATACGCCTCAAGACAGCTCAGACCACATGAAGAAAATTACCCAAAGCATGATCTAGAATTAGCCGATGTGGTGTTCGCCTTAAATTTTGGCGACATTATTTATACGGAACAAAGTGCACCATATACTCGAATCATAAAAGTCTAAAATACTACTTCGAACAAAAAGTTCTCAACATGAGACAACGAATGTGGTTAACTATGATTAAGGATTACAATTGTGAAATCCTTTATCATCTGGGCAAAGAAAACGTAGTGGCGGATGCTCTTAGCCGAAAAGAACATCCACCCCCAATTCGGGTAAATTCTTTGAAAATGATTGTTACGCCTCATCTCCTTGACATGATACGTGAAGCACAAATCAAGTCATTAAATGCTGATGATCGTAAGAAAGAAAGGACAAAAGGGATTGTGGATAAACTAGAGGAAAATGCAACTGGAATCAAAACTCAGTTTGGGCGAATCTGGATTCCTTGGTTATCCGAAGTAAAGATGATGTTACAAGAAGAATCTCATAAATCACGATACTCGATACATCCGGGAACAACAAAAATGTATCGAGATTTAAAAAGAGATCACTGGTGGCCAGGAATGAAACGAGATATTGTCAAGCATGTCACTAAATGTTTAACATGTTCAGAAGTGAAGGCGGAATATCAGAAGCCATACGGTAAATTACAACCTTTGGAAACTCCGATGTGGAAATGGGAAAACGTAACTATGGATTTGGTGACTAAACTTCCCAAAACACTAAAAGGGCATGATACCATATGGGTAGTTGTGGATTGACTTACCAAAAGTGCCCACTTCCTACCTATCCAAGAGGCCTATTCGTCACAAAGATGGCAGGGATTTTTACAAACGAAATTGTAGCTCGTCATGGAGTACCCGTCTCCATTGTGTCGGATAGAGACACTAGATTTACATCACGTTTTTGGCAAAAGTTTCATGACAATGGGATCAAAACTTCATTTTAGTACCGCCTACCACCCACAAACGGATGGACAATCTGAAAGGACTATTCAAACACTTGTTAATATGTTGAGAGCATGTGTCTTAGATTTTAGGGGAAACTAGGATAAGTGCCATTAGTTGAGTTCGCGTACAATAACAGCTACCAAAATAGCATTCAAATGGCACCATACGAGATGTTGTATGGGAGAAAGTGTAGAACCCCCATATGTTGGGGGGAAGTAGGTCGAAGAGATATCGCACCCAAATACGTAGTAGCGAAAACTAATGAGAAGATCGATATTGTATGGGCCCGGTTGAAGGCGGCATAAGACCGACAAAAAGCTTATGCAGATCAAAGAAGACGATCCATCAAGTTTCAAGTAGGGGATTATGTGTTGTTAAAGGTTTCACCATGGAAGGGGGTGATTCGGTTCCGTAAACGAGGAAAGCTCGGTCCCCGTTACATTGGGCCTTTTTAAATTAAAGCCCGTATTGGAAACGTGGCGTACCCGCTGGATTTACCACCGGCGTTGGATGGAATACATGACACCTTTCATGTGTCACAACTAAGAAAATGTCTCGTGGATGAAACCGTTTATGTGCCCCTTGATGACATCGAGTTTGATAAAAAATGAGTTATATCAAAAATTTTGATTTGTAAAACACCAAAATTTTACATATATATGTGTGTGTGTGTGTGCGTGTGTGTATAAGTATAAATGTTGATTAAATGGTGACAAGAATTATAACCCTAGTTAAAAAACAAGTAAAGTTTTAATTAAAAGGGGTATGTTTAGCAATAATAACATAAACATCAAACTAGAGGGGCCAAACTTGGATAAGTAGGAAAGTTAATTAATAAAACATAAAATTAAGACACACACAGTGTGTGTGTGTCGCCTGGCCTTAAGAGAAGAAAGGGAAGAACCCTTTTCTTCAAAAAATTCAAGAACTGAAACAAGATTTGAAGATCAAACTGATGCATGAACACCAAATCATTATCATCTAATAATTCTTAACATAAGGTAAGTCGAATTTTATGATTTGGTTATTATTTATAAAGTGGATTATAATGAATTCGTGAAATTTTATGAAATTAGGCATGGATATTGGTTAGATTCTTTATGTAGAAGATGAAATATACTTGAATTTGACTATCTTGATAAATTGGGGTAAAACCTACTTGTAGTAGTAGCATGATTAAGTGTATTGATCATGTAAATGCAAATTGAGTGCAATGTTGATGTATGAATGTGTACATACTAGAGAAATTGTTAAATGGACTTGATATAGAATGAAGATTATCTGAGTTTAGTTGAAATGTTGAATCTTGATAAGATTGGGTAGATTATGCATGAAAACACTAGTACATGATGTTTAAAGTGTTGTACGCATACCAAGTGTTCGACAAAATGCCTAAGGGATGATTATTGTGACTTATTATTAATTGAAAGTTACTAGCTTGTATTTATGATAGAAATCGAGTTAGTTATGGTTAGGTTGTAAAAGCGAGCCAAGAATAACATGGATTGTGTAAAATCAAACAAGTAATCTAAGTATGAATGATTCATATGTTGGATTAAAAAAAGAAGGAAAAAGCTCAGAGAAACGATTAAAAGCTCAAGACCAAGGTACGTTACTTGTATGTTATATTTTCATTTGTATATTAAGTTTAGTTGTAACAAATTATCTAGCACCATTGCGAAGGATTCTGGTTGTTTTTGTTTTGACTAGAGAATTACTAAAAGTATAGCTCCGCGTTGACTTGTGTTGAACGGGCCAACCGGATAAGGAATGAGAAAGTAAAAGTATGGTTTCGCATTGACTCGTGTTAGACGGGTCAACGGGACAAGAAATAATAAAGTGAAAGAATAGTTTCATGTGGAATCTTGTTGAATGGGTCAACCGGAAAAGAAATAAGAAAGTGAAAGAATAGCTTCGCGTTGACGCATGTTGAATGGGTCAACCGAGTAAGAACGGGTCAACCGAGTAAGAACAAGAATGTATTTGAATTTGTGTTAATCGATTAATATAAATGTGTCTATAAGTTCATGTTGTTCATGTCAACGAAAGACTTTGATAAAAGTCAAAGAATGTGATAATCGATTAACTATTGAAATTGTTATAAATTATTAACTGAAATGTTAACCGAACTTTGGTGATGTTTAGGTAAAACTTTCACTTGACGTTCCGCCTCGCTTGGAACGAACACGCTCTGTGCCCTCTTTACGCTTCCGGATATGATATTGACAAACGGGTCAAATTTCTTTTGGTTGTAAATGATGAATTTTGCTTCCAAATTACTTTTGTTAGAAAATGAATCAACCTTAGTAGTTAGTGATTTAAATTTCATGTCGTCGAAACATTTTGTTGTTGCGTTCGTTGTATAAAATTTAAGGGCATAATGGGAATTTTTAAGTTATTTTTAAAAGTTTGAAATTTTATCGCTTTTTGGTCGTAAGAAGTGGATGGGCGTAACACGAGGAAATCAAGTTTGAAGTCGGACAATGAGTGGAAACTGAGTTAAAAAGTTCAAGTTTTTAGGAATTTACAACTGATATCATCGTGATAAAAAGAACAATACAAGAAAAATTTTAAAAAAGGCATGACAACTCTTTTTAAAATAAGATTGTATATATAATTTCACATTTTTATCTCTTTCCCACAAAATGTGAGTTTTGAGCCTTTACCAAGCATTTAATATCATATCTTTACTAAATGCTCATTTTTCATTTCTTGTATGAATAGTCGTATGGTTCTTACGAAACATCGACTTCCGCTTATAATCTGTTCTTAATAACATTCTACCAAATTAGTTCTATTCTAACCAAACTTCTGTCTAATATAGCCGGTTCCTAGACTATCAAGTGGTATCAGAGCTATGGTACCAATACAATCGACCTAACAGTTGATCACCTACGCTCATGAATTATGAACTTTTGAGGGGTTTTAGATGTACATCATCAAATAAATGGGCAATCCATGGACAAAAATTAAAATTGAAACCATAGGATTTTTTAGAATTGAAATTCGACCATGTATGTGAAAGAATCATCATGAATTCGAAAATATAAAGATTTTGGATCGAAAAAACTGAATCAGATTACCTCCGTACAAAGGTACTACTTCGCACAAAGGTAGTTATCTTCGCACGAAGGTAAGTTACCCTCGTACCAAGGTAGGTTAACCTTGTACGAAGGCATTTTTTTGATCATGGCGACAAGACGACTGTCCAAAACATATTTGGTGATTGAAATTTTTTTCGAGATTTAACGACAAATACGGGCTGTTCCGGGACACTGTCGAGGGCTTCAGAGAACAGATTTGATGATACGATCAAAGAGGGTTGAAGATAATGGGGTAGTCACGGATACCTGTGCAGATTGTTTATCATTTGGTATAGTGACTATGAATGGGCCTTAACGAAAAATCTGCATTGATGAAAAACTGACTTTTGTGGACCAAAATGACATATTTTCCGAATTAGTAGAGTTTTTCAGTAAACAGAGAGGACTGAATTTGCCAAATTTGAAGGTGAAATTCAGTGATATGTTTTAGAGAGGTCAGAATTTGCAAAAATGAGGGGGAATAAAAATTTAAGAGAATATATTGAAATTCTGGTATTTTTGAAATTCATGACATGCAACAGTATTTGGGTGGTTCCGACTTCAGATTATCAAGGGGTGCATAAGATCTAGATTCGTTAGTTCATGATCATAGGAAGTTAAGAATTTTCAGATCGTGACTAGATTGATGTCTTAGGGTTTGAGTCCCGGGTCTTTGTCTAGCCGGTTAACAGGATATAGTCTGAAGTGTCAGAATGGTTAATCTTCGAGCAGAAGAATTGTTTTTAGACTAATCGCTAGGAAATGATGATGTTTGTTGATTAAGTTGCTGTCGGGACTAATGGAGAATACTAAGCATCTGTTATTGTGACTAAAGAGGAAGAATGTGATTCTTATCGTGAAAGAATATTTCTGAGATCTGAATGTGTTACAAGATGATTTGTTATCCGATGAAGATTTGCAGATTGAAGAGATTACCGTTTTGCTGATCAATCATTCAGGAGTGTTCTTAAAGTGATTAAGGAAAACGAAATTTCAGATTTTCGTGGGTATTCACAGACGTGAAGTTTACCGGTGTGGTGATTTGAAGTTTCTTTCAATTACTGGTTAGGTTTTTGAGATCAGAGGATCGAGCCGTGGAGTGCGCTAAAACTCAACGTGGATGAGGTTAACAAAGAAATAGAGATACTGCATTGATTAGTTTCGAGTTGGTGATTATTCGTGAAGATTACAGTTAAGCAAATTAGAGGAGGTCTAGAACTGTGCAAACAAAGACCTGAAGATTTACTCTAAGGGGAATTATTTCAGGGGTAGTTTATTGAAGAAATTGAAAATCAGAATCATAATTCAAGTGGGAATTTGTTGACGCATTCTACGACATCGACATATGCCTGATTGAAGTTGCATAATATTCAAACATGGCTCTCATATTTTAGGATCAAGATTTGAGAGTGACGTACAAGGGGCAAATTGTTGATGATCACATTTGTACGAAGGTAGCTTAGTCCACACCAAAATCCCATGTCTATATATAGTGTTGTGTGTTCATAGTTTGATAAGTTTTGGAGTTCCTAGAGGGGAAATGCTGGGGAAATTTTCAATCAACATCTCTAGCTTGTAAAAATGTATACTCTTTCGGTATGAATGAATCATTCGACTTCTGCTTATACTCCGTTCTTAATAACATTCTACCAAATTAGTTCTATTCTACCCAAAATTCTGTCCAATACCGCCGGCTCTTGGACTATTAGTCGCGTCCCACAGACACGTCTTCGTGCCTGGCTTCTGGAAAATTTTTGTTACTGGTACTTTTGACACGGGGTTGTGTCCCCCAAACACGCCCCGTGTCTGCCTCCTTGAAATTTTCACAGGACACACTAATACTGACACTTTTGACACGGGGTCGTGTCCCCCAAACACGACCCCTTGTCCAGGGTTTTTAAAAAAAATTTTGTTTTTAACCCACATTTACATTTTTAATCAATTTTAACCAATTTTTGGCACATTGAGGACAATGTGTAATTTAAGTGTGGGGGGATTGACTGAAACTTGAATTTGTTTGTCCTAAATCAAGTCTTACATAAAACTCTACTTGGAACCGCTAAAACACCCCAAATCTTTTTCAAAAATATTTTTTTAGTTTTTTTATCTTGTGTTGATACACTTTTGTGTCTGTCGCTTGTTCTTTATTACGACTGTAATTGTACGGTCTTTGTTTATTGTGTCTGTATAGTTTGGTCGTGTCGACTAAATCAAGATATCCTCCTATCTTGATTTAGTACGACGTTTAGTTTTGTCTGTGTTGTAAAAAAGTTGCATGCATGCATACTGTTAAGTCCTGTGTACAGCATGTCTGTTACTACGTTCTACGAAGAACACATCTATGTGCGAGTGAAAGGTGCTTCGTACTAGCAAGTTGTTGCTTGTAAGAGCCCGTAACCATTCGGACGAGTGATTCAATAATCATACGAATGGAACATTTCAACAAGCTCTTTGCTTGTTCCCACGAGCCATGGGTTGTTCGTACGAGTATACATAGCAGAATGTTCTTCGTGACTTATAGTGGTTCGTATTACCAGCAACATTCTTCGTACTGTTGCTAGGTATTGACACTATATAAAAAGACATGCACTTCACTTCTCAAAGGATAAGCATTAAGACATTGAGAGCACAAGAGAGAGAGCACAGAGAACATATCCTGAGTCTGTATGAACATTGTTTGTATATGTTTGTACTCGTTCTCTTCTATTAATCAAGATAGTGAATCTTTGGTTATCTTGTGTTTCTTACTTTGCTTTGGTTTGCATACTTACATGGATTCCGCACTCGTATGTGTGTTACATAAACAGGTAAGTAGGTTATTCTTGATTCTCCAAGTGGACCAACAAGTGGTATCAGAGCTTTGGCTCTCTTCCTTGTTTAAAAACCAAGCTTAGTGTTGTGTCCGAGCTAGTTGTGAGTGTTTCTGGAAGTGTTCTTGAACTCATAACAAGAAACTTAAGTTTTTAAAAGATAACAAGCTTAAAACTTAGGTAAAACTTGTTGTATCCAGAAAATTTTCATAAAAACCTTGTTAGAATACATGGAGACATGTTAAAATATGGGTTTTCTTAAAATTTTCTATCAAAGTTCAATTGGACGTATTTTCAGGTGAAACATCTGCCGGAAAATTCACTAGAATATTCTTTTAGGGTTGACCAAATCTCTGGAGTTACTGTTTTGACTGAAAAGTTGATATTGGAATGTTTGACTTTTTAACCAAAATTGTGTAGACATCTGACCACTTTCGAACAAACTCAGAAACAAGTCTCTGTTGGAAAACGAAATTTTCACCAACCAACCCTGCAAAAAGATCCCTCTCTGCGAAAAACCAAACTTCCGCGAAAAACTATCCGTGCGAATAACCCATCTGCACGAAGAACAAGACTGTTCGTGCGAAAGACCAAGTCATTCGCACAAACAACCTTGTTCGCACGAAGCATAGGTTGCTCGCACGAAAGACTGATTTTCGTACGAACAACCTGGTTCGTACGAAGAATTGTGACTCGTATGAATCATTGATTCGTACGAAGACCCAAGCTTCTTTGATAACTGTGTTCCAATTTTTCAAAACTAATTGTGAACTTTAAAAGTAGACTTTTATTTTAAAAATTAATCTTTAAATAACTTTTTTAAGTTTACCTTCATAAACAAGAAAACAAAATGGGTACTAATCCTTGGGATTGGGGGAGTAGTTCAAGCTCAAACCAAGACTCATCACAATGATCCACAACCTCATGGGTTAAATCACTGATGCCTCAGCACATAGCCATGATTACCGCTAATCAATGGGCGTGTGTGGCCAAATCAAAGTCAGGGCATTCAGACTCTTCATATAAGCGAGAGTGAAACCAGAAGTAATAACCGTCCTCTGAAATTGAACCATATGAATGATTATCCTTCATGGAAAAGTCGTTTCCATACATACGTTCTAGGTCAAAATACAGAATTATAGACATGTTTTACTACACTATACAAGGAATCTCTCGAAGAAGCAGGATCAAATCCAACCTCCTTAGCCAACTTAGATGAAAATGATAAATACGCCTATGATAAGAGAAGAAGGCATTTGCTATCCTTACACAAGCACTTCATAAGGATATTTACCATCAGTTTGTGTATTGTACCACCACCAAAAATTTATGGAATACTTTGGAAGCAAGAGGGGAAGGAGATGCTGCAACAAGAAAGATAAGACATGATCTGCTAAATAAAGAGTTTGAAGGATTCATGTTCATGGAGAATGAAACATTGAGCGATATGACAACCCGTTTGTACCATCTGCTTAGTGAAATGTATTCATACAAAGTGTTAGCATCTCCATAAGAAATCATGATGCGTTTTGCTGATGCTTTACCGCCAAAATGGAGTCAATTTATTGACTTACTAAAGCATACAGGTGTTTTGGATGTAATCAGTATTTATGAATTTGTTCAGAAGCTGGAGAACAAAAATGAAGAAGAAATCCGGAAAGCAAAAAGAGTTTTTGTTCCACAAAACCCTGAAATGTACAATTGAAAACACAAAGTAATGATCTAGCATGCACTTATAACTAAAAGACATTCAACAAAGCATACTTGGAATGATAATCACGCATTTAATACTGTTTGAATACGCATACACATCATATCAGATATAACAAAGTTTTACTTCAACATTCATCTACAAAGCCGTTCCAAAAAACTAACATCTTACAAGTCAATCGTGTGTATTAATCAAAACCTAGGCAGTTCATAAGTTTTAGCAAATAATCATTTCAAAACATTAATCATGTATCAAACGATGTTCAATAAACATGGTGTAAATCAAAAGAGTCAAAGAAACAAGAAAGCGAAGGGTTTACACCCGAAGAATTATGATTGTTTGAAATGAAACCTTGATCCTAGACTTCCATCTCTTCAAAATCACCTCTTACAGCTCCAAGTTCGTCTAAAGGTTAGAATAATCCCATCCAAACTCATCATTAGGGTTTTATTATGTTAACTTGGGCTATAATCCATTTTTTTCATGAAAAAGGCCCCTAGCGTCGTGCAAGGGCATGAGCCAAATATGTCGCGTCACACGACGACTTCAAAAGTGCGGTGGCATCTTCTAGTAATAAACCATGACTCTAGGAGCAGTTTTGACATTTTGTTAGATTTTAAGCATCCTCACGTCGCGCGAGGGAAAACTCTAAACCCTGTCAAGCGAAGCGAGAAGGTGCTTTCTTGTAATTTTTATTTCTTTAGTCTCCAACTCACTCGTGACACGCCAAGAAGCTCGGTTTTCTTCATTTTTGCCCATTGTCACTTCCTTTTCCATCCGGACACCTACAAAACACAAAAGACTAAGTACCATGCAAAATATTAATCAAAACGACACAAACACCTCGAAAACTTTACAAACCTTACTTTAAAAACAAATATATTTTACAATACAACAGAGGTGGAGGACATGCACGACCTATAGGGAAAACAAGGGAACATAATGCACTATATATACAAAAATAAAAACAACTAGCAATATATCATATATTTTTTTCTTTTTCAAATAATTATATAAAGGCAAATAAATGAAGTAGACAAAAACTTTATACACTTTTAACATTTGTTTAACTAAGTAACTCGAACCATTCTCAAGACATGCCGCGTCCCTGGCAATGGTGCCAAAAACTTTATGTGCATGAATTAAATATATTTTTAATTGAGATATTCCTTGAGAAAAATTTAGTTTTTTATCCTACAGCTAAATCGCTCACACGAAGGGCAAGTGTACCCGTCCAAAAGCAATACAATTTTTAGGAACGAACCAGATATCAATCCGTGGATGCGGTTTCTAGGTACTAAGCTTTTGTTACTTTAAAGTCGATTCAAATAGCTATGGATTTTTCTAAATTATCATGCAATAATAAAAATAGAAAATTAACAAGAACTAACAATATCTAAAGAGAAGTTGCCTAAACTAAGTATCTACTAATTATTATATGACAACTAAGGGAAGCACTAGTGATGACACAACCTCTAAATTAACTAAGTTTCGGTTAAGGTTCCTAGCTTCATAATTATTTCAGAAAATTAAAATGAAATAACACTTTATTCACCCAGGAATCATTCTATCAAGTTCGGTTGTAAAATTAATGTTAATCTTTCAATAAGAGTTACTCGTGTGTCAAAACTCCTAACTCGACAATTTAGAGAAAACAAATATGAACAATATACTACTCACCCTAAATTGCTTTTAAGTAAATAATACTCTAATGTTGTTCTTGAGATGAACCACAAGCATGACCACGCTAGACGATAACTTTGGCATAAATCATGGTACTAAAACAATTACATGCTATAGAATTCACCTAAACACTATCATGATCTTTCCAAATCCAAGTGCAAGAATTGGTACACAAACAAAAATTATCATCCATTTCATGTTAGCATTTGCCATTCATAATCTCATGCTATGTATCATACTAACAAGTAACAAGATTCAATAATCATAATCTTACACATGGGTTTTCCAACATATCATCCATAAACTCATAATCAGACATTCATGGATAACAATCTTAAACATGCATATGAACTCCAAGAACAAAACTATGACATTATTATGAAGACTAACAAGAACTTATCATCACATCTTCTTCCATGTTATCACATAATCAAAAGTTTCAACAAAGTTTAAGCAACTACAAATGTTTAACCTCTAAGGCTCATCATAACTAACATAAAATCTTCAAATCTTAAAATGTTTAACATGGGATTAAAAAGGCTAACCAAGTAAAGAACAAGAATTAAATCATCGATGATCAAGTCTTGGATTTGTATGGTCTTCTCCTTAGCTCCTCCTTGGCTCCAACAATCCTCCAAGTGCAGATTTTTGAGAGAAAACTTGACCACAAGACCCAACTCCCTTTACAAATGAGAGAAACTCGTATTTATGCTACTAAATGTTTGGCACGATAATGTCACCTATTGGCATGGTCGTGCATGCAATGTTTCTAGAGCTGGTTGACTAGGCATGATCGTGCTAGGGGATGGCATGACCGTGCCATATCTGGTAGTTGCTGGAATCATTCGTTTTTGCTTCATTTTCCCCAAAAGCCTTCGTTTCACCATCGAGCCGAAGCCCGGATGTGTATTTTGACAAACAACTCAAATAAGTACCAAAATCAATGAAAATACAAAGAGCTCGTATAAACGAGATCAATTTGATGTTAAAAGATGTGTAAATTCTTGTAACCAAATCAAAATAAACAAAAACTCTCTCAATGGTAACCAAATCAACTAGCACATCAAAAGCATGAATAAACAAATTGGGTCATAGCAATTAAGGAATACTCGACAAGAAGGATAGCCAAAAAGAATGTAGAATATGTCAATGAGCAATGATCAATCTAAGATATCCGTATAAGTTCACCTTACATCCTCGCAATGTTCACATACATTAGGCTAAATAAATGCATATACAATGAATGAGGTATGTGTAGAACACTCGATGACAAGACAATGACATGCGAGATCATAAGCTTGTGAAAGGATCAATTCCAATCACTTTGAAAAAAAAATATAAATCATGAGGTCTTGTTTGGGTTGTAACTTGGCTAGGGTTAAGGGTATGGAAATGGAATTTGAAAAGTGGGTACAACAATTAGAACCCAATGGTTAGACTAACTCAATACAGAAAAATCACAAGCTATTCAATCTAACAAATAACTAAACGAGAGCTAACTAGAACGTTTAGCTTTACATTTCCACAAAACTGCTCTAACTAAGCTATATGATAAGGCTCTTTGAACTAATATATACAAATTTTCGGATTTTTTCATCACATGCTTTAGAGGGAACTAAGTACGTCTACTAAGATAAAAACTCCTAATCATGAGATTTCAATGGACGAAATAAAAACAATACAATAAACTAGACGTTACTCACCAATCAAACTGGGCTTTCAACCAAAAATAGGTTAAAAAGAACAAGGCTAATTTGGTTTAGTGGCTAATATTTGGTGGGTTGCAAGAAATGAATGGGAAAAAGGCTCAAGATTGGTTAAGTAGCGGAACGATTCCGGTAAAGGTTTGAAAAATAATTAGATTAAAAATAAAAAGGTCATCATAATGCCTCTATCACGTTTATGCTATGAGTTTGCTTTCAAAACTTAACACAAGTTCTAAATCACAATAGTCATCCGGCTCACTCAATCTTTGCCTGCAAAAACATGAGGAAAAATAACTAAAGCTATAAGGCTGAAAAATAACTCACAAAAAAGGGCGAATTGGATTAATATGTAAGGCAAACAAGTAGTTCAAGCATTTGATTTCTAGAGCTCAAAGTTGTACACACAAAAATAAACAAGTTTGACTTAATGGCAACCTTAAAGCGAGCAATCTCTTTTGACTTTGACCACATTTAAATTATCAATAATTTTGTTGGTGCTTTATGAACACGTATGTTAATTTGGTTTTTATGCAGTAAAATTTCAAGAGAATTTTTGCAAAAAGTTATTTTTATTTTTATTAGTTTTTAGACAAACAAGTTGAAATACTAAACCACCTCCCTACACTTGAACTGTGCATCACCCTCGATGTACAACAAAACATGGAATAAGCAATGGAAATACGAATTCATGTGAGGATCTACTCATCCAATAAGCCCATGCCCTAATCTGTTTGCCTAGTTCAATATGCGCGGAATTCATGTTAAACTAGTGACACGTTCAAGATTTCTTTTTAAACTCTTTATCTCATTAATTTAGATCAAAGTTTACAATCCTCAGAGAAATCTTACAGGGCTTCACCGTATCAGTCAACAAAACAGTTACAGACTCAAGACCCTAGCACACCTATATATAGACATCCCACTTCATACGAATATAGCTTATCTTCATACAAAGGTAAACTAGTTACCTGTCATACGAAGTGAATCTTCACTTCGTGTGAAGTTAACTTCATACATACAAAATCAAATCTAACATCATAAGCCCTATTACATACTCGACATGACTCAAAGACGTAGGCGATAGACATTCTGTATCAACAATCCAATACAAATGGAGTAAAGTAGGATCACGAAAACTCCCCTGAAAACGAAGGCCGAGAAAAAGCTCAATGAGAAATTTACCATAAGCAACCCGTAGTGACATCCATGATCCAAGCACCTCGCTAAACCAACACTTGAAACAAGCAAACAAATGGGAACTCAAATGCAACTACCTAGCCCATGGTAACCCTTTCCTTTATTTATCTGTTTAATCCTACTAAAATTAACTTAATAGATATTATACGACGGAGGAGTCTACGTACAATAGAAAATGGCACAGCCCTCATAGACAAAACAAACAAAAGATCAAATAAGAAAGTGGGACATTGGGGACTAGAACCCTCCACCGGTACTTGAAAGACCGACGTCATCCCTACGATTAAACTTGGACCGACATGGAAATTGTGGAGGCGACTGCAGGTACGAAGCGTTAAGTGAATTTACTATGTGCTACTGCGAACATAAAGAGCCACTTAATGTTCATCCAACTCTGCTCGTATATATCATCCAAAAAAATCCTCTGCCGATGCTACTCCTTCTACATCACATCCACGTCTCTCAGAAGAACCTACACATCATCTTCATCTTGAGCACCATCGTCATCTTCATCTTACGCACCATCTCTGTTTGCTAGTGGACATCATGAGCACCACCGTCATCTTCATCTTCCTGCTCTTCCATTTGAACGGGGTCCCAAATCCTATTTAGATTATCCACAAGTTATGGAACTCCATTCATTATGAATCAAATGCATAGACTTTAACTAAGCTAAGTCCAGCATGCCAAAACCACAAACAACAGTTAAGTTGTTTAACAGAATCTTGTAGTGTTTGGCGAGCACGATAACAAAGGCACCCACAACTATCTTCGAGGTGGGAGTTGTTAATGCATAATGTTTGCTGCCTACGTCATCGTGTCATGTCAAATGTAATAGGGCTTAAATGTTAGAAATTGAATTTTGTGTATGTAAGTACATACGTACGGATGAGTTCATACGCACAGATGAGACTCATCTGCACGGAAGAGTTCATCCATCCTTAGGTGTTTCCCATGTCTATAAATAGTGGGATGAACTCTCTCATTTGTAACTTTTGCAATCCGACGACGAAGCCCTGTCAAATTGGAAGCTCAGATGTAAATTTGAACTTAATGAATGATAAATATTGAAAATGAACTAATCTTGTGAAACTAACCTAAAATGATGGATTCTGCACATTATTGTTAGGATATAGATATCACTGGAACCTAAATGCCAAGACAAATGGTCCTATCAAGTGGTATCAGAGCAGGATGGTTGATATCTAAGAGTTTACACAAGAATTGGACACTTGAAAACCTTCTTTATACTCTTTTTCTTAGTTTTTACATTTCCTACAGACAGAATGGGATGATTTTTTTCATGTATTGTATAACAGTCATTTTTAACCAACATACTAGAAAATCAAATTAAAATCGAACGTTATCATGCTGAAATTTTCAAAAATGAGAAAAACCAAGTTTTTGTCCCTCGTACAAACGAACTCGTTGCATTGACTAAGCTTCGTCCGCACGAACCAGGCTCGTCCGTACAGAAGAGGCATTTGTCCGTTTGAAAACTATTGGTCCGAACAAAGAGCTAATTTGTTTGAATTTGTTTCTTGATCCGCACAAACCTAGGTATCTTCGCACAAAAGTATTAATCCGTACACATTTACTCCATCCTGGCATTTTAATTATCCTTAATTAGATCCCAAGTCCCAAAGCAAATAAACAATGAATCCCGAACCTTGGATTTGAAAAAACATTGTATTTTAAAAATTTGTTCTGGACAAAAAATTCCCCATAAAGAAAGGGGTTTGATCCATTTTGTACTATTTACACACAATAAATTTTATTCCGTCCAATCTCCAACAAAATGTCACAACATGTTAAACCAAACCGACCCGTGCCAACATCCTTGACTCCTAACTAACATAAGAACTAACAGTAGGTTCGTTCTCTGATCCAATAGCTCAGGTCAAACTTGATTAACCTAGTCTATCATGGGCGGAATCCGTTTTAAATAAGGCAACAATATTAACAAGATTACAGTTTCTCACTTATCTGTTTTCATTCAATAGTTCAACGTTTACAAGATCCGAAAAACACTTGGACAGAGCTCCACTATCAAGTCTACCAAAATAGTTACAGACTCAAGACTCACACTCTCCTATTTATGAACAAATCACTCCGTGCGAACTTGACTGCCTACCTTCGTGCAAAGCTAGAAGGCTACCTTCGTACGAAGTGACCTAATCTAACTTCATATGAAGGTGACTCACATACATAAGCGACCTAATCTACCTTCGTACGAAGGTGACTCACATACATACTATCATCAATCTTGTCACACCCCAATCGATGGTGGAAACATCAGAGTGAGACGATCAAGATTGCTCGAGACTTCATAACACTAATTTTGACAATATTTAATTAAACAACTCATTTCATTTCATTCATCAAATCGTCAAATACAACAAAATTCAAATACAAGATAACATCAAATGAGACAAGTTCAACGAAACCAAAATAAATAACTTAGTATTCTAAGCGTGTTTCTATGCCAATCCTACTAAGTTTCGTCATATCAACATCATCAACCTGCAACATGTTAAAAAGTATAGTTCAATAACAAAGTATTGGCGAGTACACAAGTTTGAATCATAGCATAACTGGTTAAAACATTTAAACAAACCCACATGATAGGCTAGTATACGCGATTAATGTAAACAAGGCATGTGAACTACAAGTCAATCCTCAAGTGTACCCGCGTAATAGATTAAAACTTAACATGACCTCAAGAATACGGGCGGTGCGTTACTCCTATAGAGCTATACATGTTAAGGGGAGGCTCATACGAAGTTAATGACAATTAGTATGACATAAGAATGTTCCAAGTAAACAAATCGAGTATCACATAACTGTAGCATGTATGATGGATTGTTTGTGTAATTTCATAGAATAAAAGTGTGATTTAGTGTGTTTATGATAGTTTAACATATTACACCCAAAAAGTGTAAGGTATAAAAAGGGTGTCGAGTGTACTCACGGTTTTGCAAAGTTATTTCCATGAAAGTGTTTGGGTTGATTAGGGGAACGAAGACCGAATTATCCTACACAAGGAAACATAGGTGTGTGAGTAGTGGAATGACGATGGAGTTTGTTAATTTAGGAATTTTAAAGTATGCAAAAGTATGTATAGTTGAAAGTATTTATCTAGTCGTTAACTCTCGTTTTTGACACTATAAGCCCCGTGGGGAGTTTGTGTGGTCACGGCGACGGCGGTTCTAGACGGATGTTTGGGCGTATGATAGTACCGATTCGGTAGAAAGAAAGTAGCAATGAAATAGCGGAAGCATTCATTCATTCATTCACACCGAAAGAGTATACATCTTGTCTGGCTGGCGGAGTTCCTGGAGAGAATCCGCCAGCATTTCCCCTCAAGGAACTTCCGAAACTTACAAACAACAAACACACAACACCTATTTATAGACATGACAGCTCGTGCGAATGGTTGCTCGTACAGGTGACAAGATGTCACCCGTACGGACCACATAATGTCACTCGTACGAGGCACACTGTCACTCGTACGAGGGACATTTTGACTCGTACGAGCCAGTTCTTGTTTGCACTTGGGTACTGTGTTCGTATTTAATCCATGCAATATTCAATACACACTCTTTCTAGCTTATTTGCACAGTGATGAACATGAAGTGCATCAACAATTTCCCCCTTGGACGTCACTATTGAAGCGTGAACTTGATCTTGAAATTTGAGAGCTGTGTTTGAATATTTTGCAACTTCAATCGGGTATCGGTTGTCGTCGTAATTCCCTCTTGATTGAAGATCTGGGTTTGCATTATCTACGTTAAGCATCATTACCCTGAAATAATTAATCTTCAGGTCGTTGTTGGCACGGTTCAGAACCTCCTCTGATTTGCTTGATATACAAATTTTCTCGAATAATCACCAACTTGAAAGTTAAACAATGCAGCTTCTCTGTTTCGACGTTAACCATATCAGCGTTCGGTTTAGCGCACTCCTCTGATGCTCGATCCTCTGATCTCCAAAAGCCAACCGGCAATTGATAGAAACTTCGAATTACCACATAGAAAAACTTCAAATCAGTGAACATCCGCAAAAATCTGAAATCTCGATTTCTGTAATCACAATTGATAAGCAAATCGGTAATCTTTTCAATCAGCAAATCATCATTCGGAATCATACTATCTGGTAACACATAGAATCTGAGAAACATTCTTCGGCAATCAGAATCACATTCTTCCTTTTTAGTCACAATAATAGATATATAGCTATCTCCGCTGGAATGGGGCATCTGAAACTACAAGACATCCTTGTTTTCTAGCGGTTAGTCCGAAAAACAGTTCATTTCCCTTGCAGAGTTAAAGATAGGCAGTCGTATGTGCTTCCAATCCACATAGGGGATCAGGCATTCAACCCTTGAGCATCAATCTGAAACATGATCTGAAAATTCTGAATATTCTTCGGTCACTCATTCTGCCGCAATCATAATCACATTCTTCCTTTCTAGCCACAAAACAGATGTATAGCTATCTTCGCTGGAATGGGGCACTAAAACTACAAGACATCCTTGTTTCCTGGCGGTTACCGAAAACAGTTCATTTGCCTTGCAGAGTTAAAGATAAGTAGTCGTGTGTGCTTCCAATTCCATATCGGGGATCAGACATTTAACCCTTGAGCATCAATCTGTATCATGATCTAAAAAATTATGAACATCTTTTGATCACGACATTCCAAATAATGAATCTTCGATCCTCTGTGTTTTTCCCAGATAATCTACAGTCGGAACTACCCGGATAGTGTTGCATCATCACGAATTTCAAAAATGTCAGATGTTTAACATATACGTGAAAATGTTTATTCCCCCTCATTTTTGCAACTTCTAACGTCCTGTGTTCTTTTGAGAATGAAGATTATGGCGCGACTGCAGCATATGGTACTCAAATTTTGCAGAAAATTCCCAAAATTGCAGTTTTGACCAAATGTTGATTTAACGTTAAGGCCCATTAATAGTCACTACACCAGATCAACGTTTGGGCGGATATCAGTGACTACCCCAAAAACTTCATCCCTTTTTGTGACCGTATCATCAAATCTATACTCTGAAGCTCTAGACGGTGTCCCCGAGCAGCCCGAATTAGACGTTAAAATCTCGAAAAAATTTATAATCACCAACTTTTTTCTGGACACTCTTCTCGTCAATACGATCAAAAAATGCCTTCTTTTTTTTTATTTTGGTCACCACTTCGTACGAGCTGGACTTTGTACGATTGATGCTTTGTACGAGTGGTGATTTGTACGAGTTGTTTTGCTTCGTACGAGTGGTGCTTTGTACGAGTGACTAATTATCACTCGTACGAGCCATAGAGTCTCTCGTACGAATGAAACTGATACGTCTTTTTGATCCAGAATCTGCATTTCTTTGAATTTCAACATGATTTTCGCACCAATCTGGTCGAAAATCAGTTTCTAACAATCCTATGGTTTCAATTTTACATTATGTCCGTGGATTTTACGATTATTTGGTGTTTTACGTCTAAAACCCCTCATAAGTCCAAAATTAATGAGCATAGGTGATTCACAAACTGTTAGATTGAACGAATCGATACCGTAGCTCTGATACCAGTTAGGGTCCCGGCGACGACGATTCTAGACGGAAGTTTGGGCGTATGATAATACCAATTCGGTAGAAAGAAAGTAGGAATAGAAACAGCGAAAGCATTCATTCACTCATACCGAAAGAGTATACATCTTGTCTGGCTCTCGGAGTTCCTGGATAGAATCCGCCAGCGTTTCTCCTTAGGGAACTTCCAAAACTTACAAACAATGAACACGCAACACCTATTTATAGACATGACAGCTCGTGCGAATGGTTGCTCGTACGAATGACAAGTTGCCACTCGTACGGATCACATAAGTTCACTCGTATGAGTGAGATGTTTATCACTTGTACAAGGCACACTTTCACTCGTACGAGTGACAGTTTCACTTGTACGAGCCAGTTCTTGTTCGCACTTGGGTCGTGTGTTCGTATCTAATCTATACAATATTCACTATACACTCTTCCTAGCCTATTCGCATAGTGACGGACATAAAGTGCATCAACAGCTTGTGGTTTAATGGGTCATGACGTAACGATGGTTAAGTCTTAGATAAAATAACCTAATGTTAGGACAAGTAACCATACGATCATTGTCAAAGGTTCGGTTGTATTTATTATTTACTATATAGTTTACATATATTTCATATAAGTCATAGAAGTCATGCATGGAGGTAGGAAGATAACCATCCTCAACCTCTTTCGTAAGATTCACCAATACACAAATTGCCACAAGGACAATCCAGATGGTCATGAATAAAGTAGTTCACTAAACTACGTTTCGAATGAATAAGCAAGCTAGGTGCGTGCATCCCGAACACGGCAACATTTTGGGACGTGTCGTAGCCTTGTTACTCAAGTGAAGGTGAAACTTTGCTTAGTGGATAGAAATCATCAAGTGAGGGGTGGATTGAAAGTTGGATAGCCAAGGCCTCAACGTAATCACACCTTCACCAAAACACAAGCTTGTAAGCTTGGATGGTTCAGCACTTGTGGGTTAAGACCCTTAGTAAAACAACAAGTTTAGAGACATGTTATACCTCTTGATTTTGTATGAAATAAATATAGCTAGCTCACTAACCATAAAAATGATTAGAGGCACAAGTAGCATAGAGTTGTTAAGATAAAACAAGTTTAAGAAAAGTTTATAAGTTTAACTTCCAAAACTGAAAGTTTAGCCCTAAAAATGGTATTATTCCACCTTGGTTTTCCATGGAAAACCTATGGTAACATCCCATGGGGCTTAGCAAACATTTTTGAGGTAGAAAACGCGAAGAAAACTTGAAGTTTTTAAAGTTTTGAAAAGAAAAACATGAGCAGAAAGTTTAGCACACTTTTGGATCTCAAAATGGTGAGGTTTCACCTTAGTTTGCCCAAACAAACATGTGAAAACTTTCGTAGAGGTTATCCAAGTGTGTTAGAAAAAGGAACAAGGTTTAAACAAAGAAGGAAGTGAGTTGAAACTAACTTGCAAACTGAATTGGTGCAGCAGAAAGTTCTGGAGGTTTTGGGGGGCTTTGTAAAGTGTTAGAGGCTTGTAAAAGTGATAAAGATTATGGAAAGGTGGGGTTTTATAGAGGGAATATTAGGGTTTGAATTAGGGTTACATTTAATGGGGTTTGGTGGTTGAAATCTTGTAACAAGAAGGATTAAAGTGGCGTAACAGCTTGCGGCTGCAAGCTATCTTGTGTTTCTTTTTTTTTTGTTCTTTTATTAAATATAAATGTGTTACTTGATGTTTGTACATTATACATTATATGTAACATAAGTATGGGTCATTTGGTAGGCTAAGATCATGTGTAAGGGTGTTTTAAAACCAAAAAAAAAGACTTGCTAGGTAGTATGTGTTTAGCATAAACGTGACAAGATTTTATAATGCCGAAAGCTTAAACTTTTGTGTTAAAATCACTAATCATCTTTTTTGACTTGGGTTTTAAGATTCACAAACGTACAATAGGTATTCACGAGTAACTTTGAATTGATTGATCGAGCAACGAATAAACGTACGTTCATAAGTATAAGCATGCATAAAGGTTGTGAATTTCGTATAATTGATCAATTTGATTACAATCAAAGCCTTGGATTTACAATGATTGGAAATGAGGTACGATTACAAGGTTCGGTCTTTCCAATAATAGAAACACGAAGCAAACATACTACCTTCATACACAGTGACCTAATCTAACTTCGTACAAAGGTGACTCACATACATAAGCGACCTAATCTACCTTCGTACGAAGGTGACTCACATACATACTATCATCAATCTTGTCACACCCCAATCGATGGCGTAAACATCGGAGTGAGATGAACAAGATTGCTCGAGACTTCATAACACTAATTGTGACAATATTTAATTAAACAACTCATTTCATTCCATTCATCAAATCGTAAAATACAACATAATTCAAATACAAAATAACATCAAATGAGACAAGTTCAACGAAACCAAAATAAATAACTTAGTATTCTAAGCGTGTTTCTTTGCCAATCCTACTAAGTTTCGTCATATCAACATCATCAACCTGCAACATGTTAAAAAGTATAGTTCAATAACAAAGTATTGGCGAGTACACAAATGTGAATCATAGCATAAGTGGTAAAAACGTTTAAACAAATCCACATGATAAGCTAGTATATGCGATTAACGTAAACAAGGCATGTGAACTACAAGTCAATCCTCAAGTGTAACCGCGTAATAGATTAAAACTTAACATGACCTCAAGAATACGGGTGGTGCGTTACTCCTGTAGCACTACACATGTTAAGGGGAGGCTCATACGAAGTTAATGACAATTAGCATGACATAAGAATGTTCCAAGTAAACAAATCGAGTATCACATAACTGTAGCATGTATGTGCATTGTTTGTGTAATTTCATAGAATCAAAGTATGATTTAGTGTGTTTATGATAGTTTAACATTTTATACCCAAAACGTGAAAGGCATAAAAAGGGTGTCGAGTGTACTCACGGTTTTGCAAAGTTATTTCCGTGAAAGTGTTTGAGTTGATTAGGGAAATGAATACCGAATTTTCCTACACAAGGAAACATAGGTGTGTGAGTATTGGAATGACGATGGAGTTCGTTAATTTAAGAATTTTAAAGTATGCAAAAAATATGTATAGTCGAAAGTATTTTTCTAGATGTTAACTCTCGTTTTTGACACTATAAGCCACGTAGGGAGATTGTGTGGTCCCTTGCAGAGTTAAAGATAGGCAGTCGTATGTGCTTCCAATCCACATAGGGGATCAGGCATTCAACCCTTGAGCATCAATCTGAAACATGATCTGAAAATTCTGAATAATCTTCGGTCACTCATTCTGCCGCAATCATAATCACATTCTTCCTTTCTAGCCACAAAACAGATGTATAGCTATCTTCGCTGGAATGGGGCACTAAAACTACAAGACATCCTTGTTTCCTGGCGGTTACCGAAAACAGTTCATTTGCCTTGCAGAGTTAAAGATAAGCAGTCGTGTGTGCTTCCAATTCCATATCGGGGATCAGACATTTAACCCTTGAGCATCAATCTGTATCATGATCTGAAAAATTATGAACATCTTTTGATCACGACATTCCAAATAATGAATCTTCGATCCTCTGTGTTTTTCCCAGATAATCTACAGTCGGAACTACCCGGATAGTGTTGCATCATCACGAATTTCAAAAATGTCAGATGTTTAACATATACGTGAAAATGTTTATTCCCCCTCATTTTTGCAACTTCTAACGTCCTGTGTTCTTTTGAGAATGAAGATTATGGCGCGACTGCAGCATATGGTACTCAAATTTTGCAGAAAATTCCCAAAATTGCAGTTTTGACCAAATGTTGATTTAACGTTAAGGCCCATTAATAGTCACTACACCAGATCAACGTTTGGGCGGATATCAGTGACTACCCCAAAAACTTCATCCCTTTTTGTGACCGTATCATCAAATCTATACTCTGAAGCTCTAGACGGTGTCCCCGAGCAGCCCGAATTAGACGTTAAAATCTCGAAAAAATTTATAATCACCAACTTTTTTCTGGACACTCTTCTCGTCAATACGATCAAAAAATGCCTTCTTTTTTTTTATTTTGGTCACCACTTCGTACGAGCTGGACTTTGTACGATTGATGCTTTGTACGAGTGGTGATTTGTACGAGTTGTTTTGCTTCGTACGAGTGGTGCTTTGTACGAGTGACTAATTATCACTCGTACGAGCCATAGAGTCTCTCGTACGAATGAAACTGATACGTCTTTTTGATCCAGAATCTGCATTTCTTTGAATTTCAACATGATTTTCGCACCAATCTGGTCGAAAATCAGTTTCTAACAATCCTATGGTTTCAATTTTACATTATGTCCGTGGATTTTACGATTATTTGGTGTTTTACGTCTAAAACCCCTCATAAGTCCAAAATTAATGAGCATAGGTGATTCACAAACTGTTAGATTGAACGAATCGATACCGTAGCTCTGATACCAGTTAGGGTCCCGGCGACGACAATTCTAGATGGAAGTTTGGGCGTATGATAGTACCAATTCGGTAGAAAGAAAGTAGGAATAGAAACAGCGAAAGCATTCATTCACTCATACCGAAAGAGTATACATATTGTCTGGCTGGCGGAGTTCCTGGACAGAATCCGCCAGCGTTTCTCCTTAGGGAACTTCCAAAACTTACAAACAATGAACACGCAACACCTATTTATAGACATGACAGCTCGTGCGAATGGTTGCTCGTACGAATGACAAGTTGCCACTCGTACGGATCACATAAGTTCACTCGTACGAGTGAGATGTTTATCACTTGTACAAGGCACACTTTCACTCGTACGAGTGACAGTTTCACTTGTACGAGCCAGTTCTTGTTCGCACTTGGGTCGTGTGTTCGTATCTAATCTATACAATATTCACTATACACTCTTCCTAGCCTATTCGCATAGTGACGGACATAAAGTGCATCAACAGCTTGTGGTTTAATGGGTCATGACGTAACGATGGTTAAGTCTTATATAAAATAACCTAATGTTAGGACAAGTAACCATACGATCATTGTCAAAGGTTCGGTTGTATTTATTATTTACTATATAGTTTACATATATTTCATATAAGTCATAGAAGTCATGCACGGAGGTAGGAAGATAACCATCCTTAACCTCTTTCGTAAGATTCACCAATACACAAATTGCCACAAGGACAATCCAGATGGTCATGAATAAAGTAGTTCACTAAACTACGTTTCGAATGAATAAGCAAGCTAGGTGCGTGCATCCCGAACACGGCAACATTTTGGGACGTGTCGTAGCCTTGTTACTCAAGTGAAGGTGAAACTTTGCTTAGTGGATAGAAATCATCAAGTGAGGGGTGGATTGAAAGTTGGATAGCCAAGGCCTCAACGTAATCACACCTTCACCAAAACACAAGCTTGTAAGCTTGGATGGTTCAGCACTTGTGGGTTAAGACCCTTAGTAAAACAACAAGTTTAGAGACATGTTATACCTCTTGATTTTGTATGAAATAAATATAGCTAGCTCACTAACCATAAAAATGATTAGAGGCACAAGTAGCATAGAGTTGTTAAGATAAAACAAGTTTAAGAAAAGTTTATAAGTTTAACTTCCAAAACTGAAAGTTTAGCCCTAAAAATGGTATTATTCCACCTTGGTTTTCCTTGGAAAACCTATGGTAACATCCCATGGGACTTAGCAAACATTTTTGAGGTAGAAAACGCGAAGAAAACTTGAAGTTTTAAAATTTTGAAAAGAAAAACATGAGCTGAAAGTTTAGCACACTTTTGGATCTCAAAATGGTGAGGTTTTACCTTAGTTTGCCCAAACAAACATGTGAAAACTTTCGTAGAGGTTATCCAAGTGTGTTAGAAAAAGGAACAAGGTTTAAACAAAGAAGGAAGTGAGTTGAAACTAACTTGCAAACTGAAATGGTGCAGCAGAAAGTTCTGGAGGTTTTGGGAGGCTTTGTAAAGTGTTGGAGGCTTGTAAAAGTGATAAAGATTATGGAAAGGTGGGGTTTTATAGAGGGAATATTAGGGTTTGAATTAGGGTTACATTTAATGGGGTTTGGTGGTTGAAATCTTGTAACAAGAAGGATTAAAGTGGCGTGACAGCTTGCGGCTGCAAGCTATCTTGTGTTTTTTTTTTTTTTGTTCTTTTATTAAATATAAATGTGTTACTTGATGTTTGTACATTATACATTATATGTAACATAAGTATGGGTCATTTGGTAGGCTAAGATCATGTGTAAGGGTGTTTTAAAACCAAAAAAAAAGACTTGCCAGGTAGTATGTGTTTAGCATAAACGTGACAAGATTTTATAATGCCGAAAGCTTAAATTTTTGTGTTAAAATCACTAATCATCTTTTTTGACTTGGGTTTTAAGATTCACAAACGTACAATAGGTATTCACGAGTAACTTTGAATTGATTGATCGAGCAACGAATAAACGTACGTTCATAAGTATAAGCATGCATAAAGGTTGTGAATTTCGTATAATTGATCAATTTGATTACAATCAAAGCCTTGGATTTACAATGATTGGAAATGAGGTACGATTACAAGGTTCGGTCTTTCCAATAATAGAAACACGAAGCAAACATACTACCTTCGTACACAGTGACCTAATCTAACTTCGTACAAAGGTGACTCACATACATAAGCGACCTAATCTACCTTCGTACGAAGGTGACTCACATAAATACTATCATCAATCTTGTCACACCCCAATCGATGGCGTAAACATCGGAGTGAGATGAACAAGATTGCTCGAGACTTCATAACACTAATTGTGACAATATTTAATTAAACAACTCATTTCATTCCATTCATCAAATCGTAAAATACAACATAATTCAAATACAAAATAACATCAAATGAGACAAGTTCAACGAAACCAAAATAAATAACTTAGTATTCTAAGCGTGTTTCTTTGCCAATCCTACTAAGTTTCGTCATATCAACATCATCAACCTGCAACATGTTAAAAAGTATAGTTCAATAACAAAGTATTGGCGAGTACACAAGTGTGAATCATAGCATAAGTGGTAAAAACGTTTAAACAAATCCACATGATAAGCTAGTATATGCGATTAACGTAAACAAGGCATGTGAACTACAAGTCAATCCTCTAGTGTAACCGCGTAATAGATTAAAACTTAACATGACCTCAAGAATACGGGTGGTGCGTTACTCCTGTAGCACTATACATGTTAAGGGGAGGCTCATACGAAGTTAATGACAATTAGCATGACATAAGAACGTTCCAAGTAAACAAATCGAGTATCACATAACTGTAGCATGTATGTGCATTGTTTGTGTAATTTCATAGAATCAAAGTATGATTTAGTGTGTTTATGATAGTTTAACATTTTACACCCAAAAAGTGAAAGGCATAAAAAGGGTGTCGAGTGTACTCACGGTTTTGCAAAGTTATTTCCGTGAAAGTGTTTGGGTTGATTAGGGAAATGAATACCGAATTATCCTACACAAGGAAACATAGGTGTGTGAGTATTGGAATGACGATGGAGTTCGTTAATTTAAGAATTTTAAAGTATGCAAAAAATATGTATAGTCGAAAGTATTTTTCTAGATGTTAACTCTCGTTTTTGACACTATAAGCCACGTAGGGAGATTGTGTGGTCACGTCGACGACGGTTCTCGACAGATGTTTGGGCGTATGATAGTACCGATTCGGTAGAAAGAAAGTAGCAACAGAAACAACAGAAGCATTCATTCATTCATACCGAAAGAGTATACATCTTGTCTGGCTGGCGGAGTTCCTGGAGAGAATCCACCCGCATTTCCCCTCAGGGAGCTTCCAAAACTTACAAACAACAAACACACAACACCTATTTATAGACATGACAGCTCGTGCGAATGGTTGCTCGTACGGGTGACAAGATGTCACCCGTACGGACCACATAGGTCACTCGTACGAGTGAGATGTTTATCACTCGTACGAGGCACACTGTCACTCATACGAGCTAGTTCTTGTTCGTACTTGGGTCGTGTGTTCGTATATAATCTATATAATATTCAATAGACACTCTTTCTAGCCTATTCGCACAGTGAAGGACATAAATTGAATCAACAATTTCCCCCTTGGACGTCACTGTCGAAGTGTGAACTTGATCTTGAAATCGGAGAGCTGTGTTTGGATATTCTACAACTTTAATCGGGTATCTGTTGTCGTCGTAATTCCCCCTTGATTGAAGATCCGGGTTTGCATTATCTACGTTAAGCACATTGCCGCTCAAATAATTTTCTCCAGAAATTAATCTTCAGATCGTTGATTGCACAGTTCAGAATCTCTTCTGATTTGCTTGATATACAAATTTTCTGGAATAACACCAACTTGAAATTAAACAATGTAGCTTCTCCGTTTCAACGTCAACCGTATCCGCGTTTGGTTTAGCGCAATCCTTTGATGATTGATGCTCTGATCTTCAAAACCCAACCGAAAATTGATAGAAAATTCGAATTACCACAACGAAAAACTTCAAATCAGTGAACATCTGCAAAAATCTGAAATCCCGATTTCTGTAATCTCAATTGATCAGCAAATCGGTAATCTTCTCAATCAGCAAATCATCATTCGGAATCATACTATTTGGTAACACATATTATCTGAGAAACATTCTTCGGCAATCACAATCACATACTTCATTTTTAGTCACAATAATAGATATATAGCTATCTCCGCTGGAATGGGGCATCTGAAATTACAAGACATCCTTGTTTTCTAGCGGTTAGTCTGAAAAACAGTTCGTTTCCCTTGTAGAGTTAAAGATAAGCAGTCATATGTACTTCCAATTCCACATCTGGGATCAGGCATTTAACATTTGAGCATCAATCTGAAATGTGATCTGAAAATTCTGAACATTCTTCGATCACTCATTCTGCCGCAATTAGAATCACATTCTTCCTTTCTAGCCACAAAAACAGATGTATAGCTATCTCCGCTGGAATGGGGCACTGAAACTACAAGACATCCTTGTTTCCTGGTGCTTACCGAAAAATAGTTTATTTGCCTTGCAGAGTTAAAGATAAGCAGTCGTATGTGCTTCCAATTCCATATCGGGATCAGGCATTTAACCCTTGAGCATCAATCTGTATCATGATCTGAAAAATTATGAACATCTTTTGATCACGACATTCCAAATAATGAATCTTCGATCCTTTGTGTTTCCCAGATAATCTGCAGTCGGAACTACCCGGATACTGTTGCATCGTCACGAATTTCAAAAATGTTGGAAGTTTAACATATACATGAAAATTTTTATTACCCTGATTTTTGCAACTTCTGACGTCCTGTGTTCTTATGAGAATGAAGATTATGGCGCGACTGCAGCATATAGTACTCAAATTTTGCAGAAAATTCCCAAAATTGCAGTTTTGATCAAATGTTGACTTAACGTTAAGGCCCATTAATAGTCACTACACCAGATAATCAACGTTTTTGCGCGGATATCAGTGAATACCCCAAAAACTTCATCCCTTTTGTTACCGTATTATCAAAGCTGTACTCTGATTCTCTAGACGGTGTCCCCGAACTAGACGATAAAATTTCAAAAAAAATTATAATCACCAAATTTTTACTGGACACTCGTCTCGTCAATACGATCAAAAAATGCCTTCTTTTTTTTATTTTGGACACCACTTCGTACGAGCTGGACTTTGTACGATTGATGATTCGTACGAGTTGTTTTGCTTTTACGAGTGGTGCTTTGTACGAGTGACTAATTGTCACTCGTACGAGCCACAGAGTATCTCGTACGAACGAAACTGATTACGTATTTTCGATCCAGAATCTTCATTTCTTCGAATTTTAACATGATTTTTTCAACGATCTGGTCGAAAATCAGTTTCTGACAATCCTATGGTTTCAATTTTACATTATGTCCGTGGATTGTCCGTTTATTTGGTGTTGTATTTCTAAAACCCCTCATATGTCCAAAATTCATGAGTGTAGGTGATTCACAAACTGTTAGATTGAATGAATCGGTACCGTAGCTCTTGTAGCAGTTGTGGTCCCGGCGACGACAGTTCTAGACAGAAGTTTGGGCGTATGATAGTACATATTCGGTAGAAAGAAAGTAGGAACAGAAACAGCGGAAGCATTCATTCATTCATACCAAAAGAGTAGACATCTTGTCTGGCTGGTGGAGTTCCTGGACATTAATCCGCCATCATTTCCCCTCAGGGAACTTCTAAACCTTACAAACAATGAATACACAACACCTATTTATAGACATGACCGCTCGTGCGAATGGTTGCTCATACAAGTGATAAGATGTCACTCGTACGGACCACATAAGTTCAATCGTACAAGTGAGATGTTTATCACTCGTACGAGGCACACTGTCACTCGTGCGAGCCAGTTCTTGTTCGCACTTGGGTCGTCTTTCGTATCTAATCTATACAATATTCAATACACACTCTTCCAAGCCTATTCGCATAGTGACAGACATAAAGCATATCAACAGCTTGTGGTTTTATTGGTCATGCCGTAACAATGGATAAGTCTTATATAAAATTACCTAATGTTAGGACAAGTAACCATACGATCATTGTCAAAGGTTCGGTTATATTTATTATTTACATATATAGTTTACATATATTATTACAAGTTTATCATATAAATCATAGATTTCATATAACTCATAGAGGTCATGCATGGAGGTAGGAGGATAACCATCCTTAACCTCTTTCGTAAGATTCACCAATACACAAATTGCCACAAGGACAATCCGGATGGTCATGAATAAAGTAGTTCACTAAACTACGTTTCGACCGAATAAGCAAGCTAGGTGCATGCATCCCGAACATGGCAACCTTTAGAGACGTGTTGTAGCCTTGTTACTCAAGTAAAGGTGAAACATAGCTTAGTGGATAGAAATCATCAAGTGAGGGGTTTATTGAAGTTGGATAGCCAAGGCCTCCATGTAATCATACCTTCCCCAAAACACAAGCTTGTAAGCTTGGATGGTTCAACACTTGTGGGTTAAGACCCTTAGTAAAACAACAAGTTTAGAGGCATGTTTACCTCTTAATTTTGTATGAAACAAGTCTAGCTAACTCATTAACCATAAACTCTATTATAGGCACAAGTAGCATAGAGTTGTTAAGATAAAACATGTTTAAGAAAAGTTCAAAAGTTTAACTTCCAAAACAGAAAGTTTGGCCCTAAAAATGGTATTGTTCCACCTTGGTTTTCCATGGAAAACCTATGGGAACATCCCATGGGGCTTAGAAAACATTGTTGAGGAAGAAAACGTGAAGAAAACTTGAAGTTTTTAAAGTTTTGAAAAGAAAAACATGAGTAGAAAGTTTAGCACCCTTTTGGACCTCAAAATGGTGAGGTTTCACCTTAGTTTGCCCAAGCAAACTTGTGAACACTTTTGTCGAGGTTATCCAAGTGTGTTAGAAAATGAAATAAGGTTTAAAAAAAGAAGGAAGTGAGTTGAAACTGACTTGCAAACTTAAATGGTGCAGCAGAAAGTTCTGGAGGTTTTGGGAGGCTTTGTAAAGTGTTGGAGGCTTGTAAAAGTGAGAAAATGTTTGGGAAAGGTGGGGTTTCATAGAGGGAAGATTAGGGTTTGAATAGGGTTGCCTTTAATGGTGTATGGTGGTTGAAATCTTGTAACAAGAAGGATTAG
This sequence comes from Scalesia atractyloides, assembly GCA_947069175.1. Classification (NCBI taxonomy): domain Eukaryota; kingdom Viridiplantae; phylum Streptophyta; class Magnoliopsida; order Asterales; family Asteraceae; genus Scalesia; species Scalesia atractyloides. The sequence goes on along the minus strand of CAMTDV010000008.1, from coordinate 43,108,616 downwards.
AGTGGCAGCTTGCGGCCGCAAGCTATCTTGTGTTTCTTTTTTTTTTGTTCTTTTATTAAATATAAATGTGTTACTTGAAGTTTGTACATTATACATTATATGTAACATAAGTAAGGTCATTTGGTAGGCTAAGATCAAGTGTAAGGGTGTTTTAAAACCCAAAAAAAAGACTTGCTAGGTAGTATATGTTTAGCATAAACGTGACAATATTTTATAATGCCGAAAGCTTAAATTTTTTTGTTAAAATAACTAATCATCTTTCTTGACTTGGGTTTTAAGATTCACAAACGTACAATAGGTATTCACGAGTCATTTTGAATTAATTGATCGAGCAATGAATAAACGTACGTTCATAAGTATAAGCATGCATAAAGGTTGTGAATTTCGCATAATTGATCAATTTGATTCCAATCAAAGCCTTGGATTTACAATGATTCGGATATGAGGTACGATTACAAGGTTTGGTCTTTCCAAAAATAGGTAGACGAAGAAAACTTACTAAAAACGGAAAGTTACAAAGGCGAATCGTTACAAATCTAACATGTATTCTCCTATTACAGGCTCAATATGATTCGATGACGTAGGCAACAGACATATGTATCAACAGTCTTCCCCTTGGATGTTTTGGTAGTCTTTGAATACTCTTTAAAACTTCAGAGTCTTTGATCGTCTTCAAATTATTTCAATGCTTGAATAATCTTTAACATTCTTGTTCCGCAAATATCATCAACAATCTCTTCCTTTACATTGATCTTGAATTGTAAACGTTGAATATCAATCATACTCCCCTTTCTTTGAGCTTCCTGTTCTTTGTTCAACGTTTCACATCCTGCTCCCCCTTTCTATCAGCTTCCAGTTCAATTTACTAAGCATTTGAATAAAATTTTAGTCTCAAACTTCTAAATTTTCCACACAAAAATTTCTAATTCTAAACATCTTATTAGTTTTAACAACCCTCTCAGTTAACCACGTCTAAGTTAATGACCCTTGTTACCTGATTTATCTACCAAGTTCAAATTAATGACCGTGGTTGATCACTTTGTAAAGATACTGATGTTCTTACCGCCGGTCGGAATGGTTTGTGGGTTCCGAACGGCTAGAGCGGCTGAACCTAATAAGATAGCAATTACAACCAAAGAAGTAATAAGTACTTGGCCGTGGACTTGGAAACCCCCGATTTTCCAATAAAAATGTTGGCCCACATCCACACCAGATAGATCGTATAACCCATTTAGTGTGTTCCACATTTAAGTTTCAAATTAATGAACTTTTAATCATTTCAATACTATTTCTCATTTCAAAATAAACTTTCAATTTCCAGATTTAATTCAAGAGCTTTAGATTTTGAAAATCAGCTTTCCATCATCGGCAGTCTAAACTAAGATGAACATAAAATCTTTTTGATTTTTCCAAAATTTATGCTTAAAACTCATTGAAAATCTTTTTAGGTTTTCTGAAATGAAATGAAATAGCTATGTACAAATATATTTATAGACATATTTTTATGAGTTTGTGTTAGAGGATCATATCAGTTTTTGAGACATATCACTAGTACAGTACCCTTAATCTTGAAAAACTATTAGTTTCAAACAGATTCACTTAGATTGTGAGTATACTGGCTGACTTAAACCTCTACACATTTGTGACAAATGGCAAATAACTGGTAATTCCGTACAATTTAATCACTAATTTTGTTTTGTAATCTCATGCATAATTATCGTAATTTAATTTCATAGCTGAGTCGTACATCATAAGGGTAAGTAAATCTGATCATAACATATACTGGTTTCCGTTACGATTTGAAACAAACCAAAACAATGCCCTAAAAGTGTTGGTAGAAAGTGCTGAAGGCACGAAATGCGGTGACACTAACCGTGTCGGTAAATCCGCAAACACGAATCAGAACAAGGAATAACGGCATGTTAATGCCATACCTGAGTCCATATGCAAATGAAAACACATATTTGAGAACAACCATTACAATAATACATAACTTTCCGGTATAACGCCTAATTGCAAAATTGTCCGTTTCGACCAAAAAGGCGACAAATGGCAATTCGTCCGCAACACTAATTCGGAGGATTCTGGATGTCAAGATAAGATTAAAACAATGTTAAACATCCTAAATAATGTAAGAATAATAGGAATGCGTAAAACACATCGTTTCCGGTCATTCGTCAAACACTGCACAATTCGACCGGAAAGCGGCCGATTGTCGAAACGACGAATATTTTAGTAGCCGATAGCCTCATCTGGGCATCTAGTGAACTAGTTAAACATTATTTGAACTCGGAATCCATTCAACTAACATGAGGACACGGAAACACAACTTTCGGAAAAGTTCGACGGTGGAACATAAAAGTGCTGATATCGATCGAACGATCTAACGAAAGACATATCGACCATCCTAACACATCCTATATTCTTCTAGCGAACTAGTTATGCTTATTTTTTGATTTGAAATGCACTAATTAGACACCATATCCATTGTGGTAGTCAAAAACAAAGGCTTCAGGTACTAAATAAATAGTTCCGTTTATTAGCGATTATTATGACGATTAGCGATCTAGCGACGTATCCGACATCCGAAACTTATATTGGAGGATCATGTGCATTAAATACCATATAAATACACCCTAAACTCAAGTCTTATGCTTAAGATGCTAGAAGATTAACCCTAATCACTCTACTTATCATAATTACCTAAATATCTTACATTTTAACATGTGGTAAAAATCAAAGTTACACTTCACCCCCCCCCTCATAGTTCATGGCTCAAGTGGGTCCCACCCTACTTGATTTTGTTGAAAAATTGAGATCTTAAGTATGGTGCTTAGATAGATTTGATGGACTTGAAATTATGATGGATTCCATATATATCATGATCTTCCAAAAATAATTCATCATTTTTTCATTCAAAATTTGCAACACATTTGCTCTCATTCTTCTTCCTATCTCACGGCTACACCACCATCTCCACATACCACCATTTAGCCACCACAATCCACCACTTTTTACACCTTTTGAAGCTTAATCAAGTCCCCTAAAGAAGCTAGTAAGGATGGAGATCGTTAGGGCTTCCTAAGGAGCTTCATTTTCTTCTAAATCTTCAAGATACTTGTGCACCCTTTGTAAGCTAAACTCCTCCATACTTTAGCTTATGTTTATGTTTAGATTATTAGTGTACAAGTTGATCATCTTGAAAATCAAGAAAAGATAAATCATAAACCCTAACTCACAACATAATAATAACAATAAATATTGTTTATTTTGTGTTGATTATATGTTTATATGATTGTTAGATTTCATGTTGAAGTTATTTATGTTGAAAGTATGATATAAAAGTGGGATGATCTTGTATGATTTAGTATAAATATGAAGATTTAAACATGTTAAGGTTTAAATCTAAACAAGATCATCAACTACATCATCCATGAAAAATATTACTACTTAAAGATAATTTTTTATACATATGAATGATTTTTATGCGAAGTAAACACTTATATTTAAGTTGTAGTCACCTTAAAAATGTGTAGTAATCAAGGGGTTAAGTGCATGAACTTGTCTAAACAACATGATAAAAGTAGTTTTTTGAAAATGGTTAATAATATTAAAAATCCACTTGATTTACTAAGATTTTAAACCACAAAAGTCATGGATGATGGTAGTTAGTTATGTAAAATAAATATTAGATGGTTTGTTGATGATGATTATGAGATTAAACAGGTTTTAAATACGTTTTTAAAACATGGAAAACGCCATAGTTTAGAGGAAACTATGGCGAAATTTTCTAAAAATCTAATCGCGATTAAGACATGATTAGTGGGGTGATTAGTATCTTAAATAGTCATTAAGTAGACTCTAATGACAAGGGTTATCCTTAAATAACCAAGTGTTTAAACAAAGTTATAAATATATATTTACAAGTAAAAATAAATACCTTTTTATAAGTATATATTTCTACTTAGAAAATAATACAAGTAATACATGTGTGTATTTTATGTGTATGTATTAGAAACTTAGGGTATTCACATTAAAACTACCCCACCATATACAAAATACAAACAATTGAACAACACACCAAGTATTGGTAACATAATAAATATACTTTTGTTAAGCGTAACATAATATATATATATATATATATATGTTATCGAAACCAAAATCCGAAAAGTTAAAAATATAAAAAGTTAGAAAAATATTAAGTAAATACTTGTAAGAAAAATGGGCTTTTTATAAATAAATTTAGGCTAGGCCCAAATTGTAAAAATCAAATGCTAGGCCCAAATCCCATAATAATTATGGATGAGGCCCAAAAATAATAAAAGCCCAAAATGATATAAATTACATGGGCTAGGCCCAAAGATACGAAAACATGGGCTAGGCCCAAAGACATAAATTACATGGTCTAGGCCCAAAGATACAAAAACATGGGCTAGGCCCAAAGACATAAATTACATGGGCTAGGCCCAATGACAAGAAAACATGGGCTAGGCCCTGACAAGAAAACATGGGCTAGGCCTAAGGACGTAGATGACATAGGCTAGGCCCAATGACAAGAAAACATGGGCTAGGCCCAATGACATGTGAAGGGCAAGAACGAGTTGCCAACACTATGATAACATTATAAGTTGTTCAATCATAACAAAGAAATACATAACCAGAATTCAAGATGAACAACGAGTATAAGGTCCATTGAGACCTAGGTGTCTAATGAAACCAGTACGAATGTAGGTTACATACGTTGCGGACACATAATGATAAATTGTATGACTTAAACGGAACGCAAAAACTGTGAGTTCATGTCCCTCCTTTCACTTATGTTAGCTATGAGTTAGCAGATAATAGATCATTGTGCATAAGTAGGAAATAACAATAGTAACCATTAATAACTTAGTGACCAAGGTGCAAAAGAAGTAGATCTATTGAGTTTGAGACCCGCTCCACTCCTGGTTGGTATATCCTTTGGAGTGCTTTTGTGATCCCAAAATGTCAAGGAAGTCTCAGTTTGGTTACTTACTTATGGCACAACTATATCAGGGTGCTCGCGACACACTAATAGATCCTTAATTAACTCATCAGTGCTAATAATATTCTTAGATTTCAATACATGTTTTCAAGGATGACATTTTGATACTAAAACATTAAACTACATGAACTCGCCAACTTTATGTTGACTTTTTAAAATTACATGTGTTTCAGGACGCAGGACTTGAGCTGGTGATGGGATCCGGGTATGGGATTTGTCAAGACAACGATGCACTACCTTTTGGAGGGTTTGCCTTTTATATCCCAACCTCGTTTGGGTATATAGAGGTCAAAGCCTCAGCATAACTTTGTGATGAAAACAATATCTTATTTTGGAACATGTGTTTTAAACTATGTTTGTAATGGTAATCTGATACTGATAACAATGTGGTTTCACTTTTGAAGGATGTAAATGTGTAATGAAACTTAGTAATGGCATGATAGGTTGGTATCAGAGCTCCGATTGTAGTGAACCAGGGAAAAAGTTTTCAATAAAAGTTTGGTCTACAATCACCAGGGGCTCACGCATGAAAACAAAGTTTAAAACACGATAGAAATGTTTTGGAAATTATAACATGATAACAAAAAGGTTTTCATTGTGTCATAATAATACAAGGATCTATCACACGAGCTCAACTATAAGTAATGAGCAAAGTCAATACATGATTTGTCAATAATGGATAGACACAAAACAGTAAGATTACATGGAATACAAAAGAGAACAAGTCGTGCATGAGAATTGGTGATTAATTATAAAATATATCATAAATTACTAACATGTATATATATGCATTGTACGGATTATTTGCCAGGACTTTGTCTTCATCATCGAGCTATGAAGAAGACCCGGAGGAGTACGTATCCGACGATGGATATGACCCCCTTGCTGAGGCCCAACCCTTAGGGGATGGAGCCAAACACGGAGACTTTAAGGACTTTCAACCACTTGTCCTGATCGACCCTACAGAGGTGGATGTACCCCCGGCAGACGATGTGTTGGCCGCCCCTCAGCCCCGCCTAATATCATCGTATATGGCCATTCGGAGTTAACTCTTTCACAATTCGTTCTCACTCAGCAACCTTCCCTAGCCTCTACTTTCTCTATCTCATCAATCTCAGCAGCTAAATTGATTCCGAATTACTTCGTGAGAATTTTCTCGAATAAGCTCATCTTTCTGTGATTTCTGAGACGTTCTTCATCATATTCTGCCATGTCATTTCTCAAACGTTCATTCTCAGATACGATATTCGCCAAAATAGCCTCTAGCTGCTGTTTTTCTTCATTAAGCCCATTGATTTGCTCTTGTAGCTCAACATTCTTGACATTGTTCAGCATTACTTATTTCTCAAGTTCTTCAATGCGTGAATCATTGAACATGTCTGCCGAGAACTCTTCCCCTCCAGGAATATCACCAAAGTCAAAGTCGAAAAGATCTTCTAACATGGTACCTGTAGAGAACTGGGGTTGAAGTTGAGGTTGTGGTGTTGGCTGTGGTGGTGGTGGATGAGGAGTTGGTTGAGGAGATGGTGATGGTGATTGTTGAGGAGTCGGTTCAACATTCACTTCATCAATAACCTTTCCTTCACTTTTCTTTTAGATTTTCTTTCGGATAATTAGCGCTTCTAATTGCTGGCCTCTTGAGACATCTAGAAGATTTCTTAGAAGTTTTGCGAACAAGGGTATCACTATCGGAACCCGAAGGTACATATGTTGTATCATCCTCCCCTGTTGCTTTTGTTTTCTTCTCTTCTGCTTTTCTTTGAAGTTCTTCCAAACGTTCAAGTTCTCTTTCTTTAGTTCTTTCTCTCTCTCTCTCTCCAGCAATCCTATCCTCTGAATCAGTGCTCGAGGAGAATGCCAATGATTCCTTCCTGAACCCCAAACGCTTCCCTTTCAATATCAGCAGCCAAAGTTTACACATTTTCTTTCGGCTCTGATTCATCTACCAACCTCGTGCTATTAGATGCACGTTGCTTCTTTTTAGGGGCATTGGAGGAAGATGTGGACATTTGCTTTCTTTTGTCCCCTTACCCCCTTCTTTTCTTCTTTAGAGAACCACACGGTTCCCTTCACGACATAACCATCCAACACTTCTAATTCCGCATCTTCATCTCCACTATCATCTTTCCTCTGCTTCCCTTTTGGTGGTGCCACATAATCTTTTTCTAAAATAGCCATAAGACAGGATTGGCATTTGGGAAGGCTTTAAGATGCAGATTCATCTTCTTCAGAATTGACACAACCATTTTTTCCAGCTTTAAAACATCATCCTTCTTCTTCTTTGAGTTTGGATGTAAGTGGTTGAGCAACATCTAAATAAAACGCGGATACTACAAAATTTTCTCGCATTGTGTATTTTGGACCATCTGGGAGAAGATCACTCTTGAGAAATTGTAAGGCAAATTGAAAATACACAACACGAGAAATTTACAATTTCTCAAGAGTGATCTTCTCCCAGATGGTCCAAAATACACAACGCGAGAATTTTTTGCAGTATCCGCGTTTTATTCAAATGTTGCTTGACTACTTACATCCAAACTTAAAGAAGAAGAAGGATGATGTTTTAAAGCTGGAACATATGGATGTGTCAACTCTAAAGAAGTTGAATCTGCATCTTAAAGCCTTCCCAAATGCCAAGCCTATACTTGGGGCTATTTTAGATGAAGATTATGTGGCACCGCAAAAAGGGAAGTGGAGGAAAGATGATAGTGGAGATGAAGATGAGGAATTAGAAGAGTTAGATGGCTATGTTGCGAAGAGAAGCGTGTGGTTCTCTAAAGAAGAAAAGAAGGGGGTAAGGGGACGATAGAAAGCAAACATCCACATGTTCCTCCAATGCCCCTAAAAAGAAGCAACTTACATCTGATACCACAAGGTTGGTAGATGAATCAGAACCGGAAGAAAATGTTGAAACTTTTGCTGTTGATATTGAAAGGGAAGCGTTTAGGTTCAAGAAGGAATCATTGAAGAGGCATCCTCCTCGAGCACTGATTCAGGGGATAGGATTGCTGGAGAGAGAGAAAGAGCTAAAGAAAGAGAACTTGAACGTTTGGCTGAACTTCAAAGAAAAGTAGAAGAGAAGAAAAGAAAAGCAACAGGGGAGGATGATACAACATATGTACCTTCGGGTTCCGATAGTGATACCCCTGTTTGGAAAACTTCTAAGAAATCTTCTAGACGTCTCAAGAGGCCAGCAATTAGAAGGGCTGATTCTTCGAAATACAAATCTAAAAGAAAAGTGTAGAAAAGGTTGTTGATGAAGTGAATGTTGAACCGACTCCTCAACAACCACCATCACCATCTCCTCAACCAACTCCTCAGCCACCACCATCTCCACCACCACAGCCAACACCATAACCCCAACCTCAACCCCAGTTCTCTAAAGGTACCAAGTTAGAAGATCGATATTCCTGGAGGGGAAGAGTTCTCCGCAGACATGTTCGACGATTCACGCATTGAAGAACATGATAAACAAGTAATGTTGAACAGTCTCAAGATTGCTGAGCTACAAGAGCAAATCAATGGGCTTAATGTAGAAAAACAGCAGCTAGAGTCTATTTTGGCGAATATTGTATCTGAGAATGGACGTTTGAGAAATCGCATGGCAGAATATGATGAAGAACGTCTCAGAAATCAGAGAAAGATGAGCTTATTCGAGAAAATTCTCACGAAGAAACTCGAAATCAATTTAGTTGCTGAGATTGATAAGATAGAAAAAGCAGAGGCTAGGGAAAGGGTTGCTGAGCGAGAACGAATTGCGAAAGAGTTATCTGATGCTTAGGGGAAAGGTAAAGCTAAGGTTGATGAAGAACGTATGACTGTTATAACTGAGCCAGAAGTTGAATCTGCGCCAGTAACTTCTATAGAGGTGGTGTGTGCAAATATGAAGAAATTTGTATTGATTTGAAGGACTAAGGATGTTGACATTGACGTGACAAATCTTTCAGCTAAACATCGAGAATGGCTCAATAAGAGAAAGTTGGAGAAGGAATTAGAAGCAGAAGTAGATGAATTTGTTGAGAATCCTGAGAAAGAAAAAGAAAACTTGGATGATATCGATGATATATTTTTCTGATAAGTTTGATGATGATAGTGATGGTGGTGATGATGACAATTTGGGTGGTTCAGGTATCCTTGTAACAGAATCTAATTTGAATGATGATATCGATTGTTTTGTGTACTTGAATGATTCTGCTAATCAAATAGAAGAAGGTAAAGATCAGGGAAAGTATGAGAATTCTAAGGATTATAAGCAGGCAGGAATCTTCATAGTGACTGATATGTCATCTGTAACTGTCGTGCCCAAACTAAAGGTTTTGTATTTAGAGCATGATGTTGAAGAGGGAGAGTTTGTCCACAGTTACTCAACATACAAAATAGCAAATATGTTGGGAGTGGACGAAGAAAGCTTTGAGTTTGATTTCGAAGAGGTGCTTAACGACATCAGTGCTTTCGAGCCTGTGGATTATGTCTTCTAACATGTTGCTGATGCACATGAGTACGATAAAGTTGTCATGGAGGATGATTCTGATGACGACGATGCTTGCCGACGAGGGTACATATGACTCCACAACTTTCAGTGAATCGTTTGCAGCCGAGAATCATGATCTCATAAGCGCAAAGATGAAGAGGCTGTCAAACAAGGAACCGTTCCTCAACAATTGTCTACAGAAGAAATTGTTGAAATGAGGAAGCATTGGTTTAAAGAAGTACCAGCTAAACGTAAATTGAAACGTCCCTTAGCATTCTTTACGCATGATGCTAACATTTCTTTTGGGGATATTATAAGATGGGATGGATCGAAGAGCTGAATGTTTATGCGATTAAACGGGAATGTGGGATCTAGTACTTTCGATACTTAAGCGACATAAAGACACTACCATTCTGGGATATCAAAGAGCTTGTTCAAACTAAGATTATTAATTTGAAGATTAAATTTCATGACCAGCGGCTGTGGAAATTAATAAAGCTTGAGGCTACACATGGATTTATTCACTTGAAGCCACATTTCCCGAAAAAAATCATAAAGATGGATCCGGTGACGAAAGAAAAGGATGTTACGTTGATAGTGAAGAGGCCAAAAGTTATGAAAAATATGCCTCTAATCAAGATGGAACAGGATTTCTTCAAGATCTTCAAATGGGTGGCACTATGATTCAAATACAGGTGAAGTTGTTATTTGTGTCCATCCAGATGATGATACTTGGAAGATTACCGATGAATTATCCGAAGCCATCATAGCACACAAACGCATATATGGTCTATGGTGTGGCATTCGAGTACTAGACCTAGTGTGGCTAGTAAATTGTTCGAAGAAGGATATTGAATGCTTGTTTTATAGCAAGATTAGTTTAGAAGAGAAAGACAAAGACAAAGATCAAGCTCTCTAGTTCCAGAAGATTGTTAATGTTTGTTATACTAATGATATACACTCAGGAACAGCATGGAACACTTCTTGGAGGAAGCTGGAAGAGATTGAGAAACGAAAGAAAGAGAAGAAGGAGGAGAGGATTGTAGAGCGTACGCGAATTACATCGCTAAAGTGCTTTCAGTTTAGACGTTAACAGTCAAATCATTGAAGATTTTTGAAGACTATCCAAGACTGTGACAACATCCAAGGGGGAGTTTGTTGCTTCATAATGTCTATTGCCTACGCCTAGGATATGTTGGTTATGTATATAGGGCTTAGAATATTAGATATTGTATGTTATTATATGATTTATATGTTTTGGTCTTGGCTCGTACGAGTGAGCTTAGTGACTCGTACGAGTGACACTTTGTCACTCGTACGAGGCACCACTCGCACGAGTCATACACACACTCCTCCTGTGCGACTCATGTTGACCTATAAATAGAGGAGCTTGAGTGTTGTGTCAGACATCTGTTGGTGTGTGACTAAGGCGAAGCCCTGTCAAATTGTTTACGTGTTCTGTAACTGTTCACGTTTATCAATACAATTAAAGGTGTTTAAGCAGTATATCTTTCTTGTTTGTTTGTCCACTTGCAAAGAATGAATTCCGCCTCTATTAGCAGAGTCAGATCAGTCTGATGCTCATTATATGAGAGCCAATCCCCTTTCACAAGCTCTCTATATTTCTCATCATTTTCCATACAAGACTTGCACGGTTCTAAACATTTTGTACACTGTCTTTCTTTCTCCACTTTTCTTTCTTCTTTGACTTCTTCGACCATGAATTTCTAATCATCTTTAATCATCTTACCTTCCTTCTTTAATTGATCTAACATTACTTTCTCTATAATCATTTCTTCTTCAGTTTGTGTGTTCTGACAATTTCTTTGTTCACTTAAGAAACCTGCAAAAGAATTATATACACTAGGAGTCTTAAATGATTAAAAAGCATTTTGAATAATTTCTTTATTAGTATAATAGCAATAATCATACTCTTCTGGAACTTCATCATAACAAACTTCTTCCATCTTTTGTTCTAGTTCTTCAATAATTTCTACCAACATGCATGACTCTTTGCTTTCGAAAGATACTTATTCCAGTTAAAACCTTCATCTTCTTGTGAAGAGACTAGGGATTTATCTTTTGATCCTACCGAACTCTCATCTAGTTGGAAAGGTCTTGATTGACTTTGAGGTTGAGAAGTTCTTATGATATATTTCCTGTTTATAATAATCATCAAAAGGATTTTGATAATTTCATGGACTTCTTTGTTCGGACATTCTCTTTTGTAGTGGCCTTTCTCCCTACACTTGAAGCAAGTCACTTTGGCTTTATCAAATCCCAGTTTTGAATAAGACCCAACGAGATATTTCCTACCAGTAATTTCTAGAAATCTTTGTGCTCTTTGAACTATACTAGCCATGCACCATTTAATATCTATCAGTTCTAACTCCTCAGGATCAATTTTATCATAATCGTCTTTTGTCATTTCTGGATTTCCGATTCTTCCTGCAACCAAGCTCTCATAAGATTCCACACTGAAGCAACTAAACCCATATGCTGTTTAGCCATATATTTAGTGAAATCTTGAGCATTCTGAAGATTTACAGCAATGTTGCATTGTAGGATATGAGGATTAGAGTTATCCTATATGTTGTAGTTGTTAAAGCTTTGTTATGATTTGGGGCTCTATGTCGGAGTATTTGGCTCAAAACTCGAATAAGATGAGAAACCACTACCACTGTTGGAAGTAACCGTTGAATAACCAGATGAACTTTTAGCACTATAAGCAGTTTGAATCTTTGAGCCTTGAATGTTGGCTATCGAACTTTCTGTAATAAATATTAACATCTTTTGATTATGTGCATTTTTTCTTTTAGCCATTTTTCGCATTTCAAGCTTATGCCCTTCAAGTTTCTCCATGAATTTACTCAAACTCAAAGTATTGTATTCTAAACTATTTTTCAATATTGTTAGAGAAGTCGACCCTTCTCCCTAAGGCAATGTGTTGGCCAACTTGTCAACCAATTCGTCATATTCTTTACGTATACCCAAACATTTCATTTCCATGACTAGATGACAATATCTCTCAATAACTTGTTTCATCATTTCACCTCTAAGAGTTGTGAAGATGTCGAACTCTTTCTTGAGTAAATCTCACATTGCACAAGATCTTCACATCGCATAAAAAATCCCTCTTCGCACAAAGCATTTGTGTATGAAAGTTTTTAATGAAATGGAGAATGCGAATAATGAAGTTTGTTATGATGAAGTCCTAGAAGATTCTGATCAGTGTCATTTTGATGAGAGATAATTCTTACAAAACGCTTGTGAAGCATTTATGTGTCCTAATGTTTATGATGCTTTTGTAGGTTTCTTTGGTGAACAAAGTGATCCGGGCTGTTCGGTGGCACCGTCTAGAGCTTCAAAGTATAGATTTTATAATACGGGCATAAAATGTTGAAGATATTGGGATAGTCATTGATACCTTCACAAAATGTTGATCATCTAGTGTAGTGACTTTTAGTGGGCCTCAACGTTAAATCTGCATTTGATCAAAACTACAATTTTGGGAAATTTTTGGCAAAATTTGGTTTTTGGGAAAAGATGTTCAAGAGGTCAGAATTTGAAAAAATGAGGGGGGATAAAAATTTTCAAGTACATGTTAATATTCCGCCATTTTTGAAATTCGTGACCATGCAACTGTATTTGGGTAGTTCCGCGGCAGATTATCTAGGAAAAACAGAGCATCGAAGATTCATTAGTGATGAGATAAAGCTGTTGTCTATTTTTCGTAAGAGTGCGGTTGCATAACTGAGTCTTGGAGGAGTTGTTCATCGGATTCAGTAGTTATGGTCATGTTGATGCCTGAGTCTTCGTACAAGCCAGTTGCACACACGACTGCTTAGTGGTACAAAGTATCCAATTTAACTTCGCATCGTAAATGAACTGTTTTCCGGACTAACCTGTATAAAACAAGGATGCTTTGTGGTTTCAGTTGTCACCCGGACTAACGAGGAAGTCTATATACTTGCAATTCATGACTAAAAAGACGATATAATAAATCTTTCAGACAAAAAATGTGTACCAGCTTGTCATGAAATAGACTATACATTTGGAGGTTCGTGATCAAAGGATGTTAATAATTTTGAGTTCATGATACAGATTGACGCTTAAGGGTTAAATACTTGATCTTCGATGTGGAATTGGAAGCACATACGACTGCATATCTTTATCTCTGCAAGACAAATTAACTGTTTTCAAGACTAACCGCTAGGAAATGAGGATGTTTTGTAGTTTCAGTTGCCCCATTCCAGCAGAGATAGCTATATATCTATTATTGTGTCTAAAAAGGAAGAATGTGATTTTGATTATCAAAGAATGTTTCTCAGATTTAATGTGTTACCAGATAATATGATTCCAATGATGATTTGCTGATTGAGAAGATTGCCCATTTGCTTATTAATCGTGAATATGGAATCGGGATTTCAGATTTACGCGGATATTTATTAATTTGAAGTTTATCGTTGTGGTAATTCGAAGTTTCGATAAATTGTTGGTTGGGTTTTGAAGATCAGAGGATCGAGCATTGGAGGTGTGCGTTAAACCAAACGCAGATGTGGTTAATTGAGACGGAGATGCTTCATTGATTAAGTTCAAGTTGGTGATTATTCAAGAAAACTAGTAGATTAAGCAAATTAGAGGAGGTCTTGAACCCTACAAAAAAAGACCTGAAGATTAATATTAGGAGAAAATTATTTGAGAGGGAATGTTGCTTAAAGTAGATAAAGCAAACCTGGATCATCAATCAAGGGGGAATTTGTTGATGCGTTCTATGACATCAACAGATACCTGATTGAAGTTGCAGAATATTCAAAGACAGCTCTCACATTTCAAGATCAAGATGAAGCTTTGACAGTGACGTCTAAGGGGGAATTTGTTGATGCACTTTCTGTCCGTAGTGTGTATTGAATATTGTATAGATTTGATACGAAACACGACCCAATTGCGGATGAGAACTGGCTCATACGAGTGACAGTGTGACTCGTACGAGTGATAAACAACTCTACTCGTAAGAGTGCTAAACATCTCACTCGTACGAGTGAGCTTATGTGGTTCGTACGGATAACATCTTGTCAATCGTACGAGCAACCATTCAGACGAGCTACTCATGTCTATATATATGTGTTGTGTGTTCATTGTTTGTGAGTTTTGGAAGTTCCCTGAGGGGAAACGGTGGCAGATTCTCTCTAGGAATTCCGCAAGTCAGACAAGATGTATACTCTTTCCGTCTGAATGAATGAATGCTTCCTCTGATTCTGTTTCTACTCCCTTCTTATAACGTTCTACCGAATCGGTACTATCATACGCCCAAACTCCCGTCTAGAACCGCCATCGCTGACACCAAAACTGTAATCATAGCTACGTTACCGACTCATTCAATCTAACAATTGATAAATCACCTACGCTCATGAATTTTTGACGTATGAGGGGTTTTAGTCGTAAAACATCAAATAATTGGACAATCCACGAACATAATGTAAAATTGAAACCACAGGATTGTTAGAAACTAATTTTTCGACCATATCTGTGCAAAATCATCTTGAAATTCGAAGAAATAAAGATTCTGGATCGAAAAGACGAATGCAGGCTCGTTCGTACGAGTGAGCCTCTGTGGCTCGTACGAGTGACAATTTGCAAGTCCTATGAAGCACCAGTCGTGTGGCATGCCTAAAATAAAAAATAAAAAAAGAAGGCACCACTCGTACAAAGCACCACTCGTACAAGTCCAGCTTTTATGAAGTGGTGACAAAAGAAATAAAGGCATTTTTTTATCTTATTGACGAGACGAATACCCAGAAAAAATTTGGTGATTACAATTATTTTTGAGATTTTAACATCTGATCTGGGCCGTTTGGGGACACCGTCTATAGCTTCAGTGTATATATTTGATAATACGGTTACAAAATGTTGAAGATATTGGGATACTCACTGATACCTGTACAAAATGTTGATCATCTATTGTAGTGACTTTTAATGGGCCTCAACGTTAAATCTGCATTTGATCAAAACTGCAATTTGGGAAATTTTCCGCAAAATTTGGTTTTTGTGAAAAGATGCTCAAGAAGTCAGAATTTAAAAAAATGAGGGGAATAAAAAATTCCACGTATGCAACAGTATTCGGGTGGTTCGATTGCAGATTATCTGGGAAACACAGAGCATCGAAGATTCATTAGTGATGATAAAGTTGATGTCTATTTTTCATAAGAGTGGGGTTTCATAACTGAGTATTGGAGGAGTTGTTCATCCGATTCTGTAGTTATGTTCACGTTGATGCCTAAGTCTTTGTACAAGCCGGTTGCACACACGACTGCTTAGTGGTACAAAGTATCCAATTTTACTCCGCAGGGCAAATGAACTGTTTTCTGGACTAATCGCCTGAAAATAAGGATGATTTGTGGTTTCAGTTGTCACCGGGAATAACGAGGAAGTCTATATACTTGCAATTCATGACTAAAGAAGATGATACAATAAATCTTTTAGACAAAAAATGTGTACCAACTGCTCACGAAATAGACTATACATTTGGAGGTTCGTGATCAAAGGATGTTCAGAATTTTGAGTTCATGATACAGGTTGATGCTTAAGGGTTAAATACCTGATCTTCGATGTGGAACTTGAAGCACATACGACTGCTTATCTTTAACTCTGCAAGACAAATGAATTGTTTTCAGGACTAACCGCAGGAAATGAGGATGTTTTTTAGTTTCAGTTACCTCATTCCAGCGGAGATAGCTATACATCTGTTATTGTGACTAAAAAGGAAGAATGTGATTTTGATTATCCAAGAATGTTTCTCAGATTCGATGTGTTACCAGATAATATGATTCCAATGATGATTTGCTGATTTAGAAGATTACCGATTTGCTGATTAATCGTGAATACGAAAAACGGGATTTTAGATTTACGTGGATATTATTGATTTGAAGTTTATCGTTGTGGTAATTCAAAGTTTCTATCAATTGTCAGTTGGGTTTTGAAGATCATAGGATCGAGCATTGGAAGAGCGCGGATATGGTTAACGTCTTCACGGAGTTGCTACATTGATTAATTTCACGTTGGTGATTATTCGAGAAAATTTGTAGATTAAGCAAATCAGAGGATGTATTGAACCGTGCAAACAAAGACCTGAAGATTAAATTCGGGAAAAAAATAATTTCAGAGGGAATGTTGCTTAGAGTAGATGATGCAAACCCGGATCATCAATCAAGGGGAATTTGTTGACACGTTCTAAAACATCAACAGATACTTGATTAAAGTTGCAGAATATTCAAACACAACTCTCAGATTTTAAGATCCAGATCAAGCTTCAAAGTGACGTCCAAGGGGGAACTTGTTGATGCACTCTATGTCCGTCAATATGCGAATAGGTAAGGAAGAGTGTTTATTGAATATTGATAGATTAGATACGAACACAAGACCCAAGTGCGAACGAGAACTGGCTCGTACGAGTGACAGTGTGTCCCGTACGAGTGACATTGTGACTTGTACGAGTGATAAACAGCTCTACTCGTACGAGTGATAAACATCTCACTCGTACAAGTGAGCTTATGTGGTTCGTACAGAGTGACATCTTGTCACTCGTATGAGAAACCATTCACACGAGCTGCCTAAGTGTATATATATCTGTTGTGTATTCATTGTTTGTGAGTTTTGCAAGTTCTCTGAGGAGAACTCTGGCGGATTCTCTCCAAGAATTCCGTCAGCCAGACAACATGTATACTCTTTTTGGTATGAATGAATGAATGCTTGTGTTGATTATGTTTCTACTCCCTTCTTATAATGTTCTACCAAATAGGTACTATCATACGCCCAAACTCTCGTCTAGAACCGCCATCACCGGGACCAAAACTGGAATCAGAGCTACGATATAGATTCATTCAATTAACAATTGATGAATCACCTACGCTCATGAATTTTTGACGTATGAATGGTTTTAGACGAAAAACATCAAATAATCAGACAATCCACGGACATAATGTAAAATTGAAACCATAGGATTGTTAGAAACTGATTTTAGACCAAATCTTTGCAAAAATAATCTTTAAATTCAAAGAAATTAAGATTTTGGATCGAAAATACAAATACAGGCTTGTTTGTACGAAGGAGCCTCTATGGCTCGTACGAGTGACAATTTGCCAGTCGTACAAAGCAACGCTCGTGCGAAGTGTGGCATGCCTAAAATAAAAAAAGAAGCACAACTCGTACGAAGCACCACTCGTAGAAAGTCCAGCTCGTACGAAGTGGTGACAACAAAAGGCATTTTTTGATCGTATTGACGAGACGAGTACCCAGAAAAAATTTGGTGATTACTATTTTTTTCCGAGATTTTAACGTCTAATCTGGGTTGTTCGGGGACACCATCTAGAGCTTCAAAGTATAGATTTGATAATACGGTCACAAAATGTTTAAGATATTCGGATAGTAACTGATACCTGCACAAAATATTGATCATCCAGTGTAGTGACTTTTAATGGGCCTCAACTTTAAATCCGCATTTGATCAAAACTGCAACTTTGGAGATTTTTCACAAAATTTGGTTTTTGTGAAAAGATGCTCAAGACGTCAGAAGTTCAAAAATGAGGCAATAAAAACTTTCACGCATATGTTAATATTCCAGCATTTTTGAAATTCGTGACCATGCAACAGTATTCGAGTGGTTCCGAGTACAGATTATCTGGGAAACACAGAGCATAGAAGATTCATTAGTGATGAGATAAAGCTAATGTTTATTTTTCGTAAGAGTGGGGTTGCATAGTTGAGTATTGGAGGAGTTGTCCATCAGATTCAGTAGTTATGGTCTCGTTGATGCCTGAGTCTTCGTACAAGTCGGTTGCACACACGACTGCTTAGTGGTACAAAGTATCCAATTTAACTCCGCAGGACAAATGAACTGTTTTCCGGACAGGATGCTTTGTGGTTTCAGTTGTCACCGGGACTAACGAGGAAGGCTATATACTTGCAATTCATGACTAAAGAAAACGATATATTAAATCTTTCAGACAAAAAATGTGTAGCGGCTACTCACGAAATAGACTATACATTTGGAGGTTCGTGATCAAAGGGTGTTCAAAATTTTGAGATCATGATACAGATTGTTGCTTAAGGGTTAAATACCCGATCTTCGATATGGAATGGGAAGCACATACGACTGCTTATTTTTAACTCTTCAAGACAAATGAATTGTTTTCTGGACTAACCGCCGGAAATGAGGAAGTTTTGTAGTTTCAATTGCCCCATTCCAGCTGAGATAGCTATACATCTGTTATTGTGACTAAAAAGGAAGAATGTGATTGTGATTATCGAAGAATGTTTCTTAGATTCGATGCGTTACCAGATAATATGATTCAAATGATGATTTGCTGATTGAGAAGATTAACGATTTCCTGATTAATCATGAATACGGAAATTAAGACTTCAGATTTACGCGGATATTTATTGATTTAAAGTTTAGCGTTGTGGTAATTCGAAGTTTCTATCAATTACCGGTTTGGAATTGAAGATTAGATGATCGAGCATTGGAGGAGTGCGCTAAACCAAACGCGGATGTGGTTAACATCGAAACGAAGATGCTATATTGATTACTTCAAGTTGGTGATTATTTGAGAAAATTTTAGATTAAGCAAATCAGAGGAGGTCTTGAATTGTGCAAACAAAGACCTCAAGATTAATTTCTGGAGAAAATTATTTCAGGGGAATGTTGCTTATAGTACATAATGCAGACCCGGATAATCAATCAAGGGGGAATTTGTTTACGCGTTCGACGACATCAACAGATACCTGATTGAAGTTGCAGAATATTCAAACACAACTCTTAGATTTCAAGATCAAGATCAAGCTTCGACGTGACGTCCAAGGGGGAATTGGTTGGTGCACTTTATGTCTGTCGCTGTGCGAATAGGCTCAGAAGTGTGTGTATTGAATATTGTATAGATTAGATACGAACACATGACCCAAGTGCGAACTAGAACTGGCTCATACCAGTAACAGTGTGACTCGTACGAGTGACATTATGACTCGTACGAGTGATAAACAGCTCTACTCGTACGAGTGATAAATATTTCACTCATACGAGTGAGCTTATGTGGTTCGTTAAGAGTGACATCTTGTCACTCGTACGAGCAACCATTCGCACAAGCTGCCCAAGTCTATAAATATGTGTTGTGTGTTCATTGTTTGTGACTTTTGCAAGTTCTCTGAGGGGAGCGCTGGCGGATTCTCTCCAAGAATTCCGCCAGCCAGACAAGATTTATACTCTTTCTGTGTGAATGAATGAATGCTTCGGCTGATTATGTTTCTACTCCCTACTTGTAACGTTCTACCGAATCGGTACGATCATACGCCCAAATTCCCGTCTAGAACCGCCGTCGCCGGGACCAAAACTGGAATCAGAGCTACGGTACCGATTCATTCAATCTAATAGTTGATGAATCACCAACGCTCATGAATTTTTTACGTATGAGGGGTTTTAGACGTAAAACATCAATAATCGCACAATCCATGAACATAATGTACATTTGAAACCATAGGATTGTTAGAAACTGATTTTCGACCAGATATATGCAAATATCATCTTAAAATTCAAAAAATAAAGATTAAGGATCAAAAAGACGAATACAGGCTTCTTCGTACGAGTGAGCCTCTGTGGCTGGTACGAGTGACAATTTGCCAGTCGTACGAAGCAACACTCGTGCAAAGTGTGGCATGCCTAAAATAAAAAAATAAAGCACCACTCGTACAAAGCATCACTTGTACAAAGTCCAGCTAGTACGAAGTGGTGACAAAAAAGGCATTTTTTATTGTATTGACAAGACGAGTGCCAAGAAAAAATTTGGTGATTACAAATTTTTGAGATTATAACGTCTAATCCGGACTGTTTGGGGACACCGTCTAGAGCTTCAAAGTATAGATTTGATAATATGGTCACAAAATGTTAAAGATATTGGGATAGTCACTGATACCTACACAAAATGTTGATCATCCAGTGTAGTGACTTTCAATGGGCCTCAATGTTAAATCCGCATTTGTTCAAAATTGCAATTTTGGGAGATTTCCGCAAAATTTGGTTTTATGAAAAGATGCTCAAGACGTCAGAATTTGCAAAAACGCGGCGAATACAAATTTTCACGTATATGTTAATATTCCGGCATTTTTGAAATTCGTGACCATGCAATAGTATTCGAGTGGTTCTGACTGCAGATTATCTGGGAAACACAGAGCATCGAAGACTCATTAGTGATCAGATAAAGTTGATGTTTATTTTTCGTAAGAGTGGGGTTGCATAACTGAGTATTGGAGGAGTTGTTCATCGTGATGAGATAAAGCTGCACACACGACTGCTTAGTGGTACAAAGTATCCAACTTAACTCCACAGGGCAAATGAACTGTTTTCCGGAATAACCGGTATAAAATAAGGATGTTTTGTGGTTTCAGTTTTCACCGGGACTAACGAGGAAGGCTATATACATGAAATTCATGACTAAAGAAGACAATATAATAAATCTTTCAAACAAAAAATGTGTACCGGCTGCTCACAAAATAGACTATACATTTGGAGGTTCGTTATCAAAGGATGTTCAGAATTTTGAGATCATGATACAGATTGATGCTAAAGGGTTAAATACCTGATCTTCGATGTTGAATTGGAAGCACATACGACTGCTTATCTTTAACTCTGCAAGACAAATGAACTGTTTTCAGTACTAACCGTAGGAAATGAGGATGTTTTGAAGTTTCAGTTGCCCCATTCCAGCAGAGATAGCTATACATCTGTTATTGTGACTAAAAATGAAGAATGTGATTTTGATTATCGAAGAATGTTTCTCTGATTCGATGCATTACCAGATAATATGATTCCAATGATGATTTGCTGATTGAGAAGATTAACGATTTCCTGATTAATCGTGAATACAGAAATTGGGATTTCAGATTTACGCAGATATTTATTGATTTGAAGTTTATCGTTGTGGTAGTTTGAAGTTTCTATCAATTGTTGGTTGGGATTTGAATAACATAGGATCGAGCATTGGAGGAGTGCGCTAAACCAAACGTAAATGTGGTTAACATCAAAACGAAGATGCTACATTGATTAATTTCAAGTTGGTGATTATTCGAGAAAATTTGTAGATTAAGCAAATCAGAGGAGGTCTTGAACTGTGCAAACAAAGACCTCAAGATTAATTTCTGAAGAAAATTATTTTAGGGGAATGTTGCTTAAAGTACATAATACAGACCCGGATCATCAATCAAGGGGGAATTTGTTAACTGTGACATCCCGGTTTTTCGGATATCTTAAACGCACTACTTCACGGTTATTCGTTCCTACGTTAAATTTATTCGGAGACTTAAATTTGCACGCTCGAAATAATTACGATAATCTAATGAACTTGTCAAACGAATTATGTGCTATGTGTATTAAACGTTTATGAGTTGGCGAATTATTATGTGATGTTCGATTTCGTGATTGTTTTAGTTATAAAATATATATAGTAAATATATAGACGAACCGAACCGAACCGCGACACGAGCCGGCCTCATTTCCTTGCGACTCAAGGAGTTAACCAAACTTGGGGATCAAGTTTTAAACCCAAACCGCCCCACCCAAACCCTCTCGGCCGCGTGCGCCCCAAACCGCAAACCCATTCCCTTTACCTTCATCCTTTGTGCTATATATACACACAAATGCATGAGTCTTTCTTCACAAAACAAAAACATACAAAACCCTAGTATCTAAGGAAGCCGACGGCAGCCCATCTCTTCCACTTGTTCCCTCGATCGCAAAACAGCCTACTACACCCCTTCTCGGTCGCGAACAACATCTCTTCTCGGTCACGGATCTTCTCGGTCGCGATCTACCTTCAATCCGAATCGGCTCTTGTCCAAGTCTCGGCTCATTAATCTTGTTATTAAAGGTTAGGATTTATCATTGTTTGCAAAATTATAATCGGATTTATATGTTTGAATGTAGTGTTATGTTGCTAATCGGCTGATTTATCATAGTTTGCATGTGTGTTGTTTTCGGAAATCATAGTTTGCAAGTGTGTTGTTTTCGGAAATCATAGTTTGCAAGTGTGTTGTTTTCGGATTGATAAAAACTATAGGTTATGATTAGGGTTGCATGGGTATAATATACATGATAGTATATGATTGGAAATTCTGTTCTTGATCGCATATGTTCAATGTATCGACGGTTTAAGCGAGTTAGATTGTTATAAAGTGAAGAATCAGATTGCTGAATGGTGGTTACAGCCAACTTGAACTGGCTGTAACTCGGTCATTATTTGTCGAAAAACGGATTTTCTGAAGTCTAAAACGTAGAGTCTTGAAAAACGATTCTAATGGCGCTGGATTCATATTTTTCTGAAGTCGTTGGATATTTTTAAGCAGCCAATTAAGTTCAGTAAATAAAGCTGTGAAAATCCTGAAAATTTGTTAGTTGTTTATCAAGTCGGATCTAATAATCGGTAGGGAGTCGAATCAGGAAATTTGTACAGCGACTAGATATGGAAATTTCCGGAGAACTCCCACTGGAATTTTGTTAATTGGACGAACGGTGATTTTTAAATGAATTCTTCCGTGGACTGCAGTCAGAAAGTGACGAATCTGACTGCAGCCTAGCATATTAATATTTACGAATAATTGGTAAAGTGTTAGGACTTGAAAAGCTACCTATATATATTAACATTGAACTTAATTACGAATCAACAATATTATCCCGGGTTAGGGATAATGGAACCAACAACGTTATTATTCCAGGATAGGAATAATGGGACATCATTATTATTCCGGGTTGGGAATAATGGAACTATCAATATTATATTCCGGGGTGGGAATAATGGAACTAAACCGTTATCCCGGGTTTGGGATAACGGGGGAAACAAACTTATAACCGAACAAACGAATTTATGAAAACCTGTGAACTCACTCTTCTTTAATGTTGACACTTGTTTCTTTACATGTTTCTCAGGACGCTAGGAGCTCTAGGTGCACTCACTTGCATTGATCAAGACATCTTTTATCGAGTCTCATTTACAAACATTGTTTTGGGTTTTTCTTTAGTTTTGGCGTTTATGTTGGCGCCCGTTCCTTTACCTTACTTTATGCTTCCGCTCAACTTTAAAAACTAATGCTTCCGCTAAACATTGGTAACTAACTAAGACAATATAAAATCTATGATGAATGGTTAAACAAATGATTTTTGGAAAACGTATTATCAAATCATATAGAGTCGTTTGACGTACTGGTGTTTCAGATTCTGGTTTGTTCACACGCCTCGCGGTAAAACTCCGCAAGTGGAAATTGAGGGTGTGACAGATTGGTATCAGAGCCACTAGCTATAGAGAACCAGGTTTGCATTAAAAGTAGACCTAAACTATAGCTGATTACACGACACTAGACGTAGTTTGGCACCGAACTGGTTATATCTTGTTATGTGATGTACCACAATTGTGTTATGTAGAACATGAATGCATAGTAAGAAATGAATACAACTCGTAACTAACTACACAACCTAACAGGCAATGTCATCATCATCATCATCGTCCGACAAACTTTCGCAACCAAGGGCGCCAGGAAAGGCACCTATGGTGGAACCCTTACCATCTTATGGCGTGGAGACACGCTCAGCTGCGAGAAAAAGGCTCGCTCTGGGGGAGGAGTCGTCATCACGCCCAGTCATAGCTGTGCCGGTTGAACCGGTTAACTCGGTAGAAGTAGGGAATGACCTACTTAGAAATATGATACAGAAGCAACAAGAACAATTAGAAAGAATGCATGAGACCATCCTAGCACAGGGATGGATGATCCGACAATTGACAGGTAAAACTGGCTCGCTCGAGGAAGAGCAACATACGAGTAAGATAGCTCGTAACACTTTAGCCAGAGATCTGCGTGCTGAGCAGATAAGGGCCGACTGGCTCGAAGACAGAGTCCTGGAATCTAGTTGGAGAATTCAGGAGCTAGAACAAAATCAAGCACCTGTGCCGGGAATGCCGATCCAGAAGAGGATCCAGAGGAGGATCTAGAGGAGGACCCGGAGGAAGACCCAGCTGTAGAAGCTGGGAATGCCGCGCAAGATGACGGCAACGATAGCGATTTGGGAGATGGAGACGTAGAAGACTGACACGTCTCGCTTATTTTATTTACTTTCCTTCAGTCTATTTATTTTCCCACTTGTGTTTAAACTTGAGACTTTATAGTAAACTGATATGTTTGGTTGGCACTTTGTATGACGTTGAAACTTTATTTAATCAAGTATTTCTTTTGACTATTTAATTTATTTGAGTTGACATAACTTGATAATTATTTAAGTACGGAATAGGATAACTATATTGGATATATAGACTTATCGGTGTGTGTTTATGTTGTCTTACGAAGATCCAAATGGCAACTGGACGTCGCGGGAACCTTAACATGATGCCCGAAGAATTAGCTGCAATGATTCAAGAGCACGTGAACGCAGCTCTAGCGGGTGTTCAGAACCAACCGGCAGGTAACCATTATTAAATTTTCATGGGAAAATCTAATAGTTGGGCTAGTAGAATTCCTCGCTGACTATCTGTCCTCTGTCAGCAGGAGGGGGTCTTAACCCCTACAAGATGTTCCTCGACGCGAAACAAAGCAAATTCTCGGGGGCAGAAGGACCCATAGGACTGGTCCGCTGGATCGAAAAATCTGAATCAGTATTTGAAATGTGCAACTGTCTAGAGGCCAACAAGGTCAAGTATGCAGCCTCAACATTGGAAGATGGGGCACTAACTTGGTCGAATGCACAAGTCCAAACGCGTGGACTTATTGCTGCAAATGCCATGGCCTTGGCCGAGTTTAAGGCCCTAATCAAAGAGGAGTACTGTCCGCTAGACAGAGTTCAACAGTTGGAGCAAACATTATGGAACCACAAGATGGTGGGATCTGAAATCGAAGCATACACAGCGAAACATCACGACTTGGTATTTCTGTGTCCCGATCTGGCTAACACTGTGGAGAAACGGCTCGAGTTCTACCTTGGGGGTCTGGTTCCGGAGATTCAGGGTATGGTAATGGCTAGCAACCCTGCAACCGAACATCAAGCAATCAGGTTGGCGCACAAACTCACCGATAAGGCGGTGGAACAAAAGAAGTTGCCTGCTCGGGGTACAACTGAAGTTGCCCCTGATAATAAAAGAAAGTTTGAAGACTCGTCTGTTCGACAGTCTTCGTCATCCCAGCCACAACAGGGGAACCAGAAACGGTTCAATCATTACAACAGCCACCGGGGTCACCAAAATCAACCCGCCAACAACAACCAGAACGCAGGCGGCTATGTAGGTCGAAAGCCGCAGTGCAATCGCTGTAATCTTCATCATCACGGCCCTTGTGCTGGGAATCGCTGCCAACGATGTGGCAAGGTGGGACATGCGGCAAAGGATTGTCGCGGGGAAATCATGTCCCGACAAAACCAAAATCAACCCCAGGGCCAGCAACAGGGTGTTAACCGGGGATGCTATCAGTGTGGTAGCACTGCCCACTTCAAAAGAGACTGCCCACAGCTCCGTAACAACACAACAAACAATGGTGGGAACAACCACAACCACAATAACCACAACAACAATAACAACAACAATAATGGAAATGGTGGCACCGGAGGTGCCAAAGGTCGCGCATTTACGTTGGGCCGTGGAGAGGCCAGAAACGACTCGAACATGGTCACCGGTAAGTTTCCCCTTAATGAACATTTTGCTACTGTGCTTTTTGATACGGGTGCGGATAGGAGTTTTATATCTGAGTCTTTTAGGAAGAACCTAAATCTCACGCCTAAACCCTTAGAGACCCCTTATGTCATAGAATTAGCCGATGGTAATTCTGTAGATGTGACCCATATAGTATCCGGCTGTCAACTCAAACTCACGGGTCACACCTTTACCATTGATCTGATGACAACTACTCTGGGAAGTTTTGACGTGGTAGTCGGAATGGACTGGCTATCCGACGTCCGAGCTGAAGTCCTCTGTTTCGAAAAATCTATCCGTATTCCGCTCTCTAACGACGAAATCTCGACGGTGGAAGGCGAGAAGGCAGGCGCCGTCACAAACATCATCTCTTACATGCAAGCGCAGAAGTATCTTCGGAGAAAGAACTCCTTCGCTTTACTCGCACTGGTTACCGAACAGCCTAAGGACGATAGACGTATAGAAGACATCCCCGTCGTCCGTGATTTTTCCGATGTATTCCCAGAGGAATTACCTGGTCTCCCACCCCATCGACAATTGGAGTTTGAAATTGAATTGGCGAACCATGCAACTCCTATCGCCAAGGCCCCATACCGCCTAGCTCCAGCCGAGCTGCAGGAGCTGTCTATCCAACTTCAGGAGCTGTAGAAAAAGGATTTATCCGACCAAGCGCTTCGCCATGGGGAGCTCCAGTCCTTTTTGTCAAGAAGAAGGACGGTACCTTCCGCATGTGCATCGACTACAGGGAACTCAACAAGGTTACTGTCAAGAACCGATACCCGTTACCTCGCATCGACGATCTCTTCGACCAACTTCAAGGGTCAAGCTACTACTCCAAGATTGATCTACGGTCCGGTTACCATCAGTTACGCGTCAGGGAGGAGGATATCGCTAAGACGGCATTTCGTACTCGGTACGGCCATTATGAGTTCTTGGTTATGCCCTTCGGTCTCACCAACGCACCCGCGGTGTTCATGGACCTCATGAACCGTGTGTGTAAACCATACCTCGACAAGTTTGTCATTGTGTTCATCGATGACATACTCATCTACTCTAAAAATGAAGAAGAACATGCTGAACATCTACGATTACTGCTAGGATTACTTCAACAGGAGAAACTATATGCCAAGCTTTCAAAGTGTGATTTTTGGATTCGGGAAGTTCAGTTCCTCGGGCATATCGTAAGTGAAAAGGGTATCCACGTCGACCCTGACAAGATTGAAGCTATCAAAAACTGGGAAGCACCCAGGACACCGACGGAGATCCGCCAATTTTTGGGTTTGGCTGGTTACTACAGACGTTTCATCGAAGGATTTTCAAAGATCGTGCAACCGCTTACTACCCTCACCCAGAAAGGCATCAAGTATGCTTGGGGTGACAAGCAGGAAGCGGCATTTCAATTGCTGAAACAGAAACTTTGCAGTGCACCCATTCTGTCCTTGCCGGAAGGGACAGATGACTTTGTAGTATATTGTGATGCTTCCATTCAGGGGTTGGGATGCGTACTCATACAACGTGATAAGGTCATCGCGTATGCATCCCGACAATTGAAGGTTCACGAGAAAAACTACACAACGCATGACCTGGAATTGGGAGCAGTAGTGTTTGCACTTAAGATTTGGAGACACTACCTCTATGGAACGAAGTGCACAATCTTTACAGACCACAAGAGCCTCCAACACATCTTTGATCAGAAGGAGTTGAACATGCGACAGCGTCGCTGGGTCGAACTCTTGAACGATTATGAGTGTGCCATTCGGTATCACCTGGGTAAAGCTAACGTGGTAGCTGATGCCCTCAGTAGGAAGGAACACTTGAAACCTCGTCGGGTACGAGCATTACAACTCACTATTCATTCGGGGCTACCCGAACAGATACGCGACGCGCAGTTAGAAGCAGTTAAGGAGGAAAACATCAAGGCCGAATCGGTGGGAAAAATTGAACGCGATTGGGAAGTAAAACCCAATGGAGCCCGGTACTTCATGAATCGCATATGGGTACCTCTCTACGGAAACCTCAGAGAGCTAGTCATGGACGAAGCTCACAAATCCCGATACTCTGTCCATCCTGGTTCGGATAAGATGTATCAAGACCTTAAAGCTGCGTATTGGTGGCCCAACATGAAAGCTGATATAGCCACCTACGTGAGTAAGTGTTTTACTTGTGCAAAAGTCAAGGTAGAGTATCAAAAGCCATCGGGGCTACTCCAACAACCTGAGATCCCAGTGTGGAAATGGGATCAGATCTCGATGGACTTCATCACTAAACTCCCGTGAACTTTGGGTGGTTGCGATACCATCTAGGTGATTGTGGATCGTTTAACTAAGTCCGCACACTTCCTAGCTATTAAAGAAACAGATAAGATGGAGAAGTTGACTCGCATCTACATTAAGGAAGTAGTTTCTCGGCACGGAGTGCCAACGTCCATCATCTCAGACAGAGATGCTCGCTTCACGTCCAACTTTTGGCAGTCACTTCAGAAAGCGTTGGGCACACGCTAAGATATGAGCACTGCTTATCACCCTCAGACTGATGGTTAAAGCGAAAGGACCATACAGACCTTGGAAGACATGCTTAGGGCATGCGTAGTAGACTTTGGAAATAGTTGGGAAATCCACCTGCCTTTAGTGGAATTCTCGTATAACAACAGTTACCATACGAGTATTTCGGCAGCACCGTTTGAGGCATTATACGGTCGTAAATGTAGATCACCGGTCTGTTGGGCAGAAGTCGGTGACAGCCAACTTACAGGCCCTGAGTTGATACTTGAGGCTACTGAAAAGATTGTACAAATCAGAAACCGCATGGCGGCGGCACGAGATCAATAGAAAAGCTACGCTGATCAACGACGCACACCGCTCGAATTTCAAGTAGGCGACCACGTCCTACTGAAGGTGTCACCCTGGAAGGGTGTAATCCGCTTTGGAAAACGAGGCAAACTAAACCCACGGTACGTAGGTCCGTTTGTGATCTTGAAACGTATTGGACCCGTAGCTTATCAATTAGACCTTCCTGCCGAACTCAGTGGAGTTCACAACGTTTTTCACGTGTCAAATCTGAAGAAGTGTCTATCAGATGAAACCCTAGTCATTCCATTCGATGAGATCCAAGTGGATGAACAACTGCACTTTGTGGAACAACCTATCGAGATCATGGATCGTGAGATCAAGACTCGAAGGCATAGCAAGATTCCGATCGTTAAGGTTCGTTGGGACTCTAAGCGTGGACCGGAGTTCACGTGGGAAAGAGAGGACCAAATGAAAAGCAAATACCCACACCTCTTTGCAGCTGAGCAGCAAACTAACGATACCAGCAACTAAATTTTCGGGACGAAAATTCTTTCAACATGGGGATGATGTGACAACCTGGAAATTTCTCATAATTTCGCGTACCATTGTTAACTAAATCCTTGTGCATGGCACTTGGGAATCTTTGTGCATGGCACTTGGGAATTTCTTGTAATTTCGCGTGCCATCGTCAATGAACTAAATCTTTGTGCGTGGCACTCTAAACATGTACGCTGCATTCTAAACCGCGTTTACTCAATTTTCGAGACGAAAATTCTTTCAACATGGGGATAATGTGACATCCCGGTTTTTCGGATATCTTAAACGCACTACTTCACGGTTATTCGTTCCTACGTTAGATTTATTCGGAGACTTAAATTTGCACGCTCGAAATAATTACGATAATCTCATGAACTTGTCAAACGAATTATGTGCTATGTGTATTAAACGTTTATGAGTTGGCGAATTATTATGTGATGTTCGATTTCGTGATTGTTTTAGTTATAAAATATATATAGTAAATATATAGACGAACCGAACCGAACCACGACACGAGCCGGCCTCATTTCCTTGCGACTCAAGGAGTTAACCAAACTTGGGGATCAAGTTTTAAACCCAAACCGCCCCACGCAAACCCTCTCGGCCGCGTGCACCCCAAACCGCAAACTCATTCCCTTTACCTTCATCCTTTGCGCTATATATACACACACATGCATGAGTCTTTCTTCACAAAACAAAAACATACAAAACCCTAGTATCTTAGGAAGCCGACGGCAGCCCATCTCTTCCACTTGTTCCCTCGATCGCAAAACAGCCTACTACACCCCTTCTCGGTCGCGAACAACATCTCTTCTCGGTCACGGATCTTCTCGGTCGCGATCTACCTTCAATCCGAATCGGCTCTTGTCCAAGTCTCGGCTCATTAATCTTGTTATTAAAGGTTAGGATTTATCATTGTTTGCAAGATCATAATCGGATTTATATGTTTGAATGTAGTGTTATGTTGCTAATCGGCTGATTTATCACTAAGCAGCTATATCACACAAGTCCTCGACAATTTCTCGGATCGTTAGTATTGGGTTTAGATAGCGGGGAAATTATAAGTAGTACTACTGGGCCCGACAAGCCCCATCCGAGCTAGTCGCGCTAGCCGACCGGGTATGGTCAACGGGTGAATAATTTGGCCTAACTTCGCCATGGTCAGTGATAGGCCTGGCAACACGGAGGCACAACAGTCAGCTTCGATCGCGAACACTTACGTGACATAACTTTAGGCTAGTTACCTATATATATTAACACTGAACTTAATTACGAATCAACAATATTATCTCGGGTTAGGGATAATGGAACCAACAACGTTTTCCAGGATGAATAATGGGACATCATTATTATTCCGGGTTGGGAATAATGGAACTATCAGTATTATTCCGGGGTGGGAATAATGGAACTAAACCGTTATCCCGGGTTAGGGATAACGGGGGAAACAAACTTATAACCGAACAAACGAATTCATGAAAACCTGTGAACTCACTCTTCTTTAATGTTGACACTTGTTTCTTTACATGTTTCTCAGGACGCTAGGAGCTCTAGGTGCACTCACTTGCATTGATCAAGACATCTTTTATCGAGTCTCATTTACAAACATTGTTTTGGGTTTTTCTTTAGTTTTGGCGTTTATGTTGGCGCCCGCTCCTTTACTTTACTTTATGCTTCCGCTCAACTTTAAAAACTAATGCTTCCGCTAAACATTGGTAACTAACTAAGACAATATAAAATCTACGATGAATGGTTAAACAAATGATTTTTGGAAAACGTATTATCAAATCATATAGAGTCGTTCGACGTACTAGTGTTTTAGATTCTGGTTTGTTCACACGCCTCGCGGTAAAACTCCGCAAGTGGAAATTGAGGGTGTGACATTAACGGCTTTGACGACATCAACAGATACCTGATTGAAGTTTCAGAATATTCAAACACAGCTCTTAGATTTCAAGATCAAGACAAGCTTCGACGTGACGTCCAAGGGAGAATTGGTTGATGCACTTTATGTCCGTCACTGTGCAAACAGGCACAAGCTATCCAAGTCTATATATAAGTGTTGTGTGTTCATTGTTTGTAAGTCTTGGAAATTCTCTAAGGGGAACGCTGGCAGATTCTTTCCAAGAATTCCGCCAGCCAGACAAGATGTATACTCTTTCGGTATGAATGAATGAATGCTTCCGCTGATTATGTTTCTACTCCCTTCTTATAACGTTCTACCGAATCGGTACTATCATATGCCCAAACTCCCGTCTAGAACCGCCGTCGCCAGGACCAAAACTGGAATCGGAGCTACGGTACCGATTCATTCAATCTAACAGTTGATGAATCACCTACACTCACGAATTTTTGAAGTATGAGGTGTTTTAGACGTAAAACATCAAATAATCGGACAATCCACAAACATAATGTAAATTTGAAACTCTAGGATTGTTAGAAACTGATTTTCGACCAGATCTATGCAAAAATCATCTTAAAATTCATAAAAAAATAAGATTCTAGATCGAAAAGACGAATAAAGGCATTTTTTGATCCTATTGACGAGCCGAGTGCTCTATTAAAAATTTGGCAATTAAATTTTTTTTCGAGATTTTAACGTTTAATCCGGCTTGTTCGCGGATACCGTCTAGAGCTTCAAAGTATAAATTTGAAAATACGGTCACAAAATGTTGTAGATATTGGCATAGTCACTGATACCTGCACAAAATGTTTATCATCTGGTGTAGTGACTTTTAATGGGCCTCAACGTTAAATTCGCATTTGATCAAAACTGCAATTTTGGGAAATTTTGCACAAAATTTGGTTTTTGTGAAAAGATCCTCAAGACGTCAGAATTTTCAAAAATGAGGGGGAATAAAAATTTTCACGTGTATGTTAATATTCCGGCATTTTTTAAATTCGTGACCATGTAACAGTATTCGGATTGTTCCGACTGTAGTGCTGAGATAAAGCTGCACACATGACTGCTTAGTGGTACAAAGTATCCAATTTAACTCCGCAGGGCAAATGAACTGTTTTCCGGAATAACCGGTATAAAATAAGGATGTTTTGTGGTTTCAGTTGTCACCGGGACTAACGAGGAAGGCTATATACTTGAAATTCATGACTAAAGAAGACAATATAATAAATCTTTCAAACAAAAAATGTGTACCGGCTCCTCACAAAATAGACTATACATTTGGAGGTTCGTGATCAAAGGATGTTCAGAATTTTGAGATCATGATACAGATTGATGCTAAAGGGTTAAATAGCTGATCTTCGATGTTGAATTGGAAGCACATACTACTGCTTATCTTTAACTCTGCAAGACAAATGAACTTTTTCAGGACTAACCACAGGAAATGAGGATGTTTTGTAGTTTTAGTTGCCCCATTCCAGCGGAGATAGCTATACATCTGTTATTGTGACTAAAAAGGAAGAATGTGATTTTGATTATCCAAGAATGTTTCTCATATTCGAGGTGTTACCAGATAATATGATTCCAATGATGATTTGCTGATTTCGAAGATTACTGATTTGCTGATTAATCGTGAATACAGAAATCGGGATTTCAGAGTTACGTGGATATTTATTGATTTGAAGTTTATTGTTGTGGTAATTCAAAGTTTCTATCAATTGCCGGTTGGGTTTTGAAGATCAGAGGATCGAGCATTGGAATAGTGCGCTAAACCAAACGCGGATGTGGTTAACGTGAAACAAAGATGCTACATTGATTAATTTCAAGTTGGTGATTATTCGAGAAAATTTGTAGATAAAGCGAATCAGAGGAGGTCTTGAACCATGCAAACAAAGGCCTCGAGATTAATCTCTAGAGAAAATTATGTTAGGCGAATGTTGCTTAAAGTACATAATGCAGACCCGGATCATCAATCAAGGGGGAATGTGTTGGCGCGTTCTACGACATTAACAGATACCTGAATGAAGTTGCAGAGTATTCAAACCAAGTCTCATATTTGAAGATCAAGATCAAGCTTCGACAATGACGTCCAAGGGGGAATTTGATGATGCACTTTACATCCGTCACTGTGCGAATAGCCTAGAAAGAGTGTGTATTGAATATTGTATAGATTAGATACGAACACATGACCCAAGTGCAAATGAGAACTAGCTCGTACGAGTGACAATGTGACTCGTACGAGTGAAATTGTGACTCGTACGAATGATAAACAACTCTACTCATACGAGTGATAAACATCTCACTGGTACGGGTGAGCTTATGTGGTTCGTACGAGTGACATCTTGTCACTCGTACGAGCAACCATTCGCACGAGCTGCTCGTGTCTATATGTATGTGTTGTGTGTTCATTATTTGTGAGTTTAGTTCCCTGGGGGGAAACACTGACAGATACCCTCTAGGAATTCTACCAGCCAGACAAGATGTATACTCTTTTCGTATGAATGAATGAATGCTTCCGCTGCATCTGTTTCTACTCCCTTCTTATAATGTTCTACCGAATCGGTACTATCATATGCCCAAACTCCTGTCTAGAACCAAAGTCGCCGGGACCAACAACTGGTATTAGAGCTACGTACCGATTCATTCAATCTAACAGTTGATGAATCACCTACGCTGATGAATTTTTGACGTATGAGGGGTTTTGGACGTAAAACATCAAATAAACGGACAATACACGGACATACTGTAAAATTGAAACCATAGGGTTGTTAGAAACTGATTTTCGACCAGATTTGTGCCAAAATCATCTTGAAATTCCAAGAAATAAAGATTCTTGATCTAAAAGACGAATACAGGCTCGTTCGTGCGAGTGAGCCTCTGTGGCTCGTACGAGTGACAATTTGCCAGTCGTACGAAGCACCCCTCGTGCGAAGTGTGGCAAGCCTAAAATAAAAAAAAATTAAAAAAGGCACCACTCGTACGAAGCACCACTCGTACAAAGTACAGCTCATATGAAGTGGTGAACAAAAAGAAGGCATTTTTGATCGAATTGACGAATAGAGTGCCCAGAAAAATTTGACGATTACAAATTTTTTCGAGATTTTAACGTTTAATCCAGGTTGTTGATGAAATGGGATTCCAATGGTGTTTAATTGATTAACCTTATGAGTTTTTATGTGTTTAAATGTGTGAAAATGAATAACTACGAGAAAATGCTGTTTTGTAGGTTAAACATGAATATTGGACGTGTTTTGAGGGAAACAAATGGAGTGGAATTGAAGATCTTAAGATACGTAATGATAGAGGGTTGAATTACAAACACGTGGGCAAAAACGGTGCGTAAAACGGAGCTAAAACGAAGAAGTTATGACGAAAACAGTTTTGGAAGAATCTGCCGACCATAAGCTACGGTTGAGACCAGAAACTCCCTACAATAAGCTACGGTCCGCGACCATAGCTTACGATAGGACATCCCGAAAAACGCGAATTTGGCTTGTTTTGAGCTATAAAAGGTTTCCTAAACCCTAATTCAAAAAGAACACTTCCTTGGACAAAAATGGGCATCTAGGAGCATCAAGTTGGGAGCTTTTCACCTCAAACCATCCTAATCTCTACCGAATCAAAGATCAAAGTTATGAATTCAACCGTTTCTCAAGTGTTTGATGATCAAGTGACCAACATGAGCGGCTAATTCATTCGTGGTTTCCTCCGAGTGGAGGATTCTTGTAAGTGGATGATTGTTTTGAGTTTTCTTTGTAATTGAGACTAGCAATCTAAGCATTCGATGTTTGTTTGCGTAGGGATTTATTATCTTGATTGTAAATGATTGATTTACTTAAAACCTATTATTGATTCTTTCGATTCCCGAGAGTTCTAGTAATTGGGATATATTAGACAGGAAGTGGTTTGGTAATCTTCAATTGATAATCGTGTGAGAACCTTTCATTGCTAATCAATCAAAGTACTTAGTCCTCGTTTATCACAATCAGTTAATTAACTATCTGAATCATGTCTATGTGGTTTTGTCAATTAAAACTAATAACTTGAATCCACTTTGAATCTGAAACTTGGAGGAATCACTTTCTTTCCAACTGTTTGCAAACTCCGTTTTTAGTAATTTTTAGCTAATCAAACAACCCAACCAATTGAATTTATATTTTATGCATTTAGTTAATCAATGCTTAATCCATAACACTTTCCACAATACTCCTCTGGTTCGATACCCGATTTATTATATCTAGATAGTTTATTTTTGTTTTTGATTGACACAAACGACAGTCATCAAGATGGCGCCTTTGCCGGGGAGTCGTGTGCAAAGTGTTTTGTTTTAAGTATTTTTAGAAAAATAGCAAAAAAACTCAAAAATAGTGTTTACTTTGTTTTGTTCGGAACTACGCGAGGTTTTTCATGTTTGTGCTTGTACTGGTGATTTGAGACGTGCATGCGTCATACTCGGAAGTCCGGGAAATCTTCACCGCTAGTATTCGATCCAGAAATCGAGAGGACAGTTCGGAAAACCCGAGTCATTCGCAGAGAGAACAAAATTTTGCAATCTCCAACAACCACATCTGAACCAATGGATACCTCAGAAAACCCAGATAAGCAAACAACTTCACAAACTCAATTTTCACCAACTCTTACACAACCATCGCCTAACACCACCATACCATCTCAACCACCACCATAATCCACCCAAACCACCGCTACACAAATTCCACCAATTCCACTGCCACCGTTTCCTAATCTGGATAACCTTAAACCACCATTGCCATATCAATCCTCATCTTCTCAACAACCACCCTTCACTCAACCCTTCACCCAACCAACTACCACTCAACACTCCTCGCCGTACGTGAGAGTAACTCAAGATGAGAACCCTATTCCACCGAATCAAACTCAACCCTTGAGCTCATCAACCATATCGCCCATACCAAACCAACCCTCTTACTATCAGTCGTCTCAACCGTATCAGTTCTCTTTCAAAGCTTCAATTTTTTATCAAGGAGATGGCTCAGGGGAATTTGAGGATGGATATGATGAGTATGAGAATTACGGGGGTCACCAAGGTAATAGGCACGTGATGAATACGGGAAATGTTGAAGGCCATAGTACAGGGTTTAGGTTTGTTGAAAGAGAAACTCAGGGAGCAGCCAGGTACCAATATGGTAATATGGCAATGCACGGTCGATAAACATCCCAATGCCACCACGGGTTCAACAAATACCGGTGCAACAGCTACCTGTTCCGCAGCTGCCACTCCCGAGAAACTTGGCTCCACCGATTAATCAAACCGAGGGCATTCCTAGAAGATACAATTGAGGACCAGTACGGGGGGTTGAAATTCATTTCAAACCCGCAATTGCTAACAACCCATCTCCGATTGTCATACCTCAATTACATGTCGTTTGAGGTCAGAGCACAGTTCATCTCAAATTTGCCTAAGTATCACGGGTTGGCCACAGAAGAGCCATATATGCATATAGCCGCCTATGATGCACGTTGCAACACTATCGGGGGTCAAGGCTTTACACCCGATGATGTGAAATTGGTACTCTTCTAATTCACCCTTGAAGATAAGGCACAATAATGGTTCCATTCATTGCCTTCAGCTTCTATCTTTACTTGGCCCGAGATGCAACAATCGTTCCTTGTATACGTCTCAAAGGACCAACGATGCTCGAAAAGAAATCAGGAACTTTCAGCAACAACCTGGTGAGCTATTTCACGAGTCCTTCAACCGGTTCAAGATGTTGTTGAAAAACTGCCCACATCATGGCATACAAATGTGGGAGTTACTCAATGCCTTTCATGAGGGATTAACACCAGAGGATGCACGGGTCTTAGTTCGATATCGAATGGCACCTTTGGCACAAATTATGAGAATGTGGACTGGGAAAATTTAGAGAAAATGGTAAGTACATCAAAAAGGAAAGCCCAATCTTCAAAAAGAGGTAGGCACGTGGTAGCGAGAGCGGTAGAGAACCCACCTCAGGTCGGGGGACAGTTCCCGATGTGCAAACATTGTGGGGATCTAGGGCACATAGATGATCAGTGCCCGAGTATCATTGGTGGAGCTTATGATGTCAACTTTGTGCAGGGTGGAGGAGGCGGTAGTAGGAATTTCAACATGAATTCCAATACTTACCACCCGGGGTTCCAAAATCATCCAAACTTCAGCTATAGAAATGCCAACAATCAAAGTAATCCGGGATTTCAAGGTAATAATCAAATAGGTGTGCAAAGGAATTTCGGCCAATCCCAGTACCAAAACAACAATGAAGGAGGACCATCTGGGTTCTCTAAGGGTAGTGGTAAGGGTGGTAATGAGATAATGGAGATGCTGAGGGCCATGCAGTAGGAAATGCAAAGGAAGAATCAGTTGGATGATGCTCGAGCACAAAAAGATGAGATTCGGACAAAGCCATCCAATCACTGACCATACAGATGGGGCAGCTGGCTAGTGAGGTAGCAGCATTGAAGCAACAAAATGGGAAGCTTCCTAGTGATACGCAAACTAACCCGAAGAACACAAAGAACATACCGATCAGCGGGGTAAGTTTTGTTCCTATAAATAATAAATGTTTAACTACTTCTGTTGTTAATGTGATGGCAGGTGTGAATGAAGCAAATGAAGAAGGTATTGGGGAGATCCAGGGGAACCCGTCGTTCCAATAAGAGTGGGGGAGTTTAAGATCCATCGAGCATTGCAGGATATGGAGCCGGGATGAGTGTCCTCCCAGGCAGCTCGTTTGGCCAGTACGACTTTGGTCCTCTTCAAGCATGTGATAGCATGGAGATGTTCGCGGACGCGACTTGGAAACAACCCCGGGGGGTTGTGAAGGATGTAATGATCCAACTCAGTGAATTTTACTACTCGGTCGATTTTATGGTGATCGTTACGCACCGTCACAGACCTACGAGCAGCAGTAGGTAATATTGGGTCGCCCATTCTTACATACAGGAAACGCCCAAATCGAATGCAGGAACGGGATGGTCACCCTGAGCTACAAGAATCATAAGTTATACTTCAATGTGTTTTCAAAGTCTATTGCTTACGATCTTCTTGATGATTTGGGTCATGCGGGTGCTACTCATGAGTTTGGTTCGAGTGGTGTTGATTTTGACAGATACACGAAGACGACCAATGGAAATCAGGTAAGGAAGGCAAGTATGAGCAGAAAAGCAGGCGAAGGAAAACCACCCGATGGTGGGATTAGATGGGGTGATGAGGCTGAATTTGACCCCAATTGGCGTGAAACTGCAAACTTTCCTAGAAATTGGATGGAATATGGAGAGAAATGGGAACGAAATGGTTTATCTAAACCACCTTGAGTACGTCAGGTATGGTCTGGCTGAAGACCTAAAACTTAGCGCTCTCGGGAGGCAGCCCGAGGATGTAGAGTAGTGTACTTTGGTTGGTTTCGTTTGGTGTGTGTTTGTGTTGTGGCTGGTTTATACGCTTCAATCCTCACGGATGCAATGATTCAAGTGTGGTGATGTTTGGCCACACCTCGGTGAGATATAAAAGAATCCATGGGATGCGTCTATCCCGGTTAGATAGCAACAGCCACATCATTACAGACAAATGATCAGGTGCATGTGTTTATCTATCCCGTGTTTTAGTGTTTTTGTGTATTTGGTGGTGTGAAAATTTTGTGTTGGGGAATGGTGTTATTTGTTGAGTCGAGTAGGTTGATAGACATTCATGGTTTGTAGGTGGTATATCTCGAGTTTAAATTTTAAGTTGCGCTATACATTGGGACAATGTATCCCAAGTGTGGGGATGCGGTAACTTGAGATAAGGTTGGTAAATGATGGTCTCAAATGCTTCAATTGGGTTAAAATGGAAAAAAAATTGAAAAAATTGAAAATGTTTCGTAAGATTTTTGCAATAAAATGGAAAATGACAGGTATAGTTAGATTGTTGGTTTTCAATTATTATACATATGAATTAATATAATGGTAAAAAATGCATCTAATTTAGGATATGTGGGTAGGCCCAGCCGGTTGAAAGGTTCCTTAGGATTGAGATAAAATACTTAAATATTAGGAATCTTGTGGGTTCTCGCCTTAGGAGCTATAGCAAAGCTGAAACTGTAGAGAGTATAAGGGGTTCTGTTATAAATAAAAAGCTTATAAGTATTCCGATTAAATGGCACATCTATTTCTTTTTATGAAAATAAATCCGAAACAAGGTGGCGCCAGAAAAAAAATCCATTTATCCATTATATTGAGCTAGTTGTGTATTGACAAAGCCTATGGTATTGCCACCGGGATGGTGACTCATGTGGTACATACCCTCTAGGTGGAGTTAGAAAAAATATAGAGATAAAAAAATATGTGAAACTTATGGCATTAACCACTGGATGGTGACTCGGGTGGGGTATGTCCGCTAAGTGGATCGTATTCAAAAGCATGTCGAAGCTCAAAACCATCATTCATTATCCATCAAAGTTTAATCGGAAATACATAAAAGTTTGTTATATAAGACAGTAATTTCATAAGCTTGAAACGGGAGTAAGTGGCGATATGGTTTTTTAGGTGTGAGACACATAGATCACGAATGCAATTGAACTTAATGAATTATGATTAAGGGCTTGGAAACTGGTGGTTGGGTTTAAGTGGACCATATACCTACAATCTTAGTTAATGCGTGAGTAGACTACTTAATAAGATAATCGAATGAATTGAAAGCCGGCGATTTGATTTTGATTCCATTGCAAGTAATTTTTCGGGATGAAAAAAGATAAGTGTGGGGATGTGATGGAATGGGATTGGAATGGTGTTTAACATGTTTAATTGATTAACCTTATGAGTTTTTATGTGTTTAAATGTGTGAAATTGAATAACTACCAGAAAATGGTGTTTTGTAGGTTAAACACAAATATTGGACGTGTTTTGAGGGAAACAAATGGAGTGGAATTGAAGATCTTAAGAAATGTAATGATAGAGGGTTGAATTACGAACACGTGGGCGAAAATGGTGCGTAAAAGGGAGCTAACACGACGAAGTTATGACGAAAACGGTTTTGGAAGAATTGGCCGACCATAAGCTACGGTGAGTCGACCATAAGCTACGGTTGAGACCAGAAACACCCTACAATAAGCTACGGTCCGCGACCATAGCTTACGGTAGGACATCCGGAAAAAACGCGAATTTGGCTTGTTTTTGAGGTACAAAAGGTTTCCTAAACCCTAATTCAAAAAGAACACTTCCTTAGACAAAAATGGGCATCTAGGAGCATCAATTTGGGAGCTTTTCACCTCAAACCATCCTAATCTCTACCGAATCAAAGATCAAAGTTATGAATTCGACCGTTTCTCAAGTGTTTGATGATCAAGTGACCAACATGAGCGGCTAATTCATTCGTGGTTTCCTCCGAGTGGAGGATTCTTATAAGTGGATGATTGTTTTGAGTTTTCTTTGTAATTGAGACTAGCAATCTAAGCATTTGATGTTTGTTTGTGTAGGGATTTATTATCTTGATTGTAAATGATTGATTTACTTAAAATTCGAAGAAATAAAGATTCTTGATCTAAAAGACGAATACAGGCTCGTTCGTGCGAGTGAGCCTCTGTGGCTCGTACGAGTGACAATTTGCCAGTCGTACGAAGCACCACTCGTGCGAAGTGTGGCATGCCTAAAATAAAAAAAATTAAAAAAGGCACCACTCGTACAAAGTCCAGCTCGTACGAAGTGGTGAACAAAAAGAAGGCATTTTTGATCGTATTGACGAGTAGAGTGCCCAGAAAAATTTGACGATGACAAATTTTTTCGAGATTTTAACGTTTAATCCGGGTTGTTGATGAAATGGGTTCGAATGGTGTTTAAGTGATTAACCTTATGCGTTTTTATGTGATTAACCTTATGAGTTTTTATGTTTTTAAATGTGTGAAATTGAATAACTACGAGAAAATGGTGTTTTGTAGGTTAAACATGAATATTGGACGTGTTTTGAGGGAAACAAATGGAGTGGAATTGAAGATCTTAAGATACGTAATGATAGAGGGTTGAATTACAAATACGTGGGCGAAAACGGTGCGTAAAACGGAGCTAAAAAAAAGAAGTTATGATGAAAACAGTTTTGGAAGAATCTGCCGACCATAAGCTACGGTTAAGACCAGAAACTCCCTACCATAAGCTATGGTCCGCGACCATAACTTACGATAGGACATCCCGAAAAACGCAAATTTTGCTTGTTTTGAGCTACAAAAGGTTTCCTAAACCCTAATTCAAAAAGAACACTTCCTTGGACAAAAATGGGCATCTAGGAGCATCAAGTTGGGAGCTTTTCACCTCAAACCATCCTAATCTCTACCGAATCAAAGATCAAAGTTATGAATTCAACCGTTTCTCAATTGTTTGATGATCAAGTGACCAACATGAGCGGCTAATTCATTCGTGGTTTCCTACGAGTG
This sequence comes from Scalesia atractyloides, assembly GCA_947069175.1. Lineage (NCBI taxonomy): Eukaryota > Viridiplantae > Streptophyta > Magnoliopsida > Asterales > Asteraceae > Scalesia > Scalesia atractyloides. The sequence goes on along the minus strand of CAMTDV010000008.1, from coordinate 43,066,769 downwards.
GAGGATTCTTGTAAGTGGATGATTGTTTTGAGTTTTCTTTGTAATTGAGACTACCAATCTAAGCATTCGATGTTTGTTTGCGTAGGGATTTATTATCTTGAATGTAAATGATTGATTTACTTAAAACCTATTTTTGATTCTTTCGATTCCCGAGAGTTCTAGTAATTGGGATATATTAGAGAGGAAGTGGGTTTGGTAATCTCCAATTGATAATCGTGTGATAACCTTTCATTGTTAATCAATCAAAGTACTTTGTCCTCATTTATCACAATCAGTTAATTAACTATCTGAATCATATCTATGTGGTTTTCTCAATTAAAATTAATAACTTGAATCCACTTTGAATCTGAAACTTGGAGGAATCACTTTTTTCCAACTGTTTGCAAACTCCGTTTTTAGTAATTTTTAGCTAATCAAACAACCCAACCAATTGAATTTATATTTTCTGCGATTAGTTAATCAATTCTTAATCCATAACACTTTCCACAATACTCCTCTGGTTCGATACCTGACTTATTCTATCTACGTAGTTTATTTTGGTTTTTGATTGACCCAAACGACAGACATCAGTTGTTCGGGGACACCGTCTAGCGCTTAAAACTATAGATTTGATAATACGGTCACAAAATGTTGTAGATATTGGGATAGTCACTGATACCTCCACAAAATGTTGATCATCTGGTGTAGTGACTTTTAATGGGCCTCAATGTAAAATTTTCATTTGATCAAAACTACAACTTTAGGAAATTTTTTAGCAAAATTTGGTTTTTGTGAAAAGATGCTCAAGATGTCATAATTTGCAAAAATGAGGGGGAATAAAAATTTTTACGTATATGTTAATATTTCAACATTTTTGAAATTTGTAACCATGCAACAGTATTCTAGTAGTTCCGACTGTAGATTAACTTGGAAACACAGAGCATCGAAGATTCATTAGTCATGAGATAAATTTGATGTCTATTTTTCGTTAGAGTGGGGTTGCATAACTGAGTCTTGGAGGACCGGTTCATCGGATTCAATAGTTATGGTAACGTTGATACCTGAGTCTTCGTACAAGCCGGTTGTACACACGACTACTTAGTGGTACAAAGTATCCAGTTTAACTCCGCAGGGCAAATGAACTTTTTCCGGACTAACCGCTAGAAAATAAGGATGCTTTGTGGTTTCAGTTGTCACCGGGACTAACGACGAATGCTATATACTTGTAATTCATGACTAAAGAAAACGATATAATAAATCTTTCAAACAAAAAAGATGTACCAGCTACTCACGAAATAGACTATACATTTGGAGGTTCGTGATCTAAGGATGTTCAGAATTTTGAGATCATGATACAGATTGATGCTTAAGGGTTAAATACCTGATATTCGATGTGGAACTGGAAGCACATACGACTGCTTATCTTTAACTCTGCAAGACAAATGAACTGTTTTCAGGACTAACCGCCAGGAAATGAGGATTTTTGTAATTTTAGTTGCCCATTCCAGCGGAGATAGCGATAAATCTGTTACGGTGACTAAAAAGGAAGAATGTGATTTTGATTATCGAAGAATGTTTCTTAGATTCGATGTGTTACAAGATAATATGATTCTAATGATGATTTGATGATTGAGAAAATTACCGATAGACTATACAATTGGAGGTTCGTGATCAAAGGATGTTTAGAATTATGAGATCAGATACAGATTGATGCTTAATGGTTAAATACATGATCTTCGATGTGGAATTGGAAGCACATACGACTACTTATCTTTAACTCTGCAAGACAAATGAACTATTTTCAGGACTAACCGCAGGAAATGAGGATGTTTTGTAGTTCCAATTGCCCCATTGCAGCGGAGATAGCTATACATCTGTTATTGTGACTAAAAAGGAAGAATGTGATTTTGACAATTGAAGAATGTTTCTCATCTTCGATGCATTACCAGATAATATGATTCCAATGATGATTTGCTGAATAAGAAGATTAACGATTTCCTGATTAATCATGAATACTAAAATTAGGATTTCAGATTTACGCAGATATTTATTGATTTGAACTTTATGGTTGTAGTAATTCGAAGTTTCTATCAATTGCCGGTTGGGTTTTGAAGAGCAGAGGATTGAGCATTGGAGGAGTGCGCTAAACGAAACGCAGATGTGGTTAACATCGAAACAGAGATGTTACATTGATTAATTTCAAGTTGGTGATTATTCGAGAAATTTGTAGATTAAGCAAATCAGAGGAGGTCTTGATCCGTGCGAACAAAGGCCATAAGATTAATTTCTAGAGGAAATTATTTCAGGGGAATGTTGCTTAAAGTAGATAATGCACCCTCGGATCATCAATCAATGGGGAATTTGTTGACGCGTTCTACGACATCAACAGATACCTGATTGAAGTTGCAGAATATTCAAACACAGCTCTCAGATTTCAAGATCAAGATCAAGATCAAGCTTCGACTGTGACGTCCAAGGGGGAATTTGTTGATGCACATTATGTCCGTCACTGTGCGAATAAGCTAGAAAGAGTGTGTATTGAATATTGTATAGATTAAATACGAAACACGACCCAAGTGCGAACAAGAACTGATTCGTATGAGTGATAGTGTGACTTGTGACATTGTGACTCGTACGAGTGAGAAATAGCTCTACTCGTATTAGTGATAAACATCTCACTGGTACGAGTGAGCATATGTGGTTCCTACGAGTGACATCTTGTTACTCGTACGAGCAACCATTTGCACGAGATGCTCATGTCTTTATATATGTGTCATGTGTTCATTGATTGTGAGTTTTGGAAGTTCCGTGAGGGTAAACGCTGGCGGATTCTCTCCAGAAATCGCGCTTGCCAGACAAGATGTATACTCTTTCGGTATGAATTGTAACACCTCGTAAAATTGAGTCCAATAGTATAGTGACACATGTTGTATTTTAAATATAGTCTATTAAAGACTAATAAAGACTAAAGGTGTCAACATGCTCAAAATGAGCCTCTTAGTGGCTGTCTGATGTCAAAATGCATAAACAACAAGCCTCTAAATGACTGATATGTCAACATGCTTAAAGCATTAGCCTCTGAGTGACTGATATGTCAACATGCTTAAAACTTAGCCTCTGAGTGACTGATATGTCAACATGCCGAGCCTCTGGGTGGCATCGGAGTCAACATGCTTATAGTGGGCCCCTGAGTGATCCTTTGCGAATTCCTCACTCTCATACATGCCATTTGTTGGACGAGAGGGTTCAATTCTGTAAATATGTGAAAGTTGGATAATGGAGGGTTTAAAATGTCAACATGTTAATTTATACCTCTGAGTGACCTTTTAACGAACCGTGACCTCGACAATATCCGGGCATAATCCCGGGTATGCCAAATATTGGCTACAGAGGGCTAAATATGCCAAAAGGGTGTTTTAGAAGGTCTTTGGAAGGTTTGATAAGTTAAGGGGCTAAATGTGGCAAAATTTGAAAACTGACATAGGGCACTCGCGGGGCACGAGAGGTCTGTGTCTGCAGAAAGTTTCCTTGGACACCACACAAAAATGCCAAAAACCATTTTCTCGAAATCATGGATTCCCAAACAGCTATGCCACATTTTAGGACACTTGTAAGCTCCCTCTTACACCCATTAACACCTGGCATCACCTCCTTCAAGCTCTCCAACTATAAATAGGTGCAAAGGTTCAACCTTTGAACTTACACCTTTCTCATTTTCAACTCTATCTCCCTCCTATGGAAGTTCCTAACTGAAAGGAGCATCCAACTTAGTCCTATTGTATTCTAGGAACCTCTTGTAAGTGTTCCTTCCTTGTGCATTTTCATTTATAGGCTTTTATAGCCAAAAGTCAAGCGTTTTACGGAAAACGCTTTGACTTTCGGTTAAGACCATTATGGTCCAGCCATGAATTCCATTTAACGAACATGGCTAAGTGATCATAATAAGGTAGGAGTTAGTCCCTATAAAGCGCACCTCCTGAAGATCACGTTTGCTAGACCAATTGACGGGTCAAAGTTAAGTTATTAAAGAGTCAAACAGGCCATTTTTTGGAAAAATCATAAATTTACCTTATATATGTTATGAAACCTGCTTTGACACTTAAAAAAGTTGGTAATAATTATTAGAACATGTAAAACCATGTTCGGATCCTCAATTTCAGTTCTAAGGTCGGTTCGCAACCGAAAGTCACGAAGTTTGACTTCTTCTTTTACTTTCGATTCTGACCCAATTTAGATTAGTTAACTACTAATATAAAGTTGCATTATTAGCATAATATAATGTAGCATAACCCTCCGAGGTTATATTACATGATCATAATCAGAATCTGAATTTATGCACAAGTTCCGTAATTATGCCACTTTTGACTAAACTGTCATTTTTGCATAAAACAAGGTTTAAACGATAATGAGCTTGAAAATATGTTTTCTACTGATTTAATATTATAAGTAGGATTATTTGGGATGTCAAATCAGATTGTAAACTAAGTTTACAAGCACATCCTTGAATTATGTCGATAAATGACGATTTAGCCCTCGTGGCTCATAAAATGGTTTTAATCAAATCTTTTCGAGGTAAATCTTTTACCTACTTATATGTTATTTTAAATAACATATCTAAGATATTTTAATCTGACCATAACATCAGGTTTCATTAAACATCGCATAAAACGTTATTTTACGACATAAGCGCCGTTGCGGCGCATAATATGGTTTTAAACCATATTAATTGACCAAGACTTGTTACCTACTGATTTTAAAACTTATTTTAAACACTTTTATAGTAGTTACATATTATAAACTCAGAATCCCAAATAATTTATGAACTATGTGTAAAATGACCAAAATGCCCCTTCAATGCATAGTTTGGTCATAAAAGATAAATTACACATATAATTAATATCCTACTGATATTATATCATAAATAAGTTATTTTTCCAGAATACTTATAGTTATAACATTAAAATTATATTCAAGTTCCTTTTATATGGTATAAAATTACTGAAACTCTCTTATGAGGCATAGTTTCATTTTAAAATCATAATATGCATAAAAGTGATATCCTACTGATATTACAACTTATTAAAAATATAATGGCATATAGAATTTCTCCATGACTTATCCGGTTACCCGATAACGCTGATATGCGTACGGTTAAGTATATGTAACTAGTTTACGAAAATTAACCGAAACGGGTTTAACCTTATCATTTAAGTCTCAAAATCCAGATGTTTATAGTTTATCCATATTATACAAGTCAAGGTACTTTTTGGATTTAAACTACATTCTATCCAATCACCATTTAATCAAGTGTTATACCTCTTTATCCTGTACACTACACGGTCTATGACTTAAATAAGGCCGTTAGTATTTAATTGGTTAGTTTATGTCATAATCTAGACTAGAGACTTGCCGGTAAATGCTATCTGCACTTAGTACTTTTGTGTACGGCTGAGTTATTAAAATTAAATGAAGACTAGCTCAGGTAAATACTCTTGACTTATTTCCCCTATACGGGCTTGGGTTACGGTAAATTATTATCGCTTGGTCGGAAATGGGATCAATCGAATGTCGGGTGCGGCTAGTAAATCCGCATATTCTGTTTTAATTAGTTTTGTTTGATAAGTTAAACATCGGGGGTTAACTACCGTGTCATGGATATCCTCGGCTTATTACAATAGAAATGGGCACGACCTTAGCGTGGGTATAGGCATACACCCGATAGACGCTCAATAATGCTTTACCACAATGTTGGTAAGAATTGACTCCTTCGTGAGTCCAAAGAGGTGTGTACGTTAATCATGTCTCAGCCTTTGTACCAGGCCATCTATGTATGGACAAAAATGTAAACCTATTAACAAGGTTGGATGGTCAACTTTCCCAAGTTATAAAAAGATTTTGTGCTGATATGCACTTAAAACATTTTTGAAATGTTTTCAAAATGAGTCAGTTGGGTGTATTTACCAGCGAAAGCTGACGTACTTTCAAAGACTAAGCTTGCAGGTACAACACGAAAACAGACTGGAAATGCTTGGTAGTGATAGAGGATCTTGCAAATCCTAGATCTGCCCAAAGTCTGTTTTATATTCTTTCCATGTACAATTTATGATTTGCCTGTGGATCTTCTATTACGAGCCTGTATATTATTTTGTATTTTGAACATTTGGTTTGTAATAGTAATTTTACTCCAAGACTTCCGTTGTGCCGTGTTTAATTGACTATGATGTTATCAACGGACGTCATGATACTCCCAACCCGGGCCCACCGGTGTATGGATTTGGGTTGGAAATCCGGGGTGTGACAGGTTGGTATCAGAGCCAACGTTTGAGAGAATTAAACACTATCATTATTGTGTTTAATCTCAAACTTACACGAGCACATTCCTTAGACTTCCGAGTCTAGGCATTGACCTAGGATTACTCGTTTCATTATTAAGTTATTAGTATTGTTTTGAATTGATTTTAACTGGAAAATGCCGCCACGTGTACGAGGACCAGGAAAAGGATCAATGAGGGGAGGACCTTCAGGACATAATCCCCCACATCCACATCACCGAACCCCTATGAGGCCTCGGGAGATTCATGGCCATTTGCCCAACATTCGTCTACCCACACTCAAAGTTCTTACCACTCATACCATTCGCACAACTCTCACCACTCCCATCACTCTCATCATTCTTACCATGATGAGTTTAATCCAAACCAATACTTTAACACATCCCCAGCTGATCAGAATCAGTTGGATCAGCCAAGTCCAATGGACGAGGACTCCGACCCGGAGTTGCCACCATCCGGATCGCATACGCATCCCATAGAAATCTCAAGCGATTCGAACTCTTATGCCTGATCACCTTACCAAGGTCCTAATGAGTGGGACCAATATTGGAACCAATTTACCTTCGCCAATACACCTTCCCACCACTCCAACCACCTCCCGTACAAGAAGATGTGGACATGGAACCGGTGGAACAACCCCGATCGCCACCAGAATCGCCAAGGAGGAGAAGAGGAGCATGTATGTCGGTACATGCGGGCCAACGGTTGGGTTCGCTACCACCTTTGCCTAAACCCTACCCCACCATTCGAGAGGACCCACAAATGGGTGGACCCTCTAACACCTCACTTGTGGTGGAACCAACACCAACACCTACAGTTCAACCACCACCATCGGGTTATAGTAACCCAATCCCCACATTTCCAGATACGTTTGGATATCATCCTTTTAACCTGTCTACACCTGTATACTGCGAGGCATGGTCGGAAGACCCCTATATGCAATCAGTTATGCACAATGCACTTTACCTGTCTCCTTTCCCACCTGCTTATCCACCGACTGGATATCCAACTTATGGGTACCAGTATCCAGTTATGCCACAACCACAACCACAACCTCCGCCACCACTTGAGGCCATTAACGAAGTCTTAGAAAGAATGAAAGAAATAAAACAACAAGCGAAAAAAATGGAGAAGAAGACGAACAATTTCTTCAAGAAACTCTCCAAATTGGTTAAGGGAAAGAAGGACGAGTGAAGTCTCTTCTAATATATGTTAGTCCCTGCATGGACATTGTTATTTCTTTAGTCCCTACGTGGACATTTTGTTTTCAGTAGTCCTTGTATGGACAATTTATTTCAATGTTTCTAGTATTGTAATTTCTATTTGAAATTAAATGAAGTATTTTTGGAATTATATATATGTATTCATCCTCTTGAAATCGAGCGTCTAAATTTTATTCAAAATTTATGCTCTGCTATATAATTCCAAAATACCTTAATAGATTTGATTAGGCCAAGTGGCGTAGACCACACATTTGGCCAATAAATGATAGTTAAGTACGAAGAGGTCTTCTATCAGGATAGTTAAGGGAAGTTATCCTTCTATCTAGAGGTGAGGAACTAGGTTCAAGCCTCCAAGGTCGTTAAGGTCGAAGGTGACCGGGACCATTAATCAATCATTAAGGTACTCTTATGATAACATTAAGAAATGTTCATACTCCTCGTAGTGTGAATTGAGGAACCACACTAGCCATCAATGTGACAGGCCAAGGTGCCCAATTTTTGTCCAATGTGACAGGCTGATATGCCATGAATTACATATGTTATGATGTAGGCCAATATGCCCTATTTATGTCCAATGTGACAGGCCAAGGTGCCCAATTTATGTCCAATGTGACAGGCTGATATGCCATGAATTACATCTGTTATGATGCAGGCCAATGTGCCAAATTTATGTCCAATGTGCCAGGGTGATATGCAATGAATTACATTTGTTATGATATAGGCCAATGTGCCTAATTTATGTCCAATGTGACATGTTGATATGCCATGAATTACATCTGTTATGATGTCAGCCAATGTGCCCAATTTATGTCCAATGTGACAAGCCAAGGTGCCCAATTTATGTACAATGTGACAGGCTAATAAGCCATGAATTACATCTGTTATGATGTAGGCCAATGTGCCCAATTTATGTCCAATGTGACAGGCTGATATGCCATGAATTACATCTGTTATGATGTAGTCCAATGTACCCAATTTATGTCCAATGTGACAGGCTGATATGCCATATGTATTATGTCCTAAATGACAAGCTGATGTGCCACATATATATATATTATGTCCAATGTGACCGGCCAATGTGCCCAAATTATAATGTCCATTAGTGACAAACCTATGAGCTATATAATTGTCAATTATGACAATGACAGTTGTGACCTTACGATCCATTGTCCAATAATATATGGACTACGTCGAGACTGTAATTTGTCTTTGACAGTCCTATTAAGACCTAGGCCAAATATAGATATGTTAAGCCTAAGAGTTGTGATGTTATTCACACTAGCTTAAGTAGGCTTTAGATTGTTATATCCAATGTTTAAAGACAACATGGTTTTTGTACCATGTCTAAGGGAAATTTTATTGGTATATAGAACCAAAACTCAAAAGATGGCTAACTCGGTAAGGCCATAAAAAATCTTAGGGAGTCAAGTGCTACTCGATCCAGACCCTTATCTTTTCCACCATCTTCAGCTCATAAGGAGAGTTCAGTTCACTCTTCAAATGCGAAGAGTAAACCAAAGAGTAAATCAAAGACGGGTGTACCTACAAATACTTTGTCTCCTGTAAGCCCCAAGACTTTAACGGGGAGAAAGGAGCTGTAGAAGCCTTGAAATGGCTTGACGAGATGGAGACAATAGTGGACATCCGCGGCTGTGCTGATAAGGGTGTGGTTAAGTATGTATCACAGTCCTTTAAGGGCGATGCCCTAATTTGGTGGAAAGCCATGATCTAGTCTACAGGTAAGTACACCTGTATAATTTGGGATGGTCCATGTTTGTGGACCTTGTTAAGGAAACTTACTGGCCCACCCCATGAGGTGGAGAAATTAGAGACAAACTTTTTATCTCTTTCAATGAAGAGCCTAGATTATCGGAAGTACGTCTCAGACTTTAACTCCCTATCTAGGTTAGTTTCTGATTTGATCACCCCCGAATCCAAACGCATTGCACATTTTATAAATGGGTTGGCGACCGAGATAAAGGGCATGGTAAAGGCTGCTCAGCCTAGTACCTATAGGTCCGCTGTAGACCTATCTCTTTCCCTCACCTTGATTTGGTAAGACAAAGGTCAGTTAGGACTGAGAGGAGGAAACGGGAGGACAATAACTCCCAAAGGTTCAAAAAGAAAGAGAATTTCGGGTTCAAAAAGGCCCTAGATTACAAGGATCTTAAGGATGCAGTTTGCTACAACTGTAATGAAAAAGGGCATATTATGTTCAATTTCCCCAAGAACCCCAAAAGCAATGATGCAAAGCCAGGAGAGGCTAAGAAAGGGAATGATCATTCCTTTCAGATGACTGCAAGAGAGGCTGTTAATGACAACAATGTCATAACAGGTACATTCCTCATTAACAATATTTACGCTAGAGTTCTTTTCGATTCGGGTGCGGAAAATCATTTCTTGATCATAAGTTTAGTAAACTATTAAACCTGCCCATAAGAACTCTAGATAAAACTTATGAGATAGAACTCGTTGATGGAACGTTAGAAATAGCATCTTACGTTCTCGCTTGATGTTCTATATCCATTAAGAATCATTCTATCCCCATCACTCTTTTGCCAATGAAGTTAGCAGGATTCGATGTAGTTTTAGGCATGGATTGGTTATCCCATAACCAAGCCCTCATTGCATAGGCAATAAGAAACTCATCGAAGTTAAAACCCCATCTGGTGAAATAATCACCATCCCTGGAGATTCACACTACGGATTGCCAGACAAGGTGTCACTATTTAAAGCATCCAAGTGTTTGGGGAGAGGTTGTGTCATTTACATGGCACAAGTGACTATCAACGAGCTTAAGCCAAGTATTGAAGACCTTCCTGTTATCTTGGAGTATTCCGATGTTTTCCCCGAAGAATTACCTGGCCTACCTGTGGACAGACAAGTGGAGTTTAGGATTGATATCATACTAAGGTCAGCACCCGTAGCTAGAGCTCCATACAGACTAGCACCAACGAAAATGAAGGAGTTAAGAGTTCAATTGGATGAACTCTTAGAGAAAGGCTTTATTCAGCCAAGTTCCTCACCTTGGGGAGCTCCTATCCTCTTTGTTAAGAAGAAAGACGGTTCAATGCAGATGTGCATTGACTACCCAGAGCGAAATAGTTTAACAATTAAGAACCATTATCCATTGCCAAGGATCAATGATTTATTCGGCCAGCTTCAAGGGGCTAGTTACTTTTACAAGATTGATCTAAGATCTGGATATCATTAGTTGAAGGTTAGGAGTGAGGATGTTCCTAAAACTGCCTTCAGGACCTGATATGGTCATTTTGAATTCTTGGTGATGCCTTTTGGGCTCACAAATGCACCGGCAGCATTCATGGATCTCATGAATAGAGCCTGCAAGCCATATTTGGATAAGTTTGTCATTGTCTTCATAGACGACATACTTATCTATTCTCATAATCAAGTTGATCACGAGAAACATCTTTGGTGTATCTTAGAACTACTAAGGCAAGAGAAGCTTTATGCTAAATTCTGTAAGTGTGAGTTTTGGCTTAGAGAAGTCCAATTTCTTGGACATATGGTAAGTGAGCATGGTATCCAAGTGGATCCCGCCAAAATAGAGGCCTTAATGAATTGGGAAGTACCCAAAACCCCATCGGAGATTCGTAGTTTTCTAGAATTGGCTGGTTACTATAGGAGGTTCATTGAGAACTTTTCAAGGATAACCACTCCTTTAACTACCTTGACCTGTAAGAATGTTAAGTATAATTGGGGTCCAAAACAACAAGAATCTTTTGAGATTCTGAAACACAAGTTGAGCAATGCTCCCGTACTATCACTACCTGAGGGTATTGAAGAATTTGAAGTCTATTGTGATGCATCGCACACTGGCATGAGCTTTGTGCTAATGCAAAAAGGCAAAGTAATTGCCTATTCATCACGACAATTAAAGGTGCATGAAATGAATTACACCACCCATGATTTGGAACTGGGTACCGTTGTATTCGCACTAAAACTATGGAGACATTATTTGTATGGCACAAAGTGTAATATACACAGACCATAAAAGTCTCCAGCATCTGTTCAATCAAAAGGAATTGAACATGCGAAACGTCGATGGATGGAGACGCTTAATGATTATGATTGCGAGTTTCGCTACCATCCACGCAAGGCAAATGAAGTTGCTGATGCCTTAAGTCGCAAAGAATGGGTTAAGCTTATAAGGATTAACGCTAAAAGCATTAAGCTTAGAAATAGCTTAAATGAGAAGCTATTGGATGCGCAAAAGCAAGCACTATTAGAAGCTAATGCTCCTAATGAAGGATTAGGAGGAACTATTGATCAGTTAATGCTTGGAAAGGATGGAATCCTTAGATTTAATGATAGAATTTGGGTTCCAATCTTTGGAGGACTTGGGGATCTAATCCTCCAAAAGCACATAATACCAGATACTCAGTTCACCCAGATGGTGACAAGATGTAACAAGATCTAAAGAAGAATTATTGGTTGATGGGTTTGAAGAAATCCATAGCCACTTATGTAGCTAGGTGTCTGACGTGTTCGCAAGTTAAGGCCGAACACCAAAATCAGTTAGGACTTCTACAACAATTGGAAATTCCCACACGGAAATGGAAAATGGTAGCTATGGACTTGATTACGAAGTTACCTAAGACCAAAAGTGGAAATGAAACTATTTGGGTCATAGTGGATAGGCTGACTAAGTTCGCACATTTCTTGCCAATTAAAGAAACGTATAACTCTGACAGATTGCCTAAGTTGTATGTGGACAAGATTGTGTCCCTACACGGTGTGCCGGTATCTATTGTAACTGATAGAGATACTAGATACACATCTCACTATGGAAGAATTTCCAACAATCATTAGGCACAAGATTGAACTTTAGTATGGCTTACCACCCGCAGACGGATGGACAAAGTGAGCGTACTACTCAAACGTTGGAAGACATGCTCCGGGCATGTGTGATTGATTTAGGTGGAAGTTGGGATGACCACTTACCCCTAATAGAATTCTCCTACAATAATATTTATCATATGAGCATCAAGGCTGCTCCTTTTGAGGCCTTGTATGGGAGAAAATGTAGAACGTCCGTGTGTTGGGCAGAAGTTGGGGAAGCCTAACTATCAGGAATGGAGATTATCCTGGAAACCACTGAAAAGATTGTGCAAATTCGTGATCGTCTCAAAGCTGCCAGGGATAGGCAGAAAAGCTATGCTGACAAGAGGCGTAAACCTCTTAAGTTCCAAGTAGGGAACAAAGTCATGTTAAAGTGTCACCCTGGAAAGGTGTGATGCGCTTTAGGAAAAAGGGAAGTTAAGCCCAAGATACATCGAACCATTCGGAATAGTCGAATGTGTCAGCACTGTAGCTTATAAGCTCAGATTGCCAGAGGAGCTTAGTGGAATCAATGATGTATTCCACATCAGTAACCTTAAGAAATGTCTAGCCGATGAGTCGCTAGCAATATCACACAAGGATGTGCAAATTGACGAAAACCTTAGGTTCGTTGAGAAACCAATTTCGATCGAGGATCGACAGGTTAAGAACCTCCGAAGGAAAATGATACTTATAGTAAAGGTTAAATGGGACGCCTTTAGAGGTCCCGAATATACATGGGAGGTTGAGTCAACTATGCGACAAAAGTACCCCCATCTTTTTGAATGAAAATCTCGAGGTCGAGATTTCTTTTAAGGGGGTGAGGATGTAACACCTCGTAAAATCATGTCCAATAGTATAGTGACACGTGTTGTATTTTTTAAATATAGTCTATTAAAGACTAATAAGGACTAAAGGTGTCAACATGCTCAAACTGAGCCTCTGAGTGGCTGTCTGATGTCAACATGCCTAAACAACAAGCCTCTGAATGACTGATATGTCAACATTATTAAATCATTAGCCTCTGAGTGACTGATATGTCAACATGCTTAAAACTTGGCCTCTGAGTGACTGATATGTCAACATGCCCAGCCTCTGAGTGACATCGGAGTCAACATGCTTATAGTGGGCCTTTGAGTGATCCTTTACGAAGTCCTAACTCACATACGTGCCATTTGTTGGACAAGAGGGTTCAATTATGTAAATATGTGAAAGTTGGATAATGGAGGGACTAAAAGTGTCAACTTGTTAATTTATACCTCTAAGTGACCTTTTAACGAACCGAGAGCTCGACAATGTCTGGGCATAATCCCGGTTATGCCAAATACTGGCTACGGAGGGCTAAATATGCCAAAAGGGTGTTTGAGAAGGTCTTTGGAAGGTTTAATAAGTTAAGGGGCTAAATGTGGCAAAATTTGAAAACTGACATGGGGCGCTCGCGGGGCGCGAGAGTCTGTGTCTGTAGAAAGTTTCCTTGGACACCACACAAAAATGCCAAAAACCATTTTCTCGAAACCATGGATTCCCAAACCACTATGCCACGTTTTAGGACACTTGTAAGCTCCCTCTTACACCTCTTAACACCTGGCATCACCTCCTTCAAGCTCTCCAACTATAAATAGGTGCAAAGGTTCAACCTTTGAACTTGCACCTTTCTCATTTTGAACTTTATCTCCCTCCTTTGGAGTTCCTAACTGAAAGGAGCAGCATCCAACTTAGTCCTATTGCATTCTAGGAACCTCTTGTAAGTGTTCCTTCCTTGTTCATTTTTGTTTATAAGCTTTTATAGCCAAAAGTCAAGCGTTTTACGGAACACGCTTTGACTTTTGGTTAAGACCATTATGGTCCAGCCGTTGTTCGTAACGAACATGGCTAAGTGATCATAATAAGGTAGGCGTTAGTCCCTATAAAGCGCACCACCTGTAGATCACGTTTGCTAGACCAATTGACGGGTCAAAGTTAAGTTATTAAAAAGTCAAACATGTCATTTTTCAGAAAAATCATATTTGATCTTATATATGTTATGAAACCTACTTTGACACTTAAAAAAGTTGGTAATAATTATTAGAACATGAAAAAAACATGTTCGGCTCCTCAATTTCAGTTCTAGGGTAGGTTCGCAACCGAAAGTCATAAAGTTTGACTTCTTCTTTAACTTTCGATTCTGACCCGATTTAGATTAGTTAACTACTAATATAAAGTTGCATTATAATGGTAATATAATGTAGCATAACCCTCCGAGGTTATATTACATGACCATAATCAGAATCTGAGTTTATGCACAAGTTCCGTAATTATGCCACTTTTGACTAAAATGCCATTTTTGCATAAAACAAGGTTTAAATGATAATGAGCTTGAAAGTATGTTTCCTACTGATGTAATATTATAAGTAGGATTATTTAGGATGTCAAATCAGATTGTAAACTAAGTTTACAAGCAGATCCTTGAATTATGTCGATAAATGACGATTTAGCCCTCGTGGCTCATAAAATGGTTTTAATCAAATCTTTTCAAGGTAAATCTTTTACTTACTGATATGTTATATTAAATAACATATCTAAGATATTTTAATCTAACCTAAACATCATGTTTCATTAAACATCGTATAAAACGTCATATTACGACATAAGCGCCGTTTCGGCGCATAGTATGGTTTTAAACCTTATTAATTGACCAAGACTTGTTACCTACTGATTTTAAAACTTATTTAAACATTTTTATAGTAGGTACATGTTATAAACTCAGAATCCCAAATAATTTATGAACTATGTGTAAAATGACCAAAATGCCCCTTCGGTGCATAGTTTGGTCATTAAAGATAAATTACACATATAATTAATATCCTACTAATATTATATCATAACTAAGTCATTTTTCTAGAATACTTATAGTTATAACATTAAAATTATATTCAAGTTCCTTTTATACGGTATAAAATTACCGAAACGCCCTTATGAGGCATAGTTTCATTTTAAAACCATAACGGGAATAAAAGTGATGTCCTACTGATATTACAACTTATTTATGGCATATGGAACTTGTCCATGACTTATCCGGTTATCCGATAATGCTGATATGCGTACGATTAAGTATAGTAACTAGTTTACGAAAATTAACCTTGTCATTTAAGTATCCAAATCCAGAATGTTTATAGTTTATCAATATTACACAAGTCAAGGTACTTGTTGGATTTAAACTAAATTCTATCCTATCACTGTTTAATCAAGCGTTATATGTCTTGATCCTGTACATAATCGAGACTAGAGACTTGCTGTAAATGCTATCTTCACTTAGTACTTTTGTGTACGGCTGAGTTATTAAAATTAAAAGAAGACTAGCTCAGGTAAATACTCTTGACTTATTTCCCCTATACGGGCTTGGGTTACGGAAAATTATTACCGCTTGGTTGGAAATGGGATCAATCAAATGCCGGGTGCGGCTAGTAAATCCGCATATTCTGTTTTAATCAGTTTGGTTGTGTAGGTCCACCCGCAGATGGTGTTAAACCAGTTCCTTGTTCATATGACACACATACAAGTGCGGAATCCAAGTGTGCATGCAACCAAAGTAAAGTAAAGAACATGGGGTAACCAAAGATTCACTATCTTGATTAATGATTAAGAACAAATACAAACATATACACACAATGCTCGTATGACTCAAACAAACTTGCTGTGTTCTTATGTCTCCGTCTTCAGAGATAACCAACTCAAAGGGTAACAAGCTCTCTAGGCTGACCAACTAGCTATCTGGCAACCATTTTCTAAGAGGTACATATCTGCTTATATAGTATCCGTCTAGATTCATACGAAACACAAATCCAGACATATGGAACACACTATTTCACACGAGTCACAGCTCTAGGATTTTGGTACGAGTCAACTGTTTCGTACGAAATGCTTATTTCGTACGAAACAAGTAACACACTTGTTACTCATATTATTTCGTACGAATCATGTGATTCGTACGAATTCTTTGACTCACACAGAATCCATTTTTCTGGAGAACGTGTGTAGACATGTCATTTACAAGATTTATCAGTACGCACACATGCAACTGATTAACACAGACAAGCTAAGATGTCATAATAGATCAAGATAGAAGGATATCTCGATCTAATCGACACGACCAAACCTATACAGACACTTGAGCAAAGACAATACAATTACAGCTGTAATTAAGAACAAGCGACAGACACAAAACTGTATCAACAAACTCCCCCTTGGATGTTGCTTGGTCTTCGGTCTTCGGTCTTTGGTCTTCAGACTTTCATCTTCACATAGAATGGTTTGGAGTAACAACAAACTCCCCCTGAAGATCTGCTATTGATAGATCTGCTATCTAATGATTAGAACATCAGGTCTTCGAACTTCTAAGAAACTTTAAATCTTTCTTGTTTCCTCTTCTGACTTGTCAGATTTCTTCGTTGCTGGTCTTTGTTTATGTTCTTTTGTATCAATCTGTACTCAATATACAAATATAATTAGAACACAACTTTCTCAGGGGATACACACGAAGACTTATCATAAAATCTTTCTATGATTGTATTCCCTGAACGAGATACACACACTCGTATGAATTCCAACAGTAGATTTGAGAAAAACAGGTGACCAAGTCAAATAAATGACTAGGTTCATTCGTATGAGATACACACACTCAAACGAATTTCAGATTTTTAATTTCTTTTGATGAGTTACTTGTTGCAAGATATTACTTTATGAAGTTGCGATATCAAACAGATGGTTTTCTGGCGTATCTTGGTAGAAACTCTCGAGTATCCACTTTGGCTAACATTCAAAAAGTAATTACATAAGCAACTAAGTAAACTAGACTTAAAATCAAAATATACAGATAAACTATATATCTATTTAACAATCTTTTTCGAGCTTCAAGGTAAAGGAATCATGCCAGCATTTTAATCTTTGTAAAACACGGTATTAGGTTTTCAAAATTAAACAGATAAATATTCAACTATGATTATCGGTATTGTCGTCCACATAAACTCAGACTTATCAGATGTAATCATGATTAGAAGATATGATTAAGATATGGATTTATACTTACTAGCCGGTGTTCAACCACATCACGACACATTCCCGTATCAAGATATGCATGAAAGAAAATCTTACCGGTGAGTATACTGCTTTATCATCTGTTTTGACGTATATGAATGATGTGAGACACTCACTTATTTTTTATTGAAAACAAGCCATTTGTGATTTAATCACTTATTGATGAGGAACATGATTTTCATATGCATGCAGGGCACAGGAGTAAGTCCGTGAACAAGTTAGTACCATCGTACCGATAAAGAGACGAACTTAGCTCCAGCATAAAGCTGTGATATTTTATCACTTATTTTGGTGGTCGTATGCAGTATGTACACGTATGTATGATATCATGGAAGTTCTAGACTTGCACCACCGTTATTTTTCGGCAAAAGATTCAACCATGATACCCAAATGATAAGCCAGCATAAAGACCGTATATCTCAGAACCTCGGCACTCTATCAAACGAAATTTCGGTACCAAGACCATATACCAATGAATGGTTCCCACCTGGCGTTCTGTCTGTTAGGTTTATATCAACCTGCACATTCTAGTCTGATTGTGAGCCTACCGATACATCATTAGTAAAAAGGTACTTATCAATCTTCTTTATATGCTTTTAACCATATCTGACATTTTTCAGGTGAATTTCATCATCTTCAACTTATCCAAGAAACTCATTTTTGGGTTTTCTATTGTTTTTGTATTATTCTGAATTTTCTTCCCCTCAGACAAAGAAGGTAAATAAAAGATATATTTTTGTATTTTCTTGAAATTTACTCCCCCTAAAATATAAAACTGAAAATCTTTTTGTAGTTTTAGATTTTTAGAAAACGGATATACAAAAATAGTTAGCCATGGTTGAGTTACTCGGGCTTCACCTTGATGCCATTGACCAAAAGTAGATAATCAAAACGTGATTTATCAAAGGCTTTGGTAAAAAGGTCGGTACGTTGGTGATCAGTGTGGATTTAAACAACATCGATAAGTCTATTTTCATAACAATCTCGTATGAAATGATACTTAATCTCAATGTGTTTTGTTTTTGAATGTTGTACAAGATTCCGAGTGATCTGCAAAGCAGCTTCATTATTAACAAAAATAGGAGTAGTAAGAAATTCAAAACCGTTGTCGCGCATTTGCTGTTGAATCCATAGAACTTAAGAGCAGCAACTAGAAGCTGAAATATTCACAGCCTGACATGTTGATGTAGCTACACAAGTCTGCTTTTTGCATTGACACGTGACTAGGCGATTTCCCAAGAACTGACATCCTGTTGTTGTTGATTTGCGTCGATTTTGTAGCCGCCATGATCAGAATCACTGAATGTTGTCAGATCAAAGTTATCATCCTTAGGGTACCATAGACCAGTGTCAGGACGACACTTTAGATATAGAAAGATCCTTTTCACAGCCATCAAGTGAGATACCTTCGGACTAGACTGATAGCGCGCCAGAAGGCATGTTGGGTACATTATGTCGGGTCTTGAAGCAGTAAGATACATGAGAGATCCGATCATTGCATGATAGAGAGATGGTTCTACATGTTCACCCATTCCATCTGGAGTAATCCCATGACTTTGAGTCAATGGAGTTCCCAAAGGTTTTAAGTCATCCATCTGAAATCGTTTGAGAATATCTCTGACGTAATTGGTTTGATGGATAAAAATCCCGTCCTTTGATTGTTGAACCTGTAAACCTAAAAAGAAAGTCATTTCTCCCATAGCGCTCATCTTGAACTTCTCCTGCATAACATGTTCGAATTCTTTTCACATTCGAGTGTTAGTAGACCCAAATATAATATCATCAACATAAACCTGTACTAACAGTAAATCCTTGTCATGTTCCTTGATAAAGAGAGTACAGTCGATAAGCCCTCGTCGAAAACCATTCTTCAACAGATAGGTAGACAACGTTTCATACCAAGCCCTCGGAGCTTGATGAAGACCATATAACGCCTTGTTGAGAAGCCAAACCTTGTCAGGATGGAGAGGATCTTCAAAACCTGGCGGTTTCCCAACATATACTTCCTCTTCTACCACACCATGAAGAAATGCACTCTTCACATCCATCTGATAAACGGTGAACTTCTTGAAGGACGCATAAGCCAAAAAGATTCTTATGGCCTCAAGTCGTGCAACCGGTGCATAAACTTCATTGTAATCGATCCCTTTGACCTGATTAAAACCTTGAACAACCAATCACGCTTTGTTTCTCACAACAACACCTCGGTCATCCTTCTTGCAATTGTACACCCATCGTGTACCAATCTTCTTTTAGCCGTCAGGCCTGTCAACCAATTTCCAGACGCCTAACTTCTGAAACTGTTGAAGTGTCACTCCCCGACCCGCAGCGGAAAAGGTGATCGGGGCATGATTGGGTTATCATCAAAGCTCATGACATTTATTTTAACGTTTCATATTCATTAATACACTTTAATGGAAAATTACAATCAATATTACAACATGTCCTAAATATCAATCTAGGCTTCATTGTTTTCTTCTAAGGCATTTCCTATGTTTTCCTTGCTTCATCCAGTTCACCTGTATCATGTGTAAAAAGGGTTTTTGGATCAACAAAAAGTTGCGAGTGAATCCTATGGAAAACATTTGAACAAGTTTATTTAATTGATTATGAAATAAAGTGCACAACCACACATGAGTAAAAATAGATGTAAACTTATTCATAAATCAATTTAATATTAAACAATACACACATGAACAATAATGGATCGTTTAGAGGCACGCGTTGCTAAACTCGTCTCTCACGGGTAACTGATGGGCCTAATGAATGAATTGCATAAACATAATAATATGAAAGACATAACTACAAACAATATAAACTCGATAATACACACATGAACAATAATGGATTGTTTAGAGGCACGCGTTGCTCAAATCGTCTCTCACGAGGAACTAATCGGCCTAATGAATGAATTGCATAAACATGATAATATGAAAGACATAACTACAAACAATATAAACTCGATAATACACACATGAACAATAATGGATTGGTTTTGAGGCACGCGTTGCTCAACTCGCCTCCCACGAGGAAATGGTGGGTTTATGAATGAATTTCATATAAGTTGACAAAATGAAATACATAATCACAACAATATAAACAATCTAAGTTTAGATCACGATATGGTATGGCACAAGTTTAAATAAACGAGTTAATTATTTTGTGACACATGACACACCCCAAAACGTGTAATTAAAAAGGGGGAGTTGTAAGATTCACTCACAGTGGGTGCGTTCGGTTGATGTTGTTGAATGCACGCGAAGTGGTTTTAACCATGAGTGAAATTAACCTAGATAAATAGCATTATGGTTCGGTAAGTAAACGGATTTTATTAATCCATTTTAGTAGGATTGTTGGGTGTATTTTTGTGAGTTTAAGGCTATTTTCTAACCTTAAAAATGTTATTTTTAAGTATTTTTAATTGATTTTTAATTAAAATAAATAAATAAAAATAATTAAAAAAAGTTGACTTTTTTGACCGTTGACCGTTGACCTTGACTGTTTGACCGGTTCGTATGCGTGTAAGTGTGCACTGGGTGAGGCTCGAACCCGAGACCTCCCGTACGCGTGCACGCAGCTCTACCAACTGAGCTACGTGTCTAACCCGAAATATTTCAGTTTTTAATTATATTTATATATTAATTAGATTAATCCGAAAATCAATTTATTTCTAAAAAGATTTTACTGAACCGGACCGGTGCGCTCCACAGGTCTCGAACCCGGGACCTGTGGGTTGAGTTAACACACAGCCACCGCTGGACTGTGTGTCTAACTTGTTAAATAATCCGATTTATATTATACTTATGAACAAACTTCATTATTTCATTTCTTCCTTATTTTAAAAAGTTAGATAATTGTCCGAATCGGTGCAGTAGACCGGACTCGAACTCGTGACGTGTGATTAAACATTCACACAGTCCACCACTGGACTGTGTGTCTAACTTTGTTATTATTCCGGTTATTAATAAACTTAACATGTACAGCGGTGACTCTGGTTCGGTTAACAAAAAAGACATTTTTATTAAGGCAAGCATGCGTGGAACAAGATTCGAACTCGAGACGTTTACGTGTTTAATATGCACACAGTCCACCGCTGGATTGTGTGTCTAACCCAAGTTATATCTTGAATTAAAATTTAAACTTATATGTTACCGAAACTTCGTCTTCTTCGTCAGTTTTAACCAGAAACGATGACTGACTGGTTCGAAGTTTTATTCATGTTTGTTAGCGTGTTTCAGTTAATTACAGGTGAGATATAAATAAAAAGAAAGAAAAATTAGGCGTAAGGTATACCGACTGGACTCCTCTGTTTCTCCGGCGAAACTCCGGTGACAGCAAAAGATTCCGGCGACGTGTGTCTTGCGGGAGAGGGTCTTCAACGAGCTTGAGATGAATGTGGGTAGCTTCGGTATGAGTTCTGAGTGTTCAGTGTTTAGAGTAAGGCACAGAAGTGAAAAACCCGGTTTTCCGGCGATGTGCAGAAGTTTTCCGGCGAGTGAAATTACGTCGGGTAAAGGTGCGGTTTTGAGCGAAAAGCTTGAAGAGGTTCGAGGAGGTATTTATAAGGCAGGTTATTGATGAATTTGGTCCAATTTCCGACTTGATTCGTCGGTTAAAAATTCTCCGGCGGTTATAGCTTGTGTCGCGGACTCAGGCGTCGGTTATAACCGATGTAGTGTTTAAGGTTTACGTTATAACTGAAGTAACCGTCCAATCTCGCGAGATCGCCGGGATTTCCGACGACTGCATTTCGGCGCGCCGATTTCGAATTCGGAAAACATGTTATGAATTAATTGATTCTAATAATTAACAAGGAACATTAGTGGCGTAGTGGTTGAGTGTGTGTGCGATAAGACTGTTGACCCGGCAGAACCATTTTATTTTTATTTCATTATTTTTAACAATTTTTCAAAAACAAATTATATATTCCAATATAATAATTAATTATGTATCGTTTAAAATTAATTTGGGCATTAAATACGCTCGAAATTTTAAACTGATTGTTCGGTTAATAAACGGAGCGGGTTTGGTAAAATCTGTTTTTGACGAATGTTACAGTATCCCCTGCTTTTTAGAAATTTCGTCCCGAAATTTAAGTAGTGTCATATTTAACTATAAATGATGGTGTTTAGGTTGACAGTTACATACTTAGAAGAAAAGTAAGAGTTTAAATTTTTGTTTGAGGCGGTAACGTCCCTTGTAAGGGTTAAGTACCCCATTACAGGAATCGCTTTTTGTTGCCTACTGTAAAAGTATTGATAAGCAGAATTGATTCGCTAAATATGATATCATGCATAAGAGTTTAGATATGTTTGGAAGGATATGGTTATGTCCTAAGGCAAAACTTCTAATACTACAACCTACATGGAACTTCTCATAACCATCTAACAATACCTCTGATCCTTTGACAAGAATACTTATATATAGGAAGTACCAGCGGCGTATCCACCATATTCTTGTCAAATTTTCATTGGTTTTATCAGTAAGTTATGATTGGTTCTATGACTCTAGAACATAAATAAACACAACAGCTAATATTTGAATCCACATTCTGATAGCATATATGTTTGAATGGTGACAGTTCCTCTCTCGTTTGTTATGATTGAGAGGTTAGTTTATGTAGAAATGGAACACAATCCAATTTCTTTAAATAGCGAGATGATATAAATGTAACACAAATTTCAACCAAGACAATACTAAATCCTACATGGAACTTCTCATAACCGCCTGATAATGCCTCTGATCCTTTGGCAAGAATACTTATATATAGGAAGTACCAGCGGCGTATCCACCATATTCTTGTCAAATTTTCGTTGGTTTTATCCGCAAATTATGATTAGTTACCAAGAAACTACTAAATCCTACATAGAACTTCTCATAACCATCTGACAATGCCTCTGATCCTTTGACAAGAATACTTATATATAGGAAGTACCAGCGGCATATCCACCATATTCTTGTCAAAGTTTCATTGGTTTTATCAGTGAATTATGATTAGTCCTATGTGACTCTACAACCAATACAACAAACACAAAATACTGAAAATGAAAAAAATGTCTGTGCGATCAAGGCTCAATCAAACGGAGCCGATCGTATTGCATGTACTGAAAACGAAAATGTCTGTGTGATTAAGGCTCAATCAAGCGGAGCCGATCGTATTGCATGTACTGAAAATAATAAATTTAATCTAAACAACAATCACACAAACAGCTTATACATGGAACCTCTCATAACCGCCTGATAATGCCTCCGATCCTTTGACAAGAATACTTATATATAGGAAGTACCAGCAGCGTATCCACCATATTCTTGTCAAATTTTCATTGACTTTATCCACAAGTTATGATTAGTTCTATGTGACTCTACAACAAACACGACAACCACAAGATACTGATAATGAAAATGTCTGTGCGATCAAGGCTCAATCAAACGGAGCCGATCGTATTGCATGTACTGAAAATGAAAATGTCTGTGCGATCAAGGCTCAATCAAACGGAGCCGATCGTATTGTATGTACTGAAAATAATAAATTTAATCTAAACAACAATCACACAAACAGCTTATACATGGAACCTCTCATAACCGCCTGATAATGCCTCCGATCCTTTGACAAGAATACTTATATATAGGAAGTACCAGCGGCGTATCCACCATATTCTCGTCAAATTCTCATTGACTTTATCCGCAAGTTATGATTAGTTCTATGTGACTCTACAACAAACACAACAACCACAAGATACTGATAATGAAAATGTCTGTGCGATCAAGGCTCAATCAAACGGAGCCGATCGTATTGCATGTACTGAAAATGAAAATGTCTGTGCGATCAAGGCTCAATCAAACAGAGCCGATCGTATGTGGGCACGCCGGGTTCACGCTCATAATGAAATGGGGAACATGCTCAACGCTCATAATGTAATGGGGAGCGGCGGCCTATGAAATTGCATGTACTGAAAATAATAAACAATAATTACTCAAACAGTTTACACATGGAACCTCTCATAACCGCCAGATAATGCTTCTGATCCTTTGACAAGAATCCTTATATATAGGAAGTACCAGCGGCGTATCCACCATATTCTTGTCAAAGTTTCATTGGCTTTATCCTTAAGTTAGGATTGGTTCTATGTGATTCTAAAACATAAAGAAAAACATAAAACTAAACGATTGGAGTTGAATCTGGATTTTCGGTGAAGAGGACTAGTTGGGTATCTTCGTTTGGGCCGTCATTATCTTTGACAGGATTGGGGTTGATGTTGAAGACTCTTCCTCTTGCTGGTGGCCTAGCGGTTGGGTTTTCTTGGTTTACTTGGTTAACTGGGTTTGATTGGGCTTGAGCGTTTATGATGTTAACCAATCGAGGGCACGTGTTTCTAAAGTGGGTAGGGTCGCCACAATTGAAACAAACTCGAACATATGGGAACATGGGGTATTGGGGTTGTTGATAGGTTTGGATCATGTTTTGAGTAGGGGAAGAGATTTGGTTTTGAAGGGTGCGGCAAACCTTGCTCAAATGACCATAGCGTCCACAAGTTGCACATAGTCGACAAGGTAAGGTAAGGGGATGGTGATAAAAACAGTTGTTGCATCGAGGGTGAGGTCCAAGATATGGTTTCTTATTTGGGTAAGTTGAGTTGGGTGCCACTTGAGTGATATGGATAGCTTGGATGGGTATGGCGTGTGGAATTGGTTGGTTTCGTTGGATAGTAGCGAAAAGTTGCCCGTCTCTTTTTCTCTTAGAGTTGGGTTGAGAAGGGGATTCGGTTTGGGTGTAGTCGGAGGTTTCAGTCGATGCTTTATCCTTCTTCTTCTCCTCCTTGAAGTCTTTGTTCCGGATTCGGTTCTCGGTGAGCTCTGTAGCTAACTCCATTGCTGCTTCCAAAGTTGCAGGCTTGGTACTTATTACAGAGTCTTGAATCTTTGACGGAAGACCACGAATGTAGTGCTCGATCAAACGTTAGAGGGGAGTGAACATGTTGGGAACCATTTGATGTAATACGAGGAATCTTTTGTTGTACGTGATGTGGTCGCCTTCCTTTTGCTTCAACGAATAGAACTCATCTTCTAATTTCTTGATTTCGCTCCTTGGGCAAAATCGTCTGGTCATGATTTCCTTCAATTCGTCCCAAGTTAAGGTCATAGCATCGTCGACGCCTCATTTGGCCTTCTCTTTATTCCACCAAGTAAGTGCTATTCCATATAAACGACCGGTAGCATATCGCACTTTGCGATCGTCAGGGCAATTGCAATTTAGAAAAGTGTTCTCCATTTCTTCAAACCAATGGAGGAGAGCAGTGACACCTTCAGTCCCTTTGTATTTTGGAGGGTCGCATGATTTGAAATGCTTGTAGGTGCATTTAGTGGTATTATGGGGAGGGTTGATAACGTTTTGATTTTCTTGATTGACAGAATTAGCGGTAAGTGCTTGTTGTACTTGGATTACAATGTTGGGTATTACGGCAGCCATTTGTTGAGCGATTAGGGCAGCCATGCGCTCGCGGGCTTTTCCTACTCTCATCTTCCTACGGGTGAGGTTAGAAGACATCTACAAGGAATACATGTCAAGAGTATGAGTTGGATGCTTTTGGGATCATGGGTCGCATTCAGGAATGAACATTCATAAAATAATTATAGAAAAATAAATCTATTACATCCATAGGATGTCTTGGGCTTTGCTCGCCATTAGGCCCAACATGCCGCCATACTTCACCTTCGTAATCATGTGGGCCCCCATGAATACCGGGTTTTTCATATGGTTCGCATGTGTTAGCCTGGTTGCGTACACTAAAACCCGGAGAAAATCGAGAAATATGTATACAACGTGTGATATTCGGAATGTGTCCAGGTGTAGACACGGTGACACCTCAAAGTGGGTTAGTTCGAACGACGTTTGGTGTGGCATGCTTTGGCCTAATAGGTCCTTCGTACTCTCATCGTTAGTCCCCAGGTAGGCAAACTGGTCCGTTATATTGGATTTATGCGAATGCCAACCTAGACAGGACGTTCCGACTACCGGTACTTGTACCCTTCCAGTTACTACATGCCCGTCGCAGAACTTACTTTGATGAGATTTGAAAATTGCAACAAAATCTTTGAATAACAAATGTATGAAGATGAATTGAATATATGAACATTGATATATGTATGATGAATATGTATATAAGTATGTATGTTTGACTGTAAGTATAAACAAACATGAAACAAATAAATATCATAAGTTTGTATGTAACCACCTAATCAATTAAAATTTAGGCAGACTATAGTATAGGCTCTAAGGGTCTAATAACCTATCCTATATCCCTATAGTCATGGCTCTGATACCAATCTGTCACACCCCGACCCGCAATGGAAAAGGTGATCGGGGCATGATTGGGTTATCATCAAAGCTTATGACATTTATTTTAACGTTTCATATTCATTAATACACTTTAATGGAAAATTACAATCAATATTACAACATGTCCTAAATATCAATCTGGGCTTCATTGTTTTCTTCTAAGGCATTTCCTATGTTTTCCTTGCTTCATCCTGTTCACCTGTATCATGTGTAAAAAGGGTTTTTGGATCAACAAAAAGTTGGCGAGTGAATCCTATGGAAAACATTTGAACAAGTTTATTTAATTGATTATGAAATAAAGTGCACAACCACACATGAGTAAAAATAGATGTAAACTTATTCATAAATCAATTTAATATTAAACAATACACACATGAACAATAATGGATCGTTTAGAGGCACGCGTTGCTCAACTCGTCTCTCATGAGGAACTGATGGGCCTAATGAATGAATTGCATAAACATGATAATATGAAAGACATAACTACAAACAATATAAACTCGATAATACACACATGAACAATAATGGATTGTTTAGAGGCACGCGTTGCTCAACTCGTCTCTCACGAGGAACTGATGGGCCAAATGAATGAATTGCATAAACATGATAATATGAAAGACATAACTACAAACAATATAAACTCGATAATACACACATGAACAATAATGGATTGGTTTTGAGGCACACGTTGCTCAACTCGTCTCCCACGAGGAACTGGTGGGCTTAATGAATGATTTTTCATATAAGTTGACAAAATGAAATACATAATCACAACAATATAAACAATCTAAGTTTAGATCACGATATGGTATGGTACAAGTTTAAATAAACGAGTTAATTATTTTGTGACACATGACACACCCCAAAACGTGTAATTGAAAAGGGGGAGTTGTAAGATTCACTCACAGTGGGTGCGTTCGGTTGATGATGTTGAATGCACGCGAAGTGGTTTTAACCACGAGTGAAATTAACCTAGATAAATAGCATTATGGTTCGGTAAGTAAACGGATTTTATTAATCCATTTTAGTAGGATTGTTGGGTGTATTTTTGTGAGTTTAAGGCTATTTTCTAACCTTAAAAATGTTATTATTAAGTATTTTTAATTAAAATAAATAAATAAAAATAATTAAAAAAAGTTGACTTTTTTGACCGTTGACCGTTGACCTTGACTGTTTGACCGGTTCGTATGCGTGTAAGTGTGCACTGGGTGAGGCTCGAACCCGAGACCTCCCGTACGCGTGCACGCAGCTCTACCAACTGAGCTACGTGTCTAACCCAAAATATTTCTGTTTTTAATTATATTTATATATTAATTAGATTAATCCGAAAATCAATTTATTTCTAAAAAGATTTTACTGAACCGGACCGGTGCGCTCCACAGGTCTCGAACCCGGGACCTGTGGGTTGAGTTAACACACAGTCCACCGCTGGACTGTGTGTCTAACTTGTTAAATAATCCGATTTATATTATACTTATGAACAAACTTCATTATTTCATTTCTGCCTTATTTTAAAAAGTTAGATAATTGTCCGAATCGGTGCAGTAGACCGGACTCGAACTCGTGACCTGTGATTAAACATTCACACAGTCCACCACTGGACTGTGTGTCTAACTTTGTTATTATTCCGGTTATTAATAAACTTAACATGTACAGCGGTGACTCTGGTTCGGTTAACAAAAAAGACATTTTTATTAAGGCAAGCATGCGTGGAACAAGATTCGAACTCGAGACGTTTACGTGTTTAATGTGCACACAGTCCACCGCTGGACTGTGTGTCTAACCCGAGTTATATCTTGAATTAAATTAAACTTATATGTTACCGAAACTTCGTCTTCTTCGTCAGTTTTAACCAGAAACGATGACTGACTGGTTCGAAGTTTTATTCATGTTTGTTAGCGTGTTTCAGTTAATTACAGGTGAGATATAAATAAAAAGAAAGAAAAATTAGGTGTAAGGTATACCGACTGGACTCCTCTGTTTCTCCGGCGAAACTCCAGTGACAACAAAAGATTCTGGCGACGTGTGTCTTGCGGCAGAGGGTCTTCAACGAGCTTCGGTATGAGTTCTGAGTGTTCAGTGTTTAGAGTAAGGCACAGAAGTGAAAAACCCGGTTTTCCGGCGATGTGCAGAAGTTTTCCGGCGAGTGAAATTACGTCGGGTAAAGGTGCGGTTTTGAGCGAAAAGCTTGAAGAGGTTCGAGGAGGTATTTATAAGGCAGGTTATTGATGAATTTGGTCCAATTTCCGACTTGATTCGTCGGTTAAAAATTCTCCAGCGGTTATAGCTTGTGTCGCGGACTCAGGCGTCGGTTATAACCGATGTAGTGTTTAAGGTTTACGTTATAACTGAAGTAACCGTCCAATCTCGCGAGATCGTCGGGATTTCCGACGACTGCATTTGGGCGCGCCGATTTCGAATTCGGAAAACATGTTATGAATTAATTGATTCTAATAATTAACAAGGAACACTAGTGGCGCAGTGGTTGAGTGTGTGTGCGATAAGACTGTTGACCCGGCTGACTGACCCGGGTTCGAAACCCGGCAGAACCATTTTATTTTTATTTCATTATTTTTAACAATTTTTCAAAAACAAATTATATATTCCAATATAATAATTAATTATGTATCATTTAAAATTAATTTGGGCATTAAATACGCCACGAAATTTTAAACTGATTGTTCGGTTAATAAACGGAGCGGGTTTGGTAAAATCCGTTTTTTACGGATGTTACATGAAGTTCTTCTTGCATGGCTTCAACGCACGAGTCTTCTTTCATTGCCTCCTTCCAAGATTTTGGTTCTACTTGGCACACATAGCAGGCAAAAGACCAATCATTCAGACCACCAGATTCCCTGATTTCCGAATACAATCCAGCATTCTAGTTGTGTCGAAGCTGATTACAAGTCTACACACCACTCTGGACATCTCCAATAATATTCTGCTGAGGATAGATATTATGAATACAAGTTTCTAGCACATCAGGAACTCGAGAATTTATATCCAAATTGTTGATATTCAGATCAAAAGTTAAATCGATAGCTAGATTTGATGACGTTGTAGATGCCTGACCTTCAGTCGTCCCTTGCGGTTGAATATTTGACGTACCATCCGAAAATCCAGGAACCGCACCAGAGACCAGCTTCATTTGCATCATGAAACTCATCATCTTCTGATGAAACATTATAATCCGCAGCATCTTCGAATTCCTCATTTTGAACAATATTGTTAACCGAAGTCTACACTTGAGGGTTAACAATAATTGGTCGAACTAATGATGAGTCCACTGCTGTATCACTTTCCAATAACATCTGAGCAGCAGCTGTTGCATCATCAAAAGTTGGCAGGTTAAAGGAGTCAAATAGCCCATTGTAGTCGAACATCCAAGGAGCACCCGAAGCTCTTGTAGCTTCTGTATATCTCTGAACCTTAACTTCACCCCATTCTTCAATCTTCTTCGAAGACAAATTCCACACCGGAAATTTGGAGTAGCATATCCAAGAAAGAAACCTTTGATAGCCTTGGGACCAAATTTTCCATGTGGGTCGATCATAGTGCATGGAGCTCCAAAAGGTTCCAAGAAAGAAACATCCAGTTTCCTTTTATGTAGCAACTCAAAGCATGTATTCCCATGTCTCTTCACCGTCAGAACTCTATTCATCGTATAACACGCAGTAGCAACAGCTTCTCTCCAAAATTGAATAGGAAGTTATGATTCTACTAACATGGTTCTTGCAGTTTCAATATGAGTTCTATTCTTCCTCTCAGCGACACCATTTTGTTGTGGAGTGTATCGAGAACTGTACTCATGCAGAATACCCTTTGAGGAACAGTACTCATCCATAACTTGATTCTTGAATTGGGTGCCATTGTCGCTTCTGATTCTCCTTACTTTCTGATTGTACAAATTTTCTAACAGAGTCAGGAGATTCTTGAGGATAGTAAGAACTTCACTCTTGTGTGCCAACATGTTTACCCATGAAAATCTGGAATAGTCAGCAGTAACTACCAGACAATAAGAATCACCAAAGGTTGTCTTGTGTTTCAATGGTCCAAAGAGGTCCATATGAAGACGTTCTAGTGGCATATTCACAGTGTTGATCTTCTTCACAGGATTGGACTTTCTTGCTTGCTTCCCTTTCTGGCATGAAACACAAACCCCTTGAAGATGAAAGTTCTTCACTGGTACACCATTCACTAGATTGTTCTTCACCAAATAGTTCATTTTTATCTGGTGAATGTGTCCCATACGTCTATGCCAGCAGATTGATTCCTTCTCGGTGGCTTTAGAGACAAAACATGTGACTTGTGCAGATGTTGTAATAGCTTGGCTCATATCAAGAATATACAAATCATTAATTCTTGGAGCCGACAGGAGAATCCATTCCTTGGGGATCTTGAATCCAGGCTTCAGCACATAACATCCGGCATCATCAAAATGTACCGTGAACTTCTTGTCGCAGATTTGAGAAATGCTAAGAAGATTGTGATCAATTTGGCGCACATAATTGATCTTGTCAAAGCTCACAACACCATTGGAGACCATTCTTTCTCCAATGATGTATCTGCCTTTGTCACCAGCAAAAGCAACATAACCACCCCTTATGCTTTTCACATCATATAGGAGCCGCAAGTCGCCCGTCATGTGCCCTGATGCTCCACTGTCAACAATCCAATGACTATTCACAGTTCCTCCTGGAACACCCTGTTTTGATGAACCTTCTACATTTGCCATAAAGGCGGTGTGGTGAGGAAAAACTGCATCATCTGTAGAGAGTGCCTCTGTCTCTTTTACCGCAGCTTCTGCATTCCTCGTCATACATACCTTTTCACTTTTCAACAACTCAGCTTCTCTTAGCAACTTTTCAACCTCAGCATCACTTCCTTTCTTCTTACTACAATCAGATCCATAACCATCTGAACTTGAACATTCTTCATCAGAACTACCAGCATCCCCAGATGTATCATTGTTATTTGGAGTATTGATGCTGTGATCATGCTTTATTTGATCCATGATCTTCGCATAGCATGCAGTTCTTCCGTTGTTCTCAGTTCCCAACTGTACTAACCAATCGCATCCTTCATCAGACTGAACTACCATAGCTCTGTGCGTGTTTGAAGATCCTGATTGATTGGTGTTGTTAGAGTTGCCAACAGCTACTATTCTTCTTTCATTGTTGTACTGTGTTGTGTTGGATGGTTGGGACTGATCACAAAAGGGGTTGTGATTTCCTTCCTTGCCGGGTCTTGTGCATTCCCGCTTAAAGTGACCTCTTTCTCCGCAGTTGAAGCAAGTGACGACGGTTTTGTCAAAGCCGTATTTTGTATCCTTCTTGCTTTCCAAACTGGTTCTACCCGTTCTTCTCACATAATCCTTCGCTCTTCTCATAGCGCTTGCAAATGCCCACTTGATGTCCATCAGCTCCATTTCATCTCGGTCAACTTGCTCGTAGTCTTCGTTCGTCAAATTGATGTTCCCTATTTGACCTGCAACTAAACCACAATATGCACTGACCATGGTGTTTAGAAGTTCTGCATGTTCCTGTGCAACTTCTACATTGATTTTGGAGAGATTTGATGTGTCAAGTTTGACAGTGTTGGGATTTGCAGATTGACTGCTGCTTCCATAGAAAGCTTGTTGAGCAGCTTGTTGTGGAGCTTTATGCGCTAAATCCCTTGGCTGTGGAAGGAATGCTTTCGGATTAAAAGTATGTCCATAGGCTTGATTACTTGAACTTGTAGACTAACTTGATTGAACTGGTTGGGGTAGGAAAGGTTCACGTTTGACATAAACGCGGTTTGCAGCTTCGGTTGCTGACTTGAGCATGTACCTGCATTTATACTTCCAAAGTACATCTTAGGATTTTGTGGAGCAGAGACTCGTTGTGCCTTCCGGAGTTCTTCTTCATTCTTGTTCTCTAGTTTCTGCACAAATTCATAAATAATTATTGAGTCCAAAACACCTGTATGTTTTAAAAGATCAATAAATTGACCCCATTTTGGAGGTAAAGCATCAGCAAATCGCATCACAATCTCTTGTGGTGTTGCTAACACTTTATACGAGTACATCTCACTGAGAAGATGATAAAACCGAGGGTCATATCATTTAAGGTTTCGTTCTCCATGAAAATGAAACCGTCAAACTCTTTCTTGAGCAGATCATGCCGAATCTTCCTGGTAGCAGCGTTACCTTCACCTCTTGCTTCCAAAGTGTCCCACAAATTTTTCGTTGTAGTACAATACACAAACTGATGATAAATGTCTTTATGCAGAGCTTGTGTAAGAATAGAAAATGCCTTTTTCTCTAGATCGTAAGCTTTCTTGTCACTTTTGACTAGATTGGCCAATGAGGTTGGATTTGATCCAGCTTCTTCAAGTGCTTCATTATAGGGGGTAGTGAAACACGTCCATAATTCTGTGTTCTGTCCAAGAACGTATGTATGAAAACGACTTTTCCAGGAAGGATAATCGTTCATATGATTTAGGTTGGGCGGACGGTTGTTACTCCTTGTTTCACTTCGCTCATTAACAGAGTTTGGATTCTTTGATTTTGATTTGCAACACACGCCCATTGATTTGCAGAGATCATTGCTGTATGTTGAGGCATCAAAGATTTTACCCATGATGTTGCAGAGCTTTGTGAAGACTCCTGATTTTAGCTTGAACAACTCCAATCCAACGGGTTAGAACTCATTATATTTTCTTGTTTAATGAAAATTTAAAGGTTTTAAAATTTCGAAATTATAATTACCGTTTAAAAATTTCAGATTTGAAAATATGATAAATTTTTAAAATCACAAAGCTTTGAAAAACTCGAAAAACAAACAAAAACCAAAGTTATTCGTACGAAACTAATTTCGTGCGGATAACGCCCTATTTCGTACGAACCACACAGTTTCATGCGAAACAGTTGTTTTGTGTGAGACAAGGTGTTTTCGTGCGAATCCGATGTTTCACACTAAACTTTTTTCAATCGCACAAACTGTTTTGTTCAGTGTTTTTTAGAGGAATCCTTTCAGAAATGGTTTGGTGAGAAATTTCCTTTCTTGTGTTGACCTGCTTTTTTGAAATTCCTGTTGTCTTACCCACTTTTAGTTAAAATCGAGATTTTTAATCAGTCAATAGTCCAAGTCCAGATCCAAGTCAGAAAATGTCAACCCTACCAAAACTAATCAGATTCAAATTTTTGCAGATTTCTTTTTCAAGGGTGTTCTTCAGAAAAATTTTACCATAAAATTTTCTGTATGCAACAGATTTTAACCAAGTTTTAAGTTAGTTATCTATCCAAAACTTAAGTTTTCTGCTGGAGGCTCAAGAACACTTCAGAAATCTTCAAACTAGCTCAGACACAACTAAGCCCGGTTTTGAACAAGGAAAGAGCCAAAGCTCTGATACCACTTGTAGGTCCACCTGCGGATGGTGTTAAACCAGTTCCTTGTTCATATGACACACACAAGTGCGGAATCCAAGTGTGCATGCAGCCAAAGCAAAGTAAAGAACATAGGGTAACCAAAGATTCACTATCTTGATTAATGATTAAGAACAAATACAAACATATACACACAATGCTCGTATGACTCAAATAAACTTGTTGTGTTCTTATGTCTTCGTCTTCAGAGATAACCAACTCAAAGGGTAACAAGCTCTCTGGGCTGACCAACTAGCTATCAGGCAACCATTTTCTAAGAGGTACATATCTGCTTATATAGTGTCCCTCTAGATTCGTACGAAACACAAATCCAGACATATGAACACACTATTTCACACGAGTCACAGCTCCAGGATTTTGGTATGACTCAACTGTTTTGTACGAAATGCTTATTTTGTACGAAACAAGTAACACACTTGTTACTCATATTATTTCGTACGAATCATGTGATTTGTAGAATTCTTTGACTCGCACAGAATCCATTTTTCTGGAGAACGTGTGTAGACATGTCATTTACAAGACTTATCAGTACGCACACATGCAACTGCTTAACACAGATAAGCTAAGATGTCATACTAGATCAAGATAGAAGGATATCTCGATCTATTCGACACGACCAAACCTATACAGACACTTGAGCAAAGACCGTACAATTACAACTGTAATTAAGAACAAGCGACAGACACAAAACTGTATCAACAAGTTCCCCCTTGGATGTGGCATGCCTAAAATAAAAAAAATAAAAAAGGCACCACTCGTACGAAGCACCACTCGTACAAAGTCCAACTCGTACGAAGTGGTGACCAAAAAAAGGCATTTTATCGTATTGACGAGACGAGTGCCCAGAAAAAAATTGGCGATTACAATTTTTTTCGAGATTTTAACGTCCAAACCGGGTTGTTTGGGACACCGTCTAGAGCTTCAAAGTATAGATTTGATAATACGGTCACAAAAATGTTGTAGATATTGGGATTGTCACTGATACCTGCACAAAATGTTGATCATCTGGTGTAGTGACTTTTAATGGGCCTCAACATTAAATCAACATTTGATCAAAACTGTAATCTTGGGAAATTTTCCGCAAAATTTGGTTTTTATGAAAAGATGCTCAAGACGTCAGAATTTTCAAAAATGAGGGGTGACGGGTCGTCTATTGGACAACTCTAAAGTGCATTAAAACGATCAATGTTCCACGTTTAAATGGGTTAACTATTATGAATTGATGTCTACGGTATATATGGCTTCGCAGGTACCGAAGAGCATAAACGAGGGGGTTTAACGTGCTTTGTCAGAGGCTTACAAGTGGCTAGTTGAAGATGAGGACTTAAGAGATTGAAAGAAGGGAAAAATGGGACATTTTGCTGATCATCGTAAGCTACGGTGGGCGCCAAAGCTTACGGTGAAGTCTAGTTTCAAAAGAACCGTAAGATAGTTCCTTAGCACCGTAAGAAGATTTTTGCCCACCGTAAGCTACGGTGGGCACCGTAGCTTATGTTGGTGAGCTGCAGGAAAGTTGTAACTGCCCATTTATACTCGGTTTTGAAGAGCCTTTTGAGATTTCAATTATTGGGGAACGTTTTGTACAGCTTAGAGGCGAATTTTGGTGTTCTTGTGGGTTCCAAACAATTTCAAAACATTTGCTTTCGTGTTATTAATTTATATGAACATAGCAATTGAAGGTTTGATGATTTGCAAGACCATGAGTTACTAAACTCATTGTGATCATCCTACGTGGAAGGTTTGCTTGAACAATTGTGTTTTGATTTCTAATTTCTAGAATAATAGAATTGCAACATTTGAAGTTTGCTATGGTGTTTGGATATTTTTTGGTAAATTGTTGATTTATGGTTTAATCCTTGCTTTAATCGTACGTTCTTGTTGTCATTGACAATCGAGATATCACGGGAAGGTTTAAAGGTTGGATATTAGTTAATTGGTCATCGGGTAACAACCTCGCATTGTAGTAATCTGAGTACTTAGTTCCCTTTTATCACGAACTTTTAATCAAGCACGAGTCATGTCTATGTGACTCTTTCTAGTTTAATTTGAAACACAAGCGTTAATCAAAACCGAAAACTTAGGATGGTTACTTGCTTCAAATTTGTTAAAACAATCAATATTTGAATTGCATTTAGTTTAATTTCAAAACCAAATCACCAAAAATCTTGAATTCATTTCTTGCATTAGATAAAGTAGTCAATTTAGTATAAACCTTAGATAGCACATATTCCACAATCTCCCTGTGTTCGATACCCACTTACCGCTATCTTTTAGTAGTATTTGGATTAAATTTACGTGAGACATCGACATCATGTCAAAGTTTGGTGTCGTTTCCGGGGAGTAGTGCGCAACGTGAGTTATCTTTGATTTAGTTTAGTTTGTTATTTTTTGGCTTTACGCTGGTGGTGTTAGTGTGAAGGTATTTACAGGTACATGCATACTATAGTCTCTAACAGGCTATCACCATTGGCATTTGATCCGGAGATCAAGCAAACTTTACGACGCAACAGGGTTTTATTACGTGGAAACAAGATTAGTGGTTCCCCAACAACACCTACTACACCAATTTCACCACTTAATACCATGGAACAATTACCAACCACCATAAGCCAAACATCACCATCCACACCTCCACCAATTCCTACCACCCATCCAACTTGAACACATGAAGTTAACCTATCCAACACTGCATCAATGGTACCACCATTCTCATCCTTTTTCCCAACATCTGGTCAATCATCATCCACCCAATAACCATTACCAAGTCAAACTTTACCATGTTCAACCATTATCCATACCTCCTCCACATTTCAACCACCAACCCAACCTGGTTTCCAATATCCTTACTCACAGTTTGTGCAATCGTCGGGTGTAGGGGGAGACGGGTTTGACGATGCTTAAGAAGAAGAATTTGGAAGGTATGAAGAAGAAGGTTATTACTATGGGGGTGATGGAGGTAACTTGGGACATCAAGGGGGAATGGGTTACCCACAAAGGCAACACTTGGAACAAGTACAAGAAATGGTTAGGCAACCTACGGGTGTGCAACAAATTCGTCCTCAAGGGCCACCGTTCCAACGACCGATGCCTTTACAACAAGTCCAAGGTCCACATCAACAGCCTCAATTCCAAAGACCGATGCATCAACCCCAATATCAACAACAATTCGCACCTCAAGGGTTAAGACAGGGTCAAGCGGGTCGACCAAGAGTACCATTGGGTGCTCCGCGAAGACATCATCGAGAGGTAGTGTGGGGGTTGAATCACATTTTTGACCGGTCATTACTAATAATCCTTCTCCGGTGATGATACAGCATCACCCAGATGGAAGCACATTTGAGGTTAGGACGACAGCGTTACAAAGCTTGCCGAAGTAAAAGGGTCTAGCAACAGAGGAACCGTACTTCCATTTGTAAACATATGATTCCATTTGTAACACTATTGGAGGGCAAGGATTTTCGTTAGACAATGTTAAATTGGTACTATTTCAGTTTTCATTGGAAGATAAAGCAAAGAGGTGGTTTCATACTCTACCCTCCGCATCGATTTATACATAAGCTGACATGCAACAAAGATTTTTAGAAGTATTTTTTACGGCCCAAAAGACAAATGAAGCTAGGCGGAGCTTAAGAAGCTTTCAGCAACAACCGGGGGAGATTTTCCATGAGGCGTTTGAAAGGTTTAATATGATGCTAAAGAATTGTCCTCATCATGGCATTGCACTATGGGAATTGTTGAATGCTTTTCACGAGGGGTTGAGCTCGGAATATACTCGTGATTTGATGTCCATCACTAACGGTACTTTTGGTACAAACTTTGAGCAGGATGATTGGGCATTCTTAGAACAAATGGCGGTCACATCTAAACGGAGGGCACAATCTTCAAGGAGGGCGAGACATGTTATCACAAGACCCCAAGTGTATGCGGTAAAGGATTAAGGGGCACAAGCAACAAATCAGGTATATGATGTTTATACTAACTGTAATGAATTGGGTCATGCAGCGGAGGTATGTTCGGTGGGAATGGGTGAAAGTCAAGTAGAAGAAGTTAATGCTATTGCGGGGGGTGGTCAAAATTTCACTATGAACTCCAACATATACCACCTCGGGTTATGAAATCATCCAAATTTCCGCTATGGGAACCCGGCGAATCAAGCCAACCCTAATTTTCAAGGAGCTCAATGAAATTTTGTTAATCAAGGGAATTTTAGGGGTGGAAATGGTCAAGGGTATCAAGGTCAATTTCAACTGGGTGACCAAAGTAGAAATGCGGGTGAAACTTCAACAAGTAGCAACGAGGTTATGGATATGCTCCGAATGATGTAACAAGACATGCAACAGAGAAATCAACTCGATGAAGCTCGTATGCAAAAGGTGCTAACCACTCAAATAGGTCAACTTGCAACTGAGGTAGCGGAACTTAAAAAAGGTAAGGGCTAACTTCCAACCGACACAAAGGTAAATCCATCTCATAATTCTTCATGTAATATTCCTATTAATCATGTAAGCGTTTTAAGATGCGGTAAAGAATTTAAAGTAAATTTGGCACCCGGTTTGGTTGAAGGGGTGGTTGAGGATATTACAGGAATTGAGAATTATGAGGCTGGAGTCTCATCACCCATTGTGTCTAAGGACTCTATTGTTGAAAAAGTAATTCAAAAACCGGGTTTGGGTGAAATTTTAATTGAAACAAATGAGGAAGGGGACAAAGTCAAGTCTCGTTTCCATCTGCTTTAGTTGACCCGGGTAAGAAAAACTTTATTTCAACAAGGGGTCCTCAAAATGAGAGATTGTTGGATGTGTTCAAACATGTTAAGGTAAATCTTCCATTGCTTGATGCGATTAAGCAAGTACCCGCTTATGGAAAATTCTTAAAAGAATTATGCACACAAAAAAGACAACAAAAGAAAAAGTTGCCTAAGCGGGTAGATTTAACCGGACCAGTAAGTACGGTACTAAAAGGGATTCTTCCTCCCAAGCTCCAAGATCCGGGAATGCCACTCATAAATATTCAAGTTGGAATTTTCCAATGTCAAAGGCGTTATCAGATCTTGGAGCCGGAGTAAGTATATTACCGGGTGGTTTGTATGATCAGTATGATTTTGGTCCGTTAGCTCAGGTCGAGACAACGGTGGTTTTAGCTGATTTGTCTCACAAGTTACCCCGAAGGATGGTTCAAGATGTTATTGTAAGGTTGATGAATTTACTACCCGGTAGACTTTTTGGTCCTAGACTACTCATCAGCGGACCCAAAACAACAACAAAACGTTATTTTGGGTCGGCCATTTTTAAGCACTGCTCATGCCGTAATCGATTGTCGACTTGGTACGGTTCACATGACCTTCGGTAATAGAAAAATGAGGTTAAATGTTTTTACTAACTCTTCTAATTATGTTGGTGTTGATGAGTGTTTGATGGCAGATTTAGTGGATTGATGCGACCCAGATGAGTATGAGGAGGAGGATGTGTGTGTTTGTGTTTGTGATGTTTTTGAACAGGTACATGCTTGTGATTTAAGAGTGGAAGAAGAAAAACAAGGTGCGATGGCTGTGAAAGAAGGGCGACTTCCATGGACTCATCAGTTTGAGATCTTGTCGGCGGAAATAATTCGGGCACGGAGCCATCATTGGAGGAGTCACCAATGTTAGAGTTGAAGGATTTGCCAAGCCACCTGAAATATGCATTTCTAGGGGATAATGAAACATTACCGGTCATTACTGCCTCTATCTTAGATGGGGCTCAAGAGCATAGATTTGCTAAGGGTGCTTAAAGCGAACAGGGCGGCTATTGGATGGAAGATCGCTGATTTGAAAGGAATTAGTCCATCCATTGTTATGCACAAAATTTTTACAACTGATGATGCAAATCCGACAAGGGAAGCTCAAAGAAGGTTGAATCCGAACTTGCGTGAAGTATTAAAGAAGGAGGTAATCAAATGGTTAGATGCAAGTATTATTTACCCTATTTTTTGACAGTGGTTGGGTAAGTCCTACCCAAGTGGTGCCTAAAAAGGCCGGTATTCAAGTGATAAAGGATGAAAATGGTGAATAAATCGCCACCCGACCGGTCACCGGGTATCGTGTTTGTATCGATTATAGAAAATTGAATGCCGCAACCTCTAAGGACCATTTTCCAATACCATTCATTGACCAAATAACTGAAAAACTTTCAGGTGAAAAATACTACTGTTTTTTGGATGGGTACTCGGGTTACAACCAAATTGCTATTCACCCTGATGACCAACATATGACCACTTTCACATGTCCTTATGGTACTTTTGCTTTTAGGCGAATGCCATTTGGCTTGTGCAATGCCCCTGCGACTTTTCAATGATGTATGATGAGTATTTTCTCGGACATGGTTGGGGAGTCGCTTGAGGTGTTCATGCATGACTTCTCAATTTTTGCACAAGTTTTGAGTCTTGTCTCGACGAGTTGGAAAAGGTTTTAAAAAGATGTGTCGAGAAAAACTTAGTGCTTAGTTGGGAGAAAAGTCATTTCATGGTTCAAGAAGGTATTGTGTTGGGCCATGTTGTTTCTGAAAAAGGGATGGAGGTGGACAAAGCGAAAATTCGTGTAATAACATCGTTGCCTCCTCCTAAAAATGTAAAAGGGGTAAGGTCATTTTTGGGGCATGCTGGGTTTTACCGAAGACTTATTAAGGGTTTTAGTGTTATTACTAAACCTTTATGTAATTGATTATTGAAAGTGTTATTACTAAAACTTTACTATCGAATGTTTGCAAGCTTTTATTGTTTTGAAGGAACAACTGGTGAAAGCCCCTATTTTGCAACCGCCGGATTGGTCAAAGCCGTTCGAGATTATGTGTGATGCTAGCGATACAACTATTGGAGCGGTTTTGGGTAGGGTTGATAAGAAGCCGGTGGCAATTTATTATGCGAGCAAAACATTATCCGAGGCGCAACTAAATTACACCACAATTGAAAAAGAATTATTAGCAGTGGTGTATGCTTTGGACAAGTTTTGATCGTATATATGGGGAAGCAAGGTAGTGGTATATTCTGACCATAGTGCAGTTCGGTATTTGATGGAGAAAAAGGATGCAAAAGCCCGGTTGATTCGGTGGGTGCTCTTGTTACAAGAATTTGATTTGGAAATTCGAGATAAGAAGGGAAGTGAAAATGTGGTGGCAGACCATCTATTTCGAATTTCAATGGAAGAGGTTGAGGATTTAAGTGAGATTAACGAATGGTTTCCCGATGAACAGTTGCTTGCTGTTTCTACTTCTGTAGCACCGTGTATGCCCATTATGTAAACTATTTGGCCACAGGTGTTATTCCTAGTCATTGGACGAAGAGAAGAAGATAACAGTTCATGGTCCAAGTCAAACAATACATATGGGATGAACCGGATCTATTTAAAATCAGGCCCGATCAAGTGATTAGAAGGTGTGTGCCGGAAATGGAAGTGGCAGAAATTCTAACCCATGCTCATTCATCTACTTGTGGGGGGTACTTTAGTGGTAACAAGACGGGATATTGGGTGCTCACATGCGGGTTTTATTAGCCAACAATTTTCAAGAATGCGTGTGAATTTGCCCGAAATTGTCTTGATTGCCAAAAAATGGGAGTATTTCCAAAAGGGATGAAATGCCAATGCAACCTATCTTGGTGGTGGAGATTTTTGATGTGTGGGGGATAGATTTCATGGGACCTTTTCCAAGTTCAAATGGGTTCTTGTACATCTTGGTGGTTGTGGATTATGTTTTGAAATGGATTGAAGCCATACCGACAAGGACTAATGATCATTCGGTTGTTTGCAAGTTCGTACAATCGAATATCTTTGCTCGTTTTGGGATTCCACATGTTATTATTAGTGATGGTTGTTCACATTTTAAAAATTTTAATTTCGGGAAGCTATTGAAGAGGTATAATGTGAATCACCGAATTGCCACGCCGTATCATCCACAAACTACTGGACAAGTTGAAGTGTTGAACCGTCAAATCAAGGAAATTTTAATGAAGACGGTGCGAACAGATAGGAAGGATTGGTCGAGCAAGTTGGATGATGCATTTTGGGCATATCGAATAGCCTACAAAACTCCTGTTGGTATAACTCCTTACCGGTTGGTGTACGGGAAGGGGTGTCATGATGCAAAGATTCGGAAGCGAACTTTCGAAACGGGTCAAAAGGTGTGGTTGTATAATTCAAGGCTAAAGATATTTGCGGGAAAGCTAAAAAGCAATTTTATGGGCCCCTATGTTATTACAAGAGTGGGTGGTTTGGAGATGTCAATATTTTGGATGTTCGGACTAACATGAAGCCAACGGTGAATGGGCATCGGCTCAAACCGCATTTGGAAGGAAACGACATCAAACATCTTGAGCTTGGCAAAGTTGGTTACATCCTACACCCATTGGACGCGGATTAAACCCAAGAGGGTAGGTTTAGTAGTGTAAATATATAGTTTACTTGTTTAGTTAGTTAGTTTGTTTTGAGTAATTATCCGAACTTGTTTGATTTGTGAATGAAACAAGTGTGGGGAAGTTTTTCAGAATTTCTCATACACGGTATTGAGGACAACGCGGGTTTTTTTTACGGTGGCCACTAGCATGTGGGTCCGCGAAAAAAGTGAACATAACACGGGATTTAACCCTATCCAACCATTTTTTGCATATTTCTCAACCACAGCATCATTCTTCTTCTTCTATATTAAGAGATTTTTTGGTCAATCTTGATAAAAATTTCGCAAGGATTCCGAATTTGTGGTTATAATTGGAAGAATCCAATGTTTGGGTGATCAATTTGGAACTTCTTAATCCGAAAATTTTAGGGTTCTTGTTGGGTTTTGGGTAATCTTCAAGTTTCTAGTGTTCTTCTTTTCTACAAGGCTAAGGTATGCATTTTCTTATGCTATTGTTATTGCATTGTATAATTTTAAGTGCTATGTTGATCCCGTACTTGCTTATAGTTGATTACATTGAGATGAATTTGATGGGTTTTATGGATGCTAACTATGTGATAAAGATATGATTTTTGGGAAAAAAATTTATAACTTAGGGAATTGTTGCTAAATTTTTGCAAATAATGAACTTATGATTTAGCAAGTTTCCATGACCATAGTGTTAAGCAAGTGTGGGGATAATGTGGGATATTGAGAAGAAGAATAATGTGGTTTCTTTGTTTCTATGCTTTGCAGAATTAATATGGGGCGCAAAGGAAAGGAAAAAGTGGGTTCTTCGAGTAACCCGGTACAAAGAAAGAGAAGGTTGGTGATGCAAAGTGACATAGAGGAAGAGTATTAGGAAGAAGTGCCTGACTGGTGACCAAAGCCAAGATGGACATCTGGTCCTCTACACGATCAACCAGAGGAATTGCAAGCTGAGTTGTTCAACGATCAAATGAATAAATTAGCACAAAAAAAGGAAGCGTTAATTTATGAGAAAGAGGTTCCGGAAGCAGATTTTGGACCATTTGGGGTCACGGAAAAGTTTCGCGCACTAGGTTGGGAAGCGGCTTTGAAATGTTATGATTATGAAGGTTTGAATTTATATGATGTTGAGATTCAAGAGTGGATGGCCACTCTAAGGTGTCCTTCATATAGAGGTGGAGCATCAAGAATGAGGCTAGTCGGAACCGTAAACGGCATTGAGGTGGAAATGTCTTTTGATTCTTTGCGGCGGGTAGCAAAGTTTGACAGTAAACCGATTAATCAATATATGCTTCCAAGGCTGGAATACTTATACTTTGAACCCAAGAAGCATCCTCGGTGGAACATAATGGTAGATTATCTTTTCTTGTCGGGTACCACTCACGGGAAACTGTACCGCAAGAATTTAAGAATCGAAGGGAAGTTAATATTGCTATCTGTATGCAAAATGTCATCCCAAGGCGGGGTGACAAAATTGAGGTTCGACGGCCAGAAGTACCGGTGCTTTATGCGTTGTTGACTGGGGCCACCATGTTTCCGTTTCGCTTTTTGGTGATGAATAATGTGTAGATTAGCAGGAATAGCGATCAGCGGAAAATCATCCCGCATTGCTGCCTTATTACAGCCCTCTTGAAAATGTATGGGGTGATTGGTGTGGATGATAAGGGGTCATACAAGAAATTCAAGCCGTTCGACATCCGACAATTGGGGACTGGGTGGAAGTACACAATATCAGAAAGATACCACAAGTTGAAGAGCGAAGGTCAAAGATGGAGAGTATTGAAGGCTGATGCACGGCCACTTAGACCAGGGGAAGAGGATGAACCGGAGAGTGAGGAAGAGGGCCCGAGTGGGGATGATGATTATATGGATAACCCACATGTTGCCCCGATGAATATGGATCGGGGGGGCTTGAGTAGTGATCCGACTAGGGGTTTCTTTGATTTCTCAAGATATCCTTATGAGCCAAACTGGGCTCATGAAGGTACTATGCAAGAGATTATTGAGAGTCAACGGCC
Source organism: Scalesia atractyloides (assembly GCA_947069175.1). Lineage (NCBI taxonomy): Eukaryota > Viridiplantae > Streptophyta > Magnoliopsida > Asterales > Asteraceae > Scalesia > Scalesia atractyloides. The sequence continues at coordinate 43,022,146 of CAMTDV010000008.1, read as the reverse complement.
TTCGGTGTTTGATAGCTGGAGTGGGGCTGAAAGAACGTTTTTTGATCATCAGATGTTTATGGGTGCAAGTATGGAACGTTTGTTGAGGCACAATTTTGATCGTCAAGAATCTTGGAACCCCACCCATGTGTACGCCTTTGAACAAGAGATAAATAACCGGTACTTGGATGATCAAAACTGGCGTATGCATGCTGATTGGCAAGCGGGGCGACCGGTGGTTGTGGACCCACCACCTGTGGACTACTCGACCCTGCCACCTTATGACGGTAGTGTTTCTTATCCGACGCCACTGATGCATCATTCTCAATGGGTGGATCCTTGTTATGGGGAATAGCAGCAGCAAAGCACCGGGCAGCAAGAAGAAGGAGAAAGAGGAAGTGGTAGTGGCGCGTTCGCATTCAATGAGTTTTCAGAGATGATGACTTCCATCTTTGGACATCCTCAGCCGCGCTATTATTGATCAGGGTGTGTTCTTCTTTTGTATAGTATTGTAGACTTTATTTTGTTGCGTTGTCTTTATGGTTGGGAGTGAAGGGGGTGTATTTTGATTGATTGTCATGTTTGGGTTGGTAGTATTGTGGTTGAGTTTTCATGTTTAAAAAATAACAAGAAAAAGAAAGAAAGTTGGGATTTGAGTATTTAAGCTAAAGGTGAAGTTGAAGTAACTTAAGTGATTGTTTCCCTCAAAACCATACATTGGGGACAATGAATCCCAAGTGTGGGGATGGAGGAAATTTTGAGATTTTTGAAAAATTTTGTGAACTAAACCAAACAGTTGTCAAGTTTGAATATGTTACCTTAATCTACATGACACATCGGTATCCATTTTTATCCATTTCTTGGTGAGGTTTGAGCCACATGGATGCATTCTAGAGATTAAATTCTTTTTGTTTGAGTGATGGTACGTGCGTTGTGTTAATAGAACTTGGATAATAGATGCTTGTCAAAACCTAAGTGTAACATGCTTGTGAATATGATAAGGGCATTTAGGTAGCCTCGTCTGGATGTGTGTTGAGTGTAGGTTTGGGGGGTTGGACCTCATAAGTTACATATATGAGCTTGGTAGTGAGCGGGACGGGGGTTTGGGCATTAGTAGCCAAAAATTTGACTTTAACCATTCATTTGTTTCCCAAGCCTATGTCCTACAAAATTCTACCTATTTAATCGAACTGGTTTAAGAGTTTAGTTTAGTTTGATATTATTATGTATGTGTTCTTCTTTTCTATGTTTTGATGCCTTGCTATAAAAAAAGAAAAAAAAGGAAAAGTTAGTTATACAAATAGTGTTGGTTATTTCTTTTGTTTGTAATAATTCAAAAACCGGGTCGATCATGCATATTTCCCACCAATTCTCACCCTTACACATTGCCTCATTACAACCCGAAAGTCCTTTTGATTTTTAAGCATGTTAGACAGTTTGTAGGTGTAGACTTGATTATTATCCAAGCTTATTGTCTCACATTCATGTACTCACATTGAGTGATCTAGCACAATCTTGCTAGTATCATTTTTGTCACGGAGAGGAGTGTTATTGTGAGGGGTGTGTTATGTAGTATGATGGTAAGTTGACAATTGATTAATATGTTTGTGTCTGGTTTACATGGTGATCGCTTTTAAGTTTGAAAACATTTGTGACGTGTTGCTTGGGACAAGCAACATTTAAGTGTGGGGATGTGACGGGTGGTCTATTGGACAACCCGAAAGTGCATTAAAACGATCAATGTTCCAAGTTTAAATGGGTTAATTGTTATGATTTGATGTCTAAGGTGTATATGGCTTCGCAGGTACCGAAGAGCATAAACGAGGGAGTTTAACGTGCTTTGTAGGGGGGTTGCAAGTGGCTAGTTGAAGATGAGGACTTAGGAGATTGAACGAATGGCAAAATGGGAAATTCTGCTGACCACCGTAAGCTACGGTGGGCGCCGTAGCTTACAGTGGAGTCTAGTTTCAAAAGCACCATAAGAAAGTTCCTTAGCACCGTAAGAAGATTTTTGCCCACCATAAGCTACGGTGGGCACCGTAGCATACGGTGGTGAGCTGTAGTAAAGTTGTAACTGCCCATTTATACTCGGTTTTGAAGAGCCTTTTGAGATATCAATCAATGGGGAACGTTTTGCAGAGCTTAGAAGAGAATTTTGCTGTTCTTGTGGGTTCCAAACAATTTCAAAACATTTGCTTTTGTGTTATTGATTCATATGAACATAATAATTGAAGGTGTGATGATTTGCAAGACCATGAGTTGCTAAACTCATTGTGATCATCCAAGGGGGAAAGTTTGCTTGAACAATTGTGTTTTGATTCTAATTTCTAGAATAATAGACTTGCAATATTTGAAGTTTGTTATGGTGTTTGGATTTGTTGGTAAATTGTTGATTGATGTTTTAATCCTTGCTTTAATCCTACGTTCTTGGTGTCATTGACAACCGAGATATCACGGGAAGGTTTAAGGGTTGGATATTAATTAATTGGTCATCGAGTAACAACCTCGCATTGTAGTAATCTGAGTACTTAGTTCCCTTTTATCACGAATAATTAATCAAGCACGAGTCATGTCTATGTGACTCTTTCTAGTTGAATATGAAACACAAGCGTTAATCGAAACAGGAAACTTAGGATGGTTACTTGCTTCTAATTTGTTAAAACAATCAATATTTGAATTGCATTTAGTTTAATTTCAAAAACCCAAATCACTAAAAATCTTGAATTCATTTCTTGCATTAGATAAGTAGTCAATTTAGTATAAACCTTAGATAGTACATATTCCACGATCTCCCTGTGTTCGATACCCACTTATCACTATCTTTTAGTAGTATTTGGATTAAATTTACGTGAGACATCGACATCACGTCAACACATGCGTTAATTTAAACCGGAAACTTGAGATGGTCACTCTCTTTTAATCTGTTAAAAAACCAACTTTGATTTGTTATTAATTAAAATCTAAAACCATAAACCAAAAACTCTGAATTTAATTTCTTTCAACTTAGGTAAAGTAGTCAAAGTATTACAAATTCTAGATAACGCAATTTCCACAAGTCCCTATGTTCGATACCCACTTACCGCTAGCTATTAGCAGTATTTGGATTAAATTTACGTGAAACTACTACATCACGTCATGGGGGAATAAAAATTTTCACGTATATGTTAATATTCGAGCATTTTTTAAATTCATGACCATGCAACAGTATTCGGGTGGTTCCGACTGTAGATTATCTGGGAAACACAGAGTATCGAAGATTCATTAGTGATGAGACAAAGTTGATGTCTACTTTTCGTAAGAGTGGGGTTGCGTAACTGAGTCTTGGAGGAGTTGATCATTGGATTCAATAGTTATGGTCACGTTAATGCCTGAGTCTTCGTACAAGCCGGTTGCACACACGACTACTTAGTGGTACAAAGATTCAAATTTAACTCCGCAGGGCAAATGAACTGTTTTCCGGACTAACCGCCAGAAAATAAGGATGCTTTGTGGTTTCAATTCTAACCGGGACTAACGAGGAAGGCTATGTACTTTAGTTCATGACTAAAGAAGACAATATAATAAATCTTTCAAACAAAAATTATGTTATCAGCTGCTCACGAAATAGACTATACATTTGGAGGTTCATGATCAAAGGATGTTAAGAATTTTTGGATCATGATACAGATTGATGCTTAAGGGTTAAATACCTGATCTTCGATGTGGAATTGGAAGCACATACGACTAATTATCTTTAACTCTGCAAGACCAATGAACTGTTTTCAGGACTAACCGCAAGGAAATGAGGATGTTTTGTAGTTTCAGTTGCCCCATTCCAGCGTAGATATCTATACATCTGTTATTGTGACTAAAAAGGAAGAATGCGATTTTGATTATCGAAGAATGTTTCTCAGATTCGATGTGTAACCATATAATATTATTCCAATGATGATTGGCTGATTGAGAAGATTACTGATTTGCTGATTAATCGTGAATACGGAAATCGGGATTTCAGATTTACGCGGATATTTATTGATTTGAAGTTTATCGTTATGGTAATTCTAAGTTTCTATCAATTGCTGGTTTGGTTTTGAAGATTAGAGGATCAAGCATTGGAGGAGTGCGCTAAATCAAATGCGGATGTGGTTAACGTCGAAACCAAGATGCTACATTGATTAATTTCAAGTTGGTGATTATTCAAGAAAATTTGTAGATTAAGCATATCAGAGGAGGTCTTGAGCCGTGCAAACAAAGACCTGAAGCTGAATTTCTGGAGAAAATTATTTCAGGGGTAATGTTGCTTAAAGTAAATAATGCAAACCCGGATCATCAATCAAGGGGGAATTTATTGACGTGTTCTACGACATTTACAGATACCTGATTGAAGTTGCAGAATATTCAAACACAACTCTCAAATTTGGAGATCAAGCTTCGACAATGACGTCCAAGGGGGAATTCGTTGATGCACTTTATGTCCGTCATTGTGCGAATAGGCTAGAAATAGTGTGTATTGAATTTCATATAGATTAGATACGAACACATGACCCAAGTGCGAACGAGAATTGGCTCGTACAAGTGATAGTGTGACTCGTACGAGTGACATTATGACCCGTACGAGTGATAAACAGCTCTACTCGTACGAGTGATAAACATCTCACTCGTACGAGTGAGCTTATGTGGTTCGTACGAGTGACATCTTGTCACTCGTACGAGCAACCATTCGCACGAGCTGCTCATGTCTATATATATGTGTTTTGTGTTCATTGTTTGAGAGTTTTGTAGGTTCCCTGAGGGGAAACGCTGGCGGATTCTCTCCAGGAATTCCGCCAGCCAGACAAGATGTATACTCTTTCGGTATGAATGAATGAATGCTTCCGCTGATTTTTTTTCTACTCCCTTCTTATAACGTTCTACTGAATCGATACTATCAAACGCCCAAACCACCAATATCATTATCATCACCATCACTATCACTATCAGACTTTTTCTTTGATGCACCATCAGTTTCGTCCAAGTCTTCATCATCCTCCTCAGGATTCTCAGCAAATGCATCTAATTCTTCCTCAATCTCTTTCGTCGTCTTTCTTTTCCTTAGCCATTCCTGATGTTTTGCAGATATATTCGACTTGTCAATATCTCTATCCTTTGATTTTCCAACCGACACAAACTTCTTTGTTTGCTCATACACCACTATCTTTGAAGATACAGATTCAGCTTCTGGCTCAGCTATATCAATCACAGGTTCCTCTCTAACCTTCTCTTTACCTTTGCCCTGAGCGTCAGAAAGTTATTTTGCAATATGTTCTCGCTCGGCAACTCTCTGTTGGGTCTCTTATTTCTCAATCTTGTCAATCTCAGCAGCCATATTAATTCCAAGCTTCTTTGTAAGGAGTTTCTCGAATAAGTTGATCTTCCTTTGAGTTCTGAGGCGTTCTGCATCGTATTCAGCCATTCGATTCCTTAGTCGTTCATTTTCGGATATGATGCTTGCCAAGATAGCCTCAAGATGTTGTTTATCTTCTTTAAGCCCTTTAATCCCTTTGATCTGCTCATGTAACTTAGCGATTTTGACACTGTTCAGCATCACTTAATTTTCTAACTCTTCAATTCGTGAATCATTGAACATGTCAGTTGAGAATTCTTCCCCCCTAGAATATCTCCAAAATCGAAGTCAAACTGATCTTCAAGTCTGGGTCCTGTAGGGAACTAGGGTTGAGATGAAGTAGGTTGAGGTTGAGGGGTGGGTTGTGGTGGTGGTTATAGTGGTGGAGATGGTGATTGTTGTGGAGGTGGTTGTGGTGATTGTTGTGGAGGTGGTTGTGGAGGTGGTGATGGTGGTGGTTGTGGTGTAGACTCAACTTATGAGCAGCATCACCCTTTCTCTGAACCTTTCTCTGCAATCTAGCTGTTGGAGAGTTTGAATGTCTATCTGTTGGCCTCTTTAAACGGTTTGATGGCCTCTTTGATGATTTGTGTACAGGGGTGTCACTGCCAGAATCTGAACGCACATATGTAGTATCATCTTCCCCTATCGCTTTCCGTCTCCTCTCCTCAGCTTTATGCTTTTCTTTAGCCAATCTTTCTAGCTCTTTTTCTTTGGCTCACTCTTTCTCGCCGTTATCCTATCCTCTTCATCGGTGCTCGAGGAGGATGCCTTGTCACTATACCTTCATTATCACCAAAATCTTGTCTTTCAATATCAGCAGCCATTGCCTCGACATTTTCTTCTATGTCCGGCTCATCAACCAATCACGTGCTAGCAGGTGCATGTTTCTTCTTTTGAGGAGTAGAGGAGGAAGATGTAGCTGTCTGCTTTCGTTTCGCCCCCTTTCTCCCTTTCTTGTCCTCCTTCGTAAACCATACACTTCGTTTCGCAACAAAACCATCTAGAGCTTCCAACTCATCAGCTTCATCACCGCTATCATTTTTACGCCACTTCCCCCTAGGCGGAACCAAATAATCTTTATTCGTGATAGCCCCAAAAACAGGCTTGGCATTGGGAAAGGCTTTCAAGTGTAGATTCATCTTCTGTAACATCGATACATCCATATGTTTAAGCCTCAAAATATCATCTTTCTTTTTCTTCAACTTAGGGTGTAGATGATAGAGCAGCATCTGTACGAATCGCGGGTACTGAAGAAACTTTTCACGTTGTATATTTTGTACCATCTGTGAGAAGATAAGTCTCGAAAAGTCGTAAGGCAAGTTGAGAATTAATGTTGTTATCATGCACATCTGATAGTCAATCAGGTCATCAAATCCACCCTTTTCCGTTGCTAAGGGCATGAATAATACAATTAGCAATGTAGCGAAAAGGTGCACTAAGATTTCCTTTCTTGTAGGGTGGAGCATTCACGAATCCAGCATAGCCCATTCGATAAAAACACCCCTTGACCATATATTCAGGGTAACCGGTCGGGTCATCATCATTGTCTTTACACTCCAACACTGTACGGATAAGATCTTATGTAATCTTGACTTGAATATATTCGTTTTTGATGCGCACAGCAAACATAATAGCATTCTCGTCCTCTTTATATTCAGCCGCATTCAAAAAATACTCAACGTGAGATCTATACACTGTACGTCTATCTGTAAGGGCTTTTGTAATCGGCAGTCTGCTCAAAAACTCTAACACATCTCTGTATGCAGCTATCTCTGGAATAGTCTCATCCAAAAACGTTGTGAAACAGTGAGAATGTGGACTTCTTGATCTTCAAACACAAAGATTACACATACTTAGAAAAATTTCAAGACTTTCAACATTAACATACTCGTACGAGTTACCATTCGTACGAGTCAATAATTAAGACAAATATTCAAGTCGGAATCAAAACCGACTAGTACGAGCCACTTCTTCCTACGAGTTGAAATTCATACTTAACAAATTGAAGGATTTTGAACAGACTTACTCGTACGAGTGGTGCTTCCTACGGGAAAAAGAGATTTAAACGTTTAAGAACATGCTCAGTCATTTGATAACCTTACATGTACGAGTGAAGATTCTTACGAGTTGCGAAGCGCACTAAATAACACCTTATCAAACCGAACTTAAAACGTGTAGATTTTAACAAATTGAATGTTGATGTAGAGGTTAAAAGGACCGATTTTTATGAATTTGAGTTCACTTTTACATGTTACGAGTCCAATTGTCCTAAATCTACGTTTTATGTCCTTTTTGGTCCAATTTCGACATTATAACGGCTCAAAACAAGCATTAGTACCTTTCCCATCGAAAAAGGTGTGCCAGTCAACCTCCCCAAAGTATAGATACGTAAAGATGATGAAGAAAATGAGTAAAAAGAACTGAATTGCACAGTGTACACTTTCAGTTGCACAGAGTCACTAATGTGACTTGTGCAAGTGAGTGCTCCTTTTATACATTTCCAAGGTCATTCGTACGAGCAACCACTCGTACGAATAGTGCCTTCTATCACTCGTACGAGTCAGTATTTCACTTGTACGAGTCAGTTCCTTATACTTTGAATTTCTTTTTAAATTTTTGTGAAATTTTATCTGTTTTCATAACCCACTCTGTTAACCGAGTCCAAGTTAATGACCCCAGTTAACCGATTTACCTACAAAGTCCAAGTTAATGACTTTGGTTGACCGTCATTTGACCAAAACATATTTGTTCTAAAATTTAAAGTTTCAAATTAATGAACTTTTTGACGTTTCAGGATTACCTTCTTTTTAAATTAGCTCCCAGCCCATCATCTTCAGCTATCCTTCAACAACTGTCTCTTTGACTTGGACGAATGGTCTTTGCATCATCGGTAGACTAAAATCTAATATAGATTGCTAAAAATAAACCGAAATTCTTTTTGGGATTTTTCTGAAAAGAAAGAACAAGTAAACAAAGATGTATTTACATATATATTTTTTGTGAGTTTTGTGTTTAGAGGATCACATCAGATATTTAGACAAATCACAAGTACCGTTGATCTTGGTAGTAACTTTAAGTTCTTAAATAGATTTACCTAGATTGCCAATATACTTATCCACTTAAACCTCTACACGTTTTTCAATTGTTTCAAGATATGTTGGGTAAGTTTCGGGAACATGAAGTAACTGTGTTTCCCATCTCAGAATATACTCCCGCGTCGAGATTCCCAAAGTTTCATCTCAAAGGTGAATATATCTAACTGATATCTGTAAATGGGGTGAATTGCGAGACCTTTAGAGCTCAAGTTAGTATTTCCATACAGAGAAAGAGATGAAGGCTCGACTTTAGGTGGTATTCCATTTAGGAATCTTTCGAAATGTAGATGTCGTAAATTTTTAGGACATATTCATTTTTTGTGCAGCTTTTGGAGGTGAATAATGCGTAAAGTATTATACAAGTTATAGGTCATTGCTGACGCAAAATCAGAAAACTCGTATAATATCCCAGATATCAACTAAATATAAAGACCTAGTATCACAGAATCTAGCATTCTCTCAAACGAAATTTTGGAGTACTAAGTCCATATAACCGAGAGATGTCGACCCACAAATTACTCAGTTTTTTCTTTTAGGTTTATATCTTGAAGAACAATTTACTGAACGAGTGAAGCCTATTGGCACATCATCAGGAAGATCTGTTTAATTACCCATTTATCCCATATCTTTAGCATACTGTGATAGTCTTCTGACGTAATATGATTACCCCTTTTCACAAAATCTATTTTATTCTTTTTACTGTTTTTGTATTTTTCACAAATTTTCTCCTCCTAAAATCAAAAACATATTTTTGGTTTTTAGTTTTGAAGAAAAAAATTTACAGAAAAACATGTCATTCCGATGAGAATCACATTAAGTCCTCGTCATCCTCAAATTCAACCTCATGTGTATCCCCTGATGTCAGATTTCTTAAACCATTTAGTTTTAAAAGATTTATAAATCTTGATCGATTAAATGCTTTGGTGTAAAAATCTGCTTTTTGGTCATCAGTGTGGATTTTTTCAATTCTAACCAACTTTTCCTCGTAAAAATCACGGATAATGGTGTCGAATTTCTATGTGTTTAGTGCGTGAGTGTTGAACTGGGTTTTTAGTGATATCAATAGCTGCCTTGTTATCTACATGTATGGGCGTGTCATGTGTCGTGAAGCTCCACTGTCCATAATCCACTTTGACATGATTGACCTAGGGAGCCCCTTCACACATGTGGAAGAAATCATTTAAACAGAGAAACCCAAGCCTGCTTGGTCTTGGGTGGGTTTGGAATACCAAACTTTGGAACTTTGATCTTGACATTTTGTGTGAATTTTGTTTTAGGTGGAATAGGTGTGTTCATTTCTACTGAAGATGGTTTGACTTTTGATACCCAAATTTGAGTTTTCAGAATTACCTTTTTAAAACAAAAATTTGAATCCTTTTGATAATTTTTGGTAGAAGTTTCACCAATTTCAAATTTTGAATTAACTTGAATTGTTGATGTCACTTTTTTATTGGATTCATTGTTTCTTTTCAAAATTTGTTTTGGTACAAACTTGGGTGCTTTTTGCTTCACTTCTTTTGTAGATTTGATTGAGTTGGAAACAGGTTTGGATTTCTTTGAGAACACTATCGTGCAATATGCCTGACATTGTTACATTTGTAGCATGTCCTTTTGTCTTTTCTAACAGAGGAATCCAAATCCAGTTTTCTACTTTCTTTTTCCTTCTTAAATTCATCATTGGATTGTTTACCAAAGATCTCTTTTTCCTTTTCAGTGGTTGTCCCATAGACAAAACCAATTTTCTTAGCAAAGTTCAACTTTTGAAACTAGTTGTTCTTTCTTTGCTTTTGAAAACCCAACCCTGCTCTCCTGTTTTCAGGATAGTCTCTGTCCCTTTGATGATAGGTTTTATGAACACATTCTGATTTAGAATAAAATGATGCATCTCGTTTTTCTAAATCAGAATGACTCACCTCAACAAGCTTGAACAACTTATCCACACGATCCAGATTAACATTCTGAATCGGAAAATCCTCATCGGAATATAGTTTATCAGATCCGTGCAGTTTGTATACGATGACGTTTGGATCATTGTTAAACTATTTTCTGATGATTCAATATCCAATTCGGATTTGTCAGAATCATTCTCTAGAACATGTCTAACCACAATTTTAAACTTTAGATACACATTCTTTTTCTGGTTTGGTGTATGTTACATCAATGTTCGCAGGTAGCTCGTTTGTCTTTTCAGTTTTCAATTTTAAACTGGGCGCCTTTTCCACCCATGATGGTTTCTTACTTGCATAACTATTCCACAAGGGCGGTGGAACACGATCGTAACTTACAACTTTGTCTTCATCAATTTGATTATCTTCCTTGCTTTCAATTTTTGGAAGAATGTGATCAATGACATACGAACTTGTAGAATAACTTATTAACAACTTGTTAACCGTTTCTGTTTCGATTTTCATTTTTTCAAGTTCACTTTTAAGCTCAGCAATTGTGTTTAAATGAATATTAATGGCCATTTGTTTGTCCATTACAGTTGCCTTGAGCATTGAAAGTGTCTTGTCATTTTCTCTGATCACTTGTTCAAACTATTTAATTGTGTTGGTTAATTTGTCATAAGCTTCTTTTGTTGAATTATAATCACATGACAAATTATCTGTATGACATTTCAGCTCCTTGTATCTTGTTTCCTTTTTAGCACACTCAATGCATGGCTCTTTGCACTTCATGCAAGGTGTTTCTTTTACCGACTCATTCATTGACATGTTTACCTCATTCACATTTGCCATAAGAGCTTTGTCGGCTATGTTAGTTAGATTCTCTAAAATCAACTCTTTGGTCACATCGATCATCTTTTATATTTCAGGCTTTTTTTCTTCTCATAAGATGGTCAATAGCTTGAGTCGAAATAAACTGCAAAAGTTTTAAGAATGTCATCAGGTAAAAGATGTTTAAATGCATTATTTAACAGTTCCTCTTCCTCTGACGAAGTGTTGTAATATTCTTCAGGTTCTTCATCAAAGGATACCTCTGCATATTCGTCCATTTTATCTGCAATATTTCAGAAACCCAAACATTTGAAAAACACTTATTAGAATGACAAAAGATACGAAAGTTAAGAAAAAATTCTTAAAATGTTCTTCGTGCGAATGACCAGCTGCTCGGGCGACTCAGATGGTTCGTGCGAGTAAGATAGTCGTGCAAATCAAGGATTCGTGCGAGCGAGATGCTCGTGCGAATATGAAAGAGTTACTCGTGCGAGTGACTACTTTGTGCAAATCACTTACTCGTGCGAATGACAATTTTGTAACTTCTAGATTTTAAGAAAACTTGTTTACTTGTTCGTACGAGTGTCTAATGCGACATATGGCTGTTCGTACGAGTAGTTCCTCTACTCGTACGGGTCAGCTCAGGTCACCAAACGGATGATTTTTACAATTTTCGACATGATTTAGTTCGATTTTAGATCTGAAATATCCAGGGATTAGTTAGAGTTGATTTTAACGTGTAATACTAAAATCCTAGTCTAATTCGTCCATGAATTCATCTAGATCTGAGATTTATATGAGAAAGAGTAGATATAGAAAAACTTCAATGGTTGAATATAGATCTGCAACTGTTGAAACTGTTGGTTATCTACTGAAACTTGATATTTGTCCTTAAATCAGGCCTCAAGGCTTTGATACCACTTGTGATAGGGGATCGGCTCTCCTCTTATCAGCACCGACTGATTCAACTCAGCTAACAGAGGCGGAATTCATTGTTAGTGAGTTGGGCAAACAAACAAGAAAGACATGCCGCTTAAATGCCTTGATTTGTATTAATAAACGTGAAGGTTACAGACGAGTAAACACCTTGACAGGGCTTCTCTGTAGTCACACACCAACTACTTTAACACAACACTCAAGCTCCACTATTTATAGTCCAACATGGCTCGCACAAAGAGTGAGTGTTGCTGGCTCGTGCGAGTGTTTGCTCATACGAGTGACAATATGTCATTCGTACGAGCCACAAAGGTCACTCGTATGAGCCATATATAAAACATATAAAACATATAAAAATGACGTTCTATGCCCTATTTACATAACCGACATATCCTCGACGTAGGAAATAGACATTATGCACCAAAAGTTAATATTCGTTTTGGTTTAACAAGAATATATCTACTTTTAATCCAAATACATTTCGTAGGTCTTGGTTCATGGAAGTAGCTGAAAAGACGAGAAAACGAGCTGAAATGGTGAAAGAAACCGAGCCGGATCGTAATTGGAAATCGAGAGAAGAAACGAATCGAAAAAACATGAATTTTGGTTTCTGGCAGCCCGCGACCATCCAAGGTCATCCTTCTCGCGACCAGCGAGAGGAGGAAAAGTTTCCCGAAGAAATTAAACCTGGTCGCGGGGCGCGACCGATTGCTTGGTGCCTCTCGCGGGTGGCGAGAGGGTGGTTTGGTCAGAGAGTTTCTTGAATTTATCTGATTTATGTTGAGAAAGGTTATATAATTAGAGTTTAACTCTAATTACAATTATTGGAGGAACTTGGTAGTTTTAAAGGCAAAATTCTGGAGATTTGGAGCTAAGTTTGGAGTTCAAGTTGTTCAAGAATCATCAGTTTGAAGCTAAGAGCATAGAGATCGAAGCAATCACGGGTTTTATTACCGATTTTCTTAATCCTTAGTTTCCTTGTTCTTTGTTTTGATGAATTCAATCTTTAAATCTGCATTAATTATGTTAAGACTATGATTGTTGGCTAAATTTACTCTTGCTACCTAGGTTATGACGAACTATTATGAAAGTTTGGATTTTTATTGACTATTTAATGTGTTAATGGGATTTTTGATAAAGTAGTTAACTTTGGTTGTTTGATTTGGTGTATTTGCATGTTTTGATCTAATTGTTGATTATTTGATTGTTTCACATGAATCTGGTTGAAAGTCTTTCATAGAATAGGTTTATGTTGATTGTCGAGTCTTGACGGGTTCAGGTAATCGTTCGGTAAATTGGCCAATAAACCGTTGAATGAAACATATAATTAAATCTTAACATTATACTAAATTTAATTATTGAGAAATGATAATTTATTAGAATTAAATAGGTAAATTGCTAGGATTTGGTTTTGAGAAAAAACCGGGTTTTAGTTTACTTGCCATATTCGAGTCGATTAACCAAATCAAGAACCATAGTTAGTCTAGGCTTCCTATTGAGAGATAGTTAGCTTATTTAGACACTTTACTGAATATTAGATAACCAAAAGGAAATCTCAGAAACCGGTAAACATAGCTATCTTTAGGATATCATAGGTGAGATAGGTCTCTTCCCAAGAAGGGTCGGGGGTCCTTTTCGGTATTTCTTAGGATTTAGTATTTTAAGATCCTGATTCCCTATCACATTATTAATCAATTAAAAAAACCATCCAATAGTAATAAGGAATCAAACCTAGGTAGCCATTCCACCATCCTTGAAGTAAATCTCCGATTCAAAAGTCCGTCTTAATTCATCTTAGTTAAATTAATATTAGTTTAATTATTATTTAGGATTTTTTGTAACCCCCCCCTAAATAAGTGTGTCAATTTAGTTTATGGGTTCGATATCCGGACTTACTTAAGTTTTTCTACAATTGATTGGTCCACTTGACGGTTAGAAGTTTAGTCAAGTTTAGGAGTCTAGAGTATTACTTTGAGTCTAGAATTATGTTAATTTCAAATTTTTTATTAGAATACTTTTAGGACATCACCCGACAACTTGAATGTCACAAAAAAATGTCACTAAAGTCCGCTACACAGCACTTTCTTCTCTTTCTCAACGGATCAACACGACCAAATTAACTTTTGCGTCTCTCTCACACTTCGAAGATGAGTGGTGGTGATCTGTGTGTAATGCTGGCTGATGGTAGTTTACGGGTAACAACGAAGTAGATGATGGAGTTGCGAGGTGATCGTTTTGCGGTGACGACGAAGTTGGTTGCCGTTAATGGTAGTTCGATGAAGAGGATGAAGGATGATGAACGGTGTTATCAGAGGTGAACAGTAACGGTAGGGACGATGATGGTGAGGTTTGACGATGATTTAAAAGTTGATGCAATGAGACTGTTAAGGGTTCGATGAAGGTGGTAGAGAAGTGATGACCGGAGATAAAAACTCAACTTAAGAGGTTGAAGGTTGTTGATACGTTGGGTGATCGGATATAATCGTAGATGTTAACCATAGAAGATGACAAGATGGTGACGTACGGTGTTGAGGTGACTGTTGATGCGGCGGTGTAGACTCGACCTCGACCTCGAACTCGAACGAAGATAATGATGAGCGAGATGATGATGATGATAAAAGATGATGAAGACGATGACCGGATAGGAAGATGTGAAGATGACGCGGTGGAGATGAACCAAGGTGATTATCGAAAGAAGTGTTGACGATGAACAGAGGTAATCACAGTGATCTGTGGTTCGAGGTTGAAAGAGGGGTGATGAAGGTGATGTAGGTTGAATGTGAGAATGATGATGATGAAGATGGCGTCTCAGATGATGTTTCGAATGAAAAGTAGTTAATGATGATGATGACTTCAGCGATTTTGGATGATGATGTGTATCTGATATGGTTGTTGACTGTTTCGGATGATGATATGATGTTCTTATCTCGGATAGATGAAGATGTATGAATACAGTTTATATGTGATTCAGATGGATATATAAGTGTTTCGGATGGATAATCTTCACATGATGATGATCAAATGATGATGTTTTGGATGGATATGTTGAAATACGGATGGATGATATGAAATTTCGAACCTAGAAAGATGAGCTTTTGATAATAATTGACACAACTTTTGATTATATTTCAAATAAATGAAAAAGGAGTTCGAATAGATAAATATGTAATTCAGATAGAGTATGCTTCTAATATGGATCTCAGATGAAACAAAATTTTGAATTTCAGATGAAATTTTTTTTAATAATCGAAAAGATTCCAAGAAGATAGAATATCTAAACAAAATAGAATCTTTTACATCTTTCAAATGGATCAAAGAAGCAAAATATGATGAATTTTTAAACAAACCGAAGAACACAAAGAACACCAACCAAAAATTCCAGAAAACTTGAATGTTTGATATCAAACCGAGCCTAGAAACAGGTTCAATAGGCTCTTATACCAATTCTAGATGCCAGAAAACCAGATCTAACAACGATATCAAACAATCACCTAAGATGGGAAAAATCCAAACTTGGTACGATTCAAGAAAATCAGAAATAAGAACGAGATGAACGAGAATAACAGAATAATCACTTTAAACCTGCATACGATTCTATTACTAAGGAATTAGCAAAACTGTCTGATACAAGTTCTCTCTCTCTCTATCTCTACAATGGAGGCTCCTAAGGTTCTTCTCTAAGGCTTTAGGATTAACCCTAGAAATGCCATAAAGTAGCTTATATACCTAGGGTTTGCCCACTCCCCATATCGTCTCCCCTTGGGCTTTCTTGGCCTAAATGACCTACAAAGGTCCAAGACCTAATATAAACTAATCCATTTAATCCCAGTTCGCAACCATAGTACGTTGTGTATATTTGATGCGTCAGTCTCAAACTTCTAGGACCTAACAGTCTATAAATAGGTTAGTGATAGTTGGCGATTGTGAAATCTGGACGACAAAGCTCTGTCAAGTTGTTTATGGATCTGTAACGTTTGAACGATTCATAAACAACAGTTATAAAGTGAATTAATCTTGTAAACAATGCCGCCTAACTATAAAACGGATTCCGCATGTTTAATACTAGGTTAACAAATTAGTGACTTAGCTTTTAGGAGATCTGAACAGACTTACATTTGTTTTCCATCAATAGTTCAACGTTTACAAGATCCGGAAAACACTTGAACATAGCTCCGCCATCCAGTCTACCAAAATAGTTATAGACTCAAGACTCACACTCTCCTATTTTAAACAAATCACTGAGTGTGAACTTTACTGCCTACCTTTGTGCAAAGCTAGCAGGCTACCATCGTACGAAGTGACCTAATCTACCTTCGTATGAATGTGACTCACATACATACTATCATCAAGCTAACATGTATTCTCCTATTACAGACTCGATATGATTCGATGATGTAGGCAACATACATATTGTTAGGACGTTTTGAGACCGTTGAGACTTGAGTTTCATAGTTTGAACAATAATTAGTAAAAGCAGAAGGGCTGAAAGTGTAACTATAGGACATTTACCTGCAGCGGCGTATTTATTCTACCAACGTATTTTATAAATACGTTGGGTAGTCAGTGCTTATATATATGAAGTCATGAATTCTTTGGCTCTAAGTTTCTTGGACCAAGGTCATTTTGTTATTGTTTAGTGTTTGTGTCTCTGATTTGCATGTTGTTATCATACATCCAGGATCTTTGAGTGTTACCATCATTGTGGGATTACATCTTTGACAAGATTCTTCTCATTCATCTTAGTTTCTTTGTGTTTCTTACTTATATCATTCAAACACCTAATCTACAGGTGTTTGGTTGTTTGTCAATCACCATCATTGTGATTCGAAGCTGATTTGGGAGTTACAATTTGATAAGCCTTTGTGCTCTTGATTGACTTATATTTCTTAAGATTTTCAAGGTTTTGAAGGTTTTCGAAAGTTTTTCAAAGTTTTTTAAAAGTTTGGACTAAAATGGCTTGATTTGGTGCGTTTAATTATTGGGTTGTTGTTAATCAGTGTTTAGAGTTTCATTTGGGTGATTTATGCAAGTTTCCGTGGTTTTTGGGTTGTTTTTGTGTGATTAGATGGTTTTTGTTCGTACTAAAACCTTTATGGGCGTATTTAATCTTAAAGATAGCATAGATATTATTGAAGATAGCATAGAACAGTTTAAATCTGGCGTATTTGTTTTTTACACAGTCTTTGTATCGACATTGATCCAAAGGCGACTTCGGGTCAGTGTTTTAAATCCTCTACAATTTTATCACGGTGTTCGGCGTGCTTAGCCAAATCTTTGTTGGTTGTTGGTCTGTCGGCGTATTTGTCAGCTTAGATAGTCAGCGTAGTTCTTTATGTCCGGTCGAAGAAGCAAATATCATTCGAGCGTATTTACGAGCGTAATTCACCTGATTCAAGACTTGATCTTATAGCGTATTTAAGAAATTTGAGCATAATTGTGCCCAGTAACAAAAAATCCAGCGTAATTAACTTCTGTTATCAAATTTGAACCTAAAACTTAATCAACATGTCTTTAAATCAACTGAATCCCATCACTCAAGCCGAGCTTGAAACTGGAACTACAAATAGACCTCCAAAGTTGAAAGGATTCGAAGATTTCAGTAGCTGGAAGAACAGAATCAAGTCATTCTTCAAGTATACGGACTATACTCAATGGATGTCTGTCATTGTAGGACCCCACATTCCTATGGTAATTCGTGATAACGTTTGTACAATTAACGAAGATCCCTCAACCTTCACTGAAGAAGATAGAACATTGATCCAACGTGACCGCCGGGCTCACACGGCTCAAACTTTGGCTCTATCAAAGGACGACAACAACCTATTTGAAGAGTACAACTTAGCTCATGAATTATGGTTGGCATTTATTGATCACTATGAAGGCAGCCAAGAACTAATGGATAACAAGAGAGATATGGTTCAGAAAGAATATGACATGTTTGGAAGTGTTTGAGGTGAAAGTCTGTCAGATCATATCAGCCGTTTCATGAATGTGTTAACAAAAATGAAGAAAGTAGGTAATCCAGTTGCCAACTACGCCTCAATCAAGAAACTTTTGGACTCTCTTACAAAAGAATGGAGCTTACAATGCATGATGATCAAAAGAACTTTCTTGACCAGTACAACTCTAGTCACTCTTTTAGATCTGATCAATACTCTAAAGGCCTTCGAAATGGATGTGCTCAAAAGAGAGATGAATCAAACAGATTTGCTCAATCCACTACTATTACTATTCCCAAGAACATGGCATTCCTTGCTCCCATAACCTCTGGTGGTTCAAGTTCTCAAAGTGATAACACATCTTACTTTAACACTTCCGCAAACTCTACAAAGGCTCCACCATCTAACGAGAAGACTATTGTGGTTGGTGATGCTCAAGCACCCAAGATATCTACCGAACATGTTGCATTGTTTTACACCTTCCTGAGTAGTTATGAAGCTCTCATGTCGGGTGAGCTAAAAATAGATTTTCTCACTGCTGAAGACATGTATCATGTAGATCCAGACGATATGGAGGAAATGGACTTGAAATGGCTACTGGCACTGATAACCCTGCGGTTAAAGAAGTTTCAAGACAAAAAGGGAAAGAGACTGGCACAACGAGAAGTTGGTTTCGACAAGTCCAAGCTGAGATGCTAGAACTACAAGATTTTAGGGCACTTCAAAAGAGAATGTTTGTTGCTAGAGAATGAAAACGCTGATATGACTCCAGCTAGATGGACACGCTATTAAGGGTAATGAAAATGCTACTGATAACACTCCTAAGGTGTTGGTGGTCAATGATTATGATTGGGCTAAGGAAATTGTTGAAACAAAGGAAGAAGTCAACAAAGCTTTAATGGAGAAGATATCCTCTGAGTCGGTTCCACTTCCTTCAAACTTTCTTAGTAACAAAAATGCCGGTATTCCCAAGGGAGATATGTCTACTGACAAAGGACAGAAAAGCATAGTCAACCCAACCAAATATGCAGATGACCAAGGAAAGAAAGAAGCTGAAATCTCTAAGTCAAAGGAGAAGGTTCAAGAAGCAAGTAGCAGTGACAAGAAGGAGAAAGCTCACAGTCCTGCAGCAGCAACAAAAGCCGAGTCTGCCAAAGAAAAGGAGGAGAAAGACTTGGTAAACAACATTCCTTATGAATTCAAAGTCAAATTGTGCTCACAACCGTGTGTCAACGTCGTGGCTCACTATTAATCCCTCAACCGTGACCTTATCAGAGAAAAACAGAGTTTTACAATTTAACAAAGAACTAAAACAAAACAAAGCAGCATACTAGAGAAAGTTGAAGTAAACTTTAGCTGAAATGTAAACTTTGAAATAATTCATTTTCAGAAAAGATTTCATAATCAATGATTTAACTGAAAAACTTGAGAAATCGGAATTGAAAACACTAAATTGCATCTCCCTATTGACAAATGGAATGTAAGCAAAAAGGCACTGGTTAATATTAAAAATTGCCAACGACCGACATATGTGAAAGATGGCATTGGGTACAAAGATAAGCTAAGAAATGAAAGAAAATCTTTCCACCTCCTCATAGCAAAAACTATGTACCCATGCCGACTCCTCATCCAGAAAATGATTTAATTGATAAAAATGATTTACCCACAACCATGATAATGTAGTGGCTGAATGCATGGACTTGAAATCTGCTTTTTGTGATGAAAATGTTCTGCGTGAATCTCATGTGTTTGTTCTAGAATTTAAGAAAAACAGATTTGGGAAGTTCCTTACATAGGAAATTCCTGAGTTTGTTCCATCATGTACAGGTACATCAGAGTCTGAAAAAAAATCAACGCAAGTCAGCAGCAGTGAAGACTCGAACACATCAACATCGGAAAGTGGTGAAGAAACCTCGAGTGAAGATTAAGAATCAAATGATTCAAGCGAATATCAAGAATCAATTTCTTCATCAGATAGCGAGAGCGATGAAGATTGCGTTAACGAAAAAAGTCGTATTGACAAGAAAATGAAGAAAATTAGAAGTTCAAGCCTCAATGCATCTTCATCAGACAACGCATCATACAGTTCAAGACACTCATAACATTCATCATATCCCAACGCATCAATATTTAAAAACAAAAGGAAATGTTACAATAAATGTTTTTGCTACAGTCATTTAGGACACACAGGAAACATTGCAAAAGTAAGAAATGTTTTAAACCAGATCAAACTTTTGCTAAACACTTCACATGTCATTTTGACAATTTTAAGAAATTGGTCAAAAACTTAGTTAATACAAACTGTTTTTGGAAAAGGAAAAAAGATATTGTAATCCAAGATCATGATAGATTAAAAATGAATCAAGTCCGGATTCCGAAATCTAACTAACTTGTATGGATTTCTTGTATGTTGTTGTATAATAGAATAAACTGTAGAAATGGCTTCGAATGCTCATAGAATACATCTTGAATGGGGACAGTGGATGCTCAAGGCATATGACCGGATTAAAGGAAGTACTAAAGAACTTCCGTTTTATCGATGGCAACTTCGTATCATTTGCCGGATATGAAAAAGGAGGAAAGATTGTTGGAATTGGAGATGTTGTTTCTGAAGCACTTACGTTGGAAAACGTGAACTATGTACCAGAATTGTGTTACAATCTTATGAGTGTATCACAAGTCTGAGACAAGAAATATCCATGTTTTTCAACGAGATAGAATGTCTCTTTTTGAAGCCCGAATACTCAGTTCCTGCCGAAATGGTTATGCTTATAGCTCCTCGTCAAAACAACCCTTATGTCCTCAATATGAAAAACGCCAAAACCAAGGAGCAAATGGCGTGTTTGATCTCCAAGGCGTCAGAATCGGAATCACTACTTTGGATAGGCGTCTGGGACATGTGAATTTCAAAAATATGAATAAACTTTCTAAATTAAACTTAGTAAGATGTTTACCGATAAAAGAATTTATGTTTTAAGAATAATGTATCGCATGTGCCCAAGGCAAGCAGCACAAAAAATCGCACAAGTCCAAAGCAGTGAATATGATAACCGCACCACTGCAATTGTTGCACATGGATCTTTTTGGTCCTATTAGTGTTAAAAGTTTAGCTAAAAGATCTTATTGCTTGGTGATTAAAGATGATTTAACTCGATTCTCATGGGTTTATTTTCTTGAAGCCAAAAGCAAGACTGCATCCATTCCTCAGACCTTCATTCCCATGATCGAGAACGTCGTCAACCTGAAGGTCAAGTCAATCAAAAATGATAAGGGATCTGAATTCAAAACTCAAACGTTTATCTCCTTCTACGAAGAAAAGGGAATTCACCTTCAGTATAGTGTAGCTAGAACTCCTCAGCAAAACGGCGTAGCAGAACGAAAGAACAGAATACTCATTGAAGCTACTTGAACTATGCTTGTAGACTCCAAGCTACCTATCATCTTCTAGGCAGAAGCAGTCAACACAACATGCTATGTCTTGAATCGAGTTCTCATTGTTAAACCTCATAGAAAACTGCTTATGAACATCTTTTCAAGCGAAAGTCTCATGGATTTCTTCAGACCATTTGGATGCTCATGCACACTTCTCAATACTGAAGACAATGTAATCAAGTTTGAAGCAGTCGGCGATGTGTGTTACTTCATGGGCTATTCATCCACCCATAAGGCATATAAAGTCTACAACAAACGAACCAAGATGGTGCTTGAATTGTACTATGTCGACATTTAAGAAGGAAACTACAACAACACTAGAAGTTCTTCCAATTGGTTTTACGATGTACATGTCGTTTTCAACACCTTCGACATTCCCGAACCCTTTTTTGAAACTGAACCTGCGGAAACTACTCAAAGTGAACCAATGTTTAACTCGTCTGACCTTGGTTTTCCCCTTTCACAACTTGTTTTACTCCAGTTTTAGCCGATCGATTCCTTCCTGTCAAAGAAGTAAGTGGTGACACTTCAGATGAGAATGCATCCGCAAATGATGCTTCCTCTTCTCAGACAAATGTGGATGAGCAATTTCAAGAAGACGGACCTCCAATCATCTATGTCGATGAACACTTCACCAATCTACCTCAACAAATTGAAACCCATACCACAGCATGTTATAAGACCAATCGAAATCACCCCATTGAAACGTAATAGGTCCGGTGGAAGACGGCATGCAAACTTGTGGGCAGACTTACGTTATCAACAAAGGGTTGTACGCCGCTTTCCTTTCATAATCTGTACCAAGTGACATCGAAGAAGCTATTCAAGACTCAAGCTGGGTGCAGGCGATGCAAGAAGAATTATCTCAATTTCAAAAGCTTAATGTGTGGGAACTTTTTGATCTTCCAAAAGGAAAACTTCCTATTGAAACAAAATGGGTGTTTCAAAACAAAATGGACGATCGTGGTGTGGTCATTAAGAACAAGGCAAGGTTGGTAGTTCAGGGATTTATGTAGGAGGAAGGGATCGACTATGAAGAAGTTTTTACTCCGGTAGCACGTTTGGAAGCAATTAGAATATTCTTGGCATATGCATCATACAAAAACCTCAAAGTATATCAGATGGATGTGAAAAGTGTGTTTCTGTACAGTACAGTAAAAGAAGAATTTTATGTTTGTCAGCCTCCTGAGTTTCAAGATCCACATTTTCCTAAATGATACTACAAGCTTGACAAAGCTCTCTATGGTCTTCATCAAGCTCCTCGGGCTTGGTATGAGACTTTGTCAACATACCTTCTAGAATGTTGATACACCAGAGGAAAAATCGACATGACTCTCTTCACAAAATTGATTAGAGACAATGTGATGTTGGTTCAGATTTATGTAGACGATATAATCTTTGGGTCTATTGATGAAACATTGTGCAAGGAATTCGAAAAGGTTATGCAAGAAAGTTCGATATGAGCATGATGGGCGAGTTCACATTTTTCTTGGGATTGGAGGGAAGCAGCGAGAAGACAGAATCCTCATTCATCAAGCAAAATGCATTAGGGATATTCTTGCTAAAAACCGTATGAGTGACTGCAAAACTGCAAGCACATCATTTCCTGCTCAGGCTGAACTGACTCCTGACCTTCAAGGAAAACCCGTGAACAAGTCTTTCTATCACTCAAGGATAGTCTCGTTGAGGTATCTAACCGCAAATAGGCATGACATTTTGTGGGTTGTCTGTATTTGTGCTCGTTTTCGGACAAATCCTAAAGAATCTCATGAGACTGCAGTCAAACGAATCTTTCGCTATCTGAAAGGAACACCTAAGGTTGGACTTTGGTATCCTAAAGATAGTAATTTTGATTTGATTGCTTATTTTAACAGTGACCATGCAGGTTGTAAAGTCGATCAAAAATCAATCTCGGGAGGTTGGTAATTCTTAGGAAATCGTCTCATATCATGGTAAAGCAAAAAGCAGACGGCAGTCTCCACCTCTACTTCTCAAGTTGAATACGCGGCGGCCTACAGTTGGTGTTTACAAGTTCTCAGGATACAAAATCAGTTGTTGGATTACGAGATCAATGTCATGAAAACTCCTATATTCATCGACAATGAGGCGTGTCTTGGAATTGTGAAGAAACCAATCCATCACTCGAGAACTAAACTTATCGAGATTCGCATTCACGTGATTCGAGATGCGTACAAGAAAGGATACATTCAAGTGGTGCCAGTGGATACTACGCAACTGAAAGCCGACATCTTAACAAAAGCCTTCGACAAAACTCGTTTCAACCAGTTGGTAACCTGGTTGGAAATGATAAATTTCCTTATGTGGAAATGAACTTTGTTGTGATAACCGATTGTACATACTCTATCTTAAAAAAAAACCCGCACTTTCCTAAATAAACGAGTATCCTAAAACAATGCCCATCAAAAATATTTTTTGTTTAAATTAAAATTTCATTTTTAAGCAATAGACACACGAAAATAAAATTTTTAGGGGGGGAAGATATCCAAAAAGCTGTAATCTTCATTTTGACACCTTTTTGGTAAAGAAATGATAGAAAACTGCTAACACTTTGTATATCCTCGAAACTGAAAAGAAAAGAAAACCGGGGTGGCAAGCAATGATGTGTCTGAAGATTCAACAAAACCATCGAGTAAACTACGTTTAGGCGACAAAAGATAAATCTTAAACAAGAATACTGGATACCCACAATATTGTGTTGTATGTGGGTAACATGTCGCGGCATATAGTTTAATGGTTTTAAATCTTGCGTTGATAGATTGCCAAAATCCGAGATCTCAGTTCTTTATATTGTTTTATCATTCGAGGATATTATAGCCGTTCTTCTGTTACATCCAGATATACACAGACCTAAACACAATTATGATATCTTTTCAAAAGAGCCAAAGAAACCAAATATTTTCATCTTTTTCACATTTTATTATAATAATTTTATTAATATTTTTTTAATTAAAAACCTAAAATTAATATTAATATTATTTTAAAATAATTAATAATTAGGTAATGAATATATAATGATTGTTATATATATATATATATATATATATATATTATAAAACCTTAAAACACTTAAGAATCACCATCACAAATAACATAAATCCCTGCAATGTTTTTCCCGACAACTTGAAGAAATGTCACACAAGTCCGCTACACAACACTTTCTTCTCTTTCTCGACGGACCAACACGACCAAATTAATTTTTTGCGTCTCTCTCTCACTTCAAAGATAAGTGGTGGTGATCTGTGTGTAATGCTGGCTGAGGTAGTTTACGGGTAACGACAGAGAAGATGATGGAGTTGCGACGTGATCGTTTTACGGTGACGACGAAGGTGGTTGCTGTTAATGGTAATTCGACGGAGAGGATGACAGGATGATAAACGGTGTTGACAGACGTGAACGGTAACGGTAGGGAGGATGATAGTGAGGTTTGACGATTATTTGAAAGTTGATGCGATGAGACTGTTAAGGGTCCAATGTAGGTGGTAGAGAAGTGGTGACCGGAGATAAAAACTCAACTTAAGAGGTTGCAGGTTGTTGATATGGTGGGTGACCGGAGATAATCGTAGAAGATAACCGGAGAAGATGACGAGATGGTGACGTACGATGTTGAGGTGAGTGTTGATGCGGCGATGTAGACTCGACCTTGAACTCGAACGGATGTGATGATGATCGATGACGATGATGAGCGAGATGATGATGATGATAAACGATGATGAAGACGATGACCGGATAGTGGTTACGAAGATGTGAAGATGATGCGGTGGAGATGAACCAAGGTGATTACGGAAAGAAGTGATGACGATGAACAGAGGTAATCACGGTGAACGGTGGTTTGAGGTTGAAGGAAGGGTGATGAAGGTGATGCAGGTTGAACGTAAGAATGTTAATGAAGATCGCGTTTCGGATGATGTTTCGAACGAAAAGTTGTTAATGATGATGACTTCAGTGATTTCGGATGATGATATGTATCCGAGATGTATCTGAAATGGTTGCTGACTGTTCGGATGATGATATGATGTTCTTATCTCGAGTAGATAAAGATGTATGAATACAGTTTATTGTGTGTTTCGGATGGATAATCTTCACGTGATGATGATCAAATGGTTATGTTTTGGATGGATATGTTGAAATACGGATGGATGATATCATATTTCGAACCAAGAAAGATGAGTTTCAGATGATAATTGACACAGCTTTTGATATATTTTGAATAAATGAAAAGGAGTTCGAATAGATAAATATGTAATTGAGATGGAGTATGCTTCTAATATGGATCTCGGATGAAAAAATTTTTGAATTTCGGATGAATTTTTTTTAATAATCAGAAAAGATTCTAAGAAGATAGAAGATTTAAACAAAACAAATCTTTTAACAGCTTTCAAATGGATCAAAGAAGCAAAATATGATGAATTTTTAAACAAACCGAAGAACACGAAGAACACTAACAAAAAATTCCGGAAAACTCGAATGTTTAATATCAAACCGAGCCTAGAAACAGGTTCAATATGCTCTGATACCAATTGTAAGTCCCGAAAAAACGTGATCTAACAACGATATCAAACAATCACCAATGATGGGTGGAATCCAAACTTGGTGAGATTCAAGAAAACCGGAAAATAAAAATGAGATGATCGAGATGAACGAGAATAACACGCGAATCACTTTAAACTTGCATACAATTCTATTACTAACGAATTAGCAAAACTGACTAATACAAGTTTTCTCTCTCTCTATCTCTCTCTCTACAATGGAGGCTCCTAAGGTTCTTCTCTAAGGCTTCAGGCTTAACCCTAGAAGTGCAATAAAGTAGCTTATATACCTAGGGTTTGCCCACTCCCCATATGGGTTCCCCTTAGGTTTACTTGGCCCACATGGCCTAAGGCATGCCCAAATTACCAATAAAGGTTCAAAACCTAATATAAACTAATCCAATTAATCCCAGTTCGCAATCATAGTTTGTTGCGTATATTTGATGCGTCAGTCTCACACTTCTAGGACCTAACAGTTTATAAATAGGATAGTGAGGTTAGTGATAGGTGGCGGTTGTGTAATCAGGACGGCAAAGCTCTGTCCAGTTGTTTACGGATCTGTAACATTTAACGATTAATAAACAACAGTTATAAAGTGAATCAATCTTGTTAACAATGTCGCCTAACTATAAAACGGATTCAGTACGTTTAATACTAGGTTAACAAATTAGTGACTGAGCTTTTGGGAGATCCGAACGGACTTACATCTGTTTTCATTCAATAGTTCAACGTTTACAAGAACCGAAAAACACTTGGACATAGCTCTACCGTCCAGTCTACCAAAACAGTTACAAACTCAAGACTCACACTCTCCTATTTATAAACAAATCACTCAGTGCGAACTTTACTGCCTACCTTGATACGAAGTAACCTAATCTACCTTCGTACGAAAGTGACTCACATACATACTATCATCAATCTAACATGTATTCTCATATTACAGACCCGATATGATTCGATTACGTAGGCAACAGTTATATGCCTCAACAATAACTCTTATTCGACCATAGCCTTCACTTCAACCCAAACCCACAACTCGACTTCTATAACATGACTAAAACTCGACTCGAATAAGGACCATGACATTTCAACCTCGATTCTGCTAACAAGACTCCATCTTGACTCGGCTACTACCAAAACACATTTACACTAAGACTTGACTACTAAACTAAATTATAGAACGACATAACCGTAAAAAAACTGAACAACACAAATTTCAACGCCATGATGAGTAAGTGCACGAACCATACCTGAATGCCGACAACGCGTGAGACAAAAATCGAGCTGGAGCAGATCCTAGTGGGACCTGATTCTATGTAGATTGGTTGTACTGATGATGGTGGTAGTAGTAGTGTGTTATGGTGGCAGTGGTGGTTTGTGGTGGTGGGTAGCTGTGGAGGCAGCAAAGGGTGGTTAATCAACGACGTATGGATGGAAGCGGTTGTCACACCCTCAATTTCCACTTGCGGAGTTTTACCGCGAGGCGTGTGAACAAACCAGAATCTGAAACACTAGTACGTCGAACGACTCTATATGATTTGATTATACGTTTTCCAAAATTATTCTTTGTAGATTTTATATCAATTACCAATATTTAGCAGAGCATTAGTTTTAAAGTTTGAGCGGAAGCATAAATAAGTAATGATGTGGGCGCCAACACAAACGCCAAAACAATACTAATAAATAAGACTCTATAATGATGTCTTGTTCAATGCATGTGCGTGCACCTAGAGCTCCTAGCGTCCTGAGAAACATATAAAGAAACAAGTGTCAACATTAAAGATGAGTGAGTTCACAGGTTTTCATAAAATCGTTTGTTCAGTTATAGTTTGTTACTCCGTTATCCCCAACCCGGGATAACTAATCAGTTCCACTATTCCAATCCCGGAATAATAAGTTGTTGCTTCCAATATTCCCAAACCGGAATATTAAGTTGTTGTTTCCATTATCCCCAACCCGGGATAATAAGTTGATGTTTCCAATATTCCAAACCCGGAATATTAAGTTGTCCCGTAATTAAGTTCAATATTAAAGTATATAGGTAGCTAGCCTAAAGTCATGTCACTAAGTGTTCGCGATCGAAGCTGACAGTTGTGCCTCCGTTTTGCCAGGCCTATCACATGACCATGGCGATGTTAGGCCAATCATACACCCGTTGACCATACCCGGTCGGCTAGCGCGACTAGCTCGGATGGGGCTCGTCAGACCCAGTAGTACTACTTATAATTCCCCCGCTACTTAACCCAAATACTAACGATCCGAGGAGATTGTCGAGGACTTAAGTGATAAAGCTGCTTAGTGCCCATAACATTACATTAACATTAACTTAGTTACCGTATAGTTGCGTGACGTTAAATTCGTATAACGTAAAGAGATTGAGTTTGAGAGTGTATACATGTTTCTCCCCCTGTTGTTTAAAAAACCGTATAAAGTTAGGGGCCGCGAACTCACCTTTATTTGCTCGGTTAGTGTAGCAAAGATGTTATAAGAGATGGGACCGCTAGTTGCGTCCTAACAAACCAATTAATTCCACGTCAGTGTGTAATCACACCAATACAAATTCCACACGCAATTTACTCACAATGTGATACACACAAACAACATATCTAACACTCAAACATGCATGCAAGTATTCTCATGTGATCATAGTAATCAAACAACTTATCATGAACATATTCCAAATCCATGCAACACTTTAATGCATAAAATCACAAGTTAACAACTTTCTGGTTAACACTCAATTATTCAGCTGTTTTCTAGGATTTTTATAAAATAGTTCCAGCATTCTAAAAATTCCCATATTTTTACAGTAGGTGACATTTATACCATAGAAATTTATATAATTTTTCTAAGTCCTGAATCTCTACCAATTAACCATCAATATTAATTCCATAAGCTGCAGTCAGATTTACCGCTTTCTGACTGCAGTCCATGGAAGAATTTATTTAAAAATCACTGATTGTCCGATTAACGAAATTCCAGTTGAAGTTGCCCGGAAATTTCTATACCTAGTTGCTGTACAAAAATCATGACTCAACTCTCTACTGATTTTAAAATCTAGCTTGATAAACAACCAACAAAATTCCAGAATTTTAACAGCTTTACCTACTGAACTTGTTTAGCCCTTTAAAAATATCAAACGATTTCATAAAATTATGAATCCAGCGCCATTAGATTCCTTATTCAAATCTCTACGTTCTAGACATCAGAAAATCCGTTTTTCGACAACTAACGACCAAGTTACAGACAGATGAATTCGGCTGTAATTTTCACTCAGCTTCCTGTTTCAGCATGTTATTATTATAAACTCGTGTAATCCCGTTCATGCGATTAATCTAAGTGATCAAGAACTGATTTCTAGTCCTAGATTAATACTAATAACCTATCCATGCAAGCCCTTCTCAATAACTTTAGTTTTTATACACAATTTACAGCCTATACAATCAGCTTTCAATATAACATTCAATTCGGTTTAAACATTCCGCAATCATACAATCATCTAACGCAAACATCATTAACAAATCAGCTAGTCTAACATTCGTTTAATCATGCTTGGCAAGCTTATATGTTCCGACAACTATCATACATATAAACAAGGATTAACAAAGCCGCTTTCATTCAGCAATCATCGTCCGAAACAACTAACCATTCTAGCATAGATATAATTCAAGACAACTAAACCATTTAAGCATACATGTCATCCGAAACAACTTAAACATCTAAGCATACATATCATCCGAAACAACTTAAACGAACCGTGAGTGTGATGAGAGAAGATGGCGATGGTTGCTGCTGCGTCCGGAAGGGAATAAAGGAAAGCTGTTGCGACCGAGAGGGTGAACAAGACTAATTCAGATCGAAATGATAAAGGGGAAAGCTGTTCGCGATCGGAGGGTGCAAGAATAAAGCTGCCGACGGCAGTCTTGTTGGTTAGGGTTTTCGGATTCTGAAGGAAACATGCATGATCTGAATTTATAGGCGCACATGATAAGGTTTACGGTTTGGGATAAGTGTTGTTGGCCGAGAATCTTGGGTTGTTTGGTTTGGGTCTTGATCACGTGGCCGAGGGACTAAAGTTGCATGTTATGAGTTTCGGTTTTGGTTAGTGTTTGTGGCCGAGGACTTGGGTTGGGTCGGTTTGGGTTTTATCTTGCGGCCAAAGATTAAGATGAGTTAGTTTGATTTGGATTTGATCTCGCGGCCAAGTCTTTGAGTGGTTTGGTTTGGGTTTTGCGGCCGACTGATTAGAGTATTAGAGTTTAGGTTTGATCTTTGATTCTTGTTCTCTTTTGGCCGAAGACTAAAGTTGCATGCTATAGGTTTCGGTTTGGTTTTGATCTTATGGCCGAGACATGTTTGGTTTAGGGTTTAGGTTTTCGATGTGTGTTGGATTTGATCTTGGCCGAGGACTTGAACTAGAGTTTAAAACTTGTTACTCCTAGAGTCGCAATGAACCAAGGTTTAGAACGTGTCGCGGTTCGGTTAAGTTCGTGCACGTATTAAATCTAAATATTCAATCACTAAAACAATCACACAACACACAACACGTATTCATTTAATTCGTACACGTTCGTACACATAGCACGTAATTAGATTGACATGTATTACGTTTAAGTTATCCGAAAAACCCAGGATATCACAGCGGTGGTTGTAGGTGGTCTGGTGGAGAGATGGAGAAGGTGGAGAGAGGTGGGAGGTGGTGGTTCTCGGTGAGGTGGAGAAAGTCGGCGATTTGTTATGGTTGTGGAGGTCATGGGTCATTGGTGGTTGTGGTGGAGAAATGGCTCAGTGGTGGCTCTAGAAATTGGAGTAGGTGGAGAGGGGAGGTGGAAACAGATTTGGAGTTTTACTATTTTTTCAGCGTTTTATTAACCGTCACATCGTGCGACGATTAATATTGATTATGTCGCGTCACATGACGAAACACTTGAACTCTTTTGACTTGATATTGTCGTGTCACGCGAAAACTTATAAGCTTGCCTCTCACGCGACACAAGAGGCCCATTTTCATAGAATGTTCTGAATTTTTTCCTTAGAAAACTTTTATCTTTTTCAACCTGACCTCCTCCAAACCCATTTTTAAGCAAAACTTTTCATAGTGACTTACCTGGGACTCTATTTCTTAATGTTCCCCGCTCCAAATTGGTTACGAACCTTTGCATAAAGACACAAAATACAAAACACAACACAAAAAATACGAAACATAACCAAAAATGATCGGAAAACAAGAAATAAAGACTTGTGCACAACTATACAAACTCTACACTTCGGGTCTCAACCAAGACCTCTAATCACTCGTCTCCGCGGGGGTTTCGAGAGGAGTTTCCTTCACCTCGCTAGGATCTAATAGTCCTTCAATGAAGTGTTTCAACCTATGACCATTTACCTTCGACGTATTTCCACCTACATCATTTTGCAACTCGATCGTACCATATGGAAACACCTCTTTCAATGTGTACGGTCCCACCCACTATGATTTAAGTTTCCTCCAAACAGCATCAAGCAGGAATTGTAAAGTAACACCTGATCTCCTTTCTTCAACTCCTTTAAACCTTTCAACCTCCTATCATGTAACGTCTTTGTCTTCTCTTTAATAGCCGCATCCCATAGCTCCTCCAACTCATGGATTTGAATGTAACGTCTCTTTGCCACTTCGGTAAGATCAAGATTAACTATCTCAAGAGCCCATAGAGCTCTATGTTCTAGCTCAACGGGGACATGGCGAGTTTTACCATAAACAATCATCAATGGTGTGGTTCCTAAAGGTGTTTTGTAAGCGGTTCGAATGCATCATCCAACTTATCGGACCAATCCTTCCGACTTTACCCTACGGTCTTCCCTAAAATCTCTTCACTCCTCAATAGGCATTCTCTACTTGACCGCCATTTTGTGGATGGTAAGCAGTCAACTGAGTGACTCCTAACACGCTAACACCTTCTCCATCATGGTGTTACAAAAGTGTGTGCCACGGTCACAAATGAGGGCATTTAGAGTACCAAATCGAGTGAACAACTTCTTCAAGAATCTCACCACCACTCGAGCATCATTAGTAGGTAAAACTTGTGCCTCACCCACTTTGAAACATAATATGTAGCCACAAGGATGTATCGGTTCCCTCCGTACAAGGGGAACGATCCCATGAAATCAGTGCCCCAAATATCAATAACTTCAAGTACCCGAATGGGGTTTTGAGGCATTTCATCCTTGGATGAGATATTACTATTGCGTTAACAAGCATCACACTGTCACGAAATCAAGGGCATCCTTCGCTAGTGTAGGCCAATAGAAACAATCAAACACCTTATGCACGGTGGTGTGATGGCCGTGATGACCTCCAGTTAATCCCTCATGAAAGTGCCTAATAATCTTCAAACCCTTATCTCTACTCAGACATCTCCTCAAAATTCAATCACCTCCCATCCGATACAGAAATAGGTCATCCCATATATAGTTATTTGCATCCCCGTGAAGAGTCCATCGTATTAGATGAGGTTTGGCATTTTACTTTGTGAAGAGAAATCACAATACCGAGTGATCAGCAAAAAACAGTGGTTTTGGAAAGCACGAGAGAGGAATCGAATTTAGTGAAAGCAAAGACCACAGCTAGAAGCTCCATCTCGGTAGTCATGTAATTTTCCTGAGCATCATTGAGGGTCTTATTGGCATAGTATATGGGTGGAAATGCTTATCTCGCCTTTATCCTAAGACTACCCCAACTGTGTAGTCACTCGAATCAACATGAGCTCAAAAGGTAAGCTCGAGTCAGGTGAAACTAAGATAGGAGCACTAACCAATTACTTCTTCAAAAAGTCAAACGCCTTAAGACAGTCCGCATCAAAGACAAATGGGCCGTCTTTCTCAAGAAGGCAGGTCATGGGGCGGGTGATTTTGAGAAATCCTTAATAAACACCTAAAGAAACCCGCATGACCAAGAAAACTATGAATGGATTTGAAACTAGCGGGTGGTGGAAGTCTACTAATGGTATCAATCTTTGATCTATCAATCTCTATACAATCTCTTGAGATCTTATGCCCTAACACAATCCCCTCAGTCAACATGAAGTAACACTTCTCCTAATTCAACATCAACTTTGACACAATACACCCCTTCAATATCCTCTCCAAATTAAGCAAACAATGGTCAAATGAGCTACCATAAACTGAAAAATCATATCCTAGAAGACAGCTACCATGCATCAATAAAATGTTGCTGGAGCGTTACATAACCCGAATGGCATGTGGCGATAAACACAGGTACCATATGGGCATGTGAAGGTGGTCTTTTCCTGATCCTCAGGTGCAATGGGAATCT
Source organism: Scalesia atractyloides (assembly GCA_947069175.1). Lineage (NCBI taxonomy): Eukaryota > Viridiplantae > Streptophyta > Magnoliopsida > Asterales > Asteraceae > Scalesia > Scalesia atractyloides. The sequence goes on along the minus strand of CAMTDV010000008.1, from coordinate 42,988,824 downwards.
GGAAATAACCTGAAAAACTATCAAGGAAACAGTAAAACTACTGCCCTACTAGACCCACCAACATCTTATCAATGAACAGAAGAGGGAAATGATCCTTTATGGGGTCATCATTGAGTCTCCTGTAATCAATACAAACACGCTAGCTAGTAATTATTGGAGTAGGGAAGAGCTCGTTTTTTTCTCATTCCTCACCACAATCATCCAGCCCTTCTTAGGGAGAACCTGAGTCGGCCTCACCCATGGGGAATCAGAAAGAAGGATAAATCAAACCAGCATCCATGAGTCTAAGAACCTATGTCTTCACTACGTCCTACATATTTGGGTTCAATCATCTCTGAGGTTGCACCAGGCTTATACTCATCCTCCGTGAGTATCCTATGTGTGCAATAAGCGGGACTAATGCCCTGGATGTCGGAGAGTCTCCAAGCAATGGCTTTCTTATGTGTCTTCAACACATCAAGTAGCTGAGTCTTCTCCTCCTTCATTAGTTTAGCGGAAATAATGACAGATAGACAAACATCCTCACCAAAATAGGCATACTCCAAATGAGAGGGTAAAATCTTAAGCTCTAAGGGTGGTGGCGTTTCTAGTTAAGGTTTCCTACTATCCTGTCAAACTTTACTAACCTTGAACCCCTCAAGAAATAGGGGCCTCCTCCTCAGGAAAATTTGGCTCCTCCTCATGGTCCTCTACGACCAAATCAACTCTACAAATGTGGTTAAGACATCGATCCACACAAGAGAAAAACAAATTTATGAAGTACACTGAACCGCATGGACCATTAAATTAATTTGACCACCTAGAATGTGAAACTCTTACCTCCTACGCGAAGAGTAATTTTCCAGTCAAAGACATCAATGCCTTCCTTTGCGACACACAGAAACGGACGTCCAAAAATAACAAGCACGATGCCGTAAGCCTCCATATCAAGGATCACAAAATCCACAGGGAATACAGTTTTGTCAAGTTTTACCAACATGTTGTCTACAATGCTATCAGTTCGCAAGGGATAATGTCATGCGCATTAGGGTCAGATCACCTAGGTCTAGCTTGTCATAAAAAGAGTAGGGCACCAGATCGATGCTAGCACCTAAATCTGCCAACGCGTGGCTCGGGGTGTCACTACCGAACAACACCGGATTGTGAAAATTCCTAGATATGTCAGTTTCTACGGTAGTTAATTCAAAACCACCAAAGGACATCCCGTAGTCAAGGAAATATTCGAAAGCTCCCCCCAATTTATCTTTTCGTTTCAAAAGAACTTTCAAGAACTTAGCATATTTTGGCATCTACTAGAGGGCCTCAACAAACAGTAGATTGATTTTTAGCTGTTTAAATTTATCAAGGAAGTGTCCATATTCCTTAGCATAATCTGATGCCTTAGGCGAGTAGGATATGGAACACCGGACTGTACAATCTCCGGGGCAGGTCTACTCTCAACTAGAGATCTTGGAACTCAGATTGTTGATTCTTGGAACGCAATGTCACCTATCAAATGCAGAAGATCTTGGAACACAAACTGTTGATTCTTAAGAAGGATGTTATGTTCTGCAATAGTTTTCTACGTAGTGGCATCATTAGTGTTAGGGGCCAATTTTTATTAAGTCTGGATCATGTATCCTAAGATCGGACCTTGATCATTTATCCTTAGCGGATGGTGCAGGAAGTCTGAGGATTAAGGATACTTATTTTTACTTACGTTATGTAACAATTGTTCTCTATGTTTCTAATGTATACACGCAGGTAATGGACGACAAGGATTCAGTCTTTGCTGGAATCTAGCTGAATATGCTCTATATAGAGCATGTGCTTAAAGAAGAATAGTCGTTATGGATGAATGTGGGAGAATCGCTCATTTTTCGGATAGTTAGTTAGCTAGGTTATTTCTAATTATATCAAGGGGATATTGAGCTCATTTAGAACATACATGAATGCACTGTCACCCTGCAAATAGCTCTCAAACACTCACACTAGAATTTGATTGTATCAAGCTCAATATCATCCGAAGTTGTACTAGATTGTTGATTATTTGTTCAATAGAGTTGGTGATCGGTAGTTTCCATCACCCGAGGTTTTTTATGCTGGAGATCTTCTAAAGATCGAGGGCTTTCCTCATATAAATCTTTGCGTTCATAGTCATTTACATTTCATATTCGTTTACACAATTGTCCAACGTTCAAGCACGCTACCTCACAAATCAAATTTGCGTACATTATCCTTAATCAGATTTTTAACCAAAACAATTTATTGCCCACCGTGAGGCAAGTGGTGCTTCAATTCTAAAATTTTGCTCATTTCCATTCATTTCATTAACTCCATGGCATCTCAGGGGAAAGCTACTTCAAGTGCCATGCCGGCGATTACCACATCTCAAACCACTATGCCATTACCTCCCATTCCCCCATCATTCTAGAAGAATGATAAAAATGCTCAGATGAAGACATCATCCGTCTACACAGGATCAAAAAATTTTGTTGTTTCTTCCTCTACTACTACTAACAATGATTTTTTTTGTTTTGTTTATGCATATCAAAAGTTATATGGAGCAGCAAGACAGAACCAACAAAGGATCCTTCGCGAAATTGATGACATCAAGAAGCAGAAGACGCCTCCAGAAGATCAGTCTCCACTGATGCCTGGAGTGTTGGATTTTGTCACTCCGACATCAACAATTAAGCATTCTAAGGGATCCACTGTCTAGCCTCAATGATCCTCTATCCTTTACGAAGGATCACTTGTGATGACTCAGCCTCAAGGATCCTTCCCTCATTCAGAAGGATATGTGAAAATATTTCAGCCTCAAGGATCCTACCTCCAGAATTGAGGATCCTCTGCTCGGGTTCAAGGGTCCATGGATTACTCATCAAGACCTCCAGCACCAACATATCCTGGATCCAATGTCTTTCAGGATCAAGGTTCCTCAAGGACCCAACCACTTAGATGTTCAGAATTCCATGATGTGGACTTCATCCCAATGCAAACTATTGCTTCCTAAGCCCTACTGTGACAGTAGACACGACTTATCCACAATACATTTTTGGAATACCACCCTTAAGCCAAATAGGAGGTAACAATTTCATAATACATTTATAGATACTAATTATGGTTTCATGCAAGATGCAGAGATTAGCCAAGCCATAGCTAGGGAGATACAAAAGCTCAAGGATATGATATTCAGCATTCCGGGAATAGTTAAGACTATACCTGAAATTCCGGATGGAAGCCACCAGGTGTCTCGCTTTGTACCACCCACATGCAATGCAGATATTCAAAACGCTTTCAAACACCCAACCTGAAGTTGTATGATGGAACAACAGATCTAGAGGAACATGTGGCACAATACTGGGAAAGGATGGAGATTAACCCCATCCCCGAAAGGTTGAAAGAAGCTTGCTTGTGTAAGGGCTTGCTCCCTACTCCATTAGTCCATTATCACATTTAGTTAACCTATTTAATAATCAGTTTTCATGCAGTATAACTTTTGAAAGGCTAACTAGTGACTTATATAGGATAACCTAGGCCCGTAATGAATCCTTAAGGGATTACGTCACCAAATTTGGATGAGAATCCTTAGATATCCCGAATCTAGATGTTGCAATGGTTGTTGAGGCATTTAAAATGGAATTACAAAAGGATTCTCCCTTTTATGATGACCTTGTTATGACCCCTTGTAGGAATTTGGACAAAGTAAGAAACAGGGCACTGAGTTTCATCAGATTAGAGTATGATAAGAGAATACAAGAAAGACTCACTGCTTCCAACAAACATGAGTACAATGACAGGAACCAAGGATTCTTCTACAAGAATAACCGATCCAAGCTGTACTCCAAGCCTGATAACCAAAATGTTCATGCAGTTAAACAAGATAAAGATGAGGAAGAATATCCTCGAATATCTGAATATTGCTTTTCTATTGATATTAGTGAATTGATGCTTGTCTTATAGGATTTAGGTGAAAAAGCTAGGTGCCAAGGAAAAACGAGAAGTCAAACTTCTTCAAGGATAAGTCCAAGTGGTGTGCATACCATGAAGACTTTGGTCATGTAAGGAGAGAAATTGGCTATCTCCTTAGTAAGGAGCCCTTGAAAGAGTTGTTGTGCAGAAAGAAGTCACAGGTCAAGGATCCTAAAAAAGTTCCAGAAAAAGCAGTTCCACCTCCAGCCGATGCCCAAATCATTAACTTTATTTCTGGAGGATCAGATATTTATGGAACCTCGTTCTCGGCGGCAAAGAGGCATCCAAAGAGACCAAGTTAGAGAACAGATACATGCCTATTAGAATCTCCACTCTAACTAAACAGAAAGTTATATCCTTTGATGAGGGTGATCGTGTTGATATTTAGGACCCTCATCATGATTGCCTAGTTATTACTTTGCTTATTGCTAATCACTTTGTTCTCAGGATCCTTATAAACGTGGGAGCTCCGTGAACATCATACAACTTGATGTCCTGAAGAAGATGAACATCCCGAAAACAGAAATAATCCCGAGATCGTCAGTCCTTGTAGGATTCAGCGGTGAAATGAAGAACACGCTGAGGGACATCAAACTCCCAATCTACATGGAGGAGGTAAACTCTATACAAAAGTTTTGTGTTATTGACTATTTTTCTTGTTGCAATGTGATCCTTGACATGCCCTGGATTCATGAAATGAAAGTTGTCCCATCCTCCTACCACCCATGTGTAAAACTACTGATACCTTGGGGTAGTGAAGATAGAAAGCGATCAGCAAGAGGGTAAGAATTGTTACACCTCTTCAATGAAACCAGCTTCAAAACCAAGGACGGCTTAGCAATCACAACAACCTCCAAGTGATGTCCTGGAGGAAGCAGAGCAAGACATCAATGATGTAATACTAGATCCTTAGGATCCTGAAATCAAGGTCCTCATAGGATCCAGGATCCTTGACAATACAGAACAGGATCTTGGATTCTTCCTAAAAAGAAGAAAGTCTACCTTTGCTTGGAAACACGAGGATATGCCATGTATCTCTAAAGATATTATTACACATAAATTGGGTATTAACAAATCTTTGAGACCAATTCATCAAAAAAGAAGGAAATTTGCACCTAAAAGGAACCTTATTATCCAAGAGGAGGTAGACAAACTCTTGAAGGCAGGTATGATTAGGGAAGTCAAGTATCCAAGATGGCTGGCCAATGTGGTGGTTGTTCAAAAGAAAAACGGAAAGTGGAGGGTATGTGTCAACTTTACAGATTTAAATAAGGCATATCCCAAGGATCCTTTCGCACTTCCACACATTGACTCCATGGTGGATGCAACAGCAGGACATGATTTGCTAACATTTATGGATGCTTCCTCTGGATTCCAAAAAATTCAGATGGAACCATCTGACCAAGAGGAGAGCATTGATGACTCCTACTGGCATATACTTTTATATTGCAATACATTTGGACTGAGAAATGCAGGTGCCACTTACCAAAGATTGGTCAATATGATGTTCAAAGAGCAAATAGGAGACACTATGGAAGTTTACATAGACGACATGGTGGTCAAGTCAATGAAAGTTGAGGATGATCTCAAGGATCTTGAAGTGGTATTCAATATCCTTGATCAGTACAACATGAAGCTAAATCCTTCAAAATGCCACTTTGGTGTTAAAGCTAGGAAGTTACTTGACTACATGGTGACAAAAAAAGGGATTGAAGCCAGCTCTGAGCAGATAAAGGCAATTGTGAACATATTATCTCCTACGAATGCGAAGGATGTCTCAAGGCTAACAAAGAGGATTCCAGCCTTAAATAGGTTCATTTCAAAGTCCTTAGAGAAGTGCAAGGATTTTTATGATATCTTGAGAAAGAATAAGAAATTTGAGTGGACTGAGAAGCATGAAGCTGCACTCAAGGCTCTCAAGGATTATCTATCCTCAGCACCAGCCCTGATGAAACCAAAGGATGGTGAGCCATTATCCTTGTACTTTGTTGTTACAGGTAAAGCAGTAAGTGTAGTGTTAGTTAAAGATCATGAAGGCCAACAACATCTGGTATATTATGTAGGTAAAAGCCTTCTTGACGCTGAAGCTAGGTATTCTCATTTAGGGAAATTATTTCTTTTATTTATCATGGCTTCCACTAAACTTAAACATTATTTTGAAACACATACTATTATTGTGAAAACTAATTATCCCATTAAGAATGTTCTTAGGAAACCTGAAATGTCAGGAAGAATGGAGAAATGGGCAGTCAAGCTTAGTTCATATGACATAAAATATAAACCAAGGACTACTATCAAGTCTCAAGCTTTAGCTGACTTTGTGGTTGATTTCAGTAGTGATCTACAAGAGAAGCTGAACTAGAGGTTCAATAACTTGAAGAGACCAAGGATCCTGGGACACTCTTCATCGATTGAGCCTCAAATATTAAAGGAACTGGGCTAGGAATACTACTAAAATTGCCATAGGGGACATAATACCCCAGTCCATTGCCTGTGAATTTCAGACCACTAACAATGAAGCAGAACATGAAGCCCTAATAGAAGGTTTGCAATTAGCTAAACGGATGAGGATCAGGCATCTTCAAGTATACATAGACTCATTGCTAATTACTAACCATCATAATGGCTCATATGCTGTGAAGGGCGAGAATTTAATCAATTATTTGGAAATTGTTAAAAAACTAGCAAATTATTTCGATTCTTTTAGTATAGCGCAGGTTCCTTGAGAGGAATATGCAGGGGAAAATGCCTTAGTAAACTTAGGATCAGCCTTGAAGATACTAGAGGATGTAAGGACACCTATCACCCATATTTGTTTTCCTACAATCGAGGAAAATAAAGAAATGGAGTATAGTAGAGGACACTGCAATTATACCCAGTGATGTGCAGTCAAATTCAGGATCATGGATACTTCTGATTGTGAAGTTAATTCAGAACGGGGAAATTCCCAACAGGGGAGAACCCAAGAACCTTCAAATTTAAGGTATCGTAGTTTACTATATTAAATAGCATTTTATATAAAAGGTATCTTGCAAGTCCCTATTTGCGATGCATTGAGGATCCAAAATTCAAGAGGTCTTAAAGGATCTCCATGAAGGAGACTTTGGAAATCATACTGGGGGTAGAGCACTATTCTCAAGGATCCTTAGAACAGGTTACTAATGGTCCACAATGAATAAGGATGAAGTAGACTATGCAAGGAAATGTGAGGCATGTCAAAGACATAGCACCATCTTACAACAATCAGCAGAGACTTTATATCAATAATTACCTCTTGGCCATTCATGAAATGGGGGATCGATATAGTAGGCAAACTTCCAAAGGCAACTGGTGGAAAAGTATTTATGTTAGCGATGACCGACTACTTCTCCAAATGGAAAGAAGCAGAAGCTTTTGTTCAAGTCAGAGAAAAAGAAGTTATGTCCTTCATTAAGATAAACATTATCACTAGATTTGGAATTTATTCTGAATTTATATGTGATAATGGATCCCAATTTATTGGGAATAGAACTACTAACTTTTGTGACAGTTGGGGAATCAAGATGATAACATCTACACCAGTTCATCTACAAGCTAATGGCCAAGCAGAGTCAAGCAACAAGATCATCATCAAAACTTAAAGAAGAAACTTGGGTCCATGAAAGGAAAGTGGGTTGAAGAGTTGCCATATGTCCTTTGTGTAGATAGGACAACTCCAAAGAATGCTACAGGCCAAACTCCTTTCTCACTAGTCTTTGGAACTGAGGTAGTGATCCCAACAGACATGGTGGTTCCTACCGCCCGAACATGCATCCATGATCCTTAAACAAATAGTAAGAATCTGACTTAAGACCTTGATACTATGGATGAGCTCAGAGATCTCGCAAGAATAAGGATAGCCAGTTATCAACAAAGGATGGTTGGAGCATATAACAAGAACGCCACGATCAGACGATTACAAGTTGGAGACTTGGTATTAAGGAAAGCATTTCAGAATACCACAAACCCAACTGATGGCAAGTTGGTGCCTATGTGGGAAGGCCCCTATCTAATTGAAGCAAAGGCAGGAAAGGGGGCATACCGTCTACTAACCATGGAAGGTAATCCCTTACCAAGGGCCTGGAATGTTATTTATCTCAAGAAGTATTTTATGTGACAAGGATCAAGGATCCTTAAGGATTCAGGATCCTCACATTGGTAACATTTTAGCTTAAAGTTGTCTATACTATTTATTTTATTTGTTATGAGAAAAGGGTGTTAGATACTTAACATCCAATTTAATCAAGTTTTAAGCTTTTACGGAAATGTTAAACATCATTAAAAGAGGATTAAGGGGTTGGCCACCTCTCTCCCACGTTTAAGGTATCTTATACCTTCTAAGGTTTAAAGGTTTTCACCTTTCACACGAATTGGGTTTTGACACCCCGCTAGTAGCGCACGTTTATTCAAGTATGGTCCGAGGCAATGGGCCCAGTACACGCTTTGTAGCTGACAATTTCATTGTTGTTGGCCATATGTAGGATCTCAAGTATAATGGTAGACATACCATACATCCGTTATCCTAAGGTTTCTAACGTTTTCACGTTAGCTAAGGTTTTGGCATTTTCATGTCACTTAAGTGGGCTTGTCCTAAGTTTGGGCCAAACCGTAGTTTATTTGGGCTTGTCCCCAATTTGTTGGGCTAGTCCCCATTTTATTTGGGATTGTCCCCAGTTTATTTGGGCTTGTCCCGAGTTTGTATGGCTTAATCCCAAGTTGATTACAACAGGTTTCGGAGATTTGGAGATTCACAAGTTAATTCAAAAAGGATCCTGGATCCTTAAAGTTTATCTAACCATTACTAGTTTGTTTGTATGAAGGTATTTCCTAAGGATATAAAATCCTAACTTAGGAGTTCTTGTATGTCTTATTCTCATACTTGTTTATCTTATTGACTTCACCATGAACCTTACAATTAAGGTTATGTGACTTATCTACTTGTATTTAGTTAGATTTAATCTAAGGATTATTATACACAAGGATTGGCAAATTTTTAACAACTTGAATTTTTCTAAATTCTTATAAGGTAAAACTTATGATTTTTAACAAACATTCTATTTGTATGGAGAAATACAAACAAATCAAATCAAAACTTAGAACACAAATATAGTCAAAAGATTAACAGTATTAAAATCCATCAATATTTATCAAAAGTGGCCGACCTGGATTTCACCATCAAATACGTGGACCATCCACCCAGATCGGACTGGGTTACCTGACGCTTAAGAGTTTTGTGCAGAAATATAAAGTGCAGAAAATTAAATAGCAAGATAACAAAGGCTTCATCCCCAGACAGAGGATCCCTCCACCTTTGTCATCCTACCTATTGTGAGAAGCATCAGTGATCCTTAAACCTAATACTATTGTTCAAAGATTATTACAGACCATAAATATTCGAAACCAAAACACCATCAAAACAAAAACACAAACCATAAAATGTGGGCTTGGGCCTAGGCATCAATATCCTTCATCGCCCACTTTAGCAACTTCACCTTCTACTACTCCTTCACCTCCGGCTTAACAACTTGTCACTTCCTTAACCCCACTCAGACCAACCTCCAAAGCCCGCACTTGCTCCGGATCAGCATCACCGCCAAGCTCGAGAAGAGTTTGCTTCTAGCCAGCCTCGTCCCATGCAGATCGATCAAAGTAGGATCTATAGCCTCTTGGGCTATTTTAGTCCTAGCCTGTAGGATGGCATGAGCAACTTAGACTTTGGCCTCATCAGTGGCCTCTATTTCAGCTTTGTTAGCCTGTATCTCAGCCACAAGGATCTTCTTCTCCAGGCCTTTGATCTCCTTCTCCAACTTTGATATGGTCTTGTCCTTAGGGCGGCAACGGAACGGAGACCAGCCAAGTTCTCCTCAGCTTCAGCAAGGCTTTTCTCCTGGTGAGCCTTCAGGAGGACAAACCTCTACAAATCATAAGACAAAGGAAATCAGGATCAGTAATCCTTCACTACATACAAGACTACCTATGAGGATCAAGGATCCTTACCTTAGTGACAAATTCATGAATTTGCGCTTCAACTTCGAAGCTGTCCTACTCCGGCTCAGAAGGCTTCTTCCGTTTAGACCAACCTTGGCCCTAGTGGTCATCGTTTTCGGATCCGGCAGGCTTTAACCCTTGGCCAGCTCTTTCTTGATGGAGCGAGGAGAGATCATGCTGTCATTATCGTCCAGGCCAAACTTGGTGACCCGATTGCTGGTAGACCTATGAGCGCCTACATCATGAACAAACAAGATAAGTCTTTTTATTTCACATAATTTATTCTATACAGAATTATATTTTCAAAAAATATAAAAATACTAACTCGACATTGTGTAGGAGGTGGAAGTGTTGGCTTTAGGATCCTTTATCCTTTGCTTAAATGTCCTGATCATTGAGTCAATAGCCCAAAACACAGTGATTGTCTCTTCAGTACCGTGGAGATCAGCAGGGCAGGCAAATTTGGTTACTACATTAAAACAGAAAAAGAAAATAAGTTAGCAAGAAAAAAACATAACTCTCTACAGTAGTTATCTACGGATCCTATATCCTACCCTTCAAGATCCACTTTTTGAGCAGACTATTCCGAAGAGGAATATAATCCCTTCGCACAAATAAGAACTGATTCTTCCAAGTGGAACCATATTGAGTGGTATTAAGGATGAGTAGAGGCTGATGAGGTTTAGCCTTTAGCAAGAAACGGATGGAACCATGGTTGACAAGGCTGTAAAGGTAAGAAAGCTCTAACTGATTGAAATCAAGCCCTTCGTTGCTGATGATCTGTTCGAGGGTATACAGAACCCTCCAAAGCATGGGCATTACTTGACTGTAGCTAATGCAAGTGAGGGTCAAGAACCGTTGGGTTAGGTCAGGGAAAGAATATGTATAACCAAGGAGGAAAGGTAAAGCAGGGAAGCACACCCAGATGGATGAGGTAGCGTCACTCTACATCGTTGAGTCGTATGGCCGGAAGATAGTCTTCGGGGGAAAGCAAGTATGCAAGCTATCGATCCAAGGATAACTGAACTTGCAAAGTTACAAAGAGGGGTTTGACAAAAGCTTTTGGCTTTGGGGTATGTCATTAGTTGTTTGGTCAAAAATCTGATTAAGGATAATGTAACCAAATCTGATTTGTGAGGTAGTGTGCTTGAATGTTGGACAATTGTGTAAACGAATATGAAATGTAAATGGTTATGAACATAAAGATTTACGAGGAAAAAGCCCTTGATCTTTAGAATATCTCTGGCATAAAAAAAACCTTGAGTGATGGAAACTACCGGTCACCAACTCTATTGAACAAATGATCAACAATCTAGTATAACTTCGGATGATATTGAGCTTGATACAATCAAATTCTAGTGTGAGTGTTTGAGAGCTATTTGCAAGGGTGTCAGTGCATTCATGTATGTTCTAAATGAGCTCAATATCCCCCTTGATATAATTAGAAATAACCTAGCTAACTAACTATCCAAAAATTGATCGAGTCTCCCATGTTCATCCATAACGGCTATTCTTCTTTAAGCACGTGCTCTATATGGAGCATATTCGGTGAGATTCCAGCAAAGGCTAAGTCCTCTTCATCCATTACCTGCGTGTATACATTAAAAACATAGAGAACGGTTGTTAGATAACATAAGTAAAAATAAGGATCCTTGATCCTCATACTTCCTGCACCATCCGCTAAGGATAAGTGATGCAGACCCGATCTCAGGATCCAAAGTTGTACTAGATTGTTAGGAGCTAAGTGTTATTAAGTCTGGATCATGGATCCTGAGATCGGGTCTGCATCACTTATCCTTAGCAGATGGTGTAGGAAGTCTGAGGATTAAGGATCCTTATTTTTACTTATGTTATCTAACAATTATTCTCTGTGTTTCTAATTTATACACACGGGTAATGGACGACGTGGAATTTATCTTTTCGGGAATCTTGCCGAATATGCTCCATATAGAGCACGTGCTTAAAGAAGAATAGCCATTATGGACGAACGTGGGAGACTCGCACATTTTTCGGATAGTTAGTTAGCTAGGTTATTTCTAATTATATCAAGGGGATATTGAGCTCATTTAGAACATACATGAATACACTGACATGCTTGCAAATAGCTCTCAAACACTCACACTAGAATTCGATTGTATCAAGCTCAATATCATCCAAAGTTGTACTAGATTGTTGGTGATCGATCGTTTCCATCACCCACAAATTTTATGCCGGAGATATTCTAAAGATCAAGAGCTTTTTCCTCGTATAAATCTTTGCGTTCATAACCATTTATATTTGATATCCGTTTACCCAATTGTCCATAGTTTAAGCACACTACCTCACAAATCAGATTTGGTTACATTATCATTTATCTGATTTTTTAACAAAACACTTAGCAACTAACTATGTCAACATGTCCTCAATGTTACACAAATGATTCCCACTACCCCCACCTAAGTAATTCCCCGACTCCCACTAGAAACTGATACACCTCACATATATCAACTTCCATTTTCAACTCCTTCATATCTCTTGATAAGTTATCAAGTGTAGCAACCACATTAGTGTCCAAGGTGACTTAGTTAACACTTCGCATAGATGAGGATAAACTAGGTGTTGGAGTGGATTTCCTATTTCCTGACCACTGCTCATATTCGGACCGAGGGAAACTCTTGAATAGGTCATTGCATTCGGTCACATCCTTCTTTCCCATGAGGTGGCCTCCTGCAGAAGTGTTGAAACGAGCCTTTGTTTCATAAGTAAGGTCTTGTAGAATTTCTCTAGAAGTGCCCAATCATACAAGCCATGTTAAGAGCATCTACTAAGCAAATTCTAGAAATGTTCCCAAGCAAGGTAGTACGACTCATCGGGTTCCATCCAAAACAAGAGGATTTGGTCACGAAGTCGGGATGCTTTGGCGCGTGGAAAGTATTTCTTAATGAATCCATCATGAAGGTTTGCCCAAGTGGTGAAAGTTCTAGCAGGATGTGAATCAAGCCAAGTGGTGGCATGTCCAGCTAGAGAAAATGGGAAGAGTTGAAGGAAAATGGCATCATCATTGTCACCTTGTTGTTTAAAGGTACCATATATGCGAGTAAGGCGGGCAATGTGTGTGGGAGCATCCTCATCATCACGACCATGAAATTGACATGAGTTGGAAATATTGGTCATGATGTATGAGGGTATTTGCCAAGAGTTGTCGTTATCGACGGCGGACAGGTGATGGGAGAGTTGACTGCCATGAAGCCCCCGGTAGACTGTTGGTGAATGGTATGATGGGCGACCAATCCAGGACGAGTAGGTGGTGGACTAGGTGGAGTGGGTAGTATAGATTGTGGAGTAGAGTTAGAAATGGGCGAGCTTGTGGAAGAAGTACTAACCTCGATTTTGAAATCAGTAAACTCAGGAAAAACAGCAACAGCTAGTGGCGGCCCCTGCGATCGAGTATGTGGCATAAACCGGAGATCAAACACAAAAGTGTAAGAGTATGGTAGAATAAGAAAGAAACAAAACAAAACACAAGTAGCACATATATGGTAGATAAGTGTGATCAAAGCTAATAAACATAATCGCCTAAGAGTCCTCGACAACGACGCCAAAAACTCGATGTGCTAAAAGTAGTGTAATTAAATTACTAAAATTAACCCAAAATTAAGAACTAAGTAAACTCTAGACTCTCTAAAAACTACTGACACACAAGTGAACCTATCGTGACTAGTAAAGCTAAAGTAAGTCCGGATATCGAATCCATGAGACTCCTATTGAAAACGTGTACACGACTCGATTACTTATCTATACTACTGATTTTTTTGATTATATTGTTCAAGGAGGGGTTTTCGACCAATCCTAATGTGAATAATTAAATGATTACCTAAATTAAACTTAAACATGAACTCTAATTGTAGATGAGATCAGATGATGATAAAAGCACTACCTAGGTTAATCCTACACATGAATGATAAGTCTTTTATCGGTAATGGAACTTTTGTGGAAACCGGGATCTTATTTTGCTAAACTTAAAGGGTAATCTAAAGGATCCTCGACACTTCTCGTAGTGTCACCTGAGAGATTCGTAAAAGTTGTTAAATCTACCGGTTATGTGGATTCCCTCATGGTTTCTCCAATTCTAATGAGGTAGCACCCTATAGACAATCTATCTCAGAGTGCGAAAGTCTCAATACACTATGAAGTGCAAGGGGTAACTCATGAAATACTGATCAGACTTGAGAAGCAAGGGATGGCAAGTAGACTAGGGAAAACTTCTCACAAAGCCTTTACTCCTAGAAACCTAACACATAAGACAAATCGACAACCTTTCACCTCACGAATATCAAGATTGGTTGAAAACATAGACCTACTCAATTCACAAAGAACATTTGTTTGGGTTACTATGTGTTGGGCCCCTAGCTGAAAGGTTACACATTAGTATTGCATTTTGGGCTAAGCTTGGGAGAATGGGCTTCCTAGAGCCTTATGGGCATAGGGTTGTAATCAATGGGTTTTGTGACTAGTATAAATACATGTGTTAGGGTTAATATTTTGGTGGCTAGTCAGTTTAATTTTTCTGAAATCTTGTATCAGACACCATTCAGTGTATCAAGTTGGTTAATCGAAGATCGTTATTGTTCTTTTCAATCTAATTTTTATTTCCGCAATCGATTAGAGGTTATGATACCGTGTTAGATCCGAGTCGGGACTTACAATTGGTATCAGAGCCTGCTGTCCGATACAGGCTCTCGGTGCCAAAGATTGAAGAACTGTTTAGAACTGGAAGACTTGTTGCTGTTCATCTTGGATTGTGATTGTTGAAGATATATTGAAGACTGTTGCTGCTCTCATCTCGAACTGCTACTGTTCCGAGAAACACGAAGAAGATTCAAGTATTTCGGATACGGAACTGTTGAAGATTCCAGAGAACACGAAGAAGATTCAAGCATTTCGGATATAGAACTATTAAAGATCCCGAAGAACACGATGAAGATCATCCATCTCGGATTGATCCCAGACTACTGTTCATCAATTTTCTCAACAACCTTATCCAGATTATTCACATTTCGGATAAGGATCACTGTTTGAAATAATATGTGTTTATCTGTTGCAGGAATTTCGGGATACTGTTGAATCCGGATAAGCATCTCATTCCGGATAAGACTTCTATTCCAGATCAAGCTTTCATTCCGGATCTGTTTCTCTATTTCGGATTATCTCATCTCGGATTGGCATTCATCTCGCATATCCTGCAACTCGGATCATCATCTAATTCGGATTTATTCTTCATTCCGGATTTATCGCTCATCTCTGATTAGCACTCGTCTCTGATAGCATTCCGTTGTAAAGTTTCGGATACTAATCTCGGACTTGTCTT
This sequence comes from Scalesia atractyloides, assembly GCA_947069175.1. Classification (NCBI taxonomy): domain Eukaryota; kingdom Viridiplantae; phylum Streptophyta; class Magnoliopsida; order Asterales; family Asteraceae; genus Scalesia; species Scalesia atractyloides. The sequence goes on along the minus strand of CAMTDV010000008.1, from coordinate 42,973,517 downwards.
AGATTCTCATCTCGGACTTGTCTTAGATTCTCATCTCGGACTCATATTACAGACTTGTTTCGGACCACTGTTCATAATAAGAATTTAAAATTAACTTTAATTTACTTGGTAATTTTTAAGAAAGTTAATAATGAACAGTTACATGACAGCTCAGGACCTGACAAATGCCAGCTTGGCAGCATTACAGTCACAGATGCTGGCTCTTCATCAAGAGCTAGACCAAGTCATTAGCACTTCTATAAAGGTGCCTCGTTTGCTATATGGAGATGAATATTATGAGTGGAAGTTCAGGTTTGAGCAGTACTGCAAGGCCAAAGAGCCTGGGGTTTGGAGATGTATCATGAACGGTCCTCGAACTATAGTTTACAGCACTCCTGAAGGTCCAGACACAAAGATCCCTAAACCCAGTCATTTGTGGACTATAGAAGATGTGAAAATACTCGAACAGGATGAGAAAGCCTCAGCTGTTCTGACGATGGCACTCGGACCCGACATTTCCATAGCTGTCAGAAATTGCAAGACAGCTAAAGACGTGTGGAGTGAATTACAGAATCTCTATGAGGGAAATGCTGACATGAAGGCAAGCCGAGTTAATAAGCTGAATCAACAGTTCAGCTCATTTAACCACATATATGGGGAAACCATTGAGGACCAAATTCGAAGATATGTGAAGCTTGTCTCTCAAATGATTTCAACTAAAATCTCTCTTACGAACAGTGCTATGAATAGACAGTTGCTGAATTCTTTGCCAAAGAGCTGGGATGCTGATGTTGGCACGATTAAGAAGACAAAAAATCTGAACGATGTCACTCTCACAAAAATGATTGCAACTATCAAATCATGTGAGATAGATAATAAGCAGAGGGACATCAATCATCAAAGCAGTCTGATGGCAGTTGGTATCACAGGGCAAAACGCGACGTTAATGTCTTGGAATCTTGTTTACAGCCCTCTGCAAGGAAGCTCGCACACACCGGGTAGCTAACACTTTGTGTACAGTCCTCTCACCTCTGCACAGAAGACCCAGTATGTCTATGGTCTTTAGTCTAAGACTCCTACTATGATTTCTGCGATGCAGGTTCAGACACAATATCATGCACAGTATCCTAACATGGTGTACAGTCCTGCTATTCCAGCAACAGCTCAACAAGGCGGCATTCCTCAATCTATTGCTCCCACACTGGCTCCTGCTCCAGCTATGTCCAACTCTGCTTTTCTCACAAAAGAGAATGAGGAGAAATTGGCCATAGCTGCCTCAATGATTAACAGTTTAAAGGCATTCGTAGAAGGTGACTTGACTCTTCCATTTGTTCTCCCAACTGAAGTAGATCACATCATGGAGGAGGATTTGAATGAGATTGACGTATCCTGGAATCTTGCAATTGCTGCTTTCCGCGTCAACAAATTTCAAAAGAAGTACGGGAGGCAACCATTGTCAAATCTGAAGACCGGGCTAACAAAAGATAAGCTCAAGTGTTATAGATCTCATGAGCTAGGACATTTTGTACGGGAATGCAAGAAGTCGCCATCTGATACGTCTCATCTAGAGTAGCAGATATAAAGAGCAGTGACAGACAGCTCATGCCAGTCTCTCCCTCAAAGTCTACTTCAAGTCCCTAGATCAGCTCTGGCGGGAAATCAACAGCTTTGGTGGCACAACAGCACGAAGGATTCAACTGGGTAGATGTTGCAGCTCAGATGGAGACTCTGAATCTTTCCAAGAACAGCAATCACTGCATGATGGCGCAGACAACTAAGACAGCTGATCTTTCAGAACAGTAAATCGCATTCTCTGTTCAGATAGTTGTCGTTTTAAATTATCACAAATGCGCGCCCATAATTCATTTCTTGTAGCTGAATATCAACAAGCTGCATCGCATAACATCGCCTTTCAACATAAGAACAAGCTTCTTATGGAAAAGGTCTAAGCACATAAACAAGACATAGCTCAGCTAAAGGTTGACTTTAACCAACAGCAATGTTGGGTATACGACTATAAGCTAAAATTAGCTGAAAAGGACGTAGAATTTCAAGCAGCCTTAACCAAGCTAAATTCCTTGACAGGATAGGAAAGTTACAGGAAAATGAAATAAATATTAAAAATTTTGAAACTTCCAGCAAGTTGTTCAAGGACTTGTGTGATCTGCAACTTGAATATAAGAAAACCTATACAAAAGGCCTTGGGTTTAATAGAGCTCCTCCACCATATAATCATAACTACACACTAATGCCTGATTCTGAGGCAGAACTAGAAAATGAAGAAATATGATGTATAATAAACCCTCAGATTATCTTTCAAAACCGTGGAAGCCCTGTTACCCAAAGATTTCTAAGCCAACTGATCTCAAGAAGGATGTTGTTTTCTTCACTTCCACACCATGTTTGCAAGAATCTTGTGACTATCCCTCTTGTAGTTTAGATGGTTTGGAGAAAATGACGCCTAAAGAAGAGGCAGCGACACCACTTAAAGAATCAAAACACGAAAATCCTCCTGAAACTAACTCAGTGAACGCTACTAACGCTTCTACTTGATGTGCAGAAGAAATATTAATTGAGGATATTACAGATGGTGATGAAGAAGAATGTCTGAATTCAAATTCGGACAGCTGCTGATTATGATTTTTATAAACCTGCTTTTTGACATTTTGAATCATTTTCTTGCTGAAAAATCTAAATTCTCAGACAATGTTGGTTGTGTTGATAACTTGGACGTATTTATTTCGGGTTTTTCATCTAATGCTGATGTTATGAATCCTGATAATGCATGTGATAACTCTTGTGATGAAAACATAACTTTTGCTACAGGTACAGCGTCGACAGATGATTCGGTTTCCTTAGTTCCTACTGAAGAGACTGGAAGTTCTTCTCATGAAGTACCATCTGTTGATGCTATTCCTAGGTTTGACAATGAGGAAATCAACCAACCAACTGAATCTGTGATGAGTGACGCAGGCATAGTACTAGAAGAATTAGACGAATCAGATTCTTCGAATGAAGATCTATGGACTGATTCTGGAATGACAGAAAATGAGAAATCTCCCCTGGTTGATTTAGAGAAAACTTTTGGAACTGAATCTGAATCGAAATCTCAAACTTTTCAAAATATAGAGATTCCTCTTGCTACTAATGATCAAAGCTCATATTATGGCAGTTCAGAAAAGGATATCCCTACTGAATCACCCGTCTCCTCTGAAGAATCCGCAAAGAAAAATGGATTGAAATCTAATAAAAAGAAACGGAGAACACGTAGATCCAAAAAGAAGAAACCAAACAAGCGCCTCAGTCTAATGAAAAGGTGACTGCTAATTCAGTTCCTCATTCTGAGAAATTAACTTAGCAGCCCCAAACTAAATCTGTTAAGCCACCAACTGAACAGGAATCAGTTAATATTGTGCCTTAGTTTACCAACTCCAAATTATCTAATTCAAATCATAAAACTTACAAGTGTGCTGATGGTTGTGAGCAGGCTACAGCCAAGACTAAGACCTTTCACCAGCCGTCAGTGCCAGCAAGCAAGAAACTGACAGACAAGTTGCCAAGAATTTCCCATGCTAAACGGACCCTTTTCTTCCAGAAGAGGCAGACCTATTTCAACTGCAGATTTCTTGGGCATATTGCACGGAATTGTCAAAATGCATTTATGCCTTTTAACACCATATTCTCGAAAAATCAGAAAGCCCTTTGATCAAGACCGGAACATGGCCAAGAGACAACATCACAAATCCCTAAGACCTTCAGGTTCTCTGAATCCTTCTAACACTCCGAAAGTTGTCCAGAAGTCTGACTCGCTAGCCTGAAGGCCTAAGATCTTGACCAAGACACAGTCTTCTGTCCCAAAATCGGACAAATAAAAAGCATCATCTATCTCATTCTCAACTAATTTAATTTTCGTGAGGTTACTTATGTTGATGCAAATGGAACACCTAGATCGTCAATGGCCTGGGTTGCAGCTTCTAACTAAACCTATTGAAATGTGCAGGAACAACTTTGGAGGACTCTGGTCAGACTTTGGTATGTCAACAGTGGCTGTTCGAAGCACATGACAAGAGACATCTCGCAGTTGAATGATATTCAGTTTTTCGATGTCGGGTTTGTCTCTTAGTTTCAAGAACATGAACTTTATCCCAGAGTTGAAGCACAGCCTCTTGAGTGTGTCTCAGCTGTGTGATAATCATTTAGATGTGTTCTTTACAAAGAAAGGATGCTGTGTGTTGAAACAAGGCCTCATTATTCCTGATGAATGGATTCTTCTCAAAGCAGAATGCAAAGGAAACGCTTACGTCATCGACATGAATAAGGCCCCCACATACAAGCTTACTTGTTTGTTCTCGTCGACCGCTGAGCATGATGCAATGTTGTGGCACAGCCGACTAGGACACATCAACATGAAGAATCTCAACAGACTTGCAAAAAGTAGTTTAGTCAGAGATTTGTTTGTTCAGGATTTTATGCAAATTGAAAAGTGTGAATCATGTGCTCGTGGGAAACAACATCGAAGGCCACACAAGTTGAAACCCGTACCTTCCACGTCAATAGTCTTGGAATTGCTTCATATGGATCTTTTTGGTCCGAAAGATATTCAGAGCATTGGCGGGAAGGCATACTGTCTGGTTATCATTAATGACTACTCCCGATTACTTGGGTATTCTTTCTGGCACAAAAGAGTGAAACCGCTGAGTTAGTCAAACAGTTTATCACCTTAATGGACAACCAGGCAGACACCACCGTGAAGGCTATTCGATGTGATAATGGAACAGAGTTTAAGAACGCCACCTTGAATTCTTTCTGCTCCTCCAACGGTATTGATCGACAATTCAGTGCAGCCAGATCTCTTCAACAGAATGGGGTTGCAGAACGCCGAAACCGTACACTCATTGAAGCTGTACGTACTATGTTGGTCGAATAAGAACTACCTCTCATTTTCTGGGCAGAAGTAGTCAATACCGCTTGTTATATTTAGAATCATGCCCTGCTCAACAAAAGGCACATGAAAACGTTGTATGAAGTGGTTGAAGGTCACAAACCTTCGGTTAAGCATTTCCGCAAGTTCGGGTGCCCTTGTGTTCTTCTACTCATGGATGCTAAGGGAAAATTTTAATCACGTGGGGATCCATGCATCTTCGTCGGCTACTCTAAGAACACTTCCTATAGTGTCTATAACAAGATCAAGAAAATGGTAGTTGAAACCTACAATGTGGGTTGGCTGGGGAGAATCCCAAGGACGCACGCATTGATCCTGACTGGCTCTATGATTATTCCTCTTTGTTTAAATATGTTGATGTCTCTTCTAATATGAATGCAGATACAGACACAACTTCTGACCTCCCACCGATGCCTCTCTCAACTGACGATGATGCAGATGCTGAACAGCTGCAAGAGTCTTTTAAGCAACTAAGTGTGGATCCACCTGGATCAATGAAGCTGTAGCTACATGTCCACCAGTGTCACAGAATCAGGAAACGGTTTCTGAACAGATTCCTCAGATGGTTCCAAACACAGGAACTCCTGTGGCAAATGACGGGCTACAACTCCTTAAGTCTTAGGCTCATCTCTGTTTCCTGAGCCTACACCACCAGACTGTTCTGTTGATTCATCAGTCAACATTCCCACCGGGGCATCTAAGGAGGGGGAGCCATCCGGAGTCGCATCACAGAGCCTACAAACTTGCAGTCAGATCTCCTAGTTCCTGTTACGCCTCTACCACAACATCTACAGCGCGATCATCCGATTGAAAATGTTATTGGTCCTATAGCTGCTGTAGTTCAGACTCGCAGTCAATCAGGAGATATCAATATATGTCTTTACTCTTGTTTTATCTCACAGATTGAACCTAATAGCATTGATGTCGCCCTGCAGGAACCAGGTTGGGTTGATGCTATGCATGAAGAACTCAATCAGTTTGAGAAACTTGGGGTATGGCAATTGGTGAAGCTTCCTCAGGGAAAACGTGCTCTTGGAACTCGTTGGGTATTTCGCAACAAACAGGATGATACTGGTGTGATTGTTAGGAACAAAGCTCGACTGGTTGTTCAGGGTTTCTGCAAGATCGAGGGGTTGGATTACGATGAAGTTTATGCACAAGTGCCTAGATTGGAAGCCATTCACATTTTCTTGGCATATGCATCATACATAGACTTCACAGTCTATCAAATGGACGTCAAGACTGCATTTCTTTACGGCATGGTGAAAGAGGAAATATATGTGGCACAACCATTGGGTTTCACTGATCCTGATAAGCAAGACTATGCATACAAATTGGACAATGCTTTGTATGGATTGCATCAAGCGCCTCGTGCGTGGTACGCAACCCTAACAGAGCATTTGCTTGCTCATGGATATACCCGGGGAACCATTGATCAAACTTTGTTCATCAAATGTGTTGACAAGGACATCATTCTTGTTCAAATTTACGTCGATGACATTATTTTTGGTTCTAAAGACGATGGGTTGTGTCGGGAATTTGAAGAGGTCATGAAGAAAACATCAAGATGAGTTCAGGGGGGAGATGACTATGTTTTTGGGACTTCAAGTTCGTCAGAGCCCATAAGGAATCTTGATCCATCAAGGAAAATATGTCAATGGCGTTCTTGCCAAATTCAAGCTTACAGATTCAAAGCCTATGGCCTCACCTATCGCTGAACGACCTCTGTTGAATGAAGACACTAAAGGAACGCCTGTCAATCCAACCATGTACCGGTCTATGATTGGTTCACTCGTGTATCTCACAGCAAGTCAGCTAGACATCATCTTTGTCGTTTGCCATTGTGCTCGATATCAGGCTACTCCTAAACTTTTTCATTTACATGTTGTTAAAAGAATTTTAGATACCTCAAAGGGGCACCATTACTGGGCCTCTGGTATCCTAAAAATTCTGAATTTGAACTGTACGCTTTCTCTGATAGTAATCTTATAGGTACAGATAGGGACATGTGATCAACTTCAATTGGATGCCAATTCTTGGGAGATAGATTAATCTATTGGCAATGCAAGAAGCAGCAGACGGTCTCGCTTTCTACAGTGGAAGTAGAATATGTCGCAGCATCCGCTTGTTGCTCCAAGGTTTTATGGATGCAACATCAGCTTGCGGATTACGGTTTGACTTATATAAACACAACAGTTTATTTTGATAATGACGCCGCTATCCAAATTTTCAAAAACCTTGTTTTTCACTCCAAAACCAAGCACATAAACATCAAAGTTCATTTTATTTGTGATTGCCATGAAAAAGGTCTCGTTAAACTTGAGCAAATCCACACCGATGCAAATGTTGCGGATTTATTCACGAAACCCATTAGCAACAAGCATTTTCAAGTGCTTGTGGATCTTCTCAAAATGATTTGTTTTTCTAACTGAGCATCCTCTATCTTTTCTGTTTAGTTTGTTATCTTTCTTTCATTCTTGTTTGCCTCGTAAATTTGTTCATGTGAACGCACAAATTTAGGTGAGAAATATTACAAAATCCAAAAACATTTGAAAAATTAGGAAAACATTAAAAATTAGAAAATAACAAGAATAGTTTCAAAAAGTTTTGCAATGATTGGAAATAAAATAATTTCTCGTGATAAAGGCTTTGGCTAATACACGTAAGGTGTTGTAGCAGGAACGACTTGGATCGAAAGTGATATGTTGATAGGCCTAGAGCTCAACTGGATAATATAAGCCAAATGACATAAACATAACAAACTATGTATCTTGTGGGTAACATACCATCAGCGTATGATTTCATGGTCTTAAATCCAGCGTTGATAGATAGCCAATGTCTAAAGTTTCGAGTCTTTATGCTGTTGAGTCATCCAAATATCTTGGCTGCCCTTTTGTTGCATCCAGATTAGATGCAGACCTAGGCACAGTCGGGATATTTTTAAAGAGCCAAAATAGAAGGGCCAAAACCTTAAGAGAAAGGAAATCTCATCATGAGAAAATTCCATGTGCTTAAAAAGTCAAACATACCATATAAGGTATTTGATTAATCCTAGTCAGATATTATTGGTCACTCTACTATGCGAAAGTACTGGCCTGTTCACCAATAGTCTGATGTTGTAAAAGATAAAGAATGATCTGAGTACACTCACCTGCTATGATGAATCGTTGTGCTTACCTTGATCGCGGGGATTTGTCATGGTATGGGACTCATGGGTGTTATAGTATAATACTACCTTAAGCATATCATAAAGCAAAAATTAGAAGGTTGAGCTTGGTTTAAAAGGACAAATATATTGGCAATTTCTTAGACCAGTCTGACCAAGCTCACACTAAAAAGTGTTCTTTAGTCTGCTTAAAACGATTTGATCCCATAGCAAGACTGTGTATATGATTTTGTTTAAATTCTTTACTTAGTTTTGTATATTTGGTAAAGATTGGCTGGTTGCTTGGCTAGTGAAATTGTTGACTTTTGAGTTAGATAACTTTTGTTAAGGGGTATTGGACTGGCCTGCTGAGTTTTGGAATTGGGCCAATCCAATAGAATTTTTGAAAGTCTTGAAATTGAACAGCTCTGGGCCTATTGTGGTACTGTTCCGGATTGGGTTTTTAAACCTATTCCGGATAGGCCCACTGACCAAATTGGATCCTCCTCCTCTGATTGTTTGGACCGGTCACTATTCCGGATTGGGCCCAAATAAGTTTGACCAAGCCCAATTCGGATTGTGTCCGAATTAGATCTCGGATGATTGGATTCGGATTGACTTGGGCTCAAAAGTTCCAGGCCCAAGCCCATTCCAGAATAGTATACCAATGTATCAGAGTTTCATTTCGGATCATTCATTAAAAAATTCCTTCCGAAATCCTCTGATCATCATCCGGATTAATTCCCTTCACATTCATCTGAATTATATCCAAATTATATCCGAATTAGGTATAATGTGCTTCTAAATTATAAATATTAAATGCTAATTTTCAAATCTTCATGTTATCAAGCATCTCGGATGGCTTTTCGGATAAATCTACAAACAGTATGCATTCCGGATTTCATTCTAGAAGAGCATTCAACTGGAATGGATGAACTCGGATTCCATCTCGGATGATATTCATCTGAAATGGTGAAGGGTTCGTCCGGATTCCTGTTTGAACCTCTTTGATTCCGGATACCAATGTTTGAACCTTTCTGGATTGTCTTTGACCCTTCTAGTTTAGTTTTAACCCTTCCGAAATTGTTATTGAACTGTTAAATGAATCCTCAATTGAACTGTGTCTTGACCTTCTAGTTTGAAATTGACTGGTTAACTCATATTAGTTTGGATATTTGGTTTAATTAGTAAATATCTTGCTGAATATGGCTTAACATGTTGTTCTTCTGACATAAATGGCTGAAGAGGCTTTCGATGCTGTCATGTTGGTAGAAGAGCAGTTTCACAATCAAGCAAGTTATTTATCAGATCCACCAGCAGAGTTTCTCCAAGAGTTAAGATCTATGATGGTGGGTCTAAATGATTGCAGGATTTTATACGCACTTCGAGCAAATCTGGTCATATATCGAGATCTTGTACACACATTAGTTCATCTGTTCAGTGAAAGGAGATTGTTGTTGCTGAAGCTTGTATTCGAGAGGTGTTGAAGTTTACCGATGTTCGAAGTGATCCGAAATTATATACCAAGGAGAAGGTGATGCTGGTATTAACAGAGATGAACTATGAGGGAACTTATCCACCTTTGTTGAAGAAAATGTTCCCTACATATTGGAGATTATTAGTGCACATTTTTTGCAGTGTATATAAGAGAATAAAGGAGGATTGTATCAGCCGAATCAGACACAGACTTCTACGATAGTGTCTCTAGTGTTGGACTGGAAATATAACTTTTCTAGTTATATTTTCAAAAATATGAAGAAGATTTTAGAGCAGTCAAAGAAGAAGATGTTTTTGTTGTATCCTCGATTTATACAGCTGATTCTGGATGCACGTTACTCTGATCTGGCTAAAGATGCTTCTGATGCAAACTTGTTAAATATGAAGCCTATAGGTCCAACTATTTTTGGAACAATGACGAAGAATAGATCAACGTCGAAGACGGTTTTTGTTGGATGCATACCATTAAAGAAGTTTGGGAAGTTTTGTGGGGTTATCGGTCAGGATATTCCAGCACCTAAGCCGGTGAATGCAACGGTGGCTGAAGAACATGATGTACCGGTGGTGGAGAAAGAAATTGAGATTGAAGATTTAGTGTCTGAGGCAGGTACTGATGATGAAGAAGCTTTGTTGGAATCTATTACAGAATTTGACGCCCATCTGACTCCAGAGTTACCAGAGCTTACTACAGAGAATTTAGAAGCTCTTATTGCACATTTAAAGGAGATTCAGGAGCAACAAGGGAATCCTCCTCTCGTGTTGCCTCGTGTTGATATCCCAGTTGCTAGAGTCGATTCAGATGAAGATGTTACAGAAGAGTCGGTATCGTTATTGAAAAGGCGACGAACAGTGGTAATCAAAGAACCCATTTATACTGAAGCTCAGATGCAAACTGAAGCTCATGTTGATGATGTTGCTGAAGAACTAATTACTGTTACATCCTCAGTTTTTGTTTCTTTGACTGATACTTCTATTGTTGAGCCTACTATTGCTGAAGAACCAACAACTCCTCTCATTATTACTCATTCTACTGTTGTGTCTGATCCAGCTGATTCTGTGTTAGAAATGATGGATTTTGGTGGTAGTTCCACGGCTGATGGAGGATTAGGGGTTGGTGGTAGTGGTTCTGGAGGTATTCAGGGTGAAGATATGGAGTATTTGAGGCGATCTGAGAAAAGATCTTTTGAATTCAGCGGGGTAGATAGTGATGAAGAAGATATGGATGTAGTTGACATGAAAAGGAGAGTGGTAATGCTTGAGCAAGAGGTCATTGTTAAAGATACACAGATAGCTTCATTGGAAACTCGATTGGATGCACGTGATCAAACGATAGACCAACTTCAAAGTGATGTTTCGTTGTTAATGACTATGGTTTTCGATCTGAAGGTGAAGTTGGAAAATAAATTTGGACGTGAATTCTCTGATCCGACTGATGATGCTATTAATGTTGAACACCGTCATCGAGCTACTGAAGAGAAAGAAGCTGACAGATTAGCTGCTAAACAGCTTGCTGCTGAGCGTCAGGCTAGAGTGGACGATTATCTGAGCGATCCGAAGAGAAAGTTCACTGCAAGTCAAAAACGACAAAGTGCTCAAAAGAAGAAACAGATGGTTTTAATGAAAAATGTTGATGTGAATCCGCAAGACAAGAACTTTCAGTTAAAGGATCCCACCAACCAGTCTGAGAGATTTGTTATGGAGCATGGATCGACTTATTATAGTAAGGGTGGAAATAAGTCACGGGTGCTGAGTTGGACCTACGATCATGTAAAGAAAATGTGGCTGATTGTCAGACAAGATGGTACATGAGAATACTATTCAAAGGAGTCTCAGTTTGAGACCTGGACGAAGGTTGCACTAACTGATCTTCTGAGAGCTCCATATACTAACACTGATACTACTGAACGTAGACCAGGGTGGAGATTCTTTAAGAGGCTGGAGCAAGAAGTAAAAAGTGTATTCAAGATAATGAAAACTTCTGAACCATATCTGTGAGCAGCTAAGGGTGTTCGAGATGCAAGAACCGGCAGAAGGTTTAAATCCGTAATGTGGCCTCTAATTTATAAAGAACTTGTGATACCAGTCACTCCAACATTTCCAAAAGGTATTTTGAAGAATTTTAATTTCTGGATGTATGATCTGAAGGTTGGGAGTGTGGCGATTGTTACTAAAGAGAAAGCATTTCGAGTGAATGATGTGGTTGATCTAGTGAGCTTTCATAATGAAGATCTGCAAGTTCTAGTAGCGAATCAAATTCAAACTGCAAACTTATATGAAGCATGTGCTAAGGATTGGATGGCAGTAGTTGCTGGGATTATAGCCGGAAGAATGGGAGTTGATGCGCTACCAAAGAATTAAACTCCTAATGTTGTAAACCTTCCGGGAGATTGTTGGGCCCCTAGCTGAAAGGTTTACACATAGTTTTGCATGTTGGGCTTAGTTTGGGAGAATGGGCTTCCTAGAGCCTTATGGGCCTAGGATTGTAATTAATGGTTTTGTGACTAGTATAAATACATGTGTTACGGTTAATATTTTGGTGGCTAGTCAGTTTAGTTTTTTTCTAAAATCTTGTATCAGACACCATTCGGTGTATGCAAGCTGGTTAATCGAAGATCGTTATTGTTCTTTTCATTCTAATCTTTATTTCCGCAATCGATTAGAGGTTGTGATACCATGTTAGATCCGAATCGGGACTTACACTACGTCTAGGAAACCATTTTACAACAAAAAAAACACAAGTAACGATCTTTCATGCACTTATAATTGAAAGACATTCAACAAAACACACATGGAATGATAATCAAACATTTAATATTGTCTAAATACGCATACACATCAGATTAGATATAACAAAGTCTTTACTTCAACATTCACCCACAAAACAAATTCTAAAAACCAACATGTTAAAAGTTAATCTTGTGTATTCATAAAAAACCTAGGTAGTTCAAAAGTTTTAGCAATAATCTTCTCAAAACAGATATTATGTATCAAATCAAGTTCAGTAAACATGGTGTAAATCAAAAGAATCAAAGAAATGAGGAACCAAATGGTTTACACCAGAAGAATCATGATCATTTGCAATGAACCCTTGATCTATAACACCCCGACCGCGTAAAATAACGAACCGCGGTGGAAATTTCAGGGAGTCATGTCACAGAACTATTGTTTCAAAAACTCAGGATAAACAAAAATAACACATAAATAAATTGTCCTTCACGTTTTAAGTCACTAAGGCCCGCGTCCATTCCTACATGAAGCATGCATCATATTATCAAGCATTGACCCCTGAAACATATGTGAAAAGATAGTCAGCATAAAAATGCCGGCGAGTACATATGTTTTGTGAGTGTGTCAAATTCGTAGCTTTGTATACATATTGCAACACCTTGTCCGACTACAAGAGTCATTAAGTGAAAACTTCGTATTAAAAGTGTTTGAAATACAATTAACCAACTAAAACAAGTTGGCTAGATTTGTGAAAACCTTGTAGCCATGAATCTTGACCAAAACGTTTCTTTTGTAAAAACCTTGTAATAGATTAATTCAAAAGAAAACATCATATGGTTTATATCTTTAAGTAAATATCATTGCGTGACATTGTTCAAAACCATTTGTCCGTGTTATAAACCATTTGTTCATGTTATAAACCATTCGTTTATGTTATAAAACCATTCAACAGTGTTATAAATCAATCGTCCGTTTTTTTAATTGTGAAAACTTTTGATTGTTCTTTAATGAACGCATTCAAACATGTGTTGACTATACCACCAAAAGGGTATCTTTAATAGACCACCAAAGGGTCTCTTTAACTAGACTAACAAATCAACAAATGGTTTGTTAATCAGAAATAGTTTATGTCATTACCCAAACTTCCACCAAATCTAGTGAACAGTCTGATAATGGGATTGTCAGTCCTATGGTACCATAGCATACTATTGGTCAGCTTGGCCAAAGCTAATGAATGTCATTCGTGTTATCAATAACGCACAACAAGTTGTTCACACTATTGAAACCGTATCGTTTTATATATAAACCATAGATATTGTTTTTGAAAACTTGAAAATGATTTAGCACATATGAGTCACCATAAAACATTTGAAAAACATAAAAGAGGGGAACTATGTACCCACTTTGAAAATATTTTTGGATATATAAACCATATATATTGTTTTGAAATCTTGAAAATAATTATAGGCACATATGAATCACCTCAAAACATTTAGAAAATGTAAAAGAGGGGGTTATGTATTCACTTTGAAAATCATTTTGTATATATAATCCATGTATATTATTTTGAAATCAAGAAAATAATTATAGGCACATATGAATCACCCCAAAACAATTAGAAAATGTAAAAGAGGGGAACTATGTAATCAATTGGGATTGCGAAAGTGTTCTTGATCAACGGAATAAACAAAACTCAAACGTGTCCTAATGTGTCAGATAAATATGTTAGCGTGTCGGGACTACAAACGGAGATCAGATAGAATGAAGTCTTATAAACCAAACAGGTGTTAGAACTCATTTGATATGGTTTAACAAACTTAACATTCTGAATTGGAAAGGATCATAAGTGCTTTGACCCATTATGACTCGTGAAGGTAGTTTATGCTACGTTAACTAGTCATTAGCGTAAACATGTGATCGGATGGTTAAACATGTCCTATGATAAGTCTTAAATGCCCAAACATGTTTGAAAATGTTATAACATTAGTTTATTTGTCAAAAATTTGGCTACATGTGTTTAAAATAGATTTATGCGCAAAAGGGCATTTTGATCATCATTTTTTTAAGAACATAGAAGTAACTAATCATAACACTAACCAAACGACATGGCCATAAGGTATAACCTCATTAGGTTATTCCCTATACAACTATGGTCACAAATATGTGTTTGGTCGGATCCTAAGATTGACCAAACAGGTCGGATTCGAAAGTCAAAGCGTTGGTCAAGTCCGCTCGACTTACGACCCTAAATAAGCACTAAACTAGAAGTGAGGAGTTAGACATATCAAAATATGTCTAACTAAGTTTATAAAACTTATTTAGTATCAAAACTTGGTGTTTTGATACCCAAAAATAGTTTCGTCGTAAAATGCACATCATGCGCATTTTTGACTGAAACTTTGACTCGTCACTTCGACTAGTAAACGTAGTAGTCAGAAGGTGAAATTGTGAGGGATTATAACCTTCATGATTATGATCACGTTGCAAAGTTCAATTGAACTTTGACTTGAAGGCCATAAGGTATAACCTCATTAGGTTATTCCCTATACAACTATGGTCACAAATATGTGTTTGGTCGGATCCTAAGATTGACCAAACAGGTCGGATTCGAAAGTCAAAGCGTTGGTCAAGACCGCTCGACTTACGACCCTAAATAAGCACTAAACTAGAAGTGAGGAGTTAGACATATCAAAATATGTCTAACTAAGTTTATAAAACTTATTTAGTATCAAAACTTGGTATTTTGATACCCAAAATAGTTTCGTCGTAAAATGCACATCATGCGCATTTTTGACTGAAACTTTGACTCGTCACTTCGACTAGTAAACGTAGTAGTCAGAAGGTGAAATTGTGAGGGATTATAACCTTCATGATTATGATCACGTTGCAAAGTTCAATTGAACTTTGACTTGAACAAATATGGTCGGAACCAAAAGTCAATCAGGAAGCCAAACTGTTCGACTTTTAGCTCAAAATAGCTAAAATAATGAAAGAACTAGGAAGAGTACTTACTCGTGTTGAAGAACACTTTCGGAACTCAAGATAGGAGGCTTCCAAATGCTGGAAATAAGCTCCAAGAAGGATAGAAAGAAGAACTTCACACTTTGCTTTGAAGTGTTTTGAAGTGGTGTGAAAAATGGAAGAATCATGGGGTATTTATAGTATTTTAGGATTAATGAGGTGACGACAAGTGTCCTCAAGTGTGGACTAGTGTCCTAACATGTGTCAACACCAAATTAAGTGTGGCAAAATGAGTGCTAGGTGTCAAAAATTGGAGATATGTGGCAAACTTGGTGAAGAAGCAAAAATCTTTATTATTTTTTTGACATTTTTGGCCCTTAGACTTGTATTTTTACTTGTTTTTCATTTTTAACCCCTTTAACCTAATATTTAGGTTATATAAAGGTGGTAAGACATGTGTAACTTGGATAATGCCCGAAAATGTCATGGATGTCAGTTCGTTCGGTTGTACGGTTACGCGTTTCACAAAAATGTGTAAAACGCTTTAACGAACACGAAAATGATCGAAATTGTACAACGATTGTTATTTTTGCATTCTCATCAATAACATACAAGATTTTATTGAATACAAAAATATTTGGATTGATAAAGATGGTTCGTATGTTGAATACGGACCAACAGACTTTCGCAGTTTGATGAAAATAATCCCTTGACTTGTATAAGCCTGTTTTTGTCATATCTAACCCTTCAAAACTTATATCTAAATTATGTAAAGGGTATTTAGGTATGTATAGATTATGTCCTTTTTTTGGAGTGTACGTCGCGTTCAACTGACTGCATTTGAGTGTCAGTAACGAATTACTTGCGCAAAAAAGATTTAGGGTTCCAAAATGGTGCAAGAAATTGAAATTGTTCATATGTCTTAGATAATTATACAAATTTCAGAAATAAAACACAGGGTTTCATTGAATACGAAATTTTTTGTAATTGTACAATGATTGAAAAGGCATAAATGTCAAGTCTCCCCTACTTTTGGAAATTTCGTCCCAAAATTTAATTAGAGGAAACTTTGTGAAAATAGATGTGGATAGTTCTCTTTCATCTGATCCTCTCATTCCCAAGTAAATTCTGGGCCACGTTTGGATTCCCAGCAAACTTTAACTATCGGTATATGTCTACGTTTGAGTTTCTTGACTTCACGTTCCAATATCTCCATAGGTTTCTCGACAAAGTGCATAGTGTCATCAACTGAATTTTGTCGAGGGGAATGTGGAGGTTTGTATCCGTTAAACACTTTTTCAAATTGGACACGTGGAATGTTGGGTGAATATTCCCAAGTCAGGAGGTAGCTCAAGTCGGTAGGCCACCTTTCCGATTCTCTCAACGATCTTGAATGGTCCAATATATCGTGGTGCAGGTTTTCCTTTTTTCCAAATCTAATCACACCTTTCCAAGGGGATACCTTGATAAGGACGTGATCACCAACTTGGAATTCCAAGGGCTTGCGTCGTTTGTCCGCATAACTCTTTTGACGGCTTCTAGCTATCAGAAGATTATCACGAATTTTCTTGAATTTGTATGTTGTGTCGTGAATGAGTTCAGGTCTAGTGAGCTGAGCTTCACTGACCTCATTCCAGCAGACAGGTGAACGAGATTTTCGATCGTATAGAGCTTTGAAAGGCGCCACATTGATGCTGGCGTGATAACTATTGTCGTAGGAGAATTTGACCAATGGTAGATGCGAATCCCAACTACCACCAAATTCGATCACACATGCTCTAAGAATATCCTCCAGTGTTTGAATTGTCCTTTCCGCTTGTCCATCCATTTGAGGATGATAAGAAGTGCTCAGATTGAGTTTGGTTCCCATGGTATATTGCATGGTCTTCCAAAAGTGAGATGAGAATCGAGTATCTTAATCGGATATGATGTTCAAAGGAACACCATGACGAGATACAATCTCATTAACGTAGATCTTGGCGCGTTTGTCAGCAGATAGATCCTCATGAATTGCCAAAAAAGTGTGCTGACTTTGTTAGACGATCGATGATTACCCAATAGCATCATGACCTCTAGGTGTGCGCGAAAGTTCATTGATGAGATCCATCGCAATGTTCTCCCACTTCCATACCAGTATTTCTGGTTGCTCAAGTAAACCAGATAGGCATTGATGTTCTTCCTTAACTTTAAGACATGTTAGGCATTTAGACACATACAAGGCAATGTCTTCTTCATACTCGGCCACCAATACTGGGTACGGAGATCTTTATGCATTTTGTCTGCACCAGGTTGGATTGAATAACAAGACTTATTAGCTTCGTCCATCAATAAGGTGTGGAGATTGTCTTGACTAGGAATCCACAAAACGGTTCTTGTAGTAGAGTAATCCGTTGTCTTTTGTTTCGAGTTGAAGTTCGAGATTTTGTGGCAGCTCATTTTTCAACAAGCTTTGTGTCACTGTGAATGGGGGATCGACTCCTCCGATGAGCAACCTGACTGATCTAACTCAAAACAGAGGCGGAATTCATTGGTAGTGAGGTTGACAAACGAACAAGTGAGATCTACTATTAAACTGCTTTGAATATATTTATTGACGTGAAAAAGTACAAGGCAAGTAAACAATTCAGCAGGGCTTCGCCACACCAACTGGACTAACACTCACTAGCTCTGACACAACACTCCTCTATTTATAGGTCGACATGACTCGCACAGGAGAGTGTGAAACAGAGACTGTTACTCGTGTGTATGGCTGCCTCATACGAGTTACAGAGTGTCACTCGTACGAGCCTTATGACTAACTCATACGAGCTAACTACAAAACAAATAATCTATACAATAAGTTTTACATTCTGACGTTCTAAGCCCTATATACAAAATAAACATATCCTAGATGTAGGTAATAGACATTATGCACCAACAAACTTCCCCTTGGATGTTTCCGCAGTCTTAGATAGTCTTCAAAAACCTTCATAAGATCTGATGTTTATCAACCAAAGAAACGCTTCGGTGGCTTGCGACGCTCCTCAAAAGCTATTGGGGTTTGATCTATTGAAGGAGGTCGGTTAACTGTATTGCCAAACCGAAAACTTCTTAGTGACGTTATACGAGCTCGCTCTTCAATCCTCTCTTCCTTCTTATCTTTCTTCCTTTGCTATGTCTCCTCCAGTTTCCTCCATGAAGTGTTCCATGTTGATCCAGAATGTATATCATTGGCGAAACAGACATTAACAATCTTCTGAAACTGGAGTGCTTGTTATTTGTCTTTCTCTTCGTAGCTGATTTTACTGTTGAACAAACAATCTATATCTTTCTTCGAACAATTTACTAGCCACATCGGGTCTAGTACTCGAATGCCATGCCACAGCCCATATATTCGTTTGTGTGCTATGACGGCTTCGGTAAGCTCCTCTATTATCTTCCACGAATCATCATCAGGGTGCACACATATCACACCTTCTCCCGTGTTAGAATCATAGTGCCACCACTTGAAGTTTTTGTGGAATTTTGCTCCATCTGAATCATAGGCATATTCTTCATTACCTTTGGCCTCTTCACGATAAGCGTAACATCTTTTTCTTTAGTAATCGGATCAATCTCCGTAATACGCTTCGGAAAATAAGGTTTCTAGTGTATAAATCCATGTGCACTTCAAGCTTGATCAACTTCCATAGCCGTTGGTCGTGAAATTTTATCTTCAGATTTATCATCTTCGTTTGCACGAGCTCTTTAATATCCCAATACGGCAAGGATTTGATGTCGCTCAAGTATCTGAAGTACTGGATCCCAAACTCCCTTTTGATAGCGTAAACATTAAGTTCCTCGATCCATCCCCAGCTAATTATATCCCCTAGATAAATATCTGCATCACGTGTAAAGAATGCTAGAGGACGTCTAAATTTGTGCTCGGCTGGTGAAACTTTGAACCACTTCTTCCTCATCTCTACAATTTCAGCTCTATTCAATTGTTGAGGAATAGTACCATGTTTAGAAGCTACTTCAACTTTGTGTTTCAGAACATCGGAATTTTCTGCTGCAAACAACTCAGTAAAAGTTGGGGAGTCATCTGTACCCTGATCGGCAAGATTAGTAACATCGTCATCAGAATCATCCTCCACGACTACTCTATCATAATCATTCGCATCTTCAACATGCTCGAAGACATAATCACTTGGCTCGAAAGCGCTAATGTCATTTAGCTCGTCTTCAAATTCAAACTCGAAATTTTCTTCGTCCACGCCTAACATCTTAGCAATTTCTTCCTTAGTATAGCTATGGAAATATTCACCCTCTCCAACATCATGCTCAAGATATAAAATCTTTGGCTTTTGCACAACAGGAACGGTAGATGTATCAGTTACCGTGATGATTCCTGCCTGCTGAGCACCTTTAGATCCTTCTGATATTCCTTGATCTCTATGTTCACTTACCTGATTCGGAGAGTCATCCAAGTAAGCAGAATAATCAATATCTTCATTTAAAACAGATTCTGTTACACGGACACCCATACCACCTACATCATCATCACCACTATCATGATCATCATCGTCGGAATTATCAGAAAATAAATCATCTAAATCCTCTAAGTCCTCTTTCTCTTTGTCAGCATCCTCAACAAACGTATGAACCTCGGAGTCAATCTCTTTCTCTAACTTCTTTTTTGGCAGCCATTCACGATGTCTTGTTGAAAGATCTGCCATGCCAATATCTACATCTTCAGGCTTTCCTACTAGAATAAACTTCATCGTTATCGTATACACCACAATATCAGTAATAACTGGCACAGATTCAGCTTCTAGCTCAGTTGAAACATTCACAGGATCCTCACCGACTTTAGCTTTGCCCTTGCCTTACGCGTCTGATAATTCCTTTCCAGAACGTTCACGTTCATTGACTCGCTCTCTTGCTTCAGCTCTTTCGATTTCATCAATCTCAACGGAATATTAACACCCAGCGTCTTAGTTAGTATCTTCTCAAAAAGATTCATCCTTATGTCGCTTCCGAGTCGTTCCTCTTCATATTTGGCCATGCGAATCTGTAAACCCTCATTTTCCGACACAATGCTGGCTAACATCGCTTTGAGTTGCTGTTATCTTTGTTTAAAGCACTGACCTATGCCTGTAACTCTGCAATCTTAACGGTGTTTAACATGACTTGCTTCTGTAACTCTTCAACACGTGAGTCATTAAACATGTCAGCAGTAAAGTCTTCGCCCCTGGAATGTCACCAAAATCAAAATCAAAATCAAAATGAGGCTATGACTGTGAAGGTTGAGGTGGAGGTTGCGGTGTCGGTTGTGTTGCTTGCTGCTATGGTGGAGATGGTGCTGGCTGAGGTGTTTGTTGACGAGCCGGTGATGGTGGTGTTGGTGGAATTGGCTCAACATGTACCTCTTCTTCAGTCTGTGTTTGCAGTTTTTCTTTTGATTTGACATTAGGAGAATCAGTGCTTCTCTCAGCCGATCATTTCAGACATCGAGATTTCTTCTTGAAAAGCTTGCGCACAGGAGTATCATAAGCTGAACCCGAAGGTATATAAGTCGAATCGTACTCTCCTATCGCTTTTCGCTTTTTCTCTTCAGCTTTTCCCTTCTTTTCAGCTAAGTGTTGTTTTTCAATCTCTTTAGCCCTATCCCTTTCTCCAGCTCGTCTATCCTCTGATTCAGTGCTAGAAGACGACGCTTCTTCAGCCACTTTTTCACGACCAAATGCTTGCCTCTCTATATCAGCAGCAATATCTTCAATATTCTCCTCAATCTCTAGTTCATCTATCACTCTAGAACTTTCAGTTGTTTTCTTTTTCTTCTGAGGATTAGATGTAGAAGATGTAGTCATTGCCTTTCTCTTACCCCCATCGTTGGCAAACCATGCGCTACGTTTTGCAACAAAACCATCAAGTGTTAACAACTCTTCATTCTCATCCCACTATCTTCCTTTCTCCACTTTCATGGTACTGGAGCGACAAAATATTTGTCGATGATTGCTCCAAACACAGGCTTCGCATTCGGGAATGTCTTAAGATGTAGATTCATCTTTTTCAGAGTAGAGACATCCATGTGTTCCAACTTCAGCACGTCATCTTTCTTTTTCTTCAAATTTTAATGCAGATGATCTAGCAGATCTGAATGAAATGTGGGTACTGCAAAAATTTCTCTTCTGAATATTCTACACCATCTAAGTGAATTTCACCTTCGAAAAATTGTATGGAATATTAAGAACACGCGCGGTGATCATGCACATTTGGTAGTCAATCAAATCATCAAAACCTCCTTTTCGGTGACTCTGTGCATGTATAACGCAATGTACAGTATATCGAAAAGGTGCACTTAGGTTACCCTTCTTGAAAGGAGCAGCATTCACAAACCCAACGTAACCCATGCGGTAGAAACATCCCTTCACCATATATTCCAAAAAACTCGTTGGATCATCTTCATGGTCTTTAAAATCCAACACCTTCCTGATCAACTCTTCTGTGATTTTGACCTGAATATCCACATCGCCAATCCTCACAGCTGAGACAATCGCATTCTCCTTGCAATCAAACTCTGCAACGTTCCAGAAGTACTCAATATGTGATCTATAAGCGACATGGAGATCTGTCAGAGCCTTCGTAATACGAATTCTGCCCAAAAACTCTAGCACTTCTTGGTAGGCAGAAATCTCTTGAATAGATTTATCAAGAAGACAACATACGTTGTGGAACGGAGAAAAAGAAGATTTCTTCACCTGTACACATAGACATTTCAAACCGTTAGAAACTATTTCAAAATTTTCAACTTTGAGAATCACTCATACGATCCATTCATTCGTACGAGTCAACACTTAGACAATTTTTCAAGTTTGGATCAAATCATTACTCGTACGAGTCACTACTTCGTACGAGTGACCAAATACTTGGAAGTTTTTCAAAGATTTTGTCCAAACCGCTTGATACGAACAATGCTTCGTACGAGTTATCAATTTTTAACAATTCTATCTTTTAACTTTTTAAGATCCTACTCGTATGAGTGAAAAAAGATGTAACATTTTGAAAACATTCGCTAGTACGAGTGAACATTCGTACGAGTTGTAAGCCGTATCAAATAACACCAAGTTTAAACCGAACTTAAAACGTGTTGTTTTTAACAAATTGAAGGTTGATTTATTGGTTATTGGGGACGATTTTAACATTTTTAAGTTCAATTTTATGTTTCACCGGTCCAATTTCCCTACAACTACGATATACGTCCGTTTGGTCTAAATCCGGCATTATAACTGCTAAGAACAAGCATTAGTACCTTTCCCATTGTAAGAGGTGTGCGAATCGACCTCCCCAATGTATTGATACGTAGAATATGACAAGAAAAATGGAGCATAGAACTGGTTTGCACAAAGTTCTCTCAATCGCACGCTGACATTAGGCTGACTCGTGCGACGGAAGGTGCCTTTTATACTAATTCATTATCCCTGATTCGTACGAACGAAAACAATTGTCACTCGTACAAGTCAGTTCTAATACGTGTTAAACTTTTTGATTTTTGTGAAATTTTATCTGTTTAAAACCCACTTAGTTAACCAAGTCAAAGTTAATGACCCTGATTATCTGATTTGTCTACCAAGTCCAAGTTAATGACCTTGGTTGACCATTGTTTGACAAAAACAGATTTATTTAAAAATGCAAAGTTTCCAATTAATGAACTTTATTGACGTTCTGGTAAAACTTTCTCTTCATGATTAGCTCCCAATTCGTGGTCTTCCGCATTTCTTCAGCAAGTGACGCCATAACTTGAACTATCGGTGTTTTCATCATCGGTAGACTTAAAAACTAAGATAAATGCTAAGAAACCTGAAAATCTTTTTCGGTTTTGGGATTTTACCAAAAAGTAATAACAAGTAAAGAAATATACACAAGCATATTTTTGTGAGTTTTGTGTTAAGAGGATCATATCAAGTATTTATGAGTTTTGTGTTAAGAGGATCATATCAAGTATTTAAATAAATCACCAGTACCGTTGATCTGGTATACTCATTAAGCTTTTAACCAGATTTACCTAGATTGCCAATATATTTATCCACTTAAACCTTTTCTCGTTTCACAACTATTTCATGATATGTTAGGTAATATTAGGAACATGAAATAACTGTGTTTCCCATCTCATAATATACTCCCGTATCCAGATTCCCAGAATTTCATTTCACATGTGAATATATCCAATTGATATCTGTAAATGGGGTGAATTGCGAGACCTTGAGAGCTCAGGTTAGTACTATCGTACAGACAAAGAGATGAAGGCTCGTCTTTAGGTGGTGTTCCATAAAAGAATCTTTTGAACTGCAGATGTCACAAAGTTTATGACACAATCATTTTTTATGCAGCTTTTGTAGGCAAATAATGTGTTAAGTATTATACAAGTTCTAGGCCATTGCTGACGCAAAATCAGAAGAACTCGGATAATACCGCAGATATCGATTAAATATAAAGACCTAGTATCGGAGAATCTGGCATACTCTCAAACGAAATTTCGGAGTAATTCCATATATCCGAGAGAAGTTAACCCACAAGTTATTCAGTTTTTCTTTTAGGTTTATATCGTGAAGACAATTTACTGAACGAGTGAAGCCTATTGGCACATCCTCAGTAAGACTTGTTTAAGTACTTGTTTAAACATTCCATATCATTAGTATATTGTGACTATCATATTGATGTAATATTTGTATTTTCCCAATCTTTCTCCCCCTAAAATCAAAAACATATTTTTAGATTTTTAGAATTTTTTAAGAAAGAATGTAAAGAAAAAACACGTCAAGTCCTCGTCATTTTCAAACTCAACCTCATGAATATCCCCTGATGCCAAATTTCTTAAACCATTTAATTTTAAAAGATTTTAAAATCTTGAATGATCAAATACTTTGGTATAAAAATCTGCTTTTTGGTCATCAGTGTGGATTTTTTCAATTCTAACCAACTTTTTCTCATAGCAGTAACAGATAAAGTGGTGTCGAATCTCAATATATTTAGTACGTGAGTGTTGACAGGAGTTTTTAGTGATATCAATAGCAGCCTTAATATCTACATATATAGGCATGTCAAGAAATTGCAGTCCGAATCATCTGCTGTTGAATCCAAAGAATCTGGGAACAATAACTGGATGCTGAAACGTATTCAGCTTCATAGGTAGATAGAGCGAGCGTGGTCTGTTTCTTGCATTGCCACGTTACCAAACGGGTTCCGAAGAACTGGCAACTAGTCGTAGTAGATTTGGCATTAAGTTTGCAGCAAACGAAATCAGAATCCGAGTAACCCGCAAGATTGAAGTCGTCGTGTCGAGGATACCACAAGCCGGTGCTTGGAAATCCTTTCAAATATCTCATAATATGCTTGACGGCTAACAAGTGCGAATCTCTTGGACTAGACTGAAAACGGGCGCACAGGCATGTAGGATACATGATATCAGGTCGAGAAGCAGTGAGATACATCAAGGATACGATCATGGAGTGGTATAATGTTTCGTCAACTTTGACTCCGTAAGATCTGGACAAATTTCGTGATTAGGAGCTAACGGGGTAGATGTTGGTTTAGTTCCTGTCATATCGAATTTCTCCAATATGTCATGAACATACTTCGTCTGATGGATGAAGATACCATAAGGAAATTGATCGACCTGAAGTCCTAGAAAAAACTTCATCTCCACCTCGCACTCATTTCAAATTTGCGCTTCATGACTTCTTCAAAGTCTTTACACAGCTTGTCATTTGTCGATCCGAAGATGATATCATCCACATATATTTGCATGATAATCAAATGCCCATCCACTTCCTTAGTAAAGAGGGTAGAAGCTACAGTTCCTCTGAGAAAGCCATTGTCTAGAAGATGTCTTGAAAATGTTTCAAACCAAGTTCTCGGGGCTTGATGTAGACCATATAAGGCTTTGTTCAGAAGGTAGACTTTGTCTTTCTGTATGGGATCGACAAACCCCGGTGGTTGGTCGACATACACCTCCTCTTTAACTTTTCCGTATAGGAAAGCAATTTGGCATCCAACTGGTACACCTTGAACCCTTTCCAAGAGGCAAAGGCCAAGAATATGCTGATTGCTTCAAGACGAGCGATAGGGGCAAAGACTTCGATGTAGTCTATCCCTTCCTACTAATGAAAGCCTTGTACGAGTCGAGATTTGTTGCGCACTACGATCCCTCTATCATCACGCTTGCACTTGAAGACCCATCTAGTGTTTATCTTTTTGTGATTATTTGGTAGGTCAACAAGCTTCCAGACTCCTAGCTTCTGGAATTGAAGCAATTCCTCCTGCATTGCGTCCACCCAGCTCTCTTCTTTTAACGCGTCCTTCCTGTGCCCGGGTTCTACCTGCGAAACAAAACAACTATTAGAAAGTCTGGTTTGCAGTGGAGCAATACGAGTATAAAAACAGCTTAGATCCTTATTGATCTGATTGCGAGTTTGCACTCCTGTTTGTAAGCTGCCTATGATATTCTCCGATGGATGATAAGAAAGTGTTCTCGGCATCACTTCACTGGGAACATCTACTTGAGTCTGTAAGTTCGTGATCACTTCATCAGCAACCGAAGCATAAGAGGTAGCTTCATTCCTGATGTTTGATTGCTCAGCCTAGGAATTCAGAAAATTCTCGATATGCTCAGATCCTTCATCGGAACTAGATCCTCCATCATCGAAAGTTGGTTCACGATCAGAGTCGACATTTAGCTATTGCTGGGCAGATGATTCAGAAGTGTTCATGAATGGTACAGAGACAGAGTCTTGAAGAGTAGAGCTCGGACCTACATCAGAAGTGTTAGACGTAGGAAGTGACGGGGAAATCACTAAAGGCCTGGTAACTTGCTCTTATTAGAGATTTGATGTTGGTGAAAGAGCATAGCAAGTTCTTCTTTAGATTTCACATATGGTAGATCAAAAAAATTCCACAAACCTTCATAGTTGAACAGCCATGGATCCCTAGGTTTCTGCGTAGGTGTAGTATAATGTTGATAATCCACATGCTGCGCAAGAATAACCTGGTTCGTACTTGGCCAGAAGACACGTTTCTATGGAGTAGCATAACCGACGACAAATCCTTCCAAGGAATTGGCTCCAAATTTACCATTCGGGTCTAATACATTACACGGTGATCCAAAAGGTTCCTGAAACGCAAGGTTAGGCTTCCGCTGATGCGATTCAGGGTGTAACACACTGACGCGACTGCTTCACTCTATAAACTAATTGGTAATTTCGAATCGGCGAGCATGGTTCTGGCAGTCGCAATCAATGTGCGATTCTTCCGTTCAACTACTCCATTTTGTTGTGGAGTATAAGGAGCACTGAATTCAAGAAGAATCCCATTTGCATTGTAGATGTCGAGCATCTGTTTGTTCTTGAACTCTGTAACATTGTCACTGCGAACTCTCTTTATGGGCAAGTGATAAAGGTTATCAAGTTTCCTGAAGAGAATCATTAGAGTTTCAAATGTTTCATCTTTGCTCTCCAGAAATAAAACCCATGAAAATCTTGAGAAATCATCTGTAACGACTAGGCAATATAGATCAACAGAAATGCTTTTGACGTTTACTGGCCCGAAAAGATCCATATGAAGCCTCTCTAGTCATAGCTTGATAGAATTCAACAGCTTTCGTGGGTGCGATTTCTTGTGTTGTTTCCCCTTTTACAGCTCAGACAATCATCAGATAAATTAAAACTTTTCAAATTAACACCCTCCACTAGGTCGTTGTACACTAGGTAATTCATCTTTCTCAGATGAATGTACCCCATCTTCCAATGCCACATAATAGACTCTTTCTTGGTAGCTTTAGAAACAAAGCATTGAACCTTTTTCGATGTTGTAGATGCAATACTCATATCAAGAACACAAAGATCATTTTCTCTTGGAGCATGCATAAGAATCCATTCCTCAGGAATCTTGAATCCCGACTTTAAGATTAAGCACTCTTTGTCATTGAAATGAGTTGTGAACTTTTTATCACAAATTTATGAAATACTCAGCAGATTGTTCTCTAGCTCCGCAATGTAGTTCACTTTATCAAACGAAACGACTCCATTCGTGAGAATTCCCTCTCTGACAATCTTCCTCCTTGTATTCCGGCAACACCTACATATCCTCCTCGGATCGCTTTTACGTCGTGTAACAACGCAAGCATCCCTGTCATGTGTCTGGAAGCTCCACTATCCATAATCCATTTAGACATGATCGATCACAGGAGCCCCTGCACACATGAGGTAGAAACTTATTTAAACAAAGAAACCCAAGCCTGCTTGGTCTTGGGTGGGTTCAGAATGTCAAGTTCTGGACCTACTTTGTTTTTTACGTTCAGTTTAGGCTCGGTTCTGTTTGGAACAGAAGGTTTTAGTTATACCTTGGATGGTTTGACTTTCGTAACCGATGTTTGCATTTTCAAATTAGCCCTACTAGCATAGAATTTTGAATCCATTTGACGATACTTAGTTGATGTTTCGCAATTTCAAATTTAGAATTACATTGAATCGTTGGTTTAACATTTTTATAGGATTCGTTGTTTCTTTTCAAAATTTGCTTAGGTGCAACCATAGGTGCCTTTTGTTTCTCATCCTTGGTAAACCTGTTAGAGTTTGAAATAGGTTTTGGATGTGTTTGTGAGGAATATCATGCAATATGCCCAACCTTTTTACATTTATAACACGTCCTGCTATCTTTTTGGACAGAGGAATCCAAAACTTGTTTTCTACTCTCTTTCTCTTTCTTGACATCATCATTTGATTGTGTTCCAATGATTCCTTTTTCCTTTTCTGTTGTTGTCCCAAAAACAAAATTTATTTTCTTAGTAAAATTTAGCTTTTGGGACTTGTTGTTCATTCTTCTCTTTTGGAAACCCAAACCAACCCTCTTATTCTCAGGATAATCTTTGTTTTGTTGATGGTAGGGTCTGGTGACACATTTTGATTTAGAGTAATATGATGCATTACGTTTATCTAAATAAGAATCGCTTACATTGATAAGCTTGAACAAATTTTCGACTCGATCCAAATTGACATTTTGGATCGGGAAATCTTCATCAGAATATAGTTTATCAGATCCATGCATTTTGTAAACTATGACGTTTGGATCATTGTTTAAACTATCTTCTGATTTTTCAACATCAGATTCAGACTTGTCAGATTCACCTTTTAAAACATTTCGACCACTGTTTTAACCACCTCAGAATCACATTCATTTTCAGATTTTCTGTAAGTTATGTCGATGTTCATAGGCAGCACGTTTAATTTTTCGGTTTTCAATTTTAAATTGAGCGCCTTTTCCACCCATGATGGTTTTTACAAGCATAACTATTCCACATGGGTGGTGGAACCCGATCGTAACTTGCACTCTTGTTATCATCCTTTTTAGATTCTTCTTTGTTTTCAATTTTTGGTAAAATGTGATCAATGACGTACAAGCTTGTGGAATAACTGATTAACATTTGTTAACCCGTTCTGTTTCTATTCTTACCTTCTCAAGCTCACTTTTCAGCTCAGCGATGGTATTTAAGTGAATATGAATGGCCATTTGCTTGTCCATTATCGTCGCTTTGAGCATAGAAAGTGTTCCGTCATTTTCTCTAAGAGCTTTTTCATATTGTTTAACAGTTTTGCTCAATTTGTCATAAGCTTCTTTTGTGGCTTTACAGTCACATGACTAATTATATGTTGAACTTTTGAGCTCATTATATCGTGTGTCTTTTACAACACATTCACTGCATGGCTCAGCACATTTCAAACATGGTTTTTCTACCACAAACTCACATTTAGACTCATTTACCTCATTTATGTTTGCCATACACGCTTTGCTGGTCTCATCAATCAACTTCTCCATCTTTTAATCAACTCCTTGTTCAACATCAAGTGTCTTCTGTTCTTCCCAAGATGATCGATGGCTTGGTCCTAAGTAACCTGCAAAAGTTTTCAAGATATCGTTAGGCAGGAGATGTTTAAAAGCACTGTTTAAAAGTTCCTCCTCTTCTGATGATGTGTGATAGTAATAATCATCTTCTGGAGCCTCATCAAAAGATGCCTCTGATTCTTCTTCAGGTTCTTCGATTATTTCAGCAACCAATGCCAAACTCTCATTCTTGGAAATGTATTTATTCCAGTTAAAGCCCTCGTCTTCTTGAGTTACCACTAGCCCTTTGTCTTTGGTCTCTGGCTATTTATCTTCGATTTGCACCATTCGAGTTCTTGGTTAAGGACGATGGTAGATAGCTTTCTTGTAGTAGTCATCGGCAAATGGGTTTTGATTACACTGAGATTCTCTGTTTGGGCATTCACGTTTAAAATGTCTCTTCTCCCGACACTTGAAACAAGTAACTTTCAACTTGTTGAAGCCAAGTATTCCATCTAATCCTCCCAAGTTTTCTTTCCCAGTGATTTCCATGAAGCATTGTGCTCTTCTAACAATAGATGTCATACACCATTTTATGTCGATCAACTCCATGTCTACCGGATCAATCTGATCATAGTCCTCTCTAGTCATTTCATAATTTCCGATCTTTCCTGCTACAAGACTGTCATAAGATTCGAGAACCGATGCTAATAGTGACATATGCTGCTTAGCGGTCTTCTCATCAAAGTTTTGTGAATTCTAGAAATCAACAGCGATATTGCACTGTAGTACCCTTTGAGTAGGATTTGATTGACTGTTCTGGTTGAGGTGGGGATTACTTGATCCATGTGATGACTGTGGGCTTTAAGACATGTTCGGATTGACTGTAGTAAATTATTGAAAACTACTGTTTTGATTTGACGGGGGACTCGGTGTGCTGTAAGCGCTAAAGGCGGTCAGGATCTTTGGAGACTATATCTGAGCGGCAGAACTATTCTTGAAATAAAGATTAACGTCTTGTTGCACTTGGGCGTTTTTGTTCTTCGCCATCTTCTGCATTTCAAGTTCATATCCCTCCAATCTCTCAATGAATCATGCTAATAAGAGATTACCATATTCAGTTCCATTCTTCAAAATGGTCAAATAGGTAGACCATTCGCCTTGTGGCAAGGAATCTGTGAGTTTATCAACAAGTTCTTTGTTGTCTTTATGATTCCCATTCGCTTCATTTGCACAACAACATGACAGTATCTTTCAGCCAATTGTTTTACTGTCTCTCCTTTGATCAAAGTAAAGATGTCAAATTCTTTACTCAACAACGCCCTTTTGCTTTTTCGCAGTTGTGCACTACCTTGGAATTTTAATCGAACTGCATTTCATAATGATTGTGTATCATCATCATGTTGTAACAGCGCTAGTATGTCTTCCTTGATGGATTGTTGTAGAATGTCCATCATTTTCTTCTCATTGATAAACTTCTCTCTTTCAAAATCCAAAATTTGAGCCAATGTCTTTTCGAGACTATTTTTTTCCAACAGGAGACTGATACTTTTCTTCGATAGCAAACCAACAGGTAAAATGATTCGCCAGAACCCAATTCATGAAACGTTCGCTCCCACTGTCGAAGTCTTCGAGGTTCATCAACTTTGGCGGTTTCGTCATCGTACCCATTTCATTCTCGAGGTTCATGTTTTGAGCAGCAGTAGTTGTCACTACTGATGTAGCAAATGCATTATAGAACTCTTCTGCCATTTTTCTGCAAAGATTTAAAAACACACTTTCCAAAAAAACTGATTAGAATAATAAAACTTTCTTCGTGCGGATAACAAAAAGTTCGTGCGACCAAGATTAGTTCATACAATTCAGAAATTCATGTGAATGAGATGATTTGTATGGAGAAAATACTCGTGCGAACACGTTGTTCGTACGAATGAAAAACCTTTGTTCGTACGAGTAAGTCGCTCGTACGAGTAAGTAACTCGTGTGAATCACAGTTTTAATTTTTAAACTTGTAAATTTTTAAGAACTTCTGTTTTCTCGTTCGTACGAATGACTTAAATCGTTCGGACAGTCGTTCGTGCGAGTGGTCTCTCTCCCCATACGAAACAACTTAAGTATCCAAACGGATGAATTTTACTGATTTTGACATGATTAAGTTAGATTTTAGATCTGAAATTGTTAAGGATTGATTAGGATTGATTTTAACATGATATCCTAGAATCCTATTCCATTTTGTCCGTAAATTCGTCCAATTCCGAGATCAGTTTAGGAAAGTGTAAAAGTAGAAGTTGCAACAGTGAATCTGAATCTGAAACAGTTGGTAGCCTGCAGAAACTTGATGTTTGTCAGCAGATCAGACCTCAAGGCTCTGATACCATTTGTGAATGAGGGATCGACTCCTCCAATGAGCAACCAGACTGATCTAACTCAACTAATAGAGGCAGAATTCATTGTTAGTGAGGTTGACAAACGAACAAGCGAGATCTACTATTTAACTGCTTTGAATATATTGATTGACGTGAAATAGTACAACGCAAGTAACAATTCAGCAGGGCTTCGCCACACCAACTGGACTAACACTCACTAGCTCTAACACAACACTCCTCTATTTATAGCTCGACATGACTCGCACAGGAGAGTGTGAAACAGGGACTGTGACTCGTGCGAGTGGCTGCCTCGTACGAGTGACAGAGTGTCACTCGTATGAGCCTTGTGACTCACTCGTACGAGCCAACTACAAAACAAATAATCTATACAATAACATTTACAATCTGACGTTCTAAGCCCTATATACAAAATCAACATATCCTAGACGTAGGCAATAGACATTATGCACCAATAGTCACACATGTATGTTGTGCTTGAAGGATACGTGTCTGGATATCAGATTGAACTTGAACACAATGAAGTTTGACACATTCCTTACGACTAAGCTCATCAGCCACAACATTCTCCTTACAAAGATGGTAGCGAATCTCGCAGTCGTAGTCGTTCAAAAGTTCGACCAAGTATCGTTATCTCATGTTTAGCTCCATTTGATTGAGTATGTGTTGGAGACTTTTGAATTCAGTGAAAACCACACATTTAGTACCGTAAAGGTAGTGTCTCCAAACTTTTAGAGCAAACACTATGGCTCCTAACTCAAGATCATGAGTTGTGTAGTTCTTCTCGTGGATTTTCAATTGTCTTGACGCATATGCTATGACTTTGTCTCTTGGCATGAGAACACAACCAAGGCCTAGGTTAGATGCGTAACAATAGACAACGAAATCGTCGTTGCGGTCGGGTAAAGATAAAATAGGAGCATTATAGAGTTTTTGTTTTAGTGTTCGAAAGGCTTCCTCTTATTGTAGGTCCACCTGCGGATGGTGTTAAACCAGTTCCTTGTTCATATGACATACAAACAAGTGCGGAATCCAAGTGTGCATGCAACCAAAGCAAAGTAAAGAACACGGGATAATCAAAGATTCACTATCTTGATTAATGATTGAGAACAAGTACAAACATATACACACAATGCTCGTATGACTCAAACAAACTTGCTGTGTTCTTGTGTCTTCTTCTTCACCAGAAATGCTAACTTAGAGATCTCACCAAAAGATCAGTTTGCTAGCTCGTTCTTTTAACTTCTTGACAAAAGGCTAACCCTCATTGAGAGGTACAAGTCTGCTTATATAGTGTCCGTTTAGATTCGTACGAATCACAAATCCAGACATATGGAACACACTATTTCACATGAGACAGAACTCCAGAATTGGTACGAGTCAGTGTTTCATACGAAATGCTTGTTTCGTACGAAATACTCGTTGTTTCATACGAAATACTCGGTGTTTCGTACGAAATGCTTGACTCGCACAGAATTCTCATTCTTGGAGAACTTGTGTAGACTTGACGTTTCCAAGACTTATCAGTATGCACACATGCAACTGGTTAAAACAGGCAAGCTATAAAGTCATACTAGATCAAGATTGAAGGATATCTCGATCTATTCGACACGACCAAACCTATACAGACACTTGAGCAAAGACCGTACATTTACAACTGTAATTAAGAACAAGCGACAGACACAAAACTGTATCAACACTTATTTAGGTCCCCACTCAAAAGGTTTATTCTTCTGAGTCAAAGTGGTGAGGGGAACCGTGATCTTTGAAAAGCTCGCGATGAATCATCGATAGTATCCAGCAAGACCAAGAAATGAACGAACTCAAGTTAGGGTCCTAGGAAGGTTATAGTATGGGTCAAACCATTACTAATAACCTAATTCCTATAACCATAAGCTCTGATACCAATCTTTCTGTAATACCCCGACCGTGTAAAACAACGAACCACGGCGGAAACGTTAGGGAGTCATGTCACAGAACTATTGTTTCACAACTCATGGAATTTAAAATTTTGTTATATTAAGTTAAATGTTTACATTATCTTGGGTTAAACAGAAACAACACATAAATAAATTGTCTTTCATGTTTTAAGTCACTAAGGCCCGCGTCCATTCCTACGTGAAGCATGCATCATATTATCAAGCATTGACTCCTGAAACATATGTGAAAAGAGAGTCAGCATAAAAATGCAGGCGAGTACATAGGTTTGGTGAGTGTGTCCAATTCATGGCTTTGTATACATATTGCAACACCTCGTCCGACTACAAGATTCGTTAAGTGAAAACTTTGTATCAAAAGTGTTTGATATTGCAATACAATTAACCAACTAAAACAAGTTGGTTAGAATTGTGAAAACCTTGCAGCCATGAATCTTGACCAAAATGTTTCTTTTGTAAATACCTTGTAATAGATTGATTGAAAAGAAAACTTCGTATGATTAATATCTTTAAGTGAAAATCATTGCGTGACATTGTTCAAAACCATTTGTCCGTGTTATAAATCATTCGTCCTTATTATAAACCATTCATCTGTGTTATAAATCAATCGTCCATGTTTTTAATTGTGAAAACTTTTGATCGTTCTTTAATGAACGCATTCAAACCTGTAACATCCGTCGAAAAACGGGTTTCCAAAACCCGCTTCGTTTATTAATCGAATATCCAGTTATAATTTTTCGTTGCACATTTATTGCTCAAATTAATTTTAAACGATACATAATTAATAAATATATTAGAATTTAAAAACTATAATTGATAATTAATAATAAATAGTGAATAAAAAATAAAATGTGGCTGCCGGGTTTCGAACCCGGGTCGCCCATAAGCTCAATCACACAACACACCGCTCCGCCACTTGCCTTCTATGTGAATATAATGAAACAAATAATACTTAAAATGAAACCCGAATTCAAAACCGGAGTTTCACCGCGCTCAGAACTCGCAGTCACCGGGAAATCCGGCAATCCGCGACTTTGGTCAATTTACTTTTGACCAAAACACGCTAACCAACTAAGACATCGGTTATAACCGATGTCTGACCCTTGATTTTAGTCATAACTGCCGGAAAATCTTTGACAGCGAATCAAGACCACAATTCGGACTCAATACATCCTGTTCTTCTCTATAAATACCCACCCAAACCTCTGGTAACCTTTTCGCTCAAAATCGCACAATCTCTCAAAGCTTTAGCACTCGCCGGAGATATTCTGCATTAGCCAGACTTTCACCGGAAAACCGAGACTTAATTCAAATCGGTGAAATTCTCGACTCTTTTGTTTGTAACCCATTATTCGACATGTATTAACTTCAATCCTTCAACCAGAATCTGTCCCTGACTATGCCGCCAGTGAAATCCCACACTCATCGGAATTTCACCGAAACATCGAAGTCTCACTGACGATCGGTATAATCATCTAAAAACTCTTGATATCTCTTAATCAGTAACTTAATTTCATAACACAAGAATCTAAACTGTCAAACACTTCACTCAGCCGAGAGTCACAAATCAGAGCCGACGACTCCTGCCGGAAATCTGAAGTAACGCGCTGTTTTGGTACATTCTATTCTTTAATCTCGTTAACTATTTCATTCCAACCAACTATAAGTTTTGATAATCGAATTAAACAAAACAGTCGGATCTCACTGATCTGAGTTCTTGTAAATGAAGAAGATGAAGTCGAGAATAGGTATTAGTATAATTAAAACCAGATATTCAAACGGGTTAGACACATAGTCCAGCGGTGGACTGTGTGCGCAAACAACACGCACGTCACGAGTTCGAATCGCACACGTTACCGAATTTCAGAAATAAAACCAATCCTTTTTAAACCAATTCAGATCACCTTTCAACATGTATATAAATATAATATAATTCAGTAATTAAACAGGTTAAGCACACAGCCTAACTGGTTGGGTTGTGCGTACTCGAACCGAATGTCTCGAGTTCGACTCCGGGTCACTGAAGGCGGGTCGGCCACTTTAAATCATTTTTGAAAAAACTAAATTAGATAAAAGTTAATCAGTATATATAATTAAAACAGAGAATATTTCGGGTTAGACACGTAGCTCATTTGGTAGAGCTGCGTGCACGCATACGAGAGGTCCCGAGTTCGAACCTTACTCAGCGCATAATTACAAACAGTCCGACCGGTCAACGGTCAACAGTCAACAGTCAACAGTCAAAAAGTCAAATTTTTTTTATTTATTTTTATTAATTTATTTAATCAGAAAATCATTTAAAATACTTAAAAATAAGATTTTAAAGTTAGAAAACCTTCTTAAACTCACAAAAATAAATCTAAAAATCACATTAAGTGTATAAATTAGAAGTACTAATTTACCGATCATTTCGTTATTATTTTAGGTTAGTTTTCCTCATCGATCAAATCCTAATATTCGTGCGCATCATCATCATCAAAGAACGCACCCAATGTGGGTGAATCTCTACCAATTCCCCGTTTTAATCACATTTTGGGGTGTATCATGTGTCGTTTAATTCCTTATTATATTTAAACACTTGTGCATCCATCATATCCATGATCAAATGTGTATCCAATGTGTATCAATTGTTGTGTGAATTATGTTTAGATTGAGGTTATCATTTTCATTGCATGCATTTCATTAGGCCCATCAGCTCCCCGTGGGATACGGGTTGAGTATCAGGTACCTCATTCGATCGGCTCCGTTTGATTGAGCCTTGATCTCACATACACAATCATTCATGTCATTCGATCGGCTCCGTTTGATTGAGCCTTGATCTCATAAACATCAGCATTCATGTCATTTACTCATCCAATGTGATTTGTGTTTTGGTATATATATATGTTTGCTCACATGTGATTATTGCACAAATTTTCAATATTAAATACAACAAGAAATTAATAACAATGTTTTCTCAAGGTTCACTCGCCAACTTTTGTTGACCCAAAATATCCCCCGTTTTACACATGATACAAGTGATCCAGTTGAGGCAAGAAACACATAGGAAGGCTTAGAAGAATAAATCAGTTTAAGCTTTGGATTGTTTTACTTAGTTTCATTTTCCTTGTAATTGTATGGATTTGATTTGAATATTTAAGTTGTAATTTGAATTTAATAAATATGAAACATTTTAGTAAACATCATGAGCTTTGGTGAAAACCCAATTATGCCCCGACTCTTATTCCGCTGCGGGTCGGGGTGTGACAGATTGGTATCAGAGCCATGACTATAGG
The DNA here is from genome assembly GCA_947069175.1 of Scalesia atractyloides. Classification (NCBI taxonomy): domain Eukaryota; kingdom Viridiplantae; phylum Streptophyta; class Magnoliopsida; order Asterales; family Asteraceae; genus Scalesia; species Scalesia atractyloides. The sequence continues at coordinate 42,936,834 of CAMTDV010000008.1, read as the reverse complement.
GATACAGGATAGGTTATTAGACCCTTAGAGCCTATACTATAGTTGATTAAAATTTTAAATTTTTTATGCGTTACATACAAAATTCATGATGTTTATATGCTTTATGTTTATTGTCACATTCAATGTTATGCAAGCATGTTCATAAGTACATATTATTATACAATGCTCATCATGAATCATATCCTCTTAACATATCATATCCATGAGAGCACACACCTCACAATTCCCATGATTTTTGCAACGATTTTTGTATTTTTCAAATCACATCAAAGTGAGTTCTCATGACGGGCATGTAGTAACTGGAAGGGTACGAGTACCGGTAGTCGGAACGTCCTGTCTAGGCTTGGCATTCGTATAAATCAAAAATAAAGGACCAATTTGCCTACCTGGGGACTAACGATGAGAGTACGAAGGACCTATTAGGCCAAAGCATGCTATACCAAACGTCGTGTGAGCTAACCCCACTTTGAGTTGTCATTGTGTCTACACCTGGACACCCTCCTACCATACATCTCGAAATCATATTTCATGGTTTTCATTCGGGTGATGCGAGTGTTAAACCGCCAACACCAATGTGAATCCTACTAATCCAATAGTCATGGGGGCCCACATGACTATATAGGCGATGGTATGGGGGACATTGGAGGCCCAAACATGTGCAAACCCAAGACATCCTATGGATGTAGTTGCATTATTGATAATTATGTTATTTTTATTCTTTTAACGACACATGACACCTAAAAACTTCTTAAACTCACAATCTTCCTATGTATGTTCCTGTAGATGTCGGCTAGGCAACTACGTGGAGGTAGAAAGTCCGGAAGATCCAATGAGCGCTTGGCCACTCAAATTGCTAAACAAATGGCCGCGGTACTTCCTGACATCGTGATTCAAGTTCAACAAGCTCTCACCGCAAATTCTATCAACCCTCCCAATCAAGAAGACAAGAGCGTCGCCAACCCTCACTCCAAAAAGTGCTCCTACAAACACTTCAAATCTTGCGATCCCCCAAAGTATGAAGGGACCGAAGGTGTTACTGCCGTCCTCCACTGGTTTGAAGAAATGGAGAACACATTCCTCAATTGCGATTGTCCCGAGGATCGCAAGGTACGTTATGCATCAGGGAGACTGTTTGGAGTAGCCCTTACCTGGTGGAACACAGAAAAGGGTAAGCGAGGAGTCGAAGATGCCATGGCCTTATCATGGGAAGAGTTAAGGGAACTAATGACAAGGCGCTTCTGTCCAAGAAGTGAAATCAAAAAGTTGGAAGATGAATTCCACTCGTTGAAACAAAAGGAAGGATATCACACTTCTTACAACAAAAGATTTCTCGAACTGAACCAAATGATCCCTAATCTGTTCACCCACGTGTACCGCTTGGTTGAACACTACATTCGAGGCCTCCCCTCGAAAATTCAAGACTCGGTTCTAAGCACTTCACCTGCAACACTTGAAGCCGCAATGGAATTAGCTACCGAACTTACCGAGAATCGCATCCGAAACGGCAAATTCAAGGATGAGAAAAGGAAAGCCCCCATTGAGGCCCAAACTTCAAATCATTCCATCTCCTCTTCAAAGTTTGCTGGTAAGAGGAAACGAAACAGCAGAAATTTTGCCGTCACACACACAAACCCTCCTATCACTGCCGCACCAATTACCTAAATTGCTCCCTCAGCTACACCATTTAAAAAGCCATACATCGGCCCATACCCAAAATGCAACCGTTGTCAATACCATCACCTCCCAGAAACTCCTTGCTAACATTGCACCAGCTGTGGCCGTGCGGGTCACACCATCCAAACTTGTCGCACACTTCAGCGAGTGAACCGCAATCAACCCTCAACCCAAACCCAACATCAAATAGTGGGTCAAGCCCAACAACCTTTACTTCTACCACCCACGCAACACATAGCTCAACCTTACTACCAACCCAACTACCCCATGATGCAACCAATGTGAGCTTGTTACAACTGTGGAGAACCACTTCAGGAACACATGTCCCCGTTTGGTAAAGATCATCCATGCCCAAGCTCAAGCGAATCCGGTAAACCAAGCTAACTAAGCTCATCCACCTGCTAGAGGAAGAGCTTTCAACATCAATGCCAACCAAGCTAGAGCTAACAACAACGTGGTTAACGGTACGTTTCTCATCAATGGTAGTTATGCATCCATGTTATTCGATACTGGCGCGGATAAGAGTTTTGTGTCCTTAGAATTTGAACCTATCCTCAACCAAACTCGTGATAATCTCATGGAATCTCTAACAGTGGAAGTTGATGACGGAAAGCCCTTTTCATTAAATTCTATTATACGAGATTGTACCCTCACTCTAAACGATCACGATTTTCCAGTTGACCTTATTCCTATGAAGTTGGGAAATTTCGATATTATAATTGGTATGGACTGGCTCAGCCAGCATCACGCTGAAGTAGTATGCCGCGAAAAGTTCATTCGCATTCCTCTTGCAGACGGTCAGACCCTACGTATCTTTGGAGAAACCCCTTCGAAAGGACTCAAATTAATGTCCTGCCTTCAAGCCCGAAAATATCTCCGCAAGAACTATGTCGCATTCCTAACTCACGTCGTCAAGAAGGGAAACAAGGAGAAGAAACTCGAAGATATACCAGTAGTGAAAGAATTCCCACAAGTCTTTCCCGACGATATCTCAGGACTCCCTCCTGTGAGAGAAGTCGAATTCCGCATCGATCTTGTACCTGGCGCTACACCAGTCGCAAAATCTCCTTATAGGATAGCCCCATCCGAAATGCAAGAGCTGGCCAGTCAACTGCAAGAACTGACTGACAAAGGATTCATACGTCCTAGCTCCTCGCCTTGGGGTGCGCCTGTTCTTTTTGTGAAGAAGAAAGATGGAACGTTTCGCATATGTATCGACTACAGAGAACTCAACAAGTTAACGGTTAAGAATCGCTACCCACTACCTCTCATCGATGACCTCCTAGACCAACTTCAAGGCGCCACCTGCTTTTCAAAAATCGACCTTCGTTCTGGTTATCATCAACTCAGAGTACATGAAGAAGACGTCCCAAAGACCGACTCCGGACTCATTATGGTCTTTACGAATTCATGGTCATGCCATTCGGTTTAACCAACACCCCAGCTGTCTTCATGGATCTAATGAATAGGGTATGCAAACCCTACCTCGACCGCTTTGTCATAGTCTTCATCGACGACATCCTCATCTACACCAAGTCTAAATCCGATCATGAACGACACCTTAGGCTCATCCTTACACTCTTTAAGAATGAAAAGCTCTACGGTAAGTTCTCCAAATGCGAATTCTGGTTAATAGAAGTACAATTCCTTGGACATGTCATCAATGACAAGGGAATACATGTCGACCCTTCAAAGATCAAGGCAGTACAGGAATGGCAAGCGCCACGTACCCCTACCGAAGTAAGGTCATTTCTTGGTTTCGCTGGTTACTATCGCCGCTTCATTGCCAATTTTTCCCGTATCGCTGTACCACTCACGGCTTTGACTCATAAAGGAAAACCCTTCATATGGGGACCTAAACAAGAAGAAGCCTTCCAAACCCTAAAGCAAAAACTTTGTGACGCACCTATCCTCACACTTCCTGAAGGTTGCGATGACTTTGTAGTATATTGCGACGCATCAGGGCAAGGGCTAGGCTGTGTATTAATGCAAAGAGGAAAAGTGATAGCCTATGCTTCTAGGCAACTCAAGGTTCATGAAAAGAATTACACCACCCACGACCTGGAACTTGGAGCCGTTGTGTTCGCTCTCAAGATATGGAGACATTACCTCTGGTACCAAGTGTGAAATATACACTGACCACAAAAGTCTTCAACATATATTCAACCAAAAGGAGTTGAATATGAGGCAACGAAGATGGGTCGAACTTCTTAACGACTACGACTGTGAAATTCGGTATCATCCTGGCAAGGCAAACGTAGTGGCTGATGCACTCAGTCGAAAAGGTTATGCGAACTCCATTCGTCTTCTATGTTCGCAAATCATAACCGACATCAAAGATCGAATCCGAGAAGCTTAACATGTTTCTGTAACAGAAAACGACGTACGCGATGAGTTGTCATGTGGAGCGGAACTCAAAATGGAAACCAAATCCGACGGTATTCTATACTATTTAAACCGCATATGGATTCCTGATCGCGACAACCTTCAGGACTCCCTTATGAATGAGGCGCACAAAACACGGTACTCTGTACACCCAGGAGCCGACAAGATGTATCAAGACCTACGATACACCTACTGGTGGTCGGGCATGAAAAAGGATATCGCTGTTTTTGTTTCCAAGTGCCTTACCTGTTCCAAAGTAAAAGCTGAACATCAAAGACCTTCAGGACTCCTAACCCAACCTAAAATACCTGTATGGAAGTGGGAAAACATAACCATGGACTTCATTACCGGGTTACCTCGCACCTCCAGTGGGTATGACACCATATGGGTAATCATTGATCGTCTTACAAAATCAGCTCACTTCATTCCGATTCGCGAGGACTTCAAGAACGAGAAGTTAGCTCGTATCTACATCAGCGAGATCGTAAGCCGTCATGGTGTACCTTTAAGCATAATTTCAGACCGTGATGGTCGTTTCACTTCACGAACATGGCGAGCCATACAAACCGCCTTGGGTACACGATTAGACCTCAGTACCGCTTTTCATCCTCAAACTGATGGACCATCTGAACGCACCATCCAAACTCTTGAAGACATGCTTCGAGCATGTGTCATAGACTTCAAAGGGAATTGGGACGCTCATCTACCATTAGTTGAATTTTCGTACAACAATAGCTACCATTCAAGTATCGGCATGGCTCCTTTCGAAGCTTTATATGGTCGTAAGTGCCGATCTCCAGTATGTTGGCACGAAATTGGGAATCACAAATCACCGGTCCAGAGTTAATTCAAGAAACAACCGACAAGGTCATTCAAATTCGAAACAATCTTCTAGCGGCTCAAAGTCGTCAAAAGAGTTATGCAGACAAACGACGAAATCCCTTGGAGTTTGACATTGGGGATCAAGTACTTTTAAAAGTATCACCGTGGAAGGGAGTGGTTCGTTTTGGCCAGAAGGGCAAGCTAGCACCACGCTACGTAGGACCTTTCAAGATACTCGAAAGAGTAGGTCCTGTAGCATACAAACTTGACCTACCAGAAGAGCTCAACAGAATTCATCCCACATTCCACGTATCAAACTTGAAGAAGTGCCTCGCCGATGAAAACCTCCATATTCCTCTAGAAGATATTCAGATCGATGAATCTATGCACTTCATTGAAAGACCAGTAGAGATCATGGATTTCGGAGAGAAGCGTTTAAGACGGAGTCGTATTCCAATTGTCAGGGTACGTTGGGAGTCGAAACGAGGACCTGAGTTTACTTGGGAACGTGAAGACTTAATGCGCGAGAAATACCCGCATCTTTTTCCTGTTACCACTACTACTTAAATTTCGGGACGAAATTTCTAAAAGTAGGGGATACTGTAACATCCGTCGAAAAACGGGTTTCCAAAACCCGCTTCGTTTATTAATCGAATATCCAGTTATAATTTTTCGTTGCACATTTATTGCTTAAATTAATTTTAAACGATACATAATTAAAAAATATATTAGAACTAAAAAACTATAATTGATAATTAATAATAAATAGTGAATAAAAAATAAAATGAGGCTGCCGGGTTTCGAACCCGGTTAGCCCATAAGCTCAATCACATAACACACCGCTCCGCCACTTGCCTTCTTTGTTAATATAATGAAACAAATAATACTTAAAATGAAACCCGAATTCAAAACCGGAGTTTCACCGCGCTCAGAACTCGCAGTCACCGGGAAATCCGGCAATCCGCAACTTTGGCCAATTTCTTTTGACCAAAACACGCTAACCGACTAAGACATCGGTAATAACCGATGTCTGACCCTTGATTTTAGTCATAACCGCCGGAAAATCTTTGACCGCGAATCAAGACCAAAATTCGGACTCAATACATCCTGTTCTTCTCTATAAATACCCACCCAAACCTCTGGTAACCTTTTCGCTCAAAATCGCACAATCTCTCGAAGCTTTAGCACTCGCCGGAGATATTCTGCATTCGCCGGACTTTCACCAGAAAACCGAGACTTACTTCAAATCGGTAAAATTCTCGACTCTTTTGTTTGTAACCCATTATTCGACATGTATTAACTTCAATCCTTCAACCAGAATCTGTCCCAGACTATGCCGCCGGGGAAATCCCACACTCACCGGAATTTCCCTGAAACATCGAAGTCTCACTGACGATCGGTATAATCATCTAAAAACTCTTGATATCTCTTACTTAGTAACTTAATTTCATAACACAAGAATCTAAACTGTCAAACACTTCACTCAGCCGAGAGTCACAAATCAGAGCCGACGACTCCTGCCGGAAATCTGAAGTAAACGCGCTGTTTTGGTACATTCTATTCTTTAATCTCGTTACCTATTTCATTCCAACCAACTATAAGTTTTGATAATCGAATTAAACAAAACAGTCGGATCTCACTGATCTGAGTTCTTGTAAATGAAGAAGATGAAGTCGAGAATAGGTATTACTATAACTAAAACCAGATAATTCAAACGGGTTAGACACACAGTCCAGCAGTGGACTGTGTGCGCAAACAACACGCACGTCATGAGTTCGAATCGCACACGTTACCGAATTTCAGAAATAAAACCAATCCTTTTTAAACCTATTCAGATCACCTTTCAACATGTATATAAATATAATATAATTCAGCAATTAAACAGGTTAAGCACACAACCCAACTGGTTGGGCTGTGCGTACTCGAACCGAACGTCTCGAGTTCGACCCCGGGTCACTGAAGGCGGGTCGGCCATTTTAAATCATTTTTGAAAAAAACTAAATGAGATAAAGTTAATCAGTATATATATATAATTAAAACAGAGAATATTTCGGGTTAGACACGTAGCTCAGTTGGTAGAGCTGCGTGCACGCATACGAGAGGTCCCGAGTTCGAACCTCACTCAGCGCATAATTACAAACAGTCCGGCCGGTCAACGGTCAACAGTCAACAGTCAAAAAGTCAAATTTTTTTTATTTATTTTTATTAATTTATTTAATCAGAAAATCATTTAAAATACTTAAAAATAAGATTTTAAAGTTAGAAAACCTTCTTAAACTCACAAAAATAAATCAAAAAATCACATTAAGTGTATAAATTAAAAGTACTAATTTACCGATCATTTCGTTATTATTTTAGGTTAGTTTTCCTCATCGATCAAATCCTAATATTCGTGCGCATCATCATCATCAAAGAACGCACCCAATGTGAGTGAATCTCTACCAATTCCCCGTTTTAATCACATTTTGGGGTGTATCATGTGTCGTTTAATTCCTTATTATATTTAAACACTTGTGCATCCATCATATCCGTGATCATATGTGTATCCAATGTGTATCAATTGTTGTGTGAATTATGTTTAGATTGAAATTATCATTTTCAGTGCATGCATTTCATTAGGCCCATCAGCTCCCCGTGGGATAAGGGTTGAGTATCAGGTACCTCATTCGATCGGCTCCGTTTGATTGAGCCATGATCTCACATACACAATCATTCATGTCATTCGATCGGCTCCGTTTGATTGAGCCTTGATCTCATAAACATCAGCATTCATGTCATTTACTCATCCAATGTGATTTGTGTTCTGTTATATATATATATATGTTTGCTCACATGTGATTATTGCACAAATTTTCAATATTAAATACAACAAGAAATTAATAACAATGTTTTCTCAAGGTTCACTCGCCAACTTTTGTTGACCCAAAATATCCCCCATTTTACACATGATAAAGGTGATCCAGTTGAGGCAAGAAACACATAGGAAGGCTTAGAAGAATAAATCAGTTTAAGCTTTGGATTGTTTTACTTAGTTTCATTTTCCTTGTAATTGTATGGATTTGATTTGAATATTTAAGTTGTAATTTGAATTTAATAAATATGAAACATTTTAGTAAACATCATGAGCTTTGGTGATAACCCAATTATGCCCCGAATCTTATTCCGCTGCGGGTCGGGGTGTGACAAAACCTGTGTTGACTATACCACCAAAGGGTATCTTTAAGAGACCACCAAAGGGTCTCTTTAACTAGCCTAACAAATCAACAAATGATTTGTTAATTAGAAATAGTTTCTTTCATTACCCAAACTTCCACCAAATCTAGTGACAGTCTGATAATGGGATTGTCAGTCCTATAGTACCATAACATACTATTGGTCGGCTCGGCCAAAGCTCATGAATGTCATTCGTGTTAGGGATAACGTATCAACAAGTTGTTCACATTATTGAAACCGTATTGTTTTATATATAAACCATAGGCATTGTTTTGAAAACTTGAAAATGATTTAGCATATATGAGTCACCCTAAAACATTTGCAAAATGTAAAAGAGGGAATTATGTACTCACTTTGAAAATATTTTTATATATATAAATCTTGTATATTGTTTTGGAATCTTGAAAATAATTATAGGCACATATGAATCTCCTAAAAACATTTAGAAAATGTAAAAGAGGGGGCTATGTACTCACTTTGAAAATCATTTTGTATATATAATACATGTATATTCTGAAAATAATTATAGGCACATATGAATCACCCCTAAACAATTTGAAAATGTAAAAGAGGGGAACTATGTACTCACTTGAGATTGCGAAAGTGTTCTTGATCAACGGAATAAACAAAGCTCAAATGTGTCCTAATGTGTTAGATAAATATGTTAGCGTGTCGGGGCTACAAACGGGAGATCGGATATAATGAAATCTTATAAACCAAACGAGTGTTATAACTCATGTAAGATGGTTTAACAAACTTAACATTCTGATTTAGAAAGGATCTTAAGTGCTTTTGACCCATTATGACCCGTTAAGGTAGTTACTGGTCATTAGCGTAAACGCGTGATCAGATGGTTAAACATGTCCTATGATAAGTCTTAAATGCCCAAACATGTTTGAAAAAGTTTTAACATTAGTTTATTTGTCAAAAATTTGGTTACATGTGTTTAAAATGGATTTATGCGCAAAAGGGCATTTTGGTCATCATTTTTTAACAGCATAGACGTAACTTATCATAACACTAACCAAACGACATGACCATAAGGTATAACCTCAGTATGTTATTCCCTATACAACTATGGTCACAAATATGTGGTTGGTCGGATCCTAAGATCGATCAAACGGGTCGGATTCGAAAGTCAAAGCGGTGGTCAAGCCTGCTCGACTTATGACCCTAAATAAGCACTAAACTAGAAGTGACGAGTTAGACATGTCAAAAAATTGTCTAACTAAGTTTATAAAACTAATTTGGTATCAAAACTTGGTGTTTTGACACCTGAAAATAGTTTCATCATAAAATGCACATCATGCGCATTTTTGACCCGAACTTTGACTCGTCACTTCGACTAGTAAACGTGGTAATTAGAAGGTGAACTTGTTAGGGATTATAACCTTCGTGATTACGATCACGTTGCAAAGTTCAATTGAACTTTGACTTGACCAAATATGGTCAGAGCCAAAAGTCTGGAAATAATGAAAGAACTAGGAAGAGAACTTTCTCGTGTTGAAGAACACTTTCAGAATGTAAGATAGGAGGCTTCCAAAGGCTGGAAACAAGCTCCAAGAGGGATAGAAAGAAGAACTTCACACTTTGCTTTGAAGTGTTTTGAAGTGGTGTGAAAAAAAATGGAAGAATCATGGGGTATTTATAGTATTTTAGGATTAAGGAGATGATGGCAAGTGTCCTCAAGTGTTGATTAGTGTCCTAACATGTGTCAACACCAAATTAAGTGTGGCAAAATGAGTGCTAGGTTTCAAAAATTGGAGATAGATGACAAACTTGGTGTAGAAGCAAAAATCTTTATTATTTTTTTACATTTATGGCCCTTAGGCTTGTATTTTCACTTGGTTGCCATTTTTAACCCCTTTAACCTAATATTTAGGTTATACAAAGGTGGTACGACATGTGTAACTTAGATTATGCCTGAAAATGCCGTGGATGTCGGTTCGTTTGGTTGTACGGTTACGCATTTCACAAAAAATGCGTAAAACGCTTTAACGAACACGAAAATGATCGAAATTGTGCAATGATTGATATTTTTGCATTCTCATCAATAAAATACACGATTTTATTGAATACAAAAATATTTACATGGTTCGTGTGTGTCACACCCTCAATTTCCACTTGCGGAGTTTTACCGCGAGGCGTGTGAACATACCAGAATCTGAAACACTAGTACGTCGAACGACTCTATATGATTTGATAATACGTTTTCCAAAAATCATTTGTTTAACCATTCATCGTAGATTTTATATTGTCTTAGTTAGTTACTAATGTTTAGCGGAAGCATTAGTTTTTATGGTTGAGCGGAAGCATAGAATAAGTAGTGAAACGGGCGCCAACACAAACGCCAAAACAAATGAAAAACCCAAAACAATGTTTGTAAATGAGACTCGATAAAAGATGTCTTGATCAATGCAAGTGAGTGCACCTAGAGCTCCTAGCGTCCTGAGAAACATGTAAAGAAACAAGTGTCAACATTAAAGATGAGTGAGTTCACAGGTTTTCATAAATTCGATTGTTCGGTTATGAGTTTGTTTCCCCCGTTATCCCTAACCCGGGATAACGATTTAGTTCCATTATTCCCAACCCGGAATAATACCGATAGTTCCATTATTCCTTAACCAGAATAATAATGATGTTGGTTCCATTATTCCAAACCCGGAATAATAAAGTTGTTGTTTCCATTATCCCTAATATATTTGTTGTTTCCATTATCCCCAACCCGGGATAATATAGTTGATTCGTAATTAAGTTCAATGTTAACATATATAGGTAGCTAGCCTAAAGTTATGTCACGTAGTGTTCGCGATCGAAGCTGACTGTTGTGCCTCCGTGTTGCCAGGCCTATCACTAACCATGACGAAGTTAGGCCAAATTATTCACCCGTTGACCATACCCGGTCGGCTAGCGCGACTAGCTCGGATGGGGCTTGTCGGGCCCAGTAGTACTACTTATAATTTCCCCGCTATTAAAACCCAACACTAACGATCCGAGAGATTGTCGAGGACTTATGTGATATAGCTGCTTAGTGACCATAACGTTACATTAACATCAACTTAGTTACCGAATAGTTATGTGACGTTAATTTCGTATAACGTAAAGAGATTGAGTTTGAAGAGTGTATACATGTTTCTCCCCCTTTGTTTAAAACCGGATAAAATTAGGGGCCGTGAACTCACCTTTAGTTGCTCGGTTAGTGAAGCAAAGAAGTCGTAAAAGATGGGACCGCTAATTGCGTCCTAACAAACCAATTGATTTCAAGTCAGTGTGTGAACACACTAATACAAAATTCTACACATAATTTACGCACAAAGTGATTCACACAATCAAAATTCCTAACACTCAAACATGCATGCAAGTATCCTCATGTGAACATAGTAATCAAAACAATTTATCATGAACATAATCCAATCCATACAACACTTTGGTGCACACATTCACAAGTTATCAAGTTTCAGCTTACATACTCATAATTCGGCTGTTTTCTAGGATTTTTATAAAATAGTTCCAACGTTCCAAAAATTCCAATTATTTTACAGCAGGTGACAATCATACTGTAGAAATTTATATAAATTTTTCAAGTCCTAATACTTTACCAATTATCCATAAATATTAATATACTAGGCGGCAGTCAGATTCCTCGCTTTCTGACTGCAGTCCACGGAAGAATTTATTTAAAAATCACTGATTATCCAATTAACAAAATTCCAGTGGGAGTTGCCCGGAAATTTCCATACCTAGTTGCTGTACAAATTCCATGATTCGAATCCCTACAGATTATAAAATCCAACTCGATAAACAACTAACAAAATTTCAGGATTTCCACAGTTTTAGTTACTGAACTTAATTGGCCACTTAAAAATATCAAACGACTTCAGAAAAATATGAATCCAGCGCCATTAGATTCGTTATTCAAATATCTACGTTTTAGACTTCAGAAAATCCGTTTTTCGACAACTAATGACCGAGTTACAGCCAGTTGAAGTCGGCTGTAACTATCACTCAGCAACCTGTTTCAGCATTTTATCACCACTAATTCGTATAAACCGTCGATATAATGAACCTAGGCGATCAAGAACTGATTTTTCCAATCATAGATCAATACATATATCATATCCATGCAAACCCTAATCAATATCTCTAGTTTTTATAAACAAAACACACTTGCAAACTATGAGTTCTGAAAACAATCATACATGCAAACTATGATAAATCAGCCGATCAACAACATAATCACTACATTCAAACACGTATAATCCGAATATGATCTTGCAAACAATTATAAATCCTAACCTTAAATGACAAGGTAAGTGAGCCGAGACTTGGATGGGAATGGATTCAGCTTGAAGGTAGATCGCGACCGAGAAGGGGGCTTGTTTGCGACTGTGAAGAAGAGTGGGGAGCGGCTGTTTGCGACCGAGATGATGAAGGAAAGCTGCCGTCGGCTGTTTGCTATTAGGGTTTTGTGTGTTTTGTTTTTGTGAAGCAAAGCATGCATGTGTGTTTGTATATATAGGCGCAAGAGTAAGGAGAAGAGGGAATGGGTTTGCGGTTTGGGTTGCACGCGGCCGAAGGGACTTGGGTGGGTCGGTTTGGGTTGTTTGCTCGCGACCGAATGGGTTGAGTTTAAGGTTTGGGTTAAAACTTGATCCCCAAGTTTAGTTCCTTGAGTCGCAAGAAAAGAGGCCGGCTCGTGTCGCGGTTCGGCTCGATTCATTTGTTTATTTCCTACGTCTATACATTATAACTAACATAAAACACGAACTCGGATATCACATAATAACGCACCAACTTATAAACGTTTAATACGTAGCACATAATTTATTCGACAAGTATTGCGTTTAAGTTATCCGAAAAACCGGGATGTCACATTATCCCCATGTTGAAAGAATTTTCGTCCCGAAAATTGAGTAAACGCGGTTTAGAATGCAGCGTACATGTTTAGAGTGCCACGCACAAAGAGTTAGTTCGTTAACGATGGTACGCGAAGTTACAAGAAGTTCCCAAGTGCCATGCACAAGAATTTAGTTAACAATGGTACGCGAAAGTATGAGAAATTTCCAGGTTGTCACATCATCCCCATGTTGAAAGAATTTTCGTCCCGAAAATTTAGTTGTTGGTATCGTTAGTTTGCTGCTCAGTTGCGAAGAGGTGTGGGTATTTGCTTTTCATTTGGTCCTCTCTTTCCCACGTGAACTCCGGTCCACGCTTAGAGTCCCAACGAACCTTAACGATCGGAATCTTGCTGTGCCTTCGAGTCTTGATCTCACGATCCATGATCTCGATAGGCTGTTCCACAAAGTGCAGTTGTTCATCCACTTGAATCTCATCCAATGGAATGACTAGAGTTTCATCTGATAGACACTTCTTCAGATTTGACACGTGAAATACGTTGTGAACTCCGCTGAGTTCGGCAGGAAGGTCTAATTGATAAGCTACGGGTCCAATACGATTCAAGATTACAAACGGACCTACGTACCGTGGGTTTAGTTTGCCCCGTTTTCCAAAACGGATTACACCCTTCCAGGGTGACACCTTTAGTAGGACGCGGTCGCCTACTTGAAATTCGAGCGGTTTGCGTCGTTGATCAGCGTAGCTTTTCTGTCGATCTCGTGCCGCCGCCATGCGGTTTCTGATTTGTACAATCTTTTCAGTAGCCTCAAGTATTAACTCAGGGCCTGTGAGTTGACTGTCACCGACTTCTGCCCAACAGACCGGTGATCTACATTTACGACCGTATAATGCCTCAAACGGTACTGCCGAAATACTCGTATGATAACTATTGTTATATGAGAATTCCACTAAAGGCAGGTGGATTTCCCAACTATTTCCGAAGTCTACTACGCATGCCCTAAGCATGTCTTCCAACGTCTGTATGGTCCTTTCGCTTTGACCATCAGTCTGAGGGTGATAGGCTGTGCTCATATCTAAGCGTGTTCCCAACGCTTTCTGAAGTGACTGCCAAAAGTTGGACGTGAAGCGAGCATCTCTGTCTGAGATGATGGACGTTGGCACTCCGTGCCGAGAAACTACTTCCTTAATGTAGATGCGAGTCAACTTCTCCATCTTATCTGTTTCTTTAATAGCTAGGAAGTGTGCGGACTTAGTTAAACGATCCACGATTACCCAGATGGTATCGCAACCATCCAAAGTTCGCGGGAGTTTTGTGATGAAATCCATCGAGATCTGATCCCATTTCCACACTGGGATCTCAGGTTGTTGGAGTAGCCCCGATGGCTTTTGATACTCTACCTTGACTTTTGTACAAGTCAAACACTTACTCACGTAGGTGGCTATATCAGCTTTCATGTTGGGCCACCAATACGCAGCTTTAAGGTCTTGATACATCTTATCCGAACCAGGATGGACAGAGTATCAGGATTTGTGAGCTTCGTCCATGACTAGCTTTCTGAGGTCTCCGTAGAGAGGTACCCATATACGATTCATGAAATACCGGGCTCCATTGGGTTTTACTTCCCAATCGCGTTCCATCTTTCCCACCGATTCGGCCTTGATGTTTTCTTCCTTAACTGCTTCTAACTGCGCGTCGCGTATCTGTTCGGGTAACCCCGAATGAATAGTGAGCTGTAGTGCTCGTACCCGACGAGGTTTCAAGTGTTCCTTCCTACTGAGGGCATCAGCTACCACGTTAGCTTTACCCGGGTGGTACCGAATGGCAATTTCATAATCGTTCAAGAGTTCGACCCAGCGACGCTGTCGCATGTTCAACTCCTTCTGATCAAAGATGTGTTGGAGGCTCTTGTGGTCTGTAAAGATTGTGCACTTCGTTCCATAGAGGTAGTGTCTCCAAATCTTAAGTGTAAACACTACTGCTCCCAATTCCAGGTCATGCGTTGTGTAGTTTTTCTCGTGAACCTTCAGTTGTCGGGACGCATACGCGATGACCTTGTCGCGTTGCATGAGTACGCATCCCAATCCCTGAATGGAAGCATCACAATATACTACAAAATCATATGTCCCTTCCGGCAAGGACAGTATGGGTGCACTGCAAAGTTTCTGCTTTAGCAATTGAAATGCTGCTTCCTGCTTGTCACCCCACGCATACTTGATGCCTTTCTGGGTGAGGGTAGTAAGCGGTTGTGCGATCTTTAAAATCCCTCGATGAAACGTCTGTAGTAACCAGCCAAACCCAAAAATTGGCGGATCTCTGTCGGTGTCCTGGGTGCTTCCCTGTTTTTGATAGCTTCTATCTTGGCAGGGTCGACATGGATACCCTTTTCATTTACGATATGCCCGAGAAACTGAACTTCCCGAATCCAGAAATCACACTTCGAAAGCTTGGCATACAGTTTCTCCTGTTGAAGTAATCCTAGCAGTAATCGTAGATGTTCAGCATGTTCTTCTTCACTTTTAGAGTAGATGAGTATGTCATCGATGAACACATTGACAAACTTGTCGAGGTATGGTTTACACACACGGTTCATGAGGTCCATGAACACCGCGGGTGCGTTGGTGAGACCGAAGGGCATGACCAAGAACTCATAATGGCCATACCGAGTACGAAATGCCGTCTTAGCGATATCCTCCTCCCTGACGCGTAGCTGTGGTAACCGGACCGTAGATCAATCTTGGAGTAGTAGCTTGACCCTTGCAGTTGGTCGAAGAGATCGTCGATGCGAGGTAACGGGTATCGGTTCTTGACAGTAACCTTGTTGAGTTCCCTGTAGTCGATGCACATGCGGAAGGTCCCGTCCTTCTTCTTGACAAAAAGGACTGGAGCTCCCCATGGCGAAGCGCTTGGTCGGATAAATCCCTTTTCTAACAGCTCCTGAAGTTGGGTAGACAGCTCCTGCAGCTCGGCTGGAGCTAGGCGGTATGGAGCCTTGGCGATAGGAGTTGCATGGTTTGCCAATTCGATTTCAAACTCCAATTGTCGATGGGGTGGAAGACCAGGTAATTCCTCTGGGAATACATCGGAAAAATCACGTACGACAGGGATATCTTCTATACGTTTCTCGTCCTTAGGCTGTTTGGTAACCAGTGCGAGTAAAGCGAAGGAGTTCTTCCTCCGAAGATACTTCTGCGCTTGCATGTAAGAGATGATGTTGGTGACGGTGCTTGCCTTATCGCCTTATACCGTCAAGATTTCGTCGTTAGAGAGCGGAATACGGATAGATTTTTCGAAGCAGAGGACTTCAGCTCGGACGTCGGATAGCCAGTCCATTCCGACTACCACGTCAAAACTACTCAGGGTAGTTGTCATCAGATCAATGGTAAAAGTGTGACCCGCGAGTTTGAGTTGACAGCCGGATACTATATGGGTCACATCTACAGAATTACCATCGGCTAATTCTATAACATAAGGGGTCTCTAAGGGTTTAGGCGTGAGATTTAGGTTCTTCCTAAAAGACTCAGATATAAAGCTCCTATCCGCACCCGTATCAAAAAGCACAGTAGCAAAATGTTCATTAAGGGGAAACTTACCGGTGACTACGTTCGAGTCGTTTCTGGCCTCTCCGCAGCCCAATGTAAATGCGCGACCTTTGGCACCTCCCATGCCACCATTTCCATTATTGTTGTTGTTGTTGTTGTTGTTGTGGTTATTGTGGTTGTGGTTGTTCCCACCAATGTTTTTGTTGTTACGCAGCTATGGGCAGTCTCTTTTTAAGTGGGCAGTGCTACCACACTGATAGCATCCCCGGTTAACACCCTGTTGTGGGCCTTGGGGTTGATTTTGGTTCTGTCGGGACATGATTTCCCCATGACAATCCTTTGCCGCATGTCCCACCTTGCCACATCGTTGGCAGCGATTCCCGGCACAAGGGCCGTGATGATGAAGATTACAGCGATTGCACTGCGGCTTTCGACCTACATAGCCGCTTGCGTTCTGGTTGTTGATGTTGTTGGCGGGCTGATTTTGGTGACCCCGGTGGCTGTTGTAATGTTTGAACCGTTTCTGGTTCCCCTGTTGTGGCTGGGATGACGAAGACTGTCGAACAGACGAGTCTTCAAACTTTCTTTTATTATCAGGGGCAACTTCAGTTGTACCCCGTGCTGGCAACTTCTTTTGTTCCATCGCCTTATCGGTGAGTTTGTGCGCCAACCTGATTGCTTGATGCTCCGTTGCAGGGTTACTAGCCATTACCATACCCTGAATCTCCGGAACCAGACCCCCAAGATAGAACTCGAGTCTTTTCTCCACAGTGTTGGCCAGATCGGGACACAGAAATACCAGGTCGTGATGTTTCGCTGTGTATGCTTCGATTTCAGATCCCACCATCTTGTGATTCCATAATGTTTGCTCCAACTGTTGGACTCTGTCTCGCGGACAGTACTCCTCTTTGATTAGGGCCTTAAACTCGGCCCAGGCCATTGCATTTGCAGCAATAAGTCCACGCGTTTGGACTTGTGCATTCCACCAAATTAGTGCCCTATCTTCCAGTGTTGAGGCTGCGTACTTGACCTTGTTGGCCTCTAGACAGTTGCACATTTCAAATACTGATTCAGATTTTTCGATCCCGCGGACCAGTCCTATGGGTCCTTCTACCCCCGAGAATTTGCTTGGTTTCGCATCGAGGAACATCTTGTAGGGGTTAAAACCCCCTCCTGCTGACAGAGAACAGGTAGTCAGCGAGGAATTCTACTAGCCCAACTATTAGATTTTCTCCTGAAAATTTAATAATGGTTACCTGCCGGTTGGTTCCGAACACCCGCTAGAGCTGCGTTCACGTGCTCTTGAATCATGGCAGCTAGTTCTTCGGGCGTCATGTTAAGGTTTCCACGTTGTCCAATTGCCATTTAGATCTTCGAAAACAACATAAACACACCCCGATAAGTCTATATATCCAATATAGTTATCCTACTTCGTACTTAAATAATTATCAAGTTATGTCAACTCAAATATATTAAATAGTCAAAAGAAATACTTGATTAAATGAAATTTCAACGTCTTACAAAGTGCCAACCAAACATATGAATTCACTATAAAGTGTGAAGTTTAAACACAAGTGGGAAAATAAATAGATTGAAGGAAAGTAAATAAAATAAGCGAGACGTGTTAGTCGTCTACGTCTCCATCCCCCAGATCACTATCGTTGCCGTCATCCTGCGCGGCATTTCCAGCTTCTACAGCTGGATCCTCCTCCGGATCCTCCTCTGGATCCTCCTCTGGGTCCTCCTCTGGATCCTCTTCTGGATCCTCTTCAGGGTCCTCCTCTGGATCCTCTTCCGGATCCTCCTCTACCGGCACTGGAGGGGCCGGCGCTGGTGCAGGCGCTTGATTTTGCTCTAGCTCCTGAATTCTCCAACTATTTTCCAGGACTCTGTCTTCGAGCCAGTCGGCTCTTATCTGCTCAGCATGCAGATCTCTGGCTAAGGTGTTACGAGCTATCTTACTCGTATGTTGCTCTTCCTCGAGCGAGTCGGTTTTACCTGTCAGTTGTCGGATCATCCATCCCTGTGCTAGGATGGTTTCTTGCATTCTTTCTAATTGTTCTTGTTGTTTCTGTATCATGTTTCTAAGTAGGTCATTTCCTACTTCTACAGAGTTAACCGGTTCAACCGGCACAGCGATGGTTGGGCGTGATGACGACTCCTCCCCCAGAGCGAGCGTTTTCCTCGCAGCTGAGCGTGTCTCCACGCCATAAGATGGTAAGGGTTCCACCATAGGTGCCTTTCCTGGCGCTCTTGGTGGCGTAAGTTTGTCGGATGATGATGATGATGATGATGATGATGACGACATTGCCTGTTAGGTTGTGATGTTAGTTACGAGTTGTTTTCATTTCTTATTATGAAGTCATAATCTACATACACAGTTGTGGTACATCACATAATAAGATATAATCAGTTCGGTGCCAAACTACGTCTAGTGTCGTGTAATCAGCTATAGTTTAGGTCTACTTTTAATGCAAACCTGGTTCTCTAAAGCTAGTGGCTCTGATACCAATCTGTCACACCCTCAATTTCCACTTGCAGAGTTTTACCGCGAGGCGTGTGAACATACCAGAATCTGAAACACTAGTACGTCGAATGACTCTATATGATTTGATAATACGTTTTCCAAAAATCATTTGTTTAACCATTCATCGTAGATTTTATATTGTCTTAGTTAGTTACTAATGTTTAGCGGAAGCATTAGTTTTTATGGTTGAGCGGAAGCATAGAATAAGTAGTGAAACGGGCGCCAACACAAACGCCAAAACAAATGAAAAACCCAAAACAATGTTTGTAAATGAGACTCGATAAAAGATGTCTTGATCAATGCAAGTGAGTGCACCTAGAGCTCCTAGCGTCCTGAGAAACATGTAAAGAAACAAGTGTCAACATTAAAGATGAGTGAGTTCACAGGTTTTCATAAATTCGTTTGTTCGGTTATGAGTTTGTTTCCCCGTTATCCCTAACCCGGGATAACAATTTAGTTCCATTATTCCCAACCCGGAATAATACCGATAGTTCCATTATTCCTTAACCGGAATAATAATGATGTTGGTTCCATTATTCCAAACCCGGAATAATAAAGTTGTTGTTTCCATTATCCCTAACCCGGGATAATATAGTTGTTGTTTCCATTATCCCCAACCCAGGATAATATAGTTGATTCGTAATTAAGTTCAATGTTAACATATATAGGTAGCTAGCCTAAAGTTATGTCACGTAAGTGTTCGCGATCGAAGCTGACTGTTGTACCTCCGTGTTGCCAGGCCTATCACTGACCATGGCGAAGTTAGGCCAAATTATTCACCCGTTGACCATACCCGGTCGGCTAGCGCGACTAGCTCGGATGGGGCTTGTCGGGCCCAGTAGTACTACTTATAATTTCCCCGCTATTAAAACCCAATACTAACGATCCGAGAGATTGTCGAGGACTTATGTGATATAGCTGCTTAGTGACCATAACGTTACATTAACATCAACTTAGTTACCGAATAGTTATGTGACGTTAATTTCGTATAACGTAAAGAGATTGAGTTTGAAGAGTGTAAACATGTTTCTCCCCTTTGTTTAAAACCGGATAAAATTAGGGGCCGTGAACTCACCTTTAGTTGCTCGGTTAGTGTAGCAAAGAAGTCGTAAAAGATGGGACCGCTAATTGCGTCCTAACAAACCAATTGATTTCAAGTCAGTGTGTGAACACACCAATACAAAATTCTACACATAATTTACGCACAAAGTGATTCACACAATCAAAATTCCTAACACTCAAACATGCATGCAAGTATCCTCATGTGAACATAGTAATCAAAACATTTATCATGAACATAATCCAATCCATACAACACTTTGGTGCACACATTCACAAGTTATCAAGTTTCAGCTTACATACTCATAATTCGGCTGTTTTCTAGGATTTTTATAAAATAGTTCCAATGTTCCAAAAATTCCAATTATTTTACAGCAGGTGACAATCATACTGTAGAAATTTATATAAATTTTTCAAGTCCTAATACTTTACCAATTATCCATAAATATTAATATACTAGGCTGCAGTCAGATTCGTCGCTTTCTGACTGCAGTCCACGGAAGAATTTATTTAAAAATAACTGATTGTCCAATTAACAAAATTCCAGTGGGAGTTGCTCGGAAATTTCCATACCTAGTTGCTGTACAAATTCCATGATTCGAATCCCTACAGATTATAAAATCCAACTCGAATAACAACTAACAAAATTTCAGGATTTTGTTACTGAACTTAATTGGCCACTTAAAAATATCAAACGACTTCAGAAAAATATAAATCCAGCGCCATAAGATTCGTTATTCAAATCTCTACGTTTTAGACTTCAGAAAATCCGTTTTTCGATAACTAATGACCGAGTTACAGCCAGTTGAAGTCGGCTGTAACTATCACTCAGCAACCTGTTTCAGCATTTTATCACCACTAATTCGCATAAACCGTCGATATAATGAACCTAGGCGATCAAGAACTGATTTTTCCAATCATAGATCAATACATATATCATATCCATGCAAACCCTAATCAATATCTCTAGTTTTTATAAACAAAACACACTTGCAAACTATGAGTTCCGAAAACAATCATACATGCTAACTATGATAAATCAGCCGATCAACAACATAATCACTACATTCAAACACGTATAATCCGAATATGATCTTGCAAACAATTATAAATCCTAACCTTAAATGACAAGGTAAGTGAGCCGAGACTTGGATGGGAATGGATTCAGCTTGAAGGTAGATCGCGACCGAGAAGGGGGCTTGTTTGCGACCGTGAAGAAGAGTGGGGAGCGGCTGTTTGCGACCGAGATGATGAAGGAAAGCTGCCGTCGGCTGTTTGCTATTAGGGTTTTGTGTGTTTTGTTTTTGTGAAGCAAAGCATGCATGTGTGTTTGTATATATAGGCGCAAGAGTAAGGAGAAGAGGGAATGGGTTTGCGGTTTGGGTTGCACGCGGCCGAAGGGACTTGGGTGGGTCGGTTTGGGTTGTTTGCTCGCGACCGAATGGGTTGAGTTTAAGGTTTGGGTTAAAACTTGATCCCCAAGTTTAGTTCCTTGAGTCGCAAGAAAAGAGGCCGGCTCGTGTCGCGGTTCGGCTCGATTCATTTGTTTATTTCCTACGTCTATACATTATGACTAACATAAAACACGAACTCGGATATCACATAATAACGCACCAACTTATAAACGTTTAATACGTAGCACATAATTTATTCGACAAGTATTGCGTTTAAGTTATCCGAAAAACCGGGATGTCACATTATCCCCATGTTGAAAGAATTTTCGTCCCGAAAATTGAGTAAACGCGGTTTAGAATGCAGCGTACATGTTTAGAGTGCCACGCACAAAGAGTTAGTTCGTTAACGATGGTACGCGAAGTTACAAGAAGTTCCCAAGTGCCATGCACAAAGATTCCCAAGTGCCATGCACAAGAATTTAGTTAACAATGGTACGCGAAAGTATGAGAAATTTCCAGGTTGTCACATCATCCCCATGTTGAAAGAATTTTCGTCCCGAAAATTTAGTTGTTGGTATCGTTAGTTTGCTGCTCAGTTGCGAAGAGGTGTGGGTATTTGCTTTTCATTTGGTCCTCTCTTTCCCACGTGAACTCCGGTCCACGCTCAGAGTCCCAACGAACCTTAACGATCGGAATCTTGCTGTGCCTTCGAGTCTTGATCTCACGATCCATGATCTCGATAGGCTGTTCCACAAAGTGCAGTTGTTCATCCACTTGAATCTCATCCAATGGAATGACTAGAGTTTCATCTGATAGACACTTCTTCAGATATGACACGTGAAATACGTTGTGAACTCCGCTGAGTTCGGCAGGAAGGTCTAATTGATAAGCTACGGGTCCAATACGTTTCAAGATTACAAACGGACCTATGTACCGTGGGTTTAGTTTGCCCCGTTTTCCAAAACGGATTACACCCTTCCAGGGTGACACCTTTAGTAGGACGCGGTCGCGTACTTGAAATTCGAGCGGTTTGCGTCGGTGATCAGCGTAGCTTTTCTGTCGATCTCGTGCCGCCGCCATGCGGTTTCTGATTTGTACAATCTTTTCAGTAGCCTCAAGTATTAACTCAGGGCCTGTGAGTTGACTGTCACCGACTTTTACCCAACAGACCGGTGATCTACATTTACGACCGTATAATGCCTCAAACGGTACTGCCGAAATACTCGTATGATAACTGTTGTTATATGAGAATTCCACTAAAGGCAGGTGGATTTCCCAACTATTTCCAAAGTCTACTACGCATGCCCTAAGCATGTCTTCCAACGTCTGTATGGTCCTTTCGCTTTGACCATCAGTCTGAGGGTGATAGGCTGTGCTCATATCTAAGCGTGTTCCCAACTCTTTCTGATGTGACTGCCAAAAGTTGGACGTGAAGCGAGCATCTCTGTCTGAGATGATGGACGTTGGCACTCCGTGCCGAGAAACTACTTCCTTAATGTAGATGCGAGTCAACTTCTCCATCTTATCTATTTCTTTAATAGCTAGGAAGTGTGCGGACTTAGTTAAACGATCCACGATTACCCAGATGGTATCGCAACCACACAAAGTCGGCTGTAACTATCACTCAGCAACCTGTTTCAGCATTTTATCACCACTAATTCGCATAAACCGTCGATATAATGAACCTAGGCGATCAAGAACTGATTTTTCCAATCATAGATCAATACATATATCATATCCATGCAAACCCTAATCAATATCTCTAGTTTTTATAAACAAAACACACTTGCAAACTATGAGTTCCGAAAACAATCATACATGCAAACTATGATAAATCAGCCGATCAACAACATAATCACTACATTCAAACACGTATAATCCGAATATGATCTTGCAAACAATTATAAATCCTAACCTTAAATGACAAGGTAAGTGAGCCGAGACTTGGATGGGAATGGATTCAGCTTGAAGGTAGATCGCGACCGAGAAGGGGGCTTGTTTGCGACCGTGAAGAAGAGTGGGGAGCGGCTGTTTGCGACCGAGATGATGAAGGAAAGCTGTCGTCGGCTGTTTGCTATTAGGGTTTTGTGTGTTTGTTTTTGTGAAGCAAAGCATGCATGTGTGTTTGTATATATAGGCGCAAGAGTAAGGAGAAGAGGGAATGGGTTTGCGGTTTGGGTTGCACGCGGCCGAAGGGACTTGGGTTGGTCGGTTTGGGTTGTTTGCTCGCGACCGTATGGGTTGAGTTTAAGGTTTGGGTTAAAACTTGATCCCCAAGTTTAGTTCCTTGAGTCGCAAGAAAAGAGGCCGGCTCGTGTCGCGGTTCGGCTCGATTCATTTGTTTATTTCCTACGTCTATACATTATAACTAACATAAAACACGAACTCGGATATCACATAATAACGCACCAACTTATAAACGTTTAATACGTAGCACATAATTTATTCGACAAGTATTGCGTTTAAGTTATCCGAAAAACCGGGATGTCACATTATCCCCATGTTGAAAGAATTTTCGTCCCGAAAATTGAGTAAACGCGGTTTAGAATGCAGCGTACATGTTTAGAGTGCCACGCACAAAGAGTTAGTTCGTTAACGATGGTACGCGAAGTTACAAGAAGTTCCCAAGTGCCATGCACAAAGATTCCCAAGTGCCATGCACAAGAATTTAGTTATCAATGGTACGCGAAAGTATGAGAAATTTCCAGGTTGTCACATCATCCCCATGTTGAAAGAATTTTCGTCCCGAAAATTTAGTAGTTGGTATCGTTAGTTTGCGGCTCAGTTGCGAAGAGGTGTGGGTATTTGCTTTTCATTTGGTTCTCTCTTTCCCACGTGAACTCCGGTCCACGCTTAGAGTCCCAACGAACCTTAACGATCGGAATCTTGCTGTGCCTTCGAGTCTTGATCTCACGATCCATGATCTCGATAGGCTGTTCCACAAAGTGCAGTTGTTCATCCACTTGAATCTCATCCAATGGAATGACTAGAGTTTCATCTGATAGACACTTCTTCAGATTTGACACGTGAAATACGTTATGAACTCCGCTGAGTTCGGCAGGAAGGTCTAATTGATAAGCTACGGGTCCAATACGTTTCAAGATTACAAACGGACCTACGTACCGTGGGTTTAGTTTGCCCCGTTTTCCAAAACGGATTACACCCTTCCAGGGTGACAACTTTAGTAGGACGCGGTCACCTACTTGAAATTCGAGCGGTTTGCGTCGTTGATCAGCGTAGCTTTTCTGTCGATCTCGTGCCGCCGCCATGCGGTTTCTGATTTGTACAATCTTTTCAGTAGCCTCAAGTATTAACTCAGGGCCTGTGAGTTGACTGTCACCGACTTCTGCCCAACAAACCGGTGATCTACATTTACGACCGTATAATGCCTCAAACGGTACTGCCGAAATACTCGTATGATAACTGTTGTTATATGAGAATTCCACTAAAGGCCGGTGGATTTCCCAACTATTTCCGAAGTCTACTACGCATGCCCTAAGCATGTCTTCCAACGTCTGTATGGTCCTTTCGCTTTGACCATTAGTCTGAGGGTGATAGGCTGTGCTCATATCTAAGCGTGTTCCCAACGCTTTCTGATGTGACTGCCAAAAGTTGGACGTGAAGCGAGCGTCTCTGTCTGAGATGATGGACGTTGGCACTCCGTGCCGAGAAACTACTTCCTTAATGTAGATGCGAGTCAACTTCTCCATCTTATCTGTTTCTTTAATAGCTAGGAAGTGTGCGGACTTAGTTAAACGATCCACGATTACCCAGATGGTATCGCAACCACACAAAGTCGGCTGTAACTATCACTCAGCAACCTGTTTCAGCATTTTATCACCACTAATTCGCATAAACCGTCGATATAATGAACCTAGGCGATCAAGAACTGATTTTTCCAATCATAGATCAATACATATATCATATCCATGCAAACCCTAATCAATATCTCTAGTTTTTATAAACAAAACACACTTGCAAACTATGAGTTCCGAAAACAATCATACATGCAAACTATGATAAATCAGCCGATCAACAACATAATCACTACATTCAAACACGTATAATCCGAATATGATCTTGCAAACAATTATAAATCCTAACCTTAAATGACAAGGTAAGTGAGCCGAGACTTGGATGGGAATGGATTCAGCTTGAAGGTAGATCGCGACCGAGAAGGGGGCTTGTTTGCGACCGTGAAGAAGAGTGGGGAGCGGCTGTTTGCGACCGAGATGATGAAGGAAAGCTGCCGTCGGCTGTTTGCTATTAGGGTTTTGTGTGTTTTTTTTTGTGAAGCAAAGCATGCATGTGTGTTTGTATATATAGGCGCAAGAGTAAGGAGAAGAGGGAATGGGTTTGCGATTTGGGTTCCACGCGGCCGAAGGGACTTGGGTGGGTCGGTTTGGGTTGTTTGCTCGCGACCGAATGGGTTGAGTTTAAGGTTTGGGTTAAAACTTGATCCCCAAGTTTAATTCCTTGAGTCGCAAGAAAAGAGGCCGGCTCGTGTCGCGGTTCGGCTCGATTCATTTGTTTATTTCCTACGTCTATACATTATAACTAACATAAAACACGAACTCGGATATCACATAATAACGCACCAACTTATAAACGTTTAATACGTAGCACATAATTTATTCGACAAGTATTGCGTTTAAGTTATCCGAAAAACCGGGATGTCACAGTATGTTGAATACGGACCAACTGACTTTCGTAGCTTGATTAAAATAGCCCCTTGACTTGTATAAGCGTGTTTTGTCATATCTAACCCTTCAAAACTTATATCTAAGTTATGTAAAGGGTATTTAGGGTATGTATAGCTTATGTCCTTTTTTTCGGAGTGTACGTCGCATTAAACTGACTGCGTTTGAGTGTCAGTTAATGAATTACTTCTGCAAAGATTTTTGAGGGTAAATCGTGCAAGAAATTGAAATTGTGCAAATGTCTTACATAATTATACAAATTTCATAAATAAAACATAGGGTTTCATTGAATGTGAATTTTTTTGTAATTGTACAATGATTGAAAAGGCACAAATGTCACATGATCCTAGCCTTCCATCACTTCAAATCACCTCTTGCAGCTCCAAGTTCATCCAATAGTTAGAATGTCCCCAACCAAATTCGTCATTAGGGTTTGATTATGTTAACTTTGGATTTAATCCAATTTTCAATGAAAACAGGCCCCTCTCATTGTGTGAAGGGCATTAGCCAAATCTGCCACGTGACACGATGACTTCAAAAGCATGGTGGCATCTTCTAGCAATAAGCCATGACTTTAGGGGGGGCAGTTTTGACATTTTGTTGGAATTTAGGCGTCCTCACATCACGGGAGGGATAACTCTAAACCCTATCATGACGTGACAGGGTTCTTTTCTGCATTACTTATTTCTTTAATCTCCAACTCACTCTTGACAGACTCGAAAGCTCAGTTTTCTTCGTTCTGCCCATTTTCACTTCATTTTCCATCCAGACACCTACAAAACACAAAAGACTAAGTACCATATCTCAATCAAAACGACACAATATACCTTGAAAACTATACAAACTTTACATTAAAAACAAATATATATTTCAATACATCAGTGGTGGAGGACATGCACGGCCTCTAGGGAAAAAAAGAGAACACAATGCACTATATATAGAAAAATAATAACAAATAACAAATAATCATATTTTTTTCTTTTTCAAATAATTATATAAAGGCGAATAAAATATGTAGACAAAAACTTTTTACACTTTTCACATATAGCTAAATAAGTAACTTGAACCGTTCTCAACACATGTCGCGTCCTCGGCAATGGTGCCAAAAATTTGATGTGCGTGAAATAAATATTTTTTTTAACGGAGATATCCGTTCACACAAAGTTAGTTTTAAAAGAAGTTTTTACCCTACAACTAAATCACACACACGAAGGGCAAGTGTACCAGACGAATCGTAATATAATTTTATGTAAGAACCGGATATCAATCTGTAGATGCGGTTTCTAGGTAGTAAACTTTTATTACTCTAAAGCCGATTCGAACAATGGATTTTCCTAAACTATCATGCAGTAATAAAAATACTAGATGAAAAAGAACTAATAATATCAAAAGAGAAGTTTCCTAAACTAAATATCCACTAATGATTATATGACAACTAAGGGAAGCACTAGTGATGACACAACCTCTAACTAAGTTTCGGTCAAGGTTCCCTTATTCATAATACTTTTTGAAAATTAAAATCAAATAACACACTAATCACCTTAGAATCATTATATTAAACTTAGTTGTAAAGTTGGTATTAATCTTTAAACAAGAGTTACTCGTTTGTCAAAACTCTTAATTCGACAATTTAGAGAAAACTAATATGAACAACACACTAATCATCCTAAATTTCTTTTATAATTAAATAATACTCTAATGTTGTTCTTGAGATGAACCACAAGCATGACCACGCTAGAAGATAACCTTTGCCTAAAACATCATACTAACACAATTACATGTTATAGAATTTACCTAACCACTATTGTTTGGTCAAAAATCGGTTTAAGGATAATGTAACCAAATCTTGATTTTGTGAGGTAGTGTGCTTGAATATTAAATAATTGAATGATCAAAAAAAATGTAAATGTCAATGAACACGATAATTTACACGGGGAAAAAGCCCTTGATCTATAGAAGATCTCCGGCATAAAAACCTCGGATAGTGAAAACTATCACTATGAACTATATTGCAATAAAGATTACAACTTTGGATGTCGATCAAGTATGATACAATGATTGTTTGCTAAATGTGTTGTTAGAGCTCTAGTTTGCGATGTGTATCTGTGTGTGTTCGTGAATGTGAACGTATATCTAAAACACTTGATCAACCCCTTTTGAAATAAACTAACGCCTAAGCTCATGAACGATTTTCATGGTTGACCACGTCTAAGTCCAATTTTCATGGTAGACCACGTCTAAGCTCATGAACGTTAGTGGAATTCATTGTCACACCCGCTCATAGGCGGAAGCACGCAGTGTGATCTGGTTGATTCTCATTGCATACAATATAAGTGAACATACTAAATGAATAAAACAAGCTCCAATGCTATTGCCATATATATATCCAACGCAACGTGAGTTAAGTATTTTGTTTACGAACAATCGAATGTAAATAAGTTATCATAGTGTCATACAACAAAATGCAATTTTTGAAATGTTAAGGCTTTGATCACTATATCACCGCAAGGAGGCGGTATATAACAAGCAAGCCCTTCAAAAATGGCATGGAGTCTTGACACTTCCTTTCTTGACCAAAGTTACCCGCATGGTCCATTAGCTTCCTGAAATACATGTTAAGTTGAAAAATTAACAAAAGTTGGTGAGTTCATATGTTTTAGTTGCGTAAGATGAATCCATAAAATGTAAGATGTATTTGTATCAAAACCCGGTATGTAAAGCGTCAATTAAATCGTTGATCATTAATGTTTTGCAAGGACATTATATGTGTGATGACATAGGAAGCATCCAAACTTAGAGGATTTTCGTCGATTAACCTTGACTGGGACAACAAATGCACTCTTCTGTATGGGTCCATGACCAAGAGTAGGGCTCGCCAACACCCGCTAGATCTAACCTTTGTACCGTGTTCTTAAACAAGATTAATGGTGCTTAAGTTCCACCCTATTCGCACATGATCTAAGTTGTTTCATGTCACACCCCGGATTTCCAACCTGAAATCCAAACACCGGTGGGCCTGGGTGGGGAGTATCGTGACGTAAGTTGATAACATCATTGTCAATTAAACATGGCACAGTGGAAGTCTTGGAGTAAAATTACTATTACAAACCGAAATATTCGAAATCTAAAATAATATACAGGCTCGTAATAGAAGATCCACAGGCGGATCATAAAATATACATAGAAAGAATACAAAACAGAGTTTAGGCAGATCTAAGGATTTACAAGATCCTCTTATTCTCTACCGAGCTGCTTCCTGCATATTTCGTATTATACCTGCAGATTAGCCTTTGGAGGATACGTCAGCTTACGCTGGTAAATACACCCAACAGACTCATTTTGGAAAACATTAAAAATTATTTTAAGTGCAAACGGCACAAAATATTTTATTAACTTAGGAAGGTTAACCTTGCAATGGGCCAAGCAATAATAATTTACCGTATCCCAAGCCCTTATAGGGGAAATAAGTCGAGAGTATTTACCTGAGCTTGTCTTCTTCTTTTATTTTTAAATAACTCAGCCGTATACAAAAGTACCAAGTGCAGATAGCATTTACCGAGAAGGCTCTAGTCTGGATTATGGCATAAGCTAGCCAATTAAATACTAACAGTCTTACAAACCGAATAGTGTACATGATCATTACGTGTAACGCTTGATTAAACGATGATCGGATAGAATGTAGTTTAAACCCGACAAGTACCTTGACTTGTATAAAACGGTAAAGTATAAACATTCTGGATTGAACTTAAAATGATAAGGTTAAACCCGTTTCGGTTAGTTTTCGAAAAATGGTTACATATACGTAACTGTGCGCATAGCGATATCGGGTAACCGGATAAGTTATGGATAAGTTCTATATGCCATTATATTAAAATATCGGTAGGATATTAACTTAGATGCCTGTTAAGGTTTTAAAACGAAATTATGCCCCATAAGGGCAATTTGGTAATTTTACACATAGTTTATAAATTATTTGGGATTCTGAGTTTATAACATGTACCTACTGTAAATATGTTTAAAATAAGTTTTAAAATCAGTAGGTATCAAGCTTTGGTGAATAATATGGTTTAAAACCATACTATGCGCCGAAATGGCGCTTATGTCGTAAGATGACGTTGTTAAGCGATGTTTAATGAAAAATGACCTTAGGGTCGGACATAAAATGTTTAAATATGTTATTTAATATAAAATATCAGTAGGTAAATGATTTACCTTGAAAAGATTGAACTATTTTATAAGCCACAGGGGCTAAAACCGTCATTTATCGACATAGTTTGAGGACCTGCTTGAAAACTCAGTTTATAACTTAGTTTAACCTTCAAAATAATCCTAGTTATAATATTACATCAGTAAGAAACTCATTTTTAAGTTCAATATCATTTAAAACCTTGTTTTATGCAAAAAGGGCATTTTGGTCAAATATGGCATAATATGGAACTTGTGCATAAACTTGGATTCTGATTATGATCATGTAATATAACCTCAGAGGGTTTTGCTACATAACATTATGATCATAATGCAACTTTAGATCAGTAGGTAACTAATCTAAATCGGGCCAAAGTCAAAGCAAAAGTCAAACTCTGCGACTTTCGGTTGCGAACCGACCCTAGAACTGAAATTGACGAGCCGAACATGTTCATACATGTTCTAATAATTATTACCAACGTTTTTAAGTGTCAAAACAGGTTTCATAACATATATAAGATCAATTTGTGATTTTTCCAAAAAATGGCATGTTTGGCTTTTTAATATCATAACTTTGACCCGTCAATTGGTCTAGCAAACGTGATCTTCAGGAGGTGCCCTTTAAAGGGATTAACACCTACCTTATTACGATCACTTAGCCATGTTCATTTTGAACAATGGCTGGACCATAATGGTCTTAACCGAAAGTCAAAGCGTTTTACGAAAACGCTTGATTTTTTGCTATAAAAGCCTATAAACGAAAATGCACAATGAAGGAACACTTACCAGTGATTCCTAGATGCAAAAGAACTATGTTGGTTTGTTCCTTTTAGTTAGGAACTTCCAGAGGAGGGAGAAGAGTGAATGAGAAAGGTGCATGTTGAAATGGTGAACTTAAGCACCTATTTATAGTTGGAGAGCTCAAAGGAGGTGAAGCCGTGTAAGAAGAAGCTTACAAGTGTCCCAAAACATGTCATAGCAGTTTAGAGAAGCCATAGTTTCGAATTAATGGTTTTGGAGTTTTGCTTGGAGACCAAACAAAACTTTCTGCTGCAGAGGCCTTCTCGCGCCCCGCGAGAGACCCAAGCCTGGTCTCTCGCGGCCTTCGATCGCCCCATGACCAGTTTCAAAAATTGACACTTTAACCCCTTAACTTATAAAAGCTTATAAAAACCTATTTAAACACCATTTTGGAACTTTTAGCCCTCCGTAGCCAAAACTTGGCATACCCGGGATTATGCCCGGACATTGTCAAGCTCTCAGTTCGTTAAAAGGTCACTCAGAGGTATAAATTAACATGTTGACACTTTTAATCCCTCCATTATCCAATTTTCACATATTTACAAAATTGAACTCTCTCGTCCAACAAACGGCACGTATGAGAGTTAGGACTTCACAAAGGATCACTCAGAGGCTTATTACAAGCATGTTGATTCCGATGTCACTCAGAGGCTGGGCATGTTGACATATCAGTCACTCAGAGGCCAAGTTTCAAGCATGTTGACGTATTAGTCACACAGAGGCTAATGATTTAAGCATGTTGACATATCAGTCACTCAGAGGCTATTATTTATGCATGTTGACATCGGTTCGTCACTCAGAGGCTCAGCTTGAGCATGTTGACGCCTTTAGTCCTTATTGGTCTTTAATAGACTATATTAAAAATACAACACATGTCACTATACTAGTGGACACGATTTTATAGGGTGTTACATCCTCACCCCCTTAAAATAAATCTCGACCTCGAGATTTTATTCAAAAAGATGGGGGTATTTTCGTCGCATAGTGGACTCAACCTCCCATGTATACTCAGGACCTCCAAAAGCGTCCCACTTAACCTTTACTATAGGTATCATCTTTCTTCGGAGCTTCTTAACCTGTCGATCCTCGATTGAAATTGGTTTCTCAATGAACCTCAGGTTTTTATCAATTTGCACCTCATTGTGCGACATTTCTAGCGACTCATCGGTTAAACATTTTTTTAAGATTAGATATGTGGAATACATCATGGATTCCATTAAGCTCCTCTGGCAACCTGAGCTTATAAGCTACAGTGCCGACACATTCGATTATGTCGAAGGGTCCTATATATCTAGGGCTTAACTTTCCCCTCTTTCCTAAACGCATCACACCTTTCCAAGGTGATACCTTTAGCATGCCCTTGTCCCCTATTTGGAACTTAAGAGGTTTACGCCTCTTGTCAGCATAGCTCTTCTGCCTATCCCTGGCAGCTTTGAGACGATCACGGATTTGCATAATCTTTTCCGTGGTCTCCAGGACAATCTCAGGTCGTGACAGTTGGGCCTCCCCAACTTCTGCCCAACATACGGGAGTTCTACATCTTCTCCCATACAAGGCCTCAAAAGGAGCAGCCTTGATGCTTGTATGATAATTGTTATTGTAGGAGAATTCTATTAGGGTAAGTGGTCATCCCAACTTCCACCCAAATCAATCACACATGCCCTAAGCATGTCTTCTAGTGTCTGAATAGTACGCTCACTTTGACCATCAGTCTGCGGATGGTAAGCCGTACTAAAATTTAATCGTGTGCCTAACGATTGTTGGAAACTTTTCCAAAAGTGAGATGTGTATCTAGTATCTCTATCGGATACAATAGATACTGGCACACCGTGTAGGGACACTATTTTGTCCACATACAACTTAGCCAATTTATGTGAATTATACGTCTCTTTAATTGGCAAGAAGTGAGCTGACTTAGTCAGCCTATCCACTATGACCCAAATAGTTTCATTACCACTTTTGGTCTTAGGTAACTTGGTAATCAAGTCCATAGTTACCATTTCTCATTTCCAAGTGGGAATTTTTAATCGTTGTAGTATTCCTGACGGTTTCTGATGTTCAGCCTTAACTTGGGAACACGTCAGACACTTTGCTACATAAGTGGCTATGGATTTCTTCAAACCCATCCACCAATAATTCTTCTTCAAATCTTGATACATCTTGTCACCACCCGGGTGAACAGAGTATCTTGAGTTTGCGCTTCCTGGAGGATTAGGTTCCTAAGTCCTCCAAAGATCGGAACCCAAATTCTATCATTAATTCTCAGGATTCCATCTTTTCCAGGCGCTATCTGATCAACAGTTCCGCCTAATCCCTCATTGGGGATATTAGCCTCTAATAAGGCCTGCTTTTGCGCATCTAGTAGCTTCTTACTCAAGCTTTGATATCATAACTTCATAAAGTACTTTCTTACAACAGGTAAACTCATCTCAAAGAACAAAATTTGTTTAATGAGCACTTCTCCTAACTTAAATTGTGAATTCTGTGTGGATAGGTGCAAAGATCTAAACTGGTCAACAAAAAACCTAAGGTCCACGAAGAACTGAAAGTCCAGTTTTGAAAAAATTGGATTCGTACGAATCAGAGGTTACTCATACGAGTGGTATTGCTTCGTGTACAAAACAGTCTTCATACGACTAGCATTTCTTCGTACGACCTAAGTGTTCTTCATGCAAGTACAATAATGTGTTATAAAGGTGATGTAGTTCTTTTGAACAACTATATTTTCACATTACTTACTTCATCCTTTCATCCCTCTTGAAGTTGTTTCTGTACGATTGACAATGTAGGCATACCTTGAAGATAAACAATTTGAACATTATCTGACTGTTTGACATTGCCTAACATGAACAACAAACTTTAAGTGAAGAACCTTTTAACGGAAAACAAGTTGTTCATGAATAACCTTCTCTTGAAGTTCTGTGTGCGAACAAGTTAACCTTGTTTCATACGAGTGAATTATCACTCGCACAAGTAACCTACCGCTCGTACAAGCCAGTTACTCATACGAGTAAATCACTTGTTTAACAAAATTTGTTGTTCGTACAAATCAACTGTTCTTCGTACGAATAAATTGTTATTCGTATGAGTCAGTAGTTCTTCGTGTAGGGAATACATACATATAGAAAGTTGCAATAAAACTTTTTGTGTATATTCCCTAATGAATTTATGTTCTTATTCTGGTTGTCTTTTGTGTACAGAATGGAACAAAAAGAACATAAAAGAAAACCCGCAACGAAGAGAACTGACAAGTCAGAAGTGAAAATCATGTCAGAGCCAAGACACAACATGGTGGCCTACTTAGATCCGGAAGATAAATTGTTGAGTACAATGGTATAAGAAGTTTTTGCGCGACTCGACGATACATTTTGCTATCACGCACAAGACTACAGTATACAAGATGTTGATCAAGGAATTTTGGGATTCAGCTAAAGTTGGTGAAGTGAATGGGCAGGAACTTATCCACGGAAGAGTAAATGACTTGGACGTAGATATCTCTGTTGAAATCATTAACTCGGTATTACAACTTAGCGATGATCCTGAATCTCCATTCTCAGTTCCATTGAAATGTCAACGTGGATGTTTGCTTCGAATGAAATGTGTTGGAGGTTTTCTCGTAGGACAACTAAACAAAGCATGGTTACCACTCCGATACAAGTTCTTTCTACATGTTTTAATTCAGTGTTTGAGCGACAGACGAAGTGGTTATGAATGGCAAATAACTACTTAGTTGGAATTATGATAGCTTTGACATTGAACAAACCATTCAGTGTTTCAAAGTATATTTTTGAAAACATGAAGGAAACCCTGAGAAGAACCGGATATGGTAGAAATGAGTTTTAGATGTATCCTCGTTTTCTCCAAATCATCTTGAATGTGCAACATCCGAATCTTCCAAAGAACGACAACGATGTTCTAAAAGTTAAGGTTATGATGGAACATTCGTTGAAGATTTTTAGAGGTGTAGTAGCAACACGTTACAAGGAAAGCACACCTCCTCGAAAGTTGATTGGTTTTCTGGCAAATGATGGTTATGTTGCACCAGAAAATGATAAGTGGCGCCATGATGATAGTGAGTTAGATAATGAAGAACCAACTTTGAAAAAGATGATTGAAGATAAGTTTAGTCGTCAAAAGGAAAAAATTGATGATGATGATGACGGTGATAATGATGGTAATGGTGGTGCAAATGATGTAGGTACTACAGGTGGTAATAAGGGTAGAAAGAAACAAAGCAGAAAGTCTATGGGAACATCATCAGCACAACCTGAAATCACACAACCTACAACCTCACATCAAGAAACTGTACTTGAACAAATTGTAGAAGCCCAATCTACCTTTACAACCAAGGAGACTGAACCTGTAATGTCGGAACCAACTGCATTTTCTGAGCCACAACCTTCAAATACCATAGCAGCTGAAACACTTTCGGGTGAAACTACTCCAATTCAATCACAACCTACTACTTCATATGTTCAACAATCCCAGTCCACAACTCATCAACAAAATACAAAATGAAGCAGTCGTTTATTCTCTGAAATGGAACTGGATGAGAAAGTGGATTTTCTGTTCTCTCAGCTGTAAGCTGTGGCAAATCAGATTAACAAGCACTCGGAGTTTCTGTCTTCAAATCAGAAGACAGTTGTCAAACAACAGTTGGAGATAAATTCTTTGAAAGAGACTGTTAAGAAACAGGATTCTGAGATTGCGCAGTTAAGAAAAGAAATGAGCAGTTGAAGGCTGCAGATGCTGAAAAGACAACTCAACTACAACAGATGAGAGCAGCTGGTAACTCTCATGGGATTGAATTGAATACTCTGAAAGAACGTAGTGCGGCTGTACAACGATCTACCGAAACATTAATTGCTAAACATAACGACTTAAGAGAATGGTATCATTCTCAAAATTCTACACTGGTTGAAGGCTTTAATGGTATTAAGACGTATTTGAAATGAGAAGAAAGCGAGTGAACATTCTGTGGAATCAAAGATGCAAAGCACAGGAGATCAAACGTAAATATGATCAGGACAGTAAAGACACCGGTAATCCTAATGTTTCAGCCTCAACCTCGCAACCAAAAGTTTCTGCTTCAACTCTAGTGATAGCGTCTATTGTGCAGCAGATCGTGACCAATCCAGTTGCCTCCAGTGGTGCTCAAGAGGAAACAGGAAAGGTTTGATGTTTCTAGGGAATGTTGAAGACCTGGATTCTCAATCAATGTTGGATTGAAGATTTTCAGTAATCATGGAAGCAGCAGGCAATTAGAAATGAAGACCAAAGACCAAGCAACAGCCAAGGTGGAGTTTGTTGATACACTTTTGTGTCTATCGCTTGTTCTTAGTTGCGTCTGTAATTGTACGGTCTTTGTTTATTATGTCTGTATAGTTGGTCATGTCTACCAAATCAAGATATCCTCCTATCTTGATTTAGTATGACGTTTAGTTTTTCAGTGTTGAAAGACAGTTGCATGTGTGCATACTGGTAAGTCTTGTATATGGCATGTCTGTTAGCACATTCTCCGAAGAACACTTGTTAGTACGAGTGAAAGGTGCTTCATACGAGCCAGTTGTTGCTCATACGAGCCACTTGTCGTTCGTACGAGTGATCCTCTAGTCGTACGAGTGGCCCCTTTCAACAAGCTCTTCGCTTGTTCGTGCAAGCCAGTTCCTGTTTGTACGAGCAACCATTGCAGAATACTCTTTGTGACTTATAGTGTTTCGTACGACCAGTAACATTCTTCATACTGTTGCTAGGTGTGGGTACTATATAAACAGACATGCACCTCAAGTGTCGATAGTGGATGCATGTGAGACACTAAGAGCACAAGAAAGAGAGCACATAGAGTATTTCCTGAGTCTGTATGAACATTGTTTGTATGTGTTTGTACTAGTTCTCTTCTATTAATCAAGATAATGAATCTTTGGTTATCTGTGTTTTCTTACTTTGCTTTGATTTGCATACTTACGTGGATTCCGCACTCGTATGTGTGTTACATAAACAAGGAAGTAGGTTATCTTGATTCTCCAAGTGGACCTACAACAGTCCATACAACTGAAGTTGTAAAATATGTTGGATACAAATGGATCTTTTATGCGATTCATGTGAAATCAAATTAAGTGAAATAAGGCAAAACTGGTGGCACAAAAATTTTCGCAAAAACCCATGATTAATTATAAAGATGCACACTATCTAGTGGTGAAGGCAATGACTTTCCAATATTTTATTCGTATGGTAATATAAAGAAAAATTGATATACGTCTTATGAATTTTATGTATCATGTGATACTAAAAGTTTACATAAAAGTCCCTGAAGGATTTGAATTATCAAACTCATGTAATGTATGATCTCGAGAACACCATGATTCATATTTGCATACATTATGGATATTATATATAGGCTAAATATAATTACAACTCTTGATGAGTTTATTAAAGCAGTCGAGTACTTAAAAGGTAATATTAAAACTTCTTAAGGATGTAATTCTTGTGCACCAGTAAACATACATAGAAAACTTGTACCCGGTGATTGTAATATCTCAATGTACAACGTATAAGCATGGTGTAATATGGATTTTATCAATAAGCAAGTGTTCAAGACATCTTTGCATATGATATAAAATCAATGAGAAAGTTTACGTGATGGAACTCCTAAAGAGTGTATGCACATACATAATTTTTCAAAGTAGAAAGAAGTATATGAATGATTATAACTGCCTAAAGCTCAAAACACTAGCAATGTATGTTTATAAAGTGAAGAAAAGATTTATATGGACTAAAATAGTAGATTCGAATGTGGTATAATCGACTTGCTGCTAAGCTTAAAAAAAGAGAAATACATATGGTGTAGTTGGTTCATTTGTTCTCATTAAAAGAACAATATGATGATTATTGTATATGTTGATAATGTCATTAAAGATGGCATATCAAAATGGGCTCAAATATTTAAACTAAGAATTTGAAAATTAAAGATGGTGGTAAATTTATGGCTCAATATGTAGAATATGCATTTGTATTATTATCCATCAATACATCTAGAAGATGGTGGAAATTTTCATACGCACAAAGCTTATGGTATAAGTGGATTTTATGATGTCCAAATAGTTGATATAGAAAATGAATCTTATCATCTCCTATCAAAGAAGTAAGATCCTTGGTCCAGAAGTACCATAGTTAAATACGACTTGTCTTAATATATCTTGCCGGTATGTATATATGAACATATGTCATGAAATTCATTGACAAGATATAACTCATGTATAGTGAGGATATAATGTAACGGGTAAACATATATTTTTATACCCTCAAGATACAAAAGATATGGATTCATATTTTACTAACCCATCAACAAGTTTAGTTAGTTTTGTAAATGCAGGGAATGTAACAAAACACATTCATGAATCTTATGGTATCTACTTACAAGTGGAGGTAATTAAAGCTTCACATGAAGATCATATATCAATGCTCATTAAAGGATTTCACAATCAAGCTGCACATCAATTGATTACAAAGTTTTAAGAACTTTCAAAGAAGTCAGACACGAGTCAATTATAGGATATATGTAAAAATGAGGGGGAGCATCATACATGTTGCACTCTTTTTCCCTTAACTAAGTTTTATCCCAATGGATTTTCATAGTAAGGTTTTAAACCAGACAACAAATCTAATCCAGTAGTATGAGGGGGGGAAATACACGCTGCACTCTTTTTCCCTTAGCTGTGGTTTATCCCACTGGGTTTTCCTAGCAAGGTTTTTAATGAAGCAGCATCACCAAGCGTATTACAAGAATACTATAATATTTTATCATGTGGATAGTCAAGGGGGAGTGTTATGAATACATCATTAAGAGTGACTCTCCACATCCTTAACTCCTCTTTTGTATTTACTCTTATATTAATGTACGGGCCTATAAATAGAGGCTTTGTATTTCATACTTACACATGAATAAGATATATGTTTCCCATTCTCCCTTTCTTATCTCTATATTGTTAATAGGCTAGTTGTTACACAAAATTCGCATGATTACGTATAATACTTGTATAATGGTATTTTCACCAAGTGGTAGTGGTATACGTTGGCATGTATTTGTACGTATAGGAATACGTATATTCTTGTATTATTATACACAATTTTTTTATATTCTTAAAATATATAATTTTAAGATATGTCCAAAATTAATATATGTATTTTATGCTTAGTAAGTGTATGCATCTTAAAAATAATATATTTTTAAGATTAGTTCTAGAAAAATATATATTTTTAGTTTTCCACCAAAATAATATGCTTTTAAGATGTTGATGAAATATATATTTTTATACACTTCAAGAATACTATATTTTTAAGATCGACAAAATAGGATATAGTTTATATACTTGTAAAAAAATATATATATATATATATATATTGTCACTTGTTCGGTTTTGAAAGTATAATTTACCAAGATTCGATATATTATATATTTTTAGTCCGATATGTCCGAATCGTCCAATATTTGTATCCAAGGCATGAATATATATATATATATATATATATATATATATATATATATATATATATATATATATATATTCTTGTAAATCTTTGTTTGCCAATTTTTATTGTATTTGTTTGTGTGTATTATTTTAAGTCCCTAATTTATATATAACTAATACAAAAATATACGCATAGCACATAATTTTTGTGATCACTAAATATACATTTTCCAAATATATATTTATTATCCATCTTTATTTTTAGAAAAACCATACCTTCTTTGATTTATATTTTATACAAAACATGGGAATTTTTATATCTATTACTTTTAAACAAGTTTACTTCTAAGAACTTTGTTAAAATATAGTTTTCTAAGTGTTTAAATTTTATAAAAATTTTGCCATAGTTTCCCCTAGATTTAGAAGGTTTCCCATGTTTAAAAACATGTGCTTAAGCTTTCAAAACTCATCAATTTATTCACAACAATTTCGACAAGTATCATATATGCATATAGATGCATTTCTCATGTCATGATGAACTTGAAAGTTAATAAAATCATGTAGTATTTTAACCTTGTATTTAACATGTTCATCCATCTTTAAAAATATGTTTTGTTTCTAATATTTACAAACTTTATAGAAAATCATTTTTAACAACTTGTTCATACATCATCTTAAGAACATCACATATCATTTTAACCACTTTAATAACTTCATTCTTCATGTATAACAAGTTCATCAACACTTTCATCAGGGATCTTGTAAGATCCATGTGTAAACTTGTTAGATCTATACTTCTAGCAAGTATACATATGATGGATTTTATCCATAACACAAAATAAACAACTACATCTTCATTACAACTTCAATATATGTTTATTTTCTTTAGATTCTGTTACTAGTTCATATGTTCATCTTTTAAAAGTGAAGGTTTTAGATGGTTTAACTTATACAATAACATTATACTATTAACATGAAGCAAAATGGAGTGTTAGAAGGCTCACCACTAGCTCTTGTGGCTAGGGAAGTTGCAAGAAAAACTAAAAGATGATGGAAAGTTGGTGGTTAATAGCTCCTTGAATAGGTCCCTGAGCTTCCAACACTTGACACCTTCTTAATCTACCTTGGACACCTTAGGATATGCTTGAAATTGCTTGAAGATCACTTGATGATGGAGGTGAAAGTGGAGTGGTGTGGTCGTGAGGTAGGAGGAAGGAAGAGGAGTCTTGGTGTTTGAATTTGTGGTTAGTGAATGATGAGATGATGTTGGGATAAGGTTGTTGAAAACCTTAGGCTAATACTTCTTCCGTTAAATAAACCCTTTTCCCATTATCAACTAATCCAACATCTTTAGACAACATATGGGCTTGGGGACCCACATGTTGATCGTCACTTTAGG
Source organism: Scalesia atractyloides (assembly GCA_947069175.1). Lineage (NCBI taxonomy): Eukaryota > Viridiplantae > Streptophyta > Magnoliopsida > Asterales > Asteraceae > Scalesia > Scalesia atractyloides. Next base: position 42,895,810 of record CAMTDV010000008.1, on the reverse strand, counting down.
GGGAGTCTTGGTTGGGTTTTAAATGTAGTTAGTTAGTTTAGTTAGGATTTAAGGGGTTTAGTTTGGGGTTTTTGGAGTAATTTATGATGTAGGCTTCCATATACTAGCTTAACATTGTTAAACAATATTAACTAGTCCATAAATTATGTTTAGTTCATGTTCGGTTGCTTAACGGGTGCTAGATTCGTTATCGGGTCCCCAAAACGGAGGTTTAAGCAACTTGTAAGGATTTTAGGGATTCTTATGTATAATAAGGTGTTTAATGATCTTAACTAGTTGTATGATGTTAAAATATTGTTAACTAGTTCATATAATGAGTTTGGTTGTGTCCAGGTGTTTGTTTCGTTGTCGGTTCGTTAAAACGTTAACTTTCAAGAGTTGTATGATATGACATGTTTTTGTGCTAAGGTGATACTTTCAACATCCTTTAGGTGGTTTACGATGTTAATACTATTTCTGAATATTACACAAGCTAGTAGGTGCTGAGTTTTGCTGATTTGTGCTGAATTTGTCACTTATTACATATTTCGGACAATTTTTAGTGTATGTATTGTTTCCGGAAAGTGTTAGTATGAATCCTTGTTTTCCCCACGTGGGATTTAATATATAGTTGATGCTGGACTCCCATCTCAATCTTAAATCTGCTGTTTAGCCAAGTACTGAAGCTGTGCTGACACAACTAGTCTACTAGTTGTTCCGATGCATTGTCTTAAACTGTTTTTTAGTTGGAACCACTAAAATGAATAATATGAGTCATGTAATGTACTCCGTGAGTTTTCTAGGTGTATGCCATGTAATCATGCAGTTCAGATGTTCAAAACACATAAGTGTAAAATATAACTGACTATTCAAATGTAAGAAAATTACCCGAAAGTGACAGTTGTCACATTCATCACGTGCAGCATCTCCAGCGAATATTGACCGAGATTCCAGTTAAGACTTGGTCCACGCCGTTCACAACCCTCATATAATCATTAGAAAACAAGGAGAACAATTGTTAGAAATCATAAGTAAAAATAATGGTCCTTGATCCTCAGACTCCCTACACCATTCACTAAGGATAAGTGATCCAGACCCGGTCTCAGGATACATGATCCATATATAATAAATTTAACCCCTAACAAGTATCATGATCTTTTCAAATCCAAGTGTAAGAATTCAGACACAAACTCAAATCATCATCCATTTCATGTTAACATCTACCATTTCTATTTTCAAGCTATGAATCATACAAACAAGCAACAAGATTCAATAATCATAATCTTACACATGGGTTTTCCAACATATCATGCATAAACTCATAATCGATAAATCATGGATAACAATATTAAACATGCATATGAACTCCAAGAACAAAACTAGAGCATTATTATGAAGACTAGCAAGAACATATCATCACATCTTCTTCCATATTATCACATAATCAAAAGCTTCAACAAAGTTTAAGCAACTATAAATCTCTAGCCTATAAGGTTCATCATAACTAATATAAAATCTTCCAATTTTACAATGTTTAACATGGGATTTAAATGGCTAACCAAGTAAAGAACAAGAATTAAATGGTGGATGATCAAATCTTCGATTGGTATGGTCTTCTCCTTGAGCTTCCAAGACTTGACACCTTCTTAATCTACCTTGACACACCTTAGGATATGCATGAAATTGCTTGAAGATCACTTGATGATGGAGGTGAAAGTGGAGTGGTGTGGTCTTGAGGTAGGATGAAGGAGAAGGAGTCTTGGTGTTTGAATTGGTTGTTAGTCAATGATGAGATGATGTTGGGATAAGGTTGTTATATGACATTAGGCTAATACTTCTTCCATCAAATAAACCCTTTGCCCATTATCAACTAATCCAACATCTTTAGACAACATATGGGCTTGGGGGACCCACATGTTGACCGTCACTTTAGGGGGGGTCTTGGTTTGGTTTTAAATGTAGTTAGTTAGTTAGTTTAGTTAGGATTTAAGGGGTTTAGTTAGGGGTTTACAGGTATTAGGGATTTTTAGTGTAATTTATGATGTGTGGTGCCATATACTAGCTTAACATTGTTAAACAATATTAACTAGTCCATAAATTATGTCTAGTTCATGTTCGGTTGCTTAACGAATGCTAGATTCGTTATCGGGTCCCTAAACGGAGGTTTAAGCAACTTGTAGGGATTTTAGGTATTCTTATGTATAATAAGGTGTTTAATGATCTTTACTAGTTGTATGATGTTAAAATATTGTTAACTTGTTCATATAATGTGTCTGGTTGTGTCCAGGTGTTTGTTTTGTTGTCGGTTCGTTAAAACGTTAACTTTTAAGACTTGTATGATATGACATGTTTTTGTGCTAAGGTGATACTTTCAACATATTTTAGGTAGTTTATGATGTTAATACTATTTCTGAATATTACACAAGCTAGTGGATGCTGAGATTTGCTTATTTATGCTAAATTGTGCTGAATTTGTCACCTAATGCATATTTCGGACAGTTTTTAGTGTATGTATTGTTTCTGGAAAGTGTTAGTATGAATCCTTGTTTTCCCCATGTGGGATTTAATATATAGTTGATGTTGGACTCCCATCTCATTCTTAAATCTGCTGTTTGGCCGAGTACTGAAGCTGCTGACACAACTAGTCTACTAGTTGTTCGGATGCATTGTCTTAAACTGTTTTTGAGTTGGAACCACTAAAATGAATAATATGCATCATATAATGTACTCAGTGAGTTTTCTAGGTGTACGCCATGTAATCATGCAGTTCAGACGTTCCAAACACATAATTGTATAATATAATTGACTATTCAAATGTAAGAAAATTACCCGAAAGTGACAGTTGTCACATTCATCACGTGCAGCATCTCCAGCAAATATTGACCGAGATTCCAGTTAAGACTTGGTCCACGCCGTTCACAACCCTCATATAATCATTAGAAAAACGGAGAACAGTTGTTAGAAATCATAAGTAAAAATAAGGATCCTTGATCCTCAGACTCCCTACACCATTCACTAAGGATAAGTGATCCAGGCCCGATCTCAGGATACATGATCCATATATAATAAAATTTAACCCCTAACAACTATCATGATTTTTTCAAATCCAAGTGTAAGAATTCAGACACAAACTCAAATCATCATCCATTTCATGTTAGCATCCACCATTCCTATTTTCATGCTATGAATCATACAAACACGCAATAAGATTCAATAATAATAATCTTACACATGGGTTTTCCATCATATCATGCATAAACTCATAATCGAACATTCATGGATAACAATCTTAAACATGCATATGAACTCCAAGAACATAACTAGAGCATTATTGTGAAGACTAGCAAGAACTTATCATCACATATTCTTCCATATTATCACATAATCAAAAGCTTCAACAAAGTTTAAGCAACTACAAATGTCTAGCCTATAAGGCTCATCATAACTAATATAAAATCTTCAAATTTTACAATGTTTAACATGGGATTTAAATGGCTAACTAAGTAAAGAACAAAAATTAAATAGTGGATGATCGAGTCTTGGATTGGTATGGTCTTCTCCTTGAGTTTCCAAGACTTGACACCTTCTTAATCTACCTTGAGACACCTTAGGATATGCTTGAAATTGCTTGATGATCACTTGATGATTGAGGTGAAAGTGGAGTGGTGTGGTCGTGAGATAGGAGGAAAGAGAAGGAGTCTTGGTGTTTAAATTGGTTGTTAGTGAATGATGAGATGATGTTGGGATAAGGTTGTTATATAACCTTAGGCTAATACTTCTTCCATTAAATAAACCCTTTTCCCATTATCAACTAATCTAACATCTTTAGACAACATATGGGCTTGGGGGACCCACATGTTGACCGTCACTTTGGGGGGTCTTGGTTGGTTTTGAATGTAGTTAGTTAGTTAGTTAGTTAGTTTAGTTAGGATTTAAGGGGTTTAGTTAGGGGTTTACATGTATTAGGGGTTTTTGGTGTAATTTATGATGTATGGTGCCATATACTAGCTTAAAATAGTTAAAGTCATAAATTATGTCTAGTTCATGTTCGGTTGCTTAATGGGTGCTAGATTCGTTATCGGGTCCCTAAACGGAGGTTTAAGCAACTTGTATGGATTTTAGGGATTCTTATGTATAATAAGGTGTTTATGATCTTAACTAGTTGTATGATGTTAAAATATTATTAACCCGTTCATATAACGTGTCTGGTTGTGTCCAGGTGTTTGTTTCGTTGTCGCTTCGTTAAAACGTTAACTGTCACACCCCGACCCGCAGCGGAAAAGGTGATCGAGTCATGATTGGGTTATCATCAAAGCTCATGACATTTATTTTAACGTTTCATATTCATTAATACAATTTAATGGGTAATTACAATCAATATTACATCATGTCCTAAACATCAATCTAGGCTTCATTGTTTTCTTCTAAGGCGTTTCCTATGTTTTCCTTGCTTCATCCTGTTCACCTGTATCATGTGTAAAAATGGTTTTTTTGGATCAACAAAAAGTTGGCGAGTGAATCCTATGAAAAACATTTGAACAAGTTTATTTAATGATTATAAAATAAAGTGCACAACCACACATGAGTAAAAATAGATGTAAACTTATTCACCAATCAATTAATATTAAATAATGCACACATGAACAATAATGGATCGTTTTGAGGCACGCATTGCTCAACTCGTCTCTCACGAGGAACTGATGGGCCTAATGAATGAATTGCATATAAATTGACAAGATGAAATACATAACTACAAACAATGTATACAATCTAAGTTTAGATCACAATATGGTATGGCACAAGTTTAAATAAACGAGTTAATTTTGGTGACACATGACACACCCCAAAACGTGTAATTAAAAAGGGGAGTTGTAAGATTCACTCACATTGGGTGCGTTCGGTTGATAATGTTGAATGCGCACGAAGTTGGTTTTAACCACGAGTGAAACTAACCTAGATAATGGCATAATGGTTCGGTAAGTAAACGGATTTTATTAATCCATTTTAGTAGGATTGTTGGGTGTATTTTTGTGAGTTTAAGGCTATTTTCTAACCTTAAAAATGTTATTTTTAAGTATTTTTAATTGATTTTTGAATAAAATAAATAAATAAAAATAATAAAAAATGTTGACTTTTTGACCGTTGACCGTTGACTTTGACTGTTGACTGTTGACCGGTTTGTATGTATGTATGTATGCGCTGGGTGAGGCTCGAACCCGAGACCTCCCATACGCGTGCACGCAGCTCTACCAACTGAGCTACGTGTCTAACCCGAAATATTTATGTTTTTAATTATATTTATATACTCACTGAATTAATCCGAAAATCATTTGTTTTAAAAAACGATTTTAAATGTCTCGCTCGGTGCTCTCCACAGGTCTCGAACACGGGACCCGTGGTTTGGGTTAACACACAGTCCACCGCTGGACTGTGTGTCTAACTTGTTAAATAATCTGATTTTTATTATACTTATATACAAACTAAATAATTTCCTTTCTGTCTTATATAAAAAGTTTGATAATTGTCCGGACCGGTGCGGTAGTCCGGACTCGAACTCGTGACGTGCGATTAAACGTTCACACAGTCTACCACTGGACTGTGTGTCTATCTTGGTTATTATTCCGGTTTTTATTAAACTTAACATCTATGTGAAATGAATCCGGTTCAGTAAAAAAAGGACATTTTTATTAAGGCAAGCATGCGTGGGACAAGTATCGAACTCGAGACGTAACCATGTTTTATTTGCACACAGTCCACCGCTGGAGTGTGTGTCTAACCCGAGATATATCTCGATTTTAATTAAACTTATACGATACTAAGACTTCATCTTCTTCGTTGGACTCAACCAGAAACGGAGTCCGACTGGTTCGATGATTTTACCAAGTTTCTTTAGTGTGTTGCGATTAAATACAGGTGATATAAATAAAAAGAATGAAAGATTAAGTGTAAAGTATACCGAACTGGACTCCTCTGTTTCTCCGGCGGAACTCCGATGTCAGCAGGTTATTCCGGCGACGTATGTCTTGCGGCAGAGAGTCTTCAACGAGCTTGAGATGAATGTGGGTGGCTTCCGTATGAGCTCTGGGGGTTCAGTAAGGCTCAAAGGTGAAAGGCTCGGTTTTCCAGCGAGTTGCAGAACTTTTCCGGCGAGTGGAATTACGTCGGGTAAAGGTGTGATTGTGAGCGAAAAAGCTAGCAAAGGTTTGAGGGGGTATTTATAGGGTAGAACATCGACATATTTAGTCCGATTTCCGTCCTGATTCGTCGGTTAAAGATTTTCTGGCGGTTATAACTTGTGTCGCGGACTGGACATCGGTTATAACCGATGTAATAGTTAATGTTTACGTTAAGTCATTGATAATCGACGCTGTTTGACGAAAACGTCGGATTTTCCGGCGTCAACGGATTTGGGCGCGTCGATTTTGAATTCGATATTCATGTTATGAATTAATTGTCTTCAATATTGAACAAGAAATACAAGTGGCGCAGTGGTTGGATGGAAGGGTGTTAAGGCTTTGTTTGAATCCGCTGCTGACCCGGGTTCGAAACCCGGCAGCAACCTTTTATTTTTAAACCACTATTTTTAATACCTTTTCAAATATAAATATATATTCCAATATATTTATTAATTATGTATCGTTTAAAATTATTTTGGGCATTAAATACGCAACGAAATTTTTAACTGATTGTTCGGTTAATAAACGGAGCGGGTTTGGTAAATCCGGTTTTTTACGGATGTTACAGTATCCCCTGCTTTTTAGAAATTTCGTCCCGAAATTTAAGTAGTGATATATTTGACTAAAAATGATGGTGTTTAGTTTGACAGTTACATGCTTAGAAAAAGAGTAAGAGTTTAAGTTTTTGTTTGAGGCGGTAACGTCCCTTGTAAGGGTTAAGTACCCTGTTACAGGAATCGCTTTTTGTTGCCTACGGTAAAATATTGATAAGCAGAGTTAATTTGCTAAATATGATATCATGCGTAAGAGTTTTGATATGTTTGGAAGGATAGGGTTATATCCTAAAACAAAATTTCTAATACTACAACCTACATGGAACTTCTCATAACCGTCTAACAATGCCTCTGATCCTTTGACAAGAATACTTATATATAGGAAGTACCAGCGGCGTATCCACCATATTCTTGTCAAATTTTCATTGGTTTTATCAGTAAGTTATGATTGGTCCTATGATGTAACTCTAGAACATAAATAAACAACAACACAATATCTGAGTCCAAATTCTGATAGCATACATGTTTGAATGGTGACAGTTCCTCTCTCGTTTGTTGGAGAGGTTAGTCTATGTAGAAATGGAACACAATCCAATTTCTTTAGATGATGATATGATATGAATGTAACACAAATTTCAACCAAGACAATACTAAATCCTACATGGAACTTCTCATAGCCGCCTGATAATGCCTATGATCCTTTGGCAAGAATACTTATATATAGGAAGTACCAGCGGCGTATCCACCATATTCTTGTCAAATTTTCGTTGGTTTTATCCGCAAGTTATGATTAGTTGCCAAGAAACTACTAAATCCTACATAGAACTTCTTATAGCCGCCTGACAATGCCTCTGATCCTTTGACAAGAATACTTATATATAGGAAGTACCAGCGGCGTATCCACCATATCTTGTCAAATTTTCATTGGTTTTATCAGTGAGTTATGATTGGTTCTATGATGTAACTCTAAAACATAAACAACACAACAACCACAGCTTGAGTCTAAATTCTGATAGTATACATGTTTTGAATGATGACAGTACCTCTCTCGTTTGTTATGATGGAGAGGTTAGTCATTGTGGAAGTAAGACATAGCTCAACTTCTATAAATGATGAAATTGAATACACTGAAATGTATGATGAACAAACTTCAACCAAAACATACTAAATCCTACATGGAACCTCTCATAACCGCCTGATAATGCCTCCGATCCTTTGACAAGAATACTTATATATAGGAAGTACCAGCGGCGTATCCACCATATTCTCGTCAAATTTTCATTGACTTTATCCGCAAGTTATAATTAGTTCTATGTGACTCTACAACAAACACAACATCCAAAAGATAGTATTGCATGTACTGAAAATGTAAAATGTCTGTGCGATCAAGGCTCAATCAAACGGAGCCGATCGTATTGCATGTACTGAAAATGAAAAATGTCTGTGCGATCAAGGCTCAATCAAACGGAGCCGATCGTATTGCATGTACTGAAAATAATAAATTTAATCTAAACAATTATCACACAAACAGTTTATACATGGAACCTCTCATAACCGCCTGATAATGCCTCCGATCCTTTGACAAGAATACTTATATATAGGAAGTACCAGCGGCGTATCCACCATATTCTCGTCAAATTTTCATTGACTATATCCGCAAGTTATGATTAGTTCTATGTGACTCTACAACAAACACAACAACCACAAGACCGTATTGCATGTACTGAAAATGAAAATGTCTGTGCGATCAAGGCTCAATCAAACGGAGCCGATCGTATTGCATGTACTGAAAATGAAAAATGTCTGTGCGATCAAGGCTCAATCAAACGGAGCCGATCGTATTGCATGTACTGAAAATAATAGACAATAATCACTCAAACAGTTTATACATGGAACCTCTCATAACCGCAGGATAATGCCTCTGATCCTTTGGCAAGAATACTTATATATAGGAAGTACCAGCGGCGTATCCACCATATTCTTGTCAAATTCACATTGGCTTTATCCTTAAGTTATGATTGGTTCTATGTGATTCTAAAACATAAAGAAAAACATAAAACTAAACGATTGGAGTTGAATCTTGATTTTCGGTGAAGAGGACTAGTTGGGTGGTTTCGTTTGGGCCGTCATTATCTTCGACAGGATTGGCATTGATGTTGAAAACTCTTCCTCTTGCTGGTGGCCTGGTGATTGGGTTTTCTTGATTTACTTGGTTAGCTGGGTTTGATTGAGCTTGAGCGTTTATGATGTTAAACAATTGAGGGCACGTGTTTCTATAGTGGGTAGGGTCGCCACAATTGAAACAAGCTCGAACATAAGGGAACATGGGTTATTGGGGTTGTTGATAGGTTTGGATCATGTTTTGAGTAGGGGGAGAGATTTGGTTTTTAGGGGTGTGGCAAACCTTGCTCAAGTGACCATAGCGTCCACAATTTGCACATAGTCGACAAGGTAAGGTAAGGGGGTGGTGATATAAACAGGTGTTACATCGAGGGTGAGGTCCAAGGTATGGTTTCTTATTTGGGTAAGTTGAGTTGGGTGCTATTTGCGTGATTGGGATAGCTTGGATTGGTATGGCTTGTAAAACTGGTTGATTACGTTGGGTAGTAGCGAAAAGTTGCCCGTCTCTTTTTCTCTTAAAAGTGGGTTGAGAAGGGGATTCGGTTTGGGTGGAGTTTGAAGTTTCAGTCGATGCTTTATCCTTCTTCTTCTCCTCCTTGAAGTCTTTGTTCCGGATTCGGTTCTCGGTGAGCTCTGTTGCTAGCTCCATTGCTGCTTCCAAAGTTGCAGGCGTGGTACTTATTACAGAGTCTTGAATCTTTGACGGAAGACCTCGAATGTAGTGCTCGATCAAACGGTAGAGGGGAGTGAACAAGTTGGGAACCATTTGATGTAACTCGAGGAATCTTTTGTTGTATGTGGTGTGGTCTCCTTCCTTTTGCTTCAACGAATAAAACTCATCTTCTAATTTCTTGATTTCGCTCCTTGGGCAAAATCGTCTGGTCATGATTTACTTCAATTCATCCCAAGTTAAAGTCATAGCATCTTCAACACCTCGTTTGGCCTTCTCTGTATTCCACCAAGTAAGTGCTATTCCATTTAAACGACCGGTAGCATATCGCACTTTGCGATCATCGGGGCAATCGCAATTTAGAAAAGTGTTCTCCATTTCTTCAAACCAATGGAGGAGAGCGGTGACACCTTCAGTCCCTTCGTATTTTGGAGGGTCGCATGATTTGAAATGCTTGTAGGTGCATTTAGTGGTATTTGGGGGAGGGTTGATAACGTGTTGATCTTCTTGATTGACAGGATTAGCGGTAAGTGCTTGTTGGACTTGGATTACAATGTTGGGTATTACGGCAGCCATTTGTTGAGCGATTAGGGCAGCCATGTGCTCGCGGGCTTTTCCTGCTCTCATCTTCCTACGGGCGAGGCTAGAAGACATCTACAAGGAATACGCATCATGAGTATGAGTTGGATGTTTTTGGGATCATGGGTCGTATTTAGGAATGAACATTCATAAAATAAATATAGAAAATAAATCTACTACATCCATAGGATGTCTTGGGCTTTGCTCGTCATTGGGCCTTGCATGCCGCCATACTTCACCTTCGTAATCATGTGGGGCCCCATGAATACCGGATTTTTCATATGGTTCGCATGTGTTAGCCTGATTACGTACACTAAAACCCGGAGAAAATCGAGAAATATGTATATAACGTATGATATTCGGAATGTGTCCAGGTATAGACACGGTGACACCTCAAAGTGGGGTTAGTTCGAACGATGTTTGGTGTGGCATGCTTTGGCCTAATAGGTCCTTCGTACTCTCATCGTTAGTCCCCAGGTAGGCAAACTGGTCAGTTATTTTGGATTTATACGAATGCCAACCTAGACAGGACGTTCCGACTACCGGTACTTGTACCCTTCCAGTTACTACATGCCCGTCGCAGAACTTACTTTGATGAGATTTGGAAATTGCGACAAAATCTTTGAATAATGAAAGTATGAAGATGATTTAAATATATGAACATTGAAATATATATGATGAATGTGTATGTAAGTATGTATGTTTGACTGTAAGTATAAACAAATATGAAACAAATAAATATCATAAGTTTGTATGTAACCACCTAAACAATTAATATTTAGGCAAACTATAGTATAGCCTCTAAGGGTCTAATAACCTATCCTATATCCCTATAGTCATGGCTCTGATACCAATCTGTCACACCCCGACCCGCAGCGGAAAAGGTGATCGAGGCATGATTGGGTTATCATCAAAGCTCATGACATTTATTTTAACGTTTCATATTCATTAATACACTTTAATGGGTAATTACAATCAATATTACATCATGTCCTAAACATCAATCTAGGCTTCATTGTTTTCTTCTAAGGCGTTTCCTATGTTTTCCTTGCTTCATCCTGTTCACCTGTATCATGTGTAAAAATGGTTTTTTTGGATCAACAAAAAGTTGGCGAGTGAATCCTATGAAAAACATTTGAACAAGTTTATTTAATTGATTATAAAATAAAGTGCACAACCACACATGAGTAAAAATAGATGTAAACTTATTCACCAATCAATTAATATTAAATAATGCACACATGAACAATAATGGATCGTTTTGAGGCACGCGTTGCTCAACTCGTCTCTCACGAGGAACAGATGGGCCTAATGAATGAATTGCATATAAATTGACAATATGAAATACATAACTACAAACAATGTATACAATCTAAGTTTAGATCACAATATGGTATGGCACAAGTTTAAATAAACGAGTTAATTTTGGTGACATATGACACACCCCAAAACGTGTAATTAAAAAGGGGAGTTGTAAGATTCACTCACATTGGGTGCGTTCGGTTGATAATGTTGAATGCGCACGAAGTTGGTTTTAACCACGAGTGAAACTAACCTAGATAATGGCATAATGGTTCGGTAAGTAAACCGATTTTATTAATCCATTTTAGTAGGATTGTTGGGTGTATTTTTGTGAGTTTAAGGCTATTTTCTAACCTTAAAAATGTTATTTTTAAGTATTTTTAATTGATTTTTTAATAAAATAAATAAATAAAAATAATAAAAAATGTTGACTTTTTGACCGTTGACCGTTGACCGTTGACTTTGACTGTTGACTGTTGACCGGCTCGTATGTGTGTATGTATGCGCTGGGTGAGGCTCGAACCCGAGACCTCCCGTACGCGTGCACGCAGCTCTACCAACTGAGCTACGTGTCTAACCAGAAATATATCTGTTTTTAATTATATTTATATACTCACTGAATTAATCCGAAAATCATTTGTTTTAAAAAACGATTTTAAATGTCTCGCTCGGTGCTCTCCACAGGTCTCGAACCCGGGACCTGTGGTTTGGGTTAACACACAGTCCACCGCTGGACTGTGTGTCTAAGTTGTTAAATAATCTGATTTTTATTATACTTATATACAAACTAAAAATTTCCTTTATGTCTTATATAAAAAGTTTGATAATTGTCCGGACCGGTGCGGTAGTCCGGACTCGAACTCGTGACGTGCGATTAAACGTTCACACAGTCTATCACTGGACTGTGTGTCTATCTTGGTTATTATTCCGGTTTTTATTAAACTTAACATCTATGTGAAATGAATCCGGTTCAGTAAAAAAAAGGACATTTTTATTAAGGCAAGCATGCGTGGGACAAGTATCGAACTCGAGACGTAAGCGTGTTTTATTTGCACACAGTCCACCGCTGGACTGTGTGTCTAACCCGAGATATATCTCGATTTTAATTAAACTTATACGATACTAAGACTTCATCTTCTTCGTTGGACTCAACCAGAAACGGAGTACGACTGGTTCGATGATTTTACCAAGTTTCTTTAGTGTGTTGCGATTAAATACAGGTGATATAAATAAAAAGAATGAAAGATTAAGTGTAAAGTATACCGAACTGGACTCCTCTGTTTCTCTAGCGGAACTCCGATGTCAGCAGGTTATTCCGGCGACGTATGTCTTGCGGCAGAGAGTCTTCAACGAGCTTGAGATGAATGTGGGTGGCTTCGGTATGAGCTCTGGGGGTTCAGTAAGGCTCAAAGGTGAAAGGCTCGGTTTTCTGGCGAGTTGCAGAACTTTTCCGGCGAGTGGAATTACGTCGGGTAAATGTGTGATTGTGAACGAAAAAGCTAGTAGAGGTTTGAGGGGGTATTTATAGGGTAGAACATCGACGTATTTAGTCCGATTTCCGTCCTGATTCGTCGGTTAAAGATTTTCCGGCGGTTATAACTTGTGTCGCGGACTGGACATCGGTTATAACCGATGTAATAGTTAATGGTTACGTTAAGTCATTGATAACCGACGCTGTTTGACGAAAACATCGGATTTTCCGGCGTCAACGGATTTGGGCGCGTCGATTTTGAATTCGATATTCATGTTATGAATTAATTGTCTTCAATATTGAACAAGAAATACAAGTGGCGCAGTGGTTGGATGGAAGGGTGTTAAGGCTTTGTTTGAATCCCCTGCTGACCCGGGTTTGAAACCCGGCAGCAACCTTTTATTTTTAAACCACTATTTTTAATACCTTTTCAAATATAAATTATATATTCCAATATATTTATTAATTATGTATCGTTTAAAATTATTTTGGGCATTAAATACGCAATGAAATTTTTAACTGATTGTTCGGTTAATAAACGGAGCGGGTTTGGTAAATCCGGTTTTTGACGGATGTTACATTAACTTTCAAGACTTGTATGATATGACATATTTTTGTGCTAAGGTGGTACTTTCAACATCTTTTAGGTAGTTTTTCTGAATATTACACAAGCTAGTGGATGCTGAGTTTTGCTGATTTATGCTAAATTGTGTTGAATTTGTCACTTATTGCATATTTCGGACAGTTTTTAGTGTATGTATTGTTTCCAGAAAGTGTTAGTATGAATCCTTGTGTCACACCCTGACCCACAACGGAAATGTTAGTCGGGGCATGATTGGGTTTTCATCAAAGCTCATGACATTTACTATAAAGTTTCATATTTAATAATTCAAATTAAAAGGAGAAATTTCATTCAACACATAAAACATAGAAGCACAAGATTTTCCTAAACATGACATTTAAATAATTCTTTATTTTTCTTCTAAGGCCAATTCCTATGTGTTTCTTGCTTCAACCTGTTCACCTGTATCATGTGTAAAAATAGATATTTGGGTCAACAAAACTTGGCAAGTCAATCCTGTTAAAAATATTTGAAAGAATATAATTATGTTGATTAATTTAATAAAAATGTGCATAACCAGATATGAGCAAACGAATATGTAAACAATCCACAAACCACATAATCATCTAGCAAAGTACACGTGAGCATGATAAATGATGAACTGTAAGATCAAGGCTTAATCAAACGGAGACGATCTAACTAGGCACGCGATGCTCTACCCGTTTATAAAGGGAACTGATGGGCCTAATGGGAATACTTGACTGAAATGAGAAAGTATAACCACAATAACAATAAACAAGCATGTCTTATAGCACGTTAGATCATATAATGTTGATAGCACAAGATTTGAATAAGTGATAAAAGTAAAACAACACATGACACACCCCAAAACATGAATAAAAAGGGGAAGTTTGTAAGAATTCACTCACAGTGGGTGCGTTTCTTGATTTGATAACGAGCACGCACGATTAGAGATTCCAACCGACGAGAAAACTAACCTAAATAACCACATAGTAATTCGGTAAATATATTTCTTTTGTTTGCAATTAATATTTCTATTTATACTTTTTATTAGGCTTTTTAGACTATTTTTGTGGTATTTATAACAAGTTTTATACTTAAAAAGTCTTATTTTTTACATATTTTAAAGATTTTTGGAGAAAAATAAAAGAAAAGTGCATTAGAAAAATATACCCTTTACAGGGGTTGAACAGGCCGATTTGTTGATTATTCGCAGCGTGTGGGGATCGAACTCGTGACCTCTCGTATACGTGCACACAGCTCTACCAACTAAGCTACGTGTCTAACCCTAAATAATCTGGATTTTAATTATATATATATATACTAACTGAGTTAACTATATTATGTTTTTATTTAAAAAGATTTTTATGCTTGTAAAACCGGTTACATAACTGGTTCGAACCCGCGCCCGCGCGATACGTTGCACACAACCCTTCCAACTGGGCTGTGTGACTAACCTGTAATAACTAAGATTTAAATTAAATTTATATACTTACTACATGTTAATATATGTATGTATTAAAAAGATTTGGTTTAATTTGGAAATTGGCAGCTTGTTAAGTCTCGAACCTGGGACCTATGCTTTAAATTTGCACATAGTCCATCACTGGACTGTGTGTCTAACCCGGTATTAACATCAATTTTAATTAGACTAAAACTCTATTCCAACTTCATCTTCTTCATGATTAAAAACAAAACCCAGATCAGTAACCCGATTGTTTAAATCAGTTAGCTCTCACTTAATTCACTAATGGAAATAAAATAAAAGATAAGAGAGGAAGATTCAAGCGATTATACCGAGCAGCTGTGAACTCGAAATTCTCCGATGATGCTCTGGCGACTGAGAGTGATTTCTGGCGAATTCTTTAAGAACAGAGAGTAAGCAGAGAGTTGTTTTGCAAGTGTGTGAGCGAGTTCTGTATGTGTCTAATGTTCACTATTTATAGTTGAAGGATGGCTTGAGTTTTGGTTTCGGTTTCAAATGGGTTTGGTCAAAACAATTAAATGTCACCATGATTACATAACCGAATTAGCCATGATTGAGTGTTTACACATGTTTGCAAAAAAAAAACAGTTTCTTCAGTTTAATTCGCAACTGAAACAGAAATTGATGTTGAATTAGGAGTTACAGGCGGGTGTTTTGAACTCAAATTCAAATGTTGTTTTGGTTTAAATAATATTCGTTTGGAATTATAACCGATGTGTGCGTGTGGTGTGCTGGTGTGTGGTGTGTTTTGTTTGGGTGAAGACTCGGGTTCGATACCCGCGGTCCTCAACCCTTTTTCTATTATTTTTTTATTGTTAAATTTTTGTTTATGTTATTATTGTTTTATTACCTATTTTATTATTTATTTAAACTTTATTATTATTATTTACTATTTAATACTATTAACAAAACTTTAAATGTTTAACATAAATGCGTAACGAACATCATAACGTACACTTGCATTAACAAAATGGAGCGGGTTTTAGGACCCTTTTTATGACAAATGTTACAATATCCCCTACTTTTAGAAATTTTGTCCCGAAATTTAAATAGTGATGGGTTTGATTTGAAAGAGGTGAGAGTATATTTCATATTCCCAAGTAAACTCAAGTCCTTGTTTGGACTCCCAACGCACTCTAACTATCGGAATTCGACTTCGTCTTAAAACACTTCTTACCGAAGTCCATGATTTCTACAGGTTGCTCTACGAAATGCGTTGATTCGTAAATCTGAATTTCTTTTAACAGTGAAAAGGGGTGTGATGTTTGGATTTGACGCTATGGGTTTACATAACCAGGTGAGTGCGATGTTTAAATTTTCGATTTAGGCGATAACGTTCTTAGTGAGGGTTGAATACCCTGTTACAGGAATCTCTTTTTGATTCCTGAGGCGTAGAAGTGAGAAAGGGTTGAAACTCGAGGTGACTAACTGGATATAGTTCATGATAAAGGGTTTGAGAAAATTGAAGCATTACACAAAACGAAGTCTTCAACCACATCGTTATCCAAATTAAGATCTACACGGAACTTCTCATAACGGTCTAACAATGCTTTTGATCACTTGACCAGAATACTTATATATAGGAAGTACCAGCGGCGTATCCACCATATCCTTGTCAAATTTTCATTGGCTTTGTCAGCAAGTCATGATTAGTTCTATGTGACTCATCCTAAAATCTTCAAAACATAACCAAACACAACAGCCAATGCTTGAGTTCTCAAATCTGAGGGATACAAGACTGAATGACGGCGGTACCTCTCTCGTGTGTTATAAGGAAGTGGTCAGTCTATGAAAAAGTGAGACACGACCTAAATGATAAGACGAGGTTCGTCGTGATGTATGATGACATGAATTTTTAATTGATGAATAGAGACATGAATGAAACAGATTGTCATAACGTGATATGAAATGTGTTAATGGCATTAAAATTTTGATACATTATTAACGAAATTGAAAGCAAAGATATCTTGAATAATTAAACAAGGAATTAAATTGATAGAAAACATTAAGAATAAATGGTTGAAGCAAAGCCTTGTTTCTTTGTGATGGAAGACTAGTTGGGTTGCTCGTTTGCACCATTGTTGGCCTCAACTGGATTTGCGTTAATGTTGTAGGCTCTCCCTCTTGCTGGTGGAGGTGCTGGGTTTGCCTGATTTGCTTGGTTAACTGGGTTCGCTTGAGCTTGAACGTTAGTGATATTAACCAACCTAGGGCACGTGTTTCTAAAGTGGGTAGGGTCACCACAATCAAAGCAAGCTCGAACATATGGAACCATGGGATATTGAGGTTGTTGATAGGGTTGAATCATATTTTGGGAAGGGGTAGAACTTGGTTTTGAGGAGTACGACAAGTGTTACTCAGATGACCATAACGCCCACAATTGGCACATAGTCGGCAGGGTATGGTAGGTTGATGGCGATAATGGCAGGTGTTGCAGTGAGGGTGGGGACCAGTGTAAGGTTTTTTGTTTGGGTATGCTGGGTTGGGTGCCACTTGGGTGATTGGGATAGCTTGGAGGGGAACGGCTTGTGGAGTTGGCTGGCTGGTTTGAGTGACAGCAAATTTTTTCTCGTTTCGCTTTCTCTTGGCTGTCAATCGTGAAGAGGATTCGACTTGAGTTGAGTTGGGGGGTTTTAGTTGGTGTTTTGCTACTTGCCTCTTCCTTCTCATCCTTGAAATCCCCATTCCTGATGTGGTTTTCAGTGAGCTCAGTGTCTAGCTCCATTGCTGCTTCCAGAGTTGCAGGCGTGGTACTCATTACAGAATCTTGAATCTTGGAAGGAAGACCCTGAATGTAGTGCTCGATCAGACGGTAGAGGGGAGTGAACAAATTTGGAACCATTTGATTCAATTCGAGAAACCTCTTGTTGTAGGTAATATGATCTCCCTCTTTTTGCTTCAATAAATAGAACTCATCTTCCAGCTTCTTAATTTCGCTTATTAGGTAGAGACGTCTTGTCATGAGTTCCCTAAGTTGCTCCCAAGTTAGGGCTACAGTGGCTTCGACGCCTCTTCTGCCCTTTTCGGCATTCCACCAAGTGAGTGCTACCCCAAAAAGGCGACCAGTAGCATAACGAACTTTATGGTCATTGGGACAGTCACAATTGAGAAAGGTACTCTCCATCTCTTCAAACCATCGAAGAAGAGCAGTGAACCCTTCAGTTCCCTCATACTTTGGAGGGTCACATGAGTTGAAGTGCTTGTAAGTGCACTTGGTGGTGTTTGTGGTAGGATTGGCAGTATTTTGTTCCTCTTGATTGATTGGGTTGATAGGGTTAGCCGCTAGAGCTTGTTGAACTTGAATCACAATATCGGGAATTACGGCGGCCATTTGTTGGGCTATTTGAGCAGCCATGCGCTCGCCGGATTTTCCTGATCTCCTACCTCTACGAGGATGCCTAGCAGACATCTACAGGAAATACGTAATGAGATGATGAGTTTGGCATTTTAGGTGCCATGTGTCGTATTTAGAAATTTACATCCACAAAACAAATGAGAATATAAATTCACTACATCCATAGGATGTCTTGGGCCTTGCTCATGTTTGGGCACCCATATGTGCCCCATACTTGGCCTAGGTAGTCATGTAGGCCCCATGACTACTGGGCTTTGTAGGGTTCACATTGGTTTTCGCATGTTTAACAATCGCATCACCCGAATAAAAATCGTAAAACATGATTGCGAGATGTAAAGTCGGAAGGTGTCCTGGTGTAGACACAGTGACAACTTAAAGTATGGTTAGTTCACACGACGTTTGGTGT
Source organism: Scalesia atractyloides (assembly GCA_947069175.1). Lineage (NCBI taxonomy): Eukaryota > Viridiplantae > Streptophyta > Magnoliopsida > Asterales > Asteraceae > Scalesia > Scalesia atractyloides. Next base: position 42,877,128 of record CAMTDV010000008.1, on the reverse strand, counting down.
GGCATGCTTTGGCCTAATAGGTCCTTCGTACTCTCATCGTTAGTCCCCAGGTAGGCAAACTGGTCCATTATATTGGATTTATACGAATGCCAATCCTATAAAGGACGTTTCGACTACCGGTACTTGCACCCTTCCAGTTACTACATGCCCGTCGTAGAACTTACTTTGATGAGATTGAAACATGAAAACATCACAAAATCTTGAGAAAGGAAGCATGAAGATATTTTTATATGTGAGAATTGTAACGTGCGTATATATGTAAGCATGTTATGTTGATTGTATGTATAACACATTGAATATCACACAAAATCATACAGTAGTGGGAGTGCTTGCATGCATTTGTGTGTGAGATAAATGTAAAACAAGTAAATATCATGAGTTTGCATGTAACCAACTTAACACGTAAGAAAATAATATTCTAATTGACTATAGTATAGGCTCTAAGGGTCTAATAACCTATCATATATCCCTATAGTCAGAAGCTCTGATACCAATCTGTCACACCCTGACCGCAGCAAAAATGGTAGTCGGGGCATGATTGGGTTTTCATCAAAGCTCATGACATTTACTATATAGTTTCATATTTAATAATTCAAATTAAAATGAGAAATTTCATTCAACACATAAAACATACAAGCACAAGATTGTTCTAATTATGACATTTAAATAATTATTTATTTTTCTTCTAAGGCCAATTCCTATGTGTTCCTTGCTTCAACCTGTTCACCTGTATCATGTGTAAAAATAGATATTTGGGTCAACAAAAGCTGGCGAATGAATCCTGTTAAAAATATTTGAAAGAATATAATTATGTTGATTAATTTAATAAAAATGTGCATAACCAGATATGAGCAAACGAATATGTAAACAATCCACAAACCACATAATCATCTAGCAAAGTACACGTGAGCATGATAAATGATGAACTGTAAGATCAAGACTCAATCAAACGGAGCCGATCTAACTATGCACGCAATGCTCTACCCGTCTATACAGGGAACTGATGGGTCTAATGTGAATACTTGACTGAAATGAGAAAGTATAACCACAATAACAATAAACAAGCATGTCATATAGCACGTTAGATCATATAATGTTGATAGCACAAGATTTGAATAAGTGATAAAAGTAAAACGACACATGATACACCCCAAAACATGAATAAAAATGGGAAGTTTGTAAGAATTCACTCATAGTTGGTGTGTTTCTTGATTTGATAACGAGCGCGCACGATTAGAGATTCCAACCGACGAGAAACTAACCTAAATAACCACGTAGTAATTCGGTAAATATATTTCTTTTGTTTGCAATTAATATTTCTATTTAATACTTTTTATTAGGATTTTTAGACTATTTTTATTGTATTTATTACAAGTTTTATACTTAAAAAGTCTTGTTTTTTACATATTTTAAGGATTTTTGGAGAAAAATAAAAGAAAAGTGTATTAAAAAAATATACCGTTTACAGGGGTTGAACAGGCCGATTTGTTGATTATTCGTAGCGTGTGGGGATTGAACTCGTGACCTCTCGTATACGTGCACCACAGCTCTACCAACTGAGCTACGTGTCTAACCCGAAATAATCTGGATTTTAATTATATATATATACTAACTGAGTTAACTATATTATGTTTTTATTTAAAAAGATTTTTATGCTTGCAAAACCGGTTACATAACCAGTTCGAACCCGCGCCCCCGTGATACGTTGCACACAGCCCTTCCAACTGGGCTGTGTGACTAACCCGTAACAACCAAGATTTAAATAAATTTATATACTTACTACATGTTAATATATGTATGTATTAAAAAGGTTTGGTTTAATTTGGAAACTAGCAGCGTGTTAAGACTCGAACCCGGGACCTATGCGTTTAATTTGCACATAGTCCACCACTGGACTGTGTGTCTAACCCGGTATAAACATCAATTTTGATTATACTAATACTCTATTCCAACTTCATCTTCTTCATGATTAAAAACAAAACCCAAATCAGTAACCAGATTGTTTAAATCAATTAGCTCTCACTTAATTCACTACTGAAAATAAAATAAAAGATAAAAGAGGAAGATTCAAGCGATTATACCGAGCAGCTGTGAACTCGAAATTCTTCGATGATGCTCTGGCGACTGAGAGTGATTTCTTGCGAATGCTTTAAGAATAGAGAGTAAGTAGAGAGTTGTTTTGCAAGTGTGTAAGCGAGTTTTGTATGTGTCTAATGTTCACTATTTATAGTTGAAGGCTGGCTTGAGTTTTGGTTTTGGTTTCAAAAGGTTTTGGTCAAAATTTTTAAATGTCACCATGACTACATAACCGAATTAGCCATGATTGAGTGTTTACACGTGTTTGAAAAAAAACAGTTTCTCCAGTTTAATTCGCAATGGAAACAGAAATTGATGTTGAATTAGGAGTTACAGCCCTTTTACAAGCGGGTGTTTTTGAACTCAAATTCAAATGTTGTTTTGGTTTAAATGATATTCGTTTGGGATTATAACCGATGTGTGTGTGTGGCCTGGTGGTGTGGTGGTGTGTGGTATGTTTTGTTTGGGTGAAGACCTAGGTTCGATACCCGCGGTCCTCAACCCTTTTTCTATTATTTTTTTATTGTTAAATTTTTGTTTATGTTATTATTGTTTTTTTACCTATTTTATTATTTATTTAAACTTTATTATTATTATTTACTATTTAATACTAATAACAAAATTTTAAATGTTTAACATGAGCGCGTAACGAACATCATAACGTACACTTGCATTAACAAAACGTAGCGTATTTTGGGACCCGTTTTATGACAAATGTTACACCTTGTTTTCCCCATGTGGGATTTAAAATATAGTTGATGTTGGACTCCCATCTTAGCCTTAACTCTGCTTTTTAGCTGAGTACTGAAGCTGTTCTAACACAACTAGTCTACTAGTTGTTCCGATGCATTGTCTTAAAATGTTTTTGAGTTGGAACCACTAAAATGAATAATATGCATCATGTAATGTACTCAGTGAGTTTTCTAGGTGTATGCCATGTAATCATGCAGTTCAGACGTTCAAAACACTTAATTGAATAGCATAATTGACTATTCAAATGTACGAAAAATTACCCGAAAGTGACAGTTGTCACATTCATCACGTGCAGCATCCAGCGAATATTGACCGAGATTCCAGCTAAGACTTGATCCACGCCGTTCACAATCTTGATATAATCATTAGAAAACATGGAGAACAATTGTTAGAAATCATAAGTAAAAAAAGGATCCTTGATCCTCAGACTCCCTACACCATTCACTAAGGATAAGTGATCCAGGCCCGGTCTCAGGATACATGATCCATATATAATAAAATTTAACCCCTAACAACTATCATGATCTTTCCAAATCTAATTGTAAGAATTCAGACACAAACTCAAATTATCATCCATTTCATGTTAGCATTCACCATTCATAGTCTCATGCTATGTATCATACAACAAGTAACAAGATTCAATAATCATAATCTTACACATGGGTTTTCCACCATATCATGCATAAACTCATAATCAAACATTCATGGATAACAATCTTAAACATGCATATGAACTCCAAGAACAAAACTATAACATTATTATGAAGACTAGCAAGAACTTATAATCACATCTTTTTCCATATTATCACATAATCAAAAGCTTCAACAAAGTTTAAGAAACTACAAATGTTTAGCCTCTAAGGCTCATCATAACTAGCATAAAATCTTTAAATCTTACAATGTTTAACATGGGATTAAAAAGGCTAACCAAGTAAAGAACAAGAATTAAATTATCAATGATCAAGTCTTGGATTGGTATGGTCTTCTCCTTAGCTCCTCCTTGGCACTAACAATCCTCCAAGTGCAGATTTTTGGGAGAAAACCTTACCACAAGACCCAACTCCCTTTAGAAATGACCTGAAATCGTATTTATGCTACTAGATGTTTGGCACAATCGTGCCACCTTTTGGCACATTCGTGCTTGGTTTCTGTCAGGCTCGCTTTCCATCTGACGATATTGTTTGCTACCATTTCTGGAAAAATCTTGCTCAAAAGTTCCCGAGGTGGCACGATCATGCCACCATTAAGTGTTTCACCGGTAATCATCATTGTGTGCTCATGAACTGACTGATCTTGGTTTGATTTTGGTCGAGCACGATCATGCCTTGGGGTAGCAGGATCGTGCCTGTCGGTGATTATTCGAATTTGGCTTATGTGTGTGCATGTTGGCGATAGTGCTGGCGATGGTGTTGAAATTGGTTGGCCGGGTACGATCGTGCCAGGGGATGGCATGAACATGCCATATTTGGCAGTTTGCTGGAATTATCTGTTTTTTGGTCCCTTTTGCTCCAAAAACCTTTGTTTTACCACCGGGCCGAAGCCCGGACCTGTATATTCACAAACTCAAATAAGTACGAAAATCAATGAATATACAAACAGTTTTCCGCATAAACGGGGATAAATTTGATATTAAAAAATGTGTAAATTCTTATACATCATTGGTAGAGAATGAAAAACAAGCAATATAAGACAATGAACACAAGATTCCTTGAATCACATTTTGAGGTCAAAAAGTGGGTTAGGGGGTAAGGGTATTACTATGTTTATTATTATTATTTATTATTATTTATTATTATTATAAAGTTTAAGGGTTATTATGTTTAGTTGGTGGGTTCTAATTGTAAGTCTATTAATTATATATGGTTACGTATTCATTTATGAGATATGCGTGATTTCAGTGATGATTTCCATCCTGCTAAATAGTTTCTCTATTCTTTTTATTTTAACCCTATCATCAGTCTTCATCGTAGGGAATCATCAAGGATGTGTGTTGCCTGTTGGGGCTGTTATTCATGTTAGATTGTGTTAATAACCTTCATCAGTTGTAACTGATTCAAGTTAAAAGCATTGAACATATTAATAGGTTTTGTTGTCATATATAATAAGATACTTTGAGTGTGGAATGATTTAATTATTGAATGTTCTTTATCAATAGGCTTTGAGGTTGAATGATTTAGCCCATAAATGATAAATGATTTTGAATGGCTTTTGATGATTAGTGAACTGAATGTTGAATGTTTATTATCAGAGTTAGCTAAAAGTAAGTTAAATGTGTGTATGTAGAATGTGTGAATGAATTTGATGATGAATGGCTAATCGATTATGTTTTTTATCTTTAGGGTTGGATAATGACCTTATCAAGTAATGCAATCAAGCGTTAATGTGAGGTAGCCCATTTGATAAAGGTATTTGCCTCTTAAATGGGAGATCCCAGGTTCAAAATATGGGCAAATGGTGTATTTAATGATTATTGGGAGTAACATTTGCCATTCAAAAAAAATGTAATGCAATCAAGTGTGTACGTTATTTGTTCTCTATTGGTTGAATGGGTGTTACATGGAATGTGGTAGGTTTTTTATGTTCAAAAAAATCTAATCTTTAAAGAGGGGGTAGAGGCACTCAAGGTCCCTTGCCCCTATGTCTTACCCTTGCCATAAACTTCTTTAATTAATAAAGTCACATGTTAGGTAATAATTAAACTTCATTGAGATAAAAATTAATAAAAAAGTAAACTAATAAAATAAAATAAAAACAATTAAAAATTGAAAAACAATAAAAAATAAAACAAATTACTTTTTCCTGCTCGAGGTACGGTAGATCTTGAGCTACAAGATGGACCACAAGATCATTTCTAAGTTGAAAATGCGTATCTCAATCCATCGACTCCACAAGAACTGTATCGTCAAAAACGGGTCCAAGGAGTGGATCCCAGATGTGAACCCATGAGAACGCATGTTCGTCGACTTTTAAGATCATATTGTGCAATAGCATGCATGTATATGTCACGCTAATAATCCTTGTCCATTGTCATAGCACGCATGGGTCTCATAAGTATGCCTTATTTTCGTTTTAGTACACCAAAAGCACGCTTAACATTTTTTCTTGCCCCTTCTTGTAATTTCTTGAACTTTATTTCATTCAGATCGGTGGGATATGGATACGTTTTCACAAACGTTGACTAAGTAAGGTAGATCCCATCGGTTATATAGTATCCATGTTTGTATGTATGTCCATTCACTTGGAATAGACACTTAGTTGCAGCTCCATTTCGTTCAGCGAGATATATTAGAGATTGTTGTAGCACATTGATGTCATTTAGTGAACTGGGCGGACCATAATAAGCATGCAAAACCATAAATCTTGTGACTCGACCGCTTCGACCATGACTTTTGGATACTCATGATCACCTCTCATATATTAGCCTCGTAACTCAATGGGACACATCCTCCAAACAAGATGCGTACAATCAATGCTACCTAACATCCATGGAATATGGTGTTTTTCCCTGTCATATCCCTCTTGAAACCAGGATATTGTGCTTCCACATCACCAACAATTTTTAAGAACAATTGTTTCAACATATGAAAGTCGTAACAGAATATTTCATGATCATACTTTGGTTCATCAACAAATGAGATTAGCCAAGTCGTCGTATAGAAATTAGCCATTGAGAAATGAGATTGATTAGAGTGAAAATGGTAAAAGATTGGAGTGAGAATGGTATAAGGTTAGAGGTGGTTATTTATAAGGTAAATAAATAAATTGTTGATACATATGTCTGCTGCCTGCATCTACGAGTCATGTCTGTGTCTATAATAGGCTTAACTGTTAGATTTTGAGTTTGTAATAGTTTACTTCGTACGAAGGTGGTTGCCTATTTCATGCGAAGGTAGTTATGATTCACTTCATACGAATGTGTTCATGTTTAAGTTCATAGGAAGGTAATACTTAAGTCTGCATGAAGATAAAGTACTATATAGGTGTGTGTGGTCATTGAGTCTGTAAGTTGTTTTGCGAACAATACAGCGAAGCCCTGTTGAAGTGTTTCTAGGGTTGTACTTGTTACAAGTTTAATGAAACAGTAAATTGAAAAGTAATCTTGTTATATTTGTCACCTAATCTAAAATGGATTCGCATGTTATAGACTAGGTTAATCAGATTAGACCTGAGCTTATTGGATGAAAGCAGGTCCTCACAAGTGGTATCAGAGCTTGGAGGCCTAATCTGAAGACAAACAACAAGATTCAACAATCTCACACTTTTCTACTACGCATTTTTCATTCTTTTTATCATTTTTCAAGAATTTGATCGTCGAATTGGACTGAATTTTTCAAGGAATACTTAAAATCTGTTTCTAACCCTTGAGAAAATTGGACTTAAAATCAATCAGAATCATGATAAAATCAATGAAAAACGAGAAAACTTAAAACTCATCTTCGCGAAGTTACCTTGTTCGTATGAAATACTACCTTCGTATGAACGTAAATCTTTAAAATTCAATATTTTACCTTCATACGAAGATAGCTTTTAGAAATTTAGTCTTTACCTTCGTACGAAGATAGATCTCAAAAACCTAGTTTTACCCTCGTACGAACATAACCACAATTTGTGTTTTTGTGTCTAGTTCACATGATGCTACGCTCACACAAACGCATCTTCGGACAAAGGTTTCTTCACACTAAAACAACTTTGCACAAAGCTTGATTCGTTAAAAATTTTCGTCAAAATGGAAAACGAGTTCTACAATGCTTTTGCCACTACAGCCACATCGTCAATCGTTCAAAATATAAGTCTTGATAAAGAAATGGGAACGATAACGAAGCCACCTAAGCTGATGAATCTGGAAGATTATAAAGACAGGCACGAACGCTTCGAAAACTGGGTTCAAGCGAATTATCTAGAGTGTTGGTATGCAATTGAAGAAGGATACACTACTCACACAGGTGAGAATGGGCTTGAGAAAAGTATCATGCAATTTACTCAACTAGAAAAAGAAAAATTTACACGAGAAAAGAAAATGTTAAACATTTTGCAACAAGCAATAAAAGAAGACATTTTCACGTTGTCACAACATCAAGGAGATGCGCAATCGATATGGGATACATTAAAAGTGAAATTCCAAGGAAGTACACAAATGATGAAAAGTAAAAGAGCCTTGATCAAAAAGGAATTTGACATTTTCACTGCAGTAAAAGGCGAATCGATGAAGCAGCTTATTGAGAGATGCTGCCATTTGGTCATGGAAATGAAGAGGTTGAGTATTACAAAAGATAATGAAGAGTTGATTGACAAATTAGCCGATGCAATACCAGAGGGATAATGGTCGACTTATTTGATGGTTTTCAAAAATAATAATCTAGCAAAATTTATTGAAAAACTTGAAGGACATGAGTTGGAACTCTAGAAAATGGCTAAGTCGAGAAGTGCACATGCCCAACAATATGTGAATCTATATTTCAAGTGGTATTAGAGCTACGGTACTGATTCAATTGAGCTAACAGTTGATTATATCACCGACGCTCATAAATTATGGACTTTTGAGGGGTTTTAGACGTAAATCATCAAATAAACGGACAATCCATGGACAAAAATTAAAATTGAAACCATAGGATTGTTTAGAAATGAATTTTGACCTAGTCTGTGAAAGAATCATCATGAAATTCAAAGAAATAAAGATTTTGGATCGAATAATGTAATCAGATCCGTTCGAATGAAGGTACTACGTTCGCACGAAGGTAACACGTTCGTACAAAGTAACACCTTCGCACGAAGGTAGTTACCTTTGCACAAAGGTAAGTTGCCCTCGTATATGCCTAAAAAGGTATTTTTTATCGTGGCGACAAGACGAGTGTCTAGAAAAAAATTGGTGAATGAAATTTTTCGAGATTTTAACAATAAATATGGGTTGTTCAGGGACACCGTCGAGGGCTTCAAAGAACATATTTGATGACACGATCACGGAGGATTGAAGATAATGGGGTAGTCATTGATGCCTATACAGATTATTTATCATTTGCTACAGTGACTATTTGTCACACCCCGACCCGCAGCGGAAAAGGTGATCGGGGCATGATTGGGTTATCATCAAAGCTCATGACATTTATTATGCGTTTCATATTCATTAAATACAATTTAATGGAAATTTACAATAAATGTTACAACATATTCTAGCTATCAATCTAAGCATCTTTGTTCTCTTCTAAGGCATTTCCTATGTTTTCTTTGCTTCAACCTGTTCACCTGTATCATGTGTAAAAAGGTTTTGGATCAACATAAAGTTGGCGAGTGAATCCTATGGAAAAACATTTGAACAAGTTTATTAAATTGATTATGAAATATGTGCACAACCAAACATGAGTAAAAATAGATGTAAACTTATTTAACAATCATAAGATATTAAATAAAACACACATGAACAATAATGGAACATTTAGAGGCACGCGATGCTCAACTCATCTCTCACGAGGAACTGAGGGGCCTAATGAATGAATTGTATAAACATGATAATATGAATGACACAACTACAAACAATATAAACTCAATGATACACACATGAACAATAATGAATTTGATTTAAGGCACGCATTGTTCAACTCGTCTCCCACGAGGAACTGATGGGCTTAGTGAATGAGTTTCATATAATTTGACAAAAGGAAATAAGTAATCACAACAATATAAACAATCTAAGTTTAGATCATGATGTGGTATGGCACAAGTTTAAATAAACAAGTTAATTATTTTTATGACACATGACACGCCCCAAAACGTGTAATTTAAAAGAGGGAGTTGTAAGATTCACTCACAGTGGGTGCGTTCGGTTGATGATGTTGAATGCACGCGAAGTGGTTTTAACCACGAGTGAGATTAACCTAGATAAATCGCATTATGGTTTGGTAAGTTAACGGATTTTATTAATCTATTTTAGTAGAATTGTTGGGTGTATTTTTGTGAGTTTAAGGCTATTTTCTAACCTTAAAAATGTTATTTTTAAGTATTTTTAATTGATTTTTAAATAAAATAATTAAATAAAAAAATTTGATTTTTTTCTGACCGTTGACTTTGACTTTGACCGTTGACCGGTTCGAGTGTGAATATAAGTGCGCTGGGTGAGGCTCGAACCCGAGACCTCCCGTACGCGTGCGCGCAGCTCTACCAACTGAGCTACGTGTCTAACCCGTCATATATCTGATTTTAATTATATTTATACATTAATTAGTTTAAACCGAAAATCATTTATTTTAAAAACAGTTTAATTGATTCGGACGATGCGCTCCACAGGTCTCGAACCCGGGACCTGTGGCTTAAACTAACACACAGTCCACCGCTGGACTGTGTGTTTAACATGTTATATAATCCAATTTTTATTATACTTAAATACAAACTGTTTGTTTTCATTTCTGACTTATTTAAAAAGGTAAAATAACTGTCCGGGTCGATGCAGAAGACCGGACTCGAACCCGTGCCGTGTGACTTAAACATACACACAGTCCACCGCTGGACTGTGTGTCTAACTTGGTTATTTTTTCCGGTTATTAATATACTTAACATATATCAGTATGACTCTGGTTCGGTTAATCAAAAAAATCATTTTTATTAAGGTCGCGTGTGTGGAACAGGATTCGAACTCGAGACGTTAGTGTTTATTGTGCACACAGTCCACCGCTGGACTGTGTGTCTAACCCGAGTAATATCTTGCTTTTAATTATACTTAAACGTTACCGAACATCGTCTTCTTCACTGGTTTTAACCAGAAACGGAAATCGACTGGTTCGATGATTAAAACATGATCTTTTGTGACAGAGGGTTAATAACAAGTGAGATTAAATAAAAAGAATGAAGAAATTAAGCGTGAGGTATACCGACTAGCTTTCCTCTGTTTTCCGGCAGAACTCCGGCAACAGCAATAGGCTCCGGCGTCGGGTGTCTTGCAGCAGCGAGTCTCCGGAAAGTTTGAAAAAGGTATGGGTGACTTCGGTATAAGCTTAGGGGGTTCAATAAGGCTCGGAAATGGAGAACCCGGTTTTCCGGCGACAAACAGAAAAATTCCGGCGAGAGAGTTTTCGCCGAGAAAGGGTGTGGTTTTGAGCGAAAGTGTTTGCAGAGGTTCGAGGTGGTTTTTATAGGGCAAATCGTCGATGTATTTGGCCCGATTTCCAACTGGATTCGTCGGTTATGAAAACTCCGGCGGTTATGACTTTGGTCGCGGACTCAAACATCGGTTATAACCGATATGGCTTTTATGATTTACGTTATAACTGAAAGAAACGTTAAGTTTCGCGAGATTACCGGGATTTCCGACGACTGAACTTTTGGGCGCCGGTTTTGAATTTGTAAAGTCATCATATCAATTGAATGATCTTAATGGTTAACAAAAAACATCAGTGGCGCAGTGGTTTGTGTGTTGTGTGTTAAGTTGTTGCTGGATCGGTATGACCCGGGTTCGAAACCCGGCAGGAACAAAGTATTTTTATTTTGCGATTTTTAACAGTTTTTCAAAAACTAATTATATATTCCCATATAATAATTGATTATGTATCGTTTAAAATTATTTTGGGCATTTAATTCGCAACGAAAATTTTAACTGACTGTTCGGTTGATAAACGGAGCGGGTTTGGTAAATCCTTTTTTTGACGGATGTTACAGTATCCCCTGCTTTTTAGAAATTTCGTCCCGAAATTTAAATAGTGATATATTTGACTAAAAGAATGATGGTGTTTAGTTTGTCAGTTACTTGCTTAAAAAAAGTAAGGGTTTGAGTTTTTGTTTGAGGCGGTAACGTTCCTTGTAAGGGTTAAGTACCCTATTACAGGAATCGCTTTTTGTTGCCTACTGTATAAGTATTGATAAGCAAGAATGATTCGCTAAAAATGATATCATGCATAAGAGTTTGGATACGTTTGGAAAAGTATAGTTATATCCTAAGGCAAAACTTCTAACACTACAACCTACATGGAACATAAATAAACACAACAGCTGATATTTGAACATAAATAAACACAACAGCAATTATTTGAACAAAAATAAACACAACAGCAATTATTTGAATCCACATTCTGATAGCATATATGTTTGAATGGTGGAAGTTCATCTCTCGTTTGTTATGATGGAGAGGTTAGTTTATGTAGAAATGGAACACAAATCCAATTTCTCTAAATAGCAAGATGATATAAATGTAACACAAATTCCAACCAAGGCAATACTAAATCCTACATGGAACTTCTCATAACCGCCTGATAATGCCTCTGATCCTTTGGCAAGAATACTTATATATAGGAAGTACCAGCGGCGTATCCACCATATTCTTGCCAAATTTTCATTGGTTTTATCCACAAATTATGATTAGTTACCAAGAAACTAATAAATCCTACATAGAACTTCTCATAACCGTCCGACAATGCCTCTGATCCTTTGACAAGAATACTTATATATAGGAAGTACCAGCGGCGTATCCACCATATTCTTGTCAAATTTTCATTGGTTTTATCAGTGAATTATGATTAGTCCTATATAACTCTACAACCAATACAACAAACATAAAATACTGAAATGAAATATATCTGTGCGATCAAGGCTCAATCAAACGGAGCCGATCGTATTGTATGTACTGAAAATGAAATTGTCTGTGTGCTCAAGGCTCAATCAAACGGAGCCGAGCGTATTGCATGTACTGAAAATGAATAACTTAATCACACAAACAGCCTATGCATGGAACCTCTCATAACCGCCTGATAATGCCTCCGATCATTTGACAAGAATACTTATATATAGGAAGTACCAGCGGCGTATCCACCATATCCTTGTCAAATTCACATTGACTTTATCCGCAAGTTATGGTGAGTTCTATGCGACTCTACAACAAACACAACAACCACAAGATACTGATAATGAAATTGTCTGTGCGCTCAAGGCTCAATCAAACGGAGCCGAACGTATTGCATGTACTGAAAATGAAATTGTATGTGCGCTCAAGGCTCAATCAAACGGAGCCGAACGTATTGCATGTACTGAAAAATGAACAACTTTATCTAAACAACAATCAAACAAACAGCCTATGCATGGAACCTCTCATAACCGCCTGATAATGCCTCCGATCATTTGACAAGAATACTTATATATAGGAAGTACCAGCGGCGTATCCACCATATCCTTGTCAAATTCACATTGACTTTATCCGCAAGTTATGGTTAGTTCTATGCGACTCTACTACAAACACCACAACCACAAGATACTGATAATGAAAATGTCTGTGCGCTCAAGGCTCAATCAAACGGAGCCGAACGTATTGCATGAACTGGAAATGTAAATTGAACTGTGCGATCAAGGCTCAATCAAACGGAGCCGATCGTATTGCATGTATTGAAATGTAAAATAAAATGACCGATCAAGGCTCAATCAAACGGAGCCGATCGTGCGGGCACGCCACAGTTCAACCGCATAATAAAATGGGGAACAAGCTCAACCTCATGGATGGGGAGCTGCGGCCTCGGCAAATGCATATACTGAAAACAATAAACAATAATTACTCTAATAGTCTACACATGGAACCTCTCATAACCGCCAGATAATGCTTCTGATCCTTTGACAAGAATACTTATATATAGGAAGTACCAGCGGCGTATCCACCGTACTCTTGTCAAAGTTTCATTGGCTTTATCCTTAAGTTATGATTGGTTTGATGTGATAAAGAAAAACATAAAACTAAACGATAGGAGTTGAATCTGGATCTTCGGCGAAGAGGACTAGTTGGGTATCTTCGTTTGGGCCGTCATTATCTTTGACAAGATTGGCGTTGATGTTGAAGACTCTTCCTCTTGTTGGCGGCCTAGCGGTTGGGTTTTCTTGGTTTACTTGGTTAACTGGGTTTGATTGGGCTTGAGTGTTGATAACGTTAACCAATTGAGGGCATGTGTTTCTAAAGTGGGTAGGGTCGCCACAATTGAAACAAGCTCGAGCATATGGGAACATGGGGTATTGGGGTTGTTGATAGGTTTGGGCCATGTTTTGAGTAGGGGAAGAGGTTTGGTTTTGGAAGGTGCGACAAACCTTGCTCAAATGACCATAGCGTCCACAAGTTGTACATAGTCGACAAGGTAAGGTAAGGGGATGGTAATAAAAACAGGTGTTGCATCGAGGGTGAGGTCCAAGATATGGTTTCTTATTTAGGTAAGTTGAGTTGGGTGCCACTTGAGTGATTGGGATAGCTTGGATGGGTATGGCGTGTGAAATAGGTTGGTTTCGTTGGATAGCAGCGAAAAGTTGCCCGTCTCTTTTTCTCCTAGGATTGGGTTGAGAAGGGGATTCGGTTTGGGTGGAGTCGGAGGTTTCAGTCGATTCTTTATCCTTCTTCTTCTCCTCCTTGAAGTCTTTGTTTCGGATTCGATTCTCGGTGAGCTCTGTTGCTAGCTCCATTGCTGCTTCCAAAGTTGCAGGCTTGGTACTTATTACAGGGTCTTGAATCTTTGACGGAAGACCACGAATGTAGTGCTCGATCAAACGGTAGAGGGGAGTGAACATGTTGGGAACCATTTGATGTAACTCGAGGAATCTTTTATTGTAGGTGGTGTGGTCTCCTTCCTTTTGCTTCAACGAATATAATTCATCTTCCAATTTCTTGATTTCACTCCTTGGGCAAAATCGTCTGGTCATGATTTCCTTCAATTCGTTCCATGTTAAAGTCATAGCATCGTTGACGCCTCGTTTGGCCTTCTCTGTATTCCACCAAGTAAGTGCTATCCCATATAATCGACCGGTAGCATATCGCACTTTGCGATCGTCAGGGCAATCGAAATTTAGAAAAGTGTTCTCCATTTCTTCAAACCAATGGAGGAGAGCGGTGACACCTTCAGTCCCTATGTATTTCGGAGGGTCGCATGATTTGAAATGCTTGTAGGTGCATTTAGTGATATTTGAGGGAGAGTTGACAATGTTTTGGTTTTCTTGATTGACAGGATTAGCGGTAAGTGCTTGTTGAACTTGGATTACAATGTTGGGTATTATGGCAGCCATTTGTTGAGCGATTAAGGCAGCCATGCGTTCGCGAGCTTTTCTTGCTCTCGTCTTCCTACGGGCGAGGTTAGAAGACATCTACAAGGGATACATGACAAGAGTATGAGTTGGATGTTTTTGGGTTCATGGGTTGCACTAGGAATGAACATTCATAAAATAATTATAGAAAAATAAATCTACTACATCCATAGGATGTCTTGGGCTTTGCTCGCCATTAGGCCCTACATGCCGCCATACTTTACCTGTGTAATCATGTGGGCCCCCATGAATACCGGTTTTTCATATGGTTCGCACGGGTTTGCCAGGTTGCGTACACAAAAACCCGGAGAAAATCGAGAAATATGTATACAACGTGTGATATTCGGAATGTGTCCAGGTGTAGACACGGTGACACCTCAAAGTAGGTTAGTTCGAACGACGTTTGGTGTGGCATGCTTTGGCCTAATAGGTCCTTCGTACTCTCATCGTTGGTCCCCAGGTAGGCAAACTGGTCCGTTATATTGGATTTATACGAATGCCAACCTAGACAGGACGTTCCGACTACCGGTACTTGTACCCTTCCAGTTACTACATGCCCGTCGCAGAACTTACTTTGATGAGATTTGAAAATTGCAACAAAATCTTTGGATAATGAGAGTATGAAAATAAATTGAATACAGGAACATCGATATATGTATAATGAATATGTATATAAGCATGTATGTTTGACTGTAAATGTAAACAAATATGAAACAAATAAATATCACAAGTTTGTATGTAACCACCTAATCAATTAAAATTTAGGCAGACTATAGTATAGGCTCTAAGGGTCTAATAACCTATCCTATATCCCTATAGTCATGGCTCTGATACCAATCTGTCACACCCCGACCCGCAGCGGAAAAGGTGATCGGGGCATGATTGGGTTATCATCAAAGCTCATGACATTTATTATGCGTTTCATATTCATTAAATACAATTTAATGGAAATTTACAATAAATGTTACAACATATTCTAGCTATCAATCTAAGCATCTTTGTTCTCTTCTAAGGCATTTCCTATGTTTTCTTTGCTTCAACCTGTTCACCTGTATCATGTGTAAAAAGGTTTTGGATCAACATAAAGTTGGCGAGTGAATCCTATGGAAAAACATTTGAACAAGTTTATTAAATTGATTATGAAATATGTGCACAACCAAACATGAGTAAAAATAGATGTAAACTTATTCAACAATCATAAGATATTAAATAAAACACACATGAACAATAATGGAACATTTAGAGGCACGCGATCCTCAACTCGTCTCTCACGAGGAACTGAGGGGCCTAATGAATGAATTGTATAAACATGATAATATGAATGACACAACTACAAACAATATAAACTCAATGATACACACATGAACAATAATGAATTTGATTTGAGGCACGCGTTGTTCAACTCGTCTCCCACGAGGAACTGATGGGCTTAGTGAATGAGTTTCATATAATTTGACAAAAGGAAATAAGTAATCACAACAATATAAACAATCTAAGTTTAGATCATGATGTGGTATGGCACAAGTTTAAATAAACAAGTTAATTATTTTTATGACACATGACACACCCCAAAACGTGTAATTTAAAAGAGGGAGTTGTAAGATTCACTCACAGTGGGTGCGTTCGGTTGATGATGTTGAATGCACGCGAAGTGGTTTTAACCACGAGTGAGATTAACCTAGATAAATCGCATTATGGTTTGGTAAGTAAACGGATTTTATTAATCTATTTTAGTAGAATTGTTGGGTGTATTTTCGTGAGTTTAAGGCTAATTTCTAACCTTAAAAATGTTATTTTTAAGTATTTTTAATTGATTTTTAATTAAAATAATTAAATAAAAAAAATTTGATTTTTTTCTGACCGTTGACTTTGACTTTGACCGTTGACTGACCGTTGACCGGTTCGAGTGTGAATATAAGTGCGCTGGGTGAGGCTCGAACCCGAGACCTCCCGTACGCGTGCACGCAGCTCTACCAACTGAGCTACGTGTCTAACCCGTCATATATCTGATTTTAATTATATTTATACATTAATTAGTTTAAATCGAAAATCATTTATTTTAAAAACAGTTTAATTGATTCGGACGATGCGCTCCACAGGTCTCGAACCCGGGACCTGTGGCTTAAACTAACACACAGTCCACCGCTGGACTGTGTGTTTAACATGTTATATAATCCAATTTTTATTATACTTAAATACAAACTATTTGTTTTCATTTCTGACTTATTTAGAAAGGTAAAATAACTGTCCGGGTCGATGCAGAAGACCGGACTCGAACCCGTGCCGTGCGACTTAAACATACACACAGTCCACCGCTGGACTGTGTGTCTAACTTGGTTATTTTTCCGGTTATTAATATACTTAACATATATCAGTATGACTCCGGTTCGGTTAATCAAAAAAAATCATTTTTATTAAGGTCGCGTGTGTGGAACAGGATTCGAATTCGAGACGTTAGTGTTTATTGTGCACACAGTCCACCGCTGGACTGTGTGTCTAACCCGAGTAATATCTTGCTTTTAATTATACTTAAACGTTACCGAACATCGTCTTCTTCACTGGTTTTAACCAAAATCGGAAATTGACTGGTTCGATGATTAAAACATGATCTTTTGTGACAGAGGGTTAATTACAAGTGAGATTAAATAAAAAGAATGAAGAAATTAAGCGTGAGGTATACCGACTAGCTTTCCTCTGTTTTCCGGCAGAACTCCGGCGACAGCAATAGGCTCCGGCGTCGGATGTCTTGCAGCAGCGAGTCTCCGGAAAGTTTGAAAAAGGTATGGGTGACTTCGGTATAAGCTTAGGGGGTTCAATAAGGCTCGGAAATGGAGAACCCGGTTTTCCGGCGACAAACAGAAAAATTCCGGCGAGAGAGTTTTCGCCGAGAAAGGGTGTGGTTTTGAGCGAAAGTGTTTGCAGAGGTTCGAGGTGGTTTTTATAGGGCAAATCGTCGATGTATTTGGCCCGATTTCCAACTGGATTCGTCGGTTATGAAAACTTCGGCGGTTATGACTTTGGTCGCGGACTCAAACATCGGTTATAAACCGATATGTCGTTTATGATTTACGTTATAACTGAAAGAAACGTTAAGTTTCGCGAGATTACCGGGATTTCCGACGACTGAACTTTTGGGCGCCGGTTTTGAATTTGTAAAGTCATCATATCAATTAAATGATCTTAATGGTTAACAAAAGACATCAGTGGCGCAGTGGTTTGTGTGTTGTGTGTTAAGTTGTTGCTGGATCGGTACTGACCCGGGTTCGAAACCCGGCAGGAACAAAGTATTTTTATTTTGCGATTTTTAACAGTTTTTCAAAAACTAATTATATATTCCCGTATAATAATTGATTATGTATCGTTTAAAATTATTTTGGGCATTTAATTCGCAACGAAAATTTTAACTGACTGTTCGGTTGATAAACGGAGCGGGTTTGGTAAATCCGTTTTTTGACGGATGTTACACTATTAATGGGCCTCAATGAAAAATCCGCATTGATGAAAAACTAACTTTTGTGGACCAAAATGACATATTTTCTGCATTGGTAGAGTTTTTTAGTAAGTAGAGAGGATTAAATTTGGCAAGTTTGAGGGGAAATTTAGTGATATTAGAGATGTCAGAATTTGCAAAAATGAGGGTGAATAAAAATTTCAGATAATATATTGAAATTCTGGCATTTTTGAAATTCGTCACGTGCAACAGGATTCGAGTGGTTCCGACTTTATATTGTCCGGGAATACATAAGATTTGGATTTGTTAGTTTGTGATCATAGAAATTTCAGAGTCTTTGGATCCTGATACAAATTGATGTCTTAGGGTTTGAGTCTCGGGTCTTCGTCAAGCCGGTTAGCAGGATTAGCGTCAGGAGATGTAACAATATTGTTGAAACTTAAAAGATATCAAAGGTTGTTCAAGATAATAGATACACGAATACTTGATGATAGTATAAAGTGTCAGAATGGTTAATCTTTGAGCAGAGGAATTGTTTTTCAGACTAATCGCCGGGGAATGATGATGTTTGTTGGTTAAGTTGATGTCGGGTCTAACGGAGAAGACTCTATATTTGTTATCGTGACTGAAGAGGAAGAATGTGACTCTGATCGTGGAAGAACGTCTCTAAGATCTGATTGTGTTACCAGATGATTTGTTATCCGATAAACACTTGCTGATTAAAGAGATTACTGTTTTGCTGATCAATCATTCCGGAGTGTGCGTAAAAGTGATTACGGAAAACAGGATTTCAGATTTTCACAGGTATTCACTCAGTTGGAGTTTTTCAGTGTGATATTCGAAGTTCCTATCAATTGCCGGTTGGGTTTTTGAAAATTAAAAGATTCAGCTCACATGCTAAAGTGTAAAATCAAAACCAAACACGGATGTGGTTAAAGTGGAAACAGAGAATCTACATTGATTAGTTTCGAGTTGGTGATTATTCGTGAAGATTATAGTTAAAGAAAAACAGTGTTTGTCGGGAACCGTGCAAGCAAAGACATGAAGATTCATTTCAGGGGGAATTTGTGCATAATGAAGATAATGCAAGCCCGAATCATCAATCAAGGGGGAATTATCTGAAGATTTCAAGATGCCTAATTGAAGTTGTAGAATATTCAAACACGGCTCTCATATTTGAAGATCAAGATCAAGATTCAACAGTGACGTACAAGGGGGAAATTGTTGGTGCATATTATGTGTGTCCGCGACTGTGCGAATAGGCTAGATAGAGCGTGTGTGGAATATTGTATAATTAGTGAGAAAAACGAACACATGACACGATAGTGAGGAGAAGATCACCTTCGTACAAACGTAACTAGTTCGTACGAAGGTAAACAAGTTCGCACGAAGGTCTCCACCGCACCAAACCATGTGCCTATATATAGTGTCGTGTGTTTATAGTTTGTCAAGTTAAGGAGTTCCTAGAGGGGAAATGCTGGAGAAATAGCTTGTAAAGATGTATACTTTTTCGGTTCTGCTTCTACTCAATTCTTAATAACATTCTACTGAATTAGTTTTTTTCTACCCAAACTTCCGTCTAAACCGCCGGCTCCTGAAGTTTCATAAATAAAATATAATTTTTTATTGTTAAACGGTCATATGTCCATTGGAAAGTCAACAAAAACATCGAACAACACAAATTCTAAGCCGATTCCTCTTGGGGCTAGCCAAACCCATCCCCTAACCAGCATGGGTGGCTGCAATGTTTTCGCCACGGTTCAAACCCGGGCGTGGGTTACCGCTAATGCCCCGTCCCCCTAAGATTATATTTGTATTAAATATAATATATGAACATTATTATCATTTATTTAATAATTGATCATTGACTTAATTACCCCATATATTTTTAAATGGTAATTTTTATGGACGTATTTACCCTATCTAGAGAATAGGGTTTCCCCATAGATGTATATATAGAGGTTACTAGAAAGAGATTCAAGGTTGACATACATGAACACCATTCATGCTACCTACTCACACACACACTCTATTTCTCTCCCTCTAAAATAATGATCATCAAGAATATGTTTACCTCCATCAGTGAAGTACATTGGCTAAATCAGGTACAAACGTTCTAAAATCTTGTTTCTATCATAAAAGAATTGATCAGCATATTCTAGTTTGGTTGTCACCAAAAAATTAGTATGAATTCTGATTTTCCAATTTCATAAAGGAAGATATATACATTTAAAAAGGAAGTAGGCTAAATGCCAAATGTATAATGACTATGATGAATGGTAGTAGACTAAAATGCTAAATTTGTGATGAATGGTTAATTGATGATGATGACGACGTCTATTGCAAATAAATTAAAATTTGAAAGTATCTCTACTGACGAAAGGCAAAGATGAATGACAAAAGAATTCAGGAAACGACAAGCAAATAGAAAAACTTCTTATGGTTTTTGACCATTTCGATCAATTTAACAAGGATGATAAACTAAAAGGTACATGCAAGTATTGTGCTTTTCTTCAAACTCGGTAAAGAACAGAACATCTGCATTGGGTTGACATCTACCGTACATAGTTAAGAATCCTAATAATCTCAAGATTAAAAAAACCACATTTGTCAAAAAAACAAAATGTTTGGTGAGGAGGTACCACTTTTAAAGTTGGAAGTTTGATACCTCAAAAGTTAAAGTTTATTAAACTGATAACAATAGAAAAACATTCATTCTCGTATGTTGACACATCAGGAGTTTAAGGAATATATGAAAAAGAGTTGCCCTACCATTAGTAAAGATTTAATTTATTAAAACTAAGGGAATTTGGCTTATAACTAATACGTTGACTTCAATCTAATGATCAATGACATGAGTTTAAGAACACATTTTATAGATATAGATGATAATTGGCACTTACATAAGAGAATCATCAACTTTAAGCATATTTTTAGTCATAAGGGTCATGACTTATGAGATCGGGAGGGTTACTGAAGAGTGTTTGGATGTATGGGGGATAGAAAGCGTAACAACAATTATTATGGATGACACATAGCATACTAAGGTGAGATGCAAACATTGTTTAACAAATATAAGGTTTCATATCAAATGGGTTCAAGTAATAACTTAGAAAAGCAAATAAATTTGAACAATTTTGGTCTGGCGAGAATTCATCTCTTGATGCTTTTGAACAATTTCGAGGAGGTAGGGTTCATGTGTTTGATAATACAACGTAATAAGAAAAGTATCTCATGAATAATGTTAAAGAATATGGTAAATTTTGCTATATCGACAAGGGGAAAACCACATACTACTCATGGTGACATGTATAATTTATTTTTTAATCTTATGTTATCGATGCGGCCTAAAATATACATATTTTTATATAGCATTTCCTATACTTTTGAATAGTTTTACAGTTGTTTTTATTATATTCTACTAATAATAGATTTATATTTAAAATTAAAGGGTTTTAAGAGAAAATGAGCTAAAACAACTAATATACAATCAAATGGCATAATGTTAATATATATTATTATTCTTGGTATTAATGGATTTTAAATCTAAACAGAATGATAAAAAAGAGAGATTATTAAATATTAATTTTTGTTTTGGATCACATTAAATCTATCGAAAACTTTGTTTGAATTAGTATATAATTTGGTTAAGGAATACATGGGGGCTTGATTATTTTAAGAATGTATCATTTTCTTTTATATAGTTGCCCAGTAGAGAAAAAGAGGTTTACTACAAGAGGACTTGAGGTGAACAAGAAATTAAAAAGATAAAAGAGAAAATTTAGGACGCAAGAGATCTTGGAGTTTTGACATTGGATCCAATTAATTGGGTGTCCTGTTCACCGAATAAGAGGTCATGTTGACCACCATGTTTTCTTATATTTGGACCGGTTAAAACATCATTATTACATTGGGTTGAGCCCACTTCACCTTTGCAACACACCACAAGCCTATTTCAGTTTAAAGAACTATAAAACGTGACTTCTTACCAGTCCAACATTCATCCATTTGTACTGAAAGCACATTCTAAATGTACCTTCGAGACTAAACCTACCTAAAATAGGTAAAACTAATAAGCTTATAGTAAATTACTACATAACATAAGCATTAAAAATAATAAATTATACATGTCACCATGAGTAGTATGTCGTTTTCCCCATGTTGATATAGCAAAATTTACCATATTCTTTAACATTATTCTTGAGATACTTTTCTAATTATGTTGTATTATCAAACACATAACTCTACCTCCTTGAAATTCTTGAGATAGTTTTCTAATTATGTTGTATTATCAAACACATGAACTCCACCTCCTCAAAATTGTTCAAAAGCATCAAGAAATGAATTCTCGTTGTTCAAATTGTTTTGCTTTTCTAAGGGATTACTAGAAGCAATTTGATATGAGACCTCATATTTTTTAAATAATGATTGAATCTAATCTTATATGATATGTGTTATCCAAAGTAATTGTCGTTACAGTTTCTATTCCCCATACATCCAAACACTCTTCAATAGCCCTCATGATCTCATAAGTCATAACCCTTATGACTAAAAATATGCTCAAAGTTGGTGATTCTTTTATGTAAATGCCAATTATCATCTAAAATGTGATGTTAAACTCATGTCATTGATCATTAGATTGAAGTAAATTGTAAGCCAAACTCCCTAATTAATGAAGAGAACTAAACTATCAAGACATAACTAGGATACGTAGGGTGAAATCAAGGATGAAGAAGTACTATCCAGGGTTGGAATACTCTTTGTGACTCTCGGTTTTCTCTTGGCAATGGTAACTATGACGGAACTAGAATTTAATGATATGACACTTTATGTCACACCCCGTATTTTCAACCAAACACCGATGGGCCCGGGTGAGGAATATTGTGACGTAAGTTGATATCATCATAGTCAATTAAACACAGCACAGCGGAAGTCTTGGAGTTAAATTACTATTACAAACCAAATGTTCAAAGTACGAAAAATAATATACAGACGGCTTGTAATGAAAGATCCACAGGAGGATCATAAAATGTACAAAAATGTATAACAGACTTTGGGCAGATCTAAGGATTTGCAAGATCCTCTTATATCACTACCGAGCAGCTTCCAGCCTACTTTGTATTGTACCTGCAAGTTTAGTCTTTTGAAAATACGTCAGCTTTCGCTGGTAAATACACCTGACTGACTCATTTTGAAAACATTTTTAAAATTAGTTTTAAGTTCACAAGGCACAAATATTTTATAACTTGGGAAAGTCAGCGTTGTAACCTTGTTGACAGCTTTACATGTTTGTCAACACATATGGGGCCTAGTACAGAGACCGAGACATGATTAACGTACACACCACTTTATGAACCCACGAAGGAGTTATCCCCAACTTGTGGGTAAAAATAATTTAGCATTCGCATATGTCGGGTGTATGTATACACCCCGTGCTTTGGTCGTGGCCATTAACTAATGTAATGAGCCAAGGATATCCAGGACACGGTCGTTTACCCCCAATGTCTAAGTTATCAAACAAAACTGATCAAAACGGAATATGCGGATTTACTAGCCACAGTCTGGCATTCGATTGATCCCATTTCTGACCAAGCGGTAATAATTTACCATAACCCAAGCCCGTATAGGGAAAATAAGTCAAGAGTATTTATCTGAGCTAGTCTTGATTAATAATGCAAGATTTAATATTCTCAGCCGTATTCAAAACGAAATAAGTGCAGATAGCATTTAATGGAAATCTCTAGTCTGGATTATGGCATAAGCTAACCAATTAAAATGCTAACGGTCTTAATTTAAGTCATAGACTTAGACCGACTAGCGTAGTGGATCAAAAACGGTACAATACGCTAGATTAAGCGATGACCGGATAGAATGTAGTTTAAACCTAACAAGTACTTAAGACTTGTATAATATGGGTAAACAATTAACATTCTGGAATTTGAGATTAAAATGATAAAGTTAAACCCGTTTTGGTTAATTTTCGTAAACCAGTTACATATACTTAACCGTATACATATAAGCGATATCGGGTAAACGGATGAGTCATGAACAAGTTCTATATGTCATTATACTTTAAATAAGTTACAATATTAGTAGGATATCAACTTATATTCCGAAAAGGTTTTGAAACGAAATTATGCCTCATAAGGGCGTTTTGGTAATTATATGTCGTATAAAAGGAACTTGCATGTATTCTGATGTTATGATCATAAACATTCTGGAAAAATACTTAATTTGTGATATATTATTAGTAAGATAGCACACATAAGTGTTGTTTGTTGTTTAATACCAAACTATGCACCGAAAGGGCATTTTGGTCATTTAAAAGAATAGTTTACGATATTATACTAAAATCAGTTTATGATCAGAATATTAAGATCATAATATATTAACTACATTAACATATCAGTAGGTAATTCATTTGCAAGTCCATTGTTTGTTAAAACCTTGTTTTATGTAAAAATGACATTTTAGTCAAATTTTGACATTTTACAGAACTTGTGCATAAACTCATATTATGATTATGATCATGTAATATAACCTTAGAGGGTTTTGCTACATTGCATAACGATCATAATGTGACCTTAATTCAGAAGTTATGTAATCTAAGTTGAGTCAGAATCGAAAGTCAAAGCAGAAGTCAAGCTTCGTGACTTTCGGTTGCGAACCGATTCTAGGACTGAAATTGACGGATCGAACATGTTCCCACATGTTTTAATAATTATTACCAACTTGTTTAAGTGTCAAAAACATGTTTATAACATATAAAAACTCAGATTATAATATTTATGAAATCTGACTCGTTTGACTTTTTAAAATATAAACTTTGACCCATCAATTGGCCTAGTAAACGTGATCTTTAGGAGGTGCCCCTTTAAGGGGTTAATACCTTCCTAATTATGATCACTTAGCCATGTTCATTTCAAACAATGGCTGGTCCATAATGGTCTTAACCGAAAGTCAAGGCATTTGTCGAAATGCTTGACTTTTGCTATTAAAAGCCTATAAAAAGAAAAGAGCAGAGATGGAGCACTTACAAGTGATCCAAGGGAAACTTAGAACTCAAAGGGAAGCTCCTAAATGGTCAGGAACTTCCAAGAGTGTAATAGAGATGAGAAGAAGTGAATGAGCAAAGAAATGAGGGAGCTTAAGTTGCTATTTATAGTGCAAGAGGGTGTGTGAAGATGAAGCCAGGTGTTAGAGGTGTTCTAGGATCATCACAAGTGTCTAACAAGGTGTCAAGAGCCGCAAGAGTGTGGCATTTTGTAGGAGAGGTGGCATCTTGACAGAATTTTGGGGTTTTGACACTTTTAATCCCTCAAAAATAGTTTTGTGGATTGTCATGAATTGTCACTTGACTTATATCCAATGACATAATGATACAACTTGGTATTTTTGTTCAATACGAGATGTATTGAAGAAGCATAAGAGTAACCGAACATTAATGAGTGTCACAATAGGTGTTCTTATGACTTATAAGCGTTTAATAGCTTAAACGTGAAAGATACGAATACTTATGGTTAAATGGATTAAATTACCCAAGCTAGTAAGGTTTAAGTTTCGGTGAAGATATGTGATACTCAAGAATGATGAATCACAAGATATCACCTTAACCGGGAGTCGTTCGGGTCGAAAAATGACTTAGATATGCAAGGAAAATGTAATAATAAAGTCTAGGGGCCATTGGGTTAATATTTGAAAGTTAATATGGTGTAAAAATGAAGTTCTAGTGGCCCGCCGTAAGCTACGGTTGCCAGACCGTAGCTTACGGTTAGTTATAATTTCTAACCAGAAAGTCAAGACCGTAAGCTACGGTCCCGGACCGTAAGCTACTGTCAGGTTTAAATTTTTTTTTTTGGATTTTTGGATTCCTTTAAGGAGTTGAGTGGCTAAATTATTTGAGGTATTTTCTAAGGGCATTTACACGTGTCGGTTTATTACCGAATACGAATTTTGCGAGGTGTTACATCCTCTGTCACACCCTGACCCGCAGCGGAAATGGTAGTCGGGGCATGATTGGGTTTTCATCAAAGCTCATGACATTTACTATAAAGTTTCATATTTATTATTTCTTTTTAAAGAAGAAGTTACAATAAACATACAAGCACAACATGTTCAAATACATTTTTCATGACTTCTTTATTTTTCTTCTAAGGCAATTTCCTATGTGTTCCTTGCTTCAACCTGTCCACCTGTATCATGTGTAAAAATAGGGTTTTGGGTCAACAAAAGTTGGCGAGTGAATCTTATGAAAACATTTGAACGAATGTATTATATCGGTTATAAAAAGGTGCATAACCACATATGAGTAAACGTAAATGTAAATTTAATCACAATACACATAATATCAATTAATGCACACGCACACACCAAATGATGAACAATGAGATCAAGGCTCAATCAAACGGAGCCGATCTAATGAGGCACGCGATGTTCAACTCATCTCCAACGAGGAACTGATGGGCCTAATGAATGATTTGCACGCAACTTGACAAAATGTAAACACACATCACAACAAACAACATAATCACAATACACATAATATCAATTAATGCACAAGCACACACCAAATGATGAACAA
Organism: Scalesia atractyloides; assembly: GCA_947069175.1. Lineage (NCBI taxonomy): Eukaryota > Viridiplantae > Streptophyta > Magnoliopsida > Asterales > Asteraceae > Scalesia > Scalesia atractyloides. Next base: position 42,850,243 of record CAMTDV010000008.1, on the reverse strand, counting down.
TGAGATCAAGGCTCAATCAAACGGAGCCGATCTAATGAGGCACGCGATGTTCAACTCGTCTCCAACGAGGAACTGATGGGCCTAATGAATGATTTGCACGCAATTTGACAAAATGTAAACACACATCACAACAAACAATATTTACATCACAAGTTTAGATCATATAATGGTAATAGCACAAGTTTGAATAAACGAAATAATTAAAGCGACACATGATACACCCCAAAACATGAATAAAAAGGGGAATTTGTAAGAATTCACTCACAGTGGGTGCGTTTCCTTGATTGAAGACGAACGCGCACGAGTTTGGGATTTAACCGTCGAAGGAAACTGACCTAAATTAATAACGCGATAATTCGATAAACAAATAAATTTTATTTGAGATTAATATTTTTAATTAGTGCTCTTAATGAGATTTTTAGATTAATTTTTGTGAGTTAATTGCAAATTTTTAGGTTTTAAAACCTTATTTCGAGGTATTCTTAACTAATTTTCAAAGAAAATAAAAAAAAATAGACCCTTTTACAGGGTTGACCGGTCGGACCGCGTTGACTTTGGTATTATAGGCATCGTGTGAGGTTCGAACTCGTGACCTCCCGCATACGTGCATGTAACTCTACCAACTGAGCTACGTGTCTAACCCGAAATAATCTCGTTTTTAATTATAGATATATACAAATTAGATTAAATTGTATTTTGTTTTTATTTAAAAAGCTTTAATAATTGCCAAAACCGGTTACAGAAGCCGGAATCGAACTCGGGACCTACGGTTCGTGTGCACACAGCCCAACCAGTTGGGCTGTGTGTCTAACCCGCATAAACACTGAAATGTATTAATTTTATATACATGTTATGAGTTGATCTGAATAAGTTTAAAAAGTGTTGGTTTTATTTCAGAAAATCAGAAACATGTGCGAATCGAACCCGGGACGTGTGCTTTGTAATTGCACACAGTCCACCGCTGGACTGTGTGTCTAACCCGGTTAAATACCCGTTTTTATTTATATTTAAACACTATCTCGACTTCATCTTTTTCACCATTTAAAACCCAGACAATGATCCGACTAAATAAACTGATAAAACAGTTTTGATTAGTGTTTTAAGTTAATAAATTACTAAACAAGAGATAGCAAGGAGGTTTAGATAATTATACCGGTTTGGAGAACAGAACCCGGTTTTCCGGTGACCAAACTCCGGCGGGTTGCAGACAAAACTTCCGACGAACAGAGAGATTTCTTAACAGAGTATAAGATGTATTTTAGTGAGTGAGTTGAGCGAGTGGTGAAATGAAAACGAGGGGTATTTATAGAGCGGCCAAACACTCACTAATTTCGGTTTCAAGATGTGAGATTTAAGGATCAATGATTAAGCTTCGGTTATGAATCATTGGTTCAACGTTTTTATTCCGGTATACACGTTTTAAAGAGGGAAACAATTACGAGATTTTTGGGTGTGATGATTTGAACATCATCTGGCAGTTACAGATCTGCCAGATTTGCAGGTCTTGCAGAATTTTAATATAAGGCTTAAATATTTGCAGCTATAGCACATATGTGCATGTAGCGTAGTGGTGAAGTCCGTGTGTGTATTAGGTAGGGACCCGGGTTCGACTCCCGGCTCCCCCCCTTTTTGTTTGTTTAAATAAATATTGTTAATTTATATATATATATTTTTTATTCTTTTATTTAATCAATATATTAATTATCTAATTTATTTATTAGTTATGAAAATTACATTTTATAAAATGAAAAATGCGTAACGAAGCTTTTAATAAATTCTAAAATTTTTAAACATAGCAAGTTTTGGAACTCGTTTTACGACGACTGTTACATCCTCACCCTTTTAAAAGAAATCTCGACGTCGAAATTTTATTCAAAAAGATGGGGATACTTTTGTCGCATAGTGGACTCAACCTCCCATGTATACTCGAGGCCTCGAAGGGCATCCCACTTAACCTTTACAATAGGTATAAACTTCCTTCGGAGCTTTTTAACCTGTCGATCCTCGATCGAAATAGGTTTCTTAGTGAAACTCAGGTTTTTATCAATTTGCACATCTTGATGTGACATTGCTAGTGACTCATCGGCTAGACATTTCTTTAGATTAGATATGTGGAACACATCATGGATTCCACTAAGCTCCTCAGGCAGCTTAAGCTTGTAAGCTACAGAACCGACACATTCTATTACTCCGAATGGTCCAATATATTTCGGGCTCAACTTGCCCTTCTTTTTGAAGTGCATCACACTTTTCCAGGGTGATACCTTCAATAATACTTTGTCCCCTATTTGGAACTTAAGAGGTTTTCGCCTCTTGTCTACATAACTTTTCTGCCTGTCACGGAAGCTTTGAGACGATCACGGATTTGCATTATCTTATCCGTGGTCTCTAGGACAATCTCAGGTCCAGACAGTTGGGCTTCCCCAACTTCAGCCCAACGAACAGGCGTTCTACATTTTCTCCCATACAAGGCTTCAAAAGGAGCAGCCTTGATGCTTGTATGATAACTATTATTGTAGGAGAATTCTATTAGGGGTAAGTGGTCATCCCAACTTCCACCTAAATCAATCACACATGATCTAAGCATGTCTTCCACAGTTTGGATAGTACACTCACTTTGTCCATCCGTCTGTGGGTGGTAAGCCGTACTAAAGTTCAATCTTGTGCCCAAAGATTGTTGGAAACTTTTCCCAAAGTGAGATGTATATCTAGTATCTCTATCAGATACAATAGATACTAGCACACCGTGTAGGCACAGAATCTTGTCCACATATAGCTTTACCAACTTATCAGAATTATAAGTCTCTTTAATTGACAAGAAATGTGCTGACTTAGTCAGCCTGTCCACAATGACCCAAATCGTGTCATTGCCACTTTTGGTCTTAGGTAACTTGGTAATCAAATCCATAGTTACCATTTCCCATTTCCAAGTGGGAATTTCAAGCTATTGTAGGAGTCCTGATAGTTTCTGATGTTCGGCTTTAACTTGCAAACACGTCAGACAGGTAGCTACATAAGTGGCTATGGATTTCTTCAAACCCATCCACCAATAGTTCTTTTTCAGGTCTTGATACATTTTGTCACCACCTGGGTGAACCGAGTATCTCGAATTATGTGCTTCTTGGAGGATTAGTTCTCTAAGTCCTCCGAAGATTGGAACCCAGATTCTTCCACTGAATCTAAGGATTCCATCCTTTCCAGGCGTTAACTGATCAACAGTTCCGCCTAATCCCTCATTAGGAATATTAGCCTCTAATAGGGCTTGCTTTGTGCATCTAATAACTTCTCATACAAGCTATTTTTGAGCTCAATGCTCTTATCGTTAATCCTATTGGGCTTAACCCTTTCCTTGCGACTCAAGGCATCAGCAACGACATTTGCCTTGCCGGGATGATAACGAATTTCGCAATCATAATCATTAAGTGTTTCCATCCAACGGCACTGTCGCATGTTTAATTCTTTCTGATTGAACATATGTTGGAGGCTCTTATGGTCAGTGTATATAATACACTTTGTGCCATATAAGTAATGTCGCCATAACTTAAGTGCAAATACAACAGCACCCAATTCCAAATCATGGGTGGTGTAATTCCTTTCGTTCACCTTTAATTGCCGTGATGCATAAGCAATCCCTTTGCCTTTTTGCATTGCTCAACTTGTGTTTCAGAATCTCAAAAGATTCTTGCTGTTTTGAACCCCAGTCAAACTTGACATTCTTACGGGTCAATGTAGTTAAAGGGGTGGCTCCTCGAAAAGTTCTCAATGAACCTCCTATAATAACCGGCCAATCCTAAGAAACTACGAATCTCCGATGGAGTTTTGGGTACTTCCCAATTCATTATGGCTTCAATCTTAGCGGGATCCACTTGGATACCATGCTCACTTACAACATGTCCAAGAAATTGGACTTCTCTAAGCCAAAACTCGCACTTACAGAACTAAGTATAAAGCTTCTCTTGCCTTAGTAATTCTAGGATGCACCGAAGATGTTTCTCGTGTTCAACTTGATTACGAGAGTAGATAAGTATGTCCTCTATGAAGACAATGACAAACTTATCTAGGTACGGCTTGCAGACTCTATTCATGCGATCCATGAATGCTGCAGGTGCATTTGTGAGCCCAAAAGGCATCACCAAAAATTCATAATGGCCATAACGAGTCCTGAAGGCAGTTTTGGGAACATTCTCACTTCTAACCTTCAATTGATGATATCCTGATCTTAAGTCGATCTTAGAGAAGTAACTAGCCCCTTAAAGTTGATCAAACAAGTCATCGATCCTGGGCAGAGGATAACGATTCTTGATTGTTATCTTGTTTAGTTCACGGTAATCAATGCACATTCGCATTGAACCGTCCTTTTTCTTAACAAAAAGAATAGGAGCTCCCCAAGGTGAGGAACTAGGCTGAATAAATCCTTTTTCTAAAAGTTCATCTAATTGCATTCTTAATTCCTTCATCTCTGCCGGTGATACAGAGCTCTTGCAACAGGTGCTGCTCCTGGTAGGATGTCAATCCTAAACTCCACTTGCCTATCTGGAGGTAGACCTGATAATTCTTTAGGGAAAACATCGGGATATTCTGAGATAACTAAAAGGTCTTCAATATTTCGCTTCGGCTCGTTAAAAGTTACTTGTGCCATGTAAATGACACAACCTTTCCCTAGACACTTGGATGCTTTAAATAATGACACTTTGTCTAGCAATCCATAGTGTGAATCTCCAAAGATGGTGAGCATTTCACAAGATGGGGTTTTAATTTCGATGAGTTTATTATCACAGGCAATGCGGGCTTGGTTATGGGATAACCAATCCATGCCTAAGACTACATCGAACCCTGCCAATTTCATTGGCAGAAGAGAGATAGGAATTGAATGATTCTTAATGGATATAAAACATCCATCAAGAATGGAAGATGTTGTTTCCAAGGTTCCGTCAGCAAGTTCTACTTCATAAGTTATATCTAGAGTTCTTATGGGTAAGTTTAATAGTGTGCTAAACTTATAGTCCACAAATGACTTATCCGCACCCGAATAAAAAAGAACCTAGCATATATGTCAGAAACACTTAAATTAATTAAACTTTAAATCAATTTGGTAAATTTTTAATTAATTTAATTTCAATGGCTGGATTCATGACCGCACAAGACCTGACAAATGCCACACTGGCTGCCCTGCAATTGCAAACTTTAGCCTTCCACCAAGAGCTGGATCAGGTAATTGGCACTTCCACCAAAGTGCCACGTTTATTGTACGGAGATGATTATTACGAGTGGAAATTCTGCTTCGAACAGTACTGCAAGGCAAAAGAACCCGGCGTGTGGAGATGCATCATGAATGGTCCAAGAACCATAGTGTACAGCACAGAGCAAGATCCTGAAACGAAAATTCCCAAGCCCATGCACCTATGGACTCTAGAGGACATCAAGATCATAGAGGAAGATGAGAAGGCTTCTGCAACTCTAACCATGGCTCTAGGACCTGATATTTCTATCACGGTCAGAAACTGTAAAACCACAAAGGAGGTTTGGAGTGAGTTGGAAAATCTCTACGAGGGAAATGCCGACATGAAAGCAAATAGGGTGAATCAACTGAATCAGCAATTTAGCTCGTTCAATCACATATATGGGAAACCATCGAAAACCAGATACATCGCTATGTCAAGCTGGTTTCCCAGATGATTTCAGCTGAGATCACCCTCACCAACAGTGCCATGAACCGACAGTTATTAAATTCACTGCCCAAAAGTTGGGATGCAGACGTAGGCATGATCAAAAAGATAAAGAACTTAAATGATGTCACTCTCACTGAGATGATAGCTACTATCAAATCATGTGAGATTGACAACAAGCAAAGGGAGATCAACCATCAAAGCAGTTTGATGGCCGCAGGGATGACTGGGCAGAACGCGGGTTTAATGTCACAGAATGTCATCTATAGTCCTCTGCAAGGAAATGCACAAGCACCCGGGTGGATCAAATGTGGTTTACAGTCCTATTGCCACGACTCAGAACACTCAGTATGTGTATGGCTTTCAATCTCCAAATCCTACAATGGTTTCAGCTGCTCAAGTTCACACACAGTACCATGCTCAGTATCCAAACATGGTTTTCAGTCCTGCGACTCCTCAAACAGTGCAACAAGGCGTCATTCCTCAAACTGTTGCACCAGTCCCTAGACCTGCTCAACCCGCGCCCAACTCTGGATTTCTCACTAAGGAAAACGAAGAGAAACTGGCTATTGCGGCATCAATGATCAAAAGCTTAAACCTTCCTGGCAGGTGATCTGACCCCTCCATCTATTCTTCCAACAGAAGTTGATCAGATCATGGAGGAGGACCTGGACGAGATCGATGTCTCTTGGATTCCTCACCACATACTTCTACCGGTGCCTCTGTTTAGGGGGAGACATCTGGAGTCGCTTCAGCTACTGTCACCAACTTGCAAACAGATGTTCTGGTTCCCGCTACCCCAATACCACAGCGTTTACAGCGTGATCACCCGTTGAGAATATTATTGGTCCAATCTGGGGATATCAATACATGTCTCTATTCTTGCTTTATTTCCCAGATTGAACCTAAAAGTATTGATGTTGCCTTGCAGGAACCAGGCTGGGTTGATGCCATGCACGAGGAACTCAATCAATTTGAAAAGCTTGGTGTTTGGCAATTGGTGAAGCTGCCTCAGGGCAAGCGTGCTCTTGGAACTCGCTGGGTTTTCCGCAACAAGCAGGATGACACAAGAGTTATCGTTCGGAATAAAGCTAGACTGGTGGTTCAGGGGTTTCGACAGATTGAAGATTTAGATTATGATGAGGTCTATGCACCTGTCGTGCGAGGCTATACGCATCTTCTTGGCCTACGCATCTTACATGGATTTTACTGTCTATCAAATGGATGTCAAGACTGCGTTTCTATACGGAAAGGTGAAAGAGGAAATCTACGTGGCACAACCATTGGGCTTTACTGATCCTGACAAGCCAAATTATGCTTACAAACTAGACAAGGCTTTGTATGGGTTGCATCAAGCGCCTCGCGCATGGTACGCTACTCTTACAGAGCATCTGCTTGCTCATGACTACACACGGGGAACCATTGACCAAACTCTGTTTATCAAACGCGTTGATAAGGACATTATTCTCGTCCAAATCTACGTTGATGATATTATTTTTGGTTCCACCAATGATGGTTTTTGCTGCGAATTCGAAGAAATCATGAAGAAGAATTTGAGATGAGCTCATTGGAGGAGATGACCATGTTTTTAGGACTTCAAATTCGTCAGAGCCCACAGGGTATACTCATTCATCAAGGAAGATATGTCCACGACATTCTTGCCAAATTCTAGCTTACAGATTCCAAGCCTATGGCTTCCCCTATTGCAGAATGGCCTCTGCTAAATGAAGATGCTGAAGGGACTCCTGTTAATCCTACTATGTATCGCTCATTGATTGGATCACTCATGTATCTCACTGCTAGTCAGCCAGATATCATGTTTGCCGTCTGCCAGTGTGCTCGTTATCATGCTACTCCTAAACTTTCTCATTTACATGCTGTTAAAAGAATTTTTAGGTACCTCAAAAGGGCTCCATCACTAGGCCTCTGGTATCCTAAAAATCCTAAATTTGAACTGTTTGCTTTCTCTGACATCAATCTTGGAGGTACAGATAGGGACATGCGCTCAACTTCGGCTGGTTGCCAATTTCTGGGAGATCGCTTAATTTCGTGGCAATGCAAGAAGCAATAGACGGTTTCGCTTTCCACTGCAGAAGCAGAATATGTTGCAACCTCTGCTTGCTGCTCCCAGGTTTTATAGATGCAGCATCAGCTTGCGGATTACGGTTTGACTTATCTAAACACAACAATTTATTGTGATAATGATGCCGCAATCCAAATAGTTAAAAACCCTGTTTTCCACTCCAAAACCAAGCACATAAACATTAAAGTTCATTTTATCCGTTTCGTAAAGCTTGAGCAAATCCACACTGATGCAAATGTGGCGGATTTGTCCACGAAACCCATTAGCAACGTGCGTTTTCAAGTGCTTGTGGATCTTCTCAAAATGATTCAGTTTTCTACCTAGGCATCTGTTGTCTTCGTGTTTGTTTACTGTTCTTCTTTTCTTTTCATTGCTTCATAAATTTGTTCATATATATATATGCACAAATTTAAGGGGAGAAATCTAAAAAAAAGGAAGAAGAAGGTTTTGCAAGGATAGGGAAATGAAATGAATATTCGTGATAAAATGTTTGACTAACACATGTAAGGTGTAGAAGCGGAAAAGATTTAGATCGAAAGTGATGTGTTGGTAGGTCTAAAACTCAACTGGATGGGGAAAGTCAAATGATATAAACATAACGAACTATGTACTCAGTGGGTCACTTACTGTAGGCGTATGATTTTATGGTCTTAAATCTTGCGTTGATAGATAGCCAACATATGAGGTTTCGGGTCTTTATGTTGTTGAGTCATCCGGGGATATCTTGACTGCCCTTCTGTTGCATCCAGATTATATGCAGACCTAGGCATGGTCAGGATATCTTTGTAAAAGAGCCAAAATGGAAAGGCCAAAACCTAACAGAACAGAAGTTTCTTCATAAGTTCTTACATACCTGATAAGGTATTTGCCTAGCCCTCGTCAGTCACTATTGGTCTCTCTGTTGTACGGAAGTACTGACCTGTTCACCAATAGCCTGATGTTGTAAAATAAAGGATGACCACGGTATACTTACCTGCTACGATGAACTGTTGTGCTTACCTTGATCGCGGGGGTATGTCATGGTATGGGACACACGAGTATCTTAGAATAATATTACCTTAAGCGTATCATAATGCCTGAACTACAAGGGTTGAGTTTTAGATTTAAATGGACAAGTATATTGACAATCGCTTAGACCAATTGAACCTGCTCACACTGAAAAATGTTATTATTTAGGTTAGTTTTCCCTCATCGGTTGAATCATAATTTCATGCGCATTCATCATTATCAAGGAACGCACCCACTGTGAGTGAATCCTTACAAATTCCCCTTTTTTATTCATGTTTTGGGGTGTATCATGTGTCGCTTTAATTTTTCGTTTATTCAAACTTGTGCTATTACCATTATATGACCTAAACTTGTGATGTAAATATTGTTTGTTGTGATGCGTGTTTACTTTTTGTCAAGTTGCGTGCAAATCATTCATTAGGCCCATCAGTTCCTCGTGGGAGACGAGTTGAACATCACGTGCCTCATTAGATCGGCTCCGTTTGATTGAGCCTTGATCTCATTGTTCATCATTTGGTGTGTGTGCTTGTGCATTAATTGATATTATGTGTTTTGTGATTAAATTTACATTTACGTTTACTCATATGTGGTTATGCACCTTTTATAAATACCAATCGATTTCACCACAAATGAATTCGTTCAATCTCTCAACCTCTCTCTTAAACTCTCGCTAAAACACCCTGAAGCTGTCCCTGCAAGTCGCCGGAATTCTCAGTTACTCGCCGGAAAACCAAAGAATCCATTCCATTACTGCCTTACTCTAAAATAGGACTTCTAGAGCTCAGACAGAAATCACCCACACACACCTCAAACTCCCTGTAGAGCATCTGTCGCAAGTTAAGCTTCGCCGGAAAAAAATTGAAACTCGCCGGAGTTGGTCACCGGGATCATCAAAGTTCTATTCTCCAGTGGGTATGAACCTTTAAAACCTTTTTATGTTCATATTTAATTCCGTTAGTTCGTAAACCAGTAACCAGAATTGATAAGATATAGATAACAGTCGGATTTTGTTTCTGGGTAGTGTCTAGGAAGAAGATGAAGTTTTACCTAGAAAATAAGTATAATTAATCTTGATGTTTTAACCAGGTTAGACACACAGTCCAGCGGTGGACTGTGTGCCATTACAAAGCATACATCCCGGGTTCGAGCCACACATGTTTCGACTTTCTGAAATAAAACCAAGCCTTTTTAAAACCTATTCAGAACATCCTTCAACATGTATATAAATATAGTATAATTCAGTATATAAACAGGTTAGACACACAGCCCAACTGGTTGGACTGTCTGCACGTAAACTGAAGAGCTCGAGTTCGATTCGGGATACTTAAACAGGGTTTGGCGTATTATGAAACCTTTTTAATAAAACTAAAATAAGGTTTAAGCTAACTAGTATATAAATAAAATTAAAATCAGAAATATTTCGGGTTAGACACGTAACTCAGTTGGTAGAGCTGCGTGCACGTATACGAGAGGTCCCGAGTTCGAACCTCACTCAGCGCATAGAAAACACAGTCTGACCGGTCAGACCCGGTCAACAGTCAAAAAGTCAACTTTGTTTTATTTCTTTTTATTTATTTATTTAAATTGAAAAATCAATTAAAAATACTTAAAAATAGGATTTTTAAGTTAGAAAATTTCCTTAAACTCACAAAAAATAAATCTAACAATCCCATTAAGAGCACTAATTAAAAATATTAATCTCAAATAAAATTTATTTATTTATCGAGTTATTATGTTATTATTTAGGTTAGTTTTCCCTTGTCGGTTGAATCATAATTTCGTGTTCATTCATCATTATAAAGGAACGCACCCACTGTGAGTGAATCCTTACAAATTCCCCTTTTTTATTCATGTTTTGGGGATTATCATGTGTCGCTTTAATTATTTCGTTTATTCAAACTTGTGCTATTACCATTATATGACCTAAACTTGTGATGTAAATATTGTTTGTTGTGATGCGTGTTTACATTTTGTCAAGTTGCGTGCAAATCATTTATTAGGCCCATCAGTTCCTCGTGGGAGACGAGTTGAACATCGCGTGCCTCATTAGATCGGCTCCGTTTGATTGAGCCTTGATCTCATTGTTCATCATTTGGTGTGTGTGCTTGTGCATTAATTGATATTATGGGTTTTGTGATTAAATTTACATTTACGTTTACTCATATGTGGTTATGCACTTTTTATAACCAATATAATAAATTCGTTCAAATGTTTTTCATAAGATTCACTCGCCAACTTTTGTTGACCCAAAAACCCTATTTTTACACATGATACAGGTGATCCAGTTGATAAAAGAAACACGTAGGATGGCCTAGAAGATTAAACAAGTTAATGCTTTGGAATGGACATTTGGTTTTGTTTCCCTTTATAATTGTATGATTTTTGTTTAATACTTTAGTTTGTAATGAAAATGTATTTGAACACGTTATGCTTGTATGTCTATTGTAACTTCTTCTTTAAAGAGAAATAATAAATATGAAACTTTATACTAAATGTCATGAGCTTTGATGAAAACCCAATCATGCCCTGACTATCATTTCCGCTGCGGGTCGGGGTGTGACAGATTGGTATCAGAGCTTTTGACTATAGGGATATAGGATAGGTTATTAGACCCTTAGAGCCTATACTATAGTTGATTAGATTTTAATTGTTTATATGGTTACATACAAACTCGTGATGTTTATTTATTTCGTATTTATTACACATACAAATGCATGCAAACACTTCCACTATCATTTTGTGTGATACTTAATGAGTTATACTTGTTGTCAAACATAACATGCTTACATATACATTCATCACGCATATTTCAATGTTCACATATTCAAATCATCCTCATATTTCCTTTATTCAAAATTTTGTCGCAATTTTCGTTTTTCAATCTCATCAAAGTGAGTTCTACGACGGGCATGTAGTAATTGTAAGGGTATAAGTACCGGTAGTCGGAACGTCCTGTCTAGGTTGGCATTCGTATAAATCCAATATAACGGACCAGTTTGCCTACCTGGGGACTAACGATGAGAGTACGAAGGACCTATTAGGCCAAAGCATGCCACACGAAACGTCGTTCAAACTAACCCTACTTTGAGTTGTCATTGTGTCCATACCAGGACACCCTCCGACCTTATACTTTGCTGTCATGTTTTACGATTTTCATTCAGGTAGCGCAAGTGTTAACAGGCCAACACCAATATGAATCCTACCAGAGCCCAGTAGTCATGGGGGCCCACATGACTACCAAGGCCAAGTAAGGGGACATATGGAAGCCCAAACATGAGCAAAGCCCAAGACATCCTATGGATGTAGTAAATTTATATTATTCATTTGTTTTTGTGAATGTTCATTTCTAAATACGACACATGACACCTAAAACGTCAAACTCATACTCTCGATACGTATTCCTTGTAGATGTCTTCTAGTCTCTCTCGTAGAAGTATGAGATCAGGAAAATCCCGCGAGCGCATGGCTGCCCAAATCGCTCAACAAATGGCTGCCGTAATCCCCAACATCGTATTTCAAGTTCAACAAGCCCTTACCGCTAATCCCGTCAACCCAATCAACTAAGAAGTTCAAAACGTTGTCAATCCTCCCCAAATGCCACTAAATGCACCTTCAAGCATTTCAAATCCTGCGATCCTCCAAAATACGAAGGGACTGAAGGTGTCACCGCTCTCCTCCATTGGTTTGAGGAAATGGAAAACACTTTTCTCAATTGCGACTGCCCCGATGATCGCAATGTGCGATATGCTACCGGTCGTTTGTTCGGAGTAGCACTTACATGGTGGAATACAGAGAAAGCTAAGCGAGGTGCTGAGGATACTATGAACTTGACTTGGGATGAGTTGAGGGAATTATGACAAGACGTTTCTGTCCAAGAAGCGAAATCAAGAAACTAGAAGATGAGTTCTACTCTTTGAAACAAAAGGAGGGCGACGACACCACATACAACAAGAGATTCCTTGAGTTGAATCAGATGATCCCCAACTTGTTTACTCCCCTCTACCGTTTGATCGAACACTACATTCGAGGTCTTCCTTCAAAAATTCAAGACCGTGTAATAAGTACCACACCTGCAACTTTGGAAGCAGCAATGGAGTTGGCTACAGAGCTCACCGAAAACCGCATACGGAATAAAGACTTCAAGGAGGAGAAGAAGAAGGATAAAGCATCATCTGAAACCTCAAACTCAACCCGGACCGAATCCCCTCCTCAAACCACTCCTAAGAGAAAACGAGATGGGCAAAATTTCGCTATCACCCAAGGCAATCAACCAGCTTCACAAGCCGTACCCCTCCAAGCTATCCCAATCACTCAAGTAGCACCCAACTCTACTTACCCAAATAAGAAACCTTACATTGGACCTCACCCTCAATGCAACACCTGTTTTTATCACCATCCATCTACCGTACCTTGTCGACTGTGTGCAAATTGTGGGCGTTATGGTCATTGGAGCAAAACTTGTCGTGCCCCTCAAAACCAAGCCTCACCCCCTACTCAAAACATGATCCAAACATATCAACAACCCCAATACCCCATGTTCCCATATGTTCGAGCTTGTTTTAATTGTGGCGACCCTACCCACTTTAGAAACACGTGCGCTCGATTGGTTAACATCATAAATGCCCAAGCTTAAGCAAACTCAGTTAACCAAGCAATTTAAGCAAACCCAGCTCCACCACCAGCAAGAGGAAGAGCTTACAACATCAACGCCAATCCTGTTGAAGATAATAACGGCCCAAACGAATCACCCAACTAGCTTTCCCTCACCAAGAATCAAGACTCAACTCCAATCGTCTAGTTTTAATGTTTTCTTTATGTTATCTCAATCTTTACGTATCCCAATTATAAATTGGGAATTTATGTATCTAAGAATTTTAATGCAAATTGATATTACATTTTTGTTTTATACCTTTACTCACTGATTTTCCATATCATCATACATCTCGACGTATCTCGATCTCATCATTTAAAGAAGTTGGGTTGTGTCTCACTTTTACATAGACTGACCCCTTCATCATAACAAACGAGAGAGGTACTGTCATCATTCAGTCATGTATTCATTCAGATTTGAGACTCAAGCTTTGGCTGTTGTGTTTGTTTATGGTTTGTAGATTTTAGAGTCACATGGAATTAATTTTAACCTACTGACAAAGCCAATGAAAATTTGACAAGAATATGGTGGATACGCCGCTGGTACTTCCTATATATAAGTATTCTTGTCAAAAGATCAAAAGCGTTGTCAGGCGGTTATGAGAAGTTCCGTGTAGGTTTTAGTATCATCATGGTTGAAGTTTTGTTTTATGATATAACCTTATCTTTTCAAGCGTATCAACTCCCTCAAAACTCTTATGCATGAGATCATGCCTAGTCAATCAACTCTGTTAATCCATGTTCCGCATTTTCATACTTTAGGCATCAAAAAGCGATTCCTGTAGCAGGATATTCAACCCTTACTAGGAACGTTACCGCCTCAAATAAAAATTTAAACTTTCACCCTCTTCTGATTATGAAATTGTCAAATTAAAACACCCTCCTTTCGAGTCAAATATACCACTACTTAAATTTCGGGACGAAATTTCTAAAAGTAGGGGATACTGTAACATTCGTCGAAAAAACGGGTTCCAAAACCCGCTCTGTTTAAAAACTTGAGAATTTATTTAAGAGTTTCGTTACACATTTTTCATTTTATAAAATGTAAGTTTCATAAATAAATAAATTAGATAATAAAGATATTAATTAATTGAAGGAATAAAGGAAATTATAATAAAATAGAAAGGTTAAAAGAAAAAAATAAAAAAATAAAAAAATATAATAATAGAGGGGTAGCCGGGTTTCGAACCCGGGTCCCCGATGGATCAACACACAGACTTCACCACTACGCTACACACACATATGTGCTATAACTGAAAAAAGATAATCCTTATATGAGAATTCTGCAAGACCTGCAAATCGGGCGGATCTGTATCCGCAAGATGATGTTCAAATCATCACACCCAAAAATCTCGTAGCTGTTTCCCTCTTCAAAGACATGATTTCCGGAATGAAAACGTTGAACCAATGATTCATAACCGAAGCTTAATCATAGATCCTAAATTCATCATCGAAACCGAAATCAGTGATTGACTGGTTACTCGATAAATACCAATCGATTTCACCACAAATGAATTCGTTCAATCTCTCAACCTCTCTCTTAAACTCTTGCTAAAACACCCTGAAGCTGTCCCTGCAAGTCGCCGGAATTCTCAGTTACTCGCCGGAAAACCGAAGAATCCATTCCATTACTGCCTTACTCTAAAATAGGACTTCTAGAGCTCAGACAGAAATCACCCACACAAACCTCAAACTCCCTGTAGAGCATCTGTCGCAGGTTAAGCTTCGCCGGAAAAAATTGGAACTCGCCGGAGTTGGTCACCGGGATCATCAAAGTTCTATTCTCCAGTGGGTATGAACCTTTAAAACCTTTTTATGTTCATATTTAATTCCGTTAGTTCGTAAATCAGTAACCAGAATTGATAAGATATAGATAACAGTCGGATTTTGTTTCTGGGTAGTGTCTAGGAAGAAGATGAAGTTTTACCTAGAAAATAAGTATAATTAATCTTGATGTTTTAACCAGGTTAGACACACAGTCCAGCGGTGGACTTTGTGCCATTACAAAGCATACATCCCGGGTTCGAGCCACACATGTTTCGACTTTCTGAAATAAAACCAAGCCTTTTTAAAACCTATTCAGAACATCCTTCAACATGTATATAAATATAGTATAATTCAGTATATAAACATGTTAGACACACAACCCAACTGGTTGGAGTCTGTGCACGTAAACTGAAGAGCTCGAGTTTGATTCGGGATACTTAAACCGCGTTTGGCATATTATGAAACCTTTTTAATAAAACTAAAATAAGGTTTAAGCTAACTAGTATATAAATATAATTAAAATCAGAAATATTTCGGGTTAGACACGTAGCTCAGTTGGTAGAGCTGCGTGCACGTACACGAGAGGTCCCGAGTTCGAACCTCACTCAGCGCATAGAAAACACAATCTGACCGGTCAGACCCGGTCAACGGTCAAAGAGTCAACTTTGTTTTATTTCTTTTTATTTATTTATTTAAATTTAAAAATCAATTAAAAATACTTAAAAATAGGATTTTTAAAGTTAGAAAATTTCCTTAAACTCACAAAAAATAAATCTAACAATCCCATTAAGAGCACTAATTAAAAATATTAATCTCAAATAAAATTTATTTATTTATCGAGTTATTATGTTATTATTTAGGTTAGTTTTCCCTCGTCGGTTGAATCATAATTTCATGCGCATTCATCATTATCAAGGAACGCACCCACTGTGAGTGAATCCTTACAAATTCCCCTTTTTTATTCATGTTTTGGGGTGTATCATGTGTCGCTTTAATTATTTCGTTTATTCAAACTTGTGCTATTACCATTATATGACCTAAACTTGTGATGTAAATATTGTTTGTTGTGATGCGTGTTTACTTTTTGTCAAGTTGCGTGCAAATCATTCATTAGGCCCATCAGTTCCTCGTGAGAGACGAGTTGAACATCACGTGCCTCATTAGATCGGCTCCGTTTGATTGAGCCTTGATCTCATTGTTCATCATTTGGTGTGTGTGCTTGTGCATTAATTGATATTATGTGTTTTGTGATTAAATTTACAATTACCTTTACTCATATGTGGTTATGCACCTTTTATAAATACCAATCGATTTCACCACAAACGAATTCGTTCAATCTCTCAACCTCTCTCTTAAACTCTCGCTAAAACACCCTGAAGCTGTCCCTGCACGTCGCCGGAATTCTCAGTTACTCGCCGGAAAACTGAAGAATCCATTCCATTACTGCCTTACTCTAAAATAGGACTTCTAGAGCTCAGACAGAAATCACCCACACACACCTCAAACTCCCTGTAGAGCATCTGTCGCAAGTTAAGCTTCGCCGGAAAAAAATTGAAACTCGCCGGAGTTGGTCACCGGGATCATCAAAGTTCTATTCTCCAGTGGGTATGAACCTTTAAAACCTTTTTATGTTCATATTTAATTCTGTTAGTTCGTAAACCAGTAAACAGAATTGATAAGATATAGATAACAGTCGGATTTTGTTTCTGGGTAGTGTCTAGGAAGAAGATGAAGTTTTACCTAGAAAATAAGTATAATTAATCTTGATGTTTTAACCAGGTTAGACACACAGTCCAGCGGTGGACTGTGTGCCATTACAAAGCAAACATCCCGGGTTCGAGCCACACATGTTTCGACTTTCTGAAATAAAACCAAGCCTTTTTAAAACCTATTCAGAACATCCTTCAACATGTATATAAATATAGTATAATTCAGTATATAAACAGGTTAGACACACAGCCCAACTGGTTGGACTGTCTGCACGTAAACTGAAGAGCTCGAGTTCGATTCGGGATACTTAAACAGGGTTTGGCATATTATGAAACCTTTTTAATAAAACTAAAATAAGGTTTAAGCTAACTAGTATATAAATATAATTAAAATTAGAAATATTTCGGGTTAGACACGTAGCTCAGTTGGTAGAGCTGCGTGCACGTACACGAGAGGTCCCGAGTTCGAACCTCACTCAGCGCATAGAAAACACAATCTGACCGGTTAGACCCGGTCAACGGTCAAAAGTCAACTTTGTTTTATTTCTTTTTATTTATTTATTTAAATTGAAAAATCAATTAAAAATACTTAAAAATAGGATTTTTAAAGTTAGAAAATTTCCTTAAACTCACAAAAAATAAATCTAACAATCCCATTAAGAGCACTAATTAAAAATATTAATCTCAAATAAAATTTATTTATTTATCGAGTTATTATGTTATTATTTAGGTTAGTTTTCCCTCGTCGGTTGAATCATAATTTCATGCGCATTCATCATTATCAAGGAACGCACCCACTGTGAGTGAATCCTTACAAATTCCCCTTTTTTATTCATGTTTTGGGGTGTATCATGTGTCGCTTTAATTATTTCGTTTATTCAAACTTGTGCTATTACCATTATATGACCTAAACTTGTGATGTAAATATTGTTTGTTGTGATGCGTGTTTACTTTTTGTCAAGTTGCGTGCAAATCATTCATTAGGCCATCAGTTCCTCGTGGGAGACGAGTTGAACATCGCGTGCCTCATTAGATCGGCTCCGTTTGATTGAGCCTTGATCTCATTGTTCATCATTTGGTGTGTGTGCTTGTGCATTAATTGATATTATGTGTTTTGTGATTAAATTTACATTTACGTTTACTCATATGTGGTTATGCACCTTTTATAACCAATATAATAAATTCGTTCAAATGTTTTTCATAAGATTCACTCGCCAACTTTTGTTGACCCAAAAACCCTATTTTTACACATGATACAGGTGATCCAGTTGAGAAAGAAACACGTAGGATGGCCTAGAAGAATAAACAAGTTAATGCTTTGGAATGAACATTTAGTTTTGTTTCCCTTTGTAATTGTATGATTTTTGTTTAATACTTTAGTTTGTGATGAAAATGTATTTGAACACGTTATGCTTGTATGTCTATTGTAACTTCTTCTTTAAAGAGAAATAATAAATATGAAACTTTATAGTAAATATCATGAGCTTTGATGAAAACCCAATCATGCCCCGACTACCATTTCCGCTGCGGGTCGGGGTTTGTTTGTGACAATTTCGGATTATCCAAAATCCGAATTAGTATTGTCTTCTCTGATCTCTCTCTTTCGAATTGTGCATTTCGGACAGCTCATTCCGGATTAGGTATAACTGCATTAAACATGTGTATTCCGGATGAAAATAATGAATATTTAATGCATTTCAGATTCTATTCCGGATTGATCTTCAAGTTTTAAGCATTTCGGATTACGTTCCGGATTGGTATTCATCCGAAATAATGAACTCGGATATCATTTCGGATTGGATCTTCATCCGGAATGCCTATCCATCCGAGATACAATACATAATCTAGATTGCATCTTTGACCATGTTGTTTGACCTCCTTCAATCCGGATTGATGAAAGGGTTCATTCCGGATTCATTGAACTGTCAGTAATCCGGATGTGAAGTTTTGAACCTTTTCAACTATTGAACCCCTCAATTAATTTGAACTCGTATTAATTTGAACCTTGACTTATGTTTGACCTATCCAGTTAGTTTTTAACTGCTATATTGTTAAAATTCGTTAGCTTCCGTTAGTTGGATTTAACTTGGTTGATTTTTGACAGATATGGTGGAAGAAGCATTTGATGCGGTGATGCTGGTTGAGGAGCAATTCCACAACCAGCCCGGGTATCTCTCAGACCCGCCAGCAGAGTTCTTTCAGGAATTTCAGGCGATGATGGTGGGGCTCAATGCTTGCAAGATTGCATATGCCCTCCATGCTAACCTTGTGATATATAGAGATCTAGTCCATTCGTTTTGGAAAAGAGCACGTATTCAGCCGAGGGGTGAAGATGGTAGACCATTTATACGTTCGCAGATTCAAGGGAAAAAGATTGTGGTGAACGAAGCTTGTATGAGAGAGGTGCTGCAGCTGACAGATACTTTCAGTGATCCAACCACCTATGCCAAAGAAAAGGTGTTGCCTGTGCTTATGGAGATGGGATATGAGGGTTCTTATCTGCCACTGTTGAAGAAAATGTTTCTGGCATACTGGAGGTTGCTCGTTCACATGTTTATGCAGTGTGTGTCGGAAAACAAGGGCAGTTTGGATCAGCCAAATCAAGCCCAGACATCTGCGATAGTTTCGTTAGTCATGGACTGGAAGTATAACTATTCTGGTTATATCTTCGATAACATAAAGAAAATCTTAGAGCAGTCCAAGAAGCGGATGTTCCTGTTATACCCACGTTTGTCCAGCTCATACTTGATTATCCTGATTTGGTGAAGGATGCTACAGATGCCAACCTACTGAATATGAAGCCGATGGGGCCTACTATTTTTGCCACAATGAAGAAGAACTGCTCTACGTCAAAGATGGTGTTTGTAGGTCGTTTTCCTCTGAAGAAGTTCTGGAAGTTTTCTGAAGTTGTTGGTTTGCATGTTCTACCACCTCATCCTCCTCCAGTAAACGCTATAGTGGCAGAAGAACACGACATACCTGCAAAAGAAAAGGAGATAGAGGTAGAGGATTTAGTCACTGATGATGAAGATGATGTTGGCCAAGCTTTTCTTGACGATCTTGATGATTTTAATGCCACTTTGACTCCCGCTTTGTCAGAGTTGTCGTCTGAGAACTTAGAAGCCTTGATCGCTCACTTGAAAGATATCCAAGAGAAATAGGGTGATCCTCCACTCGCATTCCATCTATTGCTGCACCAACCGCTCAGATTGAAGAAGATGACGAAGACGAAGAAGATGAGGTACCATTAATCAAGAGGCGAAGAACTGGGCCGAGCATTTCATCTAGTACACCTGAAGCTCCCGTTGTTTTCACGGTTGCTGATTCTGATTTGATCACGTCTACTGTTGCTGAGGTTACCGTTGCTAAATTTGTTGTTCATACATCGATGGTTGATACGCCTATTTCATCTGCACAGCAAACCGCTCCTATTATTACTCAGTCTATCATTGTGTCGATTCCTGCTGACACGGTTCTACAAATGATGGAGTTTGGAGGCAGTTCGTCAGGTGCTGGTGGTTCGGAAGCAAGTGGTAGTGGAGTTGGTTATACTGATGATGTTACTGACGATTATGTGCGAAGATCTGAGAAAAGGGCATTCGAGTTCGGCGGATTGAACAGTGATGACGATGATACAGAGGTAGATGTAGTTGATTTGAAGAAATGGGTGGTTGTGTTGGAACAATAGGTTATTTTAAAGGATGCTCAGATTGCCTCTCTGCAGAATCGCTTAGACGTTCGAGATCAAACTATTGATCAGCTGCAGGGAGATGTCACGATGCTTATGACTCTTGTGTTTGATTTAAGGGGCAAGCTGTAAAACAAGTTTGGAAGGGAGTTTAGTGATCCTACCGATGATCCGATGAACGTTGAAACTAGACATCGTGCAGCACAAAAGCGTATGGCTGAAGAAACTGAAGAACAGAGATTGGCAGTTGCGCAATTGGCAGTCGATCGTCAAACAGGTCTCGATGATTATATGAGCGATCCACGCAGAAAGTTTACCGCTAGTCAGAAACGTGATGTTGATCAGAAGAAGAAGAAGTAAATGGTCTTACTGAAGAATGTTAACGTAAATCCACTGGACGAGAATTTTCAACTGAAGGATCCAACCAATCAGTCCGATAGATATGTGATGGAGTTGGGATCAAGTTATTATAGTAAGGTGGTAAATAAGTCGAAGGTGCTCAGTTAGATGTACGATCATGTTAAAAATATGTGGATCATCGTGCGCCAGGATGGAACCCGTGAATACTATTCAAAAGAGTCGCAATTCGAGACATGGACTAAAGTTGCATTGACTGATCTTTTAAGAGCTCCATCACTAATGACGACACTACAGAGTGTGGACCGAGGTGGAGATTCTTTAAGAAGCTTGAACGTGAGGTTAGGAGCGGATTTAAGAATATGAAGACAGCTGAACCATACTTGAGAGCGGCTAAGGGAGTTCGCGATGCGCACACGAGCAAGAGGTTCAAATCAGTGATGTGGCCGCCAACAGACAAAGAATTAGTTATCCCGGTTGCTCCTATCTTTCTGAGGGGAATTCTGAAGAACTTCAACTTTTGGTTATACGATCCTAAAGTTGGAAGTGTTGCTATTGTGACAAAAGAGAAGGCGTTTAGGGTGAACGATGTGGTGGATCTGGTTAGTTTTCACGACTAAGATTTACAGGTTCTTGCGTCGCATCAAATTGGAACTACTGAGCTGTACGAAGTTTGTGCTAAGGATTGAACTACTGCGATTGCCTGTATTATTGCTGGACGACTAGGTGTGGATGCTCAACCGAAAGACCAATGAAGTAAACCTAGGGGTGAATGTTGGGCTTGGAGCATTAAAGGTTTATTCATTAGGGATGTATTTGGGCTTTTGGGGTTAATGTGGGATTCCTAGTGCCTAATGGGCCTAGGGTTGTAATTATGGGCTTAGTTATGCTTATAAATAGTAGTGCTAGGTCATAGAGAAAAGGTTAGAGAGTTGAAAGCAAAAACTTGTATCTGACATCTTTGGTGTATGCAAGTTATAATCATTCAAAGTTAGTCAAGTTGTTCTTCTTCCTAATCATAATTTCCGCTATTGATTAGGTTAGTGATACCTGTTTGATCCGTTTACGGGACTTACAGCTCGCCAGTGCCTTGTGTTTATTGAACTATACTTTAACATGTATTGCAGGTTGATATTGATGAATTGACTCATGGAATCAAGTAGGACGACTTATATACTCACCTAGAATGCATTAGAAAGTTGTTGTATGTGTATTTTGTTTTTCATGATGTTGTATTCAAATTTGAAACTATGTACTTGCTATTCAATCTATGAAATGAAATCTTGTTATTTAAATTTCTTGTCATATTTTAGTGTTATGAAGTCTCGAGCCATCTAGTTCGTCCCACCCTGATGTTTCCGCCATCGGTTGGGGTGTGACAAATTAGGTCTTGTACTTTAATATTAAACCATCAGTATATTACCAAAATCGAGAAATTACCGATTAACAACAAATAATCATCACACACCTGGGTAGAATAAACTAACTAGCCTATAATCATAGTCAAAACCAAGAAACAAGTCTGAATCAATAAATATGTCATGTTTATAAAGTCTAATAACATGAAGCAAATTAAACTGAACCAACACGTTTGTAAAACCGAACTCGTATCTTGAATCTGAGGCTTGAACTCGAACCAATGCTTCTCTTCTTGAAATCGCCTTCTATGCCTCAGCCGTTCATATCTCTCTCCCTATACAGTCTATGCCTCAGCCGTTCATATCTCTCTCCCTACCACCGACCGCAACAAAGTACAAGAATCGTGCCGATTGAAGATAAGCAACCTGAAACTAAAGATAAGGCTTTGGTTGTTACACAAGAAGATGAAGGGTTTAATTGGAACAAATTTATTTCGAAAGGAGAAAGTTTGGCATTGGTGGCTGAAATTATTGAGGAACCGGAAGAAGAATTGGGGGCATCCTTTGATGAAGGACCTGAGGATGATGATTATTACTATCATACTTCATCAGAGGAGGAGGAACTTTTAAATGGTCCATTCAAACATCTTTTGCCTAACGATGTTTTAAAAACTTTTGCAGGATATTTCGCACCGAACCAACATTCAACAGATGAAGAGCAAAAGAAACTGTATGAAGATGTCAAAGCTGATGAGAAAAAGGAATTGCTGAAAGAAGACATCATTAAACCGTGCATGGCCAATGACAATGAGGTAAACAAGTCATCTGAGAATGAAAAATCTTGTTCAAATGTGATGAACCATGTGGTTAGTGTCTTGTAAAGGACAAAAGATTTGCTGAATTGCAAAGTGTAACAGACAATTTGTCAAGCGATTACAAATCACAAAGGAAGCTTATGACAAATTGAGTGCGTCTGTTAAACAATATAATAAAGTACTCGGAGAAAATGACGCAACACTTATGATGCTTAAAGCAACAGTGATGGATAAACAAATGGCAATTAATATTCATCTAAACACTATTGCTGAGCTCAAAAGTGAGCTTGAGAAAATGAGGATTGAAACTGAACGAGTTAACAAATTGTTAATTAGTTATTCCACAAGCTCATACGTCATAGATCACATTTTACCAAAAATCAAAAATATTGAGGAATCTAAAAATGGTGAAACAAAAAGTGGTAGTTATGATCGAGTTCCTCCACCCATGTGGAACAGTTATGCATGCAAAAATCCATCTGGGGTGGAAAATGCGCTAAATCTTAAATTGAAAACCGAACAGCTGCCTGTGGATATCCATGTAACTTACACTAAAAATGATGGTGAATATGACTCTGAAGTGGTTAATAATGTGGTTGAAAAAGTGTTAAAAAATGAATCTGAAGTGTAAGAGCCTGAACAATATGAGAAGTCAAAATCTGATGATATATCAGAAAATAGTTTAAATGACGATCCCAATGTCATAGTTTATAAAATGAAAGGGTCTGATAAACTATTTTCGGATGAGGATTTTCCAATCAAGAATGTGAAAAAGGATTGTGTAGATAAAATGTTCAAGCTGATGGAGGTAAGTCATGATGATTTAGATAAACATGATGCATCTTTCTATTCTAAATCAAAAACTGATAACTGACCCTACTATCGAAAAAATGGAGATTATCCGGAAAACAAACGAGCAGGGTTGGGTTTCCAAAAGCAACATAAAACCAACAGGTCCCAAAAATTGAATTTTACAAAGAAAATCAATTTTGTGTTTGGGACAACAACCGGGAAAGAAAAGGAGGTCATCGGAACTCAATCAAATGATGATTTTCTTAAAGAAAAAGAGAAACAAAAACAGGTTTTGGATACCTCTGTTCATAAGGACAGCAGGACATGCTTTAAATGCAAGAAAATTGGACATATCGCACGATATTGTTCACAAGAAAGTTCAAAACCAGTTTCTTCTCTGAAAAAGTTCACTAAGGATGAAAAACATATAACACCCATGTTTATGCCGAAACAAATTCTTAAAAGAAAGATTGAATCTCATCAAAATGTTAAACCAATTATTCAACCTCAATCTAAGTTTGAAATTGGTGAAACATCATACAAAATTCAACAAGTAGATTCAAAATTTTATGTTAAAAGGGCTAAACCACAAACACAAAAATGGGTTGCTAAAAATGTTAAAACCAAATAATCCAAGGATGAACACAAACCTTCTGTTCCAAACAAAATTGAGCTTAAAAAGATTGAAAAGAACAAAGTGGGTCCAAAGTTCGATATTCCAAACCCACCCAAGACCAAACAGGCTTGGGTTTCTTTGTTTAAATAAGTTTTTGATAATCATGTGTGTAGGGGCTCCAACATTCGATATTGTCAAAATGGATCATGGATAGTGGAGCATCTCGCCACATGACAGGAAAGCTTGCGTTTCTCAATGATGTTAAAGCTATTCATGGAGGATATGTAGGATTTGCTAGAACGTAGGGAGGTAGAATTGTCGGAGAAGGGATTCTCTCGAACGGAGTTGTATCGTTTGGTAAAGTGAACTATATCTCCGAACTTGAGAACAATCTGCTTAGTATCTCGCAAATTTGTGACAAGAAGTTCACGACACATTTCAATGAAAAAGAATGTCTAATCTTAAAACCCGGTTTCAAGATTCCAGAAGAATGGATTTTGATGCGAGCTCCGCGAGAAAATGATTAATATGTTCTTGACATGAGCATCACTTCTACCACGTCAAAGAAAGTTCAATGCTTTGTTTCCAAAGCTACCAAGAAAGAGTCAATTTTATGGCATAGAAAAATGGGGCACATTCATCTTCGAAAGATGAATTTTCTTATGCATAACGACTTAGTGGAGGGTGTCAATTTGAAAAGTTTTCATCTATCAGATAATTGTCTTAGCTGCAAAAAGGGGAAGCAGCATAAGAAATCACACCCGAGAAAGCTGTTGAATTCGATAAAGCTACCACTAGAAAGATTACATATGGATCTCTTTAGACCAGTCAATGTCAAAAGCATTTCTGGAGATCTATACTGTCTTGTCATTACAGATGATTATTCTCGATTTTCATGGGTGTTCTTTCTGGAGAGTAAGGATGAAACCTTTGAAACTCTTATGATCCTCTTTAGAAAACTCAAAAATTTATATGATTTGCCCATCAAGAGAATTCACAGTGATAATGGAACGGAGTTTAAGAACAAGAAGATGCAAGAGTTCTGCAATGAAAATGGGATTCTTCATGAATTCAGCGCCCCCTATACTCGACAAGAAAATGGAGTAGCTGAACGAAAGAATCGCACGTTTATAGAAACTGCTAGAACAATGTTATCTGATTTGGAATTTCCGATTAGTTTTTGGAGTGAAGCAGTAGCATCAGCATGCTATACCCTAAATCGTGTGCTGACAGTCAAGCCTGATAAAAAGACATGTTTCGAGTTACTGAATCAACGAAAGCCTAACTTAGCATTTTTGGAACCTTTTGGATCACCGTGTACCGTCTTGGACCCGTCTGGTAAATTTGGAGCCAAATCTTTGGAGGGTTTCTTTGTTGGTTACGCTACTCCTCAAAAACGTGTTTTCTTGCCGAGTCTGAACCAGGTAGTTCTAGCACAGCACGAGATTGTCAAAGATATACAACGCCTACGCAGAAACCTGGGGATCCATGGCTATTTAACTGCAATGGATTGTGGGATTCGTTTAACCTACCAGATGTGCCAACTGAAGAAGAACTTGTTATGTTATTTCAACAACATCAGTTATCTAATCAAGAACAAGTTCCTCGACCTTTGGTGATGTCTACATCATTACCAGTTAACACGTCTGATGTCGGTCAAAGATCTTCTGTTCAAAATCCGGTTCCTGCTCCAAATGTCAATGCTGATGAATCATCTGCCCAGCCAAATGCAGATGATGACTCTGATCGGGAACCAACTTTCGACGATGGAGGATCCAATTCTGATGAAGGATCTGAACAGATTGAAAGCTTTCTGAAACAACATGCTGATCAGTCTAATGCTAGGAATAAAGCTTCTTCATCTGAACCAGTTGTCGATGAAATTCTAACAAATTTGCAACCACAAGTAGATGTTCCAACTGAAGTGATACCTAGAACACTTTCATATCATCCATCAGAGAACATCATAGGCAGCTTACAATCTGGAGTGCAAACTCGCAATCAGATCAATAAAGATCTAAGCTGTTTTTATACTAGTATTGCTCCACTTCAAGTCCGATTTTCTCATAGTTGTTTCGTTTCTTAGGTTGAACCGGGAAGCTGGAAAGACGCGTTAAAAGAAGAAAGTTGGGTGGATGCAATGCAAGAGGAATTACTCTTATTCCAGAAACTTGGAGTCTGGATGCTTGTTGACCTGCCAGATCATCACAAAAAGATTAACCCAAGATGGGTCTTCAAGTGCAAAAGAGACGACCGAGGAGTTATGGTGCGCAACAAAGCTCAACTTGTGGCTCAAGGTTTTCATCAGCAAGAAGGGATAGATTATACGGAATTCTATGCCTCAGTTGCACGTCTTGAAGCAATTTGCATATTCTTGGCCTTTGCCTCGTGGAAAGGGTTCAAGGTGTACCAATTAGATGTTAAATCTGCTTTCCTTTACAGAAAAGTGAAAGAGGAGGTGTACGTCGGCCAACCACCAGGGTTCGTTGATCCAGTGCACAAAGATAAAGTCTAGCTTCTGAATAAAGCCTTATATGGTCTTCATCAAGCCCCGAGAGCTTGGTATGAAACTCTATCGAGTCATCTTCTGGACAATGGCTTTATCAGGGGAACAATAGATTCTACCCTCTTCACAAAGGAAGTAGATGGGCATCTAATTATCATACAGATGTATGTGGATGATATTATCTTTGGATCGACAAATGACAAGCTGTGTAAAGACTTTGAAGAAGTCATGAAGCGCAAATTTGAAATGAGCGTGATGGGGGGGATGAAGTTCTTTCTAGGACTTCAGGTTGATCAGTTGCCTGATGGTATTTTTATTCATCAGACAAAATATGTTCATGACATATTGGAGAAATTCAATATGACAGGAGCTAAACCAATATCTACCCCATTAGCTCCAAATCACGGTATTTGTCCAGATCTTACTGTAGAAAAAGTTGATGAAACTTTATATCGCTCCATGATCGGATCCTTGATGTATCTTACAGCTTCTCGACCAGATATCATGTATCCAACGTGCCTGTGCTCCCGTTATCAGTCTAATCCAAAAGAGTCACATATGCTTATCATTAAACGTATACTGAGATATCTGAAGGGTTTTCCAAGCACCATCTTGTGGTACCCTAGACATGATGATTTTAATCTTGCAGGATACTTGGATTCTGATTTGGATGCTGAAAATTGAATACGAAGTCTACAACGGCCGGTTGCCAGTTCTTCGGAACTCGTTTGGTAACGTGGCAATGCAAGAAACAAACCGCAGTCGCTCTCTCTACTTGTGAGGCTGAATACGTTTCGGCATCCAGTTGTTGTGCTCAGATCTCTGGATACAGCAACATATGAGAGATTTTGGTTTGCAATTTCTTGATACGCCTATATATGTAGATAATCAGGCTGCGATCGATATTACTAAAAACTCATGCCAACACTTACGTACTAAACATATCGAGATTCGACACCACTTTATCCGTGATTACTACGAGGAAAAGTTGGTGCAAATTGAGAAAATCCACACTGATAATCAAAAAGCAGATTTTTATACCAAAGCTTTTGATAAAACAAAGTTTAAAAATTTGTTAAAGCTAAATGGTTTAATTAATATGATCTCATTGGATGTGTTTGAGGATGATGACGACTTAATGTGAATTTGTCATCGGTTAAACGTTTTTTTGTACATTCTTTCTATAACTTTTTAAAAAAAATCCAAAAATATGTTTTTGATTTTAGGGAGAGAATGTTTGAGGAAAATACAAAATATTAAAAAAGGCAAAAAGAGTTTTGTGTAAAAAGAGTGATCATAGTAAATCAAAAATGATAGTCATAGTATGCTAAAGAATTGTATTGGTTTTAAAAGTAATTAAGCAAGTCTTACTATGGATATACCAATAGACTTCACTCGTTCAGTAAATTGTATTCGAGATATAAACCTAAAACACAAAACTGATTAACTTGTGGGTTAACTCTCTCGGATATATGGACTTAGTACTCCGAAATTTCGTTTGAGAGAATCCCAGATTCTGCGATACTAGGTCTTTATATTTGATTGATATCTGGGGTATTATTCGAGTTCTTCTGATTTTGCGAAAGCAATGGCCTAGAACTCATATAATACTTTCGCATTATTTCCCCAAAAGCTGCATAAAAAATGGTTATGTCTTAAGCAATTATGACAGTTGCAGTACAAAAGATTCCTTGATGGAACACCACCTAAAGACGAGCCTTTATCTCTTGTCTGTACGGTAGTACTAACCTGAGCTCTCAAGGTTTCGCATTCACCCTATTTACAGATATCAATTCGATATATTCACCAATAAAATGACATTCTGGGAATCTCGATACGGGAGTATATTCTGAGATGGGAAACACAGTTATTTCATGTTTCTAAGAATACATTAACATATCTTGAAACAGTTGAGAAACGAGAAGAGGTTTAAATGGACAAATATATTGGCAATCTAGGTAAATTTGTTTAAAAGCTTAAAGGGTGTTTCTAGATCAACGATACTGATGACTTATATATATGCTTGAAATGATCCTCTAAAAACGCAAAATTCACAAAAATGTTATTATTCTTTGAAAAATATTTCAAAACTCAAAAAGATTTTCAGTTTTCTTAGCTTGATAGTCTTATTTTTGTTTACCGATGATAAAAACACTAACGGTTGGATTCATAACAACATCTTGCTGAAGAAAACTTGAAATCATGGGTTGGGAGCTAATTTTTGCAAAAAATTTACTTGAAAGTCATGAAAGTTCATTAATTTGAAACTTTACATGTTAAAACAAATCTGTTTGGTCAAACATGGTCAACCAAGGTCATTAACTTGGACTTGGAAGGCAAATTGGATAACCAGGGTCATTAACTTGGACTTGGTTAGTCAAGTGGATTTTTGAAACAGATAAAATTACTGATAAAATGAAAAACACAAAAATAAAATTGAAAACTTTAAAGATTTTTAGTTTTGATTCACACCAAACAGAAATTCATACGGAGAACATCATTTCCGTACAAAACAAGAGTCAATTTTTGTGCGATTCAAGACATTTCGTATGAAACAAGTCGAGTATAAATACTCTTTGTTTCGCACAGAAATGAGTTTACTATTTTCTCTGCACTGTTGAGCGATTCAGGAACTTTTGTGCGAATTTACTCTAAAATCTTCATTTCCTGGTATTTGTACTTGTGATTTACATTGTTGAGGTTGATTGGCACACCTCTATCAATGGGCAAGGTAATTTCGTCCAAATCATACTGTTATAATGCCAAAATTTGTACAAATCGGACTGAAACTTAGATCTAGGGAAATTGGGCCGGTAAAACTTAAAATTGATCACAAAATCGTTAAAATCGACTCTAATAACCTGAAAATCGACTATCAGTTTGTTAAAATTAACAAGTTTTTAGGTTCGGATTATACTTGGACAATTTTGGGACGATGATGGGTTTTTGTATGAAGGAAGTTGTCTCGCATGAAAATTTTGTTTTAACAATTGAAGAATATTTCGTATGAAACAGAATTTCATACGGATAAGTTTTAAAAGTTGTTCAAAAATCATTTGAATGGATAATTCGTACATAAAAGATGGTTGGAATGAAATAAAATTTGAAAACAAAATGTTCTAAGTGCAAATTATTTCGTACGAAGATTATGGTCCTCATGAATAAAAGCTAGTTCAAAATGTTCAATTTTTTGATAAATATATGTTTCGTACGAAACATGTGTTTTGTACAAACCAGTGAAAGAAATTTTTAAAGTTTAAAATTTTCTCACAGTTGATTGTTATTTTTCTGTACAGGCCAAGAAATCTGCATTTTCTTCGGTGCACAATATATGTTGTATCACAGATGCTTCAATTCTAGAGATAGCGGCGTCTCGAGATATTTTGGATTTTCTCACACAGATTAGAGTGACTAAAGCTTTAACGGATAGACATACGACATATCTTTCGCATGTGGAATATTTTTGGAATTCCGTTGAGTATAGTAGTGATGATAACGCCATTTTTCAGCAGTAAAGATCAATAGATGTTGATATTCCAGTGGAGATTACCGAGGAGTTAATTCGGAAAGTTTTGGAGTTTAAGGATAACAAAGACGATCCGACAAGTTTCTCTGAATACATGGTAAAAGGTTGCTTTTATAGGATGGGGTATACATGATTTGTGAATGCTGCATCATACAAGAAAGGTAATCTGAGTGCGCCTTTCAGATATCTTGCACATGTTATAACTCACGGCTTGGGTCATAGGAAAGGTGGTTTCGATGATTTAGTGGTTTATCAGATGTGTATGATTACTGCTTTAGTGTTTAATCTTCCATACAACTTTTCAAAGGTTATATTCACTCAGATGATTCAGAATATTCAGAAGGAAAAGTTTTTGCAGTATCCAAGATTCATTCAGATGATGTTAGACTTTTTGCATCCTGATTTGAAGAAATCTCCGAACGATGTCCTCAGGCTTGAACATATGGATGTTCCGACGTTACGAAAGATGAATGTGCATCTAAAGTCTGCTCCTGTAGCTAAACCGATGTTTGGTGCTATTCTCGATAAAGATTACATTTCACCTGCACCAGGAAAGTGGAGAAAGGATGAAAGTGGTGACGATGAAGAGGAGGTTAAACCATTATCATTGTTTGTTGCAAAATGAAGTCCATGGTTTGTAAAGGATGGAGAAAAAGGTGGGAAAGCTACATATAAGGGAAAAAAGAGAAAAACTAAGTCTGCTGCTGGAAGTTCAGGGTTAAGAGATGAACCAGAAGTTGAGGAAACAGTTGAAGAGATGGCTGAAGAGTTTGAACGACAAGCTTTTGGAGCTGATAAAGTAGATGAAGAAGTACTTTCATCAAGTACCGATTCAGAAGATAGAAGAGCGGGAGAAAAGAAAATAGCTGAAAAATTAGCAAAGAAACGTCAAGCTGAACTGAAACGCAAAGCAGAGGAACGCAAGAGAAAAGCAACAGGCGAGGATGACACAACTTATGTTCCGTCTGAATCTGATACTGAATCTGCTTTTCGAACTCCGATCAAGAAAAAGCAAAGAAGAATGAAACGTCTTGCAGCTCTAATATCTCCAAGTATTATTCAGAAGGAAACTGGTGCTGAACCTATTATTAAAGAAAATATGGAGGAACCATCACAGAATATTCCGTCTCCATCACAACATATGCATCCAGAACCAGCTCAGCAATAATCTGAACAAGAGATACCTCCTCAACAACAATAAATTCGAGCCAGAACCAGATCAACAACAGCTAGCACCAGAACAACCTGAACCAGAGCCAGTTCAACAATCAATTCCTGAACCAGAGCCAGTTCAACAACCACCGCCACAATAGTTTGCTCAACAAAAATCTCCACCATCTCATGCGCAACAATCTCGTCCTACACAACAGCCGTTTGATTCACAAGCATTTTTTGATGAGATTGGGTTAGATGATTTATCAGGAGGAAATGAATTTCGTTTTGACGATCCAAGAGTTGACGACTTGCAAAAACAGGTTACGATGAATGTGGTACGTATAGCTGAGTTACAAGAGCAGATAAATGAGTTAACGGCTGAAAAACTTGAAATGCTGGAGAGGATTGGAGGATTAATTATTGACAAACAACAATTAGAAGCGATGTTAGCAAGTATTGTTTCTGAAAACGAAAGATTACGTTTACGAATGGC
The DNA here is from genome assembly GCA_947069175.1 of Scalesia atractyloides. Taxonomy (NCBI): domain Eukaryota; kingdom Viridiplantae; phylum Streptophyta; class Magnoliopsida; order Asterales; family Asteraceae; genus Scalesia; species Scalesia atractyloides. Next base: position 42,818,054 of record CAMTDV010000008.1, on the reverse strand, counting down.
TGATTACGAAGAAGAACGTTTGAGAAACAATCGAAGAATGGATGTGTTTGAAAAGATTTTGGAAAAGAAGTTGGGTTTGAGTATTTCTGTAGTAATTGATGAAATAGAATGAGCAGAAGCGAGGGAAAGAGTTGCGGAAAGAGAACGTTTGTCTAAACAGCAATCTGATGCGCAAGGGAAAGGAAAGGGAAAGATAGTGGAGGAATCCGTGATTGATGAAGCTGTGCCAGAAGCTGAATCTGAGCCAGTACAATGTTGGGATATTGTGGTGTATGAAGAACCGAAAAAGTTTATCCTGATAGGAAAGCCAACTGATGTGGATATAGCTTCACTTGATATTACTCAACGACATCGAGATTGGTTGATAAAGAAAAAGACGGAAAAAGAAAGTAAAGAAACGACTGAAGAAACTAAAAAGGAAGCAGAAGTAGAGGATGCTGAAGATGTTGATGTTGATGTTAAGGATTCCAGTAGTTCAAATGATGATAATGACGATGACAATGTTGGAGGGTCGGGTATTCGTGTAATTGATTCGAATGTTAATGAATTAGTTGATCTTTCTGAGTACTTTGATGATTCCGCGAACCAAACTACTGAAGAGGAAAAGATGAACAAAACTGATGAGTCAGTGGATGCTCAGCAGGCAGGAATTTTCACAGAAAATGTTACATCTTCTGTTCCTGTCGTGCCAAAGCCATTTGTATTATATCTTGAGCATGATGTTGAAGAAGGGGAGTTTGTTCATAGTTATTCGAAAGAAGAAATAGCAGCAATGCTCGGTATTAGTGAAGAGAAGTTCGATTTTGATTTTGAAGAAGAACTGAATGAGATAGATGTTTTTGAACCGAATGCTTATGTTTTCGAAGACATAGAAGATGCAAACATGAAAGATAACGTTGTTGTGGAAAGTGATTCTGATGATGATGCTAATGATGCCATTCAGGATACAGATGATTTCCCAACATTTATCGATCTATTAACAACAAAAAGTTCTGAGATGTTGCAAAGGAAAGTATCTGAAGCTGCAAAAGAAGGAACAATTCCTGAGAAAATGTCTAAAGCTGAAATAGTTGAACAAAAGAAGAAATGGTTTCGGGTGAGTTCAGCAGAGCGTAAATTTAAAAGACCCCTAGCATTTTTCACCAGAGATGCTGATATTTGTTTAGGGGATATTCTGAGTTGGGGATGGATTGAAGAGCTAAATGTGTATGCGATTAAAAGGGAATTTGGTATCCAATACTTTTGATATCTGAGCGACATCAAAACACTGCCTTATTGGGATATAAAGGAACTTGTTCAAACAAAGATGATAAATCTAAAGATGAAGTTTCATGACCAAAAGCTATGGAGATTGATCAAGTTTGAAGCTACGCATGGTTTTGTACATTGGAAACCTCATTATCCTCGTCGCATTGTTAAAGTTGATCCAGTAACGAAGGAGAAAGATATTACTTTGATTGTGAAGAAACCACGGGTGATGAAGAACATGCCTCTGATCAAAATGGAGCAAGATTTTTATACGATCTTCAAGTGGTGGCATTATGATTCGAATATAGGAGAGGCTGTTATATGTATGCACCCAGATGATGACTCGTGGAAGATTACAGAGGAATTAACCGAAGCCGTCATAGCGCACAAACGAATATATGGTCTATGGCGAGGCATTCGAGTACTAGACCCAATGTGGCTAGTAAACTGTTTGAAGAAAGATATAGAATGTTTATTCTATAGTAAGATAAGTTTCGAAGAAAAGGATCAAGAACAAGCGCTTCAATTTCAAAAGATCGTTAGTGTGCTTTGCAAATGATATTCATTCTGGATCGGATTGGAAAACAACTTGGATAAAGCTTGAGAAGAAGGAGTCAAAGAAAACGGAAGAAAAAGAAGCTCGAATCGCTGAACGTACAAGAATAGCATCTTTAAGGAGCTTTCAGTTTTTGAAACGACGTCCTCCGACTGATCAAACGTCAATTGCTTTTGAGGAGCATCGAAAGCCTGTAAAGAGATTCTTTAGGCGTTAAAGTCAAATCTATTTGAAGATTTTGAAGATTATCCAGACTGCAGCAAATCCAAGGGGGAGTTTGTTGGTGCATAATGTCTATTAACTACGTCTAGGATGTATCTGTGATGTTTATAAATTTTACATGTTAATGTTTAAATGTTAAAATGTAAGTTTTATATGTTTTAACACTATGTTTTGTATGAAACAGTATATATTTCATACGAGTGAGTCACTCGTACGAAATATAGTTGTTTGTTTTGCACGCACTTCGGTACGAGTCATGTCGACCTATAAATAGGGAAGTGTTGTGTTAGAGCTAGTGAGTGATTTGTCAATTTGTATGGCTAAGCTCTGCCAGTTTGTTTACTTGCGTCTGTATTGGAATGTCATTAATACATCAGAAGCAGTTAAATAGTAAGTACTATCTTTATTGTCTTGTCTACCTCTCTAGCAATGAATTCCGCCTTGCTAGTTGAGCGAGATCAGGTCGATTGCTCATTTCGGGAGCTCGACCCCTGTTCACACAGAAAAGCTGAAAAGTCAAAAGTCTGGGCTGATAAAGAAAGCAGAAGTTGCATCAAAGGAAACAGAAAAATTCTTTGCCAACGATGGACCTTTTTCTCATCATACTGCTTTTATGGTAATGTTGCATGTTCAACAAGTCAGGTAAAATCCGACTCTCCTAGGATATGCAATGATTGTGCTGACTTAAAAACTAAATTTGAAACAATTAACAGTCACAATCAAAGCTTAGTAGTTGAACTGCCAAAATGCAAAGAGGCAAATATGGCTTTAACTCGAAATGAAAAAGAATTCAATCTGTAATTGAGACTCTTAAGAAAATCATGTCTGAGTTAACAAAAACAGTTTCGAACAAGCAAACTGGTGTTAATATCTACACTAATATCCTTGAAGAAACGAAAAAGGAGTTAGCCATTGCCAAATGCGAGCATGATGCAATTAAGCTAAAATTGGAGAGTTATTCTAACTCCCAATATGTGCTTGATCACATCATTGACTTTCAAAAACATAAAAGAGATGTGAAATGTATTGGGTATAAATCGTGTCCATCACCATTGAAACACAATTATACCAAATTGCCTGATGAGGAGGAAATGCCATGTTTTGAGCCATCTGTACCTCTTAATCTTGAAGAGTTTGCAGCAGGGTTTGGGTTTAAACTGGACAATTCCTCATATGAATCTAGAAAGACATAGAACTTATCATCTATTGTTGATCAAAGTCCACCTATAATAGAGGAGGATGATTCATCAGATGATAAGTCAAATGAGACCGATCAGGACCAATCTCTTGACAAAGAAAAAGGGGTAGAAATTTCAATTAAGAATCATATCTTATGTTATCCTACTACTCCCGTTGGGCAATCTGTCATAAAGCAAGAGATTGATCCTATCAATTCTGACAAGACGCTTGTTTCTACGTTTAAGAGCGATAATGTGTTGTAGACTTTAATTGGAGATGAGAAAATTTACTTGAACAAGGATTTTCCAATCAAAAATGTAATCCAACTTCAATTGAACAAGTTTTCGAAAACTCAACAACCAAATTTTTGGGAAAGAAAAATCCAATCAAACCACAACAAATAATCGCTTCTAAAAGTAGACAACAAGAAAAACGAGCTGAAAAACCTAAGGTGTCACAACCAAAGTTTGAAGCTAAAGGAGCTCGCAACAAGAAAAAGGGAAAGAATGTCAACTTTGTAGCCTCAAATGGTACTGATAAAATCGAGACTTTTGAAAATATGCCAAATATAGATTTTGTGAATCAAGTCAAGATTTTAAAACGTGACAGTCAAAACAATTACACTCAACACACGAATGAGTGTGATAATGGACCAAGTAACTCTAGGCCTACAAGTTCAACATCAAGTCATTAAACAACATCTTCTAAATTTGTTGAAAGGAGATCATCTTTCCATTGTGGGGAGTTTGGCCACATAATAAAAAATTGTACAAACTTGGAAAAACCCAAATTTGTTGAAAACGCCCCTCCTAAAAAGAATTATCAACGTTGATCTGTGTCACCTAAACAAGACAAACGTCTTGTTAAGGAACAAGAAGAAAAACAAAGACGTAAACAAGTCAAAGTGATTGAAAAGGCATTAAAACCGGATTTTGCACAGAAGAAACCAAGTTCATCATGTTCGTTAAAACCAAAATGTTTAAATCTGTATAAAATAATCAATCTGGTAAACGACAACAATCTTGGAAACCTAAAACCAGTACTATTTCAGGGGGAGGCACAAAATTTCCAAATCATCAAGAAATAGAAATCACATTTCTTGATGATAAGGGTCGACCCAAGACCACTAAGGCTTGGGTCCCCATCTTAAACTAATCGGTTAATGTAATGTGCAGGGTGTTCCAGGAGGAACTGTGAATAGTCATTGGATTGTTGACATTGGAGCATCTCGGCGCATGACAGGCGACTTAAGGCTCCTTTATGATGTGAAAAATATTAGGGGAGGCTATGTTGCTTTTGCTGGAGATAAAGGCGGTTACATCACTGGAGAAGGTATGATTTCCAATGGGTTTGTTAATTTCTACAAGATCAATTATGTTCGTCAAACTGATCACAATCTTCTGAGTGTTTCTCAAATCTGCGACAAGAAGTTCACGGTTCATTTTGATGATGCTGGTTGTTATGTGCTAAAACCTGGTTTCAAGATTCCCAAAGAATGGATTCTATTGTCTGCTCCAAGTATAAATGATGTGTATATTCTTGACATGAGCCAGCTATTACTACGTCTGTGCAAGTTACATGTTTTGTCTTAAAATCCACTGAAAAGGAGTTAATCTCTTGGCATAGAAGAATGGGACACATTCACTTGATGAAAATGAACTATTTGGTGAAAAATAATCTTGTGAATGGTGTACCAGTCAAGAATTTTCATCTACAAGACGTCTGTATATCGTGCCTAAAGGGAAAGCAAGCTAGGAAGTCTCATCCTGTGAAGAAAATTAACACCATCAATATGCCTCTGGAACGTCTTCATATGGAGCTTTTTGGACCCACGAAACACAAGACTACCTTTGGCAATGCATATTGTTTAGTTGTTACTGATGACTATTCAATATTTTAATGGGTAAATGTTATGGCACACAAGAGTGAAGTTCTTGAAATCCTCAAGAATCTCCTCACGCTACTTGAAAACAAGTACAATTTGAAGATAAGGAGAATCAGAAGTGACAAGATCATGGGATTACTCCTGATGGAATGGGTGAACATGTGGAATCATCGCTTTATCGTACTATGATCGGATCTCTTATGTATCTTACTACGTCAAGACCCGATATAATGTATCCAACATGTCTTCTAGCTCACTGCTAGTCAAGTCCAAAAGTTTCTCATTTGATGGCTGTAAAAAGAATCTTTCATTATTTGAAGGGTCGCCCCGACACGGGTCTCTGGTATCCTAAGGATGATAGCTTTGATTTGACAGCATTCAGTGATTCTGATCATGGTGGCTGCAAGATCGATGCAAAGTCAACATCAGCAGGATGTCAGTTCTTGGGAAATCGCCTATTCACATGGCAGTGCAAAAAGCAGACTTGTGTAGCTACTTCAACGTGTGAGGCTGAGTATATTTCATCTTCTAGTTGTTGCTCTCAAGTTTTATGGATCCAACAACAAATGCGCGACTACGGTTTAGAATTTCTAACTACTCCTATATATGTTGATAATGAAGCTGCTTTACAGATCACTCGTAATCCAGTACAACACTCAAAAACCAAACACATTGAGATTAAGTAGTATTTCATATGAGATTGTTATGAAAAGAAACTTATCAATGTTGTTAAAATCCACACCGATCACCAACGCGCCGACCTGTTTACCAACGCTTTTGATAAATCACGTTTTGATTATTTTTTTTGGTCAATGGCATCAAGGTGAAACCTGAGAAAATCATCATTGACTAATCGTGTTTGTATATATTTTCTTCAAAACTCAAAATACAAAAAGATTTTCCATTTTTTTTACTTTTTACATTTTAGGGGGAGAAAATTTAAGAAAAATACAAAAACATGAGAAAAATGCAAAAATACAAAAATATGTCTTTTATTTATTTATGTCTTTATTTATTTACTTTCTACATTTAAGGGGAAAAATTTCAGAAAACTACAAAAACAATAGAAAACCCAAAAATAAAAAAATGAGTTCCTTGGAAAGATAATAGAAGATGATGATACACTAGTCAAATACGGTCAAAAACATGAAAAGAAAAATGATAAGTAGCTCTACTAATGATGTATCGGTAGGTTCACAATCAGATTAAAAATGTGCAAACGGACTGAAAGCCAGGTGGGAACCATTCATTGGCATAGGTGTTGGTACGGAAATTTCGTTTGATAGTATGTCGAGAGTCTGAGATATGCAGTCTTTATGCTTGCTTATCATCTGGGTATCATGGTTAAATCTTTTACCGGAAAATAACAGGGACGTATGTCTAGAACTTCCATGATACCATACATACGTGTAAATACTGCATACGACCATCAATAAGTGATAACCATATCACATCCACCCAATAAATAAGTGATAATATATCACAACTTTATTCGGGAGTTAAGTTCGTCTCTTTGTCGGTATGTTGGTACTAACATGTTAACGGACTTACTCATGTGCCTAGGATGCATCTTAAAATCAAGTTCCTTATCAATAAGTGATTTAATCACATAGGGCTTGTTTTCATGAAAAATAAGTGAGTATCTCACAATCTATACGCCAAAACAGATGATAAGCAGAGCTTATGTGGACAACAATACCGATAATTGTGGAAGAATGTTTACTTAATTTTAAATTTTAACAAAAATCGTTTTTGGCAAGATTAAAGGCTGGTATGATTCTCTTACCTTGAAACTCAGAAAAAGATTGCTAGTTAATGTACAATTTGTTCTTATCTGTTAATATTTGTTTTAGTTTACTATGTTTTAAATTATTTCTGATTAGCCAAAGTTGAAGCTCAAATGTTTTCTACCAAGACACGCCGGAAAAATCAATTTTTTTTGCTATCATAACTTCATAAAGTATCTTTTTGCAACTGGGTAAACTCATAACAAAGAGCAAAATCTGTTCAATGTGACAATTTTCTAACTTGTGATCGCTGAGGATATGTGCGAAGACCTAGACAGGTCAACAAAAAACCTAAGGTCCACGAAGAACCGATGTTTCAGTCAAGAAGAACCTAGATTCGTACGTATCAGTAGTTGCTCGTACGAATCAGAGGTTCCTCGTGCGAATGATAGTTCTTCGTGCGATTGAGTCTGAGGTTCCTCATGCGAATGATGGATCTTCGTGCGAATGAGTCAATGGTTCCTCGTGTGAATGATAGTTGTTCGTGCGAATGAGTCATTGGTTCTTTGTTCATGACAGTTCTTCGTGCGACTGGCGGTTCTTCGTTCGAACTAGGGTTCTCCGTGCGAGGTAAGGTAAGGGGTATAAAAGGTGAAGAGGATCTTCAGTGCAACTTCACTTTCACCTTTTTCACTTCATCCTCTCACTATTCATCTTCTTCCTCACTGAGAAGAAACATCATCTTCCAACCTTTCACTCCTTTTTAGTTAAGTTGTTTGTGATATCTTTAAGGTATGTTTGACAATGTTGGTATATTTTGAAGATGAACAGATTGAACATTAACTGACTGTTTGTCACTTTTTAACACGAACAACAAACTTTGGATGAAGAACCTAGGCAAGAAGAAGAACTGTTCTTCGTTGATTTCCAACATGCGAAGAACCTGTGTTAACAAAAAACAAGTTCTTCATGAAGAAGCTACACTTGAAGTTCTTCGTGCAAACAAGTCAATTCTTCTTCATACGAGTTAATTGTCCCTCGTATGAGTAACTTGTTGTTCATACGAGCCAGTTACTCGTACGAGCCAATTGCTTGTTTGTGTGAACCTTTTGCTTGTCCGTACGAGCCATTGCTTGCTCGCACGTGTCATTTGTTTTTCGTGCATGCAGTTGTTGTTCATACGAGTCAGTAGTTTTTGTGAAGGGGCTGCATTCTTACCGGAAGTTCACAATGAACATTTTTTAGTATGCTCCCTTGTGTATTTATGTTTCTTCTTATTCTGGTTGTCTTTTGTGTACAAGATGGCCCCAAAAGAACAAAAAAGAAAGCCCGCAACGAATAAAACTGAAAAGTTAGAAGTGGATTATGTCAGAGCCGAGACACAACATGGTTGCCTACTTAGATCCAGAAGATAAATTTGCTGAGTACAACAGTATAATGAAGTTTCTGCGCGACTCAAGGATACATTATGCAATCACGCATAAAACTACAGTATACAAGACGTTGATCAAGGAATTTTGGGATTCAGCTAACGTTGTTGAAGTGAATGGAAAGGAACTTATCCGCGGAAGAGTAATTGGCTTAGACGTAGATATTTCCGTTGAAGTAATCAACTCAACATTACAACTTGGCGATGATCCTGAAGCTCCATACTCAGTTCCGTTGAAGTGTCAACGTGGATGTTTGCTTCAAATGAGATGTTTCGGAGATATTCTTGGCGGACAACTAAACAAAGCATGGTTGCCGCTCTGATACAAGTTCTTTCTACATGTTTTAATTCAGTGTTTAAGCAACAGATGAAGTGGTTATGACATGGCGAATAACGAATTAGTTGGGATGATGGTATCTTTGACATTGAACAAACCGTTCATTGTTTCAAAGTATATTTTTGCAAACATGAAGGAAAACCTGAAAAGAACCGGATTTGGTGGAAACAAGTTTTGGATGTATCCTCATTTTCTCCAGATGATCTTGAATGTACAACATCCGAATCTTCCAAGAACGACAACGATGTTCTAAAAGTTGATGTTATGATTGAACATTCGTTGAAGATATTTAGAGATGTAGCAGCAAAACGTTACAAGGAAAGCACACCTCCTCGTAAGTTGTTTGGTTTTCTGGAAAATGATGAATATGTTGCACCAGAAAATGATAAGTGGCGCCATGATGATAGTCAGTCGGATAATGAAGAACCAACTTTGAAGAAGATGATCGAAGATAAGTTTGGTCGTCAAAGGGAAAGGATAAAGGTGATGATGATGACAGTGATGATGAAAGTGATGATAACGGTGATTGTGGTGCGATTGGTGTAGGTACTACAGGTGGTGATAAGGATAAACAACCGGATGAAGAATCGGATTCTGATGACAATCCGCTTGAACCTGGGTATGAACACTATATTGATGAGCATGGGGTTAGGCAGATTAGACGGATTCCAACAGATCCAGATGCTGATTATGTTCCATCCAATGCCGAGACTGAACGAGCACGCAAAAAGAAAGTTGCAGTTCGTAGAAAGGAAAAGAGCAAAAAGTCTATGGGAACCTCATCGGCTCAACCTGAAACCACACAACCTACAACCACACAACAGGAAACCGTACGGGAACCAAATACAGAAGCTCAGTTTGCCTTCATAGCGGAGGAGGCTGAAGCTTTAATGTCAACTCCCACTACAACCTCTGAACCACAACCTACAGCTACCATAGCAGCTAAAACACCTTCAGTTGCGACTACTCCAGTTCAACCACAACCCACTACTTCTTCAGCTCAACAATTCTGGTCCGCAACTCACCAACAAAGTACAGAATGACGCAGTCATTTATTCTCTGAAATGGAACAGGATGAGAAGGTGGATTTTCTGCAGTTGCGGCAACTCAGATCAACAGGCACTCAAAGTTTATGTCTTCAAATCGGAATACAATTATTAAGCAACAGTTGGAGATAAATATTTTGAAGGAAACTGTTGAAAAGCAAGCTACCGAGATTGCGCAGTTGAGAGAGGAGAATGAACGGTTGAGAGCTGCGGATGCTGAAAGGGCAGCTCAGTTACAACAAATGCGAGCGGCTGATAACGCTCGTGGGATTGAAATGAATAGGCTGAAAGAACGTAGTACGGCTGTACAACGATCTGCCGAAACAGTAACTGCAAAACATGACGACACGAGAGAACGGTATCATTCTTGTAATACTACACTAGTTGAAGGCTTTAATAGTATTAAAGACGGATTTGAAATGAGCAAAAAGCGGGTGAACATTCTATGGAATGAAAGATGAAAAGCACAGGAGATCCAACGTAAGCGTGATCACGATAGTGAAGACCCTTGTAATCCTGATGTTCCAGCTTCATTCGCGCAACCAGAGAGTTCTGCTGCAACTGCACTGGTAGAGTCTAGTGCACAGCAGATCATAGCCGATACAGTTGCCTCGGGTGGTACTCAAGAGGAAACCGAAAAGGTTTGGTGTTTTAGATGTTGAAGACATTACTCTTCAGTCAACGTTGGTTGAAAGTGTTTCATTGAATGTGGGTGCAGTAGGCCATTAGAAATGAAGACCGAAGACCAAGCAACAGTCAAGGGGGAGTTTTGTTGATACACTTTTGTGTTTGTCGCTTTTCTTAGTTATGTCAGTAATTGTACGGTCTTTGTTTGTTGCGTCTGTAAAGTTTTGGTCGTGTCGAACAAATCATGATATCCTCCTATCTTGATTTAGTACGACGTTTAGTTTGTTTGTGTTGTGAAACAGTTGCATGTGTGCATACTGTTAAGTTTTGTGTGTTTGATCTTGCTGTCTGTGCCATATGTCTATTAGCAGGGTTCTCCGAAGAACCACTTATTCGTGCGAGTAAATTGAGCCATTGCTTGTTCATGCGAGTCATTTACTTGTTCGTACGAGTTACCATTCAAGAACCTTTGCTTGTTCGTACAAAAAAGTTTCCTGTTCGTACGAGCCATTGCTTGTTCGTAGGAGTAACCTTTCACGAAGAACATTTCTTCACGACAACTAGTTGTTCGTAAGAATATTCCACGAAGAACCTGTTCTTCGTGGGATTTGTACTTCTTCGTGGGACTTGTACTTCTTCGTGGCCCAGTTGTATTCTTCATGATGTTACTGGGTGGTAGGCCTATATACAGACATGCACTTCACAGTTCAAGTAAGAGAGCATAGAGAGAATACCTCATGAACATTGTGTGTATGTGTTTGTACTAGTTCTCTTTAGTAAAAAAGATAGTGAATCTTTGGTTACTTTGTGTTTGTTATACTTTGCTTTGGTTTGCATATACACTTGGATTCCACACTCGTGTGTGTGTTAAACAGCATGGACCTTCACAGCACATGACTACGTGAGTTCAAATATCATTATGTGATTACACATTCAGTATAAACCATCACATGATTAACATTCTATATAGATCCATTACTTATTACACATTCAATAATAAGAACTTGATTGTTTATGCTTTATTTTGAGATTAAATCTCTAATATACTATATTAAGTGGTAATTATAGGTTGATTTGCTTAATTTTTGTATATAATTAATCATTAATACGTGATTAGGCCTGGAATATTAGGTATTCCATATTTATTTATTACATGTGTTTGTTTTTACGTAATTACGTAATCACTCAGTGTACTTTCATATAAAATACCCTACAATAAAATCACATAATTACCAAATGGGTATTCAAATTCACGTAATGATACATAGTTAACTATTATTACGTAATTATGTAATCACTTAGTGTGGTTTCACATACTGTAATGAAATCACGTAATCACGTAATGGGTATTCAAAATCACGTAGTCGTGTACTGGTATTCAAAATCATGTAACTTTTAAGAAAACTATAGCAATACGCTGCTCGACTTAAAGGGAATGAAATGCTCGTTAATAGTACGGTGTACTTTTTTTTGAAAATACTAACATATGAAAAAGTTCTAGCCCTTTGAAAATAAAGGGTGGGAAGAGTTCAAGTGGAAAGGACCAGAATACATTTCTATATCTGTTTCTTTTATTGTTTGAACTTAAGATTTACGAAAATGCCGTTGCCAAGTTTTGAACAATTGATCTTGGGAGATCAATGGCTGTGCTTGTCCCCTACCCTTCGTATGAATTATTTGTCTTGCACAAGATCCAGAATATATACATATATAGGTCGGTTAATTATAGGAGCCCCTTAACGTGCGACTTTACGCGAGTAAATTACGCATGTTCATTATTAAAATACATACATTATAAATTTCAAACCCTAATTACGCATGAAGAATGTAAGTTCAGGATCTGGCAGATTTAGACGGAAGTTTGGATAGGATGAAGCTAATTTGGTAGAATTCCCGTTAAATTAGTCATAAGTCGAATGATTCCATTCGTACCGAAAGAGTTTACATCGTTTACAAGCTGCAGAAAACAAAATTTCTCTAGCATTTTCCCTCTGGGATCTCCCAAAACTTATCAACTAACGAACACATGACACTATATATATGCATGAGGTTGGGATGGATTAGCACTTCCATGCGGATGGGTTACATCCGCACGAATAAGTTATATCTGTACGCATGTGTTACATCCGTGTCAAGTAACATCTGTAGGAACCTCTCTCATCGTCACCAAAGTCATGTGTTCGTATCTCATCTATACAATATTCAACACACGCTTTATCTAGCCTATTCGCACAGTGGCGGAGACACAAAATATGCACTAACAAAGAAGAAATCATGAATGGTCAAAACACAAAATCATGCATAAGATGATTTTTACCCTAATTACGCATGTTCTTTTGTTGGTAGCGTATGGTCGCACGTTAAGAGGCTGTATTTTAAACACATAAAAATTGATTAAAGTCCTCAACACTTTCTCTAATATAATTTTGCAGAATTATAATTGTCACACCCTGGAAAATCAGAGTCGGTGTGATCTCACTGTATCTTCATTGCATAGCGGAAGTATAAAATGCTAAGACTTCTAGAAAGTAAACACCCGCTAAGTACTCGAATCCCCATGGGTTCTCCTATTCCAACCGTGCCATAATTTGAATATGTAACCTGAGAAAGAACATCCGAAAAATCAACATAAAGTTTGCGAGTTCATAGTTGTCTAAAAAAGATTTAAAATAAATCTTTTTGATAACTGGTTTAAATGACGTTGAGAAAACGTAATAAAACCATTTTCCTTGGCATGTTTAACTGAAAACTTTATACTTGTATAACTATCAATGTCCGCGTCGCATTCGTAGTTTGTTATATAAATGTGGTATGTAAAGCGTCAATGAAGTTGATGATCGTTAATATTTTGCAAGGACATTAATATGTGTGACGACATAGGAAGAACTCTACCTTAGATGATTTAATACCAGTCTACCCTACGGGGACAACAAAAACACTACATGCGGCACAAGGGCCCATGAGTAGGGTCGTCTACACCCGATAGATCTACAAATCTTGTTCCATGGTCTTATAAAAGATTAATGGCGCTTACCCTATTCGCACATGATCTAATATTTCATTCCATAGCTATACCATACCATCGAGACATGTATTTCCCCCTGAAAGTTATAAAACCGAAAACATTTAAGAGAAGGGGGACATGATCTCATGTAGTCTTTGTGCCTCGCATAAATGAGAATGGGCCTAGCTCATTTGAGTCTGTAAGTAGGACCAACCAGTCCCCTTATTTGTATGCAGGACAACCTAGTCCCTTTGTAACTAGGACAATCTCGTCACTAGTCATGAAACTTTTCGTAAACCATTTGTGTTTATTGAAATTCATTTGCAACATGGTTAGAAATATGAATTATCGTCCATTGAAATATTGTGTACCTTTGAAAAACTTGCATGCCTTTCCACCTCTGAAAACATTCATAAAGATGTAGAACCGTAAAAAGTGGGAGTTATGAAGTCACCTCGATGTCTAGTGCAAAGCTAGCATAATATGATTCCAAAATGTCCTTTCCAAAACGTAAACTCGCTAGCATGCAATCTATAACATTCCTATCAAGGAATTAAACACAGAAGTCTCTACTAAAAGAATAGCTAAACTACGTGTCATCGAGCTCCACCGAATCGTTAGCCAATGATTGGATGGGAAAATGTTGTTGAATTTATGGAAAGATACTCGATTAATCCCATTTATAGCCTGAGATATTTACTAAGTCTTAGGAACACTCAATTTCCAAGAGGTTTTTATATATATATATATATATATATAATATATAACTATACTTATTGAATCGTGTTAGTCGTTCCGAATGATAGTACGTGTACGCAAACAAGTGTTTGTATAAAAATAGTACACATTATAGACTCATATAATGTATTCACGAACTTCCTAGATAGTCGTCATATACGTTGACGGATAATATTACGACTCGTTATAGTGTTTCATAAGATGTAGATATATATACATATATCTATATACCTATATATATATATGTAAATGTAAATACATATGCATATAAATGTCGCGTAACTGAAATAGTAATCCCGCGTCTCATGGATAATTATTGAAATAATCATGTATAGTTGTACGCTTGTAATAATATAATCTTGTTTGTTTGTCATCAAAATGATTCGAGCAATAAGGTATGTGAAGTTCGTACGGGGACGAGTCGAATTACGTTTAGACGTTTGAATTGTATAAATAATTATTTTTATTTTATAAATTTGTCGAGTTGTAGACGTTGTAAATAAATATAACTACTTATATTTATTTTAAATAATCATCGAATAATAGTCGTTCGAAATAACTATAAATAGTTATATTTATTGTATAAGTTTTTCGAGTAGTGGATGTCGGAAATAAATGTAAATAATTGTATTTGTTTTTCCAACTCGTTGAAGACTAAACGTTTGAAATAAATACAAACAATTATATTTACTTTATAAAAGATTTCCGAGTTTGTGCGTTTGAAATAAATATAAATAATTATATTTATTTTATAAAAGTTTTCGAGTTCTAAACGTTGAAATAAATGTAGATAGTTATATTTATTTTATATAAATTCTCAAGTTTTGTTGACTTGTAAACCGTGTTTCGTCGAAAAGGTCACAACTCGTTTTGTAACTTATAAAAGTCGTCAAGGTAATTATACTCTTATATTTCATTTGGAAAAACACTTGAAACCCGTTATTTTTCCATCGGTTTTGAAATAATAACATATTTCTTTATATTTTAACGGAAATCGGGTAGAGTATCCTCTGTTTTTATGATAATCCCAACAATACAAGTTGTCGATAACTTTCAAAACTTAATAATTTTTCAACAACAATATATAATCTTCCGCCACATGTCTAAACATCCATTTTGTCGCGTGTAAGTCTACTATATATATATATATATATATATATATATATATATATATATATATATATATATATATATATATATATATATATATTATGTCACGGTCAGTTTGATGATAACTAATATACATGATTTATATACGAAACCCATGGTACGAGTACGAGTAATCTTTACTATGACATTTTTACTAATCGGTTCGGTTTAGAGCTCGGTTTCTCGCTATCATAAAATGAGATTAATTTATATATAATGTTTAAACGCGTCGTTAAAACTTTACCTAATTCTAGCGTCGACTAGTTGACTAGGTTTGACCTAAACCTTCTCGTTTCCCGATTCGGAATCTGAACCAAGTGAACCAAAACTGAGCTGAGTTGAACCGAGATGACTAGTAACTAAACGAAGGTTGACTTGTTGACCCGTACCCAAGACGAGACCCGAGCCGCAACCAAAACTGAACCGAACCTGAACCAAAACATCACCAACACCACTGCCGCCGCTAGCTGCCGCTGGGTGGCGACTTCGTGTTAATGCACTTTGGGTGATAAGTGCAGGCTCTCATTATGTTCAGGGGTCTTTAATGTAGTTTGTAATAATTGTATTTTTTTTGAACTTGTTATGTTTCCGAGTTTAGGAGTCCGGATTTGGTTATGGATATCAGTCATTGTATTCCGGATTTGGGTATGTAGTTCCCAAGTCCGGGTTTCTATTAAGTTAATATCCGGACTTGAGCACTGTTTGCTCAGTCTGAGTTTTGTTATGTTGGGCCTTGGGCCTTGTAGTATCCTTCCGGACATGTGTGTCAGGCTATGTCTTGTTTATATGCATTTAGTGGAACAGAGAAGATAGCAGTTCTTTTGTGGAAAGTTTGTGCAACAAGAAAACCCTAATCATTAGTGTGTGTTTTGTCTAGCGGCTACTGTGTGTGTGATGTCACTCATCTCCTACATAAAAGAATATTCTGTGTATTCTTTGATTTCTCTCATCAATCTTGTTTCCTGATACATTATCCTACAGTGATGATTGCTAGGTGGATTCCACACACCTCGTGATTGTATTCGTGAATGAGATACTTGGATTGAGTGGACTTATACTTCGTTTTTTCCGCTGTCTCCACCCAACCCAACCCAAACCACACCATACCGTTGACCTAAAGCTGCCGGCTGTGGCCCATTCTGTTACTCCCCCGTCGCACCACCATAGCCCCTTTATCACTTACTTTCACCACCCCGAACCCTCAACAACCACTTGCCATCATCACGTGCGACAATAGGATCTAAACAGATCTGGAAGTAGAAGATGAAGAAGGGATGAAAATGCTTACCTGAGAGAATCCTTGAACTTGATGTATGGCTGCGGCTCCACCATGGTAGGATCTTCAGAGAGAGGCCCAAGGCCCATAAGCCCATTTCTAGTGTTTTGAGCGGCCCAATTGCGTCTACGAGGCCCGTTTCAAACCAGAACTTCATGAAACGTCGTATAATATTGTTTTAGGTTCAGATACATGTAAAATGATGTCGGAAGTTTGCGTTTGACGCGCACGTTCGTTGCTCAGATCTTTAGAGAGAGAGAACTAAGAGTGTGTGTAGTTATGGTGTAAGTTTGTGTATAATGTTCTTCATATAGCTAGGGTTTTGGTGGATTGGGCCCAAGGCCCATAAGCCCATTTCTAGTGTTTTGAGCGGCCTAATCGCGTCTATGAGGCCGTTTTCGAATCCAAACTTGATGAAATGTCGTATAATATTGTTTTAGGTTCACAAACATGTAAAATGATGTTGGAAGTTTGTGTTTGACACGCACGTTCGTCGGATGTGTTAAAATTGCGTGAAATACTTCTGTTGTCGTTTCTTGTCATTTTTTCAATCCGATTTCGACTGCGGATATTAAAATTTGATTACAAAGCTAAATATATCATAATATTTTAGTTTTTAAGGTAATACACGAGTCTAATGCTTCCTTTTCGTTGTCGGTGCGTTCCTATAGTCGCGTTTTTCGTTCACGTATGTTTTTTGTGACGTTCGAAAGCATGATAATTTGTCAAAACCAATTCATATGTTCAAAATATATGTATAAGGTTCGTATTTTTCGGTACTGTCAGTTTTTCATCCGGTGTCAGTTCGTTACAGCTTAACGTTCGGTAGTTTTTCCACAAATCATCATTCGCGTACCGTAAAGCCGGATAAACATTCCTAGGCATACCAAAGGCGTATTTAAGTTAATTTGCATCTTAAACACAACTTATAATTTCTTAATGTGTATTATGCGAATAATTAAAACACGTAAATTGCCGGTTGTCACAATAATAGAAGTTTATTTACGAATCATAATGAAAAATTTGATCTAAACATGTTTTACAAAGTCATTCTACACAAAGTATAAATTATTCCCAAAACTTGGTTAAATAAATAAAAAACATCAGTCAACTATAATTAAGCTTTATACCATAGACAATACATGAGACACCTTTACTTTTCGGTTTGGCTTCCTTGGATATAGAACCTTGAAGAATATATCACATGCATTAACAAAACTGTTGGATCTGAGAGTGTGTGTGGTGTGTGTTTTTATGATAAAACAGTTGAAACAAATTATAAATTTAATCAAACAGTAATAAACAAAAACATCAATCTAACACAACTGGATTTGGGAATGATTGCAAAATGATTTCATATAGAATTCAAAGAATGTAATACAATCACAAGGTACAACGTACTCCCCCTCACCAGGTGAACACTCTCTCACTTAGTTCTTATGCTCCCAGGCTCTACGTGTCTAAGATTACAATGAATGGAAAGAACCATATACAGGAGGAGAGAATAGCTGGTGACGTCACCGTGAAAGCGACTCCTAACAACTCATTAGATGAGTGTAATTGCCAGCAGTTGACAAAGCTACTAGATAGTTACATTGTTACATTAAACTGCTGCATTTGCTGTATAAGTGAGAGAACAACTGGGTTCTACAGAATAGTTGGTTTGATCCAACTTTTCTATAAATCCAGCACTTCTAGTCTTTGACTTGTTGACTTGATCTTTAGTCTTGACTTTGACTTGTTGACCAGCTCTTTTGCATTCCAGCTCTTTTGCTCTCTTTTCTTTAAGGAGTAGTTTGTGTAATAGTGGTTTAGGCAGTTGTTCTTGGAAGCCTTCAAGGGGGAAAACTGTTGGACCATATGATTGTATTTTAACTTATTTCATCAGGCAGGGATGATGGTTCCCTTGGGTTTTGGCTTTTATCATCAACATATCTTACATAACCTAACAATCTCCCCCTAGATCTGCTAACACCAAAATAACACTTATTAATGCCTGTCTTTTATTCTCTTATTTTTTGATGAAGAATTGTGAGAGGGGATCGGCTCTCTCTTATGAGCACCGGACTTATCTAACTCAGCTAACAGAGGCGGAATTCATTGTTAGCGAGTTGGATAAACAAACAAGAAAGATATGTTGCTTAAACGCCTTGATTCGTATTAAGAAACGTGAATGGTTATAAACGAGTAAATACTTTGACAGGACTTCACCGTAGTCACACACCAACAGATATCTAACACAACACTCAAGCTCCTCTATTTATAGGTTAACATGACTCGCACAGGAGAGAGATGTGTTTGACTCGTGCGAGTGGTGCCTCGTACGAGTGACAAGGTATCACTCGTACGAGCCACTAAGTTAACTCGTACGAGCCACTATCTAAACATATAAGTCATATATAAACATACCTTTGACATTCTAAGCCCTATATACATAACCGACATATCCTAGACGTAGGCGATAGACATTATGCACCAGCAAACTCCCCCTTGGATGTTGCCGCAGTCTACGATAATCTTAAAAAATTCTTCAAAAATTTGACAGTTAACATCCGAAGAAACATTTCGGTGGCCTGTGACGCTCTTCAGAAGATATCGGTGTTTGGTCTGTAGGAGGAGGCCGGTTGTACGTGTTGCCAAACCGAAAGCTCCTTAGCGAAGCAATCCGCATTCGCTCAGTAATCCTTTCTTCATCCTTCTTTTTCTTTCGCTTCTCTATCTCTTCCAGCTTCCTCCAAGAAGTGTTCCATGTTGTTCCTGATGTATGTCATTATCAAAACAAACATTAAAAATATTCTGGAACTGGAGAGCATGTTCTTGGTCTTTCTCCTCAAAACTGATTTTGCAGTAAAATAAGCATTCAATATCCTTCTTAGAGCAATTGACTAGCCACATAGGGTCTAGTACTCGAATGCCACGCCATAGACCATATATGCGTTTATGTGCTATGACGGCTTCAGATAATTCTTCAGTTATCTTCCAAGAATCTTCATCTGGATGAACACAAATAACAGCTTCACCAATACTAGAATCGTAGTGCCACCATTTGAAAATTTTGAAGAAATCCTGCTCCATCTTTATTAGAGGCATATTTTTCATCAATTTCGACCTCTTAACAATCAAGGTCACATCTTTTTTCCTTCATTACAGGATCGATCTTTGTGATTCTCTTCGGCATATGCGGCTTCCAGCGTTTAAAGCCCTGAGTAGCTTCCAGCTTTATTAGTTTCCACAGCCGCTGTTCATGAAATTTCATCTTTAGATTTATCATCTTGGTCTACACCAGTTCTTTAATATCCTAGAACGACAGGGTCTTGATATCGCTTAGGTATCGGAAGTACTGGAGCCCATACTCCCATTTAATCGCATAAACATTAAGTTCTCTGATCCATCCCCAGCTAATGATATCCCCCGGAGAAATCTTAGCATCACGTGTGAAGAATGCTAGGGGACGTTTGAATTTACGCTCTGCTGGTAGTTCCTTAAACCATAGTTTCCTCATTTCTGCAATTTCTTCTTTAGATAAACATTGAGGAACCATTCCCTGTTTGAAAGCCTCTTCAACCTTTTGTTTCAATAATCATCAAATCCACCCTTTCTTTGGCTAAGGGCGTGAATAATGCAGTGTGCAATGCAACGAAAGGAGCACTGAGATTTCCCTTCTTGAAAGGTGCTGTGTTGACGAATCCTGCGTATCCCATCCGAGAGAAGCACCCCTTGACCATGTATTCTGGATAACCGGTTGAGTCTTCTTCACGATCCTTGAACTCTAAGACTGTTCGGATTAAATCTTCAGTGATTTTGACTTGAATATCTTCATTATTAATCCTCACTATAGACAAAATAGAGTTCTCTTCCTCACTGTATTCAGCGGTATCCTAAAAATATTCAACGTGTGATCGGTAAGCTGTGTGTATGTCAGTAAGAGCCTTGGTAATTGGCAGTCGGCTCAAAAAATCAAGCACTTCTTTATACGCTGCGATCCCTGGAATAGTCTCATCTAGTAGACACCAAATGTTGTGAAACTGTGAGAATGAAGACTTCTTGATCTACAAACATAAACATTTCAAACACTTAGAAAATATTTTCAAACATTTCAAATCTTATATACTTATACGAGTCACCATTCGTACGTGTCAGATACTTAGACAAATATTCAAGTTTGAATCAAAACCCACTCGTACGAGCCACTTCTTCGTACAAGTTATACTTAGAACTTGACATTTTTAGGATTTGAACAGACTTGCTCGTACGAGTGTTGCCTTGTACGAGTCAAAGAAATTTAAACATTTAAGGACATACTCGTACGAACGATCACTCATACGAGTGGATATTATAATCAGACATTTGAAACCTTTGCTCATACGAGTGATGATTCGTACGAGGTGCGAATCGCACCACATAACACCTTATCAAACCGAACTTAAGTCGTGTAGATTTTAACAAATTGAATGTTGATTTAAAGATTAAAAGGGCCGATTATTACAAATTTGAGTTCAATTTTATATTTTACCGGTCTGATTATCCTAAATCTATGTTTTATATCCTTTTGGTCCAATTTTGTATTATGACGACTCAAAGCTTGTAGTAGTACCTTGTCCATCGTAAGAGGTGTGCTAATCAACCTCCCTGAAGAAAAAGATACGTAAAATGATCAAGAATAAGCGTAGAGAGAACTTAATCGCACAAAGGAAACTTTCAGTCGCACAGAGTCAATAGAGTGACTCGTGCGAATGAGAAGGCCTTTTATACTCTCTGAAGATCATTCGTACGAGTTGCCTCAAACGAATGAGCCTTTATCACTCGTACGAGTTAGTAATTCACTCGTACGAGTCAGTTCTTCGTACTTTGATTATCTTTTTTAAATTTATGTGAAATTATATCTATTTTTATAAACCACTCAGTTAACCAAGTCCAAGTTAATGACCTTGGTTGATTGATGTTTGACCAAAACAGATTTATTTTCTTTTCTGATTAGCTCCCAGCCCATGATCTTCAGCTTTTCTTCCAGCGATTGTCGCTATGACTTGGACTAATGGTATTTTCATCATCGGTAGACTAAAATCTAATGATAGATTGCTAAAAACAAACTGAAAATCTTTTTGGGATTTTTCTGAAAAGAAAGACAAGTAAATAAAGATGTATTAACAAACATATTTTTGTGAGTTTTGTGTTTAGAGGATCACATCAGATATTTAGATAAATCACAAGTACCATTGATCTTGGTAGTAACTTTAAATTCTTAAACAGATTTACCTAGATTGTCAATATACTTATCTACTTAAACCTCTACACGTTTCTCAATTGTTTCAAGATATGGCAGGGAAAAATAAAGAACATGAAGTAACTGTGTTTCCCATCTCAGAATATACTCCCGCATCGAGATTCTCATAATTTCATTTCATAGGTGAATATATCTAACTGATATCGGTAAATGGGGTGAATTGCGAGACCTTGAGAGCTCAGGTTAGTATTTCCATATAGAGAAAGAGATGAAGGCTCGACTTTAAGTGGTGTTCCATTAAAGACTCTTTTGAACTACATATGTCGTAAATGTTTATGACATACTCATTTATTTGTGCAACTTTTGTAGGCGAAAGATGCTTAAAGTATTATACAAGTTCTAGGTCATTGCCGCCAGAAAATCAGAAGAACTCGTATAATACCCCATTATCGATTAAGTATAAAGACCTAGTATCACAGAATCTGGCATTCTCTCAAACGAAATTTCGGAATACTAAGTCCATATATTCGAGAGATGTCGACCCACAAATTACTCAGTTTTTTCTTTTAGATTTATATCTTGAAGAATAATTTACTGAATGAGTGAAGCCTATTGGCACATCATCAGTAAGATCTGTTTAATTACCTGTTTAAACATTCCATATCTTTAGCATACTGTGATAGTCTACTAATGTAATAGGATCACCCCTTTTTCACAAAAAAAACTTTTTTTTGTCTTTTTCATGTTTTTGAATTTTTCACAACTTTTCTCCCCCTAAAATCAAAAACATATTTTTGGTTTTTAGTTTTGAAGAAAAAATATTTACAGAAAGACATGTCATACCGATGAGAATCATGTCAAGTCCTCGTCATCCTCAAATTCAACCTCATGAATATCCCTTGATGTTAGATTTCTTAAACCATTTAATTTTAAAAGATTTTTAAATCTTGATCGATCAAATGCTTTGGTGTAAAAATCTGCTTTTTGGTCATCAGTGTGGATTTTTTCAATTCTAACCAACTTTTTCTCGTAGCAATCAAGGATAAAGTGGTGTCAAATTTCAATATGTTTAGTTCATGAGCGTTGAACATGGTTTTTGGTGATATCAATAGCCACCTTGTTATTTACATAAATTGGAATATCAAGAAATTGAAGTCCGTAGTCTCTCATATGCTGTTGTATCCAGGTATCTGGGAACAACAACTGGATGCTGTAACATATTCAGCCTCACATGTAGAGAGAGTGACCACAGTCTGTTTCTTGCATTGCCATGTTACCAAATGAGTTCTGAAGAACTGGCAACCAACCGTAGTAGATTTGGCATTAAGCTTGCAACAACCAAAATCAAAATCCGAGTAACCCGCAAGTTTGAAGTCATCATGTCGAGGATACCACAAGCCGATGCTTGGACATCCTTTTAGGTATCGTATGATTCGTTTGACGGCTAACAAGTGCGAATCTTTTGGATTGGACTGATAACGGGCGCATAGGCATGTTGGATACATGATATCAAGTCTTGAAGCTATGAGATACATCAAGGATCCGATCATGGAGCGATATAATGTTTCATCGACTTTGACTCCATGAGCGTCAGGACAAAGGTCGTGATTTGGAGCTAATGGAGTTGCTGGTGTAGTTCCTGACATGTCAAATTTCTCTAACACGTCGTGAACATACTTCGTCGGATGAATGAAGATACCATCAGGAAATTGCTCAACCTGAAGTCCTAAGATGAACTTCATCTCCCCCATAGCACTCATTTTGAATTTCTTCTTCATGACTTCTTCGAAGTCTTTGCATAGCTTATCATTTGTCGATCCAAAGATGATATCATCCACATAAATTTGTACCAAAATCAGATGTCTATCTACTTCCTTTGTGAAGAGGGTACAGTCTATAGTTCCTCTGAGAAAGCCGTTGTCTAGAAGATCTCTGGAAAGCGTTTCGTACCTGGCTCTCGGGGCTTGATGTAGACCATATAACGCCTTGTTCAGAAGGTAGACTTTGTCTTTGTGTATTGGATCGACAAACCCCGGTGGTTGGCCGACATACACCTCCTCTTTGACTTTGTCGTAAAGGAAAGAAAATTTAACATCCAATTGATACACCTTGAATCCTTTCCAAGAAGCAAAGGCCAGGGGTGTAGACTTCATTGTAGTCTATCCCTTCTTGTTGGTGATAACCCTGGACCACGAGCCGAGCTTCGTTTCTGACCATAATACCTTTGTCATCTCTCTTGCACTTGAAGACCCATCGAGTATTTATCTTTTTATGATGATCTGGTAGGTTAACAAACTTCCAGATACCAAGTTTCTGGAATTGAAGGAACTCTTCCTGCATTGCATCCACCCAGCTTTCCTCTTTCAACACGGCTTTCTAGTTTCATGGTTCAACATGCGAAACAAAACAACTGTAAGAAAGTCTGGTTTGTAATGGAGCAACACTGGAATAAAAGCAACTTAGATCCTTGTTGATTTGATTGCGAGTTTTCACTCTGGTTCGTAAGCTGCTAATGATATTCTCCGATGGATGTTAAGATAGTGTCCTTGGCATTACTTCACTCGGAACATCTACTTGACTCTGCAAATTTGTGACAACTTCATCAGCAACTGGTGTAGAAGATGTAGCTTCATTCCTGTTATTGGATTGATCAGCCTGGGAATTCAGAAAATTTTCAATATGCTTAGATCCTTAATCAGAATTGGATCCACCATCATCAAAAGTCGGTTCACGATCAGAGTCGGCATTAATCGGTTGATGGGTAGATGATTCAGCAGTGTTCAAGATAGGTACAAAGACTGATTCCTGTAGAGTATTGCTCGGACCTTCATCAGAAGTGTTAGAGACAGGAAGTGACGGGGAAATCACCAACGGTCTAGAAAGTTGCTCTTTATTGGAGATTTGATGCTGTTGAAAGAGCATAACAAGTTCTTCTTCTGACTTCAGGTAGGTCAAATGAATTCCACAAACCTTAGTAGTTAAACAACCATGGACCCCTAAGTTTCTGCGTAGGCGTAGTATATCTTTGACAATCAACATGCCGTGCAAGAATGACCTGGTTAAGACTCGGCAAAAAGACTCGCTTTTGTGGACTAGCATAACTGACGAAAATTCCTTCCAAGGATTTGGCTCCAAAATTACCGTCCCGGTCCAGAACAGTACACGACGATCCAAAAGGCTCCAAAAACATGAGCTTCGGCTTTCGATGGTTTAACAACTCAAAACAGGTCTTGTTATGAGGTTTAACTGTCAACACACGGTTGAGGGTGTAACATGCAGATGCGGCTACTTAGCTCCAGAAACTAATTGGAAGTTTTGAATCAGCGAGCATTGTTCTGGCAGTCTTGATTAGTGTGCGATTCTTACGTTCAGCTACTCCATTTTGTTGAGGAGTATAGCGAGCATTGTTTTGTGAAGAATTCCCTTTTCATTGCAGAATTCGAGCATCCTCTTGTTCTTGAATTCACTACCATTGTCACTGTGGATTCTCTTGATAGGCAAGTGAAATAGGTATTCAAGCTTCCTAAAGAGAATCATAAGACTTTTAAACGTTTCATCTTTGCTCTCCAGAAAGAAAACCCATGAGAATCTTGAAAAATCATTTGTCACGACCAGACAATATAGATCTCCAGAAATGCTTTTCAGGTTTACTGGCCCAAAAAGATCCATATGAAGCCTTTCTAGTGGTAGCTTGATAGAATTTAGTAGCTTTCTTGGGTGTGATTTCTTATGTTGTTTCCCCTTTTTACAACTCATACAATTATCAGATAAATGAAAATTCTTCAGATTAACACCCTCCACTAGGTCTGTTGTGCACCAAATAATTCATCTTTCTCAGGTGAATGTGCCCCCATCTTCCGATGCCATAGGATTGACTCTTTCTTGGTCGCTTTAGAAATGGAGCATTGAACTTTCTTTAACGTTATGGATGCAATGCTCATATCTAAGACATAAAGATCATTCTCTTGTGGAACACGCATGAGGATCCACTCCTCAGGAATTTTGAATCCCGGCTTGAGAATTAAGCATTCTTTATCAGTGAAGTGTGTTGTGAATTTTTTGTCACAGATTTGCGAAATGCTCATTATATTGTTCTCCAGCTCTGCAATGTAGTTCACCTTGTCGAAAGAAACCACTCCATTCGTAAGAATACCTTCTACCACAATTCTTCCACCCTGAGTCCCAGCAAAACCAACGTAACCTCCCCGGATAGCTTTGACGTCGTGCAACAACACCAGCATCCCAGTCATGTGTCGGGAATATCCCCTGTCCATAATCCATTTTGACATGATCGATCTCGGGAGCCCCAGCACATATGAGGAAGAAACTATTTAAACAAAGAAACCCAAGCCTGCTTGGTCTTGGGTGGATTTGGAATATCAAACTTTGGAACTTTGTTTTTGACACTTTGTTTGATCTCTGTTTTGGCTGGAACGGGTGGTTTCAGTTCTACTAAAGATGGTTTGACTTTTGCTACCCAAGTTTGTGTTTTCAAAATTACCCTTTTAGAATAAAACTTTGAATCATTTGACAATTCTTGGTGGAAGTTTCACCAATTTTAAATTTAGAATTTAGTTGAATCGTTGATTTTACCTTTTTTTTAGATTCATTGTTTCTTTTCAGAATTTCTCATCTTTTGTAGATCTATTGGAGTTAGAAACAAGTTTGGATTTCTTTGAGAAAATTGTCGTGCAATATGTCCAACATTGTTACACTTGTAGCACGTCCTACTGTCTTTTTAAACATAGGAATCCAAATCCTGTTTTCTACTCTCTTTTTGCTTCTTGAATTCATCATTGGATTGTTTACCAATGACCCCTTTTTCCTTTTTAGTAGTTGTCCCATAGACAAAATTGATTTTCTTTGCAAAATTTAGGTTTTGAGACTTGTTAAATGTTCTTTGCTTTTGAAAACCAAACACTGCTCTCTTGTTTTCAGGATAGTCTCTGTTTCTCTGATGGTAGGGTTTATTGACACATTATGATTTAGAATAAAATGATGCTTCTCGTTTTTCTAAATCAGAATGGCTCACCTCAACAAGCTTGAACAACTTATCAACCCGATCCAGATTGACATTCTGAATTGGGAAATCCTCATCGGTATATAGTTTATCAGATCCGTGCATTTTGTATACGATGAAATTTGTATCATTGTTTAAACTATTTTCTGATGATTCACCATCCAATTCGGATTTGTCAGACTCATTCTTCAGAACATTTTCAACCTCAGGTTTAACCACGTCAGAATCACATTCCTTTTATGGTTTGGTGTATGTTACATCAATGTTCGTAGGCAGCTCGTTTGTCTTTTGAGTTTTCAATTTTATATTAAGCGCCTTTTCCACCCCCGATGGTTTCTTAGTAGCATAGCTATTCCACATGGATGGTGGAACACGATCGTAACTTGCACCTTTGTTTTCATCAATTTGATTATCTTCCTTGCTTTCAATTTTTGCAAGAATGTGATCAATGACATATAAACTTGTCGAATAACTGATTAACAACTTGTTAACCCTTTCGGTTTTGATTTTCGCTTTTTCAAGTTCACTTTTTAGCTTGGCAATTGTATTTAAATGAATATTAATAGCCATTAGTTTGTCCATTACAATCGCCTTGAGCATCGAAAGTGTCCTGTCATTTTCTCTGATCACTTTTTCAAATTATTTAATTGTTTTACTTAATTTGTCATAAGCTTCTTTTGTTGAATTATAATCACATGACAAATTATCTGTATGACATTTTAGTTCCTTGTTCGTGTTAATTTTTCAGCACACTCAATGCATGGCTCTTTGCACTTCATGCAAGGTGTTTCTTTCACCGACTCATTTACTGACACATTTACCTCATTCACATTTGCCATAAAAGCTTTGTTGGTCTTGTTAGTCAGATTTTACAACATCACATCAGTCCTTGCTTCTACTTCAGGCTTCTTCTCTTCTTCACAAGGAGAATGATGGCTGGAATTAAAATAACCTGCAAAAGTTTTAAGAATGTCATTAGGCAAGAGATGTTTAAATGCACTATTTAACAATTCCTCTTCTTCTTACGATGTGTTGTAATATTCTTCAGGAGCTTTGTCAAAAGTTGCCTCTACATATTCTTCAGTTTCTTCAGGTTCTTCAATGAATTCTGCAACCAATGCCAAATTTTCGTTCTTTGTGATGTACTTGTTCCAGTTGAAACCTTCGTCCTCTTGAGTGACGACGAGTGCTTTGTCTTTAGAGTTTGACGTTCCATCTTCAATCTGCACCATACTTGTTGTTGAGGTTAATGATATATGGATTTCTTGTAATAATCATCAGCAAAAAGGTTCTGATTGCCCTTGACCTCTCTATTTGGACATTCTCTTTTGAAATGCCCCTTTTCTCGGCATTTGAAGCATGTAACTTTGGACTTATCGAAGCCTAGTTTAAATCAGGTCCTCCCAAATTATCTTCTCTGGTAATCTCCGTGAAACGTTGAGCTCTTCTGTAGGTCCCCTAATCTGTATGGATCTTCATAGAATCGTCTATCCAACCTAGAGTGCGGAATCCCCTAGATCAGATTAACACAGAAAACCGAACAATATTAAGAACACGAACAAACACTTTCAATCCGTCTTCTATTGATTATCCAACACGAATGTTTACGATCAATTCAAGACTCACACTAATTCTCTCTCAACTCTCTATGAAGTGAATAAATGAGCAACCTTAACCCTAATGCAAAACTCTCGTTATATAGAGATAAGTTTGCAATTGGGCTAGGGTTTCACCACATGGGCTACAAATTGGTCTAGGCCTAATTCGCCTACCACTCACTACGTTGTGTCTGGTTTAGCCCAATCACTTCTAATCAACTACTACAATACTAAACCCACTAACTATTTATCATTTTACTAATTACAAGATATCAAAAGACCAAATCTAAGCTGTTGTCACAAATATGCACCAACAAACTCCCCCTTGACAATAGCTTCATAAAACAACTTTGTCTTTAGTCATCTTCCAATCTTCAATGTCTTTGAAAATCTTTGGTCTTTGGATAGCTTCAGCTTTAATAGCTTCTGTCAGCAATAGACTCCCCCTAAGCTGATGCATCCAATCACCAAATCTTCTAAATCGTTAGCATTTGAGTAAACTCCAGTTTAGCACTGGCATAGCAATCTTCAAAGTCTTCAACTTTGTCTGCAATGTAGAAATGAGGTTCTACCATGCATCCAATCAAACTCCTCTTCACCAAACTTTTCAGTAACACACTGCTACAATCTGTATACTATAAAACAAACATCTCGAGAAACCATAAGAAATTTTCAACACAAGTTAACAAATTATTATTATTCAAGAGATGAGAAAAGTGTATCACAGATTAAGTAATTCTCAACTCAAACCACACACTTAAAATTTTAAGCACACTGAACCTGCAAGATTTTAAAATTTTGAACTCATCTTCTAATACCGTCTCCCCCTATCGGTAACAACTCCTCCATAAACAACCATTTTCCGTACATTAAGAATGTATAAGAAAGTGAAATCTTTTTGGATTTTTATATTTTCTGAAAGAAAATAAATAACGAAAGAATAAACACCCTGTTTTTGTGAGAATCACTGAGAAGCAGATCATATCAGCCGTATCAAACTATTTTCACACTATTAGATAATTTATAATGTAATTTTCATGAAAAGCAGAACATTTCAAGTACCATTACCTAGTGATATGTTAAGATAATTTTATACTGATATACTAGTGTGTCCCACTTCAGGACATACCCCCACAATCAAGGTATGCACAAAGATTCCTCGTGGTAGGTGAGTATACCGAAATTCATCCTTTTTGATTTACAACGTTAAATAATTGGTGATCAGGTCGGTACTTCCATACAACAAAGAGACCAATATCCAACGAGGGTAAGGGCAAATACCAAATTTTTGTACGATTTATGCAATTTGCACATTTGAATGACTCTCTAGGAGAGCTTCTTTAATTTTTGGGATTTGAAATTTTAGCTCTTTTAAGATATCCTGGTTGTGCCTAGCTCAGCATATATCTTGATACAGTAGAAGGACAACCTTGATACCCCGAATGAAATAACGATATAAAGACCTAAAACCTCAGATATTGGCAATCTATCAACACAAGATTTAAGGTTATAAAACCATATGCCACTGATATGTTATCCACTCTTAGATAGTTCGTTTTGTTTATATCACGAAGGTAAGTTGATTATTTCATGCCTTTTGCCTACTAGTATATCATATGATGAAGTTGCTATCACACTTAAGCAATCAATGTTAATTTCAGTGTGACAGTCTAACTTGCTGATGTACTATCAGTTCTTCTTTTCCCATAGTGAAAAATCATTTTTTATTTCCTATTTTTTATGTTTTGATTTTTGAAAAACAGTAAATTATTTACAAATTTTTTATGGAAAACTGGTTGTTCAGGATTCCTCATCCCATTGAGTTCGACTAAATGGTCAAAACGAGCCCTGTCAAAAGCTTTTGTGTAAAGATTTGCTAGGTTATCTTGTGTGTCGACTTGATGCAGTTCAATCAATTTCTTTCCAGCACAATCCCGTATAAAATGATGATGAATGTCAATATGTTTTGTGCGACTGTGTTTTACGGGATTGTTGGTGATTGAAATAGTGGCATTATTGTCTATCATAATAGGAGTACGAGGGTAATTCAAACCGTAATCGCACATCTGCTGTTCGATCTAGAGAACCTGAGAGCAACAGCTACCCGTAACAATATATCCAGCTTCACACGTTGAGGTAGACACGCAAGACTTCTTATTGCATTGCCATGGCACGATCCTCCCTCCTAAGAACTGACAACCACATGTGGCAGACTTCCATGTTGATTTGCATCCTCCAAAGTCCGAGTCAGTAAAGCAACAAACTTCAAATCACTAGCAGCTGGATACCACAAGCCAAGTTTAGGTTTCCCCTTCAAGTAATGAAGAATCCGCTTCACCGCTTTCATATATGACTCTTTTGGATTCTCTTGATATCTGGCACAAAGACACATTGCGAACATGATGTCTGGTTTTGAAGCAGTCAAGTACATTAGAGAACCAATCATTGCCCTGTATTGAGTTGGATCAACATCCTCCACACTCTCATGATCTGGACCAAGATTGTGATTCTCACTAATAGGAGTGTTGAAAGTAGCGTAATCCTCCGTTTTGAAACGAGAAATTGTCATACACATACTTCGTCTGATGCATAAACATACCATCCTTCTTTTGTTCAACTTGTAAACCCAAAAAGTAGGAGAGTTCATCCATTGCACCCATTTCTAACTTGATCTTCATTACCTCCTCGAATTCATGACACATGTTCTCATCAGATGACCCAAAAATGATGTCATCTATGTATACATGTACCAGCAGAAAGTATTCCTTTTTCCTTTTAATGAAAAGTGTACTGTCAATCTAACCTCTTTCAAAACCGTTCTTTAACAAATGTGATAACAGTGTCTCATACCATGCCCTAGGTGCTTGATGCAATCCATACAATGCCTTATCAAGTCGATAGACTCGATCTAGATAATCTAGATCAGTAAACCCATCTTGTTGTGAGACATACACCACTTCTTGGACTTTCTCGTAAAGAAATGCACTCTTCACGTCAAGTTGGTAAACTTTGAAGCCCTTCAATGAAGCAAAAGCTAGGAACAAACGTATTGCTTCCAACCTTACTACTGGTGCAAACACTTCCTTGTAATCAATCCCTTCCTGCTGATTGCACCCTTTCACCACCAACCGAGCCTTATTCCTTATCACGATCCCTCGGTCGTCCTTCTTGCACTTAAACACCCACTTGGTGCCTATTTCCTTCTCTCCTTCAGGCAAGTCAACTAGCTCCCGAACCTTCAACTTCTTAAACTGAGCTAGTTCCTCTTGCATAGCTTCAACCCAACAATTATCTTTTAGATCCATGTGAACATTCAGCGGCTCCTCTTGGGCAATAAAGCAGCTATACAAACAGTCATTTAACATCCTAGTCTTCTGAATCAAAGTAAATAAACTGGAACCTTCGATCACACCTCTTCTAGTCTGAACACTTGCAGCAGCATCACCTATAATGTTCTCAACTGGATGATCTCTTTTTGCACGTGTAGTAGCAATGGTGTCAACAACTAAATTATCTCCCGGATTTGATCCAATCTCCCCCTGAATGTTCTTATCAACAAATGGATTAGTAAAGTCCTCTCCATGAATAGGTTCAGACTCACTATCACTTGAGTCCTGTGGAGCTGCACTGGAAGAAGTTTCTAGAGCATCTGTCATTGATATACTCGATCTAGGCATGAAGTCACCCTCTTCATCTTCATTGATCACAGTTTGAATCACTGAGAGTCATCTGCATTGGAAAAATCAGGAATATTAAATGATTTAAAAACGCTATCATAATCATATAATATAGCAGGACCACTCGTTGATTGTTGACGTGAATAACTAGTGATTTCCATGTTAAACACAACCTCAATTTTACCAGTTTTTAGATTAAAAACCCTTTTCTTCGGTGCTCCAGGCATATAACCTAGAAAGTAACCCTCGTCAGCTACCTCACCAAATTTTTGCTTATCTTTATTTCGCACAATGGTGCAGGGTAATCCAAATGGTTTAAAGCCTTTTAAGTTTGGTTTTCGGTTAAGCAATAGTTCGTGACATGTTTTGTTAAACCGTTTAACCATCAAAACTTTGTTTAGGACATAACATGCTGTGTTCACCGCTTCTCAATAGAAAAGAACTGGAAGCTTTAAATTAGAAGCATAGTCCTAGCGGCTTCAATAAACGTCCTGTTTTTCCTCTCAGCGACTCCATTCTGTTAAGGTGTATAAAGAGCAGAATATTGATGTTCAATTCCCTTGCGAAGAAAATAGAGATCCATAATCTGATTCTTGAACTCCGTGCCATTATCACTCCTTATCCTCTTGATTTGTGCATCATGGATATCTTCAAATTTTGTAAAAAGATCTATTAGCATCTCCATTGACACATCTTTTGTACCTAAAAAGAAACCCATGAATATCGCGAGAAATCAATAGTGACAACAAAACAATAGTATTTCCCACCTATGCTCCTTACGTTCACCAGACCGAATAGATCCATATGAAGTAATTCATAAGGGCCATATATTGTTTTAGAGTTGTTAGGTTTGTTATGTTGTTTTCCCTTTTGACATGGAAGACATTTATCTTCCACATGAAACCTCTACACTGTCACACCTTCCACTAAACCGTTTTTAATAATATAACTAATTTTTCGGTAGTGGATGTGGGCCATGCGTCTGTGCCACATCATTAACTAAGCCTCAGATGCTTTTGACAGTAAACACGCCATCACAGTGGAAGAATCCTTAGCACCCATGTCCATGACATAAGTGTCGTTTCTCCTTGGCGCTCTCATCACTATTCAATCATCCGGTATCACCAAACCAGGTTTCAACACCAAAGCTTCAGACTTAGTAAAGTGGACCGAGTGACCCTTGTCACAGACTTGAGACATGCTCATCAGGTTGTGCTTTAGCTACTCGACATAGTTCACTTTATCACTTTTCCTCGACCTGTAATGTGCCCTCCTTTAGCACCTGCAAAATTCACATAACCTCCATCTATATTCTCAAACTCAGTCAATAACCTTGCATCCCCCGTCATGTGCCATGAGCAGCCACTATCAACATACCACAAGTTGATAATCCTCCTTAGCAGCTCCTTCGCAACTCAACAAAAATTAGCTAGATTGGGGGACCCAAGCCTTAGTGGTCTTGGGTCTTCCAGATTCATCAACCACTAGAACCTTCATCCAATATCCATTTCTCCTAACAGGAGTCTTGGATCTCAGACCTGTTGATGGAAATGGTTTTTAATTTCTATTCGGTCTTTAGTCCTGAGGTTTCCTAAAAATGATTGGAATTTGTGACCTTTGTAAATTTTGGTTTTGGTTCCTTGAATTTTGATGATAATAATTTCTAAAGCCATTGTTATAAAAATTTCGACTACCAACATTCTGATATCGAGTTTGATATCGACCTTGACTTCTGAAATTACTTGATTGACCATTAAAGTTATTCATTTTAGGTGAACTACTTCTAGGTCTTTCATATCTGCCTGATATAGATGCAGGCTGAGAACTTTGTTGATTTCTTTGAAAACAAGGAACTTGGAGAGTTCCTTTTTCAGCCTTATCTACACCAATAGCAACACTCCGTCGCTTGGTAGAAGATATCTTTGCTTTTGATTCTTAGGGTGTGTATTCTTTTTTTTCGAAAACGCTTCTCTGTTATTATCCTTCTTGGCATTATCAGACACATAAACATTCCCTATTGTGGAACTACTAGGTGTAGTTGACACAAAGTCTGTTAGCTCTTCTTCGTCTGGCACGAAAGAATAGTCCTAACCAAAAGGTGGTGGAACTTCATTGAAACCTTTGAAGCCCACACTTGTCTTGTCATTACTCTTCTTCAAGCCATTCATCATGTGTTTCATAGCAAAAGATGAATCTCTGAATTGATTCAATTTCTTTTCAAGTTCACAAATTTTCAGTTGTGCTTCTGACAACTCTTTGAATTTTTCAGAAATCTCTTTTGTTTTCTCACTCATTGTATCATGAGCTAGGTCAATAATTTGAAGTTTTTCATTTAGTTTATAGGTTAAAATGTTGATTTCTTCTTCATAAACCTTAATTGTCTTCAAATATAATGACTCATTTCTTTTTATGAAAAAGATTGATTATTTTATGTTCGAGAGCTCATTTACCAGACTTTGGTTTTGTTTTGTTAACGTGTCAACTTCACTTTGTAGTTCATGACATTTTAAGCAAACAGAACTACCAGAGTTAGAATGTACCTCTCCTGTTGATTTGCTTAGATCGGCCATGAAAGCAGTAAAATCAGCAGCCATCTTCTTATCTGCAGCATCATCAACCTTTTCAGCTACAGTCTCTTGTTTGATCTCATCATCAGCCTTGACTTCTGCATCATCAACTAGGGCTATATCAGCCATGAAAGCTTGTGTGGCATTGTCATCACCTTCCAGATGAACACTCCAATCATAAGAACCTTCTCTAGCAGTAGAGATCAAGGCCTTTGATCTAGTGTTTGTTGACGCATTCCTATTGCTTGAACCATGACGAGGGAAAATCTTGAAAAGATGAGTTAGAACGAGATTCAGTATTTGGTCGTTGACATTCTCTAGCAAAGTGTCTGTAATTTTGACAATTGTAACACCATCATTTTTTTAGTGGCACCATAATTGATTATGTTGGGCTTTTTAACATTCTCCCTTACTTTAGCATCCGCATCATCATCATTTTGCCGTTTAAGGTAATGACTCAACCAAGGTCTAGGAGCAGTTGACCCAAATATTTTTGTTTCAAAGTTTGCCAGATATGATTGGAACACAGGTTCACGTGTGTGCTTGAGAGATTGGTGGAGCACTCTACTGGTAAAGTTGAGGTGGTTTTGATCTCTCCTGTAGTTGGCTTTTTTAGTTTGTGGTTTTTGTGATGAGCAATGTGTATATGGATTGAAACTCCTTTTGTGAGGAGGCCAGCTTTTGGGTGTATTCTAGTTTAAACTGGTCTTTATCTTGGGGCTTTTTAGGGACAAACACCTTGAGTATAGAGACTGCAACACCCAACTGTTTTGTCAACTCCTTACATTATTGTTTTTGGGCATCCTCCAATTCAATAGATTCATCCACTCCCTCACCAATGGTGGTTGTATTAGTAGTTGTTTGTACCTTTTAGGAACATTTACACCTTTTGATGCCCCTTGTTCTTGGTACTGGGTATCTCTAGCACTTTCCTTTCCCAAGACCTTAGAGGCATGGATAAGATAAGATGTTGCCTGCAAGGTGGTCTTAAGGATGTTTCTACTATCTTTTGGAAAACCAATGGATTTAACAGGAATAGTAAAAGCCAACACTTCAATCACCTCATCAAGGTTTTATGAGAGGGGTGAGTTTCTCCCTTATGTGAGTAAGGACTGGATTCCATGTGTACTAGGGCTTCATTTTGTGGCTGCATCTTTGTAATTTGTGAATGAGATTTGCCCTTTTCTTGGTACACAGGGGGAATCTTCCTCCATGACTCTCTTTTCAAAACTGCTGGCTTGACTGGTTTGGCTAGTTGGAGGTGCTAGAAATTGTGGTGAAGAAGTAACCACAGTTTCAGGATGAGTTTGTGCTTCATCTTGACTCTCAGGGACCTCATCTTATAGAGTAGTCTTTTGGTTCTTTTTGTGGATGTGGTTTTGAGTTTGGATTGAGAGGATTTTAGAAGTCTTTTGTTCTATATACTTCTTCCTCTTTTTGGTGATTTTTTCTATAGGTTCGTTAGGGATAGGTTTTCCTTTTGGTCAGCAAGAGTAGTAGGCTTAGATGGAATTTGTTGTTCCACATCTGCTGGCTGTGTAGGAATATTGCCTTACACAGGCTCAACTTCTTCTTCAGTTATTAACCTTTCCCATCCTTGCAAATGTTTGAGCTAGAAGTGATTCGATGGGAAAGGTCTCACCCTTTTTGTAGATTTCATCAGGCAATTCTATTTCTAGGATTGCCATGACCAGTCTCCTTTTGTAGATTTCATCAGGAAATTCTATTTCTAGGATTTCCATGACCAGTCTTGGGTACATTAGTAACTTCAAAGCGGAGTTAACATTTGAGACCATTTCTTTAAAAATTGCTTTGAGAGTTGAAATTTGATTCAGTTAAAATTGAATATGGTATGAATTGTGTTGACTGAGAAACTTCATTCCAAGATCCAGATCTAACTGACAGGCATTGCATGAGTGTATGGAAGAGGAATCTAAGACCTGGATGAGATTTGCCCTTATCATAAGTAGCATGTTTGGTTTCACCATAATACCTTGTTCAATGGACTCAAGGTCCATCTCTGATTTTGTGAATTTGCCGACTCCTTATGCATCATCAAGCTGAAGATGAGCGAATAAGATTTCTGGGGTGATTGCAACAATTACATCTCCCACTTTTGCATTGATAGCTAATATAACTCCATCATCATTATTAACCAGTTTAGCTGTTAACTAGATAAACTATTGGAGAGAACCAATAGTTTTGAATAAAACCAGTAGTTCCTCCCTCTTTTTTTATTTAGACACATCAATGATAGGACTTTGGAACCCATGCATGATGACTTGCAGGCTTGATCCCATCACAACTTGATTGGTCTTTGACTCAATGTTGGCTTTGTACCAACATAATCAATTCTTTTTAGTTATTTACCAGTGCTTTTAATTCAACATTTTGATTAGACCTCCTGTGTTTGCAATGATTAAGGGTAAAATGGGATTCTTCTATTTTGACCAGGTATTTACAGGAGGTACATCAGCCACTTGTATTGTTCCGGTAAAATTTCTATGATTCAATGACATGAGTTGCAATAGTTTGAAAGACCTCAAAAGAACCCATGGACTCACAATGACTTGAATCA
The DNA here is from genome assembly GCA_947069175.1 of Scalesia atractyloides. Lineage (NCBI taxonomy): Eukaryota > Viridiplantae > Streptophyta > Magnoliopsida > Asterales > Asteraceae > Scalesia > Scalesia atractyloides. Next base: position 42,780,967 of record CAMTDV010000008.1, on the reverse strand, counting down.
CTACATGGATAAAATATTGGCTTTTCATGAAAGTTTTCCAGATTCTGTATCTTGCTTTTCTCAAAAGCTAAGACCATGTAACAATCCTTAGTATTATGGGCTATTTCTCACATACTGTGCAAAACAATGTTTGATATACACCAAATTATACATGTTTTAGTCCCCCATTTTAATCTTGTTTTACACGTTTTTGGCTAAAACTTTGATGTTGAGGTACTTACTCATGTACTTTTGTATTTTTAGGTCTTAAATGACGTGCCAAAGACAAAGTTGGAGAAAAAAGACGAATTTTCGGGCATTTTGGATGAAAACTGCACATTCTGCTGAAGTTACAGGTCATACACGATCGTGCAATCCATTTGCACGCCCGTGCAGACTCGCGACACTTGAAGCATTAGTAGTGCACATGGTAGTGCAGTTGGTTTCTCGATCACGCATGCCGTGCGTTCCAGATGCACCCCCGTGCACCTGTTGATCCTCGGAAGCACACCCAGTGCAATCAATCGTGCGTTCAATTTCTCGGATATGCATGACCGTGCACCTCAGATGCACGACCGTGCGCGTGGTTCATCTTTGCCACCCAATCAGCCACTTGTCTGTCTCCTACCCTGGAGCTAATGTCATGTTACACTTGTCTGTGCACGGGCGTGCACTTTAAAGTGCACGGTCGTTCACTTTTGAAAACCCTATAAAATAGAACAGACGCAATCTGGTCAATGATTGGAGATTTTTCCTCTATTCTACGCGATTTCTGGGCTCCGAAAGCAACTCTTCTGGGTGGATTTCAAGCCTTCAAGTTGCAAAGAAGCCACTCTACCATCCAATCCATCAAATCCTTGCATGCTTATGGTTTAAATCCTTGTTCTTTCGTGATGTTTGGCCACATTTCAAGCATTGAGCTGATGTATTATGTATTATTGTAGCCTTTGAGCAAAGAACTAGTTTACTTGTTCTATGAACAATCTTTAGTATGTTAATCTTGTTTGTATGAAACTCTGGTACTTTTTCATGTTTGAATCTTGATGATCATATGGCAAACAGGTTTCATAGATGTTGGATTCTTGATTATAGTATGTTATCTTGGATGATTAATGAATGTTTAGTTCAGATATGTTGAAAAACCCTTGATTAAGCACTTGTTAGTGGACTATTAACTTGTTAATATGTTTAGACCATGAAAATAGAAACGAGTATTGGTCTAATAAAAGATAAATCTGATTTTAATCAAGAGTACTTTCTTACACGTAAGGACTTTAACTGGTTAGATGGTGTTATTGCAAGTTCTTGACATGGTTCATGATCTTTGTCTAGTGATTTGGTTTAAATTGCAATCTTAGTAGATTCGTGTTCAAGATTTGCAAAATGGAATAGTTTGTGATATGATCTACTTTATGCTTGTCTCGATGATTGTATTGTTATTTGGTATTGCTTTCCTTAATAAAGTGTGGTTAGAAAACTCTTAACGGATGACTAACTTATTTTTAAGATATTTGCATGTTTTAAAATCTGGTTTTTAGATAATTTTAGTTAAAACATAAGCTCACTCACCTATCTTTTTAACCGGTAAATCAATGAAAGCGATTTAGTACTTATGCATCCGCCCGCGTCCGTGAATCGACATCTAGTACTTACCTGTACTTTACTACATTTATGATAGACATACTTGTCCTTTTTGTGTGTGTTTTAATGTCAAGGTATAAATCATTTTTATGCATAATAAAACGGAGTTTGTGTTTAAAATTTATTGTAAAAATATGTATATACTCGCACACGTCAAGTTTTTGGCTTTGTTGCCGGGGACGCGGCGATCTTTTGGAATGACCCGAGTCACTCTTTTACCGGTGTACATGCTTGTGAATACTTGTTCATACTTGTTTATTTGTTCATATAATTGTAAATATTTGCGGGATTGTTTATTTATTCAAATTCGAGATAATTGATTAGGTATTTACTGATTCTTTCATACCAAAAATTGTATATATAAATATAAAATTGTTTTATTAAATTCCGAATCGTGCTTATCCTTCCCTTGTAGGTTGATGTCCTCAACCCCTACGTCTGCTGTTGCTGAGTCATTTGACGAACCAGAGCGTGACCAGAGGAGGAGACTTCAAGAAAGGTCCCGCGTTGTTGCAAAACAAATCTCAGCTGCAATGGACGAGCCTGTGATATCCTTTGAGAGTGAAAGCTCAGAGGTCGGGGAGGGGAACACCATGGCGGACGACGACTGACTGTTGAATGAGACCGGCCGTCCACGAGGTGAAGGCTTGCAGCCTAGCATTGCCCGACCTACGGTGGTAGCACCGAATTTTGAGATCAAATCCAGCATCATCAACATGTTGCAAAACTCAGTGCAGTTCGTTGGAAAGGATCATGAGGATCCTTGTCTGCACATTGCTTCATTCCTCGAGGTGTGCTCTACTTTCAAGATACAAGACGTTTCGGATGACACGATCCGGTTGCGACTCTTTCCATTTTCATCGCAGACAAAGCCAGATCTTGGCTTTTGTCAGTTCCACAGGATCCATCACTACCTAGAATGAGATGGTGGAGCTATTCATGTAGAAGTACTTTCCTCCCGAGAAGACAGCCAAGTTGAGGAACCGTATCATGACATTCAGGCAGGATGATAGAGAGTCCCTACACGTGGCGTGGGAGAGGTTTAGAGATCTCCTGATTGATGTTCCACACCATGGGTTATCCAAAAGGTAGTTGTACACTTTCTACCAGGGACTCAACTACGACTCGCAAGAGCGTTTGGCCATGTATGTAGGGGTGATCTTGGAACAAAGACACCGAATGAAGCTTACGCGATTATTGAGAAAGCTACTTTGAAGTCACGTTCTTGTCATGGTGGGGAGAAAGCTAGGACATCATCTTGTCTCGGAGTGCATGCTGTTGATACATACACGACTCTTACAGCGCATATTGGAGCTTTGGCAATGAAATTTGATCATGCTCAAATCGTTTCGCAGATTCAATCTTCGTGTGAGTAATGTTGAATTTCACACGAGCAAGGTGCGTGTTAGTAGGGTGTTATGTATACAGGTCACAAGGAGGTTGAATGCTTGGGCAAACAGCAACACGTACAATCCAGGGTTGAGGAATCACCCATACTTTGGGTGGAAGGCTGGTTCTAGTAACCAAAACCCACTCGGATACGCTCAGCGTGCCCCCGTGCCATAACAATCTCAGGGTCAATCTTTCTGGTCTCACGGTCAATCATACCAGCCACACTCGAATATGTGCCATAATCAGGGCGCATGGAGCACTTCCTAGTAGCACGCCCCTCAAAGTAACTCTAAGTTGGAGGAGATGATGGCACAGCCTCCAAACAACTCTAACAGCCCTAATCAGATAATTGAAAAACGCTATCAGCAACACGAGGAGTGCTTCATGTCCCAAGAATGGGAAATTAGAAGTTAGAAAGCTTCAATCCAGGCCATTGAGAATCAGGTTGGCCAGTTGGCTAATATGTTGTCTGAAAGGCCTCAAGGTGGTCTTCCAGGTAATACAAAGCCAAATTCGAGAGGGCATGTAAATGTCGTGATGACGAGGAGTGGTAAAACCTCAGGACCTGACACATTGGCCTCACCACCAATCACTGAGATGGTCCATATTGATGCTTCAAACGAGGTGCATGCTTGGCGAGTCCAAGCAAGTACATCACAGCTCCAGAAGCCAGTTACATATTATACTCCTCTGGTTCTGTACCAGGGGTGGCTAAGGAAGCAAAAGAACAAAGAACAATATGGTAAGTTTCGTGAGATGTTTAAGCAATTGCATATCATACCATTTGTCGAGGCATTGGCTCAGATGCCCAAGTACGCGGCTTTTCTAAAGGACATCTTCATAAACAAGCAACAACTTGAGGACATGTCCTATGTGTTGATGAATGATAATTGCTTAGCTATTCTCTAGAATCATTTACCTGAGAAGATGGGAGATCTAGGCAGTTTTACCCTTCCTTGCGTTATTGGCAGCATGTCTGTCAGTCACACATTGGCTGATTTGGGAGCAAGCATAAACATTATGCCATATAAGGTTTTTGCTAAATTGGACCTGGGTGAGTCGTCACCCATGAGGATGAGCATTTGACTTGCTGACCGTTCAATCAAGTATCGAGTTTGTTGAAAATATGCTTATTAAGATTGACAAATTTGTATATCCCATGGATTTTGTTATTCTGGATATAGATGAAGACTCGAAAGTGCCTTTAATACTCGGATGCCCATTCCTCAAGATTGTGAGGACGATTGTTGATGTGGGCCAGATCACGCTCCAGGTAAATGACGAGCATGTGACCTTTAACATTAAAAGGTCAACGCCGCATCCGTAAAGTCAGGTTGACACACTCTACTATGTCGATATTGTCGACATTTTTGTGAGCTCTCATTTTCAAGGCACGATTTTGAGGAGATAGACTCGGACACACATCTGATGTGTGGGGACCTAGATGGCATTACGAAGGAGGGCCACGAAGTTGAGCAGCCGGTTTATCAAATTGGTGATGATATTTCAAAGAGTCCGGATCGATTTGTGGAGATTGATCGTGAGGTTGAAGAGAAGTCGAAGCTTCAGTTGAGGATCCACCATCATTAGAGTTGAAGAGCTCCCACCACATCTCGAGTATGCATTTTTAGAAGAGGGGTGTTGCTTGCCGGTCATTATTTCATCATCTTTGGTGGAAGTGGAATAGGGAAAACTTCTTGAGGTTCTGAAACTTCATTAAAAAGCCATGGCGTGGAAGAGTATGGATATCAAAGGCTTCAATCCTTCCTTATGTACTCATAAAATTCTAACGGAGGATAATTATGTGACATCCCGGTTTTTCAGGTATCTTAAACGCACTACTTAACGGTTATTCATTCCTACGCTAAATTGATTCGGAGATTTAATTTACCCGCTCGAAATAACTACGCTAACTTTGTGAACTTATCAAATGAATTACGTGCTATGTGTATTAAACGTTTATAAGTTTGGTGAGTTATTATGTCATGTTTCGATTTCGTGATTTTTAGTTATAAAAATATATATATATAGTAAATAGATAGACGAATCGAACTGAGCCGCGAAACGAGTCGACCTCATTTCCTTGCGACTCAAGGGATTAATCAAAACTTGAGGTTCAAGTTAAAGACCCAAACCGCCCCACCCAAACCCTTGCGGCCGCATGCACCAAACCTCAAACCCTTGATCTTTTTCCTTCCTCCCTTACATATAAGCATGCATGAGAGTTGTTAACACAAAAAAAAGAGGAACCCTAGCTCTAAGATCAGCCGACGGCAGCCTTCCCACTCCTTCTCTCGGTCGCGATTTTCTTCAAAACCCGAATCGACTCCCATCTCGTTCCCGGTTCATTAATCTTCATTGTTAAAGGTTAGGGTTTTCTATTGTTTCGCAAATCATGATAGGGTTTATGAACTATTGATCATGCTTGTATGTAATGGTAGAATCATAGTATTGAAAGAGTTATGATGTTTAGTTTGATGATTTGTGCAAGAATTGCGATTAAGACCATTAGTTGAATAAAAGGATCATAGGCTGCGTTTTGTGATAAAAATCATATAATATGGTTAGGGTTTGCATGAGTATGATGTACATGATGATATATGATTGATAAATCTGTTCTTGATCGTTCATATTTAACATCTCGATTGTTTAAGCGTGTTATATTGCGAAAAAAAGTTGAAAACAGGATGCTGAAGGGTGTTTACAGCCAAATTCAATTGGCTGTAACTTAGTTATTATTTATCGAAAAACGGATTTTCTGAAGCCTAAAACGTATATTTTTGAAAAACGCTTCTTATGGCGCTGGATTCATATTTTTCTGAGGTCGTTTAATATTTTTAAGTGGTCAATTAAGTGCAGTAACTGAAGCTGTGTAAATTCTGAAAATTTGTTAGTTGTTTATCGAGTCGGATCTCATAATCTGTAGAGAGTTGAATCACGAAATTTGTACAGCAACTGGAGAAGGAAATTTCCGGGAAACTCCCACTGGAATTTTGTTAATTGGATTAACGGTGATTTTTAAATAAATTCTTCCGTAGACTGCATTTAGAAAGCGACGAATCTGACTGCAGCCTAGTATATTAATATTTATGAATAATTGGTAAAGTGTTAGGACTTGAAAAATTTATATAAAATTCTATAGTTTAGTTGACACCTTCTGTAAAAAAATTGGAATTTTTGGAACGTTGGAACTATTTTATAAAAATCCTCGAAAACAGCCTAGTTATGAGCATACAAGCTGAAACTTGATTACTTGCGAATGTGTGTACCAAAATGTCGTATGAGTTGATTTATGTTCATGATAAGTTGGTTTGATCATTATATTGCATAATTGTGTTTGAAATTGTTATCATGTGTGCCGCATTGTATGATAGTTATGTGTAGGGTTTGTATCAGTGTGTTCACACACTAACTCTAAATCGATTGACTTGTTAGGACGCGATTAGCGGTCCCATCATTTGCTACTTCTGTGTTACACTAACCGAGCAACTAAAGGTGAGTTCACGGCCCCTAATTTTATCCGGTTTTAAACAACAGGGGCGGAAACATGTATACACTCTACAACTTTATCTCTTTACGTTATACGAAATTAACGTCGTTAAATTATTCGGTAACTAAGTTAATGTTAATGTACGTTATGGTCACTAAGCAGCTATATCACGGAAGTCCTCAACAAACTCTCGGATCGTTAGTATTGGGTTAGATAGCGGGGAGATTATAAGTAGTACTACTGGGCCCGATAAGCCCCACCCGAGCTAGTCGCGCAAGCCGACCGGGTATGGTCAACGGGTGAATACTTTAGCCTAACTTTCGTCATGGTCAGTGATAGGCCTGGCAACACGGAGGCACAACAGTCAGCTTCGATCGTGAACACTTATGTGACATAACTTTAGGCTAGCAACCTACATGTTAACATTGAACTTAATTACGAAACAACAATATTATTCCGGGTTAGGAATAATGAAAAAAACAACAATATTATTCCGGGTTAGGAATAATGAAATCAACATCATTGTTATTCCGGGTTTGGAATAATGGAACTATAACGTTATTCCGGGTTAGGGATAACGGGGGAAACAAACTTATAACCGAACAAATGAGCTTATGAAAACCTGTGAACTCACTCTTCTTTAATGTTGACACTTGTTTCTTTACATGTTTCTCAGGACGCTAGGAGCTCTAGGTGCACTCACTTGCATTGATCAAGACATCTTTTTATCGAGTCTTATTTACGAATATTGTTTGGGTTTTTCTTTAGTTTTGGCGTTTGTGTTGGCGCCCGTTCCTTTACTTTACTTTAATGCTTCCGCTCAACTTTAAAACTAATGCTTCCGCTAAACATTGAAACCAAACTAATGTCACACCCCGACCCGCAGCGGAATAAGAGTCGGGTCATAATTGGGTTATCACCAAAGCTCATGATATTTACTAATATGTTTCATATTTATTAAAGTCAAAGTTACATTCCAAATAATCCAAACATGTCCATACATTACAAAGAAAATAACCAAACAAAATAGTTCCAAACTCTAAATCATTTTATTCTTCTAGTCCAATCCTAAGTGTTTCTGGCTGCAGCTGGTTCACCAGTATCATGTGTAAAAATGAGGGTTTTTGGGTCAACATAAGTTGGCGAGTGAACCTTGTTAGTTAAACATTTATTATTGATTTACTTGTTAGTTGACAGGTTTAACTAGGTTTGTGTATAAGAGTTATTTGTTTCCGTAAGTTGACAGAAACAAACAAGTGGCGGAGTGGTTATGTGGGTGAGTGTTAAGTCTTTGAAGTTATAGTCCGGCTGACCCGGGTTCGAGTCCCGGCAGCCCCAATTTATTTTTAAACACTTTATTTTTACTTTTTATCAATTATAACTTTTATGGTTTAGTTTGTTTATTAATTATGTATCATTAAAAATTAAAATAACCATAAATACACAACGTGACATTTATAACTTAATATTCGATTACAAAACGGAGCGGGTTTTGGAAACCCGTTTTTGACAAATGTTACAACTAAGACAACTTAAAATTAACTATGAATGGTTAAACAAATGATTTTGGAAAACGTATAAACTAATCATATAGAGTCCTTCGATGTTACTAGTGTCTCGGATTCTGGTTTGTTCACACGCCTCGCGGTAAAACTCCGCAAGTGGAAATTGAGGGTGTGACAAATTACAAGTCGTGTATGCAGCCTCAGAGGCGTTTGAACCCGAATATGCAAGACGTTGTGAAGAAATAGGTGATTAAGTTGCTGATGTAGGGTTGATCTATCCTATCTTTGATTCGGTTTGGGTGAGCCCATGCAGGTGGTGCCCAAGAAAGGAGGTATGACTATAGTCTCAAACGATAGAAATGAGCTTATTCTGAATCGTACCATCACCGGATGGCGAGTTGGCATTGATTACCGCAAACTCAACGATGCCACCTGCAAGGACCACTTCCCGCTTCCATTCATCGATCAGATGTTGGAACGTCTGTCAGGGAAGTCATTTTACTGTTTTTGGATGGGTTCTTGGGCTACTTTCGGATTCCAGTTGCTCCCGAGGATCAGGAGAAGACTACTTTTACTTGTCCCTTTGGCACATATGCCTACTGGCGTATGCCTTTTGGGTTGTGTAATGCACCAGCTACCTTTCACCGCTGCATGGTAGCTATTTTTCATGACATGATTGAGGACTCCATGGAGGTGTTCATGGATGACTTCTCTATTTTTGGGAGTTCCCTAGATCATTGTCTTGGTTATTTTAAAAGGATGTTGATGAGGTGTGAGGAGACCAATCTTGTGCTCAACTGGGAGAAATGCCACTTCATGGTGAAGGAAGGAGTTGTTTTCGGGCACAAGATCTCACAAGTCAGGTTGGAAGTTGATCTAGCCAAAGTGGATGTCAATTCTAAACTTCCACCCCTACCTATAGGTAAAGCAATCTAGAGTTTCCTTGGTCATGGTGGGTTCTACAGGCGATTCATTAAAGAGTTTTCAAAAATCACAAGACTCATGACCCGTTTATGTTTTCGGAAAAGTGCTTGGAGGCGTTCAGCCTTTTGAAGCAAAGGCTTATTAAAGCCCCTATTTTGGTAACACCATATTGGGTGTTGCCATTTGAGATTATGTGTGACATGAGTGATTTCGCGATAGGGGTAACGGAAGGACAAGCACTTACACCCGATCTACTACGCCAGCAAGACCTTGCATGAAGCTCAGGAGCATTACACCACCACGGAGAAAGAGCTTTTGGCTGTAGTTTTTGCGTTTGACAAATTCAAATTATATCTTAATTTTGTCCAAGACGATATCTTGTGTTGTCCAAGACGATTGTGTATACGAATCACAAGGCTATTAGAAACCTCTTCAGAAAGCAAGACACGAAACAACGTCTGATTAGGTGGATCTTATTGCTGCAAGAATTTGATATCGAGATTCAAGACAAGAAGGGAGCGTTAAATGTAGCGACCGATCATCTCTAGAGACTTGGGCATGGAAATTCCGAGGGTACGCGGGAGGAGCCAATAAATAACAATTTCCCTCACGAGTTCCTTATGAGTGTTGAAGTGAGTGATGAGTCACCTTGGTTTGCTGACTTTGCGAACTACCTTCCTACAGAATCCTTATCAAACGATTGACACATCAGCAAAAGATGAAGTTCTTCGCAGACCTTAAATATTATGTATGGGACGACCCTTTCTTGATTCGAGTTGGAGCGGATTAGGTGATTCGTAGGTGAGTGTTCAGAGAGGAGGAAGGTGATATTGTGCACCAATGTCATGAGGGGCCCACCTGAGGTCATCATGGAGAAAACTACACTGCGAAAAAGGTGTTAGACTCCGGTTTTTATTGGCCCATAATCTTTCATGATGCGAAGAAATGGGTGAGAGCGCGATGCTTGCTAGAGGGCAACAAATATCCACGCATGATGAGATACCTCAGAATTCGATTTAGGTTTGTTAAGTGTTTGATATATGGGGTATCGACTTCATGGGCCTGTTTCCATCCTCACGGTAATAAATACATCCTTGTGGCTGTTGACTATGTATCGAAGTGGGCCGAGGCGCAAGCCTTAAAGCCTTACCCCCTAATGATGCAAGGGGTAGTTCTCCGAAGGCACTTATTAGTGATTGAGGGTTGCATTTTTGCAATGCGCCGCTTGAGAGAGCCATGTCCGCTATGGTGTTCATCATAGGTTATCCACACCATACCAACCTCAGACTAGCGGGTAAGTGGAGGTCATGAACCGGGGGTTGAAAAGAATCCTTGAGTGGTCGATAAGTCAAAACCGCAAGGATTGGTCAGAAAAACTAGATGACGCGTTATGGGATTTTTGGACCGCGTATAAGATGCCTATAGGGACCACTCCGTTTAGGTTAGTTTATGGAAAGGCATGTCATCTACCGGTGGAGCTAGAACACAAGGCATTAAGGGCTTTGAAGACGAAGAATTTAGATCTAAAGAGTGGCGGTGAGGCCCGCTTTTTACAGATCCACGAGCTTGAAGAGTGAGCGGGAGATCTTGTCTTGTTGTACAACTCGCGACTGCGTTTGTTCCCTTGAAAGTCATAATCCCAATGGACGGGACTGTACACGGTTAAAGAAGTATTTCTGTACGGAACCGTTGTTATCAAGAACTCGGATGGAGTAACTTTCTTGGAATACGATTATAGATTAAAACTCTACATCAATTGACCCGTTGATTCGGCGATGGAGGTGATCGAACTCCACGCCCGTGTAACAAGTGTGGGGAAGGGAGTCTAGCTATTGACTCATTGAAAAAAGTTAGCGAGCATGTTTAGCACGCTAGCGGTAAATTTGTAAATATTTAACTTTTCGTATTTATTTCGTGTTTTGCTAATTTTTTGAGTATTTTGTTGGTTTGTACAGTTTTGATTCATTCCTTGGGAAGTTCCGAAGCAATATATTGCAAAAACAGGTAAAACCTTGCAAAATGGTGAATTCTGATGAAAAATTGAGTTGAGAGGATTCTACAAGTTCTGTCTGCAGATACGCAGATACCGCAAGGCCGTAAACATGGCCCACATGTCGTGCACTTCATAACGACATCTGTCCAAGAACAACCATGCAACCAGTTGAGTAGTTGGCCACACACGACCGTGCGTGTCGACCGCACCGACGTGTATCCCGAGAACTAAAGTGCACACCGGTGTACTTTACACACCGCACGGTCGTGCGCGTCATCTGCCAGTCCGTGCGCGCAAGAGTGCACAGTAAAAAGCTTCAGTTAAGAACTTTTTTCAAAACACAACCCTAGTCGCACAGCCGTTCTCTTTGGCCTCCCTACCAACTCTTCACCATCTTTTGCAAGAAAACACTTCAAATCTTCGGTACAGGTATGAATCCTTTCTTCTTTTTACTTTCAATCTTGTTTCTAGGGCAGATTAGGGTTCTTATTCAAGAAATTTGGGGGTTTTCTTTTTAAATACAAACCAAACCCTAATTCTTGATACTTTGGTTTAAGTCGCAAGCCTTTACCGCAAAATCATAGTCCATTCACTGAGAAAATGTTTTGATTTGAAACAAAATGGTTGAAATCGGTGATTGGAACAGTGCTAAGGAATATGCAGACGATGCACGGTCGTGCACCTCATCTGCACTGTAGTGCAGTCCCGAGTCCTTACGGATTTCCGGCAGATTTGGCTTGCGATATCAACCCGCACGGCCTTACACTTGGCCCACACGGCCGTGCATGAGCTGAAAATAGAACAGAATGTTGTAAACTCACAGCTCTGATGCCGGGACTTTAAAATTTCGAATCTGGTATAATTTTATTGACTTCCTACGTGCAGATGGATCATGTTTTCCTCCATTTTGACCCTGATAAGTCCAAAGATCGTCCATGTATCAATAAAATGCAATCTCTTTGGAATCGATGGAACCAAATCGGTGAGCCTAGGTGGTTGAGTTGGGTAGTTATGGAGGCACTAAATCAATCTGCGAGGCTTGAGAATATGATTTCTTACCCGTGGAGAGATTGCTAAATATCGTAGGTCCCGTATACTTGGAGCTTACCTTAGAATTTTTCGCCTCATACTCCTACGATAAACCGAGAGGCGGCACAAATCCCAATTTCCATAACGCGAAAAGAGTTAATTTTAGATTTGGGATTCGTTGGCATAAATGGTCAGTCGCGAAGCGAGGTAGAAAGTTAGGCATTTACACCGAAGAGGAAATAAACTTCAAGCTTTTCACATCAATATATAATTTCGAAAGTTAACAGTAGAGAGTAGATTTCTGGTTTCAAGTGGCAGTCGAGCCACCTTATGAAGTGAGGAAAGCTAAGGCATCAAGATTGAGAGACCCGCTTCTTAGGGTACTCCACCTAGAGATGAGCCACGCTATCGCCGCTGGCATGTACAGTTCTGGGAACTACCCTATGTCAGATGTACTCTTCTTGTTCTGTTAATGGAGTACATGTCAACCTCGCTGCACGCATGGCATAATTTTTTTTATGAATAGTGTCGGAAGGGCGGCGAGTAGTGAAATGCACGGCTGGGAGTATGTGACCTAGCTTGCCTATGCCACCGGGATCATGATGGATGTAGTGGTCAATTGTCTGACCTTAGTTCATGCGGGTAATGTAGTGGACCTTCGATCCTTGAAGGCTATGGGATTGACAGTGGATATCCCAAATGGCCCAAGACTGAGGGCCTTAGATGGAGAGATTTGGGATCCACTTTCCCCACTACCAGAGGATGAGCAAGAGGAGAATGTAAACATGGACCACGACTAGGGCCACGTTGAGGGTGCATTTATATGACCACCACCAGATCACCAGCACCAGTACCAGCAAGTGCACCATGCACATAAGGATTAGCCACCTAGCATCCCATTATACCTATAGTTCTACCAGCAGTTTCAGCAAATGCAGGTGAACTAGAGCACTATGCGGGAGGAGATGCATGCAGGGTTCTCATAGATCTTCGGCGACCTTCACAACGCCTTCCCTAACTATTTTGGCGACCCTCCACAGTTCTCGTTTGGGAACCCAAGTGGTGAGAAAGGGCCACACAGATATGATGTGTCGGGTTCATCCGGAACTCGCCATGATGACGACATGGATTAGGAGGAGGTGGGACGGCCCGTTTGTTGCAGCTGGTGTCTTTATCTAATTACCGTAGTTTATTTTGTTTCTTTTGGGGTTTTCATTTTGACGATCTTTTCTTTAAACCCCTCGGATATGTATTGTCTTTAAAACATTATGCTACTTATGTTTTTTTTTAAACTAATGAGTAGGGCTATTATTTGACTAATGTTTGGGGATCGTTTGTGTTGCTTTGTGTTTTGGTTAGTATGACATGTTTTGTAGGAATATGGGGACGCACACCAACTTGGGAAGAATGACATCCAAATCCATGAATCTTCTAAAGTCTTCTTCAACTCTAGGGGAGTGTTATTCTCCTTTTTCACACTATAGTTTATCTATTTATAAATGCTTAATTAATTTGTGTTTCACATTGGGGACAATGTGAATTTCAAGTGTGGGAGAGGTTTTAACATGATTAACTTTGTTTGTCCTTGATTTCCAAAAAATAAATAAAATAATAAATAAATCAATAAATCAATAAATAAGTAAATAAATGAAAAAAAATTAATAACGGTTAGTTATTGTGTATAGAAAGCATGAGATAAGATCAAAACCGGCAAGCGAAATTAATTTTGAAAAAGATAACTAAAAGCGTGAGAAACAAAAGAATGACTCGCATGCCAATTTTTACATTTACACATATTCCCTCCAATTATATGAGCATATTTTTTAGCCTTTCATTCTTGACATGGTTATTGTTGTTTGGTATATGAGTGAGCCGGATGTCTCGTGCAATTTAGAACTTGTCATTAGCATACTTTTCGAGATAAAAGTTATGTGAACATTGCATAAATGTGATAGAGGCACTTAGGATACCCTTTTTTGTGTTAGCCTTTTTCTTTCTTTTTTTTGTTTCCTTACCCAACATTATCCATTAGTTAGCCTTGTTGATCTATTTCCCGTGTTTTTTCGATTTCGCCCAACTAATTCACCTATTTAACCAAATTTAGCCTTTTTTAAACCTTTGTGTTAAAGTTATAGTTTAACTTGCATTCTTTATACTTAGTTCCTTCCGCTTAGAACATTAGACTTCATTTATAGCTTGTATTTGTGTTGTTAGTTGTTAAACAAACCATAGAAAATGAAAAAAAAGCAAACTCGAAAATAGAGTGAGGACGACCAAATTGGAGCAATTTTAAGTGCTAAATAGTATAATCTTAATGTTTAGCTCGAATAGTGACAATCGTCCTTGTACGCATTAATTATGTATAGTTCTTGTTTATTTACACTTGTTAGACATAACCACCGAGTTTTAACCAGTTAGCCACTTTTAAATGTCCATTCCACACTTTTAGCCATTGCTTATCATTACAATCCCCAAAGACCTCTTGATTTGTGCTTTTTCGCATGTTTGTTAGTGGAGAATAGATCTTTTGACAAGCTTATAACGTTGCATGATCCATTGCCTTGGCGTCGAGTGTTTTACACATACACATTACATGTATGATTCACAAATTTAGCTGAGTGTCTGTGAACATTGTGAGTAATGTGAAGATTTGCATGCTAAGTCAATCGTAAGTGGAATCATTGCTTTTTGGTTATCTTTACTTATATTTGCATGTTCTTGTTTGGTTTGAATTAATTGATGATGTCTTTTGGAAACCGATTAACCATCACGTAGTTATTAGCTTTGTAGTTTGTTAGATGTTTGGGAACTTTGGGAGTCTTTGTTTATTTGCCTTACTTAAGTTTGCTTGAGGAAAACAAAGTTCAAGTGTGGGAATTTTTGATATACACCAAATTAACATGTTTTAATTCCCTATTTTACTCCTAATTTACCCGTTTTTGGCTAAAACTTTTATGTTTAGGTACTTAATCATGTACTTTTGTATTTTCAGGTCTTAAACGACGTGCCAAAGACAAAGTTGGAGAAAAAGAGGAATTTCCGGGCATTTTGGATGAAAACTTCACATTCTATTGAAGTTATAGGATCCATCTACATGCCCATGCAGACTCGTGACACTTGAAGCACTGGAAGTGCACATGGTAGTGCAGTTGGTTTCTTGATCACGCACGACCGTGCGTTCCGGATGCACCCCCATGCACCAGCTGATCCTCGGAAGCATGCTTAGTGCGATTAACCGTGTGTTAAATTTCTCGGATATGCACGACTGTGCACCTCAGGTGCACAGCCGTGCGCGTGGTTTAACTTTGCCGCCTAATTCTGCCACTTGCCGAGTCATACCCTACAATTGACGTCATGATTACACTTGTCTGTGCACGGGCGTGCACTTTAAAGTGCACGGTCGTTCACTTTTGAAAACCCTATAAAATAGAACGGACGCAATCTGGTCAATGATTGGAGATTTTTCCTCTATTCTTCGCGATTTCTGGGCTCCGAAAGCAGCTCTTCTAGGTCGATTTAAGCCTTCAAGTTGCAAAGAAGCCTATCTACCATCCAATCCATCAAATCCTTGCTTGCTTATGGTTTAAATCCTTGTTCTTTCATGATGTATGTTCACATTTCAAGCATTGAGCTGATGTATTATGTATTATTGTAGCCTTTGAGCAAAAAACTAGTTTACTTGTTTTATGAACAATCTTTAGTATGTTAATCTTGTTTGTATGAAACTTTGGTACTTTTTCATGTTTGAATCTTGATGATCATATGGCAAACAGGTTTCATTGATGTTGGATTCTTGATTATAGTTGGTTATCTTGGATGATTAATGAATGTTTAGTTCAGATATGTTGAAAAATCCTTGATTAAGCACTTGTTAGTAGACTATTAACTTGTTAATATGTTTAGACCATGAAAATAGAAACGAGTATTGGTCTAATAAAAGATAAATCTAATTTTAATCAAGAGTACTTTCTTACACGTAAGGACTTTAACTGGTTAGATGGAGTTATTGTGAGTTCTTGACATGGTTCATGATCTTTGTCTAGTGATTTTGGTTTAAATTGCTATCTTATTAGATTCGTGTTTAAGATTTGCAACATGGAATAGTTTGTGATATGATCTACTTTATGCTTGTCTCGATGGTTGTATTGTTATTCGGTATTGCTTTCCTTGATAAAAAATGAGGTTAGAAAACTCTTAACGGATGACTAACTTATTTTTAGAATATTTGCATGAAAATACATCAATAGCTCGCTAAAGAATGATTTTAGGTGGTTAAAGTGTGTTTATCGCGTTAACTTTCCGAAGGATTATCATGTTAGGATTCCCGAAAGGGATACTAATTGTCTATATAATTGGAAGATTGATCAAGTGCCTTCGTGACATGTCCGACTTAGTTAACATGCGTAGGTTGTTTCTGAAACAAGATAATATATATTTTTGTATTTGGAGTCTTCCATGTTTTAAAATATGGTTTTTAGATAATTTTAGTTAAAACAAAATTTTAGTCACCTATCTTTTTACCGTTAATCAATGAGAACGGTTTGGTACTTATGCATCTGTCTGCGTCCGTGGATCGACATTTGGTTCTTACCTATACTTTACCACATATATGATCGGGTACACTTGCCCTTTTTGTGTGTGTTTTAATGTTAAGGTATAAATCATTTTTATAAATATTAAAACCGAGTTCGTGTGTAAAATTTATTGTAAAAATATGTATATATGCACACATCAATGTTCTTTTCCCCTTTTGAGCCAGTCTTTGATTTGGCTTTGAGGTTTTGGCAAGGGGCAACTGTTTTGGATAAAATTGTTGGAGGATGGATAATTGGTGTCATTTTGCCTTCAGAGCTAACATAAGTCATTGTTTGAAATTCTTGTCAACACATGTTTCATCTGACCATTTGATGGTGTTGATCAAAGAATTTGTGAGAAGAACCACAATCAGTGTATACAGTCTCATTTCCAATTGAGGATTTGGACTCAATGTCAATGGCTTGAGTTTTTGGAGTGTAATCACTTGGTCCTTGTGTGTGATTGTACCCTAGACAAAATTTAGCATTTATTTTAGTTTGTTGATTTAGCAAAATCTCGAATGATTTGCATGATTCTACCCATTTTTGACAATTTACTTGGGTGGACTCTAGTTAATTTGACAAGTTTGACATTTTGAAAGAAGGGATTTGAACTGCGTAGAGTGATTTGAGACTTCATGTTTTATATTAAAAATAATTTGATCATTTTCTTTCAACACTAGTTTGTGAGAACTAATGGTTTTTGCCAGTAGTTTCTCAGAGTTTTCAGATTTCTTAAGAAACATGATATTCACTACTTTGATATCCCCAAATGCTTGAATGCATTTCTCAGATCAGAGTTCTAAAAGTATTTCTTGGGATATATCAACAGACTGGCTAGGTTCAACATTTTTGATCCAGCATGTGGAATAATACACAAACCAGTAGTTTCATTAGTGCTGGGATTAGTTGAATCACTTAGGCTTTCTATAGCAACAAGTGAAAGATTCTGGTGACCATGGTTAAATGTAATCATGATAAAATGTTCATCACTCAAATATTCGGGTAGACTACTCCAATCCACAAAGATTTGAGTGAAAAAGCTTTTCTAAGTAGTTTCTTGTGCATGTAGAAACTACTAGTAAATGACCATGGGATTGAGTTTGTGCAAGTGAAGGTGATTGAGCATGTGCTGGAGACATATTAATCTGTGGT
Source organism: Scalesia atractyloides (assembly GCA_947069175.1). Taxonomy (NCBI): domain Eukaryota; kingdom Viridiplantae; phylum Streptophyta; class Magnoliopsida; order Asterales; family Asteraceae; genus Scalesia; species Scalesia atractyloides. Next base: position 42,763,285 of record CAMTDV010000008.1, on the reverse strand, counting down.
ATTTGATATTGAGAAGTACCAATCATATTAGTATAAGAATTTTGTGCAGATCCATGTGCAAATGAGATGTAGACTATGTGTTAAGACAAGGGATGTTTTGTGAAACAAATTGTTGTGCATTTTAAAAACCTGAATACTAACCAGTAGTTAATTGATTTGGATAGTCACAATTGGTAAAAATGTTTGGGCAAGATTTCTTCACTCTCTAGCAAAGTGGCCTAACATATGACATTTAAAACATTCAACCCTTGATTTATCTTTCTCAAACTTACCCTTACCCTCCAATCTAGGGAACTTCCTACCAGTTCTATTGTAAAACTTGGTTGATTTTATGCTCAATAGTGCAAGCTGATCTGGAAGGTCAAACTCTCCCTTGTTAGTTGGGCCCATGGGTCTTTGATCATACATCATCAAAGCATAATGTGCATTCCCAACATTTGATGTGTTATTCTAAGAATTAAAACTAGTAGTTATATCAAAAAATAACTCTGTTCATTTACTCTGTTTGATGATGATGGCTCATTTTGACTCATCAGGGTTGTGTTACCATATGTGTAATCATCAGTTGTTTTACCTGATGACATCAACTTTTGTTTCTAGTCAAGCTTTCTCTCATAAGTGAGGAGTTTGCCATGAAGTTATGTCAGAGTCATCTCCTTAAATCCAACAGAGTTTTTCAACACAAAAGCAGCTGTATCCCATTTATGAGGAAGGGATCTCATAAATATGGGACTCGGGGTAGAATTTGTGTAAGTTTGATCTGTAAGCCTTAGTTCACTAATCAAGTAGATTCATACTGTTATTCTCTTAAACTATTGAGTTTGAGATTCTCCCTTGATATGAGAAAATGTTTCATACTGTTATTCTCTTAAAAATCATTTGTACCACCGAATTGTTCATTCAACGTATCTCACAACTCCTTGGCATTCTCAAAGTGGATCAATCAAGAATAGATTTTGTTGGGTAAGGCCATGGCCAGTATCCCAAATGCCTTAGCATGGAGCTCCAACTTTGAAAATTCTTGCTTGGAGTAATCAACAGGTTTCTTAGGAACATTAACATTTGTTCGTTCGGTACCTGGAATAAAGGGAACATGAGGACCGTATACCATTGATCTCTAGCAAACAGTGTTCAACTGTGATAAGTGGTTACCCATTCTTCGTTGTCATACCTTGAATTCATGACGAATGAGCATTGGAGGCTTGTTTGCCAATCCAGTAATATGAGGATCATGAGTGATTGACATCTTTCTCAATTCTATCGAGTTTTTCTCAGAAATTGAGTATCAAAACAAATTAATGATCTGATTGGTCTAATTCTTCTCAACGTCCTTTGATCACTCAATTAGTTATCAATTTAAGCTAGTTTATTATAACAACCATAAAAAAGATCCCACAACAATCCGTAATCAAAAACTAAAACATTTGACGAGATCTTTAAAGATCATCGCATGGTGAGACGGTGCCAGATTCTCTGGATGCCACATGTTGCCACGTGGCAAGGCTAGCCCACTGACTCATGCCACCTATGCCCTATCCAGCTCCGTCGCGTGGCGTGACGGTGACATTTTTTAGGTATAAATGGGGAGGATCATGAGCAGTCTCAATGTTCATTTTCGATTAAAAAACAGTTCTTTCAAATCTATATCTCGATTCCCGTGTACAAAACCCTAATCACGGAAACGATACCCTCTCCGATTGATCCGAAACCCTAGCAAAGAAAAGCTGAAGTTCTGCCCGAATAAGGTGAGACTTTATACATTGCGGTTTTGATCTCATGATTATCGTTAAAGTTTGATTTGGTTCCTTACATTAATACGTGTTACATTATGTGTTTATCTAGGAACCAGGACTTAAACCTAGGAAGCTTGAAAACCCTAAACTCTACAATGTGAGTCATTCTCGTTTTTCTCACAACATTATGAGTCATTATCTTTTATCAAATGCTTTCAAAACCCTAAATGTTTTCCAATTGTTACTTATCTTATAGTGATTAAGTCTTTGTATTCTTACTGGAAAACTATTGTCAGTATGTGGGTTTTGTATACATTATTTGCTATACTTTGCTATTTGGACAACAGGATAGCCAAATATTGATACGACCATAATCACAGGAACATCCGAGTGACAAATACCTATGGGTAGTTGTAAGATATAAACAAATGTAAAAACTCTTAATGTTTTAACTAAAAGAAAGTGTCTTTTTATACAAGCGAATGAACTCACCAGTAAATGTTTTTAAACGCGTTTCAGGTGATTTACTGTGAAGGGAAAGAAAAAGTGCTACAAGTCACTCAAGCTTAAATAAGTGGCTATGTCACCTTAATAAAACGTGTTTTGTAATTAAGGGTTTATCCCTATGAAAATCCTTTATGTAAATATGGGTATTATCCCAGAGTTTATGGAATGAAAACTACGGTGTTCGAAAACTCTGACATTTTTTCTAACACCCGGTCCTAATGAAAATTTGATTTTAATAAACATCGATACCACTCGATCTGCTCATGACTCTCGTCCAGAGTAAGGTCGGGGGGTTGTGACATTTATCTCCTGAATCAATGATGAAGTTAATTCAGTAAACCTTGCTCTGATACTAATTGTTAGATCTGAGAGTGTGTGTAGTGTGTGTTTTTATAATAAAACAGTTTAATCAAATTAAAACTTTAATCAAACAATAATAAAGAAACACATCAATCTAACACGACTGAATTTGGGAATGATTGTAAAATAATTTCATATTGAATTCATAGACTGTAATACAATCTCAAGGTACAACATACTCCCCCTCACCAGGTGAACACTATCTCACGTAGTTCTTCTACTCTTAGGATCTAAGTGTTGACAATTACAATGAACGGAAAGAACTATATATAGGAGGAGAGAATAGCTGGTGACGTCACCTGAAAGCGAACCTTAACAACTCATCAAATAAGTGTATCTGTCAGCAGTTGACAAACTGTTTGATAGTTACATTGTTATATTAAACTGTTTCATTTGCTGTATAAGTGGGAGAACAGTTGGTTTGATACAACTTTTCTATAAATCCTGCACTTCTAGTCTTTGACTTGTTGAATTGATCTTCAATCTTGACTTTGACTTGAATGTTGACCAGCACTTTTGCATTCCAGCTCTTTTGTTTTCTTTTCTTTAAGGCATTAGTTTGTGTAACAATGGTTTGTTCTAGGAAGCCTTCAGGGGGACGGGGACTACTGGACCATGTGATTGTATTTTAACTTATTTTATTAAGTAGGGATGATGGTTCACTTGGATTTTGGCTTTTATCACCAACAGATCTTACATAATCCAATAAAACTAAATAAATACATGTAGTTTTATATAAAAAAATTACAACGTGTTCAAAAACTGGATCTAAATAATTCATAGGATCACCGTAGATCTACAGTCCTTCAACCATAAGACTACAATACCAAATACCTAACATATTATGTAAAGCATTGTAGGATAAACTAGAAACATAGCAATGCGCAGTGTAAGCCATGATGAACCACACTAAGGCTACAATACTTGAGTTGTTGCCCTACACAACCCTATGTTGGCTTTAAAAAACTAGATTTTGCACAATTGATCAATTTTGCTCTAGTATTTATTGAGCAATAGTAATAATGAGTTAATACAAATAATATGGTTTGACATATCAAAAGTCACATGGTAATAATTAAAACTTGACGGCAAATGTTGTGCATATTCCATGTAGGTAAAGATACAAGTATACTTGCACAAAACCACACAATTCACGTAATTTGCTCCTAGTTCCCCATGTTTGTGAGAATCAAAATCTTTATTGCCATGTTTTGATCTAATAAAGTCGTTAGTATCAAGTTTGGGAGAATCAAGGTCTCGTCAATACCAAGTTACTGAGGATCAAGTATTACCAAGTTTGTGTGAATCAAATCTCCAAAAGCCAAGTTTGCGATAATCAAAGTCCTTAATACCTTAATACTAAACAAAGTTCTTAAAACAAAGTTTGTTGGAATCAAATTCCTTAATACTAAAGTTCAGAATCAAGGCCTCAACAACAAGTTTGTGATAATCAAATTACTCAATGCCAAGTTTGTGAGAATCAAGTCATCAGTAGTTTCGAAAGTTATCCTCAATACCAAGATTTTTAGGAGAGTCCTGAATACCAAGTTCTTGAGAATCGAATCCTAATACCAAGTTTACACAATTAGTCTTTAGCTAGCATAATATAACTAACACAGTGTAGTTGGAACTATTGAATTCAATAACACAAGTTAGGCTTATATAAACATATCCACATAACATAAATCCAAAGTTGGGACACACTACGTATAATAGATATAAACAAATTTATTCGTCAAATACATGGAAAAGTGGAGTTTTAATTATACATTGTTTTGTAAATACTATATGGATATCGCACTAGTCCATATATATTCATTGAACACTTATGTTCATAAAGCACAAGTTCCACGTTTGTGGCCTAATGAACAAAATTCTTTCTAACATTTTCAACTCATCTCTAATTATAAAATTTAATCTTTAGTTCTACATATAAGATTTAATCTTTAGGCATCCTGGTGGTCATGTAATGTTATCTTCAATTACTGAATATCTTAATTTTCAATTCAAACTAACTTGTATTTATTAATATCATCAAAATAAGTTTAGTCACATTCCACGCCCAATTAGAAGATGAAAAACACTTATGAAAGTAACCAAGATCTTTTAAAACCATGTTTCGCCACTTTGGCCAACGAACTCCCTATTGTCTTATTAAGGGTCAATTCAAGGCAAAAAAAATTAAAAAAAAAACAAAAAAAAACAATATTTTTATGTATCAATATTCATAACTAAACATAAGAAAGCTAGGATATTCAAATAAAACACTCTCCTTGGTTGTCATAAAAATTACACGTTTTATCCTTTATTTCAATACTATTTTTCAGGTGATGTCATTTGACTATAAAATTGAGGAGTTTTATACTTTATGTTTCAAAATCTTGCACGTTATGTTTTTTAGCTATAACCCAGTTAATTTTTTCTCTTAAATCAAGTCACACAAGGACAATTTAGTCATTTCACCTATTTATTTGAAGTATTTTAATAAAATAAAAAAGGATATTTAGAAAATTATATATATATATATATATATATATTGAAAGTGTAAAAATATTGGACGCAACAACTTGGGAGGTTTGGATGGACCTTCTTCGGATCGACCTTGAAGAATTAGAGCTGATCGACATCAAATGGTGCATGGCTAGTATAGTTAGACGGGCTCAGTGTTTCATGGAAATTACTGGACGCAACAACTTGGGAGGATTAGATGGAAAGCTGGGTTTCGACAAGTCAAAAGTAACATGTTTCAAATGTCGAGAAAAAGGTCATTTTAAGAGAGAATGCCCAAACAGAGAAGTACAGGGCAATCATAATCCTTTTGGAGAAGATTATTACAAGAAAGCAATCTATCATAAAACTTCTCCTCCTCAAGCAAAAACCAGGGAGGTGCAAATTGAAGAAGGTACATCAAATTCAAAGAACAAAGCACTAGTTGTCGCTCAAGAGGATGAGGGATTTGATTGGAACAAGTATATCTAAAAAAAATGAGAGTTTGGCGCTGCTTGCTAAAATCATAGAAGAACCGGTATTTGATGAAGTGATCGAGGCAAGTCCGGATGACGTAAGTGAGATAGTTTTTGAAGAATTGCTTGATCAAGGTGCTGAAGAATGCCTCGATGCACTATACTATGATTGATGTGCTGAGGAAGACATGATTCACCATGCAATTAAGTCTATGATTCCTTCTTATGTTTATAATTCTTTTGCAGGTTTTTGTGGGAAGATCGGCTTTCCCTAGCAACGAACCAGACTCGAGCTAACCAACGTGCACAGAATTCATCATTAGTAAGTTTGAAATAGATCAGATCTACTATTTAAACGCTTCTTCTTCTTGTATTGATAAACATGAAAGAATTACAGATAGCAAACTGACAGGGCTTTGCCTTTGTACCAGTAAATCAGCTGTGGACTCAAGACCCCAACTCTGCTATTTACAGACATGACAGCTCTGAACGAGTTGGAGTTGCCACTTCGTGTATGAGGTGATCATCACTTCTTATGAAGTGGCTTACATACAAACAAACAAATAAAAATCTGACAATTTAGCCCTATTACATACTCGACATGACCCTAAGACGTAGGCTATAGACATTCTACACCAACAAACTCACCCTTGGATATTGCTGTAGTCTTGGTCAGTCTTCAAAAAGGTCTTCAAAATCATTTAACACTATCGCCCAAAAAGTGCTTTTTTGGCCTACGACGCTCCTCAGATGGAATAGGTTTCTAATCAGTAAGGGGAGGTCTGTTGTAGGTATCAGCGTACTGAAATCTTCTTAATGTTGCCTCTCTCATTCTTTCAGCAATTCTTTCTTTCTTTCGTTCCTTCTCTCGTTGCTATTTTTCTTCCATCTTTCTCCATTCAGTATTCCATGCTACACCTAAATTGATATTGTTAGCATAACAAACATTTACAACCTGCTAGAATTGCAAAGCTTGCACTTTATCTTTCTCTTCGAAGCTAATCTTATTGTAGAATAAACATTCAATATCCTTCTTCGAGAAGTTTACTAGCAACATCGGTCTAGCACACGAATCCCACTCCATAATCAGTAAATTAGTTTATGTGCAATCACAGCTTCAGTTAATTCCTCAATGATCTTCCATGAATCATCATCATGTTGCACGCAGATCACCGCCTCTCCTGTCTCTTAGTCATAATGCCACTATTTGAAAAGATTATGGAAATCTTGTTCGATCTTCATAAGAGGCATATTCTTTATTACTCGCCGCTTCTTCACAATCAATGTAACATCCTTTTGCTTTGTTACCGGATCAAATTTGATAACTCTTCGAGGAATGTGGGGCTTCCAGTATCTAAAACCATGCATAGCTTCAAATTTATCAGCTTCCGTAGACGTTGATCATGATACCTCATTTTGAGATTGATGCATTTTATTTGAACCAACTCTTCAATATCCCAAAATGGCAACGTCTTGATGTCACTTAAGTATTTGAAGTACTGAATACCGAATTCTCTTTTGATAGCGAAAACATTCAGCTCTTCTATCCAACCCTAGCTTAGAATATCTCCCAAAGATTTGTCTAGGTCTCGGGTAAAGAAAGCCAGTGGGCGTGAACTTTCTCTTTTGAGGCATATCTTTAAACCAATACTTCTTTGCCTCAACAATCTCTTCTTTGGATAGACGTTTAGGCACATTTCCTTCTTTGACAGCTTCCTCGACTTTTCTTCTCAACAGACCATCATTCGCTTCAGAGAACAACTCTTCAAAGGTTGGGAAGTCATCTGTTCCTTCACCAGAATATTTAGCTTTATCGTCTTCGTCAGAATCATCCTCCACAACAACCGTATCATAATTATCAGCCTCTGGCAAATACTTGTAAAGATAATCATTAGGCTGTGAAGCACTAATTCCGTTTAATTCATTTTCAAAATAAACAACAAAGGATCCTTCGTTTACTCCCAACATTTCGGCTATTTCTTCCTTGGTGTAGCTGTGAACGAATTCTCCTTCTTCTACGTCGTGCTCCAGATAGAAGATTCTATGTTTTTGCATATCATGAACAGTCGTAATAGAGAAATCTGTGAGATCATGTTCCGTTACATAGTCCTTCCTCTCTCCCTGAGCTTGAGATTCATTTTCTTAATTAGCTGAGTCGTTTAAAAAGGAACCATAATCAAGAGTCTCATTACTCTTTTCAGTCTCAACAATCAAACTAGTACCTCATTGATCATTGTCGTCATTACCTTTATCATCCTCATCCTTTTTTCACTGTTATCACTATCATCTTTATCATTATCTTCTTCATTATCTACATCATCATCCTCGAAAAAAGAATCAACCTCAGCATCGATTTCAGCATCCCTCTTTCGCTTTTCCAAAATATATTGTTTTAACAGTTGAGGACCAACATCAACACTTTTACCAATGAGCACATATCTTAATGGTGATACTCCTCCAATCATAGAATCTTTATCTGGCACAGATTCAACTTCTTGCATAGATTGGGCAGTCAATGGAATCTCATCTATTTTTTCTTTTCCTTTACCAGCAATAACAGCTTCAGCTTCAGTTGTATGTGCATGCTCTGCTGCTCTGGCTTTTGCTTCCTCAATTTCTAGTTCGTCATGTTCTACCGTGAAGTTGCTATTGTATCTTTTGTGGATAACTTTAAACAGCATATCGAACTTCTTGGCATTTTCAGCCTATTCATACTCCAACTCTTTAAATACCAGATGTAGTCTTTCATTTTAAGCAGTGACAGTTGTAAGCATTGACAACAAGTTCATATTCTTTGTCTCTAGCTGCTTAATTGTAGCATCATGCTCTTTGTTCTTGCTATGTAATTCACCAATGTTTTCATTATCATCTATTAATACCACTGATAATGCTTCCAATATTTTCTTCTCTTCTTCAAGAAATTTGATTCGAGCCCATATTCCTTCATTTTTGTCTCTATTTCATTGATCTTGCCATCATTGAACATATCACTATCAAATCCTTCCGAAAACGGAATATACCCAAAGTCAGTAGGAAATCTATCTCCCAAAGATTGTCTTTGACTTGATTGGGGAGTAGATTGTGATGGCTTGGGAGGTGTTGGCCTTTTTTGAGGAGATGGTTGTGGAGGGTTATGTGTTGAGGAGATGGTGGAATATTTTGTGATGGTGATGTAGGTGGTGGTTCAACAACCTCTTCAATTCTAGTAGCACCCTCCCCAACTTACTTCTACTTCCTTCCATACTTCTTTCTAGCCTTAACAGCCGATGGAGACCCAGTAGTTTTAGAAGTAGAAGATACTTTACTTTTTGTGCGTTTAGCTGGCCTCTTAGCAGGTTTAGTTATAACCAACTCTTCTTCTGAATCTGAAGGAACATATACATCATCATCCTCTTTATATTTGTGCTCTTCTTCATGCTTGCGTTCCTCCACTCTTATTCCATCTTTTTCTCTTTCTGCAGCGATGTTGAGATCTGAATCGATATCCTCTGAGGACGAACTGACACATTCACTTTCATCTCTTCTTTCAGAAGCTACCTTCTGATTTCCAACATTCTCAGCTGTTTGAACTTCAATATTTACTTGCTCTTCTTCACGAACCTTTTCAAGAACAGGTTCATTCACTGTTCCTACCTCAACGTCAGGTTCATCGACTAATAATGTACGCACAGTTGCGCGTTTGGACTTTTTAGGAGTTGTTTTAGAAGAGGCCCATGCAACTTTCTTTGGAGTTGAGAACTTTCATTTCTTAGATTCATCTTTTTCATACCAGCTGCTTCATTTAGGCTCAAAACCTTCTAAATAATCATCCTCTTCCATTTCATCACCACTGGAACCCTTTCTCCACATTCCTTTTCAGAGGAGCAACATAATCTTTATCTTTGATGGCTCCAAATTTCGGTTTAGCAGCAGGTTCTACCGACTTCTTCATGTATAAATTCAATCTTGTTAAGGTTTCCACATCCATGTGTTCTAGCCTCAACTCATCATCTTCATTCTTTTCCAAATTTGGGAATTGATCATCAAGCATCATTTGAATAAATCTAGGATATTGTAGAAATTTCTCTCTATTTATGCTTAGCACCATTTGCTCGAAGATTAGCTTGCTGAACTTGAAATGCAGATTTAATACAAGAGCTACAATCATGCCCATTTGTTAATCGACCAGATCGTCAAATCCTCTTTTCCGATGGCTGAGTGCATGAATTACAGAATGTGAAGGAATTTATACGACCTCCCGAGATTTGCCTTTTTGAATGGCGCTACATTCACGTAACAAGTATATCCCATTCTATAGAAACATCTTTTGACCATGCGCTCAGGATATCCCGTTGGATCACCTTCTTTATCTTTAAAATCCAAAACTTTACGAATCAGGTCTTTCGTAATCTTGACCTCCAAGTCCTCATTACCAACTCTAACAGTAGAGATTATCGCCCTTGGATTTTCCTGAAGATGAGCCTCTGCCAAAAATCGTTCTATGTGTGATCTGTATGCTCTATGTCTATCTGTCAGGGGCTTTGTAATAGGAATACATCTCATAAAGTCAAGCACTTCGCTGAACGGAGCTATTTCTGGTATATCCTTGTCAAGCAGACAGCATATGTTATGGATAGGCTTGAATGATGTTTTCTTTTCCTACACATACACAATGATCCAATACTTAGAAAAATTTCAAAATGTATCAAAAAGAAAAACCACTCCGTATGGAATGTTCTTAAACAATTAACAGTTTTTGACCAAATACACTTCGGACGAGGTGTAACAAAAGCATTTCCGAACTTGTCGCTTCGTACGAGGTGGTCAAAGGTAATTTTCATTATAGAGACTTTGTACGAGGTGACACAAAGATTAACATTTTGAATATGGACACTTCGTATGAGGTGTGCTTATGAAGTTCGTGCGAGGTGCAACCTGTACGACAACGACGATCATAAACCTCAAACACCAAAATTGTGATTTTTGTGAAATTGAAGGTTCCATAATATCCTAATTACTTATTAACGCTCAATTTTAAGATTGGCCGGTCCAAACGTCCTAGATCTACGGTTTTAGAAGTTATAGCCGAAAATCTTAATTTAAGTGTTAAATCGAAGTTAATTACCTTAACCATTTTAAGAGGTGTGCAAATCAACCTCCCAAATGTTTATATAGATCGTGGATAGTTTGAAAAGTGTTTACACAATACAGATTGCACAAGGGTTCTTTCAAATCGCACAAGCAGTGAATGACCACTTAGTGCGAGTTGCCTCATATATATAGGACCTGGGTCACTTCGTACGAGTTGGCTTCTGATTTGTGCGAGGTATCCAACTCGTACGAGGTAACATCCAACTCGTGCGAGGTGACCTTTAAACTTTAAATTTTAAATTTTTAATGACCCACTTGGTTGGCCAAGTCCAAGTTAATGACCCTGGTTAACAGCTTTGTCTACCAAGTCCAAATTAATGACTTTGGTTGACAACTATGTGCAACAAACTGATATCTTTAGGCAATGAAAAGTTTCAAATTAATGAACTTTTGATCTTTTCAAAACATCTTCTAAATTTCAGATATGCTCCCAACCCGTTGACTTCTGGATCTCTCAGCATTCAGCAGCTCTAGATTTTGAAGTTCCGCTTTGCAACATCGGTAGTCAGAAATAAGATAGAAATAAAATCTTTTTGAATTTTTCTGAAATGAGATGAAAAGTAAACTTTGTTACAAAACATATTTACAGACAATTTTTAGAGAGATCGTGTTAGAGGATCATAAAAGTAACTAGACATATCACTGTACCATTGATCTTTATAAAACTTTAAGTTCTAAATAGATTTACTTGGATTGTCAGTATAGTGATCCATTTAAACCTTTACACATTTCTCAATTGTTTCAAGATACGTTAGGTAATATTAGGAACATGACTCAACTGCGTTTCCCACCTCAGAATGTACTCCCGTATCGAGATTCCCAGATATCATCTCACAGGTGAATATAGCCAATTGATATCTATATATATGGGTGATGCGAGGCCTTGAGAGCTTAGGTTAGTATTACTGTACAATCAAAGAGATGAAGGCTCGACTAAGGTGGTGTTCCAAATTTTGGAATCTTTTGTACTGAAATATCGTATCATTTGATATTATAATTTTTTAATGCAGCTTTGGGGGAATGAATGCGAAAAGTATTATACAAGTTCTAGGCCATTGCTGACGCAAAATCAGAAGAACTCGTATAATACCCAGATATCAATTATCTTTAAAGACCTAGTATCTCAAAATCTGACATTCTCTTAAATGTAATTTCAGAGTACTAAGTCCATATATCCGAGATATGTTTATATCTTGAAAACAATTTACTGAATGTGCAAAGCCTACTGCAAAATCATTAGTAAGACCTGTTCAAACACCCTTTAACATTCCACTTCTTTAGCATACTGTGATAGTTTACTGATGTACTACCATTTCCTATTTTTCATGAAAACTCTTTTTTTGTCTAACATTTTTGTATTTTTCAAATTTTTAAATGTTATGTTTTTGTATTTTTCACAACAATTTCTCCCCCTAAAATCAAGAACATATTTTTGGATTTTTGTGTATAAAGAAAGAAAATTTTTAAAACCTAAAAAACTTGACAAACCGAGGAGGATTACGAAAATTCACCATCCGATCTGTATTCAACATTAATTTCCCCATCTGATGTAAGATTTTTTAAACCATTAAGTCTCGTAAGATATTAAAATCTGGTTCGAGTTAAAGGTTTGGTATAAAAATCTGCCTTTTGTTCATCTGTGAGGATTTTTTCAATTCGAATCAACTTTTTCTTGTGACAATCACGGAATAAGTGATATCGAATTCCAATGTGTTTAGTTTTAGAATGTTGAACCGAATTTTTGGTTATATCGATGGCTGCCTTATTATCTACAAATATTGGCGTATCAAGCAACTGCAATCCAAAGTCTCTCATCTGCTGTTGTATCCACAGAATTTGGGAACACTAGCTAGAGGCTGAAACGTATTCAGCCTCGCAAGTAGAGAGAGCGACCATGGTTTACTTCTTGCATTTCCACGTTACTAAGCATGTTCTAAAGAACTGGCAACCGGCCATCGTAGATTTGGCATTAAGTTTGGAGCATCTGAAATCTGAATCAGAATATCCAATGAGGTCGAAGTTGTCGTTTTGTGGATACCACAAGCATGTGCTTGGGCAACCCTTCAGGTATATGAAAATCCACTTGACTATCATCAAGGGTGACACTCGAGGACTTGATTGATAACGAGCGCAAAGGTAGGTTGGATACATGATGTCTGGTCTAGAGGCAGTGAGATACATCAGAGATCCAATCATCGATCTGTATAAGGTCTCATATGTACAGGTACTGAGAGAGTGTCTCGTACCAGGCTGTCGGGGCCTGATGTAACACGTATAAAGCTTTATCTAGAAGATAAACCTTGTCCTTAGGCACTGGATCGACGAACCCCGGTGTTTGTCCAACATACACTAACTCGTTCACAGTTCCGTAAAGAAAAGTAGACTTGACATCTAGCTGGTATACCTTAAAACCTTTCAATGACGCAAATGCCATGAAAATGCGAATGGCTTTGAGTCGAGCAACCGGAGCATAAACCTCTGTATAATCAATGCCTTCTTGCTGATGAAATCCTTTGACAACAAGTCGAGCTTTGTTGTGCACCACTACCCCTCGATCATCTCTTTTTCACTTGAACCCCTATTTTGTAGCTATAGCTTTTGGATTAGTCAGTAGGTCAACAAGCTTCCAGACTCCAAGCATCTCAAATTGTTGCAGCTCCTCCTGCATTGCGTTTACCCAACTTACATTGGTAAGCGCGTCTTTGTTCGATTTTGGCTCAATCTGTGAAATAAAACAACGATGTAAGCATATTTCTTGAATTGATGCAATCTTGGTATTAAAGTAACTAAGATCCTTGTTGATCTGATTGCGCGTTTTCACTCTAGCTTGTAGTTCTCCGATATTATTATCGGATGGATGGTAAGACAAATTCCTTGGTATTACTTCATTAGGAACGTTCACTTAATTTCCCAAATTTGTGATATTCCGTTCGGCAACCATATCATTTGTTGAAGCTTGATTCTGATTTCTAGGACTTCCAGATTGATTTAGTAGACTTGTTATCTGCTTAGGTCCTTCATCGAAACTAGAATCACCATCATTATTATACATTGGCTCAGCATCAGAGTCAGAATCATCTGTTGGTTGAGAATGGGCTCAGTGGAATTAACTACTGGATCGACGGCAGGTTCAGAGAGTCGTGCTCGGACCTTCACCAGAAACATTTGTGCTAACAGGTGGTTGAGTAACCACTATTGGTCTCAAAACTTGTTCTTGATTTGATGCTTGATGTTGTTGATATAACAACACAAGTTCCTCTTCATTAGGAACTTCTGGTAGGTCAAATGAATTCGATAAGCTCTCATAATATAACATCCAGGGTTCACCAGGCTTTTGAGTAGGCATTGTGTATTTCAGATAATCGACATGTTGAGCAAGGATTACTTGATTTAAGCTTGGCAAATATACCATTCTCAATGGACTAGCGTATCCTACAAAAATCCTTCCAAGATTTAGCACCATTTGCGTTACAGAATTCGAGCATTCGATTATTCTTGAACTCAGGACCGTTGTCACTTCTTATCCTTCTGATTGGAAGATGGTACAGGTTTTCTAGCTTTCTGAAGAGAATCATAAGATTTTCAAATGTTTCATCTTTACTCTACTGAAACATGACCGACGAGAACCCTGAATAGTCGTCTGTCACAACTAGGCAATAAAGATCTCTAGAAATACTTTTGACATTTACTGGCCCGAAAAGATCCATATGAAGCCTCTCTAGTGGTAACTTGATGGAGTTTAGAAGTTTCCTTGGATGAGATTTCTTATGCTGCTTCCCTTTTTACAGCTAAGACAATCATCGTCTAGATGAAATTTTTTGAGATTGACACCCTCCACTAGATTGTTGTGCACCAGGTAGTTCATTTTTCTTAAATGAATTTACCCCATCTTTCTATGCCAGAAGATTGACTTTTTCTCAGTTGCATTGGTTACGAAACATGTGTTGATTTCGAGGTAGTGGATGCAACACTCATGTCTAGGACATAAAGATCATTTTCTCATGGAGCGCACTTGAGGATCCACTCCTCAGGAATATTGAACCTCGTCTTCAAAATTAAGCATTCCTTATCATTGAAGTGCATTGTAAACTTTTTATCACAAATTTGTTAGATTCTTAGAAGATTGTTTTCTAATTCAGAAATATAGTTTACTTTTGTGACATCCCGGTTTTTCAGATATCTTAAACGCACTACTTCACGGTTATTCGTTCCTACGCTAAATTGATTCGGAGACTTAAATTGCACGCTCAAAATAATTACGATAATTTCGTGTACTTGTCAAATGAATTACGTGCTACGTCTTAAACGTTTATAAGTTGGTGCGTTATTATGTGATGTTCCGATTTCGTGTTTTGTTTTAGTTGAAAAATGTAGATATAATAAATAGATAAATGAATCGAACCGAGCCGCGAAACGAATAGACCTCACTTCCTTGCGACTCAAGTAGTTAATCGAAGCTTGAGGACCAAGTTTTAAACCCAAACCAACCCACCCGAACCACTTGCGGCCGCGAGCACCCCAAACCGCAAACCCATCCCTTTTCCCTTTACCTCTTACGCTATATATACACATACATGCATGTGCATTGCTTCACAAACAAAACACACAAACCCTAGCAACCGACGGCAGCCCTTCCTACCCTCCCTCTCGATCGCAAACAGCCTTCTTGCACTTCCTTTGATCGCGGCAGCCCCTCTCCATTCTCCTTCTCGGTCGCGACCTTCATCATATCCGAATCGGCTCCCATCTAAGTCTCGGCTCATTGATCTTATTGTTAAAGGTTAGGATTTATCATTGTTTGCAAAATCATATTTGGATTTATAAACTCTTGATCATGTTTGAATGTAGTGTTATGATGTTAGTCGATTAATTATGCTAGTTGCGATTATGATGATTAGCGGAACTAAGAAACGTTAGGCTGCGTTTTGTGTGATAAAAACTATATGTTTTGATTAGGGTTTGCATGGGTATGATATATATATGATGATATATGATCGGTAATTCTGTTCTTGATCGCTTATATTTAACGTATCGATTGTTTAAACGGATTAGATTGCGATAAAATGCTGAAATCAGGATGCTGAATGGTGTTTACAGCCAACTTCAACTGGCTGTAACTTGGTTATTATTTATCGAAAAACGGATTTTCTGAAGTCTAAAACGTAGAGTTTTGAAAAACGCTTCTAATGGCGCTGGATTCATATTTTTCTGAAGTCGTTTGTTATTTTTAAGTTGCCAATTAAGTTCAGTAACTGAAGCTGTGAAAATTATGAAAAATTGTTAGTTGTTTATCGAGTCGGATCTAATAATCTGTAGAGAGTCGAATCATGAAATTTGTACAACAACTAGATATGGAAATTTCTGGGAAACTCCCACTGGAATTTTGTTAATTGGACGAACGGTGATTTTTAAATAAATTCTCCCGTGGACTGCAGTCAGAAAGTGACGAATCTGACTGCAGCCTAGTATATCAATATTTATGAATAATCGGTAAAGTGTTAGGACTTGAAAAATTTATATAAAATTATAAATTATAGTTGACACCTTCTGTAAAGTAATTGGAATTTTTGGAATGTTGAAACTATTTTATAAAAATCCTCGAAAACAGCCTAATTATGAGGATATAAGCTGAAACTTGATAACTTGCGAATGTATGTACCAAAGTGTTGTATGGATTGATTGTGTTCATGATAAATTGTTTTATCACTATATTGGCATGATGATACTTGCATGCATGATTTGGGTCTTAGAAATTATCATTGTATGTACCGCATTGTGTGTTAGTATGTGTAGGACTTGTATCGGTGTGATCACACACTAACTCTAAATCAATTGACTTATTAGGACGCAATTAGCGGTCCCATCATTTGCTACATCTGTGTTACACTAACCGAGCAACTAAAGGTGAGTTCACGGCCCCTAATTTTATCCGGTTTTAAACAACAGGGGGAGAAACATGTATACACTCTACAACTCTATCTCTTTACGTTATACGAAATTAACGTCATTAAACTATTCGGTAACTAAGTTAATGTTAATGTACGTTATGGTCACTAAGCAGCTATATCACACAAGTCCTCGACAATCTCTCGGATCGTTAGTATTGGGTTTAGATAGCGGGGAAATTATAAGTAGTACTACTGGGCCCGACAAGCCCCATCCGAGCTAGTCGCGCTAGCCGACCGGGTATGGTCAACGGGTGAATAATTTGGCCCAACTTCGCCATGGTCAGTGATAGGCCTGGCAACACGGAGGCACAACAGTCAGATTCGATCGCGAACACTTACGTGACATAACTTTAGGCTAGCTACCTATATATATTAACATTGAACTTAATTACGAATCAACAATATTATCACGGGTTAGGGATAATGGAACCAACAACGTTTTTATTCCAGGTTAGGAATAATGGGACATCATTATTATTCCGGGTAAGGAATAATGGAACTATCAGTATTATTCCGGGTTGTGAATAATGGAACTAAATCGTTATCCCGGGTTAGGGGTAATGGGGGAAACAAACTTATAACCGAACAAACGAATTTATGAAAACCTGTGAACTCACTCTTCTTTAATGTTGACACTTGTTTCTTTACATGTTTCTCAGGATGCTAGGAGCTCTAGGTGCACTCACTTGCATTGATCAAGACATCTTTTATCGAGTCTCATTTACAAACATTGTTTTAGGTTTTTCTTTAGTTTTGGCGTTTGTGTTGGCGCCCGTTCCTTTACTTTATTTTTATGCTTCCGCTCAACTTTAAGAACTAATGCTTCCGCTAAACATTGAAACCAAACTAAGGCAATCTAAAATTAACTATTAATGGTTAAACAAATGATTTTGGAAAACGTATTAACAAATCATATAGAGTCGTTCGACGTTACTAGTGTCTCAGATTCTGGTTTGTTCACACGCCTCGCGGTAAAACTCCGCAAGTGGAAATTGAGGGTGTGACAACTTTGTCGAACGAGACCACTCCATTTTAAAGCTTCCATTCTCCAACAATTCTCCCACCTTGATTTCTAGCAAACCCCACATAGCCTCCAGGAATAGATTTTACATCATAGAGTAAGGCCAGCATTCCTGTCATGTGACGAGAAGCTCCGCTGTCCATAATCCACTTTGATATAATTGACCTTGGGAGCCCCTACACATGCTAATAAGTAATTACTTAAATAGTGAAACCCAAACCTGCTTGGTCTTGGGGGGTTTGGAATATCAAACTTCGGAACGTTGATTTTGACATACTGTTTGATTTCAGGTTTAGCTGGAACAGGTGTTTTCATTTATGCAGAAGATGGTTTGATTTTTGCTACCAAAGTTTGTGTTTTTAGAACTTCCTTTTTGAAATATAAGTTTGAATCCTTTTGACTATTCTTGGTTGAAGTTTCACTAATTTCAAATTTTGAATTATGTTGAGTTGCTGATTTCACAACTTTATTGGATTCAGTATTTCCTTTTAGGATTTGTTTTGGTACAAACTTGGGAGCTTTCTGCTTCACATATTCTATAGATCTTCTCGAGTTGTAAACAAGTTTTGGATTTCTTTGACAACATTGTCGTTCAATATGCTCGATGTTGTTACATTTGTAACACGTCCTGCTGTCATTTCTAATAGAGGTATCCAAATCCTGTTTCTACTCTCCTTTTCCTTTTTAAGTTCATCATTTCATTGTTTACCAATGTTTTTTTCACATTCAATGTTTATTCCATAGACAAAATCGATTTTCTTTGCAAGGTTCAATTTTTGAAACCTGTTGTTCTTCCTTTTCTTTTGATAACCCAAACCTACTCTCCTGTTTTCGTGATAGTCCCTACCCTTCTGATAGTGATTTTTGTAAACATGTTTTGATTTGGAGTAAAATAATGCGTCTTGTTTTTCAATATCAGAAAGACTAACTTCAACCAGCTTAAAAAACTTACCAACTCGATCAAGATTTACATTCTGAATCGGGAAATCCACATCGGAATATAGTTTATCAGATCTGTTCATTTTGTACACAACTATATTAGGATCATTTGTAAACCATTTTCTGATGATGCAACATCCGGTTCAGATTTTTCAAGATTTGGCTCTGCACTTTCAAAAATAGAACTTTCAGATTTGTCAGACTCATTTTTCAAACCTTTTCGACCATTGTTTTTACCACTTCAGATGCACAGTCATTTTCTATTTTGGTGTATGTTATATCGATGTTCTCAGGCAGCTCGTTTTTCTTTTCAGTTTTCAATTTTAAATTGAGTGCCTTTTCCACCCTAGATGGTTTCTTTCTAGCATAACTATTCCACAAGGGTAGTGGAACACGATTGTAACCTACACCTTTATGTTCATCAATTTTATCATCTTCCTTGCTCTCAATTTTCTGAAGAATGTGATCAATGATGTATGAACTGATTGAATAACTGACTAACAACTTGTTAACCCGTTCAGTTTCAATTTTCATTTTCTCCAGTTCACTTTTTAGCTCGGCAATTGTACTTAAATGAATATTGATGGCCATCTGTTTGTCCATCACAGTTTCCTTGAGCATCGAAAGTGTTTTATCATTTTATCTGATCACTTATTCAAATTGTTTAATCGTTTTACTTCATTTTTCATATGCTTCTTTTGTTGTATTATAATCACATGACAAATTATCTGCATGATTTTCAGCTCTTTGTATCCTGTTATTTAACACACTCCTTGCATGGCTCTTTGCACTTCATGCAAGGTGTTTCTTCTTTGACACTTTGAGCCTTAATTACTTCCTTTACTAACTCATTCACCGACACATTTACTGATTTGACTCTAGCTTCCTTGGTAACTACCTTTTTCACATTAGCCATTAGAGCTTTGTCAGCTATGTCAGTTAGATTCCCCAAAGTTATCTCCTTGGTTACGTCAATCACTTTTACTGTTTCAGACTTTGAGTCGAAATAACCTGCAAAGTATTAAGAATATCAGAAGGCAATAGATGTCTAAATGCACTATTTAAGAGTTCTTCCTCATCTGATGACGTGTTATAATATTCTTCTAGAGCTTCGTCAAAGGATGCTTCAGAAAATTCTTCTTCTGTTTGTTCTGGTTCTTCAATTATCTCAGCTACCAGTGCGAGGCTTTCATTCTTTGTGATATACTTGTTCCAGTTAAACCCTTCATCTTCTTGGGTGACAACCAAAGCCTTATCTTTTAAGTTTGATGGCCCGTCTTCAATCTGCACTACCCTGGTCTGAGGTTGAGGTAGATGATATATGGCCCTTTTGTATTAATGGTCAGCAAATGGATTCTAATTTCTTTTGACTTCTCTGTTTGGGCACTCTCTCTTGAAATGTCCCTTTTTTTGGCAATTGAAGCATGTAACTTTAGCCTTATCAAAGCCCAGTTTACCGTCAAGACCTCCCAGGCTGTCTCTTCATGTGATTTCCATAAAGCGTTGAGCTCTACATACTATTGAGGCCATACACCACTTAATATCAATTAATTCTAACTCAACTGGATCAATTTGATCATAATCTTCTTTTGTCATTTCAGGATTCCCGATCCTTCTGGCTACCAGACTTTCGTATGACTCGAGAATTAATGCAAGCACGACCGTGTGCTGTTTGGTCGTGTGTTCATTAAAGTCCTGTGCATTTTTGAGATTCACAGCGATGTTGCATTGAAGAATTCGCTAGTTTGAATTAGGTTGATTGTTTTGACTATTCTGAGGATTGCTTGAGCTTTGTGAAGATTGTGGAGCTTGAGGAGAATTAGGATTGTATGACGGAAATGATTCAAAGCCACTAGATTGGTTTAATTGTGGACTTGTAGTATTGTTGGCACTGAAAGCAGTTTGAACCTTGGGACTTTGTATGTTACCAACAGAACTACCTTTGTAGTATAGGTTCACATCTTGTTGCATGTGGACGCCCTTATTCTTTGCCATCTTCTAGGTAGTCCACTCTTCTTTTGGTAAAGAATCGGCCAGTTTATCAACTAGTTCTTCAGTGGTTTTAAAAATTCCCATTCGTTTCATTTGAACCACCAAATGACAGTATCCTTCGATCAGCTGCTTCATTGTCTCTCCTTTTATCAGATTGAAAATATCGAATTCCTTGCTCAGCAGCGCTTTTCCTCCTTTTCGAAGTTAGAGAACTTCCCTGGAACTTAAGTCTTATAGCATTCCACAGAGACTTGGCGTCATCATCATGTTGTAGAAGAGCCATGATATCTTCTTTTACTACCTGTTGCAGTATATTCATCATCTTCTTTCCGTTGATAAACTTTTCTTTTTCTATATCCGTGAGTTGAGCCAGTGTCTTCTCAAGACCACTTTCACCAATAGGTGATGTGTATTTTAACTTAATTGCAACCAACACGTGAAATGATTAGCTTGAACCTAGTTTATGAATCTCGCGCTCCAACTGTGATAATCTCCTAAGTTCATGGCTTTTGGAGGTTTCGTCATGGTTCCCATTTCGTTTTCTAGGTTCATGCTCTGAGCGGCAGCACTTGTAACAACAGATGTGGCGAAGGCGTTAAAGAATTCCTCTTCCATATTTTACCTGAAAATTGTTGAAAACTGTCGGAAAAATTTGATTAGAACTTGTTTTGGTGCGAAGTGTGCTTTATGCGATGTGGCACTTCGTATGAGGTGGGTGTATAAGTGTATTTTAAGTCGCCTCATACGAGGTGTCTTGGCAACTCGTGCGAAGTGTAATATTAGCTTGTACGAGTTGTGTTCACATCTTCTTGTTTTTCTTGTTTTTCAGAATTTTTTACAGGATTTAAGTTGATTTTAGGTATGAAAATTTCAAGGGTTGGATTAGACTGATTTTAACATGTTATACTAGACTCCTAGACGAATTTGTCCATGAAATTGTCCAGATCTGCTAAAAGTTCTAAGAAGAAGTAGAAATAGAGATCTTCAATTGCTGAGATATGATCAAATATCTTCGAATTAGGCCTCTTGCTCTGATACCACTTGTGGGAGGATCAGCTTTCTCCCAAAAGCAATAGACCAGACTCGTGCTAACCAACGTGCATGGAATTCATCTTTAGTAAGTTTGACAAAAGATAAGATCTGCTGTTAAACGCTTCTTCTTCTTGTATTGATAAACGTGGAAGAATTACAGACAACAAACTGACAGGGCTTTGCCTTAGTAACAGTAAAACAGCTATGAACTCAAGACCTTAACTCTGCTATTTATAGACATGATAGCTCCGCACGAGTTGGAGTTGCCACTTTGTCCGAAGAGCATGTCATACGAAGTGAACTGCTTTACTTCGTACGAGGTGATCATCACTTCGTACAAAGTGGCTTACATACAAACAAACAAATACAAATCTAACAATTTAGCCCTATTACATACTCGACATGACCCTAAGATGTAGGCTATAGACATTCTACAAAACAGTTTCTTCGGAGAGCCAAATTCAGGATATTTCAAAGCCAAAAGATTCCAAGCAATTCACAGAAGAAATTATTGATGTAACAAAGGAGATAGATGAAGAAAATTTAAAAATTGATAGCCAACAAAGTGATGATGGCTAAACTACACGAGGTAGTTTCTGAAAAGAGTAAAGAAGAAGTGAAAGAGTCAGTTGTCGAATCAATAACAAAAATCAAAGTCATGATCAAGGAAGTTGAGAAACTATGCACGAATGCCTAGAGCCATGCAAAAAATGTTCAGAAGAGGACTTAAAATTTACCAACTTAAAGAAACATACTTACAATGTCAAAAGTGACTCTTAAAACATGAAAGTTGCTTATGATAAACTAAGAAAATCAATCAAACAGTTTCAGGAAGTCAGTAGAGAGGACATGGCTTTAAAATTGATGTTAAAAGCTACTGTAATGGATAAACAAATGGCAATTAATATGCACATAGATACCATTGCTAAGTTAAAAACAGAACTCGAAGCCATAAAAATTGAGTCTGAACAAGTCAACAAACTATTAATTAGTTATTCAACATCCTCCTACGTGATTGACCATATTCGTCCTCAACAACTCGGGAAGAAAAAACAAGAAGAAACTGAATCTGATAAACAAAGCAAAGATCTTGGTTATAATCAATGTCATCCCCCTATATGGAATAACTATGGTGAGAAATATCCATAGGGGGTGGATAAGGCACTTAATTTAGAACTTAATGCAAACAAAAGAAAGAAGAGCTGCCTGAAAACATTGACAAAACTTATGACTTCCAACCAGATGTTGTGAAAATAGTGGTTGAGAATGTTTTGGGGAATGAGTCTGACAACACTAAGTTTGAAAATGCTAAATCAAATCTTGCAAAATCTGATTCAAGTTCACATTCTAAAAATGACAAAATTTTTCAAAAGAATGTTTCATCAACAAAAGACAGTTTAAGTGATGATCCAAATATGATTGTTTACAAAATGAATGGAACAGATAAGCTGTATTCTGATGAAGAATTTCCAATTAAGAATGTAAACTTTGATCGGGTTGATAAATTTTTCAAACTTATTGAAGTCAACAAGTCTGATCTTGAAAACAAGGATGCTTCATTCTACTCCAAACCCAAAAGAATTCACAACAATTACTATTAGATGGGTAGAGACTACCCTGAAAACAAAAGGAAAGGGCTGGGGTATGAAATTAAAAGAAATGACAAAAGATTAAAAAAGCCAAACTATAAAAAGAAAGTTGATTTTGCTTTTGGAACAAATACAGTAAATGAAAAAGAAAGTTTGGGTAAACAATCAAATGACGAGTTTCAGAAGGAAAAGAATCTGTGTGAACAGACTTTGGATTCTTCTGTTGGAAATGACAGTAGACATGCAATAAATGCAAAAATTTGGGCATATTGCACGAAAATGTTCACAATGCAACCCAAAACATGTTCATCATGTTAGAAAAATGATATAAGATGTGAAACAAAGGGCCCTGAGTTTGTGCCAACATGAATTTTGAAGGGAAACAATGAATCTAACAAAAATGTGAAGCCAACAGTTGCAAATTTTTCAAATTTTAAAGTTGGTGAATCATCAACCAACAAAGAACTAAAGGATTTTAAATTTTATCCAAAAAGGGCATATTCTAAGGCACAAACTTAGGTGGTCAAAACCAAACCATCTTCTATTGTTAAACAAACAATCACTGTGCAAACCAAAACAAAAGAAAAAATTATACCAATGGTTAGACAGGAGATTGAAATCAAAATTCCCAAATTTGATGTTCCAAACCCACCCAAGACTGAGAAGGCTTGGGTTTCACTGTTTAAGTAATTTCTTATTTACATGTGTAGGGACTCCCAAGGTCAATCATTTCAAAGTGGATCATGGACAGTGGAGCATCTCGGCATATGACAGGAATGCTAGCCTTATTGTACGATGTAAAAGCTATTCATGGAGGCTATGTAGGGTTTGCAGGAACACAAGGAGATCGATTGGTGAAGGAATTCTCACAAACGGTGTGGTGTCTTTTGATAAGGTCAACTACATTGTAGAATTAGAATACAATTTTCTAAGCATTTCACAAATTTGTGACAAGAAGTTCACAACCCACTTCAATGATAAAGAATGTCACATTCTCAAGCCAGGATTCAAAATTCCTGAAGAATGGATCCTCATGCGTGCTCCACGAGAAAATGATCTCTATGTCCTTGACATGAGCGTTGCATCCACTATGTCAAAATTCCGTCAATGTTTGTTACAAAGGCAACAGAAAAAGAATCGATCTTATGGTATCAAAAGATGGGTCATATCTATGTTTGAAAGATGAACAATCTGGTGGAGGGAGTAAATGTCAAAAGTTTCCATTTGGATGATGATTGTCTTAGTTATAAAAAGGGGAAGCAACACAAGAAATCTCATCTAAGGAAGCTTCTCAATTCAATCAAACTACCACTGGAAGGCTGCATATGGATCTATTTGGGCCAGTTAATGTTCGAAGTATATCTTGTGATGTATACTGTCTTGTTGTGACCGATGACTATTCAAGGTTCTCATGGGTTCTATTTCTGGAGAGTAAAGACGAAACTTTTGAAAATCTTATGATCCTCTTCAGAAAGTTGGAGAACTTATACCATTTGCCAACCAGAAGAATACGTAGTGACAATGTACGAAGTTCAAAAACAACATGATGCTCGAATTCTGCAACGCTAAAGGTATTCTTCACGAATTCAGTGCCCCCTATACTCCTTAGCAAAATGGAGTAGCTGAACGTCAGAATCGTACTCTCATCGAAACTGCACGCACAATGCTCGCCGATTCAAAGTTACAAGTATGTTTTTGGAGCGAAGCTGTTGCCTCTGCATGTTACACGTTAAACAGGGTTTTAACTGTCAAGGCACATAAGAAAACTTGCTTCGAGCCGCTTAACCAACGAAAGCCTAACTTGAAATTTCTTGAACCGTTTGGATCTCCATGTACGGTCATTTAACTCAGATGGAAAATTCGGTGCTAAATCCTTGGAAGGTTACTTTGTGGGATACGCAAGTCCTCAGAAAAGAGTTTATCTGCCAAGCTTAAACCAGGTTATCCTAGCTCAGCACATTGATTGTCAAAGATATACATCTCCGACACAGAAGCCTAGTGCTCCCTGGATGTTTAACTACGAGAGTATGTGGAATTCGTTTGACCTGCAGGAAGAATGAATAGTTGAAGAACGTGTGTTATCATTTCAAAAAGATCAAGCTTTTAATCAAGAACAAGTTTCTAGACCGTTGGTGATTTCACAACTTCAAAATAGTACACATACATCTGAAGCAGGTCCGAGCAATTCTCAACCAGAACCTGTCATCGAACCAGCGATACACAATACAGCACCATCTTTTGATCAATCAGAGGATTCAGATTCTGATAAAGAGCCTATGTATGAGAATGTGGGATCCAGTTCAGATAAAGATTCAGAACATATTCAAACTAGTGAATCAAGTGCTTGGAATGATCTTGCTACTTCAGAACAGGTTGCTGAACAGAATGTTCAAATCTTGAAAGTGAATTGAATGTCTCTAATGAAGTGATGCCAAGAACTTATTCATATATTCATCAGAGAATATCACCGGAGAGTTGCAAACAGGAGTTAAAACGCAAAATCAGATCAATAAGGATCTAAGTTGTTTTTACTCTAAAATTGCACCACTGCAATATACTATTTCATACAGTTGTTTTATTTCACAGGTTGAGCCCACGACTTGGAAATAAGCTCTTAAAGAAGAAAACTGGGTTGAAGCTATGCAGGGTGAGTTGCAATAATTTGAAAAACTTGGGGTATGGAAGCTTGTTGATCTACCCGACGATCACAAGAAAATTAATACACGGTGGGTCTTCAAGTGCAAACAAGACAATAGAGAGGTTGTGGTCAGAAACAAAGATCGACTCGTTTCCAAGGTTTTCATCAGCAGGAAGGGATAAACTACACTAAGGTCTATGCTCATGTCGCACGTTTAGAAGCTATCAGCATATTCTTGGCCTTAGCGTCATGGAAAGGGTTTAAGTTGTACCAGTTGGATGTTAAATCTGCTTTTCTATACGGTAAGGTCAAAGAGGAAGTGTATGTCAGTCAATCACCGGGATTTACCGATCCGATAGATAAAGATAAGGTTTATCTACTGAACAAGGCGCTTTACGGTTTACACAAGGCCCCGAGAGCCTTGTATGAGACGCTTTCTAAATATCTTCTGGAGAACGACTTCTCTAGAGGAATAGTAGACTATACCCTCTTTACCAGATAAGTGGATGGGTATATGATCATCGTACAAATCTATGTGGACGATATCATCTTTGGATCGACAAATGAATCGTTGTGTAAAGACTTTGAAAAGGTCATGAAAAAGAAATTCGAGATGAGTGCAATGGGGGAGATGAAGTTCTTTCTGGGACTTCAAATCGATCAGCTGCCTGATGAGATCTTTATCCATCAAATGAAATATGTTTACGATGTGTTTGAGAAATTCGACATGACGGGAACATCACAAGCATCAACTCCATTGGCCATCAATCACGGAATTCATCCAGATCTTGATGGAGCGAAAGTTGACGAAACATTATATCGCTCCATGATCGGTTCATTGATGTATCTTACAGCTTCTAGATCGGATATCATGTATCCGATATGCCTTTGTGCCTAATATCAGTCCAATCCCAGAGACTCACACTTGCTGATCGTCAAGGCAGCCATTGATGTATCTTACAGCTTCTAGATCGGATATACATAGATAAAAAGGTAGCCATTGATGTCACAAAGAATCAGGTTCAACACTCTAAAACTTAACATATAAATATTCGAAACTACTTTATCTGTGATTGCTACAAAAAATGTTGGTGCGAATTGAAAAATCCACAATGATGACCAAAAAGCAGATTTTTATACCAAAGCTTTTGATAGAGCAAGATTAAAAAAACTCTTGAAATTAAACGGTTTAAGAAATCTGATATCAGGGGATGGAGTTGAGGTTGAATTCGAGGATGACGAGGACTTGACATAATCCTCATCGGTGTGTTACATTCTTTTTAGTTTTAACGTTTTAAATTATCCGTTTCAAAAATATGTTTTAATTTTAGGGGGAGAAAAGGTTGTGGAAAATACAAAAACATTTACAAATTCTATAAGTACAAAAACATGATAAAAGACAAAAAGAGTTTTCGTGTGAAAAGAGGCAATGGTAGTATATTAGTGGACTATCACAGTATGCTAAAGAAATGTAATGTTAAAAAGTATTTAAACAGATCTTACTAATATGCTGTAAGTTCCGATAATCCGGATCGGACAACGATATCACACAATCACCAAGGATGGGCGGAATCCAAACTTGGTGATATTCAAAAGAATCGAAAAGATGAAGAACAATACGAATGAACTTTAACACCTTGTACACAATTCTATTACTTGAACAAGCAAAACCGTCTGGTACAAGATGGAGGCTCTCTAGAGAAATCTCAAAAGTCTTAACCCTATAAATGAATAAGCTTAGCTTATACACCTAGGGTAAGGGCATGCCCCTCATGGGCGTGCCTGGCCCACATGGCCTATGGCATGCCCAAATGACCTATAATGGTCCAAACCTAATGCAAACTAACCTAGTTAATCCTATTTAACTACCATAGACCGTTTCGTACATTTGATGCGTCAGTCTCACACTTCTAGGGCCTAACAATCTCCCCCTAGACTGATGCATCAAATTGTCTTCATAGCATAAATTCAGCAACATCTTCAATAGAGTCTATGGTTGTCGCTGTATTGTAAGTGTTGTGGAAGTCAGTCTCAAACTTATAGGATCTCACACTTCGACGAACTCTCAGCACCTGGTCTCTTTCTTCTACTCTTGTGGTTAGTTTCATATGAGGATCTTGATCAACTTTGCTTTAAACCTCTTTGTCAAAAAAATGTGAGAGGAGGAATCTCAACAACTCTTTCTTTCTTCAATCTTCTTCTTTCAAGCAAGCAGGTTCACAGGTACTTCTTCAAATGTACTATCACTGTCAGATGATGACTAGAATCTGCTTCTTCTAACTCAGGTACACTTTGCTGTTGTGATGCTTCATGCTTTGTCGGCAACTAACAACATCTCAATTTTCATCAACACCTGTTTCTTGTTCTAAATCAAGATCTGCACAATTCTTAGAAATTTATAAGCAAACATTCTTATGCAATAGGGAGAGTACCGCATGAACACTTGGTACATCCAAGTACTTGTACTCGGATCAAAATTCAAATTTCTTTCATCATTTGATGATTAGTCAAAACTTCAAGAACGGTTAATATTTTTAATGAAACAAGAAAGCACTCGATTTTTGGTTTTTTGAATTTTCTATTTTTTATAGAAACACAAATAAACAAAGAAACTAACCTAGTAGTTACAACTATATAATTGCAATGGGATCAAAATCATTTTCAGGCGGACCAAGGAACACTTTTCAGTGCGAAATTATTCAGACTAGTCTAAGTGATTGCCAATATGTTTGTCCACTTAAACTGTAACGCTCAACTTTCATTTTTCAACTTTGTGATATGCTAAAGGTATTATTATACTATCATATCCGTGCGTCCCATACCGTGACATACCCCCACAATCAAGGTAAGCACAACGATTCATCATAGTAGGTGAGTACACTGAGATCATCCTTTATCTTTTACAACGTCAGACTATTGATGAACAAGTCAGTACTTTCGTACAGCAGAGTGACCAATAGTATTTGATGAGGGTTAGGCAAATACCTTATATGGTATGTTTGAATTCATTGAGTGTTCTCATGATGAGATTTCCTTTCTTTTAAGGTTTTCACCCTTCTATTTTGGCTCTTTTAAGGATATCCTGACTGTGCCTAGGTCTGCATATAATCTGGATGCAACAGAAGGACAACCTTGATATCCCGGATGACTCATCAGCATAAAGACCCGAAACTTTAGACGTTGGCTATCTATCAATGCAGGATTTAAGACCATGAAATCATACGCCGATGGTATGTTACCTACAAGATACATAGTTCGTTATGTTTATATCACTTAGTATCTTTAATCACTTTGAGCGTTTAGCGGACCGACATATCACATTAGATCCTAGACTTTTCAGCTATGACACCTTACATGTGTCAGTCACGCCCTTTATCACGAGTGTTAATTTCATTTCCCATTTGATGCAAAAAGACCTTTTGTATTTTCAGTTTTTCAAATGTTTTTCTATTTTTCTATTTTTATGTTTTTCAAATGTTTTTGTATTTTTCTGATTTTCTCCCCCTCAAACGATACATGTATACATATATTGTCATCTTCCCCCTAAATGTGTGCATCATACTTTATGCACCAAATTTACCTAATAAAGAAAACGTATGTACTAAATGTTAAACGAAAGAAAAAGAAAATATTTTTGTTGTTTTTGCTTAACCGTTCCGTCATTAGATTAAAAACTAATCGATTTTAAAATTAAAGCATGAAATTTCAATTTGTACCTTTTCATTGATCTTTTCTTACCTCATCTCCTCCAAAGGAAACATCGCACTCGAAAAAAATTGAACCTTTTGCAATAGTGAGATGTTTTCCGATATATCCCTAGAACAACCACTATCAGCATTCCAGAGATTGTTAACGGCTCCTCCTTGGTTGTGCCGGAAAAAAAAGTCAGAGAGTCCTGGTTATCAGTTGAAAGACCAGAAACTCCAGCTGAATCATTAGAAGTGTCAATAGCACCAGATGGTTCTCGTGTATCTGACGTATAATCACTGGGTTTGCCGTACACCATATGTTGTGCTATCTCAATATCTTCGTCGGTTTCAGGCATTGTTGTGTAGTTGTGATTATACAGTGGAGCAACCTGATTGAATCCTAAACCCTTCCCTTTGTTCTCCTTATATGCCAGCTGCACATTGCACACGTCTTGAACGAGCTTGCTGGATGTATCAAACTTCTTTATAATAACTTTGTTTTGTTGATATTTTCCAGTAAGAAGTCCCAGCTCAACTCTTACCAAATCGCATTCCTTGGTTTTTGAATCTAATCTGGTTCATGGACCACACATTGCTATTGATTGATGTCTAGGTGGAGCTGAGCTATGTCTTTCTTTTGTGCTTCAACCTTTTCTTTGAGTAACTTATTACTTTCTCGAAGGCCGATGCACTAAGCCATTGCATTGTTGTAATAATCAGCCATTTTGGAATTTAGTGCCCTGAGTTGAGCAACCTTATTCCTGCAAGGTTCAGTGCACAAAAGGTTGTTGACCGTGTCAATGTGCAATCTTGGTTTGTCAGCGTGAGTTTGGGCTTGAGGTAGAGTTTGGAGTGCTGGGCTGCTGATTGCTGCTTGCTGGGCTTGAGGTTTTTGTTCGGACACTTCTTCAGGATGAAACTATGTTGATTTAGCGTGTAGATCTTGGAGATCTTGGTTTGATTGTAAATGATCCCACAACCAAGATACAAAGGAGTCTTTGTCATCACCCAAAACGCTATTCATCTCATCTATTACTTCCTCTTTTCGCCTCCCACGTTCAAGATTTGGAGACTGAAAAGATGGGTGAACTGCAAAGCAAGATCAAAGAATGTGATGCAATGATTAAACAACTTGAGAGAGAGAACATGAACTTGTTGTCAATGCTTACAAGTGTCACTGCTGAGAATGAAAGGTTACATCTGGTGGTTAAAGATTTGGAGACTGAAAAGTGGAAAATGCCAAGAAGTTTGATATGTTGTTTAAAGTACTGCACAAGAGATATAATATCAACTTCGCGGCTGAACAAGATGAAATTGAGATTGAAGAAGCCAAAGCTAGAGCAGCTGAATGTGCACGTATAGCTGAAACTGAAGCTGTTGTTGCTGGTAAAGGGAAAGACACGATTGATGAGATTCCTTTAATTGTTCAATCTACGCAAGAAGCTGAGTCTGTGCCAGATTCTATTTCTATTATTAATTTTTGGTCACCTTCACCAGTGAACTTTGTGCTTATCGATAAACCTGTTGACATTATAGAGATCTCAGAAAGTCATCAGAAGTATTTAGAGAAAAAGAGATTGCACGCAGAAATCGATGCTGAGGTAGATACTTTTTTCGAGGAAAATGATGAAGACGATAAAGAGGAAGTTGACAAAGATGGTGGTGACAAGAATGAGAAAAAGGAAGCGGATGATAAAGGTAATGATAATGATCAAGGGGGTACAGGATTGATTGATGAAACTGCAAAGAGTGATAAAACTCTTGATTATGATGCCTTCCAAAACGATTCAGCTAACCAAGAGAATGAATCCCAAGTTCAGGGGGAGAGGAAGGACCCTGTAACCAAAGCTGAGCAATCAGGAATCCTCACAGCTGTCCTTGTTTCGGTTGTTCCTGATGTTCAAAATCCAAGAGTCTTCTATTTGGAGCACCATGTAGAAGAAGGAGAATCTGTTCGTGGTTACACTAAGGAAGAAATAGCAGAAATGTTAGGTGTAGAAGAAGGATCCATTGTATTTGATTTTGAAGATGAATTAAATGGAATTAGTGCTTCACAACCTAATGATTATCTCTATAAGTATGTGCCAGAGGCTGATAATTATGATAGGGTTTTCATGGATGATGATTCTGACGAAGACAATAATGCTTGATATTCTGGTGAAGGAACAAATGACTTCCCAACCTTTGGAGAGTTGTTTTCTGTAGCGAATAATGATTTGTTGAGAAGGAAGGTCAAGGAAGCCGTGAAAGAAGGATATGTGCCAAAGCGTCTATCCAAAGAGGAGATTGCTACAGCTAAGAATTATTGGTTTAAAGAGATGCATCCTAAAAGAAGTTCAAACATCCTACCTTTCTTTACACGTGATCCAAACAAATCTTTGGGAGATATATTTAGCTGGGGGTGGATTGAGGAGCTAAATGTTTATGTAATTAAAAGAGAATTTGGTGTTCAATATTTCAGGTACCTAAGTGATATAAAGACGTTGCCGTTTTGGGATGTTGAAGTGTTAGTGCAGACAAAATGTATAAATCTCAAGATGAAATTTGATGATGAACGTTTATGGAAGCTGATAAAGTTTGAAGCTACATATGGTTTTAGATACTGGAAACCGCATATTCCTCGAAGAGTTATAAAGTTTGATCCAGTGACTAAGTAGAAGGATGTAACGTTGATTGTGAAGCAGCCCCGGGTTATGAAGAATATGCCACTGATAAAGATTGATCAAGACTTCCATAAGCTCTTCAAGTGGTGGCATTATGATTCTGAGACAGGAGAAGCGGTAATTTGTGTACAACTTGATAAAGACTCCTATAAGATCACTGAAGAGTTGATAGAAGCAGTGATTGCTCATAAGAGGATTTATGGTTTGTGGAGAGGTATATGTGTGCTAGACCCGATGTGGCTGTCAACTGCTCCAAAAAAGATGTTGAATGTCTCTTCTTCAGCAAAATCAGTTTTGAAGAGAAAGACAAGGAACAAGCGTTGCAGTTCCAGAAGGTTATTAATGTTTGTTATGCTAATGATATTAACTCAGGTAAAATCTGAAACACCGAATGGACAAAGATAAAAGGCAAAGAGCTAAGAAGAAAGATCAAACTGAAGCCAGAATTGTTGAAAAGATAAAACAGGCTTCCTATAGAAGATTTCAGTTTGGAGATACTTACAACATACCTTCTCCCGCAGATCAAACGCCTATTCCATCTGAGGAGCATCGAAGACCGAGGAAGCATTTCTTTGGGCGCTAACTATCAAAAGATTTTGAAAAGACTACGGAAATATCCAAGGGGAAGTTTGTTTGTGCAGAATATCTAAAGCCTACGTCTTAGTGTCATTTCATACATGTATGAGTGATGATGATATTCAGACATTTTAAAAGGCTTGCTCGTACGAGTGACAATTCTTACGAGTTACGAATCGCACAAAACAATACCTTGTCAAACCGAACTTAAAACGTGTAAATTTTAACAAATTGAATGTTGATTTAAAAGCTAAAAGGGCCGACTTGTACAAATTTGAGTTCAATTTTAAATTTTACTGGTCCAATTATCCTTAATCTACGTTTTATGTCCTTTTGGTCCAATTTCGGCATTATAACGGCTCAAAACTTGTATTAGTACCTTTCCCATCATGAGAGGTGTGCCAATCAACCTCCCCGAAGACTAATATACGTAAAATTATCAAGAAAAAGTGTAGAAGGAATTGAGTCGCACAGAGAGAAGTTTCAGTCGCACAGGGTTACTAAAGTGGCTCGTGCGAGTGAATGCCCCTTTTATACTTGCCAGGTCATTCGTACTAATGTTGCCTTTTGTCACTCGTACGAGTCATATAAGTCACTCGTACGACCCAGTTCCTTTCACATGTTACTTTTTGATTTTTGTGAAATTTATCTATTTTTACTACCCACTCCGTTGACCGAGTCCAAGTTAATGACCCCGGTTAACGAATTTGCCTACCAATTCCAAGTTAATGACCTTGGTTGACCATTGGTTGACCAAAACAGATTTTTTTCTTAAATATTTAAAGTTTCAAGTTAATGAACTTTTTGACATTTCAGGATATTCTTCTTTTCAGATTAGCTCCTAGCCCATGATCTTCAGCT
Organism: Scalesia atractyloides; assembly: GCA_947069175.1. Classification (NCBI taxonomy): domain Eukaryota; kingdom Viridiplantae; phylum Streptophyta; class Magnoliopsida; order Asterales; family Asteraceae; genus Scalesia; species Scalesia atractyloides. The sequence continues at coordinate 42,729,644 of CAMTDV010000008.1, read as the reverse complement.
ATCCACCAGCAACTGTTCCTTTGACTTGGACTAACGGTGTTTTTATCATTGATAGACTAAAATCTAAGATAAGTTGCTAAAAACAAAATAGAAAATCTTTTTGTGAGTTTTGTGTTAGAGGATCATATCAGTTATTTAGACAAATCACAAGTACCGTTGATCTTGGTAATAACTTTAAGGTCTTAAACAGATTTACCTAAATTGCCAATATACTTATCCACTTAAACCTCTACACGTTTCTCAATTGTTTAAAGGTATGCTAGTTAATTTTAAGGAACATGAAGTAACTGTGTTTCCCATCTCAGAATATACTCCCGTATCGAGATTCCCAGAATTTCATCTCACAGGTGAATATATCTAACTGATATCTGTAACTGGGGTGAATTGTGAGACGTTGAGAGCTTAGGTTAGTATTTCCATATAGAGAAAGAGATGAAGGATCGACTTTAGGTGGTGTTCCATTTAGGAATCTTTTGAACTACAGATGTTGTAATTTTTTATGACAGAAAAATATTTACAGAAAAACATATGCCATACCGATGAGAATCATGTCAAGTCCTCGTCATCCTCAAATTCAACCTTATTTCCAACCCCTGATGTCAGGTTTTTTAAACCATTTAATTTCAAAAGATTTTAAATCTTGATCTATCAAAAGCTTTGGTGTAAAATCTACTTTTTGGTCATTAGTATGGATTTTTTCAATTCTAACCAACTTTATTTCGTAACAATCATGGATAAAGTGGTGTCGAATTTCTATGTGTTTAGTGCGTGAGTGTTGAACTGGGTTTTTAGTGATATCAATAGCTGCCTTGTTATCTACATATATGGGCGTATCAAGAAATTGCAGTCCGAAGTCTCCCATCTACTGCTGTATCCAGAGTAACTGGGAACAACAGTTGGATGCTGAAACGTATTTAGCTTCACATGTAAAGAGAGCGGTCGCGGTCTGTTTCTTGCATTGCCACATTACCAAACGGGTTCTAAAGAATTGGCAACCAGTCGTTGTATATTTGGCATTTAGTTTGCAGCAACCGAAATCGGAATCTGAATAACCCGCGAGATTGAAGTCGTCATGTCGAGGATACCACAAGCCGGTGCTTGGACATTCTTTCAAATATCGCATAATTCTTTTGACGGCTAACATGTGTGAATCTCTTGGATTAGACTTATAACTGGTGCACAGGCATGTTGGATACATGATATCAGGTCTCGAATCTGTAAGATACATCAAGGATCCGATCATGGAGCGATATAATGTTTCATCGACTTTGACTCCATGAACGTCTGGACAAATGCCGTGGTTGGTGGCTCATGGAGGTGATGCTGGTTTAGTTCCTGACATGTCAAATTTCTCTAAAAAGTCATGAACATACTTTGTCTGATGAATGAAGATACCATCAGGCAATTGCTCAACCTGAAGTCCTAATAAGAACTTCATCTCCCCCATAGCACCCATTTCGAATTTTCTCTTCATGACTTCTTCAAAGTCTTTACACAGCTTATCATTTGGATCCAAAGATGATATCGTCCACATAGATTTGTACAATAATCAGATGTCCATCCACTTCCTTGGTAAAGAGGTTACTGTCTACTACGCCTCTTGAGAATCCGTTTCCCAGGAGATGTTTGGAGAGTGTCTCGTACCAGGCTCTCGGGCCCTGGTGCAGTCCGTATAACGCTTTGTTCAACAGATAGACGTTATCCTTGTGTATTTGATCTATAAACCCGGTAGTTGGCTGTCGTACACCTCCTCGTTAACTTTAGCGTAAAAGAAAGCCGACTTCATTTCCAATTGGTACACCCTGAAACCTTTTCATGAAGCAAAGGCTAAGAAAATGCGGATAGCTTTAAGACGTGCGACAGGGGCGTAGACTTCATTATAGTCTATCCCTTCTTGCTTATAGAAGCCTTGGACCATGAGCCGAGTTTTATTTATGACCACAATACCTCTTTCATCTCTCTTGCACTTGAAGACCCAACGAATATTAATCTTTTTATGATAATCCGGTAGGTCAACAAGCTTCCATACACCAAGTTTCTAGAATTGAAGCAACTCTTCCTACGTTGCATCCAGCTAGCTTTCTTCTTTCAATGTGTCTTTCTAGTTTTCTTGTTCAACCTCCGAAACAAAACAACTGTGAGAAAGTCTGGTTTGTAGTGGAGCAATATTTGTATAAACGCAACTTAGATCCTTATTGATATGATTTCGAGTTTTCACTCCGATTTGTAAGTTGCCAATAATATTCTCCGATGGATGGAAAGATAGTGTCCTTGGCATCACTTTGCTCGGAACATCTAAATGACTTTGCAAATTCCTGACCACTTCATCAACAACCGATTCAGAGGATGTAGCTTCATTTTGGACATTGGATTCATCAGCTTGAGTATTCAAAAAGCTTTGAATTTGCTCTGATGTTTCATCAGAACTGGTTCCTCCATCGTCAAAAGTCGGTTCATGATCAGAGCCGGCATCAATTGGTTGATGGGTAGATGACTCAGCAGTATTCAAGATTGGTAGTGATACTGATTCTTGCAGAGTATTGCTCGGACCTACTTCAGAAGTGTTAGAGTTAGGAAGTGATGGGGAAATCACCAACGGTCTTGAAACTTGCTCTTGATTGGAGATTTTATATTGTTGAAAGAGCATAACAAGTTCTTCTTCCGATGGTACTTCTGGTAGGTCAAATGAATTCCACAACCGGTTGTAATTGAATAGCCATGGATCCCCAGGTTTCTGCGTAGGCGTTGTATATCTTTGGCAATCAACATGTTGTGCAAGAATAACCTGGTTCAGACTCGGCAAGAAGACTCGCTTTTGTGGACTAGCATAGCCAACGAAAAATCCTTCCAAGAATTTGGCTCCAAATTTACTGTCCGGGTATAGAACAGTACACGGCGATCCAAAAGGTTCCAAAAACGCTAGGTTCGACTTTTGATGGTTTAGCAGCTCAAAACATGTCTAGTTGTGAGGCTTGACTGTCAACACACAGTTGAGGGTGTAACATGCAGATGCGATTTCTTCGCTCTAGAAACTAATTGGAAGTTTGGAGTCAGCGAGCATTGTTCTGGCAGTCTCAATCAGTGTGCGATTCTTACGTTCAGCTACTCCATTTTGTTGAGGAGTATAAGGAATGTTGAATTCGTGAAGAAATCTCTTTCCGTTGCAAAATTCGAGAATCCTCCTTTTCATGAACTCAGTACCATTATCACTGCAGATTCTCTTGATAGGAAAGTGATATAGGTTTTCTAGCTTCCTGAAGAGAATCGTAAGACTTTCAAACGTTTCATCTTTACTTTCCAGGAAGAAAACCCATGAGAATCTTGAATAATCATCTGTCACGACCAGGCAATATAAATCTCCCGATATACTTTTCACGTTCATTGGCCCAAAGAGATCGATATGAAGTCTTTCTAGTGGTAGCTTGATAGAGTTAAGTAGCTTTCTTGGGTGTGATTTCTTATGCTGCTTCCCCTTTTTATAGCTCAGACAATCATCCGATAAATGGAAATTCTTCAAATTAACACCCTCCACTAGGTCGTTATGCACCAAATAATTCATCTTTCGTAGGTGAATGTGTCCCATCTTTCGATGCCATAAGATTGACTCTTTCTCGGCAGCTTTAGAAACAAAGCATTGAACCTTCTTAGACTTAGTGGATGTGACGCTCATGTCTAAGACATAAAGATCATTTTCTCGTGGAGCGCACATGAGGATCCACTCCTCGGGAATTTTGAATCCCGGTTTAAGAATTTAGCATTCCATATCATTGAAGTGGGTTGTGAATTTCTTGTCATAGATTTGTGAAATGCTCAGTAGGTTGTTCTTAAGCTTCGCAATGTAGTTCACCTTGTCGAAAGATACCACTCCGTTTGTGATAATTCCTTCACCCACTATTCTTCCACCCTGTGTCCCAGCAAACCCAACGTAACCTCCCCTGATAGCTTTTACATCGTATAACAACGCAATCATCCCTGTTATGTGTCGGGAAGCTCCACTGTCCATAATCCACTTTGACATGATTGACCTTGGGATCCCCTGCACACATGTGGAAGAAACTATATAAACAGAGAAACCCAAGCCTGTTTGATCTTTGGTGGGTTTGTAATATCAATCAATGACGTACGAACTTGTAGAATAACTGATTAACAACTTGTTAACCCGTTCTGTTTTGATTTTCATTTTTCAAGTTCACTTTTTAGCTTGGCAATTGTATTTAAATGAATATTGATGGCTATTTGTTTGTCCATTGAGCATCAAAAGTGTCTTGTCGTTTTCTCTGATCACTTGTTCAAATTGTTTGATTGTTTTGCTTAATTTGTCATAAGCTTCTTTTGTTGAATTATAATCACATGACAAATTATCTGTATGACATTTCAGCTCTTTGTATCTTGTTTCTTTCTCGATACACTCAATGCATGGCTCTTTGCACTTCATGCAAGGTGTTTCTTTTACCGACTCATTTACTAACACATTTACCGATTTGACTCTAGCTTCCTTAGTAACTAATATTATGTATTAAGGTACTCTTCAATATAACTTAATATACAAGTCAAGTTTACTCACACTAAAAAACTCGTACCATTTTATGAGGAAAAAAAAAGTCTATTAATTTATTGAATATACTTGTTTTTGTGTAAATAAACATAATGTTTATTAATTTATCGAATATGCTTTTTTGTGTAAATAAACATAATCTCTAATGAAAGAAAAAGAAAAATAAATGCCCAACCCACATTTGTTAGTGGGAATCCTTCCACACGCCCAATGCAGCCCACAGACGTTGGCATGATAAGCTGCGTTTGTTGCCTCCCATCTGTCAGTCACACACATACGAAGTTTGCCATAAGAGCTTTTTCGGCTATGTCAGTCAGTTTCTCCAAAGTCAACTCTTTGGTCACATCAATCATCTCCTCAACTTCAGGCTTTTTCTCTTCTGGACATGGTGATTGATAGCTTGAGTCGAAATAACCTGCAAAAGTTTTAAGAATGTTAGAAGGCAAAAGATGTTTAAATGCACTATTTAAGAGTTCTTCTTCCTCTGATGACGTGTTGTAATATTCTTCAGGCGCTTCGTCAAACGATGCCTCAGCAAATTCTTCTTCTGCCTGTTCAGGTTCTTCAAATATCTCAGCTACCGATGCGAGGCTTTCATTTTTTGAAATGTATTTGTTCCAGTTGAACCCTTCATCTTCTTGGGTAACAACCAAAGCCTTATCCTTTGAATTTGATGGACCATCTTCGATCTGCACTAACCTTGTCTAAGGTGGTTGGGGTCGATGATAGATGGCTCTTTTGTAATAATCATCTGCAAATGGATTCTTGTTTCCTTTGACTTCTCTGTTTGGCATTCTCTCTTGAAATGTCCCTTTTCTCTGCACTTGAAGCATGTAACTTTAGCCTTATCAAAACTGAGTTTCCCATCAAGACCTCCCAAACTGTCTCTTCCAGTGATTTCCATAAAGCATTGAGCTCTACGGACTATTGATGCCATACACCATTTAACATCAATCAGCTCCAACTCGACTGGATCAATCTGATCATAATCTTCTTTGGTCATTTCGGGATTCACAATCCTTCCGGCTACCAGACTTTCGTTTGATTCGAGAACTAATGCAAGCGGCCATGTGTTGTTTGGCTGTGTGTTCATTGAAATCTTGTGCGTTCTCGAGATTCACAACAATGTTGTATTGAAGAATTCGCTGGTTCGGATTAGGTGGAGTGTTTTGACTGTTTTGAGGATTACTTGAGCTTTGTGTAGATTGAGGAGCTTGAGGGGAAAATGACTGAAACCCACTAGATTGGTTTGATGGTGGACTTGTAGCATTGTTGGCGCTGAAGGAGGTTTGAACCTTTAGACTTTGTATGTGACCAGCAGAACTACTTTTGTAGTATAGGTTCACATCTTGCTGCATATGAGCCCCTTTGTTCTTTGCCATTTTCTTCATTTCTAGCTCTTCACCTTCTATTCTTTCAATAAATCTTGGCAATGTGAAATTACTATATTCAGTGCCGTTTTTCAGAATAGTTAGATAGGTCGTCTACTCTCATTCTTGTAAAGAATCAGCCAGTTTACCAACCAGTTATTCGTTGGTCTTAAAGATCTCCATTCGTTTCATATGAACCACCAAATGACAATATAGTTCGATCAGCTACTTTACTGTCTCACCTTTTATCAGATTGAAAATATCAAACTCCTTACATAGTAGCACTTTTCTTCCTTTTCGAAGTTGAGAACTTCTTGAAACATGAGTCGTAAAGCATTCCATAGTGACTGAGCGTCATCATCATGTTGTAGAAGTGCCATGATATCTTCTTTTACTACTTGTTGCAGTATGTTCATCATCTTCTTTTCATTGATAAACTTTTCTCTCCCCATATCTGTCAGCTGAGCCAGTGTCTTCTCAAGACCATTCTTACCAGTAGGTATTGTGTACTTTGACTCGATGGCAAACCAACACGTGAAATGATTAGCTTGTATGCAGTTTATGAATATTTCACTCCAATTGTCATAATCTTCCATCTTCATGAGCTTCGGAGGTTTCATCATGGTTCCCATTTCGTTTTCTAGATTCATGTTTGTGCTATGTTAAAGTAGCAAACGCATTGTAAACTCTTCTTCCACTAAATATGAAATTTTAGAAACACAAACTTTTGAAAAAACTGATTAGATTGACTAAAATGTGAAATTTAAGGACAACTCCTTAATATGTTCTTCGTACGAATGAATAGCTACTTGTGTGAATCGATTGGTTCGTGTTAGCGAGATACTCATGCGAATCAGTGGTTCGTGCGAGTAGTGTCACACCCTCAATTTCCACTTGCGGAGTATGACCGCGAGTTGTGTGATCAAACCAGAATCTCAGACACTAGCAATATCGAACGACTCTATATGATTTATTTAAACGTTTTCTAAAAACATTTGTTGTAAATATGCATAGTCATTTTCAAAATATCAAGGTTTCAAAGTTTAGCGGAAGCATTAAATAAAGTAACGGGACGCCAACATAAACGCCAAAACCAAAATCCCAAAAATTATACGTAAATAAAGACTCGATAAAAACGTATTGATCAAATGCAAGTGAGTGCACCTAGCGCTCCTAGCGTCCTGAGAAACATGCAAAGAAACAAGTGTCAACATTAAAGAAGAGTGAGTTCACAGGTTTTTATAAGTTCACAAGTTCGGTTTAAAAGATTGTTTTCCCCCGTTGTCTCTAACTAACCGAGATAACGATATTGTTCCATTATTCCTAACCTAGAATAATAATGTTCGTTCGTAAATAAGTTCAATGTTAACATGTAGGTAGCGAGCCTAAAGTTACGTCACATAAGAGTTCGCGGCCGAAGCTGACTGTTGTTGCCTCTGTGTTGCCAAGTCTATCACTGACCATGGCGAAAGTTAGGCCAAATTAATCACCCGTTGATCATTCCCGGTCGGCTAGCGCGACTAGCTCGGGTGGGGCTTGTCGGGCCCAGTAGTACTACTATAATTTCCCCGCTATCTAACCCAATACTAACGATCCAAGAGTTGGTTGAGGACTTCTGTGATAAAGCTACTTAGTGACCATAACATACGTTAACATTAACTTAGTTACCGAATAGTTAACGACGTTAATTTCGCATAACGTAAAAGATAGAGTTGTAGAGCGTATACATGTTTCTCCCCCTGTTGTTCAAAACCGGATAAAATAGGGCCGTGAACTCACCTTAAATTGCTCGGTTAGAATAACGCAAAAGAAGCAAATGATGGAACCGCTAATCGCGTCCTAACATGTCAACCGATTTAAAGTTAGTGTGTGAACACACTGACACAAAACCCTACGCATAACTAACACACAGTACGGCACACGTAATAACAAATTCGAAACCATAATCATGCATGCAAAGTATCACCATACAAAATAACGATCAAACCAACTTGTCATAAACACATGATAACTCATACAACACTTAGGCACACACACGCAAGTTATCATGTTTCAGCTTGTACGCTCATAACTAGGCTGTTTTCGAGGATTTTTATAAAATAGTTATAACGTTCCAAAAATTCCATTTTTTTTACAAGAGGTGTCAATTAGACTGTAAAACTTTGTGTAAAATTTTCAAATCCTAAATTTTTACCAATTATTTATAAACATTTATATACTAGGATGCAGTCAGATTCGTCGCTTTCTGACTGCAGTCAACGAGAAAAATTATTTAAAAATCATCGTTCATCCAATTAACAAAATTCCAGTGCGAGATTTTTAGAAATTCCCATCTCCAGTTACTGTACGAATTTCATGACCTAACCCCATACAGACTATGAGATCCGACTCGATAAATAATCTGCAAATTCTGCAGAATTTACATAGCTTCAGCTGCTGCACTAAATGACCATTTAAAAATAGCAAACGACCTCAGAAAAATATGAATCTAGTGCCATTGGAAACGTTTTTCAAAAATACACGTTTAGGCTTTAGAAAATCCACATTTCGATAAATAATTATCAGGTTACAGCCAACTGAAGTTGGCTGTAAATGTCAATCAACTTACTGTTTTCGACTTTATCATATTAGAACATGTTTAAACGGTCGTGACGCTTAGTTGTATTGATTAACAGCAGGTTAACTTGTCAAATATCATCATATATATCAATATTCATGCAAACCCTAAATATATATCATGATCTTTATCGATAAAACGCAGCCTACGATTTTAGTATTCAACATATCATCACAACCGCAAAGATTCGTATATTCATCCGAACTAATCATACACCGAAACACTTTTTCATAATAATAATCATACAAGCACATAATCATGATCAAGATTACACAAAACCTAGTGTGAATCCCATATACAATTAAACCATAACCTTGAAACGATGATGATTAGCGAACCGGGACAAGCTTAGAATCAATCCGAGAGTGTAAACTTGCGCGACCGTGAGAGGGGGGGGGCTGCCGTCGACTTCAACTTAGAGCATTAGGGTTTTGTTTTTTTTTTAAGGCTACCCACAACATGCATGTATATATAAAGGGGGGGGGCGGTTTGGGTTAGTGCCTTGGGCCGCAAGTTTGGGTTATTTCCTTGGGCCGCAAGGAGGTGTGGGTCGCAAGGGGTGTGGGTGGCGGGTTGGTTTTGCTTGGTCGCGAAGTCGAAACGTTTCACAGGCTTGGTTCGGTTTATAAATAGAAGTTACTAAAATATTATTCGCGACACGGAGTTTATAAAATATTAAATCACGTATTTGGAGTGAGACGCAATAGATTCACAAACGTCTAATAACACATAGCACATAATTTAGATACAAGCCGTCTAGTAACACATAGCACGTAATTCACTCAATAGATTCACAAAGTTAGCGTAGTTATTGCGAGCGTGTAATTTAATTCTCTGAATTAAATCAGCGTAGGATGAATTACAATAAGGTAGCGCGTTTAAGATACCTGAAAAGCCGGGATGTCACAAGTAGGATACTCATGTAAGAGAGAGAGAGTTTCGTGCAAGTGACTCTTCGTGCGAATCACTCACTCGTACGGTTGAATGTTTTAGAACTTGTGAATTTTACGAAAACTTGTTTTTCTTGGTCGTATGAGTGGTCAACTCGTGCGGAATTCCATTCGTATGAGTTGTCCTTCTACTCGTACGGGTCAGCTCAGGTCACCAAACGGATGATTTCTACAATTTCGTCACGAATTTGGTCGATTATAGATCTGTAAGTTTTGGAGATTTTTTAGAGTTGATTTTAACGTGATATACTAAAATCCTACTCCAATTCGTCCATGAATTCGTCTACATCTGAAATCTGTATCAAGAAAGAGTAGATATAGAAAATCTTCAATAGTTGAATCTGGATTTGCAACTACTGAAACTTGTTGGTTGTCTGCTAAAACTTGATGTTTATCCTCAAATAAGGCCTCAAGGATCTGATACCACTTGTGAGAGGGGATCGACTCTCCTCTTATGAGCACTGGACCAATTCAACTCCACTAACAAAGGCATAATTTATTGCTAGCGAGTTGGATAAACAAACAATCAAGTATGCTGCTTCAACGCCTTTGATTCGTATTAATAAACATGAAAGTTACAGACGAGTAAACTACTGGATAGGGCTTCGCCGTAGTCACACACCAACAGATAATAACACAACACTCAAACTCCACTATGTATAGGCTAACATGGTTCGCACAGGAGTGAGTGTTGTAGGCTCGTGCGAGTGGTGCCTCGTACGAGTAACAAGATGTCACTCATACGAGCCACAATAGTCACTCGTACGAACCATATACCAAACATATAAAAATGACATTCTAAGCCCTATTTACACAACTGACATATCCTAGACGTAGGCGATAGACATTATGCACCAACATATTACATATACACTGAGTTTGAGCAGCCCTTATACCAACAAGAACATCAACTGTTTATGGATTAAATTGGTTTCTTTTGGTTAGTTACTTGTATAAGCATAAAAAACATAAAAATACTATGAAATTATGTTTATACCTCAAGTCTTGGCGTAATTCTGATGTAGTATTGCATGAGCAGTATGTTATAGGCCAACATGGCTCGCACAGGCTTGAGTGTTGTAGGCTCGTGCGAGTGGTGCCTCGTACGAGTGACAGGAGCCACAAGAGTCACTAGTACGAGCCATATACAAAACATATAAAAATGACATTCTAAGCCCTATTTACACAATTGACATATCCTAGATGTAGACAATAGACATTATGCACCAACATATACATATATACTGAGTTTGAGCAGCCCTTATACCACAAGAACATCAACTGTTTATGTATTAAATTGGTTTCTTTTTGTTAATTACTTGTATAAGCATAAAAAACATAAAAATACTATGAAATTATGTTTATACCTTAAGTCTTGGCTTAATTCTTATGTAGTATTCCATGAGCAGTATGTTATAAAAGTCTGAGTGTGTTTTGAAAAGTTATAATGTTCAACAAAAATGAAAGCGGAGCACTTATAATGTCGATAGGATAAACGAACCGAGAAGGAATTGTATGGCGGTTGTGTTGTTGTTATTATTATTAATGTATAATTTTAAATTTATAATTAATTCGTAGCCTTCACTTATTTTTTTTTAGTAACTGTCAAAATATAGCGTTGTATAAAATTATAAATATGCCATTAAGACGAGCTTATTTTTCTCTACGTTTTGACCCAAGTTTCGTTAAAATGGAGCAGGGTCACATATAATATATATTATTATTTTTGTGGAACAGACTCTTATTCTATTCAATATCCGTCAAGATATCTTATGGTTTTAATCATTATTTGACCCATCACTTACTCGTTTGACAAAATATCAAATATAAATTTCATATTTCCAGTTTTTTTCAAATATTACTTTTAGTTGTTGAAAATATTAAAAATGTTAATATGTTTTGTTAAGCATCTCGGGATAATTTTTGGGTTTCAAGTAAATGTCGGTTCTCAATGCAGCCCAGGTTGGTAAAGGATCAAGCAACGCGTATTTTTTCGTGTTTTTAAAATACGAACCCGACTTTAACGAAACCCAAACACTTTAACATTTTCTTCTTAAAATACATTATATTAGTGTTTAACAAGTGTTTTTAGGCTTGACTGACTATACACTGCATGTTTGTTGTTTCCGTATGCGTTAAAATCAAAGATGTTTCTTTAACCGGAAACTGTTTCGTTTAACGTGCCACTACCTGTTAGGCCACAAAACATTATGTTATTGTCTAGGTATTATGTCTAAGTAATTTTGTACCCTTAGAATCGTCTACGACACTTCCATTTGCATCTAAATCGTTATTGTATGGTTTGCGCACTTTTAAATAGAAAGCTTCCGTTTAACCTGTTTTCAACACCCTGAGGAATCAACATCGAACAGTTGGGTATTATGTTCATATGATTCTCATAACGTACCCTCGGATTCATCTGAGTCATAATCAGTATTGTTTCGTTACTCATGTAAGTCATAGGTATCAATTTATGGTTTACGGTGAATCTTTGCACATATCATGACGAATGGTCCTTATTGTACTTTCTAGCAATCACATGTTTACACATTTCTAACCTCAAAATCATCACAAGTCTGATTGTTTTCACATCATGTTATGTTCTCGAGGACTAGCACGATTTGAGTTTACCGGTATTTTCACTATTATCAAAGTCTCCCTTGGTTAAAGGAATTTCGTCCTCCAAATTTAGTTTAGAAATCAGCTGGAAAGCTAAGTACTCATGTTTATGCTAGTCATCAAGTTGATAAGATGTTACAACTATCTGTTTAGTATCATCACAATACAGTGATTATGTATCAACTGCCTACAATACCACTGTAACATCCATCAAAAAACGGATTTTACCAAACCCGCTCCGTTTATTAACCGAACAATCAGTTAAAACTTTCGTTGCGAATTAAATGCCCAAAATAATTTTAAACGATACATAATCAATTATTATATTGGAATATATAAGTTGTTTTTGAAAAACTGTTGAAAATCGCAAAATAAAAATAAAATGTCCCTGCCGGGTTTCGAACCCGGGTCAGTACCGGTCATCAAACAACTTAGCACTCAACACACAAACCACTGCGCCACTTGTATTATCTGTTAATTATTAAGATCATTTAATTCATAAAGTGTCTTTCCGAATTCAAAACCGGCGCCCAAAGTTCAGTCGTCGGAAATCCCGGCAATCTCGCGAGTTTTAACGACATCTTCAGTTATAACGTAAAACTTTAAACCTATATCGGTTATAACTGACGTCTGAGTCCGCGACACCTTCTATAACCGCCGGAGTTTTTATAACCGACGAACCAAGTCGGAAATCGGACCAAATCCATCGACGACTTGCCCTATAAATACCCCCTCGAACCTCTGCAAACCTTTTCGCTCAAAACCGCACCTTTTCTTGGCGAAAACTCACTCGCCGGAATTATTATGTTCGTCGCCGGAAAACCGGTTTCCTCATTTCTGAGCCTTACTGAACCCCCTAAGCTTATACCGAAGTCACCCACATCCTTTGCAAGCTTTCTGGAGACTCGCTGCTGCAAGACACTCGTCGCCGGAAGGGATTGCTGTCGCCGGAGTTCTGCCGGAAAACAGAGGAAGCTAGTCGGTATACCTCACGCCTAATTTCCTTTCTTTTTACTTACATCTCATCTGTAATTAACCTAAAAACGCTAAAGAATCCTGATTAAAGCTTCGAACCAGATCGTCATCGTTTCTGGTTAAAAGCTAACGAAGAAGACGATGTTGCAGTAACATATAAGTATAATATAAATCAAGAAATAACTCGGGTTAGACACACAGTCCAGCGGTGGACTGTGTGCACAATAAACACACAAAAGGTCTCGAGTTCGAATCTTGTTCCACACACGCCGCCTTAATAAAAAACGCATTTTTTTGTTAACCGAACCGGAAGTCACACTGTTATATGTTAAGTATATTAATAACCGGAATAATAACCAAGTTAGACACACAGTCCAGTGGTGGTCTGTGTGTATGTTTATATCACAGGTCACGAGTTCGAGTCCGGGCTACTGCACCGACTCGGACAATTATCTATTTTTTTAAAATAAGACAGAAAAGGAAATGTTCAGTTTGTGTTTAAGTATAATAAAAATCAGTTAATTTAACAAGTTGGACACACAGTCCAGCGGTGGACTATGTGTTAGTATAAGCCACAGGTCCCGGGTTCGAGACCTGTGGAGCGCACCGTCCGATTCAATTAAATCGTTTTTAAAATAAAAGGATTTTCTGTTTAAATTAATTAATATATAAATATAATTAAAAACAGATATATGACGGGTTAGACACGTAGCTCAGTTGGTAGAGCTGCGTGCACGCGTACGGGGGGTCTCGGGTTCGAGCCTCACCCAGCGCACTTATATTCACATTCGAACCGGTCAACGGTCAAGTCAACGGTCAAAGTCAAAGTCAACTGTAGCAAAAAAATCAAATTTTTTTATTATTTTTATTTATTTATTTTAATTAAAAATCAATTAAAAATACTTAAAAATAACATTTTTAAGGTTAGAAAATAGCCTTAAACTCACAAAAATACACCCAACAATTCTACTAAAATGGATTAAATAAAATCCGTTTACTTACCAAACCATAATGCGATTTATCTAGGTTAATCTCACTCGTGGTTAAAACCACTTCGTGTGCATTCAACATCATCAACCGAACGCACCCACTGTGAGTGAATCTTACAACTCCCCTTTTTAATTACACGTTTTGGGGTGTGTCATGTGTCTCAAATAATTAACTCGTTTATTTAAATTTGTGCCATACCATATCGTGACCTAAACTTAGATCGTTTATATTGATGTGATTACTTATGTCAGTTTGTCAAATTATATGAAATTTATTCATTAAGCCCATCAGTTCCTCGCGGGAGACGAGTTGAACAACGCGTGCCTCAAAACCAATTCAGTATTGTTCATGTGTGTATCATTGAGTTTATATTGTTTGTAGTTGTGTCATTCATATTATCATGTTTATGCAATTCATTCATTAGGCCCATCAGTTCCTCGTGAGAGACGAGTTGAGCAACGCGTGCCTCTAAATGTTCCATTATTGTTCATGTGTGCTTTATTTAATATCTTATGATTGTTGAATAAGTTTACATCTATTTTTACTCATGAGTGGTTGTGCACATATTTCATAATCAATTTAATAAACTTGTTCAAATGTTTTTCCATAGGATTCACTCGCCAACTTTATGTTGATCCAAAACCTTTTTACACATGATACAGGTGAACAGGTTGAAGCAAAGAAAACATAGGAAATGCCTTAGAAGAGAATAAAGAAGCTTAGGTTGATAGTTAGAACATGTTGTAATATTTATTGTAAATTTCCATTAAATTGTATTAAATGAATATGAAACGCATAATAAATGTCATGAGCTTTGATGATAACCCAATCATGCCCCGATCACCTTTTCCACTGCGGGTCGGGGTGTGACAGATTGGTATCAGAGCCATGACTATAGGGATATAGGATAGTTATTAGACCCTTAGAGCCTATACTATAGTCTGCCTAAATTTTAATTGATTAGGTGGTTACATACAAACTTGTGATATTTATTTGTTTCATATTTGTTTACATTTACAGTCAAACATACATGCTTATATACATATTCATTATACATATATCGATGTTCATGTATTCAATTTATTTTCGTACTCTCATTATCCAAAGATTATGTTGCAATTTTCAAATCTCATCAAAGTAAGTTCTGTGACGGGCATGTAGTAACTGGAAGGGTACAAGTACCGGTAGTCGGAACGTCTAGGTTGGCATTCGTATAAATCCAATATAACGGACCAGTTTGCCTACCTGGGGACCAACGATGAGAGTACGAAGGACCTATTAGGCCAAAGCATGCCACACCAAACGTCGTTCGAACTAACCCACTTTGAGGTGTCACCGTGTCTACACCTGGACACATTCTGAATATCACACGTTGTATACATATTTCTCGATTTTCTCCGGGTTTTTGTGTATGCAACCTGACAAACCCGTGCGAACCATATGAAAAACCGGTATTCATGGGGGCCCACATGATTACACAGGTAAAGTATGGCGGCATGTAGGGCCTAATGGCGAGCAAAACCCAAGACATCCTATGGATGTAGTAGTTTTATTTTCTATAATTATTTTATGAATGTTCATTCCTAATGCGACCCATGAACCCAAAAACATCCAACTCATACTCTTGTCATGTATCCCTTGTAGATGTCTTCTAACCTCGCCTGTAGGAAGACGAGAGCAAGAAAAGCCCGCGAACGCATGGCTGCCTTAATCGCTCAACAAATGGCTGCCGTAATACCCAACATTGTAATCCAAGTTCAACAAGCACTCACCGCTAATCCTGTCAATCAAGAAAACCAAAACATTATCAACTCTCCCTCAAATATCACTAAATGCACCTACAAGCATTTCAAATCATGCGACCCTCCAAAATACAAAGGGACTGAAGGCGTCACCGCTCTCCTCCATTGGTTTGAAGAAATGGAGAACGTTTTTCTAAATTGCGATTGCCCTGACGATCGCAAAGTGCGATATGCTACCGGTCGATTATATGGGATAGCACTTACTTGGTGGAATACAGAGAAGGCCAAACGAGGCGTCGACAATGCTATGACTTTAACATGGAACGAATTGAAGGAAATCATGACCAGACGATTTTGCCCAAGGAATGAAATCAAGAAATTAGAAGATGAATTTTATTCGTTGAAGCAAAAGGAAGGAGACCACACCACCTACAACAAAAGATTCCTCGAGTTACATCAAATGGTTCCCAACATGTTCACTCCCCTCTACCGTTTGATCGAGCACTACGTTCGTGGTCTTCCGTCAAAGATTCAAGACCCTGTAATAAGTACCTCGCCTGCAACCTTGGAAGCAGCAATGGAGCTAGCAACAGAGCTCACCGAGAACCGAATCCGTAACAAAGACTTCAAGGAGGAGAAGAAGAAGGATAAAGAACCGACTGAAACCTCCGACTCCACCCAAACCGAATCCTTTTCTCAACCCAATCCTAAGAGAAGAAGAGACGGGCAACTTTTCGCTGCTATCCAACAAAATCAACCTATTTCACACGCCATACCCATCCAAGCTATCCCAATCACTCAAGTGGCACCCAACTCAACCTACCCAAATAAGAAACCATATCTTGGACCTCACCCTCGATGCAACAACTGTTTTTATCAGCATCCCCATACCTTACCATGTCGTCTATGTGCAACTTGTGGACGCTATGGTCATTTGAGCAAGGTTTGCCGCACCTTTCAAAACCAAACCTCTTCCCCTACTCAAAACATGGCCCAAACTTATCATCAACCCCAATATCCCATGTTCCCATATGTTCGAGCTTGTTTCAATTGTGGTCACCCTACCCACTTTAGAAACACATGCCCTCAATTGGTTAACGTCATCAACACTCAAGCCCAATCAAACCCAGTTAACCAAGTAAACCAAGAAAACCCAACCGCTAGGCCACCAGCAAGAGGAAGAGTCTTCAATATCAACGGTAATCCTGTCGAAGAAAATGACGGCCCAAACGAAGATACTCAACTAGTCCTCTTCACCGAAGATCCAGATTCAACTTCTATCGTTTAGTTTTATGTTTTTCTTTATCACATAGAACCAAACATAACTTAAGGATAAAGCCAATGAAACTTTGACGAGAATACGGTGGATACGCCGCTGGTACTTCCTATATATAAGTATTCTTGTCAAAGGATCAGAAGCATTATCTGGTGGTTATGAGAGGTTCCATGTGTAGACTGTTAGAGTAATTATTGTTTATTGTTTTCAGTATATGCATTTGCCGAGGCCGCAGCTCCCCCTTTATGAGGTTTTGAGCTTGTTCCCCATTTTATTATGCGGTTGAACTTGGCGTGCCCGCAACGATCGGCTCCGTTTGATTGAGCCTTGATCGATCAGTTCATTTTACATTTTCATTACATGCAATACGCTCGGCTCCGTTTGATTGAGCCTTGAGCGCACAGACAATTTCATTTTCAGTACATGCAATACGTTCGGCTCCGTTTGATTGAGCCTTGAGCGCACAGACATTTTCATTATCAGTATCTTGTGGTTGTGGTGTTTGTAGTAGAGTCGCATAGAACTAACCATAACTTGCGGATAAAGTCAATGAAAATTTGACAAGAATATGGTGGATACGCCGCTGGTACTTCCTATATATAAGTATTCTTGTCAAATGATCGGAGGCATTATCAGGCGGTTATGAGAGGTTCCATGCATAGACTCTTTGTGTAGATTAAGTTTATTTTCAGTACATGCAATACGCTCGGCTCCGTTTGATTGAGCCTTGAATGCACAGACAATTTCATTTTCAGTATATGCAATACGATCGGCTCCGTTTGATTGAGCCTTGATCGCACAGACATTTTTCATTTCAGTATTTTATGTTTGTTGTATTGGTTGTAGAGTTATATTGGACTAATCATAATTCACTGATAAAACCAATGAAAATTTGACAAGAATATGGTGGATACGCCGCTGGTACTTCCTATATAAGTATTCTTGTCAAAGGATCAGAGGCATTGTTAGATGGTTATGAGAAGTTCTATGTAGGATTTAGTAGTTCCTTGGTAACTAATCATAACTTGTGGATAAAACCAATGAAAATTTGGCAAGAATATGGTGGATACGCCGCTGGTACTTCCTATATATAAGTATTAATGCCAAAGGATCAGAGGCATTATCAGGCGGTTATGAGAAGTTCCATATAGGATTTAGTATTGCCTTGGTTGAATTTTGTGTTACATTTATATCATCTTGCTATTTAAGGAGATTTGATTGTGTTCCATTTCTACATAAACTAACCTCTCCATCAAAACAAACGAGAGAGGAACTTCCACCATTCAAACATATATGCTATCAGAATGTGGATTCAAATATTAGCTGTTGTGTTTATGTTCAAATATTAGCTGTTGTGTTCATTTATGTTCAAATATTAGCTGTTGTGTTTATTTATGTTCAAATATCAGCTGTTGTGTTTATTTATGTTCCATGTGGGTTGTAGTGTTAGAAGTTTTGCCTTAGGATATAACCATACCCTTCCAAACATATCCAAACTCTTATGCATGATATCATAGTTAGCGAATCAATTCTGCTTATCAACACTTTTACAGTAGGCAACAAAAAGCGATTCCTGTAATAGGGTACTTAACCCTTACAAGGAACGTTACCGCCTCAAACAAAAACTTAAACCCTTACTTTTTCTAAGTATGTAACTGTCAAAACTAAACACCATCATCCTTTTAGTCAAATATATCACAATTTAAAATTTCGGGACGAAATTTTTAAAAAGCAGGGGATACTGTAACATCCGTAAAAAAAACAGATTTTACCAAACCCGCTCCGTTTATTAACCGAACAATCAGTTAAAACTTTCGTTGCGAATTAAATGCCCAAAATAATTTTAAACGATACATAATCAATTATTATATTGGAATATATAAGTTGTTTTTGAAAAACTGTTGAAAATCGCAAAATAAAAATAAAATGTCCCTGCCGGGTTTCGAACCCGGGTCAGTACCGGTCATCAAACAACTTAGCACTCAACACACAAACCACTGCGCCACTTGTATTATCTGATAATTATTAAGATCATTTAATTCATAAAGTGTCTTTCCGAATTCAAAACCGGCGCCCAAAGTTCAGTCGTCAGAAATCCCGGCAATCTCGCGAGTTTTAACGACATCTTCAGTTATAACGTAAAACTTTAAACCTATATAGGTTATAACTGACGACTGAGTCCGCGACACCTTCTATAACCGCCAGAGTTTTTATAACCGACGAACCAAGTCGGAAATCGGACCAAATCCATCGACGACTTGCCCTATAAATACCCCCTCGAACCTCTGCAAACCTTTTCGCTCAAAACCGCACCTTTTCTTGGCGAAAACTCACTCGCCGGAATTATTCTGTTCGTCGCCGGAAAACCGGTTTCCTCATTTCTGAGCCTTACTGAACCCCCTAAGCTTATACCGAAGTCACCCACATCCTTTGCAAGCTTTCTGGAGACTCGCTGCTGCAAGACACTCGTCGCCGGAATGGATTGCTGTCGCCGGAGTTCTGTCGGAAAACAGAGGAAGCTAGTCGGTATACCTCACGCCTAATTTCCTTTCTTTTTACTTACATCTCATCTGTAATTAACCTAAAAACGCTAAAGAATCCTGATTAAAGCTTCGAACCAGAACGTCATCGTTTCTGGTTAAAAGCTAACGAAGAAGACAATGTTGCAGTAACATATAAGTATAATATAAATCAAGAAATAACTCGGGTTAGACACACAGTCCAGCGGTGGACTGTGTGCACAATAAACACACAAAGGTCTCGAGTTCGAATCTTGTTCCACACACGCCGCCTTAATAAAAAACGCCTTTTTTTGTTTACCGAACCGGAAGTCACACTATTATATGTTAAGTATATTAATAACCGGAATAATAACCAAGTTAGACACACAGTCCAGTGGTGTACTGTGTGTATGTTTATATCACAGGTCACGAGTTCGAGTCCGGGCTACTACACCGACTCGGACAATTATCTATTTTTTTAAAATAAGACAGAAAAGGAAATGTTCAGTTTGTGTTTAAGTATAATAAAAATCAGTTAAGTTAACAAGTTGGACACACAGTCCAGCGGTGGACTGTGTGTTAGTATAAGCCACAGGTCCCGGGTTCGAGACCTGTGGAGCGCACCGTCCGATTCAATTAAATCGTTTTTAAAATAAAAGGATTTTCTGTTTAAATTAATTAATATATAAATATAATTAAAAACAGATATATGACGGGTTAGACACGTAGCTCAGTTGGTAGAGCTGCGTGCACGCGTACGGGAGGTCTCGGGTTCGAGCCTCACCCAGCGCACTTATATTCGCATTCGAACCGGTCAACGGTCAAGTCAACGGTCAAAGTCAAAGTCAACTGTAGCAAAAAAATCAAATTTTTTTTATTTTTATTTATTTATTTTAATTAAAAATCAATTAAAAATACTTAAAAATAACAATTTTAAGGTTAGAAAATAGCCTTAAACTCACAAAAATACACTCAACAATTCTACTAAAATGGATTAATAAAATCCGTTTACTTACCAAACCATAATGCGATTTATCTAGGTTAATCTCACTCGTGGTTAAAACCACTTCGCGTGCATTCAACATCATCAACCGAACGCACCCACTGTGAGTGAATCTTACAACTCCCCTTTTTAATTACACGTTTTGGGGTGTGTCATGTGTCTCAAATAATTAACTCGTTTATTTAAATTTGTGTCATACCATATCGTGTTATATTGATGTGATTACTTATGTCAGTTTGTCAAATTATATGAAATTTATTCATTAAGCCCATCAGTTCCTCGCGGGAGACGAGTTGAACAACGCGTGCCTCAAAACCAATTCAGTATTGTTCATGTGTGTATCATTGAGTTTATATTGTTTGTAGTTGTGTCATTCATATTATCATGTTTATGCAATTCATTCATTAGGCCCATCAGTTCCTCGTGAGAGACGAGTTGAGCAACGCGTGCCTCTAAATGTTCCATTATTGTTCATGTGTGCTTTATTTAATATCTTATGATTGTTGAATAAGTTTACATCTATTTTTACTCATGAGTGGTTGTGCACATATTTCATAATCAATTTAATAAACTTGTTCAAATGTTTTTCCATAGGATTCACTCGCCAACTTTATGTTGATCCAAAACCTTTTTACACATGATACAGGTGAACAGGTTGAAGCAAAGAAAACATAGGAAATGCCTTAGAAGAGAATAAAGAAGCTTAGATTGATAGTTAGAACATGTTGTAATATTTATTGTAAATTTCCATTAAATTGTATTAAATGAATATGAAACGCATAATAAATGTCATGAGCTTTGATGATAACCCAATCATGCCCCGATCACCTTTTCCGCTGCGGGTCGGGGTGTGACAACCACTACTAATGGATTTGCTATCACATTCCTTTTAAGAAGTGAGAGTTTTGTTGGACTTGCGATATGACAAGAGTTATGAACATTGTTTAGATTGCGGCTAATTGTAAGTACTATGTTCGTTTAGACTCCACTAACCTCCAATACTTTGGAGCGATATCCCTAGCACACTTGGTTTGAATTGTTGTCTAACAGTTTTAGCACCACTTGATAGAGAAGAGATATGGTTAAACTCAAATGATTATCCGCGAATGTAAAAATGGTGAGAAGAATGCTCAGTATACCCATATAGGGATGATGAATTTGTTTTTAAGGATTTCCAAATATAGTCTCCCCAATTATCATTCGTTTAGATACCCTGGTAAAGATGATCGGCTATAAGAGTCCTCGCTCGTCAGGCTAAGAGTACTAACGGGAAAGGAATTTAGTCTCCAAGTTTGCTATAGTGGCTAAGAGGTGCGAACGAGTAATAATGAATATATAAACACACATAGACAATCCGATAAGACTACATACTAGTAATCGGATTATATTGTTAGGATACATGAGATATCTATAGTATAAGTAACCCGAGCTTGGGTTAAGTTCCTGAAGCTTGGATCAGGACATTATACGTCCAATATGTCTACATTACTCATTGGGGTTAGTTGTTTTGCTGAAACTCTGATTATGAGCGACCGAAACCTGATAGTATTTATAATTTGTAACGTACGTTAAGTAAGTCTTCGAGTTAGAAAGAGGGTCAACTGTTGCGCATTAATTCGCTCGAGCAACGAATTTTAATTATTTGCTGCATTATTAATAGGAGAGTTCACCCTCTGGATTGACACGATTCACCAAAATTATTATTGAAAGATTTGTCCAGCCCTTCATCTGGAATGGCAGGGATTAACAAAAATAGGTTTACTGTTTAGTTCTTACTCATGTCGGTCACCGTACACAAAGGATATTAATTCTAACACAAGGACGATCTCGGGGTCACGCAATCCCGATGTGAAATTTAGTTTTAGGATCATTAACATAAGCGGGTTGGTTCTAGATTTCTGAAGTTAGACTTTACGTATATAAAATGACTTAATTTAAAAAATTAATCGAATTTTTCGTTCAGGCGAAAACAAGAAACCCACAAAACTAGGAGATAAAGAATGATAAGATTCTTTGATGAATCAGCGCTTCACGAATACACGCTCATAGGGATTATAATTGGATTAGATGAACACACAGACAAAATTGTAAGGACAGAAGTCATGGCTCAATTGAATTCCACCACTTTAGAAGGACTCAATGTAATTAAATGCAATCTAGGACACCGATACCGGTTTTTGTGTAATTCTTGGTTAATAATGTCCGAATTATACCATTCATTACTTATCTCATCAAACAGATGAACACAAGTGTAAATTACAAAATCGCCCTCCTACACCTATAGGAGGCTTTTATCAGAACAAGAATATTTAGAAGGCTCGAAGGGAGCCTCATTTATGCCTCATGAATATTGGATACAATAGCTTGTATATACTTGGACTCCATAGCCCAATGGGTAATCTAGAGGAGAGTAGAAGACTCATAACGTTCTCGGGTTATCACTATCAGTAAAATTGTTAACATGTTCTTTTAAACATTGAGGTATTTTATTCTTGTTCGGCTCAGAAAGGTCATGCAGACATCATAGACATCGCGATGCAAAAAGCTATGCGGTAGAATCAAAGGAACATATATCATACACGCAATACACGAAACATCTCACACGAACAACTTACTATGCTGGGGATTCAAGACTCAGTATAGAAGAATTTACTGAATTTGAAAGAATTAATATCATGACATAGTCTAGATGGAACTTAGGAGTTGTTTACTTGTGTCATGATTTCAGAGTATGAATTTGTTCTAGATATTGTTTCATTTCCTCATCCCTGAATGTCGATATACACTATATATAGTTAGCTTGATGAACTCATAGAGTTGGTCCTTGAATTACCAATAAGAAGGAAACATGCCAGCTCACAGGATTACCATAACCGAATATTTCTTAAACAAGGAATTGTTGCCAACATGCAAAACATATTAGATAGCCCCAAGCTGAAGTCAAAGGACCGCTCGATATTTAACAAAAAGCTCACAGTCCTTTGGGTACGTATAATTGAAAAGACAACATTAGATAAAAGAGTTCGCCTTCCACCATTTTGCCTATCGAATATGAATTAGGAAGTAATTTTGAACGAAAGTACATTGTACCACTAATCCATCACTGCCCCCTACTCACCGGGGATTTACTTTGCATTGATCCAGCCTAATCCAATAAGGTTCCGGATTATTCTTTACATGATTCTAGCATGATGCTGCTAATGGAAGTTAAATAGAGAAGTGTCGTATTGTAATACGACTGAACATAGAACAAGGAGTGAGAGGCATCAAAAATTTAATTATAGATATTAGGAACTAAAACTTCGAAGAGCTTTAACAAGTCAAAGAAAGTTTTTAAGTGACGAATCTGGTTAAGTCGCGGTTGTAGTCCTCTTACTCACAATTGAATTATGCTTTCCACAACAGTGATTAACCGGATTTATAGTGAACTGGGCTACGAGTAATACTTTTTTAAAATTAAGGAATAAGATTATAATATAAGTGTCCAGACAAAAAAAAAAGGAAAATGGTTACAAAGAATATTGATAAAATGTTTTGCCTCAAAGAGTCACATTTCAATTTGGTCCACATCAACACAACTCATCACTGAACCTCGATCACTTCGGATAGAAATTACGATTAGATTGTTACCAACTTCGTACACTCGGGTCACCAATAATGGCGATAGTTACCCACTCGCACTACTTGTTAAATGTTGTATTACTTGTCAACAAAATTCGTTTAGAAACATATGATTCGAACCGATGGGTTTAATCCCCGCGAATGGTGACATAGATATGATTTGTTCTCCATGATGTAAGGATTTAGATACCTCAAAATCAGTTCTAGTGAGCCCCGTAAGAGTGGATAGATTATACAGAAAAGTCCTAGCGGCGACTTAGAAACGTTGTCGCATATCGGGTGCCAATTAATAATCGAATTGATATTGGCAATTCATTACAAAAATGTAACAACATCAACCATAAAAGAGTACTGTAGGGGAGATAATACACCCAGGAGAATTTACACCAACTATTTGCAAAACAAATCCCAAGAAAGATTAGAATAAAAGCGTCGTTATACACCGACCCAGATTGTCCTTCACTTAACGTTATCGCAAGGGTTTTATGTGAATCATAACACGGTGATGAAAGGACAGTATCGTAAAATCGGTAAACGCACTAGATTTCCCTCGACACCAAGTCTCGAACAATTGATAAACACGGATTAGAACGAAAGGGTAAGAATTCAGATTCGGATTAGTCGAGGTGATAGTTACTTTTATCCAAGAACCAATTACTACCAACGCCTTATCCACTTTGCTCCTTGTGCTTATATCATGACTTCTACCACCCTTAGAAATAAAGCAATTCCTTTGCCAACAAAAGGATGCGATTATGAACCACGGGTACTATGGAATTTAGTGAACTCATACCCTATTTGAAATTAAGAGTTGGGAGACTATAATTTTCGAAGAAGCACTTGTAAACTGTTACCATGCAAGAGATTTTGTTACGGTCCTTCCGGACTAGTGTCACGATAAGCGCACCTTTAGTGTATGTACGTTCTCTGTTGTGTACCCACTTCGATATGTAGTTGTAACTATGGGTGTAAAGTTAGAGTTGTTAAGATTAATTATTTATAACTATTTGACTTCACATATCAAGGGATATATATAAAGGCCGTCTTGGCTGTATTAATCCAGCTCTAGTACAACGTTAAGTAAATTATCAGTAGAAATGTGGAATGGACTATTGCACACGTTTTCCAATAAACCCGCCTATCTCTAAGGCATGCCAACTAACGTACTATCCACAAACTTCGATTCATAAAAACAATACCGTATATCAGTCAATGCACATATACTCACATACTTCACATTTGCACACGTATGTATCACTTCACGTATTTAAGTGTGTTTAACCATTACCGTGTCTTTCCCAAAACATCTTCGTATAAACAAGTCTGTTATTACGTTCCAGACCATATTAACTCACTTGCCTCACGAGGCTATCCTAGTACTCAACATTAGGACAATCTTACATGATTCATTAATTACTCGGTGGTAGTGTTGATTATTTCTCATTTATGTTCACCATGGTTCGAGCCTAGGGTTATAGTCTAGGTCTCCTTAAAGGAATCCTAATTCTCTATAACCAATGGCTCTAATACCATCTTCTGTCAAACCACGACTCGAAGCGAAAGTAAAATATGGGATGCAACAGACACCTCTAGTACAAGCACATTGTTTATAAAGATACTACATCTTTTATTCAACTATATTTTCGATTACACTGTTGATTACATACTACATGTATATTACAACGACATGCTCTCGCGAACGACGTTATCCTTCTTAACCGCATGCTTCTATACATGTATGCATCTGTAAAGCACAACTTGAACGACAAACACTAATATCACACACGTCTCAAGTTACCTGAAAACCATGTTAAAGTTTTGAAAGGTCAACTACAAATAGTTGGTGAGTTTCACTGTTTTAGTTTGTTTCACAATTTAGTTTGAACTGATTGATTATGCACGTTTGACATGAAATTATACTAAGCCCACAAGTGAAACCTTGAGTGTTCAAAGTGCCATATCCCACACCCGACACCTCAGCACTTTCACACCCCAAGTAGCTACGTCTAACACCACATAGCATGCTCATAGAGAGTGCATGGACATGTGCAATTGCAATAGAACCAATGGCATTCATGCAAGCTCAATTGGCTTTGTTAGACTAATAGTACTATTCACACATCCACCGACTTTTGTTGATCACTTGTGTTTGTGGGACTTTTCGTGTGTTAGTATAACTTAGATAATTCACATCACAACATGTATGTATATGCAAGTATGTACGTATGTAACGTGCATTTCACCCCAAGTAAAATAGTAAAACAATTTGAAAGCGGGGTATGAAAATTCACGTAGTATATAAGCACAATAATCAGAAGAGATGAATGTATTAAGGCTCTATAACCTCAATCCTGGCATTATATCGTGTTTGGTTAATTATCGAATACAGTTGTAAAATTGGTAATTGTAATAACTCGAGTTCAGACGAGTATAATCATCTAAGAATCGACCTATAGCATAACAGTAGAGTTGTGGATATTATCTTAGTGTCAAGTTTCAGTTTGGCTTCTAGAAACTCTTTTGCGTGCCGGCCGAAGTCGCTTATTTTAGAGGTTCGAAAAATGGCATGATTATACGGCATGTACTAATCAGTTGTCTATTAGAAATTATTAAGTTTTTATTAAGGGAGTTCGGCTGTTTGGGGATCCCAGGTTGCCCAATTTTTAGTTTTCGTTTTCGCCATCGGGTAATCGCCCAAACTGGCGTGTAATGTACCCCAAGTACTCATTTTGCCCTGGAACAGTCCAGAATGACTCTTGTGTTCCACTTATTTCCAATGTAGTCGGTAGTCAGTTCACAGTTCCGGGAGGTTAGTTATGAGTTTCTATTTGCCGTTTTTGTATAAAATAATGGGATTTTTAATTCGAAAAATCATTAGTCAATGGTTATATTTTATAAAATTCTGAAAATATTCATATAAGTTGGTAAAAGTATATAGAATTTGGAAAAATATTTTCAGAATTTATAAAATGAATTTATTATTTTAATAAACTCACGAAAAATTGTATTTAACCGAACAATTTACATCCAAAATGATCTGACTTTCAAAAATTCCAAAAAAATCACAGAAGTGTCCCAATATGTCCAGGAACTTGCTGAAAAATTTTAGTTTTTTTCCAAATTTGTTATATCGTGTTTCCGGCTACCAAAACTACATGACAACACGATTTTTGAAACCCAATTCAAACTCCGTCAATGATCCCCAAAAATTTCCATAATGTTTTCCATTAAAATCAACATCTTTGTAATTTTTGTTGATTTATTGAGATTTTTTAGTATGTTATCTGATTTTATACCATTAAAACAGTTAAAAATTCACAAAAATTTAGAACAGTCTAAAATTTTAATTGGGTCCTATTTTCACCCATGTATGACCAGCCTGTAAATTTCAAGTCCTAACAATAACCAATCAAAAAGTTATGCTAAAACTAAGTTTACGGCTACTACTTTCAGTTTTTGGTTGTTATACATCGCGTTGCTCAGTCTTTTAAGCGATTTCTAAGCTTCCGGGACCTGAATCAAAGTACACAATATGTACAACACAAATATGCATTCAACCTCATTAATTAACCCTTAAAATCATTCTTTTTCGTTTGAAGTTTAAATTGTTCGTTTATTGTGGAAAATGTTCAGTTTTTGAAACATAACCTGATTTTTTTGCATAACCATATATGATCTTATTACACATATACTGAGTTTGAGCAGCCCTTATACCACAAGAACATCAACTGTTTATGTGTTAAATTGGTTTCTTTTGTTAATTACTTGTATAAACATAAAAAAACATAAAAATAATATGATATTATGTTTATACCTCAAGTCTTGGCTTAATTATGATGAGTGTGTTTTGAAAAGTTAAAATGTTCAACAAAAATTAAAGGGGAGCACTTATAATATCGATCGGGAAAGGAACCGAAATGGAGTTGTATGACGGTTGTTTTGTTGTTATTACTATTATATAATTTAACTTTATAATTAATTCAGTTGCTTTACTTATTTTACTTGAGTAACTGTCAAAATATAGCATTGTATAAAATTATAAATATTCCATGGAGATGAGCTTATTTTTTCTCTATGTTTTGACCCAAGTTTCGTTAACATATTTTATTATTCTTATGAAATGGATTCTTATTCTACTCAATCTCCGTCAATGTATCTCATGGTTCAGATTATCATTTGACCCGTCATTTACTTGTTTGACAAAATATAAAATATAAATTTCATATTTCTAGTTTTTATAAATATTACTTTCAGTTAACACGGGTTGAAAATATTAAAAATGTTAATACGTTCTGTTAAGCATCTCGGGATAATTTTTGGGTTTCAAGTAAGTGTCGGTTATTAATGCACCCCCAGGTTGGTAAACAATCGCGCAACACGTAGTTTTTTGTGTTTTTTAAATACGAACCCAACTTCAACGAAAACCCGAACACTTTAACGTTTTTTTTTTCTTAAAATACATTATATTAGTGTTTAACATGTGTTTTTAGGCTTGACTAACTGTACAATGCATGTTTGGTTGTTTCCGTATGCGTTAAAATCAAAGGCGTTTCTTTAACCACAAACTGTTTCGTTTAACGTGTCACTACCTGCTAGGCCACAAAACCTTATGTCAGTGTCTAAGTAATTACGTACCCTTAGAATCGTCTACGGCACTTTCGTTTGCATCTAAATAGTTATTGTACGGTTTGCGCACTATTAAATGGAAAGCTTCTGTTTAACCTGTTTTCAACATCCCGAGGCATCAATATCACATAGTTGGGTATTATTGCTCATATGATTCTCATAACGTACCCTCGGATTCATCCGAGTCATAATCAGTATGGTTTCGTTACTCATGTAAGTCATACGTATCAATTTAGGGTTTACGGTGAATCTTTGCACATATCATGACGACTGGTCCTTATTGTTAGCAATCACATTTTTACACATTTCTAATCTCAAAATCATCACAAGTCTGATTGTTTTCACATCGTGTTATGTTCTCGAGGACTAGCACGATTAGAGTTTACCGGGATTTTCACAGTTGTCACACTATCATACCATCGCACATTAAGTAATATTGTATTGTACGTTAACCTTCCCATCTCTCTCTTTATATATATATATATATAACAAACCACCACCATCTCCCACCTCTCACCACCACTACCATCCGTCACCCTTCTCATCTTTTATCTACCACCACCAGAACCATCTACCATCCTTTTTAGTCTTCAACTACCACCACCATCTCCCGTCACCACAACTATCCTTCGCCACCCACACATCTACCACCAACATGCATCGTCCCCACCCACACCATCGATGCAACAACCAACTCACCGTCTCTGTTCGTTACCTAATTGGCGATTAGGGAAAGTCTATGGTAACTTGCTAATGATCTATTTCCCCCTTCTCTCTCTTGCAACAACCACCCCACAACCTATGTTTGGTTTCTACTCTGACTCCGATTTATAGTTCTGTTCTGTTTGGATAGCCATTGAAACCACAATATTGTGTGTTGTTTACGCGATGTGCCAAGTTTACATCTGTTCGTTAGTGGTAAGGTTCGTAGATGATAGCCGGAATAACAGGTTCCTATCTACGGTTGGAAGACACATGCAAAGCTGCGGTGATATTTTGTTGTCAAAGATCCAAGATTCCGGACCTAGATAAGGGCAGGAAAAACACAGTGGTTGTCGATGATATAGAGAGGGAGAAGAGAGATAGAGGAATTTAGATCTTGTGATAGAGAGAGAAATGAGAAGAAATATGTAGAGACTTTAGAGAGAGTAGGTATAGATCTTGTGATATATCTTTTTTACATAAAATGGTCCCTAGATATAAGTTATTTACACAATAGTCCTTGGAATGGTGAAATGACAAGAATTCTCTCATGTGCAAGGCATATGACCATATTAACCCAAAAAAATATTTAGGTTGGAGCTAAAGGACGTAACGTGCAAGATTTTGAAACCTTAAGTATAAAACTCGTCAATTTTGCGACCAAAGGACGCCACCTTAAAAATGGTATTAAGATAAAGGACAAAACGTGTAATTTTTTCGTTTTAAATAGGAGTGCAAACGAGCAGAGCTGCGTCAGACTGGAGCTCAATTTCCTTATAAAGGTTCGAGCTCGACTCAGTTCGAGCTTTGTATTCAAAGCTCTAGCCTGACTCATTGGTAGCTTCTCAAACTAGAGCTCGGCTAGTTTATTATCTATTTAATAATTTATTAAAAAAAATAAATAAATAATAAACTCGTTTAGGCTCACGAGCTTGAAGCTTGGGCTTGTTAACTATACAAGCTTATTTTTGAGTTCCGGCTCGGCTCGTAAACACTTTTAAACAAGTTCAGTTTGGCCCGTTTATTTTACTAATTTAAAGAGGTAAATGTTATTAATTATTAATAAAAACTAGTACTGCCACGAGGATAACGCTCGATGAGCCTAACGATCTTCACATGTCATGCTCTTGCTCAGGCTCAATAAGGCCCAACTTGTTTCGAGCTTTATCTCGAGCCGGTCTTGAGTAGCTTGTGATCCGCTCGACTTGTTTGCACCCCTAGTTTTAAAAAATAATGTTTGGTTTCTAAAATTTATAAACGTTGCTCCTTAGGTTGTGGGGTGTGTTTCCTGCTTCTTCACCCAAGTCCACCTCAGCACCACATCACCCCTCCCCCCCCCTTTCACCTCAGCATCCTTCTTCCAACATGGGGTGTGGTTTCCAATCTTCCCTTTTCCTCCTTTCATTATTTTATATTTTTATTTAATGTATGTTATTTATAATAATTTTTTATTAGTTTAATTTTTTAAAATAAAAATAACTAAACATATTTTTAATTTAAATTAAACTTTAAAGCATTTATATATATATATATATATATTTAAGGGATCTTTTAAAAATTAAAACTAAATTTAAGGTGTATTATGTAAAACTAAAACAAACTTGAAGTGTTTACAAGTTAAAAAAATAAACTTGAGAGGTTGTATTTAAAACTTAAACCGTTCTTCCTCATTAATCCTTCTTATACATAACCTTTCTTCCTAAACCTGCAAAAAACAAAGTAACAAAAAATAAAGTTAATTAAAAATTCAACAAACTAAGTATAATATACAAACACAATATGAGAAATCTTATCGAGGATATTGGGGAATTTCCCGTTTCCACCAAAGAAAGGGAGGGACAGTGTCCTCCGTCGAGGTCGCTTGCCATCACCTCCCCGAGCACCTTCCCGCTTCCGTACCCATGGCCTTATGTAGACATTTAATCGTTACTAGAAAGACAAAGATCAATGTATTATTTTGGGAAATTTTCTTAACAGTTACTTTACACATCTTAAAAATTTAATAATTCTATTAAGGATGTATCAAATAGAAACTTGTTGGTTTATACAAGTGGAAAACATGCTACTCTTCTATTTTACCCTTAACTCTTCTTTGATTATAGAATGCTAATTTTTTTCCCTAAGAACTTATTTATTAGGATAAAGGAGTAGTCTTTTACAAATAAAAGTTTCTTCTACATCCATGACATTATTAATGGTTGGTGCACCAAGCCATATCAACCAATTCAAAGAGGCCAAAATTCCACTTTGATCATTTTCCTTAAACTAAATATTATAATACCAAGGGTTTTATCCCAATAGTATTGTAGTATGTAAGATATCATCACTTTCACAATGTTAAGGATTTAAGTCCCATAATAAATAATGTTGTAAAATTAGAAGCAGATTAGATTGTGGTAATAATCATACAACAACAATAGTAGTAATAATTATAATTGTTGTTGTAGTAAACTTGTAATAATAATAATATTGCCACCCTTTCTTAAGATTCTAACTTCGGAGGCTTCTATTTTCTCCGAACAATCTTTTGCAGACGCTTCTATTTTCTCTAAATGAACTTTTAAAGCGTATGTGCTCAATCATGTACATAATTTTAGTCAAGTTTCATTTCTTGAACCGATAACCAGTATATTTGTAGTAATTCATGTTAAATTTTTTTTTTATTAAATTTATGAGTTTCACAATTCATTCATAGTCATATGTAAGTGTGGGCGAAATATCCCACAAAAAAATGCAAAAACATCCAAGGATGATGATAGCCGATAACGGAGAAAAATTCGCGGTTATTTATGGCTTGACAAGTTCATCCATAAACCCATCATTGTTGTAACACATAATGCGTAAATTGTTACATAAACTAGGTTTTTCCTCCGTGTTACACGTAGGAACTTGATTGATTTTCCCTATGGTATGCGGCATGACTTTTGTCATTATGAGCTAGACTCATTGGAAACCACCAAAGTGAATATCGATGCCGGTTCCGATAATACTAATTGAAGAAAAGAAAAAAGAATATCCCCCTCGGTGCTACGTGGTGGGAGTTTGATCGTTTTTCCCCGTGCTATGTTGCGTGACTTTGGTTGTTATCGGTGACGTGAACGAGGGTTTTTATGATTTTTAGATGTATTTTAAGTACTTTACACTCGTTTATTCAAGTTATAAAGATATAAAAACACGATATTTAACTATCACTCTTTACAACATGCTAGGGCTAGTGCACCCATAATTGGCGTAGTATAGTGATGGCAAGCTACCGAGGTCGTCTAAGGACACAAGAACTTTTAATACCGTAATATCATCGACGTCTAATCTAATCAAAATTTAATAAAAAAGTTTTTAATAAGTAAACATAAAGAAATAAACTAAGAAACAAATAAACAAGATAGAATCACTTGGTTCCGACTTACGTATTATTTGATGATTTCCACGCTTTGGTTTTTTAAGAGATTATCTTAATTAAAGTGACATGTCCCTCTTTTGGAGGCAATGCTATCCTCAGCCATATTGGTTTGATTCAGTAGGGATACAGTGGCGCAAGACCGAAATATTGAAAGATAATTAAGTAAGTTATTAATGCAAAATGTGGCATGCCCCTCTTTTGGAGGCAATGCTAGGCACGACCATATTGGTCTGAGTAAGTAAGGATACAGTCCCACAAGGCCGAGTTAAAGTTTTAACAGTAGTTTATTTATAAGGGATTCAAGCCGTTCTTACTTCAATTCCCCTGATTTGATGCTATCTTCCTCAAAGGAAGTCCTAATAAGCTTGAACTAAGTACTCGTAGGATCTATACACTGATCGAGGCAAGAACTTTACCCATACCACCCTTCTAACCCCCCTTCTAGGACGTTAACGCGCTTTATATAAACCGTAAAGACACAAATGAGTGAATCAACGAAACATGAAGAGACGATAGAATAAAGTTCACTTTCAATATAAAAACTAGTTATTAAAGTCATTAATACATACCCAATTAAAAAGTTAACCAATGTCACACCCCGTACTCTACAGCCAAACACCGGTGGGCCCGGGTGGAGAATATCGTGACGTAAGTTGATATCATCATAGTTAATTAAACACAACATAGCGGAAGTCTTGGATTTAAATTACTATTACAAACCAAATGTTCAAAGTACGAAAAATAAAATATAAAGACGGCTTGTAACAGAAGATCCATAGGCGGATCGTAAAATGTATAAAAATGTATAACTGAACTTGAGCAGATGTGAGGATTTGCAAGATCCTCTTATGATACTACCGAGCAGCTTCCAGCCTATTTCGCATTGGACCTGCAAGCTTAGTCTTTTGAAAATACGTCAGCTTTCACTGGTAAATACACCCAACTGACTCATTTGAAAATATTTGAAAATGGTTTTAGGTGCACATGGCACAAAAATCTTTTATAATTTGGGGAAAGTCAACATTGTAACCTTGTTAGTAGATTCACATGTTTGTCCATACATATAGGGCCCAATAAGACTGAGACATGATTAACGTACACACCACTTATAAACTCACGAAGGAGTTATCCCAACAAGTGTGGGTAAAAATTTTGCATGAGCATCTGTCAGGTGTATGCCTACACCCCGCGCTTAGGTCGTGGCCATTATCTAATGTAATGAGCCAAGGAAATCCAAGACACGGTGGTTAATCCTTGATGTTTAAGTTATTCAACAAAACTGATTAAAACAGAATATGCGGATTTACTAGCCACAATTCGGCATTCGATTGATCCCATTTCCGACCAAGCGGTAATAATTTACCGTATCCCGAGCCCGTATAGGGAAAATAAGTCGAGAGTTTTTACCTGAGCTAGTCTTGATTTAAAAATGCAAGATTTAATATCTCAGCCGTATCCAAAATGAACTAAGTGGAGATAGCATTTACCGGAAGGCTCTAGTCTGGATTATGGCATAAGCTAACCAATTAAATGCTAACGGTCTTAATTAAGTCATATACTTAGACTGACTAGTGTACAGGATCAAAACGTATAATATGCTAGACTAAGCGATGACCGGATAGAATGTAGTTTAAACCCAACAAGTGCTATGACTTGCATAATACGGGTAAACCATAAACATTCTTGTATGCTTCTCTTTTTCTTCTTTTGATCTGGAATCTAGAAGGAGCACGACCCCTTGTCGACTAGGCACGACCCAGTGCCAGACTTCTGATTCGTTGTTTCTAGTCTTGGGGTGAAGCTCGGAGGGCTGGTATAGTGTGTTGTGTTCCAGTCTTATGTACTTTTGTTGAATATTTTTGTTAATTTGTTCCTTTTGTACATTTAAGCACTTTGAATCCTGAAAATCAAAATTGTACAAAGAAACGCACTTTTCCAACATTAGCACTAAAAAAATATTGATTTTATACCGTATTTGATACAATTTATATGTTGCATTTGACGCATATCAAATACTCCCACACTTGAATATTTGCTTGTCCTCAAGCAAAACTCTTTAATATATGCTTACACACCCAAATGGAATGGGTAGAGAAGAAATTTTAGGGTCTTGTTTGTAGAGTGTCGGGAATTTAAGTTCTTTTTATTCTTGTTTTTATATTATTTACAATCCTATTTGACATGATTTATTTAGAACATTTTTTAAGAAAAATAAATATTTTTGGGCATAACATGTCTTTATAAAATTTCATTTAGCTATATACAAATTCACACACCTCACAAATGATCACTCAACACTCGGCGGATAATGTATAAGTTAAACGCTCGATACCGGTATGGGACTTATTTTTACCATATGATTGACAAGTAATTAAACCTTCTTCTTTTTAACAAAACGTTTGTAAATATCAAGAGAACTTTTAAAAGGGTAGGTTGTTGGCTAGGGGTAGAATAGTTTTATTGACAAGTGGCTAAAAATGTAAAATGTCGGTTTTCTTTTGAAAGTTTATTTATTTGTGACTTAGTTCTAAACTATATATTTTTAAAAGCAATACTTTTTCTTATTTATTTCAAGTGACTAAAGATTTTTTACAATAAAGCTAAGTCACCTTTTTTTATATATAATTTTTAAAAGATCCGTATTTTACTAAAATAAAGGGGTGTGAAAAGAAAATTTTGGTTTTGGGTGATGGGTAGTTTGTGCAAAATGCTATTTTGCGGGTTTTGTAATGAAAGGTTTAGGCTCAAAGGGGTTAACTACCGGATTATTTTTGTTTTTGTTGTTGGTGGAAAGAAAGAAAAGAAAATAAAGTTGAATATGAAAAATAATGTCCTAATGCCTCTATCACATACTTATATGGATTAGTTGGTTAGGACCGGGAATGTATTGTAATGTCAAGTTTTATATTTTTAAGAACCTTACGGCTATTCACACAAGAAATGAAAATGAGCATTTAATAATAATATAAATTTGAATGCTCGGTGAAGGCTCAATACTCACATTTTTATGGGAAAAAGGGGTAAAAGTGTGAAATTATACATATAATCAAATTTTACAAAGAATTGTCATGCCTTTTTATAAATTTTTCTTGTATAGTTATTTTTATCATGGCGCTATCGGTTGTAAACTTTATAAAAACTTGAAAATTTTTAGATCTTGGTTCCTAACTTAAAATATAAACAAGACAAAAACAAACTAAAAAAAAGAATATTTTTGAAAAAGATTTGGGGTGTTTTAGCGAGTCCAAGTAGAGTTTTGTGTGTAAGGCTTGTTTTAAGACAAACAATATCAAGTTAAGCTTACCCCCACACTTAAATTACACATTGTACTAAATGTGTCCAAAATTAGTTAAAACTGATTAAATGTGTAAACGTGGGTTAAAAACAACAATTTTTTCAAGAACCAGGCACCGGACACGGGGGCGTGGTACGGTGGCACAACCCCGTCTCAAAAGTGCCAGTAATCGATTTTTGAGAAAATTTTCAGGAGGCAGACACGGGGGCGTGTCCTAGAGACACGGCCCCGTGTAAAAGGTGCCAGTAACGAAAATTTTCTAGAAGCTAGGCACGGGGGCGTATCTATGGGACACGACCCCATGTCAGTGTTATAGATTGAAAAAAAAAATCTATTTTGTAGACTTAAGGCACGGGGGCGTGCTTAACTTACATGGCCCCGTGCTACACTTATTGTTTTGAAGATTTTGCTTCGGGAGTTGCCTGTTTCGCACATTGGGTGGTATTTCAACGTCCCTTTGTCCATTTTTCATCATTCCTTCAAGTGTAGTTTATTCCTACAAAGAGGGGACTTAAAGAAACATATTAGACTAAAGATTACACTAAATTTAAACTAATTAACCTAAGGATAGTATATGGAATGCCTCCAAGGTGCGCCACGTTTATAAGGGTCCTTGGCTAGACCCAAAGTCGGTCAAATGTTGCCCGAGCGGGATGACTCACATCTCAAATAGCATTGATGAAGGGCGTAGTCGAGGCTCGAGTATATAGCTTTAATGTAGTTAACCGGATTATCCTCCACCCTTTCTCCCACTTCGAACTTTATCTCCTTGTCACCTTCCCTCAGTGTTAGCCTTCAGTCACTCATGTCCACCATTGTTAGTACCGTGGCAAGGAATGGTCTTCATAATATGAGTGCGATCTCGGTGTCCCCCCTCCATATCTAGGATTACAAAGTTGGCTGGGAAAAAGATTCTTTGACCTTTACCAAGAGGTGCTTATTGGTGACCCTCCAATGGAGCAAGGAACGGTGAAGCTTCTGGGATCAATATTTTTTTGGGGGAGTTTGTTGAGGAGTGCCGCCGAGCATTCTTCACTTAAGTTAACTTAATGGATTGATTCAATCTTCCTTTCTAGGTTAGGAAGTCTCTCATGAATTTGGAAAATTTTGGCATTTAGGTGAGGACCTCGACAAAAGGAAGATTGATATGGAGTTGTTTAAGCAAATTTTAAAAAATGGTAAATTACTTGTCGGTCTTTGCCAGAGTAAACAACCGAGGTAAGGGACCGGGGGTGTTTGGTTGGTTCGGTATTTGAGTTGAGTATTTTCTTGAATATTAGTTATGGGTTTTTTTTCTTGGTTGTGAATGGGATTATGATGGTGTGGGTTCGTCTTCGAGTCCTACCTTATGGTTTCTTAAGTTGATAACGTTTACTTGGGCTTTTGGGTTTGTTTCAGTGTTACTAGGTAAGGCTCTATGTGGTCTTTAGGGGAAATTTTGGTAAAGTTAACTAACTTGTTTTTCGATATTTTGCATGCTAACCCGTTGGTTCCTAATTTCGGCTTCGGTTTGTAGGAACCTTTCCGAGTACCTGTTATCGGATTCAGAGAAAAGGCGAGTGATGAGTCCTCAAGCCTTTCTCTTCTCCTTGTTGTTGTGGTTGGAAGCCTTGTTGCTCATTTCGGGGTTGTTGTTGAAAGTTGGATCGTTGGTTTTGATTTTGTTGGTTGCTACCCCTAAATCTCTCCAACCAAAATTGGATTGATTTTGCCAATCGGGGTTGAAAGTGTTGCCTTGACCACCTGGTGGAAAAGGGCGGTTGTTAAGGTAGTTTATCACTTCTGCTTGATTTTCCATTTCTTTCATACAACTCCAGTTTTCATGTGGTCCGCCACACCCTTCGCAAGCCATAACCGAAACCATTTTACTTAATTCTAGTTTCTTAAATTTTGTGGTTAAAGCTTCGATTTGGGCTTGTAAAAAGGTGGTTTCGTCCACTTTATGGGCACCTAGGGAAATTGATTTTGAACCCCAAGGTGTATGCCATTGAAAACTGTTTTGAGCAATTTCCTCAATTTGATTATAAATTTCCTCGGGTCGCCGATTCCCAAGCAGTCCCCCGGAGTTGGAATCAAGGAATTGCCTTATGTGTGGCAAGAGTCCATTGTAGATAATAGACATTTGTAGCCATCGCTCAAACTATGATGTGGCAATTATTTAATAATTCCTTGAACTTTTCCCATCTTTCATACAAAGACTCCCCGTCGTCTTGAGAGTAACAGTTAATCTCGGTCATGACTTTGGTGGTTTTAGTGGGAGGGAAGTATTTGTAGAGAAAATTTTGGGCAAGTTCATCCCAAGTGTATACGAATCCACGAGATAGCATCATTGAAGGATCCGTTGATCCGAAAGGTATCACATATTTCCAAAAAGTTGGTAATACGTAAATAGGGATTTCATCGGTAGGCCGTGAAAAGTGGCGGAAATTTGGAGCATTTGAATGAGGTGTGGTCGAAGCTTAAAGTTATTGGCATCGATATTAGGAGAGTTAATTGCGGCAACAAGATTACCGACCGTAGGCCGTAGGTAATACATGAGAGTGCGTTAATCCGCCATAAGGGGGTTTTGGGTTGAGACGTTTATCGGTTTTTTAGCTTGAAGTCTTTTTCGAAAAAAGCGCTCGGGTTCTTCTAGTGGCACTTTTATGTATTTTTCGGAGGTGGAGGTCATGC
Organism: Scalesia atractyloides; assembly: GCA_947069175.1. NCBI lineage: Eukaryota > Viridiplantae > Streptophyta > Magnoliopsida > Asterales > Asteraceae > Scalesia > Scalesia atractyloides. Next base: position 42,690,729 of record CAMTDV010000008.1, on the reverse strand, counting down.
ACCAGGTTGTATTTCTAGAGATTCAGGCGGGATGGCTTGACTTTCAATAAACAAAAACATAAAAATTTACTGATCAGAAGAGTATCATGGCCCCGTGTCGAGATGGCATGGCCCTGTGCTGTTAAAAAAACTGTTTTCAGGTTCCCAAATACAGGAGGTTGGATACGGCCTCATGCTCCTGTAACGCGGCCCCGTGTCTTGGTTCCAGTGACAAGAAACCGGACTCTTTCCTATGTTGTAAGTAAGACACGGCCCGGTGTTGATCAAACACGGCCTCGTGTCATTTCTACATAGATAAGAAAATTTTGAGAAAAATAAGAGAAACTAAAAAGAAAAATTATAAAAGCATACAAATGATTAGGCCGCCAATTTTAAACTTTCTTAAAATCGTTGTGTCCCCGGCAACGGCGCCAAAAACTTGATGTGAGCGAGGGTGTATATGAATTTTTGATATATTTTAAGTACTTTTCACTCGTTTATTCAAGCTTTAAATTTATAAAAATACGATATGTAACTATCACTCTTTACAACACGCTAGGGCAAGTGCACCATTTGTTGGCGTAGTATATATGGGAGGATCGGCTCTCCTCCGAAAGTATAGGACCCGACTTGAGCTAATTAACATGTGCGGAATTCATCATTAACTAGTTGATAATGATAAGATACACAGTTTCAATGCCTCTGCTTCACTAATCTTGAATAAACGTTTACAAATCAGAAATAGAACTGACAGGGCTTCACCTTACAATCAGTAAAATAGCTAAGGACGCAACAGCCGTGCTCAGCTATTTATAGACATGACAGCTTCGTACAAAGTTGTTCTGCCACTTTGTACCGAGTGCACTTCGTACGGAGTGACATGTATCACTTCGTACGAGGTGAGCAACACTTCGTACGAAGTGGCTCTATTAGATACAAATCAACACAAAATCTAACATTTATGTACGAGGTGAGTACATAGTCCCCCTCTTTTACGTTTTCAAATGTTATGGGGTAATTCATATGTACCTATAATTATTTTCAAAATTTCAAAACAATTTACATGGTTTATGTATACAAAATTGATTTTCAAAGTGAGTACATAGTTCCCCTCTTTTACGTTTTGCAAATGTTTTGGGGTGACTCATATGTGCTAAATCATTTTCAAGTTTTCAAAAACAATGTCTATGGTTTATATATAAAACAATACGATTTCAATAATGTGAACAACTTGTTGATGCGTTATCCATAACACGAATGACATTCATTAGCTTTGGCCGAGCCGACCAGTAGTATGTTATGGTACCATAGGATTGACAATCCCATTAGCGGACTGTTCACTGGATTTGGTGGAAGTTTGGGTAATGACAGAAACTGTTTCTGATTAACAAATCATTTGTTGATTTGTTAGTCTAGTTAAAGTGACCCTTTGGTGGTCGATTAAAGATACTCATTGGTGGTATAGTCAACACAGGTTTGAATGTGTTCATTAAAGAACGATCAAAAGTTTTCACAATTAAAAACATGGACGATTTGTTTAAGGCATGGACAATTGGTTTATGACACGAACGATTGATTTATAACACAGACAAATGGTTTTGAACAATTTTACGCAATGATTTTCATTTAAAGATATAAACCAAAGGAAGTTTTCTTTTGAATCAATCTATTACAAGTTTATTTTACAAAAGAAACGTTTTGGTCAAGATTCATGGCTACAAGGTTTTCACAACTCTAACCAACTTGTTTTAGTTGGTTAATTGTATTGCAATATCAAACACTTTTGATACGAGGTTTTCACTCAACGACTCTTGTAATCGGACGAGGTGTTGCAATATGTATACAAAGCCACGAATTTGACACACTCACAAAACCTATGTACTCGCCGGCATTTTTATGCTGACTTTCTTTTCACATATGTTTCAGGAGTCAATGCTTGATAATATGATGCATGCTTCACGTAGGAATGGACGCGAGCCTTAGTGACTTAAAACATGAAAGACAATTTATTTATGTGTTGTTCATATGTATCCCAAGAAAATGTAAACATTTAACTTAATAAAACAAAATATTAAATTCCATGAGTTGTGAAACAATAGTTCTGTGACATGACTCCGCGACGTTTTCGCCGCGGTTCGTTGTTTTACGCGTTCGGGGTGTTACAGAAAGATTGGTATCAGAGCTTATGGTTATAGGGAATTAGGTTATTAGTAATGCTTTGACCTAGACTATAACCTTCCTAGGACGCTAACATGAGTTATCTTGCGTTTAGATTACTAAAACAATGCCATCACGTATCCTTAGTTGATTACCAAAACAAATACACAAGTTACAAATTCGTTTGAAAATCAATCATCTATCCTTAGATGATTTGTTTTGGCTTAAAGCCTTGTAAGTTTTAAAAATCCCGTCAAAGTTTGGGTTTTATTAATGTGAACACGTGCAATCTGGAAGGGTGGATGCCTGTACCCTGAGTTTTCTGTCTAAGGCTAGAGTGTTCGTACAAATCCGCATTATCAGACCAGTCACTCTTAGTTGGGAACTCTTGGGGTGAGTATCCACTTATAGGCTAAAGCATATCTTTGCGATACATCAAAAAGACCCATTTACTTTGATTAGTCACCGTGTGTCGTTTGTTTGTTTTGAAGTAACGAAAGAATGACCACCATCCTTATATTTCGTCGATATTTTTAACATCTCTCTTCATTATCCAATGTCAATCACACATATTTTCCCTCATGTTTTCTTCTAGAATGCCTCCTCGACGTAATACAACTCAAAATGCCGAAATAGCAGCTATGATCACTCAGCAAATTGCTGTTGTACTCCCAAACCTAGTGACCCAGATAAACCAAGCAAACAATAACAATAATAACAACAACAATGCACCTGCACCGTGCAACTACAAACAATTTAACTTGGCTAAACCACTAAAGTTTACTGGGTCCGAAGGAGCTACTGGACTCCTGTAGTGGTTTGAGAGTCTTGAAAGCACATTTCGTCATGTTCAATGCCCGAATGAGCGAAAAGTCGAGTTTTCATCGAGTGTAGTCTAGAAAAGAGCACTTACATGGTGGAATGGTGTGATGAGAGATAGGGGTGCCGATGTGGCAATGTCACAAACGTGGGAAGAGCTTCGAGCTTGAATGATGAGTGAATTTTGCCCACGTCATGAACAATGGGCACTGGAAGATGAATTCCACAATATGTGACAAGATAGTGGAGAGCATCGTGCCTACACTAACCGTTACGAAGAATTGAGCTTGTTGTGTCCCGCCATGGTCACCTCGTTGGATAAAGCAATCGAGATGTACATCGATGGCCTGCCTAATCCCGTTCAGGATATTGTTACTGGTAGCAATCCTACCACTGTTCTAAAGGCTATCGAATTAGCTGCTACCCTGACTGAGTCTCAGGTTAAGAAGGGGAAATTGTTTCGCAAGGGCGACAAGAAACAGGTAGTTAAGGCCACTCATGAGAGAACAAAGGAGAACAAAGTTGAGTCTTCTAAGAATTCTAGGAAGCGTAAGGCTTCAGAGAATTTTGCAGTTGTTGCACAACCCAACCAGAACACTCAAAACCAGCCAGCACAACCTCCTACGAGGAAACCCTATGCTGGTACTGCACCGTTGTGCAACCGGTGCAATGGTCACCATCAAGCTCACATACAGTGTCGCGAATGCACATCATGTGGAAGATTCGGTCACATAGCCAATGTTTGTTGTTTGGCCCCAAAACAAGCTGTTCAGAACCCTGTTCAACCCCTAGCCAACCCTGCCAGACCTCCGTTCCCACCTGGTTGTTGTTACAACTGTGGCGAGATGGGTCACTTTAGAAAGAACTGCCAAAATTGGTGAACGCGAACACAAATCCAGCCCATGGATGCCATTCAACATCAATGCCAACGAAGTTTATGCTAATAATGAAGTCAATAACGGTACGTTCCTTGTTAACAATCATCCTGCTTCTATTCTTTTTGATTCGGGTGCCGATAGAAGCTTTATATCACCAGCCTTTGAACCTTTGCTTTCGATGCCTAGAGCTAAACTAGGAAAACCCTTAACGGTGGAAATAGCTAGTTGGGAACCCCTTGTGCTCGACTATATCATTCGTAGTTGCCAATTGAACTTGGATAACCACCTTTTTCCCATTGACCTCACACCAATGCAACTCGGGAGTTTTGACATCATCATAAGAATGGATTGGTTAACCAAACACCATGCTGAGGTGATCTGTTTCGACATGGTTGTTCGTATACCACTTTCATCTGGTGGAGCCTTAGAAGTTCACGGAGAGAAACCCTCTAGTAGCCTAAAACTCATGACCTATACCCATCCCAAAAATACCTACAAAAGAATTATGTAGCCTTTTTGGCACATATCATAGAGGAAAAAGGCAAGGACAAAACTGTTCAGGACATCCCCATTGTTCGGGAATATCCTAAGGTGTTTCCTGAAGAGCTACCCGGTTTACCCCAGTTCGTCAAGTTGAGTTTCATATTGACCTTGTACCTGGTGCCAACCCAATTGCTAAATCTCCTTACCATCTTATACCGTCTGAAATGCAAGAGTTGTCAAAGCAACTCTAAGAACTTTCAGACAAGGATTCATTCGTCTAAGCTTTTCACCTTGGGGGTTCCTGTCCTATTCGTGAAAAAGAAGGATGGATCCTTCTGTATGTGTAGCGATTATCGTGAGCTCAACAAACTGACAATCAAAAACCGATATCCCCTACCTCGCATTGATGATCTCTTTGATCAGCTACAAGGTGCGACCTGCTTTTCAAAGATTGATCTGCGTTCTGGGTATCATCAACTTCGTGTACTCGAAGAAGATATTCCCAAGACTGCTTTTCGCACTCGATACGGCCATTACAAGTTCACTGTCATGCCTTTTGGTTTGACGAATGCTCCTGTCGTCTTCATGGACTTAATGAATAGGGTTTGTAAACTTTATTTAGACAAGTTCATCATTGTTTTCATCAACAACATCCTCATTTATTCTAAGTCTCGTGCTAATCACGAACAATATCTCCGTCTAACGATGGAACTCCTGACGAAAGAACAAATTTATGCCAAATTATCCAAATGTGAATTTTGGCTAAAAGAAGTTCAATTTTTGGACACATTGTTAACGAACAAGGTATACATGTAGATACCGCCAAAATCAGTGCGACTATGGATTGGAGTACACCTACTACTCCTATCGAAGTTCGTTCATTTCTTTGTCTTACTGGATACTATCGACGATTCATCGTGTCACACCCTCAATTTCCACTTGCGGAGTTTTACCGCGAGGCGTGTGAACAAACCAGAATCTGAAACACTAGTACGTCGAACGACTCTATATGATTTGATAATACGTTTTCCAAAAATCATTTGATTAACCAATCATCGTAGATTTTAGATTGTCTTAGATAGTTACCAAAGTTTAGCGGAAGCATTAGTTTAAGTGGTTGAGCGGAAGCATAAAATAAGTAGAGAAACGGGCGCCAACCAAACGCCAAAACAAATGAAAAACCCAAAACAACGTTTGTAAATGAGACTCGATAAAAGATGTCTTGTTCAATGCATGTGAGTGCACCTAGAGCTCCTAGCGTCCTGAGAAACATGTAAAGAAACAAGTGTCAACATTAAAGATGAGTGAGTTCACAGGTTTTCATAAATTCGTTTGTTCGGTTATGAGTTTGATTCCCCCGTTATCCCTAACCTGGGATAACGATTTAGTTCCATTATTCCCAACCCAGAATAACAATGATGTTGGTTCCATTATTCCAAACCCGGAATAATAAAGTTGTTGTTTCCATTATTCCAAACCCGGAATAATAATGATGTTGTTTCCATTATCCCTAACCCGGGATAATATAGTTGTTTCCATTATCCCTAACCCGGGATAATATAGTTGTTTCGTAATTAAGTTCAATGTTAACATATATAGGTAGCTAACCTAAAGTTATGTCACGTAAGAGTTCGCGATCGAAGCTGACTGTTGTGCCTCCGTGTTGCCAGGCCTATCACTGACCATGGCGAAGTTAGGCCAAATTATTCACCCATTGACCATACCCGGTCGGCTAGCGCGACTAGCTCGGATGGGGCTTGTCGGGCCCAGTAGTACTACTTATAATTCCCCCGCTATTAAAACCCAATACTAACGATCCGAGAGATTGACGAGGACTTAAGTGATATAGCTGCTTAGTGACCATAACATTACATTAACATCAACTTAGTTACCGAATAGTTATGTGACGTTAATTTCGTATAACGTAAAGAGATTGAGTTTGAAGAGTGTATACATGTGTCTCCCCCTGTTGTTTAAAAACCGGATAAAGTTAGGGGCCGTGAACTCACCTTTTGTTGCTCGGTTAGTGTAGCAAAGAAGTTGTAAGGGATGGGACCGCTAATTGCGTCCTAACAAACCAATTGATTTCAAGTCAGTGTGTGAACACACCAATACAAATTCTACACTTAATTTACGCACAAAGTGATACACACAAACAACATACCTAACACTCAAACATGCATGCAAGTATCCTCATGTGATCATAGTAATCAAAACAATTTATCATGAACATAATCCAATCCATGCAACACTTTGGTGCACACAATCACAAGTTATCAAATTTCAGCTTAATACTCATAATTCAGCTGTTTTCTAGGATTTTTATAAAATAGTTCCAACGTTCCAAAAATTCCAATTATTTTACAGCAGGTGCCATTTATACTGTAGAAATTTATATAAATTTTCCAAGTCCTAAATCTTTACCATTTAACAATAAATATTAATATAATAGGCTGCAGTCAGATTCGTCGCTTTCTGACTGCAGTCCACGGAAGAATTTATTTAAAAATCACTGATCGTCCAATTAACAAAATTCCAGTTGGAGTTGCCCGTAAATTTCCATACCTAGTTTCTGTACAAAATTCATGACTCGACTCCCTACTGATTATAAAATCCAACTCGATAAACAACTAACAAAATTTCAGGATTTTCACAGCTTTAGTTACTGAACTTATTTGGCCATTTAAAAATATCAAACGACCTCAGAAAAATATGAATCCAGCGCCATTAGATTCGTTATTCAAATCTCTACGTTCTAGACATCAGAAAGTCCGTTTTTCGACAACTAATGACCGAGTTACAGCCAGTTGAAGTCGGCTGTAACTATCAATCAGCAAACTGTTTCAGCATTCTATCACCACTATTTCGCATAACCCGTCGATATAATGAACCTAGGCGATCAAGAACTGATTTCTCTAATCATAGATCACTACATCTACATATAACATATCCATGCAAACCCTAATCAACATCTCTAGTTTTTATAAACAAACACAGCCTATAATTTTCAGATTTCGAACAACATCACTTGCAAACATTATTAACAAATCGGCTAACATAACCTTTCATTCAAACATACAATCCGAAAACAACAAAATCAAAACACATGTATCCGAATATGATCTTGTAACGTATGATAAATTCTAATCTTTTAATGATAAGGTAAACGAACCGTGAGTGAGATAAGGAACCGGTGATCAAAGATAGTTGCGACCGAGAGATGATGATGAAGTAGGCTGTTTGTGATCGAGGAAGTGAACAAATGGGCTGATCTCGCGACCGAATGGAGGTGAACAAGGGGCTGCCGTCGGCTTCTTTCTCACTAGGGTTTTGTGTTTTGAAGGGGCATGCATGTGTTAGTATATATAGGCGCAAAGAGATGAGGGAATGGGTTGCGGTTTGGGTTTGATCCTTGTTCTCGGCCGAGAGTGGTTTGGGTTGGTTCGGTTTGGGTTGCACGCGGCCGAAGGGACTTGGGTTGGTTTGGTTTGGGTTGCACGCGGCCGAGTAGTTTGAGTTTAAGGTTTAAAACTTGGTTAACTCCTAGAGTCACAAGGAATCGAGGTTGGTTCGTGTCGCGGTTCGGTTCGTCTACATATTTACTATAAATATTTTATAACTAAAATAATCACATAATCGCACATTACGTATTCACTAACTCGTACACCTTTAATACGTAGCATACAATTTATTCGACAAGTATTGCGTTTAAGTTATCCGAAAAACCGGGATGTCACATTATCCCCATGTTGAAAGAATTTTCGTCCCGAAAATTGAGTAAACGCGGTTTAGAATGCAGCGTACATGTTTAGAGTGCCACGCACAAAGAGTTAGTTCGTTTACGATGGTATGCGAAGTTACCAGAAGTTCCCAAGTGCCATGCACAAAGATTCCCAAGTGCCATGCACAAGGATTTAGTTAACAATGGTTCGTGAAAGTATGAGAAATTTCCAGGTTGTCACATCATCCCCATGTTGAAAGAATTTTCGTCCCGAAAATTTAGTTGTTGGTATCGTTAGTTTGCTGCTCAGTTGAAAAGAGGTGTGGGTATTTGCTTTTCATTTGGTCCTCTCTTTCCCACGTGAACTCCGGTCCACGCTTAGATTCCCAACGAACCTTAACGATCGGAATCTTGCTGTGCCTTCGAGTCTTGATCTCACGATCCATGATCTCGATAGGCTGTTCCACAAAGTGTAGTTGTTCATCCACTTGGATCTCATCCAATGGAATGACTAGAGTTTCATCTGATAGACACTTCTTCAGATTTGACACGTGAAATACGTTGTGAACTCCATGAGTTCGGCAGGAAGGTCTAATTGATAAGCTACGGGTCCGATACGTTTCAAGATTACAAACGGGCCTACGTACCGTGGGTTTAGTTTGCCCCGTTTTCCAAAGCGGATTACACCCTTCCAGGGTGACACCTTTAGTAGGACGCGGTCGCCTACTTGAAATTCGAGCGGTTTGCGTCGTTGATCAGCGTAGCTTTTCTGTCGATCCCGTGCCGCCGCCATGCGGTTTCTGATTTGTACAATCTTTTCAGTAGCCTCAAGTATTAACTCAGGGCCTGTGAGTTGACTGTCACCGACTTCTGCCCAACAGACCGGTGATCTACATTTATGACCGTATAATGCCTCAAACGGTGCTGCCGAAATACTCGTATGATAACTGTTGTTATACGAGAATTCCACTAAAGGCAGGTGGATTTCCCAACTATTTCCAAAGTCTACTACGCATGCCCTAAGCATGTCTTCCAAGGTCTGTATGGTCCTTTCACTTTGACCGTCAGTCTGAGGGTGATAGGCTGTGCTCATATCTCATATCTAAGCGTGTTCCCAACGCTTTCTGGAGTGACCGCCAGAAGTTGGACGTGAAGCGAGCATCTCTGTCTGAGATGATGGATGTTGGCACTCCGTGCCGAGAAACTACTTCCTTAATGTAGATGCGAGTCAACTTCTCCATCTTATCTGTCTCTTTAATAGCTAGGAAGTGTGCGGACTTAGTTAAACGATCCACATTCACCCAGATGGTATCGCAACCACCCAAAGTTCGCGGGAGTTTAGTGATGAAATCCATCGAGATCTGATCCCATTTCCACACTGGGATCTTAGGTTGTTGAAGTAGCCCCGATGGCTTTTGATACTCTACCTTGACTTTTGCACAAGTCAAACATTTACTCACGTAGGTGGCTATATCGGCTTTCATGTTGGGCCACCAATACACAGCTTTAAGGTCTTGATACATCTTATCCGAACCCGGATGGACAGAGTATCGGGATTTGTGAGCTTCGTCCATGACTAGCTCTCTGAGGTTTCCGTAGAGAGGTACCCATATGCGATTCATGAAATACCGGGCTCCATTGGGTTTTACTTCCCAATCGCGTTCTATTTTTCCCACCGATTCGGCATTGATGTTTTCCTCCTTAACTGCTTCTAACTGGGCGTCGCGTATTTGTTCGGGTTGCCCCGAATGAATAGTGAGTTGTAATGCTCTTACACGGCGAGGTTTCAAGTGTTCCTTCCTACTGAGGGCATCAGCTACCACGTTAGCTTTACCCGGGTGATACCGAATGGCACACTCATAATCGTTCAAGAGTTCGACCCAGCGACGCTGTCGCATGTTCAACTCCTTCTGATCAAAGATGTGTTGGAGGCTCTTGTGGTCTGTAAAGATTGTGCACTTCGTTCCATAGAGGTAGTGTCTCCAAATCTTAAGTGCAAACACTACTGCTCCTAATTCCAGGTCATGCGTCGTGTAGTTTTTCTCGTGAACCTTCAGTTGTCGCGACGCATACGCGATGACCTTATCGCGTTGCATGAGTACGCATCCCAACCCCTGAATGGAAGCATCACAATATACTACAAAGTCATCTGTCCCTTCCAGCAAGGACATAATGGGTGCACTGCAAAATTTCTGTTTCAGCAATTGAAATGCTGCTTCTTGCTTGTCACCCCAAGCATACTTGATGCCTTTCTGGGTGAGGGTAGTAAGCGGTTGTGCGATCTTTGAAAATCCCTCGATGAAACGTCTGTAGTAACCAGCCAAACCCAAAAATTGGTGGATCTCCGTCGGTGTCCTGGGTGCTTCCCAGTTTTTTTTGATGGCTTCAATCTTGGCAGGGTCTACGTGGATACCCTTTTCATTTACGATATGCCCAAGAAATTGAACTTCCCGAATCCAGAAATCACACTTTGAAAGCTTGGCATATAGCTTCTCCTGTTGAAGTAATCCTAACAGTAATCGTAGATGTTCAGCATGTTCTTCTTCACTTTTGGAATAGATGAGTATGTCATCGATGAACACAATGACAAACTTGTCGAGGTATGGTTTACACACACGGTTCATGAGGTCCATGAACACCGCAGGTGCGTTGGTGAGACCGAAGGGCATGACCAAGAACTCATAATGGCCATACCTAGTACGAAATGCCGTCTTGGCGATATCTTCCTCCCTGACGCGTAGCTGGTGGTAACCGGACCGAAGGTCAATCTTGGAGTAGTAGCTTGACCCTTGAAGTTGGTCGAAAAGATCGTCGATGCGAGGTAACGGGTATCGGTTCTTGACAGTAACCTTGTTGAGTTCCCTGTAGTCGATGCACATGCGGAAGGTCCCGTCCTTCTTCTTGACAAACAGGACTGGAGCTCCCCATGGCGAAGTGCTTGGTCGGATAAATCCCTTTTCTAACAGCTCCTGAAGTTGGGTATACAGCTCCTGCAGCTCGGCTGGAGCTAGGCGGTATGGAGCCTTGGCGATAGGAGTTGCATGGTTCGCCATTTCGATTTCAAACTCCAATTGTCGATAGGGTGGAAGACCAGGTAATTCCTCTGGGAATACATCGGAAAAATCACGGACGACAGGGATGTCTTCTATACGTTTCTCGTCCTTAGGCTGTTCGGTAACCAGTGCGAGTAAAGCGAAAGAGTTCTTTCTCCGAAGATACTTCTGTGCTTGCATGTAAGAGATGATGTTTGTGACGGCGCTTGCCTTCTCGCCTTGCACCGTCAAGATTTCGTCGTTGCAGAGCGGAATACGGATAGATTTTTCGAAGCAGAGAACTTCAGCCTGGACGTCGGATAGCCAGTCCATTCCGACTACCATGTCAAAACTACCCAGGGTAGTTGTCATTAGATCAATGGTAAAAGTGTGACCCGCGAGTTTGAGTTGACAGCCGGATACTATATGGGTCACGTCTACAGATTTACCATCGGCTAATTCTATGATATAAGGGGTCTCTAAGGGTTTAGGCATGAGATTTAGGTTCTTCCTAAAAGACTCAGATATAAAACTCCTATCCGCACCCGTATCAAAAAGCACAGTAGCAAAATGTTCATTAAGGGGAAACTTACCGGTGACCACGTTCGAGTCGTTTCTGGCCTCTCCGCGGCCCAATGTAAATGCGCGACCTTTGGCACCTCCTGTGCCACCGTTTCCATTGTTGTTGTTGTTATTGTTGTTGTTGTGGTTATTGTGGTTGTGGTTGTTCCCACCATTGTTGTTGTTGTTACGCAGCTGTGGGCAGTCTCTTTTGAAGTGGGCAGTGCTACCACACTGATAGCATCCCCGGTTAACACCCTGTTGTGGGCCTTGGGGTTGATTTTGGTTCTGTCGGGACATGATTTCCCCACGACAATCCTTTGCCGCATGTCCCATCTTGCCACATCGTTGGCAGCGATTTCCGGCACAAGGGCCGTTATGATGAAGATTACAGCGGTTGCACTGCGGCTTTCGACCTGCATAGCCGCTTGCGTTCTGGTTGTTGTTGTTGTTGTTGTTGTTGTTGGCGGGCTGATTTTGGTGACCCCGGTGGCTATTGTAATGATTGAACCGTTTCTGGTTCCCCTGTTGCGGCTGGGATGACGAAGACTGTCGAGCAGACGAGTCTTCAAACTTTCTTTTGTTATCAGGGGCAACTTCAGTTGTACCCCGGGCTGGCAACTTCTTTTGTTCCACCGCCTTATCGGTGAGTTTGTGCGCCAATCGGATTGCTTGATGTTCAGTTACAGGGTTACTAGCCATTACCATACCCTGAATCTCCGGGACCAGACCCCCAAGATAGAACTCGAGTCTTTTCTCCATAGTGTTGGCCAGATCGGGACATAGAAATACCAAGTCATGATGTTTTGCTGTGTATGCCTCTATTTCGGATCCCACCATCTTGTGGTTCCATAAGGTTTGCTCCAACTGTTGCACTCTGTCTCGCGGACAGTACTCTTCTTTGATTAGGGCCTTAAACTCGGCCCAGGCCATAGCATTTGCAGCAATAAGTCCACGCGTTTGGACTTGTGCATTCCACCAAGTTAGTGCCCCATCTTCCAGTGTTGAGGCTGCGTACTTGACCTTGTTGGCCTCTAGACAGTTGCACATTTCAAATACTGATTCAGATTTTTCGATCCAGCGGACCAGTCCAATGGGTCCTCTTCTGGATCCTCTTCAGGGTCCTCATCTGGATCCTCTTCCGGATCCTCCTCTACCGGCACTGGAGGGGCCGGTGCTGGTGCAGGTGCTTGATTTTGCTGTAGCTCCTGAATGTTCCAACTATTTTCCAGGACTCTGTCCTCGAGCCAGTCGGCTGTTATCTGCTCGGCACGCAAATCTCTGGCTAAGGTGTTACGAGCTATCTTACTCGTATGTTGCTCTTCCTCGAGCGAGTCGGTTTTACCTGTTAGTTGTCGGATCATCCATCCTTGTGCTAGGATGGTTTCCTGCATTCTTTCTAACTGTTCTTGTTGTTTCTGTATCATGATTCTAAGTAGGTCATTTCCTACTTCTACAGAGTTAACCGGTTCAACCGGCATAGCGATGGTTGGGCGTGATGACGACTCCTCCCCCAGAGCGAGCGTTTTCCTCGCAGCTGAGCGCGTTTCCACGCCATAAGATGGTAAGGGTTCCACCATAGGTGCCTTTCCTGGCGCTCTTGGTGGCGTAAGTTTGTCGGATGATGATGACATTGCCTGTTAGGTCGTGTAGTTAGTTACGAGTTGTTTTCATTTCTTATTATGAAGTCATAATCTACATAACACAGTTGTGGTACATTGCATAACAAGATATAACAGTTCGGTGCCAGACTACGTCTAGTGTCGTGTATTTAGCTATAGTTTAGGTCTACTTCTAATGCAAACCTGGTTCTCTATAGCTAGTGGCTCTGATACCAATCTGTCACACCCTCAATTTCCACTTGCGGAGTTTTACCACGAGGCGTGTGAACAAACCAGAATCTGAAACACTAGTACGTCGAATGACTATATGATTTGATAATACGTTTTCCAAAAATCATTTGACTAACCAATCATCGTAGATTTTAGATTGTCTTAGTTAGTTACCAAAGTTTAGCGGAAGCATTAGTTTAAGTGGTTGAGCAGAAGCATAAAATAAGTCGAGAAACGGGCGCCAACACAAACGCCAAAACAAATGAAAAACCCAAAACAACGTTTGTAAATGAGACTCGATAAAAGATGTCTTGTTCAATGCATGTGAGTGCACCTAGAGCTCCTAGCGTCATGAGAAACATGTAAAGAAACAAGTGTCAACATTAAAGATGAGTGAGTTCACAGGTTTTCATAAATTCGTTTGTTCGGTTATGAGTTTGATTCCCCCGTTATCCCTAACCCGGGATAACGATTTAGTTCCATTATTCCCAACCCGGAATAACAATGATGTTGGTTCCATTATTCAAAACCCGGAATAATAAAGTTGTTGTTTCCATTATTCCAAACCCGGAATAATAATGATGTTGTTTCCATTATCCCTAACCCGGGATAATATAGTTGTCTCCATTATCCCTAACCCGGGATATTATAGTTGTTTCCATTATCCCTAACACGGGATAATATAGTTGTTTCGTAATTAAGTTCAATGTTAACATATATAGGTAGCTAGCCTAAAGTTATGTCACGTAAGAGTTCGCGATCGAAGCTGACTGTTGTGCCTCCGTGTTGCCAGGCCTATCACTGATCATGGCGAAGTTAGGCCAAATTATTCACCCGTTGACCATACCCGGTCGGCTAGTGCGACTAGCTCGGATGGGGCTTGTCAGGCCCAGTAGTACTACTTATAATTCCCCCGCTATTAAAACCCAATACTAACGATCCGAGAGATTGACGAGGACTTAAGTGATATAGCTGCTTAGTGACCATAACATTACATTAACATCAACTTAGTTACCGAATAGTTATGTGACGTTAATTTCGTATAACGTAAAGAGATTGAGTTTGAAGAGTGTATACATGTTTCTCCCCCTGTTGTTTAAAAACCGGATAAAGTTAGGGGCCGTGAACTCACCTTTAGTTGCTCGGTTAGTGTAGCAAAGAAGTTGTAAGGGATGGGACCGCTAATTGCGTCCTAACAAACCAATTGATTTCAAGTCAGTGTGTGAACACACCAATACAAATTCTACACTTAATTTACGCACAAAGTGATACACACAAACAACATACCTAACACTCAAACATGCATGCAAGTATCCTCATGTGATCATAGTAATCAAAACAATTTATCATGAACATAATCCAATCCATGCAACACTTTGGTGCACACAATCACAAGTTATCAAATTTCAGCTTAATACTCATAATTCAGCTGTTTTCTAGGATTTTTATAAAATAGTTCCAACGTTCCAAAAATTCCAATTATTTTACAGCAGGTGCCATTTATACTGTAGAAATTTATATAAATTTTCCAAGTCCTAAATCTTTACCATTTAACCATAAATATTAATATACTAGGCTGCAGTCAGATTCGTCGCTTTCTGACTGCAGTCCACGGAAGAATTTATTTAAAAATCACTGATCGTCCAATTAACAAAATTCCAGTTGGAGTTGCCCGGAAATTTCCATACCTAGTTGCTGTACAAAATTCATGACTCGACTCCCTACTGATTATAAAATCCAACTCGATAAACAACTAACAAAATTTCAGGATTTTCACAGCTTTAGTTACTGAACTTATTTGGCCATTTAAAAAAATATCAAACGACTTCAGAAAAATATGAATCCAGCACCATTAGATTCGTTATTCAAATCTCTACGTTTTAGAAATCAGAAAATCCGTTTTTCGACAACTAATGACCGAGTTACAGCCAGTTGAAGTCGGCTGTAACTATCAATCAGCAAACTGTTTCAGCATTCTATCACCACTATTTCGCATAACCCGTCGATATAATGAACCTAGGCGATCAAGAACTGATTTCTCTAATCATAGATCACTACATATAACATATCCATGCAAACCCTAATCAACATCTCTAGTTTTTATAAACAAACACAGCCTATAATTTTCAGATTTCGAACAACATCACTTGCAAACATTATTAACAAATCGGCTAACATAACCTTTCATTCAAACTTACAATCCGAAAACAACAAAATCAAAACACATGTATCCGAATGTGATCTTGTAACATATGATAAATTCTAATCTTTTAATGATAAGGTAAACGAACCGTGAGTGAGATAAGGAACCGGTGATCAAAGATAGTTGCGACCGAGAGATGATGATGAAGTAGGCTGTTTGTGATCGAGGAAGTGAACAAATGGGCTGATCTTGCGACCGAATGGAGGTGAACAAGGGGCTGCCGTCGGCTTCTTTCTGACTAGGGTTTTGTGTTTTGAAGGGGCATGCATGTGTTAGTATATATAGGCGCAAAGAGATGAGGGAATGGGTTGTGGTTTGGGTTTGATCCTTGTTCTCGGCCGAGAGTGGTTTGGGTTGGTTCGGTTTGGGTTGCACGCGGCCGAAGGGACTTGGGTTGGTTTGGTTTGGGTTGCACGCGGCCGAGTAGTTTGAGTTTAAGGTTTAAAACTTGGTTAACTCCTAGAGTCACAAGGAATCGAGGTTGGTTCGTGTCGCGGTTCGGTTTGTCTACATATTTACTATAAATATTTATAACTAAAACAATCACATAATCGCACATTACGTATTCACTAACTCGTACACGTTTAATACGTAGCATACAATTTATTCGACAAGTATTGCGTTTAAGTTATCCAAAAAACCGGGATGTCACACATCGCGAACTTTTCAAAGATCGCGGTTCCCCTCACCACTTTGACTTAGAAGAATAAACCTTTTGAGTGGGGACCCAAACAAGAGGAAGCATTTCAAACACTGAAACAAAAAACTCTGTAATGCTCCTGTTTTATCTTTACCCGGCGGCAACGATGATTTCGTTGTCTATTGTGACGCATCAAACCTAGGCCATGGTTGTGTTCTCATGCAAAGAGACAAAGTCATAGCCTATGCATTAAGACAATTGAAAATCCCTGAGAAGAACTGCATAACTCATGATCTTGAGTTAGGAGCCGTAGTTTTTGCTCTCAAAATTTGGAGACACTACCTTTACGGTACGAAATGTGTGGTTTTCACTTACCACAAAAGTCTCCAACACATATTCAATCAAAAGGAGCTTAACATGAGACAACGACGCTGGGTCGAACTTCTGAACGACTACGACTGCGAGATACGCTACCATCTTGGTAAGGCAAATGTTGTGACAGATGCGCTTAGTCGTAAGGAACGTGTCAAACTTCATTGTGTTTGAGTTCAATCTGATATTCAGACACGTATCCTTCAAGCACAACATACATGTGTGACCCAAAGCTTGTTGAAAAATGAGATGCCACAAAATCTCGAACTTCAACTCGAAACAAAAGATAACAGATTACTCTACTACAAGAACCGTTTGTGGATTCCTAGTTGTAACATCCGTCGAAAAACGGGTTTCAAAACCCGCTTCGTTTATTAATCGAATAGTCAGTTACAATTATCGTTGCTTATTTAATACTCTTTTTAATTTTAAACAATAAATAATTAATAAATATATTAGAATTTATACACTATAATTTATAAACAATAAAAACGGTCGAAGAAAAAAATAAATGCCGCTGCCGGGTTTCGAACCCGGGTCAGCCGGTTTAACAATCAAGCGATTCACCACTCCGCCACTTGATTCTTTTGTGTAATCAATGAATCAAATAAAACTTAAGTTTCACCCGTGAATTCATCTGGTTGCGTCAAGAACTGAAACCGCTCATCGGCTTTCAAACATCCAGAGGCTTTTGGGTGATCGCGAGTTCCTGAGTATAACCGATAAATCAATGCCAACCCACGTTCTTAATCAATTCTATCTTCAATGAATTAGATTCATATGATTGTTGAGAGTTAAAACCGAAATGATATTACTCCTAAGTTACGCTAATAATATTATCGCTTCATATCTCGGAAACACTCGTAGAACCCTCAATTTGATTTTCACTCTAACTTCTGTTCGTCGGAATCGTTATCTACTATCGCTAGACTTTCGCCGGAAAACCGAGACATACATCAAATCGGTAAATTTCTCGACTCTTTCGTTTTCAATCCATTGTTAGACTTATACTAACTTAAATCCTTCAACCATAATCGGTCCCAGACGACGTTACCGGATATTCTGCACTCGTCGGAAAATCTCTGGACATTTCCGAAATCACGTTGTGAATCGGTACAAACATCTAAACGCTCTGATAATCCTTGTTTAGTAACTCAATTTCACAACTCATCGATAAAAAATTGTTAATTGATTCAATCAGACGGAATTCACAAATCAGAGCCGACGACCATTGCTGGAATTATGAGAAAAACAGTCTGTTCGGTACAATTCGATTCCTTAACTCTTTTTATCCATTACATTTCAACCACTTATATGTCCGACGAATGATTTAAACCAGAACAGTCGGATATCGTTTGTCGTGTTTCATGAATGAAGAAGACGAAGTCAAACATTGTGTATAAGTATAATTAAAACAACTTAATAAACCGGGTTAGACACACAGTCCAGCGGTGGACTGTGTGCAAACACATAGCGCAAGTCACGAGTTCGAACCTTACAAACGCACCGACTTTCCGAATTAAAACCAATTTTTTTTTTAAACTGAATCAGAATAGGTCCCAGTATGTTTATAAGATTAATATAAACCGTAAGTTAAATAGATAAGACACACAGCCCAACTGGTTGGGCTGTACGCTTACAAGCCAAAGGACCCGAGTTCGATCCGGCTTCCCTGCAACCGGTTCAACCAGTTTAAATCCTTTTAATATAAACCAAATAAATTAACATTTAATTAGTATATATATATAATTAAAACATAGAATATTTCGGGTTAGACACGTAGCTCAGTTGGTAGAGCTGCGTGCACGCGTACGAGAGGTCCCGGGTTCGAACCTCACTCAGCGCATGAATAAACATAGTCCGACCGGTCAACGGTCAACAAAAAGTCAAATTTCTTTTATTTTTGTTTATTTATTTATTTAATTTAAAAATCAATTAAAAGTACTTAAAAATAATATTTTTAAAGTTAGAAAATGACCTTAAACTCACAAAAATATATCTAAATATCCTATTAAAATTATTTAATAAAATCCACTTATTTACCAAACCATTTCGTTATTATTTTAGGTTAGTTATTCCTCGTTGATCAAATCCCGAAACTCGTGTGCATTCAACATCATCAAAAGAACGCACCCAAGGTGAGTGAATCTCTACCAATTCCCCGTTTTAATCACATTTTGGGATGTATAATGTGTTGCTTATTATTTATTACATTAAAACACTTGTGCATCCATCATATCCATGATCAATGTGTATCCAATATGTATCAATTGTTTGTGTGGTTAATGTTTAGATTAAATTTATCATTTTCAGTACATACATAATCATTGACTCGTCTGTTCCGCATTACCTATGAGCGGAACGTGGCGTTGCCAACATACGATCGGCTCCGTTTGATTGAACCTTGATCTCACATACATCATCATAGGCTCGTCCGTTCCCCATTACCTATGAGTGGAACGTGACGTTGCCAACATATACATTATCATTCATGTCATATACTCATTCAAGGTGGTTTGTGTTTGTTTGATTATATACGTTTGCTCACATATGATTATTGCACAATTTTTCCATATTAAATACAACAAGAAATCAATAACAAATGTTTTTAACAAGGTTCACTCGCCAACTTTTGTTGACCCAAAATTCCCCATTTTTACACATGATACAGGTGATCCAGTTGAAGCAAGAAACATATAGGACGGCCTAGAAGAATAAATCAGTTTAGGCTTTGGATTATTTTACTTACTTTCTTTTTCCTTTTAATTGTATGAACTTGTTTTGAATATTGAAGTTGTAATTTAAATTTAATAAATATGAAACATTTTAGTAAACATCATGAGCTTGGTGATAACCCAATTATGCCCCGACTCTTATTCCGCTGCGGGTCGGGGTGTGACAGATTGGTATCAGAGCCATGACTATAGGGATATAGGATAGGTTATTAGACCCTTAGAGCCTATACTATAGTTGATTAGAATTAATTTTTTTTATGTGTTACATACAAAATTCATGATGTTTATATGCTTTATGTTTATTGTTACATTCAATGTTATGCAAGCATGTTCATAAGTACATATTATTATACAATGCTTATCATGAATCATATCCTCATAACATATCATATTCATGAGAGCACACACCACACAATTCTTATGATTTTTGCAACGATTATTTTTTTTTTGTGGGTATTTTCAAATCACATCAAAGTGAGTTCTCATGACGGGCATGTAGTAACTGGAAGGGTACAAGTACCGGTAGTCGGAACGTTCTGTCTAGGCTTGGCATTCGTATAAATCCAAAATAAAGGACCAGTTTGCCTACCTGGGGACTAACGATGAGAGTACGAAGGACCTATTAGGCCAAAGCATGCCATACCAAACGTCGTGTGAGCTAACCCCACTTTGAGTTGTCATAGTGTCTACACCTGGACACCCTCCTACCATACATCTCGCAATCATATTTCATGGTTTTTATTCGGGTGATGCGAGTGTTAAACCGCCAACACCAATGTGAATCCTACTAAGCCAACAGTCATGGGAGCCCACATGACTATACAGGCGATGGTATGGGGGACATTGGAGGCCCAAACATGAGCAAACCCAAGACATCCTATGGATGTAGTTGCATTATTGATAATTATGTTATTTTTATTCATTTGATGACACATAACACATAAAAAAAGACTCCTTAAACTCACAATCTTCTTATGTATGTTCCTGTAGATGTCGGCTAGGCAGCAACGTGGGGGTAGAAAGTCAGGAAGGTCAAACAAACACTTGGCCACCCAAATCGCAAAACAAATGGCCGCGGTGCTTCCTGACATCGTAATTCAAGTCCAACAAGCTCTCGCCGTAAATCCCATCAACCCTCCCAATCAAGAAGACCAGAACATCGAAAACCCTCCCTCCAAAAAGTGCTCTTACAAACACTTCAAGTCTTGCGATCCCCCGAAATATGAAGGGACCGAAGGTGTCACTACTCTCCTCCACTGGTTTGAGGAAATGGAAAACACCTTCCTCAATTGCGATTGTCCCGAGGATCGCAAGGTACGTTACGCAACCGGGAGACTGTTTGGAGTAGCTCTTACCTGGTGGAATACAGAAAAAGGTAAGAGAGGAATCGAAGATGCAATGGCCTTAACATGGGAGGAGTTAAGGGAAATCATGACGAGATGCTTCTGTCCAAGAAGCGAGATCAAAAAGTTAAAGGACGAATTCCACTCGTTAAAGCAAAAGGAAGGAGATCATACTTCCTACAACAAAAGGTTTATAGAGTTGAACCAAATGATCCCCAACTTGTTCACCCCAGTATACCGCTTAGTCGAACACTATATTCGAGGCCTCCACTCGAAAATTCAATACTCAGTTCTAAGCACTTCGCATGCAACACTTGATGCTGCTATGGAACTAGCTACCGAGCTTACCGAGAATCGCATCCGAAACGGAAAATTTAAGGATGAGAAAAAGAAAGCCCCCATTGAGGGCCAAACTTCAAACCATTCCACCTCCTCCTCAAAGTTTGCTAGTAAGAGGAAACGAAACAGCAGAAACTTTGCTGTCACACAAACAAACCTCCCTATTACTGCTGCACCCATCACCCAAGTTACCCGCTCAGCTGCACCATATAAAAAGCCATACTCCGGCCCATACCCAAAATGCAACCGTTGCCAATACCATCACCTTCCCGAACATCCCTGCCAACATTGCACCGGCTGTGGCCGCGCAGGTCACACCATCCAAACCTGTCGCACACTTCAGCGAACGAACCGCAATCAGCCCTCAACCCAAACCCACCATCAGATAGTGGGTCAAGCCCAACAACCTTTACTCCTACCACCTGCCCAACATGTAGCCCAATCCTACTACCAACCCAACTATCCCATGATGCAACCTATGCGGGCTTGTTACAACTGTGGAGACCCGAACCACTTCAGGAACACCTGTCCACGCTTGGTGAACATCATCCATGCCCAAGCTCAAGCAAATCCAGTAAACCAGGCTAACCAAGCTCCTCCACCTGCTAGGGGAAGAGCTTTCAACATCAACGCCAATCAAGCTAGGGCTGACAACAACGTGGTTAACGGTACGTTTCTCATCAATGGTAGTTATGCATCCATGTTATTTGATACTGGCGCGGATAAGAGTTTTGTGTCCTTAGAATTTGAACCCATCCTCAACCAAACTCGTGATAAACTCATGGAATCCATAACGGTAGAAGTTGCTGACGGAGAACTGATCTCATTAAACTCTATTATACGCAATTGTACTCTCACCCTAAACGATCACGATTTTCCAGTTGACCTCATTCCTATGAAGTTGGGAAGTTTTGAAATTATAATTGGTATGGACTGGCTCAGCCAACATCATGCTGAAGTTATATGCCGCGAAAAGTTTATTCGCATTCCTCTTACAAACGGTCAGACTCTACGAATATTTGGAGAAACCCCTTCGAAAGGACTCAAATTAATGTCCTGTCTTCAAGCCCGAAAATATCTCCGCAAGAATTATGTCGCATTCCTAACTCATGTCATCAAAAAGGGAACCAAGGAGAAGAAACTCGAAGACATCCCAACAGTAAAAGATTTTCCGCAAGTTTTTCCTGACAACAATTCAGGACTTCCTCCCGTGAGAGAAGTCGAATTCCGCATTGATCTTATACCTGGAGCTACACCAGTCGCAAAATCTCCTTATAGGTTAGCCCCATCCGAAATGCAAGAGCTGGCCAGTCAACTGCAAGAGCTGACTGACAAAGGATTCATACGTCCTAGCTCATCGCCTTGGTGTGCACCTGTCCTTTTTGTGAAGAAGAAAGATGGATCATTTCGCATGTGTATCGACTACAGAGAACTCAACAAGTTAACGGTCAAGAACCGCTACCCATTACCTCGCATCGATGATCTTCTAGACTACCTTCAAGGCGCCACCTGTTTTTCAAAATTCGATCTACGTTCTGGGTATCATCAACTCATACTACATGAAGAAGACGTCCCAAAGACTGCCTTCCGAACTCGTTATGGTCATTACGAATTCATGGTCATGCCATTTGGTTTAACCAACGCCCCAGCTGTCTTCATGGATCTAATAAACAGAGTCTGCAAACCCTATCTCGATCGTTTTGTCATAGTCTCATCGACGACATCCTCATCTACTCAAAGTCTAAGTCTGATCATGAACGACACCTTCGACTCATCCTTACACTCTTACGGACAGAAAAGTTGTACGCTAAGTTTTTGAAATGTGAATTCTGGTTAAGGGAAGTACAATTCCTTGGACACGTCGTCAATGACAAGGGAATTCATGTTGATCCCTCAAAAATCAAGGCAGTACAGGAATGGCAAGCTCCACGAACCCCTACCAAAGTAAGATCATTTCTTGGTTTGGCTGGTTACTATCGCCGTTTCATTGCAAATTTCTCCCGTATTGCTGTACCACTCACGGCTTTGACTCATAAAGGAAAGCCCTTCATATGGGGACCCAAACAAGAAGAAGCCTTCCAAACCCTTAAGCAAAAACTTTGTGACGCGCCTATCCTCACACTCCCCGAAGGTTGCGATGACTTTGTAGTATATTGCGACGCATCAGGGCAAGGACTAGGCTGTGTATTAATGCAAAGGGGAAAAGTGATAGCCTATGTTTCTAGACAACTCAAAGTTCATGAGAAGAACTACACCACCCACGACCTGGAACTTGGAGCCCTTGTGTTCGCTCTCAAGATATGGAGACATTACCTCTACGGTACCAAGTGTGAAATATACACTGACCACAAGAGCCTCCAACATATCTTTAACCAAAAGGAGTTGAATATGAGGCAACGAAGATGGGTCGAACTTCTTAACGACTACGACTGTGAAATTCGGTATCATCCTTGCAAGGCAAACGTGGTGGCCGATGCGCTCGGTCGAAAGGGTTATGCGAACTCCATTAGTCTTCTATGTTCGCAAATCATAACCGACATCAAAGATCAAATCCGAGAAGCTCAACATGTTTTTGTAACCGAAAACGACGTACGCAATGAGCTGTCTTGTGGAGCAGAACTTAAAATCGAAACCAAATCCGACGGTATTCTGTATTATCTAGATCGCATATGGATTCCCGATCACAATAACCTTCGTGATTTCCTTATGAATGAGGCGCACAAAACACGGTACACTGTACACCCAGGAGCCGACAAGATGTATCAAGACCTTCGATACACCTACTGTGTCACACCCCGACCCGCAGCGGAATAAGAGTCGGGGCATAATTGGGTTATCACCAAAGCTCATGATATTTACTAATATGTTTCATATTTATTAAAGTCAAAATTACATTCCCAAATATCCAAACATGTCCATACAATACAAAGAAAATAAACCAAACAAAACAATTCAAAACTTTAAATCATTTTATTCTTCTAGTCCAATCCTAAGTGTTTCTTGCTGCAGCTGGTTCACCTGTATCATGTGTAAAAATGGGGGTTTTTGGGTCAACATAAGTTGGCGAGTGAACCTTGTTAGATAAACATTTATTATTGATTTTCTTGTTAGTTTATCAATGAAAAATTGTGCATAATCAAAATGTAAATAATCAAGCAGTAGCAATTGCAATCACAACTATAACATACAGTAACATATGATAGCATACATTAACATACCAACATCATACAATAAATAACATGAATGAAACTGTGCGATCAAGGCTCAATCAAACGGAGCCGATCGTATTGCATGTACTGAAAATGATAAATGTATGTGCGATCAAGGCTCAATCAAACGGAGCCGATCGTATGTTGGCACGCCAGGTTCACGCTCATAATGTAATGGGGAACATGCTCAACGCTCATAATGTAATGGGGAGCGGCGGCCTATGAAATTGCATGTACTGAAAATAATAATTTGAATCTAACAATAACCACACAAACAGTTGAAACAAGCTGAATACACATTTGTTCATGATATGTTGTATGCACAATGATTTAAATATAATATATAGCAAGACACATGATACACCCCAAAACGTGATTAAAACGGGGAATTTGTAAAGATTCACTCACATTGGGTGCGTTTGATTGGAGATGGTGAGATGCGCACGAGTTGTAAAAGCGGAACAACGAGAATTAACTAACCTAAATAATAACGGAAAATATAGTAAATGAGTGGATTTTATTAATAATTTTAATAAGATTTTTAGATATATTTTTAGGAGTTTAAGGCTATTTCCTATCTTTAAAAACATTATTTTTAAGTATTTTTAATTGATTTTTAAATTAAATTAAATAAATAAAAATATAAAAATATGTTGACTTTTTGCGACCGTTGACCGTTGACCGTTTGACTTGTTGACCGATTCATTGTGTAATTGTATTGCGCTGGGTGAGGCTCGAACCCGAGACCTCCCGTACGCGTGCACGCAGCTCTACCAACTGAGCTACGTGTCTAACCTGAAATAATTCTGTTTTTAATTATACTTATATATTAATTCAATTTATCCAAAATTCTTTTAATTTCAAAAACATTTTAATTCATCGAACCGGTGCCACTAACAGGTCTCGAACCCGGGACCTGCGCTTTAACGTCACACACAGTCCACCGCTGGACTGTGTGTCTAACTTGGTTAATATACAAATTTTATTATACTTAACAACTAACGGAGTTAACCCGGTTCAGTTTTAATCAAAAAGGCATTTTATTACATAGAGGGTGCGTGTATCAGGGATCGAACTCGGGACGTATGCGTGTTTTTGTTCGCACACAGTCCACCGCTGGACTGTGTGTCTAACCCGTTCAAAATAACAATTTTAATTATTCTTATAATGTTATCGCAGCTCATCTTCTTCGTTCGTTTTTTACAGGCAGTAGATTACACCGTTATATCTTGCTTAGTTCGATTGATAAACATTGTACAAACTAATATGAAATGGCAGAAACGATAATTAGAAGTAAACATACCGATGAACGGTTTATTTCAGAATTCCGACAAGGTGTCGGTTTCTGTTTTTGTGCACTTCAACTGAACAAGACAATTAACCGTTTTGATTAGCTAATCGTGGAATTGAAGTGATAAACAAACGTTAACGGAGTGTTTGAATGTCCTTACCGATTCACAGATGAAAATAGAGATTTCCAGAACTTTTCCGGCGAACTGGTATTATCCGATAGTAGCGTCTGAATTCGATTTCAAGTGAAAGGTTTGAGTTAGAAATAGCTTAACAATTGTTAGACTACGATGGTATTGAAGGACTTACCGATTTGAGGAAAAATACGGTTTTCCGACGAACTTGCAGAATTTTCCGGCGAGTAAAATAAACTTCTTCGGTGGACTGCAAAGTGTGCGGAAATGTAACTAGAGGTTTGTGGAATGTTTCTAAGTCGCGAGAAGTTCTTTGATTACAGTAATTCGGATTATTAAGTAGTTTCGGTTATAAAACTCATCATCCTCAGAATTGAAGTCAATTCACGTCTGAATTGATTAGAATTTTCGGTGCATCGGTTATAAACCTGAATTCGCGATTATTCAAACGTTTTAGACGGTTGAATAGCCGATTTCGGTTTTCAGTTGGCGCAACCGGTTCATCTAGGTTTGTATATAAGACTCATTTGTTTCCTAGAGTTGATAGTAAACAAACAAGTGGCGGAGTGGTTATGCGTGTGAGTGTTAAGTCTTTGAAGTTACAACCCGGCTGACCCGGGTTCGAGTCCCGGCAGCCCCTTTTTATTTTTAATTGTTTTATTTATATTTTTTATCAATTATAACTTTTATGGTTTAGTTTGTTTATTAATTATGTATCACTAAAAATTAAAATAAGCATAAATAGGCGACGAACATTTATAACTTGATATTCGATTACAAAATGGAGCGGGTTTGGTAAAACCCGTTTTCGACAAATGTTACAGTATCCCCTACTTTTAGGAATTTCGTCCCGAAATTGAAGTAATAGAAGTAGTAGGAAAAAGATGCGGGTATTTTTCACGCATTGAGTCTTCACGTTCCCAAGTAAACTCAGGTCCCCGTTTCGACTCCCAGCGTACCCTAACAATTGAAATGCGACTCCGTCGTAGACGTTTCTCCCCGAAGTCCATGATCTCTTCTGGTCTTTCAATAAAATGCATAGATTCATCAATCTGAAAATCTTCCAGCGGAATGTGGAGGTTTTCATCAGCGAGGCACTTCTTCAAGTTAGATACGTGGAATGTGGGATGAATCCTGTTGAGTTCTTCTGGTAAATCAAGCTTGTATGCTACAGGTCCTACGCTTTCGAGTATCTTGAAAGGTCCTACGTAGCGTGGTGCTTGCTTGCCTTTTTGACCAAAACGAACTACTTCCTTCCACGGTGATACTTTTAGAAGTACATGATCACCAATGTTAAACTCTAAAGGCTTCCGTCGTTTGTCTGCATAACTCTTTTGACGACTCTGAGCCGCTAGAAGATTGTTTCGAATTTATGGATCTTGTCTGTGGTTTCTTGAATCAATTCCGGACCAGTGATTTGAGCTTCCCCAATTTCGTGCCAACATACTGGAGATCGGCACTTACGACCATATAAGGCTTCAAAAGATGCCATGCCGATGCATGAATGATAGCTGTTGTTGTACGAAAATTCGACTAATGGTAGATGAGCGTCTCAATTTCCCATGAAGTCTATAACACATGCTCGAAGCATATCTTCAAGAGTTTGAATGGTGCGTTCAGATTGACCATCAGTTTGAGGATGATAGGCGGTACTGAGATCTAATCGCGTACCCATAGCGGCTTAAACTGCTTGCCATGTTCGTGAAGTGAAACGACCATCACGATCAGAAATAATGCTTAACGGTACCCCATGTCGGCTTACGATTTCGCTGATATAAATACGAGCAAGCTTTTCGTTCTTGAAATCTTCGCGGATAGGAATAAAGTGAGCTGATTTTGTAAGTCGGTCAAATATTACCCATATAGTGTCATACCCACCAGAAGTGCGAGGTAACCCGGTAATGAAGTCCATGGTTATATTTTCCCACTTCCATACAGGTATTTCAGGTTGGACCAGAAGTCTTGAGGCTCTTTGGTGTTCAGCTTTCACCTTGGAACATGTAAGGCACTTAGAAACAAAAACATCAATATCCTTTTTCATTCCAGGCCACCAATAGGTATATCGTAGGTCTTGATACATCTTATCGGCTCCTGGGTGTATAGAGTATCGTCTTTTGTGAGCCTCATTCATAAGAATTTCACGAAGATTGTTGTGGTTAGGAATCCAGATACGATCTAGGTAGTACAGAATACCGTCAGATTTAGTTTCAATTTTAAGTTCAGCTCCACAGGACATCTCCTTTCGTACATCATCTTCCGTTACTGAAACATGTTGGGCTTCTCGAATTTGATCTTTAATGTCAGTTATGATTTGCGAACATAGAAGACGAATGGAGTTCGCATAACCCTTTCGACTAAGTGCATCAGCCACCACATTTGCTTTACCAGGGTGGTACCGAATTTCACAGTCGTAGTCATTTAGAAGTTCGACCCATCTTTGTTGCCTCATGTTTAACTCCTTTTGATTGAAGATATGTTGAAGACTCTTGTGGTCAGTGTATATTTCACACTTAGTACCATAGAGATAATGTCTCCATATCTTAAGAGCGAACACAACGGCTCCAAGTTCTAGGTCATGGGTGGTGTAGTTCTTCTCATGCGTCTTGAGTTGTCTCGAAGCATAAGCTATAACTTTTCCTCTTTGCATTAGAACGCAGCCTAATCCTTGCCCTGACGCGTCGCAATAGACCACGAAATCATCACAACCTTCAGGAAGAGTGAGGATTGGTGCATCACAGAGTTTTTGTTTAAGGGTTTGGAAGGCTTCTTCTTGCTTGGGTCCCCATATGAAAGGTTTTCCCTTATGAGTTAAAGCCGTGAGTGGTACAGCAATGCGTGAGAAGTTTGAAATGAATCGACGATAATAACCAGCCAAACCAAGAAAAGATCTTACTTCAGTTGGTGTACGTGGAGCTTGACATTCTTGTACCGCTTTGATCTTTGAGGGGTCGACATGTATTCCCTTATCATTGACTACATGTCCGAGGAATTGCACCTCTTTTAACCAGAATTCGCATTTGGAGAATTTGGGATAAAGCTTTTCATTATCTAGAAGTGTAAGGATGAGTCGAAGATGACGCTCATGATCAGACTTAGACTTTGAATAAATAAGAATGTCGTCGATGAAGACTATAACAAATCGATCAAGATAAGGTTTCCAGACTCTGTTCATTAGGTCCATGAAGACTGCTGGAGCGTTGGTTAAACCAAATGGCATGACCATGAATTCATAATGACCATAACGAGTTCGGAATGCGGTCTTTGGGACGTCTTCTTCATGTACTCTAAGTTGGTGATAACCAGATCGAAGGTCGATTTTGGAAAAGTAGCTGGCACCTTGAAGTTGGTCAAGAAGATCATCAATGCGAGGTAAAGCATAGCGATTCTTGGTTGTTAATTTGTTGAGCTCTCTGTAGTCGATGCACATACGAAACGATCCATCTTTCTTCTTTACAAACAGGACAGGTGCACCCCAAGGCGAGGAGCTAGGACGTATGAATCCCTTGTCAGTCAACTCTTGCAGTTGACTGGCTAGCTCTTGCATTTCAGAGGGGGCTAACCTATAAGGAGACTTTGCAACTTGTGTAGCACCAGGTATAAGATCAATACGGAATTCGACTTCTCTAACTGGAGGAAGTCCTGAAATGTCATCAGGAAAAACTTGCGGGAAATCTTTTACTACTGGGATGTCTTCAAGTTTCTTCTCCATGGTTCCCTTGTTGATGATATGAGCTAAAAACGCGACATAATTTTTGCAAAGATATTTTTGGGCTTGAAGACAAGATATTAAGCTGAGCCCCTTCGACGAGGTTTCTCCAAAGATTCGAAGAGTCTGACCGTTTGAAAGAGGAATACGTATAAATTTTTCGCGACATACAACTTCTGCCTGATGTTGACTGAGACAGTCCATACCAATTATGATATCAAAACTTTCCAGCTTCATAGGAATAAGGTCGACTGAGAAATCGTGGTCGTTTAAGGTGAGTGTACAGTTGCGTACGATAGAATTTAATGAAACTGGTTTCCCGTCAGCAACTTCTACCGTTATGGATTCCATGAGCTTATCCCGATTTTGGTTTAAGATAGGTTCAAATTCTAAGGACACAAAACTTCTATCCGCACCAGTATCAAATAACATAGATGCATATCTACCATTTATAAGGAACGTACCGTTAACCACATTGCCGTCAGCTCTAGCCTGATTAGCGTTGATATTGAAAGCTCTTCCTCTTGCAGGTGGAGGAGCTTGGTTCGCTTGATTCACCGCGTTGGCTTGGGCCTGAGCATGAATAATGTTTACCAACCTTGGACAAGTGTTTCTGAAATGGCTTGGGTCTCCGCAATTGTAGCAAGCCCGCATAGGTTGACCCATAGGATAATTGGGTTGGTAATATGTTTGGGCTAAATGTTGGGTGGGTGGTAATAGTAGGGGTTGTTGGGCTTGACCCATTATTTGTTGGTGGGTTTGGGTTGAAGGCTGGTGGCGGTTCGTTCACTGAGGCATGCGGCAGGTTTGAACAGTATGACCTGCACGACCATAGCCGATGCAATGCTGGCAGGGATAATCAGGAGAATGGTGATATTGGCAACGGTTTCATTTTGGTAATGGGCCAGAGTAGGGTCTTTTGTATGGTGCAGGTGAAGGAGCGACTTGGGTAATGGGTGCAGCAGGAATAGGGGAGTTGGTTTGTGTAACAGCGAAGTTTCTGGTGTTGCGCTTCCTCTTGTTCGCAAACTTAGAGGAGGAGATGGAATGGTTTGAAGTTTGACCCTCAACAGGGGCTTTCTTTTTCTCTTCTTTAAACTTCCCGTTGCGAATTCGATTCTCGGTCAGTTCAGTCGCTAGCTCCATAGCAGCTTCAAGTGATACCGGTGAAATGCTGAGAACTGAATATTGAATTTTCGAGGGAAGTCCTCGAATATAATGCTCGATCAAACGATAAGTTGGGGTAAAAAATTAGGAACCATTTGGTTCAACTCTAAGAACCTCTTGTTATAGGTGGTGTGATCTCCCTCCTTCTGCTTTAAAGAATGAAATTCGTCCTCCAACTTTTTAATTTCACTCCTAGGACAGAAACGCCTAGTCATGATTTCCCTTAATTCCTCCCAAGTTAAGGCCATTACATCATCAATTCCTCTCTTCCCTTTTTCAGTATTCCACCAAGTGAGAGCTACCCCAAATAGTCTCCCGGTGGCGTATCGAACCTTGCGATCCTCAGGACAATCACAGTTGAGGAAGGTGTTTTCCATTTCCTCAAACCAATGGAGGAGAGCAGTGACACCTTCGGTCCCTTCAAATTTAGGAGGATCACAAGATTTGAAATGTTTGTATGAGCACTTGCTGGTAGGAGGGTTGCCGATGTTCTGGTCATTCTGTTGGGGAGGATTAGTGGGATTTGTGGCGAGAGCTTGTTGTACTTGGCCACAATGTCAGGCAGTATCGTGGCCATTTGTTTCGCGATTTGTGTGGCCAAGCGTTCCTGAGACCTTCCTGATCTTTTACCCCCTCGTTGTTGTCTGGACGACATCTACAGGAACATACATAAGAAGATTGTGAGTTTATGGAGTCTTTTTAGGTGTCATGTGTCTTTAAGAAAAATGAAAATAACATAAATATCAATAATGCAACTACATCCATAGGATGTCTTGGGTTTGCTCATGTTGGGCCTCAAATGTCCCCCATACCTTCACCTGTATAGTCATGTGGGCCCCCATGACTATTGGCTTGGTAGGATTCACATTGGTATTGGCGACTTAACACTCGCATCACCCTAATGCAAACCACAAAATATGTTTACGAGATGTATGGTCGGAAGGTGTCCAGGTGTAGACACAATGACAACTCAAAGTGGGGTTAGCTCACACGACGTTTGGTATAGCATGCTTTGGCCTAATAGGTACTTCGTACTCTCATCGTTAGTCCCCAGGTAGGCAAACTGGTCCTTTATTTTGGATTTATACGAATGCCAGCCTAGACAGGACGTTCCGACTACCGGTACTGGTACCCTTCCAGTTACTACATACCCGTCATGAGAACTCACTTTGATGAGATTTGAAAACACAAAAATCATTGTAAA
Source organism: Scalesia atractyloides (assembly GCA_947069175.1). Taxonomy (NCBI): domain Eukaryota; kingdom Viridiplantae; phylum Streptophyta; class Magnoliopsida; order Asterales; family Asteraceae; genus Scalesia; species Scalesia atractyloides. The sequence goes on along the minus strand of CAMTDV010000008.1, from coordinate 42,658,925 downwards.
AGCAATCATGATGTGGTGTGTGCTTTCATGGATGTGATATGTTCTGAGAATATGATTCATGATAGGCATTATATGATAATATATACTTATGAATATGCTTGCATAACATTGAATGTAACATTTAACATAAAACATATAAACATCATGAAATTTGGCATGTAACACACAAAAATCTTATAAGTTTCTAATCAACTATTGTATAGTCTCTAAGGGTCTAACAACCTATCCTATATCCCTATAGTCATGGCTCTGATACCAATCTGTCACACCCCGACCCGCAGCGGAATAAGAGTCGGGGCATAATTGGGTTATCACCAAAGCTCATGATAGTTACTAATATGTTTCATATTTATTAAAGTCAAAATTACATTCCCAAATATCCAAACATGTCCATACAATACAAAGAAAATAAACCAAACAAAACAATTCCAAACTCTAAATCATTTTATTCTTCTAGTCCAATCCTAAGTGTTTCTTGCTGCAGCTGGTTCACCTGTATCTTGTGTAAAAATGGGGGTTTTTGGGTCAACATAAGTTGGCGAGTGAACCTTGTTAGATAAACATTATTATTGATTTTCTTGTTAGTTTATCAATGAAAAATTGTGCATAATCATAAATGAGCAAATGTAAATGATCAAGCAGTAGCAATTGCAATCACAACTATAACATACAGTAACATATGATAGCATACATTAACATACCAACATCATACAATAAATAACATGAATGAAACTGTGCGATCAAGGCTCAATCAAACGGAGCCGATCGCATTTCATGTACTGAAAATGATAAATGTCTGTGCGATCAAGGCTCAATCAAACGGAGCCGATCGTATGTTGGCACGCCAGGTTCACGCTCATAATGTAATGGGGAACATGCTCAACGCTCATAATGTAATGGGGAGCGGCGGCCTATGAAATTGCATGTACTGAAAATAATAATTTGAATCTAACAATAACCACACAAACAGTTGAAACAAGCTGAATACACATTTGTTCATGATATGTTGTATGCACAATGATTTAAATATAATATATAGCAAGACACATGATACACCCCAAAACGTGATTAAAACGGGGAATTTGTAAAGATTCACTCACATTGGGTGCGTTTGATTGGAGATGGTGAGATACGCATGAGTTGTAAAAGCGGAACAACGAGAATTAACTAACCTAAATAATAACGGAAAATATAGTAAATGAGTGGATTTTATTAATAGTTTTAATAAGATTTTTAGATATATTTTTGGGAGTTTAAGGCTATTTCCTATCGTTAAAAACATTATTTTTAAGTATTTTTAATTGATTTTTAAATTAAATTAAATAAATAAAAATATAAAAATATGTTGACTTTTTGCGACCGTTGACCGTTGACCGTTTGACTTGTTGACCGATTCATTGTGTAATTGTATTGCGCTGGGTGAGGCTCGAACCCGAGACCTCCCGTACGCGTGCACGCAGCTCTACCAACTGAGCTACGTGTCTAACCTGAAATAATTCTGTTTTTAATTATACTTATATATTAATTCAATTTATCCAAAATTCTTTTAATTTCAAAAACATTTTAATTCATCGAACCGGTGCCACTAACAGGTCTCGAACCCGGGACCTGCGCTTTAACGTCACACACAGTCCACCGCTGGACTGTGTGTCTAACTTGGTTAATATACAAATTTTATTATACTTAACAACTAACGGAGTTAACCCGGTTCAGTTTTAATCAAAAAGGCATTTTATTACATAGAGGGTGCGTGTATCAGGGATCGAACTCGGGACGTATGCGTGTTTTTGTTCGCACACAGTCCACCGCTGGACTGTGTGTCTAACCCGTTCAAAATAACAATTTTAATTATTCTTATAATGTTATCGCAGCTCATCTTCTTCGTTCGTTTTTTACAGGCAGTAGATTACACCGTTATATCTTGTTTAGTTCGATTGATAAACATTGTACAAACTAATATGAAATGGCAGAAACGATAATTAGAAGTAAACATACCGATGAACGGTTTATTTCAGAATTCCGGCAAGGTGTCGGTCTCTATTTTTGTGCACTTCAACTGAACAAGACAATTAACCGTTTTGATTAGCTAATCGTGGAATTGAAGTGATAAACAAACGTTAACGGAGTGTTTGAATGTCCTTACCGATTCACAGATGAAAATAGAGATTTCAAGAACTTTTCCGGCGAACTGGTATTATCCGATAGTAGCGTCTGAATTCGATTTCAAGTGAAAGGTTTGAGTTAGAAATAGCTTAACAATTGTTAGACTACGACGGTATTGAAGGACTTACCGATTTGAGGAAAAATACGGTTTTCCGGTGAACTTACAGAATTTTCCGGCGAGTAAAATAAACTTCTCCGGTGGACTGCAAAGTGTGCGGAAATGTAACTAGAGGTTTGTGGAATGTTTCTGAGTCGCGAGAAGCTCTTTGATTACAGTAATTCGGATTATTGAGTAGTTTCGGTTATAAAACTCATCATCCTCAGAATTGAAGTCAATTCAAGTCTGAATTGATTAGAATTGTCGGTGCATCGGTTATAAACCTGAATTCGCGATTATTCAAACGTTTTAGACGGTTGAATAGCCGATTTCGGTTTTCAGTTGGCGCAACCGGTTCATCTAGGTTTGTATATAAGACTCATTTGTTTCCTAGAGTTGACAGAAAACAAACAAGTGGCGGAGTGGTTATGCGTGTGAGTGTTAAGTCTTTGAAGTTACAACCCGGCTGACCCGGGTTCGAGTCCCGGCAGCCCCTTTTTATTTTTAATTGTTTTATTTATATTTTTTTATAAATTATAACTTTTATGGTTTAGTTTGTTTATTAATTATGTATCACTAAAAATTAAAATAAGCATAAATAGGCGACGAACATTTATAACTTGATATTCGATTACAAAATGGAGCGGGTTTGGTAAAACCCATTTTCGACAAATGTAACATACTGGTGGCCTGGCATGAAAAAGGATATTGCTGTTTTTGTTTCCAATTGCCTTACATGTTCCAAAGTAAAATCTGAACATCAAAGACCCTCAGGACTTCTAGTCCAACCCGAGATACCTGTATGGAAGTGGGAAAACATAACTATGGATTTCATTACCGGGTTACCTCGCACCTCCAGTGGGTATGACACTATATGGGTAATCATTGATCGTCTTACAAAATCAGCTCACTTCATTCTGATTCGCGAGGACTTCAAGAACGAGAAGTTAGCTCGTATCTACATCAGCGAGATCGTAAGCCGTCATGGTGTACCTTTAAGCATCATTTTAGACCGTGATGGTCGTTTCACTTCACGAACATGGCAAGCCGTACAAGCCGCCTTGGGTACACGATTAGACCTCAGTACCGATTATCATCCTCAAACTGATGGACAATCTGAACGCACCATCCAAACTCTTGAAGATATGCTTCGAGCATGTGTCATAGACTTCAAAGGGAATTGGGACGCTCATCTACCATTAGTTGAATTTTCGTACAACAATAGTTACCACTCAAGTATCGGCATGGCTCCTTTGGAAGCGTTATATGGTCGTAAGTGCCGATCTCCAGTATGTTGGCACAAAATTGGGGAAGCTCAAATCACCGGTCCAGAATTGATTCAAGAAACAACAGACAAGATCCATCAAATTCGAAACAATCTTCTAGCGGCACAAAGTCGTCAAATGAGTTACGCAGACAAACGACGAAAGCCCTTGGAGTTCAACATTGGTGATCAAGTACTTTTAAAAGTATCACCGTGGAAGGGAGTAGTTCGTTTTGGCAAGAAGGGCAAGCTAGCACCACGCTACGTAGGACCTTTCAAGATACTCGAAAGAGTAGGACTTGTAGCATACAAGCTTGATCTACCATAAGAACTCAACAGAATTCACCCCACATTCCACGTATCAAACTTAAAGAAGTGCCTCGCCGATGAAAACCTCCATATTCCCCTAGAAGATATTCAGATCGATGAATCTATGCACTTCATTGAAAGACCAGTAGAGATCATGGACTTCGGAGAAAAATGTTTAAGACGGAATCGTATTCCAATTGTTAGGGTACGCTGGGAGTCGAAACGAGGACCTGAGTTTACTTGGGAACGTGAAGACTCAATGCGCGAAAAATACCCGCATCTTTTTCCTGTTACCACTACTACTAAAATTTCGGGATGAAATTTCTAAAAGTAGGGGATACTTTAACATCCGTCGAAAAACGGGTTTCAAAACCCGCTTCGTTTATTAATCGAATAGTCAGTTACAATTATCGTTGCTTATTTAATGCTGTTTTTAATTTTAAACAATACATAATTAATAAATATATTAGAATTTATAAACTATAATTTATAAACAATAAAAACGGTCGAAGAAAAAAATAAATGCCGCTGCCGGGTTTCGAACCCGGGTCAGCCGGTTTAACAATCAAGCGATTCACCACTCCACCACTTGATTCTTTTGTGTAATCAATGAATCAAATAAAACTTAAGTTTCACCCGTGAATTCATCTGGTTGCATCAAGAACTAAAGCCGCTCATCGGTTTTTAAACATCCAGAGGCTTTTGGGTGATCGCGAGTTCGTGAGTATAACCGATAAATCAATGCCAACCCACGTTCTTAATCAATTCTATCTTCAATGAATTCGATTCATATGATTGTTGAGAGTTAAAACCGAAATGATATTACTCCTAAGTTACGATAATAATATCATCGCTTCATATCTCGGAAACACTCGCAGAACCCTCAATTTCATTTTCACTCTAACTTCTGTTCGTCGGAATCGTTATCTACTATCGCCGGAAAACCGAGACATACATCAAATCGGTAAATTTCTCGACTCTTTCGTTTTCAATCCATTGTTAGACTAATCGGTCCCAGACGACGTTACCGGATATTCTACACTCGCCGGAAAATCTCTGGACATTTCCGAAATCACGCTGTGAATCGGTACAAACATCTAAACCCTCTAATAATCCTTGTTTAGTAACTCAATTTCACAACTCATCGATCAAAACTGTTAATTGATTCAACCAGACGGAATTCACAAATCAGAACCGACGACCATTGCCGGAATTCTGAGAAAAACAGTCTGTTCGGTAAAATTCGATTCCTTAACTCTTTTTATCCATTACATTTCAACCACTTATATGTCCGACGAATGATTTAAACCAGAACAGTCGGATATCGTTTGTCTGTGTTCATGAGTGAAGAAGACGAAGTCAAACATTGTGTATAAGTATAATTAAAACAACTTACTAAACCGGGTTAGACACACAGTCCAGGGTTGGACTGTGTGCAAACACATAGCGCACGTCACGAGTTCGAACCTTACAAACGCACCGACTTTCCGAATTAAAACCAATTTTTTTTTTAAACTGAATCAAAACAGGTCCCACAGGTCCCAGTATGTTTATAAGATTAATATAAACCGTAAGTTAAACAGATAAGACACACAGCCCAACTGGTTGGGCTGTGCGCTTACAAGCCAAAGGACCCGAGTTCGATCCGGCTTCCCTGCAACCGGTTCAACCAGTTTAAATCCTTTTAATATAGACCAAATAAATTAACATTTAATTGGTATATAAATATAATTAAAACATAGAATATTTCGGGTTAGACACGTAGCTCAGTTGGTAGAGCTGCGTGCACGCGTAGGAGAGGTCCCGGGTTCGAATCTCACTCAGCGCATGAATAAACATAGTCCGACCGGTCAACGGTTAATAAAAAGTCAAATTTCTTTTATTTATTTATTTATTTAATTTAAAAATCGATTAAAAATACTTAAAAATAATATTTTTAAAGTTAGAAAATGACCTTAAACTCACAAAAATAGATCTAAAAATCCTATTAAAATTATTTAATAAAATCCACTTATTTACCGAACCATTTCGTTATTATTTTAGGTTAGTTATTCCTCGTTGATCAAATCCCGAAACTCGTGCGCATTCAACATCATCAAAAGAACGCACCCAAGGTGAGTGAATCTCTACCAATTCCCCGTTTTAATCACATTTTGGGGTGTATCATGTGTCGCTTATTATTTATTACATTAAAACACTTGTGCATCCATCATATCCATGATCAATGTGTATCCAATACGTATCAATTGTTTGTGTGGTTAATGTTTAGATTAAATTTATCATTTTCAGTACATACATCATCATAGACTCGTCTGTTCCCCGTTACCTATGAGCGGAACGTGGCGTTGCCAACATACGATCGGCTCCGTTTGATTGAGCCTTGATCTCACATACATCATCATAGGCTCGTCCGTTCCCCATTACCTATGAGTGGAACGTGACGTTGCCAACATATACATTATCATTCATGTCATATACTCATTCAAGGTGGTTTGTGTTTGTTTGATTATATACGTTTGCTCACATATGATTATTGCACAATTTTTCCATATTAAATACAACAAGAAATCAATAACAAATGTTTTTAACAAGGTTCACTCGCCAACTTTTGTTGACACAAAATTCCCCATTTTTACACATGATACAGGTGATCCAGTTGAAGCAAGAAACATATAGGACGACCTAGAAGAATAAATCAGTTTAGGCTTTGGATTGTTTTACTTAGTTTCTTTTTCCTTGTAATTGTATGAACTTGTTTTGAATATTGAAGTTGTAATTTAAATTTAATAAATATGAAACATTTTAGTAAACATCATGAGCTTTGGTGATAACCCAATTATGCCCCGACTCTTATTCCGCTGCGGGTCGGGGTGTGACACTAGTCAAGACAATCTCAGCACCTTATTGATGGACGAAGCTCATAATCTCGTTATTGTATCTATCCTGGTGCAGACAAAATGTATAAGGATCTCCGTACCTAGTATTGGTGGCCGGGTATGAAGAAGGACATTGCCTTATATGTGTCTAAATGCCTAACTTGTCTTAAAGTTAAGGCAGAACATCAACGCCCATCTGGTTTACTTGAGCAACCACAAATACCAGTATGGAAGTCGAGAACATTGCGATGGATCTCGTCACTAAACTACCACGCACACCTAGAGGTCATGATGCCATTTGGGTAATCATCGATCGTCTAACAAAGTCAGCACACTTTTTGGCAATTTGGTAGGATCTATTTGCTGACAAACTCGCCAAGATCTATGTTGATGAGATTGTATCTTGTCATGGTGTTCCTTTGAACATCATATCCGATCGAGATGCTCGATTCTCATCTCACTTTTGGAAGACCATGCAATCTGCCATGGGAACCAAACTCAATCTGAGCACTACTTATCATCCTCAAACGGATGGACAATTCAAACACTGGAGGATATGCTTAGAGCATGTGTGATCGACTTTGGTGGTAGTTGGGATTCGCATCTACCATTGGTCGAATTCTCCTACAACAATAGTTGTTACGCCAGCATCAATATGGCGCCTTTCGAAGCTCTATACGGTCGAAAATGTTTTTCACATCTCTGCTGGAATGAGGTCGATGAAGCTCAGCTCAATGGGCCTGAACTCATTCATGACACAACAGACAAAGTCAAGAAAATTTGCGATAACCTTGTGACAGCTAGAAGCCGTCAAAAGAGTTATGCGGACAAACGACGCTAGCCCTTGGAATTCCAAGTTGGTGATCACGTCCTTGTCAAGGTATCCCCTTGGAAAGGTGTGATTAGATTTGGAAAGAAAGGAAAACTTGCACCATGATATATTGGACCATTCAAGATCGTTGAGAGAATCGGAAAGGTGGCCTACCGACTTGAGCTACCTCCTGAACTTGGGAATATTCACCCAACATTCCAGGTGTCCAATTTGAAAAAGTGTTTAGCTGATACAAACCTCCACAGTCCCCTCGATGAAATTCACATTGATGACACTATGCATTTTGTCGAGAAACCTGTCGAGATATTGGACCGTGAAGTCAAGAAAACTCATGCGTAGATGTATACCGATAGTTAAAGTTCGCTTGGAATCCAAACGTGGCCCATAATTTACTTGGGAACGAGAGGATAAGAAGAAAGCAAAATATCCAAATCTGTTTCACAAAGTTTCCTCTAAATAAATTCCGGGACAAAATTTCCAAAAGTAGGGGAGACTGTGACATTTGTGCTTTTTCAATCATTGCACAATTAAAAACAATTTCGTATTCAATGAAACCCTGCGTTTTATTTCCAAATATTTTTGTATTCAATAAAATCTTGTATTTTATTGATAAGAATGCAAAAATGTCATTCATTGAACAATTTCGATCATTTTCGTGTTCGTTAAAGCGCTTTACACATTTTGCGAAACCCATAACCATACCATCGAACGAACCGTGATCCATGAAATTTTCAGGCATAATCAAAGTTACACATGTCTTAACACCTTTATATAACCTAAATATTAGGTTAAAGAGGTTAAAAATGGCAAACAAGTGAAAATACAAGTCCAAGGGCCAAAAATGTCAAAAAAATAATAAATATTTTTGCTTCTACACCAAGTTTGCCACCTATCTCCAATTTTTGACACCTAGCACTCACTTTGCCACACTTAATATGGTGTTGACACATGTTAGGACACTAATCCACACTTGAGGACACTTGTCATCAGCTCCTTAATCCTAAAATACTATAAATACCCCATGATTCTTCTATTTTTTCACACCACTTCAAAACACTTCAAAGTAAAGTGTGAAGTTCTTCTTTCTATCCTTCTTGGAGCTTGTTTCCAACCTTTGGAAGCCTCCTATCTTGAGTTCCGAAAGTGTTCTTCAACACGAGTAAGTACTCTTCCTAGTTCTTTCATTATTTTAGCTATTTTGAGCTAAAAGTCAAACAGTTTGGCTTCCTGATTGACTTTTGGTTCTGACCGTATTTGGTCAAGTCAAAGTTCAAATGAACTTTGCAACGTGATCTTAATCACGAAGATTATAATCCTAATGATTTTACCTTATGATTACCACGTTTACTAGTCGAAGTGATGAGTTAAAGTTTCGGTCAAAAAATGCGCATGATGTGCATTTTACGACGAAACTATTTTTGGGTATGAAAACACCAAGTTTCGATACCAAATCAGTTTGATAAACTTAGTTAGACATATTTTTGACATGTCTAACTTGTCACTTCTATTTTAGTGCTTATTTGGGGTCGTAAGTTGAGCGGTCTTAACCACCGCTTTGACTTTCGAATCCGACCCGTTTGGTCGATCTTAGGATCCGACCAAACACATATTTGTGAACATAGTTGTATAGGGAAAAACCTACTAAGGTTATACCTTATGGTCATGTCATTTGGTTAGTCTTATTGATAAGTCACTTCTATGTTCTTAAAAAAATGACCAAAATGCCCTTTTGATAAATCCATTCTAAACACATGTAACCAAATTTTTGACCTATAAACTGATGTATAACATTTTCAAACATGTTTGGGCATTTAGGACTTATCATAGGACATGTTTAACCATGTGATCATGTGTGTACGCTAATGACCCGTTAAAGTAGCATAAACTACCTTAACCAGTCATAATGGGTCAAAAGCACTTAGGATCCTTTCAAAATCAGAATGTTAAGTTTGTTAAACCATATCACATGAGTTCCAACACTCATTTGGTTTATAAGACTTCATTCTATTCGATCTCTCGTTTGTAGTCCCGACACGCTAACATATTTATCTGACACATTAGGACACGTTTGAGCTTTGTTTATTCCGCTGATCAAGAACACTTTCGCAATCCTATGTGAGTACATAGCCCCCTCTCTTTCACATTTTCTAATTTTTTTGGGGGTGATTAATATGTGCCGATAATTATTTTAAAGAATTCAAAACAATATACATGGTTTATTATACAAAATGATTTTCAAAGTGAGTATATAGCCCCCCTCTTTTACGTTTTCAAATGTTTTGGGGGTGATTCATATGTACCTATAATTATTTTCTAAATTTCAAAACAATATACATGGTTTATGTATACAAAAATGATTTTCAAAGTGAGTACATAGTTCTCCTCTTTTATGTTTTGCAAATGTTTTGGGGTGACTCATATGTGCTAAATCATTTTCAAGTTTTCAAAAACAATGTCTATGGTTTATATATAGAACAATACGATTTCAATAATGTGAACAACTTGTTGATGCGTTATCCATAACACGAATGACATTAATTAGCTTTGGCCGAGCCGACCAGTAGTATGTTATGGTACCATAGGACTGACAATCCCATTATCGGACAGTTCACTGGATTTGGTGGAAGTTTGGATAATGACAGAAACTATTTCTGATTAACAAATCATTTGTTGATTTGTTAGTCTAGTTAAGAGACCCTTTGCTGGTCTATTAAAGATACCCTTTGGTGGTATAGTCAACACATGTTTGAATGTGTTCATTAAAGAACGATCAAAAGTTTTCACAATTAAAAACATGGACGATTTGTTTATGACATGGACAATTGGTTTATGACATGGACGACTGATTTATAACACAGACAAATGGTTTATAACACGGACAAATGGTTTTGAACATTGTCACGCAATGATTTTCATTTAAAGATTTAAACCATATGAAAGTTTTCTTTTGAATCAATCTATTACAAGTTTATTTTACAAAAGAAACGATTTTGTCAAGATTCATGGCTACAAGGTTTTCACAACTCTAACCAACTTGTTTTAGTTGGTTAATTGTATTGCAATATCAAACACTTTTCATAAGAGGTTTTCACTTAACGACTCTTGTAGTCGGACGAGGTGTTACAATATGTATACAAAGCCACGAATTTGACACACTCACAAAACCTATGTACTCACTGTCATTTTTATGCTCACTCTCTTTTCATATTGTTTCAGGAGTCAATGCTTGATAATATGATGCATGCTTCACGTAGGAATGGACGTGAGCCTTAGTGACTTAAAACATGAAAGATAATTTATTTTTGTGTTGTTCCTGTTTATCACAAGAAAATGTAAACATTAATAAAACAAAATTTTAATTCCATGAGTTGTGAAACAATAGTTCTGTGACATGACTCCCCGACGTTTCCGCCGCAGTTCGTTGTTTTACGCGGTCGGGGTGTTACAACTTTCTCGGTCTTTGACGCGCCTCCAATGGAATAGGCGTTTGATCTTTTGGAGGAGGTCTGTTGTAGGTATCTCCATACTAAAATATTTTCAATGATGCCTTTCTAACCTTTCTTGCTTCGTTTTGCTATTTCTTTTGTTGCTTTTTGCCTTCTAGCTTTCTACAATCTAAATTCCATATCTTTCCAGAATTAATATCGTTAGCATAACAAACATTGATAACCTACTGGAACTGCAACGCCTACACTTTGTCTTTGTCTTCAAAGCTAATCTTGCTATATAATAGACATTCAATATCAAGTATTCGAATTCCCCTCCATAAGCCATATATTCTTTTGTGTGCAATCACTACTTCAGCCAGTTCTTCAGTGATTTTCCAGGAATCATCATCATGTTGTACACAAAATACTGTTTCTCTTGTTTCGGAATCATAATGCCACCACTTGAAGATTGTATAAAAATCTTGCTCAATCTTCATCAATGGTATAACACGTGGCCTCATAATTAGTGTAACATTAGTACTTTTCGTCTTAACAAACTCTTCAATATCCCAAAATGCCAATGTCCTGATGTCACTCAAGTACCTGAAGTACTGAACACCAAACTCTCTATTTATTGCATAAACATTCAGCTCCTCTATCCAACCCCAGCTTAGAATATCCCCCAAAGATTTGTCTAGATCACGAGTAAAGAAAGCCAGTGGACGTTTGAATTTTCTTTCATGTGGCATCTCCTTGAACTAGTACTTCTTTGCTGCAACCATCTCTTCTTTAGATAAACGTTTAGGCACATTTCCTTCTTTTATAGTTTCCACGACCTTTCTTCTCCACAAATCATCATTCGCTTCAGAAAACAACTCTTCAAAGGTTGGGAAGTCATCTGTTCCTTCACAACAATATTTAGCAATAGCATCATCGTCAAAATCATTCTCCATGACAACCCTGTCATAATCATCAGCTTCTGACACATACTTATAAAGATAATCATTAGGCTTTGAAGCACTAAAGTTATTTAATTCATCTTCAAAATCAAATACAAAGGATTCTTCGTCTACACCTAACATTTTGGCAATTTCTTCCTTAGTGTAGTTATGAACAAATTCACCCTCTTCTACATCATGTTCTAGATAGAAAACACTTGGTGTTTCCACGTCAGGAACAACCGATATAGGAACAACTGTGAGGGTTCCTGACTGCTCAGCTTCATTCACAGGTTCCTTCCTCTCACCTTGTCTTTGTGCGTCATCTTCTTGATTAATTGAATCATTTAAGAAAGCATCATAATCAAAGGATTCATTAATCTTCGCAGGTTCAACAATCAACCCTGTACCCCATGATTATTATCATTTATTGCCCTGATCATCATCGTCTTTCTTATCATCATCCTTTTTCTCATCGTCTTTATCACCATCATCAGCATCATCATCATTCTCTTCATATGCGTCAATCTTGGCATCAATCTCTGTGTACATCTGTTTTCTTTCCAAGATTTTTTGTCTCAACGTCATGTCAGACACATCAACCAGTTTACCAACAAGTACAAACTTCACTCTCTCATTTTCTTTCTCAACATTCTCTTCAAGTTGAGTTTCTGTAACTGGCCCAGATTCAGCTTCTTGCTCAGTTTGAACGATCACAGGTACCTCCTCAGTTTTTCTTTTTCCTTTTCCCAACCTAGCTGCCTCAGATTCAGCTCTTTTTACACGTTTTGTAGCTTTTGCTCTTTTCTCTTCATATTCAGAGTTGAATTTTATGTTGAATCTCTTTTCTAACACTTTGAATAGCTTGTCAAACTTCTCAGCACTGGCTGTCTTCTTAACTCCAAGATATTTTACCACTATGTGTAGTAACTTCTGTGAGTAATTATACTAAAGTCATGTTCTCTGTCTCAAGTTGTTTGATATTGCTTTCATGCTTCTTGATCTTTCGTTCCAATTCTTCAATCTTGCTATCATTGAATAAATTTGTGTCAAAGTTTCCAGCATCAAATCTTTATGTGAATGGAATCTCTTCGAAATCTCAAGGAAAACGTTTAGATTAAGATCTTCGTTGAGTAGATGGCGGTGTTGAACGTTGTTAAGGTGTTGTTTGATGTTGTGGTGGTGTTGTATGTTTTGGTGAAGGTTGTGGTGGTGATGTTGGAGGATTAGGTGTTTGCGGTGGTTGTTGTGGTGGTTGTTGTGGTGGTTGTTATGGTGGTTGTTGTGGTGGTGGAGGAACAATAGTCTCAACATTAACAGTTGAGGCAACCACTTCAGGTGTGTTCCTGGCCCTTTTGTACTTTGGACGTACTCTTCTGGCCGTAGGAGACCCTATTGTCTTTTTATGTGTTTCTGGCTTGCTCTTAACTCTTCGGACTTTCTTAGCATGCCTTTCTATAGATTCCTCAATCTCTAGTTCAGATGGTACATATGGTTCATCATCGTCTCCCACTACCTTCCTCTTTTTTTGTTTCATTCGTTCCCTTTCTTCTTTCTCAGTAGCTGCTATTCATAAATCAAAACTATCATCTGTAGCCTCTCCACTATCACCTTCAACTGCCTTCTCAGCTTCAGCTGCAACTTTAATCACATTCACCTCTTCATTATCAGAAGTAGCAGAAAATACATCTTCGTGGGTGCTGTTTCAGCTACTGGTGTTTCCTCAGGTTCATCCACCAGTAAAATTCTAGCTGCTACACGTTTTCTACATTGTGTTGATGATGAGGTTCCAGCAACTTGTTTCTTAGGAGTTCCTCATCTACGTTTCTTAGTTTCTTCCTTCTCGTACCAACTCCTTCTTTTTGTGACAAATCCTTCCAGACAAGCAACTTCATCCTTTTCATCTCCACTCGTATCTTTTCTCAACTTCCCCTTTGGAGGTGCCACATAATTTTTATCCTTAATAGCTCTAAAAACTTGCTAAGCAATAGGCTTAGATTCCTACTTAAAGTAAAGATTCAATCGGACCAACGTCTCTCTATCCATATGTTCTAACACAAGCTCATAATCTTCTTCTTTTGCCAAGTTAGGGAACATATCATCTAGCATCATCTACAAAAATCTTGGATACTGCAGAAACTTCTCCATTGTAATGTTCAACACCATCTGAACATAAATGAACTTTGTGAAATTGTATGGTAGGTTCAGTACGAGAGTAGTGATCATACACATCTGATAATCAACAATGTCGTCAAACCCACATTTCTATGACTGAGCGCGTGTATGACTGAGTGCACGAAGAATTTTTAAGGCCTGCCAAGGTTTGCTTTCTTGAAAGTTTTGGCATTTACGGGCCTTTATAACCCATGCGATAAAAACATCCTTTGACCGTTCTTTCTGGGTAGCCCATTGGATCACCATCTTTGTCTTTGAAGCCTAACACTCTACGTATCGACCCCTCTGTGATTTTAACGTCAAACTCTTTATCGCCAATCTTTACTATAGAAATAATAGCTTTTGGATATTCCTCACTTCTAGTAGCACTCCAAAAACATTTAATACGCGATCGGTAGGCTTTGTGACGATGAGCTAATGCCTTTGTCACTTGTAATCGTCCCATAAACTCTAATACATCTTTGAAAGGCGCGATTTCTGGGATCTTATCGTCAAGAAGACAACAAATATTATGAATAGGCTCAAACGACGTCTTCTTTTCCTATAAACACAACGATATCAAAACTTAGAAAATTTTTGACGAAAATTACACAACACTTAGTGCGAGGTGCACTTGGTGTAGAGTGCACATATGCACTTCGTATGAAGTGTGTTAAAATACTTAACATATTTGGCCACTTACACTTTGTATGAAGTGGTTTTAAGTTTATAAACATTTGATCAAGATCACTTCGTACGAAGTGGTCTTTGACCTTTTGCACATTTCAGTTCGTACGAAGTGGACATCCCACTTCATACAGAGTGACTCACTCCGCACAAAAACAACGGTTATGAACATCAATTTTTTAAACTTGTGTTTTTTATGCAATTGATGGTTTCATAGGATACTATTAGCGAAAATATAAGTTCAATTTTAACTTTGGCCAGTTAATTTTTCTTAGATCTCAATTTGAAGGTCCGAAGTGCCGAAAACGTTGAATTAATGGTTAATTCATGCTCGACTACCTTAACCATTGTAAGAGGTGTGCATATCAAGTTTCCCAAGGTGTATTTAGGCAACTCTTCATTGTTAATCGCTCAAAATAGTCAAATATCACAAAGGGTACTCTCCAATCGTACAAGCAGTAATGACCGCTTCGTACTAGTTGGCTTCTTTATATAGGGCCTGGGCTACTTCGTACGAAGTGGCTTCTGATTTGTGCGATGTGGCCAACTTGTACGAAGTGGAATACAACTCGTACGAAGTGGCCCTAAAAACTTCAAATTTTCAATTTTACGAGCATTTGGTCAGTTTTAACGACCCACTCAATTGACCAAGTGCAAGTTAATGACCCCGGTTAACTAAATTGTTTACCAAGTCCAAGTTAATGACCATGGTTGACCACTTTATGACCACACTGATATATTTCGTCAATTTTAAGTGTCAAATTAATGAACTTTTTATCATTTAAGAACACTTTCTCTTTCAAGATTAGCTCCCAACCCGTAAAACTTCAGTTCTCATCCAGCAACTATCGCTTCACACTTTGAAGATCAGCTTTCCATCATTGATAGACGAACTAAGATAGAAATAAGATCTTTTTATATTTTCCAAAGTTTATGCTAAAACACACGGAAAAAATCTTTTTGGGTTTTTCTGAAATGAAATATAAACTCTGTACAAACATATTTACAGACATATTTTTGTGAGTTTGTGTTAGAGGATCATATCAGTTTTGAGACATATCACTAGTATTGTTAATCTTGATAAAACTTTAAGTTCTAAACAGATTACTTAGATTGTTAATATACTGATCCACTTAAACATCTACACATTTCTCAATTGTTTCAAGATACGTTAGATAATTTTAGGAACATGACTTAACTATGTTTCCCACCTTAGAATATACTCCCGTATCGAGATTCACTAGATTTCATCTCACAAGTGAATATATCTAACTGATATCTGTATCTGGTTAATGCAAGGCCTTGAGAGCCAAGGTTAGTACTACCGTACAAGCAAAGAGATAAAGGCTCAACTTATAGGTGGTGTTCCAAATTTAGAATCTTTTGTACTACAATTGTCGTATCTTTTGATATTTTCAATTTTGATGCAGATTTGGAGTTTTAAGGCAAAAGTATTATACAAGTTCTAGGACATTGCTGATGCAAAATCAGAAGAACTTATATAATACCCCAAATATCAATTAAATATAAAGACCTAGTATCTCAGAATCTGGCATTCTCTCAAACGAAATTTTTGAGTACTAAGTCCATATATTCGAGAGATGTTAAGCCACAGATTAATCAGTTATTATTTTTTGAATTTTATATCTCAAAAACAATTTACTGAATGTGAGAAGCATATTGACACATCATTAGTAAGACCCGTTTAACCACTTTTTAACATTACATTTCTTTAGCATACTGTGATCATCCACTGATGTACTATCATTTCCTCTTTCACACGAAAACTCTTTTTGTCTTTTTTTCATTTTTTTGTACTTTTTGAATTTTTAAATGTTTTGGTATATTCCACAACTATTTTCCCCCTAAAATTAAAAACATATTTTTCGATTTTTGTTTTTTAAAGAAAATTTTTTTAAAACTAATAGAGACATGCCGATGAGGATCACGTAAAGTCATCGTACATCTCGAATTCAACCTCATTTTCATCCCTTGATGTCAGATTTTTTAAAACATTAGTTTCAAAAGCCTTTTCAATTTTTCTCTAACAAAAGCTTTAGTGTAAACAATCTGCCTTTTGGTTATCAGTGTGGATCATTTCAATTCGAACCAACTTTTTTTCGTAGCAATCATGGAGAAAGTGGTGTCAAATTTCTATATGTTTAGTTGTAGAGTGTTGAACCGAATTTTTTGTTATATTAATGGCTTCCTTGTTATCTACGTATATAGGCGTATCAAGAAATTGTAGTTCGAAGTCTCTCATCTGTTGTTGTATCCACAAAATTTGGAACAACAACTAGATACTGAAACTTATTGAGCTTCACAAGTAGAGAGAGCGACCGTGGTCTTTTTCTTACATTGGCATGTTACTAATCTTGTTCCGAAGGACCGACAACCAACCATTTTAGATTTGGTGTTAATTTTGCAGCAACCAAAATCAGAATCAGAATATCCCACAAGATTGAAGTTGTCGTCTCATGGATAACACAAGCCGGTGCTTGGGCAACCCTTCAGATAGAGCATTATCCTTTGGACGATCAGCAAATGTGAATCCCGGGGATTTGATTGATATCGGGCGCAAAGGTATGTTGAATACATGAAATCTTTTTGACATTTTTCAATTCTTTTTAAATATAAGGACAGAAAGCAATAAATAAATATTTACAGACATTATTTTTGAAAATTTTGAGGGTGAGATAATCATATTAGTATACGGTCATGCCAAAACACACTTGTTGTTTAATTAATTAGCATTTAGATAAGTATTCTATAACAATTATCAGTATTGTTGTTCACATAAGCTCAACTTGTCAGATGCACTCACGGTTAGGGGATATGATTTATGTATGATTTATTATACCGACCGGTGTTCATCCACTTCATGACACACTCCCGTATTAAGACATGCACGAGAGAAAATCTTACTGGTGAGTATACTGTTTATTATCTGTTTTTGACGTATATGATGTGAGATACTCACTTATTATGATTGAAAATAACCCCTATGTGATAAAATCACTTATTGATGAGGAACTTGATTTTCAAATGCATTCGGGCACAGGAGTAAGTCCGTGAATAGGTTAGTACCATCGTACAGACAAAGAGACAAACTTAGCTCCCGCATAAAGTTGTGATATATTATCACTTATTGTTTGGGTGGATGTGATATGTTTATCACTTATTGATGGTCGTATGCAATATTTACACGAATGTATGGTATCATGGAAGTTCTAGACTTGCGTCCCCGGCATTTTCGGTAAAAGATTCAACCATGATACCCAAATGATAAACAAGCATAAAGATCGCATATCTCAGAACCTCGGCATACTACCAAGACCATATGCCAATGAATGGTTCCCACCTGGTCTTCAGTCGGTTATGTTTATATTGCCCTGTTCTCACTTTAAAATGATTGTGAGCTTACCGATACATTGAATATAGAGCTACTTGTCATCTTTCATTTTAAGTTCAAAGAGGTTTTGATAGACCACTAATTTACTATCATTTTCTCTTTTTCTTGCCAGGAAACTCATTTTTGTTTTTCTCATGTTTTTGTTCTTTTTGACGTTTTGCAATGTTTTTGTATTTTTCGGATTGGAATTTACTCCCCCTACAATGTAAAAGTTAATTTAACCCTTTAAATACATCTTTTTGGATTGTCTTCAAGAAAAATATTTACAAAAACGATTTCCCGATGTGGATTAACTCATGTTTTACCTCGATGCCGTTCACCAAAATTAATTTAATAAAAATGATTTATCAAAATTTTGAAAAATGAGTTGGCACGTTGGTAATTGGTGTGGATCAAAACAACATTGATGAGTTTCATATTGAAACATTCACGTGTGAGGTGATATTCGAGATCAAAGTGTTTGATCTGGAGTGCTGTTCAAGATTTTAGAAATCGATAAAGTAGCATAAATATCAACATAGATAGAAGAGATTAGAAAATCTGAACCGCAATCTTGCAACTTCTCCATGCATTGCCAGGAATCTGTGTGCTCTCCCAACTGGATATCCACCTGGTGTGGATTTGAAGGTCGATTTTGCAGCTACTTCAAATAACTGAGAAATCTCTTCACAACAACAAGATTATAAACCTCCGGGTTCGACTTGTAAGAAGCAAGAGTGCATGTGGAGAAGCTTGTACACATCATCTTTGGACGGTCCATACATGATGTTGTCCACATGTTTTTGCACCAGCAAAGGTCTTTGTCTTTCTCCTTGAGAAATAGTGTGAGTTACTAAAACCATGCCAAGGCATCCGCACACCCGGTTGGTTTGTTCAACCAAACATATTTTCTTCAAACACACCCGTGGCGAAATGTACACCACACGATCATCTAGTAAGCTTTTAACTTCTTGTGGAAGATATAAGACATGAATCTTTGATAATCTTCTGATGTGCTGCAGGCTCGAACATTTGGATTGAATCTATCCAGTGGATCCAATCCAAGCCTTAAATAACAAATTGTTGGTCATTTTTCATCTTGTCGAAGTTATAAACTTCATTCACCAAACTTTCTTTACTCATCGGACATTATATTCTCTTTCTCTCCAACAAAAGCAACAACTCCTAGATATAACGATGTTTGGTGCCGCATGTTGCCGATCTTGTGCCTGGATGCTCCACTATCAACAATTCTATGATTAGAAATAGTTCCTCCTGGAACATCCTGCACACTTATAAAAGATTAGATGGAGATGGGGACCCAAGCCTTCATTGACTTGGGTCGTCCAACATCATCGAGATTTGAACTTCATTTTCCCGATTATTCGGAATGGATTGTGCTCCCCCTGAAACAATTATCGGTTTTAGTTTCCAAATCTGTTTTTGTTTCTCAATTTTATCATTTGATTATGTTTGGACAACCTCTGGTTTTAAAGCTTTTTCAACCGCCTTTTGTTGTTTCTTTCTCTGTTTCATTTCTCGTTTTTTAACAAGATGAGGGTCCTGTTTTGGCGAAACAGATTTTGTATGGTAACGTTTACCATGGGGCGCATCAATTTTTGCTTTTCCCTTTGTGAGATATGGACAATTTTTGACAATGTGCCCATACTTTCCACACTCAAAGCATGATCTCCGTTCAACAAACCTCGGAATATTATAAATGTGGTAGCCTGATGATGAACTTCGTAATCTTGAGGTACTTGGTCCTACATTACAACAATTTATGTGTTATGTGTAGTTGTTCTGACTGTTCTCTTTAAAATTTTATTTTGTTAAAAAAATCCGTGTTGGATTTGTTTTCAAAAGATTCAATTTTATCAGTCCCTCAGGATTTCACGAAGTTCACATTTTGAAGTTTCTTCTTGTGCTAGCTCTGTTTCCTTTTTTCCATTTCCTTGGTTAGCGTGATTTTGCTTTCGTTGATTGTTTTACGGTTTCAGTTTTTGATTTCCGTATTTCTTTCTAACTTCGGTTTTTAGGAGAGGAGCACACTGAGTCTCTACAACTCTTGGGCTCGAATTACCCAAAAACTTACTAGTAGAATCCACAAAAACTTTATCAATCAAGGATTGATTGGAATTTTTTTATTGGAAAATCTTTCTTTGAGTAAACGTTGTCGGAACCAATCAACGTATAAAGCAAGTTCATGCTTTCACAGGTTTCAACATGAGCTACAGCAAGCTTGACATTGGCAGTCACACATGGTTTCGCTGAAGGATCACAGAGAATGTGATTTTTATGAGATACATTTTCCTCTTTTGTTATCGCATATGATTGCTTAGGTTTGTCCTCATTTGACTCTTCTTCCGAACTATCAAATTCCACAATAATTGGAGAATTTTGATCATTCATAGACTTTGAGTCATGATGTCATCTGATTGACCTTGACTTGAAGATGTGCCCTTAGTGAACCCTAGACCAGCTGTAAATTCATCTAGATCCACTAGAACGGTGGGTTCAAACTGTGGCATATCTTCATCATCTGGCATTTTGGTGTAATTGTGCCTAACCGGAGGGGGACAAGCCTGATAACCTATGCAATTCACATAACCTATCTTCTTTTGAACCTCAATGATGTGATCCAAAACATATCTTAAGTTGGAGTAACTGTCTAACTTGAGTTTGATTGCATCATGTTCACACTTTGTACAAGCTAACTCCTTTTTTGTTTTTTCAAGCATGTTAATATAATTGTTAATGGATGTTTGTTTTCTCAAAACATTCTTTGTTAATTCAGAAACATCTTTCTTTAATGTTTCAATTGTTGTTTTAAATTCTTTTTCATTTTTCTTAAGGGCTGTGTTTGCCTCAGTGCACTTGGTCAGATCTACAATCAAACTCTGATGATGCTTCTTTGTGTGATCAAATTTTCTTTCGAGTTATAAGTATTTACCTTTTAATGTTATACATTCAAAACACTTGGACATAATAGGTTTATCGAAACTTACCTGAATGGATTGGCAATCCAAATGGGTCATGAATGCTGCATGAAGAGTGGTAGATCCGATTGATGAGAGATGCTTGGAAAACTCATCTGATGATCCTTCAGTTTCATGCTCCAAATCTTCTTCGCTGCTATCTGTCAATTCAGTTTCAGTGATCACCTTATCTACTTTAGCATTAACATCTTCAGATCGTTCTTCACTAGAAGTCGATTCTGCTTCATCTGAACTGCTGCTATCCCATGAACTGTCATTATTTTTGGACGATTCTCATTCGTTATTAATTTTGTAATTTCAGCATAGTATGCAGTTCCTCCTCCACCATTGTTACCTAATTGAACAGACCAACCACAGCCCTCATCTGCTTGAACTACTAATGCTAGGTTGAAATTGTTTGCAGGAACCATTGCGCTTTCATTGTTAGTAACTTGATTTCTATTAAAAGGATATTGATTCCTAGCTGTGGAGGCTTTGTGCATTCTCTTTTAAAATCCATTTTTCTCTACAGTTGAAACAAGTAACTTTCCTTTTGTCAAAGCCGTATGGAGTATCCTTGTTGCTTTCCAGATGACTTCTTCTTGTTTTCTCCATAAAATCTTTTGCCCTTCTCACTGCACTTTCAAACGCCCATTTGATATCAATTAACTCCATCTCCTCCTTATCGATACGTGCATAGTCTTCACTAGTTAAATTGATATTACCAATTTGTCCAGCTACTAATCCGCAGTAAGAGCTCACCAATGTTTTTAGAAGCTCCATGTGTTCCCGGGCAACTTCCACACTTACCTTAGAAAGGTTCGATGTATCAAGTTAGAGAGTGTTGGAATTTGAGGGTTGAAAATTTTTACCATAGACAACTTGTTGTTGAACTTGTGGTGTAACAACTTGTGGTTAAGGAAGATATGCTTTTGGATCAAATGCTTATTCATAAGCTTGAGGAGTTGAACTAATATCTTGAGGTAGAGGATGAAAGGCTTTTGGATCAAAAACTTGTTCATTAATTTGAGCACTCGAACCAACAGACTGATCTGGTTTAACTTGCGGTAGAAAAGGATTTGAATTTGACATGAATGTTGTTTGTAGCTTCGATTGTTGAATTGTACTTATACCTAGGTTAATGCCTCCAAAATACATTTCTGGGTTTTGTGGAACTTGAATTCGTTTTGCTTTGCGAATTTCTTCTTCATTTTTTTTCAAGTTTCTGAACAAATTTCCTAAATGTTGATCACATCCATCACACCTGTATGTTTTAGCAATTCAATAAATTGACTCCACTTAGGTGGTAAGGCATCAGCTAAGCGCATAACAATCTCCTGTTGTGATGCAATAACCCTGTATGAGTACATCTCACTAAGCAAATGATAGAAGTGAGTTATCATATCATTAAGTGTTTCATTTTCCATAAACAGAAACCTTTCAAACTCTTTCTTTAAAAGATCATGTAGAATTTTTCTTGTTGCTGCATTTCCTTCTCCTCTTGTTATCCCACAAGTTCTTCGTAGTTGTACAATACATAAACTGATGATAAATATCTTTGTGAAGTGCTTGTGTAAGAATGGCAAAGGCTTTCTTTTCTAGATCATAAGCCCTTTTATCATCCTCATCCAATTCGGCTAAGGTGGTTGAATTTGATACAACTTCTTCGAGAGATTCTTTGTACGGAGAGGTAAAACATGTCCACAACTTGGTATTCTGACCAAGAACATACGTATGAAAATGACTTTTCCATGAAGAATAATCGTTCATATGATTTAACTTTGGTGGACGGTTGTTACTTTCAGTTTCACTTTTGCTAAGGAGAAGAGTTTGAAGGCTTTATTTTGATTTGTAACAAAAGCCCATTGACCAGCGGTAATTGTTTGTGGAGGTATTAAAGATTTTACCCATGCGGTTGCGGAACTAGATTGTGATGAATCTTGCCTTGAACTTGAACTACACCCCCAATCCCAAGAATTGGTACCCATTATATGTTCTTTTTTATGAAAATTAAAAGGTTTAAAGATTAATTTTTGAAAATAATAGTCTGCTTTTAAAGTTCACAATTTAAAAACCACAAAGTTTTGAAAAACTGAACACGAAAAATAGATCAAGCTTGTTCTTCGTTCGAGTCAATGATTCGTATGAGTGATTGTTCTTCGTACGAACCAGGTGCTTCATACGAGAGACACTCTTTCGTGCGATCAAAATTGTGCTTCGTGCGGATGACTAGGTCTTTCGCACGAACAATCTTGTTCTTCGTGCGGATGCGTTATTTGCACGGATAGTTTTCGCAGAAAGGAATCTTTTTGCAGAGTTGGCTGGTGAAAATTTCCTTTTCTAACGCAGACTTGTTTTCGAAAGTGGTTAGTTGTCTACACAATTCTGGTTAAAAAGACAAACATTCCAATATCAGCTTTTTCAGTCAAAACAATCAAGTCTAGAGATTTGGTCAACCTTACAAGAATATTCTGATGAGTTTTCCAGCAGTGTTTCACCTGAAAATATGTTCACTGAACTTTGATAGAAAATTTTATGAAAAACCAGATTCTAACATGTATCCATGTATTCTAACAAGCTTTATATGAAAATTTTCTTGATACAACAAGTTTTAACTAAGTTTTAAGTTGGTTATCTTTTAAAAACTTAAGTCTCCTTTTGAAAGTTCAAGAACACTTCTAGAAACCTTTACAACTAGCTCAGACATTACACTAAGCTTGGTTTTAAAAAGGAAGAGAGCCAAAGCTCAGATACCACTTGTATGTCCTATTGGAGGATCAAGATAAACCTTCTTCCCTGTTTATATAACACACATACAAGTGCGGAATCCTTGTAAGTATGCAAACCAAAGCAAGAGCACAATCAATATGACAAAAGATATATCTTCAAATGTTCACTATATTGATTTGTAGAGAGATACATAGACTCTTGGATAAACTGCTAATCTCTCTATACAATCTCAGTGTTCTCTCTATGTGCTCACCTGGTGTCTTACGGCTCAACTCCACTTACAGAGAAGTGCATGTCTGTTTATATAGTGTCAACACCTAGTAATAGTATGAAGAATGTCACTGGTCATACGAAACACTACAAAGACACGAAGAACATTCAGACATGGTTGCTCGTACGAACAGCTTATGGCTCGTACGAATGAGTAACTCATTCGTATGACCAAGCAATGTTCTTGTTAACATAGACACTCGTACGAGCATGCAATGACTCGTACGAACATGTAATGGCTCGTACGAGCAACCAACTTGATCGTACGGAGCACCGTTCACTCGCATGAACAAACTAAACGTTGTACCAAATCAAGATAGGAGGATATCTTGATTTGGTCAACATGACCAAACTTTACAGTCACAACAAACAAAGACCGTACAATTACTGACGTAACTAAGGACAAGCGAAAGACCAAAAAGTGTATCAACAATCTCCCCCATTGCACTCATCTCGAATTTGTTTTTCATGACTTCTTCAAAGTCATTACACAGCGGTTCCTTTGTCGAACCTAAGATGATATCGTCCAAATAGATTTGTACGATAATCAGATGCCCATCCACTTCTCTAGTAAAGAGGATACTGTCTATTATTCCTCTAGTAAATCCATTTCCAAGAAGGTGTTGAGAAAGCGTTTCGTATAAGGCTCTCGGGGCCTGGTGCAAACCGTAGAGTGCCTTATCTAGTAGGTAAACCTTATCTTTGTGTATCAGATCGACAAACCCCAGTGTTTGGCCGATATACACTTCCTCTTTAACTTTTCCATAAAGAAAGATGGATTTCACATCCAACTGGTACACCTTAAACCCTTTCCATGACACAAAGGCCAAGAATATGCGGATAGCTACTAGATGTGTAATAGGAGCATAGACCTCAGTGTAGTTTATCCCCTCTTACTGATGAAAATCTTGGACTACGAGCCGAGCTTTGTTTTAGACTACAATCCCTCTGTCATCTTGTTTGTACTTAAAAACCCACCGAGTACTGATTTTCTTGTGGTCATCGGGTAGATCAACAAGCTTCCGAACTCCAAGCTTTTCAAATTGTAACAACTATTCCAACATTGCTTAAACCAAGATTTCCTCTTGAAGAGCTTCCTTATATGTCTTCGGTTCAATCTATGAAATAAACAACTATAAGAATAGTATCTTGAAGTGATGCAATTTTAGTGTAAAAGCAACGTAGATTCTTATTGATTTGATTTCGCATTTTTACTCAAGTCTTCAAATATTCGATGATATTTCCGATGGATGATATGAATAAGTTCTCGGCATCACTTCATTGGAGACATTCATTTCACTTTCTAGATTCGTAACATTTTGTTCAGCAACTTGATCACTTGTTGAAGCTTCATTCTGATTCCTAGGACCTACAAATTGTTTTAGAAAACTTGTTATCAGCTACGAACCTTCATCGGAGATGGATCCTTCATCAGTAGGATCTTTCAGAATCTGAATCTTCTGACTGATCGAAAGAAGGTGTTGTGTTGTCTATAACTAGTTCGACGACGGGTTCTTGTTGAGAATGACCCAGACCTGCTTCAGATGCGTTTGTGCTGTCTTGAGGTTGTGAAATCACCAACGGTCTAGGAACTTGCTCTTGATTAGACGCTTGATGTTGTTGATATAACATCACAAGTTCTTCATCTGTTGGTTCATCCAGTAGATCAAATGAATTCCACAGACTCTCATAGTTAAACATCCAAGGATCACAAGGCTTTTGTGTTGGAGACGTGTATTTCTTGCAGTCAACATGTTGAGCTAGAATAACCCGGTTTAAGCTAGGTATATAAATTCTTTTCTGAGGACTAGCGTATCCCAAGAAAAATCGCTCCAAAGATTTAGCACTGAATTTACCATCTGGGTCAACAACCGTACACGGCGATCCAAAATGCTCCAAAAACTCTAAATTAGGTTTTCGTTGGTTAAGCTGCTCGAAACATATTTTATTGTGAGCCTTGATTGTTAATACTCTTTTTAACATGTAACAAGGAATGGCAAACCAGCTTCGCTCCAAAACTTACCGGTAACTTTGAATATGCTAGCATCGTGGGTGCGGTTTTAATGAGAGTGCCATTCTTCCGTTCAGCTACTCCATTTTGTTGCGGGGTATAGGGGGCTCTGAATTTGTGAAGAATACCTTTAGCATTGTATAATTCAAGCATCCTGTTATTTTTGAACTCCTTACCATGTTCACTACGTATTCATCTGATTGGCAAATGGTATAAGTTCTCCAACTTTCTGAAGAGGATCATCAGATTTTCAAAAGTTTTATCTTTACACTCCATAAATAGAACCTATGAGAATCTCGAGTAGTCGTCAGTCACAACAAGACAATATAGATCACAAGATATACTTCGAACATTAACTGGCCCTAACAGATCTATATGTAACCTTTCCAGTGGCCGTTTAATAGAGTTCAGAAGTTTTCTTGAATGTGATTTCTTGTGCTGCTTCCCCTTCTTGCAGCTAAGACAATTATCATTTAGATGGAAACTTTTAAGATTAACACTATCCACTAGATTGTTGTGTACCAGATTGTTCATCTTTTGTATGTGGATATGCCCAATCTTTCGATGCCATAATATTAACTCCTTCTTTGTTACCTTTTAGACGTAGTGGATGCAACGCTTATGTCAAGGGCATAGAGATCATTTTCTCGTGGAGTGCGCATGAGGATCCACTCCTCAGGAATTTTGAATCCCGGCTTTAGAAGCACTCTTTATCAGCAAAGTGATTTATAAAATTCTTATCACAAATCTGCAAAATGCTCAGCAAATTGTTCTCTAATTCTGCGATGTAGTTGACTTTACCAAAAGAAACCACGCTGTTCGTGAGAATTCCTTCACCAATTATTTGACCTCCGTGTGTACTCGCAAACCCTACATAGCCTCCTCGAATAGCTTTTACATAATATAATAAGGCTAGTATTCCTGTCATGTGCCGAGATGCCCCATTGTCCATTATCCACTTTGAAATGATTGACCTCGGGAGCCCCTTCACATGCAATTAAACAAATTACTTGAATAGCGAAACCCAAGCCATATTGGTCTTGGGTGGGTTTCGAATATCAAATTTTGGTTCACAAATGATTTTAATTTCTTTCTTGACTTCATTACCTTGTCCAACCTTTGACTCAACTTTATTTTTTGTTTTGGTTGGCAAAGTGGTTATCTTCACAACTGTAGAAGATGGTTTGGATTTAGCCACCCAAGTTTGTGCCTTTGAATATGCCGTTTTTGGGTAAAATTTTGAATCCTTTTGTTCGTTTTTGGTTGATGATTCACCAACTTCAAAATTTGAAAAGTTTGCAATAGTTGGATTCAGATTTATGATGTATTCATTGTTTCTTTTTAAGACCTGTGTTGGCACAAACTCAGGGCCTTTTTGTTTCACATCTTCTGTATACTTTCTCACACCATAAACAAGTTTTGGATTGTTTTGAGAACATTGTCGTGCAATATGCCCGACTTTGTTGCATTGTAGCATTTCCTACTATCGTTTACAATAAAGGAATCCAAGGCTTGTTCACGGCGTTCCTTTTCCTTCTTAAACTCATCATTTGATTATTTACCCAGACTCTCTTTTTCATTCACAGTACTTGTTTCGGAAACAAATTCAACTTTCTTTTTGTACTTTGCTTTTTAAAATCTTTTGTCATTTTTCTTCTTTTCGTAGCCAAATCTTTCCTCATGTTCTCAGGATAATCTTTACCCTTCTTATAGTAATTCTTGTAAACTCTTTTTGGTTTGGAATAGAATGAAGCGTCTTGTTTTTCAAGATCATAATGACTGACTTCAACCAGCTTAAAAAATTTATCAACACGATCAAGATTTACATTCTGAATTGGGAATTCTTCATCAGAATACAGTTTATCCGATCCATTAATTTTGTAAACAACCACATTTGGATCATCACTTTAACTGTTTTCTGATGATTAAACATAATTCTTATGAAAACTTTCTTCGTTTTCAGAATGTGAACTTGATTCAGACTTCTCAAGATTTAACTCCACACTTGCAAAATCAGTGCTATCAGACTCACTTCCCAATACATTTTTGATAACATTTTTCACAAAATCTGATTGGCATTCATAGGTTTCATTAATGTTTTCTGGCAGCTCATCTTCTTTTTCTTCAGTTTTAAGCTTTAAATTAAGCGCCTTTTCCACCCCATCTAGATATTTTTTTACCATACTTGTTCCACATAAGGGGTGGACATTGATAAAAACCCAAACTTTTGTTTTGTTTTTCAAATTCATTTTCTTCCTTTTCATTTTTCTCAAGTTGCTGTTGAAGAATATGATCAATTATGTATAAGGACGTTGAGTAACTAATAAACAATTTGTTGACTCGTTCAGACTCAATCTTTATGGCTTCAACTTCAGTTTTTAGCTTAGCAATGGTATCTATGTAAATGTTAATCGCCATTTGTTTGTCCATTACTATAGCTTTTAACATTGGTTTTATTGCCATGTCCTCTCTACTAACTTCTTGAAATTGTTTAATTGATCTGCTTAATTTATCATAAGCAGCTTTTGTGTCTTTGATGTCACTTGAAAGATTGTTAGTATATATTTTAAGTTCTTTAAGTTTTAACTCCATTTCTTAGCATTCCTTGCACCGCTCCAGGCATTTCGTGCATGGTTTTTCAATTTCTTTCATTACAACCTTAACCACTTTGACTGACTCTATGACCGTCTCTTTCATTCCATCTTTACTCTGTTTAGGAACTACCTCTTGCATCTTAGCGATCATTGTTTTGTCAGCCATTTTCTTCAAGTTTTCTACATTCATCTACATCATAACATCGATTCTTCAACTGGTTCTGGGATTCTTCTAGTTTCGGTACACATAGGTATTGACTTGATTCGTTGAAAAAACCTGCAAAAGAATTATAGACATTAGAAGGAATCACAATTTTAAATGCATGTTGAATTAAATCTTCCTCGGCACAGTGTTCATAGTAAATCGCCTCAGCACACTCTTCAACAGTAAGGTCAGGCGTTTCATCAAACACTATCTCACTTTCTTCAATCGAACTCTCCTTGACCACTTCATCAAACACTAGTTCTTCAACAATATCATCAAGCAGTGCCAAACTTTCCTTTTTAGGAATATAGTCATTCCAGTTAAAACCCTCGTCCTCCTGAGCCACCATGAGCGCCTTTGATTTGGCCGAACCATCCTCAATAGCAACTATCCTATTTGATGTCTGAGGAGGAGAAGTTTTATGATATATCGCTTTCTTGTTGTAAACATCACCGAAAGGATTATGATTACCTTACACTTCTCGGTTCGGGCACTCTCTTTTAAAGTGTCCTTTCTCTCGGCACTTAGAACATGTCACCTTTGACTTATCAAACTTTCCATCCAAACCTCCTAAACTGTTACGCCTGGTTTTCTCCATGAAACCCTGAGCTCTTCTAACTATACTAGCCATGCACCATTTGATGTCTATCAATTCTAATTATTCGAAATCGATTTGATTGTAATCCTCTTTGGTCATGTTTGGATTCCTGATCTTACCGGCCACCATGATCTCATATGATTCAAGCAGTGATGCGAGTAGAGCCATGTGTTGTACAACTGTTTGTTCGTTGAAGTTCTGTGCATTTTCCAAGTTGATAGCTATGTTAAACTGTAGAATTCTCTGAGTAGGATTAGACTGGTTGTTTTGGCAATTGTTGAAGTTAGAGCTTTGGGATGATTGTGGGTGTGGCTGGAGTATTCAGATCATAACTTTGAAATGAGGTAAAGCCAGTATTGCTGCTTGATTGATTTGAAACATTCACCGAGTTGTTAGCACTAAAGGTCGTTTGTATCTTTGGGCTTTAAATGTTGGTAGGTGTACTTCCCTTGTAGTACAAATTAATATCCTGTTGTGCACGCGATCCTCTAGATTTTGCCATCTTTTGAAATTCTAGTTCGTGAGCCTTAAGCTTTTTAATGAATTTTGCTAAGGACATCGTGTTATTGTTGTAGTCTGTACTGTTCTTGATAATTGTAAGATACATTGACCATTCGCCTTCTTGCAAAGCGTCTGCCAATTTCTCTACCAGATCTTCATTATCTTTGTTAACACCCAAACGCTTCATTTCCACCATGGGGTGATAGTACCTTTCTATGAGTTGTTTAATTATCTTGCCCTTCAATGAATGAAAGATATCGAATTCTTTCTTTAGTAGTGATTGTTTGCTCTTGACCATCTACTTACTACCTTAAAATTTGAATTTGAGAGCGTTCCAAATGGTTTGAGCAGTATTATCATGTTGCAACAAAGTGAGTATATCTTCCTTAATGGCCAGTTGCAGTACGTTCATCATCTTCTTTCACGTTTGAATAAATCCTTTTCTTGATCATTATACTGCATTAATACTTTCTCGAGACCATTTTCTCCTACCGGAACATTATATCCTTCCTTTATTGCATACCAGTTTTCAAGGTAATTAGCATGTACCCAGTTTGTAAACCATTCATGCCAGCCCTTATAATCTTCAAGATACATCAGTTTTAGCGGTTAGCCATAGTGCCCATTTCATTATCTAGGTCAAAGTTCTAGGCGGTTGCGGTCGTAACCGCGGACGTAGCAAACGCATATGAAATTCGTCTTCCATTTTTTATCGAAAATTTTGTTTACACTTGTTTGGTACGAAGTGGGCTTCGTGCGATGTGACACTTCGTGCAAAGTGGGTTTAGTAAGATGTGACACTTCGTGCGAAATGGGCACAGAACTTTCCCAAATCAACTTAGGTCACTTCGTACGAATAGGTACACACTTTTTGCAAAGTGGTAAGAACAATTTTAAAATTCTTAGTGCGAGTTGTCACTTCGAACGAAGCGGCTTGTCACCTCGTGCGACGTGATATTGTCAATTCAGACAAAGTGTATTCACAATTTCATGTTTTTTTGCAATTTTTGACATGAATTCGGTTGATTTTAGATTTGAAACTTTCAAGGGTTCGTTTAAAGTGGTTTTAAGGTGTTATATTTGAGAATGAGTCCAATTTGTCCATAAATCTGTTCATACCTAATAAAAATACGAAGGAGTAGAATAAGAAGTCTTCAATAGTTGAAACTTGATCAAATTATCTTCAAATCAGGCCTCTAGGCTCTAATACCAATTGTGGGAAGATCAGCTCTCCTCTGAAAGCACAGGACCCAACTTGAGCTAATTAACATGCGCGGAATTCATCATTAACTTGTTGACAATGATAAGATATATTGTTTCATTTCCTCTCTTCATTAATCTTGAATAAACGTTTACAAATCAGAAACAGAACTGACAGGGCTTCGCCATACAATCAGAAAAACAGTTAAGGACTCAACACCCCTGCTCAGCTATTTATAGACATGACATCTTTGCACAAGGGTGTTCTGCCAAGTGATATAAGAGATTAGTCAAGCATGGCCTTTGTTTGACAAAAACTCTTACGATCAATCTTGGATCCCGAGATTACAACACACATTCTAAGATGGATGAATGTGGTGGATGATGGTGGTGGAATGATGGCAGGTATGAGAGAAGTAGTTTGCCAGGGGATGAGTTGGAATGAAACCAAGCACCCCTATTTAATGTTGGAAACAACAGCTTCACACGGCCTGGGCATGACCCCGTGTCTTCCTTCTTCTCTGTCTTCATTTAATTCGTATGTCAGATCAGTCTGCTACATGGCCCCGTATGTCAACGGCGTGGCCCCGTTTCCCTTGTACTTGCTGTACTATCCAAGATATGCAAATCTAGAAGTGGACCACGGCCCGTGCCTAAGAGGACACAACCCTATGTCTGTTGTATACTTCTGTTTGTCTATTTTGGACATGGAATCTTGAAGTGGCACAACCCATGCTGAATAGGCACAACCCCGTGCCAGACTTCTGATTCATTGTTTTTAGTATTAGAGTGAAGCTCGGAGGGCTGGAATAGTGTGTTGTCTTTCGTCTTCTGTACTTATGTTCGATTTTGTACATTTAAGCTTTTTCTATCCTGAAAATCAAAAGTATACAAAGAAACACACTTTTTCTAACATTAGCACTAATAGGGTTGATTTTATACCATTTTGATACTATTTATATGTTGTATTTGACACATATCAATCGGCTCGACTCTTCGGAAACCATTAAAGTGAAGACGAGAGTTTGATCGTTTCTCCCTGTGCTACATGCCGTGACTTTGTCGTTATCGACTCAACTCATCGGAAACTATAAAATTGAAGATTGAAAAAAGCAAATATGAATACAGGGCTTTCCCCTCGCGTTACACAACAGGAGTATGATCGGTTTTCCCTTGTGTTATGAGGCATGACTTTGGTCGTTGTCGGCTCGACAAATCGGAAAACCATAATAGCGAATATATATATATATATATATATATATATATTATATATATATATATATATATGTGGGGATATATCATAAAGAAACTAACTTTAAAAGAGAAAACCAAAAAACTAACTAAAAAAGACTAAAAAACATTCCAAATTTGTTTAATTCTTTTTATTAAAAATCGCAACATTTCATATATAAAAAAACCTTTTTTGAAAAAAAAAATTGTACTGGACATGTGCAATAATACGGAAAAACTTAAACCAGCTAAACCAGCCCACACAAATACCCCCCTCCCCCCAAAGACAAAAACCTCCACCTCCACCCTCCAAAAACCTA
Source organism: Scalesia atractyloides (assembly GCA_947069175.1). Classification (NCBI taxonomy): domain Eukaryota; kingdom Viridiplantae; phylum Streptophyta; class Magnoliopsida; order Asterales; family Asteraceae; genus Scalesia; species Scalesia atractyloides. The sequence goes on along the minus strand of CAMTDV010000008.1, from coordinate 42,626,149 downwards.
AATCCACACTCCCACCAAAAGCCTAAACCTCCCACCCCCACCCCCAAAAACCTAAATCTATACCCCACCCCACCCGCCCAAAAAAAAAAACCTAAAACTAAACCCTAAACATAAACCCCAAAAAACCTAAACCCCCACTCGTGTCCCTCTAAAAACGTAAACCTCCCCACCCAATCTAAACCCCCCAACCCCCACATACAAAAATCTAATCCTAATCTTAAATCTTCAAAAAACTTAACCCTAAAAGCTAAACTAAACTCAAAAGCTAGCTTTAAGCATATAATGCACATGTGAAGTACAAGTTTTTTTTATTTTTTTAACAAAGTTTATTTATACATAAAAAGTAGTGAAATTTTATAAAATTAGTAAAAAATTGTCATGTTTTTAGGATTTTTTTGTTTGTTTTTTTGTTTTCTCATTTATATGTAGTTGTCTCATGATCCTCTCCCATATATATATATATATATATATATGAAAAAGCCTAAACCACCTAATCCACCCCCCACCGACACCTCAAAAACCTAAACCCCCCACCTCCACCCTCCCACCAAAAGCCTAAAGCCCCACCCCCAAAAAACCTAAACCCCCACCCCCACTCCCCAAAACAAACCTAAAACTAAACCCTAAACGTAAACCCTCCAAAAAACCTAAACCCATGTGAATCCCAAATCAGCTTCAGATCATAGTGATGGTGATTGACAATCACCCAGACACCTATAGATTAGGTGTTTGAACTTCTTAAGTAAGAAAACACAAAGAAACTAAGATGAAGGTGAAGAATCTTGTCCAAGATTTAATCCCATAATAATAGTAACAATCAAAGATCCTAGATGTATGATAACAACATGCAAATCGGAGACACAAACACAAAACAATAGCAAAATGACATTGGTCAAGAAACTTAGAGCCAAAGGTTTCATATATATAATCACTGGCTATCCAACGTATTTAATAAATACGCTGGAACATTAAATACGTAGCTACAGCTACAATTCCATATAATTACACTTTCAGCCCTTCTAGTTTTACTAACTATTACAAACCAACTACAAACTATGAAACTCAAGTATCAATGATCTCAAAAAGTCCTAACAATATCCTCCTAGACCGTTGTGTACTTGAGAGTCTTCATTCTTTGTTCTGAGCTTAAGGGCTTGCCCTGGCATCTTGATCATTTCTTAGTGGTGTAGTTTGGTTAAAAATAGTTGCACTAGTTGTTGGTTGGACCTCCATTGTAACTTCATATGTGGATGAAGTTGGAGGTGGTGGAATAACTTGAACATCGGACTCGGATGATGGATCTTTGGTACAAGGAGGAGATGACTTTGGTTCAATAGGATTCTCGGCAACACTTTTCTTTCTTGCTTCATCTTTCTCTTTCTGTTCGTCGATCCTAAGCATTATTTCCATCATTTCTTTCGTTCTTTCTCTAGCTCTCTCGACTGCTCTCTGAAAGAGCATGCCTTCCTCCAAGTATTTATTTCCAGCACCGACATGAATCTTATGCACGTAGAGAAAATTCAAGTCAGACAGGTAAGAAGTAAACACATCCATTGGATCAAGGATTCTGATGTCTTAATTATCGATTGATCTGGTCACAGCTTCACTAGTTTATCTATCGTAGAACCATTTCTTAAAGTTGGTGAGCATTACTAGATGTTCTAGAGGAATCTTCACCCTGGTAACCACTTTAGCTGAATTAATCACCCATGTAACTTTGCCTTTTTTGGTTATTGGGTCTCTGGTGGTTTTTGGCATGCATCTTCTCGGGCATTGAGGCTTGAATACGATGAATCCACACACGCATTCTCGAAGAATAAGTCTTTCAAAGTCACCACCAATGCTACTAATTGTGGGATTTATCATATCGTGTTTGCTCAGCTCTCAACTCTGCATTTCATTTACAGTACTGAAATGTTGGATTACACCACCTATACGCTTCACAATAAATAACCCGGTCAGGTTACAGTACTTCTAGCTTATGATTCGATCAGTGGCCTCTGTTTCTCAAGAGTTACGACTTGATAGAAGTCTGGCATTTTAGTTCGTTCTTTCTTGAACGACTTAGGGTGTTATGGTGCATCGTACACTCCTCCATCTGTTTCAGAAACCACTTCATACTCTAAACCCCATTCGATGAACTTGGGTGGCATCTCAATTCTGCCTACCTCTTCCTCTTCACTATCTCCATCTATGTTCACATCTATAGCCGATTCAAGTCGTTTCTTCTTCTTTTCAGCTATCTCAGCTTTACATTTTTTTCCTCTTCTCTTAACTTGTCAAAATTAAAGATGTCTTCACTAGTTGTCGGTCAGCTGTGGTGTACAAATCTTGAAGCATTTCGTGCAGTTTGATCATTTCGTCGTCCTGAAACTTTATAAACTCAAATTCCTTTGACATATAGTTATGCAATTCCTTGTTCTTCTTTCAGCTTTTCTGTGAGCACATTGGTGTCATTAACCTGATTCTTCAGTAGACAGAACTCTTTGGCAGGAAACAACCTAATTTCTCTAGTTAAACGATCATACAGCTCTTGAAACGGACGTGCTCAAGCTGGAGCTCGTTGAGGAGGTACTTGAGAAGTTGAAGTTGACTTTGGTGGAGCATCTTTAGAAGATCCCTCTCCAATTTTTCTTTTTTTGTGCACTAGGGAATTGCTTAGAGTGGTCTTTGTGGATCAGAAAGTAAACCTTCAACGAAGCAATCCAGCTGTTCCTGTTCTGATAGCCTACATTCGTTTGATCTTCTCTCTTGTTGACCCAGCATGAATATCATCACCCATAATTCTCTCCGGTTCAGATGTGTCTTTCTTGCTATTTGTCGATCCCCCCTCTTCAACTACCTTCTTTCCTTTGTCTTTTTGTTTACGCAATAACTGTGTTTCTTCTTCAACTTCTACTTATTACTCTTTGGCAACATTTTTCTTGACTTTCCCTGGCTTGCCTCACACCATCTCGATATTTGTTGTATGCTTCAAGAACAATGGGAGGCCTTTCTTCTCTATACATCCAGTTATGCAGCATCACCCATTGCTTTATTTTCAACTTAGTAAGTTGTCTTCCTTTAGGTAACTAAAACTTGTATACATTTCTGTCATGAGGCAAGCTTTGGCGTTGATCATTGATAAGTAGTTGGACAAATCATGGATACATGGCCAACGGTCCTTTGTTTGCGTTATCAACCATGCTGTAAAAGATCAAACCAGAAATGTTGAATGGCTGGTTTGTACACAAATTGAGCATTGCGGCTGACCATTACGCTATACGAAAAGCAAGTCCGCTATATTCATCGTGTTCTTAATAAACCCTATAAACAAAACCCACAAGCTAATCTGATCTCGGTCATTATACATTCTAAACATAGTTTGTATGATATGGTCATTCGATATAATACTCATGAACATAATAGTCATACCATAATCAATATCAAACACCACGAAGATCAGATTTACGATTTTTTAGTAAAATGTTTGAAGGATATTTGTTGATGATGAAGATGATAAAGTGTTAGAGAAGAAAAGTGTTCAAAGTTTCAAAACTGCTACATATATATACTAAAATATCTTCCAGCGTATTTAATAATACGCTGGAAGTTAATTACGTACCCCTATAATTTTGGAAGGATTCTTTAAATCAAAGAAAACCCATCCAAACACGCTCGAATTTTAAACTTTTTTAAAAAAATATGCCTTTTTTTAACTAAAAATAGTGTAAAAACCGAAAATAAGTTTGAGAAAATAAAAAATTTGCAATTTGGACACCAAAATTTGTTTTTCCTGAGGAACTTTCTTTTTCACAAATTTCCTTTGTTTGAAACTCCATAACGTTCCTGCAAAAGATCATACTGGTAACACTTGTCAGTTTATTACTTTGAATTTTGAATAATCGAGGCACAAGAAAAAACTGTCAGTATGTTTGTCCTTTCAACATGCTTTTGGTGAGCGTTTTATCATGTTATGGTAATATTGACAAGAATTGCAATGGCCCCCACTCAAGCTAGATGGTTAGAATATTATGCCCGTGAGTCCCACGTCAGGACATACCCCCGCGATCAAGGCATGCACAAAGCTTCTTCATAACAGGTGAGTATATTGAATTCATTCATTTAAAAGATACAAGATCAGTGCATTGGTGAACAGGTATGCACATTCGTACAGTCAAAGCGACAAATGTTATCCTGACTAGGGTTAGGTACATACCTCAGTGTGGTACAATTTCTTTTGATTAGCTCGTTTAGCTGAGCTTTTTCAACTTTAGTTCTTTCGGCCTCTTTGCCTCTTTAGAAAAAAATCATAATCGTGTCTAGGTCTGCATATATCTGGATGCAATAGAAGAGCGACTATGATATCCCCGAATGATAAAACAATATAATGACCCGAAATCTCGGATTTTGGCAATCTATCAGCGCATGATTTAAGACCATTAAGCCATATGCCGCAACATGTTACCCTCAAACACACAATATTGTGGGTATCAAGAATTCTTGTGTAAGCATTATTTTTTGTCGCCTAATCGCAGTTTACTCGACGGTGTTGCTTTGCATCTCAATTTTTCTTTTCTTTTCTATTTCGAAGATAGACAAAGTGTTAGAAGTTTTCTATCATTTCTTTACTAAATAGGTGCCAAAAAGAAGTCTTCACAATTCCCAGACACGCTTCATTGTTGATGAATATTTGAGTTTTCATGATGTTAATCCCGTAATCCTATAATTGATTTTGTATCCAGAGAACTTGTGAGTAGCAACTGTAGGCCACCGTGTATGCAGTTTGGAGACTATCGTCTGCTTTTTGCTTTGCCATGATATGAGACGATTCCCTAAGAATTGGCAACCTTCTAAGACTGATTTTTGATCGACTCTACAACCTGCATTGTCACTATCAGAGAAGCAATTAAATTAAAATTACTATATTTAGGATACCAAAGTCAAAGCTTGGGTGTTCCTTTCGGATAGCGGAAGATTTGTTTGACTGCAGTCTCATGAGATTCTTTGGGATTCGTCTAAGAACGGGTGTAGATACAGACAACTCACATAATGTCAGGCCTACTTGTGGTTGGATACATCAACGAGCCTATCATTGAGCGATAGAAAGACTTGTTCATGGTTTTTCCTTGAAGATCAGGAGTCAGTTCAGTCTGAGCCACAAATGATGTGCTCGTGTTTTGCAGTCATTCATACTGTATTTAGCAAGAATATCCCTGATGTACTTTGCTTGATGAATGAGGATTCCGTCTTCTCGCTGCTTCACCTCCAATCCCAAGAAAATGTGAGTTCACCCATCATGCTTATCTCGAACTTTGCTTGCATAACTTTTTCTAATTCCTTGCACAACGTTTAATCGGTAGAGCCAAAGATTATATCGTCCACATAAATCTGAACAAGCATCACATTGTCTCCAATCCTTTTTGTGAAAAGTGTCATGTCGATTCTTCCTCTGGTGTATCCACATTCCAGATGGTATGTTGACAAAGTCTCATACCAAGCCCGAGGCGCTTGATGAAGACCATAAAGAGCTTTGTCAAGCTTGTTGTATCATTTAGGAAAATGTGGATCTTCAAACCCAGGAAGCTGACAAACATAAACGTCCTCTTTTACTTTAATCTACAGAAATGCACTTTTCACATCCATCTGATATACTTTGAAGTTTTTGTATGATGCATACACCAAGAATATTCTAATTGCTTCTAAACGTGCTACTGGAGCAAAAACTTCTTCATAGTCGATTCCTTCTTCCTGCCTAAATCCCTGAACTACCAATCTCGCCTTGTTCTTAATGACCACACCATGATCATCCATTTGTTTCAAAACACCTATTTTGTAAAGTTCCCATACTTTGAGCTTTCAAAACTGAGATAAGTCTTCTTGCATCACCTGCACCCAACTTGAGTCTTGAATAGCTTATTTGATGTCACTTGGTACAGATTGTGAAAGGAAAGCGGCATATGATCCTTTATTGATAACATAAGTCTGACCACGAGTTCGCACGCCGTCTTCCACCAGACCTATTACGTTTTCAATGGGTGATTTCGATTGGTCTTATAACCTACATTGGTATGGGTTTCAATTTGTTGAGATAGATTGGTGAAGTGTTCTTCGACATAGATGATTGGAGGTCCATCCTTTTAAATTAGTTCATCCACATTCGTCTGAGAAGAGGAAGCATCCTTTGCGGATGCATTCTCATCCGAAGTGTCACCACTTACTTCTTCGACGGGAAGGATTGGATCAGCTGAAGTTGGAGTAAAACGAGTTGTGAAATGGGTAAAACCAAGGTCAAACGAGTCAAACATTGTTTCACTTTGAGTAGTTTCCATCGGTTTAGTTTCGAAAAAGGGTTCGGGAATGTCGAAGGTGTTGAAAACGACATCTACATCGTAAAACCAATTTGGAGAACTTCCAGTGTTGGTGTAGTTTCCTTCTTGAAAGTAGACATAGTACGATTCAAGCACCATGTTGCTTGATTTGTTGTAGACTCTATATGCCTTCTAGGTGGATGAATAGCCCATGAAGTAACACACATCACGACTGCTTCAAACTTGATTAGATGGTCTTTAGTGTTGAGAAGAGTGCATGAGCATCCAATCGGTCTGAAGAATTCTATCAGAGGCTTTTGCTTGAAAAGAAGTTCATAAGCAGTTTTTTTGTGAGGTTTAACAATGAGAACTCAATTTAAGACATAACATGCTGTGTTGACTACTTCTGCCAAGAAGATGTTGGGTAGCTTGGAGTCTACAAGCATAGTTCGAGCAGCTTCAATGAATGTTCTGTTCTTACGCTCTTCAATGCCGTTTTGCTGAGGAGTTCTAGTTGCACTATACTGAAGGCGATTCCCTTTTCTTCGAAGAAGGAGATAAACATTTGATTTTTGAATTGAGATTCGATATCACTTCTGATTGACTTGATCTTCAGTTTAACTACATTCTCGATCATGGGAATGAAAGTCTAAAGAATGGATGCAGTCTTGCTTTTTGTTTCAAGAAAATAAACCTATGAGAAGCAAGAAAAATTGTGGACGAGGATCGAGCTCTCGAAATGAGCAATCGACCTGATCTCGCTCAACTAGCAGAGGCGGAATTCATTGCTAGAGAGGTAGATATGACAAACAAGATAGAACTTACTGTTTAACTGCTTCTGATCTATTAAAGACGTTCAAGTTATAGACGCAAGTCAACAAACTGACAGAGCTTCACCGTATGAATGACAAATCTATCTCTAGCTCTAACACAACACTTCCCTATTTATAGGTCAACAGGACTCGTACTAAAGTGCGTGCACAAACAAACATACAACTGTGTTTGGTACGAAATAGTATTTCGTACGAGTGACTCACTCGTACGAAACACACTAATGTTTCGTGGGAATCACAGTGTAATAATACATAAAATTTACATTTTCTCATTAAACATTAACATGTAAATTTTATAAACATTACGATATATCCTAGATGTAGGCATTAGACATTATGCACCAACAAACTCCCCCTTGGATGTTGCCGTAGTCTGGATAATCTTAAAAACATCAATTTGATTTGACTTTAATGCCCAAAAAATCTCTTTAACGGTTTTCGACGTTCCTCAAAAGCAATAGGCGTTTGATCGGTCAGAGGATCCGAGCTTCTTTTTCTTCATTTTTCTTCGATCCTTTCTTCTCAATCTTTCTCCATGTTGTCTTCCAATTCGATCCTAAATGAATATCATTTGAAAAGTACACATTTACAACCTTTGAAATTGAAGTGCTTGCTCCTGATCCTTTTCTTCAAAACTGATCTTGCTATAAAATAAACATTCAATGTCTTTCTTCGAACAATTTACTAGCCACATAGGGTCTAGTACTCGAATGCCTCGCCACAACCCAAATATTATTTTGTGTGCTATGATGGCTTCAGATAATTCCTCAGTTATCTTCCACGCATCTTCATCAGGGTGTACACAAATAACAGCCTCACCTGTATTAGAATCGTAATGCCACCACTTGAAAATTGTATAGAAATCTTGCTCCATTTTAATCATGGCATGTTTTTCAACACCCGTGGTTTCTTCACTATCAACGTAATATCTTTCCCTTTTGTTATTGGATCTTCTTTAATAATACGACATGGATAATGCGGTTTCCAGTGAACAAAACCATGCTTCACTTCAAATTTGATCAACCTTCACAGCTTTTAATCATGGAACTTCATCTTAAGGTTTATCATCTTTGTTTGCAAAAGTTCCTTAATGTCCCAATATGGCAGTGATTTAATGTCATTTAAACATTGAAAGTATTGAATTCCAAATTCTCTTTTAATAGCATAAACATTCAGCTCTTCAATCCAACCCCAACTCAAAATATCTCTCAAAGAAATATCAGCATCTCTAGTAAAAAATGCTAGGGTTCTTTTAAACTTTCGTTCAGCTGGACTCTCCCTAATCCATTTCTTCTTTTGTTCGATAATCTCAGCTGTAGTCAACTTTTCTGGAATCGTTCCTTCTTTAACAGCTTCTGAAACTTTCCTTTGTAATACTTCAGAATTCTCTGCTGTGAATAAATCGATAAACGTTGGTAAATCCTCTGTACCCTGAATGGCATCATTTGTATCTTCATCAGAGTCACTTTGAACGACAACGTTATCACAATCATTTGCGTCTTCAATTTCCTCAAAAACATAATCATTCGGTTCGAACACATCTATCTTGTTTAGCTCATCTTCAAAGTCAAACTCGAACTTTTCTCCACTAATTCCAAGCATTTCAGCTATCTCTTCTTTCGAGTAACTATGCACAAACTCTCCCTCTTCTAAATCATGCTCAAGGTATAAAACAAATGGTTTTGGCACAACAGGAACAGAAAATGTAACATTCTCTATGAAGATTCCTGCTTGCTGAGCATCTATCGATTCATCAACTTTGTTTATCCCTTCCTCTTCAACAACTTGATTTTCAGAATCATCAAAATACTCGGAAAGATCAACTAATTCATTAATATTTGAATCTATTACACAAACACCCGATACACCCACATTATCATCATCATTTCCATCATCCGAATCACTAGAATCTTTATCATCAATGTCAACTTCTTCAGTATCTTCTATCTCTTCCTTCTTTCTTTTTCTTCAACCGATTCTGTACTATCTTTTCCCATCTTTTTCAACAACCACTCTCGATGTCGTTGGGAAATATCCAGAAAATCTATATCAACATCAACAGGCTTTCCTATCAGAATAAAGTTCATAGGTTCCTTGTATACTACGATATCCCAAAACTGTACTGGCCCAGATTCAGCTTCTGGCACATCTTCTTCAGTCACGGAATCCTCTACAATCTTACCCTTACCTTTTCCTAATGCAGCAGATTGTTGTTTAGCCAATCGTTCTCGTTCTGCAACCCTTTCTCTTGCTTCAGTACGTTCAATCTCATCAATTGCTTCAGATATACTCAATCCAAACTTCTTCTCAAATATATCCATCCTTCGATTATTTCTCAACCTTCTCTTCTTCGTACTCTGTCATTCTCAATCGTAACCTTCCATTCTCAAAAATAGTATTTGCCATCATCGCTTCAAGTTACTGCTTATCAACGATTAATACTCCAATTCTTTCAAGCATCTCAAACTTCTCTGCCGTTAGCAAGTTCATCTGCTCTTGGAATTCAGTGATGCGCACAACATTCATATTCACTTGTTTCTACAAATCATCGATTCTAGGATCATCAAATCGAAACTCATCTCCTCCAGGTAGATTGTCTAAATTAATCTCATCAAAGAACGCTTATGAACTAAACGGTTATGATATAGGACGCGATTGCTGAGCATGCGATGGTTGAGACTGTTGTTGAGCCTACGGTTGTGGTGCTGGTTGCTCGACAGGCTCTGGATCAGGCATAGGTTGTTGAACAGGTTCTGGTACAAAATGTTGCGGTGTTTGTTGTCGTTGTTCAGGTTCTTGTTCAGGAACTGGTGATTGTTGTGAAGATATCTCTGGTTCAATATGTGGTTGATCTGGCTCGGGATGCATATAATGTAGTGGAGATGGAATACTCTGTGTTTGTTCCTCCCATTTGCTTCAGTAGATTGCTCAGCATCAGCTTCTGTTGGATTAACAATCGGAGATATGCGAGCATCAGATCTTTTCATCCTTCTCAGTCTTTTCTTAATTGGAGTTCTAAAGGCAGATTCAAGCTCAGATTCAGACGGAACATAAGTAGTATCGTCTTCACCTGTTGCCTTTCTTTTTCTTTCTTCGGCTTTTCTTTTCAGCTCCTCTTGACGTTTCTTTTCCAATTTCTCCGCTCTTCTCTTTTCTCCTACACGCCTGTCCTCTGAATCGGTACTAGAAGATAGTACTTCTTCAGCTGCTTTCGTGTCAGCTCCAAAAGCCTGACGTTCTATATCCCCTGCCATGTTCTCAATTGTTTCTTCAATCTCAGGTTCATCTCTCAATCCTGATCTTTTAGCAGTAGATGTAGCTTTTCTTTTTCTTCCTTTGTATGTAGCCTTACCTCCTTTATCTCCGTCTTTCACAAACCATGGACTTCGCTTTGCCACAAACAAAGATAACGAATTCACTTCCTCCTCATCGTCACCACTATCTTCTTTCCTCCATTTTCCAGGTGCGGGTGAGATGTAATCTTTATTTAGAATAGCACCAAACATCGGTTTAGCGGCGGAGCAGACTTCAAATGTACATTCATCTTTCGCAGAGACTGAACATCCATATGCTCAAGGTTAAGCACATCATCAAAAGATTTCTTCAAGTCTCGATGTAAATAGTCTAACATCATTTGTATATACCTCGGGTACTGCAAAAATCTTTCCTTCAGAATATTTTGTATCATCTGAGTAAATTTAACTTTCGAAAAGTTATAAGGAAGATTCAGCACCAGCGCAGTAATCATGCACATCTGATAATCAACTAAGTCATCAAATCCACCCTTTATGTGACCCAAACAATGAATAATAACATGTGCCAGATATCGAAATGGCGCGCTTAGATTTCCCTTTTTGAAAGGAGCAGCATTCACAAGACCTGAATATCCCATCCTGTAAAAACATCCTTTCACCATATATTCGGTAAAGCCCGTTGGATCATCCTTGTTATCTTTAAATTCTAACACTTTCCGAATCAAATCTTCAGTAATCTTTACTTGAATATCCACATCGTTAATCTTCACTGCTGATATAATGCCATTGTCATCAAGACTGTATTCCGCAGCATTCCAGAAATACTCAACATGCGACAAATATACAGTATGTCTTTCTGTAATCGCCTTCGCCACTCTAATTCTGGTAAGAAAATCCAAGATGCTTCTGTACGCAGCTATTTCTGGATTTTATCATCTGTGATACAACATATGTTATGTACTGGCGGAAATCCGGTTCTCTTTGCCTGTGCAAGAAAAATATTCATCCGTTAGAAAGTTTTTCAAACTGTCAAAAATTCTTCACTGATTCATACAAAATTCTCAATTTCGTACGAAATACACATTTAATCAATAGTGTTGAACTTTCAAAGTTTTAATTTCATGATTCGTATGAAATCTTTGTGTTTCTCACAAAATTTTCTTTTGATCAGAAATTTTGAACTTTTAAACAGTTCTCTCTGATTCGTACTAAAATCGGTGTTTCGTAAAAAAATTTCATCTGAAGAAAAATTGAAATTCAGAATATTCATAGGGTACACTCGTTTCGTACAAAATTTTACACTTAACAAATTAAACTTTGAAATCCCATTTTTGTACGTAACAGGTCAATCGTACCAAATCCACTTCGTCCCAAAAGTTGTCCAAGTGTAATCCGAACCTAAAACTTGTTGTTTTTAGCAAATTGGTAGTTGATTTTCAGGTTATTAAAGCCGATATTAACGATTTTGTGGTCACTTTTAAGTTCTACCGGTCCAATTTCCCTAGATCTAAGTTTTAGTCCGAATCATAGGAAATTTTGACATTATAACAGTTAGATTGTGACGAAATTACCTTGCCCATTGTACGAGGTGTGCAAATCAACCTCAATAGTAAATAGCAAGCACAAGAATCAAAAAATCAAGTTCTAGAAATGAATCGCACAAAAAACTCTCTGAATTGCTCAAAGACTAGAAATCTCATTTCTATGTGAACCAAAAGGGTATTTATACTTTCCCATTTTTGTACGAAATCTTGTGAATCATACCAAATTATTACCCTTTGTTTCATACCAAAACGACTGAATCGTATAAAATTTGTTTTTGTACGAATCAAATCTAAAACTTTCAAACTTTTTCATTTTCTATTTTTATTTCTGTTTTTATTTTTATTTTCAATAATTTTATCTGTTTCAAAAATCTACTTGACTAACCAAGTCCAAGTTAATGACCCTGGTTATTCAATTTGCCTTCCAAGTCCAAGTTAATGACCTTGGTTGACCATGTTTGACCAAACAAATTTATTTTAAAATATAAAGTTTCAAATTAATGAACTTTCTTGACATTTTGGTAAACTTTGTTGTTAAAAATTTGCTCCCAACCCATGATTCCAAAATTTCCTCAGTAAGATGTTGCAATGAATCCAACCATCAGTGTTTTATCATCGGTAAACAAAAATAAAACTATCAAGCTAAGAAAACTAAAAATCTGTTGAGTTTTTTAGAAATTTTTTAAAGAATAACTTTTTTGTGAATTTTGTGTTTTTCAGAGGATCATTTCAAGCATTCATATAAGTCATCAGTACCATTAGTTTAGAAACACCTTTTAAGATTTTAAACAACTTTACCTAGATTGCCAATATATTTGTCCATTTAAACCTCTTCTCGTTTCTCAAATGTTTCAAGATATGTTAAGGTATTATCAGAAACATGAAATAACTGTGTTTCCCATCTCAGAATATACTCCCGTATCGAGATTCCCAGAATGTCATTTTACAGGTGAATATATCGAACTGATATCTGTATATAGGGTGAATGTGAGACCTTGAGAGCTCAGGTTAGTACTACCGTACAGACAAAGAGATGAAGGCTCGTCTTTAGGTGGTGTTCCATTAAGGAATCTTCTGTACTGCAAATGTCATAATTGCTTAAGACATAATCATTTTATGCAGTTTTCAGGGAAATAATGCGAAAGTATTATATGAGTTCTAGGCCATTGCTTCCGCAAAATCAGAAGAACTTGAATAATACCCCAGATATCAATCAATTATAAAGACTTAGTATCGCAGAATCTGACATTCTCTAGAACGAAATTTCGGAGTACTAAGTCCATATATCCGAGAGATGTTAACCCACAAGTTAATCAGTTTTTGTGTTTTAGGTTTATATCTCGATAACAATCGACTGAACGAGTGAAGTCTATTGGTATATCCATAGTAAGACTTGCTTAAACACTTTTAAACAATATAATTCTTTAGCATACCATGACGTATCATTTTTTATTTACTATGATCACTCTTTTTACACAAAACTTTTTTTGATTTTGTAAATGTTTTTGTATTTTCCTCAAATATTCCCCCCCCCCTAAAATCAAAAACATATTTTTGGATTTTTAAGAAATTAGAAGAAAGAATGTACAAAAAACGTTTAACCAATGTCAAATTCACATCAAGTCGTCATCATCCTCAAACTCAACCTCAAACACATCCCCTGAGATCATATTTTTTAAACCATTTAGCTTTAACAAATTTTTAAACTTTGTTTTATCAAAAGCTTTGGTATAAAAATCTGCTTTTTGGTCATCAGTGTGGATTTTCTCAATTCGTACCAAATTTTTCTCGTAGCAATCACGGATAAAGTGGTGTCGAATCTCGATATGTTTAGTACGTGAGTATTGACATGAGTTTTTAGTGATATCGATCGCGGCCTGATTATCTACATATATAGGCGTATTAAGAAATTGCAAACCGAAATCTCTCATCTGTTGCTGTATCCAGAGAATCTGAGCACAACCACTGGATGCCAAAACGTATTCGGCCTCACAGGTAGAGAGAGCGACCGCGGTTTGTTTCTTGCGTTGCCACGTTACCAAACGGGTTTCGAAGACCTAGCAGCCGACCGTTGTAGATTTTGTATTCAGTTTGCAACATTCGAAATCAGAATCCGAGTAACCTGCAAGATTAAAATCATCATGTCTAGGGTACCACAAGTCGGTGCTTGGAAAACCCTTAAGATATCTCATTATGCGTTTAACGATAAGCAGGTGTGACTCTTTTGGATTAGACTGATAACAGGAGAAGAGGTACGTTGGATACATGATATCTAGTCGAGAAGCAGTAAGATACATCAAGAATTCGATCATGGAGTGATATAAAGTTTCATCAACTTTTTCACGGGTAAGATCTGGACATATGCCGTGATTTGGAGCTAACGAGGTCGATGCTGGTTTAGTTCCTGTCATTTTGAATTTCTCCAATATGTCATGAACATATTTTATCTGATGAATAAAGATACCATCAGGAAACTGATCAACCTGAAGTCCTAGAAAGAACTTCATCTCTCCCATTGCGCTCATTTCGAATTTGCGCTTCATGACTTCTTCAAAGTGTACACAGCTTGTCATTTGTCGATCCAAAGATAATATCATCCACATATATCTGTACAATAATTAGATGTCCATCTACTTCCTTCGTGAAGAGAGTTGAGTCTACTGTTCCCCTGATAAAGCCATTATCCAAAAGATGATTTGATAATGTTTCATACCAAACTCTCGGGGCTTGATGAAGACCATATAAGGCTTTATTCAAGAGGTAGACTTTATCTTTGTGCACTGGATCAATGAACCATGGTGGTTGGCCGACGTACACCTCCTCTTTCACTTTTCCGTAAAGAAAATCAGATTTAACATCCAATTGGTACACCTTGAACCCTTTCCACGAGGCGAAGGCCAAGAATATGCGAATTGCTTCAAGACGTGCAACTGGGGCGTAGACTTCAGTATAGTCTATCTCTTTTTGCTGATGAAATCCTTGAACCACAAGTCGAGATTTGTTGCGCATGACAACTCCTCTATCATCCCTTTTACACTTGAAGACCCATCTTGTATTAATCTTTTTTGATGATCTGGCAGGTCAACAAGCGTCCAGACACCAAGTTTCTAGAATTGCAATAACTCTTGCATCGCATCCACCCAAATTTCTTCTTTCAATGCATCTTTCCAGTTTCCCAGTTCAACCTGAGAAACAAAACAACTGTGAGAAAATCGGACTTGAAGTAGAGTAATGCTAGTATAGAAATAGCTTAGATCTTTATTGATTTGATTGCGAGTTTGCACTCCTGATTGTAAGTTGCCTATAATGTTCTCTGACGGATGATATGAAAGTGTCCTTGGCATCACTTCAGTTGGAATATCTTCTTGTGATTGCAAATTTGAGGTATTTTCATCGACAACCGATACTGATGAAGAAGCTTTATTCCTAGCATTAGACTGATCAGCCTGTTAGTTCAGAAAGTCTTCAATCTGTTCTGATCCTTCATCAGAACTAGATCCTCCATCGTCGAAAGTTGGTTCCCGATTAGAGTCATCATCGTCATTTGGCTGGACAGAAGGTTCAGCAGCATTAACATTTGAAGCAAGAACCGGATTTAGAACAAAAGTGCATTGATCAACATCAGACGTATTAACTGGTAAAGACGTAGGAATCACCAATGGTCGAGGAACTTGTTCTTGATTAGATAACTGATGTTGTTGAAATAACATAACAAGTTCTTCTTCAGTTGGCACATCTGGAAGATTAAACGAATCCCACAATCCATCATAGTTAAACAGCCATGAATCCCCAGGCTTCTGCGTAGGCGTTGTATATCTTTGACAATCTACGTGTTGTGCTAGAACTACCTGGTTCAGACTCGGCAAGAAAACACGTTTTTGAGGAGTAGCATAACCAACAAAGAAACCCTCCAAAGATTTGGCTCCAAATTTACCAGCCGGGTCCAAGATGGTACACTGTGATCCAAAAGGTTCCAAAAAAGCTAAGTTAGGCTTTCATTGATTTAGTAACTCAAAACATGTCTTTTTGTGAGGCTTAACTGTCAACACACGATTCAGGGTATAGCATGCTGATGCTACTGCTTCACTCCAAAAACTGATCGGTAACTTCGAATCAGCTAACATTGTTCTAGCAGTTTCTATCAACGTGCGATTCTTTCGTTCAGCTACTGCATTTTGTTGTGGAGTATAGGGGGCGCTGAATTCATGAAGAACCCCCTTTTTATTGCAGAACTCTTGCATCTTCTTGTTCTTAAACTCCGTTCCATTATCACTGCGAATTCTCTTAATGGGCAAATGATATAAATTCTCGAGCTTTCTGAAAAGTATCATAAGAGTTTCAAACGTTTCATCCTTGCTTTCCAGAAAGAATACCCATTAAAATCGAGAATAATCATCTGTAATGACAAGACAGTATAGATCTCCAGAAATGCTTTTAATATTGACTGGTCCAAAGAGATCCATGTGTAGTCTTTCTAGTGGTAGCTTTATCGAATTCCACAGCTTTCTCGGGTGTGATTTCTTATGCTGCTTCCCCTTTTTGCAGCTAAGACAATCATCTGATAAATGAAAACTTTTCAAATTGACACCCTCTGCTAAGTCGTTATGCACAAGAAAATTCATCTTTCGAAGATGAATGTGCCCCATTTTTTCTGTGCCATAAAATTGACTCTTTTTCGGTAGCTTTGGAAACAAAGCGTTGAACTTTCTTTGACGTAGTAGAAGCGATGCTCATATCAAGAACATATAAATCATTTTCTCACGGAGCTCGCATCAGAATCCATTCTTCTGGAATCTTGAAACCGGGTTTTAGAATTAGACATTCTTTGTCATTGAGCAGCGCAAGCATTCCTGTCATGTGGCGAGACGCTCCACTATCCATGATCCATTTTGACAATATCGAACGTTGGATCCCCTGCACACATGATTAACAAAATTTATTTAAACAAAGAGACCCAAGCCTGTTTGGTCTTGGTGGGTTTGGAAGGTTGAACTTTGGACCCACTTTGTTCTTTTCAATCTTTTTAAACTCAATGTTGTTTGGAACAGAAGGTTTGAGTTCACCCTTGGATGATTTGGTGTTAATAATTTTAGCAACCCATTTCTGTGGTTGTGGTTTAGCCTGTTTAACATAAAATTTTGAATCTTTTTGTTGAACTTTGTGTGATGTTTCACCAATTTCAAATTTAGATTGAGGTTTGATAATTGGTTTAACATTTTGATTAGATTCAGTTTTTCTTTTAAGAATTTGTTTCAGCATAACCATGGGTGCTTTTAGCTTTTCATCCTTGGTGAACTTTTTCGGAGAAGAAATTGGTTTTGAACTTTCTTGTGAACAATATCGTGCGATATGTCCAACTTTTTTGCATTTATAGCATGTCCTGCTGTCCCTATGAATAGAGGTATTCAAAACCTGTTTCTGTTTTTGTTTCTCTTTTTCTTTAAGAAAATCATCATTTGATTGAGTACCAATAATTTCCTTTTCCTTCTCGGTTGTTGTCCCAAATACAAAATTATTTTTCTTTGTAAAATCCAATTTTTGGGACCTGTTGGTTTTATGTTGTTTCTGAAAACCCAACCCTGCATGCTTGTTTTCCGGATATTCTCCATTTTTTTGAAAGTAAGGTCGGTTATCAGTTTTTGATTTAGAATAGAAAGATGAATCCTGTTTATCTAAATCATCAGGACTTACCTCCATCAGCTTGAACATTTTATCAACACAACCTCTTTTCACATTCTTGATGGGAAAATCCTCATCCGAAAATAGTTTATCAGATCCTTTCATTTTATAAACTATGACATTAGGATCATCATTTAAACTATTTTCTGATTTGTCATCAGATTTTGACTTCTCAGACTTTTCAGACTCAGCCCCTTCAGATTCATTTGTTAACACTTTTTCAATCACATTTTCTACCACTTCAGAATCACAGTCATCATCATTTTTGGTGTAATTTATATCGATATCCTCAGGCAACTGTTCGGTTTTCAATTTAATATTTAGCGCCTTTTCCACCCCAGATGGATTTTTGCAAGCAAACTGTTCCACATGGGTGGAGGAACTCGATCATATCTTCCATTCTTGTTTTACCATTTTTAGATTCCTCCGAATTTTCAATTTTTGGTAAAATGTGATCTATGATGTATGAGCTTGTGGAATAACTAATTAATAGTTTGTTAACTCGTTCGGTTTCAATTCTCATTTTCTCAAGCTCACTTTTGAGCTCAACAATAATGTTTAGATGAATATTAATTGCCATTTGTTTATCCATCACTGTTGCTTTAAGCATCATAAGTGTTACGTCATTTTCTCTGAGTGCTTTATTATATTGTTTAACAGACGCACTCAATTTGTCATATGCTTCCTTTGTGGTTTTGTAATCGCTTGACAAATTGTCTATTAAACTTTGCAATTCAGCCAATCTTTTGTCTTTCACAAGACACTCACCATATGGTTCATCATACTTTGAACAAGATTTTCTATTTACCGCATTTCCATTTGCCATACATGCTTTAGTGATGTCTTCTTTCAGCACTTCCTTTTTCTTATCTACTTTGACATCTTCGATCGGTTTCTTTTGCACTTTATCTGTTGAATGCTGAGTAGGTGCGAAATATCCTGCAAAAGTTTTTAAAATATCGTTAGGCAAAAGATGTTTGAATGGACCATTTAAAAGCTCCTCTTCTTCTGATGAAGTATGATAGTGGTACTCGTCATCCTCAGGTCCTTCATCAAAAGATGCCTCCAATTCTTCTTCTGGTTCATCAATAATTTCAGCCACCAATGCCAAATTGTCTCCTTTCGAAATTTACTTGTTCCAATTAAACCCTTCGTTTTCTTGTGTAACAACCAAAGCTTTATCTTTAGACTCAGGTTGTTTCTCTTCTATTGGCACAATTCTTGTTCTTGGTTGTGGTCGGTGATAGATCGCTCTTTTGTAATAGTCATCTATGAAAGGATTCTTATTCCCTTGAACCTCTCGGTTTGGACATTCTCTTTTAAATTGACCTTTCTCCCGACACTTGAAACAAGTAACTTTGGATGTATCAAATCCAAGTTTCCCATCCAAACCTCCCAAAATTTCTTTACCAGTGATTTCCATAAATCGTTGTGCTCGTCGAACGATCGAAGCCATGCACCATTTTATATCTATCAACTCCATTTCAACTGGATCAATTTGATCGTAGTGTTCTCGTGTCATTTCAAAATTACCAATCTTTCCAACAACAAGACTACCATATGACACAAGAACTGAAGCAAGTAGAGACTTATGTTGTTTTGCCGTCTTTTCATCAAAATTTTGTGCGTTCTGAAAGTCAACGGCAATGTTACATTGCAGAATTCTTTGACTTGCATTGGATGATGGAGTGGCTTGATTGTTCTGAGATTGATTTGATCCAAAAGAAGATTGTTGACCAGAAGGTGTATTAGGATCAACTGTTGGGTATGATTGGAAACCACTTGACTGAGTTGGAGGTGTGCTTGGTGAACTATATGCACTGAACGCAGTTTGAATCTTTGGCGCTTAGATTTAAGCAGCATAATTGTTTTTGAAATAAAGATTAACATCTTGTTGCATTTAACAATCTTCGTTTTGGCCATCTTTTGCATCTCTAATTGATGACCTTCCAATCTCTCGATAAAGCGAGGTAACGAGAAATTGCTGTATTCAAATCCATTCTTCAAGATAGTTAAGTAAGTCGACCATTCACCTTGTGGCAGAGAATCAGCTAGCTTGTCGACAAGCTCTTCATTTGTCTTCACAATTCCCATTCTCTTCATATGAACCACCAGATGACAGTAGCGCTCAATCAACTGCTTAACTGTTTCTCCTTTGATTAGTGCGAATACGTCAAACTCTTTGCTTAATAATGCCCTTTTACTTTTGTGGAGTTGAGCACTGCCTTGAAATTTGAGTCAAAGAGCATTCCACAAAGATTGCGCATCATCATCATGTTGCAACAAAGCTAAGATGTCTTCTTTGATCGATTGCTGAAGAATGTTCATCATCTTCTTTTCGTTAATAAATATTTCTCATTCAACATCAGAGAATTGGGCAAGGGTCTTTTCAAGCCCACTTTCTCAAACTGGTGCGATGTATTTTTCCTCAACTGCAAACCAACAAGTAAAATGGTTAGCTTGCACCCAGTTCATAAACCTCTCGTTCTAATTATCAATATCTTCCAGATTCATAAGCTTTGGAGGTTTCGTCATTGTCCCCATTTCAATCTCTAAATTAATGTTTTGAGCTGTTGCAGTGGTAACAACCGATGTGGCGAACGCATTGTAAAATTCCTCAGACATTTTTCCTGTAAAAATTTAGAACACACTTCTCCAAAACAAACAGATCAGATTAGACAGATTTTTTGTGCGATCAAGAGTTTTTCTATGAAATAATAATTTTGCACGAAGCAAAGTTTTGTACGATTCAAGTTTTATCACAAAAACTATAATTTCGTACGAATCAATTCATTTTGCACGAATCAAGTTTTTTTTAACTGGGTAAATTTTGGGTGAATGAATTTTGTACGAATCAAGTTTTTTTGTGCGAATCAAGTTGAAATTCTGAAAATTGTAAGATTTATGAAATTTTAACTGATCCGTATGAAATTTAAGCTGATTCGTACCAAACTCAAGAACAACTTAATTTCGTGCGAAACTCGTACAAAAACTGATTCAAACTTCAAACTGACCAATTTTTATCGATTTCAACATGATTTAGTTCAATTTTAAGTCCGAATTATGGTATGGATTGATTAGATTGAAGATTAACTTGAATTACTAAAACCCTAGCTCATTTTGTCCATGAATTCGTCCGAAATTTGTCCAAAATCCAGCAAAGGTCAGAAAAATGATGAAGATGAAGATATGTCCAAGTCTGAACAGTAACTACTTCTTGTCTATCTGCAGATCAGATCTCATGGCTCTGATACCACTTGTGGATGGGGATCGAGCTCCTGAAATGAGCAATCGACCTGATCTCACTCAACTAGCAGAGGCGGAATTCATTGCTAGAGAGGTAGATATGACAAACAAGATAGAACTTACTGTTTAACTGCTTCTGATCTATTAAAGACGTTCAAGTTACAGACGCAAGTCAACAAACTGACAGAGATTCGCCGTATGAAATGACAAATCTATCTCTAGCTCTAACACAACACTTCCCTATTTATAGGTCAACATGACTCGTACTGAAGTGCTTGCACAAACAAACATACAACTGTGTTTCGTACGAAATAGTATTTCGTACGAGTGACTCACTCCTACGAAACACACTAATTTTCGTGCGAATCACAGTGTAATAATACATAAAATTTACATTTTCTCATTTAAAGATTAACATGTAAACTTTATAAACATTACGATATATCCAAGACGTAGGCAATAGACATTATGCACCAACAAAAATCATCTGTAATCACCAAGCAATAAGATCTTTTAGCTAAACTTTTAACACTAATAAGACCAAAAAGATCCATGTGCAACAATTGTAGTGGTGCGGTTATCGTATTCACTACTTTGGACTTGTGCGGCTTTTGTGCTGCTTGCCTTGGGTGCATGCGATTATGAAACCGGAAATTCTTTTATCAGTAAACCTCTTACTAAGTTTAGCTTGGAATGTTTATTCATATTTTTGAAATTCACATGTCCCAAACGCCTATGCTAAAGTAGTGATTCTGATTCTGACGCCTTGGAGATCAAACACGTCATTTGCTCCTTGGTTTTGGCATTTTTCATATTGAGGACAAAAGTGTTGTTTTGACAAGAAGTTGTAAGCATAATCATTTCGGTAGTAACTAAGTATTCGGGATTCATAAAGGGACACTCTACGTCGTTGAACAGCACGGATATTCCTTTGTCACAGACTTGTGATACACTCATAAGATTATAACAGAATGCTAGTACATAGTTCATGTTTTCTAACATAAGTGCTTCAGAAACAACGTCTCCAATTCTAACAATCTTTCCTCCTTTTTCATCTCCGGCAAAAGATACGAAGTCGCCGTAAAAAAAATGGAAGTTCTGTAGTAGTTCCTTTGATCTGTTCATATGCCTTGAGCATCCACTTTCCACATGCTAGATGTATTCCATGAGCATTCGAATCCATTTCTGCTGTTTATTCTTTTATACAACAACAAACAAGAAATATATACAAGTTAGTTAGATTTTGGAACCTAGAATTGCTTCATTTTTAATCTATCATGATCTTGGATCACAATATATTCTTTCCTTTTCCAAAAAATAGTTTGTATTAACGAAGTTTTTGACCGGTTTCTTAAAATTGTCAAAATGATATGTGAAATGTTTAGCAAATTTAGATCTTGTTTAAAACATTTATTGCTTTTGCAATGTTTCGCTGTGTGTCCTAAATGGCTGCAGCGAAAACATTTAATGCAACGTTTCTGTTTCTTTTAAGAGCTTGATGCGTTGGAGGATGATGTATGTGATGAGTATCTTGAACTGTATGATGTGTTGTCTGATGAAGATGCATCGAGGCTTGAACTTCTAATTTTCTTCATTTTCTTGTCAAGATGACTTTCATCATTAATGCAATCTTCATCGCTCTCGCTATCTGATGAAGAAACTGATTCTTGATTTTCCCTTGAATCATCTGATTCTTGATCTTCAATCGAGGTTTCTTCACCACTTTTCGAAGTTGTTGTGTTCGAGTCTTTACTACTACTGACCTACGTTGATTATTTATCAGACTCTGATGTACCTGTACATGATGTAACGAAATCGGGAATTTCCTCTGCAATGAACTTTCCAAATATGTTTTTCTTCAATTCTAGAACAAACACAGGGGATTCAAGCATAACATTTTCATCATAAAAAGCAGTTTTCAAGTCCATGCATTCAACCACTACATTATCATGGTTGCGAGTCAAAGGTTTAGGCTCATGCCTATTACAGTCATCCCGAATATTTGGACTAGATTAATATAGTCATCAGTCCTAGTTAAATTATTACATTCATCCCGAATAAAAGTCTGGTTCGTTTTAGCACAGTTCTAGGCGAACCAGTTAACCGTAGTATAACTGTCACCTAAATACCATATTCCTCATCGCACACATCCTCCTTACGCTTAATTGCATCTGCATCGCTTATAGACACGTTAGTACCTTTGTCATTTTCACAATCGACAGTTTGAGCAATTAAATCATTTTTATCAATTAGATCATTTTCTAGATGAGGATTTGGCATGGGTACATAGTTTTTGCTATGAGGAGGTGGAAATATTTTTCTTTCATTTCCTAGCTTATCTTTGTACCCAAAGTCATCTTTCACGTATATCGGTCGTTGGCAATTTTTAATATCAACCAGTGCCTTTTTGCTTATATTTCATTTGTCATTAGTGAGATGCAATTTAGTGTTTTCAACTTCAGATTTCTTGAGTTTTTCAGTTAAATCATTGATTATAAAATCTTTTCTGAAAACGAATTCTTTAAAAGTTTGCATTTCAGGTAAAGTTGAGTTCAACTTCTCTGATATGCTGCTTTGTTTTGTTTTAGTTCTTTATTAAATTGAGAAACTCTATCCTTTTCTCTAATAAGGTCACGGTTGAGGATTTATAGTGAGCCATGATGTTGACACACGATTGTGAGCACAATTTGACTTTGAATTCATTAGGAATGATGTTTACCAAGTCTTTCTCCTCCTTTTCTTTGGCAGACTCAGCTTTCATTGCTGCTGTAGGAGTTTGAGCTTTCTCCTTCTTGTCACTACTACTTGCTTCTTGCTTCTTTCTTTCCTTGGTCATCTACAGACTTGGTTGGGTTGACTATGCTTTTAAGTCCTTTATCAGTAGAAATATCTCCCTTGTAATACCTACATTTTTGTTACTAAGAAAGTTTGAAGGACGTGGAACCGATTCAGAGGATATCTTCGCGATTAAAGCTTTGTTGACTTCTTCCTTTGTTTTAGCAATTTGCTCAGCCTAATCATGATTTTCGACCACCAACGCCTTAGGAGTGTTGTCAGTAGCATTTTCATTTCCATCAATAGCAATTGCCCGTCTAGCTAGAGTCGTATCAGCGTTTTCATTCTTTAGCATGAACATTCTCTTTTGAAGTGCCCCAAATTCTTGTAGTTATAACATCTCAGCTTAGACTTGACGAAACCAGCTTTTCCCAGTGCTAGTCTCTTTCCCATTTTGTCTTGAAACTTCTTTAACCAAAGGGTTATCATTGCCATTTCAAGTCCATTTCCTCCATATCGTCTGGATCTACCTGATACATGTCTTCTGCAGTGAGAAAATCTCTTATCAGCTCACCCGACATGAGAGCTTCATAACTGCTTAGGAAAGTGTTAAATAATGCAAATGTTCAGTGGATATCTTGAGTGCCTGAGCATCACCGACCACAATAGTCTTCTCATTAGATGGTGGAGCCTTTGTAGAGTTTGCGGAAGCGTTAAACTAAGATGCGTTAGAACTTTGAGAACTTGAACCACCAGAGGTTATGGGAGCAAGGAATGCCATGTTCTTGGGAAGAGTAACAGTAGTGGATTGGGCAGATTTTTGTGAGTATCCTATTTCATTCATCTCTCTCTTGAGCACGTCCATTTCAAAGGCCTTTAGAGTGTTGATCAGGTCTGAAGGAGTGACTGGAATTGTACTGGTCAAGAAAGTTCTTTTGATCATCATGCATTGTAAGCTCCATTCTTTTGGAAGAGAGTCCAACAGTTTCTTGATTGTGGCATAGTTGGAAACTGGATTACCAACTCTTCATTTTTATTAACACATTCGGAAAACGGCTGTTATGTCTGTCAGACTTTCACCTTGAACACTTCCAAACATATCATATTCTTTCTGAACCATATCTTTCTTGTTATCCATCAGTTCTTTGTTGCCTTCACAGTGACAACTAAGTGCTAACCATTTTCATGAGTTGAGGTGTATTCTTCAAACAGGTTGTTTTCATCCTTTGATAGAGCCATAGATAGAGCTGCGTGAGCATGGCGGTCACGTTGGATCAATGTTCTATCTTGTTTAGTGAAGGTTGAGGGATCTTCATTAATTGTACGAACGTCATCATAAATTACCATAGGAACGTGGGGTCCTACAGTGACAGACATCCGTTGAACATAGTCTGTATACTCAAAGAATGACTTGATTTTTTTCTTCCAGCAACTGAAATTTTTAGATCCTTTCAACTTTGTAGGTCTAGTTGCAGTTCCAGTTTCAAGCGCGGCTTGAACGATAGGATTCAATTGATTCAGAGACATGTTGATTCAGTTTTAGGTTCAAATTTGATACGAGAAGTTAATTACGCTGGATTTTTGGTTACTGCGCAAAATTACGCTCAAATTTCTTAAATACGCTATAAGATCAAGTCTTGACTATCTACACTGACAAATATGCCGACAGACCAACAACCAACAAAGCTTTGGCTAGATACGCCAACACCATAATAAAATCGCAGAGGATTTAAATCACTGACCCTAAAGTTGCCTTCGGATAAATACGCCGACACAAAGACTGCGTAAAAGACATATAAGTCTGATTTAAACTGTTTTACGCTATCTTCAACAATATCTACTCTATCTTCCAGATTAAATACGCCCACAAGGGTTTTCGTACGAACAAAAACCCTCTAATAACACAAAAACAACCCAAAAACCATGGAAACTTGCATCAAAATGACCCAAATGATACTCTAAACACTGATTAACTACAACCAAATCATTAAACACACCAAATCAAGCCATTTGAGTCCAAACTTTTGAAAACCTTCAAAACCTTGAAAATCTTAACAAATATCAGTTAATCAAGAGAACAAAGGCTCCGACACCAAATTGTGAATCCCAAATCAGCTTCAGATCACAGTGATGGTGATTGAGAAAACACCCAAACACCTATAGATTAGGTGTTTGAATGATATAAGTAAGAAAACACAAAGAAAATAAGATGAAGGTGAAGAATCTTGTCCAAGATGTAACCCACAATGTTAGTAACAATCAAAGATCCTGGATGTATGATAACAACATGCAAATCATAGACACAAACACAAAACAATAGCCAAATGATCTTGGTCCAAGAAACTTAGAGCCAAAGGTTTCAAGGGTTTCATATATATAATCACTTGCTACCCAACGTATTTAATAAATACGTTGGGACACTAAATACGCCGCTACTGGTACAGTTTCATATAATTATACTTTCAGCCCTTCTAATTTTAGTAACTATTACAAACCAACTACAAACTATGGAACTCAAGTATTGACGGTCTCAAAATGTCCTAACAACCCCCCACTGGCACCCCTCAAAAAACCTAAACCCCTCACCCGCACCCCCTTCCCCACACCCAAAAACTTAATGCTAATCCTAAACCACCCAAAAAAACCTAAACCACCAAAAAAGTCCTAAACCTAAAAGCTAAACTAAACTCCAAACCTAAATATAAGCATATAACGCACATGTGCAGCACATACATCTAATGCACATGTGTAGTACATATGTAATGCACATGTGTAGTACAAGTTTTTTTTGAAAAAATATTTTATACATAAAAAGTAGCGATTTTTTATAAAAAAAATTGTAAAAAAATGGCATGTTTTTTAGTTTTCTCTTTTTACAATATATATACATGTATGTATCCTTTAACTTCATGGGTATGGGGTCTCTTGAAGTGTTTTCTAATTATTAAATTTCATAACTATCCAATACCATTTAGCCATCTTCACTCAATACAACATATCACGTTTCTCCCCATCACAACACCTCTTTTTGATGTAAGAATAAGCATTTAGTATTGGTAATGAGTTATTTTCGGTACCGATTAGTTCCCACTTTTGACGTTTTCGCTATTGATCTTTTACCTTCAAATACTGGTACCATAACAAGCATTTTCAGTACCCATGTCTAACTTTGGTGGTTTTTGGGACCGTACTGATACCAAACACATCCCTATTCTGATGTGAATGGTGAAAAAAGCGTATATAACGCCACTTTATCTGTGATGGCAAGTGGTAATTAATCAGCTTTACAAGAATGATTCATTTTTTATAATCATATATTAATGTTATAAAACACGAGGATAGTCATATAGTAAATTACATCAGTATTTTTATTAAATGGGTTTTCAAGGGAAGGGGTGCTTAATGCGAGTACCCCAATTCCCTCCAACCTTGCAGTGCCACCGCACTCTTTCCATCCACTATCCTAATGCACCTTATTTGGTGGCAGCACTTCCTTAACACTTTTTTTATTATCTTTTTTTTGTTTTTATTTAAAAATAAATTAAGCATTTTTATTTAAAATAAATAAAACAATTAACTAAATAAAATGTACAATATATAAAAATGCAAAAAAAATCAACTTAAAAATAAAATAAAGAAAAATAAAATTACCAAAAAACATAATTAAACTATTCCTTGTCCGACTCCTTGATGTATGGTAGATCTAGATTTGCAAGATGTTCCACAAGATCATATTGAAGTCGGAAATCATATCTTCATTTTGCAGTTCCGTGAGGACATTATCGTCAAAAGTTGGCTCGACGTGGGGATACCTAATGTGGACCGATGATATTGCATTTCCATCGTCGTTCAAGATCATGTTGTGCAATATCATGCATGTATAGATAGTAATCCAAATCCTTTCTACTGTCATTGCCCACAATGCTCGCTTAAATGTACCCCATTTCCCCTTTAGTACATTGAAAGATCGCTCCACATCCTTTTTTATCGACTCTTGCACCTTCTTGAATTTCTTTTCCTTCAGATCAGATTGGTCGGATATTGAAATGGTTTCACAATTTTAAGATAGTATCCACGTTTCTATAAGCGTCCGTTTAATGAACTAGACACTTAGGTGCGGTTCCATTCCGTTGGGTGAGAAAAATTGGAGATTGTTAGAGAACTTCGATGTTGTTGAGTGATCCATGCAAAAAACACAAATCTATCTTACGATACAACCACTTCTTGCATGATCATAGGGTATTGGTGGTTACCTCTCATATAGTGTCCTCGCAGCTCCTTATGACACGTTCTCGAAACAAAATGTGCACAATCAACATTACCAATCATACCTGATAGTGATGTCTTTCTTCGTGTGCTTCGTACAAACATGCACTGTCGTGGCTTGTAAGTCTTCGTAAAAACTACTCATTGTTTGAGTTAATTACGACATTACAAAAATATTGTAGACATCCATGCGACGTCCTGTCGGCCATACATAAATACTCATCGTATTTGGGGTTGTCGGCAAAATTATTTTCCATCCAAATGCTGTGACCTTTTTTCATTCACGTGTCACATATCTTTTTTTAGATGTTATTGTGTCTTCATGTTATCTCCCTTGACGATATCCATGTCAAATTGTATGCTACTATCATTTAATAATAATACCTTGTTGATATTAATAGATGGATTGAATACGTTATCTTCTAGAAAAGCAGACATTTTGTAAAACCAACTTTTATAGTCTTCACGTATTTAACAACTTACTTTAATAAAAGAAACAAAAATCCAACAATAAACCAAAATCCTAACACAAAACAAACTACACAACTATATTTTGAATATTGAAATCACATTAACTATTCTATTTCAACATACCGTATTTTTATTTATTCCTCACCCATAAAAACGAGTCTTCCTTTATATTTTCCAATAGTCCCCCAATTGGAGTGGCTTTGTTGTTGAACTCTGTGATCCCTTTCGTATCTCGACTTTCATATCCACCACTTTGTGGAATGTACTTGTGTACAAAAATTGTTACTTTATACCTTTTCTTTATCTATATGTGAAATTTGGTTGAGTATCTAGTTTTTCACCTATGGATGTTTTCCATGCATATATTTTTTGTTATCTGGGTGAGCATCTGCTCTCTATTAGCTCAGGTCCTAATGGGTTTAACTAGTTATAAAATGCACGGAATTCATTTTGTAATAGCGACAATACATCAATATATACTTCATGAATTGAAACCTTTTGATCGAAGCTTTCTTGATAGGCAAATGATCCATAAACACCAAAATTTCCTTGAAAGGTTCCATTTTTGGGATTGTATCATTGAGAACACAACATATATTGTGCTTCGGCTCAAAGTTCGACTTCTTTTCCTACAAAAACACAATATCGACAAAACATTTAGACAAAAGTTTCAAAATGTCAAAAACCATTGTGCCAACTTAGTTAACCCAAGTGGTCATTTTCTACTTTATGCGAAGAAAGAACAAACAATTTTATCACAAATCACATTAACTTCGTACGAAGGTGGGCTTTTAAAAAAATTGTTCTGCATATCTTCACTTCGTACGGAGTGAATCTTCTCTTCGCACAGAGTTGATTGTCAAAAACAATGTATTTTATCTTCATACGAGGGTAAAGTTTACCTTCGTACGAAGTGACTTTCACTTCGTTCAAACAGTGGTTTTGATCAAACATAAATTTTGATGATTTTTTTATCAAATTGAAGGTTCTATAACAAGTTAATAATGCCGATTTACATGATTATATGTTCAATTTTAAGTTTTACCTGTTAAATCAACTTAGATCTAAGTTTTAAAGTTCAAACTGCCGAAATCGTCCAAATTACGTTCAATTCACGGTTCAATCTACCTTAGTCATTGTTAGTGGTGTGCCAATCAACCACTACAATTGAAATTTTGGCAGCACTTCGTCGTTCGTTCAACAATTTTGCTTGTGTGGAGAGAATATGAAAAAGTGATAATGAATCACTTCGTACGAAGTGAGTTATATATAGTCTGAATTTTCCATTACGTGCAAAGTGAAACTTCTCACTTCGTGCGGAGTGAATTTTCTTAATGCGTGCGAAGTGAATTGCTATCTTTCAAAATTTTTCAATTTCTCAACCATTTACCGGTTTAACAACCCACTTTTTTGACCATGTCCAACTTAATGACCCTGGTTAATTGATTTGTCTACCAAGTCCAAGTTAATGAACTCGGTTGAACACTTTATGAACAAACTGATGTTTTCAAACAATTTTAAGTTTCAAGTTAATAACTTTTGATCATTTCAAATCATTTTCTCATTTTAGATAAGCTCTCAACCTATTGTTCTCTACATTTCTCTCAGAATTTAGCAACCTCGGACTTTGAAGATCAGTTTTCCATCATTGGCTGTCGAAACTAAGATGAAAATAAAATTTTTTTGATTTTTCTAAGTTTATGCTAAAACACACAAAAAATCTTTTTGGATTTTTCTGAAATGAAATGAAATAGCTATGTACAAACATATTTACAGACATATTTTTGTGAGTTTGTGTTAGAGGATCATATCAGTTTTTGAGATACATCACTAGTACCGTTGATCTTGATTAAACTTTAAGTTCTAAACAGATTCACTTAGATTGTTAGTATACTGATCCACTTAAACTTCTAGATACGGTATTAGATATCTTAGAACTTGACTTAATAGTGTTTCTCACCTCTAAATATTCTCCTGTATTAAGATTCCCTGGATGTTATCTTACAGTGAAATGATCTAACTGATATTTGTATTTGGGTTGTGTGAGACCTTGAGAGCTTAGGTTACTACCCACCGTACAGACAGAGAGATGAAGGCGTGACTTAAAGGTCACTTCCATATTTAAAATCTTTTGAACTGCAATTGTCAGATCTTCTTTCGATACTTTCAATTTGTTGTTGTTTTGGGTTTTAAAAGCAAAAGTATTCTACAAGTTCTAAGCCGTTGCACCCTAGTTAACTGATTTGTCTACCAAGTCCAAGTTAATGACCTCGGTTGAACACTTTATGAACTAACTGATGTTTTCAAACAATTTTAAGTTACAAATGAATGAACTTTTGATCATTTCGTTTCATTTTCTCATTTCAGATAAGCTCTCAACCCATTGTTCTCTAGGTTTCTCTCAGCATTTAGCAACTTTGGACTTTGGAGATCAGTTTTCCATCATCGGCTATCAAAACTAAGATGAAAATAAAATCTTCTTGATTTTTCAAAGTTTATGCTAAAACAAACTGGAAACCTTTTTGGGTTATTCTAAAATGAAATGAAATAGCTATGTACAAACATATTACAGACATATTTTTGTGAGTTTGTGTTAAACGATCAAATCAGGTTTTGAGACATATGACTAGTACAGTTGATCTAGATTAAACTTTAAATTCTAAACATATTCACTTAGATTGTCAGTATACTGGTCCACTTAAACTTCTACACATTTCTCAATTGTTTCGAGATATGGTATTAGAAGTCTTAGAACTTGACCTTAATAGTGTTTCCCACCTTAGAGTATACTCCCGTATAAAGATTCCCTGGATTTTATCGTACAGGTGAATATACCTAACTGATATTTGTATCTGTTTTATGCGAGACCTTGAGAGCTCAGGTTAGTACCACTGTACAGACAGATAGATGAAGACTTGACTTAAAGGTCACTTCCATATCTGGAATCTTTTGAACTGTAATTGTAAGATCTTTAGATACTTTCAATTTGCTGTTGTTTTGGGTTTTAAAAGCAAAAGTATTCTACAAGTTCTTGGCCGTTGCTGACGCAAAATCAGAAGAACTTTTATAATACCCCAGATATCAGATATCTATAAAGACCTAGTATCTCAGAATCTGGAAATCTCTCAAACGAAATTTAGGTGTACTATGATCATATATCCGAGAGATGTTAACCCAATATTTAAGAAGTTTTTTCTTTATGTTTATATCTCAAACACAATTTACTGAATGTGCGATGTCAACTGGCACATCATCCGGGAGATTGTCTTTTTTATGTTTTTGTACATTTTCAAATTTTTGTTTTTTTTATTTTTCACAACATATCTCTCCCCTAAAATCAAAAACAAATTTTTGGATTTTTGTTTTTAAAGACAAAAATTTGAAAACTAAAAACTTGACAAACCAATGAGGATCACGTCAAATCATCATCCATCTCGGCTTCAACCTCTGTATCTCCCATTGTTGTCAAATCTTTCATCCCGTTTAGTTTCAAAAGTTATCTAAATTTTGCTATGTCAAATGGTTTTGTATAAAAGTCAGCTTTTTGTTCATCAGTGTGAATATACGAATCAACTTTTTCTCGTAGCAGTCACGGATAAAGTGATGTCGTATCTCAATATGTTTGGTTTTAGAGTGTTGAACCGGATTTTTTGTTATGTTAAATGGCTGCCTTGTAATCTACATATATAGGCATATCAAGAAACTGCAATCCATAGTCTCTCATCTGTTGTTGTATGCACAAGATTTGGGAACAATAATTGGAAGCTGAAACATATTCTGCTTTTGCAAGTAGAGAGCGACCGTGGTTTGCTTCTTGCATTGCCATGTTACTAATCGTGTACCAAAGAACTAGCAACCAACCGTTGTAGATTTAGCATATAATCTGCAACACCCAAAGTCAGAGTCAGAGTATCCGGCTAGATTGAAGTCGTCTGATCGTGGATACCACAGCCGGTGCTTGGGCACCCTTTTAGATATCTAAAAATTCTTTCCACGATCATCAAACGTGACACTTTTGAACTTGACTTGTAGCGTGCATAGAGGCATGTTGGATAATTGAAACCGGTCTTGAAGCTGTCAGATACATTAACGACCCGATCATCGACCGATATAAAGGTTTATCTATCTTCATTCCGGACAGATCTAGTCTGATGCCGTGATTGAGAGCTAACAGGCTAGATATTGGTGATTTTCGGTCATCTTGAATTTCTCCAAAACGTCGTTCACATACTTCGTCTAATGTATGAAGATACCATAAGGAAATTGATCGACCTGAAGTCCCAAGAAGAACTTCATCTCCCCCGTAGAACTCATCTCGAATTTCTTTTACATGACTCATTCAAAGTCTTTACAATGCTTATCGTTTGTCAAACCAAAAATGATATTATCCACATAGATTTGCACAATTATGATGTGTCCTGCAACTTCCCGTGTGAAGAGGGTACTGTCTAGTCCTCTGATGACCCCGTGTTCAAGAAGATGTTGAGAAAATGTTTCGTACTAGGCTCTCGGGGCCTGGTGTAAGCGGTATAATGCCTTATCTAGTAGATAAACCTTGTCTTTATGTATCGGATAAACAAACCCCGGTTGTTAGCCAACATTCACCTCCTCCTTCACTTTGCCGTATAGGAACAAAGACACTACATGTAATTGGTAGACCTTGAATCCTTTCCATGACACGAATACCATGAAGATAGGGATAGCTTCTAATCTTGCCACGGGAGCATAGACTTCAGTGTAGTCTATTACCTCTTGCTGATGAAATCCTTGAACCATGAGTCGAGCTTTATTACGTACAATGACTCTTCTATCGTCCCTTTTACACTTGAAGACCCACTTTGTGTTTATCTTTTTATGGTCATCGGGTAGATCAACAAGCTTCCAAACTCAGAGTTTTTCAAATTGTTTTAGCTCTTCTTGCATCACATTTACCCAACTTTATTTAGTAAGATCTTCTTTGTATGTTTTCGACTCAACCAGCGAGATAAAACATTTATATGTGACCATTTCTTGTCCAGGTGTATATTAGTATAAAAACAACTAAGATCCTGATTGATCTGATTTCGCATTTTGACCCTAGTCTGCAACTCTCTAATAATATTCTCTGATGGGTGATACGATAATGCCCTTGGCATAACTTCATTCGGAACGCTCACTTCATGTTCTAGATTTGTGATATTTAGGTCAACAACTTGATTACTTGTAGATGCTTCATTTTGAGCACTAGTTCCCTCAACTTGATTGTTGAGTAAACTTTCAATCTGATCTACACCATCATCAAAGTAGATCCATCATTGTCATATGTCGGTTCAACATCAGAATCAGAATCATTAATTTGATCGAATGTAGGAGCAGGTTCATTCATCTCTTGATTTGTAGTGGGATCACTTGTTCCAGCAGTCTTTGATTCTGTACGTTGAGTGCTAGGGCCTGCTTCAGTATCATGAGTACTAACAGGTGTTTGAGTAATGACAATTGGTCTCGGAACTTGTTCTTCTGATGAAGCTTGTTGTTGCTGATGAAGAACCAAAATTTCCTCTTCTGTTGGTTCAGCTTGAAGCTCGATAGAATACTAGAGGCTATCATAGTTGAACAACCAAGCATCTGCTTGTTTCTATACTTGAGACGTGTAGCGTTGACAATCTACGTTCTGAGCTTCAATAACCTGGTTTATGCTAGGTAAATATACTCTCACAAGTGGACTAGCATATCCCATGAAGAAACCTTCCATTGATTTAGCCCCGAATTTGCCATTAGCATCAATTATAGTGCATGGTGACCCAAACGGTTCTAAATACTTTAGATTTGGCTTTCGCTGGTTAAGTAGCTCGAAGCATGTTTTCTTGTGTGGCTTGATTAACCATACTCTGTTTAGTGTATAGCATGCAGACGCCACGGCTTCGCTCCAAAAACTAACTGGCAGTTTCGAATCGGCGAGCGTGGTTCCTGCTGTGTCTATCAGGGTTCTGTTTTTGCGTTCAGCTACACCATTTTGCTGTGGAGTATAAGGTGCATGGAATTCATGCAAAATTCCCTTTTCATTGCAAAACTCTAACATCTGATTATTTTTGAACTCTGTACCATTGTCACTTCTTATGCGTCGAATCAGTAAGTGATACAGGTTCTCCAATTTCTAGAACAAAATCATCAGATTTCAAATGTTTCGTCTTTGCTTTCAAGAATATCACGCATGAAAATATTGAGTAGTCGTCAGTCACAACAAGACAATATAGATCCCCTAAAATACTTCGAACGTTGACAGCTCCAAAGAGATCAATGTGTAGTCTCTCTAGTGGAAGCTTGATTGAGTTAAGGAGCTTCTTCAGATGCGACCTTTTATGCTGTTTGCCTATTTTACAACTTTAGCACACAAGTGAAAACTCTTTAAATTGACTCCCTCCACTAGGATGTTGTGTACTAAGAAGTTCACTTTTTTGAGATGAATATGACCCATCTTCTTGTGCCACATTATTGATTCTTTTTCTATTGTTTTGTGTAGGTCCCCTAATCCGTATGGATCTTCACAGAATCGTCTATCCAATCTAGAGTGCGGAATCCGCTAGATCAGGTTTACACAGAAAACAAGTAATATGTAGAACACGAACAATCACTTTCAAACTGTCTTCTATTGACTATCCAACACGAATGTTTACAACCAATTCAAGACATAAGAAATCCTCAGCCACTCTCTGTAGATTCCTCACACTTACTAACTGTCTTTCTCTCTTTTTCTTCCTTTTTGCTTAACATAAACCATAATGCAAAACATGTATATATACTACATGTCTGCATAGTAGGCTTTGGACTAGGCTAGGCCATTCTCCAAGCCCATAACAACTCTAAACAAGCTAAACACAAATGCTAAGCCCAATACAAAATATCCAAAGACTAAACTATTAAGCTGTAAGCTGTTGTCACAAAATATGCACCAACAGACTCCCCCTTGACAGTAGCTTCATAATATAATTTTGTCTTAAAACATGTTGTGATCTTTTGGTCTTTGGATAGCTTCAACTACACACAGATTCTGACATTAACAGACTACCCCTTAGCTGATGCTTCCAATCTCCAAAACTTTCATTCGTTGTAGATTAGTGAAGTAGCATTCTCTGGTTAAGAACATATCTCCAAATTCCTCTATATCTCCATTTGAAGTGTAGTAGAAGGATCCTACCATGCATCTTCACACATTCTCCACTCCACTCTTAATCTGTACTTTACTTTAGTTCTGCACTTCATTTTGATAACTACATCATTCTATTAGAAACACAAGCAAGTAACTCAAAAACCCATTAGTTCTTTTTCCACATTAAAGATAAACCAATATTTTATTTTATCATATAGAAACTACTTATCAGTTCAAAATAAGAGACCTTTTAAAAGAAAATCTTTATGCATTTTATATTTTTTAAAACAAAAAACTAACAAGAAAATAAACACTCTATTTTTGTGAGAAGTACTGGATAAGAAGATCATATCAGTCAACTCAAGCTGTTTCACACTTACAATTCATTCTATCTTGTAATTTTCATGAAAAGCAGTTCAATCTGATTACCAGTATTGTTTATACACGAAAACAAAATATATGAACATTTCAAGTACCATTACCTAGTGATATGCTAAGGTAGTATCAGGCTGATATATTAGTGTGTCCCACTTCAGGACATACCCCCACGATCAAGGTATGCACAAAGATTCCTCGTAGCAGGTGAGTAAACTGAATTCATCGTTTTGTTTTACAACGTTAGATACTTGGTGATCAGGTCAATACTTCCGTACAACAAAGGGACCAATATCTAACGAGGGTTAAGACAAATACCACAAATTTTGGTACGATTTATGCATTTTTCACATTTGAATGACTCTCTAGGAGAGCTTCTTCAATTTCTGGGATATGGCATTTTAGCTCTTTTAAGATATCTTGGTTATGCCTAGGTCAGCATATATCTGGATGCAGCAGAAGGACAACCCTGATATCCCCATATTAAGTAACGATAAACACCCAAAACCTCAGATTTTGGCAATCAATCGACATAATATTTAAGGTTATAAAACCATACGCCACCAATATGTTACCCACTCATACACCATTCGTTATGTCTATATTATCAAGGTAAGTTGATTACTTCATGCATTTTTCCAACCGGTACATCATATGATGAAGCTACTATCACACTTAAGCAATTTTATTTTAAATTCAGTATGACAATCTAACATGCTAATGTACGATCATTTCTTGTTTTCCACATAGTGAAAACTCATTTTTGATTTTCTATTTTTTATGTTTTAATTTTTGAAAAACAGTAAAGTATTTACAAAATTCTTATGGAAAACTGGCTATTCAAGATTCCTCATCCCGTTCAGTTCGACTAGATGTTCAAAACGAGCTCTGTCAAATGCTTTTGTGCAAAGATCTGCTAGGTTATCTAGTGTGTCGACTCTATGCAATTCAATCAATTCTTTTCAGCACAATCCCGTACAAATGATGACGAATGTCAATATTTTTTGTGGATTGTGTTTTACAGGATTTTTTATGATTGAAATAGTGGGATTATTGTCTATCATAATAGGAGTACGAGTGAAATTCAAACCGTAATCGCGCATCTCTTGTTGTATCAAGAGAACCTGAGAGCAACAGCTGCCCGCAGCAATATATTCAGCTTCACATGTAGAGGTAAACACGCAAGACTGCTTCTTGCATTGCCATGACACGATCCTCCCTCCTAAGAACTGATAACCACCTGTGGTAGACTTTCTGATTTGTATCTTCCAAAGTCCAAAACAATGAAAGCAACAAACTTCAAATCACTAGCAGTTGGATACCGTAACCCAAGTTTAGGTTTCCCCTTCAGGTAACGAAGAATCCGCTTCACCGCTTTCATATGTGACTCTTTTGGATTCGCTTGATATCTGGCACAAAGACACACTGCCCTGTACATTGGAGAACCAATCATTGCCCTGTACTGAGTTTGATCGACATCATCTACACTCTCATGATCCGGACCAAGATTGTGATTCTCGCAGATAGTAGTGTTGAAAGTAGCACAATCTTCCATTTGACAACATGTCATACACATACTTCGTCTGATGTATAAACATCTCATCATTCTTCTGTTCAACTTGCAAACCCAGAAAATAAGACAGTTCACCCATCGCATTCATTTCAAACTTGCTCTTCATTACCTCCTCGAATTCATGACACATGTTCTTATCAGATGACCCAAAATAATATCATCTACGTATACCTGTACCAGCAAAAAGTCTTCCTTCTTTCTTTTAATGAAAAGTGTATTGTCAATCTGACCTCTTTCAAAACCATTATTTAACAAAATGTGCTGACAGTGTCTCATACCACGCCCTAGGTGCCCGATGCAATCCATACAATGCCTTATCAAGTCAATAGACTCGATCTAGATAATCTGGATCAGTAAACCCATCTGGTTGTGAGACATACACCACTTCTTTGACTTTCCCGTAAAGAAACGTACTCTTCACATCAAGTTGGTAAGCTTTAAAGCCCTTGAATGAAGTAAAAGCTATGAACAAACGAATTGCTTCCAACCTTGCTACTATTGTAATCAATCCCCTCTTGCTAATTGACCATTTCACCACTAGTCGAGCTTTATTCCTTGTCACGATCCCTCAATCATCTTTCTTGCACTTAAACACCCACTTGGTGCCTATTTCCTTTTCTCCTTCTAGCAAGTCGACTAGCTCCCAAACTTTTTTTCTTGAACAGAGCGAATTCCTCTTGCATCGCTTCAACCCATGAATTAACTTTAAGAGCCATTTGAATATTCTTCGGCTCCTCTCGGGCAATAAAACAGCTATACAAACACTTGTTTATCATCCCAGTCTTTTGAATTGCAGTAAATAAACAGTAACCTTCGATCACACCTCTTCTTGTCTGAACACCTGCAGTAGCATCACCTACAATATTCTCAACTGGATGATCTCTGTTTGCGCGTGTGCTAGGAATGGTGTCAACAACTAACTTATCTCCCAGATTAGATCCAACCTCCCCCTGAATGTTCTCATTAGTAAACGGATTAGTAAAATCCTCCCCTGAATAGGTTCAGACTCATTATCACTTGAATCCTATTGAGCTTCGCTAAAGGAAGTTTCTGGAGCATCTGACAATGATATACTCGATCTAGGCATGAAGTCACCCTCTTCATCTTCACTAATCACAATTTGAATCACTTGAGACTCATCTGCATTGGAAAACTCGGGAATGTTAAATGATTTTAAAAACGCTATCATATCATATAATATAGCAGGACCACTCGTTGATTATTGAGGTGAATAACTAGTGATTTACATTTTAAACACGACCTCCATTTTACCAGTTGTTAGATTAAAAACCCTTTTATTTGGTGCTCCAGGCATATAACCTAGAAAGTATCCCTCGTTAGCTACCTCACCGAATTTTTCTTATCTTTATTTCACACAATGGTGTAGGGTAATCTAAATGGTTCAAAACTTTCAAGTTTGGTTTCTTATTAAACATAAGTTCGTGACATGTTTTGTTAAACTGTTTAACCGTTAAAACTTTGTTTAGGACAAAAAATGCTGTGTTCACATCTTCTCCCTAGAAAAGAACTGGAAGCTTTGAATCAGAAAGCATAGTCCTTGTGGCTTCATTCAGCGTTCTGTTTTTCCCCTTAGTGACTCCATTCGGTTGAGGTGTATAAGGAGCAGAATATTGATGTTCAATTCCCTTGTGCAATAGAGATCCAGAATCTGATTCTTGAACTTCGTGTCATATCAGTCCTTATCCTCTTTATCTATGCACATTTTGCAATTTTGTAAAAGTATCTATCAGCATCTCCGCTGTGTCATCTTTTGTACCTAAAAAGAAAACCCATGAATACCGTGAGTAATCATCTGTGACAACTAAACAATAGTACTTTCCACCTATGCTCCTAACTTTCACTGGACCGAATAAATCAATATGAAGTAATTCATAAGGGGCATCTATGGAATTTACTGTTTTGGACTTGTGAGGTTTCTTATGTTGTTTTCTCTTTTGACGTGGAAGACAATTATCTTCCACATGAAACCTCTGCAGTAGCACCCCTTCCACTAAACCCTTTTTAATAATATAATTCATTTTTCGATAGTGGATGTGGGTCATGCGTCTGTGCCACAACATTAACTCAGCCTCAGATGCTTTTGACAATAAACACGCCACGACAGTGGAAGAGTCCTTAGCACCCATGTCCATGACATAAGTGTCGTCTTGGCGCTCTCATCACTATCCAATCATCCGTTATTACCAAATCTGGCTTCAACACCAAACCTTCAGACTTAGTAAAATGGACCGAGTGACCATTGTCAAAGACTTGTGACATGCTCATCATATTGTGTTTAAGCTGCTCGACATAGTTCACTTTGTCCAATGTGATCTTCCCCCGTTTGTCACTTTTCCTCGACTCGTAATGTGCCCTCCTTTAGCACCTGTGAAATTCACATAACCTCCGTCTATGTTTTCAAACTTAGTCAACAACATCACATCCCCCGTCATGTGCCTGGAGCAGCCACTATCAACATACCACAAGTTGACAATCTTCCTTAGCAGCTCCTGCACAACCCAACAAAAATTAGTTAGATTGGGGGACCCAAGCCTTAATGGTCTTGGGTCTTCTAGATTCATCAACCACCGGAACATCCATCCAATATCCATAACTCCTAACTAATGTCTTGGATGATGGAAATGGTTTTTTATTTTCATTCGGTCCCTGATCCTAAGGTTTCCTATACATGTTTGGACTATGTGACCTTTGGATATTTTGGTTTTGATTCATTTAATTTCGATTGTGATAATTTACAAAGCCATTGTTATAAAAGTTTCGACTACCAACATTCTCATATTAAGTTTGATAGGGTGTGCATTCTTTGTTTTCAAAATTGTTTCTCTATTATTATCCTTCTAGGCATGTTCAGACACATCAACATTCCCTGATGTGGAACTACTAGGTGTAGTTAACACAAAGTCTTTTAGCTCTTCTTCGTCTGGCAAGAAAGAATAGTCATGACCAAGAGGTGGTGGAACTTCATTGAAATCTTTGAAGCCCACACTTTTCTTGTCATTACTTTCTTCAAGCCATTCATCGTGTGTTTCATAACAAAAGATGAATCTTTTAATTGATTCAATTTGTTTTCAAGCTCATAAATTTTCAGT
This sequence comes from Scalesia atractyloides, assembly GCA_947069175.1. Lineage (NCBI taxonomy): Eukaryota > Viridiplantae > Streptophyta > Magnoliopsida > Asterales > Asteraceae > Scalesia > Scalesia atractyloides. Next base: position 42,585,607 of record CAMTDV010000008.1, on the reverse strand, counting down.
TGTGCTTCTGACAACTCTTTGCATTTTTCAGAAATCTCTTTTGTTTCCTCACTCATCGTATCATGAGCTAAGTCAATAATTTGAAGTTTTTCATTTAGTTTACAGGTTAAAATATTGATTTCTTCTTCATAACCCTTAATTTTCTTCAAATATAATGACTCATTTCTTTTTATGAAAAAGTTTGATTCTTTTACCTCAAGAGATCATTTACCAGACTTTGGTTTTGTTTTGTTAACATGTCAAATTCACTTTACAGTTCAAAACATTTTAAGCAAACAGAACTACCAGATTTAGAATTTACCTCTCCTGTTGATTTGCTTAGATCAGCCATGAAAGCAGCAAAATCTTTAGCCATCTTCTTATCTGCAGCATTCTGTTCTACATCAAATTTTATGTTTTTAGTCGTCTGATCATCATCAACCTTTTCAGCTAAAGTCTCTTGCTCTAGCTCAGCATTAGCCTTTACTTCTTCATCATCAACTGGGGCTATCTCACCCATGAAAGCCTATGTGGCATTGTCATGACCTTCCAGATGTACATTCCAATCATTAGAACCTTCTCTAGCAATAGAGATAAAGGCCCTTGATCTAGTGTTAGTTGATGCATTCCTATTGCTTGAACCATGACCAGGAGAATCTTGAAAAGATGAGTTAGTCCGAAATTCAGTCTTAGGTCTTTGACACTCTCTAGCAAAGTGTCTAGGTAATTTTAACAATTGTAACACCTTACTTTAGACTTGTCAAAACCTTCATTCTATCCAACGAACTTTCTTCCCATCCTATTCATAAACATCTTCACTCTTCTAGAGATCATGGCCATCTGCCATTGTAAATCCATCTCCTCTAGGTCATCAGGGTCAATCTGATCACAATCCTCATCAAAAGTAGCAGGATCAGATATTCTTCCTTGATGTAGTTCTCATATGAAGCAACGGACGAAGGTTTTGGAGATTGGAAGCATCAACTAAGGGGGAGTCTGTTAATGTCAGAAGCTCTGTGTAGCTGAGGCTATCCAAAGACCAAAAGATCACAACATGTTTCAAGACAAAATTACACTATGAAGCTATTCTCAAGGGGGAGTCAGTTGGTGCATATTTTGTGACAACAACTTAATAGTTTAATAGTTTAGTCTTTGGATATTTTGTATTGGGCTTAGCGTTTGTGTTTCGCTTGTTTAGAGTTGTTATGGGCTTGGATGGATAGTGCAGATTTCGTCTTTGTTGTCGCAACACTCATGTCTAAGATATACAAATCCTTTTCTTGGGAAGCGCGCAGCAGAATCCACTCCTTCGAAATATGGAATCTAGGCTTTAGAATGAGACATTCTTGATCTGTGAATCATGTCGTGAATTTTTATCACAAATTTGAGAAATACTCAACAAGTTGTTCTCTAACTTTGCTATGTAGTTGAATTTATCGAAAGACACCACACCGTTGTTATGTTAGGATCTGAGTTTTATATTGATGTGATTCTTTAGATGAAATCAATGTAAGAAGATAGATAACAATGAAACAATGCAGCAGGATTGTGTAAACTTTAAAATCACAACAATAGAACGATTGTTTTCATTGACATGCTTTTGTAATTATAATCACATACGCATGCAATATACAAACTCCCCCTCAGTCTAAGATCACTTTAATTTGTTCGTATAGAATGTGTAGAAGAAAGTGATCAATATAACATTATAGACACTATTCTATACATTGCAAACCACTAAGCATCTTATGGCTGACGTCACTATGAAAGTGACATTTAACAAACTAAAAAACTCCATCCTCTGCTAGACCTAAACAATGTTACATTCATTTACATAACAGACTATATTGGAAAACAACTGTTGAGGTATCCTCTGTTGGTATTCAGAAGACCTTTGCTTCAAAGCCTTTATGATTCATTAGAGTTTTCTCTCTAGCAGATCTTGCTTCCAGCAGAGCTTTGTCTTTAATAGATCTTATGAACAGTCTTTAAGTATAAGCATAGTTTAGAGCAGTAGAGCTTTATTAGTGATCATATGTTAGAGATTGCTTTGTCTTTCCAATCATCTATTCTTTTATAGGGTTCAACAGATCCAACAATCTCCCCTTAGAACAGATGATGCCAAAATCCTTCTTTATTGATGATCTTTATTTCTCAACAGAAATTCCCTAATTTGCCCTTTGATCTGTTGTTAAAAGTTCATAGAGAACATGTCTTCAAAATCCCTTTGCGATTTAAGATTCAATAAAGCTTGGGGGTCATCTGCATCCAGACCATATGCATCCTCCATTTTTAGCTTTTGAATCTTGCCATTTGATATGAGCAGAGTCAATTCATGGGTCTCCGGGGATGACTTCCATTTTAGAATTTTTGAATCATTTGGCTTTTGTGGGGAAGACTTATTGTTGAGTTTAGTGGAAGAGATTTTCTTACAAGTTTAGAGATTGTTTCTTTTAGTTTATCACTTGCAGCATCAGTATGAAAAAGTAATTGATTTTTTATTCCCTCTTTTCTGTGTTCTTCAAACCTCTATTCATCATCCTCTTCGTTCTGCTTTTGCCTTTTAACTTGATGTAAGGCAATTGTGGGTAAGACAGAGGATAAGGGATGTTTTTTAAAGGTTTGGGTCTGATGAGGGATAACATTTGTTGGGTAGTCTAGCTTTCTTGGAACTGTAGGATCTTTCTTTCTAAGCTCTTCTAGTTTTTTGTAAGTATCTACAACCTAGGACTCAGACCATCTAGCAACTAACATTGCTCTACCATAATTTGTAGCAACCAGCTCTTGTTTCATTCTTTTAAGCTTTAAAGCTTTGTTCTGATCCAACTGCCTATTTTTCTTCCAATCAGGTGGTGTTGGCTTGTGTAGAGGATCTTTGAGCATGGCTTGTATTCTGTCAATTTTTGCTTTGAGAACATTTGTTGACCAATCTTTGAACTATGCTCTGGTAGCTTTGTAAGGTTTATGTTGCATAATGTGGTCAAGGTAATCCTATATCAGTTTTTCATCAAGATCGGCATTTATAGGCCTTTTTGACATAGACTTACTCATATCTTTGGCAAAGTCTTCAATCTTCCTCACTTTGCTCAGTTCATAAGACAAAATACATTGTGTAATCCTGTCATCTTTCCATTTGCTCTTCTCTTTGTCTATGTTCTCAGCTTGTTTGGCCTTCAACTTTAGATATTCATCAAATTTCTTGGCTTTCTATAACCAAAGAGAGATGGAAAGTCTAGTTTTGAGATATCCTCTACTGTGAAGAATGATTCAATTTCTTTTCGCACAGCCATCCATTATAGAGGATTCAATTTCTTTGAGGTGGAGAGCTTTTCAACTATTACGAGGAAGTAACAACAATGGTGGGCTTTTTGGAGACAGATGGTTTCTTTTTGGATTTTTCTAATGTGGGTTTCACAACACCGGTTGTGGTGTCATGATCATCAGGAGCAGTAGGCTCAGCAACAGAGGTTTGAGCTTGAGATGTGGACTCATCCAAAATTTTCTCATCCCCCTTTGCTTTTGTTTTAGAAACATTTGACTCCATATTTTTATTCTTGTAAAGGTTTCAGTAGTAAGACTCTTCATCTCAAAAACAACTCCTTGTTAAAATCTTTTTCTGGAAGTTGTTTTTCTAGATAATAGCTCAAAAGCCAAGGATATAAAAGAAAAAGCTTTATTTTTTGAGATTTATTAAAATTTGCCACCAAGTCCATAAACAACACCTGGGATAGATTGGAATCAGTTTTTCTCAAAATAGCTTATCCCAAAAATTGAATATATTGTGGAATCACATTAAATGATGTGGTATTTGCTGAAAGACATGTTAGTAGGGTACGGAAAATATATCTCATTTTAGAAGGAAAGTTAGGTTTATTAATGGTAACACCAGTTAACAGACCCTGATATCCACGTTCTATAAACATAGCATGTAATTCCTGCTTGGCAAAAGAAGTGTTACCTTCTAGGTCATTTAGACCAAAAGTTGTGGAAATTGAGGATGGGGAAATTTGGACAGAGGTTTCTCCGACTTTTAAAGTGATAGCATATGGCTTCTTCTTTTGGGATTCGACTTTAGCATTTCCCCAGAACTGTCGGAGAGTATCCACATAAATTGGTGCGTTTGCAAGCATGATGTCTTTAAATTTTGAGGATGTGAGGACATCAACTATTGGATGGAATGAAGTGTTATTTTCAGTTTTCTTGAATGTGGGGTGGTAGTTATGTGGGAGTTGATGTTAAGAGCCATGGTCGGAGATGGAAGTGAGGAGTAATGAAGAAGATGAGAGTAATGGAAACCGCTTTGGAGAATTTTGAATTCGAGACAGCAGGTAAAAACTCTGTTTAGATGGAACAGTGATATATAAAGGGAAAAAGTGAATGCTGATGTGGCTGCGGTTTCAAAGATCTGATGGCTAATCATCTTTCCATGTGTAACCTCTGATGGATAATGGATGACAGTTGTTAAGGTAAGCGCTGCTGGATACCAGCAGTGGTTGAGAACAGTGGTGATTTTACTCTATCAGAGGATAGATATCAGTAGATAAGGCAAAATAGTGGTTTAGCCAAAATAGTGAATGGGAACAGTGTACAGGATAATAGAGGTTACATTTATCCGAGGATAGACATTTATGTGACAATCGGAAAAATTCCGATAATTCTGTAAAACCTAAACAACTATTACACTATCTATTTACTGCACAACATGACTTAAATTATAGTTTTAAGTCTTAAAAGTCTAGGAATTCAACAAAATCATAGCTTGGTATGATAATGAATTCATCACAATCACGAACATATAAAACCATATCCTAAACAATGACAAAGACGCGAACATGCGATAAATATCAGTACTGGTTACTGTACAGTCTAATATGACAGACTTAAGACATAAGATATGTCTGCACTATTTATACCATGAAAATTTTATTTAAAACACCAATTTGTCCAAGTCTGCAGCAAAATACAGCATTGCGCAGCAGAAAACATTAAATGTCTGAAAACCAAAAAATAAATATTTTTAGTTAAGAATAATAACAGGTGTTAGAAATAATACAAAACCTGTATATAAATCCTGCTGTTTAAAGCTATACAGCCTGTTCAGTAAAAACCTCACAACAAAACCGTTACAGGAACTGAACTCAAAATGACAAATTTATTAGTCTGGAAAGCTAGATTAATAAACTCCAATAAAATTAGTACTAGAATTATTGTGTAAATAAAATTATATAAGTAACACAATATGTCAGTATTTTACCCGGTACAAGATCCGAACCAAATTTATAGTAAGTTATTTTGGCATATTATAACATCACATTAAAATGTTGGGCCATTAGATTTTATAATAAAACATTGAAGTTTATAAAGTTTATAGAAATTACAAGTTTTTAAAAATAAAAATAAAACCAAACTCCCCCCCCCCCTTATGGCTACATGGGGTAATTTCCCCATGCCACTTAGCTACTTGATGTGTTGTGTTGGCTAATTGTGAGGATTAGTGGGTTATGTGTTGTAAGAACCAAAACCAAAATCACTTCCATTCCTTTCATTTTTCAACATCAACACAACACTTTTCCTTTCCTTTTTCCTTCATAAAATCGGCCAAACACCACCATCATCACCTTCAACTTTTAAAAATCTAAACTTAAGAAATTCAAGCTTGCATGGAGATCCAAGGATAATCTAATGTGTTTGCAAAGATTAGGAGGCACATTTGGAAGCTAGGAAACTTTCGATCAACACTTTTCTTCATCCTTTTTGCATCACGTTGATCATCCCTAGCCAAGTGCTAGTAGTAAGCTCCATAACTTGATCTTATACTTTATGTTTCATGTAAATGTACAAGATCATCTTGAAAGATATTTAAAAACCCACTTGAAAAACACTAATAAAACTATAATCACTAACATAATTATGTGGTTTTCTTGATAATTATGGATGATCTTGAATTTGTCATAAACTAGTAAACTTGAATCTTGCATTTTTATGTATAGAAAGATAATATAAACACATGCATGGTTAGATTATCAAGATTCATTAACAAAAATTGTTATGAACATGATTTGATATTTTAAAATGAAAATATTTAATATAAAAATTATAGATTATTAAATAAAAGTTATGATCTAGAAATTTTGATAAAAAGTAATGATAAAGTTTCCATTTTGAGAAAGTTTTAAGCTACAACAAATTCATGACATTTTTGTTAATACATTAGTATAATACTTGTGATTTGATGATAATTTGAATTAGAAAAGTGATTTAAAACATGTTTATATAAACATGGGAAAGCTCATATTTTAAAGAAAACTATGGCAAAATTTTTATAAAAATTAATCTTGATTAAGATATGGTTAAACTAAAGATTTTGGGAATAAAAGTGATTAGGAATTTTAATCTTATTTAAAACAAAAATTTGGGTGAAAAAGTTTCAGATATAATTACTTGAATTTTTCTTAAACTAAAACGAAATAAATATATTTTTAGATAAAAGTAAATATTTTGAAATGACCAGTCATGTGTACATATATTTTTTGTATAAATATTATATATTTAGATCACGTAAGATCTAATACAAAAGATATAAGTAATCAACTTTTGACAAAATTATATATTCGACAATTCGGACAACTTGAATAATTTGGACAAAATAAAATATATGGTATAAACGAAACAAACGACAAAGACGAAACCAATAAAATGGTCGATATATGGTCGACAAAAACATAATGGTCAAAACGAACAAATCAACCACTACACTTTATACTTACTAGGACATTATAAAAATTTAACATATATCTAGTAGCTTTTAAAAATAAATTTTTATAAGTTATAACATTTGCTAGTAAATATTTTAGAACTTTGATTAAGCCCAACTAAACAAATTGTTTGGGCTAAGACCATTTTTATAAAATTATATTAGACTAAACCTATTTTTATAAAAATATATGGACTAGCTCATTTCTATAAAATTAATTTAGGCTAGGCCCACTTGTATAAAATCAAACTTAGGGCTAAGCCCACTTTTATAAAAAAATTAACTTTGGGCTAAGCCTACTTTTATAAAACTAAATTGAGCTAATCAATTTTTACAAACTATTTTGGGCTAGGCCCACTCTTTTATTTTTAAATTGGGCTAGGCCCATTTTTATAAACCAATTGGGCTTGAACCACTTTAAATAAAGAAAACAAGTTGGGCTAGGCTCACATACATGAAATGAATTGGGCTAGGCCCACACACATGAAATGAATTGGGCTAGGCCCACACATAGTAAGCAAATTGGGCTAGGCCGTTACTTACAAAACCTATTGGCCTAGGCCCATATGTAATAAACTTTTAGATTGAATTTTTACATTTAAATTATGGACTAGGCCCATTTACATGAAATCAATCTTGAATACATATATGAAAGATATATATATGTATACCAACAAAGAAAAACCAACAAATAGAGGTATGAAATTCAAGATGAGATACTTGTATGAAAAACAAAAGACAGCCTAAGTGTCTAATGAGAATAGAACACTTATAGGTCGAGAAATGAACGAAGTATTGGAAATCAAATAAAGATTTGTACGGAACGCAAATCTGCGAGTTCATATTTCCCCTTTTATTTAAACGTTTTTGTGGTTTTTAAATGTGCGAGGTGTATAGATGTTACATTTAGTTTAACTTGGCAATGAAAATATTTAGATCACACGTGGACAAGGCTCAAGTATTGGGACCATTAATGAATAACAAGAACCGAGGAACAAGGGGATAGATCTATTGGGTTTGGACGAGCCGCACTCTATTATGACAATAATAACAGATCGTATTAGAGTGATTTTGTGTCTAAAACGAGTGTCTCAGACACAATATATCGTCAAGGTTTGGTTGCCACCTTATTCCACATACAGATTAGTGTCGTTGTAACACACTAATGATCTTACAAGTGTCATTAAGCTATACTAAACAAATTTATTATTTAAAATGTTTTTGAAGATTCATTTGATATAAAAATTTATAACATGAATTCACTAAATTTTGTTGACGTCCTTTTCAAAACTAACATGTATTACAGGAAACTAGTGGACGGCCTTGGGGGAAAAACCTGTTCGTATATTATGAAGTCAAAGATATTATATTTCATCTAGTCTTTTGTTACTGTGTTTGTAACTCGTGTTTATTTTAAATAATGTTGTTAAATTTGTGGTATGTTTCAAAACAAAAGGTTGTATGCAAACCTTGTGTTAAATAAAGTGTATGGATGAATACTTTTCAATGTATTACAATGGTCGTTTACTTGGTTGAATGCAACGATTTCCGCTCTGGCCACACCTCGCGATGCTTCTGTTACATCGAAAATTGGGGTGTGACAATTTAAGGCAAACAGTGGTTTTAGAGAACAATGATTTAAAAATAGACTTTTAGGATTATTGAATTTTTTAATTTTAGCTATTTTTAAGGATGGATTTTTGATTTTCTGAAAACATTTTAATGCTTTTTATTCATGGAAAACTAAAATTTTGTTGTTAATCCATGTTTAGCATGCCAATTCTAGATATCAAGCTTTCAAAAGTAGATGTATCTAAAGCCTTTGTTAGAACATATGCTAGCTAATCCTTAGTTGGAACATGATCCAGAGAAATCAAATCTTTTTCATAGCAATCCCTCACAAAGTGATGTCTGATGTCAATGTGCTTGGTTGTTGAATGTGAGACTGGATTTTTAATGATATTTTCAGCTACTTGGCTATCTACCATGAGAGGAGTCTTTAGGGCAGTTACACCAAAATCCAGCAATTGATTTTGAAGCCATCGGAGTTGGGTAGTGTAACTTGCAGTAACAATATACTTAGCCTCAGCTGTTGATGTTGAAACTGCAGCTTATTTTTTGCTTTGCCAAGAAATAATCAATTGCCTAGAAAATGACAACCTGCTGAAGTTGACTTCCTTGTGGCATGGCATCTAGCAAAATCACTATTTGAATAACCTGAAAGCTCAATATTCCCATTAGCAGGATACCAGATACCAAGTGTGGGAGCACCTTTTATGTATCTGAATATCCTTTTCACAGCAATACGATTTGACTTTCTAGGTGCTGACTAGGATCTGGCACAAACACATCTAGCGAACATGATATCTGGCCTAGATGCAATTAGGTACAATAAAGACCCAATCATGCTTCTATAAAGAGTTTGATCAACCAAGTCATCTTTGTCATCAATAGTGACCAGCTTAGATGTAGCTACGGGTGTACTACATGGTTTACAATCATTCGTATCAAATTTGGTATGTAGTTCTTTGACATACTTACTTTGATGAATGAAAGTAACATTTTGCAATTGCTTAACTTACAGAACAAGAAAGCTTGTAGTTCACCCATAGCAGTCATTTCAAACTCTAGTGTTATGAGTTCTCTAAACTCTTCACACATAGCATTGCATGTGGATCCAAAAATGATGTCATCCATATAAATTTAGACAAGCATCAAATCCTTTTCTCTCCATTTTAAAAACAAAGTTTTATCAGTTTTACCTTTTGTAAAACCTATTGATTAGAGAAAGGTGGAAAAAGTTTCATACAGGCTCTAGGTGCCTATTTCAAGCCATATAAAGCTTTGTTTAGCTTGTAAACATGATCTGGATAAAAAGCGTCTTCAAAACCAAGGGTTGACATACATATACCTCTTCCTTGATATTGCCATATAGGAATGCATACTTGATATCCATTTGATACACCTTGATGTTGTGGTTGACAGCAAAGGATAAAAACAATATGATGGCCTCTAGTCTTGCAACAAGTACAAAGGTTTCATCATAATTAATGCCTTCTTCTTGTCTATAACCTTGAACCACAAGCCTAGCTTTGTTTTTGAAAACACTGCCCCTTTCATCTATTTTGTTCTTGAAGACCCATTTTGTGCATATGGGACATACATCCTAAGGCAATGGTACAAGTTCCCATACTTGTTGTCTTTTTAACTGTAGGAGCTCTTCTTGAATGGCCTCTACCCAACTGATGTCTTTTAGTGCCTCTTGGTACTTGACAGTTGTGTGAGTGATAGAAAACCAGCGAAAAGACAAATGTTTTGGGATTGACATGTTGTGAGAACCCCCTTCTGGTGAGTGATAGAAAACTAGCAAAAAGACAATTTTTCATTTCGTGCTAAGTGAGGTTTCACAATTTAATGTTTTTTGATGTTTTTCTCATGATTGTAGTTGATTTTAGGTCTAAATCATTCAAGGGTTTGTTAAAAGTGATTTTTACGTATTCCTTGAGCAAATCAGGCCATTTTGATCGTTAGATCTTTGAAAAATGATAAAAAGAGTGAAAAATGAGTACAAGAGAAGTAGAATCTTGATGAAATGTCTACAAATCAAGCCTCCAAGCTCTGATTGAACTTAATAGTCCGAGAAACGGCGGGATTAGACGGAAATTTGGACGAGATATCATTAATTTGGTATAATGTTATTAAGAACATAGTAGAAGCAGAATAATAGTAATAAGTCATAAGCTTCCATTCATACCGAAAGAGTATACATCTTGACAAGCTATAGAAATATTGGAATATTTCTCTAGCATTTCCCCTCTTGGAACTCCAAAACTTATCAAACTGTGAACATACGATGCTATATATAGACTTTCTACCCTCGTGAGAACTGAGCTTTTTACCTTCGTACGAAGTAAGTCAACTTCATACGAAGTGAGACAAATCAACTTCGTACGAACTGAACAAACCACCTTCGTACCAAGTGACTAAGCTACCTTCATACGGAGTGACCACTTCGTATGAAGTAACATATACACACCTCTCTAGTTTGCACTAAAGTCATGTGTTCGTATCTCATCTATACAATATTCAACACATACTCTATCTGGCCTATTAGCATAGTGACGGACATAATATGCACCAACAAATTCCCCCTTGGACGTCACTGACGAAGCTTGATCTTGAATTTGAAATATGAGAGTCGTGTTTGAATATTCTACAGCATCAATAAGGCATTTTTCGATGTCATAGAACGCATCAACAAATTCCCCTTGATTGATGATTTGGGTTTGCAATTTCTTCAATAAATTCCCCCTGGAATAACTTCAGGTCTTTGTTTGCATAATTACCGACCTCCTCTGAATCACCAACTCCAAACTAATCAATATAACTTCCCAGTTTCGACGATAACCGCATCTTTGTTTGGTTTTTGATTTAACACTTTAGCACGTGAGCTAAATATCACAATTAAAAGCTTTAACTGAGTGAATACCCATGAAAATCTGAAATCTCGTTTTCTGTAATCACTTTTAAGAAGACTCCTGAATGATTGATCAGCAAAATGGTAATATCCTCAATCAACAAATCATCATCGGATAACGAATCATCTAGTAACACAATTAGATCTCAGAAACATTCTTTCACGATCAAAGTCACATTCTTCCTCTTCAGTCATGATAAAAGATATATAGTCTTCTCCGTTAGTGCCGACAGCAACTAAATCAACAAACATCATCATTCCCTGATGGTAAGTCCGAAAAATAATTCCTCTGCTCGAAGATTAACCATTCTGACACATTAGAATATCACAAAGCTGTGATCACTTTTAAGTATCGACAATACTGATGCATCTCCTGATGCTAATCCTGCTGACCAGCTTGACGAAGACCCGGGGCTCAAACAACAAGACATCAATATGTATCACGATCCGAAGACTCTAAACTTCATGTGATCATGAACTAACAAATCCATATCATATGCATCCCTGGACAATCTCAAGTCGAAACCACCCGTATACTGTTGCAAGTCACGAATTTCAACAATGTCGGAATTTCTATATATATTCTGTGAAATTTTTATTCCCCCTCATTTTGCAATTTCTGATGTCTCTAAACTCTTGACTGAAAAACTCCACTATGTGGAAAATGTGTCACTTTGGTCCAGAAATGTGTGTTTTTCATCAATGAGGATTTTACGTTAAGGCCCATTCATAGTCATTATGCCAAATGATAATCATTCTGCATAGGTATCCTTCACTACCCCATTCTGTTCACCACTCTGTGAACGTGTCATCATATATGTTCTCTAAATCCCATTACAGTGTCCTCGAAGAGCCCGTATTTGGCGTTACAATCTTGAAAAAATTTTCTATCACCAATTTTTTGTAGGCATTTTGGATTACCTTGTATGAACGTGGTACCTTCGTGCAAAGATGAAACCTTCATGTGAACGAAGCTGATCACATTCGATCGAAAATCTTTGTCTTTGAATTTCATGATGATTCTTCCACATATATGGTCGAAATTCAATTCTAAACAATCCTATGGTTTCAATTTTACTTTTTGTCCGTGGATTGTTCTTTTATTTGATGATTTACTTCTAAAACCCTCATAAGTCCAAAATTCATGCGCGTAGGTGATTCAATCAACTGTTAGATCAATTGAATCGGTATCGTAGCTCTGATTCCACTTATGAGGATCTGCTCTCCATTAGCTCAGGTGCTAATTTGTTTAACTAGTCAAAATGCGGGAAATTCATTTTATAATAGGGACAATATATCAAGATACACTTTTCAATGTTTATGTTTCATTAATCATTAAACTTGTACAGCCTGAAATAAATCTGACAGGGCTTCGCCATATCAATCAACTAAAACACTTATGACAAATGAACACACGAAGTCTATTTGTAGACTTGTCTCATCGTGCGAACTAACCTACCTTCGTATGAAGTGGATCAACTTCGTACGAAATGAACATACATCCAAAATAAATCTAACATCAAGGCCTATTACATACATGACATGACCAAAGACGTAGGCGATAGACATTCTACATCAAAAATCTTTGTAGAAACCGTTCACGTATAAAATAAAGAAAAACGCTTATATTACGATTACAATACAATAAAGAAAAGAAAGCAATAAAGATACAATACTGATTATAACTGAAACAAAAGAAAAATACAAGAAATTAAATGAAACAGGAAGTTTTTTGCTGATGGTTGCGTTTGACACAGGCTCCATAAAACGAATACTGAGGCTCCACTGAGAACTTGTTTTGTCTCCCAACGTATAACAACCAGAGCAGTAGTTGTAGTACTTCCCAAGCTAGCACAAGGACCCGATGAATATCTTGAGACAAGTAAGAAAAAAATCAAAGATGCAGAGAATATTATGCACGTGCTCTTGGTTCTTGTTTCTTCTGGAACCAGATCTCACCTTGATTTTATAGTGTAGCAAGCGAGTCAAAACTGATCTAAATTTAAAACGAAAGTTAATTAGCATTGAACGTCTTCAATGTCTTTTAATTATGTTTTGAATCTTGTTTGTTACTACTATTTGACTGGTCAGTTTCAACTCAGGCCTGAAACTAATATTCTGCTGAAGTCTAGAACACACCCGCTAGAATTTTTACGCAAGTGTGCACATCATTTTCACTCACATACATGCGCGGGCCTACACACACGCCATGTCATCCGCGATAATATATGAACATGCTACACTGTCATGCCATATTTGCTCATCTTTGTACACCACATGCACTCCACCTAGACACTCTCTGGAAGTCCCACGCACAGAACAAGACACTACGTAGTCATATGCCATGCACTTGCACCACCCGCGCATTGCCATGCCATCAGCTCGGCTGACCATGCACCACCTTGTCCCAGCAGCCTATATACTAAACCACGCGCACGCAATCAAAATACAAAGGTGGTGTCACACCCCAACTGATGACGGAAACATCGAGGCAACACTTAATAGATTCCTCAGAGACAACAAAACGATAAAATTTGTTATAATGTTAAAAGAAAAGAAGCACAAGTGGAAATTTCATACTAAACAACAAAATAAAAAATCAACCCTAAATAGATTTCTTCTAGACTCATCATCAAATATCTCGCGTAACATGTATAAAATATCCGTTAGTAAAATTATGTCGGTGAGCATACTACTTTATCTAATAAAGTCTCAAATCCACATGTTGGTCTAATACTAAATTTTATAAATCATACTAGCATGCATAAGCTAAAAATAATTCCAAAGTGTCCACTAGCATAATCTTATCAAAGATGTGAATAAGACCGTATTGATTGAATACTTAATAATGACCCAACAAACGGGGCAATGTGCTAATCCTATAGCGCTATACATGTTAAGGGAGGCCTTTTCAAGTTAATGGTAGATAGCATGCATAAGATTGTCCTAGTATGTATAAATAAGTAGCATAATAAATAGCATGTTTAAGGAATAAGATTAAATTTTCTTGGATCTATTAAACCCTATAAAAGAACAGATGATTAGAAAGCCAAAACAATCTCTAAATCTGATCACTAATAAAGCTCTGCTGCTCTAAACTCTGCTTTTACTTAAAGACTGTTCACAAGATCTTTTAAAGGCAAAGCTCTGCTGGACGCCAAGATTTGCTTGAGAGAAAACTCTAATAAAGCATAAAGGTTGTTGAAGCAAAGGTCTGCTGAAGACCAACAAAGGATACCTCAACAGTTGTTGTTCAACAAAGTCTATCATGTAAATGAATGTAACAATGTTTAGGTCTTGCAGAGGATAGAGTTTGTTAGTTTGTTAAATGTCACTTTCATAGTGACGTTAGCCATAAGATGCTTAGTGGTTTGCAATGTACTATAAATAGAACAGTGCCTATACTTTTCTATCTATCACTTTCTTCTACACAGTCTGTACAAACAAATTAGAGTGATCTTATGGTGATGGGGAGTTTGTATATTGCATGCATACGTGATTATCGTTACAAAAGAATTTCAATGAAAACAATCTTTCTATTGTTGTGATTTGAAAGTTTACACAATTCCGCTACATTGTTTCATTTTTATCTATCTTCTTACATTGATTTTATCTAAACAATCACATCAATATCCAACTCAGATCCTAACAATTGGTATCAGATCTTGGTCGTTCAAAATTGATTTAATAATCAATTTAATATAAACTGGTCAGCTCTCACTTCTAATTCTTTTGTTCGTTTGTATTGAAAACAGAGCAAAAGTTTACATACGTTCAAAGTTAAGAAAAAAGTATTCGTAAAAAATAAGAATGTCTCAAAATCCACAAGATCCACACAACACTGGCACCATGTATAAACCTCCGATACTTGTCAGATCAGAGTACAATATCCAGCAACGTCGGATGGGTTACATACTTGCACAACAGAACACGGTTTGCTGGAAATCGGTTATCTTTGAACCACATGTTCCGATGGTACCGAATGCCGAAGACCCAAAAGTTCAAGTTCCAAAGAGTCCTGAACATCACTTCGAGCAAGATTTTCAGAAAATTAAGCTAGATGCAAATGCATTTAGCATCGTGGCAACTGCTTTGCCTAGTGATATCTACGCTGGCCTGTTGCATTGCAACAATGCAAAGGAGTTATGGGATGCTCTAAAAGAAAATTTTGGTGGGACTCAAGAGGTTATTGAAAATAATAGAGAAGTTTTGAACTAATGTGTAGGGAACTTCTACTTGTCTTGATAGTTTATGGTATGTAGATAGTGGAGGCTCTAGGCACATGACATGACATAGATCCCTACTCAAAGATTTCATGGCACATGAAGGGGGTGATATATCCTTTGGTAATAATTCAAAAAGAAAGTGTTAGGGGCAGGGACAGTCCAGGCATGGAAACTCAAGTTTGAACATGTTAATCTTATTGGCAATCTGAAATTTAATCTTCTTAATGTATCTTAAATGAGTGACAAAGGATATGTGTCATTCTTCACTAAGAAAACTTGTTAGATTGTTGGGCCAGAAGTGGTTAAAAAGATTGATCAAATCATAGCTGAGAGCAAAGCACAACTTGCTGCTCACAGGAGTTGCAATGTATATGTAGTTGATATGTTGAAAGATAATCCAATGTCTAATGCATGTCTATTCTCAGTTGCTTCTAACAAAGAGACAGAACTATGACATAGAAGACTTGGTCACATAAATCTTAAAACTATCACTACACTCTCAAACAAGGTCTTGTAAGAGGTCTTACATCAAAACAATTCACTGTGATAAACATTGTGTTTCCTGTTTAAAAGGTAAACAACATAAAAGTTCATACAAATTTATTGAAGAGTCCAAAACAAGCCAGTATTTGCAATTGCTACACATGGACTTGTTTGGCCCTGTAAAATCACGAGTCTTAAAAAGAAGAGATACTGTCTAGTCATAGTTGATGATTTTTCTAGGTTTACATGGACCTACTTCATGCACTCCAAAGATGAGACTGAAGGTATTTTTTTGCAAAATTTTGTAAACCAAGTTGAAAAGCAATTTGACCTGCAAGTAAAAGTCTTTAGGAGTAAAAATGGGACAGAGTTGGATGATTTCTGTGTATAAAAAGGGATTGTTAGACAATACATCATCCCAAGGACACAAGAACAAAAGGCGGTGGTTGAAAGGAAAAATAGAACTTTGATTGAAGCTGCAAAAACAATGCTTGCAGACTCAGGTTTACCCTTTTCTTTTGGGCAGAGGCTGTAAACACTGTCTGCTATGTACAAAATAGAGTTCTAATTAACCCCAGGCATCAAAAGACAATTTATGAAATTTTGTACAAGATTAAACATCTAATCTCATATTTTAAAATCTTTGGTTGTCCATGTTTCATTCCAAATTTAAAAGATCTAGTCAAATCCCTGTTGACAAAAGTCCATTATATGTGAACAAAAGTCAACCCAACTTTACCCCTATTCCACCTATACCACCACCTCCATTCTAAGCAAATGTTGGTTCTTCAAAATTGCCAACAGATGTTAGCTCAGATGATTCCCATCTGCAGCCGTCACCTCAAAATGCCATTGTTCCACATAAGGGAGATCTCATCTACCTTAGAAACCATCCAACTGACCAAATTATTGGCAACATCAATGAAGGGCTTCTCACCAGAAGTCAATCCCAAAATATTTGTCTTTTTGTTGGTTTTCTATCACTCACACAACCTGTCAAGTACCAAGAGGCACTAAAAGACAACAGTTGGGTAGAGGCCATGCAAGAAGAGCTCCTACAGTTCAAAAGACAACAAGTATGGGAACCTGTACCATTGCATCAGGATGTATGTCCTATAGGCACAATATTGGGTTTCAAGAACAAAACAGATGAAAGGGGCATTGTTGTCAAAAACAAAGCTAGGCTTGTGGTTCAGGGTTATAGACAAGAAGAAGGCGTTGATTATGATGAAACTTTTGCTTCTGTTGCAAGACTGGAGGCCATCAGATTGTTTTTAGTCTTTGCTGCCAACCACAACATCAAGGTGTATCAAATGGATATCAAGTGTGCATTCCTATATGGCAAGATCAAGGAAGAGGTATATGTATGCCAACCCCTTGGTTTTGAAGATGTTTTTTATCTAGATCATGTTTACAACCTAAACAAAGCTTTATATGGCTTGAAACAAGCACCTAGATCCTGGTATGAAACTCTTTCCACCTTTCTCTTATCCATAGGCTTTGCAAGAGCTAAAATTGATAAAACTTTTTTTTAAAATGGAGAGGAAAGGATTTGATGCTTGTCTAAATTTATGTTGATGACATCATTTTTGGATCCACATGCAATGCTATGTGTGAAGAGTTTAGAGAACTCATGACAGCGGAGTTCAAAATGAGTGCTATCGGTGAACTCTAATGCTTTCTTGGTCTTCAAGTTAAGCAATTGCAAACTTGTACTTTCATTCAGCATAATAAGTATGTCAATGAACTTCTTACCAAATTTGATATGAATGATTGTCAACCATGTAATAAACCCATGGTTACATCAAAGTTGGTTACTATTGATGACAAAGATGACTTGGTTGATCAAACTCTTTATAGAAGCATGATTGGGTCTTTATTGTACCTAATTGCATCTTATGCCAGATGTCATGTTTGCTACATGTGTTTGTGCCAGATCTTAGTCATTACCTAGGAACTCAAATCTTATTGTTGTGAAAAGGATATTCAGATACATAAAGGTGGTCCCACACTTGGTATCTAGTATCCTGCTAAAGGGAATATTGAGCTTACAAGTTATTCAAATAGTGATTTTTGCAGGATGCCATGCAACAAGGAAGTCAACTTCAGGAGGTTGTCAATTTCAAGGCAATTGCTTAGTTTCTTGGCAAAGCAAAAAGAAAGTTGTAGTTTCAACATCAACAGCTGAGGCTGAGTATATTGCTGCTACAAGTTACACTGCCCAAATCCGATGACTTCAAAATCAATTGCTGGATTTTGGTGTAACTGCCCTAAAGACTCCTCTCATGGTAGATAGTCAAGCAGCTGAAAATATCATTTCAACAACCAAGCACACTGACATCAGACATCATTTGTGAGGGATTGCTATGATAAAGGTTTGATTTCTCTGCATCATGTTCCAACTAAGGATAAGCTAGAAGATGTTCTAACAAAGGCTTTAGATACATCTACTTTTGAAGCTTGATCTCTAGAATTCGCATGCTTAACATGGATTAAAATAAATTTTTTGTTTTCTATGAATAAAAGGCATTAAAATATTTTTAGAAAATCAAAAATTCATTCTTAAAAATAGCTAAAATTGAAAATTTCAATAAAACCCAAAAGTCTGTTTTAAACCACTATTTCTCTAAAACCTCTGTTTTGCTTAAATGTCTATCCACTGATAAATGTAACTTCTATTATCCTATCCACTGTTCCCATCCACTACTTAGGCTAAACCACTGTTTTGCCTTATCCACTGATATCTATCCTTTGATAGTGTAAAATCATCATTGTTCATGACACTGTTCTCAACCACTGTTGGTTCCCAGCAGTGGTTTCCCTACCAACTGTCATCCATTATCCATCAAAGGTTACATGTGGATAGATGATTAGCCATCAGATCTTTGAAAACGCTGCCATGTCAACATTCACTTTTTCCCTTTATATATCATTGTACCATCTAAACAGAGTTTTAACTTGCCATCTTGAATTCAAAATTCTCAAAAGCGGTTTCCATTACTCTCATCTTTTTATTACTTCTCACTTCCATCTCTGATCATGGCTCTTAACATCAAACTCCCATATAACTACCTTCCCACATTCGAGAAAACTGAAAATAATACTTCATAGCATCCAATAATTGATGTCCTCACATCCTCAAAATACAAAGTCATCATGCTTGCAAACACACCAATTTATGTGGATACTCTCCGACAGTTCTGGGAAAATGCTAAAGTCGAATCCCAACAGAAGAAGCCATATGCTATCACTTCAAAAGTTGGAGAAAACCTTGTCCAAATTTCACCGTCGTCAATTTCCACAACTTTTGGTCTAAATGACCTACACGGTAACACTTCTTTTGGCAAGCAGGAATTACATGATGAGTTTATAGAACATGGGTATGAGGGTCAGTTAACTAGTGTTACCATTTACAAACCAAACTTTCCTGCTGAAATGATATATAGATTTTCCATGCCTTACTCACATGTCTTTAAGCAAAGACCACCTCATTTAATGAGATTCCACAAAATATTCAATTTCTATGATATGCTATTTTGACAAAATCTATTTCAATCTATCCTACGTTTATGGACTTGGTGGAAAATCATAATAAAATCCCAAAAAATAAAGCTTTTCTTTTGTATACTACAAAAAAAAAATTCTAGAAAAAGAGTTTAAATAGGGAGTTGTTTTTGAAATGAAGAGTCTTACTCCTGAAACTTTTACAAGAATAAAAAATATGGAGTCCAAGGTTTCCTAAACAAAAGCAAAGGGGGATGAGAAAATTTTGGATGAGTCCACATCTCAAGCTCAAAACTCTGTTGTTGAGCCTACGGCTCCTGGTGATCATGACACCACAATCGGCGTTATGAAACCCACACTAGAAAATTCCAAAAAGAAACCACCCGACTCCAAAAAGCCCACCAAAAACAAAATTCATAAAAAGGCACCTCTGGAAGATGAGATCCCAGAGGATAACCTTGTGGTATCACAAAAGCCACTTGAAACCACTGTTGTTACTTCCTCACAACAGTTGGAAAGATCTCCACCTCAAAGTCAAACTACTCCTACTTCCTCACAAAAGGAACATGTTGTAAGCACAGGAAACCCACGTTATGAAATAGATGATTAACTTGAATCTTTGTTTCAAAGCCTCTCTCCCAGGGCAAATTCTCTTTCTACTCCACAACCATCACCCTCAATTCCACCTACCATCATACCTCTATTTCGTGCAATTGAGATAACTCAGATAAAAATCAGTTCTTCTCAATCACTGTGCATGAGAGTTCAGCTCCACATGTGACTGAGTCTGAGCCAAATCTCTTTGCTAACCTAGAAACAACTAAGGAGGCTACACCCCATGCGTTACTAGTAACTCTTGGTGGTAATTTAAGTGAAGCAGCTACTACAACTGATGACACAACAGTGTTTCAATTGGACTGTGGTTATATCCATCAGACTTCCTAAAAGGCAACAAATGTTGAGACTACAAATGTAACCTCTGCTCTAGTTGGAAGTCCCCAATACCAAGAAAAATAGGCATTTGGTTCTGATAACATGGAAATTCCTCTTGTTGATGATCCAAAAAACAACTACCTCTGGTAGGAATTCAGATGATCCTATTAAATTAGGTGATGAATTGAGATACAAAGAATTGACGGAGATAATGATATCAATGGAGTCTTCAATCATTAAAATGAAAGATATGATGAAGCAGATGTTACAAAATTCTTAAAGTCAACCATCAACACAACAAATTACCAATGAGCTATGGAATTTTGTGCAACAAATCATCTTAGCTCAAAGGAATTTGTCTTACATCCATTATGAAATTCACATGAAGCTAATAAAAAACATGCTTGAGCCAGATACAAAGATACTCAAGCTGATGTCAAGGCTATTAAAGAGCATTTGGTGAAGACAACTTGCTCTGCCCCTACAACAGTCCTTTAAGAAGAAGTAGAGGATGATGCCAAAAATAGGGAGTGTGTTAAACTGAGAAAGTTATAGCCAATTTCAAAGGTGCAACAAAAGCCAGGGTCTGCTACAACCACTGCTGCAAATCAAACTTGTACTACAGCATCAGATGCTGGTGTTCAAAAAGGGGTCGATGAGATCCTAAACAAACAAGCAGAAGAGACTGCTGCAAAAAAGAAAAAAAGGCAAGATACACTGGAAAGCAAAGCTTCCAATCTCGTTGAATATGAATAGGCTAGGCAGATTGAAAAAGTAGACATTGGCACTTCAAAAAGAAGAAAGTCAACAAGAAATGTCAAACAGCAAACAACCACCATTCTAAAACCACTACCATGCCTACAACAAGTGTATCCTCGGCTCCAATCCAAACTAAACCCACATCACCACCTCAAAAGAAACAACATCCCTCACCTAAGAAATCATCTCCTGTCACACCCCGAATTTCCAACCAAATCTCGGTGGGCCTGAGTGGGGAATATCATGACGTAAGTTGATATCATCATAGTCAATTAACACAGCACAGCGAAAATCTTGGAGTTTAAAATATTATTACAAGCCAAAATGTTCAAAGTTCGAAATTAATATACAGACGGTTTGTAACTAAAGACCTATAGGCGGATCGTAAAATATACAAAAGATGTACATCGGACTTTAGCTAGATCTAAGGATTTGCAAGATCCTCTTATTATTACCAAGCAGCTTCCAGCCTAATTCGTATTGTACCTTCAACTTAATCTTTTGAAAATACATCAGCTCTCGCTGGTAAATACAGTTAACTGACTCGTTTTGAAAATATTTCAAAAATTGACTTAAGTGCACAAGGCACATAAAAATCTTTTATAACTTGGGAAAGTTAAGCTTTTAACCTTGTATGCAGAATTCACATGTTTGTCAATACATATGGGCCTAGTATAGAAATTGAGACATGATTAACTGAAACACCACTTATGAACCCACGAAGGTGTTATCCCAACTTGTGGGTCAAATATATTTTAGCATTCGCATTTGTCAGGTGTATGCCTACACCCCGTGCTTTAGTCGTGGCCATTAGTAACTTAATTGAGCTGAGGATATCCAAGACACGATCGTAACCCCTAATGTTTAAGCTATCAAACAAAACTGATCAAAACGGAATATGCGGATTTACTAGCCACAATCCATCATTCGATTGATCCCATTCCCAACCAAGCGGTAATAATTTACCATATCCCAAGACCATATAGGGGATATAAGTTAAAAGTATTTACCTGAGCTTTGCACTTGCCTTTAAATGTAAAGTTTATATTAACTCAGCCATTTAATCAATAGATGAGTGCATATAACATTTACTGGAAGGCTTCTAGTCTGGAACAATGGCATAAGCTAACCAATTAGAATGCTAACGGTCCTATTTAAGTCATAGACAGGATCAAAATGGTACGATTTGCTAGATTAAGCGGTGACCAGATAGAATGTAGTTTAAACCCAACAGGTACTAAGACTTGTATGACATGGGTAAACATTTCATCATTCTGGAACTTGAAATAAAATGATAAGGTTAGACCCGTTTCGGTTAATTTTTGTAAACTAGTTACATAAACTTGACCATATTCATATAAGCGATATCGGGTAACTGGGTTAGTCATGAACAAGTTCTACATGTCATTATACTTTAAATAAGTTGTAATATCAGTAGGATATCAACTTATATGCTCGTTATAGTTTTAAAACGAAACTATGTCTTATAAGGCGTTTTGATGTTTTGATCATAAACATTCTAGAAAAATACTTAAATTGTGATATATTATCAGTAAGATGTTACACATAAGTGTGGTTTATGGTTTAGGACCAAACTATGCACCGAAAGGGCATTTTGGTCTTTTAAAAGTATAATTTACGTTATTATAATAGAACTTACTTTATGACCAGAATAATAGCACTATAGTATGTTAATTATATTAACACATCAGTAGATATTCCATTTGCAAGTTCATTATTGATTAAAACCTTATCTTATTTAAAAAATGCATTTTAGTTAAACTTTGACATTTAAAGGAACTTGTGCATAAACTCAGATTATGATTATGATCATGTAATATAACCTTAGAGGGTTATGCTACACTGTATTACGATCATTAGGCAACCATAAACTAGTAGTAAACTAATCTAACGTGTCAGAATCGAAACTCAAAGCAGAAGTCAAACTTTGTGACTTTCGGTTGCGAACCGACCCTAGGGCTGAAATTCACGAGCCGAACATGTTCCCACATGTTCTAATAATTATTATCAACTTGTTTCAGTGTCAAAAACATATTTATAATATATAAAAAATCAGATTATAATATTTATATAATCGGAAACGTTTGACTTTTAAAACATTAGATTTGACCCATCAATTGACCTAATAAACGTGATCCTTAGGAGGTGCCCTTTTAAGGGATTAATACCTACCTAATTACAATCACTTAACCATGTTCATCTTGAACAATGGTTATACCATAATGGTATTAACCGAAAGTTAAAGCATTTGTCAGAAATGCTTGACTTTTGGCTATTAAAAGCTTTTAAAAGAAAAGAGCAGAGATGGAACACTTACAAGTGATCTAAGAGGAAGTTTAGAACTCAAAGGGATACTCCTAGATGACAAGGAACTTCCAAGAGTGTATTAGAGAGAGGAAAAGGAAATGAGCAAAGAAAAGAGCGAGCTAGGTGGGCTATTTTTAGTGTAAGAGGGTAATTGAGGATGATGCCAGGTGTTAGAGGTGTTGTAAGATTATTACAAGTGGCTAATTAGGTGTCAAGAGCTACAAGAAGGTGGTAAATTGCAGGGCATGTGGCATCTTGGCAGAAAATTGGAAATTTGACACTTTTAATCCCTCAAATATAGTTTTATTAAATGTCATGAATTCTCCCTTAACTTATATTCAATGACATAGTTACATAACTTAGTTCTTTTTGTTCAACATGTGATGTATTGAAGAAGGTGCGAATAACCGGACGTTAACGTGTGTTATACCATGTGCCTTAGTGTCTTTTTATGTGGTCACTAGCTTAGAATATAATAAACACGAATTCTTATGTCATGGGTTAAATTTCCTAAATCAGTAAAGTTAAAGGTTCGGTGATATTATGGATCACTTAAGGATGGTAAATCAAGAGATATCACATCGTTCAGGAGTCGTTCGGGTCGAGAGATGATAAGAAATATGAAAATAATAAAGTCTAGGGGCCTCTGGATCATTTGTTGAAAGTTGAAATATGAAAAATAAAGGTTTCAGGAGCTCGTCGTAGGCTATGGTCGCCAGACCGTAGCTTATGGTTAGTATAAACAGGATTCAGCAAGTCCTAACCGTAACTTACGGTCCTTGACCGTAGGTTACGGTTAGGTTTAAATTTTTGGTCAGCAATGCCGAACCGTAGCTTACGGTTTGGGACCTTAGCTTATGGCCCGGTATATGAAAATTTTGTGAATTTGACACGTTTGAGCGAGTTGAGCGTTTAACTCATTTGTGGCATCATCTGAGGGTATGTACACGTGTCGGTATATTACCGGACGTGAATTTTACGAGGTGTTACATCCTCACCCCCTTTAAAGAAATCCCGACCTCGAGATTTTATTCAAAAAAGATGGGGGCATTTTTGTCTCATAGTGGACTCAACCTCCCATGTATACTCAGGGCCTCGATAGGCATCCATTTAACCTTTACAATAGGTATAAACATCCTTCGTAGCTTTTTAACCTATCGATCCTCGATCGAAATTGGTTTCTCAATGAAGCTCAGGTTTTTATCAATTTGCACATCTTGATGTGACATTGTTAGCGACTCATCGGCTAGACATTTCTTTAGATTAGATATGTGGAACACATCATGGATTCCACTGAGCTCCTCAGGTAGCTTAAGCTTATTAGCTACAGAACCGACACATTCAATTACCTTGAATGGTCCAAAATATCTCGGGCTTAACTTTCCCTTCTTTCCGAAGCGCATAACACCTCTCCAGGGTGATACCTTCAACAAGACTTTGTCCCCTACTTGGAACATAAAAGGTTTTCGCCTCTTGTCTACATAACTTTTCTGCCTATCACGGGAAACTTTGAGACAACCACGGATTTGTATCATCTTATCCGTCGTCTCTATGACAATCTCGGGTCCAGACAGTTAGGCTCCCTAACTTCAGCCCAACAAACAGGCATTTTACATTTTCTCCCTTACAAGGCTTCAAAAGGAGTAGCCTTGATGCTTGTATGATAACTATTATTATAGGAGAATTCTATTAGGGGTAAGTGGTCGTCCCAACATCCACCTAAATCAATCACACATGCTCTAAGCATGTCTTCCAAAGTCTGGATAGTACGCTCACTATGTCTATCAGTCTGCGGATGGTAAGCCGTACTAAAGTTTAATCTTGTGCCTAATGATTGTTGGAAACTTTTCCAAAAGTGAGATGTATATCTAGTATCTCTATCAGATACAATAGATACCGACACCCCATGTAGGGACACAATCTCGTCCACATATAGCTTAGCCAACTTGTCAGAATTATAAGTTTCTTTAATTGGCAAGAAATGTGTTGACTTAGTCAGCCTATCCACAATGACCCAAATCGTGTCATTACCAAGTTTGGTCTTAGGTAACTTGGTAATCAATCCATAGTTACCATTTCCCATTTCCTAATGGGAATCTCAAGCTGTTGTAGAAGTCCTGACGGTTTTTGATGTTCGGCTATAACCTATGAACACGTCAGACACTTAGCTACGTAAGTGGCCATGGATTTCTTCAAACCCATCCACGAATAATTCTTCTTTAAATCTTGATACATCTTGTCACCAACCGGGTGAACTGAGTATCTCGAATTATGCGCTTCCTGGAGGATTAGATGTGTAAGTCCTCCAAAGATTGGAACCAGATTCTGCCATTAAAAATATTAGCCTCTAACAGTGCTTGTTTTGTGTATCTAATAGCTTCTCATTCAAGCTACTTCGGAGCTCAATGCTCATGGATTTAATCCGAATAGGCTTAACCCTTTCCTTGCGACTTAAGGGTCAGCAACAACATTTTCCTTGCTGGGATGATAGCGAATTTCGCAATCATAATCATTAAGTGTTTCCATCCAGCGGCGCTATCGCATGTTCAAGTCCTTTTGATTGAACAGATGTTGGAGACTCTCATGGTTATTGTATATAATACACTTTGTGCCATATAAGTAATGTCTCCATAACTTAAGTGCAAATACAACAACACCCAATTCCAAATAATGGGTGGTATAATTTCTTTCGTGCACCTTTAATTGTCGTGATGCCTAAGCAATCACTTTGTCTCTTTGCATTAGCACACAACCCATGCTAGTGTGCGAGGCATCACAGTAAATGACAAAATCCTCAATACCCTCAGGTAGTGATAACACAGGAGCATTACTTAACTTGTGGTTTAGAATTTCAAAAGATTCTTGTTGCTTTGGACCCTAGTCAAACTTGAGATTCTTACGGGTCAAGGTAGTTAAAGGAACGGCTATCCTCGAAAAGTTCTCATTGAACCTCCTATAAATCCGGCCAATCCTAAGAAACTACGAATCTCCGATGGAGTTTTAGGTATTCCCCAATTTGTTATAGCTTCAATCTTGGCGGGATCCACTTGGATACCACATTCACTTACAACATGTCCAAGAAACTGGACTTCTCTAAGCCAAAACTCGCACTTAGAGAACTTACCATAAAGCTTCTCTTCTCTTAGCAATTCTAGGATGTACCAAAGATGTTGTTTGTGATCAACTTGATTACGAGAGTAGATAAGTATGTCGTCTACGAACACAATAACAAACTTATCCAGATACGTTTCACAGACTCTAATCATGAGATTCATGAATGCTGCAGGTGCATTTTTTGGCTAAAAGGCATCATTAGAAATTCATAATGACCATAACGGGTCCTGAAAGCAGTCTTGGGAACATCCTCACTTCTAACCTTCAGTTGATGATATCCTGATCTCAAATCGATCTTAGAGAAGTAACTAGCCCCTCGGAGTTGATCGAACAAGTCATCAATCCTGGGTAGAGGATAACGATTCTTGATCATTATTTTGTTTAGCTCGAGATAATCAGTGCACATCCGCATTGAACCGTCCTTTTTCTTAACAAAATGAATAGGGGCTCCCCAAGGTGAGGAACTAGGCTGAATGAAGCCCTTTTCTAAAAGTTCATCTAATTGTATTCTGAATTCCTTCATTTTTGTCGGTGCTAGTCGATACGGATCTCTTGCAACTGTTGCCGCTCTTGATAGGATGTGAATCCTAAATTCCACTTGCCTATCTGGAGGTAGACCTGGTAATTCTTCAAGGAAAATATCATGATATTCTGAGATGACTAAAAGGTCTTCAATCCTTGACTTTGGCTCGTTAATAGTTACTTGTGCCATGTAAATGACACAACCTTTCCCCAGATACTTGGATGCCTTAAATAATGAAACTTTGTCTTGCAACCCATAATACGAATCTCTAAGAATGGTGATTATTTCACCAGATGGGGTTTTAACTTCAATTAGTTTCATATCACAGGCAATGTGGGCTTGGTTATGGGATAACCAATCCATGCCTAAGACTACATCGAACCCCGCCAATTTCGTTGGCAAAAGAGAGATAGGAATTGAGTGATTCTTAATGGATATAAAACATCCATCAAGAATGGAAGATGCTGTTTCTATGGTTCCGTCAGCAAGTTCTACCTCATAAGTTATGTCTAGTGTTCTTATGGGTAAGTTTAATAATTTGCTAAACTTATGATCTACAAAGGACTTATCCGCACCTGAATCAAAAAGAACTCTAGCATATACGTCATTGATGAGGAATGTACATGTTATGATGTTGTTGTTATTAACAGCCTCCCTAGCATTCATCTGAAAGGCATGTGCATTTCCTTTCTTACCCTCTCCAAACTTTGCGTTATTACTCTTAGGATTCTTAAGTCAGTTAGTCTTTATATGTCCTTTTTCATTACAACTGTAGCAGACGACATCCTTAAGATCCTTGCATTCTAGGGTCTTATTCCCCTTTTTCTTGCAGATACCACGGGGTTTAGCATGTGGGTAAGAATTGCACTATCCCCGGTGCCTGCGGTTGCAAGTTCTGCCTGTCGGTTTCTCGCCGGACCTATCTAGATTCTTTCCAAAACCTAAATCTCTCCTTATTCTTCTTGTTTGATCTCTGGGAGTTATCATTCTCTCTCTTCCTCTTCCCGTCAGTCTTAGTCTTGACTGAGTTATGTCTCACTAAATCTAAGGTGAGAGAGAGAGATAGGTCAACAACAAACCTATTAGTAGCAGGCTTAGCAGCCTTCACCATGCCTTTAATCTCAAGCGCTAACCCATTTATGAAACGCGCAACGCGTTTGGGTTCAGGAGAAATCAAATAAGATACCAATATGGATATGGAATTAAAGTCGGTAAATACTTCCGACAATCCAGATTTTTCATTGTAAGAGTAAAAAATCTGACTCTATCTTGTCTACCTCATGAGGTGGGTAGTAAGTTTCCTTGACATGGTCCGCAAACTTGGACCATCCCAAGTTATACAGGTGTACCTTTCCTGTTGACTGGACCATAGCCTTCCACCATATTAAGGCATCGCCTTTAAAGGATTGGGATACAAACTTCACGACATCCTTATCAGCACAACCGCTGATATCGACAACAGCTTCCATTTTGTCGAGCCATCTCAAGGATTCTATAGCCCCTTTTTCTCCATTAAAGTCTCGGGGCTTGCAGGAGACAAAGTATTTATAGATACATCCTTCTTTGGAAGAACGGGACTTATCATGAAACTCTAGTTTCTTTTGTTCACTCTTCGCATTTGATGAGTGAACAGAGCTCTCCTTTTGAGCTAAAGATGGTGGAATATATAAAGGTTTGGAGTGAGTAGCGCTCACTTCCTTTAATTTTTCCATGGCCTTTTCTATGGCCTTTCCAACAGCTGCATCAATGCGAGCTTGGAAATCATCAGCATTGATGGCTATGTTTTCAGCATTGTTAGTATTATTATCACGGCGATTACTTTGTGCCTCATCTGAATTAGCCATCTTTGATGTTTTGGTACTTAATATTAATTTAAACTTACATTAGCCATGGCATTAATAACCATATAGGCTGTAAAGTTTTGGATATACAAATCCATTGCCTATTTGAACTAGTGTGAATAGAATCACAACTGTCAGGCTTAATATTTTAAATAATTATTCTTTGAGATATTTGAAGTATAATTGGCCTAGGTCTCAAAGGGACCATCAAAAGGCTTTTGAAATTTGGACGTAGTCCATATATTATTGGACAGTGGATCATAAAGTCATAACTGTCATTGTCATTTTTGACAATATAATATCGCCTGTAGGCAACTCAATTGACATCATCTAAGATGTCAAGATAGGTAATCATCGTACTAATGATATTAGTCATGATTTTATTAATCATATAGACTATGAGGCTTGAGCATAGCTCACCACCTTGGACAAGGAACCATAAGCTTAAAACTGTCATTGTCTTAATTGACAATATAGTATTGCTCGTAGGCAAATATCACTAATGGATGTTAAATCATAGCCCGTAGGAACTTCATCACTAATGGATGTTTAGATCATAGCCCGTTGGCACTTCATCACTAATGGATGTTAAATCATAACCCGTAGGCACTTCATCACTAGTGGATGTTATATCATAGCCAGTAGGCACTTCATCACTAATGGTTGTTAAATCATAGCCCGTAGGCACTTGATCACTAATGGGTGTTAATTATTATCATCGCATTGATGATATTAGCTGGGATCAAATTTGATCACATGGGCTATAAGGTTAGACGTAGTCCATCACCTAGACGGTTAGTGGGGTTCCTCAAGTCACACTACCAGGAGTATTAACATTGCTTGAATGTTAACACAGAATTATCTTAATGGTAGACTAATAATAGTCATGGTCGCATTTGACCGTAACGACTTGGAGGCTTGAATATAGTTCACCAACTTTGGATAGAAGGGATAATCTTCCTTAAGTATCATGATAGAAGGCTATTCATCTTTAACTATCTTTTATAATTTGCCAATTAATATGGACTTTGCCAATTTGGCTAATCAAAACCATTAAGAAGATATTTGGAATTTATCGCGGATCATAAAATTTGAGTTAAAATCAAAGATGATTGCTTGAAAAGAATGTAATGATTATATATATATATATATAACTCAAAATATTTCATTAAATAACAATAGAAAATTACAATACGTGAAATAAATTAAACTAATTTTTCTCGCAGGAATTTAAAAGAAATAACATGTCCACGTTGGGACTAAAAGAAATAACAATGTCCACATAGGGACTAAAGGAAGAATTACGAAACATGGAAATAGAATAAATTTCACTCGTCTTTCTTTCCCTTGACTAACTTGGAAAGCTTCTTGAAGAACTTATTTGTCTTCTTTTTCTGTCTTCTTAGCCTGTTGTTGCATTTCTTTCATCTGCTCCAAGGCCTCATTAATGGCTTCAAGAGGTGCGGAGGTTGTTGTTGTCTTTTAGACACAACAGGACATTGGTACCCATAACTTGGGTATCAAGTAGGTGGATAAGTAAGGGGGAAAGGAGACGAGTAAAGTGCATTATGCATGACCGCTTGCATATATGGGTCATGTGATAGTGACAGATAGTCCAAGTTTATTGGTGTAGTCGGGTTAAAGGATTATATTTGGACGTATCTGGATATGTAGGGATAGGGTTAATAAACCCAATGGTGGTGCTTGCACCACAGGTGGTGGTGTTGATTCCACCATAGGTAAAGTATTTGAGGGTCCACCCATTTGTGAGTCCTTAGGAATGGTAGGGTAGGTTTTTGGCAATGGTCTTAGCGAACCCGACCGTTGTCCCGCATGCATAGACATACATGCACCACGTTTCCTCCTTGGTGGCTCAGGTGGAGGCTGAGGTTGCTCTACTGGTTCCATTTGGATGTCTTCGTGTGTAGGAGGCAGTGTTGGAGAGTGGTACGAAGGAGTGTTCATAAAGGTAAATTGACTCCAATATTGGTTCCATTCATTAGGACCTTGATAAGGTGATCCACATAAGAGTTAGAGCTGCTAGAAATTTCAATGGGGGTGTCCGTGTGATCCCGATGGTGGCATCTCTGGATCGGAGTCCTCGTCCATAGCATTTGGTCAATCCAACTGATTCTGATCAGTTGGAGGTGGATTAAAATAAAGATCTAGGTTAAATTATTCTTAGTATGAATGTGAGTGGGAATGATGGGAGTGGTGAGAGTGACATGAATGATGAGAGTGGTGAGAGTGGTGTGAATGATAAAAGTTTTGGGAGTGTTGGGGCGATATGAGAGATAGAGTGTCTCGCTGGTTGCCAACGAGATGAATCTCCTGAATCTTGATAAGAATTTGAGTTGTGAGGTTGTGAAGGAATGCGCCGCGATGGTCCTCCACTCATTGGACCTTTTCCTTTTCCACTTTGTCCTCTAAATCTTGGAGGCATTTTTCTGTTAAATTCAAGTAAAAAACAATAATAATAACTTAATAATGGAATGGGTAATCCTAGGTCAATGCCTAGACTCGGAAGTCTAAGGAATGTGCTATTGTGTAAGTTTGAGATTATACACAAAAGGCTAGTTTTTAATTCTCTCAAATGTTGGCTCTGATACTAACCTGTCACACCCCAAATTTCCAACAAAATCTCAATGGGCCCGAGTGGGGAATATCGTGACGTAAGTTGATATCATCATAGTCAATTAACACAGCACAGCGGAAGTCTTGGAGTTTAAAATATTATTACAAAACAAATTGTCCAAAGTTCGAAAATATTATATAGTAGGTTTGTAATTAAAGATCCATAGGCGGATCGTAAAATATACAAAAGATGTACATTAGACTTTAGGCAGATCTAAGTATTTGCAAGATCCTCTTATATCATTACCAAGCAGCTTCCAGCCTATTTCGTATTGTACCTACAACTTAATCTTTTGAAAATAGTAAATACAATTAACTGACTCGTTTTGAAAATATTTCAAAATTGATTTAAGTGCACAAGGCATATAAAAATCTTTTATAACTTGGGAAAGTTAAGCTTTTAACCTTATATACAGAATTCACATGTTTGTCAATACATATGGGGCCCAGTATAGAAACCGAGACATGGTTAACTGATACACCACTTATGAACCCACGAATGAGTTATCCCCAACTTATGGGTAAAATATATTTTAGCATTCGCATCTATCAGGTGTTTGCCTACACCCCGTGCTTTATTCATGGCCATTAGTAACTTAAATGAGCCGAGGATATCCAGGACATGGTCGTTAACCCCCAATGTTTAAGTTATCAAAAAAACTGATAGAAATGGAATATGAGGATTTACTAGCCACAATCCGGCATTCGATTGATCCCAATCACAACATTCTTGAAAAATACTTAATTTGTGATATATCATCAGTAACATGTCACACATAAGTTTGGTTATGGTTTAGGACCAAACTATGCACTGAAAGGGCATTTTGGTCTTTTAAAAGTATAATTTATGTGATTAAACAGAACTTAGTTTATGATCAGAATAATAACATCATAGTATGTTAATTATATTAGCATATCAATAGGTATTCCATTTGCAAGTTCGTTGCTGATTAAAGCCTTATTTTATGTAAAAAGGGCATTTTAGTCAAAGTTTGACATTTAACGGAACTTGTGAATAAACTCAGATTATGATTATGATCATGTAATATAATCTCAGAGGGTTTTGCTATACTATATTACGATCATAAGGAAACCATAACTTAGTGGTAAACTAATCTAAGTCGTTTCAGAATCGAAAGTTAAAGTAGAAGTCATACTTTGTGACTTTCGGTTGTGAACCGACCCTAGGGCTGGAATTGACGAGCTTAACATGTTCCCACATGTTTTAATAATTATTACCAACTTGTTTAAGTGTCAAAAAGATTATAATATTTATATAATCTGACCCGTTTGACCTTTTAAATCATTTTATTTGACCCGTCAATTGACCTAGTAAACGTGATCCTTAGGAGGTGCCCTTTTAAGGGATTAATACTTACCTAATTATGATCACTTAGTCATGTTCATCTTGAACAATGGCTAGACCATAATGGTCTTCACCGAAAGTTAAAGAATTTGTCAAAAATTCTTGACTTTTAGCTATTAAAAGCCTTCAAAAGAAAAGAGCAGAGATGGAACACTTACAAGTGATCTAAGAGGAAGTTTAGAACTCAAAGGGATGCTCCTAGATGACCAGGAACTTCCAAGAGTGTATTAGAGAGAAGATAAGGACATGAGCAAAGAATAGAGTGAGCTTAGTGGGCTATTTATAGTGCAAGAGGGTGATTGAGGATGATGCTAGGTGTTGGAGGTGTTGTAGGATTATTACAAGTGGCTAATTAGGTGTCAAGAGCTGCAAGAAGGTGGCAAATTGCAGGGTATCTGGCATCTTGACAGAAATTTGGAATTTTGACACTTTTAGTCCCTCAAATACAGTTTTATTAAATGTCATGAATTGTCCCTTGACTTATATTCAATGACATAATGACATAACTTAGTTCTTTTAGTTCAACATGTAGATGTATTGAAGAAGAGTGTGAATAACTGGATGTTAACGTGTGTTATACCATGTGCTTTAGTGTCTTTTAAGTGGTCACTAGCTTAAAATACGATAAATATGAATTCTTATGATTTCGGTGATAATGTGGATCACTCAAGGATGGAAAATCAACAGATATCACATCGACCGGGAGTTCAGGTCGAGAGATGACAAGATATATAAAAATAATAAAGTCTAGGGCCTTGAGGTCATTTGTTGAAAGTTGAAATAATGAAAAATAAAGGTTTCAGGAGCTCTTCGTAGGCTACGATCGCCAGACCGTAGCTTACGGTTAGTATAAACAGGTTTCAGCAAGTCCTAACCATAACTTATGATCCTTGACCGTAGGTTACGGTTAGGTTTAAATTTTTTGTCAGCAATGTCAAATCGTAGCTTACGGTTTGGGACCGTAGCTTACGGCCCGGTATATGAAAATTTTGTGAATTTGACACGTTTGAGCGAGTTGAGCGTTTAACTCTTTTGTGGCAACATCCGAGGGTACGTACACATGTTAGTATATTACCGGACATGAATTTAAGATGTGTTACCTCTCCACCACCGATAGATGTTGGTACAACAAATGTACCAACAGATATTACATCCTCACCATCAAACCAACCAACAGATGTTGTTACATCAAATGTATCAACATATGTTATCTCAACATTTGCCATGATCACAATCCCTACTTTAACCCAACCATTATCCACACCACCAAGTATTTAAACACGACCACTTTCACCTCAAATCAAATTCCAACGCAAAAGGAAAACTTCTATTGTTGAAGATGATGGTGAAGGGATTCCATCACCAATTCCTTTGTCATTAAAACCTATCACTTCATCACCATCCTCATCACCTTCATACAAAACCACTTCACTTCAGACCATTTATACCCACCACCTTTTGCTACCAAATATCCTCTGCAACTGATGATTGTGCGAAAAGAAATTGAATCATTCTTCACAGCAGAAGATATCTAAAAACTAGACTTTCCATCTCTCTTTGGTTACAGAAAACCAAGAAATTTAGATGAATATCTAAAGTTGAAGGCCAAACAGGCTGAGAACATAGCCAAAGAGAAGTGCTAATGGAAAGATGACATGATTACTCAAGGTATTTTGACTTATGACTGAGCAAAGTGAGAAAGATTGAAGACTTTGCCAAAGATATGAGTAAGTCTATGTCAGAAAGGTCTGTAAATGTTGAGCTTGATGAAGTGTAGGTCCTAGTGACAGCGGTTCTAGACGGAAGTTTGGGTAGGGATAGTACGAATCCGGTAGAATGTTATTAAAGAAAGGAGTAGAAGCATAGTAAGGAAGCATTCATTCATTCATACTGAAAGAGAATACATCTTGTCTGGCTGGTGGAATTCCTTGAGAGATTTCGCAAGCGTTTCTCCTCTGGGAACTTCCAAACCTTTTAAAACAATTAACGCACAACACATATATATAGACACGAGAACCTCATACGAAGTGACAATTTTGCTCCTCTCACATTCGTACTTGGGTCGTGTGTTCATATCTAATCTATACAATATTCAACACACGCTCTATCTAGCCTATTCGCACAGTGACAGACATAAACTGCACCAACAATTTCCCCCTTGGACGTCACTGTCGAAGCTTGATCTTGATCTTGAAATCTCTTAGTCGTGTATGAATATTCTACAACTTCAATCAAGGTACATGTCAATGTCGTACAACGCGTCAACAAATTCCCCATTGATTGATGATTTGGATTTGTATTATCAAAATTAAAGCACCAAGTCCCCCTGAAATAATTCTCTCCAGAAATTAATCTTTAGCTATTTTGTTTGCACGGTTCCGACTTCCTCTTGAATAACCACCAACTCGAAATTAATTAATGTAGCATCTCTGTTTCAACTTTAACCATATCTGTGTTTGGTTTTAGCATACTCTTCCTATGCTCGATCCTCTGATCTTCAAAACCTAACCAACGATTGATAGTAACTTCGAATTACCACAACGTTAAACTTCAAATCAATGAATACCCGCGAAAATCTGAAATCCCAATTTCCGTAATTGGTTTTAAGCATACCCCTGAATGATTGATTAGCAAATCGGTAATCTGCTCAATCAGCAAATCATCATCGGAATCAAATCATCTAGTAACACATCATATCTGAGAAACATTCTCCGCGATCAGAATCATATTCTTCCTCTTCGGTCATAATAACATATATATAGCTATCTCCGCTGGATTAGTCACAACCTAATCATCAAGCATCGTCATTCATTCGCAGTTGGTCCAAGAAGAACAATTCATCTACTTGAAGAATGGCACCAAAGACTACCCTCAATCATTCGTGTATACAACATATCTTGAATGACCTCAGATCTTCTTGGCACTTTAGAAACCGCTAGCCATGTTAACACCGAAGACCATCACTGACTATTCATGTACACACAACATATCTTGAATAATCTCGAGTCCTCATTGGTATTACCGACTACTGAACCTGCTTACCTGATCCCCATCGAAGATAAGGACTCTAACCCTTAAGCATCAATTTGTATCAGGATCCAAAAATTTGACATCCTTTGATCACGAAATTCTAAATGTATAATCTATTTTGTGAGCAACTAGTACACCTCTTTGTCTGAAAGATTTATTATAGCATCTTCTTTAGTCATGAATTGCAAGTATATAGCCTTCCTCATTAGTCCCGGCGTAACTGAAACGACAAAACATCCTTTTCATGGCGGTTAGTCCAGAAAACAGTTCATTTGCCTTGCAGAGTTAAATTGGATACTTTGTACCACTAAGCAGTCGTGTGTGCAACCGGCTTGTACGAAGACTCAAGCATCAACGTGACCACAACTAAAGAATCTAATAAACAACTCCTCCAAGACTTAGTTATGCAACCCCACTTTTACCAAAAAATAGACATCAACTTTATCTCATCACTAATGAATCTTAGATGCTTTGCATTTCCAAGATAATCTGCAGTCGGAACCACCTGAATACTATTACATGGTCACGAATTTCAAACTTTCGTCTAGAACCGCCATCACCGGGACCTACAACTGGTGTCATAGCTACGGTACTGATTCAATTGATCTAACAGTTTATTAAATCACCTATGCTCATGAATTTTGGAGATTTATGGACGTATGAGAGGTTTTATACGTAAATATCAAATAAACGTGTAATCCATGAACAAAATGTAAAAATCATCTTGAAATTCGAAGAAATAAAGATTCTAGATCGAAAAACGTAACAAGGCTCATTTGTACGAGGTGACCATCTCATACGAAGTGACGACCCACCTCATATGACGTGATTGACCACTCGCACGAAGTGGTGACCACCTCGTGCGAAGTGGTTATACACCTCTTACGAAGTGTGACATGCCTAAAAAAAACAAATACCCGAATCTTAACATATACGTGAAAGTTTTTATTCCACCTCATTTTTCAAATTCTGACCATACCAATTTTTTCACCGAAATTTCCCGTCAAATCTGGAAAAATCAGTTTTCATCAAGAGCGGATTTAACGTTAAGACCCATTAATAATCACTATACCAGAAGATAAACCTTTTGCCCAAGTATCCATGACTACCCAAATATCATCAACATTTTGTGACCGTAACATCAAATTTGTACTCTGAAGCTCTAAACGGTGTCCCCGAACAACCCGAATTAGATGTTAAAATCTCAAAAAAATATGTAATCACCAATTTTTTTATAGGTATGTCACACTTCTTTTTTTTCTAGACATGTCATACTTCGTACGAGGTGTATAATCACTTCGCATGAGGTGGGTCATCACGTCGTAAGAGATGGTCACCTCGTACAAACGAGCCTGATTACGTTTTTCAATCAAGAATCTTCATTTCTTTGTTGCATAGATCTGGTCAAAAATCAGTTTCTAACAATCCTATGGTTTCAATTTTACATTTTGTCCATGGATTATCCGTTCATTTGATTGTTTTATGTCTAAAACCCCTCATACGGCCATAAATCTCCAAAAGTCATGAGTGTTGGTGATTCAATCGACTTTAGATCAATTGGATGTGAGAGGCCATAAATCTAGACGGAAGTTTGGGTAGGGATAGTACGAATCCGGTAGAATATTATTAAAGAAAGGAGTGGAAGCACAGTAAGCGGAAGCATTCATTCATTCATACCGAAAGATAATACATCTTGTCTTGTTGGCGATTCCGCCAGCGTTTCCCCTCTGGGAATTTACAAAACTATTAAAACAATGAACACGCAACACATATATAGACATGAGCACCTTGTACGAAGTGAGCATTCCACTTCATACGAAGTGGTTATCACCTCGTACACCTCGTACGAAGTGACACTTTTGCTCCTCTCACGTTCATACTTGGGTCATGTGTTCGTATCTAATCTATACAATATTCAACACATGCTCTATCTAGCCGATTCGCACAGTGATGGACATAAAGTGCACCAACATGAAGAATTGAAACAAGATTATCTTGACCACATTATGCAACAGAAACCTTACAAAGCTACTAGAGCACAGTTCAAAGATTGGTCAACAAATGATCTCAAAGCAGAAATTGACTGAATACAAGCAATGCTCAAAGATCCTCTACACAAGCCAACACCACCTGATTGGAAGAACAACATGCAGTTGGATCAGAACAGAGCCTTAAAGGTTAAAAGAATGAAAAAAGAGTTGGTTGCTACAAATTATGGTAGTGCAAGGTCATTTGCTAAATGGTCTGAGTCCAGTGTTGTAGATACCTATAGAAAACAGGAAGAGCTTAGAAAGAAAGATCCTATAGTTCCAAGAAAGCCAGTCTACTCAACAGATGTTATCCCTCATCAGACCGAAAACCTTAAAAAACAGCCCTTATCATCTGTCTTACCCACAATTACCTTACATCAAGTAAAAAGACAAAAGTAGATGGAAGAGGATGATGAACAG
This sequence comes from Scalesia atractyloides, assembly GCA_947069175.1. Taxonomy (NCBI): domain Eukaryota; kingdom Viridiplantae; phylum Streptophyta; class Magnoliopsida; order Asterales; family Asteraceae; genus Scalesia; species Scalesia atractyloides. The sequence continues at coordinate 42,547,206 of CAMTDV010000008.1, read as the reverse complement.
AGGTATGAAGAACACAGAACAGAGGGAATCAAAAATCAATTACTCTATCATACTGATGCTGCAAGTGATAAACTAAAAGAAACAATCTCTAAACTTGTAAGCAAATCACTTCCACTAAGCTCAACAATAAGTCTTCCCCCACAAAAGCCAAATGATTCAAAATTTCTAAAATGTAAGTCATCCCTAGACACCCATGAATTGACTCTGCTCATATCATATGGCAAGATTCAAAAGCTGAAAATGGATGATGCATATGGTCTAGATGCAGATGATCTCCAAGATCTATTGAACCTTGAATTGCAAAGGGATTTTGAAGACATGTTCTCTATGAACTTTGAACTACAGTTCAAAGGGAAAATTAGGGAATTTCTGTTGAGAATTAAAGATCAGCAATAAAGAAGGGTTTTGGCATCATCTGTTCTGGGGTAGATTATTGGAACTATTGAACCCTATAAAAGAACAGATGATTGGAAAGCCAAAACAATCTCTAAAATCTAATCACTAATAAAGCTCTACTACTCTAAACTCTTCTTATAGTTAAAGACTGTTCACAAGATCTGTTAAAGACAAAGCTCTGCTGGAAGCCAAGCTCTGCTTGAGAGAAAACTCTGATCAAGCATAAAGGCTGTTGAAGCAAAGGTTTGCTGAAGACCAATATAGGATACCTCAACAGTTGTTGTTCAACAGAGTCTATTATATAATTGAATGTAATAGTGTTTAGGTCTAGAAGAAGATAGAGTTTGTTAGTTTGTTAAATGTCACTTTCATAGTGACGTCAGCTATAAGATGCTTGGTGGTTTGCAATGTACTATAAATAGAGAAGTGCATGTACTGTTCTATCTATCACTTTCTTCTATACGTTATGTACGAACAAATTAGAGTGATCTTAGGCTGAGGGAGACTTTGTATATTGCATGCATACGTGATTATAGTTACAAAAGCATGTTAATGAAAACAAGCTTTCTATTGTTGTGATTTTAAAGTTTACACAATATTCAACCATGAGTTTGGTTGATATCGTGGTTAGGTTTTGGATATTTATATTATATATACTTTATTAAGTATATTATATATATTTAGTCATGTCAAGTATTGTCAAGCATATGTATGATAAATCCTTTAACCTTAAGAGTTCACCAATGCAAAAAATCATCAAGATGGATGATTCCAATGATCATGAATACAAGTATGAATACATAAATAACTATCTAATATACTAAGTAACCAAGTGAGTGTTAACCAAGACAAGTGCTTCCAATATTGTATCATTGGAGACTTGGTGTGGTTTCATCACTTTTGTGGTTTAAAGATTGCTTAGAGATTTGTAAGAGGAGGCATATGAACCTCATGTTTTCTAGAATAAACCTTAAAACCAGTCCTTCAACATAGAAATTAGTTGGTGACCTGGTTTGGTGTCAAAAAGTTCCAAGAAAACAAAGTAAAGTTAAGATTTGTTTAAAAGCTTAACAAAAACCTTCACTTGGATTACAAAAAATGATGGCATAACATCTTTGGTTACCTTGGTAACATGTTGTAATGCTCTATAGGTTATCCGAGGAAGGGGAAAGAAGAAAAAAATAAGAAAAAGGTAAGAACAGGGTCCAAAAATCACTATTTTAGACTCGAAGCAATCTACCTAAAGTTCCAAAATCTTGAAGATTGAGAGAGTTTGGAAGTAATTAAGGAGTGTTGAAAGTGTTTAGGAGGTGTGGGAGTGTTGTATTTATAGGTGGGTATTAGGATTTGGGTGTTAATGAAATGGTTAGGAGTTAGGAGATGGAAGGTTCAAAATAACAAAAATTCACAAATTATGCAGTGTTTGGGTCCCTTGCGGACCGTATGGGTCCTGTATGCGGTCTGCAAGAACCTCCTGAAATGTCCAAAAATTTCATTTTGGTCCATGTGCTTGGTTTTTTTGTTATTTGAGCTTCTAACACATAGTTAATCACATTTTTAGGGTTTCGAAATGTAGGTAAGTGTGTGTAACGTATGAACATGTATGAAGGGAAAAATATAATCTCGATGTATGATTCAGATTTTAATCAAAACGCGTATTTTATAATTGTTTACGGATTGTGTATGCATGGTTAAACAAGTATGATATAAAATGTGATTTCCATTATCGTCAAGTCTCGATTTACAAAGGATTGAAATTGAAATACGAAATACAAATAAATGAAAATGAATTTGAAAAATAAGGAACATTAAAGGTGGCTCTCAAGCGGCATGCAAAGTAAGCCATCAAAGCACCACATTGCACCCATCACATGCCCCACATGTGTGTGTGAGTGCGAGTTATGGTACTTAGCACCCTTCGCAACTTCACTCATGTGTGCTTACATGGAATAATAAGGACACATAGTCAATATTATATATCACCTAAAGTTTTGTCTCTCCACTTATGTGGGACCAAATGAAACTTTCCCATTTCACTTCAATATTTCAACATTGTTTGTTTCAAACACCAACTTTTGGGCATCAATACTTAGCTCCCTCTTTACGAAGCGCTCTCAATATAGAACACAAACCCACAAAGAAATATATATATATATATATATATAATAACATCAGTTTCTTATACATATTTATTGTCCAAAACTAGGAAAAATACATTTCCTATATTTGTGAAAAAATGTTATTTTCATAAAATTTCCAACAAACTGCTATCTACTATATACTCTTTGTATTTATTTTGTGGCTTATTGACAAAGACAAAACCTTTAGGAACACAAAAGTTTAAAGGTCTTAGGTTCAAGTCTAACATAAAACAAGATTATAGACATTAACCTTTAGAAAAAAAACTCTGCTTACGTGCATTTACTTTAATTTCTTAAATAGGTGTGTCTAAGTACACTAAAAAGATAAATGATGTACAAAGTGAATGTGTAAAATTTGTTTACCTACTTTTCATCGCTTATAAAGGTATGACTAAAATTAAAAGCAAATTTCATTTTGTGATTTTCTTTAAAAAATGTTTTTTTTATTATAACAGATTAATATAGAACATTCAATTTAATAATACAAAATATTTATTTATTTAATTAACTTAATAAATTCAGAAAGGTGACTAGTTTGTTTCTAAACCTCAATATGCTTAATCCCACATCAATGTTACTTTTTGAAATGGGCTAGAAGTATGCATAACTTCCTTTAGTTTAGTTCGGGGTACTCTCACACAGTGACTCCACTTTGATATATTGTAAGTCCAGAAATCAGATCTAACATGTATCGTAAGACTAATCGATTGCGGAAATAAAGATTAGAATGAAGAACAAGAACAATCTTTAATCAAAGCAACTTGCATGCACCAAAATAGTGTCTGATACAAGTTTTTCAATAATAACTAACTAGCCCCAAAACATTAACCTAATACATGCATTTATACTAATCACATAGCCCACTAGTTACAACCCTAGGCCCATGAGGCTCTAGGAAGCCCAATCCCTTAAGCTTAGCCCAAATGTAACACTAATGTGTAAACCTTTAGTTATGAGCCCAACAATCTCCCCCTAGGTTTACAACATTAGGCTTTTAGTCTTTAGGTAGCGCATCGAATCCCAATCTCCTAGCTATTATTCCAGCCATTGCTGCTGTCCAATCTTTAGCACAAACTTCATATAATTCTGCTGTTCGAATTTGATTCGTAGCAAGAACTTGCACATCTTCATCGTGAAAACTTACTAAATCCACCACATCATTTACTCGAAAAGCCTTTTCTTTGGTGACAATTGCAACACTTCCAACCTTTGGATCGTACATCCAAAAATTAAAGTTCTTCAGAATGCCTCGTGGATATATCAGAGCAACCGGTATCACAAGTTCTTTGTCTTTTGGAGGCCACATCACCGATTTAAAATGCCTACCAGTTCTCACATCACGAACCCCCTTAGAAGCTCTTAGATATGGCTCATCAGTTTTCATCTTTTTAAAACCAGTCTTGACTTCTTGCTCCAAATGCTTAAAGAACTTCCAACCTGGTCCACATTCTGTAGTATCCTCGTCAGTATAAGGAGCTCTCAGAAGATTAGTTAGTGCGACCTTTGTCCAAGTCTTAAACTGAGGTTCCTTTGAGTAATATTCACTTGTACCATCCTGTCTTACGATCAGCCACATCTTCTTCACATGATCATACGTCTAGCTTAGCACTTGTGACTTGTTTCCAACTTTACTATAGTAACTTGAACCGAGCTCCATAACATATCTCTCTTACTGGTTGGAAGGATCATTCAACTGAAAGTTCTCATCAAGCGGATTCACGTCTACATTCTTCTTTAGAACCATCTGTTTTTTCTTTTGAGATGTTGGACGTTTCTGACTTGCAGTGTACCTTTTCTTTGGATCACGTAAGTAATCATCCAATCCTGCTTGACGATCAGCAGCTAACTGTTCAGCAGCTACTCTATCGTCTTCTCTCTATTCAACTGCTCGATGACGATGTTCAATGTTCATCGGATCATCAGTTGGATCAGCGAATTCACGCCCAAACTTATTTTCAAGCTTCGCCTTCAAATCAAAGAGCATAGTCATTAACATCGAAACATCTCCTTGAAGTTCTTCAATAGTTTGATCCTTAACATCCAAACGTGTCTGTATTGAAGCAATCTATGCATCCTAAAGAAAGACTTCTTGCTCAAGCACAATTACTCTCTTTTTCAAATCAACAACATCCACATCTTTGTCATCACTATCCAATCCACTGAAATAAAAAGCTCATTTCTCTGACCGTCTCAAATACTCCAAATCTTCATCTTGAACACCACTTGAACCACTACCACCAGCCCCTGATCCTCCGGCACCTGCTGAACTTCCTCCATAATCCATCATTTCTAGCACAGAATCTGCCGGAATGGATACAATAGTAGAATGAGTGATGATGTGAGTAGTTGTTAGTTCTTTAGCAATAGTAGGTTCAACCATAGAAGTATCAGTCATCGACACAGTAACTAAAGATGTAACAGCATGAGATTCTTCAGCAGCCTCACCAATCTAAGCTTCGGAATAACTAGGTTCTTTAACAATCTCAATATGTCGTCCTTTTACTAACGGTACCTCATCTTCCTCCAATACCTTCATCAAGTCAACCCTATCAATCAGAATATCAATAGGAGGTAACACAAGAGGAGGATCACCCTGTGTCTCCTGAATATCTTTCAACTGTGCAATTAGATCTTCTAAATTATCCATTGAAATCTCTTGTAATTCTTGAACTGTATATGCTTCAGTTTCTGTTATAGACTCCAAGAAAGCTTCTTCCTCATCTGTATCAGCATCGGTAACCAGATCCTCAATTTCAATCTCTTTCTCCTTCATTGGTATATCATGTTCCTCAGCTACCATAGTATTAACTGGCTTAGGTGCTGGGATATCATGTCCAATCACCTCACAAAACTTTCCGAACTTATTCAAAGGTATGCGTCCAGCAAATACCGTCTTTGATGTTGACCTGTTTTTCTTCATCATCCCCAAAATGGCTGGACCATAGGCTTCATGTTTAGCAGGTTTGCATGAGAAGCATCTTTAGCCAAATCTGAGTAGCGTGCATCCAGAATCAACTGTATAAACCGAGGGTAAAGCAAAAACATTCTCTTCTTCGATTGTTCCAAGATCTTCTTCATATTCTCGAAAATATAACCAGAGAAGTTATATTTCCAATCCATCACAAGAGATACAATTGCAGAAGTATGTGTTTGATTTGGCTGATCTAATCCTCCTTTGTTTTCTGATATACATTACATAAAGACATGCACTAATAATCTCTAATACTCGGGAAACATCTTTTTCAGCAAAGGCGGATAAGTTCCCTCGTAGCTCATCTCCGCTAACATAGGCATCACTTTCTCCTTGGCATATAATATTGGATCACTTGTAGCATCAGCAAACTGCAACACCTCTCGGATACAGGTCTCATTTACAAAAATCTCCTTTCCCTGAATTAATGAACTGATGTATGGCTTCCCATCAGCACCTCTCAAATGAAATCTAGCTCGCTTCCAAAATGTATGCACAAGATCTCGATATATAACTGGGTTGGCTCAAAGGTCGTATGCAATCTTGCAATCATTCAGACCAGCCATCATAGATCTAAAATCCTAAAAAAATTCTACTGGAGGATCTGATAAATAACCTGCTTGGTTGTGAAATTGTTCTTCCACCAGCATAACCACATTGAACGCCTCTTCCGCCATTTCTGTCAGAAAGAATAAACAAGTTAACTCAAACTCAGCAAAGCCAACTAACATAGGTCAAAAGGGTTCATCTTAAAATTCAGGGTTAAGGATCAACAAAAATTCAGAAGATTCAAAAATATTTCAAAGGTTCAGTTATTGAAAAAGGTACAAAATAGTTTAGAGGTTCAATCATTGGAAATGTTCAAGATAGTGCAAAAGGTTCAAACTCTGGAATCCGGATTCAAAACGGTTCAACAGGAATCCGGATGAACCTTTTGTTGGTGCATATTAGTGACAACAGCTTAATAGTTTAATAGTTTAGTCTTTGGATATTTATATTGGGCTTAAAATTTGTGTTTACCTTGTTTAGAGTTGTAATGGGCTTGGAGAATGGCCTAGCCCAGTATAAAGCCTAGTATGTAGACATGTAGTATAAATACATGTTATGTATTAGGGTTTTGAGTTAGACAGTTTAGACAAAAGAGACAGTTAGTTGGAAGAAATCTACAGAGAGTGGCTGAGAGATTTCAAAAGAGTCTTGAATTGATTTAAACACTTTGTGTTGGATAATCAATAGAAGACGGTTTAAAGGAATTCGTGTTCGTGTTCTTGTTATTTCTGTGAAATCTGGTCTAGGAGATTCCGCACTCTAGATTAGATAGACGATTCTGTCAAGATCCATAAGGACAAGGGCACCTACAATTGGTGCCAGAGCATTCGGCTCTTGATTTTGCTCGGTTCAGAATCGTGACAGCAGAAAAATTGGATTTTTGGGCGTTTTGGAGGCTGTTCTTGAAGTTTGTGACGATTGAATTAGGGTTTTGACGGCTGTTTCAGGGTTTCAGCAGGTATTTCGGATTAACAGGAGGCATTTCGGATTGAAGAAAGGCATTTTGGATTACAAGTGAAGCATTTCGGATTGAAGACTTGCATTCCGGATTGAGGACTTGAATTTCGGATCAGAAACCTGTATCTCGGATCATTAGACTTGCAATTCGGATCATCAGACTTGCAATTAGGATCAGAAAGGCCATTTCAGATTCCATTTCGGACTGAAATTCGGATCAGAAGCTATTTCGGATCAGAAGTGCATTCCGGATTCCATCTCGGATAAGGACTATTCCGGATTCCATCTTGGATCAGAGTAGTCTATTCCGGATTTCCATTTCGGACCAGAACAGTGCATTCTTGATTTCATCACGGATTACTATTCCGGATCACCATTTTGGATTAGCAATTCGGATTACTGTTCTGGATTGTCATATCGGATTGTAAATCCGAGCTACTGTTCCGGATTTGGTACTATTCCGAGTTATATACAAAAAGTTGGAAAGTTAACCAGGTGACGTAACCAAAGTTAAACGTTTTCAGACATAGAATTTAATCCCAAACAATCTTGACAAACCGGTTGCACGGTTAGATTCGTGTGATTTTTAGGGCAAAAAAAAGGGTCGATGGGTACATTGCTACCTTTTCGGACAAATTTTTTAACGTTTTTAACGGTACGGTTACGGTAAAACATGATGAAGGACCAGAAGAGAGGTTAGATTTGGGTTTTGATACAGGTTTTTTTTTACCAAAATCCATTTAAACTGATACTCTGCATGATAAAGATGGTCAGAATGAAGAACATCAGTGAGTGTCTTAATAACTGCCCGAAGTTGATGAATGCTGGACAATATGTAGACTAGAAAGAGAAGTTTGAGGCATTTGCTCAAAGTGAAGATAGTAAGATGTGGAGTTGTATGATCGATGGATATATTGCTCCCACATGTCGAGTGAATGGAAGAATTATGGTTCTCTCATGTGAGAAGATGGAAGATTCTGAGAAACGTATATATGATGCTGAGAAAAAGGCTTTAGCAGCGATAAAGATGTCCTTGCCATTTGTAATAGGTATGGATCGTCTAGAGAGCTATGGGAAGCTTTAGGAAAACGTTATCAGAGTACTTCAAGACAAAATACATGTGTGGCTGAGACTGCAACTGTGAAGATTGATGAAGATCCGGCTAAGAAAGAAGAGAAGAAGGAAGCTGAGAAGGAGAGAATGGAAGTCAAGGATGCAAAAGCTACAGTGTGCATGGATGATATGGATAAGCTTACAGCAAAGGTACAGGTAAAATTTCAATTTGTAAGTCATACTTGTCATAATTGCACTAAACTACAAGGTACAGTTGACAAACTATCGGAGCAAAACAAAATTTTGTTAGTAGAATTAAAAACACTGAAAGAGTCAAATGTTCTTTTGAGTAAAAGGGAGTCAAATTTTTTAAATACACTCAATTCAAATGAATTAGAAATCATCAGTTTGACCAGCAAAGTCAATCAACTTTTATAGATCATTGATTTGGCTTGTGAAACTGTGAGGGATAAGACTAACGAGCTTTCTGAAAAGTGCACAGAATTGGCTGGTGCACAGGCCAAAATTGTTGAACTTCATAGAAAGTTAGACAAATTTGGAGAATCCTCGGTAGTCAGGACTCAAATTCAGAAAAGTTTGAAAAGGAGTAGTGATAAAACAGGAGTGGGGTTTAGTAAAGCTTCATCTTCTAAGGATCAGGATTACTCCTTTTTACCAAATGAAGATGAACTAACAGATTTTGTTCCTACTATACCAGCTATAGTGGATCCGATAACAGTTGACATACCTAGTAGTCCAAGCTCTTTGAAAGAATCTATTAGGTCTAATAGTAAACCTCATAAAGTGGATGAGGATACTAAAGACAAAACAGTCAAATCATTTAAAAAAGGATCTAACAGAAAGAAAACTTTTAAGAAAAGATCTTGTTTTAAATGTCACAACATAGGGCATGTGGCTAGTTGATGTCCTTTTAAAAAGGGTAAGAAAGTGGAGTCTGAGGTTGAGGTTAAGGATGAAAGTCAGGTTGTGTCAAATAAGAATGTTAAACCAAGTTCTCAGACAAATCAACCAAGATTTCAACCTAAATCTTGAACATCAAGAAGATTAGCTAGTCCAAGAAAATTTTCTCCTAAATCAAGTCATGTTAATGGATAATCAAATTGTTTTACAAAGAAAAATTCTGGATATCGAAATCGATACCAAACTTCTGGTAATCGAAACTTTCAAAGAAGAAACGAATATAGGGGTTTTAGTAACTCGAATGTTCTAAATAATCCAAATTTTTTTCAAAGTTCAGATTATGATAATGGGAGAAGACTGTTTCGAGATAATAATTTTCGAAGGTCAGCAAATCTGAGAGTTTATTGGAATTCTCGTGATCAAAGATCTCGTGAAATTTATAAATCGTGTCCAACAACTTGGAAGACATCCAAGACACCAGTAGGGTGTGATGGATATTGGATTGATGTTCCGGTGGTTGATGAATCTGGACGACCAAAAACCTTTAAGGCTTGGGTCCCCCAGTCTAACTAAGTTGTTGAGTGTGTGTAGGATGACCAAGAAGGACTGTTGATATGTTCAATAGTTGTTATTCCTGTAAAGCATCTTAGGTGAATAGTAGGTTACACACGGTAACGAATTATTTACTTCTGTGATAGAAAATGTTTACTAAAAGTGAAAAACCTTTTGTCAGTTGAAGTGGGAGTCTGTTTGTGTTTAAATTTCTGTTTTTAAATTTTTACTCCATAAAAACAAAAATTTTAGTGGGAGAAAATTCCCTAAGACAAAAATAGTTTTGTTAGTGCGTGAGTTTAAGGGGAGTAAGTTGAAATGTTTTAATTTTTTCCATATAAATAGTTCTGTAAATAATTTAATGTTTACTAAAATAAAAAACATAAAGAGAAAAATAGAAAATCAAAAATGGTTTTCACTGTGTGAAAAAGAAGAAATGATAGTACATCAGCAAGTTAAATCCATCGAGGATGTCATCCTTCTTAACTCTGAGTAGATCACTGTGCTTGTCTCCAAGACTGAGGACTCTACGTACATTTTCCTCTGTTACTATGATCTTCTTGTTCCTCACTATAGCCGTGATTCTCTTAACTTCGTTTACTGTTGACACCTTGGATGTTTTCCAAAACTCTTCAATGTGGATGTTGTAGATGATCGGATCGGCTTGAACAACATAGCTAGTCCTGCTTGAGTTTATCCACTCTGCTACATCTTCAAAATAACTTGGAGGTGGGACCAACTTGCATGGCTGATTGTGCTTCCGTGTTTTATACCAAATGATTTCCTTCACCATTCTTAAATCGAAAATGAGTCAAGTTAGATTCATATACATACATATATATATATATATATAAGTATATAAATGTATATAATAATAACAAAAATTAAAAACTTATACATGAATTTACACATAAACTATATTTGGATTATAACTAAAATAGAAAAGAAATCTAAAATGAATTTTATAAAACCGCTATTATTTACACTAGACCAATTTCCCCGGACACGTTACCGTACACACGAGACTCGGAGAAAACTACGCTGAATTAGGATTATTAACGCCGCACAAGAGTCGCGGATTTAGACTTTAACTTGAGAATATATCCAGCGAAGATGATTATCTACGCTGGTTCACCGGCGTAATTGTCAATTACGCCGGTTGCTTGAACTCGCGTTCAAGACATAAATCCGCTGACTCAATAGTTTAAGATAATTACGCCACATTCAAATTATCTACACTGCATTCATAATAAATACGTTGGCTTCAAGTTTTTCTTGATAAACCCATGAAAACCGGATGAAAACCAGATTCAAATGCATCTATCAACAAAACATAAACTGAAATCGATGATTTAAAAACACCCAGATGATGAACGATGGACATTTGAATATCAAAATCACACTGATATCGATTTCGTTCAGATTTTCTAAATGCGGATTGAATAAGAAGATGTGGGTTTTACGGTTGAAGAAGAAGATGATGAAATTTGAATATGAAAATATTTACACAAAATGAAAAATGAAGAATAAAATCTACATTCTAGCGTAATTAATAATTATGCTGGAACATCAAATACGCCGCCCTGTTAGATTTTAGGGTTGCTTCAAGTCTAAGAATCTTGAAATCAATTACGCTCGAAAACCTCAAATTTTCTCGAAAAATGTGCCCCTTTTTGGTCCAAAAATAGTGCAAGAATTTAAAAATAAGCTTAAGAAAAATGAAAAATTGCAATTTGGATCCTGAAAGTTGTTCATGGGGCCAGGAAGCCTCCTTTTTCACACAAAATTTAAGCTTACTGACTTGAATCCTGTGACTTTCCTGCAAAAGATCATACTGGTAACATTTTGTTAATTGAAGATAAGATATTAGATATTTTAAATAACCAAGGCACAAGAAAAATTGTCAGTATGTTTGCCCTTTTAAATCCATGCATCTATCTTTTAACATGCGATCAGAGAGCCTTTTATCATGTTGCGGTAATATTGACAAAAATTCAATGTCCCCCCACTCATGCTGAAACAGCAGAATGTTGTGCTCGTGAGTCCCACATCAGGACATACCCCCGCGATCAAGGTATGCGCAAAGATTCCTCATAGCAGGTGAGTATATTGACCTCATTCGTATTTGAAATTTAAACGTTAGACAATTGGTGTTCAGGTCAGTACTTCCGTACAGCAAAGAGACCAAAGTCTAACAAGGGCTATGACAGATACCGAATATGGTACGATTTAAGCACTTGAATGATTTTCAATGAGAGATTCATTTTGTAGGGTTTTGGCCACATTGGCTCTTTTGAAAAGATATCATAATTATGTCTAGGTCAGCATATATCTGGATGCAGCAGAAGAGCAACTATGATATCCCCGAGTGATTAGTCAATATAAAGACCTGAAGTCTCGAACTTTGGCAATCTATCAACGCAAGATTTAAGACCATTAAGCCATACGCCGCAACGTGTTACCCACAAGTTGCACAACATTGTGGGTATCCAGAATTCTTGTGTGTTCATTAGAATTTGTCTCCTTTTTGTAGTTTACTTCAAGGTATTGCTGAATCTACTGACACGTCGTTGCTTGAGTCCTCAATCGATTTCTGTTTTAGGATCAAAACAAAGTGCTAGCAGTTTTTCTATCATTTCTCATGCAGCAGTCAAATAAAGGATTCTGTCTCAACAATATTTTCTGGAAAACTTCCCCCCTTAAATATTTTTTTTTTAGAATCCATTGCTTGAAAAGAAATTTTAAACTTGCAGAAAATCGTTTTGTTGGGCACATTTTATGAGATTATTATTTGTTATGAAAACCATTATATATATATATATATATTATATGTATGTATGTATTTTTTGGTCACTTCCACTCAAGGAAATTGACCATCTCCAACCAGGTTACCACCTGATTGAAGCGTGTTTTATCAAAGGGTTTCGTGAATATATAAGTTTTATGTTGCATCGTATCCACCGGCACCACTTGAATATTTCCTTTCTCATACCTATCTCTAATCGCATGAATGCGAATTTCGATGTGTTTAGTTCTGGAGTGGTGGATAGGGTTCTTCACAATTCCAAGACACGCTTCGTTGTCGATGAATATTGGAGTCTTCATAACGTTGATTCCATAATCCAACAACTGATTTTGTATCCAGAGAACTTGAGAACAGCAACTGTAAACTGTCGTGTATTCTGCTTGAGCAGTAGATGTGGAGACTGTTGTCTGCTTTTTGCTTTGCCACGAAACGAGACGATTTCATATAAATTGACATCCTCCGGAGACGGAATTTCTATCAACTTTACAACCTGCATGATCACTGTCAGAGTAAGCAATTAAATTAAAATTACTATCTTTAGGATACCATAAACCAAGCTTGGGAGTTCCTTTCAGATAGCGAAAGATTCTTTTGACAGCAGCTTCATGAGATTCTTTCGGATCCATATAAAATCGCGCACAGAGACAGACAGCCCACATAATGCCAGGCCTACTTGCGGTCAGATACATTAATGAGCTTATCATAGAATGATAGAAGGATATATTCACGGGTTTTCCTTGAAGATCAAAAGTATGTTCCGTCTGAGCAGCAAAGGGAGTACTGGCAGATTTGCAATCATTCATGTTGTACTTGTAGAGAATATCTCTAATATACTTAGCCTGATGAATGAGTATGCCGTCTTCTCTCTGCTTCACTTCTAATCCCAATAAAAATGTAAGTTATCCCATCATGCTCATTTAGAATTTTTCCTTCATTACTTGCTCGAACTCCCTGCAGAGAGCTTCATCAGTCGACCCAAAGATGTTATCGTCTACGTAGATCTGCACCAGCATCACGTCATCTCCGATCCGCTTTGTAAAAAGAGTCATATCAATTTTCCCTCTTGAGTACCCAGATTCCAGAAGATATGTTGACAAAGTCTCGTACCATGCTCGAGGAGCTTGGTGAAGACCATAGAGAGCTTTATCAAGCTTATAGTATTTCGCGGGGAAGTGAGGATCTTCAAAACGTGGAGGTTGACAGACATAGACTTCTTCTTTCACTTTCCCATACAGAAAAGCACTCTTTACATCCATCTGAAACACCTTAAAGTTTTTGAACGAAGCATAGGCTATCAAGATTCTGACAGCTTCTAAGCGTGTAACCGGTGCAAAAACTTCCTCATAGTCAATTCCCTCCTCCTGCCGAAAACCTTGAACCACTAATCTTGCCTTATTTTTTATAACTACACCATGATCGTCAATCTTGTTTCGCAACACCCACTTGGTACCAATTGGATACTTTCCATCTGGTAAATCAACGAGTTCCTAGACATTAAATTTCAGAAATTGGGCTAATTCTTCTTGCATTGCTTGTACCCAGCTGGAGTCTTGAATTGCTTCTTCGATATCTATTGGGACAGAATGCGAGAGAAAAGCTGCATACAGTCTTGTGTTGGTGGTATGTGTTTGTCCGTGTGTTCGAACTCCATCTTCAACAGAACCGATTGCATTTTCAATTGGATGGTTTCAATTAGTCTAGTACCCTGCGTTGGTGTGAGTTTCCACCTGTTGAGGCAAATTGGTGAAGTGTTCATCGACATAGATAATTGGAGTTTTGTCTTCTTTATAAGGTTCATCCACAGCTTACTGTGAAGAAGAATCATCATGTGTGGATGCATTCTCAGCAGATGTGTCACCATTTACTTCGATAACAAGAAGGGTAGGAGAGGCAGAGGCAGGGGTGAAACGGGTTGTAAAAGGAGTGAAACCAATGTTTGAAGGATCAAACAATGGCTCCAATGGAGTGGATTCTGCAGGTTCGGATTCAGTGATTGGTTCAGCAATGTCGAAAGTGTTGAATACAATATCTACGTCATAAAACCAATTTGGAGCGCTTCTAGTGTTAGTGGAGTTTCCTTCTTGAAAATTGACGTAATATGAGTCAATCACCATCTTCGTACGTTTGTTGTAGACTCGATACGCCTTTTGAGAGGATGAATAGCCCATGAAGTAGCATACATCACCTACCGCTTCAAACTTGATTAGATTATCTTCCATGTTGAGAAGTGTGCATGAGCATCCGAACAGTCTGAAGAAATCTATCAGAGGCTTCCTTTTGAAAAGTAGGTCATAAGCTGTCTTTCCGTGAGGTTTGACAATGAGAACACGATTCAAAACGTAGCATGCTGTGTTGACTGCTTCAGCCCATAAGATTATAGGAAGCTTGGAGTCGACAAGCATAGTTCTAGCAGCTTCGATGAGAGTTATGTTCTTGCGTTCCGCTACACCATCTTGCTGAGGAGTTTTAGCAGCACTGTATTGAAGATGAATTCCTTTTTCTTCGCAGAAGGAGACAAACGTATGATTCTTGAATTCTGTACCGTTGTCGCTTCTTACGGATTTCACCTTCAGCTTGATTACGTTATCAATCATAGGGATGAAGCCTTTCAGAACGGAAGCTATCTCACTCTTAGCTTCGAGGAAATACACCCATAAGAACCTTGAAAAATCATTTGTAATTACCAAACAATAAGATCTTTTAGCTAAACTTTTAAAGCTTATAGGCCCGAAAAGATCCATGTGAAGTAATTGAGTGGGGCGGAAATCATATTCACTGCTTTGGACTTATGAGGCTTTTTATGTTGCTTTCCTTGGGCACATGCGATGCATTTTTCAGAAAAAGGAAAATCTTTCATAGGTAAACCTCTTACTAGATTTAATTTAGAAAGCTTATTTATGTTTTTAAAGTTCACATGCCCCAAAAGTCTGTGCCACAACAGTGATTCCGATTCAGATGCTTTTAAAATAAGACATGTCATTTGCTCATTTGATTTGGCATTTTTCATATTCAGCACATAGGTATTATTTTGACGGGGAGCTCTAAGCATGATCATTTATGCAGGGATGGAGTATTCGGGTTTGAGGAATAAGCACTCCGTGTCATTGAACAGCACCGCAATTCCTTTTTCATAGATTTGTGAAACACTCATGAGATTGTAACACAATTCTGGAACATAGTTCACATTCTCTAGAGTAAGTGCTTCTGACACGACGTCACCCATTCCGACGATCTTCCCTCCCTTTTCGTCTCCGGCAATGGACACAAAATCACCATCGATAGCTCGAAAGTTTTTAATCAGATCCTTTAACCCGGTCATATGCCTGGAGCATTCGCTGTCAACATGCCAGATATATTCCATGAGCATCCGAAGCCATTTCTGAATTTTATTCTGTTATACAACAACAACAAAAGATATTTACAGGTTAGCTAGCTTTTGGAACCCAGACTTGCTTTACATTAGTTCTATCATGATTTTGAGCAAGAGAGTTTTCTTTTCTTTTCCATAAACAAGTTGAGTCAACTATGCATTTTACTGATTTCTTTAGATTATCAAATTGATCAGTAAAACTCTTAACGAGATCTTGATTAGGTTTAGAAAATTTCTTGCTTTTGCAATGTTTCGCAGTATGTCCTAAATGACCACAACGAAAGCATTGTTTGCAGTTCGATCTTTTCTTCTTGGGTGCTGAGTGCGAAGATGATGTATGCGATGAGAATCTGGAGCTGCTTTAGGAATCTGATTATGTAACATGGCTTGAATATTTGACTTTCTTCTTGTCAGGATGATGTTTATCTTCAATTTCGTCCTCACTGTGCTCACTGTCTGATGGAGAGGTTATTGATACTTGACTTTCATTTGACATTTCTCCATCACTCTCTAAAGTTGTTGTGCTTGAATCATCTATGTTGCTTTCTTCAGTAAAGTCTTTATCGGTCTCTGAAGTACCTGCAACTAATGGAACAAAATCGGGAATTTCCTCTGTGAGGAACTTTCCAAATATATTTTTCTTCAATTCTGGCACAAAGACAGGAGATTCAAGCATAACATTTTCATCATTAAAAACATAGTTTAAGTTATGACTCTCAACCTTAGCATGCAATTGGTTGTGAGTCTTAAGTGTAGGCGCAAGGCCATTACAGTCATCCCAAATGTTCAATTTTGGCACAAAGCCGTTACAGTCATCCATCCTAGATAAACTATTACAGTTATCCTTAAAAGAAATTCTGTTTGTCTTATTACAATTCCAGGCAAACCAGTTAATTGTTGAATAATTGTCGCCTGAGTAACCGATTCCTATTTTTGAACCTCCACATTCATCTTTCTCATCGTACACATCTTCTTGACCCTCACACAGATCTACATTGCTTTCAGACATGTTAGTATTGTTTTGTGGTTTGTAGAAAGCATTTTGATCCAAAATATCCTTTTTATCGATTAAATCATTTTTAGGATGAGGAGATGGCATAGGGACATAATTTTTGCTGTGCGGAGGAGGAAAGAATTTTCTTTCACTTCCGAATTTATCTTTATATCCAATTCCATCCTTTATGAATGTTGGTCGTTGGCAGTTTACAATATCAACCAGTGCTTTTTGACTAATTTTCCATTTATCAATAATGATTTGCAATTTGTTGTTTTCGTTTTGAGATTTTTTGAGTTTTTCGGTCAAATCATTTATGATAAAATCTTTTCTGAAAACAAATTCTTTTAATGTCTGCATTTCAGCTATGGTTGAATTTAACTTCCGCTGATATGCAGCTTCATTTTCTTTTAGTTCTTGATTAATTTTCAAAATCTTTTCCATTTCTTTAATTATGTCACGGTTGAGAGATTTGTAGTGTGCCACGACGTTCAAGCATGGTTTGGAACACATATCCGCTTTAAATTCATATGGTATGCTATTTACCAAATCCTTATCCTCAGTTTCTGACTTCATGGCGGTGGTAGAAGTTCCAACCGCCTCATTCTTGTTGCTACCGATGGCTTCTTGAACTGCAGGCTTCGACTAATTCATTTCAGCTTTCTGTTTTCCCTTCTCTGAGGTTTGTTCAGCACGATTGATGATGCTTTTCAGACCAGTGTCATTTTTTGGAATCTTGGCGGTTTGCTTTTCAACAGAATTTGAAGCAGACATGACAGAGATAGTGGAGATGTTCACCATGAGGGCCTTGTTAACTTCAGTTTTAGCCTCAACTATTTCCTCTGACAAAACATAATCTTCCACAACTAAAGCCTTTTGGTTGTTTTCAGCAATACTCTCACTCCCTTCTATGGCCAATGAAACATTGTCTGGTTGAGCTCGACATTCTCGTTCTTCAGCAACGGACACTCCCTTTTGAAATGGCCCAAATTTTTGCAATTGTAACATCTCAGCTTGGAGTTGTCTAATCCAGCTTTTCCAAGGGCCATCCTTTTTCCCGTTTTATCTTGGAATTTCTTCAACTTAAGAGTGATCATTGCCATCTGCCACTTCAGATCCATCTCCTCCATGTCGTCAGGATCCACTTGATACATGTCTTCAACTGTGAGGAAATCTCTCTTCAACTCTCCTGACATAAGAGCCTCATAGCTGCTTAAGAAGGTATTAAACAACGCGACGTGTTATGTGGATATTTTATGTGCTTGAGCGTCGCTGGCCACGGTAATCTTCTCGGAGGATGACGAGGCCTTCATAGAGCTTGCGGAAGCATTCGGATAAGATTCGACAGCACTTTGAGAATTAATCCACATGAGGTGATAGGATCAAGAAATGCCATATTCTTGGGATAGAGGTTGCAGCAGCTCGCTGAGTAAACTTCGGAGAATACCCATTTGGTTCATCTCTCTCTTGACAATGTCCATTTCAAAGGCTTTGGAGTGTTTATCAGTTCTGAGAGTGTAACAGGAGTTGTGCTGGTCAAGAAAGTTCTCTTAATCCTCATGCATTGAAGGCTCCATTCTTTGGAAGAGAATCTAGCAGCTTCTTGATTATGCGTAATTTACGACAGGATTTCCCACTTTCTTCATCTTAGTTAGCACTCTCCAGAAATCAACTTATGTGGTTAGATAAGCTTTCACCACGAACACTTCCAAACATGTCATACTCTTTGGACCATTTCTCGTTGTTATCCATGAGTTCCTCATTTCCTTCGTAGTGGTCCGATTTAGTGCCAACCACAGTTCATGTGTTGAGGTGTACTCTTCAAATAAGTTGTCATCGTCCTTGGATAGAGCCCTAGTAAGAGCATCATGAGCCCTCCGGTCATGTTGAATGAGAGTTCTATCTACATCTGTGAACGTTGATGGATCTTCATTGATTGTACAAATGTCATCACGGATTATCATTGGAACAGCGAACCCACTGTGACTGACATCCATTGAGTATAGTTGGTATACTCAAAGAGGCTTTGATCCTGTTTTTCCAACTGCTGAAATCTTCTGATCCTTTCAACTTTGGTGGCCTTGTAGTAGTTCCGGTTTCTAGCTCGGATTGAGTTGATTGAGAGACATAATGGTTGATTGGTGATTAAATACGCTGGAGAGTGTTAAATAAGGAAACAATTTTGCCAAAAAGGAGATAAATACGCTGCAGATGAGATTAATTACGCTGCACTTGGATCAAATTCGCTGGCACTATTTCGCTGAGACTCAACAAATTCGCTGGTTTAAACCTAACATATTTGTTAAATACGCGATATTCAAAGCTAATTACGCTGCCTTCAAAAATATCTATGCCAACTTCAAAATAAATACGGCCAGAAGGGTTTTAGTATGAACAAAAACCCTCTAATCACCTAACAACAACTCAAAATTCATGTTTCTTTGCAGCAAAATGACCAAAATGTTTACCAAACCACTGGGTAACAACAAGCTAATGATTAAACCCACCAGATCAAGTCATTTTAAGCCCAAAAATTTTAAAAACCATAAAACTTTGAAAACTTTTTGAAAAACCTTCAAAATTTGAATAATCTTAACAAAAACTCACACTATCAAGAGCACAAAGGCTCTGATACCAAATTGTGAGTCCCAAAACAGATTCGGATCACAGTGGTTGATTGTTATCACGCAAAGTACTACAGGTTAGTTGTTTGAATCTGTAATAGTTACAAAAAACCAAACTATGAAGATGAAGAATCTTGAATGGATCAAACAACTAGTGTTGTATATGAAATCCCAAAAAGATGTAATCAATAACAGCACCTGGATATTCGAATGTAAGCATAATAACAAAAATCATAACACAAGAGAATCACCAAAATCTCTCCAAGAAACTTGGACAATACATTCATTGAAGCATCTATATATACAGACTGACTACCCAGCGTAATTAACAATTACGCTGGGTTGTTAAATACGCCGCCTACAAGTATCTTTCACATAATTGCACTTTTGAACCTTCAAGATTGTCTAACTATTACAAAACAGCTCAAACTATGGATAATCAAGTATCAACGGTCTCAAAATGTTCCAACCAGGAGTCTTCGCAAAGCTCCGCAACCTCATGGGTTAAGTCTTTGATGCCTTAACATACAGCCATGATCTCTGCAAATCAATGGGCGTGTGTTGCAAACCAGAACCAGAGCATCCAAACTCTTCGAATGAGCAAAAGTGAAATAGGGAGCAATAACTGTCCACCAAAGCTAAATCACATGAACGGTAATCCTTTGTGGAAAAGTCGTTTTGACACTTATGTGCTCGGTCAGAACACAGAACTGTGGACATGTTTCACTACGCCATATAAAACAAGCCAAGCAGTTCCTAGCGGGCTATCCGTCATGAACTTGAAGAAGTGCAACAAGACCAGTATCGAGCTGGGATTGCCTCTCTTTCAATCTTCGGAAGTTACTTTGTATCCCTTTCTCGAAGAAGCCGGGTCAAATCCAACCTCCTTGGCCAACCTAGATGAAAGTGACAAGAAAGCATATGATCTAGAGAATAGGCCTTTGCTATCCTAACACAAGCTCTTCACAAAGATATTTATCATCAGTTTGTGTATTGTACGACCACGAAAAATTTGTGGGATACTTTGGAAGCGAGAGGAGAGGGTAATGCTGCTACAAGGAAGATTCGACATGATCTGCTCAAGAGGGAGTTTGAAGGTTTCATGTTTATGGACAATGAAACATTGAATGATATGACCACATGATTTTATCATTTACTCAGCGAGATGTACTCTTACAAAGTGTTAGCAGCACCACAAGAAGTTGTGATGCGATTTTCTGATGCTTTACCACCGAAATGGGGTCAATTTATTGACTTATTAAAACATACAGGTGTTTTGGACTCAATATTTATGAATTTGTGAAACAACTAGAGAACAAGAATGAAGAAGAACTTTGGAAGGCATAAAGAGTCACCATTCCACAAAACCCTGAGATGTACTTCGGAGGTATTAATGCAGGTACAAGTTCAAGCCAGCAACTAAAGTTGCAAACCGCATTTATGTCAAACGTGAACCATTTTCTAGCACAACATGTTCAACCAAGTCAGTCTGCAGGATCGAGTACTGAAACCTATGGACAAACCTTTGATCCGAAAGCCTTCCTTCCACAGCCAAGAGATTTAGCACATCAAGCTCCACAACAAGCTCCTCAACAAGCTCTCTATGGAAACAATTTTCAATCTGCGAATCCCAACACTCTCAAACTTGACATGTCACATATCTCCAAAGTCAGTGTAGAAGTTGCACAGGAGCATATGGAACTTCTCAACATAATGTGCAGTGCTTATTGTGGTCTAGTTGCAGGTCAAATAGGAAACATCAATTTGACTAATGAAGACTACCAAAAAATTGATCGAGATGAGATGGAACTGATGGATATCAAGTGGGCATTTGCAAGTGCTGTGTGAAGAGCAAAGGATTACATGAGGAGAACAGGAAGAACCAGTTTTGAGAGCAAGAAGGATACAAAATACGGCTTTGATAAAACTGTCGTTACTTACGTCAACTGCGGAGAAAGAAGTCACTTCAAACGAGATTGCACGAGGCCCAACAAAGAAGGAAATCACAACCCCTTTCGAAATAAATCTCTACCATCCAACACAGCTCAGTTCAACAATGATCGAAGAATAGTAGCTGTCAGCAAGAACAATACCAATCAATCCGGAACTTCAAATACACATAGAGCTTTGATAGTTCAATCTGATGAAGAATGTGATTGGTCTGTACAGTTGGGAACAGAGAACAACGGAGGAACTGCATATTACGCCAACATCATTAGTCAAATTAAGCATGTTCACAGCATTAATAATTCAGATGATGATGATGCTTTAGGGTATACTGGTAGTTCTGATGAAGAGTGCTCAAGTTCAGGTGGTTGTGGATCTGATTCTGATGTCAGAAAGGGAAGTGATGCTGAGGTTAGCAAGTTGCTGAGTGAAGCTGAGAAGATGAAGAGTGAAAAAGTGGGTAAGATGAGGAAAGCAGAAGCTGCAGTGAAGGAGACAGAGACACTCTTTACAGATGGTGAAACCTTTCCTCATCACACTACCTTCATGGCAAACGTTGCAGGTTCTACAAGTCAGGTAAATTCCGACTCTCCTAAAGTTTGCAATGACTGTGTTGAATTGAAAAGAAAATATGAAACAATTAACAGTTATAATCAAATTTAGTTGTTGAACTATCAAAGTGCAAAGAGGCGAATTTGGCTCTAACTCGGAATGAAAAGGAATTCAAATCTAAAATAGAAACCCTTAAGAAAAGCGTTTCTGAATTGACAAAAAACAAGTTTTGAATAAACAGACAGGAATTAATAATTACATTAATCTCCTGGAAGAAACCAAGAAAGAGTTAGCCATCGCCAAATGCGAATATGATGCGATCAAGCTCAAATTGGAAAGTTATTCTAACTCCCGATATGTGCTTGATCATATCATTGATGTTCAACAAATGAAGGGAAACGTTCAATGCATTGGGTATAACTCGTGTCCACCCCGAATGAAACACAACTATACCAAAATGCTTGATGAAGAGGAGATGCCTCACTTTGAACCCTCCGTACCTCTTAATCCTGAAGAATTTGCAGCAGGATTAGGGTTCAAACTAGACAACTCCTCACTAGAACCAAGCAAGCAAGAAAATTCGTCATCTGATGTTGATCAAAATCCAGCAGAAATAGAGGAAGATGATACATCAAATGATGAATCAATCAGAAGTGATCAGGATTAATCTCTTGATAAAGGGAAAGGAGTAGAATTCTCTACTGCTCCCAGTACTAAACCAGTTGAAAATCAAGAGAATGACCCTAAGAAATTTGTTAAGACAAAAGTGTCTTTATATGAAACTGATAATGTGTTGTATACTCTGGTTGTAGATAAGAAAATCTACTCGAACAAAGATTTTCCAATTAAAAACGTGAATCTAATCTCTATAGATCTGGTGTTTGAAAATTCAACAACCAACTTTTTAGAGAAGGAAAAGCCAACAAAATCACAACCATTATCATCTTCAAAAGAAAAACAAGGGAAGCAAGTTGAAAAGCCTAAAGTTCCACAACCAAATGTTGAAGCAAAAGGCTCTTGCTACAAGAAGAAGGTGAAAAATGTTAAATTTGTGAGTTCTACGGGTACTAATAAAGTTGAAACTTTCGAAGGCAAGTCTAATATAGATTTTGTAAATAAAGTCAAGATTTTGAAAAGAAACAGTCAAAATAATCACACTCAACACACAAATGGGTGTAATGAAAATCAACCCAGTACCTCAAGACCCACAAATTCAATATCAAGCCGCGAAACACAATCTCCTAATTTTGTTGAAAGGAGAACATGTTTCAAATGTGGATAATTTGGCCACATTATTAAAAATTGTCCAAATCCAGCCAAACCAAGATTTGTTGAAAAAACCCCTCATGAACCAACTTGTAAACGTCGATCTGTTTCTCCAATACAAGATAAACAGACTATTAAAGATAAAAAGGGGAAACAAAAACGTAAACAAGTAAAAGCAATTGAAAAAGCTTTAAAACCGGATTCCTCAGAAAGGAATCCAAGATTTACAAATGTAATAAAACTAGAAACTGTTAAAACTGTAAATAATAGTCAATCTGGTAATAATAAACGATCTTGGAAACCAAAGACCGGTAGTGGTTCAAGAGGGGGAACACAATTTCCAAATCATCAAGAAATTGAGATCACATTTCTTGATGATAAGGGGCGACCCCAGACCACTAAGGCTTGGGTCCCCATCTCAAACTAATCTGGTTTTTTAAATGTGCAGGGTGTTCCAGTAGGAACTGTTAATAGTCATTGGATTGTTGATAGTGGAGCATCAAGGCACATGACAGGTGACTAACGGCTCCTGTATGATGTGAAAAGCATTCGGGGTGGTTATGTTGTCTTTGCTGGTGATAAAGGTGGATACATCACTTGAGAAGGAATGGTCTCCAATTGTGTTGTGAGTTTTGATAAGATCAATTATGTGCGGCAAATTGATCACAGTCTTCTTAGGGTTTCTCAAATCTGCGACAAGAAGTTCACGGTACATTTTGATGATACCGGTTGTTATGTGCTGAAACCCGGATTCAAGATCCCGAAAGAATGGATTCTCTTATTGGCTCCAAGAATCAACGACTTGTATATTCTTGATATGTGCCAAGCTATTACAACATCTGCCCAAGTCACATGTTTTGTCTCAAAAGCCGCAGAAAAGGAAGCAATCTCTTGGAACAGACAAATGGGACTCATTCACCTGAGGAAAATGAACTATTTGGTGAAAAATAATCTTGTGAAGGTGTACCGGTAAAAAATTTCCATCTTCAAGATGTCTGTGTATCGCGTCAAAAGGGCAAGCAAGCTAGAAAATCTCATCCCGTGAAGAAAATCAACACTGTGAATATACCTCTGGAACGTGTTCATATCGACCTTTTTGGACCTATGAATCACAAGACTACCTTTGGTGATTCTTATTGTCTGGTAGTTTCTGATGACTACTCTAGATTTTCGTGGGTGAATATGCTGGCACACAAGAATGAAGTTCCTAATATCCTCAAGAATCTCCTGACATTATTAGAAAATTTGTACAGTCTGAAGGTAAGGAGAATCAAGTTATGGATGAGTACTGTTCTACAAAGGGCATTTTGTATGAGTATAGTTCTCGCTACACTCCACAACAGAATGGTGTCGTTGAGAGGAAGAATAAAACTCTGATTGAAACAGCAAGAACTATGTTAGTAGAATCGGAACTTCCCGTTTAATTTTGGGGAGAAGTTGTTGCTATTGCATGTTACACAATGAATAGAGTTCTAACAGTGAAGAGAAAGCTTTGAGTTGCTACATAAAAGGAAACCGGATGTTTCTTTCTTAGAACCTTTTGGAGCTCCATGCACTATGATTGATCCACATGGAAAGTTTAGTCCAAAGGCTATCGAAGGTTTCTTCCATGGATATGCCACTCCGAATTTCAAGGTGTGGAATTTGTCTTTGAAGAAGATTGAAGAATGGGGTGAAGTCAAGGTTCAGAGATACACAGAATTAGTAAGAGCTTCGGGTGCTCCTTAGATGTTCGACTACGATGGACTGTTCGACTCCTTTAATCTGCCAACTTTTGATGATGCATCTGTTGCGGCTCAAATGTTATTGGAAAGTGATATAGCAATTGACTCGTCAATAGTTCGACCAATTATTATTAACCCTCAAGTGTCGACTTCGGTTAACAATCTTGTTCAAAATGAGGAATTCGAAGATGCTGCGGATTATAATGTTTCATCAGAAGATGGTGAGTTTCGATATACGAATGAAGCAACCTCTGGTGCGGTCCCTGGAATTTCTGATGTCACGTCAAATATACAACCTCAAGGGACAACTGAAGGCCATGCATCTACATTCTCATCAAATCCAGCACTTGATTTGACTGTTGATCTGAATATCAACAATTTGGGTATAAACTCTCACCAGTTCCCGATGTTCAAAAAACTCGAATTCATAATACCCATCCTCAGCAGAATATCATTGGAGAAGTCCAGAGTGGAGTGCATACACGTAATCAGCTTCGAAACAACTAGAAATGCTGGTCTGTATTCAGAAATAAGATAATCTGGGGGACAGAACGATTGGTCTTTTGCCTGCTATGTTTGCCAAGTTGAACCAAAATCTTGGAAGGAGGAAATGAAAGAAGACTCTTGGGATGAAGCCATGCAGGAAGAACTTCAACAGTTTCAGAAGTTAGGTGTGTGGAAATTAGTTGACAGGCCTAATAACTACAAGAAGATTGGCACTCGATGGGTTTAAAAAATGCAAGAAAGATGACCGAGGTGTGTTGTTGTGAGGAACAAAGCGCGATTGTTGTCCAGGGATTTAATGAGGTCGAAGGCATTGATTACAATGAAGTTTATGCACCGGTTGCACGACTTGAGGCCATAAGAATTTTCGTGGCTTATACGTCCTACAAGAAGTTCACCGTTTATCAAATGGATGTGAAGAGTGCATTTCTTCACGATGTGGTTGAAGAAGAGGTATATGTTGAGCAACCGCCAGGTTTTGAAGATCCAATCCATCCTGACTAGGTTTGGTTTCTCAACAAGGCGTTATATGGTCTCCATCAAGCTCCAAGGGCTTGGTATGAAACGTTGTCTACCTATCTTCTGAAGAATGGTTTTCGACGAGGATTGATCGACTGTACTCTCTTCATCAAGGAACGTAATGAGGATATACTGCTAGTTTTAGTATATGTTGATATTATCTTTGGGTCTACCAACAATCGAATGTGAAAGGAATTCTAACAGGTTATGCAAGAGAAGTTTGAGATGAGCGCAATGGGAGAAATGACTTTCTTTTTAGGTTTGCAGGTTCAGCAATCAAAGGAAGGAATCTTCATTCATCAAACCAAGTACATTGGGGATATTCTCAAGTGATTTCAAATGGACGACTTGAAGCCTTTAGGAACTCAAATAGCACAGAATCATGGGATTACTCCAGACGGAGTGGGTGAACATGTGGAACCATTTCTCTACCGTGTTATGATTGGATATCTCATGTATCTTACTGCTTCAAAACCCGATATAATGTACGCAACATGTCTTCTGGCGAGCTATCAGTCTAGTCCAAAAGTTTCTCATTTGATGGCTGTGAAAAGGATCTTTCGTTACTTAAAGGGTCGCCCGGACACTGGTCTCTGGTACCCTAAGGATGATAACTTTGATCTGACAGCATTCAGTGATTCTGATCATGGCGGCTGCAAAATAGATGCCAAATCAACAACAGCAGGATGTTAGTTCTTGGGAAATCGCCTAGTCACGTGGCAATGCAAAAAGCAGACGTGTGTAGCTATATCAACCTGTGAAGCTGAGTATATTTCGGCTTCTAGTTGTTGCTTTCAAGTTCTATGGATCCAACAGCAGATGCGGGACTACGGTTTTGAATTTCTCTCAACCCCTATTTTTGTTGATAACGAAGCTGCTTTACAGATCACTTGGAATCCGGTACAACACTCAAAAACAAAACTCTTTGAGATTAAGTATCATTTCATACGAGATTGTCATGAAAAGAAACTTATCAATGTTGTTAAATCCACACCGATCACCAATGTGCCAACCTTTTTACCAAAGCTTTTGACAAATCTCGTTTTGATTATCTACTTTTGGTCAATGGCATCAAGTTGAAAACCGAGTAACTCAACCACGGCTAATTATTTCTCTACATATTTTTTCTAAATCTAAAACTACAAAAAGATTTTCCAATTTTCTTAGTTTCATATTTTAGGGGGAGAAATTTTCAAGAAAATACCAAAATGTGTCTTTTACTTATTTACCTTCTATATTTAAGGGGGAGAAAATTTAGAACAATACAAAAACAATAGGAAACCCAAAAACCAAAAATGAGTTTCTTGGATAAGACAAGCTGAAGATGATGAAATACAATGGTAATCTGTCATAAACAAGTCAAAGACAAAGAATGAAAATTGATAAAGTAGCTTTACTAATGATGTATCGGTAGGCTCACAATCAGACTAAAATGTGCAGGTTCATAGAAACTTAATGGACTACAAGCCAGGTGGGAACCATTCATTGGCATATAGTCTTGGTACCGAAATTTTATTTGATAGTATGCCGAGGATCTGAGATATATGGTCTTTTTGCTAACTTATCATCTGGGTATCATGGTTGGATCCTTTGCCAAAAAATAACGGTGGCGCAAGTCTAGAACTTCCATGATACCATTCATACGTGTAAATACTGCATACGACCTCAAATAAGTGATAAAAATATCACATCCACCCAAAACAAGTGATAAAATATCACATCTTATGCGGGAGCTAAGTTCGTCTCTTTGTCAGCACGATGGTACTAACTGTTCACAGACTTACTCCTGTGCCCTGCATGCATATGAAAATCAAGTTCCTTATCAATATGTGATTTAATCACATAGGGCTTGTTTTCAATACAAAATAAGTGAGTATCTCACATCATATACGTCAAAACAGATGATAAGCAGTATACTCACCGGTAAGATTTTCTCTCAAGCATGTCTTAATACCGGAATGTGTCGTGAAGTGGTTGAACACTGGCTAGTAAGTATAAATCATACCATAATCATATCTCCTAATCATGATTACATCTGATAAGTCGAGCTTACATGAACAACAATACCGATAATCATAGTAGAATATTTATTTATTCAATTTGATGTTTTAGCAAGACCTGTTTTGTCAAGATTAAATGCTGGTATGATTCACTTACCTTGAAACTCTGAAAAAGATTGTCTGGTAAATATTTAATGTTAGTATTATTTTAATTTAGTTTACGATGTTGTTAGATTACGTTCTTTTTAATTTAGCCAAAGTTGAGACTCAAAGGTTTTTCTGCCAAGATACGCCATAAAGACCATTTGTTTTGATATCACAACTTCATAAAAGTACTTTCTTACAATGGTAAACCTAACGGAAACATTAACTGCTAAGCATAGCAACTTGAAAGAATGGTATCATTCTCGAAATGCAACACTATTTAAATGCTTTAGTGGTTTTAAAGACATGTTTGAAATGTACAGAAAGCGAGTGAACATTCAGTCGAATGAGAGATGCAGAGCAAAGGAAATCAAAGATCAACATGATCCGTTACTGAAGACCATGGCAATCCAGATGCTTCGGCCTCATCTTCGCAACAAACAATTTCTGCATCAACTCAAGTAGTTGAAGTCAAATGCTCAAGCATATAGTGACCAATCCAGTTGTCACACCCTCAATTTCCACTTGCGGAGTTTTACCGCGAGGTGTGTGAACAAACCAGAATCTGAGACACTAGTAACGTCGAACGACTCTATATGAATTGTTTATACGTTTTCCAAAATCATTTGTTTAACCATTCATAGTAAATTTTAAATTGTCTTGGTTTGGTTTCAATGTTTAGCGGAAGCATTAGTTTTTAAAGTTAAGCGGAAGCATTTAAAGTAAGGTAAAGGAACGGGCGCCAACACAAACGCCAAAACTAAAGAAAAACTCAAACAATGTTCGTAAATGAGACTCGATAAAAAAAATGTCTTGATCAATGCAAGTGAGTGCACCTAGAGCTCCTAGCTTCCTGAGAAACATGTAAAGAAACAAGTGTCAACATTAAAGAAGAGTGAGTTCACAGGTTTTCATAAGTTCATTTGTTCGGTTATAAGTTTGTTTCCCCCGTTATCCCTAACCCGGGATAACGATTTAGTTCCATTATTCCCAACCCGGAATAATACTGATGGTTCCATTATTCCTTACCCGGAATAATAATGATGTTCCATTATTCCTAACCCGGAATAATAACGTTGTTGGTTCCATTATCCCTAACCCGGGATAATATTGTTGATTCGTAATTAAGTTCAATGTTAACATGTAGGTAGCTAGCCTAAAGTTATGTCACGTAAGTGTTCGCGATCGAAGCTGACTGTTGTGCCTCCGTGTTGCCAGGCCTATCACTGACCATGGCGAAGTTAGGCCAAATTATTCACCCGTTGACCATACCCGGTCGGCTAGCGCGACTAGCTCGGGTGGGGCTTGTCGGGCCCAGTAGTACTACTTATAATTTCCCCGCTATCTAACCCAATACTAACGATCCGAGAGTTTGTCGAGGACTTGTGTGATATAGCTGCTTAGTGGCCATAACGTACATTAACATTAACTTAGTTACCGAATAGTTTAATGACGTTAATTTCGTATAACGTAAAGAGATAGAGTTGTAGAGTGTATACATGTTTCTCACCCTGTGGTTTAAAACCGGATAAAATTAGGGGCCGTGAACTCACCTTTAGTTGCTCGGTTAGTGTAACACAGATGTAGCAAATGATGGGACCGCTAATTGCGTCCTAACAAGTCAATTGATTTAGAGTTAGTGTGTGAACACACTGATACAAGCCCTACACATACTAACACACAATGCGGTACATACAATGACAATTCCTAAAACTCAAATCATGCATGCAAGTATCATCATACCAATATAGTGATCAAACCAACCTATCATGAACACAAATCAATCCATACAACACTTTGGTACACACATTCGCAAGTTATCAAGTTTCAGCGTATATACTCATAATTAGGCTGTTTTCGATGATTTTTATAAAATAGTTCCAACATTCCAAAAATTCCAACCATTTTACAGAAGGTGTCAACTATACTATAGAATTGTATATAAATTTTTCAAGTCCTAACACTTTACCAATTATTCATAAATATTAATATACTAGGCTGCAGTCAGATTCATCGCTTTCTGACTGCAGTCCACGGGAGAATTTATTTAAAAATCACCGTTCGTCCAATTAACAAAATTCCAGTGGGAGTTTTCCGGAAATTTCCATATCTAGTTGCTGTACAATTTTCGTGATTCGAATCTCTACAGATTATTAGATCCGATTCAATAAACAACTAACAAATTTTCAGCATTTTCACAGCTTCAGTTACTGTACTTAATCTGCCACTTAAAAATACGAAACGACCTCAGAAAAATATGAATCCAGCGCCATTAGAAGCGTTTTTAAAAAATCTACGTTTTAGACTTCAGAAAATCCGTTTTTCGATAAATAATAACCAAGTTACAGCCAGTTGAAGTTGGCTGTAAACACCATTCAGCATCCTGATTTCAGCATTTTATCGCAATATAACACGCTTAAGCAATCGATATGTTAAATATAAATGACCAAGAACAGATTTTTCCAATCATATATCATCATATACATCATACCCATGCAACCCCTAATCATAACATATAGTTTTTATCACAAAATGCAGCCAAATGATTCTTGATTCACTAATCATCATAATCGCAAACTAGCACAATTTATCGAACTAAACATTGATTCTACACTACATTCAAGCATGATCAAGAGTTTATAAATCCTAGTATGATTTTGCAAACAATGATAAACTCTAACCTTTAACAATGAAGATCAATGATCCGAGAATTAGATGGGAATGGATTCGGTTTGAAGGTGATCGCTGTGGAGAGCAAGGAGTGAGGAAGACTGTCGCGACCGAGAGCAAGTGGAAGAGATGGGCTGCCGTCGGCTTCCTTGGATACTAGGGTTTCTCTTTTTTTTTGTAAAGCACAACTCATGTATACATGCATATATATAGTGCAAGGGGAAAGAAAAGGATCAAAGGGTTTGGGCGACTAGCTTGCGGCCGCAAAGGGGTTTGGGTGGGGCGGTTTGGGTTTAAAACTTGATCCCCAAGTTTTGGTTAACTCCTTGAGTCGCAAGGAAATGAGGTTGGCTCGTGTCGCGGTTCGGTTCGATTTGTCTATATATTTACTATATCTTTTATAAATAATCACCATGAAATCAAAGCATAACATAATCACTCACCAAGCTTATAAGCGTTTAATAGACATAGCACGTAATTCATTTGACAAGTTCATGAAGTTATCGTAACTATTTCAAGCGTGCAATTTAAGTCACAGATTAAATTTAGCGTAGGAACGAATAACCGTGAAGTAGTGCGTTTAAGATGTCTGAAAAACCGGGATGTCACATTATCCCCATGTTGAAAGAATTTTCGTCCCGAAAATTGAGTAAACGCGGTTTAGAATGCAGCATACATGTTTAGAGTGCCACGCACAAAGATTTAGTTCGTTAACAATGGTACACGAAATTAAAAGAAATTCCCAAGTGCCACGCACAAAGATTTAGTTCGTTAACACTAGTACGCGAAATTACAAGAAATTCCCAGGTTGTCAAATCATACCCATGTTAAAAGAATTTTCGTCCCGAAAATTTAGTTGGAGGTATCGTTAACTTGTTGCCCAGCTGCAAAGAGGTGTGGCTATTTGCTTTTCATTTGGTCCTCTCTTTCCCACGTGAACTCCGGTCCACGCTTAGAGTCCCAACGAACCTTGATGATTGGAATCTTGCTGTGCCTTCGAGTCTTGATCTCACGATCCATGATCTCGATAGGTTGTTCCACAAAGTGCAGTTGTTCATCCACTTGAATCTCATCCAATAGAATGACTAGGGTTTCATCTGATAAACACTTCTTCAGAGTTGACACGTGAAAAAGGTTGTGAACTCCACTGAGTTCGGCAGGAAGGTCTAATTGATAAGCTACAAGTCCGATACGTTTCAAGATCACAAACTGACCTACGTACCATGGGTTTAGTTTGCCTCGTTTCCCAAAGCGGATTACACCCTTCCAGGGTGACACCTTCAGTAGGACGCGGTCGCCTACTTGAAATTCGAGCGGTTTGCGTCGTTGATCAGCGTAGCTTTTCTGTCGATCTCGTGCCGCCGCCATGCGGTTTCTGATTTGTACAATCTTTTCAGTAGCCTCAAGTATCAACTCAGGGCCTGTGAGTTGACTGTCACCGACTTCTGCCCAACAGACCGGTGATCTACATTTACGACCGTATAATGCCTCAAACGGTGCTGCCGATATACTCGTATGGTAACTGTTGTTATACGAGAATTCCACTAAAGGCAGGTGGATTTCCCAACTATTCCCGAAGTCTACTACGCATGCTCTAAGCATGTCTTCCAAGGTCTGTATGGTCCTTTCGCTTTGACCATCAGTATGAGGGTGATAAGCTGTGCTCATATCTAAGCGTGTTCCCAACGCTTTCTGAAGTGACTACCAAAAGTTGGACGTGAAACGAGCAACGCTGTCTAAGATGATGGACGTTGACACTCCGTGCCGAGAAACTACTTCCTTAATGTAGATGCGAGTCAACTTCTCCATCTTATCTGTTTCTTTAATAGCTAGGAAGTGTGCGGACTTAGTTAAACGACCCACGATCACCCAGATGGTATCGCAACCACCCAAAGTTCGCGGGAGTTTAGTGATGAAATCCATCGAGATCTGATCCCATTTCCACACTGGGATCTCAGGTTGTTGAAGTAGCCCCGATGGCTTCTGATACTCTACCTTGACTTTTGCACAAGCCAAACACTTGCTCATGTAGGTGGCTATATCAGCTTTCATGTTGGGCCACCAATACACAACTTTAAGGTCTTGATACATCTTATTCGAACCAGGATGGACAGAGTATCGGGATTTGTTAGCTTCGTCCATGACTAGCTTTCTGAGGTCTCCGTAGAGAGGTACCCATATGCGATTCATGAAATACCAGGCTCCATTGGGTTTTACTTCCCAATCGCGTTCCATTTTTTCCACCGATTCAACCTTGATGTTTTCTTCTTTAACTGCTTCTAACCGCGCATCGCGTATCTGTTCGGGTAACCCCGAATGAATGGTGAATTGTAGTGCTCGTACCCGACGAGGTTTCAAGTGTTCCTTCCTACTGAGGGCATCAGCTACCACGTTAGCTTTACCCGGGTGATACCGAATGGCACATTCATAATCGTTCAAGAGTTCGACCCAGCGACGCTGTCGCATGTTCAACTCCTTCTGGTCAAAGATGTGTTGGAGGCTCTTGTGATCTGTATAGATTGTACAATTTGTTCCATACAGGTAGTGTCTCCAAATCTTAAGTGCAAACACTACTGCTCCCAATTCCAGGTCACGTGTTGTGTAGTTTTTCTCGTGAACCTTCAATTGTCGGGAGGCATACGCGATGACCTTATTGCATTTCATGAGTACGCATCCCAATCCCTGAATGGAAGCATCACAATATACCACAAAATCAACAGTCCCTTCTGGCAAGGACAGAATGGGTGCACTGCAAAGTTTCTGTTTCAGCAATTGAAATGCCGCTTCCTGCTTGTCACCCCAAGCATACTTGATGCCTTTCTAGGTGAGGGTGGTAAGCGGTTGCGCGATCTTTGAAAATCCCTCGATGAAACGTCTGTAGTAACCAGCCAAACCCAAAAATTGGCGGATCTCCGTCGTTGTCCTGGGTGCTTCCCAGTTTTTGATAGCTTCAATCTTGGCGTGGTCGACGTGGATACCCTTTTCATTCACAATATGCCTGAGGAACTGAACTTCCCGAATCCAGAAATCACACTTTGAAAGCTTGGCATATAGTTTCTCCTGTTGAAGTAATTCCAGCAGTAATCGTAGATGTTCAGCATGTTCTGCTTCACCTTTAGAGTAGATGAGTATGTCATCGATGAACACAATGACAAACTTGTCGAGATACGGTTTACACACGCGGTTCATGAGATCCATGAACACTGCGGGTGCGTTGGTGAGACCGAAGGGCATGACCAAGAACTCATAATGGCCATACCGAGTACGAAATGCCGTCTTAGCGATATCCTCCTCCCTGACGCGTAACTGGTGATAACCGGACCGTAGATCAATCTTGGAGTAGTAGCTTGACCCTTGAAGTTGGTCGAAGAGATCGTCGATGCGAGGTAATGGGTATCGGTTCTTGACAGTAACCTTATTGAGTTCCCTGTAGTCGATGCACATGCGGAAGGTCCCGTCCTTCTTCTTGACAAAAAGGACTGGAGCTCCCCATGGTGAAGCGCTAGGTCGGATAAATCCTTTTTCTAACAGTTCCTGAAGTTGGGTCGACAGCTCTTGCAGCTCGGCTGGAGCTGGCGGTATGGGGCCTTTGCGATAGGAGTTGCATGGTTCGCCAATTCGATTTCAAACTCCACTTGTCGATGTGGTGGAAGACCAGGTAACTCCTCTGGAAATACATCGAAAAAATCACGGACGACGGGGATGTCTTCTATACGTTTCTCATCCTTAGGTTGTTCGGTAACCAGTGCGAGCAAAGGGAAGGAGTTCTTCCTCCAAAGATACTTCTGTGCTTGCATGTAAGAGATGATGTTTGTGACGACGCATGTCTTCTCGCCTTGCACCGTCAATATTTCGTCGTTGGAGAGAGGAAAACAGATAGATTTTTCGAAACAGAGATCTTCAGCTCGAACGTCGGATAGCCAGTCCATCCCGACTACCACCTCAAAACTACCCAGGGTAGTTGTCATCAGATCAATGGTAAAGGTGTGACCCGCGAGTTTGAGTTGACAGCCGGATACTAAATGGGTCACATCTACAGATTTACCATCGGCTAGTTCTATAATGTAAGGGGTCTCTAAGGGTTTAGGCGTGAGTTTTAGGTTCTTCCTAAAAGACACAGATATAAAAATCCTATCCGCACCCATATCAAAAAGCACAGTAGCAAAATGTTCATTAAGGGGAAACTTACCGGTGACCACGTTCGAGTCGTTTCTGGCCTCTCCGCGGCCCAGCGTAAATGCACGCCCTTTGGCACCTCCTGTGCCACCATTTCCATTGTTGTTGTTGTGGTTATTGTGGTTGTTGTTGTTCCCACCATTGTTGTTGTTGTTACGAAGCTGTGGGCAGTCTCGTTTGAAGTGGGCAGTGCTACCACACTGATAGCACCCCCGGTTAATACCCTACTGCGGACCCTGAGGTTGATTTTGATTTTGTCGGGACATGATTTCCCCGCGACAATCCTTTGCCGCATGTCCCACCTTGCCACATCGTTGGCAGCGATTCCCGGCACAAGGGCCGTGATGATGAAGATTACAGCGATTGCACTGCGGTTTTCGACCTACATAGCCGCTTGTGTTCTGGGTGTTGTTGGCAGGCTGATTATTGTGACCCCGGTGGCTGTTGAAATTATTGAACCGTTTCTGGTTCCCCTGTTGTGGCTGGGATGACGAAGACTGTCGAGCAGACGAGTCTTCAAACTTCCTTTTATTATCAGGGGCAACTTCAGTTGTACCCCGAGATGGCAACTTCTTTTGTTCCACCGCCTTATCAGTGAGTTTGTTTGCCAACCTGATTGCTTGATGCTCAGTCACAGGGTTGCTAGCCATTACCATACTCTGGATCTCGGGGACCAGACCCCCAAGGTAAAAGTCGAGACGTTTCTCGACGGTGTTGGCCAGATCGGGACATAGAAATACCAGGTCATGATGTTTCGCTGTGTATGCTTCGATTTCAGATCCCACCATCTTGTGGTTCCATAATGTTTGCTCCAACTGTTGAACCCGGTCTCGTGGACAGTACTCCTCTTTGATTAGGGCCTTAAACTCGGCCCAGGCCATTGCATTTGCAGCAATAAGTCCACGCGTTTGGACTTGTGCATTCCACCAAGTTAGTGCCCCATCCTCCAACGTTGAGGCATCATACTTGACTTTGTTGGCCTCCAGACAATTGCACATTTCGAACACTGATTCGGACTTTTCGATCCAGCGGACTAGTCCTATGGGTCCTTCTGCACCCGTGAATTTGCTCGGCTTTGCATCGAGAAACATTTTGTAGGTGTT
This sequence comes from Scalesia atractyloides, assembly GCA_947069175.1. Lineage (NCBI taxonomy): Eukaryota > Viridiplantae > Streptophyta > Magnoliopsida > Asterales > Asteraceae > Scalesia > Scalesia atractyloides. The sequence goes on along the minus strand of CAMTDV010000008.1, from coordinate 42,511,267 downwards.
AAGACCCCCTCCTGCTGACAAAGGACAGGTAGTCAGCGAGAAATTCTACTAGCCCAACTATTAGATTTTCCCGTGAAAATTTAATAATGGTTACCTGCTGGTTGGTTTTGAACACCCGCTAGAGCAGCATTCACGTGCTCTTGGATCATTGCGGCTAATTCTTCGGGCGTCATGTTGAGGTTTCCGCGACGTCCAGTTGCCATTTTAGATATTCGTAAAACAACATAAACACACACTGATAAGTCTATATATCCAATATAGTTATCCTATTCCATACTTAAATAATTCCTCAAATTATGTCAACCCAACTAAATTAAACAGTCAAAAGGAATACTCGATTAAATAAAATTTCCAACGTCTTACAAAATGCCAACCAAACGCATTAGTTTACTATAAAGTCTCAAGTTTAAACATAAGTAGGAAATAAATAGACTGAAGGAAAGTAAATAAAATAAGCGAGACGTGTCAGTCTTCTACGTCTCCATCCCCCAAATCGCTATCATTGCCGTCATCCTCCGCGGCGTTTCCAGCTTCTGCAGCTGGGTCTTCCTCCGGATCCTCCTCTGGATCCTCCTCTGGATCCTCCTCGGGATCCTCCTCGGGATCCTCCTCTAGATCCTCCTCTACCGGCACTTGAGGGGCCGGTGCTGGTGCGGGTACTGGTACAGGTGCCTGATTCTGTTCTAGTTCTTGAATTCTCCAGCTAGACTCAAGAATTCTGTCTTCGAGCCAGTCAGCCCTTAGCTGCTCAGCACGAAGATCTCTTGCTAAAGTGTTACGAGCTATCTTACTCGCATGATGCTCTTCCTCGAGCGATCCAGTCTTACCTGTTAATTGTCGTATCATCCATCCCTGTGCTAGGATGGTTTCATGCATTCTTTCTAGTTGTTCTTGTTGCTTTCTTATCATATCTCTAAGTAGGTCGTTCCCTACTTCTAACGAGTTAACCGGTTCGACCGGCACAGCGATGGTCGGGTGTGAGGACGACTCCTCCCCTAGAGCGAGCCTTTTTCTCGCAGCTGAGCGTGTCTCCACGCCATGAGGTGGTGAGGGTTCCACCATAGGTGCCTTTCCCGGCGCCCTTGGTTGCGAAAGTTTGTCGGATGATGATGATGATGACATTGCCTGTTAGGTTGGGTAGTTAGTTACGAGTTGCATTCATTTCTTATTATGCATTCATATTCTACATAACACAGTTGTGGTACATCACATAGCAAGATATAACAGTTCGGTGCCAAACTACGTCTAGTGTCGTGTAATCAGCTATAGTTTAGGTCTACCTTTAATGCAAACCTGGTTCTCTATAGCTAGAGGCTCTGATACCAATCTGTCACACCCTCAATTTCCACTTGCGGAGTTTTACCGCGAGGCGTGTGAACAAACCATAATCTGAGACACTAGTAATGTCTAACGACTCTATATGAATTGTTTATACGTTTTCCAAAATCATTTGTTTAACCATTCATAGTAAATTTTAAATTGTCTTGGTTTGGTTTCAATTTTTAGTGGAAGCATTAGTTTTTAAAGTTGAACGGAAGCATTTAAAGTAAGGTAAAGGAACGGGCGCCAACACAAACGCCAAAACTAAAGAAAAACTCAAACAATGTTCGTAAATGAGACTCGATAAAAAAAATGTCTTGATCAATGCAAGTGAGTGCACCTAGAGCTCCTAGCGTCCTGAGAAACATGTAAAGAAACAAGTGTCAACATTAAAGAAGAGTGAGTTCACAGGTTTTCATAAGTTCATTTGTTCGGTTATAAGTTTGTTTTCCCCGTTATCCCTAACCCGGGATAACGATTTAGTTCCATTATTCCCAACCCGGAATAATACTGATGGTTCCATTATTCCTTACCCGGAATAATAATGATGTTCCATTATTCCTAACCCGGAATAATAACGTTGTTGGTTCCATTATCCCTAACCCGGGATAATATTGTTGATTCGTAATTAAGTTCAATGTTAACATGTAGGTAGCTAGCCTAAAGTTATGTCACGTAAGTGTTCGCGATCGAAGCTGACTGTTGTGCCTCCGTGTTGCCAGGCCTATCACTGACCATGGCGAAGTTAGGCCAAATTATTCACCCGTTGACCATACCCGGTCGGCTAGCACGACTAGCTCGGGTGGGGCTTGTCGGGCCCAGTAGTACTACTTATAATTTCCCCGCTATCTAACCCAATACTAATGATCCGAGAGTTTGTCGAGGACTTGTGTGATATAGCTGCTTAGTGACCATAACGTACATTAACATTAACTTAGTTACCGAATAGTTTAATGACGTTAATTTCGTATAACGTAATGAGATAGAGTTGTAGAGTGTATACATGTTTCTCCCCCTGTTGTTTAAAACTGGATAAAATTAGGGGCCGTGAACTCACCTTTAGTTGCTCGGTTAGTGTAACACAGATGTAGCAAATGATGGGACCGCTAATTGCGTCCTAACAAGTCAATTGATTTAGAGTTAGTGTGTGAACACACTGATACAAGCCCTACACATACTAACACACAATGCGGTACATACAATGACAATTCCTAAAACTCAATCATGCATGCAAGTATCATCATACCAATATAGTGATCAAACCGAACTATCATGAACACAAATCAATCCATACAACACTTTGGTACACACATTCGCAAGTTATCAAGTTTCAGTGTATATACTCATAATTAGGCTGTTTTCGAGGATTTTTATAAAATAGTTCCAACATTCCAAAAATTCCAACCATTTTACAGAAGGGTACTGTAGAATTTTATATAAATTTTTCAAGTACTAACACTTTACCAATTATTCATAAATATTAATATACTAGGCTGCAGTCAGATTCATCGCTTTCTGACTGCAGTCCACGGGAGAATTTATTTAAAAATCACCGTTCTTCCAATTAACAAAATTCCAGTGGGAGTTTCCCGGAAATTTCCATATCTAGTTGCTGTACAATTTTCGTGATTCGACTCTCTACAGATTATTAGATCCGATTCAATAAACAACTAACAAATTTTCAGCATTTTCACAGCTTCAGTTACTGTACTTAATCTGACACTTAAAAATACCAAACCACCTCAGAAAAATATGAATCCAGCGCCATTAGAAGCATTTTTCAAAAATCTACGTTTTAGACTTCAGAAAATCCGTTTTTCGATAAATAATAACCAAGTTACAGCCAGTTGAAGTTGGCTGTAAACACCATTCAGCATCCTGATTTCAGCATTTTATCGCAATATAACACGCTTAAGCAATCGATATGTTAAATATAAACGACCAAGAACAGATTTTTCCAATCATATATCATCATATACATCATACCCATGCAAACCCTAATCATAACATATAGTTTTTATCAGAAAACGCAGACTAATGATTCTTGATTCCACTAATCATCATAATCGCAAACTAGCACAATTTATCGAACTAAACATTGATTCTACACTACATTCAAGCATGATCAAGAGTTTATAAATCCTAGTATGATTTTGCAAACAATGATAAACTCTAACCTTTAACAATGAAGATCAATGATCCGAGAATTAGATGGGAATGGATTCGGTTTGAAGGTGATCGCGACCGAGAGCAAGGAGTGAGGAAGACTGTCGCGACCGAGAGCAAGTGGAAGAGATGGGCTGCCGTCGGCTTCCTTGGATACTAGGGTTTCTCTTTTTTTTTGTAAAGCACAACTCATGTATACATGCATATATATAGTGCAAGGGGAAAGAAAAGGATCAAAGGGTTTGGGCGACTAGCTTGCGGCCGCAAAGGGGTTTGGGTGGGGCGGTTTGGGTTTAAAACTTGATCCCCAAGTTTTGGTTAACTCCTTGAGTCGCAAGGAAATGTGGTTGGCTCGTGTCGCGGCTCGGTTCGATTTGTCTATATATTTACTATATCTTTTATAAATAATCACCATGAAATCAAAACATAACATAATCACTCACCAAGCTTATAAGCGTTTAATACACATAGCACGTAATTCATTTGACAAGTTCACGAAATTATCGTAATTATTTCGAGCGTGCAATTTAAGTCTCCGAATCAATTTAGCGTAGGAACGAATAACCGTTAAGTAGTGCGTTTAAGATGTCTGAAAAACCGGGATGTCACACCAGTTACCTCAAACAGCTATCAAGAGGAAACAGGAAAGGTTTGATGTTTCTGGAAAATTTGAAGACCTGATGCTCTATCAGTGGATAGCAGATCTTCAGGGGGAGTTTGTTGATACTCCAGGCCATTCAAGTATGAAGACCAAAGACCGAAGGCCAAGCAACAACCAAGGGGGAGTTTGTTGATACATTTTTGTGCATGTCGCTTGTTCTTAGTTACATCTGTGAGTGTACGGTCTTTGTTTACTGTGTCTGTATAATTTTAGTTGTGTCAACCAAATTAAGATATCCTTCTTCTTTATTTCGTATGACGTTTTAGTTTGTCTGTCTTAAACAGTTGCATATGTGCATACTGTTGAGTCTTGTGTACGTCATGTCTGTGACACGCTCTCTGAAGAAAGCATTTCATGCGAGTGAGAATGCTCCGTACGAGCAAGATGTTGCTCGTACGAGCCACATGCTTCGTACGAAGGAAGCATTGTAAACAAGTTATCTTACATGTTTCGTACGAACGAGTGAATGCTTCGTACGAACCAACTTGTACGTACGAGTATATTTGGAGCAGTTCTTCATGTGTAATAGTGTGTTCCGTATGTCTAGCAATGTACTTCGTACGAATGACTAGCATGGACACTATATAAGCAGACATGCACCTCTCTGGTCAGGTTGGTCTTTCTGTTAGTCTTTGATTAAGTGTGTTGGTCACTGATAAAAGCCGAACTAACAAGTTGAGAAAAGGAAGACACAAGAGCACAGGCAGTTTGTATGAGTCGTATGAGCATTGTTTGTATATGTTTGTACTAGTTCTAATTAGTTAATCAAGATATTGAATATTTGGTTATCACGTGTTCTTACTTTGCTTTGGTTTGCATGCATACTTGAATTCCGCACTTGTATGTGTGTTGCATGAACAAGGAAGTAGGTTTAACTTGATCCTTAGGTGGACCTACAGTTTTGATGTGCCTTTTATTGATCAGGGCATGATTCTGAATATAACAGGCAGTATTGACTGCTTCTGCCCAGAAAATGAGAGGTAGTTCGGATTCGACCAACATAGTACGCGCAGCTTCAATTAGTGTACGGTTTCCATGTTCTGCAACCCCATTTTGTTGAGGAGTTCTGGCTGCACTGAACTGTCGATCAATACCCTTTTGACGTGGAGGGTGTAGGTTTCGACTTGTGTGGCTGTCGATGTTGTTTCCCACGAGCACATGATTCACAATTTTCAATCTACATAAAATCCCGAATCGGTAGATCTATAACTAAACCGCCTTTTGCAAGTCTGTTTAAGTTCTTCATGTTGATATGTCCGAGTCGACTGTGCCATAACATTGCATCGTGCTCAGCAGTCGACGAAAACATGCAGGTAAGCTTGTCGGTTGGGGCTTTGTTCATGTCGATGACATATGCATTTCCTTTCCGTGCAGCTTTGAGAAGAATCCATTCATCCAGAATGATGAGGCCGAGTTTCAGCACATAACACCCTTTCTTAGTAAAGAGAACATCCAAATGATTATCACAGATCTGAGACACACTCAAGAGATTATGCTTCAACTCTGGAACATAGTTCGCGTTCTTGAAACTTAGAGTTCCATTGCACACCGTTTCTCTTATAGTTATCTTCCTGTTTCACCACTTACGAAGGAGACCAACCCGCCATTGAAAAACTGAATGTCATTCAACTGCTAGATGTCTCATGTCAGGTGCCTGGAACAACCACTATCGACATACCAAATTCTGACGAGAGTCCTCCAAAGCTACTCATGCAAATTTCAACAGGTTTAGTTAGAAGCTACAACCTAGGCCATTGAGGATCTGAGCGTACCATTTGCATCAACTTTAGTAACCTCACGGAAAATTAAATTAGTTGAGGATGAGGTTGATGATGCTTTTGATTTGTCCGATTTTGGGGCAGCAGACTAGATCTTGGTCAAGATCTTAGGCCTCCAGGTTAGCGAGTCAGACTTCTACACAACTTTTGGAGTGCTAGAAGGATTCATAGAACCTAAAAGTTTTAGAGATTTGTGAGTTTGTCTCTTGGCCATGATCCAGTCTTGATCAGAAGGCTTAGTCGTAGCAACTTGAGCCTGATGTAGGCGATTTGGCATAGCTTTCTAATATTTTGAAAATAGGGCGTTAAAAGCCATAATTTTTTTTGATAATTTTGTGCAATATGTCCGGGAAATCCAGTTGAAACAGGTATGTCTCTTCTGGAAGAAGACAATCCGTTCAGCAGGAGAAATTCTAGGCAGCTTGTCTGTTAGTTACTTGCTTGCTTGTACTAATGGCTGGTGCAAGGTCTTAGTCTTGGCTGTTGCTTACTCACAACCATCAGCACACTTGTAAGTTTCATGATTTGAATTAGACAATTTGAAGTTGGCAGACTTAGGCACAAATTTAACTGATTTTTGTTTAGCTGGTTGCTTAATAGATTCAGTTTGGGGATACTGAGCAATTTCTCATAATGAGGAACTGACTCAGCAGTCGACTTTTCATTTGCCTGAGACGCAAGTTTGGATTTCTTCTTTTTGGATCTACGTGTTCTCCATTTCTTTTTATTAGTTTTCAAATCATTTTGCTTGGCTGATTCTTCAGAGGAGACGAGTGGTTCAGTAAGGACATCCTTTTTTGAACTGCCAGATGATGAGCTTGGAGCATTAAAAGCAGTAGGAATCTCTAAATTTTTAAAAGTTTGAGATTCCGATTCAGATTCAATTTCAAGATTTTTATCTGAATCAGTAGGGGGAGAATGCTCATTTTCTATCATTTGAGAATCAGACCATCATTCTTTGTTTGAAGAAGCTGATTCGCCCAATTCTTCTAGTACTATGCCAACGTCACTCATCATAGATTCAGTTGGTTGGTTGATTTCCTCACTATCAACTCTGGGATTGGCATCAACAGACGGGACTTCCTGAGAAGAACTTCCAGTCTCTTCAGTAGGAACTGAGGAAACCGAATCATCTGTTGACACTGTACGTGTAGCAAAATTTATGTTTCATCACAAGAGTTATGATATTCATTATCAGGATTCATAACATCAACATTAGATGAAAAACCAGAATTAAAAACATTTATGTTATCCACACAAACAACATTGTCTAAGAATTTAAATTGTTCAGCAAGAAATTGATTCAAAATGTTAAAAGCAGGTTTATAAAAATAATAATCAGCACTTGAATTGTCTGAATTTGAATTCAGACATTCTTCTTTATCACCATTTGTACTATCCTCAACTAATATTTCTTCTACACATGAAGTAGAAACTTTAGTAGCGTTCACTGAGTCAGTTTCAGTTTCAGGAGGATTTTCACTTTTTGATTCTGTGGGTGATGCTGCTGCCTCGTCTTTAGGTGTCATTTTCTCTAAATCATCTGAACTACAAGAGGGATTGTCACCAAATTCGTGTGAAAATGATGTGGAAGTGAAGAAAACATCATCCTTCTTGAGTTCAGTTTGCTTAGAGAACTTTGGGTAATAGGGCTTCCATTGTTTTGAAAGATAATCAGATGGTTTAGCATACATCATATTTTCTTTATTTTCTAGTTCAGCTTCAGATTCAGGCATTCTTATGTAGTTATGATTATATGGTGGAGGAGCCCTATTATTCCCAAGGCCTTTTGTATAATTTTTCAGATAGTTAAGTTGTAGACCACACAAGTCCTTGACAAGCTTGCTGGAAGTTTCAAATTTTTTAATATTTATTTCATTTTCTTGAAACTTTCCTGTCAAGGAATTTAGCTTGGCTAAAGCTGCTTGAAGTTCTACGTCCTTTTCAGCTAATTTTAGCTTATAGTCGTATACCCAACATTGTTGTTGGTTCAAGTCAAGCTTTAGCTGAGCTATGTCTTGTTTTTGAGCTTCAACCTTTTCCATAAGAAGCTTGTTCTTATGTTTAAGGGCGTTGTTATGTGAAGCAACTTGTTTATATTCAGCTACAAGAGTTGAATTGTGGGTGCGCATTTGTGATAATTTATACCGACAACTATCTGAACAGAGAATGCGATTTACCGTTTCGGAAAGATCAGGTGTCTCAGTTGTCTGCGCCATCATGCAGTGATTTCTGTTCATAGAAAGATTCAGAGTTTCCATCTGAGTTGCTGCATCTGCCCAGTTAAATCCTTCATGCTGTTGTGCCACCAAAGCTGTTGATTTCCTACCGGAGCTACTCAAGGGACTTGAAGCAGATTTTGAAGGAGAGACTGGTACAAGCTATCTGTCACTACTCTATATGTCTGCGACCCTAGATGAAACAAATCCAGATGGCGGATTCTTGCAATCTTTAGCAAAATGTCCTGGCTCATGACATATATAGCACCTTAGCTTATCTTTTGTTAACCCAGTCTTCAGATTTGACAATGGTTGCCTCCCGTACTTCTTTTGAAATTTGTTGACACAGAAAGCAGCCATTGCCAAATACCAGGAGACGTCAATCTCGTCCAAATCCTCCTCCATTATTTGATCTATTTCAGTTGGAAGAACAGCTAGGGGAGTCAGAACACCTACTAAGAAGGCATTTAAACTGTTAATCATTTGGGCAGCTATGGCCAATTTATCCTCATTCTCTTTAGTGAGAAAAGCAGAATTGGACACAGCTTGAGCAGGAGCCGGTGAAGGAGCAACAGATTGAGAATGCCGCCTTGTTGAACTGTAGCAGGACTAGCGGGACTGTACACCATGTTAGGATACTGAGCATGATATTTTGTTTGAACCTGAGCCGTAGAAATCATAGTAGGAGTCTGAGACTGAAGACTATAGACATACGGGGTCTTCTGTGGTGAGGTGAGAGGACTGTATTTGAGCTATCTGGTGTGTGAGTACTTCCTTGCAAAGGGCTGTAAACAAGATTTTGAGACATTAACGTCGCGTTTTGCCCTGTAATACCAGCCACCATCGGACTGCTTTGATGATTGATGTCTCTCTACTTGTTATCTATCTCACATGATTTAATAGTTGTAATCATTTCTGTGAGAGTGACATCGTTCAAGTTTTTTGTCTTCTTGATCATGCCAACATCAGCATCCCAGCTCTTTGGTAACGAATTTAACAGCTATCTGTTCATGGCACTGTTTGTAAGAGTGATTTCGACTAAAATCATCTGAGAGGCAAGCTTCACATATCTTCTAATTTGGTTCTCAATGGTTTCCCCATAAATATGGTTAAACGAGCTGAACTGTTGATTCAGCTGATTAACTCTGCTGGTCTTCATATCAGCATTTCCCTCATAGAGATTTTGTAACTCACTCCACACTTCTTAGCTATATTGCAATTTCTAACAGCTATAGAAATGTCGGGACCGACTACCATTGTTAGAACAACTGAAGCTTTCTCATCTTCTTTGATTATTTTCACATCTTCGGGAGTTCACAAATGACTTGGTTTAGGAATCTTTGTATCTGGATCTTCAACAGTACTGTAAACCATTGTTCGAGGACCGTTCATAATACATCTCCAAACCCCAGGCTCTTTGGCGTTGCAGTACTGCTCAAATCTGAATTTCAACTCATAGTATTCATCTCCGTACAGCAGACGAGGTACCTTAGTTGAAGTGCCAATGACTTAATCTAGCTCTTGATAAAGAGCAAGTGTCTGTGATTGCAGTGCTGCCAATGTGGCATTGGTTAAATCTTGAGCGGTCATATAACTGTTCATTATTATTAACTTTATTAAAATGCCAAGTAAATTAAAGTTAATTTTAAATTCTTATAATGAACAGTGATCCGAAACTAGTCTTTAATGTAAGTCCGAGATGAGTCCGAGATGAGGCAAGTCCGAGATGAGTCCAAGATAGACAGGTCCGAGATGAGTCCGAGATGGGACAAGTCCGATATAAAAACCGAAAGAATTCCGAGATGAATATCCGGAAAGCAATCCGAGATGATATGATCCGAAATTGAAATCCGGAAAGCAATTCAAGATGATATGGTCCGAAAGTGAAATCCAGAAAGTAATCCAAAAAAGAACCAGGTCCGGAATGGGAACTTGATCCGGAATGAAAGCTTGATCCGGAATAAGAGTCTTATCCGGAATGAAATCCTTATCCGAAAACAACAGTATCCCGAAATTCCTGCAACAGATAAACACAGATTATTTTAAACAGTATTCCTTATCCGGAATATGAGTAATCCGGATACGGTTGTTGAGAATGTTGATGAACAGTAGTCCAGGATCAATCCGAGATGGATGATCTCCTTCGTGTTCTTCGGGATCTTCAACAGTACCCAATCCAAAATACTTGAATCTTCTTCGTGTTCTTTGGAATCCGCAACAATACCAAATCCGAGATGCTCAAAACTTCTTCCTGCTCTTCGGAACAGTAGCAATGCGAGATGAGAACAACATCAATCTTCAACAGTAACAACCCGGGTTGAACAGTAACGATTCTTCAACTCTGAATAGTTCTTCGATATGCGATCCCTAGAACCTGTATTGTAGAGCAGGCTCTGATACCAATTGTAAGTCTAGAAATCAGATCTAACAGGTATCGAAGACTAATAGATTGTGGAAATAAAGATTAGAATGAAGAACAAGAGCAACCTTTAATCAAAGCAACTTGCATACACCAAAATAGTGTCTAATACAAGATTTTCAATAATAACTAACTAGCCTCAAAACATTAACCGAATACATGTATTTATACTAATCACATAGCCCACTAGTGACAACCCTAGGCCCATGAGACTCTAGGAAGCCCAAAATCCCTTAAGCTTAGCCCAAATGTAGCACTAATGTGTAAACCTTTAGTTATGAGCCCAACATATATTATTAGGTTGTCCTATTAAACCTAGATCTTGGGATCTTTAGTCAAGTAGGTTAGGTTTCCCTCATATATCCTTTATTTTCACGGGCTTTAGTCGAAGTCCTTTTGACGACTTATAAACTAACTCTTTGCTTAAGCCTTTCGTTAATGGGCCCGCAATGTTATCTTCTAATTTAACATAATCAAGCCCATTGAGAGTAGTTGTCGTACCGTGTTGTGTCTACGTTGAATGTGTCAATGTTGATTGTGCCTTATTGCAAAACTGGATACATCAAAAAATAATTAAAAATGGGAATTTTAAAATTTAATTATTTTATTATTTGGTGTTTGTTACGTATAACGATGGATAAAAATCGGGCTAAAAACGTTAAATTTATAAAGGATCTCGGCTAGCTTGGTTAGAGTTACTAAATGGAACCCTTAACAAAGTTATATTAGTTGGTTAATGTAAGTTATAAGGTAAGGGGTGATTTTTGTAAATAATATAAACATAATCTACAACTCGGTTACGGTGTTAGTTGATTTATAAAAGTAATGCACTAACTAAGTTAGCTTACCGAGTTACCCAAGTTAGGAGTTTATAACAAAATGAGGGGGCTATTGGATAATTGTTTAAAGATGATTAGGGAAGGAATTAAAAAGGAAAAAGGGTTGCAGGGCACGGGATTCGAACCCGGCCATTCCTAGTTCACACCCATCACACAAACCAGCTGAGCTACTACACTATTATGATTATAACCTGTTGGTGCATATTATGTGTGTCCGCCATTGTGCGAATAGGCTAGATTTAGTGTGTATTGAATATTGTATAGATGAGTTTAAGTATTGAGAATACTCATACGCACATATGAGGGTGCTCATCCGTGCGCATGAGCCCATGTGCATGTGAGCTGTCTATAAATAGGGGGCTCATGCACACGGACCATTCAAGTTTTGGATTCAAGTGGAAAGAACCTGTGTGATTCTCTCCAAATTGTCAATGATGTATGCTCTTTCAATATGAAATGGAAGCTTTTACATATGGTTATTCTAAGTGTTATGCTGACGAAGTTTCTACCGAATTAGCTTTGTCTTATCAAACTTCCGTCTAAAGCGCGTACGACGCAACAGTCCATGTTCTAATAGTGGTATCTGTTGATACACTTTTGTGCCTGTCGCTTGTTCCTAGTTACATCTGTAATTGTACGGTCTTTGTTTTTAGTGTCTGTATAGTTTGGTCGTGTCGACCAAATCAAGATATCCTCCTATCTTGATTTAGTATGACGTTTAGTTTGTCTGTGTTGTAAAACAGTTTCATGTGTGCATACTGTTAAGTCTTGTGTACGACATGTCTGTTAGCACGTTCTCCGAAGAACCATTCTTCGTACGAGCAAGTTTTTGCTCGTACGAGCCATTTGTCGTACGTACAAGTGACACTCTAGTCGTACGATTGGCCCCTTTCAACAAAGCTCTTTGCTTGTTTCCTGTTTGTACGAACCAGAATTGTTCGTACGAGCAACCAATGCTGAATGTTCTTCGTGGCTTATAGTGTTGCGTACGACCAGTAACATTCTTCATACTGTTGCTAGGTGTTCGCACTATATAAACAGACATGCACTTCTTAGTGTGAGTAGCGTAGCTGTGTGATACTAAAGAGAGACACCAAAGCACAAGAGAGAGAGCATAGAGAGTATTTCCCGAGTCTGTATGAACATTTTTTGTATGTGTTTGTACTAGTTCTCTTCTATTAATCAAGATAGTGAATGGTTATCTTGTGTTTCTTACTTTGCTTTGGTTTGCATATTACGTGGATTCCGCTCTCGTATGTGGGTTACATAAACAAGGAAGTAGGTTATCTTGATCCTCCAAGTGGACCTACAAGTGGTATCCGAGCTTTGGCTCTCTTCCTTGTTAAAAACCAAGCTTAGTGTTGTGTCTGAGCTAGTTGTGAGGGTTTCTAGAAGTGTTCTTGAACTCATAACAAGAAACTTAACTTTTTAAAAGATAACTAGTTTAAAACTTAGGTAAAACTTGTTGTATCCAGAAAATTTTCATAAAAACCTTGTTAGAATACATGGAGACATGCTAGGATATGGTTTTCCTTAAAATTTTATATCAAAGTTCAGTTGGACATATTTTAAGGTGAAACATCTCTGGAAAACTCACCAGAATATTCTTTTAGGGTTGACCAAATCTCTGGACTTCATTGTTTTGACTGAAAAAGCTGATATTGGAATGTTTTTTTTAACCGAAATTGTGTAGACAACTGACCACTTACGAACAAACACGGAAACAAATCTCTGTTAGAAAAGGAAATTTTCACCAACAAAAGATTCCTTCTTGCAAAAAACCAAACATCAGCGAATAACCTATATGCACGAAGAACAAGACTGTTCGTGCGAAAGACCAAGTCACTCTCACGAAGAACCTTGTTCATGCCAAGCATAGGTTGCTCGCACGAAAGACAGTTATTCCTACGAACAACCTGGTTCGTATGAAGGACAGTGACTCATACGAATCACTAATTCGTACGAAGAATAAAGATTCTTTGTGATCTGTTTTTCGTGTTCCAGTTTTTCAAATACTCCGTGGTTTTAAAATTGTGAACTTTAACAGTAGATTGTCATTTAAAGATTAATTTTTAAACTTTTAGTTAATTTTATAAACAAGAAACCAAAATGGGTACTAATCCTTGGGATTGGGGGAGTAGTTCAAGCTCAAACCAAGACTCATCACAATGCTCGGCAACCTCATGAGTTAAATCACTAATGCCTCAACACACAGCCATGATTACCGCTAATCAATGGGCATGTGTGGCAATTCAAAATCAGAACATTTATACTGTTCTTATAAGCAAGAGTGAAAAAGGAAGTAATAACCGTCCACTGAAATTGAACCATATGAACGATTATCCTTCATGGAAAAGTCGTTTCTATACATACGTTCTCGTTCAAAATACAGAATTATGGACATGTATTACTACACCATACAAGGAATCTCTCGAAGAAGCAGGATCAAATCCAACCTCCTTAGCCAACTTAGATGAAATTGATAAAAAGGCCTATGACTTAGAGAAGAAGGCGTTTGCTATCCTTACACAAGCACTTCATAAGGATATTTACCATCAGTTTGTGTACTGTACCACCACCAAAATTTGTGGGATACTTTGGAAGCATGAGGGGAAGGAAATGCTGCAACAAGAAAGATAAGACATGATCTGCTAAAGAAAGAGTTTTAAGGTTTCATGTTCATGGAGAATCAAACACTGAGCAATATAACAACCCGTTTTTACCAACTGCTTAGTGAAATGTATTCATACAAAGTGTTAGCATCTTCACAAGAAATCGTGATCCGTTTTGCTGGCGCCTTGCCACCAAAATGGAGTAAATTTATTGACTTACTAAAGCATACAGGTGTTTTGGATGTGATTAGTATTTATGAATTGTTCAGAAGCTTGAAAACAAAAATGAAATAGAAATCCGGAAAGCAAAAAGAGTTTCTGTTCCACAAAACCCTAAATGTACTTTGGAGGTATTAACGCAGGTGTTAGTACAACACAGCAACCGAAACTTCAAACCACGTTTGTGTCAAATGTTAATCCCTTTCTACCACCATCAGTTCAAACAGATCAATCTGTTGGCTCAAGTACACAAACATATGGTCAAGTATTTGGTCTGAAAGCCTTTCTACCACAACCACAAGTTGTTACACCTCAAGTTCCACAAAAAGCTTCTCAACAAGCTTTCTATGGTAACAACTTTCAACCTGCAAATCCTAATACCGTCAGACTTGATACCTCACATCTATCCAAGGTCAGTGTAGAAGTTGCTGGGGAACACATGGAACTTCTAAACACCATGGTTAGTGCTTATTGTGGACTAATCGCTGGTCAAATTGGAAACCTCAATTTGACTAATGAAGACTATCAACATATAGACAGAGATGAGATGGAGTTGATGGATATTAAATGGGCATTTGCAAGTTCTGTCAGAAGAGCTAAAGACTACATGAGCTGAACTGGGAGAACAAATTTGGAAAACATGAAAGATACGAAGTATGGTTTTGACAAAGATGTTGTTACTTGCTTCAATTATGGAGAAAAAGGTCATTTCAAGCGTGAGTGCACTCGACCTAGTAAACAAGGAAATCACAACCCTTTCCAAAATCAATCAAGACCATCCAACACAATTCAAGTTAACAATGAATGAAGAATAATAGCTGTTAACAACCCAAACAACTCTAATCAGTCTTGGCCTTCAAACAACACAAACAGAGCGTTAGTAGTTCAAGCAGATGAAGGATGCGATTGGTCAGTTCAGTTGGGAAACGAGAATCAAGGAGGAACTGCATGTTATGCCAAGATAATCAATCAGATCAAATATGTCACAGTATTGACACTTCTGATGATGATTATAGTTCTGGGTATAATGGGAGTTCTGACGAAGAAACCTCGAGTATAGGTGGTTATGGATCTGATCCAGATGTCAGGGAAAGGATTAATACTGAGGTCAATGAGTTGCTGAAATAAGCAGAAAAGTTGAAAAGTCAAAAGGTTGGTTTGATAAGGAAAGTAGAAGTTGCATCGAAGGAAATGGAGAAAATCTTTGCCAACAATGCGTCCTTTTCTCATCATACAACTTTCATGGCTAATGTTGCAGGTTCAACAAGTCAGGTAAAATCTGACTCTCCTAAGATATGCATTGACTGTGCTAAGTTAAAAACTAAATTTGAAACAATAAACAGTCAAAATCAAAGCCTAGAAGTTGAACTGTCAAAATGCAAAGAGGCATATCTAGCTTGAACTCGAAACGAAAAAGAATTCAAATTTGTAATAAGAAAAGCGTTTCTGAATTAACAAAACAGTTTTGAACAAGCAAACAGGAATTAATAACTACATTAATATCCTTGAAGAAACGGAAATGGAGTTAGCCATTGCCAAATGCGAACATGATGCAATTAAGCTAAAACTAGAGAGTTATTCGAACTCGTGACATGTGCATGATAACATCATTGACGTTCAAAAACTTAAGGGAGATGTCAAATGCATTAGTTATAAAACGTGTCCACCTCCATTGAAACACAATTATACCAAATTACCTGATGAAGAGGAAAAGCCACGTGTTGAACCATCTGTACCTCTTAATCCTGAAGAGTTTGCAGCAGGATTAGGGTTTAAGATGGACAATTCCTCTAAGAATCCAGAAAAATAGAAAACCCATTATCTTTTAGTGATCAAAATCCATCTCTAATAGAGGAAGATGATTCATTAGATAATGAGTCAGAGAAATCGATCAGGATCAATCTCTTGATGAAGAAAAAGGGGTAGAAATTTCTGCTACTCCTGATGTGAATCTGCTTCAAATCAAGAGAATGATCCTTGAAATCTGGATACCTTGAAAATGATAATGTGTTATATGCCTTGATTGGAGATAAGAAAATTTACTCAAACAAAGACTTTCCGATCAAAAATGAAAATCCAACTTCGATTGATCACGTTTTCTAAAATTCAACAACCAAATTTTTGGAAAAGAAGAATCCAATCAAGTCACAACCATTATTCGTTTCAAAAGAAAAACAACATGAAAAGCGAGCTGAAAAACCTAAGGTATCGCAACCAAAGGTTGATGCTAAAGTTGCTCGCAACAAGAAGAAATTGAAGAATGTTAAATTTGTGGGTTGAACCGGTACTGATATAATCGAGACATTTGAAAGCATGTCTAATATTGATTTTGTAAATCAAGTCAAGATTTTAAAATGGAACAGTCAAAACAATTACACTCAACACACAAATGGGTTAGAAGATGGACCAAGTACCTCTAGACCCAGAAGTTCACATCAAGTTATCAAACAGGATCTCCTAAGTTGGTTGAAAGGAGAGCATGTTTTAAGTGTGGGGAGTTTGGCCACATAGTAAAAATTTTACAAACCCAGCAAAACCGAAGATTGTTGAAAAAGCCCCTTCTGAAACAACTTGCCAATGTCGATCTGTGTCACCTAAACAAAAAACATATTGTTAAGGAACAAGAAGAAAAACAGAGACGTAAACCAGTTAAATTATATGAGAAGGCATTGGAACCGGATATTTTAGAAAGGAAACCAAGTTCATCAAATTTGATAAAACGAAAAGTATTTAAATCTGTAAATAATAGTCAATCTGGTAAATATCAACAATCTTGGAAACGTAAAACCGGTAATGTTTCAGGGGAGGCACCAAGTTTCCAAATCATCAACAAATAGAAATAACATTTATTGATGATAAGGGTCGACCCAAGACCAATAAGGCTTGGGTCCTCATCTCAAACTAATCATGTTATGGAAAGTGAGGGTGTTCCAGGAGGAATTGTGAATAGTCATTGGATTGTTGACAGTGGAGCATCAAGGCACACGACAGGGACTTAAGGCTCCTTTATGATGTGAAAAGCATTAGGGGAGGTTATGTTGCCTTTGCTAGAGATAAGGGCGGATACATCACTGGAGAATGAATAGTTTCCAATGGTGTTGTTAGTTTTGACAAGATCAATTATGTTCGTCAAATTGATCACAATCTTCTGAGTGTTTGTCAAATCTGCGACAAGAAGTTCACGGTTCATTTTGATGATGTCGGTTGTTATATGTTGAAACCTGGTTTCAAGATTCCCAAGGAATAGATTCTCCTGTCGGCTCCAAGATTAAATGAGTTGTATATTCTTGACTACGTCTACACAAGTTACATGTTTTGTCTCAAAACCCACCGAAAAGGAATTAATCTCTTGGCATAGAAGAATGGGACACATTCACTTGAGGAAAATGAACTATTTGGTGAAAAATAATATTGTGAGTGGTGTACCAGTGAAGAACTTTCATTTACAAGACGTCTATGTATTGTGCCAAAAAGGAAAGCAAGCTCGAAAATCTCATCCTATGAAGAAGGTTAACACGGTGAATATTCCTCTGGAACATCTTCATATGGACCTCTTTGGACCTATGAAACACAAGACAACCTTTGATGATTCATATTGTTTAGTTGTTACTGATGACTATTCAAGATTTTCATGGGTTAATGTTTTGGCACACAAAAGTGAAGTTCCTGAAATCCCCAAGAATCTCCTCACGCTACTTGAAAATTTGTATAATTTCAAGATAAGGAGAACCAGAAGCAACAATCGCACCGAATTCAAGAACCATGTTATGGATGAAATCTATTCTTCTAAAGATATTTTGCATGAGTACCGTTCTCGTTACCCTCCACAACAAAATGGTGTCGCTGAGAGGAAAAATAGAACTCTGATCGAGACTGCAAGAACTATGTTAGTAGAATCAGAACTTCCTGTTCAATTTTGGGGAAAGGCTATGGCTATTGCATGTTATACGATGAATAGAGTTCTTACGGTGAAGAGGCATTGGAAAACATGTTTCAAGTTGTTACATAAAAGGAAACGTGATGTGTCTTTCTTAGAACATTTTGGAGCTCCATGCACTATGATTGATCCACATGGTAAATTCGGTCCAAAGGCTATCGAAGGTTTCTTTCTTGGATATGTAACTCCAAAATTCAGAGTGTGGAATTTGTCATCGAAAAAGATTGAAGAGTGGGGTGAAGTTAAGGTTCAAAGATACAGTGAATCAGTAAGAGCTCTGGGTGCTCCTTGGATGTTTACTATGATGGACTGTTTGACTCCTTTTATCTTCCAACATTTGTTGATGCATCCACAGCTGCTCAAATGCTACTGGAAAGTGATACCGTAGTTAACTCATCATTAGTAAAACCAATTATTGTTAACCCTCAAGTGTCTACTTTAGTTAACAATCTTGTTCAAAATGAGGAATTTGAAGATGCTGTTGATTATAATGTTTCGTCAGAAGATGATGAGTTACATGATGCACATGAAGCTACTTTTGCTCTTGTTTCTGGAATTTTTGATGTCACGTCAAATGTACAAAATCAAGGAACGACTGAAGGACATGCATCTTCATCTTCATCAAATCCAGCTTCGACTTAGCTGTTGATCTGAATATCAACAATTTGGGTATAAATTTTCGAGTTCCAGATGTTCCTGAAACTCGAATCCATAATACCCATCTGCAGTAGAATATTATAGGATATGTCCAGAGTGGAGTGTAGACACGTAATCAGCCAAGGAACAACCAGAATGGTAGTTTGTATACGGCTATTAGGGAATCTGGGGAACAGAAAGATTGGTCTTTTGCCTGCTATATTTGCCAAGTAGGACCGAAGTCTTGGAAGGAGGCAATGAAAGAAAACTCATTGGTTGAAGCAATGCAAGAGGAACTTTAGAAGTTTCAGAAGTTGGGTGTGTGGAAATTGGTTGACAGGCCTTACAACTACAAGAAGATTGGTACTAGATGAAATTACAAGTGTAAGAAGGATGACCGAGGTGTTGTTGTGAGAAACAAAGCAAGATTGGTTATCCAGGGCTTTAATCAGGTAGAAGGCATTGATTATAATAAGGTTTATGCACCGGTCGCATGTCCGGAGGCCATAAGAATTTTCTTGGCTTATGGGTCCTATAAGAAATTTACAGTTTATCAAAAGGGTGTGAAGAGTGCATTTCTTCATGGTGAGGTTGAAGAAAAAGAAGTATATGTTGAGCTACTGCCTGGTTTTGAAGATCCAATCCATCCTGACAATGTTTGGCTTCTCAATAGGAGTTATATGGTCTTCATCAAGCTCCTCGGGCTTGGTATGAAACGTTGTCTTCCTATCTTCTCACGAATGGTTGTCGACAAGGATTGATTGACTGTACTCTCTTCATTTAAGAAGAGAATGAGGATTTATTGCTGGTACAAATATATGTTGATGATATTATTTTTGGGTCTACAAACGAGAAAATGTGCAAAGGATCCAAGCAGGTGATGCAAGAGAAGTTCGAGATGAGCGCCATGGGAGAAATGACTTTCTTTTTAGGTTTGCAGGTTCATCAATCTATGGAAGGGATTTTCATCCATCAAGTCAAGTAAGTCGGGGATATTCTCAAACGATTTCAAATGGAAGATTCAAAGCCCTTAGGAACTCCATTAGCTCAAAATCATGGGATTACTCTTGATGGAATGGGTGAACATGTGGAACCGTCTCTTTATCGTGCTATGATCGGATGTCTTATGTATCTTACTGCTTCAAGACCCAATATAATGTACCCAACATGTCTTCTAGCTCGCTACGAGTCAGTCCAAAAGTTCCTCATTTGATGGCTGTGAAAAAATTCTTTCATTATCTGAAGGGTGGCCCGGACACTTGTCTTTGGTACCATAAGGATGATAAGTTTGATTTGATAGCTTTCAGTGATTCTAATCATGGTGGTTGCAAGATCGATGCAAAATCAACATCAGCAGGATGTCAGTTCTTGGGAAATCACCTAGTCACGTGGCAGTGCAAAAAGTAGACTTGTGTAGCTACATCAACCTGTGAGGCTGAGTATATTTTAGCTTCTAGTTGCTGCTCTCAGGTTCTATGGATCCAACAGTAAATGCACGCCTACGGTTTTGAATTTCTCTCTACTCCTATTTTTGTTGATAACGAAGCTACTTTACAGATCACTCGGAATCCTGTACAACACTCAAAAACAAAACACATTGAGATTAAGTATCATTTCATACGAGATTGTTATGAAAAGAAACTTATCAATGTTGTTAAAATCCACACCGATCACCAACGTGCCGACCTATTTACAAAAGCTTTTGATAAATCACGTTTTGATTATCCTCTTTTGGTCAATGGCATCAAGGTGAAACCTAAGTAAATCATCCTTGGCTAATATGTTTCATAAATATTTTATTAAAAGTTAAAAATACAAAAAGATTTTCCTTTGTCTCTTTGTGTTATATTTTAGGTGGAGAAAATACAAAAACATGAGAAAATACAAAAATACAAAAATTGACTTCTTTTTTGTTAAGTTTTTATTTATTTATTTGCCTTCTATATTTAAGGGGGAGAAAAATTTTGAAAAATACAAAAACAATAGAAAAATCCAAATATCAAAAATGAGTTTTTTGAAAAGATAAGAGAAGATGATGATATACCTGTGATCTGTCAAAAACGATCAAAAACATAAAACGAAATTTGATAAGTAGCTTTACTAATGATATATCGGTAGGCTCACAATTAGATTAAAATGTGCAGGTTGATATAAACATAACAGACTGAAAGCCAGGTGGGAACCATTCATTGGCATATGGTCTTGGTACCGAAATTTCGTTTGATAGTATGCCAAGGTTCTGAGATATGTGGTCTTTATGCTTGCTTATCATCTAGGTATCATGGTTGAATCTTTTACCGAAAAATAAAGGTGACGCAAGTCTAGAACTTCCATGATACCATACACACGTGTAAGTACTGCATACAACCATCAATAAGTGATAAAAATATCACATTCACCCAAAAATAAGTGATAATATATCACAGCTTTATGCGGGGGCTAAGTTCGTCTCTTTGTCGGTACGATGGTACTAACCTATTCACGGACTTACTCCTGTACCCTGCATGCATCTGAAAATCAAGTTCCTCATCAATAAGTGATTTTATCACATAGGGCTTGTTTTCAATCAATATAAGTGAGTATCTCACATCATATATGTCAAAACAGATGATAAGGAGTATACTCACCGGTAAGATTTTCACTCGTGCATGTCTTGATACGGGAATGTGTTGTGAAGTAGTTGAACACCGGCTAGTAAGTATAATTCGTACCTTAAATCATATTAGTAAGTATAATTCATACCTTAAATCATATCTTCTAATCATGATTACATCTGATAAGCTGAGCTTACGTGGACAACAATACCGATAATCATAGTAGAATACTTATTTATTTAATTTGATCTTTTAAACAAAAACTCATTTTTGGCAAGATTAAAAGCTGGTATGATCTCTTACCTTGAAACTCTAAAAAAAGATTTCCTAGTAAATATACAGTTTTTTCTTATCTTTTACTAGGTCTTTTATTTTAGTTTACTCTGTTGTTAAATTAAGTTATTTTTTATTTAGCCAAAGTTGAAGCTCAAAATTTTTCTACCCGGACGCCCTAAAAAATCATTTGTCTTGCTATCATAACTTCATAAAGTACTTTATTACAACGGGTAAACTCATTTCAAAGAAAAAAATCAGTTTAATGAGCACTTTTCCGAACTGAACTTGTGAATCTGTGTGGATATGTGCAAAGATCTAAACAGGTCAACAAAAAAACCTAAGGTCCATGAAGAAGTGAAAGTTCAGTTTTGAAATACTTGGATTCGTACGAATCAGAGGTTACTCGTACGAGTGGTATTGCTTCGTACAAATGAGACCATGGTTCCTTTGTACAAAACAGTCTTCGTACGATTGGCAGTTCTTCATACGACCTAAGTGTCTTCGTAAGAGTACAAGAATGTGGTATAAAGGGTGATGTAGTTCTTTGGAACAACTTTATTTTCACCTTGCTCATGTCATCCTTTCACCCCCCTTTAAGTTGTTTTTATATCTTTATGGTATGATTGACAATGCAGGCATACCTTGAAGATAAAGAATTTGAACATTATCTGACTATGTGAGTTTGCCTGACATGAACAACAAACTTTAAGCGAAGAACCTTTTAACGAAAAACAAGTTCATCATACATAATATTCTCTTGAAGTTCTGTGTGCGAACAAGTTAACCTTGTTTCGTACGAGTGAATTATCACTCGCATGAGCAACCTGCCGCTCGTACGAGCCAGTTACACGTACGAGCCAGTTACTCGTACGAGTAAATCGCTTGTTTAACTAAGTGGTTCGTACAACTCAATTGTTCTTCGTACGAATAAATTGTTATTCGTTTGAGTCAGTAGTTCTTCGTTTGGGGATACATACATACAGAAAGTTTGCAATAAAACTTTTTTTGTGTATGTTTCCTAGTGTATTTATGTTCTTATTGTGGTTATTTTTGGTGTACAGGATGGAACAAAAAGAACATAAAAGAAAGCCCGCAACAAAGAGAACTGACAAGTCAGAAGTGGAAATCATGTCGGAACCAAGACACAACATGGTGGCATACTTAGATCCGGAAGATAAATTTGTTGAGTACAATAGTATAATGAAGTTTTTGCATGACTCAAGGATATATTATACTATCACGCACAAGACTACAGTATACAAGACGTTGATCAAGGAATTTTGGGATTCAGCTAAAGTTGTTGAAGTAAATGAGCAGGAACTTATCCACGGAAGAGTAACTGACTTGGACGTAGATATCTATGTTGAAATCATTAACTCAGTATTACAACTTGGCGATGATCCTGAAGCTCCATTCTCAGTTCCATTAAAATGTCAACGTGGATGTTTGATCGAATGAAATATGTTGGAGATTTTCTCGTAGGACAACTAAACAAAGCATGGTTACCACTCCAATACAAGTTCTTTCTACATGTTTTAATTAAGTGTTTGAGCAAAAGACGAAGTGGTTATAACATGGCAAATAATGACTTAATTGGAATGATGATAGCTTTGATATTGAACAAACCATTCAGTGTTTCATTCTCAGTTCCATTGAAATGTCAACGTGGATGTTTGCTTCGAATGAAATATGTTGGAGATTTTCTCGTAGGACAATTAAACAAAGCATGGTTACCACTCCAATACAAGTTCTTTCTACATGTTTTAATTAAGTGTTTGAGCAAAAGACGAAGTGGTTATGACATGGCAAATAATGACTTAATTGGAATGATGATAGCTTTGATATTGAACAAACCATTCAGTGTTTCAAAGTATATTTTTGCAAACATTAAGGAAAACCTGAGAAGAACCAGATATGGTAAAAACAAGTTTTGGATGTATCCTCGTTTTCTCCAAATGATCTTGAATGTGCAACATCCGAATCTTCCGAAGAACGACAAGGAAAGCACACCTCCTCGTAAATTGTTCGGTTTCTGGAAAATGATGAGTATGTTGCACCAGAAAATGATAAGTGGTGCCATGATGATAGTGAGTCAGACAATGAAGAACCAACTTTGAAAAAGATGATTGAAGATAAGTTTTGTCGTCAAAAAGGAAAAGGTGATGATGATGACGGTAACGATGATGGTAATGGTGGTGCAAGTGATGTAGGTACTACAGGTGGTGATAAGGGTAAAAAGAAACAAAGCAAAAAGTCTATGGGAACATCATCAGCATAACCTAAAATCACACAACCTACAACCTCACATCAAGAAACTGTACTGGAACTATTTGTAGAAGCCCAATCTACCTTTACAACGAAGGAGACTGAACCTGTAATGACGGAACCACAACCTTCATATACCACAGCAGCTGAAACACTTTTGGCTGAAGCTACTCTAGTTCAATCACAACCTACTACTTAATATGTTCTATAATCCCATACCACAATTCATCAACAAAATTCAAAACGAAGCATTCGTTTATTCTCTGAAATGGAACAGGATGAGAGTGTGGATTTTCTGTTCTCTCAGCTGTAAGCAGCGGCAATTCAGATTAACAAGCACTCAGAGTTTATCTCTTCAAATCGGAACACAGTTGTCAAACGTCAGTTGAAGATAAATTCTTTGAAGGAGAATGTTAGAAAACAAGATTATGAGATTGCGCAGTTAAGAAAAGAAAATGAGCGGTTGAAGGCTACACATGCTGAAAAGACAACTCAGCTACAACATATGAGAGCAGTTGATAACACTCGTGGGATTGAATTAAATAGGCTGAAAGAAAGTAGTGCGGCTGTACTGAAACAATAACCAGCTAAACATAATGACTTGAGAGAATGGTACCATTCTCGCAATTGTACACTGGTTGAATGCTTTAATGGTATTAAAGACGTATTTGAAATGAATAGAAAGCGAGTAAACATTCTGTCGAATGAAAGATGCAAAGCACAGGATATCAAATGTAAATATGATCAGGATAGTAAAGACCCTAGTAATCCTGATGCTTCAGCCTCATCCTCAGAACCAAAAGTTTCTACTTCAACTCCAATGGTAGAGTCTAATGTACAGCAGATCGTGACCGATCCAGTTGCCTCCAGTAGCACTCAAGAGGAAACAGGAAAGGTTTGATGTTTCTGGGGAATGTTGAAGACCTGGATTCTCAATCAACGTTGGATTGAAAATGATCAATGAACATGGAAGTAGTAGGTAACAGAAATGAAGACCGAAGACCAAGCAACAGCCAAGGGGGAGTTTGTTGATACACTTTTGTGTCAGTCGCTTGTTTTTAGTTACGTCTGTAATTGTACGGTCTTTGTTTTTTGTGTCTGTATAGTTTGGTCATGTCGACCAAATCAAGATATCCTCCTATCTTTATTGAGTACGACATTTAGTTAGTTTGTGTTGTAAACAGTTGCATGTGTACATACTGTTAAGTCTTATGTACCACATGTCTGTTTGGACGTTCTCTGAAGAACCCTTCTTCGTACGAGTGAAAGGTGCTTCATACGGGCAAGTTGTTGCTCGTACGAGCCATTTGCCGTACGTACGAGTGACACTATAGTCGTACGAGTGGCCCCTTTCAACAAAGCTCTTTGCTTGTTTCTTGTTTGTACGAACTAGAATTGTTTATACGAGCAACCAATGCTGAATGTTCTTCGTGGCTTATAGTGTTACGTACGACCAGTAACATTCTTCATACTGTTGCTAGGTGTTGGCACGATATAAACAGACATGCACTTCTCAGTGTGAGTAGCGTAGCTGTGTGATACTAGAGAGAGGTACTGAAGCACAAGAGAGAGAATATAGAGAGTATTTCCTGAGTCTGTATGAAAATTTTTTGTATGTGTTTATACTAGTTCTCTTCTATTAATCAAGATAGTGAATGGTTATCTTTTGTTTCTTACTTTGCTTTGGTTTGCATACTTATGTGGATTCCGCACTCGAATGTTCAAAATAATCCAAAAAATTTTCAAAGTTCAGATTACGATGATGGGAGAAGAAGGTTTCGAGAAAATAATTTTCAAAGGTCGGCAAATCCGAGAGTTTATTGGAACTCCAACGATCAAGGACCTCGTGGAAATTATAAATCTGGTTCAACAACTTGGAAGACATCCAAGACACCGGTAAGGTGTGATGGATATTGGATTGATGTTCCAGTGGTTGCTGAATCTGGACGACCCAAGACCTTTAAGGCTTGGGTCCCCCAGTCTAACTAAGTTGTTGAGTGTATGCAGGATGACCAAGAAGGACTGTTGACGTGTTCAACAGTGGTTATTCCTGTAAATCATCTGAGTGAATAGTAGGTTACACATGGTAACGAATTATTTACTTCTGGGGCAGATACTGGTCTACTAAAAGTGAAAAACCTCTTTATCAGGTTGAAGTGGGAGTCTGTTTGTGTTTAAAATTTTTGTTTTTAAACTTTCCTCCATAAAACAAAAATTTAGGGGGAGAAATTTCCCTAAGCCAAAAAGAGTTTTAGTTACTGTGTGAGTTTAGGGGGAGTAAGTTGAATAGTTTAAAGTTTTTCAAAAATAAAAAATGAGGTTTACTATGTGAAAAAGAAGAAATGATAGTACATCAACAAGTTAGACTGTCACACTAAAATTTAAAAGAAAATTGCTTAAGTGTGATAGCAGATTCATCATATGGTGTACCGGTAGGCAAAAGGCATGAAATAATCAACTTACCTTTGTGATACGATTATAAAAGAACTGTGTATGAGTGGGTAACATATCAGTGGCGTATAGTTTTATAACCTTAAATCTTGTGTTGATAGATTGCCAAAATATGAGGTTTTAGGTCTTTATATCATTATTTCATCCGGGGTATCAAGGTTGTCCTTTTGCTGCATCCAGATATATGCTGACCTAGGCACAACCTAGATATCTTAAAAGAGCTAAAATGCCAAATCCCAAAAATTGAAGAAGATCTCCTAGAGAGTCATTCAAAAGTGCAAATTGCATTATTCGTACCAAAATTTGGTATTTGTCCTAGCCCTCGTTGGATATCGGTCTCTTTGTTGTACGGAAGTACTGACCTGATCACCAATTATCTAACGTTGTAAATTCAAAAGGATGAGTTTCGGTATACCCACCTACTACGAAGAATTTTTGTGCATACCTTGATCGCGGGGGTATGTCCTGAAGTGGGACACACTAGTATATCAACATAAACTATCTAAACAGATCACGAGGTAATGGTACTTGAAAGGTTCATGTATTTTGTTTACGTGGATAAACAATACTGGTAATCGTCTTGAACAGTTATTCATGAATATAGCATATAAAATAATCAGATAATGTGAAAATAGTTTGATAGTGCTGATATGATCTTCTTAACAGTGATTGTCACAAAAATAGAGTGTTTATTTCTTGTTAGTTATTTGTTTTCAGAAAATATGAAAATACAAAAAGATTTGTTTTAAAGTATCCTAGTTTGATATGATAAGTTGTTTGTATTTGCATGATAAGATAAAATATTGGTTTATCTTTAATGTGGTAAAGAACTAATGGTTTTTCAAGTTACTTGCTTGTGTTTCTAAACAGATTGATGCAGTTATCAAAATGAAGTGCAGAATTCAAGTAAAGTACATTTTAAGAATGGAGTGAAAAATGTGTGAAGATGCATGTTGGGATCCTTCTATTACATTGCAAAGGGAGGCTTAGAGGAATTTGGAGATAAGAGCTTAACTAGAGAATGCTAGTTTGCTAATCTACAGCGAATGAAACTTTTGGTGATTGGATGCATCAGCTTAGGGGGAGTCTGTTGTTGTCAGAATCTACATGTAGTTGAAATTATCCATAGACAAAAAGACCACAAGATGTTTGAAGACAAAGTTACACTATGAAGCTATTGTCAAGGGGGAGTATGTTGGTACATATTGGTGACAACAGCTTAATCTTTTAATAGTTAGTCTTTGGATATTTTGTATTGGGCTTAGTATTTGTGTTTAGCTTGTTTAGAGGTGTAATGGGCTTGGAGAATGGCCTAGCCCAGTAGAAAGCCTAGTATGCAGACATGTAGTATATATACATGTTGTGCATTAGGGTTTTAGTTGACACAAGTCAGTTGGAAGAAATCTACAGAGAGTGGCTAAGAGATTTCTAGAGAGACTTGAATTGATTGAAAACACATAGTGTTGGATAATCAATAGAAGACTGTTTAAAGGAATTCATTTTCGTGGTTTTCGGTTTTCTGTGAAATCTGATTTAGGGGATTCCGCACTCTAGATTAGATAGACGATTCTGTCAAGATCCATAAGGACTAGGGGACCTACATGTGAAGATTTAGTTGTTGCAGGGACTAATAGAGAAGGATATATATTTGCTAAAGGGGGGATATGAAAATGATCATTGGAAGAAGGTTTCTTGAAGAACATAGTGTGTTAGTTGTTGGTTTGTGATCCGATGAAGATTTGTTGAATGTGGAAATTACGATTTACACTGATCAGTCATTCAAGTTGGGCATAAAGTTGATCACGGAAAACGGGATTTCATATTTCATGGGTATTCACTGATTTGAAGTTTACTAGCGTGGTGTTCAAAGTTTCTATCGATTGTCAGTTGGGTTTTTGAATATCTATGGATCAAGCAAAGAAGTACATTAAAACGAATGCGGATGTGTTTAAAGTTGGAATGGAGAAGCTACATCGTATCATTTCAAGTTGGTGATTATACGTGAAAATTGCAATTTAAAAAATCAGAGGAAATCAGGAACTGTACAAACAAAGAACTGAAGTGTTATTCCACGGGGAATCATTTAAGGGGGAAATTGTTAAGGTAAATGCAAACCCGAATCGTCAATCTAGAGGGAATTAATTGATGACATCAACAGATGATGCTTGATTGAAGTTGCAGAATATTCAAACATGACTCTTATATTTGAAGTTCAAGATTCGACAGTGACGTGCACGGAGGAATTTGTTGGTGCATATTATGTGTCTGTCACTGTGCGAATAGGCTAGATAGAGCATGTATTGAATGTTGTAAAGATGAGTTTGAGTATTAAGAATACTCATACGCACGTATGAGTCATACGTGAGTATGAGGGTGCACATGAGTCCATGCACATGTGAGCGGCCTATAAATAGGTGGCTCATGCGCACGGACCATTCAACTTTTGGATTCGAGTGGAGAGAAACTGTGGGATTCTCACAAGATTGTCAATGATGTATGCTCTTTCGGTATGAAATGGAAGCTTTTACATATGGTTATTATAAGCGTTATGCTGCCAAAATGTCTACCGAATTAGCTTTGTCTTGTCTAAACTTATGTCTAAAACGCATAGGATGCAACAGTCCATGTTTTAATAGTGGTAGGATCGGTTTGTGTGGTTAGAATTGAGTAGAAACCAGAAAAACTACATTCCAAGATATCTAACGGATCAAAATAAGTGTCGATGTAACACCCAAAAATAGCAAATTATATATAAATAGAAACTCAATAATAAAATAGCTAGGAACAACTAACCTAGTTAACTATATGTTATTAGTTAAAAGAGGAAATGGATTTAACAAACATGAGGGACTAAAAGTGTCAAAAAGGAAAAACTAATTTAATAAAAACAATTAAATTAGAAAACACAACACACTCTTTTGGTGTGTGTGTGTGCGTCCAGAAGAAGAAAAGGGAGCCAAACCCTAGTTCTTGAACATCATCACAATTTCCATCCAATTCGACTAAGAATCACAGTGATTTTGGTGCATGTTTGAGAATTTGGAGTCTACAACATCATCTCATCATAAGGTATGTCAAAATCCAATGAACGTTGAAGTAGTGAATTCACGATTGAATCTCATGATGTGAAATTGATGGTGGGATTTTAGAGTAGTTATAGAAATTGTAGTGCCTTCATGATTAGGACGAACCTTGATGAAATTAGTGATAAAATGCCATTAATTAAGTGTTTGTGTTGGATGGGTTTTAATAAAAATTAAAGAACACATAAGTTGTGATTGTTAAATTGTATTAATTGATGATATTATGCTAAATTCTGGATGTTAATTGAACATACTAGACATTGAAGCTGGAACGAATACAATTATTTGGCTAATAGCTAAATCGTAGACTTGATGAAAGTAGTTTAAAAATTATACACACAAAGTGCTTGACGAAACGCCTAAATGAATTGCCAACCGAAAAATTAATAAAAGGAAAATGTTAATGGAAACGTGAGAGATGTGTTTGGCAAATTTACATGCCCTAGTCATGAGATGAGTGGTTCTAATAACATCGACTTGTATACTTTAGGCAACGCGAGTGAAGCGTTGGGAAGTCAAGCCGGTGCGGACACGTGTTTGAAGGGAAAGCTTTAGGGGTATGTGACTTTGCGCTTTGTAGCATTGTAATGTATAGATAACTGTTTTGATATATGACAAATAATATTTTGTCGAATAAAAGCGATGGAATCCGTTAAGTCGACCAAACAGGTCAAACAATATGATAAATGATGGTTTGATCGAATAAAAGCGATGGAATTCGTGAAGTCGACCAAACGGGCAAACATAATTATAAATGATGGTTTGGTCGGATAAAAGCGATGGAATTCGTTAAGTCGACCAAACGGATCAAACAATATCATAAATGATGGTTAGGTTGGCTAAAAGCAATGGAATTCGTTAAGTCGACCAAACGGGTCAAACATAAAGATAAATGATGGTTTGGTCGAATAAAAGCGATGGAATTCTTTAAGTCATCCAAACGGGTCAAACAATATGATAAATTATGGTTTGGTCAAATAAAAGCGCGTTAAGTCGACCAAACGGGTCAAACATAATGATAAATGATTGTTTGGTCGAATAAAAGCAATGGAATTCGTTAAGACGACCAAACGGTTCAAACAACATGATAAATGACGGTTTGGTCGAATAAAGCCATGGAATTCGCTAAGATGACCAAATGGGTCAAACATAATGATAAATGATGGTTCGGTCGAATAGAAGCAATGGAATTCGCTAAAATGACCAAATGGGTTAGATGATAAGAAGAATAAAAGTTTGGTTAAATAAAGCAATAGATTTCTTTGTGGAAGCCAAACAGGTTAAAATTTAGTCGTGACATATACTATGATGGTGTATGCATGACTATTTTGATATAAGCCAAGTAAAAAAAAAGGTAAAATCATAATTTAAGTACAAACCGAGTAACGGGGACGTATAATACAATAAAGTTACCCCGAGAAAGTTTGGCGTAACCATAAAAATTATCATAGAGATAAAGGATATGGTTAAATAAGTTAAATTGTCAAAAATATACAAACGGGTCAAAATGACTTGATTTACAAAGTAAAAAATTTTGTAGTATAAACACTTGAAACAAAGGTATTACAGAAATGAAGACATGATATACCTTATTATGAATATTTTCTACAAGTATTGAGTCACGTTTTAAAATGCGAAACATGAAACGGGTCAAACGAACAAAGGAACAACTTAGAAGCAAAAATGCTACAGTAAGCAGCGTCGGTGAGCGTCGGCGAGCGTCGGCGTCGCTGACGCTAATCTGCTATCACGGATGAAATGCTCCGACGTGATATTTAGAAGGGCGTCGCCGACGAGACAAAGTGCCATCGCCGACGCCATATCAAATTCTTTAAATTTTCTGAAAAATCAAATTTTAATATCTAGTAATGTTATGTTTTTACACATTCTAATTTTTGCTAATATGTTGAAAAATGTTTAGAAGAAGGAGATCGTAAATATCCAAGAATGAAGATCAAGCCATAATTAAGAAATGAACATCATTATATTCCAGACTTCCGCTTGTTTTTTGTTAAGATGGTGTAATAACTTTTGTTAATGGTCTAATTTTTACATTTTATAATTACTTAAAATATTGTAAATCGAAGTTACGGCTGTAAACGAATATGTAAATTTTTAATTTATATATATATTTTGTATTTAGATATGTATATAGTAAGTTTTAGTCTTACAAGTAGGTAATTAGAGCCTAAGGTCAAAGGCGAAATATGTTCGGTTCATGGCTTGATCAAAACATATGTTAAGAATTAGTTATGAAACGAATCAAATTAAGAATATAAGAAAAGAAAGTAACTTAAGGTGTATGGGAGGGAGTGTAATAATATACTCGAACCCAGAAAATACGCTAAACATAAACAGTGAAGGCAAGTTATATACTTGACCAAACCGAAAGAAAAAGATACCTCATGTGTGTTCTCTAAGGGTAAATATCCATATAATAATATGGAAAACAGTAAAAAGTTGCTTATCAAAATTTCAATTGACAATTCCGCTAAAGAGATGTCAGGAGCAACAGGAGACGATACAATATCTCTAATGACGGAGGAGATACGAGAAAAGATTTCTGAAGAAGTCCGAAAAGCCTTAGAGGCAAGTTTACCTTAATTCATGGATAGATCACAAACTACAATCCTATCGGTTGTAGAAGAAAGGATTAATGAATTAAAAGAAAGTCTTGTACAAGAAAAGACAAGACTAAAAAGAAGAAAACATGTTCATATGATAAGTTCATGGCATGTAAATCGCCAATTTATAATGGGAAGGTAGATCCAATCATTTGTCAACGATGGATAAGCGACATTGAAGGAGTCTTTGATAGAACTCACTGTCATACAACCGATTTGGTAGCTTACAGGACGGGTCAATTAAAGGTTCAAGCAAAAGATTGGTGCGACAATATTAGAAAAGAACAAGGGATTGAAACCACAAGGAATATGACATGGGAAGAGTTTAAGGTGCCTTTTCTTAAACATCATAGCCCAAATGTCATAATTAACAAGATCAAAGAGGAATTCATTCAGTTAAGGCAAAAAGGTGAATCGCTTGATAAAATTACGGGCTATTCCTCGATAAACTTAGATTCTATGACGAATTGGCGCCGGACGGAAGAACAAAAGATTTACTATTATTATAACATGCTAAGTGCGGAATATAGGGAGTTTATGACTCCCTCGAAGTATGAACACCTCACAGAAATTGTGTATGCCGCTTGGGAGTAGGAGATAGAGCTAAGAAAGCAGGTGGAAAGGGGAGAGAGGAGGGCATTGGATACAAATCCAATCCCGACAAAGAAATTGAAAATGACTGAGTCTTCAATGAAGATGAACGTAAAAGGAGGAATGCCAAATCCTAAACTTTGTAGCCACCATAAAGGCGAATGTTATTTCAAATACAAGCGATGTGTGATGTGTGGGAAGACGGGGCACGTAGCTTCAAATTGCCCCGCCAAGATATCGGTGTGCTACAAATGCTATCAACCAAGCCACAAGAAGTCTGAATGCCCGGATTTGGTAGGAAGCAAAGTCACGGCCGATAAAAAGGCGGAAGTCCCAAAGTCAAAGGCAAGGTCTTTCCAAATAACAGCAGCCGAGGCAAAAATTAAACCCGATGTGGTCATAGGTACTTTTACCGTAAATTTAATTCCCGCTCATATTTTATTTGATACGGGTGCAAAGAGATCTTTTTTTTCACACGAGATTGTTAAACACCCATCATTCACATTAACAAAGTTACCAATGCCCTTAGAGGTAGAAGTAGGTAATAACAAAACTTTTATTTTATGTGAGATATGTCGGGATTGCAAATTGAACATTGAGGATTATTTAGTCCACTTAATACCCATGTCAATGGGGGAATTCCAAGTAGTGATTGGAATGGATTGGCTGCCTCGCTACCACGCCAATGTGATATGCTCTCGTAAAGAGATACAATTAACATCTCCAAGCGGAAGGCACGTTAATATCTATAGGGAAAAGAGTGACTACACCCTCATATGCTCGGTAATGGAAGCCTGCAGACTCATTCAACATGGGTACAAGGCTTACCTGACCTATATACTTGATTTAGAAAAATAGTCACCAATGATTAGAGATGTACCGGTCGTGCGAGAATATGAAGATGTATTCGAGAAGACTTACCGAGGATACCACCTGAGTGCGAGGTGGAATTCGGAATGAAATTAATCCATGGCGCGAACCCAGTTGCAAAAGTGCCATACATATTAGCACCATCTGAACTTCAAGAATTGATATCACAATTGCAAGATTTGCTTGACAAAGGATTTTTTCGACCTAGTGTCTCTCCTTAGGGAGCACCAGTATTATTTGTAAAAAAAGAAAGACGGAAGTATGCGCATGTGTATAGATTACTGTGAATTAAACAAACTCACGGTAAAGAGTCGATACTCGCTTCCGAGAATTCGATCAACTACAAGGTGCGAGTTGGTTTTCAAAAATTGACTTAAGGTCAAGTTACCATCAACTGAGAGTGAACGATGAAAACATATCCAAGACGGCCTTCCGTATGTGTTATGGGCATTAAGAATTTCTCGTAAGGTCCTTCGGGCTAACAAATGCATCTGCAGCTTTTATGGATCTTATGAATCGGGTATGCAGGCCAATGTTCGGTGATAGTGTTCATTGATGACATCCTAGTTTATTCAAAAAGTGGGGAGGATCATGCACGCCATTTGCGTGAGGTATTAGAAACGCTTAGAAGAGAAAAGCTCTATGCGAAGTTCTCAAAATGTGCCTTTCGGCTTCGAGAAGTACAATTCCTAGGGCATGTCATGAGCTCCGATGGAATATTGGCCGATCCGTCCGAGATAGAAGCAGAGTCAAAATGGAATCCTCCTAAAAATCCTTCTGAAGTTAGAAGCTTTTTAGAACTGGCAGGCTATTATAGAAGATTCATCCAGGATTTCTCCAAGATTTCTTCTCCATTAACTAAGTTAACTCGCAAGGATGAAAAGTTTGTCTGGAATGATGAACAAGAAAGGGCGTTTCAAACACTTAAAGAAAAGTTGACCAGTGCTCCGGTATTGACTTTACCGGATGGCACTGATGACTTAGTAGTGTATTCGGATGCATCGCACCTAGGTCTTGGGTGCATACTTATGCAACGAGGCAAAGTGATTGCCTATGCCTCAAGACAATTAAAGGTTCACGAAAAGAAATATCCAACGCATGATCTTGAATAGCAGCGTTAGTGTTTGCTTAAAAAAATTGGAGACACTATTTGTATGGGGTGAAGTGCGTCATTTTCACTATCATAAAAGCCTATAGTATTTTTTGATCAAAAAAGAATTGAATATGAGACAAAGGCGTTGGTTAGAGACGCTGAAGGATTATGACTGCGAGATTCATTATCACCCTGGCAAAGCCAACGTGGTGGTAGATGCCCTTATCAGAAAGGAGAATTATGTACCTATTTGGGTGCAATCTATGCAACTAGTGGTTACTTCGGGATTACTTGAACAAATCCGAGTAGCACAAGAAGAAGCGATGAATAAAGAAAATTTGAAAATGGAACGTATAAAAGGTGTAGTAAAAGATACTGAAGAAAGAGAAAATGGGTTAAAATACCGTTCTGTAGAATTTGGGTTCCAAACACTTGTGGTGTAAAGGATCTTTTACTTAACGAGGCTCATAGGTCGCGTTATTCGATTCACCCGGGAGCAACCAAGATGTATCGAGATCTGAAGCAAAATTACTGGTGGCCCGGAATGAAAAGAGATGTAGCTAAGTCTGTTGAAAAATGTCTAACCTGTCTACAAGTAAAAGCTAAACATCAAAAGCCCTACGATAAACTTCAACCGTTAGACATACTAGTTCGGAAATGGGAACATGTTACCATGGATCTATTAACCAAGCTACCGAAAACGGCTAGAGGATTCGACACCATTTGGGTGGTCATCAATTGATTAACAAAAAGCGCTCATTTTATTCCAATTCATGAAACATATAATAGTGAAAAGATGTCGGAAGTGTATATGAATGAAGTTATAGCACGTCATGAAGTACCAATATCAATCGTATCCGATAGAGATACCCGGTTTACATCGAACTTTTGGCGTGATTTCCAAGAACAGATGGGCACAAAACTCTTGACCAGTACTGCCTATCACCCTCAGACGGATGGACATAGTGAGAGAACAATTCAAACATTGGAATACATGCTCCGAGCATGTATTATCCACTTTGGCGGTAGTTGGGATGCTTATCTTGAATTTTCATACAACAATAATTACCATTCGAGTATTGGTATGGCCCCGTATAAAATGCTATATGGTAGGAAATACCGAACCCCGGTGTGTTGGGGTGAAGTAGGCCCTCGCGAATTTGCTCACAAAGATATAATTAGAGCCACAAACGAGAAGATCGATGAGGTCTGAACCCATCTAAAAGTAGCTCAAGACCGACAAAAATCTTATGTGGATAAAAGACGAAGACCTATTGAATTCCAAATTGGTGATAAAGTAAAGCTAAAAGTGTCTCCATGGAAAGGGGTTATTTGATTTAAGAAAAGAGGAAAACTGAGTCCAAGGTTTATAGGACCCTTTAAAATTATTGATCGGGTAAAAAGGTAGCTTATCGCCTAGAACTACCGGAAGAACTAAGCGGGATACACAACATGTTCCATGTTTCACATCTCCGAAAATCTTTAGCCGATGAATCAGCCTACGTACGATATGATGATATAGAGATAGATGATAGCTTAACTACTTGGCAAAGCCTATCACGATCCTTGACAGAAAGGTCAAAGGATTAAGGAACAAAAAAATTGATCAAGTAAAGGTCAAGTGGGAGCATCAAAAGGGGTCGGACACCACCTCGGAGTCAGAAGAAGAAATGAGACGACTCTGCCCTTCACTTTTCGGTACGTGTAGGTGTTTCGGGGATGAAACCCTTTTAAGGAGGGTGGATTTCTAAAACCCCAAAAATAGCAATATATATATATAGAAACTCAAAAATAAAATAGCTAGGAACAACTAACCTAGTTAATTATATGTTATTAGTTAAAGGAGGAAATGGATTTAACAAACATGAGGGACTAAAAGTGTCAAAAAGGAAAAACTAATTTAACAAAAACAAAGAAATTAGAAAACACAACACACTGGTTTGGTGTGTGTGGGCGTCTAGAAGAAGAAAAGGGAGCCAAACCCTAGTTCTTGAACATCATTACAATTTCCATCCAATTTGACTAAGAATCACAGTGATTTTAGTGCATGTTTGAGAATTTAGAGTCTACAACATCATCTCATCATAAGGTATATCAAAAATCCAGTGAACGTTGAAGTGGTGAATTCACGATTGAATCACATGATGAGAAATTGATGGTGCGATTTTAGAGTAGTGATAGAAATTGTAGTGCCTACATGATTAGGACGAACCTTTGATGAAATTAGTGATCAAATGGCATTAATTAAGTGTTTGAGTAACTAACAATATTTGTGCTGGATGGGTTTTAATAAAAATTAAAGAACACATAAGTTGGGATCGTGAAAGAGTATTAATTGATGTTCTTATGCTAAATTCTGGATGTTAATTGAACATACTAGACATTGAAGCTTGAATGAATGCAATTACTTGGCAAATAGCTAAATCGTAGACTTGATGAAAGTAGTTTAAAAATTATACACACAAAGTGCTTGACAAAACGCCTAAACAAATTGCCAATCTTAAATTAATAAACGGAAAATGTTAATGGAAATGTGAGATAATGTGTTTGGCAAATTTACATGCCTAGTCGTGAGCTGAGTGGTTCTAATAATATCGACTTGTATACCTTAGGCAACGCGAGTGAAGCTTCAGGAAGTCAAGCTGGTGCGGACACGTGTTTGAAGGGAAAGCTTTAAGGTGTGTGACTTTGCGCTTTGTAGCATTGTAATGTATAGATAATTGTTTTGATATATGATAAATAATGGTTTGGTTGAATAAAGGCGATGGAATTCGTTAAGTCGACCAAACGGGTCAAACAATATGATAAATAATGGTTTGGTCGGATAAAAGCGATGCAATTCGTTAAGTCGACCAAACGGGTCAAACATAATGATAAATGATGGTTTGGTCGATTTAAAGCGATAGAATTCGTTAAGTCGATCAAACGGGTCAAACAATATGATAAATGATGGTTTGGTCGAATAAAAGCAATGGAATTTGTTAAGTCGACCAAACGGGTCAAACATAATCGGTTTGGCCGGATAAAAGCGATGAAATTCGTTAGTCGACCAAACAGGTCAAACAATATGATAAATGATGGTTTGGTTGAATAAAAGTGATGGAATTCGTTAAGTCAATCAAACGGGTCAAACATAATGATAAATGATGGTTTGGTCAAATAAAAGCGATGGAATTCGTTAACTCAACCAAACGGGTCTGACAATATGATAAATGACGGTTTGGTCATGGAATTCGTTAAGTTGACCAAACGGGTCAAACGTAATGATAGATGATTGTTTGGTCAAATAAAAGCGTTGGAAATCGCTAAGACGACCAAATGGGTCAAACAACATGAAAAATGATAGTTTGGTCGAATAGAAGCGATGGAATTCGCTAAGACGACCAAATGGGTCAAACAACATGAAAAATGATAGTTTGGTCGAATAGAAGCAATGGAATTTGCTAAGATAACCAAATGGGTCAAACATAATGATAAATGATGGTTCGGTCGAATAAAAGCGATGTATTTCGCTAAAATGACAAAATGGGTCAAATGATAAAAAGATTAAAAGTTTGGTTAAATAAGCGATAGATTTCATTGTGGAAACCAAACAGGTCAAAATTTAGTCGTGACATATACTATGATGGTGTATGCATGACTATTTGGATATAAGCCCGGTAAAAAAAGGGTAAAATCAGAATTTAAGTACAAACCGAGTAATGGAGACGTATAATATTATAAAGTTACCCGAGAAAGTTCAGCGTAACCATAAAAATGATCATAAAGATAAAGGATATGGTTAAATAAGTTACATTGTCAAAAATATACAAACGCGTCAAAATGACTTGATATACGAACTAAGAATTTAGTAGCATAAACACTTGCAACAAAGGTATTACAGAATTGAAGACATGAAATACCTTATTACGAATATTTTCTGCATGTATCCAGTCACGTTTAAAAATGCGGAACATGAAAGGCTCAAACGAACAAAAGAACAACACAGCTGTAAAAATGTTGCAGTAATCAACATCGTTGACGCCCCTTTGGGCCGTCGCCAGCGCTCCTTTGGGCCGCCCCCGACGCTGTGAGTTTTGCCGACGAGCTAATCTACTGTCTACGAATTAAATGTTCCGACGTGATATTTACAAGGGCGTCGCCGATGTGGCAAAGTGTCGTTGCCGACGCCATAACAAATCCTTTAAATTTGCTGAAAAATCATACTTTAATATCTAGTAATGTTATGTTTTTACACATTCTAATTTTTGCTAATGTGTTGAAAAATGTTTACAAGAAGGATATCGTAAATATCCAAGAATGAAGATCAAGCCGTAATGAAGAACCGAACATCATTATATTCCAGACTTCCGCTTGTTTTTGTTAAGATGGTGTAACAACTTTTGTTAATGGTCTAATATTTACATTTTCTAATTAATTAAAATGTTGTAAATCGAAATTATGGCTGTAAACGGATATGTAAAATTTTTATTTATATATAAATTTTGTATTTACATATCTATATAGTAAGTTTGGGTCTTATAGTCGAATCCATATGTTGATCATATATAATACGTGTTTCATAAATTCACTTAGTCATTCAAAAATTCAGTAGGATAACAGTACAATATCAAATCCTATCAAAAGCTCTAAAGTCTCAAGTACCAAAAGTCTATCTCCAAATGCAAGAGCCGTTGTATGTATAGGAACCTCATGAGTACGAGGCTCATGCGCAAGGATGGGACAAGTCCTTGATATGCGCAAAATACAACATATTATATCAAACAAGGCATAAAGTCAACCATTTTATGTATTATTGTTGGGAAAAGTGTGTTGCTTTGTATAATTTAGATTTTCAAGACTAAATAAGCTTAAACATACAAAAGTTAACGTAAAAACCAACACAAAATACAACAAAGAGAAATTGATACACCATGCCTACCCTCCAAGCTACACCCCAAGACCGAAACAACAATCCAAAAGACAAGCACGTGGTCGTGCCATCCAGACACGGGGCTGTGCCCCACCACTGAAAGAGATTAGAGTCCATGCAAATCAAGACAAAACAAAGCAAGCAAAAGACACAGGGCCGTGGTTAACTCCTAGATATGTAGAATCTCACAATGGACCCCACAAAGTTGACCACGGGCCAGTGCCGACCATCACACGGCCCGTGTGTGCATATGATCTGACACTAATCATTAAATGAAGATAGAAAGGACATGGGGTTGTGTGAAGGATCTGATTGGCTATAAATAGGGGTGCTTGGTTCTCTTCCAACCCATCCCTTGGCCCACTTCTCTCCCACTTGCCACCACTCCAACACGATCATCCACCACATTCCTCCATTATCCACCTTTAGAGTGTGTGTAGTAGTCTCGGGATCCAAGATTGATCGTAAGAGTTCTTGTCAATCAAAGGCCAAGTTTGGCTAATCTCATACATCACTTGGTGAAGACAAATCTTTTATGTATTACTTTTAATTTCCAAGCTTTGGCTACTTTTTATTTGGGTTTGTATTAATGACTTTAATGACTAGGTTTTTATATTTAAAGTAAACTTTACTCTATCATTTCTTCATGTTTTGTTGATTCACTCACTCATTTCTTTAGAGTCTATATAAACCACATTAACTGCCTGGAAGGTGGTTAGAAGGGTGGTTTTGGTAAAGTTCTTGCCTCATCCAGTGTATAGATACTTTGAGGACTTGATTCAAGCTTATAAGGACTTCTCTTAAGGCAGATAGAATCAACTCAGGGGAAGTAAGAACGGCTTGAATCCCTTATAAATAAACTACTATTAAAACTTTAACCCGGCCTTGCAGGACTGTATCCCTGCTGACTCTAACCAATATGGCCGAGGGTAGCATTGCCTCTAACAGAGGGACACGCCAGATTTTGCATTAATAACTAACTTAATTACCTTTCAATAATTTGGCCTTGCGGGACTCTATACTTGTTGACTCAGACCAATATGGCTGAGTGTAGCATTGCCTTCAAAAGAGGGACATGCCACAATAACGAAGATAATCTCTACAAAAGCCCAAAGTGCGGAAATCATCAAAGGATATATAAAGGAGGAGTCGGAAAATGATTTTATCTTGTTTATTGTTTTTACTAACTTTTGTTTCTTTCTTTTATCTTTTTAAACTTACTAACATATTTTCTCAAACTTTTGGTTAGATTAGGCTTCGACAATATTCCGGTATTAAAAGCTCTTGTATCCTTGGACAACCTTACTATCTTACCGTCTCTATACTACGCCAACGATGGGTGCACTTTCCCTAACGTGTTGTAGAAAGTGATTGTATTGTATCGTGTTCTATAAATTCAAAGCTTGATAACGAGTAAAAAGTGCTAAAAATATACTAATAATTATACCACACTCGACACACGTCAATTTTTGGTGCCATTGCCGGGGACACAAGGATTTTAAGAAAGTTTAGAACGGCGGCCTAATCATTGTTAACCTTCTTTATTTTTTCCTTTTTAGGTTTTTCTTCTTTTATCTGTTTTTTCTTCACTTTCTATAGGTTCAGCACGGGTCGTGCCTAATCGAACATGGGGTTTTTCCTCACTTCTAGAAGGCTTAACACGGGCCGTTTCTACTTAACACGGGGTCGTGTCTATCTCACTACACTGAAAGAACCTATTTTCTGTGTTACTGGAATGCAGCACGGGGCTGTGCCACACCTCCAATATCTGGGAACCTGAAAACATAAACTATATCTCAATAGCAAGGGGTTGTGCCTATCTAGACATGAGGACGTGCTTGTTAACAGATCAGCACTTTTACTATTTTGTTGCAGATATTTACACCATTCCGTATAATCTGCAGAAAATACGACCTGGTGCATGACCTCCACCTCCGACAAAGACATAAAAGTGCCACTAGAAGAACCCGAGTGCTTCCTTAGAAAAAGAATACAAGCTAAAAACCAACAAAAATCCTCGACCCAAAATACTACCTGGTGCATGACCTCTCATGGATTACCTACGGTCGGTAATCTTGGAGCAACTATTAACCCACCAAATGTTGATGCTAACAACTTTGAGCTTCAACCACACCTAATCCAAATGCTCCAAAATTCCACCACCTTTCACGGCCTACCCGATAAAGATCCCCATTTACATATTTCAACTTTGTGGAAATATGTGCCACTTTTCGGATCAATGGAGCCTCCAATGACGTTATCCGGCTCCGTATGTTCTCGTTTTCACGTAAGGACCGAGCTAAGGGTTGGCTCAACACCCTCCCAAATGGGTCCATACATACTTCCGATGAACTTGCCTAAAAATTATGACAAATAGCAAATAATTGGTAATTCCGTACAATCTAATCATTATTTTTAGTACATAATCTCATGCATTATATCGTAATTTGATTACGTAACTGAGTCATACATCATATCATAAGTGTAGGACAAGTGAATCAATAATAACATATACTGGTTTCCGTTACGACGTGAAACAAATCAAACTATGTCTTAAAAGTGTTGGTAGAAAGTGTTGGGTGCACTATTCGCGGTTGCACTATTCATGTCAGCAAAACCGCTAAAACAAAACAGAACAATGCATAACGGCATGCTAATGCCATAAATGAGTCCATATATACATGAAAACAATAATGTGGGAGCACATCTTGCAATAATACATAACTTTCCGGTACAATGCCTAGATTACAAAATTGTCCGTTTCAACTAAAAAGGTGACAATTTCAATTCGTCCGCAACATTAATTCAGTATTTTACGGATTCCAGAATTATAACAGAACAATGATAAACACCCTAAAACAATATGTGGATATTAGAAATACATAAAAGACTCCGTTTCCGGTCGTACGACAAGCAGTCCCCAACTTGACCGGAAAGCGACCGA
This sequence comes from Scalesia atractyloides, assembly GCA_947069175.1. Lineage (NCBI taxonomy): Eukaryota > Viridiplantae > Streptophyta > Magnoliopsida > Asterales > Asteraceae > Scalesia > Scalesia atractyloides. The sequence continues at coordinate 42,468,758 of CAMTDV010000008.1, read as the reverse complement.
TTGTCGAACTGATAAAGATTTTAATGGTTGATAGCCTCATACATTAATCGAGAGAGCTAGTTAAGCTTCATTTGGGATCCAAAATCCCTTCAACTATCTTGAGGTCACGAAAACACAACTCCCGGAAATGTTCGACGGCAAAATATATAAGTGCCGATATTGAGCGAATAATTCAACGGGAAGTGTTTCGGCCATCCAAACTCAACATAACTCGACTAGTGAACTAGTTAATCATACTTTTATGTTGATAGTGCCCTAAATAAATGCCATGGCACTTATGGTGGTCGGAAACCAAAGCTTCCGGTACCAAACAATAAAGTTCGTATACAAATCGATATTGTACCGATAAGCGAACTAGTGGCGTTTTTGCCATCTAAACCTAATACCGATTAGTCAAGGGGACTAACTAATATTGATTAACACCCTAAACCCTAATTACTCACTAATGATGCAAGACAAACCCCTAATCCTCATACTTAAGTTTAATCACCTAAATATCTTACCATTTAACATGTGATATATAAAAATTTTACACTTAACCCCCCTTCATGCACATGGTTTTGATGGGTCTCCCTAGACCCACCACATGCTTGATTTGATAAGAGTAATGGAAGAAGTATGGCATGGCTAGATCTACTCATGACTTTTGAAAGGAATACATGATTTTTATAACAACTATACATCAATTCCTCATCATCTTTACACCTTTTAAAACACACACAACACCCTCCCAACTCTCCCTCTATCTCGGCTACACTACACCACCACAAACCACCTTCTTTTCACCACTAAACACCACATCTTAATCACTTTGAAATCCCTACAAGATCATCTAAGAACATAGCAAGCATGGAGGGACTTTAGGGCCTTCTTTGGAGCTTAATTGTCTTCTTAATCTTCATCTAATCTTGTGTAAACTTGTAAGCCAATCTTTTACCATATTTAGGTTCCTTATGATATATAGTTTACGAAAGTACTTGTTGATCATCTTGAACATAAAGAAAAATCAAACTTAAAAACCCTAACCTCACCTTAATAATCTACTAAATATAGTTTATTATGTGTTGATTATGTTAAAGTAAGATGTTTAAAGTGGATGATCTTGTATGAATAAAAATATAAATGATGATTTAAACATTGCGATGTATAAATCTAAACAAGATCATCAACCTCATGATCCATGAAGTTTACTACAACTGAAAAATGATTTACTACATATGTATGACTTTTATAAAGAATAAACACCATGATTTAAGTTATGATCATCTTAAAAAGTATAGTAAAAAAAGTGGTGTATAGTTGAAATCCTGATTTGAAGATATAACAAAAATGGTGTCTTAAATGTTTTAATAAATATGTGAGATCTCATTATTTTTAAGTAAAGTAGTTAAAATATATATACCAAAGATCATGGAAATGAGGATGAAAAAGTTTATAAATAAAGCATATAAAAGTAGTATGTAATATTGAGTTGATGATTGATTGTGATTGTGGGTTGAAACATTATTTAAATACGTTTTTGAAACATGGAAAACGCCATAGTTTAGGGGAAACTATGGCGAAATTTTCTAAAAATCTAATCACGTTTAAAGTGTAATTAACGGGGTGATTAACGAGACCAAACGCGATTAGTGACCTAAACCGTCATTAAGGAAGTTTTAGTGACAAGGGTTAAACCCTAACCTTCCAAGGGTTTCACAAGTACATATATATACAAGTTAAAAATGAGTATTTTATTACATATATATATACTTGTAGGAATAAAAATATATATACATGTATTTTGACACCAAAAGTTTATGTGTAAAAATACATGTGTATATATCTAGAAAGTTTAGGGTATACCCCACAAAATACCCAACTTATACAACACTTCAAACATTTGAAGAATCACCAAGTGTAAATAACATGAACACATACACTTTTACGCAATACTTGAAACAATAATCGGACGAATGGAGTAACGCGGACAATGATCGAATTTAAACAATACACCGTCGCGTCGTCGATCAACGAACAAACCGCCAACATGAGGAGCTACTACGACGTTGGACGATTTTCGACGCGGAAATATATATATTAATCGACAAAGACCACATGTCTAAAATTAATATTTTTAGACAATTAACAAATATATATTAACGATGACAAAATCCGGAAAGTTAAGATGTATAACAATTACTAAGTGATTTTATAAAAGTATATAAACATACTTAAAATCTATACTTAGTAAAATTACCATGTGTAAGATTATAAGCATTTGGAATCATCCAAATTAAGTTGAGCTAGGCCCATTATATAAAAGACATGGGCAAGGCCCAAATACAAAAAACATATAATAACATGGGCTAAGGCAAAAGGCATAAAATACATGGGCTAGGCCAAAACATATAATTTCATGGGCTAGGCCAAAACATATAATTTCATGGGCTAGGCACAAACGCATAAATTACATGGGCAAGGCCCAATAACCAAAAGACATGGGCTAGGCCCAATGACGTAAATTACATGGGCTAGGCCCAATCACATAAAGACATGGGTTAGGCCCAATGACATAAATTACATGGGCTAGGCCCAATGACATAGATGACATGGGTTAGACCCAATGACACGCGTGCAAGGCACGAGGCCATGTGAAGGGCGAGGCCCGTTCACACACGATCTAAGAATGACAATATATATATATATATTTGAGAAATATATGTATAAAAATATTAATCGAACAACCGAACTACCAACACTATAATAACATTAAAGTTGTTCTAATGTGATAAATATATACACAACAAGAATTCACGATGAACAACTGGTACGAGGTCCAGCGAGACCTAGGTGTCTAATGAAGTTAATACACATGTAGGTTACACACGTGTACGGACACCCAAATTCGATAAGTACGACTTACGGAAAGCAAGACTGTGAGTTCCTGTTCCTCCGTTCATTTATTTCAAAGTTTTTGTTTTAAAACCATCGAGGGGTATACATGTCAAAACAAACAGTATGTTAGCTATGGGTTTAGATGATAACACGATTAAATGTGCGTAAGTAGGATGATTACAATAGTAACCATTAATCACTTAGTGACCAAGGTGCAAAAGATATAGATCTATTGAGTTTGAGGCGCGCTCCACTCCTGGTTTGTAAACCTAAATGAGTGCTTTTGTAATTCCAATGATGTCAAAGTTGTCTCAGTATGGTAGCTTACTTATGGCATATATGTAAGGGTGCTCGCGACTAAGATTTCATTACTAGATTACAACCATGACATCTTATAAGAAAAAATAACTACATGAACTCACCAGCTTTTGCTGACTTTTAAAATTATATGTATTTTAGGACGCAAGACTTGAGCCGGTGAAGCACTTTTGGAAATGGGAATGACATGGCAACGAATGCCACCTTTTGGAGGATTTGCCTCGTATATCCCTACCTCGTATGGGTATATAGGAGTCAAAACCTCATCATGCTTTTAAGATAAAAACAATCTTCTATTTTGAAGTAATATATATCAAACTATGTTTTGATGATGATGTGAAACCATTGGAAACTATGATGTTACTTTTGGAAACTTGTAAATGTTGGATGCAAATTAATATCATTATGGCATCATTGTTGATTTACTTTTGTTTACGTGATTGGATGCAATGATCACCTCATAGTCACACGTTTGCGCTTCCGCTATGACCAGGGTGTGACAAAAATCTCTCTACAAATATTTCCCTTCTACTAAAACTGCCAAACTCATGACTAAAACTATCTCATACTCTCAAGTGGAAGGGGAATCTTTGTACGAGACATGGGAAAAGTTTAAGGAGTTATTAAGGAAATGCCCACATCACGGTCTAGATCTTGGCAACAAGTGTCCATTTTCTACTATGGAGTCTTACCACACAGACGGAAAATCCTTGATTCAAACTCCGGGGGACTCCTTGGTAATTGACGACCGATAGAAATCTACAACCAAATTGAAGAAATTGCTCAAAATAGTTTTAATGGCACACACCTAGGGCCCCAAAATCCATAGCCCCAGGATCCCACAACATGGATGAACCACTTCTTTGCAAGTCTAAATCGAAGCTTTACTACAAAAATAAAGAAGCTTGAATTGACAAAAACAGCTTTGGTTATGACTTGTGAAGGGTGTGGCGGACCACATGAAAACAATAGTTGCATGAAAGATGGGGAGAACTAAACGAAAACGGTGAACTACCTCAATAACCATTCTCGACCACCAAGACCTCCAAGCAACACCTACAACCCCGAATGGCAAAATCACCCTTACTTCAGTTGGAGAGAGCTGGGAGGTAGCAACAAACAAAATCAAAGCCAATAAACCAACTTTCCACAACAACCTTGAAACAAGCAACAAAGCTACCCACAACAATAACAAGGGGGAGAGAGAGACTTAGTGACCTCGTCACTCGTCTTTTTTCTGAATCCGACAAACGGTACTCGAGAAGGTTCATACAAATTGAAGCCGAAATTAGGAACCAACGGGCTAGTATAAAAAACATTGAAAAACAAGTAAGCCAACTCACCCAAAATTTCTTTGAAAGACCACAAGGTGCCTTGCCTAGTAACCTAAACCAAACCCAAAAGCACAAGTAGATGCTAACACTTTAAGAAGCCAGAAGGCAGGGCCCGATAATGAAACCACTTCATCTCAAAATACTCCACAACTAACAACCCTTAACCAACAACCAGGAAAACACTCAACCCCAAAACACCAAACCTACCAAACCACCACCGGTACCCTACCCCGGGCGTTTACTTCTCCAAAAGACCGACGAGAAATTTACAAAGTCCGTGAACCTCCTAAAACAACTTCACATCAATTTTCCTTTTGTTAAAGTCTAAGACTTCCTCACCCACAAAAGAAAGTTTGATTCAATTCAACAAGTTTACCTAACTGAAGAATGCTCGGCGATGCTCCTCAACAAACTCCCCCTAAAGAAGATTGATCCAGGAAGCTTCAGAATTCCTTGGTCCATTGGAGGATCGCCAATAAGCAATGTGCTTGCCGACTTAGGAGCTAGCATTAACCTAATGCCTACCTCAGCGTTCAAACGACTCAATGAATAAGCATCCAACTTGCGGATAGGTCGGTTAAGTACCCTCAATGTGTCATAGAGAATCTTTTGGTTAAGGTCGAAGAATTTGTCTTTCTGACCGACTTTGTAATCCTTGACATGGAAGAAGTCACCGAGATCCCACTCATATTAGGAAGACCGTTCCTTTCCATCGCACGGACCATGGTGGTTGTGAGTAATGGAAAGCTAACACTGAGGGTTAGACGACAACGAAAAGAAATTCGAAGTGGGACAACGCATGGAGGATGATCTGGTCAACTACATCAAGGCAATAGACTCGGGCTTGGACTATGCTCTCAGCTGGTGCAACTTAGGATGCGAGTCATCCCGCTTCGATAACATTTGACCGACCTTGAGTCTAGCCAAGGACCCTTATAAATGTGGTGAACCATGAAGGCATTCCAAAGACTATGAATTTATTAAAATAGTTTACTTAAACATACATGTTCCATTTTCAAAAGTATGGCTTCCTTTTGAAAAGACAATCATGTTTAAGATTTAGTTGTGCTCTTAGTAAATGATTTTTTTTAAGTTTTCTCTGTGTAGGAATAAACGCACTCAAAAGGGGATTAAAACCAGCCGAAGGATCTTGAACCAAGAACAAAGAAGGTCCTTCACCTCAAATCTTCATGTGTGGTAGCACGCCCTTGTCTCTCCTAACAACTGCGAATATTTTACCACAGGACCTCTCCCACGGGGCCGTGCCTGCCTTCTGTAAGTTTTTAAAAATTCAGCAACACTACACTAGCAGTTAGGCATGGGGTCGTGCCTCCCTAACATGCCCTCGTGTCCATTCCGTAGTTTCTAAAAAATGTTGTTTTTAACCCACTTTTACAAACATTTAATCATTTTCAATCCATTTTTGCACACATTGAGGACAATGTGTAATTTAAGTGTGGGGGGAACCTTGAATCTGTTGTCCTAAAAAAGTCTTACACAAAACTCAACTTGGAACCGCTAAACACCCCATATCATTTTCAATTTTTTTTATTTTCTTTTGTCTTGTTTTAAGTTGGAAGACCAAGGTTCTAAAAATATTATTTTTACAAATTTACAACCGATAATGCCGTGATAAAAAAAACCATATAAGAAATTTTATAAAAGGCATTACAATCCTTTTAAAATTTTATTGTATATACATTTTCACACTTTTAACCCTTTTTCCCACAAATAGTGAGTTTTGAGCCTTTACCGGGCATATAAATATCGTATCTTTATTAAATGTTGTAACACCTCGTAAAAATCGTGTCCAATAGTATAGTGACACATGCCAATACTTTTATAAAAAGTCCATTATGGACTTATAAGGACTTATGGTGTCAACATGCTTAAATGAAGCCTCTGAGTGACCTTCTGATGTCAACATGCATAAACCGAGCCTCTGAGTGACCATTGTGTCAACATGCTTAAATATTAGCCTCTGAGTGACCGTTGTGTTAACATGCTTAAACTTGGCCTCTGAGTGACCGTTGTGTCAACATGCCCAGCCTCTGAGTGACATCGGAGTCAACATGCTTATAATGAGCCTCTAAGTGATCCTTTACGAAGTCCTAACTCTTATACGTGCCACTTATTGGATGAGAGAGGTTAATTCTATAAATATGTGAAAGTTGGATAATGGAGGGGTTAAAAGTGTCAACATGTTAATTATACCTCTGAGTGACCTTTTAACTAATCGAGAGCTCGACAATGTCCGGGCATACTCCCGGGTACACCAATTATTGGTTGCGGAGGGCTAAATATCCTCTAAAGGTGTGTTAGGATGTTTTATAAGTTGAGGGGCTTAATGTGACAAACTTTGAAACTGGCCATGGGGCGCTTGCGGGGCGCGAGAGGCATGGGCCTAACCTCTCGCGGGCGCGAGAGGCCTGTGTCTCTAGAAAATTTACTTGGCCTCCACACATGTTGCCAAAAACCATTTGATTCGATACAAGGGACTTCCAAATAGCAATGCCACGTTTTAGGACACTTGTAAGCTCCCTCTAACACCCCTTAACACCTGGCATCACCTCCTTCAAGCCCTCCAACTATAAATAGGTGCAATGCTTCAACATTTGAACTTGCACCTTTCTCATTTATCACTCTATCTCCCTCCTATAGAAGTTCCTAACTGAAAGGAGCATCCAACTTGTATGTGTTCTATTTCATCCTAGGAATCACTTGTAAGTGTTCCTTTCCCTTGCATTTTCGTTTATAGGCTTTTATAGCCAAAAGTCAAGCGTTTTACAGAAAACGCCTTGACTTTCAGGTAAGACCATTATGGTCCAGCCATCGTTCGTAACGAACATGGCTAAGTGATCCTAGTAAGGTAGGTGTTAGTCCCTATAAAAGGCACCTCCTGAAGATCACGTTTGCTAGACCGATTGACGGGTCAAAGTTATAATTCAAAAAAGTCAAACAGGCCATTTTTCTGAAATGTTATAATCTGAGCTTATATATGTTATGAAACATGTTTTGACACTTAAACAAGTTTGTAGTAATTATTAGAACATGTAAGAAGATGCTCGGCTCCTCAATTTCAGTTTATAATCTGAGCAGAAGTCGCGAAGTTTGACTTCTGCTTTATCTTTCAATTCTGACCCGATTTAGATTAGTTAGCTATTGATCTAAGGTTTCATTATGATCGTAATTTAATGTAGCATAACCCTCTAAGGTTAAATTACATGATCATAATCAGAATCTGAGTTTATGCACAAGTTCCGAAATTATGCCATTTTAACTAAAATGCCCTTATTGCATAAAATGAGGTTTAAACAATAATGAACTTGAAAATAAACTACCTACTGATGTAATATAATAAGTAGGATTAATTGGGATGTCAAATCAGATTATAAACTGAGTTTATGAACAAGTCCTTGTATTATGTCGATAAATGCCAATAACGCCCTTGTGGCTCATAAAATGGTTTTAATCATACCTTTTCATATCAAATATTTTACCCACTGATATGTCATATTAAATAATATATCTAAAACATATGAAGCTGATTTTAACATCAGTTTTCATTAAACATCGCACAAATCATCATTTTACGACATAAGCACCATTTCAGCACATAGTATGGTCTTAAAGCATATTTACCAACCAAGACTTTTTACCTTCTGAGTTTAAAACTTATTTGAAATATTTTTACAGTAGGTACATGATATAAACTCAGAATCCCAAATAATTTATAAAACTATGTGGAAAATGACCAAAATGCCCCTTCAGTGCATAGTTTGGCCATAAATGATAAATTACACATATTATTATGTTCCTACTGATATTAAATTAAATGCTTTTCCAGAATATTTATCATTATAACATCAAATTATATTCAAGTCCCTTTTATAAGGTATGAAATTACTAAAATACCCTTATGAGGCATAATTCGTTTTAAAAACCTTAACGGGCATATAAGTTAATATCCTACTAATATTACAACTTATTTAAAGTATATTGGCATATAGAAATTGTCCATGACTTATCTGGTTACCTGATATCACTGATATGCGTACGGTTAAGTATATGTAACTAGTTTAAGGAAATTAACCGAAACGGGTTTAACCTTGTCATGTAAGTCTCAAAATCCAGAATGTTTATGGTTTACCCATATTATACAAGTCAAAGTACTTGTTGGTTTTAAACTACATTCTATCTGGTCATCGTTTAATCTAGCGTATTTTACCGTTATTGATCTTGTACGCTAGTCGGTCTAAGTCTATGACTTAATTAAGACCGTTAGTATTTAATTGGTTAGCTTATGTCATAATCCAAACTAGAGCCTTCCGGTAAATGCTATATGCGCTTAGTTCATTTTGTGTACGGCTGAGTTATTAAATCTTGCGTTTAAACGAAGACTAGCTCATGTAAATACTCTCGACTTATTTCCCCTATACGGGCCTGGGCTACAGTAAACTATTACCGCTTAGTCGAAAATGGAATCAATCGAATGCCGGAACGTGGCTAGTAAATCTGCATATTCCATTTTAATCAGTTTTGTTTGATAACCTAAACATCGGGTGTTAACTACCGTGTCCTGGATATCCTCAGCTCATTACATTAGATAATGGCCATGACCTAAGCGCGGGGTGTAGTCATACACCCGGCAAGCAACTCCTTCGTTAGTTCTTAAGTGGTGAGTACGTTAATCATATCTCAGTCTCCGTACCGGGCCCTGTATGTATGGACAAACATGTGAATCTCTTAACAAGGTTACAAGGCTGACTTTCCCAAGTTATAAAAGATTTTGTGCCAATGTGCACTTAAAACATTTCAAAAATGTTTTCAGTATGAGTCAGTTGGGTGTATTTACAAGTGAAAGTTGACGTATTTTCAAAAGACTAAGCTTGCGTGTACAATACAAAAAAGGCTGGAAGCTGCTCGATGATGATAAGAGGATCTTGCAAATCCTAGATCTGCCCAAAGTCTGTTATACATTTTTGTACATTTTATGATCTGCCTGTGGATCTTCTATTACGAGGTAGTTTGTATATTATTTTGTATTTTGAACATTTGGTTTGTAATAATAATTTTACTCCAAGACTTCCGTTGTGCTGTGTTTAATTGACTATAATGATATCAACATACATCAGGATATTCCCCACCCAGGCCCACCAGTGTTTGGATTGGCTGTAAAAGCCGAGGTGTGACAAATGTTCACTTTTCATTTCTTGTGTGATAGCATGTATTGTTCTTACGAATTTAAAATTTGACAAGACAATGCATTCCTGGTCCTTACCGACTAATCCAAGTAAGTAAATGATTGAGACATTAGGAATATAACCTTTTTCATTTACACCTTATTTTTCTTTTTGTCTCCCCACCGAAACAAAAAACCCCTAGTTAACCCCTTTGAGCCTAAACCATTTGTTTCAAAACCCGCAAAATACATTTTGCAACAACCACCCATCAACATTTTAACTTTTACACCCCTTATTTTAGTAAAGTTTGGTTCTTTTGAAAAGAAGTGAATTTATTTATAAAAAGAACCATAAAAGAAAATTTTATAAAAGGCATTACAATCCTTTTAAAATTTTATTGTATATACATTTTCAAACTTTTAACCCTTTTCCCACAAATAGTGAGTTTTGAGCCTTTACCGAGTATACAAATATCTTATCTTTATTAAATGTTCACTGTTCACATCTTTTGTGATAGCGCTTATTGTTCTTACGAATTTAGAATTTGCCAAGACAATGCATTCCCGGTCCTTATCGACTAATCCCAGTAAGTAAATGATTGAGGCATTAGGAGTATAACCTTTTTCATATAAACCTTATTTTTCTTTTTATCTCCCCACCAAAACCAAAAATCCCCTAGTTAACCCCTTTGAGCCTAAACCTTTCGTTTTAAAACCCGCAAAATACACTTTGCAACAACCACCCATCAACCTCTTTACTTTTACACTCCTTATTTTAGTAAAAATTTGGTTCTTTTGAAAAAAAATGTGAATTTATTTAGCTTGTGTATACTCTATAAAAAATCCTTAGTTGCTTGAAATAATTACGCAAGTCTCAAAAATCTTGCTTAAAGTCTATAGATTGTATTGTTTGTATCAAAGTCACAAATAAATGTTTCAACATATAACCGACATTTTTACGCCTTTAACCACTTTCCCGACAAAAAAATCTCTACCCCTAATAAAAACCTACCTTTTAAAGTCCTTTTGTTATTTACAAAGTTATGTCAAAAAGAAGGAGGTTTGATTGATTGTCAAGCCTATGGTAGAAGTAAGTTCCACACCGGGACCGAGCATTTCACTTATATATCTTGGGCCGAGTGTTGAGTCACCACTTGTGAGGTGTGTGAAATTGTATATAGCTTAATGGAGTTTTAAGAGGTATGTTATGCCTTCAAATGTTTTTTTCTTAAAAAAGTGTTCTAAATATATCATGTCGAATAAATTGTAAATTAAATAAAAATAAAATAAAAAGAACTTGGATACCCAACACTCTAAGCAAGACCCAAAATTTCTTCTCTACCTCTTCTATTTAGGTGTGTAAGCAATATTCAAGTGTGGGGGTATTTAATATGTGCAAAATACTACAAATAAATTATATCAAACAAGACATACAATCAACCTTTTATGTACTAATGTTGGAAAAATTGTGTTTCTTTGTACACTTTGGATTTGAAGGACTAAATGACCTTAAATGTACAAAAGGAACAAATTAACGGCAAAAACCAACACAAAATACAAGAAACAGGAATTGACACAGCATGCCTATCCTCCAAGGTACACCCCAAGACCAAAAACAAGAATCTAGAAGATAAGCACGGGGTCATGCCATCCAGACACGGAGTCGTGTCCCACCACTGAAGAGATCAGAGTCCATGCAGATGAAGACAAAACAAAGCAAACAAAAGAAACGGGGTCGTGGTCAACTCCCGGATATGCATAATCTCACAAGGGACCCCACAAAGTTAACCATGAGGTAATGCCTATTGTCACATGGCCCGTGTGTACAAACGATCTGACACTAATCATTAAATGAAGACAGAGAAAGAAGGACACTAGGTCGTGCACTATAGGCATGGGGCTATGTGAAGGGACTGATTTCAGCTATAAATAGAGGTGCTTGGTTCACTTCCAATCCATCCTTTGGCAAACCACCTCTCTCCCCCTTGCCACCATTACACCACCACTCCAACACCATCATCCACTTCGACTTCTAAGGTTTCAATAATTTGAATTCATTTCTTCCTTGTTGCTTGTTAAACTCTAGCACATGTTGATTATGCTGGTTCTGATCATAGTTTATAATCTTCAGCTTGCACAATTCTTTTACATCCCACCACAGCAGACTTTTAATATCATTGATATTCTTAAAATACTGGACGTCATATTCCCTTCGTATACTAATCATTTTCAACTTACGAATCACATCCAACTTATAATATCTCCCATAGACAATCTCTTATTTGATGTGAAGAACTCACCGGTCTTCAATACTTTCTTTCAGTCGGAACACCTCTAAACCAATTCAATCTTTATGCTAGAGTCGCCTTCTTGTCAATCAGTAGAAATTTTCCACGTTTCTCTTTTTCAGATTTCACCATCTACACAATACACAACACACATAAATCTGACAACTTTTAAAATTTTAAACACTTAGACATTTTCAAACATTCATAACACATTGCATGTATGAACACAAACATGTATGAACATTACACACGCATGAACGTTATGTCACGTATGAACTAGTTAAGACGTATGAGAATTTGACCTGCATGAAGCAATTAAAGTGGATGCCCCTTTTGAAGCGTATAACCATGAAAAATGGTTTTAAACATATGAGCTCATACATACGTATGACTTAGCCGTTAATCATGAACACATCCACTGTTCAAAGATCAAAACATTAAAAAACCTGAAATTTTAACAATCAAAACATACATACATACATATATATATATATATATATATATATATATATATATATATCACTGATCTATCAAACCCCTATGTTATTTTTACATTTTAACCATGTTTTCATTATGTTCTTATCTTTTGAGGTTTCATTATCATTTTATTATCGCTTCGATTCTATTTTTAATGATTTATACCTAAAAAATTATACAAAACTGATCATAATCAAATATTAAACAATCTCTAGTGTAAAATCAACAAGTCTCCCTTTAACCTGAAAATTTTTAAATCTCTAAACAGTTGTGCGAATGAGGTTCAACGTATGAGCATAAGTTTTATTACCAGACGAATGGCTCACACGTGCATATGAGACATGCACGCGTATCAGTCAATCTTTGAGATCTCATCCGTCCCAGATGACTCATGCTCTTGAACAACCTCATGCGTTTGAAATTGTACATATATTTGAAATAACTCATGTGCTTGAAACACACAATATTTCAAATTCAAACTTTTAAACAGTCAATTTCACACATTTGTTCAACCAAGTACAAGTTAATGACCCTGTTTTAACGTTTTGGTCTTTTATCAATATGTTTTTTCTTAAAAAAATTCAATTTTCCAAGTCCAAATTAATAACCTTGGTGTAATGCTCGTGAAAATATCAGTTTACCAAAACCTATCTGATTAACCCCAGCCAGTTGTGGAAAAGCCCATCCAACAATTTGAAGGAAAGATTTAGTATCTCGTCAATGGTTATAAAAAATAAATGGAAAATAAAATATTGTTAACTTTTTACAACTTATAGCTAAAACACACTATCTTTTTGGTTTTGTTAAGTTGTAAACTATTTACAACATATTTTTGGGAGATTGTGCTTAGAAGGTCACATCAGTTTCTTTGAGACAAATCAGCTGCACCATTAAGCTTTAATACAATTTCAAAATCAAACAATTCATGCCGATTATCAGTATTGTTCATCCACTTAAACTCAATAAGTTTATATCTCAGGTATTGCTTAATATGATATGGCTTAGGTAATTTTATAATAGATTAACTAGTGGTTCCCATTAAATGACATACTCCCGTATTCGGATATGTACAAGAATATCATCATACAGGTGAATATATTAAGTTTACATCTATAGGAGAATGCGAAAGCATCGGTGACTCAAGTTAGTACCACCATACAGACAAAGAGTACGAAGTTCGACTTTTAAAGTGGTGTACCTCATAGGTATCTTTTGAGCACAAATTCTTATCTTTCAATATTCATTTAGCGTTTCAAGGTTTATGTTGTTGCGTTGTGTATAAAGTACTTTAGAAGTTCTAGGTTAACACCACCGTGTGGACAAAAGAACTTGTATAATATCCCTGATGTTAAACTAATATATAGACCTAGTATCTCAGTATCTTGGCAATTTTGTCAAATGAAATTACGGTACTAAGACCATGTGCCAATGAAATGTGACACATACTTAGTTAATTGTTTCGTTATGCTTGTATGAGTTATGCAACCCTTTGATTAATAGTGAGCATACTTATACGTCGATTAGTGAGACTGTTATCAACTTTTAACACTTTTCAATTCTTTAGTGTGCCCTGATAATCCACTGATGTGCTATCATTTCTATGTTTTTAGCAACAAAAAGTCATTTTGTCTTTTTGCTGTTTTGGTCTTTTGACCTTGTCAATGTTTTTGTAGTTTGTCATTTTTTGATATTTTTGTATTTTCCCAAACCATTATCCCCCTAACATCAAAACATCTTTTTGGATTTTAGAACTAAAGAACAAAGGAAAAATGTAAAATAAAAATGACTCCCGATGAGGTCTACTCGTTTTAAGGTTCACAAATCTCGGTACCCTCTGTTTAACCCCTAACCTTAGCTCTTTTATACCGTTTATTTTGAGTAGATACTCAAATTGTGTTTTGTCAAAATCTCTAATCTCTGGTTAAAATGACTCCCGATGAGGTCTACTCTTCTTAAGGTTCACAAATCTCGGTACCCTCTGTTTCACCCACGACCATAGCTCTTTTTTACAGTTTATTTTGAGTAGATACTCAAATCATGTTTTTTCAAAATCTCTAGTAAAAAGATCTACTTTTCATTCGTCAGTGTGAATTTTGACCACTTGTGTCAACTTCTTTTCGTAGCAATCACGAATAAAATGATATCTAATTTCTTTATGTTTTGTTCTAGAGAGGTTTATCGGATTTTTAGTTATTGAAATTGCAGCTTCATTATCTACGTGAATAGGAGTAGCGAGAAACTGCAAACGTTAATCTCTCATCCACTATTGAATCTACAAAACTTGTGAACGGCAACTCGAAGCCACCACATATTCTGCTTCACACATGGAGACAGAAACAATCATTTGTTTCTTGTACTGCCATGTCACCAACGGCTACCAAATAACTGACACTCGGTTGTCGTAGATTTAGCATTTAGCTTGCAAATGCCAAAATATGAATCTAAGAAAGCTTGTAACATGAACTCATCATCTTTTTGATACCATAAACCTTTTGTAGGACATCTGTTGAGATAACGAAGAATCCGTTTCACAACAATCAAGTGAGAAGCACGAGGACTTGACTGATATGTTACATACAAACACATGGGGTACATAATATCTGTTGATGCAGATGTCTATAGCCTACGTCTTAGGGCCATGTTGTGTATGTAGTAGGGCTTCAATGTTAGACAAACATGTTTTTTATGTATGTATTAGACACTTCGCACGAAGTGGTGTATCACTTCGTACGAAGTCAGTCACTTCGTATGAAGTGAGTCACCTCGTGCGAAATGAAGGCCAACTCGCACAAAGTGTAGGTTATCTCTATAAATAGGTGACTTGTGTCTTGAGTATGTAGTCGTGTTTGTTGACTATGAAGGCAAAGCCCTGTCAATTTCGTCTCAGAATGTAAAACGTTGAACGATATTAATGAAACTGAGCATTTAGACAGTGACGATCATATTGTCACTAGTTAATCATGAATTCCGCACATATTAACTAGATTTCAAGTTAGGTCCTACACGTATTTGGATGAGCCGATCCTACAAGTGGTATCAGAGCCTCGTGGCCTGATTTGAAGACATTTGATCAAGATTCAACCTTTGAAGACTTCTTATTCTACTCATTCTTCTTATTTCACTTTTGAACGAATTCATGGACAAAATGAACTGATTTTTCAGTATAGCACTTAAAAACCAGTTTAGACAAACCCTTGAAAGAACCAATGTTAAAAACACAGAAATCATGTCGAAAATTGCCAAAAAATAACATAAAATTGTAGACCCACCTCGCACGAACTGAAAAGACACTTCGCACGAAGTGACCGTCCACTTCGCGCGAAGTGATTTCTAGATTGTACGAAGTTATTAAACCTGTTGTCCAGTTTGCACGGAGTGTTACTTCGTACAAACCCACTTCGCATGAACTGATTTTTGTTCAAATTTTTCATAGAAATTGAGAACAAGTTCTTTAATGCATTTTCTTCATCCGCCGTTTCGAACGCAGCCACCCAAACCTTGAACTTAGATAATGAAATGGACACGATGGCTAGACCACCTAAAATGATGTATCTTAACGATTATAAGGGATGGCATGAACGATTCACGAATTGGGTTCAAGCCAATTATCTTGACTGTTGGTATGCGATAGAAGAAGGGTACATGAAAGATTCACAGAAGGGATGACATGAAAGATTCACGAAAGGGGCACACACCTAGGGCCCCTATATCCATAGCCCCAGGAGCCCACAAAGTGGATAAACCACTTCTTTGCAAGTCTAAATCGAAGCTATACTATAAAATAAAGAAGCTTGAATTGACAAAAACGGCTTCTATTATGGCTTGTGAAGGGTGTGGCGGACCACATGAAAACTGGAGTTGCATGAATGATGGGGAGAACTAAACGGAAATGGTGAACTACCTCAACAACCATTCTCGACCACCAAGACCTCCAAGAAACACCTACAACCCCGAATGGCGAAATCACCCTTACTTCAGTTGGAGAGAGCCGGGAGGTAGCAACAAACAAAATTAAAGCCAATAACCCAACTTTCAACAACAACCCCGAAACAAGCAATAAAGCTACCCACAACAATAACAAGGGGGATAGAAAGACTTAATGACCTCATCACTCGCCTTTTCTCTGAATTGACAAATGGTACTCGGGAAGGTTCCTACAAACTGAAGCTGAAATTAGGAACCAACGGGCTAGTATACAAAACATTGAAAAACAAGTAAGGCCAACTCACAGTGTGTTTCTTTGAAAGACCACAAGGTGCCTTGCCTAGTAACACTAAACCAAACCCAAAAGCACAAGTAGATGCCATCACTTTAAGGAGTCGGAAGGCAGGACCCGATGATGAAACCACATCACCTCAAAATACTCCACAAACTAACACCCCTTAACCAAAAACCAAGAAAACACTCAATCCCAAAACACCAAACCTACCAAACCACAACCGTTACCCTACCCTGGCCGTTTACTTCTCCAAAAGACCGACGAGCAATTCACCAAGTTTGTGAACCTCCTAATACAAATTCACATCAATCTTCCTTTTGTCGAAGTCTAAGAATTCCTCACCCACAAAAGAAAGTTTTAATCAATTCAACAAGTCTACATATGTGAAGAATGCTCGGTGGTACTTCTCAACAAACTCCCCATAAAGAAGATTGATCCCGGAAGCTTCACAATTCCTTGCTCCATTGGAGAATCGCCAATAAGCAATATGCTTGCCAAATTAGGAGCTAGCATTAACCTAATGCATGTCTCAATGTTCAAACAACTCAGACTAGGGAAGTCGGATCCTAAATGAACGAGCATCCAACTTGCGGATGGGTCGGTTAAGTACCCTCAAGGTGTCGTAGAGAATCTTTTGGTTAAGGTCGGAGAATTTGTCTTTCGGACCGACTTTGTAATCCTTGACATGGAAGAAGACACCGAGATCCCGCTCATATTAGGAAGACCGTTCCTTTCCACCACACGGACCATGGTGTATGTTAATTACCGAAAGCTAACACTATGGGTTGGCAACAAGGAAATGAAATTAGAAGTGGGACAACACATGGAGGATGATCTGGTCAACTACATCAAGGCAATATACTCGGCCTTGGACTATGCTCTCAGCGGGTGCACTTTGGGATGCGAGTCATCCCGCTTGGGTAACATTTGACCGACCTTGGGTCTAGCCAAGGACCCTTATAAACGTGATGCACCATGAAGGCATTCCAAAGACTATAAATTAATAAAAGTAGTTTACTTAAACATACATGTTCCATTTTCAAATGTATAGCTTCCTTTTGAAAGAACAATCATGTTTAATATTTAGTTGTGTTCTTAGTAAACGCTTTTTTTTAAGTTTTCTATTTGTAGGAATAAACGCACTCAAAAGGGGATTAAAACCAGCCGAGGATCTTGTACCAAGAACCCAATGAACGAAGAAGAAGGTCCTTCACCTCAAATCTTCATGTCAGTAAGTATAAACACCGGGCCATGTGTGGTAAGCACGCCCTCGTCTCTCCTAACAACTGCGAATATTTTACCACAGGACCTCTCCCACGGGGCCGCGCCTGCCTTCTGTAAGTTTTTTAAAATTCAACAACAATACAGTGGCAGTAAGGCATGTGGTCGTGCCTCCCTAACATGCCCTCATGTCCATTCCCTAGTTTTCTGAAAAATTTTGTTTTTAACCCACGTTTACACACATTTAATCATTTCAATCCATTTTTGGACACATTGAGGACAATGTGTAATTTAAGTGTGGGGGGGGACCTTGAATCTGTTGTCCTAAAATAGTCTTACACAAAACTCAACTTGGAACCGCTAAACACCCCAAATCATTTTCAATCTTTTTTTATTTTCATATCTTGTCTTGTTTTAAGTTGGAAGACCAAAGTTCTAAAAATATTGTTTTTACAAAGTTACAGCCGATAACGCCGTGATAAAAAGAACCATATACGAAAAATTTATAAAAGGCATTACAATCCTATTAAAATTTTATTGTATGTACATTTTCACACTTTTAACCCTTTTCCCACAAATAGTGAGTTTTGAGCCTTTACCGAGCATATACATACCATATCTTTATTAAATGTTCACTTTTCGTTTCTTGTGTGACAGCGTGTATTGTTCTTACTAATTTAGAACTTGCCAAGACAATGCATTCCCAGTCCTTACCGACTAATTCAAGTAAGTAAATGATTGAGGCATTATGATTATAACCTTTTTAATTTAAACCTTATTTTTTCTTTTTATCTCCCCACAGAAACAAAAAATCCCCTAGTTAACCCCTTTGAGCCTAAACCTTTGGTTTAAAAACCCGCAAAATACACTTTGCAATAACCACCCATCAACCTTTTTACTTTTACACCCCTTATTTTAGTAAAAGTTTTTTTCTTTTGAAAAAAAAGTGAATTTATTTATAAAAAGGACGGTATAAGAAAATTTTATAAAAGGCATTAAAATCCTTTTAAAATTTTGTTGTATATATATTTTCACACCTTTAACCCTTTTCCCAAAAAATAGTGACTTTTGAGCCTTTACCGAGCATACAAATACCGTATCTTTATTAAATGTTCACTTTTCATTCTTGTGTGATAGCGCGTATTATTCTTACGAATTTAGAACTTGCCAAGAAAATCCATTCCCGGTCTTACCGACTAATCCAAGAAAATAAATGATTGAGGCATTCGGAATATAACCTTTTTCATTTAAACCTTATTTTTCTTTTTATCTCCCCACCGAAACCAAAAATCCCCTAGTTAACCCCTTTGTGCCTAAACCTTTCCTTTTAAAACCCATAAAATACACGTTGCAACAACCACCCATTAACCTCTTTACTTTTACGCCCCTTATTTTAGTAAAAATTTGGTTCTTTTGAAAAAAAAAGTGTATTTATTTATCTTGTGTATACTCTATAAAAAAATCCTTAGTTGCTTGAAATAATTACGCAAGTCTCAAAAATCTTGCTTAAGTCTATAGATTGTATTGTTTGTATCAAAGTCACAAATAAATGTTTCAAAATCTTGCTTAAGCCTTTCACCACTTTCCCAACAAAAAATCTCTAGCCCTAATCGAACCTACCTTTTAAAGTCCTTTTGTTAGTTACAAAGATTATGTCAAAACGAAGGAGGTTTACAATCAATTCAAGACTCACATGTATTCTCTTTCAACTCTCTATTAAGTGATTAAATGAGCAACCTCAACCCTAATGCAAAACTCTCTTTATATAGAGATAAGTTTGCAACTGGGCTAGGGTTCCACCACATGGGCTGCAAATTGGTCTAGGCCCAATTCCCCTACCACTCCCTATAGTGTGGGTCTGGTTTAGCCCAATCACTATAACTAACTATTACAAAACTAAACCTGCTAGCTGCTTATCGTTTTACTAATTGCAAGATATCCAAAGACCAAATCTAAGTTGTTGTCACAAATATGCACCAACAAACTCCCCCTTGACAATAGCTCAATAAAACAACTTTGTCTTCAATCATCTTTCTATCTTCAATGTCGATAGCTTCAGCTTTAATAGCTTCTGTCAGCAATAGACTCCCCCTAAGCTGATGCATCCAATCACCAAATCTTCTAAATCGTTAGCGTTTGAGTAAACTCTAGTTTAGAACTTGCATAGCAATCTTCAAACTCGTCAACGATGTTAGCAATTTAGAAAGGAGGTTCTACCATGCATCCAAGCAAACTCATCTTCACTAAATTTCCCAGCAACACACTACTAGAATTTGTATACTACAAAACAAACATCTCGAGAAACCATAAGAATTTTTCAACACAAGTTAACAAATTATTAATATTCAAGAGATGGTAAAACTGTAACACAGATTAAGCACTTTTCAACTCAAACCACACACTCAAAGTTTTTAAGCACACAAAACCTGCAAGATTTTAAAATTTTGAACTCATCTTCTAACATCGTCTCCCCCTATTGGTAACAACTCCTCCATGAACACCCATTTTTCGTAGACTAAGAATTTACAAGTAGAAGTAAATCTTTTTGGATTTTTTTTATTTTCTTAAACGAAATAATAAACACTCTGTTTTTGTGAGAATCACTGGGAAGAAGATCATATCAGCAATATCAAACTGTTTTCACACCATTAGATAATTCTATATGTAATATCCATGAAAATCAGTTCAAGATGATTGCCAGTATTGTTTTTCACTTAAACAAAATACATGAACATTTCAAGTACCATTACCTAATGATATGTTAAAGTAATTTTAACTGATATACTTGTGTATCCCACTTCAGGACATACCCCAGGATCAAGGTATCCACAAAGATTCCTCGTAGTAGGTGAGGATACCGAAATTCATCCTTTTTGATTTACAACGTTAGATAATTGGTGATCAGGTTAGTAATTCTGTACAGCAAAGAGACCAATATCAAACGAGGGTTAGGCAAATACCAAATTTTGGTATGATTTATGCATTTTGCACATTTGAATGACTCTCTAGGAGAGCTTCTTCAATTTATGGGATTTGACATTTTAGCTATTTTAAAATATCCTGGTTGTGCCTAGGTCAGCATATATCTGGATGCAGCCGAAGGACAACACTGATACCATAGATGAAATAACGATATAAAGACCTAAAACCTCAGATTTTGGCAATCTATCAATGCAAGATTTAAGGTTATAAAACCATACGCCACTTATATGCTACCCACTCATACACAGTTGGTTATGTTTATATCACCAAGGTAAGTTGATTATTTCATGTCTTTTGCCTACTGGTACATCATATGATGAAGCTGCTATCACACTTAAGCAATTTTAATTTAAGTGTGGCAGTTTAACTTGCTGATGTACTATCATTTCTTCTTTTCCACACAGTAAAAACTCATTTTTGATATTCTATTTTTATGTTTTGATTGTTGAAAATAAAAAATTATTCACAAAATTCTTATGGAAAACTGGTTATTCATAATTCCTCATCCCGTTGAGTTCGACTGAATGTTCAAAACGAGCCATGTCAAATACTTTTGTGTAAAGATCTGCTAGGTTATCTAGTGTGTCAACTCTATGCAGATCAATCAATTCTTTTCAGCACAATCTTGTATAAAATGATGACGAATGTCAATATGTTTTGTGCGACTGTGTTTTACGGGATTGTTTGTGATTGAAATAGTGGCATTATTGTCTATCATAATAGGAGTGCGAGTGAAATTCAAACCGTAATCGCGCATCTGCTGGTGGATCCAGAGAACCTGAGAGCAACAGCTACCCGCAGCAATATATTCAGCTTCACATGTAGAGGTAGACACGCAAGACTGCTTTTTGCATTGCCATGACACGATCATCCCTCCTAAGAACTGACAACCACCTATGGTAGACTTTCTTATTGATTTGCATCCTCCAAAGTCCGAATCATAGAAAGCAACAAACTTCAAATCACTAGCAGCTAGATACCATAACCCAAGTTTAGGTTTCCCCTTCAAGTAACAAAGAATCCGCTTCACCGCTTTCATATGTAACTCTTTTGGATTGGCTTGATCTCTGGCATAAAGACACACTACGAACATGATTTCTGGTCTTGAAGCAGTCAAGTACATTAGAGAACCAATCATTGCCCTATATTGAGTTGGATCAAAATCCTCCACACTCTCATGATCTGGACCAAGATTGTGATTCTCGCAGATAAGTGTGTTGAAAGTAGCGCAATCCTCCATTTTAAAACCAGACAAAATTTCATACACACACTTCGTCTGATGTATAAACATCCCATCCTTCTTCTGTTCAACTTGCAAACCCAGAAAGAAAGACAGTTCACCCATCGCACTCATTTTGAACTTGCTCTTCATTACCTCCTCGAATTCATGACACATGTTCTCATCAGGTGACCCAAAAAATTATGTCATCTACGTATACCTGTACCAGCAAAAAGTCTTCCTTCTTTCTTTTAATGAAAAGTGTACTGTCAATCTGACCTCTTTCAAAACCATTCATTAACAAATGTGTTGACAATGTCTCATACCACGCCCTAGGTGCCTGATGCAATCCATACAATGCCTTATGAAGTCGATAGACTTGATCTAGATAATCTGGATCAGTAAATCCATCTAGTTGTGAGATATACACCATTTCTTGAACTTTCCTGTAAAGAAACGCACTCTTCACGTCAAGTTCGTAAACTTTGAAGCCCTTGAATGAAGCAAAAGCTAGGAATAAACGAATTGCCTCTAACCTTGCTACTAATGCAAACATTTCATTGTAATCAATCCCCTCTTGATGATTGAACCCTTTCACCACTAACTGAGCCTTATTCCTTGTCACTTTCCCTCGCTCTTCTTTCTTGCACTTAAACACCCACTTGGTGCCTATTTCCTTCTCTCCTTCAGGCAAGTCAACTAGCTCCCAAACCTTCAACTTCTTAAACTGAAGTAGTTCCTCTTGCATAGCTTCAACCCAAAAATTATCTTTTAGTGCCATGTGAACATTCTTTGGCTCCTCTTGGGCAATGAAGCAGCTATGTTGGTGCATTATGTCTATTGCCTACGTCTAGGATATGTCTGTATTGTATATAAGGCTTAAGAGTCGAATGTATAAATATTAATGTTTATTTTATATGTTTTGTAATGGCTCGTACGAGCGAGATTGGATGGCTCGTATGAGTGACTCACAGTCACTCATTCGAAGCAGCCACTCGTACGAACCACGTCTCTGTTTAACACACACTCCAGTGCGAGTCATGTCGACCTATAAATAGAGGAGTGTTGTGTCAGAACTCTAGTGTTAGTTCAGTTGGTACGGCGAAGTCCGGCTGATTTGTTTACTCGCGTCTGTACTTGCACGTCATTAATACAACTCAGAGTAGTTAAACAGTAAGATCTTTCTTGTTCGTTTGTCATCCTCTCTACCAATGAATTCAACCTCTGCTAGTTGATTTGGATCAGACCGGTTGCTCATCGGAGGAGCCGATCCCCCATTCATAAGTGGTATCAGAGCCTTGAGGCCTAATCTGCTGATAAACATCAAGTTCTGCAGGCTACCAACTGTTTCAGATAAGATTCATTGTTGCAGCTTTCTACTTCTACATTCTTGCAAACTGATCTCGGATTTGGACGAAATTATGGACAAATTGGACTAGGATTCTAGGATATTCCGTTAAAATCAATTCTAAACAATCCTTAACAATTTCAGATCTAAAATCGAGCTTAATCATGTTAAAATCGGTAAAATTCATCCGTTTGAACAACTTTAGATCACTCGTAAGAACAGCTTTAGACCATTCGTACGAACAACTTTAGACCATTCGTACGAATAACTAATCAGAATTTCTAAAAAAACTTACAAGTTTCAAAAATTTACAAGTATGATTTGCACAAGTTATACATTCTACGAGCAGCTTGTTCGTACGAGTAAAATTTCACATCCGTACGAATGACTTTCTTGTTCGCATGAGTTACTTGTGTTTGTCATCTTATCCGTACAAATTTCTAGTTCGTACGAATGAATCTTGATCGCACGAGTTGTTCTTGGTATCCGCACGAAAGAATTTTTCCGCCTAATCAGTTTTTCAAAAAGTGTGTTTTTGAATTTTTACAGAAAAATATCTAACGAATTTTACAACACATTTACTACATCTGCAGTCACGAGCACAGCGACTCAAAACATGAATCTCATAAACGAGATGGGTACCATGACCAAACCGCCGAAGTTAATGAGCCTAGAAGATTTCGACAGCTAGAATAAACGGTTCATGAATTGGGTCAAGGAAAATCACTTTACTTGCTGGTTCGCTATCGAAGTTAAATATCAAGCTCCTGTAGGTGAAAATGGCCTTGAAAAGACTCTTGCTCAACTCTCGGATGTTGAAAGGGAAAGGTTCAAAAATGAAAATAAATTGATGAACATTCTGCAACAATCCATCAAAGAAGATATTCTAGCGTTATTACAACATGATGATGATGCTCAATCCTTGTGGAATGCTCTTCGTTTGAAGTTTTAGGGAAGTGCTCGGCTTTGAAAGAGTAAACGGGCGTTGCTGAGTAGAGAGTTTGATATCTTTACGCTGATTAAAGGAGAGACTTTGAAACAGTTGATCGAAAGATACTGTCATTTGGTGGTGCAAATGAAGAGAATAGGAACCATCAAGACCAACGAAGAACTTGTTGATAAGTTGGCTGATTCTCTACCTCAAGGTGAATGGTCTACGTATTTGACCATATTGAAGAACGAAACCGAGTATGGTAATTTTTCATTACCACGTTTCATTGAAAGACTGGAGGGACATGAACTTGAAATGCAAAAAATGGTGAAGAACAAAACTGTCCAAGTTCAACAAGATGTTAATCTATACTTCAAGAACAGTTTTGCTACTCAAATTCAGTCTCCAAAGATTCAGACCGCCTTCAGCGCGTACAGCATGCGAAGTTCACCATCAAACCAAAACACTGGCTTTCAATCCTTTACGTCAGTTGATCCTAACACGCCTCCAAGCTCACAGTCATCTTATGGTTAAAGCAAGACCCAGATCAACCAGAATACTCAATCTCATCCTAATAAGAGAGTCTTCCAATGCAACATTACTGCCGATTTCCAGAATGCATAGAATTTTGATGAGAAGACCATGCAGCAACACATGTCTCTATTAGCTTCGGTACTCGAGTCATATGATAGTCTAGTCGCAGGAAAAATTGGATACTCAGAAATGACTGTAGAAGACTACGATCAGGTAGATCCGGTTGAAATGGAGCTAATTGACATCAATTGGTGTATGGCATCGATTGTTCGACGCGCACAAAGATTCATGGAAATAACTGGGAAAGACAACTTGGGAGGTCTGGATGGAAAACTCAGGTTTGATAAATCCGAAGTTACTTGTTTTAAATGTCGGGAGAAGGGACACATCAAGCGTGAATGTCCGAATAGAGAGGTTCAAGGTAACCATAACCCTTTCGCCGATGATTACTACAAGAGAGCAATCTACCACCATCCTCAGCCAAGATCTCGAATGGTGTCGATCAAAGACAAAAAACCAAAAACTAAAGATAAAGCACTGGTGGTGACTTAAGAAGATGAGGGCTTCAACTGGAACAAATATATTTCAAAGAAAGAAAGTTTGGCTTTAGTTGCTGAGATTATTGAAGAACCTAAGGAAGAATCAGGGGCATCTTTTGACGAGGGTCCTGAAGATGATTTTTACTATCACACATCATCAGAGGAGGAGGAACTTTTGAACGGTCCGTTTAAACACCTCTTGCCTAATGATATCCTAAAAACTTTTGCAGGTTATTTTGCACCAAGTCATCAATCACTTTGTGAAGAACAAAAGAAGCCAGTTGATGAAGATAGAGTTAATGAAAAGATGGAGAAGTTGTCAGATGACAAAATCAAGGCAAGCATGGCAAATGGCAATGAGGTAAATGAGTCTAAGAGTGAGTTTGTGGTTGAAAAACCGTGTCTGAAATGTGTTGAGTCGTGTAATGATTGTGTTGTAAAAGACACACAATATGATGAGCTTAAAAGTTTAACTAGATAATTTGTCAAGCAATTACAAATCAACTAAAGAAGCATACGACAAATTAAGTAACTTTGTTAAACAATACACAAAAGCACTCAGAGAAAGTGATGCAATACACTTGATGCTCAAAGCGACAGTAATGGATAAGCAAATGGCCATTAATATTCACTTAAACACTATCGCTGAGCTAAAGAGTGAGCTTGAGAAAGTAAGAATTGAAACTGAACGGGTTAACAAGCTGTTAATCAGTTATTCAATAAGCTCTTACGTCATTGATCACATTTTACCTAAAATTGAAAACAAAGAAGAATCAGAAAAGGTTGAACCAAAAGTGCGAGTTACGATCGAGTTCCACCCCCTATGTGGAATAGTTATGCGTGTAAAAAGCCAGCAGGGGTGGAGAAGGCACTCAATTTAAAACTGAAAACTGAACAATCAAATGAGTTGCCTATAAACATCGACGTAACTTACACAACTTCTGATAGTGAACGTGAATCTAAGGTGGTTAAAACTATGGTAGAAAATGTTTTCAAAAGTGAATCTGAAAAGTTTGAGTTTGTGCTGAACCATCGGAAAATAGTTTAACGAATGATCCAAATGTCATAGTTTATAAAATGAAAGGATCAAATAAACTATTTTCAGATGAAGATTTTCCCGTCCAGAACGTGGATCTTGTTGATAAAATGTTCAAGCTTGTGGAGGTAAGTCATGCTGATTTAGATAAACATGATGCATCTTTCTACTCTAAATTAAAACGTAACAACCGACCCTATTATCATAAAAATAGAGATTATCCTGAAAATAAGAGGGCATGGTTCGGTTTCCAAAAGCCACGAATGAGCTGAACGAGATGAGTGCGTTCGAGCCTAATGATTATATGTTTGAACAAGTTGAAGAAGCAAACGAATACGATCGAGTTGTCGTGGAGGATGATTTTGATGACCATTCAAATTTTGTTGATCAGGGTAAAGAGGAATCCCCAACTTTTGCCGAATTATTTGCAGCCGAAAATGCAGATGTGTTAAAGTGTAAAGTTGAAGAAACTGCAAAGGAAGGTACTATTCCTCAACAATTACACAGTGCTGAAATTGCTGAAATGAGGAAGAAATGGTTTAGGAATGCACCAGCCGAGCATAAATTCAAGTGTCCCTTAGTATTCTTTACTCGTGATGCTGATATATCACTAGGGGACATCATAAGTTGAGGTTGGATCGAAGAGCTGAATGTCTACGCGACATCAAGTCCTTGCCTTACTGGGATATTAAAGAATTGGTGCAAACTAAGATGCTAAATCTCAAGATGAAGTTTCATGACTAGAGGCTTTGGAAGTTGATCAAGCTGGAGGCTTTACACGGTTTTACACACTGGAAACCTCACTTTCCTAGATGCATCATAGAGATAGATCCAGTGACAAAGGAGAAGGATGTGACGCTCGTCATAAAGATGCCTATGATACTAATGGAGTAGGATTTCTATACGATCTTCAAGTGGTGGCATTATGATTCAAATACATGAGAGGCTGTTATATGCGTGCACCCAGACGAAGATTCGTGGAAGATTGCAGAGGAGCTAACCGAAGCCATCATAGCTCACAAATGCATATACGGGTTATGGTGTGGCATTCCAGTACTAGACCCGATGTGGCTAGTCAACTGCACAAAGAAGGATATTGAATGTTTGTTTTATAGCAAGATTAGTTTCGAGGAGAAGCATAAAGAATAAGCTCTCCAATTCAAGAAGATTGTTAATGTTTGCTTTGTAAATGACATTCATTCGGGATCGACATGGAATACTTCATGGAGGAAGCTTGAGGAGACTGAGCAGAAAAGGAAAGAGAAGAAAGAAGCTAGGATTGCGGAGCGTGCTCGCATAGCATCGCTACGAAGCTTTCGGTTTCGCAATACAGTGAACCAACCTCCTCCAACAAATCAAACGCCAATTGCATTTGAGGAGCGTCACAAGCCACCGAAGAGATTTTTTGGGTGTTATTGTCAAATCTTGTGAAGATTTTTTTGAAGACTATCCAGACTATGGCAACATCCAAGGGGGAGTTTGTTGGTGCATTATGTCTATTGCCTACGTCTAGGATATGTTTTTATTGTATATAGGGCTTAGGAGTCGAATGTATAAATGTTAATGTTTATTTTATATGTTTTGTAATGGCTCGTACGAGCTAGAATGGATGGCTCGTACGAGTGACTCTCAGTCATTCGTACGAAGCAGCCACTCGTACGAACCACGTCTTTGTTTAACACACACTCCAGTGTGAGTCATGTCGACCTATAGATAGACAAGTGTTGTGTCAGAACTCTAGTGTTGGTTCAGTTGGTACGGCGAAGCCCTGCCGATTTGTTTACTCGCGTCTGTACTTGCACGTCATTAATACAACTCATAACAGTTAGACAGTAAGATCTTTGTTGTTCGTTTGTCATCCTCTCTAGCAATGAATTCCGCCTGTGCTAGTTGAGTTAGATCAGGCCGGTTGCTTATTGGAGGAGCCGATCCCCTGTTCACAAGCTATACAAACACTCATGTATCATCCCAGTGTTCTGAATCGAAGTAAATAAACAGGAACCTTCAATCACACTTTCTTGTCTGAACACCTGCAGCAGCATCACCTATGATGTTTTCAACTGGATGATCTTTGTTTTCGCGTGTAGTAGCAATGGTGTCAACAACTAAATTATCTCCCAGATTCGAGCCAATCTCCCCCTGAATGTTCTTATTAGCAAATGGATTAGTAAAATCCTCCCCCTGAATAGGTTCAGACTCACCATTACTTGAATCATGTGGAACTACACTGGAGGATATTTCTGGAGCATCTGTCATTGATATACTCGACCTAGGCATGAAGTCACCATCTTCATCTTCACTGATCACAATGTGAATCACTTTAGACTCATCTGCATTGGAAAAATTTGGAATATTAAATGATTTAAAAACGCTATCATAATCATATATTATAGCAGGACCCCTCGTTGATTGTTGAGGTTAATAACTAGTGATTTCCATGTTAAACACAACCTCAATTTTACCAGTTTTGAGATTAAAAACCCTTTTATTCGGTGTTCCAGGCATTTAACCTAGAAAGTAACCCTCGTCAGCTACCTGACCGAATTTTTGCTTATCTTTATTTTGCACAATGGTGTAGAGTAATCTAAAAGGTTCAAAGCCTTTCAAGTTTGGTTTCTGGTTACCGGAAGCTTTGAATCAGAAAGCATGCGGCTTCAATCAATGTCCTATTTTTCCTCTTAGCGACTCCATTCTGTTGAGGTGTATAAGGAGCAGAATATTGATGTTTAATTCCCTTGCGAAAGCAATAGAGATCCATAATCTGATTCTTGAACTCCGTGACATTATCACTCCTTATCCTCTTGATCCGTGCATCATGGACATTTTCCAATTTTGTAAAAAGATCTATCAGCATCTCCCCTGTCTCATCTTTTGTACCTAAAAAGAAAACCCATGAATTACGTGAGTAATCATCAGTGACAACTAAACAATAGTATTTTCCACCTTTGCTCCTTACGTTCATTGGATCGAATAGATGCATATGAAGTAATTCATAAGGGGCATCTATGCAATTTACTATTTTGGACTTGTGAGGTTTCTTATGTTGTTTTCCCTTTTGATATGGAAGACATTTATCTTCAATGTGAAACCTCTGAACTGGCGCCCCATCCACTAAACCATTTTTAATATTATAATTCATATTTTGGTAGTGGATGTGGGCCATGCGTCTGTGCCACAAAATTGACTCAGCCTCAGATGCTTGTGACAATAAACACGCCACCATAGTGGAAGAATCCTTAGCACCCATGTCCATGACATAAGTGTCATTTCTCCTTGGCACTATCATCACTATCCAATCATCCGGTATCACGAAACCCAGTTTCAACACCAAAGCTTCAGACTTAGTGAAGTGGACCGATTGACCCTTGTTGCAGAACTGAGACACGCTCATCAGATTGTTCTTCAGCTGCTCGACATAGTTCACTTTGTCCAATGTGATCTTCCTGTTGGTCACTTTTCCTCGACCTGTAATGTGCCCTCCTTTAGTTCCTGCAAAATTCACATAACCTCCATCTATCAACATACCATAGGTTGATAATCCTCCTTAGCAGCTCCTGCACAATCCAACAAAAATTAGTTAGATTCGAGGACCCAAGCCTTTATGGTCTTGGGTCTTCTAGATTCATCAACCACCGGAACATCCATCCATTATCCATCACTCCTAACTGGAGTCTTGGATCTCATACCTGTTGATGGAAATGGTTTTTGATTGCCACTAGGTCTTTGGTCTTGATTCCATGAATTTTGATTTTTATTTCTAAAGCCATTGTTATAAAAATTTTGACTACAAACATTCTGATATCGAGTTTGATATTGACCTTGACTTCTGAAATTACTTGATTGACCATTAAAGTTATTCTATCTTGGTGAACTACTTCTAGGTCTTTCATATCTGCCTGATGTAGATTCAGGCTGAAATCGTTGTTGGTTTCTTTTAAAATGAGGAACTTGATGAGTTCCTTTTTCAGCCTTATCTACACCAACAGCAACACTCTGTCGCTTGGTAGTAGATATCTTTAGTGAGTTAGAAACTTTTTGCTTACCATCACCAATTTCTTCTGGTGATTTTTTCTTTCTCTCAGTCACTTGTGCTACATTCTTTTGTTAGGACAGCAGCTAGCTACATGTCCCTTGTTGTGACATTTGCAGCACGATTTTCTAGCCGAAGACTTCTTAGTTGAAGTCTTTGGTTTAGATTCATCAAGTGACGATGACGATGATGATGCCCTTGAAGGATCTTGTTTAGTTTGCTCAATTTCTGATTTTTTATGTTTTTATTTTTAGCAAACTACACATTTGACTCTCTTGTAATAACAGTGGTCTCTTCTTTCATATCACTCCCTCTAACAAAATCAATTATTTTAACAATAAATTGCTTTTTTTTTCTTAGGGTGTGTATTCTTTTTTTTTTCAAAACCTCTTCCCTGTTATTATCCTTCTTGGCACTCTCAGTCACATCAATATTCCCTGATGCGGAACTACTAGGTGTAGTTGACACAAAGTCTGTTAGATCATCTTCGTCTGCCATGAAAGAATAGTCATGTCCAAAAGGTGGTGGAACTTCATTGAAACCTTTGAAGCCACACTTGTCTTGTCATTACTTTTCTTCAAGCCATTCATCATGTGTTTCATAACAAAAGATGAATCTCTTAATTGATTCAATTCCTTTTCAAGTTAACAAATTTTCATTTGTGCTTCTGACAACTCCTTGTATTTTTCAGAAATCTCTGTTGTTTTGTCACTCATCGTATCATGAGCTAAGTCAATAATTTGAATTTTTTCATTTAGTTTACAGGTTAAAATATTGATTTCTTCTTCATAACCCTTAATTTCTTCAAATATAATGACTCATTTTAAGCAAATAGAATTACCATAGTTAGAATGTACCTCTCCTGTTGATTTGCTTAGATCAGCCATTAAAGGAGAAAAATCTACAGCCATCTTCTTATCGACAGCATTCTGTTCTACATCAGATTTCATGTTTTCAGTCATCTGGTCATCATCAACTTTGTCAGCTACAATCTCTTGCTCTACCTTAGCATCAACCTTTACTTCTGCATCATCAACTAGGGCTATCTCAGCCATGAAAGCATGTGTGGCATTATCATCACCTTCCAGATGAACACTCTAATCATAAGAACCTTCTCTAGCAGTAGAGATCAAGGCCTTTGATCCAGTGTTAGTTGATGCATTCCTGTTGCTTGAACCATGACTAGGAGAATCTTGAAAGGATGAGTTAAAACGAGATTCAATCTTAGGTCTTTGACATTCTCTAGCAATGTGTCCGTAATTTTGACAATTGTAACACCTTACTTTAGACTTATCAAAACCTACATTCTTTCTTATGAACTTGCTGCCCGTCCTATTCATGAACCTCTTCACTCTTCTAGAGATCATGGCTATCTGCCATTGTAAATCCATCTCCTCTAAGTCATCAGGGTCAATCTGATCATAATCTTCATCAAAAGTAATAGGATCAGATATTCTTCCCAGAATGTAGTTCTCATAAGAAGCAACGAATGAAGCAAGCAATGTTAGTTGATCTTCAGAAGCCTTGATACTCAGAGTCATAGACCTTGTACTGTTGTTATTATTGCTAGCTTGTTGTCTCTTTGCCCCTGATGTTCCTCCTGAAGCAGCTACAAAACATACTTCACCATCAACATTAGTGATATCCTGCTCATTTTCACATGAGAGAAACGCAGTTGCAGAATCACTTGAAACATTGTTGGAAGATGAAGATGTAAGCCCTTTATAAATTCCCGGATCTTGAACCTGATCATATCTAGTTTCCTTCTTCAAGTTGAGCTCATAAGCTCTTAGTTTCCCAACAACCTCTTCCAAGTCTTTATCTTCATAGTCAGCTTCACCCTTTATCTTAAGATTATAAATATCCCATTTGGCAGGTAAAGCATCTAGCAACTTATCGTTTATCTATACATATGTGTATCCTTCTATATCATAGTTGTCCATTTCTAACATTAGATGATAGTATCTCGTGATGATATATTTGAGGGACTCATTTCTCATGCCTTTAAAGACAGCAAATTGCTTCTTCAACAAGTCATCTTTGTTTTTCTTCACATCAGGATTGCCCTCATATCTTTTCTCTAGAGCATCCCACATCTCCTTCGAAGTGGTATATCGCTTGAATGTATGTTTGATGCCATCAGGTAACGACATCTTTATAGCAGCAAAGGCCTTCTTCTCAGACTCATACATTCTCTTAGTAGCCTCTGACATGTTCACATAGGTAGTGATACGTTGTCTACCTTCAAAGTCATGAGTTGGGTTTACGTACCCATCTTGAATAAAGATCCACATCCGTGTGTCCTGCTATTCAATAAACGACTGGAATCTATCCGTCCGTGTAAGGTAATTCTCTATCTTCAATATTTTTGGCGATTTGTTAGTCGTACCTGCCTCATGCTCCATTCTCAACAATTCGTTCAAGTTTGACATATTCGACATTTTTACCAAACCAACTCGCTAAAAACGTTTAAAAATTTGTCTGAAATGTGTAGTTACCAAATTGTACCATTAGACTCGTCTCGAAGATACGAATCCAATGATGTATAATGTCCGAGAGTGATTTTAGGAATTTTCATGCCTTTTTTGTCCTAAAAATCACACGAGTCCAATCGTGCAGTCGGTTTGTCAAAATTGTTTATGGATCAAATTCTATGTATAAAAACGTTTACCTCTAGCTACATCAGCTGGTTAACTTTCCACCTTCTTGAATTCAACTCGGGACAGTACCGAATTCGGAACAATAACTCGGATTAACAATCCGAAATGGAAATTTGGAACAGTGGTTCGAGATGTCAATCCGAGATGATGATTCAAGATAGTATCCGAGTGAGATGATGAATCGAGATAGTATCCGAGATACAAGTCCGAGATGATCCGAGATCAACACCAATGATCCAAGATGCACTTAACTGATCCGAGATGCAATTATTCTGATCCGAGATGCTTCACTTATGATCTGAGATGCTTCACTTATGATCCGAGATACAACTCTAATGACCTGAAATGCAACCTTCAGATCCGAAATGCAAGATTTCTATCCGAGATACCTTGCTGATGATCCGAAATACCAAGTTTTGATTCGAGATGTATTGCTATTTATCCGAGATCAACAACAAAACTCTAGAACAACCTTCAAACTTCGAACCAACCATCAAAAACGTCCAAAACTTCAACTTTTCCAGCTGTTACAATTCTGAAACCGAGCAAAACAAGAGCCGAATGCTCTGATACCAATTGTAGGTCCCCTAATCCATATGGATCTTCACAGAATCGTCTATCCAATCTAGAGTACAGAAGCTTCTAGATTAGATTATCAAAGAAAACCAAAACCAAACAATATCAAGAACACGAACAATCACTTTCAATCCGTCTTCTATTAATTATCCAACACGAATGTTTACAATCAATTCAAGACTCACAAGAATTCTCTTTCAACTCTCTCTAAATTGATTAAATGAGCAACCTCAACCCTAATGCAAAACTCTCTTCATATAGAGACAAGTTTGCAATTGGGCTAGGGTTTCACCACATGGGCTTCAAATTGGTCTAGGCCCAATTCGCCTACCACTCCCTATAATGTGGGTCTGGTTTAGCCCAATCACTATAACTAACTATTACAAAACTAAACCTGCTAACTGTTTATCGTTTTACAAATTACTAGATATCCAAAGACCAAATCGAAGTTGTTGTCACAAATATGCACCAACACAATCTTCTATTTTGATGTAATGTAATTCAAACTATGTTTTTGATGATGATGTGAAACCATTGGAAACTATGATGTTACTTTTGGAATCTTGTAAATGTTAGTTGCAAATTAATATCAGTACGGTATCGCTGATTGGATGCAATGATTACCTCATATTCACACGTTTGTGCTTCCGCTATGACAAGGGTGTGATAGATTGGTATCAGAGCTACGATTGTAGTGAACCGGGAAAAAAACTTTTATTAAAGTTTGGTCTACAGTCACTAAGGGCTCTCACATGAATAACAAAGTTTAAAACATAACAGAAATGTTTTCGGAATTATGACAAAAATGAAAAAAGTTTTTTATTGTGTCACGATAACATGAGGATCTATCACACGAGCTCAACCATAAGTAACGAACAAGGATCAACACATGATTAGATTATAACGGATAGACACAAAACCTTAAGATTACACATGAAACCAAATAACAAGTTTTGCATGAGAATTGATGATTAATATAAAATATATCATAAGTAATAACAAATTATAACATGTATATATATGCTTTGTACGGATTATTTGCCAGGACCATGTCTTCTTCGTCGAGCTACGGGGAGGATCCGATGGAGTACGTGTCCGACGATGGATACAGCTCCGACACTGAGGCCGTACCCTATGAGGACAGAGCCGACCACAAGGTCCCTGACGATGAGGACGTTGACGATTTTCAGCCACTTGCCCTTCTTGACCCTGTGGCGGACGATGCCCCACAGAGAGATGATGTGTTGGCCATCCCGCAGCCTCCACATGATGTGATTGTTTATGGTCACCCGGAGGAAAAGCCTGCAATATTACATCTAGCCATGGTCCTTCCCGTTATCGACCTAGATGATGATGATGACATCCCTATATTCCGCGTCGACCATATGGAGGATGAGCTTGGAGACTGCGAGGTTTTTGACGACATAGCCATACTTGAGATACCATCCCTGTCATATTAGTTGTCGATATCTCATCATCCTTAGCCGCTACCGAGAGTGAGCATGTAGTGGATGATGCCTCTTCCGCCGCCCTAACTTCACCCATACCTATGCACTCACCCCCTGCAACCTCACATATCTGTGTTAGCTCCTTTCCTACTAGTACCCCTATTCCTAGACCCGCTCCATATGCTGGACCCGCTCCATATACTGGGCCCGCCACAACACTACTCTCTGAGCGGTACCCCACATTTCCCTGAGCAGTTACCCTCATTTTTCCCTGAGAGGTCCACTTATCATTCTCTATTTACAATCGATTTGCAGTTGGACCTTCTCACATGGCTGGACCTTCATTCTCAGCTGGACCACCTCCCATGTATACCACCCGCCCCATATCACCTACTGCCGGTATGCCTACCTCTATACCTCCACCGGGCATGAGCCCATCTGACCCCTACCATCCCTCACACCTCCCTCCAATTCCTATGGAGGAGAGGGTGACGTTGCACGACCTTCAGCTCTCTGTGATGTTTTGGATGATATGGGAGCTGGAGATCCAGCATGCTGCTCATACCGCTGCCAGAGTCACACCCCCATTACCATCATCACCACTACCACCCCCACCATCATACCCACCACCATCACCACCACCACTACCACTATCACCACCACCGACCCCACCATTCCAGTGTCCGTTTCACCACAGGTCCTGCCCATCTGAGGCGCGAGTGCGTGAGTTGGCGCACTTCCAGGCTATCGCCACTAGTCGCATTTTTTGCCTAGAGGATGAGGTGTCCTATCATCGCGGTTTGCTCCACCGATCACCATCACAACCACCCCCTCCACCGCCGTAGTATGTTTATTATTATCTTTTGGGGATCATGCCCACTTTTGATGATCTAGCCTTTGAAGATTCAGCTTGGAAGATCCCGACTTTTGAAGACAACTTGAAGACTTGAAGGAACAATGTAGAAGAAAATCTTACTTTTGTATTGTTAAACTTGTACTAACTAGGGTTATGTATCCCTAAGTCCTTTTGATCTTCATGAACAAAATGTAACAAGTTGTCATTGTACAGAAGTGTATTTTCTTTATTTCACATTGTATCTCTTTAATGTTGTGGTTGTTATTATTATGATGTGGTGATATTACGATTGATATCTTATGATATGGTGATTATCTACACGTTGAGTTTTCAGGATTATGGTGATGATTGATGTGTTTATGTCATATACATATATATTTTTTTACTTATATATATGTATGTTTGACAAAAAAATATATAAATATATATGTATTATTAAATTGTTCGGCTAATTGTGAGCGACATTTTATACAAGAAGACGATGCCGCCCCGCCGAAGCAGTTCCAACACTAATGCGCTACTAACGACTCAAGAAGAGTTAAACGAACGCATTTCTCAGGCAATCACGCAGTACGAAGTCAGCCGATATGAACATAGTCGTGGCACCAGAGGTTCAACCGGAGGCAACCCTCCAACTGGTAATACTCGGTTATTCGTAATACCACACGATACTCTCCTTTATTCCATTCATGCTTTAGAAATACTCACACTTAAATGGTGTAACCAATGATTTCAGGTTGCACTTACAAGCAGTTCATAGACTGTAAACCTCTGAATTATGACGGTACCGTAGGTGTAGTTGCCTTTGTACATTGGACTGAGAAGACTAGCTCGGTCATTCGGATAGAGCATTATCTTGGTGGAACCTCCGGGTCCAAACTAAAAGTGATGATACTGCATACGCCCTGACTTGGGAGGAACTTAAGGAACTGATGAGGAAAAAGTATTGTTCAAGGTCAGAAATTCAGAAGTTGGAAACAGAGTTCTGGAAGTTAAAGATGGTTGGTTCAGATATCGCCGGGTACACGCAGTGATTTCATGATTTGTCTTGAGTGGTGCCATACTTGGTGGAACCTGAATTTAAGAGGATTAAGATGTACATCTGGGGTCTTGCCCGAGAAAATCTAAGTCTGGTTACCTACTCAAAACCCACTGAAATTGGAGAAGCAATTGATTTAGCTGTCAGCCTTACTAAGGAGGTTGTACGCAAGGAAAATTACCTAAGTGTGGTGTGAACAAAAAGGAAACTATAGTGGAGACTACGGACTCCAATAAAAGGAAATTCTCCCATTTCAAGAAACGCTTACGAGGTAGTAACAACATCAATAACAAAAGGCAAGCCACAAGGGATGTCTAAGAAGCGAAGGCATATGTTACCACCACAACAAACTATGCCATCAAGAAGTCTTATACTGGGGATGCACCAAAATGCCCGAAATGCCCCTTCCACCACTAAGGGGAATGCCGAGGCCCCAAGTGTGGCAAATGTGGTAGGTTTGGGCATCGCACCGATGCGTGCCGGGGAACAAATGCTAAAGATCAAGGTTTTTTGGATGAGGAGACGAAGGGAATTTCAAGAAAGATTGCCCGAAAGAAAACCAAGCTCGGGGAAGAGCTTTCGTTATTGGAGCTAAGGATGCTCACTAGGACCCAAATGTGGTCACTGGTAACTTTCGTATCAACGATAACTTCACATCTATTTTTTTTTATACCGGGGCAGATTTTAATTTTATTTCTAACGAATTTAGAGATATACTCGGGATAGAATCGATTAAATAAGATGTTCCATACTCGATTGAACTAGCTAATGGGAAACTGGTAGAGTAAGGGGAAATTATAAAGAAGTGTACCTTAGAACTAGGTGAACGGAAGTTCGATATAGATCTATTACTAGTTCAATTAGGTAGTTTCGATGTCGTTATTGGTATGGATTGGTTATCCGATGATCGAGCCGAAGTCATATGTTACGAGAAATCATTCGCATTCCCCTACCCGGCTGAGAACATTTGATGGTTCACGGTGAGAAACATGACACTCCACTACGAATCGCCTTTCTTGCCCACATGGTTGACAAGAAGGCCGAGGAGCGCAAGGTGGAGGACATACCGGTAGTAAAAGAATACCCTGAGGTCTTTGACAAGAAGGCTGGGGCTACCTCCATAACGACACCTAGAGTTCTTTATCGATCTAATGCTAGGAGTTGCACCTGTAGTGAAAGCCCCATATCGACTAGCGCCCTCGGAGATGCAGGAATTATGTACTAAACTTCAGGAGTTGCTTGACAAAGGATTCATAAGACCGAGTTTCTCGCCTTGGGGAGCTTCGGTGCTGTTTGTGAAAAAGAAGGACGAAACCTCTGAATGTGCATCGATTACTGGAAACTAAACAAGTTAACCATCAAGAATAGGTACCCATTACGAGGATTGATGATCAATTCGATCAATTGCAAGGGTCGAGCTTTTACTCAAAGATTGATTTAAGATCCGGGTATCATCAGTTAAGAATCCATGAGGAAAGTATTCCTAAGACGGCATTTAGGACTCGCTACGGTCATTACGAGTTTCTTGTTATGCCTTTTGGTCTAACAAATCCCCCAACAGTATTTATGGATTTGATGAACCGTGAATGTAAGCCATACCTCGACAAGTTCGTGATCGTATTTATCGATGACATATTAATATACTCGTGAACCGAGGAAGAACACAAACAACACTTGAGAACTATATTGGAGTTGCTAAAGAAGGAATAATTATATACCAAGTTCTCGAAATGCGAATTTTGAATTCGTGAAGTACAGTTTCTCGGTCACGTGGTGAACGAGAACAGGATACACGTTGACCCCTCAAGATCGAGGCTATAAAGAATTGGACTGCGACAAGAACCCCCATGGAAATATGACAATTTCTAGGTTTAGCTGGATATTACAGGAGATTATTAAGAACTTCTCAAAATTTGCTCAGCCACTAACCTCGCTTACACAAAAGGATAGAAAGTTTGATTGGGGAGAAAAGCAAGAATTGGCATTTCAACTATTAAAGGAAAAATTATGTAAAGCGCCGATATTATCACTTCCAGACGATACCGATGACTTTGTGTGTATTGTGATGCATCGCATCAAGGCTTGGGTGGCGTGCTAATGCAACATGAAAAAGTCATCGTGTACGCGTCACGTCAGTTGAAAGTTCACGAAAAGAATTATACCCCTCATGACCTAGAACTAGGCACAATGGTATTTGCTTTAAAAATCTGGCGTCATTATTTATATGGCACTAAGTATACCATACTCAGATATCATAAAAGTCTTCAACATATATTCAACCAAGAGGAACTGAATATGCGCCAACGACATTGGGTGGAATTGTTGAATGATTATGACTGCGAAATCAAGTATCACCCGGGCAAGAAAAATGTAGTAGCAGATGCTTTGAGCCGGAAGGAACGAGTCAAACATTACGAGTACGAGCTTTAGAAATGACGATCCAGACGAACTTTATAACTCGAGTGCATGATGTACAACAAGAATCTCTAAAACCGGAAAACATTCAGGCAGAATCATTACGGGGAATGGAGAAACAAATGGAACTTTATATTTCATGGGAAGGATCTGGATTCCTTACTTTGGCGATCTGCGAGGTTTGGTGCTGGATAAAGCACACAAGTCAAAATACTCGATACACCCAGGATCCGATAAAATGTTTTAAGATTTAAAGGAGTTTTATTGGTGGCCTAATCTAAAGGGAGATATTGCAACCTATGTTGGGAAATGCCTAACTTATGCAAAGGTCAAGGCCGAATACCAAAAACCATCTTGTCTATTACACCAACCTGAGATCCCTGTTTAGAAGTGGGAACAAGTCTCAATGGATTTTATTACAAAATTACCACGGACCTCTCGAGGTCATGACATGATCTGGGCTATCATTGATCGGTTAACCAAATCAGCTCACTTCTTACCAATCTGTGAGAAAGACAGTACCAAGAAGTTATCTGAACTCTATCTTAAGGAAATCATGGCACGTCATGGAGTGCCAATCTCGATAATCTCAGATAGAGATGGTCGCTTTGTGTCACTGACTTGGCAATCATTTCAAGCATTGTTTGCTTCTCGCTTAGATTTAAGCACAATTTTCCATCCGCAGACCGATGGTCAAAGCGAGCGAATCATCCAAACATTGGAAGACATTGTGCCTGTGTGATGGATTTGGGCGGAAACTGGGATACACATTTACCATTGGTAGAGTTTTCCTACAATAACAGTTATCACACAAGTATCAAGGTCGTGCCGTTCGAAGCACTTCACGGACGAAAGTGTCGATCTCCGCTATGTTGGGCGAAAGTCGGTGACAGACAACTCATTTGTCCCGAACTAGTTAAAGAGACCGCAGACAAAATATTCAAATCTGCAAACGTATCAAAGTGGCCCGGGATAGAGAAAAGAGCTATGTCGATCGGAGACGCAAACCATTATCCTTTGAGGTTGGAGACAAAGTGTTACTAAAAGACTCACCTTGGAAGGGCGTAGCTAGATTCAGGAAGCGTGGAAAACTAAATCTACATTGGGCCTTTTGAAATTCTGCCAAAGGTTGGTACAGTGGCTTACAATCTAAAACTGCAAGAAGAACTCAAAAACGTACACGACATTTCATGTGTCTAACCTAAAGAAAGGCCCGACTAATGACACTGTTATCATCCTAGCGGATGAAATTCATATTGATGACAAACTCCAGTTTACAGAGGAACTTGTTGAGGTTATGGACTGGAAAGTTCAAAAGATAAGGAGAAGTCGAGTCAAACTAGTCAAAGTTCGCTGGAACTCACGTCATGGACCCGAGTATACGTGGGAACGTGAAGATCAAATCAAGACAAAATACCCCACCTGTTCAAGAAGACTCCTTCAGAGGATGCCTCAAAGTGAATTTCGAGAGGAAATTCTTTTTAACAGGGGAGTATGTGACAAATGGAAAATAATCGGTAATTTCGTACAATCTAATCACTATTTTTAGTACATAATCTCAGGCATTATATCATAATTTGATTACGTAACCGAGTCGTACGTCATATCATAAGTGTAGGACAAGTGAATCAGATCATAACATATACTGGTTTCCATTACGACGTGAAACAAATCAAACTATGCCCTAAAAGTGTTGGTAGAAAGTGTTGGGCGCACTATTTGCGGTTGCACTATTCATGTCAGCAAAACCGCTAAAACGAAACAAAACAATGCATAACGACATGCTAATGCCATAAATGAGTCCATATATACATGAAAACACTAATGTGGGAACACATCTTGCAATAATACATAACTTTCCAGTACAACGCCTAAATTACAAAATTGTCCGTTTAGACTAAAAAGTTGACAATTTCAATTCTTCTGCAACATTAATTCGGTATTTTCCGGATTCTAGAATTATAACGAAACAATGATAAACACCCTAAAACAATATGTGGATATCATAAATACATAAAAGACATCGTTTCCGGTCGTACGACAAGCAGTGCACAACTTGACCGGAAAGCGACCGATTGTCGAACCGACAAAGATTTCAGTGACCGATAGCCTCATACATTAATCTAGAGAGGTTCATTTCTGGTTGTACGACAAGCTAGTTAAGGTTCATTTGGGATCCGAATTCCCTTCAACTATCAGGAGGTCACGGAAACACAACTCACAAAATGTTCGACGACAAAATATATAAGTGCCGATATTGAGCGAATAATTCAACGGGAAGCGTTTCGGCCATCCAAACCCAACATATACTTGACTAGTAAACTAGTTAATCATATTTCTATGTCGAAAGTTCCCTAAATAAACGCCATGACACTTATGGTGGTCGGAAACCAAAGCTTCCAGCACGAAACAATAAAGTTCGTATGCTAATCGATATTGTAGCGATGAGCGAAATAGTGGTGTTCTTGCCATCCAAAACTAATACCAAAATGACGCAAGACAAACCCCTAATCCTCATACTTAACTTTAATCACCTAAATATCTTACCATTTAACATGTGATATATAAAAATCTTACACATAACCCCCCTTTCATGCACACAATTTTGGTGGGTCCCCCTAGACACACCACATGCTTAATTTGATAAGAGGAATGGAAGAAGTATGGCGTGGCCAGATCTACTCATGACTTTTTAAAGGAATACATGAATTTTATAACAAATACAAATCAATTTCTCATCATTCCTTTCAAAACACACATAACACCCTCCCAACTCTCCCTCAGTCTTGGCTACACTACACCACCACAAACCACCTTCTTTTCACCACTAAACACCACATTTTAATCACTTTAAAACCCTTACAAGATCATCTAAGAACATAGCAAGCATGTAGGACTTTAGGGCTGTCTTTGGAGCTTAATTGTGTTCTTAATCCTCATCTAATCTTGTGCAAACATGTAAGCCAATATTTTACGATATTTAAGTTCCTTATTATATAGAGTTTATGAAAGTACTTGTTGATCATCTTGATTATAAAGAAAAAATAAACTTAAAAACCCTAACCTCACCTTAATAATCTACTTAATATAGTTTATTATGTGTTGATTATGTGTATTAGTGTTAACTAGTTAGCATGATTATAATGCTTATGTTGAAGTAAGATGTTTAAAGTGGATGATCTTGTATGAATAAAAATATAAATGATGATTCAAAACATGGTGATGTTTAAATCTAAACAAAATCATCAACCTCATGATCCTTGAAGTTTACTACAACCTAAAAATGATTTGCTACATATGTGTGACTTTTATAAAGAAGAAACACCATGATTTAAGTTATGATCATCTTAATAAGTATTGTAAACAAAGTAGTTTAAAGTGGAAATCTTGATTTGAAGATATAAAAATATGGTGTCTTAAATGTTTTAATAAATATTTGAGATCTCCTTATTTTTAAGTAAAGTAGTTAAAAATATATATTTACAAAGATCATGGAAATCAGGATGAATAAGTGTATAAATAAAGCATATAAAAGTAGTATGTAATCTTGAGTTGATGATTGATTGTGGTTGTGGGTTGAAACATGATCTAAATACGTTTTTGAAATGTGAAAAACGACATAGTTTAGGGGAAACTATGGCAAAATTTTCTAAACATCTAATCACGTTTAAAGTGTAATTAACAGGTGATTAACGTGACTTAACGCGATTAGTGACCTAAACCATTAATAAGGAAGTTTTAATGACAAGGGTTTAACCTTAACCTTCCAAGGGTTTAACATGTACATATATATATATATATATATTTAGTGTTACGTATTTTTATTAAAAACGGGCAGAGTTTCCTCTGATTTTGGACGATCCCGACAATGCAAGTTGTCGATTTAATTGTCAAAATGCAATTAATCAATCTATGCAATATATAATACTTCCTGTCGTATTTCAAATATATTTTTCGCCAATTATAATTCCTATTTATATATATATCGCAATGTCGTCGGTTCGGTTTTAACTAGTAGTTTTACTCGAATAACGTACGTCGGTTCAATTATATATTTTTAATTTTGGCGATATGTAATCGTTAGCGGGTCGGGTCGAGCTCGGTTTCTCGATATCTAACATTAATATTTATATAAATAATATAACTAAAATTGCGTCGTAATTAATTTTTACCGAGTCTTGGTTTGACCCGTTGACTGAGTTGACCGTATTGACTCCGGACCGGACTGAGTTGACTGATTGGGCACGGGTTGACCAAGTTGACCCTGGTTTGACCGAGTTAACCTGGGTTGATTGAGTTTGACCGAACTCGAACCGATCACTAATCTGAATCGAGACATAACCCGAAACTGAAACTTTGTTAGGCCCAATCTCGAATACACCATAACTCTTCACTGCCGCCATCGGCCGGCCATAGCGCCGCCGACTGCGGCTTGGTTGCTACCAAAATCACCCAACCTAGTTCTGACTGCAGCTGAATCGAATCCAAAATCCAAAACAAAAATGAACAAAAATTTGAACCAACGTAACCACACCACCACTTCTGCCGCAGTCGGCCAGGCCCGGCGTCACCAACCCATCCAGAATTCGAAACAATTATAACCACCACCGCTGCCGTCGGTCAAGCTGGAGCTGCCACCGCCGGACTCC
The DNA here is from genome assembly GCA_947069175.1 of Scalesia atractyloides. Lineage (NCBI taxonomy): Eukaryota > Viridiplantae > Streptophyta > Magnoliopsida > Asterales > Asteraceae > Scalesia > Scalesia atractyloides. The sequence goes on along the minus strand of CAMTDV010000008.1, from coordinate 42,424,580 downwards.
ACCACCGCACCCTGTCGCTCGATCCGAAACCGCCGCAATCGCGCTACCGCCGCCACCTCTCTCTCTCTCTACTCGACTCTCTCCACCGCTGCTCTCTCTCTCTGATCTCTTTCTCTCTCTAGATGTCAGATATGTATGCGGTACAAAGGGGGTTGCGGGTATAAGGGTGTAAGAGAGGGGAAGGGTTTCACGTGTTGTGGGTGGTCGGCCAGAAAAGCGACCGCCTGAGGTCACCGGAATCCGGTGACCGGATTTTGAGGGAGAGAGCAGAGAAGTCTTATGTGGGGCTAGGGTTTCAAATGAGTGAAAGTGGGTAAATGGGGGTATTTATAGCTAGCGTTTGTCAAGTGGATCGGGCCCAAAGCCCGTTAGCGTGTCCAAGCCCAATTACCTCCTCTACGGCCTGTTTTTGAAACCTGAACGTTGTATAGTGCTGAAATTTATTTATTCGGACTCGAAAGTGATTAAAATTATATCGGAGGTCGGTGTTTGGCATGTTAATCCATTGGTTGTGTCAAAATTTGCGTGAGAGCCTTCGGTCGTCAATTTTATCCGTTTTTGACCCGGTTTCTACCGTGAGTATTAAAATTTGAAAACGAAGCCAAATATATCATAATATATTAATATTTAGACGTAACTCTAGTCCGTGGCTTCCATTTCGTTGTTGGTGCGTTCTCACTTTTCGCGTAGCTTCCGCGTTGTGCTTTGCGACGCCGATAATCCAAATATATCGCATAATTATAGATGTATGATAAATACAAGTACAAAATTTGTATTTTTAGGCGTTGTCAGTATTTGTTCGGCAACAGCTCGCTTAATGTTCAATTTCGTGTTAAAGTTCTCGATTATTACCAAATCTGGTAACATGAAACAAGTAGACGTTCCTAGGCTCTCCAAGGGACTGATCGAGTTAATTTACGTCTAATTACGTTATTTATGATGGTATTACTGTTCGATACGCGCGTAATTACAACCGGAAAACGCCAGTTGTCACATTTTCAATCCATTTTTGGACACATTGAGGACAATATGTAATTTAAGTGTGGGGGGGGGGGGACCTTGAATCTGTTGTCCTAAAATAAGTCTTACACAACTTGGAAATGCTAAACACCCCAAATCATTTTCAATTTTTTTTTTATTTTCTTTATCTTGTCTTGTTTTAAGTTAGACCAAAGTTCTAAAAATATTGTTTTTACAAATTTACAATCGATAGCGCCGTGATAAAAAGAACCATATTAGAAAAAATTATAAAAGGCATTACAATCCTTTTAAAATTTTATTGTATATACATTTTCACACTTTTTACCCTTTTCCCACAAATAGTGAGTTTTTAGCCTTTACCGAGCATAGACATATCGTATCTTTATTAAATGTTCACTTTTCATTTCTTGTGTGATAGCGCGTATTGTTCTTATGAATTTAGAACTTGCCAAGACAATGTGTTCTTGGTCCTTACCGACCAATCCAAGTAAGTATACGATTGAGGCATTAGGAATATAACCTTTTTTATTTAAACCTTATTTTTCTATTTATCTCCCCACCGAAACCAAAAATCCGCTAGTTAACCCCTTTGAGCCTAAACCTTTCGTTCAAAACCCGCAAAATACACTTTGCAACAACCACCCATCAACCTTTTTACTTTTACACCCCTTATTTTAGTAGAAGTTTGGTTCTTTTGAAAATAAGTGAATTTATTTATAAAAGAACCATATAAGAAAATTTTATAAAAGGCATTACAATCCTTTTAAAATTTTATTGTATATACATTTTCACACTTTTAACCAAGTGACCCTTATCGCAGACTTGAGACACGCTCATCAGATTGTGCTTTAGCTGCTCAACATAGTTCACTTTGTCCAGTGTGATCTTCCCGTTGGTTACTTTTCCTCGTCCTGTAATGTGCCCGCCTTTAGCACTTGCAAAATTCAAATAACCACCATCTATATTTTCAAACTCAGTCAACAGCCTCGCATCTCCCGTCATGTGGCTGGAGCAGCCACTATCAACATACCACAAGTTGATATTCCTCCTTAGCAGCTCCTACACCATCCAACAAAATTAGTTAGATTGGGGGACCCATGCCTTAATGTTCTTGGGTCTTCCAGATTCATCGATCATAGGAACATCCATCCAGTATCCATCACTCCTAACAGGAGTCTTGGTTCTTAGACCCGTTGATGGAAATGGTTTTTGATTTCCACTAGGTCTATGGTCCTGAGATTTCCTAACTATGTTTGGACTTTGCGACCTTTGGAAATTATGATTTTGGTTCCATGAGTTTTGATGATGATAATTTCTAAAGCCATCGTTATAAAAATTTCGACTACCAACATTCTGGTATCGAGTTTGATATTAACCTTGACTTCTAAATTATTTGATTGACCATGAAAGTTATTCATTCTTGGTGAACTAGTTCTAGGTCTATCATATCTGCCTGATGTAGATGCAGGCTAAAATCTTCGTTGATTTCTTTGAAAGCGAGGAACTTGGTGAGTTCCTTTTTCGGCCTTATCTACACCAACAGCAACACTTTGTTGCTTGTTAGCAGATATCTTTGGTGAGTTAACCTTCTTCTCACCATCACCACTTTTCTCTGGTGATTTTCTCTTTGTCTCTCACTTACCTGTGCTTCACTCTTTTTCTTAGAACAGCAGCTAGCTACATGTCCCTTTTCATGACATTTGAAGCATGATTTTCTAGCCGAAGACTTCTTAGTTGAAGCCTCTTGCTTAGATTCATCAGGAGATGATGATGATGCTTTAGAAGGATCTTGTTTAGTTTGCTTAACTTCTGATTTTTCTTTGTTTTTGTTCTTAGCAAATTGCACATTAGACTCTTTTGTAATAACAGGAACCTCTTCATTCATGTTATCCCTTTAACAAAATCAACCTTTTTATCAAAAATTTGTTTTAGATTCTTAGGGTGTGTAATTTTTGTTTTCAAAACTGGTTCCCTGTTAGTATCCTTCTTAGCATTCTCAGAACCATCAACACTCCCTGATGTGGAACTACCAGGTGTACTTGACACAAAGTCTATAAGCTCTTCTTCATCTGGTAGGAAAGAATAGTCGTGACCAAGAGGTGGTGGAACTTCATTCAAACCCTTGAATCCCACACAAGTCTTGTCTACTCTTCTTCAAGCCATTCATCATGTGTTTCATGACAAAAGATGAATCTCTGAACTGATTTATCTTCTTTTCAAGCTCACAAATTTTAAGTTGTGCTCCAGACAACTCTCTGCATTTTTCAGAAACCTCTTTTGTTTTCTCACTCATCGTATCATGAGCTAAATCAATAACTTGAAGTTTTTCATTAAGTTTACAGTTAGAATATTGATTTCTTCTTCATAACCTTTAGTTTTCTTCAAGTATAATGACTCATTTCGTTTTACAAAAAAGTTTTATTCTTTTAAGTTCGAGAGCTCATTTTTCTTTGTTAATGTGTCTACCTCACTTTGCAGTTCACGACACTTCAAACAAACAGAACTACTGGAGTTAGAACATACCTCGCCTGTTGATTTGCTTAGATTAGCCATGAAAGCATCAAAATCAGCAGCCATCTTCTTCTCTGTAGCATTCTATTCTCCATCAGCCTTTTCAGCTACCTTATCTTGCTCTCCCTCAACATCAACTTTCACTTATTCATCAACAACTGGTCCTATCTCAGCCATGAACACCTGTGAGGCATTGTTATCACTCTCCAGATGAACACTCCAATCATAGGAACCCTCTCTAGCAGTAGAGATCAGGGTCTTCGATCCAGAGTAGGAGAATCAGGGCCTTTCACTTTTCTTTGTTTGACGCATTCTTGTTGCTTGAACCATGACTAGGAGAATCTTGAAAGGATGAACTAGAACGAGATTCAGACTTAGCTCTTTGACACTCTCTAGCGAAATGTCCGTAGTTGTGACAGTTGTAGCACTTCACTTTCGACTTGTCAAAGCCCACACTCTTGCCAATGAAGTTCCTACTTGTTCTGTTCATGAACCTCTTCACCCTTCTAGAGATCATGGCCATCTGCCATTGCAAATCCATCTCCTCTAAGTCATCAGGGATGATCTGATCATAATCTTCATCTAACATATCAGGATCAGATATTTTTCCCTGTATATAGTTCTCATAGGAAGCAACGAAAGAGGCAAGCAATGCCAGGTGATCTTCAGCACTTTAGACACTCAGAGGCGTAGACTTAGAACTGCTATTACTTGATTGTTGTCTCTTAGCCCCTAACGAGCCTCTTGAAGCAGCAACAAAACATACTTCACCCTCAGCATTTGTCACGATCTGCTCATTCTCACATGAGAGAAACGCAGTTGCAGTATCACTAGAAGCATTGTTGGAAGATGAAGGTGTAAGACCTTTATAAATCCCCGGATCTTGAACCTGATCACTTGTCGTTTATCTCCACATCTGTGTATCCATCTATGTCATAACTGTCTATTTTTGACATCAGATGATAGCACTCGTGATAATATCTTCAAGGGACTCATTTCTCATTCCTTTGAACACAGCAAATTGTTTATTTAGAAGATCAACCTTGTTCTTCTTCACATTGGTATTGCCCTCATACCTCTTCTTTAGGGTATCCCACATCTCCTTCGATGTAGTATAACGCTTGAATGTATGTCTGATGCCATCATGTAATGACATCTTAATAGCAGATAAGGCCTTCTTTTCAGACTCATACATCCTCTTCTTAGCTTCAGACATATTCACGTAAGAAGTAAAACGCTGTCTGCCCTCAAAGACATGAGTGGGGTTGGCATACCCATCTTGAATACAGATCCGCATCCGTGTGTCCTGGTATTCAATAAATGACTGAAACCTATCCTTCCATGTCAAATAATTCTCTACTTTCAGCATTTTTGGAGGTTTGTTTGTGGTGCCAGCCTTGTGCTCCATTCTCAACAGCTAATTTAGGTTAGACATATTCGACATTTTTACTGAACCGACTCGTTAAAAATGTTAAAACTTGTCCGAAATGAGTGATTACCAAATTATACTATTAGACTCGTCTTGACGATATGATCCTAATGATGTATATTGTCCGATTATGATTTTTGGAATTTTTGTGACTTTTTTCCTAAAAATCACACGAGTCTAACTGTCCAATCGGTTCCTCAAAATTGTCTATGGATCAAATTCTATGTCCGAAAACGTTAACTCCGGTTACGTCAGCTGGTTAACTTTCCAGATATTTGACGATAATCCGGAACAGTACCAAATCCGAGATAGGAATCCTGAACATAAATCCGAATTACTAATCCGAAATGGTGATCCGGAATAGTGATCCGAGATAAAAACCGGAATGCACTGTTCTGATCCGAAATGGAAATCCAGAATAGACTATTCTGATCCGATATGGAATCCGGAATAGTTCTAATCCGAGATGGAATCCGGAATACAATTTTGATTCGAAATTTCAATCCGAAATAACTTCTGATCTGAATTTCAATCCGAAATTCAATCCGAATTGCACTTTTCCATATCCGAATTGCAAGTCTGATGATCCGAAATGCAGATTCTGATCCGAAATACTATGCTTTTTAATCCGAGATGCCTTTCTTCAATCCGAAATACCTGCAGAAACCCTAAAACAGCCGTCAAAACCCTAATTCAGCCGTCATAAACTTCAAGAACAACCTCCAAAACGCCCAAAAACCCAATTTTTCTGCTGTTACGATTCTGAACCGAGCAATAATCAATAACCGAATGCTCTGATACCAATTGTAGGTCCCCTAGTCCTTATAGATCTTGACAGAATCGTCTATCTAATCTAGAGTGCGGAATCCCCTAGATTAGATTTCATAGAAACAACAAGAACACCAACAAGAATTCCTTTCAAACAATCTTATATTGATTATCTAACACAAAGTGTTTACAATCAATTCAAGACTCTTCTCTCTAAACTCTATGAAGCAATTCTTACAGCAACTGAACAACTAACTGAGCAACCTTAACCCTAATCACAACCTCTCTTTATATAGAGATAGGTCGTGCTCATGGGCTAGGGTTTCCTACATGGACTGCTAATGGGTTTAAAGCCCAATTCTCCTACCATGCACTATTTAGTGTCTAGTTCAGCCTAATTACTTCTAATTCACTAATACGAAACTAAACCCGCTAACCGTTTATCATTTTACTAATTACAAGATATCTAAAGACCAAATCTAAGTTGTTGTCACAAATATGCACCGACATAAAACACACTAAAAATCTTTTTGGTTTTTTTAAGCTGTAAAATATTTACAACATATTTTTGGGAGATTGTGCTAAGAAGATCATATCAGTTTCTTTGAGACAAATCAGCTGCACCATTAAGCTTTAATACATTTTCAATATCAAACAATTCACCTCGATTATCAGTAATGTTCATCCACTTAAACTCAACAAGTTTATATCCTAGTGTGACATCCCGGTTTTTCGGATAACTTAAACGCAATACTAGTCGAATAAATTTTGTGCTACGTATTAAACGTTTATAAGTTGGTGCGTTATTATGTGATATCCGAGTTCGTGTTTTATGTTAGTTATAATGTATAGATGTAGTAAATAAATAAATGAATCGAGCCGAACCGCGACACGAGCCGGCCTCTTTTCTTGCGACTCAAGGAACTAAACTTGGGGATCAAGTTTTAACCCAAACCTTAAACTCAAACTATTCGGTCGCGAGCAAACAACCCAAACCGACCCACCCAAGTCCCTTCGGCCGCGAGAGCAAACCCAAACCGCAACCCATTCATCTCTTGCGCCTATATATACAAACACATGCATGGGTCTTTCTTCACAAAAACAAAAACACAAAACCCTAATATCTAAGAAGCCGACGGCAGCGTTGTTACACTCCCTTCGGTCGCGAGCAACCTCTTCCTTCATTATCTCGATCTGATCAGCCTTACATCACCTTCTCGATCGCGAGCAGCTTGTCCCTTTTCATCCTCTCGGTTGCGATCTAGCTTGAACATCCGAATCAGTCCCGTCCAAGTCTCGGCTTATTACCTTGTCATTAAAGGTTAGGATTTATCTTTTGTTACAAGATCATATTCGGATATATTTGTTTTAATGTAGTGATTGTGTTGTTTTCAGATTGATTATGTTAGATTGAAAGTTTGATGTTTGTTCGAAATCTGGAAAATATAGGCTGTGTTTTGTTTATAAAAACTAGATATATTGATTAGGGTTTGCATGGATGTGATATATGTATTGATCTATGATTAGAAAAATCAGTTCTTGATCGCCTAGGTTCATTGTATTGACGGTTTATGCGAATTAGTGGTGATAAAATGCTGAAACAGGTTGCTGAGTGATAGTTACAGCCGACTTCATCTGGCTGTAACTGGGTCATTAGTTGTCGAAAAACGGATTTTCTGAAGTCTAAAACGTAGAGATTTGAATAACGAAGCTAATGGCGCTGGATTCATATTTTTCTGAAGTCGGTTGATATTTTTAAGTGGCAAATTAAGAACAGTAACTAAAGCTGTGAAAATCCTGAAATTTTGTTAGTTGTTTATTTGTAGGGAGTCGAATCATGAAATTTGTACAGCAACCAGGTATGGAAATTTCCGGCAAGTCCAACTGGAATTTTGTTAATTGGACGATCAGTGATTTTAAATAAATTCTTCCGTGGACTGCAGTCAGAAAGCGACGAATCTGACTGCAGCCTAGTATATTAATATTTATGGATAATTGGTAAAGTATTAGGACTTGAAAAATTTATATAAATTTCTACAGTATGATTGTCACCTGCTGTAAAATAATTGGAATTTTGGAACATTGGAACTATTATATAAAAATCCTAGAAAACAGCCGAATTATGAGTATGTAAGCTGAAATTTGATAACTTGTGAATGTGTGCACCAAAGTGTTGCATGGATTGGATTATGTTCATGATAAATTGTTTTGATTACTATGTTCACATGAGGATACTTGCATGCATGTTTGAGTGTTAGGAATTTTGATTGTATGTATCACTTTGTGCGTAAATTATGTGTAGAATTTGTATTAGTGTGTTCACACACTGACTTGGAAACAATTGGTTTATTAGGACGCAATTAGCGTTCCCATCATTTGCAACTTCTGTGTTACACTAACCGAGCAACTAAAGGTGAGTTCATGGCCCCTAACTTTATCCGGTTTTTTTAACAACAGGGGGAGAAACATGTATACACTCTTCAAACTCAATCTCTTTACGTTATACGAAATTAACGTCACATAACTATTCGGTAACTAAGTTGATGTTAATGTAATGTTATGGTCACTAAGCAGCTATATCACATAAGTCCTCGACAATCTCTCGGATCGTTGGTATTGGGTTTTAATAGCGGGGAAATTATAAGTAGTACTACTGGGCCCGACAAGCCCCATCCGAGCTAGTTGCGCTAGCCGACCGGGTATGGTCAACGGGTGAATAATTTGGCCTAACTTCGCCATGGTCAGTGATAGGCCTGGCAACACGGAGGCACAACAGTCAGCTTCGATCGGGAACACTTACTTGACATGACTTTAGGCTAGCTACCTATATATGTTAACATTGAACTTAATTACGAATCAACTATATTATCCCGGGTTGGGGATAATGGAAACAACAACTATATTATCCCGGGTTAGGGATGATGGAAACAACAACTTATTATTCCGAGTTTTGAATAATGGAACCAACATCATTATTATTCCGGGTTGGGAATAATGGAACTAAATCGTTATCCCGGGTTAGGGATAACGGGGAAACAAACTCATAACCGAACAAACGAATTTATGAAAACCTGTGAACTCACTCATATTTAATGTTGACACTTGTTTCTTTACATGTTTCTTAGGACGCTAGGAGCTCTAGGTGCACTCACATGCATTGAACAAGACATCTTTTATCGAGTCTCATTTACAAACATTGTTTTGGGTTTTCATTTGTTTTGGCGTTTGTGTTGGCGCCCGTTTCACTACTTATTTTATGCTTCCGCTCAACCATAAAAACTAATTCTTCCGCTAAACATTGGTAACTAACTAAGACAATATAAAATCTACGATGAATGGTTAAACAAATGATTTTTGGAAAACGTATTATCAAATCATATAGAGTCGTTCGACGTACTAGTGTTTCAGATTCTGGTTTGTTCACACGCCTCGCGGTAAAACTCCGTAAGTGGAAATTGAGGGTGTGACAGATTGGTATCAGAGCCTCTAGCTATAGAGAACCAGGTTTGCATTAGAAGTAGACCTAAACTATAGCTGATTACACGACACTAGACTTAGTTTGGTACCAAACTGTTATATCTTGTTATGTGATGTACCACAACTATGTTATGTGAAATATGAATGCATAATTGAAACGAATGCAACTCGTAACTAACTACACAACCTAAAGGCAATGTCATCATCATCCTCATCATCATCCGACAAACTTACGCAACCAAGGGCGCCAGGAAAGGCACCTATGGTGGAACCCTTACCATCTTATGGCGTGGAGACACGCTCAGCTGCTAGGAAAAGACTCGCTCTAGGGGAGGAGTCGTCCTCACGCCCGACCATCGCTGTGACGGTCGAACCGGTTAACTCGTTAGAAGTAGGGAACGACCTACTTAGAGATATGATAAGAACGCAACAAGAACAACTAGAAAGAATGCATGAAACCATCCTAGCACAGGGATGGATGATACGACAATTGACAGGTAAAACTGGATCGCTCGAGGAAGAGCAACATACGAGTAAGATACCTCGTAACACTTTAGCCAGAGATCTTCGTGCTGAGCAGCTGAGGGCTGACTGGCTCGAAGACAGAGTCCTGGAAAATAGTTGGAGAATTCAGGAGCTAGAGCAAAATCAAGCACCTGCACCAGCACCGGCCCCTCCAGTGCCGGTAGAGGAGGATCCGGAAGAGGATCCGGAAGAGGATCCGGAAGAGGATCCAAAAGAGGACCCAGAGGAGGATCCAGAGGAGGATCCGGAGGAGGACCCAGCTGTAGAAGCCGGGAATGCCGCGCAGGATGATGGCAACGATAGTGATCTGGGGGATGGAGACGTAGACGACTGACACGTCTCGCTTATTTTATTTACTTTCCTTCATTCTATTTATTTTCCCACTTGTGTTTAAACTTGAGACTTTATAGTGAATTCATATGTTTGGTTGGCACTTTGTAAGACGTTGAAACTTCATTTAATCAAGTATTTCTTTTGACTATTTAATATATTTGAGTTGACGTAACTTGACAATTATTTAAGTACGAAGTAGGATAACTATATTGGATATATAGACTTATCGGGGTGTGTTTATGTTGTTTTTCGAAGATCTAAATGGCAATTGGACGACGTGGAAACCTTAACATGACGCCCGAAGAACTAGCTGCCATGATTCAAGAGCACGTGAACGCAGCTCTAGCGGGTGTTCAGAACCAACCGGCAGGTAACCATTATTAAATTTTCAGGAGAAAATCTAATAGTTGGGATAGTAGAATTCCTCGCTGACTACCTGTTCTCTGTCAGCAGGAGGGGGTTTTAACCCCTACAAGATGTTCCTCGACGCGAAACCAAGCAAATTCTCGGGGGCAGAAGGACCCATAGGACTGGTCCGCTGGATCGAAAAATCTGAATCAGTATTTGAAATGTGCAACTGTTTGGAGGCCAACAAGGTCAAGTATGCAGCCTCAACACTGGAAGATGGGGCACTAACTTGGTGGAATGCACAAGTCCAAACGCGTGGACTTATTGCTGCAAATGCAATGGCCTGGGTCGAGTTCAAGGCCCTAATCAAAGAGGAGTACTGTCCACGAGACAGAGTGCAACAGTTGGAGCAAGCCTTATGGAACCACAAGATGGTGGGATCTGAAATCGAAGCTTACACAGCAAAACATCACGACTTGGTATTTCTATGTCCCGATCTGGCCAACACTGTTGAGGAACGACTCGAGTTTTACCTTGGGGTCTGGTTCCGGAGATTCAGGGTATGGTAATGGCTAGTAACCCTGCAACGGAGCATCAAGCAATCAGGTTGGCGCACAAACTCACCGATAAGGCGGTGGAACAAAGAAAGTTGCCAACTAGGGGTACAACTGAAGTTGCCCCTGATAATAAAAGAAAGTTTGAAGACTCGTCCATTCGACAGTCTTCGTCATCCCAGCCACAACAGGGGAACCAGAAACGGTTCAATAATTACAACAGCCACCGGGGTCATCAAAATCAGCCCGCCAACAACAACAACCAGAACGCAAGCGGCTATGTAGGTCGAAAGCCGCAGTGCACCCGCTGTAATCTTCATCATCACGGCCCTTGTGCCGGAAATCGCTGCCAACGATGTGGCAAGGTGGGACATGCGGCAAGGGACTGTCGCGGGGAAATCATGTCCCGACAAAATCAAAATCAACCCCAAGGCCCACAACAGGGTGTTAACCGATGATGCTATCAGTGTGGTAGCACTGCCCACTTCAAAAGAGACTGCCCACAGCTGCGTAACAACAACAACAATGGTGGGAACAACCACAACAACAACAATAACAACAACAATAACGGAAATGGTGGCACAGGAGGTGCCAAAGGTCGCGCATTTACATTGGGCCGCGGAGAGGCCAGAAACGACTCGAACGTGGTCACCGGTAAGTTTCCCCTTAATGAACATTTTGCTACTGTGCTTTTTGATACGGGTGCGGATAGGAGCTTTATATCTGAGTCATTTAGGAAGAACCTAAATCTCACGCCTAAACCATTAGAGACCCCTTATGTTATAGAATTAGCCGATGGTAATTCTGTAGATGTGACCCATATAGTATCCGGCTGTCAACTCAAACTCGTGGGTCACACTTTTACCATTGATCTGATGACAACTACCCTGGGTAGTTTTGACGTGGTAGTCGGAATGGACTGGCTATCCGACGTCCGAGCTGAAGTTCTCTGCTTCGAAAAATCTATCCGTATTCCGCTCTCTAACGACGAAATCTTGACGGTGCAAGGCGAGAAGGCAAGCACCGTCACCAACATCATCTCTTACATGCAAGCGCAGAAGTATCTTCGTTGAAAGAACTCCTTCGCTTTACTCGCACTGGTTACCGAACAGCCTAAGGACGAGAAACGTATAGAAGACATCCCTATTGTCCGTGATTTTTCCGATGTATTCCCAGAGGAATTACCTGGTCTTCCACCCCATCGACAATTGGAGTTTGAAATCGAATTGGCGAACCATGCAACTCCTATCGCCAAGGCTCCATACCGCCTAGCTCCAGCCGAGCTGCAGGAGCTGTCTACCCAACTTCAGGAGCTGTTAGAAAAGGGATTTATCCGACCAAGCACTTCGCCATGGGGAGCTCCAGTCCTTTTTGTCAAAAAGAAGGACGGGACCTTCCGCATGTGCATCGACTACAGGGAACTCAACAAGGTTACTGTCAAGAACCGATACCCGTTACCTCGCATCGACGATCTCTTCGACCAACTGCAAGGGTCAAGCTACTACTCCAAGATTGATCTACGGTCCGGTTACCACCAGCTACGCGTCAGGGAGGAGGATATCGCTAAGACGGCATTTCGTACTCGGTATGGCCATTATGAGTTCTTGGTCATGCCCTTCGGTCTCACCAACGCACCCGCGGTGTTCATGGACCTCATGAACCGTGTGTGTAAACCATACCTCGACAAGTTTGTCATTGTGTTCATCGATGACATACTAATCTATTCTAAAAGTGAAGAAGAACATGCTGAACATCTACGATTACTGCTAGGATTACTTCAACAGGAGAAACTATATGCCAAGCTTTCGAAGTGTGATTTCTGGATTCGGGAAGTTCAGTTTCTCGGGCATATCATAAATGAAAAGGGTATCCATGTCGACCCTGCCAAGATAGAAGCTATCAAAAACTGGGAAGCACCCAGGACACCGACAGAGATCCGCCAATTTTTGGGTTTGGCTGGTTACTACAGACGTTTCATCGAGGGGTTTTCAAAGATCGCACAACCGCTTACTACCCTCACCCAGAAAGGCATCAAGTATGCTTGGGGTGACAAGCAGGAAGCGGCATTTCAATTGCTGAAACAGAAACTTTACAGTGCACCCATTCTATCCTTGCCGGAAGGGACAGATGACTTTGTAGTTTATTGTGATGCTTCCATTCAGGGGTTGGGATGCGTACTCATGCAACGCGATAAGGTCATCGCGTATGCGTCCCGCCAACTGAAGGTTCACGAGAAAAACTACACAACGCATGACCTGGAATTGCGAGCAGTAGTGTTTGCACTTAAGATTTGGAGACACTACCTCTATGGGACGAAGTGCACAATCTTCACAGACCACAAGAGCCTCCAACACATCTTTGATCAGAAGGAGTTGAACATGCGACAGCGTCGCTGGGTCGAAGTCTTGAACGATTATGAGTGTGCCATTCGGTATCACCCGGGTAAAGCTAACGTTGTAGCTGATGCCCTCAGTAGGAAGGAACACTTGAAACCTCGTCGTGTACGAGCATTGCAGCTCACTATTCATTCGGGGCTACCCGAACAAATACGCGACGCCCAGTTAGAAGCAGTTAAGGAGGAAAACATCAAGGCCGAATCGGTGGGAAAAATGGAACGCGATTGGGAAGTAAAACCCAATGGAGCCCGGTATTTCATGAATCGCATATGGGTACCCTCTACGGAAACCTCAGAGAGCTAGTCATGGACGAAGCTCACAAATCCCGATACTCTGTCCATCCTGGTTCGGATAAGATGTATCAAGACCTTAAAGCTGCGTATTGGTGGCCCAACATGAAAGCTGATATAGCCACCTATGTGAGTAAGTGTTTGACTTGTGCAAAAGTCAAGGTAGAGTATCAAAAGCCATCGGGGCTACTTCAACAACCTAAGATCCCAGTGTGGAAATGGGATCAGATCTCGATGGATTTCATCACTAAACTTCCGCGAACTTTGGGTGGTTGCGATACCATCTGGGTGATTGTGGATCGTTAACTAAGTCCGCACACTTCCTAGCTATTAAAGAAACAGATAAGATGGAGAAGTTGACTCGCATCTACATTAAGGAAGTAGTTTCTCGGCACGGAGTGCCAACATCCATCATCTCAGACAGAGATGCTCGCTTCACATCCAACTTTTGGCAGTCACTTCAGAAAGCGTTGGGAACACGCTTAGATATGAGCACTGCCTATCACCCTCAGACTGATGGTCAAAGCGAAAGGACCATACAAACCTTGGAAGACATGCTTAGGGCATGCGTAGTAGACTTTGGAAATAGTTGGGAAATCCACCTGCCTCTAGTGGAATTCTCGTATAACAACAGTTACCATACAAGTATATCGGCAGCACCGTTTGAGGCATTATACGGTCGTAAATGTAGATCACCGGTCTGTTGGGCAGAAGTTGGTGACAGTCAACTCACAGGCCCTGAGTTAATACTTGAGGCTACTGAAAAGATTGTACAAATCAGAAACCGCATGGCGGCGGCACGAGATCGACAGAAAAGCTACGCTGATCAACGACGCAAACCGCTCGAATTCCAAGTAGGCGACCGCGTCCTACTAAAGGTGTCACCCTGGAAGGGTGTAATCCGTTTTGGAAAACGGGGCAAACTAAACCCACGGTACGTAGGTCCGTTTGTGATCTTGAAACGTATTGGACCCGTAGCTTATCAATTAGACCTTCCTACCGAACTCAGTGGAGTTCACAACGTGTTTCACGTGTCAAATCTGAAGAAGTGTCTATCAGATGAAACTCTAGTTATTCCATTGGATGAGATCCAAGTGGATGAACAACTGCACTTTGTGGAACAGCCTATCGAGATCATGGATCGTGAGATCAAGACTCGAAGGCACAGCAAGATTCCGATCGTTAAGGTTCGTTGGGACTCTAAGCGTGGACCGGAGTTCACGTGCGAAAGAGAGGACCAAATGAAAAGCAAATACCCACACCTCTTCGCAACTGAGCAGCAAACTAACGATACCAATAACTAAATTTTCGGGACGAAAATTCTTTCAACATGGGGATGATGTGACAACATGGAAATTTCTCATACTTTCGCGTACCATTGTTAACTAAATTCTTGTGCATGGCACTTGGGAACTTCTTGGAACTTCGCATACCATCGTTAACGAACTAACTCTTTGTGCGTGGCACTCTAAACATGTACGCGGCATTCTAAACCGCTTTTACTCAATTTTCAGGACGAAAATTCTTTCAACATGGGGATAATGTGACATCCCGGTTTTTCGGATAACTTAAACGCAATACTTGTCGAATAAATTATGTGCTACGTATTAAACGTTTATAAGTTGGTGCGTTATTATGTGATATCCGAGTTCGTGTTTTATGTTAGTTATAATGTATAGACGTAGTAAATAAATAAATGAATCGAGCCGAACCGCGACACGAGCCGGCCTCTTTTCTTGCGACTCAAGGAACTAAACTTGGGGATCAAGTTTTAACCCAAACCTTAAACTCAAACTATCCAGTCGCGAGCAAACAACCCAAACCGACCCACCCAAGTCCCTTCGGCCGCGAGAGCAAACCCAAACCGCAACCCATTCATCTCTTGCGCCTATATATACAAACACATGCATGGGTCTTTCTTCACAAAAACAAAAACACAAAACCCTAATATCTAAGAAGCCAATGGCAGCCTTGTTACACTCCCTTCGGTCGCGAGCAACCTCTTCCTTCATCATCTCGATCTGATCAGCCCTACATCACCTTCTCGATCGCGAGCAGCTTGTCCCTTTTCATCCTCTCGGTTGCGATCTAGCTTGAACATCCGAATCAGTCCCGTCCAAGTCTCGGCTTATTACCTTGTCATTAAAGGTTAGGATTCATCTTTTGTTACAAGATCATATTCGGATATATGTGTTTGAATGTAGTGATTGTGTTGTTTTCGGATTGATTATGTTAGATTGAAAGTTTGATGTTTGTTCGAAATCTGGAAAATATAGGCTGTGTTTTGTTTATAAAAACTAGAGATATTGATTAGGGTTTGCATGGATGTGATATATGTATTGATCTATGATTAGAAAAATCAGTTCTTGATCGCCTAGGTTCATTGTATTGACGGTTTATGATAATTAGTGGTGATAAAATGCTGAAACAGGTTGCTGAGTGATAGTTACAGCCGACTTCATCTGGCTGTAACTCGGTCATTAGTTGTCGAAAAACGGATTTTCTGAAGTCTAAAACGTAGAGATTTGAATAACGAATCTAATGGCGCTGGATTCATATTTTTCTGAAGTCGTTTGATATTTTTAAGTGGCAAATTAAGAACAGTAACTAAAGCTGTGAAAATCCTGAAATTTTGTTAGTTGTTTATCGAGTTGGATTTAATAATCTGTAGGGAGTCGAATCATGAAATTTGTACAGAAACTAGGTATGGAAATTTCCGGGAAACTCCAACTGGAATTTTGTTAATTGGACGATCAGTGATTTTTAAATAAATTCTTCCGTGGACTGCAGTCAGAAAGCGACGAATCTGACTGCAGCCTAGTATATTAATATTTATGGATAATTGGTAAAGTATTCGGACTTGAAAAATTTATATAAATTTCTACTTTATGATTTTCACCTGCTTTAAAATAATTGGAATTTTTGGAACATTGGAACTATTATATAAAAATCCTAGAAAACCGCCGAATTATGAGTATGTAAGCTGAAATTTGATAACTTGTGAATGTGTGCACCAAAGTGTTGCATGGATTGGATTATGTTCATGATAAATTGTTTTGATTACTATGTTTACATGAGGATACTTGCATGCATGTTTGAGTGTTAGGAATTTTGACTGTATGTATCACTTTGTGCGTAAATTATGTGTAGAATTTGTATTAGTGTGTTCACACACTAACTTGGAAACAATTGGTTTATTAGGACGCAATTAGCGGTCCCATCATTTGCAACTTCTGTGTTACACTAACCGAGCAACTAAAGGTGAGTTCACGGCCCCTAACTTTATCCGGTTTTTTTAACAACAGGGGGAGAAACATGTATACACTCTTCAAACTCAATCTCTTTACGTTATACGAAATTAACGTCACATAACTATTCGGTAACTAAGTTGATGTTAATGTAATGTTATGGTCACTAAGCAGCTATATCACATAAGTCCTCGACAATCTCTCGGATCGTTAGTATTGGGTTTTAATAGCGGGGAAATTATAAGTAGTACTACTGGGCCCGACAAGCCCAATCCGAGCTAGTCGCGCTAGCCGACCGGGTATGGTCAACGGGTGAATAATTTGGCCTAACTTCGCCATGGTCAGTGATAGGCCTGGCAACACGGAGGCATAACAGTCAGCTTCGATCGCGAACACTTACGTGACATGACTTTAGGCTAGCTACCTATATATGTTAACATTGAACTTAATTACGAATCAACTATATTATCCCGGGTTGGGGATAATGGAAACAACAACTATATTATCCCGGGTTAGGGATAACGGAAACAACAACTTTATTATTCCGGGTTTGGAATAATGGAACCAACATCATTATTATTCCGGGTTGGGAATAATGGAACTAAATCGTTATCCCGGGTTAGGGATAACGGGGGAAACAAACTCATAACCGAACAAACGAATTTATGAAAACTTGTGAACTCACTCATCTTTAATGTTGACAGTTGTTTCTTTACATGTTTCTCAGGACGCTAGGAGCTCTAGGTGCACTCACATGCATTGAACAAGACATCTTTTATCGAGTCTCATTTACAAACATTGTTTTGGGTTTTCATTTGTTTTGTCGTTTGTGTTGGCGCCCGTTTCACTACTTATTTTATGCTTCCGCTCAACCATAAAAACTAATGCTTCCGCTAAACATTGGTAACTAACTAAGACAATATAAAATCTACGATGAATGGTTAAACAAATGATTTTTGGAAAACGTATTATCAAATCATATAGAGTCGTTCGACGTACTAGTGTTTCAGATTCTGGTTTGTTCACACGCCTCGCGGTAAAACTCCGCAAGTGGAAATTGAGGGTGTGACACCTAGGTACTGCTTAATATGATAAAGCTTAGGTAATTTTATAACAGATTAATAAGTGGTTTCCATTACATGACATACTCCCGTATTCGGATATGCACAAGAATATCATCATACAGGTGAATATATTAAGTTTACATCTTTAGAAGAATGCAAAAGCATCGGTGACTCAAGTTAGTACCACCATACATACAAAGAGTACGAAGTTCAGCTTTTAAAGTTGTGTACCTCATAGGTATCTTTTGAGCCCAAATTCTTATCTTTCAATAATCATTTAGCTTTTCAGGGTTTACGTTGTTACATTGTGTATAAAGTACTATAGAAGTTCTAGGTTAACACCACTGTGTAGACAAAAGAACTTGTATAATACCCCAGATGTTAAACTAATATATAGACCTAGTATCTCAGTATCTTGGCAATTTTGTCAAACGAAATTACGGTACTAAGACCATATGCCAATGAAATGTGACACACACTTAGTTGTAACGCTTCGCATTTGTAACTTTCCGTTTTTAGTAAGTTTATTCATGTTTCTATAATTTGAAAGTCCAAACCTGGTAATCATATTTCTATATCTAAATCGTTGTACATCTAAGGCTTTGATTGTAATCGAATTGATAAATTATGCGAATTTTGCAAACTTTATTCATGCTTAAACTTATGAACGTATGCTATGTTGTCACTCGAGATGAACCAATTCAAAATAAATCGTAATGCTTATTTCACGTTTATGAATCTTGGAATTCAAGTCAAGCAAGATGATTAGTGATTCTAATGCAAGTTATTCAAGCTTTCGGTATTATACAAATTGACTAATTATTATTGTGACACTTCCACCATAAACAAGTTTTTTTTTGAAGCATGTAAGACCCTTAACTTTGATTTAAAGCTTCAAAATGACTCACCTTAGTATCATATCTAAAAATATCAAAGGTGCACCAAGTATATTAAGTAAATGAATTAAATAACAAAAAAAAAACCATGGCAGCTTGTGGCCGCAAGCTGGCAAGCTTGTGTTTCCATCCTTTGTTCAAATTTAAACTCACCTAATCACATTAATTGCAACCCTAACTCAAACCCGAATCCTTTCCCTATAAAAGAAATCCTTCCCCCACCCATTTCTCACTTTTACAAACTTCCAAACACTTCAAACAACCTCCCAAAGTCCAGAAATTCACTACTGTCATAAAACAGCTTGCAAGTGAGTTTCAACTCACTTCCCTTCTTCTTCAAGCCTTGTTTTTCTTTCTAACACCCTTGGATAACCTCTAGGAAGGTTCTCACAAGTTTGCTTGGCAAACTAAGGTGAACCCCCACCATTTTGAGGTCCAAAAGTGTGTTAACTTTCTGCCCCCATTTTTTATCTTTTCAAACTTTAAGATTTTCAAAGTTTTCTTCATGTTTTCTTCCTCAACATTGTTTGCTAAGCCCCATAGGAAGTTACCATAGGTTTTCCATGGAAAACCAAGGTGGAACAAAACCATTTTTAGGGCCAAACTTTCTATTTTGGAAGTTAAACTTATAAACTTTTTCGAACTTGATTTCAAATATAACAACTCTATGCTACTTGTGCCTCTAACCAAGTTTATGGTTAGGGAGCTAGTTAGACTTGTTTCATACAAAATCAAGATGCATAACATGCCTCTAAAGTTGTGGTTTTACTAGGGATTTTAAACCGACAAGTGTTGAGCCATCCAAACTTACAAGCTTGTGTTGGTGAAGGTGTGATTACATGGAGGCCTTAGCTATACAACTTTTCAATCCACCCCTCACTTGATGATTTCCATCCATTAAGCTACGGTTTACTTTCACTAGAGTAACAAGGCTACAACACATCCCCAAATGTTACCATGTTCGGGATATCTATGACTTATATGATATCCATGAATTATATGAAATCTAAGAAAAACTTGTAATAATATATGTAAACTATATATATGTAAATAATGAATATAACTGAACCTTTAAAAATGACCATATGGTTAATTTGTCCTAATATTAGGTTATTTTATCTAAGACCTAACCATCGTCATGATTCTATTGGGTATGACTCATAAAAACACAAACACCCTTCGGGGCTTATAGTGTCAAAAACGAGCGTAACGTCTAGATAAATACTTTCAACTATACATACTTTTGCGTACTTTAAATTCTAAAAAATTTCCGAATTCCACTACCATTCCAATACTCACACACCTCCATTTCCTCGTATAGGATAACTTGGTGTCCATTCCCCTAACCAACGTAAATGCTTTCACGGAACTTAACTTTGCAAAACCGAGAGTACACTCGACACCCTTTTTACGCTTTACACTTTTTTAGGTGCAAATTTTTAATCTATCATAAACACACTAAATCACACTTTTATGCTATGAAATCACACAAACAATCCATCATACATGCTATAGTTATGTGACACTTGAATTGGTACTTGGTACATTCTGATGTGATACTAAATGTCATTAACTTCGATCAAGCCTCCCTTAACATGTATAGCGCTATAGGAGTAACGCACCGCCTGTATACTTGTGGTCAATGTTAAGTTTTTTTTATCTATTATGCGGTACACTAGAGGATTGACTTGTAGTCCACATTCCTTGTCTACATTTATCTCGTATACTACCTTATCATGTGGATTTGTTTAAATCTTTTTATTACTTATGCTATGATATCAAACTTGTGTACTCGCCAATCTTTGTTATTGAACTATACTTTTTAACATTTTGTAGGTTGATGAATTTGACATGACGAAACTTAGTAGGATCGGCATAGAAACACGCTTAGAATACTAAGTTATTTAATAGGTTTGGTTGAACATGTTTCATATGTTGTTGTTTCGTAATTGGATTGTATTGTATTTGACAATTTGGTGATTTGAAATGAAATGGGTTGTTTAATTAAATATTGTCACAATTAGTGTTATGATATTTGAGAAATCTAGTTCGTCTCACTCTGATGTTCCCGTCATTGGTTGGGGTGTAACAGATTGGTATCAGAGCCATAACTATAGTTTAAGTGACCAACTTGACCTTTCTTGCTTCATGATTAAAATGTTAAATTCTTCCTATTTGCTTCTTCATATTTCTTTTGTCTTGATATATATGCAATGTATTTTTCCTAAGACACTTATACAACTTACACGCTTGAAGACTTGAAGACACTAATACTATAAATGAGACGATCTCACCAAAATAGGGGTGAAACCGCACTTTGGTGATCACTCTCAATCCGCGTGTTCGATTTTACACAAAATTACGCCATCAAGTTAGGAGTGAAATCCACATCTTGATGGGAATTTCCATTTCATACTCTAGTGGACCCTTACCAACGAGTCGGAATTCGCTCCTCGTTTGATATGCCCCAACCACGCTTAGGGTCGATGTTGTCAAGTTAGGGGTGAAATCCGCACCTTGTCAACTAGGCTCGTTCCTCAATTTTCAATCTCGCCAAAGTTTTGATTTTTTCGATCGGTTAGAGACGTGTAGTAACTGGAAAGGTAAAGTGCCGTTAATCGCTTCTCGACAAGAGACCTTTACCTATAGGCCAAAGCACGTTTCTCTAATTTGAAAGGATCTCGATTCAGTTTGGAATAGTCGACGTTTCTCAACCCGAAACACTCTTATGTTTTATTAAGCCTATCTTTTATGTATCTCAAATATCATGTGTTTTTATACATGATACCTTATTCATTTCTAACTCGATGCACAACTCGCACACCTTTCGTAACCAAAAACAATAATAATAATAATAATAATCCTCGTGAACCAACTAAATTTATACTCCTTACGCAAATCATATGTGTTTATGCTTTTGAATACTTATATGCTTATGCTGTCTATGTGGAATCATACGTGTTACTTGATACTTACATGCTCAAAACGAATTCTTTTTATAAAAACGCATTATGATCAAAGCCTTAATCTATATTCTACTGTTGAATCCTATAGATGTCTTTCTCTCAAAGCATTATGGGCAAGAGGAAGTCCAAGTCCAAGTCAAAGTCCTAATCCGATTCCATGTCCAAGAAGGATTGCATGAAGTTCATGGCCGAAAAAACGGCCGAGCATATGGCCAAGGTCATACCCGAGATCGTCAGCAAATCCAACCTCCACCAAATGCCAAATCACCTCACAACTCCGTCGTCTCCAAGGCTGAACCACCTAGGACAACCTTTACCCACAAGCAATTTTCCGCTTGCAATACCTTACCTTTCACCAGCAAAGGGGACGTTACCAAGTTACTACAATGGTTCGACACCATTGAGGTCACTTTTATTCAATGTGGTTGTCCCGACCACCCTCGGAACATGAGTGCTACGGGGGTGTTCTGATCACGTCCGAGCGTAACGCTCGTGGTAACGTCCGAGCGTTACGCTCTTGATTGGTGGACTTCCGAGCGTAACGCTCGTGGTAACGAAGCCGCTCACGTCCTCCCTTGGACCGAGTTTTAGAAGCTAATGGAAAGCGAATTCTGCCCCCCCTCCACGAACGCCAATGACTCGAAAATGAGTTTTGGAATCTCAAGCAGGTTGGGAATGACAACACTGGACTCACGGCCTGTTTTAAGCAGCTGGGTGCGATTTCCCCGAGCTAAGTCGACACGGACGAAAAGGTAGTTGCTAAGTACATACGTTGCCTCCCTCCTCACCTCGCAGACCTGGTCGATACTACCTCACCCAAAACCCTCGAGGAAGCTTTTCGTTTGGCTGCTCGACTGAACAATAGCCATGTCCTTCGTGAAGCCTCCAAGGCTTCATTAAGGAAAGCCCACCAAGCCACCACCGAAGCCCTCACCGAACCTACCTCACCCAAACCCTAAAGAAGCAACACCAAAGGCAAGAAGCGGAAGGCTTTGAGCAAGAACTGCGCGGTAGTCACTCCGCCAAACCCCCAACAGCTAGCCTTAGCCGCACCCAAACCCATCAAGAAAACATACACTGGGCCGAATCCCAAGTGTAACACTTGTCATTTCCACCATCCGGTTACTGCCCCATGCCGCCTATGCACTATCTGTAATAGATATGGACAACTTCGCCCAACAGTGCTGAAATGCTCCAAAAGCCCCTACCAACCAAGCCCGAGCCGTAACCGCACCCCAAAACCTACCGCCAACCAAAACCAACCTCTTGCACCCACCGCTCATGCCTGCTTCAGATGGGGAGACCCAAACCATTTCGCTAAAAACTGCCCGCAGCGCAACAACAACAACAACCAGTAGCAGCAGCAAGCTCGCGGCCGAGCTTTCGTCATCACAGCCGCATAAGCTTAAAACTCCAATGATGTCATTTCGGGTACGTTTGTTTATTTGATACTGGTGCGGATAAAAGTTTTGTATCCGTTGAATTCGAACCATTGCTTATGTGTAGACATTCTAAGTTGCCTAAATCATTCGAAGTCAAAGTCGCTGATGGAAAATCCGTCACTGTCGATTCTCTCCTTTCTAGTTGTTCTTTAAATCTCAACGATCATACGTTTTCTATTGACCTCATACCCATGCAAATGGGTAGCTCCAATATCATAGTAGGTATGGATTGGCTTAGGCGGGTCTGTACTGAAGTTGTTTGTTCGGAAAAGTACATTCGCCTTCCTCTTCCCAATGACGATTCCTTACATGTCTATGGTGAGAAACCTTCCAAAGGTCTCAAGCTTATGTCGTGTATCCAAGCGAACAAGTACGTGCGTAAGGAATACTTCGCCTTTCTTGCCCACATTCTGGAAAAGAAGGATAAGGGTCCAAGCATGAGTGAAGTTCCCGTTGTGCGTGATTTCCCTAACGTCTTCCCTGAGGATCTTTCTGGTCCTCCTCCTCCTCCTCATTCTGTTGACTTTCGCATCAACCTCATCCCTGCCACAATTCCGGTCCCAAAAATCCCCCTATCGACTAGCACCTCGGAGATGCAAGAGATGTCCAGCCAACTTCTGGAGCTTCTTGATAAACGCTTCATACGTCCTAGCACATCTCCTTGGAACTCTCCCATTCTATTCGTCAAAAGAAAGAAGTATCTTTCCGCATGTGCATCGACTATCGTGAGCTCAACAAGCCTACGGTCAAGAACCGATACCCTCTTCCTTGCATCGATGACCTTTTTGATCAGCTTCAAGGCGCAACTTGTTTCTGGAAGATCGACCTTCGCTCTGGTTATCATTAACTTCGAGTCCTCGAATAGGATATACCCAAAATCGCGTTTCGCACACGTTATGGTCACTACGAATTCGTGGTCATGCCATTTGGTCTGACCAACGCACCCGCCGGGTTTATTGACTTAATGAATCTCGTGTTTAAGCCCTATCTCGACCGATTCGTGATTATCTTCATTGACAATATCCTAATCTATTCCAGGACGCGAGAAGAGAATGAGCGACACTTGCGTCTTATCCTCCAGCTGTTGCATACTGAATGTCTATACGCCAAGTTCTCCAAGTGTGAATTTTGACTAAGGGAGGTTCAATTCCTTGGTCATGTCGTCAACGAACTTGGTATTCACGTTTATCCTGCAAAAATCAAGGTGGTGAAAAATTGGGTTGCTCCTAAGACAACGTCGGAGATTCGTTCGTTTCTCGGCTTAGCCGGTTATTACTGTTGATTTATCTCGAATTTCTCAAAATTTGTTGTGCCTCTCACTTCCTTGACTCAAAAGGATAAACCTTTGTTTGGGGTTCTGAACAAGAGGATTCTTTTCAAACGCTCAAGGACATGCTTTGTAATGCATCTATCCTAACCCTTCCCGATGGTGCCGACGAGTTTGTCGTGTATTGTGATGCCTCAAGACAAGGTCTTGGTTGTGTTCTTATGCAACAAGACAAGGTCATCGCTTATGCATCATGACAACTCAAGATTCATGAGAAAAACTATATTGTGCATGACCTCGAACTTGGTGCAGTTGTTTTTGCATTAAAGATATGGCGACACTACCCTTACGGTACAAAGTGTGCGGTCTTCATCGACCATAAGAGCATCCAGCACATATTTAATCAAAAAGAACTCAACATGCATCAACATCGTTGGATGGAATTATTAAACGACTACGACTGCGATATCCGCTACCACCCTGGTAAAGCGAATGTTGTGGCCGCCGTGTGACATTTGTGCGTTTTCAATCATTGCACAATTACCAACAATTTCATATTCAATGAAACCCTGTGTTTTATTTCCAAAATTTTTTGTATTCAATAAACTCTTGTATTTTATTGATGAGAATGCAAAAATGTCAATTGTTGCACAATATCGATCATTTTCGTGTTCGTTAAAGCTTTACACATGTCTTGACACCATGACATTTTCGGGCATAACTGTACAACCGAACGAACCGACATCCATGACATTTTCGGGCATAATCCAAGTTAAACATGTATTGACACCTTTATAACCTAAATATTAGGTTAAAGGGGTTAAAAATGGAAAACAAGTGAAAAGACAAGTCCAAGGGCCAAAAATGTAAAAAAAATAATAAATATTTTTGCTTTGTCACCAAGTTTGCAACCTATCTCCAATTTTTGAACCCTAGCACTCACTTTGACACACTTAATATGGTGTGGACGCATGTTAGGACACTAATCCACACTTGAGGACACTTGTCATCATCTCCTTAATAAAAAATACTATAAATACCACATGATTTTTCCATATTTTTCACACCACTTCAAAACACTTCAAAGTAAAGTGTGAAGTTCTTCTTTCTATCCTTCTTGGAGCTTGTTTCCAGCCTTTGGAAGCCTCCTATCTTGAGTTCCGAAAGTGTTCTTCAACACGAGTAAGTACTCTTCCTAGTTCTTTCATCATTTTAGCTATTTTGAGCTAAAAGTCGAACAATTTGGCTTTCTGATTGACTTTTGGTTCTGACCATATTTGGTCAAGTCAAAGTTCAGTTGGACTTCGCAATGTGATAGTAATCACGAAGGTTATAGTCCCTAGCGATTTCAGCTTCTGATTACCACGTTTACTAGTTGAAGTGACGAGTTAAAGTTTTGGTCAAAATGCGCATGATGTGCATTTTACGATGAAACTATTTTTGGGTATCAACACACCAAGTTTTTATACCAAATCAGATTTATAAATTTAGTTAGACATATTTTGACATGTGTAACTCGCCACTTCTCGTTTAGTGCTTATTTAGGGTCGTAAGTCGAGCGGTCTTGACCACCGCTTTGACTTTCGAATCCGACCCGTTTGGTCGATCATAGGATCCGACCAAACACATATTTGTGACCACAGTTGTATAGGGAATAACCTAGTGAGGTTATACCTTATGGTCACGTCGTTTGATTAGTGTTATGATAAGTTACTTCTATGTCCTTAAAAAATGATCAAAATGCCCTTTAGCGCATAAATCCATTTTGAACACATTTAAGCAAATTTTTGACATCTAAACTGATTTTATAACTTCTTCAAACATGCTTCAGCATTTGAGACTTATCATAGGACATTTTTAACTATTCGATCACACGTTTACGCTAATGACTCGTTAAAGTACCGTAAATTACCTTAACGAGTCATAATGAGTCAAAAGCACTAGGATCCTTTCCAAATCAGAATGTTAAGTTTGTTAAACCATATCACATGAGTTCCAACACTCGTTTGATTTATAAGACTTCATTCTATCCAATCTCCCGTTTGTAGTCCTGACACGCTAACATATTTATCTGACACACTAGGACACGTTTGAGCTTTGTTTATTCCGTTGATCAACAACACTTTCGCAATCCTAAGTGAGTACATAGTTTCCCTCTTTTATGTTTCAAATGTTTTGGGGTAATTCATATGTGCCTATAATTATTTTCAAGATTTCAAAACAATATACATGGTTTATATATACAAAATGATTTTCAAAGTGAGTACATAGTTCCCCTCTTTTACGTTTTGCAAATGTTTTGGGTTGACTCATACGTGCTAAATCATTTTCAAGTTTTAAAAAACAATGTCTATGGTTTATATATAGAAAAATACGATTTCAATAATGTGAACAACTTGTTGATGCGTTATCCATAACACGAATGACATTCATTAGCTTTGGCCGAGCCGACCAGTAGTATGTTATGGTACCATAGGACTGACAATCCCATTATCGGACTGTTCACTTGATTTGGTGGAAGTTTGGGTAATGATAGAAACTTTTTTCTGATTATCAATTCATTTGTTGATTTGTTAGTCTAGTAAAAGCGACCCTTTGGTGGTCTATTAAAGATACCCTTTGGTGGTATAGTCAACATAGGCTTGAATGTGTTCATTAAAGAATGATCAAAAGTTTTCACAATTAAAAACACAGACGATTTGTTTATAACATGGACAATTGGTTTATGACATGGACGATTGATTTATAACACGGACGAATGGTTTATAACACAGACAAATGGTTTATAACACGGAAAAATGGTTTATAACACCTACAAATGGTTTTGAACAATGTCACGCAATGATTTTCACTTAAAGATATAAACCATACAAAGTTTTCTTTTGAATCAATCTATTACAAGGTTTTTACATAAGAAACGTTTTGGTTAAGATTCATGGCTATAAGGTTTTCATAACTCTAACCAACTTGTTTTAGTTGGTTAATTGTATTGCAATATCAAACACTTTTGATACGAGGTTTTCACTTAATGACTCTTGTAGTCGGACGACGTGTTGCAATATGTATACAAAGCCATGAATTTGACACACTTAGAAAACCTATGTACTCGCCGGCATTTTTATGCTGACTCTCTTTTCACATGTGTTTCAGGAGTCAATGCTTGATAATATGATGCATGCTTCACGTAGGAATGGACGCGAGCCTTAGTGACTTAAAAAATGAAAGAAAATTTATTTATGTGTTGTTTCTGTTTATCCCAAGACAATATAAACATTTAACTTAATAAAACAAAAAATTAAATTCCATGAGTTGTGAAACAATAGTTCTATGACATGACTCCCCGACGTTTCCGTTGCGGTTCATATACCGATAGTTAAAGTTTGCTGGGAATCCAAACGTGGCCAAGAATTTACTTGGGAACGAGAGATCAGATGAAAGCGAAATATCCACATATGTTTCACAAAGTTTCCTCTAATTAAATTTCGGGATGAAATTTCCAAAAGTAGGGGAGACTGTGACATTTGTGCCTTTTCAATCATTGCATAATTATAAACAATTTTGTATTCAATGAAACCCTGTGTTTTATTTCCAAATATTTTTGTAATCAATAAAATCTTGTATTTTATCGATGAGAATGCAAATATGTCTATCGTTGCACAATTTCGAAACGCGTTTTACGAATTTTTGCGAAACGCGTAATCGTAAAACTGAACGAAACGACATCCATGACATTTTCAGACATAATCCAAGTTACACATATCTTAACACCATTATATAACCTAAATATTAGGTTAAAGGGGTTTAAAATGGCAAACAAGTGAAAATACAAGTCCAAGGGCCAAAAATGTAAAAAAAATAATAAATATTTTTACTTCTTCACAAAGTTTGCCACCTATCTCCAATTTTTGCACTCACTTTTCCACACTTAATATGGTGTTGACACATATTAGGACACTAACCTCCTTAATCCTAAAATACTATAAATACCTCATGATTCTTCCAATTTTTGCACACCACTTCAAAACACTTCAAAG
Organism: Scalesia atractyloides; assembly: GCA_947069175.1. Classification (NCBI taxonomy): domain Eukaryota; kingdom Viridiplantae; phylum Streptophyta; class Magnoliopsida; order Asterales; family Asteraceae; genus Scalesia; species Scalesia atractyloides. The sequence goes on along the minus strand of CAMTDV010000008.1, from coordinate 42,396,051 downwards.
TAAACTGTGAAGTTCTTCTTTCTATCCTTCTTGGAGCTTGTTCCAACCTTTGGAAGCCTCCTTTCTTGAGTTCCAAAAGTGTTCTTCAACACGAGTAAGTACTCTTCCTAGTTCGTTCATCATTTTAGCTATTTTGAGCTAAAAGTCGAACAATTTCGCTTCAAGATTGACTTTTGGTTCTGACCATATTTGATCAAGTCAAAGTTCAATTGGACTTTGCAATGTGATCATAATCATGAAGGTTTTAGTCCCTAGCGATTTCACCTTCTGATTACCACGTTTAATAGTTGAAGTGACAAGTCAAAGTTTCTGTCAAAATGCGCATGATGTGCATTTTACGACGATACTTTTTTGGGTATCAAAACACCAGGTTTTGGTACCAAATCAATTTTATAAATTTAGTTAGACATATTTTGACATGTCTAACTTGCCACTTCTAGTTTAGTGCTTATTTAGGGTCGTAAATCGAGCGGTCTTGACACCGCTTTAACTTTCGAACCCGACCCGTTTGGTCGAGCTTAGGATCCGACCAAACACATATTTGTGACCATAGTTGTATAGGGAATAACCTACTGAGGTTATACCTTATGGTCACGTCGTTGATTAGTCTTATGATAAGTTACTTCTAGGTCCTTAAAAATGACCAAAATGCCCTTTTGCCCATAAATCCATTTTAAACACATGTAACCAAATTTTTGACATATAAACTGATGTTATAAAATTTTCAAACATGCTTCGGCATTTAAGCCTTATCATAGGACATGTTTAACCATCCGATCACATGTTTATGCTAATGACCCGTTAAAGTAGCGTAAACTACCTTAACGAGTCAAAATGAGTCAAAAGCACTTATGATCCTTTCCAAATCAGAATGTTAAGTTTGTTAAACCATATCACATGAGTTCGAATACTCGTTTGGTTTATAAGACTTCATTCTATATGATCTCCCGTTTGTAGTCCCGACACGCTAACATATGTGCCTATAATTATTTTCAAGATTTCAAAACAATATGGTTTATTTGTTGATTTGTTAGTCTAGTTAAAGAGACCCTTTGGTGGTCTATTAAAGATACCCTTTGGTGGTATAGTCAACACAGGTTTGAATGTGTTCATTAAAGAACGATCAAAATTTTTCACAATTAAAAACACGGACGATTTGCTTATGACATGGACAGTTGGTTTATGACACGGACGATTGATTTATAACACGGACGAACGGTATATAACACGGACGAATGGTTTATAACACAAAAAAATGGTTTTGAATAATGTCACGCAATGATTTTCATTTAACGATATAAACCATACAAAGTTTTCTTTTGAATCAATCTATTACAAGGTTTTTACAAAAGAAACGTTTTGGTCAAGATTCATGGCTATAAGGTTTTCATAACTCTAACCAACTTGTTTTAGTTGGTTAATTGTATTGCAATATCAAACACTTTTGATACGAGGTTTTCACTTAATGACTTTTGTAGTCGGACGAGGTGTTGCAATATGTATACAAAGCCACGAATTTGACACACTCAAAAAACCTATGTACTCGTCGACATTTTTATGCTGACTCTCTTTTCACATATGTTTCAAGAGTCAATGCTTGATAATATGATGCATGCTTCACGTAGGAATGGACGCGGGCCTTAGTGACTTAAAACATGAAAGACAATTTATTAATGTGTTTTTTTCTATTTATCCCAACACAATGTAAACATTTAACTTAAGAAAACAAAATTTTAAATTCCATGAGTTGTGAAACAATAGTTCTGTGACATGACTCCCCGACATTTCTGCCGCGTAACGACCCTCTGGCTTACTCGAACAACCGGAAATTCCTGTTTGGAAATGGGATTGTATTGCCATGGATTTCATTACCAAACTCCCTCGTACGTTGTCTGGTCACGATAGTATTTGGGTGATCATCGACCGTCTGACCAAGTCTGCTCATTTCCTTTCCATACGTGAAGACTACCGAGTCGAGAAATGGGCTCGTATCTGCACGGATGAAGTCATCTATCGTCACGGTGTCCCCATTGACATTATCTCGGACCGTGATGGTCGTTACACTTCTCGTCTTTGGCAAACATTTCTAAATGCTCTTGGTACACAACTCAATCTCAGTACTACTTTCCATCCTCAGCTCGATAGTCAAACCAAGCGTACTATCCAAACTCTAGAGGACATGCTTTGTTCTTGTGTAATCGATTTTAGTGCCAACTGGGTCATGCACTTGCCTTTGGTTGAATTGTCGTACAATAAGAGTTACCACGCGAGTATTCAAATGACACCATTCGAGGCATTGTATGGACACCAGTGCCGATCGCCTATTTGTTGGCATGAGATCGGGGAAACTCAAATCACCGGTCCCGAGCTTTTACAATAGACGACGAACAAGGTTTTGCAGATTCGGGATAACTTGCTCAAAGCTAGAAGCCGACAAAAGAGCTACGCAGATAAAAGACGTTAGCCTTTGGAATTCAACGTGGGTGACTTTGTACTTCTCAAGGTATCCCCTTGGAAGGGTGTGGTTTGTTTCGGGGAAAAGGGAAAGCTTGCTCCTCGCTATGTGGGTCCTTTCAAGATTCTCGAGAGTATTGGCAAGGTTGCCTACCAACTGCACCTACCACAAGAGCTCAGCAACGTTCATCCTACCTTCCGCGTCTCAAACTTGAAGAGATGTCTCGCCGAAGAAGTACTCCAAGTCACACTTGAAGATCTTCAAATTAATGAGACTTTACACTTCGTGGAGAAACCGGATGAAATCTTGGATCGAGGTACTAAGCAACTAAGGCGCAATCGAATTCCTATCGTGAAGGTTCGATGGGAAGGAAAACGTGGCGCTAGGTTTACTTGAGAACTGAAAGCGACATGAAGATTAAGTATCCGCATTTGTTGGTTGCATCTTCCTAAATTTTGGGACGAAATTCCCTGAAGGAGGGGAGACCGTAACGCTTCGCATTTGTAACTTTCCGTTTTTAGTAAGTTTTCTTGGTGTTTCTATAATTGGGAAATCCAAACCTTGTAATCATATTTCTATTTCCAAATCATTGTACATCTAAGGCTTTGATTGTAATCGAATTGATCAATTATGCGAATTTCTCAAAATTTATTCATGCTTAAACTTATGAACGTACGTTACGTTGTCACTCGATGAACCAATTAAAAATAACTCGTAAATGCTTATTTCACGTTTATGAATCTTGGAATTCAAGTCAAGCAAGATGATTAGTGATTCTAATGCAAGTTATTCAAGTTTTCGGTATCATACTCAGTCTTTTTTTGAAGCATGTAAGACCCTTAACTTTGATTTAAAGCTTCCAAATGACCCACCTGAGTATCATATCTAAAAATATCAAATGTGCACCAAGTATATCAAGTAAATGAATTAAATAACAAAAAAAAGCATGGCAGCATGCGGCCGCAAGCTGCCAAGCTTGTGTTTCCCTCCTTTGTTCAAACTTAAACTCACATAATCATATTAATTGCAACCCTAACTCAAACCTTAATCCTTTCCCTATAAAAGCAAGCCTTCCCCCACACATTTCTCACTTTTACAAGCCTCAAAACACTTCAAACAACCTCCCAAAGTCCAGAAATTCACTATTGTCCCAAAACAGTTTACAAGTGAGTTTCAACTCATTTCCCTTCCTCTTCAAGCCTTGTTTTTCTTTCTAACACTATTGGATAACCTCTAGGAAGGTTCTCACAAGTTTGCTTGGCAAACTAAGGTGAAATCCCACCATTTTGAGGTCCAAAAGTGTGTTAACTTTCTGCCCCCATTTTTTATCTTTTCAAACTTTAAGATTTTCAAAGTTTCTTCATGTTTTCTTCCTCAACATTGTTTTCTAAGCCCCTTGGGAAGTTACCATAGGTTTTCCATGGAAAACGAAGGTGGAATAATACTATTTTTAGGGCTAAACTTTCTGTTTTGGAAGTTAAACTTATAACCTTTTTCAAACTTTATTTCAAATATAACAACTCTATGCTACTTGTGCCTCTAACCAAGTTTATGGTTAGGGAGCTAGCGAGACTTGTTTCATACAAAATCAAGAGGCATAACATTCCTCTAAGTTGTGGTTTACTAGGGTTTTAAACCCACAAGTGTTGAGCCATCCAAACTTTCAAGCTTGTGTTGGTGAAGGTGTAATTACATGGAGGCCATGGCTATCCAACTTTTCAATCCACCCCTCACTTGATGATTTCCATCCATTAAGCTACGGTTCACTTTCACTAGAGTAACAAGGCTACGACACATCCCAAACGTTACCATGTTCGGGATGCACGCACCTAGCTTGCTTATTCGGTTCGAAGCGTAGCTTAGTGAAGTACTATATTCTAGACCATCCGGATTGTCCTCGTGGCAATTTATGTATTGGTAAATCTTACGAAAGAGGTTTAGGACGGTTATCCTCCTACCTCCATGCATGACTTCTATAACTTATATGATATCCATGAATTATATGAAATCTAAGAAAAACGGATGATAATATATGTAAACTATATATGTGTAAATAATGAATATAACCAAACCTTTAAAATGACCATATGTTAATTTGTCCTAATATTAGGTTATTTTATCTAAGACCTACCAATCGTCATGATTCTATGGGCTATGACCTATAAAAACACAAACACCCTTCGGGGCTTATAGTGTCAAAAACGAGCGTTAACGTCTAGATATATACTTTCAACTATACATACTTTTGCGTACTCTAAATTCTTAAAATTTCTGAATTCCACTTTCATTCCAATACTCACACACCTACATTTCCTCGTGTAGGATAACTTGGTGTTCGTTCCCCTAACCAATTCCCGAAACTTAACTTTGCAAAACCGTGAGTACACTCGACAACCTTTTTAGGCTTTACACTTTTTTGGGTGCAATATGTTAATCTATCATAAACACACTAAATCACACTTTTATTCTATGAAATCACACAAACAATCCATTATACATACTATAGTTATGTGATACTTGAATCGTTACTTGGTACATTCTTATGTGATACTAAATGTCATTAGCTTCAATCAAGCCTCCCTTAACATGTATAGCGCTATAGGAGTAACGCACCGAGCGTATACTTGTGGTCAATGTTATGTTTTTTATAATCTATTATGCGGTACACTAGAGGATTGACTTGTAGTTCACATGCCTTGTTTACATTTATCTCGTATACTAGCTTATCATGTGGATTTGTTTAAATCTTTTTATTACTTATGGTATGATATCAAACTTGTGTGCTCGCCAATACTTTGTTTATTGAACTACACCTTTTAACGTGTTGCAGGTTGATGAAATTGACATGACGAAACTTAGTAGGATCGGCATAGAAACAAGCTTAGAATACTAAGTTATTTAATATGTTTTGTTGAACATGTTCATATGTTGTTGTTTCGTATTTGGATTGTATTTATTTGACAATTTGGTGATTTGAAATGAAATGGGTTGTTTAATTAAATATTGTCACAATTGGTGTTATGATGTATCGAGCAATCTAGTTCGTCTCACTCCGATGTTTCCGCCATCGGTTGAGGTGTGACAGATTGGTATTAGAGCCATAACTATAGGGAATTAGGTAGAATTGCCATGTTCGACCAAGTCTATAGTTTAAGTAACCAACTTGACCTTTCTTGCTTCATGATTAAAATGTTAAATTCTTCCTATTTGCTTCTTCCTATTTCTTTTGTCTTAATATATATGCAATGTATTTTTCCTAAGACACTTACACAACTTACACACTTGAAGACTTGAAGACCCTCATACTATAAGCGAGACGATCTCACCAAAATAGGGGTGAAACCCGCACTTTGGTGATCACTCTCAATCCGCGTGTTCGATTTTACACAAAATTACGCCAAAAGTTAGGAGTGAAATCCACATCTTGACGGGAATTTCCATTTCATACTCTAGTGGACCCTTACCAATGAGTCGGAATTCGCTCCTCGTTTGGTAAGCACCAACCACGCTTAGGGTCGATGTTGTCAAGTTAGGGGTGAAATCCACACCTTGTCAACTAGTCCCATTTCTCGATTTTCAATCTCGCCAAAGTTTTGATTTTTTCGATCGGTTAGAGACGTGTAGTAACTGGAAAGGTAAAGTACCGTTAATCGTTTCTCGACGAGAGCACTTTACCTATAGGCCAAAGCACGTTTCTCTAATTTGAAAGGATCTCGATTCACTTTGTAATAGTCGACGTTTCTCAACCCGAAACACTCTTATGTTTTATTAAGCCTATCTTTTATGTATCTCAATTATCATGTGTTTTTTTATACTTGTTACCTTATTCATTTCTAACTCGATGCACAACTCGCACACCTTTCGTAACAAAAAATAATAATAATAATAATAATAATCGTCGTGAACCAACTAAATTTATACTCCTTACGCAAATCATACGTGTTTATGATTTTGAATGCTTATATGCTTATGTTGTCTATGTGGAATCATAAGTGTTACTTGATTCTTATATGCTCAAAAGGAATTCTTTTTTATAAAAACGCATTATGATCAAAGCCTTAATCTATCTTCTACTTTTGAATCCTATAGATGTCTTTCTCTTAAAGCATTATGGGCAAGAGGAAGTCCAAGTCCAAGTCCAAGTCTAAGTCAAAGTCCTAATCCGATTCCATGTCCAAAAAGGATTGCATGAAGTTCATGGCCGAACAAATGGTCGAGCATATGGCCAAGGTCATACCCGAGATCGTCAGCAAAATCCAACCTCCACCCAATGCCGAATCACCTCACACCTCTGTCGTCTCCAAGGCTGAACCACGTAAGACAACCTTTACCCACAAAAAATTTTTCTCTTGCAATCCCTTACCTTTCACCGGCGAAGGGGATGCTACCAAGTTACTACAATGGTTCGACGCCATTTAGGTCACTTTTATTCAAAGTGGTTGTCTTGACCACCTGCGTAACATGAGTGCTACGGTGGTGTTCTGATCACGTCCGAGCGTAACGCTCGTGGTAACGAAGCCGCTCGTGGTAACGTCCGAGCGTTACGCTCTTGATTGGTGGACTTCCGAGAGTAATGCTCGTGGTAACAAAGCCGCTCACGTCCTCCGTTGGACCAAGTTTTAGAATCTAACGGAAAGCTAATTATGCCCTCCCCACGAACGCCAACGACTCGAAAATGAGTTTTGGAATCTCAAGCAGGTTGGGAATGACAACGCCGGCCTCACGACCCATTTTAAACAGCTGGATGCGATTTACCCGAGCCAAGTAGACACGGACGAAAAGGCAGTTGCTAAGTACATAAGTTTCCTCCCTCCTCACCTCGCAGACCTGGTCGATACTACCTCACCCAAAACACTCGAGGGAGCTTTTCGTTTGGCTGCTCGACTGAACAATAGCCATGTCCTTCGTGAAGCCTCCAAGGCTTCATTAAGGAAAGCCCACCAAGCCACCACCGAAGCCCTCACCAAACCTACCTCACCCAAACCCCCAAGAAGCAACACCAAAGGCAAGAAGCGGAAGGCTTTGAGCCAGCATTACACGGTAGTCACTCCGCCAAACCCCCAACAGCTAGCCTTAGCCGCACCTAAACCCATCAAGAAAACATACACTAGGCCGCATCCCAAGTGCAACACCTGTCCTTTCCACCATCTGGTTTCTACCCTATGCCGCCTATGCACTATCTGCAATAGGTATGGCCACTTCGCCCAACAGTGCCGAAATGCTCCGCAAGCCCCTACCAACCAAGCCTGCGCCATAACCGCACCCAAAACCCTACCGCCAACCAAAACCGACCTCTTGTACCCACCGCTCGTGCCTGCTTCAGATGCGGAGACCCAAACCATTTCGCTAACAACTACCCGCAGCGCAACAACAACAACAACCAGTAGCAGCAGCAAGCTCGCGGCCGAGCCTTCGTCATCACAGTCGCACAAGCTTAAAACTCCAATGATGTCATTTCGGGTACGTTTCATGTTAACAATGTTTATACTACGTGTTTATTTGATACTGGTGCAGATAAAAGTTTTGTATCCATTGAATTCGAACCATTGCTTATGTGTAGACATTCTAAGTTACCTAAATAATTCGAAGTCGAAGTCGTTGACGGAAACTCCGTCACTGTCGATTCTGTCCTTTCTAGTTGTTCTTTAAATCTCAATGATCATACATTTTCTATTGACCTCATACCCATGAAAATGGGTAGCTTCACTATCATAGTAGGTATGGATTGGCTTAGGCGGGTCTGTGCTGTTGTTGTTTTTTCGAAAAAGTACATTCACCTTCCCCTTCCCAATGACGATTCCTTACACGTCTACAGTGAGAAACCTTCCAAAGGTGTCAAGCTTATGTCGTGTATCCAAGCGAACAAGTACTTGCGTAAGGAATAATTCGCCTTTCTTGCCCACATTGTGGAAAAGAAGGATAAGGGTCCAAGCGTGAGTGAAGTTCCCATTGTGCATGATTTCCCTAACGTCTTCCCTGAGAATCTTCCTGGTCCTCCTCCTCCTCCTCGTTCTATTGACTTTCGCATCAGCCTCATCCTTGGCCCAACTCCGGTCACAAAATCCCCCTATCGTCTAGCACCCTCGGAGATGCAAGAGTTGTCTAGCCAACTTCAGGAGCTTCTTGATAAATTCTTCATACGCCCTAGCACATCTCCTTGGGGCGCTCCTGTCCTATTCGTCAAAAGAAAGATGGATCTTTCCGCATGTGCATCGACTATCGTGAGCTCAACAAGCTTTCAGTCAAGAACCGATACCCTCTTCCTTCCATCGACGACCTTATTGACCAGCTTCAAAGCGCAACTTGTTTCTCAAAGATCGACCTTCGCTCTAGTTATCATCAACTTCGAGTCCTCGAAGAAGATATACCAAAAATCGAGTTTCGCAGACATTATGGGCACCATGAATTCGTGGTCATGCCATTTGGTCTGACCAACGCACCAGCCGTGTTTATGGATTAATGAATCGCGTGTGTAAGCCCTATCTCGACCGATTCGTGATCGTCTTCATTGACGATATCCTAATCTATTCCAAGACGCGAGAAGAGCATGAGCGACACTTGCGTCTTATCCTTCAACTGTTGCGTAATGAACGTCTTTACGTCATGTTCTCCAAATTTGAATTTTGGCTAAAGGAGGTTCAATTCCCGGTCATGTCATCAATGAACTTGGTATTCATGTTAACCACGCAAAAATCAAGGCGGTGAAAAATTGGGTTGCTCCTAAGACACCGTCCGAGATTCGTTCATTTCTCGGGTTCGCCGGATTATTACCGTCGGTTTATCTCGAATTTCTCAAAAATTGTTGTGCCTCTCAATTCCTTGACTCAAAAGGATAAATCTTTTGTTTGGGGTTCCGAACAAGAGGATTCTTTTCAAACGCTAAAGGACATGCTTTGCAATGCTTCTATCCTAACCCTTACCGATGGTACCGACGACTTTGTCGTGTATTGCGATGCCTCAAGACAAGGTCTTGGTTGTGTTCTTATGCAACGAGACAGGTCATCGCTTACACATCACGACAATTCAAGATTCATGAGAAAAACTATATTGTGCATGACCTCGAACTTGGTGCAGTTGTTTTTGCATTAAAGATATGGCGACACTACCTTTACGATACAAAGTGTACGGTCTTCACCGACCATAAGAGCCTCCAGCACATCTTTAATCACAAAGAACTCAACATACGTCAGCGTCGTTGGATGGAATTATTAAACGACTACGACCGCGATATCCGCTACCACCCTGGTAAAGCGAATGTTGTGGCTGACGTGTGATATTCGTGCGTTTTCAATGATTGCACAATTACAAACAATTTCGTATTCAATGAAACCCTGTTTTTATTTCCAAATATTTTTGTATTCAATAAAATCTTGTATTTTATTGATGAGAATGCAAAAATGTCAATCGTTGCACAATTTCGATCATTTTGGTGTTCGTTAAAGCGTTTTACGCATTTTTACGAAACGCATAACCGTACAACCGAACGAACCGACATCCATGACATTTTCGGGCATAATCCAAGTTACACATATCTTGACACCTTTATAGCCTAAATATTAGGTTAAAGGGGTTAAAAATGGCAAACAAGTGAAAATACAAGTCCAAGGGCAAAAAATGTCAAAAAATAATAAGTATTTTTGCTTTTTCACCAAGTTTGCCACCTATCTCCAATTTTTGAACTCTAGCACTCACTTTGCCACACTTAATAAGGTGTTGACGCATGTAATGACACTAATCCACACTTGAGGACACTTGTCATCACCTCCTTAATCCTAAAATACTATAAATACCACATGATTCTTCTATTTTTTCACACCACTTCAAAGCAAAGTGTGAAGTTCTTCTTTCTATCCTTCTTGGAGCTTTTTTCCAGCATTTGGAAGCCTCCTATCTTGAGTTCCAAAAGTGTTCTTCAACACGAGTAAGTACTCTTCCTAGTTCTTTCATCATTTTAGCTATTTTGAGCTAAATTCGAACAATTTGGCTTCGTGATTGTCTTTTGGTTATGACAATATTTGGTCAAGTCAAAGTTCAATTGGACTTTGCAACTTGATCGTAATCATGAACGTTATAGTCCCTAGCAATTTCACGCTTACTAGTTGAAGTGACGAGTTAAAGTTTCGGTTAGGGAGCTAGCGAGACTTGTTTCATACAAAATCAAGAGGCATAACATGCCTCCAAAGTTGTGGTTTTACTAGGGTTTTAAACCCACAAGTGTTTAGCCATCCAAACTTACAAGCTTGTGTTGGTGAAGGTGTGATTACATGGAGGCCTTGGCTATCCAACTTTTCAATCCACCCCTCACTTGATGATTTCCATCCATTAATCTACGTTTCACTTTCACTAGAGTAACAAGGCTACGACACATCCCCAAACGTTGCCATGTTCGGGATGCACGCACCTAGCTTGCTTATTTTGTTCGATGCGTAGCTTAGTGAAGTACTATATTCTTGACAATCCAGATGGTCCTTGTGGCAATTTGTGTATTGGTGAATCTTACGAAAGAGGTTTAGGATGGTTATCCTCCTACCTCCATGCATAACTTCTATGACTTATATGATATCCATGAATTATAAGAAATCTATGAAAAACTTGTAATAATATATGTAAACTACATATGTGTAAATAATGAATATAACCGAACCTTTGAAAATGACATATGGTTAATTTGTCCTAATATTAGGTTATTTTATCTAAGATCTAACCATCGTCATGATTCTATTGGGTATGACCCATAAAAACACAAACACCCTTCGGGGCTTATAGTGTCAAAAACGAGCGTTAACATCTAGATAAACACTTTCAACTATACATACTTTTGCGTACTTTAAATTCTTAAAATTTCCAAATTCCACTATCGTTCCAATACTCACACACTACATTTCCTCGTGTAGGATAACTTGGTGTTCGTTCCCCTATCCAACCTAAACGATTTCCCGGAACTTAACTTTGCAAAACCATGAGTACACTCGACACCCTTTTTACGCTTTAGACTTTTTTGGGTGCAATATGTTAATCTATCATAAACACACTAAATCACACTTTTATTCTATGAAATCACACGAACAATCCCTTATACATGCTATAGTTATGTGATACTTGAATCGTTACTTGGCACATTCTTATGTGATACTAAATGTCATTAACTTCGATCAAGCCTCCCTTAACATTTATAGCGCTATAGGAGTAACGCACCGCCCGTATACTTGTGGTCAATGTTAAGTTTTTTAATCTATTATGTGGTACACTAGAGAATTGACTTGTAGTTCACATGCCTTGTTTACTTTTATCTCGTATACTAGCTTATCATGTGGATTTGTTTAAATCTTTTTATTACTTATGCTATGATATCAAACTTGTGTACTCGCCAAAACTTTGTTATTGAACTATACTTTTTAACATGTTGCAGGTTGATGAAATTGACATGACGAAACTTAGTGGGATCGGCTTAGAAAGACGCTTAGAATACTAAGTTATTTAATATGTTTTGTTGAACATGTTTCATAGGTTGTTGTTTCGTATTTGGATTGTATTGTATTTGACAATTTGGTGATTTGAAATGAAATGGGTTGTTTAATTAAATATTGTCACAATTAGTGTTATGATGTCTCGAGTCTCACTCTGATGTTTCCGCCATCGGTTGGGGTGTGACATTAGTTAATTCTTTCGTTATGCTTGTATCAGTTATGCAACCGTTTGATTAATAGTGAGCATACTTATACATCGATTAGTGAGACTGTTATCAACTTTTAACACTTTTCAATTCTTTAGTGTGCCTTGATAATCCACTAATGTGCTATCATTTCTATGTTTTAGCAACAAAAATTCATTTCGTCTTTTTGCTATTTTGTCTTTTGACCTTTTCAATGTTTTGTAGTTTATCATTTTTTTGATGTTCTTGTATTTTCCTAAACCATTCTTTGACACCTCGTAAAATCATGTTCAATAGTATAGTGACACGTGTTGTATTTTTTTAAGTCTATAAAGACCAATAAGGACTAAAGATGTCAACATGCTCAAAAATTGGCCTCTGAGTGACTTATATGTCAACATGCCTAGCCTCTGAGTGACTGATATGTCAACATGCTTAAACATTGGCCTCAGAGTGACTGATATGTCAACATGCATAAAATATGCCTTTGAGTGATCCTTTACGAAGTCCTAACTCTCATGTGTGCGAGAGGTTAATTCTGTAAAAATTTGAAAGTTGGATAATGGAGGGGTTAAAAGTGTCAACATGTTAATTTATACCTTTGAGTGACCTTTTAACGAACCAAGAGCTCGACAATGTCCGGGCATAATCCCGGGTATGCCAAGTATTGGCTACGGAGGGCTAAAAATGCTAAAAAGGTGTTTAAGGAAGGTTAAGAGGATTTAATAAGTTGAGGGGCTATATGTGGCAAATTTTGAAAACTGACAAGGGTCGCTCGCGGGGTGCGAGAGGCCTGTGTTTGCAGAAAATTTACTTGGCCACCACACAAATGTGCCAAAAACCATGTATTCGAAACCAATGATTTTTAAACAGCTATGCCATATTTTAGGACACTTGTAAGCTTGCTCTTACACCCCTTAACACCTGGCATCACCTCCTTCAAGCTCTCCAACTATAAATAGGTGCCAAGGTTCACCATTTGAACTTGCACCTTTCTCATTCACACCTCTATCTCCCTCCTTTGGATGTTCCTAACTGAAAAGAGCATCCAACTAAGTTCTATTGCATTCTAGGAACCTCTTGTAAGTGTTCCTTGCTCTTGTATTTTCGTTTATAGGCTTTTATAGCCAAAAGTCAAGCGTTTTACGGAAAACGTCTTGACTTTCTGTTAAGACCATTATAGTCCAGCCATTGTTCGTAACGAACATGGCTAAGTGATCATAATGAGGTAGGCGTTAGTCCATATAAAGGGCACCTCCTGAAGATCACGTTTGCTAGACCAATTAACGGGTCAAAGTTATGATATTAAAAAGTCAAACAGGCCATTTTTCGGAAAAATCATAAATTGATCTTATATATGTTATGAAACCTGTTTTGACACTTAAACAAGTTGGTAACAATTATTAGAACATGTAAGAACATATTCGGCTCTATACTTACAATTCTTGGGTCGGTTCGCAAGCGAAAGTCGCGAAGTTTGACTTCTCCTTTGACTTTCAATTCTAACCCGATATAGATTAGTTAGATATTGCTTTAAAGTTGAATTATGATCATAATATAATGTAGTATAACCCTCTTAGGTTATATTACATGATCATAATCAAAATCTGAGTTTATGCACAAGTTCCGTAATTCTGCCATTTTGACTAAAATGCTATTTTTGCATAAAAAGAGGTTTTAATGATAATGAACTTGAAAATGAGTTTCCTACTGATGTAATATTCTAAGTCGGATTATTTGGGATGTCAAATCAGATTATAAACTGAGTTTATAAGCAAGTCCTTGTATTATGTCGATAAATGATGATAAAGCCCTTGTAGCTTATAAAATGGTTATAATTATCTCTTTTCAAAGTAAATCTTTTACCTACTGATATGTTATATTAAATAACATATCAAAAAATTTTAACCTAACCTTAACATCAGTTTTCATTAAACATCGCAAAAATTGTCATTTTACGACATGAGCGCCGTTTCGACGCATAGTATGGTTTTAAACAATATTTATTAACCAAGACTTATTACCTACTGATTTTAAAACATATTTTAAATATTTTTGCTGTAGGTAAATGATACAAACTCATAATCCCAAATAATTTATAGACTATGTGTAGAATGACCAAAATGGCCCTTCGGTGCATAGTTTGGTCATAAAAGATAAATTACACATATAATCAATATCCTACTGATATTATATCATAAATAATTTATTTTTCCAGAATACTTATAATTATAGCATCAAATTATATTCAAGTTCCTTTCATACGGTATGAAATTACCGAAACGCCCTTGTGAGGTATAGTTTCAATTTAAAACCATAACGGGCATAAAAGTTGATATCCCACTGATATTACAACTTATTTAAAGTGTAATGGAAAATATAACTTGTATATGACTTATCCGTTTACCCGATGTCGCTGATACGCATACGGTTAAGCATATGTAACTAGTTTACGAAAATTAACCGAAATGGTTCTAACCTTGTCATTTAAGTCTCAAAATCCAGAATGTTTATAGTTTATCCATATAACACAAGTCAAGGTACTTGTTGGGATTAAACTACACTCTATCCAATCATCGTTTAATCTAGCGTTATACGTTTTGATCAAGTACGCTAGTCGGTCTAAGTCTATGACTTAAATAAGACCGTTAGTATTTAATTGGTTAGTTTATGTCATAATCTAGACTAGAGACTTGCCGGTAAATGCTATCTGCACTTAGTACTTTTGTGTACGGCTGAGTTATTAAATTAAAAGAAGACTAGCTCAGGTAAATACTCTCGACTTATTTCCCCCATACGGGCTTTGGTTACGGTTAATTATTACCGCTTGGTCGGAAATGGAATCAATCGAATGCCGGATTGTGGCTAGTAAATCCGTATATTCTGTTTTAATCAGTTTTGTTTGATAACTTAAACATCGGGGGTTAACTATCGTGTCCTGGATATCCTCGGCTCATTACAATAGATAATGGCCATGACCTTAGTGCGGGTGTAGGCATACACCCGATAGACGCTCAAAATGATTGCCCACAAGGTTGGGAAGAATTGACTCTTTCGTGAGTCCAAAGTGGTGTGTACATTAATCATGTCTTGGTCTCCATATTAGGCCCTGTATGTATGGACAAACATATAAATCTGTTAACAAGGTTGGACGGTCAATTTTCCCAAGTTATAATAGATTTTGTGTTGATACGCACTTAAAACATATTTTAAATGTTTTCAAAATGAGTCAGTTAGCGAAAGCTGACGTATTTTCAAAAGACTAAGCTTGCAGGTACAATACGAAAATAGGCTGGAAGTGCTCGGTAGTGATAGAGGATCTTGCAAATCCTAGATCTGCCCAAAGTCTGTTTTATATTCTTTCTTTGTACAATTTATGATCCTCCTGTGGATCTTCTATTACGAGCCTGTATATTATTTTGTATTTTGAACATTTAGTTTCTAATAGTAATTTAAATCCAAAACTTCTGTTGTGTGGTGTTTAGTTGACTGGAAGGCGAAGCCCTGTCAAGTTTGTCTCAGAATTGTAAATGTTGAACGATATTAATGAAACTGAGCATTTAAACAGTGACGATCATATTATCACTAGTTAATCATGAATTCCGCACATATTAACTAGATTTCAAGTTAGGTCCTATGCTTATTTGGATGAGCTAATCCTAAAAATGGTATCAGAGCCTCGGGGCCTGATTTGAAGACATTTGTTCAAGGGTTCAACCGTTGAAGACTTCTTATTCTACTCATTCTTCTTATTTTTTCACTTTTGAAACAAATTCATGGACAAAATGAACTGATTTTTCAGTATAGCACGTAAAAACCAGTTTAGACAAACCCTTGAAAGAATCAAAGTTAAAAACTATTGAATCATGTCGAAAATTGTAAAAAAAACATAAAATTTTAGACCCACCTCGCACGAACTGAAAAGACACTTTGCACGAAGTGACCGTCCACTTCGCACTGATTATCGTATGAAGTGATTAAACCTGTTGTCCAGTTCGCATGGAGTGTTACTTCGTACAAAACCCACTTCGCACGAACTGATTTTTGTTCAAATTTTTCATAGAAATAGAGAACAAATTCTTTAACACATTTTCTTCATCCACCTTTTCGAACGCAGCCGCCTAAACCTTAAACTTAGATAATGAAATGGGCACGATGGCTAGACCACCTAAAATGATGTATCTTAAAGATTATAAGGGATGGCAAGAAAGATTAACATATTGTTTCAAGCAAATTATCTCGACTGTTGGTACGCGATAGAAGAAAGGTACAAGATTCCGACGGGAAAAAATGGTTTAGAGAAGGGATTAATGCATTATAAAGAACAAGAAAAATCGTTATTTTCTCGTAAAAAGAAGATGATGAATACCTTACAACAGGCGATTAAAGAAGATATTTTCACGCTTTTACAGCATGAAAATTATGCTCAATCCATCTGGAATGCGCTAAATGTCAAGTTTCAATAAAGTGCATAGATGATTAAGAGCAAGCAAACGTTGTTGAAGAAAGAATCAGATATATTTCATTCATTAAAGGGCGAGTCGATGAAACAGATGATCGAGAGGTACTTTTACCTCGTTGAAATGAGACGATTAGGGGTAAACAAAGACAACAAAGTGTTGGTAGATAAGTTAGCCGATGCACTATGAGAGGGTGAATGGTCAACCTATCTCATGATTTTAAAGAACTGTCTTGACTACAACAACATGTTGACTCTTGCAAATTTATTGAGAAGCTTGAAGGTTGCGAATTGGATCTATAAAAGATGGAAAAATCAGAAGTGCACATGTATAGCAAGACGTTAATCTGTGCTTTAAAGTAAATGCCAGTGCTAACAACCAAAGCCCAAAGATTCAAACGTCTTTCAGTGTTAATAACTCGTCAAACAATTCAAGAAGTAGTACCAGATTTACCACATTTCTGAGCTATGATCTGAATACTCCTAGTACTCCACGATCATCCCAAAGTTCTAACAACTACAACAGTAGCTAGAACAACCAATCAAATCAAAATCAGAGGGTTTATCAGTGCAACATAGCTGTGAACTTGGCAAATGCACAAGATTTCACTAAAAATACAGCTAAGCAACATATAGCTCTACTCGCATCCATGCTTGAATCGTATGAGAGCCTTGTAGCCGGTAAGATCAGGAATCTCGACATGATAAAAGAGGATTACGATCAAATCGACTCTGAAGAACTGGAATTCATAGACATCAAATGGTGTATGGTCAGTATAGTTAGAAGAGCTCAGCACATTATGGAAATTACAGGGCATAACAATTTGGGAGGACCAGATGGTAAACTAGGATTTGATAAAGCAAAGGTGACATGCTGTAAATACCAAGAAAAGGGTCACTTTAAGTAGGAGTGCCCGAACTAAAAAGTCCAGGGTAATCATCCATTTGCGGATGATTACTACAAAGCACTCATAGTGACTCAAGGATGAGGGATTTAACTAGAATGATTATATTCCAAAAAAGGAGAGTTTGGCATTGCTCGCTGAGATAATAGAAGAACCAATATTTGATGAGGTTGTTGAGGAGATTTTGAATGAAGAATGTGAAGTTGTGTTTGATGAAACACCTGATAATAGTGCTGAAGAGCTCGCTGAAGCAATTTATTATGAACATTGTGCTGAGGAAGATACATTTCACCATGCTTGTAAATCCGTGATTCCTCCTGGTGTTTATAATTATTTTGCATGTTTCTTTGAGGTTCAAGCCAATACCAATGCGCGCCAAAGACAGAAGAATCCAAGAATCCAGTTGAAGAAAGTATTATTGTCACAAAGGAGATGAATGGTGAAAATTTGAAGGAAATAGTTGACAAAGCCATGATGACTCAGTTACAAGAGATAGTTCCTGAGGAGAGTCATGAAGTGAAAGTCGGTAATGAATTGATTAAAGAAGAGGTTGAGGTTGTAATCAAAGAAGTTGAGAAACCATGCACGAAATGCATGGAGTCGTGCAAGGAATGCTCAGAAAAGGATCCAAAATTTAAAGAACTAAAAATAGACTGTTAACTTATCAAGTGACTTAAGAGACACTAAAGTTGCTTACGATAAACTTAGTAAATCAATCAAGCAATTTCAAGAAGTCAGTAAAGATGACATGGCAATAAAATCAATGCTAAAAGCTACAGTAATGGATAAACAAATGGCAATTACTATCCACATAGATACCATTGCTGAGCTTAAAACTAAACTTGAAGCCATAACGATCGAGTCTGACTGTGTCAACAAATTGTTGATTAGTTATTCAATGTCCTCTTACGTGATTGATCATATTCTTCCACAACAAATTGAGAAAACCAAACAGGAAAAAAATAAATCTGAAAAACAAAACAAAGGTCATGGTTATAATAAGTGACCACCCCTAATGTGGAACAATTGTGCTAAAAAGTATCAAGATTGGGTGGAAAAGGCGCTCAGCTTAAAGCTAAAACTGAACAAAAAGAAGGCGAGTTGCTAGAAAACATTGATGTGACTTATGAATGTGATCTCTATGTCCTTGACATGAGCATCACATCCACTACTACTAAATCGGCTCAATGTTTTATATCAAAGGCTATAGAAAAAGAATCGATATTGTGGCATCGAAAGATGGGACATATACATTTACCAAAAATGAATTATCTGGTGCACAACAATCTAGTGGAAGGTGTGAATCTTAAGAGTTTCCACTTGAGTGATGATTGTATCAGTTGTAAAAAGCACAAGCAGCATAAGAAATCTCACCCAAGAAAACTCCTGAACTCTATCAAGCTGCCATTAGAGAGGTTACATATGGATCTGTTTGGGCCAGTTAAGGTGAAAAGTATATCTTATGATCTATATTGCCTTGTTGCGACTGACGACTACTCAAGATTTTCATGGGTTCAATTTCTTTAAAGAAAAGACGAGACGTTTGAAAATCTGACGATTCTTTTCAAAAAGTTGGAGAATTTGTACCATCTACTGATAAGAAGGATTCGTAACTGAATTCAAAAACAAAAGAATGGAAGAGTTTTGCAATGCCAAAGGAATACTTCATGAATTCAGCACGCCCTATACTCCACAGCGGAATGGAGTCGCTGAACGAAAGAACCGAACTCTTATTGAAACAGTACGTACAATGATCGCAGATTCTAAACTACATGTCCGTTTTTGGAGCGAAGTGGTTGCCTCTGCTTGTTACACGCTTCATCGAGTATTAGCAGTCAAGGCTCATAAGAAGAGATGCTTTGTGTTTCTTAATTAGCAAAAACCAAATTTGGAGTTTTTAGAATCGTTTGGATCTTTGTGCACAGTCATTGACCCGAATGCTAAATTCGGAGCTAAGTCTCTAGATGGGTTTTTCATGGGGTATGCTAGTCCTTTGAGAAGAGTATTTTTACCTAGCATAAATCGGGCTATTCTAGCTCAACATGTTGACTGCTAGAGATATACGTCACCAACATAGAAGCCTAGTGATCCTTAGTTGTTTAACTATGAGAGTTTGTGGAATTCATTCGAACTACTAGAAGAAACTACTCAAGAGGAGCTTTTATTGCTATATCAACCACAATAATCGTCTACTCAAGAACAAATTCCGAGACCAATGGTGATTTCATAATCACAAGTTGGCGCAAATGATCTTGAAGCAAGTCCGAGCAACACACAACAAGAACCCGTAATTGAACCAGATGTAAACAACACAACATCCACTTTTGATCAATCAGATGATTCTGATTTTGATAGCAAGCCCACATATGATAATGGAGGATCGAGTTTTGATGAAGGCTCAAAACTGATCACAAGTTTACTTAATCAATCTGCGGGTCCTAGCAATCAGAATGAAGCTTCAACGAGTAATCAGGTTGCTAAACAGAACATTACAAATCTGGAGAATGAAGTGAGTGTTTCTAATGAGGTGATGCCAAGGATGATGTCTTACCACCCTTCACACATTATTATTGGAGAGTTACAGGCTGGAGTAAAAACGAGAATCAGATCAATAAGGATCTAAGTTGTTTTTATACAAAAATTGTACCTATTCAAGAAAAATTCTTATATAGTTGTTTTAATTCACAGGTTGAGCCTAAAACATACAAATAAGCGCTTACCAAAGAAAGCTCGGTAAACGCAATGTTGGAAGAGCTGCAACAATTTGAGAAACTTGGATTCTGGAAGCTTGTAGATCTACATGATAATCACAAGTCAATCAGTACTAGGTGGGTCTTCAAGTGTAAGAGAGACGACATAGGTGTTATCGTACGCAATAAAGCTCGACTTGTTGTCCAAGATTTTCATCAGAAGGAGAGTATTGATTACACTTAGGTCTATGCTCATGTCACATGACTAGAAGCTATCTGCATATTCTTGGCTTTTTGTCATGGAAAGGTTTTAAAGTGTACCATCTTGATGTTAAGTCCGCTTTCTAACACGGCAAGGTGAAGGGGGAAGTGTACGTCGGCCAACCACCGGGTTTTGTCGATCCAGTGCATAAAGAAAAGGTTTACTTACTAGATAAGGTGTTGTATGGTGTTGGTGCATATTTGTGACAACAACTTAGATTTGGTCTTTGGATATCTTGTAATTAGTAAAACGATAAATGGTTAATGGGTTTAGTATTGTGGTAGTTGATTAGAAGTGATTGGGCTAAACCAGACATATTATAGTGTGTGGTAGGCGAATTGGGCCTAGATCCAATAGCAGCCCATGTGGTGAAACACTAGCCTAGTTGCAAACTTGTCTCTATATAAAGAGAGTTTTGCATTAGGGTTAAGGTTGCTCAGTGGATTAGCTAATTACTATATAGAGAGTTGAGAGAGAGTCTTGAATTGATTGTAAACACTTGTGTTGGATAATCAATATAAGACAATTTGAAAGTGATTGTGTTCATGTTCTTGTTCGGTTTTCTGTGAAATCTAATCTAGAGGATTCCGCACTCTAGGTTGGATAGACGATTAATCTAGAGGATTCCGCACTCTAGGTTGGATAGACGATTCTATGAAGATCTATACAGATCAGGGGACCTACAATTGGTATCAGAGCATTGGCTCTTGTTTTTGCTCTGTTCAGAACCATTACAGTAGAAAAAGTTGATGTTTTGAACGTTTTCGGAGGCTGGTTAGATGTTTTTGACGGCTGTTCTAGGGTGTTGCTGCTATTTCGGATAAACAGCAAAGCATCTCGAATGCAACTTGGCATTTTGGATCATCAGATTTGCATCTCGGATCAAAGAATAACCATCTCGGGTCAGAGAATTAGCATCTCGGATCAGATCAGTCCATTTCGGATTGCATCTCGGATCAGAACAGTCCATCTCGGATTGCATCTCGGATCAGAACAGTCCATCTCGGATTGCATCTCGGATCAGAATAGTTTATCTCGGATTGCATCTCGGATAGACAAGGAAACATATCGGATATTATCTCGGATATCATCTCGGATCACTGTTCCGAATCACCATCTCGGATTAGCATCTCAGATTATTGTTCCGAGATTCCATCTCGGATTGTTAATCCGAGGAATGTTCCAAATTGGGTAATGTTCTGAGTTAACTTCAAGAAGGTGGAAAGTTAACCAGCTGACGTAGCCAGAGTTAAACGTTTATATACACATAATTTGATCCGTACACAATCTTGACAAACCGATTGCACGGTTATACTCGTGTGATTTTTAGGATAAAAAAGGCATGAAAATTCCTAAAATCACTATCGGAATTATATATCATTCGATTCGTATCGTCGAGACGAGTCTAACGGTATAATTTGGTACTCATTCATTTCGGACAAATTTTTAACGTTTTTAACGAGTCGGTTCTGTAAAAATGTTGAATATGTCTAACTTAAATGAATTGTTGGGAATGGAGCACGAGGCAGGCATGACTAACAAACCTCCAAATATGTTGAAGATAGATAATTATCTTACATGGAAGGATAGGTTTTAGTCATTCATTGAATATCAGGACACATGGATGTGGATCTGTATTCAAGATGGGTACGTTAACCCTACGCATGACTTTGAGGGTAGACAACATGCCACTGCCTGTGTGAACATGTAGAGGCTGAGAAGAGAATGTATGAGTCTGAGTAGAAGGCCTTAGCTGCTATAAAGATGTTGTTACCTGATGGCATCAAACATACATTCAAGCATTATACTACGTCAAAGGAGATGTGGGATGCCCTAGAGAAGAGATATGATGGCCATCCTGATGTGAAGAAGAATAAGGTTGATTTTGTAACACCCCGACCCGCAGCGGAATAAGAGTCGGGGCATAATTAGGTTATCACCAAAGCTCATGATATTTACTAATATGTTTCATATTTATTAAAGTCAAAGTTACATTTCCAAATATCCAAACATATCCATACAATACAAAGAAAATAATCCGAACATAACAATCCCAATCTCTATGTCATTTTATTATTCTAGTCCATTCCTATGTGTTTCTGACTGCAGCTGGTTCACCTGTATCATGTGTAAAAATGGGGGTTTTTGGGTCAACATAAGTTGGCGAGTGAACCTTGTTTGATAAACATTTAATATTGATTTACTTGTTAGTCTATCAACGAAAAATTGTGCATAATCATAAATGAGCAAATGTAAATAATCAGACAGTGGCAAATAGCAATCACAACTATAACATACAATAACATATGATAGCATACATAAACATACCAACATCATACGATAAGTAACATAAATGAAACTGTGCGATCAAGGCTCAATCAAACGGAGCCGATCGTATTGCATGTACTGAAAATGAAAATGTCTGTGCGATCAAGGCTCAATCAAACGGAGCCGATCGAATTGCATGTACTGAAAATGTAAAATGTTTGTGCGATCAAGGCTCAATCAACGGAGCTGATCGTATGTGGGCACGCCAGGTTCACGCTCATAATGTAATGGGGAACATGCTCAACGCTCATAATGTAATGGGGAGCGGCGGCCTATGAAATTGCATGTACTGAAAATAATAAATTGCATTTAACAATAACCACACAAACAGTTGAAACAAACTGAATACACATGTTCATGATATGATGTATGCACAATGGTTTAAATATAATATATATAACAAGACACATGATACACCCCAAAACGTGATTAAACGGGGAATTCGTAAAGATTCACTCACATTGGGTGCGTTGGATTGGAGATGGTGAGATGCGCACGAATTGGATGAGCAGAACAACGAGAAATACTAACCTAAATAATAACGGAAAAATATATTAAATGAGTGGATTTTATTAAGGATTTTAATGAAATTTTTAGATATATTTTTGTGAGTTTAAGGCTATTTTTAAAAATTTTTAGATAGATTTTTAAATTAAATTAAATAAATAAAAATATAAAAAAATTTGTTTATTATGCGTTGACCGTTGACTTGTTGACTTGTTGACCGGTTCGGTCAGTGGAATTATTTGCGCCAGGTGAGGCTCGAACCCGAGACCTCCCGTACGCGTGCACGCAGCTCTACCAACTGAGCTACGTGTCTAACCCGAAATAATCTTGTTTTTAATTATATTTATATACTAATTCAGGTTAACCAAAATTCTTTTAATTTCAAAAACATTTTAATTCAACAAACCGGTGCTAGTAACGGGTTTCGAACTCGTGACGTGCGATTCAGTGTTGCACACAGTCCACCGCTGGACTGTGTGTCTAACCTGATTAATATCTCGGTTTTTATTATACTTAACAACTAACGGAGTTAACCCGGTTTAGTTTCAAACAAAAAGGCATTTTATTACATAAGGAATGCGTGTATCAGGAATCGAACTTGTGACATGCGACTATGTTTTGCACATAGTCCACCGCTGGACTGTGTGTCTAACCCGTTCATATTACTGATTTTAATTAAACTTATAACTTAACTAACTTCGTCTTCTACATTCAGATTACAGTCAACTGATTCACTAATCCGTTCCTTGTTTTTACGATTAACAAACATTCTTAAGGCTAAAATGAAATGGCAGAGACGGTAATTAGAGGTGAACATACCGATGAACGGTTTATTTCAGAATTCCGGCAATGTGTCGGTCCCTGTTTTTATGCTCTTCAACTGAACAAGACAATTAAGCGTTTTTATTATCTAATCGTGAAATTCAAGTGATCAGCAAATGTTAACAGAGGGTTTGAATGCCCTTACCGATTCTCAGATGAATATAGAGATTTTCAGAATTTTTCCGACGAACTGAAATTAGCTGAATACAGTGCCTGAATTCGATTTCAATTGAAAGGTTTAAGTTAGACATAGCCTAACAATTGTTGAACTACAATGTTATTGAAAGATTTACCGTTTGAGGATGAATACGGTTTTCCGGCGAATCTTGCAGAAAATTCCGGCGAGTTGATTTAAGCGTTCTGACGAACTGAAAGTGTGACGAAAGTGAAATGCAATGTTGGTATGATGTTTCTGAGTCGCGAGAGGGGTCTGGAGTTGAAGTAATCTGGACTTGATTATTTTTCGGTTATAAAAACCGATGATGATGAGAATTGATGTTCAATCAATTCCGACTTGATTAAAATCGTCGGTGCATTGGTTATAAACTGAATGTGCGAGTAATCAAGCGATTTGACGATTGATTTGCCGATTTCCGTTTCTCAGTTGGCGCAACCGGTTTAACCGAGTTTGGGTATAAATGTTATTTGTTTCCTAGAGATAACAGAAAACAACAAGTGGTGGAGTGGTGATGTGAGTGTGTGCTAAGTCTTTGGATTCAGTTCTGGCTGACCCTGGTTCGAGTCCCGGCAGCAACATATCCTTTTTATTTATTTATTTTTAACTTTTTATCAAATATAATTTTATAGTTTAGATTATTTATTAATTATGTATCATTTTAAATCAAAATAATCATAAATATTCAACGTGACATTTATAACTTGATATTCGATTACAAAGCGGAGCGGGTTTTGGAAACCCGTTTTTGACAAATGTTACAGAGTTGTTGAAGAAACAGTTTGCTGTCTTTAAAGGCATGAGAAATGAGTCCCTTCAAGATATTATCACGAGATATTATCATCTGATGTCAGAAATGGACAATGAAATAGAGGGATACACAGATGTTGAGATAAACGATAAGTTGTTTGATGCTTTACCTGCAAAGTGGGATATTATACTTTGATGATAAAGGGTGAAGCTGACTATGAAGATAAAGACTTGGAAGAAGTTGTTAGGAAACTTAGAGCTTATGAGCCCAACATGAAGAAGAAGGAAACTGGATATGATCAGGTTCAAGATCCAGGGATTTATAAAGGGCTTACACCTTCGTCTTCCGACAATGCTTCAAGTGATTCTGCAACTGCGTTTCTCTCATGTGAAAATGAGTAGATTGTGACAAATGATGATGGTGAAGTACGTTTTATAGCTGCTATAGGAGGCTCGTCAAGGGCAAAGAGACAACAATCAAGCAATAATAACATCAGTACTAGGTCTATGCCTCTGAGTGTCAAGGCTGCTAAAGATCATATGGCCTTGCTTGCTTCTTTCGTTGCTTCCTATAAGAACTACATTCAGGGAAGAATATCTGATCCTCCTACGTTTGATGAAGATTATGATCAGATTGACCCTGATGACCTAGAGGAGATGGATTTACAATGGCAGATGGCCATGATCTCTAGAAGAGTGAAGAGATTCATGAATAGGACAGGAAGGAAGTTCGTTGGAAAGAATGTGGGTTTTGACAAATCAAAAGTGAAGTGTTACAATATCAAACTT
Organism: Scalesia atractyloides; assembly: GCA_947069175.1. Classification (NCBI taxonomy): domain Eukaryota; kingdom Viridiplantae; phylum Streptophyta; class Magnoliopsida; order Asterales; family Asteraceae; genus Scalesia; species Scalesia atractyloides. The sequence goes on along the minus strand of CAMTDV010000008.1, from coordinate 42,370,257 downwards.
ACGAAAACTTTGCTAGAGAGTGTCAAAGACCTAAGTCTGAATCTCGTTCTAGCTCATCTTTTCAAGATTTTTCTGGTCATGGTTCAAGCAACAAGAATGCGTCAACCAACACTGGATCAAAGGCCCTGATCTCTACTGCTAGAGAGGGTTCTTATGATTGGAGTGTTCATCTAAAGAGTGATGACAATGCCACATAAACGTTCATGGCTGAGATAGCCGCAGTTAATAATGAGGAAGTGAAGGCTGATGCTGCAGAGAAGAAGATAGCTGCTGATTTTATTGCTTTCATGGCTGATCTAAACAAATCAACAGGAGAGGTACATTCTAACTCTGGTAATTCTGTTTGTTTAAAATGTCGTGAACTGCAAAGTGAAGTTGAAACGTTAACAAAACAAAACCAAAGTCTGGTAATGAGCTCTCGAGCGTAAAAGAATCAAACTTTTTTGTAAAACGAAATGAGTCATTATATTTGAAGAAAATTAAGGGTTATGAAGAAGAAATCAATATTTTAACCTGTAAGCTAAATGAAAAACATCAAATTATTGATTTAGCTAATAATACGATGAGTGAGAAAACAAAAGAGGTGCCTCAAAAATGTAAAGAGTTGTCGGAAGCACAACTTAAAATTTGTGAACTTCAAAAGAAATTGAATCAATTCAGAGATTCATCTTTTGTTATGAAACACATGATGAATGGCTTGAAGAAAAGTAATGACAAGACAAATTTGGGATACAAAGGTTTCAATGAAGTTCCACCACCTCTTGGTCATGACTATTCTTTCTTGCCAATTGAAGAAGAGCTTACAGACTTTGTGTCAAGTACACCTGGTAGTTCCAAATCAGGGAATGTTGATGTGACTGAGAATGCCAAGAAGGATAATAACAGGGAACCAGTTTTGAAAACAAAGAATACACACCCTACGAATAAAAAACAAAATTTTGTTAAAAAAGTTGATTTTGTTAAAGGGAGTGATATGCAAGAAGAGGTCACTGTTATTACAAAAGAGTCAAATGTGTTGTTTGCTAAAAATAAAACAAAGAAAAATTAGAAATTGAGCAAGGTAAACAAGATCCTTCAAAGGCATCATCATCATCATCATCATCCTCATTATCATCATCTGATGAATCTAAACCAGGAGCTGCTAAGGAGGATTATCAACTTGTGGTACGTTGATAGTGGCTGCTCCAGGTACATGATGGGGGATGCGAGGTTGTTGTCTGAGTTTGAGAATATAGATGGAGGTTATGTGAATTTTTCAGGTGCTAAAGGGGGGCACATTGCAGGTGGTATGTTGATAAGGCGTTGTATGGTCTACACCAAGCCCCGAGAGCCTAGTATGAGGCACTCTCTCAAGACCTGTTGAGCAACGGTTTTATTAGAGGCACTGTTGATAGCACTCTCTTCACAGGGGAAGTGCACGGACACTTGCTGATAGTAAAAATCTATGTGGATGACATCATATTTTGTTCTACGAATGACGAGCTTTGCAAAGAATTTGAAGAGGTCATGAAAAAGAAATTTGAAATGAGTTCAATGGGAGAAATAAAGTTCTTCTTGGGACTTCAGGTCGATTAGTTGCCTAATGGTATCTTATCCATCTGACGAAGTACGTTCATGATGGTTTGGAGAAATTCAACATGTCGGGATCGTCACCATTATCTACTCCCTTGGCACTTAACCATGGCATGAATCAGATATTCAAGGAGTGAAGATTGATGAGACCTTATACAGATCGATGATTGGTTCTTTAATGTACCTTACAACATCAAAGTCGGATATCATGTATCCAACATGCCTTTGCGCTCGATATCAATCAAATCCACAAGTGTCATGCTTGGAAATTGTCAAATGGATTTTTAGATACTTTAAGGGTTACCGAAGCACCGCTTGTAGTATCCACGGAACCATGATTTCAACCTCGTTGGATATTCTGACTCTGATTTCGGATGCTGCAAATTAAATGCTAAATCTACAACGGTCGGTTGCCAGTTCCTCGGAACACGATTAGTAACGTGCCAATGCAAGAAGCAAACCACGGTTGCTCTTTCTATTGTGAAGTAGAATACGTTTCATCTTCCAGTTATTGTTCCCAAATCTTGTGGATACAACAATAGATGAGAGACTATGGCTTGTAGTTTCTAGATACGCCTATATATGTAGATAACAAGGCGGCTATTGATACAACTGAAAACCCAAACATTTTAAAACTAAACATATTTAAATTCGATACCACTTTATCCGTGATTGCCACGAGAAAAAGTTGGTTAGAATTGAAAAGATCCACACTAATGAACAAAAGGCAGATTTTTACACCAAGGCTTTTAATAAAGCTACATTCAGATATCTTTTGAAACTTATTGGGTTAAAATCTAACATCAGAGGTGGATTTTAGAGGATGATGAATTCGAGGGGGACGATGAGTTAACGTGATCCTCATCGGTTTAGTAATGTTTTTAGTGTTTAGAATTTCTTTCTTTACAAACAAAAATCCAAAATTATGTTTTTGATTTTAGGGGAAGAAATATTGTGGAAAATATAAAAACATATAAAAATGTACAAAAACATGAAAAACACAAAAAGCGTTTTCGTGTGAAAAGAGGAAATGATAGTACATCAGTGGACTATCACAATATTCTAAATAAATGTAGTGTTAAAATGTTTAAACATGTCTCACTGATGATGTGCCAGTAGGCTTCACACATTCAGTAGATTGTTTCTAAGATATAAACATAAAGAAAAACTTTATAAATAGTGGTTTAACATCTCTCCGATATATGGTCTTAGTACACCGAAATTTCGATTGTGAGATTGCCGGATTCTGAGATACTAGGTCTTTATAGATAATTGATATATGGGTATTATACAAGTTCTTCTGATTTCGCGTTAGTAGTGGCCTAGAACTTGTAGAATACTTTTGCATTTAAATCCGAAAACTTCAGCATATTGAAAGTATCGAAAGATCTAACAATTGCAGTACAAAAGATTCCAAATTGGAACAACAGTTTTAAGTCGAGCCTTCATCTCTTTATCTTTACGGTGGTACTAACCTGAGCTCTCAAGGTCTCGCATAACCTAGATACATATATCAATTAGATATATTCACCTGTAAGATGAAATCTAAGGAATCATGGTACAGGAGTATATTCTGAGGTGGGAAACACGGTTAAGTCAAGTTCCTAAAATTACCTAACATATCTTGGAAAAATTGAGAAATGTGTAGAGGTTTAAGTGGACAAGTATATTGACAATGTAAGTGAATCTGTTTAGAACTTAAAGTCTAATTAAGGTCAATGGTACTAGTGATATGTTTCAAAAAATGATATGATTCTCTAACACAAACTCACAAAAATATTTCTTTAAATATGTTTGTACATAGTTGTTGCATTTCATTTTAAAAAAATCCAAAAAGATTTTCAGTGTGTTTTAGCATAAACTTTGGAAAATCAAAAATATTTTATATATCTTAGTTTCAAATGCAGATGATGGAAGCGGATCTTCAAAGTCCAAAGATGTTACCTGCTAAGGAAAATCTAGAGGATAACAGGTTGGGAGCTTATCTAAAATGAAAAGATATTTTGAAACAATCAAAAGTTCATTAATTTGAAACTTAACGTTGCCTAAAAACATAAGTTTGTTTTAAAGTGTTCAACCATGATCATGTATTTGAGCTTGATAGATTAATCAGTTTGTTTATTTGAGTTTTTTTATAAATGATAGTTTGTTCGTAAAGTGTTCAACCAAGGTCATTAACTTGGACTTGGTACACAAATCAGTTAACCAGGGTCATTAACTTGAACTTGTTCAACTGAGTGGGTCATTATAACTGATAAAATGCTCAAAAAGTTAAACGTTTGAAAAAATTAAAATCACTTCGCACGAAGAAGGATCCAACTCACACGAAGAGATCATTTTGTATGAAGTGAATCACTTCATACGAAGTGGACTTGGTCTATAAATAGAACCCAGTTCGCACAAAGAGATCATAATTGTTTGTGTGAACTAAGATAACCCTTTGCGTGATCTGTGTATTTTGACCGATTTGAAACACAGTGCTGCCAAAATTAGCATTGGGGAGGTTGATTTACACATCTCTTACAATGGTGAAAGTATTAGACCGCGAATTGAACGAAAAATCATTATTTTTGGCATCTTGGACCTTTGAACTTAGATCTAGGAATAATCTAGCCGGCCAAATATAACTGAACTTATATTTGTATAAATCGGCATTAGTAGTATGCTTTAGGCCCTTCAATTTGATAAAAACAAGTTTTAAAAACGGTATTCAAAACTGTTGGGACGAAGTGAAAATGGTAAATGTGAAATACCACTTCGCACGAAGTGGGTATGGTCAAGCTTGATTAATATTGTTACTCACTTTATACGAAGTGTAAATTACCACTTCGTACATATACTAGTTCGCACCAAGTGTTAGGATATTTTTTCATGCCAAACTTTCTAAGTGTTTGAATTTCTAAGTGATTATGTTATTTTTCGCTGGAAAAGAAGTCGTTGTTTGAAAAGACGCACAATATATGTTGTGTTTTAGATGATACTATTCCCGAGATAGCCCCATTTAAAGAAATACTAGAGTTTATTGGACGCTTGTCAGTGACGAAAATCAGATTAAGGTCTATAGGTCACATATTGAACGTTTCTGGAATTCTGCTGAGTTTGTTGCTAAACCACATGCAATCCATTCTGTGGTCAAGATTGAAGATAAATATTCTAGGTTAAAATCATGGAAGAGTTTATTAGAAGGGTGTTGGATTTGAAGGATAAAGATAGTGATCCCACAGGCTACCAGAAAGAATGGTTAAAGGTTGTTTCTATAGAATGGGATATAAGGGCCACGTGAATTCTCCAAACTTCAAGAGAGCTAATCTAGAAACGCCATATAAATTCTTTGTACACTCGATCATTCATGCTTTTAGTCACAAGAAGGGCGGTTACGATGATGTTCTCTACTACCAGATGTGCATGGTTGCTACACTAATGCTTAATCTGCCATACACCTTCACAAAGTTAATCTTTGATCAGATGGTGCCGAACACCACAAGAGAGAAGTTTCTCAAGTACCCAAGGTTCTTACAAATGATGATGGATGACCTATTTTCGAATCTGGAAAAGAAAGAGGATGATTAGCTGAAACTGACTCATATGGATAAAGAGACGATGATTAGATTGAATCTATATTTGAAACAAGATTCAGAGCTAGTTGCAAAGCCAATGTTTGGAGCGATTAAAGATAAGAATTATGTTACACCTCCAAAAGGCAAGTGGAGAAAAGATACTATTAGGTCTGAGAAAGATGAAGCAGATTGTCTTGAAAAGCTTATTCCAAGGAGAAGTAGTTGGTACAAGAAAGAGGAAAAGAAAAGGAAACGGGCGACTCCAAAGAAGAAGCCTACACAAGCTCGTCAACACGCAACTGTTTAGACTATGCTTCGTGATGAACAGTCTAAAGAAGAAACACCAGTTAATGATCCAGTTGCTGAGAATGTGAATGTTCATGGGGAAGTCTTTTATGCTACATCGGATAATGATCGTGAGGTTAATGTTGCAACAGATGCTGAGAAAGAGGCTGTCGAGGGTGATAATGAAGATAGTTCAGGTGATAATATTGATTTCAAAATAGCAGCAACCAAAGAACGAGAAGAACAACGATTACAACAACGTAAATGTAAAGAAGTTGGAGATGATGATGTGTTGTATGTTCCTTCAGAGACAGAAGAGGTGATTGAGAGGCCAGTCAGGAAAACATGATGTGCTAAAAGCAAAGGGTCTAATGCGCTAAAAACAACAGGGTCTCCTGTGGCAAAGAAAGCAAGACAAAAATATAAAAGGGCTAGGAAGACACCTGAGGTTGAAACTGTGACTACTATAGAGAATGTTGTCTGTTATTTCACCATCACCAACACATATCCAACAACCACCAATTACACCACCATTTCCCAAATCACCACTACAACAACCACCACAATAACCACCTACATCACCACCACCAGCTTCAACACCTCAAGTACAACAGAGAACTCCACAAGCTGATCAAAGGCGCCAATCTTTCCCAAATGTTGATTTCGGAGAAATTTCTTATTCTAACTTTGAAGGAGGTTTAGATGGTGATTTCTTTAATGACACTAAAATTGCAGAGTTAGAAAGTCGGATCAAGTTTCTTAAAGATGAACGAAAGAACTAGGAGCAGTGTTGTCAAGTTTTTTGATTGAGAATGAAAGATTAAGAAGGTTGGTTGTTGATTACGAAGCTGAATGAATTCAAAGTGATAAAATGATGGATATGCTTCAGAAGATCTTATCTAAGAAGTTAGGCATAGACTTTGAAGCTGTATCTGAGTTAATCAAAATTGAAAAGGCTAAGCAAAGAGCGGCTGAAAGAGCACGCAAAGCTGAAGAAGATGTTGTAGCTGCTGGTAAAGGTAAAGGAAAAAATGATGAAGTTCCTGTTGTTATGCCAACTTAGCCTGAATCGAAAGTAGTTGTTGAGACTGAAGCTGAGATGGTTATACCGACAAAATCTGAAAAAGAAGCTGAGGCTGAAGTTGAAATGAAGCTGAACCGGTAAACTATGTAATGATTGGTGAACCTGTAGATGTTTTTGGGATATCAGCAAAGCAAAAGTACTTAGAAAGAAAGAAGTTGGAAGCTGATAAAGAGCTTGAAGAGCTGGAAAAAGAGACATATGAGTTTAATGAGAATGATGATTCAGATGTTCACGATTATGGTAAAAAGGATAATGATGACAATGGTGATGACGATGACAACACCCAGGGTGGAACAGGTGTGAAAGTGGTGGATGCTAAAGTGAATGAATCGTTTGATTATGATACTTACTTGAGGGATAATGTGAATGAAGAGCAAGAAGCTTATAAACAGGGGGAGACGACGGACCCTGTACATGATGCTGAGCAATCCAAAATCCTCGCAGTTGCACCATTAATAGTTGTTCCGTATATGCCAAAACTAAAGATTTTCTACTGAGAGCATAATGTTGAAGAAGGAGAATTCATACATAATTATACCAAGGAAGAAATTGCCAAAATGCTAGGTGTCGACAAAGAATCTTTCAAATTTGACTTTGAAGACGAATTAAACAACATCTGTGTGTCAAAACCTGAAGATTACGTGTATAAGTATGTAGTTGAAGCTGATAACTACAACAAGGTTGTCGTGGAGGATGATTCTTATGACGAAACAGAAAAATATACCGGTGAAGGTACAAATGACTTCCCAACCATTCAAGAAATGTTTAATGAAGCTACAGATGAACTGTTGAAGCATAGAGTTGAAGAGATAGTGAAAGAAGGTTGTGTGCCTAAGAGATTATCAAAGAAGAGATAGTTGAAGCTAAGAAAACGTGGTTTAAAGAATTGCCTAAAGAAAGGAAGTTTAGACGTCCACTAGCTTTCTTTACACGTGATCAAGATAAATCTCTCAGGGATATTTTAAGTTAGGGATGGATTGAAGATTTATATGTATATCCAATCAAAAGGGAATTTGGAATATAATATTTTAGATACTTGTCTGATATCAAGACGTTACCACTCTGGGATGTACAAGAATTAGTGTAGATTTAGATGATAAACTTTGAGATGAAGCTACATGATCAACGATTGTGGACACTAATCAAGTATGAAGCTGCTCATAGTTTCAATCACTGGAAACCGCATATACCAAAGAAGAGAATTAAAGTTGATCTAGTGACAAAAGAGAAAGATGCGTCGTTGATTGTTAAACGACCACGCGCCATGAAGAATATGCCGTTAAAGAAAATTGAACAAGATTTCTATTAATTTTTCAAGTGGTGATAGTGATGAAGAATGAAGGTTTAGGGAGAATGATACACATACTAGACCCGATGTGGCTAGTTAGCTGTTCTGGGAAAGATATAGAGTGTTTGATCTTTAACAAGATATGTTATGAAATTAAAGAGAAAACCAGGCAATGCAGTATCAGGGAGTGATCAACATCTGTTATGCTCATGGAATTAATTATGGAAGAATGTAGCAATCAAAGTGGAGAGAGCTGGAACATAAAGAATTTTTGAAACAGATCAGAAAAGAAGTAAAGATGTTTGTTCTTTAAAGATTTTGAAAACTGACCAAGACTGCGGCAATATCTAAGGGGGAGTTTGTTGATGCAAATGTCTATAGCCTACGTCTTCAGGTCATGTCGTGTATGTAATAGGGCTTCAATGTTAGATAAACATGTTTTGATGTATGTATTAGACACTTCGCACGAAGTGGTGCATCACTTCGTACGAAGTCAGTCACCTCATGCGAAGTGAAGGCCAAGTGCATGACGTGTAGGTATATCTATAAATAGATGAGTTGTGTCTTGAGTATGTAGCTATTTTTGTTGATTGTGAAAGCGAAGCCCTGTCCAATTTGTCTCAAAATTGTAAAACGTTGAATGATATTAATGAAACTGAGCATTTAAATAGTAGCGATAATATTGTCACTAGTTAATCATGAATTACACAGATATTAACTAGATTTCAAGTTAGGTCCTATGCTTATTTGGATGAGCCGATCCTACAATATATGTGCACGATGTTGAAGATATATTAGAAAATCGATCATGCTGCAATACTTGATGACATCAACCTTTTCTCTCGTTGGATCAGGGATGATGTTATGGTTATGGGCTAGAAGAGCACTAACAACTATTGTCTCCATCATTTGAACTTCGTGAGAATGTCATTGACGTACTTCATTTGGATAATAAAGATACCCGACGGTAGTTAATCAACCTACAACCCTAGAAAGAATTTTATCGAACTCATCCTGAATTTTTGTCACATCACAGCCTCAAATTCTTTGCATAACGCGTCATTTGTTAACCCAAATATAATTTTGAGAACCGTCTATCCTGACGTTATGTTCAGGTGATATCTATAACCTTGTCACAATGTGCGGAATTTATTACAACTAAGTGAAAGGTACAAGATTAGTTCATTTGCAATGTTTTCATTCATATAATGTCAATTTAGATCCAAGAATTCAACTAGACAGGGCTCCGCTGTCTGATCAGTAAAGTTACAAATGACTAGGTCCTCACCGGCTATTTATAGACATCATAGCATGTGACATCCCGGTTTTTCAGACATCTTAAACGCACTACTTCACGGTTATTCGTTCCTACGCTAAATTGATTCGGAGACTTAAATTTACACGCTCGAAATAATTACGCAAACTTTGTGAACTTATCAAGTGAACTACGTGCTATGTGTATTAAACGTTTATAAGTTCGGTGAGTTATTATGTTATGTCTTGATTTCATGGTGTTTATTTATAAAAGATATAGTAAGTATATAGACGAATCGAACCGAGCCGTGACACGAGCCAACCTCATTTCCTTGCGACTCAAGGAGTTAACCAAAACTTGGGATCAAGTTTTAGACCCAAACCGACCCACCCGAACCCCTTGCGGCCGCGAGCAGCCACCCAACCGCAAACCCTTCCCTTTTTTCTTGACCTCTTGCGCTATATATACACATACATGCATGTGCATTGTTTCAAAAACAAAAAAACACACAAACCCTAATAAAAAAGACAGCCGACGGCAGCCTTGCTACATCCCTCTCGGTCGCGCGACAGCCTTCCCACTTTCCTTTCGGTCACGATTTCCTTGATCATCCAAATCGGCTCCCATCTCGCTCACGGTTCATTGATCTTCGGTGTTAAAGGTTAGGGTTTATCATTGTTTGCAAAGTCATACTAGGATTATAAACTCTTGATCATGCTTGAATGTAGTGGTAGATTCAGTATTATTAAGGTGTATGATGTTTAGTCCGATAAATGATGCTAGTTTGCGATTATGATGATTAGTGGAATCAAGAATCATTAGGCTGCGATTTGTGATATATTATGATTAGGGTTTGCATGATTATGATGTATATGATGATATATGATTGGTAAACCTGTTCTTGATCGCTTATATTTAACGTATCGATTGTTTAAACGGGTTATATTGCGATAAAATGCTGAAATCAGGATGCTGAATGGTGTTTACAGCCAACTTCAACTGGCTGTAACTTGGTTATTATTTATCGAAAAACGGATTTTCTGAAGTCTAAAACGTATTTTGAAAAACGCTTCTAATGGCGCTGGATTTATATTTTTCTGAAGTCATTTGGTATTTTTAAGTGGCAAATTAAGTTCAGTAACTGAAGCTATGAAAATGCTGAAAATTTGTTAGTTGTTTATTGAATCGGATCTAATAATCTGTAGAGAGTCGAATCACGAAAATTGTACAGCAATTAGATATGGAAATTTACGGCAAACTCCCACTGGAATTTTGTTAATTGGACGAACGGTGATTTTTAAATAAATTCTCCCGTGGACTGCAGTCAGAAAGCGACGAATCTGACTGCAGCCAAGTATATTAATATTTATGAATAATCAGTAAAGTGTTAGGACTTGAAAAATTTATATAAAATTCTACAGTATAGTTGACACCTTCTGTAAAATAATTGGAATTTTTGGAACGTTGGAACTATTTTATAAAAATCCTCGAAAACAGCCTAATTATGAGTATACAAGCTGAAACTTGATAACTTGCGAATGTGTGTACCAAAGTGTTGCATGGATTGGATTGTGTTCATGATAAATTGTTTTGATTACTATATTGGTATGATGATACTTGCATGCATGATTTGAGTTTCAGGAATTGTCATTGTATGTACCGCATTGTATGTTAGTATGTGTAGGGCTTGTATCAGTGTGTTCACACACTAACTCTAAATCAATTGACTTGTTAGGACGCAATTAGCGGTCCCATCATTTGCTACATCTGTGTTACACTAACCGAGCAACTAAAGGTGAGTTCACGGCCCCTAATTTTATCCGGTTTTAAACAACAGGGGGAGAAACATGTATACACTCTACAACTCTATCTCTTTACGTTATACGAAATTAACGTCATTAAACTATTCGGTAACTAAGTTAATGTTAATGTACGTTATGGTCACTAAGCAGCTATATCACACAAGTCCTCGACAAACTCTCGGATCGTTAGTATTGGGTTAGATAGCGGGGAAATTATAAGTAGTACTACTGGGCCCGACATGCCCCACCCGAGCTAGTCGCGCTAGCCGACCGGGTATGGTCAACGGGTGATTAATTTGGCCTAACTTCGCCATGGTCAGTGATAGGCCTGGCAACACGGAGGCACAACAGTCAGCTTCGATCGCGAACACTTACGTGACATAACTTTAGGCTCGCTACCTACATGTTAACATTGAACTTAATTACGAATCAACAATATTATCTCGGGTTAGGGATAATGGAACCAACAACGTTATTATTCCGGGTTAGGAATAATGGAACATCATTATTATTCCGGGTAAGGAATAATGGAACCATCAGTATTATTCCGGGTTGGGAATAATGGAACGAAATCGTTATCCCGGGTTAGGGATAACGGGGTAAACAAATTTATAACCGAACAAATGAACTTATGAAAACCTGTGAACTCACTCTTCTTTAATGTTGACACTTGTTTCTTTACATGTTTCTCAGGACGCTAGGAGCTCTAGGTGCACTCACTTGCATTGATCAAGACATCTTTTTATCGAGTCTCATTTACAATCATTTATTTGGGTTTTTCTTTAGTTTTGGCGTTTGTGTTGGCGCCCGTTCCTTTACTTTATTTTTATGCTTCCGCTCAACTTTAGAAACTAATGCTTCCGCTAAACATTGAAACCAAACTAAGGCAATCTAAAATTAACTATGAATGGTTAAATAAATGATTTTGGAAAACGTATTAACAAATCATATAGAGTCGTTCGACGTTACTAGTGTCTCGGATTCTGGTTTGTTCACACGCCGCGCGGTAAAACTCTGCAAGTGGAAATTGAGGGTGTGACAGATTGGTATCAGAGCCTCTAGCTATAGAGAACCAGGTTTGCATTAAAGTAGACCTAAACTATAGCTGATTACACGACACTAGACTTAGTTTGGCACTGAACTGTTATATCTTGTTATGTGTTATACCACAACCGTGTTATCTGAAATGTGAATGCATAATTGAAACGAATGCAATTCGTAACTAACTACACAATCCAACAGGCAATGTCATCATTATCATCATCCGACAAACTTTCACAACCAAGGGCGCCGGGAAAGGCACCTATGGTGGAACCCTCACCACCTCATGGCGTGGAGACACGCTCAGCTGCGAGAAAAAGGCTCGCTCTAGGGGAGGAGTCGTCCTCACGCCCGACCATCGCTATGCCGGTCGAACCGGTTAACTCGTTAGAAGTAGGGAACGACCTACTTAGAGATATGATAAGAAAACAACAAGAACAATTAGAAAGAATGCATGAAACCATCCTAGCACAGGGATGGATGATACGACAATTAACAGGTAAGACTGGATCGCTCGAGGAAGAGCAACATGAGAGTAAGATAGCTCGTAACACTTTAGCCAGGGATCTTCGTGCTGAGCAGCTAAGGGCTTATTGGCTAGAAGACAGAGTTCTTGAGTCTAGCTGGAGAATTCAAGAACTAGAACAGAATCAAGCACCTGTACCAGTACCCGCACCAGCACCGGCCCCTCCAATGCCGGTAGAGGAGGATCTAGAGGAGGATCCGGAGGAAGACCAAGCTGTAGAAGCTGGAAACGCCGCGGAGGATGACGGCAACGATAGCGACTTGGGAGATGGAGACGTAGAAGACTGACTCGTCTCGCCAATCCCCGCTTTGTTTTCTTTAGTTTATCTGAAATGGCAACTGGAAGTCGCGGAAACCTCAACATGTCACCTGAAGAATTAGCCGCAAAGATCCAAGAACACGTGAATGCTGCTCTGGCAGGTGTTCAAAACCCACCAGCAGGAGGGGGTCTTAACCCCTACAAGATGTTCCTCGATGCGAAACCGAGCAAATTCACGGGTGCAGAAGGACCCATAGGACTGGTCCGTTGGATTGAAAAGTCCGAATCGGTGTTCGAGATGTGCAATTGCCTTGAGACCAACAAGGTCAAGTATGCTGCCTCAACGTTGGAGGATGGGGCACTAACTTGGTGGAACGCACAAGTCCAAACACGTGGACTTATTGCTGCAAACGCAATGGCCTGGGCCGAGTTTAAGGCCTTAATCAAGGAGGAGTACTGTTCGCGTGACAGGGTTCAGCAGTTGGAGAAAGCATTATGGAACCACAAGATGGTGGGATCTGAAATTGAAGCATACACAGCGAAACATCATGATCTGGTGTTCCTATGTCCCGATCTGGCCAACACCGTTGGAAAACGACTCGAGTTTTACCTTGGGGGTCTGGTCCCCGAGATCCAGGGTATGGTAATGGCTAGCAACCCTGTGACTGAGCATCAAGCAATCAGGTTGGCGCACAAACTCACCGACAAGGCGGTGGAACAGAAGAAGTTGCCATCTCGGGGTACAACTGAAGTGACCCCTGATAATAAAAGAAAGTTTGAAGACTCGTCTGTTCGACAGTCTTCGTCATCCCAGCCACAACAGGGGAACCAGAAACGATTCAATAATTTCAACAGCCACCGGGGTCACAATAATCAGCCCGCCAACAACAACCAGAACACAAGCGGCTATGTAGGACGAAAACCGCAGTGCAATCACTGTAATCTTCATCATCTCGGCCCTTGTGCCGGAAATCGCTGCCAACGTTGTGGCAAAGTGGGACATGCGGCAAAGGATTGTCGCGGGGAAATCATGTCCCGACAAAATCAAAATCAACACCAGGGTCAGAAGCAGGGTGTTAACCGGGGGTGCTATCAGTGTGGTAGCACTGCCCACTTCAAAAGAGACTGCCCACAGCTTCGTAATAACAACAACAACAATGGTGGGAACAACCATAACCACAATAACCACAACAACAACAATAATGGAAATGGTGGCACAGGAGGTGCCAAAGGTCGCGCATTTACGTTGGGCCGCAGAGAGGCCAGAAACGACTCGAACGTGGTCACCGGTAAGTTTCCCCTTAATGAACATTTTGCTACTGTGCTTTTTGATACGGGTGCAGATAGGAGTTTTATATCTGAGTCTTTTAGGAAGAACCTAAATCTCACACCTAAACCCTTAGAGACCCCTTACGTCATAGAACTAGCCGATGGTAAATCTGTAGACGTGACCCATTTAGTATCCGGCTGTCAACTCAAACTCGCGGGTCACACCTTTACCATTGATCTGATGACAATTACCCTGGGTAGTTTTGACGTGGTAGTCGGAATGGACTGGCTATCCAACGTCCGAGCCGAAGTTCTCTGCTTCGAAAAATCTATCCGTATTCCGCTCTCTAATGACGAAATCTTGACGGTGCAAGGCGAGAAGGCAGGCGCCGTCACAAACATCATCTCTTACATGCAAGCGCAGAAGTATCTTCGAAGGAAGAACTCCTTCGCTTTGCTCGCACTGGTTACCGAACAGCCTAAAGACGAAAAACGTATAGAAGACATCCCCGTCGTTCATGATTTTTCTGATGTATTTCCAGAGGAGTTACCTGGTCTTCCACCACATCGACAATTGGAGTTTGAAATTGAATTGGCGAACCATGCAACTCCTATCGCCAAGGCCCCATACCGCCTAGCTCCAGCCGAGCTGCAAGAGCTGTCTACCCAACTTCAGGACCTGTTAGAAAAAGGATTTATCCGACCTAGCACTTCGCCATGGGGAGCTCCAGTCCTTTTTGTCAAGAAGAAGGACGGGACCTTCCGCATGTGCATCGACTACAGGGAACTCAATAAGGTTACTGTCAAGAACCGATACCCGTTACCTCGCATCGACGATCTCTTCGACCAACATCAAGGGTCAAGCTACTACTCCAAGATTGATCTACGGTCCGGTTATCACCAGTTACGCGTCAGGGAGGAGGATATCGCTAAGACGGCATTTTCTACTCGGTATGGCCATTATGAGTTCTTGGTCATGCCCTTCGGTCTCACCAACGCACCCGCAGCGTTCATGGATCTCATGAACCGCGTGTGTAAACCGTATCTCGACAAGTTTGTCATTGTGTTCATCGATGACATACTCATCTACTCTAAAGGTGAAGAAGAACATGCTGAAAATCTACGATTACTGCTTGAATTACTTCAACAGGAGAAACTATATGCCAAGCTTTCAAAGTGTGATTTCTGGATTCGGGAAGTTCAGTTCCTTGGGCATATCGTAAATGAAAAGGGTATCCACGTCGACCCCGCCAAGATTGAAGCTATCAAAAACTGGGAAGCACCCAGGACACCGACGGAGATCCGCCAATTTTTGGGTTTGGCTGGTTACTACAGACGTTTCATCGAGGGATTTTCAAAGATCGCGCAACCGCTTACCACCCTCACCCAGAAAGGCATCAAGTATGCTTGGGGTGACAAGCAGGAAGCGGCATTTCAATTGCTGAAACAGAAACTTTTGCAGTGCACCCATTCTATCCTTGCCGGAAGGGACTGATGATTTTGTAGTATATTGTGATGCTTCCATTCAGAGATTGGGATGCGTACTCATGCAACGCGATAAGGTCATCGCGTATGCGTCCCGACAATTGAAGGTTCATGAGAAAAACTACACAACACATGACCTGGAATTGGGAGCAGTAGTGTTTGCACTTAAGATTTGGAGACACTACCTATATGGAACATAGTGCACAATCTATACAGATCACAAGAGCCTCCAACACATCTTTGACCAGAAGGAGTTGAACATGCGACAACGTCGCTGGGTCGAACTCTTGAACGATTATGAATGTGCCATTCGGTATCACCCGGGTAAAGCTAACGTGGTAGCTGATGCCCTCAGTAGGAAGGAACACTTGAAACCTCGTCGAGTACGAGCACTACCGTTCACCATTCATTCGGGATTACCCGAACAGATACGCGACGCGCAGTTAGAAACAGTTAAGGAAGAAAACATCAAGGCCGAATCGGTGGGAAAAATGGAACGCGATTGGGAAGTAAAACCCAATGGAGCCCGGTATTTCATGAATCGCATATGGGTACCTCTCTACGGAGACCTCAGAAAGCTAGTCATGGACGAAGCTCACAAATCCCGATACTCTGTCCATCCTGGTTCGGATAAGATGTATCAAGACCTTAAAGCTGCGTATTGGTGGCCCAACATGAAAGCTGATATAGCCACCTACGTGAGCAAGTGTTTGACTTGTGCAAAAGTCAAGGTAGAGTATCAGAAGCCATCGGGGCTACTTCAACAACCTGAGATCCCAGTGTGGAAATGGGATCAGATCTCGATGGATTTCATCACTAAACTCCCGCGAACTTTGGGTGGTTGCGATACCATCTGGGTGATCGTGGATCGTTTAACTAAGTCCGCACACTTCCTAGCTATTAAAGAAACAGATAAGACGGATAAGTTGACTCGCATCTACATTAAGGAGGTAGTTTCTCGGCACGGAGTGCAAACGTCCATCATCTCAGACAGAGATGCTCATTTCACGTCCAACTTTTGGCAGTCACTTCAGAAAGCGTTGGGTACACGCTTGGATATGAGCACAGCTTATCACCCTCAGACTGATGGTCAAAGCGAAAGGACCATACAGACCTTGGAAGACATGCTTAGGGTATGCGTAGTAGACTTCGGGAATAGTTGGGAAATCCACCAGCCTTTAGTGGAATTCTCGTATAACAACAGTTACCATACGAGTATATCGGCAGCACCGTTTGAGGCATTATACGGTCGTAAATGTAGATCACCGGTCTGTTGGGCAGAAGTCGGTGACAGTCAACTCACAGGCCCTGAGTTGATACTCGAGGCTACTGAAAAGATTGTACAAATCAGAAACCGCATGGCGGCGGCACGAGATCGACAGAAAAGCTACGCTGATCAACGACGCAAACCGCTCGAATTTCAAGTAGGCAACCGTGTCCTACTGAAGGTGTCACCCTGGAAGGGTGTAATCCGCTTTGGGAAACGAGGCAAACTAAACCCACGGTACGTAGGTCCGTTTGTGATCTTGAAACGTATCGGACCCGTAGCTTATCAATTAGACCTTCCTGCTGAACTCAGTGGAGTTCACAACGTTTTTCACGTGTCAAATCTGAAGAAGTGTCTATCAGATGAAACCCTAGTCATTCCATTGGATGAGATTCAAGTGGATGAACAACTGCACTTTGTGGAACAACCTATCGAGATCATGGATCATGAGATCAAGACTCGAAGGCACAGCAAGATTCCAATCGACAAGGTTCGTTGGGACTCTAAGCGTGGACCGGAGTTCAAGTGGGAAAGAGAGGACCAAATGAAAAGCAAATACCCACACCTCTTTGCAACTGAGCAACAAGTTAACGATACCACCAACTAAATTTTCGGGACGAAAATTCTTTCAACATGGGGATGAAGTGATAACCTGGGAATTTCTTGTAATTTCGCGTACCATTGTTAACGAACTAAATCTTTGTGCGTGGCACTTGGGAATTTCTTGTAATTTCGCGTACCATTGTTAACGAACTAAATCTTTGTGCGTGGCACTCTAAACATGTACGCTGCATTCTAAACCGCGTTTACTCAATTTTCGGGACGAAAATTCTTTCAACATGGGGATACTGTGACATCCCGGTTTTCAGACATCTTAAACGCACTACTTCACGGTTATTCGTTCCTACGCTAAATTGATTCGGAGACTTAAATTTACACGCTCGAAATAATTACGCTAACTTTGTGAACTTATCAAGTGAACTACGTGCTATGTGTATTAAACGTTTATAAGTTCTGTGAGTTATTATGTTATGTCTTGATTTCATGGTGTTTATTTATAAAAGATATAGTAAGTATATAGACGAATCGAACCGAGCCGCAACACGAGCCAACCTCATTTCCTTGCGACTCAAGGAGTTAACCAAAACTTGGGGATCAAGTTTTAGACCCAAACCGACCCACCCGAACCCCTTGCGGCCGCGAGCACCCACCCAACCGCAAACCCTTCCCTTTTTTTCTTGTGCATTGTTTCAAAAACAAAAACACCCACAAACCCTAATCAAAAAGACAGCCGATGGCAGCCTTGCTACATCCCTCTCAGTCGCGCGACAGCCTTCCCACTTTCCTCTCGGTCGCGATTTCCTTGATCATCCAAATCGGCTCCCATCTCGCTCACGGTTCATTGATCTTCGGTGTTAAAGGTTAGGGTTTATCATTGTTTGCAAAGTCATACTAGGATTATAAACTCTTGATCATGCTTGAATGTAGTGGTAGATTCATTATTATTAAGGTGTATGATGTTTAGTCCGATAAATGATGCTAGTTTGCGATTATGATGATTAATGGAATCAAGAATCATTAGGCTGCATTTTGTGATATATTATGATTAGGGTTTGCATGAGTATGATGTATATGATGATATATGATTGGTAAACCTGTTCTTGATCGCTTATATTTAACGTATCGGTTGTTTAAACGGGTTATATTGCGATAAAATGCTGAAATCAGGATGCTGAATGGTGTTTACAGCCAACTTCAACTGGCTGTAACTTGGTTATTATTTATCGAAAAACGGATTTTCTGAAGTCTAAAACGTAGATTTTTGAAAAAAATCTTCTAATGGCGCTGGATTCATATTTTTCTGAAGTCGTTTGGTATTTTTAAGTGGTAAATTAAGTTCAGTAACTGAAGCTGTGAAAATGCTGAAAATTTGTTAGTTGTTTATTGAATCGGATCTAATAATCTGTATAGAGTCGAATCACGAAAATTGTACAGTAACTAGATATGGAAATTTCCGGGAAACTCCCACTGGAATTTTGTTAATTGGACGAACGGTGATTTTTAAATAAATTCTCCCGTGGACTGCAGTCAGAAAGCGACGAATCTGACTGCAGCCTAGTATATTAATATTTTTGAATAATCAGTAAAGTGTTAGGACTTGAAAAATTTATATAAAATTCTACAGTATAGTTGACACCTTCTGTAAAATAATTGGAATTTTTAGAACGCTGGAACTATTTTATAAAAATCCTCGAAAAAAGCCTAATTATGAGTATACAAGCTGAAACTTGATAACTTGAGAATGTGTGTACCAAAGTGTTGCATGGATTGGATTGTGTTCATGATAAATTGTTTTGATCACTATATTGGTATACTTGCATGCATGATTTGAGTTTTAGGAATTGTCATTGTATGTACCGCATTGTGTGTTAGTATGTGTAGGGCTTGTATCAGTGTGTTCACACACTAACTCTAAATCAATTGACTTGTTAGGACGCAATTAGCGGTCCCATCATTTGCTACATCTGTGTTACACTAACCGAGCAACTAAAGGTGAGTTCACGGCCCCTAATTTTATCCGGTTTTAAACAACATGGGGAGAAACATGTATACACTCTACAACTCTATCTCTTTACGTTATACGAAATTAACGTCATTAAACTATTCGGTAACTAAGTTAATGTTAATGTACGTTATGGTCACTAAGCAGCTATATCACACAAGTCCTCGACAAACTCTCGGATCGTTAGTATTGGGTTAGATAGCGGGGAAATTATAAGTAGTACTACTGGGCCCGACAAGCCCCACCCGAGCTAGTTGCGCTAGCCGACCGGGTATGGTCAACGGGTGATTAATTTGGCCTAACTTCACCATGGTCAGTGATAGGCCTGGCAACACGGAGGCACAACAGTCAGCTTCGATCGCGAACACTTACGTGACATAACTTTAGGCTCGCTACCTACATGTTAACATTGAACTTAATTACGAATCAACAATATTATCCCGGGTTAGGGATAATGGAACCAAGGTTAGGAATAATGGAACAAAATCGTTATCCTGGGTTAGGGATAATGGGGGAAACAAACTTATAACCGAACAAATGAACTTATGAAAACCTGTGAACTCACTCTTCTTTAATGTTGACACTTGTTTCTTTACATGTTTCTCAGGACGCTAGGAGCTCTAGGTGCACTCACTTGCATTGATCAAGACATCTTTTTATCGAGTCTCATTTACAAACATTTATTTGGGTTTTTCTTTAGTTTTGGCGTGTGTGTTGGCGCCCGTTCCTTTACTTTATTTTTATGCTTCCGCTCTACTTTATAAACTAATGCTTCCGCTAAACATTGAAACCAAACTAAGGCAATCTAAAATTAACTATGAATGGTTAAACAAATGATTTTGGAAAACGTATTAACAAATCATATAGAGTCGTTCGACGTTACTAGTGTCTCAGATTCTGGTTTGTTCACACGCCTCGCGGTAAAACTCCGCAAGTGGAAATTGAGGGTGTGACATAGCATATTTGGGACGGACCTACTACCTCCGTACAACAAAGTTACATATGACTAGTCATCACCGGCTATTTATAGACATCATAGCATATTTGGGATGGACCTACTACCTCCGTACGAATGAGATACATCCGTGCGTACCAACCTCATATGTGCGGATGTACTCATCGTACGGATGTGACCTATTACATACAAACAAAAATCTAACATTAAGCCCTATTACAGATGACATGACTCGATGGCGTAGGGAGCAAACATTATGTATCAACAAAATCCCCCTTAGATGTTGTCGTAGTCTCGATTGGTCTTAAAAAATCTTCAAACTTCATCTTTAGAAGAAATACTGTTTAACGCATTGATGTTTAAGTTCAAAGTATGACATTAGCATTTGATCTGTTGTTGGCACCCACTTCATGTACTTGTACTTTGAAATTGAAGCTATTCTCATGTGCTCAGTAATTCTTTCTTCTTTTTGAACATCTCTTGAAATTGTTGTCTTTCCAATTCACACCATTTCGTTTCCACATCTTCCCTAAATTAACCTCATATGCATAGCAGATCTTGATAACATTCTGATACTACATAGCCTGTACAATATCCGGCACTTGATAGTGTATCTTGTTGAAGTATAGCCATCGGATATCTTTCTCCGATAAATTCACTAACCACATTGGATCCAACATCTTGATCGATCTCCAATAACCTTCGGTACACAGGACTATCATAGCTTCCCAAGTTAATCTATCATAGTGCCACCACCTGAAGTCAGGATAGAAATCTTGTTCAAGCTTTATCAATGGCATGTTTTTCATGGCTCTTGGACGTTTAATGTTCAATGTCACTTTCGGCTTCTGAGTATCAGGATCAATCTCTGCTTTTATATAACTCTTTTCAGATAATACGGCTTCTAGGTTGGAAAAACATGCTTAGCTTCATATATGATAAACCGCCGCAACTTCTGATCACCCTGCTTCATTTGAAAGTTGATTAACTTTTTCTTGCATAACTCCTGCACATCCCACCATGGTAGAGTTTTAATGGTCATTCAAATATCTGAAGTATTGTACATCGTATTCTCTTTTTATTTCAAACAAATTCAGCGCTAGTATCTAGCCCTATCTATTAATATCCCCCAGAGACACATCTTGATTTCTCATGAAAAAAGCCAGTGGTCTTCTAAATTTTCATTCCATAGGCATAAACTTGAACCAGTTCTTTCGATCTTCTCTAATTTGATCTTTACATAGTTTCGTAGATTCACCATCCTTGATTTTCTCTTCAATCTTTCTCTTTTTTAGATCATCAGCTTCATGCGCAAACATCTATAAAAACATTGGGAAATCATTAGTATCCTCACCATAATAACGTGGTAATTCATTATCTGAATCATCTTCCACGACAACATCATCATAATCATTTGCATCTGGCATTGTCTCGAACACGTTTTCATCAGGTTTTGCAATATCAGTGTTCATCAATTCTTCTTCAAAGTCAATCTCAAACAATTCTTCATCACTACCGCACATCATAGCAATCTCTTCCTTGGAATAATTGTGCACACACTAACCCTCTTCAACATCATGACATAGGTACAAATTCTTTTATGACTTGCAGGAACAGTCGTTATAGGTTCAACGTCTATGAAGATTCCTGAAGTGTCTTCATCATCCATTACATTGTCATGCTCCCCCTCTCCATCACCTTCCTCTTGATTTTCAGCATCAATCATATATTCATTTTGTGCATCTGATTCTGAAGATTTCGGTTCATACACTACCAACCCAGTTCCATCATGATCGTTGTTATCATCGTCATCACCTTTGTCATCATCATCATGATCAGAACCTTTATCGTCTATAACTTTGTCATCCTCTTTCTCTCCATCCTCTTTGTGTTCTTCAGCACTTGGTACTAGGACGAACTTTGTAATGTCTATTGGTTCAAGCTCTTTCTCAATCACTTTCTCAGGTATCTTTTCTTTCTCAGGCTCATGGCTTATTTCAGGAATAGCATCAATGGGATTTTTGCCTTTATTAACAATAACCACTTCTAGTTCTGATGCAGTTTTCCCGGTTCTTTTAGCATTTCTAGCCTCAGCTTCTTCAATCTCAATCCTATAGAACTCAACTACAACATTTATTCCCATTCTCCTCTCTAACACCTTGTAAAGCATTTCCAGCTTCTTATCTTTCAACCTCTTCCAAATCCTCGTATTTTTCCAAAGTCTTTCATTTTCAGAAACAAGACTTTCTAACACCATAGTCGTATTCTTTATATCATTCTCCAGATCTTTTATCCTCTTACCATTCGGATCTGCAAAAATATCATAATCCATGTGTCAATTTTAGGAAACGATTGACCATCAAACATGAAATCTTTGTGTCTGTTAGGAGTAGCAAATTATGGACCAGTTTATTGACGTGTTTAAGTTTGTGGTTGTGGTGAGATTGGTGGAATATGTGCTCTAGGTGTTTGCTATGAAGCAGTTGGAGTTCTGATTGGAATAACATTCTCTTCTTTAACAACAGTTGTTCTCTTCTCTGTAACTGCTGGTTCAGCTCCAACAGTTGTTGTTTCAGTCATAGGTTCCTCAACTACCTTTCGTGCTTTCTTCGTCATCGGTGAGCCACTTTCTTAACAGTTGTTGTTGCTTTACTTTTCTGTCCTTTAGCACCTTTCTTGACTGGTTGTTCTGATTCAGAAGGAACATACGTTTCATCACCACTATCATCAGATCGTATTGTACGATTGTTTTGTCCAATAGCAAAGGTCCTAATTTGAATATCTAGTCCATACGCACGAAATTCATATGAATTAGTGACAACTAACAAGATTATTTCATCAACGAATAGATTTCATTCAATATTTAACAGTTACAAATGATCAGGAAATCCGACAGAGCTTCGCCGTCTTAGCCGCTAAAACTTCTACTCACTAACACCTCACACTAGCTATATATAGACATGCTACCTTCGTGCGAGGGTAGTTTATCTTCGTACGAAGGTATTTTAACTTCATGCGTAGGTAGACTCTACCTTCGTGCAAAGTTAAATACAAACAATATGAAATCTAACATTCTTGCCCTATTACATGATATAAACACAACCCTAAGACGTAGGCAATAGACATTATGCACCAACAAACTCCCCATTGGATGTTGTCGTAGTCTTGGTTTGTCTTTAAAATCTTCAAACGCTTTGACTTTAGCGGCCAAAGAAATGCTTACGCGGCTTCCTATCCTCTTCAGATGATATTGGCGTTTGATCAGTCGCAGGAGCCAACTTCATAAACTGAAATCTTCTTCAACGAGCTTCTTTTGACTTCTCTTCAATCTTTTCCAATCGTTGCTCCTCTTTTAGAAATTCTTCTTTCTATAACTCTCCCGATGACGATTCCCACATCTTTCCAGAATTAATACCATGTGCATAGCATACGTTGATCACACCTTGGTATTGCATTGCTTGTGTCTTCTCGTTCACATCAAAACAAATCTTGTTGAAGAACAAGCATTTGATATCTTCTTTCTAGCAATTAACTAGGCACATCGGGTCTACTATACGAATAGTTCTACACAATCCCCATATTTTCTTTCATTCTATCATTTCTGGATTCAAATCTTCAGTAATATTCCAAGTGTCATCAACTTTCAAAACAATCACAACTTCTTATTTCAGAATCCACTTGCCACCACTAAAAGTATTTATAGAAATCCTGTTCAATTTTCATCAACGACATGTTTTTCATCACATATGGTCGTTTGATTACCAGCGTAACATCTTTTTGTTTTGTAACTTTGTCAATCTTTATTCTCTTCTTAGGAATCAACGGTTTCCACTTCTTAAAACCATGAGCTACTTCATATTTGATTAACTTCTATAATCTTTAATCATGAAACTTCATCTGGAAGTTGATACTCTTTTTCTGTATAAGCTCTTCGATATCCCAATATGGCAATGTCTTCAAATCATTTAAATACTTGAAGTATTGAACACCATATTCTCTTTTGATCGCATAGACATCCAACTCAGGAATCCATCCCCAACTCAAAATATCACCCGAAGATTTATCTTTATCGCGTCTGAAGAATGCTAACGGCTGTCTAAACTTTCTTTCTTTTGGTAACTCTTTAAACCATATCTTTTTTGCCTAAGCAATCTCTTCTTTAGATAGACGTTTCGGAATACTTCCCTCTGCAACTGTCTCTTCAATCCTTCTTTTTAACAAATCATATTTTGCTTTATTGAATATTTCTACAAAAGTTGGAAAGTTATTAGTTCCTTCACTAGAATAATTAATCGCTTCATCATCATCCGATGCATCTTCAATAATCACCCTATCATATACAGTAGCATCCTGTATATGCTTGTAAACATAATAATTTGGCTCAAATGCACTGACGTTATTCAGTTCCTCTTCAAAATCAAATTCGAACGAATCTTCATCAATTCCAAGCATAAAAGCGATCTCTTCTTTTGTATAATTGTGCACGAACTCACCTTCTTCAACATTATGTTCTAGATACAAGATTCGAGGTGTATAACAATCAGGATCAGCTGTAAATGGAGTAGCTGTGAGAATTTCTGACTGTTCTTCATCGTGAGTTTGCTCTTTTGGCTCCCCCTGACATTGTGTATCTTCTTCTTGGTTAGCAGAATCATTCAGATAAGGTAGTCAAAAAAATTCATTTATCTTTCTAGGTTCAACTACTGTCACTCCAATACCTCCCTGAGTATCATCGTCATCCTTTTCGTTATCATTTTCATCATCTTTTTTTGTATCATCATCATCCTCATCATCATCAAATTCATCCAACTCAGCATACAATCTTCTACGCTCTGCAATCTTCTTAATCATAGGATTCATAGAAACATCTATCGGTGTTCCAACAAGTACAAAATTAACCGGTTCAGTATCAACATCCATATCATCTTCTTTATCAATCTCAACAATAGCCGTGTTAATTTCTGGCAAGATTCAGCTTCTAGCACGGACTGTTCAATCATAGAAACCTCATCAATTTTCTCTTTTCCTTTTCCCAAGGCTCTATCATCTTCCTCTATTTTCTTAGTTCGTTCAGTTGCCTTTTGTCTTGCTTCTTCAACTTCTAACCGGTCAAATTCAGCATCAAAATCTATTCCCAACCTGCTAGCTAACACCTTTTGAAATAAATCAAATCTTCTATTACACCAAGCACGTTCATCCTCAAAATTATTCACCACCCATCTCAACCTTTCATTATCAGTCACCAAACTTTCAATCAAAGCTTTCATATATTCTCTATCATTCTCAAGAAATTTCACTCCGCCTTCCAATACTTCCTTATTATCTTCCAAGGCTTTGATTTTGCTTTCCAGCTCTTCTATCTTGGAATCATTGAACATGTCTGCATCAAAATTTTCATCAAGCCCTTCTATAAATGGAATATCTCCAAAATCAGTAGGAAATCTGTCTGACATTGATTTTCTTGGAGATGATTTAGGTGTTGGTTGTTTGGGTGTTGTTTGAGTTTGTGGAGATGTTTGATGTTGTGGAGGAGTTTGATGTGAAGGTGTGATATGTTGTGGTGATGGCTGGTGTGGTGGTGGTGATGGTGGTTGTTGTGGTGAGAAAATGTGAATGGGTGATGTATAAGGTTGTTCAACACTTTCAATCTCAGCTATCTTTTTCCTCATATATTTCCTTCTGGCTTTCTTTAAAGCTTGAGACTCAATAGTCTTTTTCTGAATATCAGGCTTGCTTTTAACTCTTCGTGCCTTTTTTTACTGGCCGTTCAGCTTTAGAATCATTATCAGATGGAACATATACATCATCGTCATCTCTAACCACTTTCTTCTTCTTGATCTGTGCCAACCTTTCAGCTTTTTCAACTTTGTCAAATGTTTCCTCAGAATCTTCATCGTTATCACCACTTGCACCTTCCTTTTCTTTATCTTAGGTAGCAGAAATACCTCATCTTCAACATTCTCTTCAGCTTCAATATGTTGCTTAGTATCTAGCTCAATCTCTACTTCCTCATTAGTAGTTTCATCTCTGAGGACCGTTTCTCTCTTTCTTTTCTGAGCTTTGGCTTTTGGTGTGTTCTATTTCTTAGTATCTTCTTGTTCATACCACACACCTCTCTTAGGCTCATAACTATCCATCTTAGCAGCCTTATCATCAGAATACTGTCTTCATTTCTCCATTTATTCTTTGAAGGTGCTTTGTAACTCTTGTCTCTGAATCTCCAAAAGAACTTTCTAGCCACCGGCTTTGTAGCCTGCTTAAGATACTGATTCAATCTCACCAAAGATAACCATGTCATATGATCTAACGGTAGCACCCATTCTTGTTTTTAGCTATGTTGGGAAATTGATCATCCAACATCATCTACACAAATCTAGGGTATTGCAGAAACTTTTCTGCATCAATATTTATCTTCATCTACTCGAATATCATTTTGGTAAAGTTGTAAGGCTTGTTTAGCGTGAGTACAACAATATGCACATTTGATAATCAACTATCGCATCACCTCACCCTTTCCTGTGACTCAGTGCAGAATTTACTGAATGCACGAAGAATTTGTATGGTCTTCCTAGATAAGCTTTATTGAACTGTGTGTTGACGTGACCTTTGTATCCCATCTTGTAAAAGCATCCCTTGCACATACGTTCAGTGTACATCATTAGATCACCGTCCTTCTCTTTAAAATCTAACACACGATGGATCAATGCTTCCGTTGTCAGCACCTCTTTATCTTCGTTCTTTACTCTTACATAGTATCCTATAGCTTTGAGCTCTGGTACATACTCTGCATTCTCCCAAAATCTTTCAACATGCAAGCAATAAGCTTTATGTGGGTCTGTAAGTGCTTTAGCTATCGATAACTCGCTCATAAACTTTAAAATAGGCTTGAAAGGAGCAATTTCTGGAATACTTTCATCAAGAACACAACATATGTTGTGTTTCTTGTCAAAGTTCGATTCCTTTCTCCTGTACAAACACAAACACGAAAACATGAAGAATCTTTTCGGAAAAATATGTTTTACCTCGCTCGAAGGTAACTGGTGCAAAGTGAACTTTTACCTTCGTGCGAAGGTAAATAATCAAAAATGCATATTTTGCACTTTATCTCCATGCAAAGATAAATTACCTTCGTGCGAAGGTAACCTTAAACACATTTGAAAAATTTTCCTTGATTTTCGTGAAATTGATGTTACTAAAACAACCTGAAAGTGCCGATTTTCATAATGGTATGCTCAATCTTAATTTTGGCCATTAGATTATCCTATATCTGCGTTTTTATGTTCGTTTTACCGAAAACATTGATTTTAAGTTCAATTCGAGTTCTATTCGGTTCAAACTACCTTAGGCATTGTTAGTGGTGTGCCAATCAACCACTACGAGCTAAAATTTGGGTAGCACTCGTCTTTTGCAAGAAATTTTAACTTCGCTCAGAGCAAGTGTACAGTGAACATATGTATTATCATCGTGTATAACAGATTATCTTCGTACGAGGATAAT
Source organism: Scalesia atractyloides (assembly GCA_947069175.1). NCBI lineage: Eukaryota > Viridiplantae > Streptophyta > Magnoliopsida > Asterales > Asteraceae > Scalesia > Scalesia atractyloides. The sequence goes on along the minus strand of CAMTDV010000008.1, from coordinate 42,342,553 downwards.
TATCTTCTTGTGAACATACTTATCTTTGTGCGAGGATAATTATCTTTGTGTGAAGATACTTATCTTCGTGCGATGACAATTCCTTTGAGTGAAGATAAATCTAATTTTTACCATTTCATTCATTTTAACCAGTTTTAACGGCCCACTCAGTTGACCAAGTCCAAGTTAATGACCCAGGTTAACTTATTTGTCTTTCAAGTCCAAGTTAATGACCTTTGTTGACATTTTGTGAACAACTTGATGTTTTTAGGCAGTGTAAAGTTTCAAGTTAATGAACTTTTAATCTTTTCAAAACTTTTTATTAACACATATAAGCTCCAAACCCATTGTCTTCTGGAATTCTCAACATTCGGCATCTCTAGATTTTGAAGATTCGTTTTCCATCATCGGTAGTCAAAACAAGGATAGAAATAAAATCTTTTTGGTTTTCCAAAGTTTATGTGACATTTGTGCCTTTTCAATCATTGTACAATTACAAACAATTTTTTATTCAATGAAACCCTGTGTTTTATTTCCGAAATTTGTATAATTATCTAAGATATTTGTACAATTTCAATTTCTTACATGATTGCGAACTCTCAAAAATTTTTGTCGAAGTAATTTGTTAACTGACACTCAAACGCAATCAGTTTAATGTGATGTACACAACGAAACAAGTACATAAGCTACACATACCCTAAATACCCTTTACATAACTTAGATATAAGTTTTGAAGGGTTAGATATGTCAAAAACATGCTTACACAAGTCCATGGACTATTTTCGTCAAACTACGAAAGTCTGTTGGTTCGTATTCAAGATACAAACCATGTGTATCAATCCAAATATTTTTTTATTCAATAAAATCTTATATTTTATAGATGAGAATATAAAAATGTCAATCGTTGCACAATTTCGATCGTTTTCGTGTTCGTTAAAATGTTTTACACATTTTTGCGAAACGCGTAACCGTACGATCCGAACGATCTAACATCCATGACATTTTCAGGCATAATCCAAGTTACACATGTGTTTACACCTTTATATAACCTAAATATTATGTTAAAAGGGTTAAATATGGCAAACAAGTGAAAATACAAGTCCAAGGGCCAAAAATGTCAAAAAATGATAAAGATTTTTGCTTCTTCACCAAGTTTGCCACCTATCTCCAATTTTTGACTCCTTGCACTCATTTTTCCACACTTAATTTGGTGTTTACACATGTTACGACACTAATCCACACTTAAGGACACTTGTCCTCACCTCCTTGATCCTAAAATCTGTAAATATCCCATGATTCTTCCATTTTTTTCACACCACTTAAAAACACTTCAAAGAAAATTTTAAAGTTCTTCTTTCTATCCTTCTTGGAGCTTGTTTCCAGCCTTTGGAAGCCTCCTGTCTTGAGTTCTGAAAGTGTTCTTCAACACGAGTAAGTACTCTTCCTAGTTCTCTCATATTTTAGCTATTTTGAGCTAAAAGTCGAACAGTTTGGCTTCCTGGTTGACTTTTGGTTCTGACCATATTTGGTCAAGTCAAAGTTCAATTGAACTTTGCAACGTGATTGTTATCACAAAGGTTATAATCCCGAACGATTTCACCTTCTGATTACCATGTTTACTAGTCGAAGTGACGAGTCAGAGTTTCGGTCAAAAATGCGCATGATGTGCATTTTATGGCGAAACTCCTTTTGGGTATCAAAACACCAAGTTTTGATTAGTTAAACATATTTTGACATGTCTAACTCATCACTTCTAGTTTAGTGCTTATTTAGGGTTGTAAGTCGAGCGGTCTTGACCACCGCTTTGACTTTCGAATCCGACCCGTTTGGTCGATCTTAGGATCCGATCACACACATATTTGTGACCATAGTTGTATAGGGAATAACCTACTGAGGTTATACCTTATGGTCACATCATTTGGTTAGTGTTATGATAAGTTACTTCTATGTTCTTAAAAAAATGACCAAAATGCCCTTTGCGCATAAATCCATTTGAAACACATGTAACCAAAGTTTTGACATATAAACTGATCTTATAACATTTTCAAACATGTTTGGGCATTTAAGACTTATCATAGGACATGTTTAACCATCTGATCACACATTTACGCTAATGGCCCAATAAAGTAGCGTAAACTACCTTAACGAGTCAAAATGGGTTAAAAGCACTTATGATCCTTTCCAAATCAGAATATTAAGTTTTTTAAACCATATCACATGAGTTCCAACACTCGTTGGTTGATAAGACTTCATTCTATCCAATCTTTGTGAGTTTGTGTTAGAGAATCATATCAGTTAAGAAAACATATCACTAGTACCGTTGACCTTTATAAGACTTTAAGTACTAAACAAATTCACATAGACTATCAGTATACTTGTCCACTTAAACCTCTACACATTTCTCAATTGTTATGAGATACATTTACGTAATTTTTAAGAACTTGACTTAACCGTGTGTCCTACCTCATAATATACTCCCGTATCAAGATTTCCTAGAATTCATCTTATAGGTGAATATATCTAACTGATATCTGTATCTGGGTAATGCGAGACCTTGAGAGCTCAGGTTAGTACCAATGTACCAGCAAAGAAATGAAGGCTCGTCTTGAAAGTAGTGTTCCAATTTGGAATTTTTTACTACAATTGTTGGATCTTTCGATTACTTACAATATGCTGCAGTTTTTGGGTATAAAAGCAAAAGTATTCTACAAGTTTTAATCTGTTGCCGACACAAAATCAAAGAACCTGTATAATACCCCAGACATCAATTATTTATAAAGACCTAGTATCTCAGAATCTTGTAATCTCTCAAACGAAATTTCGATGTACTAAGACCATATATCCGAGAGATGTTAACCCACTAATTAAGAAGTTTTTCTTTATGTTTATATATCCTAAACAATCTACTGAATGTGTGAAACCTACTAGCACATCCTCAGTGAGACATGTTTAAACTTTAAAACACTTCAAATCTTTAGCATACCGTGATAGTCCACTGATGTACTATAATTTCATTTTTTCACATGAAAACTCTTTTTTGTCTTTTTCATATTTTTGTACATTTTTTTATTTTTTAATGTTTTTGTATTTTCTGCAACATTTCTCCCCCTAAATCCAAAACATATTTTTGGATTTTTGTTTTTAAAGAAAGAAATTCTAAAAAACTATAAGATGTGACTAACCGATGAGGATCACAAAAACTCATCATCCGATCCGTATTCAACCTCTAATACCCCATCTGATATTAAATTTTTCATACCATTAATTCTCAAAAGATATTTAAATATAGTTCGATCAAATGGTTTGGTATAAAAAGCTGCCTTTTGTTTATCAGTGTGGATCTTTTCTATTCAAATCAACTTTTTCTCGTGGCAATCACGGATAAAGTGATGTCGAATTTCAATGTGTTTAGTTTTAGAGTGATGAACCGGATTTTTAGTTAAAATCGATGGCATCCTTGTTATCTACATAGATGGGTGTATCAAGAAATTGCAATCCAAAGTCTCTCATCTGTTGTTGTATCCACAAAATTTGAGAACAACTGGAAGCCGAAACGTATTCAGCCTCAGAAGTAGAGAGAGTGAGCATGGCTTGCTTCTTCCATTGCCATGTTACTAAGCGCGTTCCGAAGAACTGCAACCAACCGTTGTAGATTTGGCATTAAGTTTGCAGCATCCGAAATCTGAGTTTGAATATCCAGCGTGGTCGAAGTTGTCATTTCGCGGATACCACAAGCCGGTGCTTGGGCAACCTTTCAAATATCTGAAAATCCTCTTGACTATCATCAGATGTGACACTCGAGGACTCGATTGATATCGAGCGTAAAGGCATGTTGGATACATAATGTCTGGTCTTGGTGATGTAAGATACATCATTGATCCAATCATCTATCAATATAAGGTTTCATCTATCTTGACTCAACATCATCTAGACAGATGCCATAATAATTGCCAATGGGGTAGATTGTGGGGGCATTCCCGACATATCGAATTTTTCCACGATATCATGGACATACTTTGTCTGATGAATGAAGATACCATCAGGCAACTGATCGACCTGAAGCCCTAAGAAGAACTTCATTTCTCCCATTGAATTCATTTCAAATTTATTTTTCATGATTTCTTCAAATTCTTTACACAGCGCATTGTTCGTAGAGCCAAAGATGATAACATCCACATAAATTTGTACGATCAGCAGATGTCCTTTCACTTCCCTTGCGAAGAGTGTGCTATCAACAGTGCCTCTGTTAAAGTTGTTGTTTAACAGGTGCTGAGAGAGTGTCTCATACCAGGCTCTCGGGGTCTGATGCAACCCGTATAACGCCTTATCAAGTAAATAAACCTTGTCTTTATTCACTAGATCGACAAATCCTGGTGGTTGTCCAACATACACTTCCTCTTTCATTTTTCCATAGAGAAAAGCAAATTTGACATCCAACTGGTACACTTTCAAACCTTTCCATGATGCAATGCCAGGTATATGCGGATTACTTCTAGTCTTGTGACCGCAGCATAAACCTCTGTATAATCAATGCCTTTTTGCTGATGAAAACCTTTGACAAGCAATCGAGCTTTATTACGCACAATTACCCCTCGATCATCTCTTTTGCACTTGAAGACCCACTTAGTAGCAATATCTTTGTGAGTAGCCGGTAGGTCAACAAGCTTCCAGACACCAAGCTTTTCAAATTGTTGCAGCTCTTCCTACCTTGCATTTATCCAGCTATCATCGGCTAGTGCTTCCTTATTTGATTTCGACCAAGTTTGCGAAATAAAACAACGATGTAAACACATATCTTAAATTGATGCAACTTTGGTATAAAAACAACTAAGATCCTTGTTGATCTAATTCCGCATTTTAATTCCAACTTGCAGCTCTCCAATAATATTCTCCAACGGGTGGTGAGACAAATTTCGCGGCATTACTTCATTAGGAACATTTGCTACGCTTTCCAAATTTGTAATGTTCTGTTCAGCAACTTCATTACTAATTGAAGCTTTATCTTGATCATTAGAACTGGCAGATTGATTTAACAAACTTGTTATATGCTCATAAACTTTGTTGGGAATGGATTCACCATCATGATCATATGTTGGCTCAGCATCTGAATCAGAATCGTCAGATTGGTCGAAAGTGGGTTCTGTGGCATTCTCTACTAGTATGACGACAGGTTCTATTTGAATCATGCTCGGATCTGCTCCAGAATCATTTGTGCCAATAGATGGTCGAGTAACCACTATCGGTCTTGGAACTTGTTCTTGATTAGATGATTGTTGTTGTCGATACAACAACACAAGCTCCTCTTCATTTGGTTCTTTTGATAGATCGAAAGAATTCCATAAAATCTCGTAGTTGAACATCCTGGATTCACCAGGATTTTGAGTAGGCGATGTATACTTCTGATAATCAACATGTTGAGCAAGAATAACTGGATTGAGACTTGGCAAATATACTCTTCTTAATGAACTTGCATATCCTACGAAAAATCCCTCCAAAGATCTGGCACAAAATTGACCATACATGGAGATCAAATGGTTCCAAAAACCCTAAGTTCAGCTTTCATTGGTTAAGCAGTTCGAAACATGTTTTTTTATGTGCCTTAATGGTTAAAACCATATTCAACGTGTAACATGCAGAGGCAACGGCTTCGCTCCAGAAATTAACAGGTAACATTGAATCAGCTAGCATTGTGCGTGCAGTTTCAATGAGAGTTTGATTCTTACGTTCAGCTACTCCATTTTTTTGCGGAGTATAGGGGGCGCTGAATTCGTGAAGAATACCTTTGTCATTACAGAATTCGAGCATCCGATTCTTTTTCAACTCAGTACCATTATCACTTCGTATTCGTCTGATTGGAAGGTGGTATAAGTTCTCTATCTTTCTGAAGAGAACCATAAGATTATCAAATGTCTCATCTTTACCTCCTGGAAAATAACCCAGGAGAATCTCGAGTACTTGTTTGTCACAACAAGGCAGTATAGATCACTAGATATGCTTTTGACATTACTGGCCCGAAAAGATCCATATGAAGCCTCTCTAGTGGTAATTTGATAGAATTCAGAAGTTTTCTCGGGTGGGATTTCTTATGCTGCTTCCCCATTTTGCAACTAAGACAATCGTCATTCAGATGGAAACTTGTGAGATTAACACCCTCCACTAGATTGTTGTGCACCAGATAATTCATTTTTCTCAAACGGATATGCCCCATCTTTCGATGCCATAAGATTGATTCTATTTCATTTGCTTTCGTGACAAACCATTGTGCCGACTTTGATGTAGTGGATGCGAAGCTTATGTCTATAACATAAAGATCATTTTCTCGGGGAGCGTGCATAAGAATCCACTCCTCAGGAATTTTGAATCCCAGCTTTAGAATTAAGCATTCTTTATCATTGAAGTGCATTGTAAACTTCTTATCACAAATCTGTGAAATGCTTAGTAAATTGTTCTCTAGTTCAGCAATGTAGTTCACTTTGTCGAACGAGACCACTCCACTGGAAAGTTTTCCTTCTCCGAAACCTTTCCACTTTGATTTCCAGCGAACCCTACATATCCTCCACGAATAGACTTAACATCATAGAGTAAGACAAGCATTCCTATCATGTGACGAGAAGCTCCACTGTCCATTATCCATTTTGATATGATTGACCTTGGGAGCCCTACACATGTAACTAAAAAATTACTTTTGGGTCCCGGTGACAGCGGTTCTAGACAGAAGTTTGGGCGTATAATAGTACCGATTCAGTAGAACGTTACAGAAAGGGAGTAGAAACTGAATCAACGAAAGCATTCATTCATTCATACCGAAAGAGTATACATCTTGTCTGGCTGGCGGAATTCCTAGAGAGAATCCGCCAGCGTTTCCCCTCAGGGAACTTCCAAAACATACAAACAATGAACACAAAACACACACACACATATATATATATAGACATGAGCAGCTCGTGTGAATGGTTGCTCATACGAGTGACAAGATGTCACTTGTACGAGCCACATAAGCTCACTCATACGAGTAGAGCTGTTTATCACTCGTACGAGTCACAATGTCACTCGTACGAGTCACACTTTCACTCATACGAGCTAGTGCTCGTTCGCACTTGGGTCTTGTGTTCGTATCTAATCTATACAATATTCAATACACACTCTTTCTAGCCTATTCGCACAGTGACGGACATAAAGTGCAACACATTACTTAAATAGTGAAACCCAAGCATTCTCGGTCTTGGATGGGTTCAGAATATCAAACATTGGAATTTTGACAATAACATCCTGTTTAACTTTAGATTTAACAGGTGTTTTGATTTCTACAAAAGATGTTTGATTTTAACCACCCAAGTTTGTGTTTTTAGAATTGCCTTTTTCAAATAAAATTTTGAATCCTTTTATTTGGTTTTGGTTGAAGTTTCACCAATTTCAGATTTTGAAACATTTAGAATTATTGATTTCACAATTTTGTGGGATTCATTATCTTTTTATAAGATCCGTTTTGGAACAAACTCAGCTTTCTTTTGTCTCACATCTTCTGTGGATTTCTTTGCTTTGCAAACAGATTTTGAGTTGCTTTGAGTATAATGCCTTGCAAGATGCCCAACTTTGTTACATTTCCAACATGTTCTACTGTCATAAAAAGTAGATGAACTCAAATTCTACTCACGACGTTTCTTTTCTGCATAGAACTCGTCGTTTGATTGTTCCTTTCCCAACCTTTCTTTTTCACTTACCATGCTGGAACCAAACACAAAGTTTACTTTTTTTAAAAATTTGATTTTGAAAATTCAATGTTTAATAGTTACAAATGATCAGGAAATCTGACAGAGCTTCATCGTCTCAGTCGCTAAAAGTTCTACTCACTAACACCTCACACTAGCTATATATAGACATACTACCTTCGTGAGAAGGTAGACTCTACCTTCGTGCGAAGTTAAATTCAAACAATATGAAATCTAACATTCTTGCCCTAGTACATGATATAACACAACCCTAAGACGTAGGCAATAGACGTTATGCATTAACATGTGTCTTCTTAGGTGTTTTTGCCCTTTTCTCAGCTCTTTCTCTAGGATCGTTCATCTTAGAATATGGCTTGTTGTGTGTTAAAACCTCCAATTCTTCACATTCAGATGTTTCATCATCTGCCTCATCACCCGATCCTTCTTTCTCTAGTACTTAATTTTTAATATCATTTGCAATTTCAGTAATACCTTTCTCGAATGTAGTAGGTATCATATCATTTTCTTCGCTTACACCCGTCAGCATAGTTTTCACGGCTCTCTTTCGCTTTGTCTGTTTCATTGTTTTCTTTTGGTTCTGTTCTTTAACGAACCACTTGCTTCGCTTTTTTTGTGAAATCTCCCATTTTCTTATCTTCATTATCCGAGGGACTACCATCCTTTCTCCATCTATCCTTTTTTGGTGCCACATAATCTTTATTCCTCAAAAATCAAATCAACTTCTTAAACTTTGAAATGCCTTCTTCAGCTTGATGCTTGTATGTATTGATGCAATCCAAAGAATGATTATTCATGTGTTCTAACGATAGTAGATCAGACTTATTCTTCTCCAGATTCGGCAAATATGATCTAATAACATTTTCACAACCTCGGATACATCAACCATCTATCCGAATTACCCTTCATCTGTTTAAATATCAACTTTGAGAAGTTGTACGAAAGATTCAGCGTCAAAGCTACGATCATGCACATTATATAATCTACTGAGACATCATATCCACCTTTTCTACACCCAAGTACATGTATGGCCATGTGCATTAATATCATCATACAGGTGAATATATTTAGTTTACATCTGTAGGAGAATGCGAAAGCATCGGTGACTCAAGTTAGTACCACCATACAGACAAAGAGTATGAAGTTCAACTTTTAAAGTGGTGTACCTCATAGGTATCTTCTGAGCACAAATTCTTATCTTTCAATAATCTTTAGCTTTTCAGGGTGTACGTTGTTGCATTGTGTATAAAGTACTATAGAAGTTCTAGGTGAACACCAGCGTGTAGACAAAAGAACTTGTATAATACCCAAGATGTTAAACTAATATATAGACCTAGTATCTCAGTATCTTGGCAATTTTGTCAAACAAAATTACGGTACTAAGACCATATGCCAATGAAATGTGACACACACTTAGTTGTAACACTTCGCATTTGTAACTTTCCATTTTTAGTAAGTTTGCTTCGTGTTTCAATAATTTGAAAGTCCAAACCTTGTAATCATATTTCTATTTCCAAATCATTGTACACCTAAGGCTTTGATTGTAATCGAATTGATCAATTATGCGAATTTCAAAAACTTTATTCATGCTAAAACTTATGAACGTGCGTTATGTTGTTACTCGATGAACCAATTCAAAATAACTTGTAAATGCTTATTTCATGTTTATGAATCTTGTAATTCAAGTCAAGCCAGATGATTAGTGATTCTAATGCAAGTTATTCAAGCTTTTGGTATCTTTTTTTGAAGCATGTAAGACCCTTAACTTTGATTTAAAGCTTCCAAATGACCCACCTTAGTATCATATCTAAAAATATCAAATGTGCACCAAGTATATCAAGTAAATGAATTAAATAACAAAAAAACTATGGCAGCTTGCGGCCGCAAGCTGCCAAGCTTGTGTTTCCCTCATTTGTTCAAATTTAAACTCACCTAATCACATTAATTGCAACCCTAACTCAAACCGTAATCCATTCCCTATAAAAGCAAGCCTTCCCCACCCATTTCTCACTTTTACAAGCCTCCAAACACTTCAAACAACCTCCCAAAGTCCAGAAATTCAATGTTCTCCTAAAACAGTTTGCAAGTGAGTTTCAACTCACTTCCCTTCTTCTTCAAGCCATGTTTTTCTTTCTAACACCCTTGGATAACCTCTAGGAAGGTTCACACAAGTTTGCTTGGCAAACTAAGGTGAACCCCCACCATTTTGAGGTCCAAAAGTGTGTTAACTTTCTGCCCACTTTTTATCTTTTCAAACTTTAAGATTTTCAAAGCTTTCTTCATGTTTTCTTCCTCAACATTGTTTGCTAAGCCCCATGGGAAGTTACCATAGGTTTTCCATGGAAAACCAAGGTGGAACAATACCATTTTTAGGGCCAAACTTTCTGTTTTGGAAATTAAACTAATAAACGTTTTCGAACTTGATTTCAAATATAACCACTCTATGCTACTTGTGCCTCTAACCAAGTTTATGGTTAGGGAGCTAGCTAGACTTGTTTCATACAAAATCAAGAGGCAAAACATGCCTCTAAAGTTGTGGTTTTACTAGGGTTTTAAACCCACAAGTGTTGAGCCATCCAAACTTACAAGCTTGTGTTGGTGTGTGATTACATGGAGGCCTTGGCTATCCAACTTTTCAATCCACCCCTCACTTGATGATTTCCATCCATTAAGCTATGGTTCACTTTCACTAGAGTAACAAGGCTATGACACATCCCAAACATTGCCATGTTCGGGATGCACGCACCTAGCTTGCTAAATCGGTTCGAAGCGTAGCTTAGTGAAGTACTATATTCTTGACAATCCGGATTGTCCTTGTGACAAATTGTGTATTGGTGAATCTTACGAAAGAGGTTTAGGATGGTTATCCCCTACCTCCATGCATGACTTCTATGACTTATATGATATCCATGAATTATATGAAATCTATGAAAAACTTGTAATAATATATGTAAACTATAAATGTGTAAATAATGAATATAACCGAACCTTTGAAAATGACCATATGGTTAATTTGTCCTAATAGGTTATTTTATCTAAGACCTAACCATCGTCATGATTCTATTGGGTATGACCCATAAAAAGACAAACACCCTTCGGGGCTTATAGTGTCAAAAACGAGCGTTAACGTCTAGATAAATACTTTCAACTATACATACTTTTGCATACTTTAAATTCCTAAATGTTGGAACTTTTGGAGACCGTTGGTACTTGATAAACCATAGTTTGAGCTGATTCTGAAATAGTTAGAAAAACAAAAGGGTCAAAAGTGTCACTTTGTGAAACATCTATGTATGCAGCGTATTTAATTGACCAGCGTATTTAATAAATACGCTGGGTGATCAGTGTGTATAAATACCTTTGTGAATGAAGTTATGTCCAAGTTTCTTGGATAGATTTTGGTGATCTTCTTGTGCTGTGATTTTTGCTATTGTGCTTTCATCCGAATATCCAGGTACTGTTATTGATTACATGTTATTGCGATTACATATACAATACTAGTTGTTTGATCCAAACAAGATTCTTCATCTTCTTTGCGTGGTTTTTCTTAGTATTTGCACATTCAAGCAACTAATCCATAGTTTATTGGGTGAAAACAATCAACCACTGTGATCTGAATCTGTTTTGGGACTCACAATTTGGTATCAGAACCTTTGTGCTCTTTGTTGTTTGAGTTTTTGTTCCGATTTGTCAAGTTTTGAAGGTTTTACAAAAGTTCTCAAAGTTTCATGGTTTTTATTCAAATTTTTGGGATTAAAACGGCTTGATCTGGTGCGTTTAATCTTTGGGTTGTTGTTAATTAGTAGTTTGGTAAACATTTTGGTCATTTAGCTGCAAAGAAACATGAATTTTGGGTTGTTTTTGGGTGATTAGAGGGTTTTTGTTCGTACTAAAACCCTTCTGGGCGTATTTAATGTTGAAGCTAGCGTAGATATATTTGAAGTTGGCATATTTATTTTGAATCTAGCGTATTTAACTTGAATTTAGCGTAGTCAACAACTACGCTAGTTCTTAAATCAGCGGAGTTATAATATTTGCAGCGTAATTGTCCAACGAATTTACTCGAAGGCGACTTAGAAACCAGTGATACTAATCCTCAGCGATTTTATCATGGTGTTTGGCGAAATTACCTAACCTTTGCTTGTTTTCGAATATCCAGCGGATTTAGCTTTTTGCAGGACAAAATCTCCGATTCCATCAGCGTAATTGTTTCCAAGTGCAGCGTAATTAATCTCTGGTCCAGCGTAATTACCTTCTAGCGAGCGTAATTGTTCTCTGATTCAGTAAATCTCAGCGTAATTGATCATCTTTCATCCATCATGTCTCTCAATCAACTCAATCCGATTGCTCAAGCCAAACTAGAAATTGGAACTGCTACAAGGCCACCAAAGTTGAAAGGCTCGGAAGATTTCAGTAGCTGGAAAAACAGGATCAAGTCCTTTTTTGAGTATACCGATTATACTCAATGGATGTCAGTCATTGTGGGCCCGTATGTTCCCATGATAATACGTGACGAAATTTGTACTATCAATGAAGATCCGTCAACATTCACAGATGAAGATCGGACACTCATTCAACGTGACCGGAGGGCTCACGCTGCTCTCACTATGGCTCTGTCAAAGGATTATAACAATTTGTTTGAAGAATACACCTCGGCACATGAACTGTGGTTGGCCCTAATCGACCATTATGAAGGCAATCAGGAACTTAGGGAGAACAAACGAGACATGGTGCAGAAAGAATATGATATGTCTGGAAGTATTCGTGACGAAAGCTTGTCCGACCACATAAGCAGATTTCTGGGCGTGTTGACCAAGATGAAGAAGGTGGGAAACCCAGTTGCAAATTATGCATCGATCAAGAAGCTGCTAGATTCTCTACCATAAGAATGGAGTCTTCAATGCATGATGATTAAGAGAACTTTCCTCACCAGCACAACTCCAGTTACTCTCTCAGAATTGATTAACATTTTAAAAGCCTTTGAAATGGACATCGTGAAACGAGAGATGAATCAAACTGGATATTCTCAGAAGACGTCTCAGCAAGCTGCTGCAACCTCGGTCTCCAAGAATATGGCATTTCTTGCTCCTGTCACCTCATATGGATCAAATCCCTAAAGTGCTGTCGAATCCTATTCAAATGCTTCCGCAAACTCTGTGAAGGCCTCGTCATCTTCTGAGAAGACCATGTAGCTCTTTTTAATACTTTCTTAAGTAGCTATGAGGTGCTTATGTCAGGAGAGTTGAAGAGAGAATTTCTAACAGCAGAGGACATGTATCAAGTAGATCCAGACGACATGGAGGAGATGGATCTGAAGTGGCAGATGCAATGATCACTCTACGGTTGAAGAAATTCCAAGATAAAACAGGAAAGAGGTTGGCTCTTGGAAAAGATGGATTTGTCAAATCTAAGCTTAGATGTTATTACTTCAAAGACTTGGGCCACTTCAAAAGAGAGTGTCTGTTGCTGAAGAACGAGAATAAATGAAATCAACCAGACGAGGAGGCTGATTGCCATTGAAGGAAATAATAATGCTGCTGAAAATAATCATAAGGCTTTAGTGGTGGAAGATTATGATTGGTCGGAGGAGATAGCTGAGGCAAAAGGTGAAGTAAACAAGGCCCTCATGGCAAACATTACCACTGTCTCTGCCATGTCTGCCTTAAATGATGTTGAAAAACAAACCTACAAGATTCCAAAAGATGGCAATGATCACTCTACAGTTGAAGAAATTCCAAGATAAAACAGGAAAGAGGTTGGCTCTAGGAAAAGTTGGATTTAACAAATCTAAGCTTAGATGTTATAACTGCAAAGACTTAGGCCACTTCAAAAGAGAGTGTCCGTTGCTGAAGAACAAGAATACCAAAATCGACCATAAAAGGAGGCCGATTGCCATTGAAGGAATAATAATGCTGCTGAAAATAATCATAAGTCTTTAGTGGTGGAAGATTATGATTGGTCGGAGGAGATAGCTGAGGTAAAAGGTGAAGTAAACAACGCCCTCATGGCAAATATTACCACTGTCTCTGCCATGTCTGCCTTAAAAGATGTTGAAAAACAGGCCTCCAAGATTCCAAAAGATGACACTGGTTTGAAAAGCATCATCTCTCCTTCCTCAGAGAAGAGACAACAGAAAGCTGAAATGAATGAGTCGAGGCCTGCTGTTCAAGAAGTCATCAGTACCAACAATAATGCAGCGGTTGGAACATCCTCTACCTCCATGAAATCAGAAGCCGAAGATAAGGATTTGGTAAATAGCATTTCATATGAATTTAAAGCAAAGTTGTGCTCAAAACCATGTTTGAACGTCGTGGCACACTACAAATTACTCAACCGTGATATAATTAAAGAAAAAGAAAAAGTTTTGAAAATAAATCAAGAACTAAAAGAAAATGAGGCTGCATATCAGCGAAAGTTGAATTCAACCATAGCTGAAATGCAGACTCTAAAGGAATTTGTTTTCAGAAAAGATTTTATCATAAATTATTTGACCGAAAAGCTAGAAAGATCTGTGTGAGAGTAAGGAAGATGTGTGTGATGGGGAAGATGATTGTGGAGGGATGAAAATAGGAATAGGCTATTCAGGCGACAGTTATTCAACTGTTAACTGGTTCGCCTGGAATTGTGATAAGACGAACAAAATTTCTATTCGAGATAACTGTAATAGTTTATCTAGGATGGATGATTGTAATGGCTGTATGCCTAAATTGACAATTCAGGATGACTGTAATGGTAATGTGCCTACACTTAAGGCTCACAACCAAGGGTTTGCCAAGGTTGAGGGTCATGACCTAAACTTTGCTCTCAATGATGAAAATGTTATGCTTGAATCTCCTGTATTTGTGCCAGAGTTAATGAAAAACAGTTTTGGAAAATTCCTTACGAGGAAGTTCCAGAATTTGTTCCATCAGTTGCAGGTACATCAGAGACTGATAAAGATTTCACTGAAGATTCAAGCACAACAACTTCAGAAAGCGATGAAGAAAGGTCATATGAAAGTCAAGAATCAATTTCCTCATCATGATCACAGTGAAGTCGACATTGAAGATAAACATCATCCTGAAGAGAAACTGAAGAAATCTAAAGATTCAAGCCACATTACATCATCAAACTCCTCAAGATGCTCCAGACTCTCATCACATACATCACCTTCACACTCAGCACCCAGGAAGAAAAGATCGAGTCAAAAACAATGTTTTCGCTGTGGTCATTTAGGACATACGACGAAACATTGTAAAAGCAAGAAATTTTCTAAACCTAGTCAAGATCTAGTTAAAAATTTTACTGATCAATTTGACAGTTTAAAGAAATCAGTAAAATACATAGTTGATTCAACCTGTTATTGGAAAAGAAAAGACAACACTCTTGCTCAAAATCATGATAGAACGAATGTAAAGCAAGTCTGGGTTCCAAAAACTAGCTAATTGTACATTTTTTTTGTTGTTGTTGTATAACAGAATAAAATTCAGAAATGGCTTCGGATGCTCATGGAGTATATCTGGCACGTTGATAGCGGTTGCTCCAGGCACATGACCGGGCTAAAGGATCTGCTTACAAACTTTCGAGTTATTGATGGTGACTTTGTATCCTTTGCTGGAGACGAAAAGGGAGGAAAAATCGTCGGAATGGGTGATGTCGTGTCAGAAGCACTCACTTTGGAGAATGTGAACTATGTTCAAGAATTGCGTTACAATCTTATGAGTGTTTCACAAGTCTGTGACAAAGGAATCGCGGTGCTGTTCAATGACACGGAGTGTTTATTCCTCAAACCCAGTTATTACGTCCCAAAAGAGATGATCATGCTTAGAGCTCCCCGTCAAAATAAAACCTACGTGCTAAATATGAAGAATGCCAAATCAAATGAGCCAATGACATGTCTAACATCAAAAGCACCTGAATCGGAATCACTACTGTGGCACAGGCGTTTGGGGCATGTGAATTTTAAGAACATAAATAAACTTTCTAAATTAAATCTAGTAAGAGGTTTACCTATGAAAGATTTTCCTTTTTCAGAAAAGTGCATCGCATGTGCCCAAGGAAAGCAGCATAAAAAGCCTCATAGGTCCAAAGAAGTGAATACGATATCTGCTCCTCTACAATTACTTCACATGGATCTTTTTGGCCCGATTAGCGTTAAATGTTTAGCTAAAAGATCTTATTGTTTGGTGATTACAGATGATTTCTCACGGTTTTCATGGCTATTCTTTCTTGAAGCCAAAAGCGAAACGGCATCCATTCTGAATAGCTTCATTCCCATGATTGAAAACGTGAGCAAGCTGAAAGTCAACCCATCAGAAGCGACAACGGAACTGAATTTAAAAATCATACGTTTGTCTCCTTCTGTGAAGATAAGGGAATTTGCCTCCAATACAGCGCTACCAGGACTCCTCAGCAAAACGGGGTAGCAGAACGCAAAAAGAAAACTCTCATCAAAGTTGCAAGAACTATGCTTGTCGACTCTAAGCTTCCCATAATCTTCTGGGCTGAAGCGGTCAACACAGCATGCAATGTTTTGAATCGTGTTCTTATTGTCAAACCTCACGGAAAGACATCCTATGAACTACTTTTCAAAAGGAAGCCTATGATAGATTTCTTCAAACCGTTCGGGTGTTAATGCACACTTCTCAACACTGAAGACAATCTCATCAAGTTTGAAGCAGTCGGTGACGTGTGCTACTTCGTGGGCTATTCATCTTCTCAAAAGGCATATCGAGTCTACAACAAAAGGACCAAGATGGTGATTGAATCATACTACGTTGATTTTCAAGAAGGAAACTCCACTAACACTGGAAGCGCTCCGAACTGGTTTTATGACGTGGATATTATATTCAATACTTTCAGCATCAATGAACCCATCACTGAATCTGAACCTGCAGAATCCACTCTGTTGGAACCTTTTTTTGATGCCTCAGTCATTGGTTTTACTCCTTTTACAACCCGTTTCACCCCTGCCTCTGCCTCTCCTACTCTTCTGGTGTTCGAAGTAAATGGTGACACATCTGCTGAGAATGCATCTACATATGATGATTCTTCTTCACAGCAGGTTGTGGATGAACCACCCAAGAAGACGAAACTCCAATCATCTACGTTGATGAACACTTTTCTAATCTTCCTCAACAAGTTGAAACTCACACCAATGCATGGTACAAGACCAATCAAAACCATCCAATTGAAATTGTCATCGGTTCTGTTGAAGATGGAGTTCGAAAACGTGATCAAACACATACCATCAACACATGACTGTATGCAGCCTTTCTTTCGCAGTCTGTCCCAAGGGATATCGAAGAAGCTATTCAAAATTCAAGTTGGGTACAAGCTATGCAGGAAGAATTGGCACAATTTCAGAAACTTAAGAACTCGTTGACCTACCAGACGGAAAGTATCCAATTGGTACCAATTGGGTGTTTCGTAATAAGATGGATGATCGTGGTGTAGTTATCAAGAATAAGGCTAGATTAGAGGTTCAAGGGTTTCGACAAGAAGAGGGGATTGACTAAGATGAAGTTTTTTCACCTGTTGCACGGTTAGAAGCCATCAGAATCTTCTTAGTCTATGCTTCATTTAAAAACTTTAAGGTGTTTCAAATGGATGTAAAGAGTGCTTTTCTGTATGGGAAACTGAAAAAAGAAGTTTATGTTTGTCAACCTCCAAGTTTTGAAGATCCTCATTCTCCCACGAAATACTACAAGCTTGACAAAGCTCTCTATGGTCTTCACCAAGCTCCTAGAGCATGGTACGAGACTTTGTCAACATATCTTCTGGAGTGTGGATACTCAAGAGGCAAAATTGACATGACTCTTTTCACAAAAAAGATTGGAGAAGAGGTGATGTTGGTTCAAATCTACGTAGACGATATCATTTTTGGGTCGACAGATGAAGCCCTTTGCAGAGAATTCGAGAAGGTGATGAAAGCGAAGTTCGAGATGAGTATGATGGGAGAACTCACGTTTTTTCTTAGGAATAGAAGTGAAGCAACGAAAGGATGGTATTCTCATTCATCAGGCTAAGTATATCAGAGATATTCTTTCCAAATATAGCATGAATGACTGCAAATCCCCAAGCACTCCTTTTGCTGCTCAAACGGAACTCACTTCAGATCTTCAAGGAAAGCCAGTGAACAAATATCCCTATCGCTCAATGATTGGCTCGTTAATGTATCTAACCGCTAGTAGGCCTGACATAATGTGGGTTGTCTGTCTCTGTGCCCGCTTTCAGACAAATCCCAAAGAATCGCATGATGCTGCCGTCAAGAAAATCTTTCGCTATCTCAAAGGAACTCCAAAGCTTGGTTTGTGGTATCCTAAAGATAGTAATTTTGATCTAATAGCTTACTCTAGCAGTGATCATGCAGGTTGCAAAGTAGACAGAAAATCTGTCTCTGGAGGCTGCCAATTCTTGGGAAATCATCTTATTTCGTGGCGGACCAAAAAGCAGACAACAGTCTCTACATCTACCGCTCAGGCTGAATACACGGCAGCTTATAGTCGCTATTCACAAGTCCTTTGGATACAGAATCAGTTGTTGGATTTTGGGATCAACATCATGAAGACTCCAATATTCATCGACAATGAAGCGTGTCTGGGGATTGTGAAGAATCCTATCCACCACTCCAGAACGAAACACATCGAAATTCTCATTCATGCGATTAGAGATGCGTACGAGAAAGGATACATCCAAGTGGTGCCAGTGGATTCAGTGCAACAAAAAGTTGATATATTTACGAAAGCCTTCGATAAAGCTCGATTCAACCAGTTAGTAACCTGGTTGGAAATGGTGAACTTCCTTGAGTGGAACTGATTTTGGTAAAAAAAATGGTTTTCATAATAAATAACAATCTCATAAAATGTGCCCAGCAAAAGGATTTTCTACAAAGTTATAATTTCTTTTCAAGCAATGGATTCTCGAAAATAAAATTTTAAGGGGGAAGTTTTCCAGAAAATATTGTTGAGACTGAATCTCTTCTTTGGCACCTGCACGAGAAATGATAGAAAAACTGCTAACACTTTTGTTCTGATCTTAAAACAGAAAAAGATTAAGGTCTCAAGCAATGACGTGTCGGTAGATTTAGAAATACCTTGAGGTAAACTGCAAAATAGAGACAAACTCTAATGATCACACAAGAATTCTGAATACCCACAATGTTGTGCAACTCGCGGGTTACATGTTGCGGCGTATGGCTTAATGGTCTTAAATATTACGTTGATAGATTGCCAAAGTCTGAGATTTCGGGTCTTTATATTGTCTAATCATTCGGGGATATTATAGTTATTCTTCTGCTGCATCCAGATATATGATGACCTAGACGCAGCTATGATATCTTTTCTAAAAGAGCCTATGCGGCCAAAACCCTACACAAATGAATCTCTCATTGAGAATCATTCAAGTGCTTAATTCGTACCGCATCTTGTATCTGTCATAGTCTTCATTAGACCTTGGTCTCTCTACTGTACGGAAGTACTGACCTGAACACCAACTGTCTAACGTTGAAATCTCAAAAACGAATGAAGTCAGTATAGTCACATGTTATGAGGAATCTTTGCACATACCTTGATCGCGGGGGTATGTCCTGACGTGGGACTCACAGGCACAACATTCTGACTGTGTCGGCATGAGTGGGGAACATTGAAGTTCTTGTCAATATTACCGCAACATGATAAAAAGGCTCTCCGATCGCATGTTGAAAGATAGGTGCATGGATTTAAAAGGACAAACATACTGACAGTTTTTCTTGTGCCTTAATTTTTTTAATATAACTAATTTTTATCTCAACCAAACGAAGTGTTATCAGTATGATCTTTTGCAGGAATGTCATAGGATTCAAGTCAGTTAGCATAAATTTTGTGTGAAAAAGGAGGCTTCCTGGCCCCAGAAACAAATTTCCGGATCCATACTGCAATTTTCAACTTTTCTTAAGCTTATTTTTCATTTCTTGCATTATTTTTAACCAAAAAGGGCATTTCGAGAAAATTTGAAGTTTTCGAGCGTAATTGATTTCAAATTCTTAGGCTTGAAGAAACCGCCAATCCTTGACTTGACTAAATACGCCATCTTCAACATAAATACGCCATATTCAAACTTATATACGCCATATTCATAATTTTCTTGATAAACGCTTTAAAACCCATGAGAACTGTTTAATTTATTTACTATTACAGTCCCGATTATAATATACATACCCAACAATCAATCGAACAACATTTGAAAAACTGAAAAACATACCGATGAAGATCTTTCAATGTTCGATCAGATTTACACAAAAGAAGTGTGAGTGCTTTTAGAGATGTATGGGTGTGGGATCGGTTGAAGAAGACGATGATAAAGGTAACTTTTTGAAAATTATTTACAAACGGTGAAAAAAGTCAAGTATTTATACGATTTTACATTCTAGCGTAATTATTAATTACGTTGGATAATTAAATACGCTACTAAGATCTTCATCGGTATGTTTTTCAGTTTTTCAAATGTTGTTCGATTGATTGTTGGGTATGTATATATAATCGGGACTGTAATGGTAAATAGATTAAACAGTTCTCATGGGTTTTAAAGGGTTTATCAAGAAAATTATGAATATGGCGTATATAAGTTTGAATATGGCGTATTTATGTTGAAGATGACGTATTTAGTCAAGTCAAGGATTGGCGGATTCAAGTCTTGAACGTGAGTTCAAGCAACCGGCGTATTAGACAAATACGCCAGGTAAGCTAAGCGTAGATAGTCATCTACGCTGGCACATAAATACGCTAATCTATGATCAGCGTAAATATGTCTGATCAGCGCATTTGTATGAGACATCTAATGGCGAAGTTAAGTCTTAAACAATTAACTAAGCAACCGGCGTATTAAAGTAATACGCCAGTCAAACCAGCGTAATAAAGCTTCTACGCCGAATATCACTTAATTTCGCCAGTTAGATGTTCTGCGTATTTATCCTCAGGTTCAGTGTATTTATCAGTGATTTTAATTGTTTTGTATATATATATATGTATATTCTTTTTAATTTACTTTAATATATATATATATATATAATTCTAAACTTAAATCGTTGTATGAAAATCTAACTTGACTCGTTTCCACATTTCAGACACGGCTCAACAGTTGGTATAGGACTGTACGAGAAAGCATAATCATCCAATTACTCTAGTGCCTCCAGAGCAAGATTTTGAAGACGTGATGGATTGGTTGTCATGTAGTAATATTAGCTATGAAATCCAAGCTAATCCTACTATTTACTCCATTCACATAGAATATTGGAGAACAGCAAAAGCAAGAACGCTGAACAACGTCAAACATATCACAGCGACTGTTAGAAACAAAGAAATTAGAGTGACCGAGGAACGAATTCGGAAAGTTCTGAGCCTAGGAGATAATGCAAATGATCCATTGAAGCTAAAGAAGGAGGAAATTCTAGAGGGATTTCGTGGAATGAATTACGTCGGAGATTTTCGTCACAAAAACGAAATCAAAAAGTCAGGGCTAACGAAAAACTGGAGATTCATTTTGCACACGTTTTGTATGAGCATCTTTCATCGAAAGGGCGGTTATGATGGCTTTGTGACATCCCGGCTTTTCAGGTATCTTAAACGCGCTACTTCACGGTTATTCATTCCTACGCTAATTTAATTCGGAGAATTAAATTACACGCTCGCAATAACTATGCTAACATTGTGAATTCATTGGGTAAATTACGTGCTATGTGTTATTAGACGTTTATAGAATTAGTATATCACGTTTGATTTCGCGATTATTAGTTATAAAAATAAAAATAAATAATAAGTAAATAGCCGAACCGAACCGAGCCGCGAAACATGTCGACCTCACCTCCTTGTGGCCCAAGTAACTAACCTAAACTTGAGGCCCAAGCTAATGACCCAAACCCCCCCCCCCTTTGCGGTCGCACGCGCCCCCCACCCCTTTCCCCTTTCTTTTCCTTGTGCTATATATTGGCATGTATGCATGGGTTAGTATTTAAAAAAAAAAAACAACAAGAACCCTAGCACCAAGAAGGCCAATGGCAGCCCCCCCCCCCCCTCTCGATCGCACAAGCCTCCAACCCCGGATTGATTTCCAATCTTGTCCCGGTTCGCTAATCTTCATCGTTTCAAGGTTAGGGTTTTAATTATTTTACAAATCACATTAGGGTTTGTAATCTTGATCATGATTATATGTATTGCTAGGATCATTGATATAAAAAGTGTTATGATTTGTGATTAGTTCGGTTAATTGTGCGAGTTTTTGCGATTGTGATCTTAGGATGAATACAAAAATCATAGGCTGCGTTTTAGCGATAAAAATCATATTATAGGATTAGGGTTTGCATGAATATTGAGTACATGATGATAAGTGACAAATAAACCTGTTCTTGATCATTATTATTTAGCGTCTTGATCGTTTAAGCGTGTTCTATTGCGATAAAAGTCGAAAACAGGTTGCTGAATAGCATTTACAGCCAACTTCAATTGGCTGTAACCTGATCATTATTTATCGAAAAATGGATTTTCTGAAGCCTAAAACGTGTATTTTTTAGAAACTCTTCTAATGGCGCCAGATTCATATTTTTCTGAGGTCGTTTACTATTTTTAAGTGGTCATTTAAGTGCAGCAGCTGAAGCTGCGTAAATTCTGAAAATTTGCTAGTTGTTTATCGAGTCGGATCTCATAATCTGTAGAGGGTTGGGTCACAAAATTTGTACAGTAACTGGAGACGGGAATATCCGGAAAACTCCCACTAGAATTTTGTTAATTGGATGAACGATGATTTTTAAATAATTTTTCCCGTGGACTGCAGTCAGAAAGCGACGAATCTGACTGCAACCTAGTATATAAATGTTTATAAATAATTGGTAAAGTTTTAGGACTTGAAAAGTTTACATAAAATTCTACAGTTTAGTTGACATCTCCTGTAAGGAAATTGGAATTTTTAGAGCGTTGGAACTATTTTATAAAAATCCTCGAAAACAGCCTAGTTATGAGCGTACAAGCTGAAACATGATAACTTGCGTATGTGTGTACCAAACTGTTGTATGAGTTGATTTGTGTTTATGACAAGTTTGTTTGATCACTATTTTGGTATGATGATACTTTGCATGCATGATTGTGTTTTTGAATTTGTTATTATGTGTGCCGCATTGTTTGTTAGTTATGCGTAGGGTTTGTATCTGTGTGTTCACACACTAACTTTAAATCGATTGACATGTTAGGACGCAATTAGCTGTCCCATCATTTGCTACTTCTGTGTTACACTAACCGATCAATTAAAGGTGAGTTCACGGCCCATATTTTATCCGGTTTTAAACAACAGGGGGAGAAACATGTATACATTCTATAACTCTATCTTTTTACGTTATGCGAAATTAACGTCGTTAAACTACTCGGTAACTAAGTTAATGTTAATGTACGTTATGGTCACTAAGCAGCTATATCACGGAAGTCCTCGATAAACTCTCGGATCGTTAGTATTGGGTTAGATAGCGGGGAAA
This sequence comes from Scalesia atractyloides, assembly GCA_947069175.1. Taxonomy (NCBI): domain Eukaryota; kingdom Viridiplantae; phylum Streptophyta; class Magnoliopsida; order Asterales; family Asteraceae; genus Scalesia; species Scalesia atractyloides. The sequence goes on along the minus strand of CAMTDV010000008.1, from coordinate 42,319,372 downwards.
TTATAAGTAGTACTACTGGGCCCGACAAGCCCCACCCGAGCTAGCCACGCTAGCCGACCGGGTATGGTCAACAGGTGATTAATTTGGCCTAACTTTCGCCATGGTCAGTGATAGGCCTGGCAACACGGATGCACAACAGTCAGCTTCGATCGCGAACACTTATGTGACGTAACTTTAGGCTCGCTACCTACATGTTAACATTGAACTTAATTACGAACCAACATCATTATTATTTCGGGTTAGGAATAATGGAACCAACATTATTATTCCGGGTTAGGAATAATGGAACTAAATCGTTATCCCGGGTTAGGGAAAACAGGGGAAACAAACTTTTAACCGAACTTATGAACTTATAAAAACCTGTGAACTCACTCTTCTTTAATGTTGACACTTGTCTCTTTACATGTTTCTCAGGACGCTAGGAGCGCTAGGTGCACTCACTTGCATTTGACCAAGACATATTTTTATCGAGTCTCATTTACGAATATTGTTTGGGATTTTTGGTTTTGGCGTTTATGTTGGCGCCCGTTACTTTACTTTACTTTACTTTAATGCTTCCGCCCAAACTTCAAAACTAATGCTTCCGCTAAACTTTGAAACTAAACTAAGACGACTCAAAAATAACTATGAATGGTTAAACAAATGTTTTTGGAAAACGTTCAAATAAATCATATAGAGTCGTTCGATATTACTAGTGTCTCATATTCTGGTTTGATCACACGCCTCGCGGTAAAACTCCGCAAGTGGAAAATTGAGGGTGTGACAGATTGGTATCAGAGCCTCTAGCTATAGAGAACCAAGTTTGCATTAAAAGTAGACCAAAACTATAGCTGATTACACGAAACTAGACTTAGTTGGCACCGAACTGTGATATGTTGTTATGTGTTATACTACAACTGTTTTATGTAAGATATAAATGTATATTGTGATGCACGCAACTCGTAACTAACTACACAACCCAACAGGCAATGTCATCATCATCATCCGACAAACCTCTATAACCAAGGGCGCCGGGGAAGGCACCCATGGTCGAACCCTCACCACCTCATGGCGTGGAGACACGCTCAGCTGCTAGGAAAAGACTCGCCCTAGGAGAGGAGTCGTCCTCCCGTCCGACCACCACTATGCCGGTCGAACAGGACAACTCGTTAGAAGTAGGGGACGACCTACTTAGGGATATGTTAAGAAAACAACAGGAACAACTAGAGAGAAAGCAGGAGATGATCGAAGCACAAGGATGGATGATACGTCAACTAACTAGTAAAACTGGAAGGCTCGAGGAAGAGCAACATGAGAATAGGAAAGCTCGAAAAATTTTAGCTAAGGATATTCGTGCAGAGCAGCTGAGGGCTGACTGGCTCGAAGACAGAGTTCTTGAGTCCAGTTGGAGGATTCAAGAACTGGAGTAGAACCAAGCACCTATCCCAGTACCCGCCCCAGCACCGGTCCCTCCAGCGCCAGTAGAGGAAGAAGAGGAGGACCCAGAGGAAGACCCAGAGGAGGATCCGGAGGAAGACCGGAGGAGGATCCGGAGGAAAAGGAGCCGGAACAGGAACCGGCGGTTGAAGCTGAAAACGCCGCAGAGGATGACGTCAACGATAGCGACTTGGGAGATGGAGACGTAGAAGACTGACTCGTCTCGCCAATTCCCGCTTTGTTTTCTTTAGTTTGTTCATTTTCCACTGATGTTTGAACTTGAAACTTTATAATTAAACTGAGATGTTTGGTTGGTAATCTGTGAGACATTGCAATTTATTTAATCGAATGTTCCTTTTTATTGTTTAATTTGTTGGGTTGACATAACTTGTGTGATGATTGAAGTTTGGATTATGATAACTATATTGGATCTATATACTTATCGGTGTGTGTTTGTGTTGTCTTGCAAAGATCTGAAATGGCAACTGGACGTCGCGGAAACCTCAACATGACACCTGAAGAATTAGCCGCAATGATCCAAGAACACGTGAATGCTGCTCTGGCAGGTGTTTAAAACCCACCAGCAGGTAACCATTATTAAATTTTCATGGGAAAATCTAATAGTTGGGCTAGTAGACTTTCTCGCTGACTACCTATCCTCTGTCTTCAGGAGGGGGTCTTAACCCCTACAAGATGTTCCTCAATGCGAAACTGAGCAAATTCACGGGTGTAGAAGGACCCATAGGACTGGTCCGTTGGATTGAAAAGTCTGAATCGGTGTTCGAGATGTGCAATTGCCTTGAGACCAATAAGGTCAAGTATGCTGCCTCAACACTGGAAGATGGGGCATTAACCTTGTGGAACGCACAAGTCCAAACGCGTGGACTTATTGCTGGGAACGCAATGGCCTGGGCCGAGTTTAAGGCCCTAATAAAAGAGGAGTACTGTCCGCGGGACAGAGTTCAGCAGTTGGAGCAAGCGCTATGGAACCATAAGATGGTAGGATCTGAAATTGAAGCGTACACGGCGAAACATCATGATCTGGTGTTCCTATGTCCCGATCTGGCTAACACCGTTGAAAAACGACTTGAGTTTTATCTTAGGGGTCTGGTCCCTGAGATCCAGGGCATGGTAATGTTTAGCAACCCTGCGACGGAACATCAAGCAATCAGGTTGGCGCACAAACTCACCGATAAGGCGGTGGAACAAAGGAAGTTGCCATCTCGGAGTGCAACCGAAGTTGTCCCTGATAACAAAAGAAAATTTGAAGACTCACCTGCTCGACAGTCTTTGTCAGCCCAGCCACAACAAGGAAACCAGAAACGCTTCAACAATTTCAACCACAATCGGGGTCACAATAATCAGTCCGCCAACAACACCCAGAACAAAGCGGCTATGTGGGTCGAAAGCCGCAATGTAATCGTTGTAACCTCCATCATCTCAGCCCTTGTGCCGGAAATCGCTGCCAACAATGTGGCAAAACGGGACATGTGGCAAAGGATTGTCGCGGGGAAATCGTGTCTTGACAAAATCAAAATCAGCACCAGGTTCAACAGCAAGGTATTAACCGGGGGTGCTATCAGTGCGGTAGCACTACCCATTTCAAGCGAGACTGCCCGCAACTTCGCAACAACAACAACAATGGTGGGAACAACAACAACCACAACAACAACAACAACAATAACAACAATGGAAATGGTGGCACAGGAGGTGCCAAAGGTCGTGCGTTCACGCTAGGCCACGGAGAGGCCATAAACGACTCGAACGTGGTCACCGGTAAGTTTCCCCTTAACGATCATTTTGCTACTGTACTTTTTGATACGAGTGCGTATAGGAGTTTTATATCTGAGTCTTTTAGGAAGAACCTAAATCTCACGCCTAAACCCCTAGAGACCCCTTACGTCATAGAACTAGCCGATGGTAAATCTGTAGATGTGACCCATTTAGTAACCGGCTGTCAACTTAAACTCACGGGCCACACCTTTACCATTGATCTGATGACAACTACCCTGGGTAGTTTTGACGTAGTAGCCGGAATGGACTGGCTATCCGACGTCCGAGCTGAAGTTCTCTGTTTCGAGAAAGCTATCCGTATTCCGCTCTCTAACAAAGAAGTCTTGATGGTGCAAGGCGAGAAGGCAGGCGCCGTCACAAACATCATCTCTTACATGCAAGCTCAGAAGTATCTTCGGAGGAAGAACTCCTTCGCTTTGCTCGCACTGGTCACCGAGCAGCCTAAGTACGAGAAGCGTATTGAATATATCCCCGTCGTCCGTGACTTTTTTGATGTATTTCCAGAGGAGTTACCTGGTCTTCCACCACATCGACAAGTGGAGTTTGAAATCGAATTGGCGAACCATGCAACTCCTATCGCCAAGGCCCCGTACCGCCTAGCTCCAGCAGAGCTACAAGAGCTGTCTACCAAACTTCAGGAATTGTTGGAAAAAGGATTTATTCGACCCAGTACTTCGCCATGGGGAGCTCCGGTCCTTTTTGGCAAGAAGAAGGACGGGACCTTCCGCATATGCATCGACTACAGGGAACTCAATAAGGTTACCGTCAAGAACCGATACCCATTACCTCGCATCGACGATCTCTTCGACCAGCTTCAAGGATCAAGCTACTACTCCAAGATTGATCTACGGTCCGGTTATCACCAGTTACGCGTCAGGGAGGAGGATATCTCTAAAACGGCATTTCGTACTCGGTATGGCCATTATGAGTTTTTGGTCATGCCCTTCGGTCTCACCAACGCACCCGCGGTGTTCATGGACCTCATGAACCGCGTGTGTAAGCCATATCTCAACAAGTTTGTCATCGTGTTCATCGATGATATACTCATCTACTCTAAGGGTGAAGAAGAACATGCTGAACATCTACGATTATTGTTGGAATTAATTCAACAGGAGAAACTATATGCCAAGCTTTCAAAGTGTGATTTCTGGATTCGGGAAGTTCAGTTCCTCGGGCATATCGTGAATGAAAAGGGTATCCACGTTGATCCCGCCAAGATCGATGCTATCAAGAACTGGGAAGCACCCAGGACACCGACAGAGATCCGCCAATTTTTGGGTTTGGCTGGTTACTACAGACGTTTCATCTAGGGATTTTCAAAGATCGCGCAACCGCTTACCACTCTCACCCAGAAAGGCACTAAGTATGCTTGGGGTGACAAGCAGGAAGCAGCATTTCAATTGCTGAAGCAGAAACTTTGCAGTGCACCCATTTTGTCCTTGCCGGAAGGGACAGATGATTTTGTGGTATATTGTGACGCTTCCATTCAGGGATTGGGATGCGTACTCATGCAACGTGATAAGGTCATCGCGTATGTGTCCCGACAGTTGAAGGTTCACGAGAAAAACTATACAAAACATGACCTGGAATTGGGAGAAGTTGTGTTTGCACTTAAGATTTGGAGACACTATCTATATGGAACAAAGTGCACATCTACACGGATCACAAGAGCCTCCAGCATATCTTTGACCAGAAGGAGTTGAACATGCGACAGCGTCGCTAGGTCGAACTCCTGAACGATTATGAATGTGCCATTCGGTATCACCCGGGTAAAGCTAACGTGGTAGCTGATGCCCTCAGTAGGAAGGAGCACTTGAAACCTCGTCGGGTACGAGCACTACAGTTCACCATTCATTCGGGCTTACCCGAACAGATACGTGATGCGCAGCTAGAAGCAGTTAAGGAAGAAAACATTAAGGCTGAATCTGTGGGAAAGATGGAACGCGATTGGGAAGTAAAACCCAATGGTGCCCGGTATTTCATGAATCGTATATGGGTACCTCTCTGCGGAGACCTCAGAAAGCTAGTTATGGACGAAGCTCACAAATCCCGATACTCTGTCCATCCCGGTTGGGACAAGATGTATCAAGACCTTAAAGCCGCGTATTGGTGGCCCAACATGAAAGCGGATATAGCCACCTACGTGAGCAAGTGTTTGACTTGTGCGAAAGTCAAGGTGGAATACCAAAAGCCATCAGGGCTACTTCAACAACCTGAGATCCCGCGAACTCCGGGTGGTTGCGATACCATCTGGGTAATCGTGGATCGTTTAACTAAGTCCGCACACTTCCTAGCGATCAAAGAAACAGATAATATGGATAAGCTGACTCGCATCTACATTAAGGAAGTAGTTTCTCGGCACGGAGTGCCAACGTCCATCATCTCAGACAGAGATGCTCGTTTCACGTCCAACTTTTGGCAGTCACTTCAGAAAGCGTTGGGCACACGCTTAGATATGAGCACATCTTATCACCCTCAGACGGATGGTCAAAGTGAAAGGACTATTCAGACCTTGGAAGACATGCTTAGGGCATGTGTGGTAGACTTCAGGAACAGTTGGGAAATCCATCTGCCTTTAGTGGAATTCTCGTATAACAACAGTTACCATACGAGTATTCAAGCAGCACCGTTTGAAGCATTATACGAGTCTGTTGGGCAGAAGTCGGTGACAGTCAACTCACAGGTGCTAAGTTGATACTTGAGGCTATGGAAAATATTGTGCAAATCAGAAACCGCATGGCAGCGGCACGAGATCGACAGAAAAGCTACGCTGATCAACGACGCAAACCGCTCGAATTTCAAGTAGGCGACCGCGTCCTACTGAAGGTGTCACCCTGGAAGGGTGTAATCCGTTTTGGGAAACCAGGCAAACTAAACCCACGGTACGTGGCTTATCAATTAGACCTTCCTGCCGAACTCAGTGGAGTTCACAACGTTTTTCATGTGTCAAATCTGAAGAAATGTCTATCAGATGAGACCCTAGTCATTCCATTGGATGAGATTCAAGTGGATAAACAACAGCACTTTGTGGAACAACCTATCGAGATCATGGATCGTGAGATCAAGACTCGAAGGCACAGCAAGATACCGATCGTCAAGGTTTGTTGGGATTCTAAGCGTGGACCTGAGTTCATGTACGAAAGAGAGGACCAAATGAAAAGCAAATACCCACACATTTTTGCAGCTGAGCAGCAATCTAACGTTACCACCAACTAAATTTCGGGACGAAATTCTTTCAACATGGGGATGATGTGACAGCCTGGGAATTTCTTGTACCATTGCTAACTTCCCGAATCCAGAAATCACACTTCGAAAACTTTTCATATAGTTTCTCCTGTTGAAGTAGTTCCAGCAATAATCGTAGATGCTCAGCATGTTCTTCTTCACCCTTAGAGTAGACGAGTATATCATCGATGAACACGATGACAAACTTGTCGAGATACGGCTTACACACGCGGTTCATGAGGTCCATGAACACCGCGGGTGCATTGGTGAGACCGAAGGGCATGACCAAGAACTCATAATGGCCATACCGAGTGCGAAATGCCGTCTTGGAGATATCCTCCTCCCTGATGCGTAACTGGTGATAACCGGACCGTAGATCAATCTTGGGGTAGTAGCTTGACCCTTGAAGCTGGTCGAAAAGATCGTCGATGCGAGGTAATGGGTATCGGTTCTTGACGGTAACCTTATTGAGTTCCCTTTAGTCGATGCACATGCGGAAGGTCCCGTCCTTCTTCTTGACAAAAAGGACCGGAGCTCCCCCATGGCGAAGTACTGGGTCGGATAAATCCTTTTTCCAACAATTCCTGAAGTTGGGTAGACAGCTCTTGCAGCTCTGCTGGAGCTAGGCGGTACGAGGCCTTGGCGATAGGAGTCGCATGATTCGCCAATTCGATTTCAAACTCCACTTGTCGATGTGGTGGAAGACCAGGTAACTCCTCTGGAAACACATCGGGAAAGTCACGGACGACGGGGATATCTTCAATCCGCTTCTCGTCCTTAGGCTGCTCGGTGACCAGTGCGAGCAAAGCAAAAGAGTTCTTTCTCCGAAGATACTTCTGAGCTTGCATGTAAGAGATGATGTTTGTGACGGTGCCTGCCTTCTTGCCTTGCACCATCAAGACTTCGTCGTTAGAGAGCGGAATACGGATAGCTTTCTCAAAACAGAGAACGTCAGCTCGGACGTCGGATAGCCAGTCCATTCCGGCTACCACATCAAAACTACCCAGGGTAGTTATCATCAGTTCAATGGTAAAGGTGTGACCCGCGAGTTTAAGTTGACAGCCGGTTACTAAATGGGTTACATCTACCGATTTACCATCGGCTAGTTCTGTGACGTAAGGAGTCTCTAGGGGTTTAGGTGTGAGATTTAGGTTCTTCCTAAAAGACTCAGATATAAAACTCTTATTCGCACCCGTATCAAAAAGTACAGTAGCAAAATGATCGTTAAGGGGAAACTTACCGGTAACCACATTCGAGTCGTTTCTGGCCTCTCCACGGCCCAGCGTGAATGCACGACCTTTGGCACCTCCTGTGCCACCATTTCCATTGTTGCCATTGTTGTTATTGTTTTTGTTGTTGTTGTTGTTGCTGTTGTGGTTGTTGTTGTTGTTCCCACCATTGTTGTTGTTGCGAAGCTGCGGGCAGTCCCGCTTGAAATGGGCAGTGCTACCACACTGATAGCATCCCCGGTTATTACCTTGCTGTTGACCCTGGTGCTGATTCTGATTTTGTCGAGACATGATTTCCCCGCGACAATCCTTTGCCGCGTGTCCCACTTTGCCACATCGTTGGCAGCGATTTCCGGCGCAAGGGCCGTGATGATGGAGGTTACAACGGTTACATTGTGGCTTTCGACCCGCATAGCCGCTCGAGTTCTGGGTGTTGTTGGAAGACTGATTATTGTGACCCCGATTGTTGTTGAAATTGTTGGACCGCTTCTAGTTTCCTTGTTGTGGCTGGGCTGACGAAGACTGTCGAGCAGGTGAGTCTTCAAATTTTCTTTTGTTATCAGGGATAACTTCAGTTGCACCCCGAGGTGGCAACTTCCTTAGCTCCACCGCCTTATCGGTGAGTTTATGCGCTAGCCTGATCGCTTGATGCTCCGTCGTAGGGTTGCTAGGCATTACCATGCCCTGGATCTCAGGGACCAGACCCCCAAGATAAAACTCAAGTGTTTTTTGACGGTGTTAGCAAAATCGGGACAAAGGAACACCAGATCATGATGTTTGGCCGGTTACGCTTCAATTTCAGACCCTACCATCTTGTGGTTCCATAACGCTTGCTCCAACTGCTGAACTCTGTCCCGCGGACAGTATTCCTCCTTGATTAGGGCCTTAAACTCGGTCCAGGCCATTGCGTTCTCCGCAACAAGTCCACGCGTTTGGACTTGTGCGTTCCACCAAGTTAATGCCCCATCTTCCAACGTTGAGGCAGCATACTTAACCTTATTGGCTTCAAGGCAATTGCACATCTCGAACACCGATTCAGACTTTTCATTCCAATGGACCAGTCCTATGGGTCCTTCAACACCCGTGAACTTGCTCGGTTTTGCATCGAGGAACATCTTGTAGGGGTTAAGACCCCCTCCTGCTGGTGGGTTTTGAACACCTGCTAGAGCAGCATTCACGTGTTCTTGGATTAATGCGGCCAATTCTTCAGTTGACATGTTGAGGTTTCCGCGACGACCGGTTGCCATTTCAGATCTTCGCAAGACAACACAAACACACACCGATAAGTATATATATCCAATATAGTTATCATATTCCACACTTCAATAATCACACAAGTTATGTCAACCCGACAATTTAAACAATCAAAAAGAACATTGATTAAATAAATTGCAATGTCTCACAAAATACCAACCAAACATCTCAGTTTAATTATAAAATTTCAAGTTCAAACATAAGTGGAAACAAACAAACTAAAGAAAACAAAGCGGAGATTGGCGAGACGAGTTAGTCATCTACGTCTCCATCTCCCAAGTCGCTATCATTGCCGTCATCCTCTGCGGCGTTTTCAGCTTCAACAGTCGGGTCCTGTTCCGGCTCTTCTTCCTCCGGATCCTCCTCCGGGTCTTCCTCTGGATCCTCCTCTGGGTCTTCCTCTGGATCCTCCTCTTCTTCCTCTACCGGCGCTGGGGGGCCGGTGCTGGTGCGGGTACTGGGACAGGTGCTTGATTCTGCTCCAGTTCTTGAATCCTCCAACTGGACTCAAGAACTCTGTCTTCGAGCCAGTCAGCCCTCAGCTGCTCAACACGAAGATCCTTAGCTAAAATGTTTCGAACTCTCTTATTCTCATAGTGCTCTTCCTCGAGCTTTCCAGTTTTACCAGTTAGTTGACGTATCATCCATCCTTGTGCTTCGATAGTCTCCTGCATTCTCTCTAGCTGTTCCTGTTGTTTCCTTAACATATCCCTAAGTAGATCGTCCCCTACTCCTAACGAATTGACCGGTTCGACCAGTATAGCGGTGGTCGGACGACTCCCCTTCAAGAGCGAATCTTTTCCTAGCAGCTGAGCGTGTCTCCACGCCATGAGGTGGTGAGGGTTTGACCATGGGTGCCTTCCCCGGCGCCCTTGATTGTCGAGATTTGTCGGATGATGATGACATTGCCTGCTGGGTTGGTGTAGTTAGTTACGAGTTGCGTGCATCACAATATACATATAAATCTCACATAAAGCAATTGTAGTATAACACATAACAAGATATCATAGTTCGGTGCCAACTAAGTCTAGTGTCGTGTAACAGCTATAGTTTAGGTCTACTTTTAATGCAAACCTGGTTCTCTATAGCTAGAGGCTCTGATACCAATCTGTCACACCCTCAATTTCCACTTGCGGAGTTTTACCGCGAGGCGTGTGATCAAACCAGAATCTTAGACACTAGTAATATCGAACGACTCTATATGATTTATTTAAACGTTTTCCAAAAACATTTGTTTAACCATTCATAGTCATTTTCAAAAAATCTTAGTTTGAAAGTTTAGCAGAAGCATTAGTTTCAAAGTTTAGCGGAAGCATTAGAGTAAAATAAAGTAACGGGCGGCAACATAAACGCCAAAACCAAAAATCCCAAACATTATTCGTAAATAAGACTCGATAAAAATGTCTTATTCAAATGCAAGTGAGTGCACCTAGCACTCCTAGCGTCCTGAGAAACATGTAAAGAAACAAGTGTCAACATTAAAGAAGAGTGAGTTCACAGGTTTTTATAAGTTCACAAGTTCGGTTAAAAAGTTTGTTTTCCTCGTTATCCCTAACCCGGGATAACGATATAGTTCCATTATTCCTAACCCGGAATAATAATGTTTGTTCGTAATTAAGTTCAATGTTAACATGTAGGTAGCAAGCCTAAAGTTACGTCACATAAGAATTCGCGATCGAAGCTAACTGTTGTTGCCTCAATGTTGCCAGGTCTATCACTAACCATGGCGAAAGTTAGGCAAATTAATCACCCGTTGACCATTCCCGGTCGGCTAGCGCGACTAGCTCGGGTGGGGATTGTCGGGCCTAGTAGTACTACCATAATTTCCCCGCTATCTAACCCAATACTAACGATCCGAGAGTTGATTGAGGACTTCCATGATATAGCTACTTAGTGACCATAACGTACATTAACATTAACTTAGTTACCGAATAGTTTAACGACGTTAATTTCCCATAACGTAAAAGATAGAGTTTTAGAGCGTATACATGTTTCTCCCCGTGTTGTTTAAAACCGGATAAAATAGGGGCGATGAACTCACCTTAAATTGCTCGGTTAGAATAACACAAAAGAAGCAAATGATGGAACCGCTAATCGTGTCCTAACATGACAACCGATTTAAAGTTAGTGTGTGAAAACACTGACACAAAATCCTACGCATAACTAACACCACAATACGACACACGTAACAACCAATTCGAAACCAAAATCATGCATGAAAAGTATCACCATACAAAATAATGATTAAACCAACTTTTCATAAACACAGGTTAACTCATACATCACTTAGGTACACACAAACGCAAGTTATCGTGTTTCAGCTTGTACGCTTATAACTGGGCTGTTTTCGAGGATTTTTATAAAATAGTTTCAACGTTCCAAAAATTCCAATTTCTTTACAGGAGGTGTCAACTAAACTGTAGAATTTTATGTAAAATTTTCATGTCCTAACGTTTTACCAATTATTTATAAACATTTATATACTAGGCTGCAGTCAGATTCGTCGCTTTCTGACTGCAGTCCACGGGAAAAATTATTTAAAAATCATCGTTCATCCAATCAACAAAATTCCAGTGGGAGATTTCCGGAAATTCCTGTCTCCAGTTACTGTACAAATTTCGTGACCTAACCCCCTACAGACAATGAGATCCGACTCGATAAACAACCTGCAAATTCTGCAGAATTTACGCAGCTTCAGCTTCTGCACTAAATGACCACCTAAAAATAGCAAACGACCTCAGAAAAATATGTATCCGGCGCCATTAGAAGAGATTTTCAAAAATACACGTTTTAGGCTTCAGAAAATCCACTTTTCTGTAGATAATGATCAGGTTACAGCCAATTGAAGTTGGCTGTAAATGTCATTCAGCAAACTGTTTTCGACTTTTATCGCATTAGAACATGCTTAAACGATCATGACGCTTAGTAATAATGATTAACAACAGGTTTATTTGTCAAATATCATCATGTATATCAATATTCATGCAAACCCTAATTATATAACATGATCTTTATCGCTAAAACGCAGCCTATGATTTTAGTATTCAACATAACATCACAATCGCAAAGATTCGCACAATCATCCGAACTAATCATAAATCACAACACTTTTCATACCAATAATCCTACCATTACACATAATCATGAGCAAGATTACACAAATCTAATGTGAATCGCAAAACAATTAAACCCTAACCTTGAAACGATGATGATTAGCGAACCGGGACAAGATTGGAATCAATCCGGAAGTTTGAGCTTGTGCGACCGTGAGGGGGGGGCTGCCGTCGGCCTTCTCTTAGAGACTAGGGTTTTGTTTTTTTTTTTTTAACAACATCTCATGCATACATACATTTATATATAACAAGGGAAAAGGGGAAGGGGGCGCGACCGCAAATAGGGGGGGCGGTTTGGGTTGAGTGGCTTGGGCCTCAAGTTTAGGTTATTTCCTTGGGCCGCAAGGACGTGAGGTCGACACGTTCCGCGGCTCGGTTTGGTTCGGCTATTTATTTATTATATTTTTTTTATAACTAATAATCGCGAAATCAAGGCGTGATACAATAATCTACAAAATCTACAAACGTCTAATAACACATAGCACGTAATTCACCCAATAGATTCACAAAGTTAGCGTAGTTATTGCGATCGTGTAATTTAATTCTCCGAATTTAATCAGCGTAGGAATGAATAACCATAAAGTAGCGCGTTTAAGATACCTGAAAAGCCGGGATGTCACACTTTTCGTTCGTCAGTGTGAATTTTGACCACTTGTATCAACTTCTTTTCGTAGCAATCAAGAATGAAATGATATCTAATTTCTATATGTTTTGTTCTAGATAGGTTTATCGGATTTTTAGTTATTGAAATTGCAGCTTCATTATCTATGTGAATAGGAGTAGTTAGAAACTGCAAACTGTAATCACCCATCTACTATTGAATCCACAAAACTTGTGAACAGCAACTAGAAGCCACTACATATTCCGCTTCACACATGGAGACAGAAATAGTCATTTGTTTCTTGCACTACCATGTCACCAACCAGCTACCAAAGAATTGACACTCCGTTGTCGTAGATTTAGCATTTAGCTTGTAACATTAACTAATCATCTTTTGGATACCATAAACCTTTTATCGGACATCTGTTGAGCTAATGAAGAATTCGTTTCACAGTAATTAAGTGAGAAGCATGAGGACTTGACTGATATCTTACACACAAACACGTGGGTACATAATATCTTTTGATGTAGATGTCTATAGCCTACGTCTTAGGGTCATGTCGTGTATGTAATAGGGCTTCAATGTTAGACAAACATGTTTTTGATGTATATATTAAGCACTTCGCACGAAGTGGTATATCACTTCGTACGAAGTTAGTCACTTCGTACGACGTGAGTCACCTCGTGCGAAGTGAAGGCCAACTCGCACAAAGTGTAGGTTATATCTGTAAATAGGTGACATGTGTCTTGAATATGTAGTTCTTTTTGTTGACTGTGAAAGCGAAGCCCTGTGAAGTTTGTCTCAGAAGTATAAAACTTTGAACGATATTATTGAAACTGAGCATTTAAACAGTGACGATCATATTGTCACTAGTTAATCATGAATTCCGCACATATTAACTAGATTTCAAGTTAGGTCCTATGCTTATTTGGATGAGCTGATCCTACAAGTGGTATCAGAGCCTCGTGGCATGATTTGAAGACATTTGATCAAGATTCAACCTTTGAAGACTTCTTATTCTACTCATTCTTCTTATTTTTTTCACTTAAACGAATTCATGGACAAAATGAACTGATTTTTCAGTATAGCACGTAAAAACCAGTTTAGATAAACCCTTGAAAGAATCAAAGTTAAAAACTACTAAAATCATGTCGAAAATTGTAAAAAAACATAAAATTTTAGACCCACCTCACATTAACTGAAAAGACACTTTGCACGAAGTGACCGTCCACTTCGCACTGATTTCCAGATCGTACGAAGTGATCAAACCTGTTGCCCAGTTCGCACGGAGTGTTACTTCGTACAAAACCCACTTCGCACGAACTGATGTTTGTTCAAATTTTTCATAGAAATAGAGAACAAATTCTTTAATGCATTTTCTTCATCCGCCGTTTCGAACACAGCCGCCCAAACCTTAAACTTAGATAATGAAATTGGCACGATGGCTAGACCACCTAAAATGATGTATCTTAAAGATTATAAGGGATGGCATGAAAGATTCATGAATTGGGTTCAAGCAAATTATCTCGACTGTTGGTACGCGACAGAAGAAGGGTACAAGATTCCAACGGGAGAAAATGGTTTAGAGAAGGGATTAATGCAGTATAATGAACAAGAAAAATCGTTATTTTCTCGTAAAAAGAAGATGATGAATACCTTACAACAGGCGATTAAAGAAGATATTTTCATGCTTTTACAGCATGAAAATTATGCCTAATCCATCTGGAATGTGCTAAATGTCAAGTTTCAAGAAAGTGCACAAATGATTAAGAGCAAGCAAGCGTTGTTGAAGAAAGAATTCGATATATTTCATTCATTAAAGGGCGAGTCGATGAAACAGATGACCGAGAGGTATTTTTACCTCGTTGTTGAAATGAAACGGTTAGGGGTAAACAAAGACAACAAAGAGTTGGTAGATAAGTTAGCCGATGCACTACCAGAGGGCGAATTGTCAACCTATCTCATGATTTTAAAGAACAGTCCTAACTACAACAACACGTTGACTCTTGCAAAATTTATTGAGAAGCTTGAAGGTCATGAATTGGATCTAAAAAAGATGGAAAAATTAGAAGTGCACATGCATAGCAAGACGTTAATATGTACTTTAAAGTAAATGCCAGTGCTAACAACCAAAGCCCAAAGATTCAAATGTCTTTCAGTGCTCATAACTCGTCAAACAATTCAAGTAGTAGTACCAGATTTACCACAGTTCTGAGCTATGATCCGAATACTCCTAGTACTCCACAATCATCCCAAAGTTCTCACAACTACAACAGTAGCAAGAACAGCCAATCAAATCAAAATCAGAGGGTTCGTCAGTGCAACATAGCTGTGAACGTGGCAAATGCACAAGATTTCACTGAAAATACAACTAAGCAACATGTGGCTCTACTCACATCCGTGCTTGAATCTTATGAGAGCCTTGTAGCCGGTAAGATCAGGAATCCTGACATGACAAAAGAGGATTACAATCAAATCGACTCTGAAGAACTAGAATTCATAGACATCAAATGGTGTATGGCCAGTATAGTTAGAAGAGCTCAGCGCTTTATGGAAATTACAGGGCGTAACATTTTGGGAGGACCAGATGGTAAACTGGGATTTGATAAAGCAAAGGTGACATGTTGTAAATACCAAGAAAAGGGTCACTTTAAGCGAGAGTGCCCAAACTAAAAAGTCCAGGGTAATCACAATCCATTTGCGGATGATTACTACAAAGCACTCGTGGTGACTCAAGACGATGAGGGATTTAACTAGAATGATTATATTCCGAAAAGAGGAGAGTTTGGCATTGCTCGCTGAGCTAATAGAAGAACCAATATTTGATGAGGTTATTGAGGAGATTTTGAACTAAGAATGTGAAGTTGTGTTTGATGAAACACCTGATAATCGTGCTGAAGAGCTCGCTGAAGCAATTTATTATGAACGTTGTGCTGAGGAAGATACATTTCACCATGCTTGTAAATCCGTGATTCCTCCTGATGTTTATAATTCTTTTGCAGGTTTCTTTGAGGTTCAAGCCAATACCAATGCGCGCCAAAGACAGAAGAATCCAAGAATCCAGTTGAAGAAAGTATTAATGTCACAAAGGAGATGAACGGTGAAAATTTGAAGGAAATAGTTGACAAAGCCATGATGACTCAGTTACAAGAGATAGTTCCTGAGGAGAGTCATGAAGTGAAAGAGTCGGTCAATGAATTGATTAAAGAAGAGGTTGAGGTTGTAATCAAAGAAGTTGAGAAACCATGCACAAAATGCTTGGAGTCGTGCAAGGAATGCTCAGAAAAGGATCTAAAATTTAAAGAACAAAAAAATAGACTGTTAACTTATCAAGTGACTTAAGACACACTAAAGTTGCTTACGATAAACTTAGTAAATCAATCAAGCAATTTCAAAAAGTCAGTATAGAGGACATGGCAATAAAATCACTGCTAAAAGCTACAGTAATGGATAAACAAATGGCAATTAATATCCACATAGATACCATTGTTGAGCTTAAAACTGAACTTGAAGCCATAAAGATTGAGTTTGACCGTGTCAACAAATTGTTGATTAGTTACTCAATGTCCTCTTACGTGCTTGATCATATTATTCCACAACAAATTGAGAAAACAAAATAGGAAGAAATAAATCTGAAAAACAAAACAAAGGTCAAGGTTATAATAAGTGACCACCCCTAATGTGGAACAATTGTGCTACAAAGTATCAAGATTGGGTGGAAAAGGCGCTCAACTTAAAGCTAAAACTGAACAAAAAGAAGACGACCTGCTAGAAAACATTGATGTGACTTATGAATGTGATCTCTATGTCCTTGACATGAGCATCATATCCACTACTACTAAATCGGCTCAATGTTTTATATCAAAGGCTATAGAAAAAGAATCGATATTGTGGCATCGAAAGATGGGACATATACGTTTACGAAAGATGAATTATCTGGTGCACAACAATCTGGTGGAAGGTGTGAATCTTAAGAGTTTCCACTTGAGTGATGATTGTATCAGTTGTAAAAAGCGCAAGCAGTACAAGAAATCTCACCCAAGAAAACTCCTGAACTCTATCAAGCTACCACTGGAGAGGTTACATATGGATCTGTTTGGGCCAGTTAACATGAAAAATATATCTTGTGATCTATATTGCCTTGTTGCGACTGACGACTACTAAAGATTTTCATGGGTTCTATTTCTTGAAAGAAAAGACGAGATGTTTGAAAATCTGATGATTCTTTTCAGAAAGTTGGAGAATTTGTACCATCTACTGATAAGAAGGATTCGGAGCGACAATGGTACTGAATTCAAAAACAAAAGAATGGAAGAGTTTTGCAATGCCAAATGAATACTTCATGAATTTAGCGCGCCCTATACTCCGCAACAGAATGGAGTCGCTGAACGAAAGAACCGAACTCTTATTGAAACAGTACACACAATGATCGCAGATTCTAAACTACCTGTCAGTTTTTGGAACGAAGCGGTTGCCTCTACTTGTTACACGCTTCATCGAGTATTAACAGTTAAGAAGACATGGTTTGCGTTTCTTAATTAGCAAAAACCAAATTTGGAGTTTTTAGAATCGTTTGGATCTTCGTGCACAGTCATTGACCCGGATGGTAAATTCGGAGCTAAGTCTCTAGAGGGGTTTTTCATGGGGTATGCTAGTCCTTTGAGAATAGTATTTTTACCTAGCATAAAACAGGCTATTCTAGCTCAACATGTTGACTTCTAGAGATATACGTCACCAACTTAGAAGCCTGGTGATACATAGTTGTTTAACTATGAGAGTTTGTGGAATTCTTTCGAACTACTAGAAGAACCTACTGAAGAGGAGCTTGTATTGCTATATCAACAACAATAATCGTCTGCTCAAGAACAAACTCTGACACCAACAGTGATTTCATAATCACAAGTTGGCACAAATGATCTTGAAGTAAGTCCGAGAAACACACAACAAGAACCCGTAGTCGAACCAGATGTAAACAACACATCATCCACTTTTGATCAATCCGATGATTCTGATTTTGATAGCAAGCCAACATATGATAATGGAGGATCTAGTTCGATGAGGCTCAAAGCAGATTACAAGTTTACTTAATCAATATGCGGGTCCTAGCATAATGAAGCTTCAACGAGTAATCAGGTTGCTAAACAGAACATTACAAATCTGGAGAATGAAGTGAGTGTTTCTAATGAGGTGATGTTGAGGATGATGTCTTACCACCCTTCACACAATATTATTGGAGAGTTGCAGGCTGGAGTAAAAATGAGAAATCAGATCAATAAGGATCTAAGTTGTTTTTATACAAAAATTGCACCAATTCAAGATAAATTCTTATATGGTTGTTTTATTTCACAGGTTGAGCCTAAAACATACAAAGAGCGCTTACCAAAGAAAGCTCAGTAAACGCAATGTAGGAAGAGCTGCAACAATTTGAGAAACTTGGATTCTGGAAGCTTGTAGATCTACCTGATAATCATAAGTCAATCACTACTAGGTGGGTCTTCAAGTGTAAGAGAGACGACATAGGTGTTATCGTACACAATAAAGCTCGACTAGTTGTCCAAGGTTTTCATCAGCAGGAGGGTATTGATTACACAAAGGTCTATGCTCCTGTCGTATGACTAGAAGCTATCCGCATATTCTTGGCTTTTGCGTCATGGAAAGGTTTTAAAGTGTACCATCTTGATGTTAAGTCTACTTTCCTACACGGCAAGGTGAAGGAGGAAGTGTATGTCGGCCAACCACCGGGCTTTGTCGATCCAGTGCATAAAGAAAAGGTTTACTTACTAGATAAGGTGTTGTATGGTGTGCATATTTGTGACAACAGCTTAGATTTGGTCTTTGGATATCTTGTAATTAGTAAAATGATAAATGGTTAATGGGTTTAGTATTGTAGTAGTTGATTAGAAGTGATTGGGCTAAACCAGACATATTATAGTGTGTGGTAGGCGAATTGGGCCTACATCGAATAGCAGCCCATGTGGTGAAACACTAGCCTAGTTGCAAACTTATATAAAGAGAGTTTTGCATTAGGGTTAAGGTTGCTCAGTGGATTAGCTAATTACTTCATAGAGAGTTGAGAGACAACCTTGAATTGATTGTAAACACTTGTGTTGGATAATCAATAGAAGATAGTTTGAAAGTGATTGTGTTCATGTTCTTGTTAGGTTTTCGGTGTAATCTGATCTAGAAGATTCCACACTCTAGGTTGGATAGACGATTCTATGAAGATCCATACGGATCAGGGGACCTACAATTGGTATCAGAGCATTCGGCTCTTGTTTTTGCTCGGTTCAGAATTGTTACAGCAGCAAAAGTTGAAGATTTGGACATTTTTGGAGGCTGGTTAGAAGTTTTTGACGGCTGTTTCTAGGGTTTTGCTGCTATTTCGGATAAACAGCAAAGCATCTCGAATAAAACTTGGCATTTTGAATCATCAGAGTTGCATCTCGGATCAAAGAATAACCATCTCGGATCAGAGAATTAGCATCTCCGATCAGATCAGTCCATTTCGGATTGCATCTCGGATCAGAACAGTCCATCTCGGAATGCATCTCAGATCAGATCAGTCCATCTCGGATTGCATCTCAGATCAGAATAGTCTATCTCGGATTGCATCTCGGATAGACAAGGAAACATATCGGATATTATCTCGAATATCATCTCGGATCACTGTTCCGAATCACCATCTCTGATTAGCATCTCGGATTACTGTTCTGAGATTCCATCTCGGATTGTTAATCCGAGTTACTGTTCCAAATCGGGTAATGTTCCGAGTTAAGTTCAAGAAGGTGGAAAGTTAACTAGCTGACGTAACCAGAGTTAAACGTTTTCGTTATGCATAATTTGATCCGTAGACAATCTTGACAAACCGATTGCACGGTTAGACTCGTGTGATTTTTAGGACAAAAAAAGGCACGAAAATTCCTAAAATCACTATCGGACATTATATATCATTGGATTCGTATCGTCGAGACTAGTCTAACGGTAACGCTTTTAATGAGTCGGTTCGGTAAAAAATGTTGAATATGTCTAACTTAAATGAATTGTTGAGAATGGAGCATGAAGCAGGCATGACTAACAAACCTCCAAAGATGTTGAAGGTAGAGTATTACATTACATGGAAGGATAGGTTTCAGTCATTCATTGAATATCAGGACATACGGATGTGGATCTGTATTCAAGATGGGTACGTTAACCCTACGCATGACTTTGAGGGCAGACAATGTGTCATTACCTATGTGAACATATTAGAGGCTGAGAAGAGAATGTATGAGTCTGAGAAGAAGGCCTTAGCTGCTATAAGGATGTTGTTACCTGATGGCATCAAACATACATTCAAGCGTTATACTATGTCAAAGGAGATGTGGGATGCCCTAGAGAAGAGATATGAGGGCAATCCTGATGTGAAGAAGAATAAGGTTGATTTGTTGAAGAAACAATTTGCTGTCTTTAAAGGCATGAGAAATGAGTCCCTTGAAGATATTATCACGAAATATTATCATCTGATGTCAGAAATGGACAATTATGAAATAGAGGGATACACAAATGTTGAGATAAA
The DNA here is from genome assembly GCA_947069175.1 of Scalesia atractyloides. NCBI lineage: Eukaryota > Viridiplantae > Streptophyta > Magnoliopsida > Asterales > Asteraceae > Scalesia > Scalesia atractyloides. The sequence continues at coordinate 42,299,185 of CAMTDV010000008.1, read as the reverse complement.
CGATAAGTTGTTTGATGCTTTACCTGCAAAGTGGGATATTTATACTTTGATGATAAAGGGTGAAGCTAACTGTGAAGATAAAGACTTGGAAGAAGTTGTTGGGAAACCGAGAGCTTATGAGCTCAACATGAAGAAGAAGAAGGAAACTGGATATGATCACGTTCAAGATCCAGGGATTTATAAATGGCACACCTTCATCTTCCAACAATGCTTCAAGTGATTCTGCAACTGTGTTTCTCTCATGTGAAAATGAGCAGATTGTGACAAATGCTGATGGTGAAGTATGTTTTGTAGCTGCTACAGGAGGCTCGTCAGGGGCAAAGAGACAACAATCAAGCAATAATAACAGCAGTAATAGGTCTATGCCTCTGAGTGTCAAGGCTGCTAAAGATCATATGGCCTTGCTTGCTTCTTTCGTTGCTTCCTATGAGAACTACATTCAGGGAAGAATATCTGATGCTGCTACGTTTGATGAAGATTATGATCAGATTGACCCTGATGACCTAGAGGAGATAGATTTACAATGGTAGATGGCCATGATCTCTAAAAGAGTGAAGAGATCATGAATAGGATAGGAAGGAAGTTCGTTGGAAAGAATGCGGGTTTTGACAAGTCTAAAGTGAAGTGTTATAATTGTCAAAATTACGGACACTTTGTTAGAGAGTGTCAAAGACCTAAGTCTGAATCTCGTTCTAGCTCATCTTTTCAAGATTTTCCTTGTCATGGTTCAAGCAACAGGAATGCGTCAACCAACACTGGATCAAAGGCCCTGATCTCTACTGCTAGAGAGGGTTCTTATGATTGGAGTGTTCATCTAGAGGGTGATGACAATGCCACATTGGCGTTCATGGTTGAGATAGCCCCAGTTAATAATGAAGAAGTGAAAGTTGATGCTGTAGAGAAGAAGATAGCTGCTGATTTTGCTGCTTTCATGGCCGATCTAAGCAAATCAACAGGAGAGGTACATTCTAACTCTGGTAGTTCTGTTTGTTTAAAATGTTGTGAACTCCAAAGTGAAGTTGACACGTTAACAAAACAAAACCAAAGTCTGGTAATGAGCTCGAGCGTAAAAGAATCAAACTTTTTTGTAAAACAAAATGAGTCATTATATTTGAAGAAAATTAAGGGTTATGAAGAAGAAATCATTATTTTAACCTGTAAGCTAAATGAAAAACTTCAAAATTATTGATTTAGCTCATGATACGATGAGTGAGAAAACAAAAGAGGTTTCTGAAAAATGCAAAGAGTTGTCGGAAGCACAACTTAAAATTTGTGAACTTGAAAAGAAATTGAGTCAATTCAGAGATTCATCTTTTGTTACGAAACACATGATGAATGGCTTGAAGAAAGGTAATGATAAGACAAGTGTGGGATACAAAGGTTTCAATGAAGTTCCACCACCTCTTGGTCATGACTATTTTTTCTTGCCAGATGAAGAAGAGCTTACAGACTTTGTGTCAAGTACACCTGGTAGTTCCACATCAGGGAATGTTGATGTGACTGAGGATGCCAAGAAGGATAATAATAGGGAACCAGTTTTGAAAACAAAGAATACACACCCTACGAATAAAAAACAAAATTTTGTTAAAAAAGTTGATTTTGTTAAAGGGAGTGATATGCAAGAAGAGGTCACTGTTATTACAAAAGAGTCAAAGGTGTAGTTTGCTAAAAACAAAAACAAAGAAAAATCAGAAATTGAGCAGAGTAAACAAGATACTCCAAAGGAAGCATCATCATCATCATCTGATGAATCTAAACCAGAGACTTCAATTTAATAAGTCTTCGGCTAAAAATCGTGCTTCAAATGTCACAACAAGGGACATGTAGCTAGCTACTGTCCTAACAAAAAGAATGAAGCACAAATGAGTGACAGGCAGAGAGAAAAATCACCAGCAAAAAATGGTGATGGTGAGAAGAAGGTTACTAACTCATCAAAGATATCTGCTACCAAGCAATAGGGTGTTGCTGTTGGTGTAGATAAGGCTGAAAAAGGAACTCACCAAGTTCCTCGTTTTCAAAGAAATCAACAAAGATTTCAGCCTGAATCTACATCAGGCAGATATGAATGACCTAGAAGTAGTTCACCAAGAATGAATAACTTTAACGGTCGATCAAGTAATTTCAGAAGTCAAGGTCAATATCAAAAACGATATCAAAATGTTGGTAGTCAAAATTTTTATAACAATAGCTTTAGAAATTATTATAATCAACATTCATGGAACCAAAACCAAAATTTCCAAAGGTCACAAAGTCCAAACATGTTTAGGAAACCTCAAGACTAGAGACCTAGTGGAAATCAAAAACCATTTCCATCAATAGGTCTAAGATTCAAGCTCCTGTTAGGAGTGATGGATATTGGATGAATGTTTCGGTGGTTGATGAATCTGGAAGACCCAAGACCACTAAGGCTTGGGTCCCCCAATCTAACTAATTTTTGTTGGGTTGTGCAGGAGCTGCTAAGGAGGATTTTCAACTTGTGGTATGTTGATAGTGGCTGCTCCAGGCACATGATGGGGGATGCGAGGTTGTTATCTGAGTTTGAGAATATAGATGGAGGTTATGTGAATTTTTCAGGTGCTAAAGGAGGGCACATTGCAGGTGGTATGTTGATAAGGCGTTGTATGGTCTACACCAAGCCCCGAGAGCCTAGTATGAGACACTATCTCAACACCTGTGGAGCAACGGTTTTATCAGAGGCACTGTTGATAGCACTCTCTTCACACAGGAAGTGCACAGACACTTGCTGATAGTAAAAATATATGTGGATGACATCATATTTTGTTCTACGAATGACGAGCTTTGCAAAGAATTCGAAGAGGTCATTAAAAAGAAATTTGAAATGAATTCAATCGGAGAAATGAAGTTCTTCTTGGGACTTTACGTCGATTAGTTACCTAATGGTATCTTATCCATCAGACGAAGTATGTTCATGATGTTTTGGAGAAATTCAACATGTCGGGATCGTCACCATTATCTACTCCCTTGGCACTTAACCATGGCATGAATCAAATATTCAAGGAGTGAAGATTGATGAGACCTTATAGAGATCGATGATTGGTTCATTAATGTACCTTACAGCATCAAAGCCGGATATCATGTATCCAACATGCCTTTGCGCTCGATATCAATCAAATCCACGAGTGTCACGCTTGGAGATCGTCAAATGGATTTTCAGATACTTGAAGGGTTGCCGAAGCACCGCTTGTAGTATCCACGAAACCATGATTTCAACCTCGTTGGATATTCTGACTCTGATTTCGAATGTTACAAATTAAATGCTAAATCTACAACGGTCGGTTGCCAGTTCTTCGAAACACGATTAGTAACATGCCAATGCAAGAAGCAAACCATGGTCGCTCTCTCTACTTGCGAAGCAGAATACGTTTCATCTTCCAGTTATTGTTCCCAAATCTTGTGGATACAACAATAGATGAGAGACTATGGCTTGTAGTTTCTTGATATGCCTATATATGTAGATAACAAGGCAGCCATTGATACAACTAAAAACCCGGTTCAACATTCTAAAACTAAAAATATTTAAATTCGACACCACTTTATCCGTGATTGCCACGAGAAAAAGTTGGTTAGAATTGAAAAGATCCACACTAATGAACAAAAGGCAGATTTTTACACCAAGGCTTTTAATAAAGCTACATTCAGATATCTTTTGAAACTTAATCGGTTAAAAAATCTAACATAAGAGGGGGATTTTAGAGGATGTTGAATTCGAGGGGGACGATGAGTTGACGTGATCCTCATCGGTTTAGTAATGTTTTTACTGTTTAGAATTTCTTTCTTTACAAACAAAAATCCAAAATAATGTTTTTGATTTGAGGGGGAGAAATATTGTGGAAAATATAAAAACATATAAAAATTTGAAAAATGTACAAAAACATGAAAAACACAAAAATAGTTTTCGTGTGAAAAGAGGAAATGATAGTACATTAGTGGACTATCACAATATGCTAAATAAATGTAGTGTTAAAATGTTTAAACATGTATCACTGATGATGTGCTAGTAGGCTTCACACATTCAGTAGATTGTTTGTAAGATATAAACATCAAGAAAAACTTCTTAATTAGTGGTTTAACATCTCTCGGATATATGGTCTTAGTACACCGAAATTTCAATTGAGAGATTGCCGGATTCTGAGATACTAGGTCTTTATAGATAATTGATATATGGGTATTATACAAGTTCTTCTGATTTTGCGTCAGTAGTGGCCTAGAACTTGTAGAGTACTTTTGCATTTAAACCCGAGAACTTCAGCATATTGAAAGTATCGAAAGATCTAAAAATTGTAGTATAAAAGATTCCAAATTGAAACATCACTTTTAAGTCGAGCATTCATCTCTTTATCTTTACGGTGGTACTAAGCTGAGCTCTCAAGGTCTCGCATAACCTAGATATAGATATCAATTAGATATATTCACATGTAAGATGAAATCTAAGGAATCATGATACTGGAGTATATTCTGAGGTAGGAAACACAGTTAAGTCAAGTTCCTAAAATTACCTAACATATCTTGGAAAATTGAGAATGTGTAGAGGTTTAAATGGACAAGTATATTGACAATCTAAGTGAATCTGTTTAGAACTTAAAGTCTAATCAAGGTCAATGGTACTAGTGATATGTTTAAAAAACTGATATGATTCTCTAACACAAACTCACAAAAATATGTCTTTAAATATGTTTGTACATAGTTATTGCATTTCATTTTAGAAAAATCCAAAAAGATTTTCAGTGTGTTTTAGCATAAACTTTGGAAAATCAAAAATATTTTATTTATATCTTAGTTTCAAATGCTGATGATGGAAAACGTATCTTCAAAGTCCAAAGCTGTTGTCTGCTAAGGAAAATCTAGAGGATAACAGGTTGGGAGCTTATCTAAAATGAAAAAATATTTTGAAACAATCAAAAGTTCATTAATTTGAAACTTAGCGTTGCCTAAAAACATAAGTTTGTTTTAAAGTGTTCAACCATGATCATGTATTTGAGCTTGATAGATTAAACAGTCTGTTTATTTGAGTTTTTTTATAAATGTTAGTTTGTTCATAAAGTGTTCAACCAAGGTCATTAACTTGGACTTGGTAGACAAATCAGTTAACCAAGGCCATTAACTTGAACTTCGTCCACTGAGTGTGTCATTATAACTGATAAAATGCTCAAAAAGTTAAACGTTTGAAAAATATAAAACCACTTCGCACGAAGAGGGATCCAATTCGCACGAAGAGATCATTTTGTACGAAGTGAATCACTTCATACGAAGTGGACTTGGTCTATAAATAGAACCCAGTTCGCACAAAGTGATCATAATTGTTTGTGTGAACTAAGATAACCCTTTGAGCGATCCGTGTATTTTGAGCGATTTGAAACAAAGTGCTGCCAAAATTAGCATTGGGGAGGTTGATTTACACACCTCTTACAATGGTGAAAGTGTTAGACCGCGAATTGAATGAAAAATCATTATTTTTGGCATCTTGGACCTTTGAACTTAGATCTAGGATAATCTAGCCGGTCAAATATAACTGAACATATATTTGTATAAATCGGCATTAGTAGTATGCTTTAGGACCTTCAATTTGATAAAAACAACAAGTTTTAAAAATGGTATTCAAAACTGTTGGGATGAAGTGAAAAATGGTAAATGTGAAATACCACTTCGCACGAAGTGGGTATGGTCAAGTTTGATTATTATGTTACTCCATACGAAGTGTAAATTACCACTTCGTACATATACTAGTTCGCACCAAGTGTTAGGATATTTTTTCATGCCAAACTTTCTAAGTTTTGAATTTCTAAGTGATTATGTTATTTTTCGCTGGAAAAGAAGTTGTTGTTTGAAAAGACGCACAATACATGTTGTGTTTTAGATGATACTATTCCCGAGATAGCCTCATTTAAAGAAATACTAGAGTTTATGCGACGCTTGTCAGTGACGAAAATCAGATTAAGGTCTATAGGTCACATATTGAACGTTTCTGGAATTCTGCTGAGTTTGTTGCTAAACCACATGCAATCCATTCTGTGGTCAAGATTGAAGATAAATATTCGAGGTTAAAATCATGGAAGAGTTAATTAGAAGGGTGTTGGATTTGAAGGATAAAGATAGTGATCCCACAGGCTACCCAGAAAGAATGGTTAAAGGTTGTTTCTATAGAATGGGATATAAGGACCACGTGAATTCTCCAAACTTCAAGAAAGCTAATCTTGGAAGGCCACATAAATTCTTTGTACACTCGATCATTCATGCTTTTAGTCACAGGAAGGGCAGTTACGATGATATTCTCGACTACCAGATGTGAATGGTTGCTACACTAATGCTTAATCTGCCATACAACTTCACAAAGTTAATCTTTGATCAGATGGTGCCGAACACCACAAGAGAGAAGTTTCTCAAGTACCCAAGGTTCTTACAAATGATGATGGATGACTTATTTCCGAATCTAGAAAAGAAAGAGGATGATTAGCTGAAACTGAATCATATGGATAAAGAGACGATGATTAGATTGAATCTATATTTGAAACAAGATTCAGAGCCAGTTGCAAAGCCAGTGTTTGAAACAAGATAAGAATTATGTTACACCTCCAAAAGGCAAGTGGGGAAAAGATACTGGGTCTGAGAAAGATGAAGCAGATTGTCTTGAAAAGCTTATTCCAAGGAGAAGTAGTTAGTACAAGAAAGAGGAAAAGAAAAGGAAATGGGCGACTCCAAAGAAGAAGCCTACACAAGCTCGTCAACACGCAACTGTTCAGACTATGCTTCGTGATGAACAATCTGAGGAAGAAACACCAGTTAATGATCCAGTTGCTGAGAATGTGAATGTTCATGAGGAAGTCTTTTCTGGTACATCGGATAATGATCGTGAGGTTAATGTTGAGAAGATTGCAGCAGATGCTGAGAAAGAGGCTGTCGAGGGTGATAATAAAGATAGCTCAGATGATAATATTGATTTCAAATAGAATCTGAGTAAACTAAAATTGAAGAGGCTAAGCAAAGAGCGGCTGAAAGAGCACGTAAAGCTGAAGAAGATGCTGCAGCTGCTGGTAAAGGGAAAGAAAGAAGTTAGAAGCTGATAAAGAGCTTGAAGAGCTGGAAAAAAGGGACAGATGTGTTTGATGAGAATGATGATTCAGATGTTGACGGTGATGGTAAAAAGGATAATGATGACAATGGTGATGACGATGACAACACCCAGAGTGGAACAGGTGTGAAAGTGGTGGATGCTAAAGTGAATGAATCGTTTGATTATGATACTAACTTGTGGGATAATGTGAATGAAGAGTAAGAAGCTGATAGACAGGGGGAGACGAAGGACCCTGTACATGATACTGAGCAATCCAAAATCCTCACAGTTGCACCATTAATAGTTGTTCCGGATATGCCAAAACTGAAGATTTTCTACTTAGAGCATGATGTTGAAGAAGGAGAATTCATACATAATTATACCAAGTAAGAAATTGCCAAAATGCTAGGTGTGGATGAAGAATCTTTCGAATTTGACTTTGAAGATGAATTAAACAACATCAGTGCGTCAAAACCTGAAGATTACATGTATAAGTATGTAGCTGAAGCTGATAACTACAACAAGATTGTCGTGGAGGATGATTCTGATGATGAAATAAAAAATATACCGGTGAAGGTACAAATGGCTTCCCAACGTTTCAAGAAATATTTAATGAAGCTACAGATGAACTGTTGAAGCGTAGAGTTGAAGAGACAATGAAAGAAGTTTGTGTGCCTAAGAGATTATCAAAGAAGAGATAGTTGAAGCTAAGAAAACGTGGTTTAAAGAATTGCCTAAAGAAAGGAAGTTTAGACGTCCACTAGCTTTCTTTACACGTGATCAAGATAAATCTCTGGCGGATATTCTAAGTTAGGGATGGATTGAAGATTTGTATGTATATCCAATCAAGAGGGAATTTAGAATATAATATTTTAGATACTTGTCTGATATCAAGACATTACCATTCTGGGATGTACAAGAATTAGTGTAGACTTAGATGATAAACTTTGAGATGAAGCTACATGATCAACGATTGTGGACACTAATCAAGTACGAAGCTGCTCACAGTTTCAATCACTAGAAACCACATATACCAAAGAAGAGAATTAAAGTTGATCCAGTGACAAAAGAGAAAGATGCGTTGTTGATTGTTAAACGCCCACGCGCCATGAAGAATATGCCGTTAAAGAAAATTGAACAAGATCTCTATGAATTTTTCAAGTGCTGATAGTGTTGAAGAATGAAGGTTTATGGAGAATGATACGCATACTAGACCCGATGTGGCTAGTTAGATGTTCTGAGAAAGATATAAAGTGTTTGTTCTTTAACAAGATATGTTATGAAATTAAAAAGAAAACTCAAGCAATGCAGTATCAAGGAGTGATAAACATTTGTTATGCTCATGGAATTAATTCTGGAAGAATGTAGCAATCAAAGTGGAGAGAGCTGGAACGTAAAGAATTTATGAAACAGATCAGAAAAGAAGTAAAGATGTTTGTTCTTTAAAGATTTTGAAAACTGACCAAGACTACGGCAATATCTAAGGGGGAGTTTGTTGATGCAGATGTCTATAGCCTACGTCTTCAGGTCATGTCGTGTATGTAATAGGGCTTCAATGTTAGATAAACATGTTTTTGATGTATGTATTAGACACTTCGTATGAAGTGGTGCATCACTTCGTACGAAGTCAGTCACCTCATGCGAAGTGAAGGCCAAGTCGCATGACATGTAGGTTATATCTATAAATAGAAGAGTTATGTCTTAAGTATGTAGCTGTTTTTGTTGATTGTGATGACGAAGCCCTGTCCAGTTAGTCTCAGAATTGTAAAATGTTGAATGATATTAATGAAACTGAGCATTTAAATAGTAACGATCATATTGTCACTAGTTAATCATGAATTCCATAGATATTAACGAGATTTCAAGTTAGGTCCTAGGCTTATTTGGATGAGCCAATCCTACAATATATGTGCACGATGTTGTAAGGTATATTAGAGAACCGATCATGCTGCAATACTCGGTGCCATCAACCTTTTCTCCCGTTGGATCAGGGATGATGTTATGGTTATGAGCTAGAAGAGTACTAACAACTGTTGTCTCCGACATTTGAACTTCGTGAGAATGTCATTGAGGTACTTTATTTGGAGAATAAAGATACCCGATGGTAGTTAATCAACCTACAACCCTATAAAGAATTTCATCGAACTCATCCTGAATTTCTGTCACATCACAGCCTCAAATTCTTTGCATAACGCGTCATTTGTTAACACAAACATAATTATGAGAACCATCTGCAATACTCGGTGCCATCAACCTTGTCACAATGCGTGAAATTTATTACGATTAGGTAACAAGTACAAGATTAGTTCATTTTCAATGTTTTCATTCATATAATGTCAATTTACATCCAAGAATTCAACTAGACAGGGCTCCGCCGTCTGATCAGCAAAGTTACAAATGACTAGGTCCGCACCGGCTATTTATAGACATCATAGCATATTTGGGACGGACCTACTACCTCCGTACAACAAAGTTACAAATGACTAGTCATCACCGGCTATTTATAGGCATCATAGCATATTTGGGATGGACCTACTAGCTCCGTACAGATGAGATACATCCGTACGTACCAACCTCATCTGTGCGGACCAACCTCATCTGTGCGGATGTACTCATCCGTACGGATGTGACCTATTACATACAAACAAAAATCTAATATTAAGCCCTGTTACAAATTACATGACTCGATGGCGTAGGGAGAAAACATTATGTATCAACAAACTCCCCCTTAGATGTTGCCGTAGTCTCGATTGGTCTTTAAAAATCTTCAAACTTCATCTTCAGAAGAAATACTGTCTAACGCATTGACGTTTAAGTTCAAAGTATGACATCCGCATTTGATCTGTTGCTGGCACCCACTTCATGTACTTGTACCTTGAAATTGAAGTTATTCTCATTCTTTCTTCTTTTCGAACATCTCTTGAATTTCTTGTCTTTCCAATTCACACCATTTTGTTTCCATATCTTCCCTAAATTAACCTCATATGCATAGCAGATCTTGATAACATTCTAATACTACATAGCCTGTACAATATCCTGCACTTGATAGTGTATCTTGTTCAAGTATAGCCACTAGATATCTTTCTCCGATAAATTCACTAACCACATTGGATCCAAAATCTTGATCGATCTCCTATAACCTTCAGTACACAGGACTATCACAGCTTCCCAAGTTAATCTATCATAGTGCCACCACCTAAAGTCAGGATAGAAATCTTATTCAAGCTTCATCAATGGCATGTTTTTCATGGCTCTTGGACGTTTAACGTTCAATGTCACTTTCGGCTTCTGAGTATCAAGATCAATCTCTATTTTTTATATAACTCTTTTCACATAATACGGCTTCTAGGTTGGAAAAACATGCTTAGCTTCATATATTATATACCGATGGCTGTTCTCCACAAACCACAAGGATTTAGGGACTCTATATTTCATCTTTGGTGCTGGGATACAGATTGACCAGCACAAAAGCCATTGTTGGAGTGATGGGCACATGCTTCTCAGCCGGAGCTTCTGATCACCATGCTTCATTTGAAAGTTGATTAACTTTTTCTTGCATAACTCCTGCACATCCCACCATGGTAGAGTTTTAATGGTCATTCAAATATCTAAAGTATTGTACATCGTATTCTCTTTTTATTGCAAACACATTCAGCGCTAGTATCCAGCCCTAGCTAATAATATCCCCCAGAGACACATCTTGATTTCTTGTGAAAAAAGCCAGTGGTCTTCTAAATTTTCATTCCATAGGCATAAACTTGAACTAGTTCTTTTGAGTTTCTCTAATTTGATCTTTACACAGTTTCGTAGATTTACCATCCTTGATTTTCTCTCCAATCTTTCTCTTTACTAGATCATCAGCTTCATGCGCAAACATCTAAGTAAACGTTGGGAAATCATTAGTATCCTCACCATAATAACATGGTAATTCATTATCTGAATCATCTTCCACGACAACGTCATCATAATCATTTACATCTGGTATTGTCTCGAACATGTTTTCAGGTTCTGTAATGTTAGTGTTCATCAATTCTTCTTCAAAGTCAATCTCAAACAATTCTTCATCAATACCACACATTATAGCAATCTCTTCCTTGGAATAATTGTGCACACACTAACTGTCACACCCTCAATTTCCACTTGCGGAGTTCTACCGCGAGACGTGTGAACAAACCAGAATCTAAGACACTAGTACGTCGAACGACTCTATATGATTTGATAATACGTTTTCCAAAATCATTTGTTGTAAATTTTAGATTACCAATATTTAGCATGAGTATCAGTTTTTAAAGTTTGAGCGGAAGCATAAATAAGTAGTGATGCGGCGCCAACACACACGCCAAAACAAAGGTAAAATCCCAAAACAATATTAATAAATGAGACTCTATAATGATGTCTTGTTCAATGCGTGTGCGTGCACCTAGAGCTCCTAGCGTCCTGAGAAACATGTAAAGAAACAAGTGTCAACATTAAAGATGAGTGAGTTCACAGGTTTTCGTAAATTTGTTGTTCGGTTTTAGTTTGTTACTCCGTTGTCCCCAACCCGGGATAACATACCAGTTCCATTATTCCAAACCCGGAATAATAAGTTGTTGCTTCCAATATTCCCAAACCGGAATATTAAGTTGTGTTTCCATTATCCCCAACCCGGGATAATAAATTGATATTTCCAATATTCCAAACCCGGAATATTATGTTGTTCCGTAATTAAGTTCAATATTAATGTATATAGGTAGCTAGCCTAAAGTCATGTCACTAAGTGTTCGCGATCGAAGCTGACATTTGTGCCTCCGTTTTGCCAGGTCTATCACATGACCATGGCGATGTTAGGCCAATCATACACCCGTTGACCAAACCCGGTCAGCTAGCGCGACTAGCTCGGATGGGGCTCGTCAGACCCAGTAGTACTACTTATAATTCCCCCGCTACTTAACCCAAATATTAACGATCCGAGGAGATTGTCGAGGAATTAAGTGATAAAGCTGCATAGTGACCATAACATTACATTAACATTAACTTAGTTACCGCATAGTTATGTGACGTTACATTCGTATAACGTAAAGAGTTTGAGTTTAAGAATGTATACATGTTTCTCCCCCTGTTGTTTAAAACCGTATAAAGTTAGGGGCCGTGAACTCACCTTTATTAGCTCGGTTAGTGTGGCAAAGATATTATAAGAGATGGGACCGCTAGTTGCGTCCTAACAAACCAATTAATTCCATGTCAGTGTGTAATCACACCAATACAAATTCCACACGTAATTTACTCACAAAGTGATACACACAAACAACATAACTAACACTTCAAACATGCATGCAAGTATTCTCATATGATCATAGTAATCAAACAACTTATCATGAACACATTCCTAATCCATGCAACACTTTAATGCATAAAATCACAAGTTAACAACTTTCTGCAGTCAGATTTACCGCTTTCTGACTGCAGTCCACGGAAGAATTTATTTAAAAATCACGGATCGTCCGATTAACAAAATTCCAGTTGGAGTTGCCCGGAAATTTCTATACCTAGTTGCTGTACAAAAATCATGACTCAACTCTCTACTGATTTTAAAATCTAGCTTGATAAACAACCAACAAAATTCCAGAATTTTAACAGCTTTACCTACCGAACTTGTTTAACCCTTTAAAAATATCAGACGATTTCAGAAAATTATGAATCCAGCGCCATTGGATTCCTTATTCAAATCTCTAGGTTTTAGACCTCAGAAAATCCGTTTTTCGACAACTAACGACCAAGTTACAGCCAGATGAAGTCGGCTGTATCTGGTATTCAGCAGACTGTTTCAGCGTTCTTGTTACAATTTATTCGCACAACTCGTTCGTACGGTTAACCTAGGTGATTATAATCCGATTTCTACTCATAGATTGAGACTAATAACCTATCCATGCAAATCTACTCAATAACTTCTAGTTATTATAACAAAACACACTTGAAACTTCATGGGATCCGCAAACAAGTATACATGCATATCAACATTGATTAATTCAGCCGATTACATCTAATACATCTAATATCCGAAAACAATCATGCGTATATATATACAGTCAGTTCAGCATGTTATTTGTAGGCACATAAGTCCGAAACTATACCATCATGCAGTCTGTGAACGGCAACAACCAACACACATATATTTGAAACAACTAACCTTTCAAGCCTACATGTAACCGAAACTTTTATATCAATTCTTTCAAGCCTATACATATATATATATACCCGAAATAATACAATCAAAACACATGTATCCGCAACAACTGAGCATTTAAGCATACATGCAATCCGAGACAACCAAACATTTAAGCATACATGCAATCCGAACATGATCTTGTGATCATAGATAACCTCTATTCTTTTAATAACAATGTAAACGAACCATGAATACGATGAGGGAAGATGGCGAGGGCTGCTGCTTGCTGAGACCGAGAGAAGGAAGGCTGATCTCGTGACCGAAACCGAAAAGGATTGAGGGTAACCGGCTGTTAGCGACCGAAAAATTTAACAACGCTCATCAGATGAAAGCTGTTTTGCGATTGAATGGACTGAACAAACTGATCAGATGAAAGCTGTTTTGCGACTGAGATGATGATGGCTTCGGTTGTTGCTTACCGCGACCGAAAGAAAAGAAAAGTAAGGCAGCCGACGGCGATGGAACTAGGGTTTTTGTGTTTTTGAATGATCATGCATGGGTTTGTGTATATATATAGCACAAAGGGGTGAGGGTTGCGGTTTGGGTTTGGGTCTTGCGGCCGAGAGACTAGGGTGAGTTTGTTTGGGTTTAGGTGTGATCTCGCGGCCAAGATTAAGGTAGTTTGGTTTGGATTTGAATGCAGCCGCAAGGGAGCTTGAGTGGTTCGGTTTTGATCTTATGGCCGAGAACTTGACTTTAGCTAGAGTTTAAAAACTTGTTACTTCCTAGAGTCGCAATGAACCGAGGTTTGGAACGTGTCGCGGTTCGGTTAAGTTCGTGCACATATCAAACCTAAATATTCAATCACTAAAACAATCACCCAAAACACAACACGTATTCATTTAATTCGTACACGTTCGTACGCATAGCACGTAATTGGATTGACACGTATTACGTTTAAGTTATCCGAAAAACCCGGGATATCACATTATCCCCATGTTGAAAGAATTTTCGTCCCGAAAATTGAGTAAACGCGGTTTAGCATGTAACGTACATGTTTAGAGTGCCACGCACAAAGAGTTAGTTCGTTAATGATGGTACGCAACGTTACAAGAAGTTCCCAAGTGTCATACGCAAAGATTTCCAAGTGCCATGCACAAGAATTTAATCAACAATAGTACACGAAAGTATGAGAAAATTTCCAGGTTGTCACATCATCCCCTTGTTGAAAGAATTTTCGTCCCGAAAATTTAGGTACTGTCATCGTTAGTTTTCTACTCAGTTGCGAAGAGGTGTGGGTATTTGCTTTTCATTTGATCCTCTCTTTCCCACGTGAACTCCGGTCCACGCTTAGAGTCCCAACGAACTTTAACGATCGGAATCTTGCTGTGCCTCCGAGTCTTGATCTCACGATCCATGATCTCGATAGGCTTTTCCACGAAGTGTAGTTGTTCATCCACTTGGATCTCATCCAATGGAATAATTAAAGTTTCATCTGATAGGCACTTCTTCAAATTTGAGACGTGAAATACGTTGTGAACTCCACTGAGTTCGGCAGGAAGGTCTAATTGATATGCTACGGGTCCAATTCGTTTCAAGATTACAAACGGGCCTACGTACCATGGATTAAGTTTGCCCCGTTTTCCAAAGCGGATTATACCCTTCCAGGGTGACACCTTTAGTAGGACGCGGTCGCCTACTTGAAATTCGAGCGGTTTGCGTCGTTGGTCAGCGTAGCTTTTCTGTCGATTTCGTGCCGCCGCCATGCGGCCTCTGATTTGTACAATCTTTTCAGTAGCTTCAAGTATTAACTCTGGGCCTGTGAGTTGACTGTCACCGACTTCTGCCCAGCAGACCGGTGATCTACATTTGCGACCGTATAATGCTTCAAACGGTGCTGCCGAAATACTCGTGTGATAGCTGTTGTTATATGAGAATTCTACTAGAGGCAGGTGAATTTCCCAATTATTTCCGAAGTCCACTACACATGCCCTAAGCATGTCTTCCAAGGTTTGTATGGTCCTTTCGCTTTGACCATCAGTCTGAGGGTGATAAGCTGTGCTCATATCCAAGCGTGTTCCCAACGCTTTCTGGAGTGACTGCCAGAAGTTTGACGTGAAGCGAGCATCTCTATCTGATATGATAGACGTTGGCACTCCGTGCCGAGAAACTACTTCCTTAATGTAGATACGAGTCAACTTCTCCATCTTATCCGTTTCTTTGATAGCTAGGAAGTGTGCGGACTTAGTTAAACGATCCACAATCACCCAGATGGTGTCGCAACCACCCAAGGTTCGCGGGAGTTTAGTGATAAAATCCATGGAGATCTGGTCCCATTTCCACACTGGGATCTCAGGTTGTTGGAGTAGCCCCGATGGCTTTTGATACTCCACCTTGACTTTTGCACAAGTCAAACATTTACTCACGTAGGTGGCTATATCGGCTTTCATATTGGGCCACCAATACGCAACTTTAAGGTCTTGATACATCTTATCCGAACCCGGATGAACAGAGTATCGAGATTTGTGAGCTTCATCCATAACTAGCTCTCTGAGGTTCCCGTAGAGAGGTACCCATATGCGATTCATGAAATACCGGGTTCCATTAGGCTTTAACTCCCAATCGCGTTCCATTTTTCCCACTGATTCGGCTTTGATGTTTTCCTCCTTAACTGCTTCTAACTGGGCGTCGCGTATTTGATCGGGTAGTCCTGAATGAATAGTGAGTTGTAGTGCTCGTACACGACGAGGTTTCAAGTGTTCCTTCCTGCTGAGGGCATCAGCTACCACGTTAGCTTTACCCGGGTGATACCGAATGGCACACTCATAATCGTTCAAGAGTTCGACCCAGCGACGCTGTCGCATGTTCAACTCCTTCTGATCAAAGATGTGCTGGAGGCTTTTGTGGTCAGTGAAGATTGTGCACTTCGTTCCATAAAGGTAGTGTCTCCAAATCTTAAGTGCAAACACTACTGCTCCCAATTCTAGGTCATGCGTCGTGTAGTTTTTCTCGTGAACCTTCAGCTGTCGCGACGCATACGCGATGACCTTATCGCGTTGCATGAGTACGCATCCCAATCCCTGAATGGAAGCATCACAATATACTACAAAGTCATCTGTCCCTTCCGGCAAGGACAGAATGGGTGCACTGCAAAGTTTCTGCTTCAGCAATTGAAACGCTGCTTCTTGCTTGTCACCCCAATTATACTTGATACCTTTCTGAGTGAGGGTAGTAAGCGGTTGTGCAATCTTTGAAAACCCCTCGATGAAGCGTCTATAGTAACCAGCCAATCCCAAAAATTGGCGGATTTCCGTCGGTGTCTTAGGTGCTTCCCAGTTTTTGATGGCTTCAATCTTGGCAGGGTCTACGTGGATACCCTTTTCATTCACGACGTGCCCGAGAAACTGAACTTCTCGGATCCAGAAATCACACTTCGAAAGCTTGGCGTATAGATTTTCCTGTTGAAGTAATCCTAGCAGTAATCGTAGATGCTCAGCATGCTCTTCTTTACTTTTGGAGTAGATGAGTATGTCATCGATGAATACAATGACAAATTTGTCGAGGTATGGTTTACACACGCGGTTCATGAGGTCCATGAATACCGCAGGTGCGTTAGTGAGACCGAATGGCATGACCAAGAACTCGTAATGGCCATACCGAGTGCGAAATGCTGTCTTAGCGATATCCTCCTCTCTGACGCGTAGCTGATGATAACCAGACCGTAAATCAATCTTAGAGTAGTAACTTGACCCTTGAAGTTGGTCGAATAGATCATCGATGCGAGGTAACGGGTATCGGTTCTTGACTGTAACCTTGTTGAGTTCCCTATAGTCGATGCACATGCGGAAAGTCCCGTCCTTCTTCTTGACAAAGAGGACTGGAGCTCCCCATGGCGAAACACTTGGTCGGATAAATCCTTTCTCTAAAAGTTCCTGAAGTTGGGTAGACAGCTCCTGCAGCTCGGCTGGAGCTAAGCGGTATGGAGCCTTGGCGATGGGAGTTGCATTGCTTGCCAATTCGATTTCAAACTCCAATTGTCGATGTGGTGGAAGACCAGGTAGTTCTTCTGGGAATACATCGGAAAAATCACGGACGACAGGGATGTCTTCTATACGTTTCTCGTCCTTAGGCGGTTCGGTGATTAGTGCGAGTAAAGCGAAGGAATTCTTTTTCCGGAGATACTTCTGAGCTTGCATAAATGAGATAATGTTGGTGACGGCGCTTGCCTTGTCGCCTTGTACCGTCAAGATTTCGTCGTTCGAGAGTGGAATACGGATAGACTTTTCGAAGCAGAGAACTTCAGCCCGTACGTCGGATAACCAGTCCATTCCGACTACCACGTCAAAACTACCCAGGGTTGTTGTCATCAGATCGATGGTAAAAGTGTGGCCCGCGAGTTTGAGTTGGCAGCCGGATACGATTTGGGTCACATTTACAGATTTACCATTGGCTAATTCTATCATATAAGGGGTCTCTAATGGTTTGAGCGTGAGATTTAGGTTCTTCCTAAAAGACTCAGATATAAAGCTCCTATCCGCACCCGTATCAAAAAGCACAGAAGCAAAATGTTCATTAAGGGGAAACTTACCGGTGACCACGTTGGTGTCGTTTCTGGCCTCTCCGCGGCCCAATGTAAATGCACGACCTTTGGCACCTCCTGTGCCACCGTTCCCATTGTTGTTGTTACTATTGTTGTGGTTGTTGTGGTTGTTTCCACCATTATTGTTGTTGTTGCGTAACTGTGGGCAGTCTTTCCTGAAATGAGCGGTGCTACCACACTGATAGCATCCCCGGTTTATACCCTGCTGCTGACCCTGAGGCTGATTCTGATTTTGTCGGGACATAATTTCCCCACGACAATCCCTTGCCGCATGTCCCATCTTGCCACATCTTTGGCAGCGATTTCCGGCACAAGGGCCGTTATGGTGAAGATTGCAGCGATTGCACTGCGGCTTTCGACCTACGTAGCCGCCTGCATTCTGATTGTTATTGTTGTTGTAGTTGTTGTTGTAGTTACTGTTGTTGTTGGAACGATTTTGATGACCCTGGTGGCTGTGGTAGTGATTGAACCTTTTCGGGTTCCCTTGCTGTGGATGTGATGACGAAGGCTGTCGAATGGTGGAGTCTTCAAACTATCTTTTGTTATCTGAGGCAACTTCAGTGGTACCCGTGCTGGTAGTTTCTTCTGTTCCACCGCTTTATCAGTGAGTTTGTGGGCCAATCGGATAGCTTGATGTTCTGTTACAGGGTTACTAGACATCACCATTCCCTGAATTTCCGGAACCAGACCCCCGAGATAGAACTCGAGTCTTTTCTCCACCGTGTTTGCCAAATCAGGACACAGAAATACCAAGTCATGGTGTTTCGCAGTGTAAGCCTCAATTTCCGATCCCACCATCTTGTGGTTCCATAGAGCTTGCTCTAGCTGTTGCACTCTGTCTCGTGGACAGTACTCCTCTTTAATCAGGGCCTTGAACTCGGTCCAAGCCATTGCATTTGCAGCTAACAGTCCACGTGTTTGGACTTGGGCATTCCACCATGTCAGTGCCCCTCTTCCAGTGTTGAGGCGGCGTATTTGACTTTGTTGGCCTCTAAGCAGTTGCACATTTCAAAAACAGATTCCGACTTTTCGATCCAGCGGACCAATCCAATGGGTCCTTCCGCCCCCAAGAACTTGCTAGGCTTTGCGTCAAGGAACATTTTATAGGGTTAAAGCCCCCTCCTGCTGACAGAGAACAGGAAGTCAGCAAAGAATTGTACTAGCCTCACTATTAGATTTTCACGCGAAAATTTAATAATGGTTACCTGCTGGCTGGTTCTGCACACCCGCTAATGCTGCGTTCACATGCTCCTGGATCATGGCAGCTAGCTCTTCGGGCGTCAAGTTTAGGTTTCCACGTCTTCCAGTCGCCATTTAGATCTTCGAAACACAACATAAACACACTCCGATAAGTCTATATATCCAATATAGTTATCCTACTTCGTACTTTAATAATTATTAAGTTACGTCAACTCAATATGTTAAATAGTCAAAGAAATACTTGATTATCTGAAATCTCAACGTCTTACATAAGTGCAAATCAAACATACGAATTTACTATAAAGTCTCAAGTTTAAATACAAGTGGAAAATAATAAACTGAAGGAAAACAAATAATTAAACGAGACGTGTCAGTCGTCTACGCCTCCATCCCCTAAGTCACTGTCGTTGCCGTCATCCTGTGCGGCATTTCCAGCTTCCTCAGCTGGGTCCTCCTCCTGATCCTCTTCAGGATCCTCCTCTTCCGGCACTGGAGGGGAAGGTGCTGGTTCAAGTGCTTGATTTTGCAGTTCCTGAATGTTCCAACTGTTTTCCAGGACCCTGTCCTCCAGCCAGTCGGCTCTTATCTGCTCAGCACGCAGATCCCTGGCTATAGTGTTACGGGCTACCTTGCTCGTACGATGCTCTTCCTCGAGCGAGTCGATCTTTCCTGTAAGGTGTCGGATCTTCCATCCTTGTGCTAATATGGTTTCCTGCATTCTTTCTATCTGTTTTTGTTGTGTATGAACCAGGATTCTAAGCATGTCAAGTCCTATTTCTACAGGATTAACCGGTTCAACCGGTACAGCAATAGTTGGGCGTAACGATGACTCCTCCCCCAGAGCGAGCCTCTTCCTCGCCGCTGAGCGTGTCTCTACGCCGTAAGGTAGCATGGGTTCCACCATTGGTGCCTTTCCTGGTGCCCTTGGTGGCGTAAGTCTGTCGGACGATGATGACGATGAGGATGATGACATTGCCTGTTGGGTCGTGTAGTTAGTTATGAGTTGTTTTCATTTCTTATCATGAAGGTATAATCTACCAAACACGGTTGTGGCACATTGCACAACAAGATATAATAATTCGGTGCCAAACTAAGTCTAGTGTCGTGATATCAGCTATAGCTTAGGTCTACTTCTAATGCAAACCTGGTTCTCTATAGCTAGTGGCTCTGATACCAATCTGTCACACCCTCAATTTCCACTTGCAAAGTTCTACCGCGAGACGTGTGAACAAACCAGAATCTAAGACACTAGTACGTCGAACGACTCTATATGATTTGATAATACGTTTTCCAAAATCATTTGTTGTAAATTTTAGATTACCAATATTTAGCATGAGTATCAGTTTTTAAAGTTTGAGCGGAAGCATAAATAAGTAGTGATGCGGCGCCAACACAAACGCCAAAACAAAGGTAAAATCCCAAAACAATATTAATAAATGAGACTCTATAATGATGTCTTGTTCAATGCGTGTGCGTGCACCTAGAGCTCCTAGCGTCCTGAGAAACATGTAAAGAAACAAGTGTCAACATTAAAGATGAGTGAGTTCACAGGTTTTCGTAAATTTGTTGTTCGGTTTTAGTTTGTTACTCTGTTGTCCCCAACCCGGGATAACATACCAGTTCCATTATTCCAAACCCGGAATAATAAGTTGTTGCTTCCAATATTCCCAAACCGGAATATTAAGTTGTGTTTCCATTATCCCCAACCCGGGATAATAAATTGATGTTTCCAATATTCCAAACCCGGAATATTATGTTGTTCCGTAATTAAGTTCAATATTAATGTATATAGGTAGCTAGCCTAAAGTCATGTCACTAAGTGTTCGCGATCGAAGCTGACATTTGTGCCTCCGTTTTGCCAGGTCTATCACATGACCATGGCGATGTTAGGCCAATCATACACCCGTTGACCAAACCCGGTCAGCTAGCGCGACTAGCTCGGATGGGGCTCGTCAGACCCAGTAGTACTACTTATAATTCCCCCGCTACTTAACCCAAATATTAACGATCCGAGGAGATTGTCGAGGACTTAAGTGATAAAGCTGCATAGTGACCATAACATTACATTAACATTAACTTAGTTACCGCATAGTTATGTGACGTTACATTCGTATAACGTAAAGAGTTTGAGTTTAAGAATGTATACATGTTTCTCCCCCTGTTGTTTAAAACCGTATAAAGTTAGGGGCCGTGAACTCACCTTTATTAGCTCGGTTAGTGTGGCAAAGATATTATAAGAGATGGGACCGCTAGTTGCGTCCTAACAAACCAATTAATTCCATGTCAGTGTGTAATCACACCAATACAAATTCCACACGTAATTTACTCACAAAGTGATACACACAAACAACATAACTAACACTTCAAACATGCATGCAAGTATTCTCATATGATCATAGTAATCAAACAACTTATCATGAACACATTCCTAATCCATGCAACACTTTAATGCATAAAATCACAAGTTAACAACTTTCTGCTTAACACTCAATTATTCAGCTGTTTTCTAGGATTTTTATAAAATAGTTCCAGCATTCTAAAAATTCCCATATTTTTACAGTAGGTGACATTTATACCATAGAAATTTATATAATTTTCTCAAGTCCTAAATCTTCACCAATTAACCATAAATATTAATTCACTAAGCTGCAGTCAGATTTACCGCTTTCTGACTGCAGTCCACGGAAGAATTTATTTAAAAATCACGGATCGTCCGATTAACAAAATTCCAGTTGGAGTTGCCCGGAAATTTCTATACCTAGTTGCTGTACAAAAATCATGACTCAACTCTCTACTGATTTTAAAATCTAGCTTGATAAACAACCAACAAAATTCCAGAATTTTAACAGCTTTACCTACCGAACTTGTTTAACCCTTTAAAAATATCAGACGATTTCAGAAAATTATGAATCCAGCGCCATTGGATTCCTTATTCAAATCTCTAGGTTTTAGACCTCAGAAAATTCGTTTTTCGACAACTAACGACCAAGTTACAGCCAGATGAATTCGGCTGTATCTGGTATTCAGCAGACTGTTTCAGCGTTCTTGTTACAATTTATTCGCACAACTCGTTCGTACGGTTAACCTAGGTGATTATAATCCGATTTCTACTCATAGATTGAGACTAATAACCTATCCATGCAAATCTACTCAATAACTTCTAGTTATTATAACAAAACACACTTGAAACTTCATGAGATCCGCAAACAAGTATACATGCATATCAACATTGATTAATTCAGCCGATTACATCTAATACATCTAATATCCGAAAACAATCATGCGTATATATATACAGTCAGTTCAGCAGGTTATTTGTAGGCACATATAGTCCGAAACTATACCATCATGCAGTCTGTGAACGGCAACAACCAACACACATATATTTGAAACAACTAACCTTTCAAGCCTACATGTAACCGAAACTTTTATATCAATTCTTTCAAGCCTATACATATATATATATACCCGAAATAATACAATCAAAACACATGTATCCGCAACAACTGAGCATTTAAGCATACATGCAATCCGAGACAACCAAACATTTAAGCATACATGCAATCCGAACATGATCTTGTGATCATAGATAACCTCTATTCTTTTAATAACAATGTAAACGAACCGTGAATACGATGAGGGAAGATGGCGAGGGCTGCTGCTTGCTGAGACCGAGAGAAGGAAGGCTGATCTCGTGACCGAAACCGAAAAGGATTGAGGGTAACCGGCTGTTAGCGACCGAAAAATTTAACAACGCTGATCAGATGAAAGCTGTTTTGCGATTGAATGGACTGAACAAACTGATCAGATGAAAGCTGTTTTGCGACTGAGATGATGATGGCTTCGGTTGTTGCTTACCGCGACTGAAAGAAAGAAAAGTAAGGCAGCCGACGGCGATGGAACTAGGGTTTTTGTGTTTTTGAATGATCATGCATGGGTTTGTGTATATATATAGCACAAAGGGGTGAGGGTTGCGGTTTGGGTTTGGGTCTTGCGGCCGAGAGACTAGGGTGAGTTTGTTTGGGTTTAGGTGTGATCTCGCGGCCAAGATTAAGGTAGTTTGGTTTGGATTTGAATGCAGCCGCAAGGGAGCTTGAGTGGTTCGGTTTTGATCTTATGGCAGAGAACTTGACTTTAGCTAGAGTTTAAAAACTTGTTACTTCCTAGAGTCGCAATGAACCGAGGTTTGGAACGTGTCGCGGTTCGGTTAAGTTCGTGCACATATCAAACCTAAATATTCAATCACTAAAACAATCACCCAAAACACAACACGTATTCATTTAATTCGTACACGTTCGTACGCATAGCACGTAATTGGATTGACACGTATTACGTTTAAGTTATCCGAAAAACCCGGGATATCACACTAACCCTCTTCAACATCATGACATAGGTACATAATTCTTTTGTGACTTGCAGGAACAGTCGTTATAGGTTCAACGTCTATGAAGATTCCTGAAATGTCTTCATCATCCATTACATTGTCATACTCCCCCTCTCCATCGACTTCCTCTTGATTTTCAACATCATTCATATATTCATTTTGTGCATCTGATTCTGAAGATTTCGGTTCATACACAACCAACCCAGTTCCATCATGATCGTTCTTATCATCATCATCACCTTTGTCAGAACCTTTATCGTCTATAACTCTGTCATCCTCTTTCTCTCCATCCTCTTTTTGTTCTTCAGCACTTGGTACTAGGACGAACTTTGTAATGTCTATCAGCTCAAGCTCTTTCTCAATCACTTTCTCAGGTGTCTTTTCTTTCTCAGGCTTAGGGCGTATTTCAGGAATAGCTTCAATGGCATTTTTTCCTTTATTAACAATAACCACTTCTAGTTCTGATGCAGTTTTCCCGGTTCTTTTAGCATTTCTAGCCTCAACTTCTTCAATCTCGATCTTATGAACTCAACTTCAACATTTATTCCCAATCTCCTCTCTAACACCTTGTAAAGCATTTCTAGCTTCTTATCTTTCAACCTCTTCCAAATCCCTCGTAATTTTCCAAGGTCTTTCATTTTCAAAAACAAGACTTTCTAACACCGTAGTCGTATTCTTTATATCATTCTCCAGATCTTTTATCCTCTTATCATTCGGATCTGCAAAAATATCATAATCCATGTGTCAATTTTAGGAAACGATTGACCATCAAACATGAAATCTTTGTCTCTGTTAGGAGTAGCAAATGATGGACCAGTTTGTTGACGTGTTTAAGTTTGTGGTTGTGGTGAGATTGGTAGATTATGTGTTCTAAGTGTTTGCTGTGAAGCAGTTGGAGTTCTGATTTGGAATAACATTCTCTTCTTTAACAATAGGAGTTCTCTTCTATGTAACTACTGGTTCAACTCCAACAGTTGTTGTTTCAGTCATAGGTTCCTCAACTACCTTTCGTGCTTTCTTCATCATCAGTGACCCACTCTTCTTAACAGTTGTTGTTGCTTTACTTTTTTGTCTTTTATCACCTTTCTTGACTGTTTTTTCTGATTCAGAAGGAACATACGTTTCATCACCACTATCATCAGATCGTATTGTACGATTGTTTTGTCCAATAGCAAAGGTCCTAATTTGAATATCTAGTCCATACGCACGGAATTCATATGAATTATTGACAATTACAAGATTATTTCATCAACGAACAAATTTCATTCAATGTTTAAAAGTTACAAATGATCAGGAAATCAGACAGAGCTTCGCCGTCTCAGCCGCTAAAACTTCTACTCACTAACACCTCACACTAGCTATATATAGACATGCTACCTTCGTGCGAGGGTAGTTTATCTACGTACGGAGGTATTTTACCTTCATACAAAGTTAGACTGTACCTTCATGCGAAGTTAAATACAAACAATATGAAATCTAACATTCTTGACCTATTACTTCATATAAACACAATCCTAAGATGTAGGCAATAGAGATTATGCACCAACAAACTCCCCCTTGGATGTTGTCGTAGTCTTGGTCTGTCTTCAAAATCTTCAAATGCTTTGACTTTAACGCCCAAAGAAATGCTTGTGCGGCTTCCTACGCTCTTCAGATGGTATTGGCGTTTGATCAGTCGCAGGAGCCCACTCATAAACTGAAATCTTCTTAAATGAGCTTTTTTTTACTTTTCTTCAATGTTTTTCAATCGTTGCTCCTCTTTTAGAAATTCTTCTTTCTCTAACTCTCCCCATGACGATTCCCATATCTTTCCAGAATTAATACCATGTGCATAGCATACGTTGATCACACCTTGGTATTGCATTGCTTGCGTCTTCTCCTTCACATCAAAACAAATCTTGTTGAAGAACAAGCATTTGATATCTTCTTTCGAGCAATTAACTAGCCACATCGGGTCTACTATACGAATAGTTCTACACAATCCCCATATTCTCTTTGGTTCTATCATTTCTGGATTCAAATCTTCAGTAATATTCCAAGTGTCATCAACTTTCAAAACAATCACAACTTCACTTATTTCAGAATCCACTTGCAACCATAAAAGTATTTATAGAAATCATGTTCAATTTTTATCAACGGCATGTTTTTCATCACATGTGGTCCTTTCATTACCAGTGTAACATCTTTCTCTTTTGTAACTTTGTCAATCTTTATTCTCTTCTTAGGAATCAACGGTTTCCACTTGTTAAAACCATGAGCTGCTTCATATTTGATTAACTTCCATAATCTTTTATCATGAAACTTCATCTGGAAGTTAATACTCTTTTTCTGTGCAAGCTCTTCGATATCCCAATATGGCAATGTCTTCAAATCATTCAAAATACTTGAAGTATTGAACACCATATTCTCTTTTGATCGCATAGACATCCAACTCAAGAATCCATCCCCAACTCAAAATATCACCCGAAGATTTATCTTTATCGCGTGTGAAGAATGCTAACGGCTGTCTAAACTTTCTTTCTTTTGGTAACTCTTTAAACCATATCTTTTTAGCCTCAGCAATCTCTTCTTTGGATAGACGTTTCGGGATACCTCCCTCTGCAACTGTCTCTTCAATCCTTCTTTTTAACAAATCATCTTTTGCATTACTGAATATTTCTACAAAAGTTGGAAAGTGATTAGTTCCTTCACTATAATTAATCGCTTCATCATCATCTGATGCATCTTCAATAATCACCCTATCATATGCATCATCATCAAGTATATGCTTTTAAACATAATCATTTGGCTCAAATGCACTGACGTTATTCAGTTCCTCTTCAAAATCAAATTCGAACGAATCTTCATCAGTTCCAAGCATAAAAGCGATCTCTTCTTTTGTATAATTGTGCACAAACTCACCTTCTTCAACATTGTGTTCTAGATACAAGATTCGGGGTGTATAACAATCAGGATTAGCTGTAAATGGAGTAGCTGTGAGAATTTCTGACTGTTCTTCATCGTGACTTTGCTCTTTCTGCTCCCCTTACATTGTGTATCTTATTCTTGTTAGCAGAATCATTCAGATAAGGTAGTCAAAAAATTCATTTATCTTTGTAGGTTCAACTACTGTCACTCCAGTACCTCCCTGAGTATCATCGTCATCCTTTTTGTTATCATTTTCATCATCTTTTTTTGTATCATCATCATTATCAAATTCATCCAACTCAGCATACAATCTTCTACGCTCTGCAATCTTCTTAATAATAGGATTCACAGAAACATCTATCGGTGTTCCAACAAGTACAAAATTAATCGGTTCAGCATCAACATCCATATCATCTTCTTTATCAATCTGAACACTAGCCGTGTTAATTTCTGGCAAGATTCAGCTTCTAGCACAGATTGTTCTATCATAGAAACCTCATCAATTTTCTCTTTTCCTTTTCCCAAGGCTCTAGCATCTTCCCTATTTTCTTAGCTTGTTCAAGTGCCTTTTGTCTTGCTTCTTCAAGTTCTAACCGGTCAAATTCAGCATCAAAATCTATTCCTAACCTGCTAGCTAACACCTTTTGAAATAAATCAAATCGTCTATTACTCCAAGCACGTTCATCCTCAAAATCATTCACCACCCGTCTCAACCTTTCATTATCAATCACCAAACTTTCAATCAAAGCTTTCATATATTCTCTATCATTCTCAAGAAATTTCACTCTGCCTTCCAATACTTCCTTATTATCTTCCAAGGCTTTGATTTTGCTTTCCAGCTCTGCTACTTGGAATCATTGAACATGTCTGCATCAAAGTTTTCATCAAGCCCTTCTATAAACAAAATATCTCCAAAATCAGTAGGAAATCTGTTTGACATTGATTGTCTTGGAGCTGATTTAGGTGTTGGTTGTTTGGGTGTTGTTTGAGTTTGAGTAGATGTTTGATGTTGTGGAAGAGTTTGATGTGAAGGTGTGATATGTTGTGGTGATGGTGGTTGTGGTGGTGAGGAAATGTGAATGGGTGATGTATAAGGTTATTCAACACTTTCAATCTCAGCTATCTTTTTCCTCATATATTTCCTTCTGGCTTTCTTTAAAGTTGGAGACCTAATAGTCTTTTTCTGAATATCAGGCTTGCTTTTAACTCTTCGTGCCTTTTTTACTGGCCGTTCAGCTTTAGAATCATTATCAGACGGAACATATACATCATCGTCATCTCTAACCACTTTCCTCTTCTTGATCTGTGCCAACCTTTCAGCTTTTTCAACTTTGTCAAATGTATCCTAAGTGTTGATACAGTTTTGTGTCTGTCGCTTGTTCTTAGTTACAGTTGTAATTGTACGGTCTTTGCTCAAGTGTCAGTATAGGTTTGTTCGTGTCGAATAGATCGAGATATCCTTCTATCTTGATCTACTATAACATCTTAGCTTGTCTGTGTTAATCAGTTGCATGTGAGCATACTGATAAGTCTTGTGTACGTCATGTATACACATGTTTTCCAAGATTAAGGATTATGTGCGAGTCAGAGAATTCCTACGAATCACATGATTCGTACGAAATACTTGAGTAACAAGTGTGTTACTTGTTTCGTACGAAATAGGTATTTCGTACCAAATCCCTGGAGTGTGTCTCGTGTTTAATAGTATGTTCCATATGTCTGGATTCGTGTTTCGTACGAACTCTAGATGGACACTATATAAGCAGACATGCACTTCTCAGTTAGGTGTTGACTCACGTGTGAGAGTTGGTTGGACCAGAGAGTTTGTTATCCTTTCAGTTGGATATCTCTGAAGACGAAGACACAAGAACACATCAAGTTTGTTTGAGTCATACGAGCATTGTGTGTATATGTTTGTACTTGTTCTCAATCATTAATCAAGATAGTGAATCTTTGGTTACCCCGTGTTCTTTACTTTGCTTTGGTTGCATGCACACTTGGATTCCGCACTTGTGTGTATGTTATATGAACAAGGAAACTGGTTTAACTTGATCCTCAGGTGGACCTACAAGTGGTATCAGAGCTTTGGCTCTTTCCTTGTTCAAAACCGGGCTTAGTTGTGTCTGAGCTAGTTTGAAGAGTTCTGAAGTGTTCTTGAATCTCTAGCAGAAAACATAAGTTTTGGATAGATAACTAACTTAAAACTTGGTTAAAATTTGTTGCATGCAGAAAATTTTATGGTAAAATTTTTCCGAAGAACACACTTGAAGAAGAAATCTACAAAAATTTGAATCTGATTACTTTGGTAGGGTTGACATTTTCTGACTTGGATCTGGACTTGGACTGTGGACTGTTAAAATCTGTGTTTTAACTAAAAGTGGGTAAGTCAACAGGTATTTTCGAAAAAGGCAGGTCTACACAAGAAAGGAAATCTCTCACCAAACCATCTCTGAAAAGATTCCTCTGAAAAACACTGAACAAAAACAGTTGACTAAACGTGCGAATCATCTGACCCGCACGAAACAAGCATCTCGCACGAAACATCCTGTTTCTCATGAAACAACTGTCTCGCACGAAACAGTTGTTGTTTGTTTTTCGTGTTTTTCAAAGCTTTGTGATTTTAAGAATTTATCCTATTTTCAGATCTGTGAATTTTTAAAAAGGTAATTATAATTTTGAAACTTTAAACCTTTAAATTTTCATAAAACAAGAAAATATAATGAGTTCTAACTCGTGGGATTGGACTTGTTCAAGCTCAAATCAGGAGTCTTCGCAAAGCTCCGCAGCATCACGGGTAAAATCTTTGATGCCTCAACATACAACAATGATCTCTACAAATCAATGGGCGTGTGTTGCGAATCAGAATCAAAGCATCCAAACTCTACTTATGAGCGAAAATGAAACAGGGAGTAATAACCGACCGCCAAAATTAAATCACATGAACAATTATCCTTCATGGAAAAGTCATTTTCATACGTATGTTCTCGGTCAAAACACGGAATTGTGGACGTGTTTCACTACCCCCTACAATGAAGCACTTGAAGAAGCAGGATCAAATCCAACCTCACTGGCCAATCTAGTCGAAAGTGACAATAAAGCTTACGATCTAGAGAAAAAGGCATTTGCTATCCTAACACAAGCTCTGCATAAAGACATTTATCATCAGTTTGTGTATTGTACTACAAAGAAAAATTTGTGGGATACTTTGGAAGCAAGAGGTGAAGGTAACGCTGCTACCAGGAAGAATCAGCATGATCTGCTCAAGAAAGAGTTTGAAGGTTTCATGTTCATGGAGAACGAAACCTTGAATGATATGACCATTCGGTTTTATCATCTTCTCAGCGAAATGTACTCGTAGAAAGTGTTAGCAGCACTACAAGAAATTGTGATGCGATTTGCTGATGCTTTACTACCAAAATGGGGTCAATTTATTGATCTTTTAATACATACAGGTGTTTTGGACTCAATTAGTATTTATGAATTCGTTCAGAAACTGGAGAACAAGAATGAAGAACTCCGGAAGGCACAACGAGTCTCTACTCCACAAAACCCTAAAATGTATTTTGGAGGTATTTACGCAGGTACAAGCTCAAGTCAGCAACCGAAGCTGCAAATCGCGTTTGTGTCAAACGTGAACCCTTTCCTACCCCAACCAGTTCAATCAAGTCAGTCTACAGGTTCGAGTAATCAAGCCTATGGACAGGCTTTTGATCCGAAAGCCTTTCTTCCATAGCCACGGGACTTAGCGCATAAAGCTCCACATCAAGCTCCTCAACAAGCTTTCTATGGAAGCAACAGTCAATCTGCAAATCCCAACACTGTCAAACTTGACACGTCAAATCTCTCCAAATCAACGTAGAAGTTACACAAGAACATGCGAAACTTCTAAACACCATGGTCAGTGCATATTGTGGTTTAGTTGCAGGTCAAATAGGGAACATCAATTTGACAAACGAAGACTATGAACAAATTGACCGAGATGAAATGGAGCTGATGGACATCAAGTGGGCATTTGCAAGTGCTATGAGAAGAGCGAAGGATTATATGAGAAGAACAGGTAGAACCAGTTTGGAAAGCAAGCAGCATACAAAATACAGCTTTGACAAGATCACCGTCACTTACTTCAACTGCGGAGAAAGAGGTCACTTCAAGCGGGAATGCACAAGACCTAGGAAGGAAGGAAATCACAACCCTTTCGAAATCAGTCTCAACCATTCAACACAGCACAGTACAACAATGAAAGAAGAATAAACTCTAACAATACCAATCAATCAGGACCTTCAAACATGCACAGAGCTTTGGAAGTTCAGTCTGATGAAGGATGCGATTGGTCAGTACAGTTGGGAACTGAGAACAACCGAAGAACTGCATGCTATGCGAAGATCGTGGATCAAATCAAGCATGATCACAACATCAATACTCCAAATAATGATGATACATCTGGGGATGCTGGTAGTTCTAATGAAGAATGTTCAAGTTCAGATGGTTATGGATCTGATTCTAGTGAGAAGAAAGGAAGTGATGCTGAGGTTGAAGAGTTGCTGAGTGAAGCTGAGATGTTGAAATTTGAAAAGGTAGGTATGACGAGGAATGCAGAAGCTGGGGTGAAAGAGACAGAGACACTCTCTACAGATGGTGTAGCTTTTCCTCATCACAATGCCTTTATGGCAAATGTTGAAGGTTCTTCAAAACAGGTAAATTATGAACCTCCTACTGTTTGCAATGACTGTGTTGAATTAAAAATAAAGTATGAAACCATCAACAGTCATAATCAAAATTTAGTTCCGAACTATCAAAATGCAAAGAGGCGAATTTGGCGCTAACTAGAAATGAAAAAGAATTCAAATCTGTAATAGAAACCCTTAAGAAAAGTGTTTCTGAATTGAAACAAAAAAAGTTTTGAATAAAAAGACAGGATTTAATACCTACATTAATCTCCTAGAAGAAACAAAGAAAGAGTTAGCCATCACCAAATGTGAATATGATTCGATCAAACGCAATATGTGCTTGATCATATCATTGAAGTTCAAAAAATAAAGGGGATGCTCAGTGCATAGGGTATAATTCGTGTCCACCCCCAATGACACACAACTATACCAAAATGCCTGATGAAGAGGAGATGCCTCGTTTTGAACCCTCTGTACCTTTGAATCATGAGGAATTCGCAGCAGGGTTAGGTTCAAACTAGGCAATTCCTCTCAAGAACCAAGCAAGCCAGAAAGTTCATCATCTGATGAAAAGAGGATTATACATCAGATGATGAATCAAGAAATGATGATCAGGATCAGCCTCTTGAAGAAAGAAAAAGAGTAGAATTGTCTGCTACTCCTAGTACTCAATCTGTTGAGAATCAAGAGACTGTTCCTAAGAAATCTGTGAAGACAAGTGTGTCTACACAAGAATTAGATAATGTGTTATATACCTTGGTTGGAGATAAGAAAATCTATTCAAACAAAGATTTTCCAATTAAAAACGTAAATCCAATCTCTATAGATCAGGTTTTTGAAAAGTCAACAACCAAACCTGTAGAAAAGAAAAAGCCGACCAAATCACAACCATTATCCGCTTCAAAAGAAAAACAATCGAAGCGAGTTGAAAAGTCTACAGTTACTCAACCGAAGGTTGAATCAAAAGGCACTCACCACCAGAAAAAGGCCATAACTGTTAAATTTGTGAGTTCTAAAGGTACTGATAAAGTTGAAACTTTTCAAGGAAAATCTAATGTTGATTTTGTAAAGAAAGTTAAGATTTTGAAAAGAAATAGTCAAAACAATTACACCCAACACACTAATGGATGTAATGAAAATGAACCCAGTACCTCAGGATCCACAAATTCAACTTCAGGCCAAGAAACACG
Source organism: Scalesia atractyloides (assembly GCA_947069175.1). Taxonomy (NCBI): domain Eukaryota; kingdom Viridiplantae; phylum Streptophyta; class Magnoliopsida; order Asterales; family Asteraceae; genus Scalesia; species Scalesia atractyloides. Next base: position 42,267,020 of record CAMTDV010000008.1, on the reverse strand, counting down.
ATCTCCTAGTTTTGTTGAAAGGAGAACATGTTTCAAATGTGGAGAATTTGGCCACATTATAAAGGATTGTCAAAATCCAGCCAAATCAAGATGTATTGAGAAAACCCCTCATGAACCAACTTGCAAATGTAAATATGTTTTTTTGACACAAGATAAACGAGTTATTAAAGATCAAAAAGAGAAACAAAAACGTAAACAAGTAAAAGCAATTGAGAAAGCTTTAAAATTGGACTCTTCAAAGTGTAAAGATCTTTAAAGTCAACAAAACCAGAAACTTTTAAAACTGTAAATAATAGTAAATTTGGTAATAAACAAGGATCTTGGAAATAGAAGACCGGTAATGGTTCAAAAGGAGTCTCTCAGTTTGTTAATCATCAAGAAATTGAGATTACATTTCTCGATGATAAGGGACGACCCAAGACCACTAAGGCTTGGGTCCCCATCTCAAACTAATCTTGTTTGTGTAATGTGTAGGGTGTTCCAGGAGGAACTTTAAACAGTCATTGGATTGTTGACAGTGGAGCATCAAGGCACATGACGGGCGACTTGCGTCTCCTATATGATATGAAAAGAATAAGGGATGGTTATGTTGCTTTTGCTGGTGACAAAGGTGGATACATCACTGGAGAAGGATGGTCTCCAATGGTGTTGTGAGCTTCGACAGATCAATTATGTGCGGGAAATTGATCACAATCTTCTTAGCGTTTCTCAAATCTTGCGACAAGAAGTTCATGGTACATTTTGATGATGCCGGATGTTATGTGCTGAAGCTTGGATTCAAGATCCCCAAGGAATGGATTCTCCTGTCGGCTCCAAGAATTAATGATTTGTATATTCTTGATATGAGCCAAGCTATTACAACATCTACACAAGTCACATGTTTTGTCTCTAAAGCCACCGAGAAGGAATCAATCTCCTGGCATAGACATATGGGACACATTCACCTAAGAAAAATGAACTATTTGGTGAAGAACAATCTAGTGAATGGTGTACCAGTGAAGAATTTTCATCTTCAGGACGTTTGTGTATCATGCCAGAAAGGGAAGCAAGCAAGAAAGTCCCATCCTGTGAAGAAGATCAACACTGTGAATATGCCGCTGGAACGTCTTCATATGGACCTCTTTGGACCTATGAAACACAAGACAACCTTTGGTGATTCTTATTGTCTGGTAGTTACTGATGACTATTCTAGATTCTCATGGGTAAACATGCTGGCACACAAGAGTGAAGTTCCTACTATCCTCAAGAATCTCCTGACTCTGCTTGAAAATTTGTACAATCTGAAGGTAAAGAGAATAAGAAGCGACAATGGCACGGAATTCAAGAATCAAGTTATGGATGAGTACTGTTCCTCAAAGGGTATTCTGCATGATTACAGTTCTCGATATACTCCACAACAGAATGGTGTCGCTGAGAGGAAAAATCGAACTCTTATTGAAACTACAAGAACCATGTTAGTAGAATCAGAACTTCCCGTTCAATTTTAGGGAGAAGCTGTTGCTACTGCATGCTACATGATGAATAGAGTTCTAACGGTGAAGAGACATGTGAAGACATGCTTTGAGTTGTTACATAAAAGGAAACCGGATGTTTCTTTCTTTAGAACCTTTTGGAGCTCCATGCACTATGATCGATCGACATGGAAAGTTTGGTCCCAAGGCTATCGAAGGTTTCTTTCTTGGATATGCTACTCCGAATTTCTGAGTGTGGAATTTGTCTTCGAAGAAGATTGAAGAATGGGTGAAGTCAAGGTTCAGAGATATACAGAAGCAGTTAGAGCTCTGGGTGCTCCTTGGATGTTTGACTACGATGGGCTGTTTGACTCCTTTAATCTGCCAACTTTTGATGATGCAACAACTGCTGTGCAGATGTTATTGGAAAGTGATACTGCAGTAGACTCGTCATTAGTTCGACCAATTATTGTTAACCCTCAAGTGTTGACTTCGGTTAACAATCTTGTTCAAAATGAGGAATTCGAAGACGCTGCGGATTATAATGTTTCATCAGAAGATGATGAGTTTCATGAGGCAAATGAAGCTGCCTCTGGTGCGGTTCCTGGATTTTCAAATGATACGTCAAATATTCAACCTCAAGGAACGACTGAAGGTCAAGTATCTACAACGTCATCAAATCCAGCTATCGATTTAATTGTTGATCTGAATATCAACAATTTAGGTATCAACTCTCGAGTTCCTGATGTGCCAGAAACCCGAATTCATAATATCCATCCTCAGCAGAATATTATTGGAGATGTCCAGAGTGGTGTGCAGACTCGTAATCAGCTTCTAAACAACCAGAATGCTGGATTGTATTTGGAAATCAGGGAATCTGGTGGTCTGAATGATTGGTCTTTTGCCTGCAACCAAAATCTTGGAAGGAGGCAATGAAAGAAGACTCTTGGGTTGAAGCCATGCAGGAATAACTTCAGCAGTTTCAGAAGTTAGGCGTCTGGAAATTGGTTGACAGGCCTGACAGCTACAAGAAGATTGGTACACGATGGGTGTACAAGTGCAAGAAGGATGACCGAGGTGTTGTTGTGAGAAACAAAGCGCGATTGGTTGTTCAAGGTTTTAATCAGGTCGAAGGGATCGATTACAATGAAGTTTATGCACCGGTTGCACGACTTGAGGCCATAAGAATCTTTTTAGCTTATGCGTCTTTCAAGAAGTTCACCGTTTATCAGATGGATGTGAAGAGTGCATTTCTTCATGGTGTGGTAGAAGAGGAAGTATATGTTGAGCAACCGCCAGGTTTTGAAGATCCACTCCATCCTGACAAGGTTTGGCTTCTCAATAAGGCGTTATATGGTCTTCATCAAGCTCCGAGGGATTGGTATGAAATGTTGTCCACCTATCTGTTGAAGAATGGTTTTTGACGAGGCCTGATCGACTGTACTCTCTTAATCAAGGAACAGGATGAGGACTTGCTGCTAGTACAGGTTTATGTTGATGATATTATATTTGGGTCTACTAAAACTCGAATGTGCAAAGAATTCGAACAGGTTATGCAGGAGAAGTTCGAGATGAGTGTTATGGGAGAAATGACTTTCTTTTTAGGTTTGCAGGTTCAGCAATGATGATTGAGATTTTTATCCATCAAACCAAGTACGTCGGAGATATTCTCAAGCGATTTCAGATGGATGACTCAAAACCTTTGGGAACTCCATTAGCTCAAAATCATGGGATTACTCCAGACGGAATGGATGAACATGTAGAACCATCTCTCTATCGTGCAATGATCGGATCTCTCATGTATCTTACTGCCTCAAGACCTGACATAATGTACCCAACATGCCTTCTGTCGCGCTATCACTCTGGTCCGAAGGTTTCTCATTTGATGGCTGTGAAAAGGATCTTTCGTTATTTGAAGGGACGCCCTGACACTGGTCTATGGTACCCTAAGGATGATAACTTTGATCTGACAGCATCAGTGATTCTGATCATGACGGCTGTAAAATCGATGCAAAATCAACAACAGCAGGATGTCAGTTCTTGGGAAATCGCCTAGTCACATGGCAATGCAAAAAAGCAGACTTGTGTAGCTACATCAACATGTGAGGCTTTGTATATTTCAGCTTCTAGTTACTGCTCTCAAGTTCTATGGATTCAACAGCAAATGCGCGACTACGGTTTTGAATTTCTTACTACTCCTATTTTTGTTAATAATGAAGCTGCTTTACAGATCACTCGGAATCCTGTACAGCATTCAAAAACAAAACACATTGAGATTAAGTATCATTTCATACGCGATTGTTATGAAAAGAGACTTATCGATGTTGTTAAAATCCACACTGATCACCAACGTGCCGACCTTTTTACCAAAGCCTTTGATAAATCACGTTTTGATTATCTACTTTTGGTCAATGGCATCAAGGTGAAACACGAGTAACTCAACCATGGCTAACTATTTTTGTATATACTTTTTTCAAAATCTAAAACTACAAAAAGATTTTCAGTTTTATATTTTAGGGGGAGTAAATTTCAAGAAAATACAAAAATATGTCTTTTATTTACCTTCTTTGTTTAAGGGGGAGATAAATTCAGAAAAAATACAAAAATTAAAAAGATCAAAAATGAGTTTCTTGGGTAAGTTGAAGATGATGAAATTCACCGGTAAATCTGTCAGAAATGATTAAAAGCATAGAAAGAAGATTGATAAGTAGCTTTACTTATGATGTATCGTAGGCTCACAATGAGACTAAAATGTGCTGGTTGATATAAACTTAACAGACAGAACGCCAGGTGGGAACCATTCATTGGCATATGGTCTTGTTACCGAAATTTCGTTTGATAGAGTGCCGAGGTTCTGAGATATACGGTCTTTATGCTGGCTTATCATCTCGGTATCATGGTTGAATCTTTTGTCGAAAAATAACGGTGGCGCAAGTCTAGAACTTCCATGATATCATACATACGTGTACATACTGCATACGACCATCAAATAAGTGATAAAATATCACAGCTTTATGAGGGAGCTAAGTTCGTCTCTTTGTCGGTACGATGGTACTAACCTGTTCACGGACTTACTCCTGTGCCCTACATACATATGAAAATCAAGTTCCTCATCAATAAGTGATTAAATCATAAAGGGCTTGTTTTCAATCAAAAATAAGTGAGTATCTCACATCTTTCATATACGTCAAAACAAATGATAAAGCAGTATACTTACCCGTAACACTTTCTCTCGTGCATATCTTGATACGGGAATGTGTCGTGATGTGGTTGAACACCGGCTAGTAAGTATAAATCCATACCTTAATCATATCTCCTAATCATGATTACATCTGATAAGTCTGAGCCTACATGGATAACAATACCGATAATCATAGTTAAATACTTATCTATTTAATTTTGAAAACCAAATATCGTTCTTGACAAAGATTAAAATGCTGGTATGATTCCTTTACCTTGAAACTCGAAAAAGATTGTAGTTTATCTGTATATTTTTATTTTAAGTCTAATTTACTTAGTTGCTTATGTAATTACTTTTTGAAAGTTAGCCAAAGTTGATACTCGAGAGTTTCAACCAAGATATGCCAGAAAACCATCTGTTTGATATCGCAACTTCATAAAGTAATATCTTGCAACAAGTAATCCATCAAAGAAAACCAAAATCTGAAATTCGTTTGAGTGTGTGTATCTCATACGAATGAACCTAGTCATTTAATTTGACTTGGTCACTTATTTTTCTCAAATCTGCTGCTGGAATTCATACGAGTGTGTGTATCTCGTTCAGGGAATACAATCATATGAAGAATTTATGATAAGTCTTTCGTGTGTATTCTCTGAGAAAGTTGTGTTCTAATTATATTTGTCTATTGAGTACAGATTGATACAAAAAGAACATGAACAAAGACCAGCAACGACGAAATCTGACAAGTCAGAAGAGGAAGCAAGAAAGATTTGAAGTCTCTTAGAAGTTCGAAGACCTGATGCTCTAATCATTGGATAGCAGATCTATCAACGGATAATAGATCTTCAGGGGGAGTTTGTTGATACTCCAAACCATTCAATGTGAAGAGCAACATATGAAGACGAAAGACCGAAGACCGAAGACCAAGCAATATCCAAGGGGGAGTTTGTTGATACAGTTTTGTGTCTGTCGCTTGTTCTTAGTTACAGTTGTAATTGTAAGGTCTTTGCTCAAGTGTCTGTATAGGTTTGGTCGTGTCGAATAGATCGAGATATCCTTCTATCTTGATCTAGTATGACATCTTAGCTTGTCTGTGTTAATCGGTTGCATGTGAGCATACCGATAAGTCTTGTGTACGTCATGTCTACACACGTTTTCCAAGATTAAGGATTTTGTGCGAGTCAGAGAATTTGTACGAATCACATGATTCGTACGAAATACTTGAGTAACAAGTGTGTTACTTGTTTCGTATGAAATAGGTATTTCGTACCAAATCCCTGGAATGTGTCTCGTGTGTAATAGTATGTTCCATATGTCTGGATTCGTGTTTCGTACGAACTCAAGATGGACACTATATAAGCAGACATGCACTTCTCAGTCAGGTGTTGACTCACGTGTGAGAGTTGGTTGGACCAGAGAGTTTGTTATCCTTTCAGTTGGATATCTCTGAAGACGAAGACACAAGAACACTTCAAGTTTGTTTGACTCATACGAGCATTGTGTGTATATGTTTATACTTGTTCTCAATCATTAATCAAGATAGTGAATCTTTGGTTACCCCATGTTCTTTACTTTGCTTTGGTTGCATACACACTTGGATTCCGCACTTGTGTGTATGTTATATGAACAAGGAACTGGTTTAACTTGATCGTCAGGTGGACCTACACTCTGAATCTTCATCGTTATCACCACTTACACCTTCCTTTTCTATATCTGAGGTAGCAGAAAATACCTCGTCTTCAACACTCTCTTCAGCTTCAATATGTTGCTCAGTATCTGACTCAATCTCTACTTCCTCATCAGTAGTTTCATCTCTGAGGACGGTTTCTCTCTTTCTTTTCTGAGCTTTGGCTTTTGGTGTGTGATGTTTCTTAGTATCTTCTTGTTCGTACCACACACCTCTCTTAGGCTCATAACCATCCATCTTAGTAGCCTCATCATCAGAATCACTGTCTTCATTTCTCCATTTATTCTTTGAAGGTGCTTTGTAACTCTTGTCTCTTAATCTCCCAAAGAACTTTCTGGCCACTGGCTTTGTAGCCTGCTTAAGATACTGATTCAATCTCACCAAAGATAACCATGTCATATGATCTAACGGTAGCACAGATTCTTGTTTTTGCTATGTTGGGAAATTGATCATCCAACATCATCTACACAAATCTGGGGTATTGCAGAAACTTTTCTTTATCAATATTTATCTTCATCTAATCGAATATCATTTTGGTAAAGTTGTAAGGCTTGTTTAGCGCGAGTACAGCAATATGCACATTTGATAATCAACTATCGCATCACCTCCCCCTTTCCTGTGACTCAATGCAGAATTTACTGAGTGCACAAAGAATTTGTATGGTCTTCCTAGATAAGCATTATTGCACTATGTGTTGACGTGACCTTTGTATCCCATCTTGTAAAAGCATCCCCTTCACATACGTTTAGTGTATATCATTAGATCATCGTCCTTGTCTTTAAAATCTAACACATGACGGATCAATGCTTCCGTTATCAGCACCTCTTTATATTTGTTCTTTACTCTTACATAGTATCGTGTAGCTTTGAGCTCCGGTACATACTCTGCATTCTCCCAAAATCTTTCAACATGCGAGCAATAAGCTTTATGTGGGTCTGTAAGTGCTATAGCTATTGATAACTTGCTCATAAACTTTAAAATAGGCTTGAAAGAAGCAATTTCTAGAATACTTTCATCGAGAACACAACATATGTTGTGTTTCTTGTCAAAGTTCGATTCCTTTCTCCTGTACAAACACAAACACGAAAACACGAAGAATTTTTTCGGAAAAATATGTTTTACCTCGCGCGAAGTTAACTGGTGCGAAGTGAACTTTTACCTTCATGCGAAGGTAAATGATCAAAAATGTATATTTTGCACTTTATCTTCATGAGAAGATAAATTACCTTCGTGCGAAGATAACCTTACACACATTTGAAAATTTTTCCTCGATTTTCATGAAATTGATGTTACTAAAACAACCTGAAAGTGCCGATTTTCATAATGGTATACTCAATTTTAATTTTGGCCATTAGATTATCCTATATCTATGTTTTTATGTTCGTTTTACCAAAAACATTGATTTTAAGTTCAATTCAAGTTCTATTCGGTTCAAACTACCTTAGGAATCGTTAGTGGTGTGCCAATCAACCACTACGAGCTAAAATTTGGGTAGCACTTCGTTGTTTGCAAGAAATTTTAACTTCGCTCAGAGCAAGTGTACAGTGAACATATGTGTTATCATCGTGCGAAGATAATATATATAACAGATTATCTTCGTACGAGGATATTTATCTTCTTGTGAAGATACTTATCTTCGTGCGAGGATAATTGTCTTCGTGCGAAGATACTTATCTTCGTGCGACGATAACTCCTTTGAGTGAAGATAAATATAATTTTTACCATTTCATTCATTTTAACCAGTTTTAACGACCCACTCAGTTGACCAAGTACAAGTTAATGACCCAGGTTAACTGATTTGTCTTCCAAGTCCAAGTTAATGACCTTTGTTGACACTTTGTGAACAACTTGATGTTTTTTAGGCAGTGTAAAGTTTCAAGTTAATGAACTTTTAATCTTTTCAAAAATTTTTATTAACACAGATAAACTCCAAACCCATTGTCTTCCGGAATTCTCAGCATTCAGCATCTCTGGATTTTGAAGATTCGTTTTCCATCATCTGTAGTCAAAACTAGGATAGAAATAAAATCTTTTTGGTTTTTCCAAAGTTTATGTGACATTTGTGCCTTTTCAATCATTGTACAATTACAAACAATTTTGTATTCAATGAAACCCTATGTTTTATTTCTGAAATTTGTATAATTATCTAAGACATTTGTAAAATTCAATTTCTTGCACGATTGCGAACCCTCAAAAATTTTTGGGGAAGTAATTTGTTAACTGACACTCAAGCGCAATTAGTTTAACGTGATGTACACTCCGAAACAAGGAAATAAGCTACACATACCCTAAATACCCTTTACATAACTTAGATCTATGTTCTGAAGGGTTAGATATGACAAAAACACGCTTATACAAGTCCAGGGAGTATTTTCGTCAAACTGTGAAAGTCTGTTGGTCCTTATTCAAGATACGAACCATGTGTATAAATCCAAATATTATTGTATTAAATAAAATCTTGTATTTTATAGATGAGAATGCAAAAATGTCAATCGTTGCACAATTTCGATCGTTTTCGTGTTCGTTAAAGAGTTTTACACATTTTTGCGAAACGTGTAACCGTACGACTGAAAGATCCGACATCCATGATTTTTTAGGCATAATCCAAGTTACACATGTCTTAACACCTTTATATAACCTAAATATTAGATTAAAGGGGTTAAATATGGCAAACAAGTGAAAATACAAGTCCAAGGGCCAAAAATGTCAAAAAATCATAATTTTTTTTGCTTCTTCACCAAGTTTGCCACCTATCTCCAATTTTTGACTCCTTGCACTCATTTTTCCACACTTAATTTGGTGTTTACACATGTTAGGACACTAATCTACACTTGAGGACACTTGTCCTCACCTCCTTGATCCTAAAATACTATAAATATCCCATGATTCTTCCATTTTTTTCACACCACTTAAAAACACTTCAAAGCAAAGTGTAAAGTTCTTCTTTCTATCCTTCTTAGAGCTTGTTTCCAGCATTTGGAAGCCTCCTGTCTTGAGGTCTAAAAGTGTTCTTCAACACGAGTAAGTACGCTTCTTAGTTCTTTCATATTTTAGCTATTTTGAGCTAAAAGTCGAATAGTTTGGCTTCCTGATAGACTTTTTGATCTGACCATATTTGGTCAAGTCAAAGTTCAATTGAACTTTGAAATGTGATAATAATTACAAAGGTTATAACCCCTAATGATTTCACCTTCTGATTACCATGTTTACTAGTCGAAGTGACAGGTCAAAGTTTCGGTCAAAATGCGCATGATGTGCATTTTATGGAGAAACTCTTTTTGCGTATCAAAACACCAAGTTTTGATACCAAATTAGTTTTATAAACTTAGTTAGACATATTTTGGCATGTCTAACTCGTCACTTCTAGTTTAGTGCATATTTAGGTTGTAAGTCGAGCGGTCTTGACCACCGCTTTGACTTTCGAATCCGAGCCGTTTGGTCGATCTTAGGATCCGATCAAACTCATATTTGTGACCATAGTTATATAGGGAATAACCTACTGAAGTTATACCTTATGGTCACGTCATTTGGTTATGTTATGATAAGTTACTTCTATGTTCTTAAAAAAAATGACCAAAATGCCTTTTTGCACATAAATCCATTTAAAACACATGTAACCAAAGTTTTGACATACAAACTAATCTTATAACATTTTCAAACATGTTTGGGCCTTTAAGACTTATCATAGGACATGTTTAACCATCCGATCACACGTTTACGCTAATGGCCCAATAAAGTACGTAAACTACCTTAACGAGTTATAATGGGTCAAAAGCACTTAGGATCCTTTCCAAATCAGAATGTTAAGTTTTTTAAACCATATCACATGAGTTCCAACACTCGTTTGGTTGATAAGACTTCATTCTATCCTATCTTCCGTTTGTAGTCCCGACACGCTAAATCATTTGTTCCCCTCTTTTACGTTTTGCAAATGTTTTGGGGTGACTCATATGTGCTAAATCATTTTCAAGTTTGAAAAAAACAAAGTCTATGGTTTATATATAAAACAATACGATTTCAATAATGTGAACAACTTGTTGATGCGTTATCCATAACACGAATGACATTCATTAGCTCTTGCCGAGCCGGCCAGTAGTATGTTATGGTACCGTCGGATTGAAAATCCTATTATCGGACTATTAACTGGATTTGGTGGAAGTTTGGGTAATGACAGATACTGTTTTTTATTAACAAATCATTTGTTGATTTGTTAGTCTAGTTAAAGAGACCCTTTGGTGGTCTATAAAGAAACCCTTTGGTGGTATAGTCAACACAGGTTTGAATGTGTTCATTAAAGAACGATCAAAAGTTTTCACATTTAAAAACACGGACGAATTGTTTATGACATGCAATTGGTTTATGACACGAACGATTGATTTATAACACGAACGAATGGTTTATAACACAGACAAATGGTTTGGAACAATGTCACGCAATGATTTTCAGTTAAAGATATAGATCATACGAAGTTTTCTTTTGAATCAATCTATTACAAGGTATTTTTACAAAAGAAACATTTTGGTCAAGATTCATGGCTATAACGTTTTCATAACTCTAACCAACTTGTTTTACTTGGTTAATTGTATTGCAATATCAAACACTTTTGATATGAGGTTTCACTTAACGACTCTTGTAGTCGGATGAGGTGTTGCAATATGTATACAAAGCCACGAATTTGACACACTCACAAAACCTATGTACTCACCGGCATTTTTATGCTGACTCTCTTTTCACATATGTTTCAGGAGTCAATGCTTGATAATATGATGCATGCGTCACGTAGGAATGGACGCGGGCCTTAGTGACTTAAAACATGAAAGACTATTTATTTATGTGTTGTTTCTGTTTATCCCAAGACAATGTAAACATTTAACTTAATAAAACAAAATTTTAAATTCCATGACTTGTGAAACAATAGTTCTGTGACATGTCTCCCCGATGTTTCCGCCGCAGTTCGTTGTTTTACGCAGTCGGGTTGTTATAGTTTATGCTAAAACATACTGAAAATCTTTTTGGGTTTTCTGAAATAAAATGTAATAAACTATGTACAAACATATTTACATACATATTTTTGTGAGTTTGTGTTAGAGAATCATATCAGTTAAGAAAACATATCACTAGTACCGTTGACCTTTGTAAGACTTTAAGTACTACAAATTCACTTAGACTATCTGATCCGAAATCCAAGTTTTCAATCCGAAATACTATGCTTTTTAATCCGGAATGCCTTTCTTCAATCTGAATTCCTGCTGTTAATCCGAAATCAATGCTGTAAGTCCGAAATACCTGCAGAAACCCTAAAACAGCCGTCAAAACACTAATTCAGTCGTCACAAACTTCAAGAACAGCCTCCAAATCGCCCAAAAACCCAATTTTTCTGATGTCACGATTCTGAACCGAGCAATAATCAAGAGCCGAATGCTCTGATACCAATTGTAGGTCCCCTAGTCCTTATGGATCATGACAGAATCGTCTATCCAATCTAGAGTGCGGAATCCCCTAGATCAGATTTCATAGAAACAAGAACACGAACAAATTCCTTCAAACTATCTTCTATTGATTATCTAACACAAAGTGTTTACAACCAATTCAAGACTCTCTCTCTAAACTTTCTCTGAAGCAATTCTTTTAGCACTGAACAACTAACTGAACTTCATAAACCCTAATGCAAACCTCCCTTTATATAGAGATAGGTTATGCAACTGCGCTAAGGTTTCCGACATGGACTGCTAATGGGTTTAAAGCCCAATTCGCCTACCATGAGTTATATTGTGTCTAGTTCTGCCCAATTACTTCTAATTCACTAATACAAAACTAAACCCGCTAACCGTTTATCATTTTCCTAATTACAAGATATCCAAAGACAAAATCTAAGTTGTTGTCACAAATATGGACCAACAAACTCCCCCTTGACAATAGCTTCATAAAATAACTTAGTCTTCAGTCTTCTTGCAATCTTCAACATCTTTGAAAAACGTTGTCTTTGGATAGCTTCAGCTTTAATAGCTTCTGTCAGCAACAGACTCCCCCTAAGCTGATGTATCCAATCACCAAATATTCTAAATCGTTAGCGTTTGAGTAAACTCCCGTTAGTCCTTGCATAGCAATCTTCAAAACTCTTCAACTTTGTCTACAATGTAGAAAGGAGGTTCTACCATGCATCCAATCAAACTCCTCTTCACGAACCTTCTCAGCAACACACTACTACAATCTGTATACTATAAAACAAACATCTCGAGAAACCATAAGTATTTTTCAACACAAGTTAAAGAAATTATTATTATTCAAGAGATAGTCAAACTGTATCACAGATTAAGTACTTCTCAACTCAAACACACATAATCAAAATTTTAAAACACCATGAACCTACAGAATGTTAAAAATTTTGAACTCATCTTCTAACACAGTCTCTCCCTATCGGTAACAACTCATCCATGAACAACCAATATCCGTACATTAAGAATTTACAAGAAAATGAAATCTGTTTGGATTTTTATATTTTCTGAAAGCAAATAAATAACGAAATAACAAACACTCTGTTTTTGTGAGATTCACCGTTAAGAAGATCATATCAGCAACATCAAACTGTTTTCACACTATTTTATAATTCTATACGCAATATTCATGGAAAGCAGTTCAAGACGATTACCAGTATTGTTTATCCACTTAAACAAAACACATGAACATTTCAAGTCCCATTACCTCGTGATATGGTTAGTTAATTTATACTGATATACTAGTGTGTCCCACTTCAGGACATACCCCCGCGATCAAGGAATGCACAAAAATTCATCGTAGTAGGTGAGTATACCGAAATTCATCCTTTTGAATTACAACGTTAGATAATTGGTGATCAGGTCAGTACTTCCATACAGCAAAGAGACCAATATCCAACGAGGGTTAGGGCAAATACCAAATTTTGGTACGATTAATGCCATTTGCACTTTTGAATGACTCTATTGGAGAGCTTCTTCAATTTTGGGATTTGGCATTATAGCTCTTTTAAGATATCCTGGTTGTGCCTAGGTCAGCATATATCTAGATGCAGTAGAAGGGCAACCTTGATACCCCAGATGAAATGACGATATAAAGATCTAAAACCTCAGATTTTGGCAATCTATCAATGCAAGATTTAAGGTTATAAAACCATACGCCACTGATATGTTACCCACTAATACACAGTTTATTATATTTGTATCACCAAGGTAAGTTGATTATTTCATGCCTTTTGCCTACTGGTACATCATATGATGAAGCTGCTATCACACTTAAGCAATTTAATTTTTAATTTCAGTGTGACAGTCTAACTTGCTGATGTACTATCATTTCTTCTTTTTCACACAGTGAAAACTCGTTTTTGATTTTTCTATTTTTTTTTGTTTTTGATTTTTGAAAATCAGTAAATTATTTACAAACTATTTTTATGGAAAAATGATTATTCATGATTCCTCATCCCGTTGAATTCGACTAAATGTTCAAAGTGAGCCCTGTCAAATGCTTTTGTGTAAAGATCGGCCAGGTTATCTAGTGTGTCGACTCGATGCAGTTCAATTAATTTCTTTTCAGCACAATCCCGTATAAAATGATGATAAATGTCAACATGTTTTGTGTGACTGTGTTTTACGGGATTGTTGGTGATTGATACAGTGGCATTATTGTCTATCATAATAGGAGTACGAGTGAAATTCAAACCGTAATCGCGCATCTGCTGTTTGATCCAGAGAAGCTGAGAGCAACAGCTACCTGCAGCAATATATATAGCTTCACACGTCGAGGTGGACATGCAAGACTGCTTCTTGCATTGCCATGACACGAGCCTCCCTCCTAAGAACTGACAACCACCTATGGTAGACTTCCTTGTTGATTTGCATCCTCCAAAGTCCGAATCAGTGTAAGCAACAAACTTCAAATCACTAGCAGCTGGATACCATAACCCAAGTTTAGGTTTCCCCTTCAAGTAACGAAGAATCCGCTTCACCGCTTTCATGTGGGACTCCTTTGGATTCGCCTGATATCTGGCACAAAGACATACTGCGAACATGATGTCAGGTCTTGAAGCACTCAAGTACATCAGAGAACTAATCATTGCCCTGTATTGACTTGGATCAACATCCTCCACACTCTCATGATCTGGACCAAGATTGTGATTCTCACAGATAGGTGTATTGAAAGTAGCGCAATCCACCATTTTGAAACGAGACAAAATGTCATACACATACTTTGTCTGATGTATAAACATCCTATCCTTCTTCTGTTCAACTTGTAAACCCAAAAAGTAGGATAATTCACCCATCGCACTCATCTCAAACTTGCTCTTCATTACCTCTTCGAAATCATGACACATGTTCTAATCTGATGACCCAAAAATGATGTCATCTACGTACACCGGTACCAGTATAAAGTCTTCCTTCTTCCTTTTAATGAACAGTGTACTGTCAATCTGACCTCTTTCGAAACCATGTTTTAGCAAATGTGCTGACATTGTCTCATACCACGCCCTAGGTGCCTGATGCAATCCATAAAATGCTTTATCAAGTCGATAAACTCGATCTGGATAGTCTGGATCAGTAAACACATCTGGTTGTGAGACATACACAACTTCTTGGACTTTCCCGTAAAGAAACACACTCTTCACGTCAAGTTGGTAAACTTTGAAGCCCTTGAAGGAAGCAAAAGCTAGGAACAAACGAATTGCTTCCAACCTTGTTACTGGTGCAAACACTTCATTGTAATCAATCCCCTCTTGCTGATTGAACCCTTTCACTACCAACTGAGCCTTATTCCTTATCACGATCCCTCAGTCGTCTTTCTTGCACTTGAACACCCACTTGGTGCCTATTTCTTTCTCTCCTTCAGGCAAGTCAACTAGCTCCCAAACTTTCAACTTCTTGAACTGAACTAGTTCTTCTTGCATAGCTTCAACCCAACAATTATCTTTTAGAGCCATATGAACATTCTTCGGCTCCTCTTGGGCAATAAAGCAGCTATACAGACATTCATGAATCAACCCAGTCTTCTGAATCGAAGTAAACAAATAGGAAACTTCAAGCACACCTCTTCTCGTCTGAACACCTACAGCATCATCACCAATTATGTTTTCAACTAAATGATCTCTGTGTATACGTGTGGTAGCAATGGTGTCAACAACCAGATTATCACCCAGATTCAATCCAACCTCCTCCTGAATGTTAGCAAATGGATTAATGAAGTCCTCCCCCTGAATAGGTTCAGACTCACTATCACTGGAGTCCTCTGGCGCTGCACTGGAAGAAGTTTCTGGAGCATTTGTCATCGATACACTCGATCTAGGCATGAAGTCACACTCGCCATCTTCACTGATCACAGTATGGATCACTTGAGACTCCTCTGCATTGGAAAAATCAGGAATATTACATGATTTAAACACACTGTCATAATCATATAATATAGGAGGACCACTCGTTGATTGTTGAGGTGAATAACTAGTGATTTTCATGTTAAACACCACTTCAATTTTACCAGTTTTTAGATTAAAAACCCTTTTATTCGGTGTTCCAGGCATATAGCCTAGAAAGTAACCCTCATCAGCTACTTCACCGATTTTTGCTTATCTTTGTTTCGCACAATGGTGCAGGGTAATCTAAATGGTTCAAAGCCTTTTAAGTTTGGTTTCTGGTTAAACAATAGTTCATGACATGTTTTATTAAACCGTTTAACCGTCAAAACTTTGTTCAGGACATAGCAAGTTGTGTTCACAGTTTCTCCCTAGAATAGAACTGGAAGCTTTGAATCAGATAGCATAGTCCTTGCGGCTTCAATCAACGTCCTGTTTTTCCTCTCAGCGACTCCATTATGTTGAGGTGTATAAGGAGAAGAATATTGATGTTCAATTCCCTTGCGAAGACAATAGAGATCCAGAACTTGATTCTTGAACTCTATGCCATTATCACTCCTTATCCTCTTGATCCGTGCATCATGGACATTTTCTAATTTTGTAAAAAAATCAATCAGCATCTCTGCTGTCTCATCTTTTGTACCTAAAAAGTAAACCCATGAATTTCGTGGTAATCATCTGTGACAGCTAAGCAATAGTACCTTCCACCTATGCTCCTTACATTCACTGGACCGAATAGATCCATATGAAGTAATTCATAAGGGGCATCTATAGAATTTACTGTTTTAGACTTGTGAGGTTTCTTATGTTATTTTCCCTTTTGACATGGAAGACATTTATCTTCCACGTGAAACCTCTGCACTAGCACCCCTTCCACTAAGCCATTTTAAATAATGTAATTCATTTTTCGATAGTGGATGTGGGCAATGCGTCAATGCCACAACAATGACTCAGCCTCAGATGCTTATGATAGCAAACACGCCACCACAGAGGAAGAGTCCCTAGCACCCATGTCCATGACATAAGTGTCATTTCTCCTTGGCGCTCTCATCACTATCCAGTCATCCGGTATCACCAAAGCAGGTTTCAACACCAAAGCTTCAGACTTTGTAAAGTGGACCGAGTGACCCTTGGCACAGACTTCAGACACACTCATTAGATTGTGCTTCAGCTGCTCAACATAGTTCACTTTGTCCAGTGTTATCTTCCCGTTGGTTACTTTTCCTCGTCCTGTAATGTGCCCGCCTTTAGCACCTGCAAAATTCAAATAACCACCATCTATATTTTCAAAATCAGTCAACAGCCTTGCATCCCCCATCATGTGCCTGGAGCAGCCATTATCAACATACCACAAGTTGATAATCCTCCTTAGCAGCTCCTGCACCATCCAACAAAATTAGTTAGATTGGGGGACCCAAGCCTTAATGGTCTTGGGTCTTCTAGATTCATCAATCATATGAACATCCATCCGGTATCCATCACTCCTAACAGGAGTCTTGGATTTTAGACATGTTGATGGAAATGGTTTTTTATTTCCACTAGGTCTGTGGTCCTGAGGTTTCCTAACCATGTTTGGACTTTGTGACCTTTGAAAATTATGATTTTGATTACATGAATTTTGATGATGATAATTTATAAAGCCATCGTTATAAAAATTTCGACTACCAACATTCTGGTATCGATTTTGATATTGACCTTGACTTCTGAAATTATTTGATGGACCATTAAAGTTATTCATTCTTGGTGAACTACTTCTATGTCTATCATATATGCCTGATGTAGATGCAGGCTAAAATCTTTGTTGATTTCTTTGAAAGCAAGGAACTTGGTTAGTTCCTTTGTTAGCCTTATCTACACCAACAGCAACACTCTGTTGCCTGGTAGCATATATCTTTGGTGAGTTAACCTTCTTCTCACCATCACTACTTTTTGCTGGTGATTTTTCTCTCTGCCTCTCATTTACCTGTGCTTCACTTTTTTTGTTAGGACAGCAGCTAGCTACATGTCCTTTTTCGTGACATTTGAAGCAAGATTTTCTAGCCGAAGACTTCTTTACAGAAGCCTGTTGCTTAGATTCCTCAGGCGATGATGATGATGATGATGATGATGATGACGATGCCTTCGAAGGATCTTGTTTAGTTTGCTTAACTTCTGATTTTTCTTTGTTTTTGTTCTTAGCAAACTATACATTAGACTCTTTAGTAATAACAGGGACCTCTTCATTCATGTCACTCCCTTTAACCAAATCAACCTTTTTAACAAAAATTTGTTTTTGATTCTTAGGGTGTATAATTTTTGTTTTCAAAACTAGTTCCCTGCTATTATCCTTCCTGGCATTCTCAGAACCATCAACACTTCCGGATGTGGAACTACCAGGTGTAGTTGACCCAAAGTCTGTAAGCTCTTCTTCATCTGGCAAGAAAGAATAGTCATGACCAAGTGGTGGTGGAACTTCAGTCAAACCTTTGAATCCCACACACGTCTTGTCATTACTCTTCTTCAAGCCATTCATCATGTGTTTCATGACAAAAGATGAATCTCTGAATTGATTTAATTTCTTTTCAAGCTCACAAATTTTAAGTTGTACTTCAGACAACTCTTTGCACTTTTCAAAACCTCTTTTGTTTTCTCACTCATCGTATCATGAGCTAAGTCAATAACTTGAAGTTTTTCATTAAGCTTATAGGTTAGAATATTTATTTCTTCTTCATAACCTTTAATTTTCTTCAAGTATAGTGACTCATTTCGTTTTACGAAAAAGTTTGATTCTTTTAGGTTTGAGAGCTCATTAACCAGACTTTGGTTTTGATTTGTTAATATGTCAACTTCACTTTGCAGTTCACGACACTTCAAACAAACAGTACTACCAGAGTTAGAACATACCTCGCATGTTAACTTGCTTAGATCAGCCATGAAAGCATCAAAATCAGCAACCATCTTCTTATCTATAGCAGTCTGTTCTCCATCAGCTTTTTCAGCTACCTTTTCTTGCTCCTCCTCAGCATTATCTTTCACTTCTTCATCAAAAACAAGAGCTATCTCAGCCATAAACGCCTGTGATGCGTTGTTATCACTCTCCAGATGAACACTCCAATCATAAGAACCCTCTCTAGCAGTAGAGATCAGGGCCTTTGATCCAGTGTTGTTTGATGCATTCCTGTTGCTTAAACCATGACCAGGAGAATCTTGAAAGGATGAACTAGAACGAGATTCAGACTTAGCTCTTTGACACTCTCTAGCGAAATGTCCGTAGTTGTGACAATTGTAACACTTCACTTTCGTCTTGTCAAAGCCCACACTCTTTCCAACAAACTTCCTGCCTGTTCTGTTCATGAACCTCTTCACCCTTCTAGAGATCATGGCCATCTGCCATTGCAAATCAATCTCCTCTAAGTCATCAGGGTCGATTTGATCATAATCTTCATCAAACATAGCAGGATCAGATATTTTTCCCTGAATATAGTTCTTGTAGGAAGCAACGAAAGAGGCAAGCAATGCCAGGTGATCTTCAGCACTTTTGACACTCAGAGGCATAGACTTAGAGCTGTTGTTACTTGATTGTTGTCTCTTAGCCCCTGACGAGCCTCCTGAAGCAGCAACAAAACATACTTCTCCATCAGAATTTGTCACGATATGTTCATTCTCACATGAGAGAAACGCAGTTGCACTATCGCTTGAAGCATTGTTGGAAGATGAAGGTGTAAGACCTTTATAAATCCCGGATCTTGAACCTGATCATAACCAGTCTCCTTCTTCTTCATATTGAGCTCATAAGCTCTCAATTTCCCAACAACCTCCTCCAAGTCTTTCTTTTCATAATCAGCTTCACCCTTTATCATCAACGTGTAAATATCCTACTTTGCAGGTAAAGCATCCAGCAACTTGTCGTTTATCTCCACATCTGTGTATCCCTCTATGTCATAATTGTCTATTTCTGACATCAGATGATAATATCGAGTGATAATATCTTCAAGGGATTCATTTCTCATTCCTTTGAACACAGCAAACTGTTTCTTCACCAGATCAACCTTGTTCTTCTTTACATCAGTATTGCCCTCATACCTCTTCTCCAGGGCATCCCACATCTCCTTCGACGTGGTATAATGCTTGAATGTATGTTTAATGCCATCAGGTAATGACATCTTGATAGAAGCTAAGGCTTTCTTGTCAGACTCATACATCCTTTTCTCAGCTTCAGACATATTCACGTAAGCCGTAACATGTTGTCTGCCCTCAAAATCATGCGCTGGGTTAGCGTACCCATCTTGAATACATATCCACATCCGTGTGTCCTGATATTCAATAAAGGATTGAAACCTATCCTTCCAAGTAAGATAGTTTTTTACCTTCAGCATCTTTGGAGGTTTATTTGTGGTGCCAACCTCATGATCCATTCTCAACAGCTCATTTAGGTTAGACATATTCGACATTTTTACCGAACCGGCTCGTTAAAAACGTTAAAACTTGTCCGAAATGAGTGGTTACCAAATTATACTATTAGACTCGTCTCGACGATACGATTCTAATGATGTATATTGTCTGATTATGATTTTTAGAATTTTCGTGCCTTTTTTTGTCCTAAAAATCACACGAGTCTAACTGTCCAATCGGTTCGTCATAATTGTCTATGGATCAAATTCTATGTCCGAAAACATTTAACTCTGGTTACGTCAGCTAGTTAAGTTTCCACCTTCTTGTGTGTAGCTCGGAACAATGTCAAATCCGAAATGGTAACTCTGATTGAGAATCCGAAATGAAAATTCGGAACAGTAATCCAAATTGTTAATCCGAAATGGTGATCCGGAATAGTGATCCGAGATGAAATCCAGAATGCACTGATCAGATCTGAAATGGAAATCCGGTATAGACTATTCTGATCCGAGATAGAATCCGGAATAGTTCTAAATCCGAGATGGAATCCGGAATAACTTCTGATCTGAATATCAATCCGAAATAGCTTCTGATCCGAAATTCAATCCGAAATCTAATCCTAAATGGAATCCAAAATGGCCTTTTCTGATCCGAATTGCAGGTCGGATGATCCGAAATGCAGATTTCTGATCCGAAATCCAAGTTTTCAATCCAAAATACTATGCTTTTTAATCCGAAATGCCTTTCTTCAATCCAAATTCCTGCTGTTAATCCGAAATCACTGCTGTAAATCCAAAATACCTGCAGAAACCCTAAAACAGCTGTCAAAACCCTAATTCAGTTGTCACAAACTTCAAGAACAGCCTCCAAAATGCCCAAAAACCCAATTTTTCTGCTGTCACGATTCTGAACCGAGTAATAATCAAGAGCCGAATACTCTGATACCAATTGTAGGTCCCTTAGTCCTTATGGATCTTGACAGAATCGTCTATCCAATCTAGACTGCGGAATCCCCTAGATCAGATTTCACAGATACAAGAACAAGAACACGAACAAATTCCTTCAAACTATCTTCTATTGATTATCTAACACAAATTGTTTACAACGAATTCAAGACTCTCTCTCTAAACTTTCTCTGAAGCAATTCTTTCAGCACTGAACAACTAACTGAACTTCCTAAACCCTAATGCAAACCTCCCTTTATATAGAGATAGGTTATGAAACTGGGCTAGGGTTTCTTACGTGTACTGCTAATGGGTTTAAAGCCCAATTCACCTACCATGAGTTACATTGTGTCTAGTTCAGCCCAATTACTCCTAATTCACTAATACAAAACTAAACCCGCTAACCTTTTATCATTTTACTATTTATAACATATCCAAAGACCAAATCTAAGATGTTGTCACAAATATGCACCAACAAACTCCCCCTTGACAATAGCTTCATAATATAACTTAGCCTTCAGTCTTCTTGCAATCTTCAACATCTTTGAAAAACGTTGGTCTTTGGATAGCTTCAGCTTTAATAACTTCTGTCAGCAACAGACTCCCTCTACGCTGATGTATCTAATCACCAAATCTTCTAAATCGTTAGCGTTTGAGTAAACTCCCATTTACTCCTTGCATAACAATCTTTAAAACTCTTCAACTTTGTCTGCAATGTAGAAAGGAGGTTCTACCATGCATCCAATCAAACTCCTCTTCACCAACCTTCTTAGCAACACAGTGCTATAATCTGTATACTATAAAACGAAATTTCAGAATTATTTATAAAGACCTAGTATCTCAGAATCTGGTAATCTCTTAAACGAAATTTCGATGTACTAAGACCATATATCCGAGAGATGTTAACCCACTAATCAAGAAGTTTTTCTTTATGTTTATATCTCATAAACAATCTACTGAATGTGCGGAACCTACTAGCACATCCTCAGTGAGACATGTATAAACTTTAAAACACTTCAAATCCTTAGCATACCGTGATAGTCCACTGATGTACTATAATTTCCTTTTTTTCACACGAAAACTCTTTTTTGTCTTTTTCATATTTTTGTACATTTTTTTAATTTTTTAATGTTTTTTGTATTTTCTGCAACATTTCTCCCCCTAAATCAAAAACATATTTTTGGATTTTTGTTTTTGAAGAAAGAAATTCTAAAACTATAAAATGTGACTAACCGATGAGGATCACAAAAACACATCATCTGATACGTATTCAGCCTCTAATACCCCATCTGATATTAAATTTTTCATACCATTAATTCTCAAAAGATATCTAAATCTAGTTCGATCAAATGGTTTGGTATAAAAAGCTGCCTTCTGTTCATCAGTGTGGATCTTTTCTATTCGAATCAATTTTTTCTCATGGCAATCACGGATAAAGTGATGTCGAATTTCAATGTGTTTAGTTTTAGAGTGATGAACCGGATTTTTAGTTAAAATCGATGGCAGCTTTGTTATCTACATAGATGGGTTTATCAAGAAATTGCAATCCGAAGTCTCTCATCTGTTGTTGTATCCACAAAATTTGAGAACAAAACTGGAAGCCAAAACGTATTCAGTCTCGCAAGTAGAGTGAGTTAGCGTAGCTTGCTTCTTGCATTGCCATGTTACTAAGCGTGTTAAGGAAGAACTGGCAACCAACCATTGTAGATTTGGCATTAAGTTTGCAGCATTCGAAATCTGAGTTTTAACATCCTGCGTGGTCGAAGTTATCATTTCACGGATACCACAAGCCGGTGCTTGGGCAACCTTTAAAATATCTGGAAATCCTCTTGACTATCATCAGATGTGACACTCGAGGACTCGATTGATATCGAGCGTAAAGGCATGTTGGATACATAATGTCTCGTCTTAATGTTGTAAGATACATCATTGATCCAATCATCGATCGATATAAGGTTTCATCTATCTTGACTCCACGTTCATCTGGACAAATGCCATGATTAATTGCCAATGAGGTAGATAGTGGGGGCGTTCCCGACATATCGAATTTCTCCAAGATATCATGGACATACTTTGTCTGATGAATGAAGATACCATCAGGCAACTGATCGACCTGAAGCCCTAAGAAGAACTTCATTTCTCCCATTGAACTCATTTCAAATTTATTTTTCATGACTTCTTCAAATTCTTTACACAGCGCATTGTTCGTAGAGCCAAAGATGATGACATCCACATAAATTTGTACGATCAGTAGATGTCCTTTCACTTCCCCTGTGAAGAGTGTGCTATCAACAGTGCCCAGGCAAAGTCGTTGTTTAACAGGTGTTGAAAGAGTGTCTCATACGAGGCTCTCGGGGCCTGAGGCAACCCGTATAACGCCTTATCAAGTAAA
The DNA here is from genome assembly GCA_947069175.1 of Scalesia atractyloides. NCBI lineage: Eukaryota > Viridiplantae > Streptophyta > Magnoliopsida > Asterales > Asteraceae > Scalesia > Scalesia atractyloides. The sequence continues at coordinate 42,243,621 of CAMTDV010000008.1, read as the reverse complement.
TAAACATTGTCTTTATTCACTGGATCGACAAACCCCGGTGGTTGTCCAACATACACTTCCTCTTTCACTAATCCATAAAGAAAAGCTAATTTGACATCCAACTGGTACAGTTTAAAACCTTTCCATGACGCAATGCCCGGAATATGCGGATTACTTCTAGTCTTGTGACCGGAGCATAAACCTTTGTATAATCAATGCCTTGTTGCTGATGAAAACCTTTGACAACCAATCGAGCTTTATTATGCACAATTACCCTTCGATCATCTCTTTTGCACTTGAAGACCCATTTAGTAGCAATATCTTTGTGAGTAGCCGGTAGGTCAACAAGCTTCCAGACACCAAGCTTTTCAAATTGTTGTAGCTCTTCCTACCTTGCATTTATCCAGCTATCATCGGCAAGTGCTTCCTTATTTGATTTCGACTTAGTCTGCGAAATAAAACAACGATGTAAACACATATCTTAACTTGATGCACTTTTGGTATAAAAACAACTAAGATCCTTGTTGATCTGATTGCACGTTTAATTTCCAACTTGTAGCTCTCCAATAATATTCTCCGATGGGTGGTGAGACAAATTTCGCGGCATTACTTCATTAGGAACATTTGCTACGCTTTCCAAATTTGTAATGTTCTGTTCAGCAACTTCATTACTAATTGAAGCATTATCTTGATCATTAGAACTGGCAGATTAATTTAACAAACTTGTTATATGCTCATAAGCTTGGTTGGTACTGGATTCACCATCATGATCGTATGTTGGCTCAGCATCTGAATCAGAATCGTCAGATTAGTCAGAAGTGGGTTCTGTGGCATTCTCTACTGGTACGACGACAGGTTCTATTTGAATCGTGCTCGGATCTGCTCCAGAATCATTTGTGCCAATAGATGGTTGAGTAACCACTATCAGTCTTGGAACTTGTTCTTGATTAGATGATTGCTGTTGTCGATACAACAACACAAGCTCCTCTTCATTTGTTTCTTTTGGCAGATCGAAAGATTTCCATAAACTCTCGTAGTTGAACATCCTGGATTCACCAGGATTTTGAGTAGGCAATGTATACTTCTGATAATCAACATGTTAAGCAAGAATAACTTGATTGATACTTGGAAAATATACTCTTCTTAATGAACTTGCATATCCTATGAAAAATCCCTCCAAAGATCTGGCACCAAATTTACCATCCGGGTCAATGACCATACATGGAGATCAAATGGTTCCAAAAATTCTAAGTTCAGCTTTCATTGGTTAAGCAATTCAAAACATGTCTTTTTATGTGCCTTGATGGTTAAAACCCTGTTCAACGTGTAACATGCAGAGGCAACGGCTTCGCTCCAGAAATTAACAGGTAACATTGAATCAGCGAGCATTGTGCGTGCAATTTCAATGAGAGTTTGATTCTTACGTTCAGCTACTCCATTTTTTTGCGGAGTATAGGGGGCGCTGAATTCGTGAAGAATACCTTTGTCATTACAGAATTCGAGCATCCGATTCTTTTTTAACTCAGTACCATTATCACTTCGTATTCGTCTGATTGGAAGGTGGTATAAGTTCTTTATCTTTCTGAAGAGAACCATAAGATTATGAAATGTCTCATCTTTACCTCCGTGAAAATAACCCATGAAAATTTCGAATAGTTTTTTGTCACAAAAGGCAATATAGATCACCAGATATGCTTTTAACATTTACTGGCCCGAAAAGATCCATATGAAGCCTCTCTAGTGGTAATTTGATAGAATTCAGAATTTTTCTCGGGTGTGATTTCTTATGTCGCTTCCCCTTTTTGCAACTAAGACAATCATCATTCAGATGGAAACTTTTGAGATTAACACCCTCCACTAGATTGTTGTGCACCAGATAATTCATTTTTCTCAAATGGATATAGTGGATGCGACGCTTATGTCTAGAACATTGTGCCGACTTTGATGTAGTGGATGCGACGCTTATGTCTAGAACATAAAGATCATTTTCTCGGGGAGCGCACATAAGAATCCACTCCTCAGGAATTTTGAATCCCGGCTTCAGAATTAAGCATTCTTTATCATTGAAGTGCGTTGTAAACTTCTTATCACAAATCTGTGAAATGTTTAGTAAATTGTTCTCTAGTTCAGCAATGTAGTTCACTTTGTCGAACGAGACCACTCCATTGGAAAGTTTTCCTTCTCCGATAACCCTTCCACCTTGATTTCCAGCGAACCCTACATATCCTCCACGAATAGACTTAACATCATAGAGTAAGACAAGCATTCCTGTCATGTGACGAGAAGCTCCAATGTCCATTATCCATTTTGATATGAATGACTTGGGAGCCCCTACACATGTAATTAAGAAATTACTTTTGGTCCCGGTGATGACGGTTCTAGACGGAAATTTGGGCGTATGATAGTACCGATTCGGTAGAACGTTACAGAAAGGGAGTAGAAACAGAATCAACAGAAGCATTCATTCATTCATACCGAAAGAGTATACATCTTGTCTGGCTGGCGGAATTCCTAGAGAGAATCCACCAGCATTTCCCCTCAGGGAACTTCCAAAACTTACAAACAATGAACACAAAACACACACACATATATATATAGACATGAGCAGCTCGTGTGAATGGTTGCTCGTACAAGTGACAAGATGTCACTTGTATGAGCCACGTAAGCTCACTCGTACGAGTAGAGCTGTTTATCACTCGTACGAGTCACAATGTCACTCGTATGAGTCACACTTTCACTCATACGAGCCAATTCTCGTTCGCACTTGGGTCGTGTGTTCGTATCTAATCTATACAATATTCAATACACACTCTTTCTAGCCTATTCGCATAGTGACAGACATAAAGTGCATGAACATTACTTAAATAGTGAAAACCAAGCATTCTCGGTCTTGGATAGGTTCAGAATATCAAACATTGGAATTTTGACATTAACATCCTGTTTAACTTTGATTTAACAGGTGTTTTGATTTCTACAGAAGATGTTTTGATTTTAACCACCCAAGTTTGTGTTTTTTGAATTGCCTTTTTCGAATAAAATTTTGAATCCTTTTTTGGGTTTTGGTTGAAGTTTCACCAATTCAGATTTTGAAACATTTAGAATTATTGATTTCACAATTTTTTTGGATTCATTATCTTTTTCTAAGATCTATTCTGGAACAACTCAAGTTTCTTTTGTCTCACATCTTCTGTGGATTTCTTTGCTTTGCAAACAGATTTTGAGTTGCTTTGAGTACAATGCTGTACAAGATGCCCAACTTTGTTACATTTCCAACATGTTCTACTGTCATAAAAGTAGATGAACTCAAATTCTACTCACGATGTTTCTTTTCTGCTTAGAACTCATCGTTTGATTGTTCCTTTCCCAACCTTTCTTTTTCACTTACCATGCTTGAACCAAACACAAAGTTTACTTTCTTTTGAAAATTTGATTTTGAAAATTCAATGTTTAATAGTTACAAATGATCAGGAACTCCGACAGAGCTTCACCGTCTCAGTCGCTAAAAGTTCTACTAACTAACACCTCACACTAGCTATATATAGACATACTACCTTTGTGCGAAGGTAGACTCTACCTTCATGCAAAGTTAAATTCAAACAGTACTTAAATTCAGAATATGGCTTGTTGTGTGTTAAAACCTCCAATTCTTCACATTGAGATGTTTCATCGTCTGCCTCATCACCCGATCCTTCTTTCTCTAGTACTTAATTTTCAATATCGTTTGCAATTTCAGTAATACCTTTCTCGAATGTAGTAGGTATCATATCATTTTCTTCGCTTACACCCGTCAGCATAGTTTTCACATCTCTCTTTCGCTTTGTCTGTTTCATTGTTTTCTTTTGGTTCTCTTCCTTAACGAACCACTTGCTTCGCTTTTTTTGTGAAATCTCCATTTTCTTATCTTCATTATCCGAGTTACTACCATCCTTTCTCCATACATCCTTTGGTGGTGCCACATAATCTTTATTCCTCAAAAATCCAATCAACTTCTTAAACTTCAAAATGTCTTCTTCAGCTTGATTCTTGTATGTATTGATGCAATACAAAGAAAGATTATTCATGTGTTCTAACGGTAGTATATCAGACTTATTCTTCTCCAGATTCGGCAAAAGATGATCTAATAACATTTGCACAAACCTCGGATACATCAACCATCTATCTGAATTACCCTTCATCTGTTTAAATATCAGCTTTGAGAAGTTGTACGAAACATTCAGCGTCAAAGCTACGATCATGCACATTATATAATCTACTGCGACATCATATCCACCTTTTCTACACCCAAGTGCATGTATGACCATGTGAATTAAGAATTTATATGGTATGGAGATATTGCTCTTCGCAAAGTTAGCCTGATTCACGTATCATGTATAACCCATATGGTAAAACACCCCTTGACCATCCTTTTCAAATATCAAGTTGGTTCGTCTACTTTATCACCGAAAGCTAATACTTCTTTGATAAGTTGTTTGGTTATCACAACTTCTTTATTCATTTCCTTCTTTGACCACATAATAAATTGATGGCGGGCTTTCAATGAATTTATCGTTCTTCCAAAATCTTTCCACATGACTTCTGTATGTCGGATGTTGCTCTATAACGGCTTTCTTAATCCTTGAATGTTCATAGAATGGCAATATATCTTTAAATGGTGTCATCTTCGGAAGAGTAGTATCTAGCACACAACAGATGTTGTGCTTTGGATCAAAATTAGTCAGCTTAGCCTAAACAAACAACACAAACAAGACATAGTAAAAATTTGAACACTTAATAGTTTTTGGAATAGATGAACAATATACAACAAACCCTTGTTTGGAACGAATGAGTATTTTAGTACGGATAGTCTACATTCGTGAAAAGGAACCAGTTTCAAACGAATAAGCAAAACCGATGCGGACGAACTTCATCCGTACGAATGTGGTTCCTCTGTTCTGGATTCAAAATGACCATTTTTCAATCAAACAAAGTTTTACTCTTTTTTTACAAATTGAAGGTTCCATTATGATCTGAATATGTCGATTTACACAAATAAATGTTCAATTTTATCATTTGTTCGTTCAATCATCACAAATTTAAGTTTTTATATAAGGCTTGTCTGTTTGTTCTAATTAAGTCCAAATTATCCATGTCTAAGTTATTCTATACCTTTCCAATTGTAAGTGTTGTGCAAATCAACACCCCAAAGTAAATTTTGGTAGCACTTCGTTACTTAGAAACTTTTTTCTCTCAAAAATACTTTTGGTGCGGCAGTGAATTTGTGAGAATGAGAACTATTTCGTACGAACCAACTTTTATACGGAGACTATTTTTGGTCCATGCGTGTGAGTCCCAAAATAGATTCGGATCATAGAGGTTTGATTGTTATCACACAAACAACTATAGCTTAGTTGCTTGAATGTGTAGAAGTTAAGAAAAATGAAAAGATGAAGATGAAGATTCTTGTGTGGATCAAACCACAAGTGTTGTATATGGAATCTCTATTGATATGATCACTAAATACACCTGGATGTTCAGATTTAGCACAAGAACAATAATCACAACACAAGAGAAATCACCAAAACTTGTCAAAGAACCTTGGACTAGGGTTTTCCATAGAGCACATATATATAAAAACTGACTACCCAGCGTATTTATTAAATACGCTAGGATATTAAATACGCCGCTACAGGGAAGTTTCGTGTAGTTACATTTTCAACCCGTAAACTTTCTAGAATACAATAAACTATTACAAAACTATCCAAACCTACTAAAACCAAGTACGGACGATCTCAAAAGTTCCAACAATATCCCCCCTAGATCGTTGCTTACTTGTTCGATTCTTCATTATTGATCTTCGGTTCCTGGATTTAAGGCAGTTTGATCTGCAGTCAGTTCAGGCGGTGCTTCTGTTTGATTAAGAATAGCTTCACTTGTGACAGGTGGATCCTCCGTTGTAGCCTCATATGTGGATGAGGCTGGAGGTTGAGATTTTGATGTAACTGGAGTGGGTGATGGATCTCTTTACTAGCTAAGGATTTCTGCTTCCTTTTCTTTTTCTTAGCTTCCTCTTTCACCTTTTGTTTTCAATTCTATTCACGATGTCCAACATTTTGAATTTTTGTTCCCTTGCTCGTTCTACCTCCCTTTGAAACAACATGCCTTCTTCTTTATACTCATTCCCTACACCAACATGAATCTTGTGGCCATAAAGAATATTAACTCGGATAGGCAGAACATAAAAACATCCATTGGATCCAGAATACGAATATCTTCATTAGTATTGGATCTTATCACAGCTTCTCCTGTTTTGCTCTCGTAGAACCATTTCTTGAAATTCGTGCAAGTCACAGGTTGTTCGAGAGGAATCTTAAATCTTGTTTCAACTTTAGCAGGATCGATGACCCATGTGAATATGCCCTTAACGGTAATGGGATCCTTTGTGGTCTTTGAAACCCTTCTACAAGGGCGTTGCGGCTTGAATACAGTAAACCCTCGATTGCATTCTCTTAATATTAGTCTTTCAAAGTCAGCACCAACGCTACTGTTGGTAGGGTTTATTATTTCTAGCCTTCCAAGCTCATGAATATCCCATCGAGGAAGACTTTTCATATCTACTCCAGTTTTTACTATGAACATCCCTTTTAAATTGCAATACTTCCAGCTGATTATCTTGTCAGTGACTTCCGTCTTTTCAAGGGTGACAACTTGATAGAAGTCTTGAAGCCTTTCTCTTTCCTTTTTGAACTGTTCTGAATGTATTGGAGTCACTTCATCACCATCTTCAGTTTCATACAAAATTTCTTCCTCCAATCCCCATTCAACAAATCACGCTGGCATTTCATACCTATCCACCTCCTCTTCCTTACTTTCATCATCTTCAGTACCATTCATAGCTAATTCTAATCGTCTCTTCTTTTTCTCAACTTCTTCGGCCTTACGTTTGTCTTCCTCAACCTTAAACTTTTCATAGTCGAAGATATCTGTAGTTGAGAACATTGGTTATATTTATGCTTTACCATATAGTTCTCTTATCATTCTATACATCTTCTCCATATTGTCTTGTTGGAATCTAACAAATCTTGTTTGTTCCTTAACATAAGCATGAAGCTCCCTGTTTCTCTTTCTTTGTTCTCTCGGCTTCTCATGTATCACATTTGTGTTGCTCACTTGATGCTTTAGTAGGCATATTTCGTGAGCTGGACCTGTCCCGCTATCTTTTGACAATTTACCATAATGTTCTTGAAATGGACGAGGTCTGCGTGGAACTTGCTGAGGTATTGACTTTATCGGTGCACTTTTTGAAGAGCCTTCCCCTGTTTTCTTTCTTTTCTAGGGAGGTGACCTGCTAGGAGCTTCTTGATCTACAATTAGTTGATCAACAAAAGTTGTTCCTGTTCAGAAGTGACAGTCACTGGCGTCTAAGACTATGTCATCTCACGCCTCTTTCTCTTTGCTTCTCTCTTTTCTCTTTCTTCAGCTTCATGTATGGCACGTAAGTTTTCAATGTGCCCTCTGTCTTCTCTAGTGCCACCTGCACAAATGCTACTTTCCATTAGACGTTCTTGAATCGAGGTGTCTTTCTTTTTCTTCGATGATTCCCCCTCTTTTGCGAGTTGTTTTTCTTTATTCTTTCTTATCAATTGTTCAGTTTCCTCTTCTTCATCCGCTTCCTCTTCAGCGTCTGTTTGTCTCTTTCTTTTAACACCTTCCCGATATTCTCCGTATGCAGTTTTCACTAGAGGCAATCTTTCCTCTCTTTACATCCACTGGTGAAGCATCACCCACTCTTGTGTGTTCAGTTCTGTGATTTGTCGGACAATTGGCAACTGAAATTTGTACGTGTCATTATCGTATGGAACATTGGGATGTTGATCATTAATAAGAAGATGAACAAATCGAGGGTACATGGCCCATGTTGAGGTGTTTGTGTTATCAGCCATACAATAGAAAATCAGACAAGAGATGTTGAAAGCTTGCCCTGTGCATAAATTGAGCATAGCAGCGGATCATTCTAAATTCAAACCGCCGTAACCTCCCTTTCTGTGGGCTAAACTCATAGCAAACACATGAAGAATAAGTCGGAAATCTTTTGTGAGACCGTTCCATTTGATCTCATTCTTTTCCCTGAAATTTCCAACATATTTTATTCCTCTAAATCCATCCAGAATATCGTCTTTCTTTAATCGCAGTGGATCCTTATGATCGTCTCCAAGATTGAGCACTCTTTACACACTGTCTTCTGTTACAATGACTTTCTTATTCCGAACGGTTGCTGTGATCCTTTTGACCTCATTGACAGTTGTGACTTTAGCTGTTTTCCAGAATTCTTTGATATGAACGTTGTATATAATTTGATCTACTTGGACAACGTAACTTATCTTGCTTGAGTTTATCAAGTCTGCCACGTCTTCGAAGTCTTTTGGCAGTGGCTATATTTTGCATGGTCGATTATGCTTTCGTGTTTATCCCAGATTATCTCTTTCACCCTTTTTGAGAACATGGAAACAAGCCAAGTTAGATTTGGGTTTCGAAACGCAACTGTTAGTCGGTTAGAATAAAAGTAGTTACAAAAATAAAAATAAGAAAAATAAAGTTAAATAAAATAAAAAATAAATAAATATTTATCATAAATATTATATTTATGCTAAAACAAAGCTTGTCTGCTAGTATATCTGCTGTTAAAAGCGTCGGTAACATAAGTTATATACACCGGGCATGAGACACATATACGCTAAGCAAAATGATATATACGCTGATTGTAACTTATTTACGCTGATAGTAGGTTGCGTATTTAAGTTTTGTTTCGAGATAACAGTCAACTTAGATGTTTATTTACACTGGTTTGACTGACATATTTGTCAAATACGCCGATTGCTTGAACTCGCTTTCAAGACTTAAATACACGATCCTTTGATTCCATTTAGTTACGCTATCTTCATCGTAATTACGCTACATTCATCGTAAATAAGCTGGCATCAAGAATTTCTTGATAAACCCTTTTAAAACCCATGAAATCTGATTCAAACAATCCCATTGATTGTCTTGGTTTTGTACGTGGTTTCTGAAGTTTAAACATTTGATAATCAATACTTAAACAAGAAAAACATACCGTATTCGATGAACAATGAACTAGCCGATTCTGAGATTTGTGATTGAAGTGTTTATTTAGTGTATTTAGAGTGAAAGAAAGATAAGAGTATGAAACATTTAAAAAAGAAAAGAAATTTGAAAATATATACACAAATATCTGCCAGTGTATCAAATACGCTGGCTAGATAATTACGCCGCTTCAGTTGTTTTTGAAGATTCCTTCAAATTTAAGAAGTTCAAATCAAATACGCTCGAAAATCTTAAACTTTCTCGAAAAATGAAAATAGGTTTAAGAAAATCAAAAGTTTGCAATTTAGACACCGAAAATCATTTTTTACAACCACAAAGCTTCCTTTTTCATATTTTTCTTTTAACTAATACCCTGTTACTTTCCTGCAAAAGATTATACTGGCAACACTTGTCAGTTTGTTATATGTAAGAAGATTTTAAATAAGCGAGGCACAAGAAAAACTGTCAGTATGTTTGTCCCCTTAAATCCATGCACCCTTCTTTCAACTTGCTTTTGGTGTGCATTTTATCATGTTATGGTAATATTGACAAAACTTGCAATGGCCCTCACTCAAGCTGGACGGTTAGAATGTTGTGTCGTGAGTCCCACGCCAGGACATACCCCCGCGATCAAAGTATGCACAAAGATTCCTCATAGCACGTGAGTATATTGACTTCATTCGTTTTGAATTTCAATGATAGACAATTGATCATTAGGTCAGTACTTTCGTACAGAAGAGAGACCAATGTCTAACGAGGACTAAGACAAATACCACTGACGGTACGATTTATGCACTTGAGTGGCTCTCTATGAGAGTTTCTTTAGTGTAAGGTTTTGGCCAGATTGGCTCTTTTGAAAAGATATCATAATCGTTTCTAGGTCATCATATACCTGGATGCAATAGAAGAGCAATTATGATATCCCGAATGATTAGTCAATATAAAGACCCGAAATCACAGACTTTGGCAATCTGTCAATGCAAGATTTTAGACCATTAAGCCATATGCTGCAATGTGTTACCCACAAGTTGCAAAGCATTGTGGGTTTCCAAAATTATTGTGTAAGCATTAACTTTTGCCTCCTAATCGCAGTTTACTCGATGGTATTGCTGAATCTATTGACACGTCGTTGCTTGGCACCCTAATTTTCCTTGCTTAGCATCTTGATTTTCCATTCGTGTTCTGTTTTAAAAATAAATAGAGTGTCAACATTTTTCTATCATTTCTTAAGCAAGTGTCAACCGGAAGATCAAAACATTCAGAATGCTCATTTTCTTGAAAACTTCCCCCCTAAAATTTTATTTTCGAATGTCCATTGCTTGAAAATAAAATTTTAATTTTGCAGAAAATCTTTTTGATGGCTTAGTTTTAAGATACTTATTTATTATGAAAAGCAGGTCTTTTTAAGTAAATTGTTTATGAAGACGCAAGTTATTTCCACTCAAGGAAATTCATCATTTCCAACCAGGTTACCAACTGGTTGAAACGGGTTTTGTCAAAGGCTTTCATGAAAATATCGGCTTTCTGTTGCATAGTGTCCACAGGAACCACTTGAATGTATCCTTTGTCGTATGCATCTCGGATCACATGAATGAGAATTTCGATGTGCTGTGTTCTGGATTGGTGGATTGGATTCTTCACAATTCCTAGACATGCCTCGTTGTAAATGAATATCGAAGTGTTCATGATGTTGATCTCGTAATCCGGCAACTAATTTTGTATCCAAAGAACTTGTGACCAGCAACTGTAAGCCTCCATATATTCAGCTTGAGCAGTAGACGTGGAAATTGTTGTCTACTTCTTGCTTTGCCACCATATAAGGCAATTTCCTAAGAATTGGCAACCTCCTGAAACTTACTTTCTATCAACCTTGCAACTTGTACGATCACTGTCAGAATAAGCAATTAAATCAAAATTACTATCTTTAGGATACCACAGTCCGAGCTTGGGTGTTCCTTTTAGATAGCAAAAAATGCGTTTGACTGCAGTTTCATGAGATTCTTTTGGATTCGTCTGAAATCGTGCATAGATGTAGACAGCCCACATAATGTCAGGCCTACTTGCGGTTAGATACATTAACAAGCCTATCATCGAGCGATAGAAGGACTTGTTCACCGGTTTTCCTTGAAGATCATGTGTGAATTCCATTTGAGCTGCAAATTGTGTGCTGGCGATTTTGTAGTCTTTCATGTTGTATTTTGCGAGAATATCCCTGATGTACTTTGCTTGATGAATGAGGATACCATCTTATTGTTTCTTTACTTCCAATCACAAGAAAAATGTGAGCTCTCCCATCATACTCATTTCGAACTTTGCCTTCATAACCTTCTCGAACTCCTTACATAGAGCCTCATAGGTTGACCCAAAAATAATATCGTCTACATAAATCTAAACCATCATCACATTATCTTCGATCCTTTTCGTGAAGAGAGTCATGTCGATTTTACCTCTTGTGTATTCACATTCCAAAAGATATGTTGACAAAGTCTCATACCGGCTCGAGGAGCTTGATGAAGACCATAGAGAGCTTTGTCAAGCTTATAGTATTGTTTAGGGAAATGTGTATCTTCAAAGCCTGGAGGCTAACAAACATAGACTTCCTCTTTCACCTTCCCATATAGAAAATCACTCTTGACATCCATCTGAAACACCTTGAAGTTTTGCACAAAACATATGCCAAGAAAATACTAATAGCCTCCAAACGTGCTACCGGAGCAAAAACTTCCTCATAATCAATCCCTTCCTCCTGTCGAAACCTTGAACTACCAATCTTGCCTTGTTCTTGATGACTACACCACGATCGTCCATTTTGATACGAAATACCCACTAAGTGCTAATAGGATACTTTCCATCTGGTAGATCAACGAGTTCCTAAACATTGAGCTAACGAAACTAAGATAACTCTTCCTGCATTGCCTACACCCAGCTAGAATCCTGAATAGCTTCTTCGATGTCACTTGGCACGAACTGCAAAAGAAACGCAACATACAATCCTTTGTTGATGGTACGTGATTGTCCACGAGTTCGAACTCCATCTTCCACAGGACCAATGACATTTTCAATGGGATGATATCGATTTGTCTTGTAACCTGCGTTGGTGTGGGTCTCAATTTGTTGAGGTAGATTGGTGAAATGTTTGTCGACATAGATAATTGGAGGCACGTCTTCTTTGGTTTGTTCATCCACATTCGGCTGTGAAGAAGAAGTATCATTTGCTGATGCATCCTCAGTCGAAGTGTCATTGTTAACTTCTTCAACAGGAAGGATTGGATCGGCTGCAACATGAGTGAATTGTGTTGTGAATGGGGTGAAGCAAATGTCTAAAGGATCACACAATGGTTCTATTGGGCTCGTTTCTACATGTTCGGTTTCAGTGAGTGGTTCAGCAATGTCAAAAGTGTTGAAAACAACATCTACATGGTAAAACCAGTTCGGAGAATTTCCAATGTTGGTGTAGTTTCCTTCGCAGAAGGAGATAAATGTTTGATTTTTGAATTCTGATCATTGTCACTTCTTACTGATTTGACCTTTAGCTTGATTACATTTTCGATCATGGAAATGAACTTCTTGAGAGTGGAGGCGGTCTCGCTTTTGGCTTCAAGAAAATATACACATGAAAATCGGGAGAAATTATCTATAATCACCAAGCAATAGGATCTTTTAGTGAGACTTTTAACACTAATAGGACCGAAAAGATCCATATGCAGTAATTGCAATGGAGCGGATATCGTATTCACTACTTCGGATTTGTGCGGCTTTTTGTGTTGCTTGCCTTGGGCGCATGCGATACATTTTTCTGAAAATGGAAATTCTTTTATAGGTAAACCTCATCATATGCTCATTGGATTTTGCATTTTTCATATTGAGAATGTAGGTGTTGTTTTGACGAGGAGCTGTGAGCATAATCATTTCTACAGGAACAGAGTATTCGGGCTTCAGAAATAGACATTCCACGTCGTTGAACAACACTGATATTCCTTTGTCGCAGACTTGTGATACGCTCATGATATTAAAATACAGTTCTGGTACATACTTGACGTTCTCCAATGTAAGTGCTTTTAATACGACGTCTCCCATTCCAAAAATTTTCCCTCCCTTTTCATCTCCTGCAAAAGATACAAAGTCGTCGTCGATGATTCGAAAGTTCTTCAGGAGTTCCTTCAATCCGGTCATATTCCTTGAGCATCCACTGTCCACGTGCCAAATGTATTCCATGAGCATTCGAAGCCATTTTTGCAATTTATTCTGTTATACAACAACAAATAAAAACATAACAAGTTAGTTAGTTTTCGTAACCCAGACTTGTTTCAAGTTTAATCTATTGTGATTTTGAACAAGAATATTTTCTTTTCTTTTCCAAAAACATGTTGAATTAACTATGTGTTTGACTTATTTCCTAAAATTCATAAAATTTCTTGGTGAAACTTTTGACAAGATCTTGTTTAGGTTTAGAAAATTTCTTGCTCTTGCATTGTTTCGCAGTATGTCCAAAATAACCACAGCGAAAGCATTGCTTGCTATTTGGTGTTATCTGACCATGAAGTATAGCTTGAACTTTTGACTTTCTTCACTTTCTTGTCAACACGATTTTCATCCTTAATGCAATCTTCATCGTTCTCGCTATCTGATGACGAAGCTGATTCTTGATTTTCACTTGAATAGTTAGATTCCTGATCTTTGCTTGAAGCTTCTTCACCACTTTTTGAAGTTGTTGTGCTCGAGTCTTCACTGCTGCTGACTTGCGTTGATTCTTTAGCAGACTCTGATGTACCTATACATGATGGAACAAATTGGGGAATTTCCACTGTAAGGAACTTTCTAAATCTGTTTTTCTTTAATTTTGGAACAAATACAGGAGATTCAAGCACAACATTGTCATCACTAAAAGCAGAATTAAGTCATGACTTTCAACCACTAGATTCACGTGTTTGTGGGTCTTAAATGTAGGCACATGGCCATTATAGTCATCCCGAATATTAAATTTAGGCACACAACCATTATAGTCATCCATCTTAGTCAAACTATTACAGTTTCCCGAATAGAAATATTATTTTTCTTGTTACAATTCCAGGCGAACCAGTTAACGGTAGAATAAATGTCACCCGAATATCCTATCCCTATTTTCGATCCTCCACAGTTAGCATCCTCATCGCACACATCTTCTTTACGCTCAAACACATCTGCATTACTTTCAAAAATGTTAGTATTATTTTCATTTTTGTAAGAGATATTTTGAGCAAAAAGATCATGTTTATCAATTAAGTCATTATTAGGATGAGGAGATGGCATATGTACATAGTTTTTGTTGTGCGGAGGAGGAAAGATTTTTCTTTCATTTTTGAGCTTATCTTTGTATCTAACCACATCCTTCACAAATGTTGGTCGTTGGCAATTTTCAATATCAACCAGTGCCTTTTGGCTAATTTTCCATTTATCGATTGTTATTTGCAGTTTATTATTTTCATTTTGAGATTTTTCTAATCTTTCAGTTAGATCATTTATGATAAAATATTTTCTAAAATAGAATTCTTTTAATGTCTGCATCTCAGCCAAAGTTGAGTTCAACTTTCTCTAATATGCAACTTTGTTTTCTTTTAGCTCTTTATTAAACTTCAAAACCTTTTCTTTTTCTCTAATCAGGTCACGGTTGAGTGATTTGTATTGTGCCACGACGTCCAAACATGTTTGTGAGCATAGTTTTTCTTTAAATTTATACGGTATGTTTTTTACCAAATCCTTATCCTCCTTGTCTTTTGCAGATTCAGCTTTCATGGCGGCTGCAGAAGTTCTAGTTTTCTCATTCTTGATGTTGCTAGTTGCTTCTTGGGCTGTCTTCTTCGGTTCAGTCTTCTCAGCTTTTGTCTTTCCCTTATCTTTTGATGGTTCAGTAGGAGCGATTATACTTTTCAAACCTTTATCTATAACTTTGTCGCCCTTGGGAATTCCTGCAGCTTGTTTCTCAATGCCGTTTGATGAATACGAGACCGATGCAGTAGAGATTTTAGCCATAAGAGCTTTGTTGACTTCTACCTTTTCCTCTGATATTTCTTCAGCCCAATCATAATTTTCTACCACCAGTGCCTTTGGGGTGTTATCGGTAACATTCTCATTTCCCTCAATAGCTATTGGCCTTCTTGCCGGAACAATCTCAGCATTTTCGTTTTTCAACAGCGGGCACTCTCTCTTGAAGTGACCCAAATTCTTGCAGTGTAGCATCTAAGCTTGGACCAGTGCAAGTCTCTTTCCCGTTTTGTCTTAAAACTTCTTTAGTCGTAGGGTAATCATTGCCATTTGCCATTTCAAGTCCATTTCCTCCATATCATCTGGATCTACCTGATACATGTCTTCATCAATGAGAAAATCTCTTTTCAGCTCTCCCGACATGAGAGCTTCATAGCTATTCAGGAAGGTGTTAAACAATGCACAAGATGTTCAGTGGATATCTTGAGTGCTTGAGTATCACCGACCACAGTAGTCTTCTCGTTAGATGATGGAGCCTTTGCAGAGCTTGCGGAAGCGTTAAAGTATGATGCGTTAGCACTTTGAGAACTTGAACCACTGGAGGTTATGGGGGCAAGGAATGGCATGTTTTTGGGAACAGAAGCAGCAGCAGATTCAGTAGATTTATGAGATTATCCTACTTGATTCATTTCTCTTTTGAGCACATCCATTTCAAAGGCCTTTAGTGTGTTGATCAGTTTTGAAAGAGTGACTGGAGTTGTACTGGTCAAAAAAGTTATTTTGATCATCATGCATTGTAAGCTCCATTCTTTTGGAAGAGAGTCTAAAACTTTCTTGATTGAGGCATAGTTGGCAACGAGATTGATGATTTTCTTCATTTTTTTAGCACACTCAAAAATCGGCTAATATGATCTCATAAACTTTCACCTCGAACACTTCCAAACATGTCGTATTCTTTCTGAACCATACCCCTCTTGTTATCCACCAGTTCTTCATTACCTTCATAGCGATCAATAAGAGCCAACCATAGTTCATGAGTTGATGTGTATTCCTGAAACAAGTTGTTGTCATCCTTTCATAGAGCCATTGTTAGAGCAACGTGAGCCCTATGGTCGTGTTGGATGAGTATCCATCTTCATCATTGAAGGTTGAAGGATCTTCGTTGATTGTACGAGTTGTCACGAATTACCATAGGAGCATGGGGTCCTACAGTGACTTACATCCATTGAGTATAGTCTGTATACTTAAAGAATGCTTTGATTCGATTCTTCCAGCTGCTGAAGTCTTCAAATCCTTTCAACTTAGGAGGCCTCATTGCAGTTCCAGTTTCCAGTTCGGCTTGAGCTATGGGATTCAGTTGATTAAGTGACATTTTGGTTTGATATCAAGTTCAAATTCTTGATCCGAGATTAATTACGCTGGAATTTGTGAGATCAGTGAGCAAATACGCTGAATATAGTAATTACGCTGATGAAGCTTGGCTTCTTAGACCGGCGACAATAGCTAAATATGTTGGAACAGACAAGGCAAACGTGAGTATGGCTAAATACGCCAATCACCGTGATAAAATCGCTGAGGATCTTTATCACTGACTTCGAAGTCGCCTTCGATTAAATACGCTGACACTATTTCGCTTGGAATCAACAAATGTGCTGGTATATTGTCAGCGTGTTTTTTAATTACGCAATCTTCAAGTTAAAAATGTTGTATTCAAATTTATCTACACTGACTTCAAAATTTAATACGCCCAGCAGGGTTTAAGTACGAACAAAAACCCTCTAATCACCCAAAAACGATTCAAAATCCATGTTTCTGTGTACCAAAATGACCCAAATGTTCACCAAAACATTGATTAACAACAACCTAATAATTAAATACACCAGATCAAGCCATTTTAAGTCCAACAAATTGAAAAACCTTCAAACTTTGAAAACTTTTGAAAAACCTTCAAAACTTGAAGAATCTTAACAAAAACTCAAACAATCAAGAGCACAAAGGCTCTGATGCCAAATTGTGAGTCCCAAAACAGATTCGGATAATAGTGGTTTGGTTGTTATCACCCAAACAACTATAGATTAGTTGCTTGAATGTGTAGAAGTTAAGAAAATCCAAAAGATGAAGATTCTTGTATGGATCAAACAACAAGTCTTGTATATGGAATCCCAAAAGATATAATCACTAAAAGCACCTGGATGTTTGGATTTAGCACAAGAACAATAATCACAACACAAGAGAAATCACCAAAACTTGTCCAAGAACCTTGGACTAGGGTTTTCCATATATCACATATATACCATCTCAATCCCCAGCGTATTTACGTTGTGATATGAAATACGCCGCTACGGGGAAGTTTCCCTGTAGTAACATTTTCAAACCTTGAACTTTCTAGAATACACTAAACTATTACAAAACTATCCAAAACCTACTAAAACCAAATACCAATGATCTCAAAAGTTCTAACAGTGCGAATGAGTTACCTTCGTGCGGATCAATGTGTTTTCATATGGAAGAGCTCTTCCATGCGAAGGAGGTTCCTTCATGCGAATGAGACTCATTCACATTAAATCCCATTATTCAAACTTTTTGAAATTTCAAATATTTTACCAGTTTTAACAACCTACTCAGTTAACCATGTCCAAGTTAATGACCCTGGTTATCTAATTTTGCTAACCAAGTCCAAGTTAATGACCTTGTTTAACACTTTATGAACAAACTGATTTTTTTCTTTCAAAGTTAAGTTCAAACTAATGACCTTGTGTTCTTTTCAAAACATTTTCATTTCAGGTTGACTCCCAACTGTTGTTCTTCAGATTATCGTCAGCAACTTTGGACTTTGAAAGATTAGCATTCCATCATTGGCAGTCGAAAATAAGATGAAATAAAATCTTTTTGAATTTTCCAAAATTTATGCTAAAACACACTAAAAATCTTTTTGGTTTCTGAAATGAAATAGCTATGTACAAACATATTTACAGACATATTTGTTCTAAGTTTTTATAAGAGGATCATATCATTTTTTTAAACTTGTCACCAACACCGTTGATCTATCAAACTTTAAGTCTTAAACAAGTTCACCTAGATTGTCAGTCTTGTTAGTCCACTTAAACCTCTACACATGTTTCAATTGTTTCAAGATACGGTTATTAGGTGTCTTAGAACTTGACTTAACAGTGTTCGACACCTCAAAATATACTCACTTATCAGATTCCCCAAATTTCATCTTATAAGTGAACATACATAATTAATATATGTATATGGGTTATGCGAGGCTTTGAGAGCTCAGGTTAGTAATACCATACAGACAAAGAGATGAAGGCTCAACTTAGAAAGTGGTGTTCCATATTTTGGAATCTTTTGACTGCAATTGTTAGATATTTTGATACTTTCAATTTTAATGCAGTTTCGGGTTTTTAAAGCAAAGTATTCCACAAGTTCTACACCATTCTTTACGCAAAAATCAGAAGAAATTGTATAATACTCTAGATATTAACTAGTTATAAAGACCTAGTATCTCAGAATCAGACAATCTCTCAAATGAAATTACGGTACCAAGACCATATATATCCGAGAGATGTTAACCACTAAGTAAGAAGTTTACTGAATGTGCGAAGCCTACTAGCACATCATCAGTGAGATTGTTTAAAACAATTTACTAAATGTGCGAAGCCTACTGGCACATCGTCAGTGAGACTGTTTAAAAACTTTTTGACTTTACAATTCTTTAGCATGTTGTGACAGTCCACTAATATACTATCATTTCATCTTTTTTACACAAAAACTCATTTTTGTCTTTTTCTATGTTTTTGTAGTTTTCAAAATTTTATATGTTTTTGTATTTTTCACAACATTTCTCCCCCTAAAATCAAGAACAAATTTTTTAATTTTTTTTTGGTTTTAAAGAAAGAAAATTTGACTGAGCGATGAGGATTACTTCAAATCGTCATCCATCTTGGTTTCACTCTTTTTGTTCCCCCATGATGATAACTTTTTCATCTTGATTAATTTCAAAAGATATAAAAATTTAGTTTTATCAAATTGTTTTATATAAAAATCAGCCTTTTGTTCATCAGTGTGGATTTTCTCAATACGTATCAACTTTTTCTCATAACAGTCATGAATAAAGTGATGACGAATCTCGATATGTTTTGTTTTAAAGTGTTGAACCGGATTTTTGTTATTGAAATAGCAGCCTTGTTATCTACGTATATCGACATGTTAAGAAATTGTAATCCATAGTCCCTCATCGGTTGTTGAATACAAAGGACTTGTGAACAATAGCTGGAAGTCGATACGTATTCTGCCTCACATGTCAAGAGAGAGACCATGGTTTGTTTCTTACACTGCCATGTTACCAAACATGTGCCAAAGAACTGGCAACCAATAGTTTTATATTTAGCATTGATTTTGCAACACCCCAAGTCTGAGTCTAAGTAGTCTTGTAGCTCGAAGTCGTCATTATGTGGGTACCAAAGACCGGTGCTTGGTCAACCCTTGAGATATCGTAGGATCCTCTTGACTATCATTAAGTGAGATACTCTTGGACTCGACTGGTAGCATGCATAGAGGCAGGTTGGATAAATTATATCTGGTGGAGAAGCTGTCAAATACATCAGAGATCCGATCATCGAATGATAGAGAGTTTCGTCAATCTTCTCTCTGGTAGGATCTGGTCCTATGTCGTGATTCTAAGCTAGCAGGGTAGAAATCGGAGATACTTCAGATATCTTGAATATCTCTAGAATGTCGTTCACATACTTCGTCTGATGGATGAAGATCCTGCCAGGTAATGGTCTACTTGAAGTCCAAGAAAGAACTTCATCATACCCATCAAACTCATCTCAAATTTCTTCTTCATGACTGCATCAAATTCTTTGCACAAAGCATCGTTCGTCGACCCAAATATAATATTATCTACGTATATTTGTACTATTAGAATGTGACCGTTAACTTCTTGCATGAAGAGAGTATTGTCCACGGTGCCTCAGACGAAGCCATTGTCGAGGAGATGTTGTGATAGCGACTCATACCAGGCTCTCGGGGCCTGATGTAAACCATACAATGCCTTGTCCAGCAGATATACTTTGTCTTTGTGGATTGGATCAACAAACCCCAGTGGTTGGCCAACGTACACCTCCTCCTTCACTTTTCCGTACAAGAAGGCAGACTTTAAAGCCTTTCCAAGATGCGAATGCAAGAAAGATTCGAATCGCTTCTAATCTTGCAATTGGAGCGTAGACTTTGGTGAAATCTATTCCCCTTGCTGACAAAATCCTTGAACAATAAGTCGAGCTTTGTTACACAGTATCACGCCATGATCGTCCTTTTTGCACTTGAAGACCCGTTTAGTTTTTATTTTTTTGTGGTCTTCAGGCAACTCAACTAGCTTCAACACACCCAACTTTTCAAATTATGAGAGTTCTTCTTGCATGGCATTAACCCAACTTTCCTCCTCCAGTGCTTCCTTATACGTCTTCGATTCCATCTGCGAAATAAAACATTTAAATGAGAACCTATTTTGTAACGGAGCCACTTTGGAATAAAAACATCTAAAACCCTGTTTGACTTGATTGCAGGTTTTAACACCACTTTGCAATTTTTCCAATTATGAACTCCAGTGGATGGTAGGATAACATTCTTCGCATTATTTCGTTGGAAACACTCACTTCCTGTTGTAAATTCGTGACATTCTATTCGACATCTTGGTTAACAACAGAAGTATCATTCTGAGCCCTAGTTCCTTCATTCTGATTGTTGGGTAGACTATCAAATTGAATTTCACCATCATCAGAAGTAGATCCGTCTTTGTTGTAAGTCGGTTTGGCCATTCACCTCTAGTTCGACTTCATGTTCATTTGTTCCATTTATCTTTGGTTCAAAAAGTTGAGTACTCGGGCCTGATTGAGCATCATGTGTACCAACATGTGTCTGTGTCTCAACAATTGGTCTTGGAACTTGATCTTGTGAAAAAGATTGTTGATGCTTGTAAAGAATAGCAAGTTCCTCCTCTGATGGTGCAGCTGACAAGTCGAATGAATTACAAAGACATTCATAATCAAACAACCAAGGATCTCCCAGTTTCTGAGTCAGAGATGTATATCTTTGACAATCTACATGTCGAGCTTGAACCACCCGATTGATGCTAGGAAGATATACTCGCTTCAACGGACTAGCATACCCCACAAAGAAACCCTCTAAAGACTTCGCCCCAAATTTGTCACCTGGGTCAATAACTGTACACGGCGACCCAAATGGTTTAAACCATTTAAGATTTGGTTTTGTTGGTTAAGCAACTCAAAACATGTCTTCTTATGTGTCGTGATCGTAAGAACTCCGTTAAGTGTATAACACGAGGACACCATGGCTTCTCTCTAGAAACTAACGAGTAATTTGGAATCAACGAGCATGGTGCGTGTGGTTTCTATCAATGTTCTGTTCTTTCTTTCAGCTAGACCGTTCTATTGTGGAGTTTACGGTGCACTGAACTCATGTAAAATTCCTTTCTCATTGTAGTACTCTAACATCTTGTTTTTCTTGAATTATGTTGCATTGTTGCTTCAAATATGTATGATTGTCAACTGGCACAAATTTTCTGTCTTCTTGAACAAAATCATCAGATACTCAAAAGTTTCGTCTTTACTCTCCAGGAGCATCACCCATGAGAATCTCGCATAGTCGTCAGTCACAACCAAGCAGTATAGATCCACCGATATGCTTTTGACGTTTACCGGCCCAAACAAATCCATATGAAGCTGTTCTAATGGAAGCTTAATTGTATTCCGAAGCTCTCTCAGATGCGACTTCTTCTTTTGCTTTCCTCTCTTGCAAATGATGTAGTCATCGTTCAGATGAAAGTTCTTCAAGTTTATACCATCCACTAGTTGGTTGTTTACAAGAAAGTTCATTTTTCTGAGGTGAATGTGCTCGCATCTTTCTGTGCCATAAGATTGACTCTTTTTGTGGCCTTCGAGACAAAACATTATGTTGCTGTTGTTCTAGCGACACTCATATCTAACACATAAAGATCATTTTCTCAAGGAGCGCGCATTAGGATCCATTCCTCATGTATGATGAACCCTAGCTTCAGAATCAAACATTCTTTATCTATGAAGTGTGTAATGAGCTTCTTGTCACAAATATGAGAAATGCTTAGCAGATTGTTCTCCAACTCGGCAATGTAGTTAACTTTTTCAAACGACACAATCCAGTTGGTTAGAATTCCTTCTCCCACTATGCGACCTCCCTGATCGCCCACGAACCTGATATAGCATCCTCTTATAGGTTTGACATCGTATAAGAGTGCTAACATCGCCGTCATGTGCCTCAAAGCTCCGCTATCCATAATCCACTTTGATATGAGGGATCTTGGAAGCCACTAAACATGCAGTCAACTGATTACTTAAAGAGAGAGACCCAAGCTTTTCGGTCTTGGGTGGGTTGGCAATCTTAATTTCACTCACACTCTCGCTTTTCTGTTCAACTTTTTCTACTTTCACAGTTGAATCAGATTCCTTGACTTCCATAGAAGAGTCTTTCTTTTTAATCGCCCATGTTTGGTTTTTCAAAATAGTTTTCTTTGCATAGAATTTAGAATCTTTTGATCAATTGAGTTTGAAGTTTCTCCAGTTTTTACACTAGAAACATTAATGTCTACTGTTTAACTTCTTGAGTAGATTCATTGTTTCTTTTCAAGATTTTATTTTGTTCGGCGATTTTCGCTTCAGATCTTGTGTAGTCTTTTTGA
Organism: Scalesia atractyloides; assembly: GCA_947069175.1. Classification (NCBI taxonomy): domain Eukaryota; kingdom Viridiplantae; phylum Streptophyta; class Magnoliopsida; order Asterales; family Asteraceae; genus Scalesia; species Scalesia atractyloides. The sequence continues at coordinate 42,220,862 of CAMTDV010000008.1, read as the reverse complement.
CACCATGAACAGGTTTAGGATATTTTTGTGGACATTGATAAGCAATGTATCCAACTTGGTTACAACTAAAGCAAGTTATACTATTTGTGATGAAAGTAGGTCCCTCAACCTGTTCACGTTGCTTTTTCTTTTTAAAGAACTCATCATTGGATTGGTATCTGAATTGACTTTCCTTCTCACTTTCTGAACTAGTTTCAGAAACAAAATTCATCTTTTCTACAAGTTTTGATTTTCCAAACTTATTATAAATTTTCTTACCGTATCCCAACCGTTCCTCCCATAGTAATAACTTCTCTGTTGATTATTAGAGTAGGAACTTCGTGGTTTGGAATTATAAGATTGTTCCTTTTTAAAGTATGAAAAACCTTGATCACTTAACAAATTATCAATTTCATACAACTCGACTTCAACCAATTTGAAAACATTCTCAACTTTATTCATATTCACATTCTGAAGCAAAAATTCTTAAATCAGAATATAGTTTGTTAGCTCCATTCATTTTGTACATGATAACATTTCGATTACACAAACTATGTCCTGATTTTTTGATGTAGTGCTTATGAAAGCTCTCATCACTGTCAGAATATGAACTTGAACTCTTTCTACCAAATTTTGTTTTTACAAGTTCAAATTCAGTTTTCTCACTTTCACTTTCAAACACTTTCTCAACATCTTTTACCACATCTGATTAATTGTCTGATTCAGATTTGGTATAGGTGACATCGAGATTATCAGGCAGTTGATCTTTTTGTTTAGTTTTCAGTTTAATGTTAAACGCCTTATCCACCCCATCTAGTTCTTTTTAAAATAATTGTTCCACATTGGGGGTGGAACTAGATGGTAACCAACTCCCTGGTTACGATATCCATACACATCTTCCCCTATTTTGTCCTTACCTGTAGGCTTGGGAAGTATGAGATCCAGGACATATGATGCTGTTGAATAGCTTATCAACTTTTTATCAACACGATGTATTTCAATCCTAGCTGTTTCTAGCTCTTCTTTTAGCTTTGCAATCGTGTCAATGTGAGTATTAATTGCAATTTGCTTGTCAAAAACAATTTGTTTGAGCATAGAAGTTGTTGCATGATTTTCATTGTTAGCTACTCGATACTGATTAATTGATTTGTGTAGTTTCTCATATGCTTCTTCATACTCTTCAAGTCATACGTCAAATCATCTGTATGCTTTTTCAAAACTTGATAGTTTTCGTCATTTTCAATGCATGACTGACAAGGTTCAATATATTTTTACATTCAAAGGATGTTTCAGTTTTGATTTCTTTTTCATTTTTAACCTCTTTTTCCAATGATTTGGTCACTACCTCTTTTAGTTACGCCATCATAGCCTTTTTAGCAATCATAGTCAGATTTTCAACTTTCATTTCTTTAGATGCGTCAATAATTTCTTCTACAGGTTCTTTCTCATCATCGTTGAAGTGTAAATCTCTATAGTTTCCCTCCTCGCCAAAGAAACCTACAAAAGATTTAAAGACATCGAGAGGTATAATAGATCCGGATGCATTGTTAATAACCTCCTTTGTAGGTATTTGAAAATCTTCTTTTTCTAGAGTTGATTCAGCTTCAGTAACTTCTTCTAGAATTTCATCATTCTTCATTCAGCACATACTTCTTCAGCAGCTTTCTCGACATTCTCTTCATCCACTATCTTCTCATATTCTCCCAATTCCATGATCTCGGCCATAAGTGCAAGGCATAGGTTTTCGGAATGAGATTATTCCAGTTGAACCCTTCATCTTCTTGCGTAACAACTAATGCTTTGTCTTTAGATTTTGATGAACCATCCTCGATCGGGATCAGTCTTGAAACATTTGGTGGATGTTGTGAGTTCTTGTGGTAGATAGCCTTTTTGTAGTAGTCACCACCAAACAGGTTGCTATTGTCGTGAACTTTTCTATTTGTACACTCGCATTTGAAGTGGCCCTTTCTTTGCATTTAAAACATGTCATCATTGACTTATCAAACCCTAATATTGAATCTGGCCCTCTGGTGCTATTTCTACATGTGATCTCCATAAATCTTTGCGCTCTACGTACCATGCTTGCCATGCACCATATAATGTTGATCAACTCCATCTCTTCGGGGTCGATCTGGTCGTAATCCTCCTTGGTCATATTGTTGTTACCAATTCTTCAGCAGTTAGGCATTCGTATAACTCGAGGATTGATGCAATGAACGTCATATGCTCTTTTGCTATTGTTTCATTTAAACCTTGAGTATTTTGCAAATTAACAACAATATTGCATTAAAAAATGTGGAGATTTGAATTATTCTGATTTGAATAATTGTTTGAGCTTTGCAAAGATTAAGGACTTTGGATTGGAGTATTAGTCTCATAATTCAGGTATGAGGAATAACCACCACCACTACTTGTACTGCTTGAAGAAGTTCTAGAAGAGGTTTCTACACTAAATGTTGTTTTAATTTTCAGGCTTTGAATATTTGTAGAACTATTGCCCTTGTAGTACAATCAACGTCTTGCTGAAGTTCATGTGCTTCTAACTTCTCAATGACCTTTGAAAGTGTAAATCGGTTATATTCTTGAGTATTGCTCTTCAATATCATCACCTTGTGGTAGAGCATCCGCAAACTTATCCACCCATCCATCATCTTCATTTGTAATCTTCATCCTACTCTTCTCAGTAACTAAATGAATATCGTTCAATCAGTTGTTTCATTGACTCTCCCTTTAAACATGTAAGGATATCAAATTCATTCTTGAGTAGTGACTTCTTGCTCTTTTGCATCGATAAACTTCCTTGATACTTTACTTTTAAAGCATTCCGTATCGATTGAGCGGTTCCTTGATGTTGAAGCAAAGTGAAGATGTCTTCCTTAATAGCTTGTTGGAGCAAATTCATCATCTTCTTTTCTTTAATGAACCTCTCTTTCTCGGCTATTGGAATTTGAGTCACTTTTACCCTTTCACCGTTTTCTCTGGTAAGAATTACGTACTCTTTTTCTATTGCGAGCCAACACTCAAAATAGTTTGCTTGCACCCACGTTTCAAATTTCACATGCCCCCCTTGTGATCGTCCATGCACATTAGCTTCGGCAGTTTGGTCATGGTACCCACCACATTATCTAGATTGAGAGTTTGAACTACGGTTGTAGGTATTGTGGCAAATGCGTTGTAATGCTCGTTTTCCATGATGAAAGAAGTTTGGTACGGATGTGAAAAACCTAAACGGATTTAAGAAATCTGGGATGAATGTATTGTTCAAACGGATGAACAACTTTCTATACGAATGAGAGTCTTTTCATGAGGATGAGCAGGAAAGTCTTTGATAGTAGTTCTCTTTGTACGGATGAATAAAGTTGATTGGGAGGTACCTAGTTCGTGTGAATCAAACAACAATTTTCAAATAAAAAATAAGCTCTTTCATGCGGATGTAAGATTTTCAAATGAATAAGTTCTCTTCTTTACGGATGAACTTGGTTCATGCGAACGTAAGTCAGTTCGTGCGAACATGTTCATTCGTATGAAGATCAAAAACATGGTTTTTTCATTCTTTTAATTAAATTTTAGCATGATAACAGTTGAATTTTAAGCTGAATTTTTAGAGGCTTTGTTAATACTGTGTTTTTACAACTCTTGAAAAAACCAGTCCATTTAAACTGTAGCAGATGTAAAAAATAAAAAACTAAAGAGAATGAGTAGAAAGAAGTCTTCTAATGTCTAAATCTTGTGAAATGTCTCAGATATCAGCCATCCTACTCTGATACCACTTGTGAGGACCGTTTGTCATGACGTTATGTTCAGGTGATATCTATAACCTAGTCACAATGCGTGAAATTCATTACGATTAGGTGAAAAGTACAAGATAATTCATTTTCAATGTTTTCATTCATATAGTGTCAATTTACATCCAAGAATTCAACTGGAATGGGCTTGCCGTCTGATCAGCAAAGTTACAAATGACTGTCCTCACCGGCTATTTATAGACATCATGGCATATTTGGGACGGACCTACTACCTCCATATGGATGAGATACATTCGTGCGGACCAACCTCATCCGTGCGGATGTACTCATCCGTACATTTGTGACCTATTACATACAAACAGAAATAGAACATTAAGCCCTATTACATATGACACGACTCGATGATGTAGGCGGCAGACATTATGTATCAACAATAATGCTGTCCACATAGATCTACACAATCAATATGTGACCATCTGTCTCTCATGTAAAGAGGTTGCAATCAACTGTTCCTCTGATGAACTTATTGTCAAGCAGGTGCTAAGACAATGTTTCATACCAAGCACGTGATGCTTGTTGCAAACCATAAAGAGCCTTATCCAGAAGATACACTTTGTCTTTGTTGTAAGGATCGACAAATCCCGGCAGTTGTCCAACGTAGACTTCCTCTTTAACCTTCCCATACAGAAACACAGACTTGACATCTAATTGGAATACTTTGAACCCTTTTTAGGAAGCCAAAGCTAAAAAAATTCTGATAGCTTCAAGTCTCACCACTAGAGCATATACTTCCATAAAATCAATCCCTTCTTGTTGATAGAAACCCTGCACGACCAACCTGCCTTTGTTTCGTACAATCACACCTCAATCATCTCTTTTGCATTTTAATACCCACTTGGCGTTAATCTTCTTATGATTATCGGGTAGATCTACAATAGCTTCTCAAATTGTAACAGCTCCTCCTACATTGTGTTCACCCAACTTTCCTCAGTCAATGCCTCTTTATAGTTTTCGATTCAATTTGTGATATGAAACACGGAAGCAAAAACCGATTTTGCAACGGAGCAGCTTGTGTATAAAAACAACTCCAACCATGACTAGGCTGATTGCTCATCTGCACTCCACTTGATGGATGATATGACAATGTTCTCTACATTAATTCATTCGAAATAATTGCATCTGTCTCCAAGTTGTTAAGGTTTTGATCAGCTTCATTTTGTAAGACAATGAATGTAGAATTTTGAATACCAGAATCATGTTGTTGAGCCTTTGGTTCAAAAGTAATCTCATCACCTGATGTTGAACCGACGTCTTCATCATAAGTAGCTTCTGGTTCAGAATCTTCAAATTGATCGAAACTTAGGTCGTCATCATTTATAATTGGTTCTTCAGAACATTGGTTCCTTGATCATTCTAATTAGCATTTTGGTTACTCTATCCTGCTTCTACATTCTCCTCTCCTATGGTGATGTAATGACAATCAGTCTTGAAATCTAATCTTGAGCAAATGCTTGTTGGTGTTGATACAACAGAGCAAGTTCCTCTTCATTAGGTTCATCGGGTAGATTAAATGACTTCCAAAGACTTTCAAAACCAAACATCCAATCGTCTCCATGTTTCTAAGTCTAAGAAGTATATTTCTAACAATCCACATGTTGAGCTTGCTCTATTTAGTTAATGCTTGCAAGTAAACACGACGTGACAGACTAGCATAACCACAAACAATCCTTCTAAAGACTTTGCTCTGAATTTTCCTAAAGGTTCTATCATAGTGCACGGTGACCCAAATGGTTCAAACCATTGAAGATTAGGCTTCCCTTTGTTTAAAAGCTTGAAATATGTTTTCTCGTACTTTTGGCAGTTAAGACACGATTCAATGTATAGCAGGCAGATGCGACTGCTTCATTCCAGAAACTTACCGGCAGCTTTGAATCGGCCAACATAGTGCGAGCTGTCTCAATCAACGTGTGATTCTTCCTTTCTGCTACTCCATTTTGTTGAGGAATGTATGGTGTGCTAAACTCATGAAGAATGCCTTTTCCATTTTAGTATTTAAGCATCTTATTGTTCTTGAACTTTGTACCATTATCACTCCAGATTCGGCGAATAGGTAAGTGATACAAGTTCTCTATCTTCTTGAACATGATCATCGAATAATCAAATATTTCATCTTTTGTCTCCAAAAACATTACCCAGGAAAATCTCGAGTAATCAGCGCTAACAACCAAGCAATATGAATCCCTAGTAACACTATTCACATTAACTAGCCCGAACAAATCCATATGTAGTCTCTCTAAAGGTAATTTAATCGAGTTTAACAACTTCTATGAAGAAATCCATTCTTGTGTTGTTTACCCTTCTTTCAATTCACACAATCATCAGATAAATGAAAATTCTTGACATTCACTCCTTCCACAAGATTATTATGAACCAAATAATTCATTTTCGTCAAATGGATATGACCTCTGATGCCATAATATTGACTCTTTCTCAATCCCCTTTGTAACAAAGCATTGAGCAAATTTCAAATTAGTGGTAGCAGTACTCATTTCTCGGACGTATAAATCGTTCTCTCCCAGAACCGCATCAGTATCCACTCTTCTTTGATGATAAAAACTGTAACAACCCCGACCGCGTAAAACAACAAACCACGGCGGAAACGTCGAGGAGTCATGTCACAGAACTATTGTTTCACAACTCATGGAATTTAACATTTATGTTTGATTAAGTTAAATGTTTACATTGTCTTGGGATAAACAGAAACAACACATAAATAAATTGTCTTTCATGTTTTAAGTCACTAAGGCTCGCGTCAATTGCTACGTGAAACATCAATCATATTATCAAGTATTGATTCCTGAAACATATGTGAAAAGAGAGTCAGCATAAAAATGTCGGCGAGTACATAGGTTTTGTGAGTGTGTCAAATTCGTGGCTTTGTATACATATTGCAACACCTCGTCCGACTACAAGAGTAGTTAAGTGAAAACCTCGTATCAAAAGTGTTTGATATTGCAATACAATGAACCAACTAAAACAAGTTGGTTAGAGTTGTGAAAACCTTGTAGCCATGAATCTTGACAAAAACATTTCTTTTGTAAAAACCTTGTAATAGATTGATTTAAAAGAAAACTTCGTATGGTTTATATCTTTAAGTGAAAATCATTGCGTGGCATTGTTCAAAATCATTCCTCCATGTTATAAATCAATCCTCCGTGTTATAAATCAATCGTCCGTGTCATAAACCAATTGTCCATGTCATAAACAAATTGTACGTGTTTTAATTGTGAAAACTTTTGATCGTTCTTTAATGAACACATTCAAACCTGTGTTGACTATACCAACAAAGGGTATCTTTAATAGACCACCAAAGGGTCTCTTTAACTAGACTAACAAATCAACAAATGATTTGTTAATCTAAAACAGTTTCTGTCATTACCCAGACTTCCACCAAATCCAGTGAACAATATGATAATGGGATTGTCAGTCCTATGATACCATGTCAGTCCTATGGTACCATAACATACTACTGGTCGGCTCGGTCAAAGCTTATGAATGTCATTCATGTTATGGATAACGCATCAACAAGTTGTTTACATTATTGAAATCGTATTGTTTTATATATAAACCATAGACATTGTTTTTTTCTTGAAAACTTGAAAATGATTTAGCACATATGAGTCACCCCAAAACATTTGCAAAACGTAAAAGAGGGAACTATGTACTCACATTGAAAATCATTTTGTATATATAAACCATGTATATTTTTTTGAAATCTATAAAATAATTATAGGCACACATGAATCATCCCAAAACATTTCGAAAAGGTAAAAGACGGAACTATGTACTCACTTTGAAAATCATTCTGTATATATAAACCATGTATATTGTTTTGAAATCTTGAAAATAATATAGGCACATATGAATCACCTCAAAACATTTGAAAACGTAAAAGAGGGGGCTATGTACTGATTTGAAATCATTTTGTATATATAAACCATGTATATTGTTTTGAAATCTTGAAAATAATGATAGGCACATATGAATCACCCCAAAACATTTTGAAAACGTAAAAGAGGGGGCTATGTACTCACTTTGAAAATAATTTTGTATACATGAACCATGTATGTTGTTTTGAAATCTTGAAAATAAATTTAGGCACATATGAATCACCCCAAAACATTTAAAACGTAAAAGAGGGGAACTATGTACTCACTTAAGCCTTGCATAATAAATATGTAGATTTTAAAAGATAGTTTAGCACATATGAATCACCCCAAAACATTTAAAACGTAAAAGAAGGGAACTATGTACTCACTTGGGGTTGCGAAAGTATTCTTGATCAACGGAATAAACAGAGCTCAAACGTGTCCTAATGTGTCAGATAAATATGTTAGCGTGTTGGACTACAAACAGGAGATCGGATAGAATGAAGTCTTATAAACCAAACGAGTGTTGGAACTCATGTGATATGGTTTAACAAACTTAATATTCTGATTTGGAAAGGATCCTAAGTGCTTTTGACCCATTATGACTCGTTAAGGTAGTTTACGCTACTTTAACGGGTCATTAGCGTAAATGCATGATTGGATGGTTAAACATGTCCTATGATATGTCTTAAATGCCCAAACATGTTTGAAAATGTTATAATATATGTTAAAAATTCGGTTACGTGTGTTTAAAATGGATTTATGCGCAAAAAGGAATTTTGGTCAATTTTTTTTAAGAACATAGAAGTGACTTATCATAACACTAACCAATGACGTGACCATAAGGTATAACCTCAGTAGGTTATTCCCTATACAACTATGGTCACAAATATGTTTTTGCTCAGATCCTAAAATCGACCAAACGGGTCGGATTCGAAAGTCAAAGCGATGGTCAGGACCACTCGACTTACGACCCTAAATAAGCACCAAAAGTAGAAGTGATGAGTTAGACATGTCAAAATATGTCTAACTAAGTTTATAAAACTGATTTTGTATCAAAAATTGGTGTTTTGATACCCGAAAATAGTTTCGTCGTAAAATGCACATCATGCGCATTTTTTACTGAAACTTTGACTCGTCACTTCGACTAGTAAACGTAGTAATCCGAAGGTGAAATTGTTAGGGATTATAACGTTCGTCATTACGTTCACGTTTCAAAGTTCAATTGAACTTTGACTTGACCAAATATGGTCAGAACCAAAAGTCAATCAGGTTGCCAAACTGTTCGACTTTTAGCTCAAAATAGCTAAAAAATGAAAGAACTAGGAAGAGTACTTACTCGTGTTGAAGAACACTTTTGAAACTCAAGATAGGAGGCTTCCAAAGGATGGAAACAAGCTCCAAGAAGGATAGAAAGAAGAACTTCACACTTTGCTTTGAAGTGTTTTGAAGTGGTGTGAAAAAATGGTAGAATCATGGGGTATTTATAGTATTTTAGGATTAAGGAGGTGATGACAAGTGTCCTCAAGTGTGGATTAGTGACCTAACATGTGTCAACACCATATTAAGTGTGGCAAAGTGAGTGCTAGGTGTCAAAAATTGGAGATAGGTGGCAAACTTGGTGAAGAAGCAAAATATTTATTATTTATTTGACATTTTTTGCCCTTGGACTTGTATTTTCACTTGTTTGCCATTTTTAACCCCTTTATCCTAATATTTAGGTTATATAAAGGTGTTAAGACATGTGTAACTTGGATTATTCCCGAAAATGTCGTGGATGTCGGTTCGTTCGGTTGTACGGTTACGTCTTTTGCAAAAATGCGTAAAACGCTTTAACGAACACGAAAATGATCGAAATTGTGAAACGATCGATATTTTTGCATTCTCATCAATAAAATATAAGATTTTATTGAATACAAAAATATTTGGAAATAAAACACAAGGTTTGATTGAATACAAAATTGTTTGTAATTGTGTAATGATTGAAAAGGCACAAATGTCACAAAAAATGGCTTCAAAATAATACACTCTTTGTCAGTGAAATGAACTGTGAACTTATTTCATAGATTTGTGAGACGCTCAAAAGTTGTTCTCCCGTTTTGCTATGTAATTCACTTTACCAAAAGAAATAGTTCCATTCCCTAGAATTCCTTCACCAGTAATTCATCCTCCCTGATTCCTAACAAATCCGACATACCCACCTTTAATAGGTCAAACATTATAAAGCAAGGCAAGCATCGCTGTTATGTGCCTAGAGGCTTCGCTATCAATAATCCATTTCGAGAACCTCGGGAACCCCTGCACATGCAAGAAAGAAATTACTTAAAAAGGGAAACCCAAGCTTTCATGGTCTTGGGTGCATCAACTTTTTCATCACTAACAACTTCATTTTTAACCTCAATTTTAATCTCATTCTTAATTTCATTTTGTTGCAAAATGTCATTGTTTTTTAACAACCTTAGAAGTGTCATTCTTCTTTGCAAACCATTATAATGAATCTAATTGTAAAACATTTGTATTTTTAAGATCTTAACATTCACCAGTTTCAAATAATTTTGTATTACCAAATTTTTACTTTCAACCTCAGTTGGTCTTTTTAGAACTCGTTTTGGACATATTTAGTGCAAGAGGTTTTATCATTTCTAGCGTTTAAGCATGAACATGCTTAGAACCTTTGTTTGGACAATAGTATGAGATGTGTCCAAAATTATTACAATTATAACATTGTCGTTAATCTATATGATCTCTCACATAAGATTTTGGTCCTTCAGTTTGTTCTGGCTTTGCCTTTTGTTCGAGAAAATCTTTGTTAGTTTGATTTCTGAACTCGGCTGCTTTCCCACTTTCCGACCTTGTTTCAGAAAAAACTCAACATTTTTCAAAAATCTTGACTTTTGTGAAATTGTTCTTCCTGAAATTATTCACTCTACGATTATTACCATAGTTCCAATTTCCTCTTCTTTGATTACCCTAGTAACCCTTGAACCCATTGGTTTGATAGTTTTGTCGATGATTAGCATTTTGGTAATAATCTGTTTGAGAAAATTTTCCATCTAATTTAACATGTGAATCAACTTCTTCCACAAGCTTCAAAGTTTAAACAATTAATGTTGCATTCACGTTCTTGATTGGAAATTCACTATTAGAATATATCTTATTAGATTTCTTTTTCACCGATTTAATTTCTGATTCATTCTAAAAAAACTTTTCTACCACACTCTTACACACATCATAATCACATTCAAAACTGTCTCCTGGCTGCTTGTATGTAACATCAACGGTTTCGGGTAAAAGCTCTTTTGGATAAGCCACAAGTGGAGTTTTTATTTCCACGTTGATGGCTTTGTCTACACCATCCGGCGATTTCTTGGAGTAACTATTCCACATTGGTGGTGGTACTCTATGATACCCGATATCGTGATCATTATATCCATATACATCTTCTCCTGCTTCTACATCCTTACCAGTTGGTTTGGGAAGAATATGGTCTAGGACATATGATGCGGTATCATAACTAGTTAATTTCTTATCAACTCGTTCTATTTCAATTTTCATCTTTTGTAATTCTTGTTTTAAAGCAGCATTGTCATCAATATGTTTATTAATGGCCATTTGTTTTTCTAACATTGTTGCTTTTAACATAGAAACCGTTTGTTGATCTTTCCTGATTACAAAAAACAGTGTTTTGAATATCAGCTCCTCCCAAAGGCAAAGACTCAACATCTGCTACTCTAAAGTCTGCAAAGGCTAATGTTTGTTTACATGATCTGTTGAAGACAAACTCTACTTAAAGCCAAAGATCTGCTTAAGAGAACCTCTGCTGATGAAGACTAAAGTCTGATGAAGCTAAGGTCTGTTGTGGATTAACAGATGATAAAGACCAACAAATGATAAAGCTCAACAAAGAATTCTTAACAGATGATGATCAACAGGGTTACTTGTAATATTAATGTAAAAGTGCTTAGGTCTAGCATATGTTAGGAGTTTGTTAGGCTATTAAATGTCGTTGTCTAGGTGACGTTAGCTTAGATTCTTCAGATGTTTCATTTGTACTATAAATGGAACAGTGCATGTACTAATCTATTCATCACTTTCACCTTAACATTTTTGCCCGAATAGACAAGGAGTGATCAGGCTGAGGGGGAGTTGTATTCTTCATGCATACGTAAAATTGTGATTGCAAATTTATAAAAGCATGTTGATGAAAGCATATCTTCATTGTTGTGATTGAAAAGTTAATTATTCCGCTGCATATTTCATCTCTGTTTTATATTCATTCATTATTTCCATCTTAACTATCACAACAATCAAACTCAGATCCTAACAATTGGTATCAAAGCTTGGTCAATCAAATTCGATCTAAACAATCTTTTCGATATAAACATATCAGCTCTTACTACTGATATTGTTTTTCATTGGATTGAAATCGGAGTGAAGTTCATTTACGTGCAAAAGTATTTTAAACAAAAACCTGTTTGAAAACAATAAAAAAAATGTCTCAAAATTCACAAGATCCACACAACATTGGTACTCTATACAAACCTCCAATACTTGTCACATCGGAATACAATATCTGGCAACGTCGGATGGGTCACATACTTGCTCAACAGAAGACGGGTTGTTAGAAATCGGTTATCTTCGGACCACATGTTCCGATGGTGTCGAGGGCTTAAGACCCCAAGTTTCAAGTACCAAAGAAGCTGGAAAACTACTCCAAGCATGATTTTTAGAAAATCGAGTTAGATTCCAAGGCATTTAGTATCGTTGCTATGGCTTTACCAAATGATATCTATGTTGGCCTGTTGCATTACAACAGTGCTAAGGAGTTGTAGGATGCTTTGAAAGAGCAGTTTGGTGGTACAGAGGAAGTTATCAAAAACAAACGAGAAGTTCTAAACCAACAGTATGAAACATTTTGTCACGTTAAAGGAGAATCATTAACTCAACAATTCGAGAGGTTTAGTTTTCTAATAAGTGAATTAAAACTGGTAAAATGTTGATTTTCCTAATTCAACTTTGAATAGCCGATTTCTAAGAGCATTACCAAATAAATGGGACACTATTGCTTTCGTAACAAGAAACTATGTTGGTTTCAAGGAGATGAGTTTGACTCAGCTTCATGGTAGGCTCTTAACTTATGAGACAAAGCTTAACCAGAAAAAGAAGCTTCAAGAGTCGAAAAAGTTGCTGATGACTATGCTTTTGGTAGTACAACACTTTTCAGTCAAGAGGAAACCTTTGGTGGAAGTAAGGATCAGGGTTATGATCATTTATTGATATAACTTCTGGTGGAGGATTTAACTCAGACTCTTACTCACCCAATTATGTTTTTGCAGCAAATGGGGAAAACCAAGTTCCGGACAACTTCTCTTTTGGTTTAAATGATCTTCAACACTTTGACCCCACTGATTTGGAAGAAATGGGCATCTTGCACCAACTTGCTTTGTTAAGTGTTAGGACTTGCAAATTTTACAAAAGAACTGGTAGAAAATTTCCGTGGTTGCATGGGGGGTTGATAGTTGGGTTGGATAAATCTAAAATTTAGTGTTACAAGTATAATAGGCTAGTTCATTTTGCTAGAGAGTGTAGGAGCCAAACAAGTGGTCCTATTGTCACACATCCAAGTCCTATACCTCAAAACACTATCCATTATACCCAATATACCCATGCACCACACATGCAAAGCACTGCTCACTTTGCACACTCTGCAATCAGTGTTCCAGTATAGTATTTCCAAACCAATGTTCCTCAGATACAGTATGTTCAAACCTCAGTCTCTCAGGTTCAAGTTCAACCTTCACCACAAGCTGCACAAACCCCTGCTCAGGCAGAAACAGCCAACAAAGCTTTTTCACACAAGGCTTTGTTGATTGAATCAGCTTACCTGATGAAGTTACAGATGAAAATTTTTCCCTAGTTTCTAATTTTGAAAAGAAACACGATGATTTTTGTTTTATGGCACTAGAGACAATTTTGGAAGAGTTTGAGTCTGAGGAAGTGGTGTCCAATTCTGATGTGGTTTGTCATAATGTTGAAACAGATGTTTCAGAAGAAAAGGTTGGTGAAGAAATGATGAATCCTCTGTTAGACCCATGGGAGTCTAGTGTTTGTAAAGGAGAGTGTGATTGTGCCATGATGGCTTCTGCCAAGGTATCACCTCAAGTTCTTAAAGACTTATGTTTTGAAAAATGTATCATTGATTTTGCAAACATTAAAAGGCGAATGAAAACCTTAGTAACAAGATTTTAGATGATGAAATTCAGTTTGAAAAACTTGTTAAAAAATTAAATCAAAACTGCTTGAAAAAGAAAGTGAAATCAGCAGTCTCAAACATGAATCAAGCATAACCAAGGATCAACTCCAAACAATGATAGGAACATAATATAGTTGTAAAAAGGAGCTTGAATCTACCCAGATCACATGTGAAAAATGGTAGAATCCTACAAAGGTTATGAGTTGATATTATTAAAACAGATCAACAAGTTTCACAAAACATTGCTGTAAATGATTCTGGTTTGGTTGAAATCATTCCTACCAACATGGCTAGTCAAGAAAATAAAGTCATAGAACCAAATGGAAAGAAAATTGTTTTGGAAAGACCTGAAGGATTCTCAACTTTGGAGGATATTTAAAACTACCAATTCAAACCAACATGGTCAGATGAATGTGACGTTCTTGAGAACTTTAAGCCAATGGACTTCTCAACCATTGAAGGAGTGAAAGCACCTAAAGAAAAATCATTCCCTTAAAAGACCTTCCAGCAGATGTTGCAACATCTATTGACAAAATGCTGAAAAAGAGAAGAAGAAAGAGAAGATAACAAACTTGTTTTGTGACTTTTGTGAAAAGAAAAACCATGTTACTAAAAACTGTTTTCACTTAAAAGCACATGAAATAAACAAGACTAGTGTCATTGTTGATGCACCTCATTGCACTATCTGTGGCAGGAAAAATCACAAAACTCAAGAGTGTTTTTATCTCAAAAATTTTGATGTCAGAAAAAATGAGTATAAATAAAAAACACTTGAGAGTCCAAGGGCTAGTACTAAAAAAGGAAAGTCCAAATAGACCTTCTTCCCTATCCAAACATCTGTTACCAGACAGCTTAACGCAACCTCTGCTCCTAGAGAGCTTCAGGTAATAGATGCACCACCAGTAAACAAATTTCCAAGAGGATATGGCCAACCAACTTATCAAAGTGTACCACTTGATTCTGAAGTCTACAAAAGACCTTCAAAACCAAGAGTGAACAAGCATCCTCATGGTTACAACCACTTGACAGGAAATGGTCCACAGCAGATGTTTCAAAAATTTGCTCAAACCTCTAACCATTCTCCTAGACTTGAGGATAGAATGTCTGTGACCCCATCCATAGCCATTTTGGCTTTGGACACTCACCAAAACTAATATGTTACTGATGTACAGAGAGCTTCTACTTACCTTGATAGTTTATGGTATGTAGATAGTGGAGGCTCTAGGCACATGATAGGATGTAGAGCCCTCCTCAAAGATTTTCTAGCACATGGAGGGGGTGATATATCATTTGGTAGAAACTCAAAAGGAAAGGTGTTAGGGTCAGGGATCATCCGGGCAGGGAAGTGAAGTTTGAACATGTAAATCTTATTGAAAATCTGAAATTTAACCTTCTTAGTATGTCTCAAATGAGTTACAAAGGCTATGGGTCATTCTTCATAAAGAAAACTTGTAAGATTGTTGGACCAGATGTGGTGAAAAAGATTGAAGAAATCATAGCTAGGATCAAAACACAGCTTGTTGCTCACAGGTGTGGAAATGTGTATGTGGTAGATATGTTGAAAGATAATCCAATGTTTATGCCTATCTGTTCTCAGCTGCCTCTAACAAATAGACAGAACTATGGCATAGAAGACTTTGTCACACAAATTCAAAAACTATCACCACACTCTCAAAACAAGGTCTGGTAAGAGGCCTTCCACCAAAACAATTCAAATGTGATGAACATTGTGTTTCCTATCTAAAAGGTAAACAACATAAGGGTTCATTTAAATCTGTTGATGAGTCCAAAACTAGTTAATGTTTACAACTGTTACACATGGACTTGTTTGGCCCTGTTAAAATCATGAGTCTTAAAAAGAAAAGGTATTGTCTTGTCATAATTGATGATTTTTCAATATTTACATGGATTTACTTTTTGCACTCCAAAGATGAGACAACAGGTATCTTGCAGGACTTTGTAAGAAAGGTTGAAAAGCAATTTGATCTAGTAATAAAAATCTTCAGGAGTGACAATAGAACAGAGTTTAAAAATAAGGAGTTTATGATTTATGTGTGTCAAAAGGGATTGTTAAGCAATACAACATCCCAAGGACACCAGATAAAAATGGGGTGGTTGAGGAGCTTGATTGAGGCTGCCAAAACAATGCTTGCAGATTCAGGTATACCATTGTCCTTTTGGGCACATACTGTAAACACTGCTTGATATGTGAAAAAAAAAGAGTTTTAATCAACCCGAGACATCAAAATACTGCTTATGAAACTCTGTTCAAAATTAAACCACTGATCCCTTATTTCAAAATCTTTACCTGCCCATGCTTCATTTTAAATTTAAAAGATTCAATTTCAAAATTTGCAGCCAAAGTAGATTAAGGTTATTTTCTAGGATACTCAACTATTACCAAAGCCTCCAAAGTATTTAACACAAGGACTAGGTGTGTAGAAGAGACTTTGAATGTAAAGTTCAATGAGCTTTCTTCTTTAAAATCGTAGCAAATCCTGCTAAATTGTTTAATTTAGATAAATTTACATTTGAAGATATGTTTGTCAAGACTAATAATGCAGGTACACCACAGTCTTCCCATCAAGATTATGGATTTGACATTGTGATCCCACAATATAAAGTCACTTCCACCATCAGAGGAATATATGTTCAAAACAGCTGTCAAAACTCTGCCACTACTGCATCAACAATTGTTGATAATCAAACCTCTGTCGCCTCATCCAGTCAATCCACTGTTGACAAAAGTCCATCTTCTTTGGACAAAAGTCAACCCGTGTTTACACATATCCCACCTATTCCTCCACCTCCATTCCAAACATTTGTTGACTCTTCAAAATTGCCAACAGATGTTAGCTCATATGATTCTCATCTGCAGCCTTCACCTCTAAATGCCATCATTCCATACAAGGGAGATCTAATCTACCTTAAAAATCATCCACCAAACCAAGTTATTGGCAACATCAATGAAGGGGTACTCACAGGAAGTCAATTGAAAAAGATTTTTCTTTTTGTTAGTTGTGACATCCCGGTTTTTCGGATAACTTAAACGCAATACTTGTCGAATAAATTATGTGCTACGTATTAAACGTTTATAAGTTGGTGCGTTATTATGTGATATCCGAGTTCGTGTTTTATGTTAGTTATAATGTATAGACGTAGTAAATAAACAAATGAATCAAGCCGAACCGCGACACGAGCCGGCCTCTTTTCTTGCGACTCAAGGAACTAAACTTGGGATCAAGTTTTAAACCCAAACCTTAAACCCAAACCATCCGGTTGCGAGCAAACAACCCAAACCAACCCACCCAAGTCCTTTCGGCCGCGAGAACAAACCCAAACCGCAACCCATTCCCTTCCCTCATCTCTTGCACCTATATATACAAACACATGCATGCTTTCTTCACAACACAAAAACCCTAATATCTAAAGAAGCCGACGGCAGCCTTGCTACACTCCCCTCGGTCGCGAGATCAGCCCCTTGTTCACCTCCTCGATCGCAAACAGCCCTCTTGTCCCTTGATCGCGAGCAGCCCTCCTTTCAGTCCCTCGACCGCAAGCAGCTTGTTACAACTCCATCTTCATCCTCGGTCGCGATTCTTTTGATCATTGGTTCCTCATCTCACTCACGGCTCATTGATCTTGTTATTAAAGGTTAGGATTATAATTGTTTGCAAGATCATATTCGGATTATATGCTTGAATGTAGGGTTATGTTAGCCGATTTATTGATGATGTTTGCAAGTTGATGTTTGTTCGAAATCTGGAAACATAGGCTGTGTTTTGTTTATAAAAACTAGAGATTATGATTAGGGTTTGCATGGATATGATATATGTATTGATCTATGATTGGAAAAATCAGTTCTTGATCGCCTAGGTTCATTGTATCGACGGTTATTGCGAATTAGTTTGTGATAAAGTGCTGAATCAGGCTGCTGAATGATGGTTACAGCCGACTTCAACTGGCTGTAACTCGGTCATTAGTTGTCGAAAAACGGATTTTCTGAAGTCTAAAACGTAGAGTTTTAAATAATGAATCTAATGGCACTGGATTCATATTTTTCTGAAGTCGTTTGATATATTTAAGTGGCCAATTAAGTTCAGTAACTAAAGCTGTGAAAATCCTGAAATTTTGTTAGTTGTTTATCGAGTTGGATTTAATAATCTGTAGGGAGTCGAATCATGAAATTTGTACAGCAACTAGGTATGGAAATTTCCGGGCAACTCCCACTGGAATTTTGTTAATTGGACAAACAGTGATTTTTAAATAAATTCTTCCGTGGACTGCAGTCAGAAAGTGACGAATCTGACTGCAGCCTAGTATATTAATATTTATGGATAATTGGTAAAGTATTAGGACTTGAAAAATTTAAATAAATTTCTACAGTATAGTTGTCACCTACTGTAAAATAATTGGAATTTTTGGAACGTTGAAACTATTATATAAAAATCCTAGAAAACAGCCGAATTATGAGTATGTAAGCTGAAACCTGATAACTTGTGAATGTGTGAACCAAAGTGTTGCATGGATTGGATTATGTTCATGATAAATTGTTTTGATTACTATGTTCACATGAGGATACTTGCATGCATGTTTGAGTGTTAGGAATTTTGATTGTGTGTATCACTTTGTGCGTAAATTATGTGTAGAATTTGTTTTAGTGTGTTCACACACTGACTTGGAATCAATTGGTTTATTAGGACGCAATTAGCGGTCCCATCATTTGCAACTTCTGTGTTACACTAACCGAGCAACTAAAGGTGAGTTCACGGCCCCTAATTTTATCCGGTTTTAAACAACAGGGGGAGAAACATGTATACACTCTTCAAACTCAATCTCTTTACGTTATACGAATTTAACGTCACATAACTATTCGGTAACTAAGTTAATGTTAATGTAACGTTATGGTCACTAAGCAGCTATATCACATAAGTCCTCGACAATCTCTCGGATCGTTAGTATTGGGTTTAAATAGCGGGGAAATTATAAGTAGTACTACTGGGCCCGACAAGCCCCATCCGAGCTAGTCGCGTTAGCCGACCGGGTATGGTCAACGGGTGAATAATTTGGCCTAACTTCGCCATGGTCAGTGATACGCCTGGCAACACGGAGGCACAACAGTCAGCTTCGATCGCGAACACTTACGTGACATAACTTTAGGCTAGCTACCTATATATGTTAACATTGAACTTATTTACGAATCAACAATATTATTCCGGGTTAGGAATAATGGAACAAACAACAATATTATTCCGGGTTAGGAATAATGGAACCATCAGCAATATTATCCCAGGTTAGGGATAATGGAACCAACAACGTTATTATTCCGGGTTAGGAATAATGGAACTATCGGTATTATTCCGGGTAAGGAATAATGGAACTATCAGTATTATTCCGGGTTGGGAATAATGGAACTAAATCGTTACCCAGGGTTAGGGATAACGGGGGAAACAAACTCATAACCGAACAAACGAATTTATGAAAACCTGTGAACTCACTCATCTTTAATGTTGACACTTGTTTCTTTACATGTTTCTCAGGACGCTAGGAGCTCTAGGTGCACTCACTTGCATTGATCAAGACATCTTTTATCGAGTCTCATTTACAAACATTGTTTTGGGTTTTTCATTTGTTTTGGCGTTTGTGTTGGCGCCCGTTTCACTACTTATTTAATGCTTCCGCTCAACCATAAAAACTAATGCTTCCGCTAAACATTGGTACCTAACTAAGACAATATAAAATCTACGACGAATGGTTAAACAAATGATTTTTGGAAAACGTATTATCAAATCATATAGAGTCGTTCGACGTACTAGTGTTTCAGATTCTGGTTTGTTCACACGCCTCGCGATAAAACTCCGCAAGTGGAAATTGAGGGTGTGACATTAGTTTTCTATCACTGACATAACCTTTTAAGTACCAAGAGGCACTAAAAGACAATAGTTGGGTAGAGGCCATGCAGGAAGAGCTCCAACAGTTCAAGAGACAGCAAGTATGGGAACTTGTACCATCGTATAAGGATGTATGTCCAATTGGCACCAAATGGGTCTTCAAGAACAAAACGGATGAAAGGGGCATTGTTGTCAAGAACAAAGCTAGGCTTGTGGTTCAAGGCTATAGACAAGAAGAAGGCATTGACTATGATGAAACATTTGCTCCTGTAGCAAGATTAGAGGCCGTCAAATTGTTTTTAGCTTTTGCTTTCAACCACATCATCAAGGTGTATCAGATGGATATCAAATGTGCATTCCTTTATGGTAAGATCCAGGAAGAGGTATATGTATTCCAACCCCCTGGTTTTGAAGATGCTTTTTATCCTGATCATGTCTACAAGCTTAATAAAGCTTTGTGTGGCTTGAAACAAGCACCAAGGGCCTGATATGAAACTTTATCCACTTTTCTCTTATCCATAGGCTTCAAAGAGGTAAAATTGATAAAACTTTATTTTTAAAATGGAAAGGAAAGGATTTGATGATTCTCCAGATTTATGTGGATGACAACATTTTCTGATCCACATGCAATTCCATGTGTGAAGAGTTTAGGAACTCACGACAGCAGAGTTTGAGATGAGTGCCATGGGTGAACTTCAATGCTTTCTTGGTCTCCAAGCTAAGCTATTGCAAAATGGTACATTCATTCATCAAAGTAAATATGTAAAGAACTATTAACAAAATTTGATATGAATGATTGCAAACCATGTAGTACACCCATGGCCACCACAAAACTAGTCACTATTGATGATAAAGATAACTCAGTTGATCAAACACTTTACTGAAGCATGATTGGGTCATTATTGTACCTAACTGCATCAAGGCCAGACATCATGTTTGCAACATGTGTATATGCCAGATCCTAGTTAGCAACTAGAAAGTCCAACCTTATAGCTATGAAAAGGATATTTAGATACATAAAAGGTGCTCCCATACTTGGTACCTGGTATCCTGCTAATGGAATTCTTGAGCTTTCAGGTTACTCAGACAGTGACTTTGCTGATTGTCATACTACAAGAAAGTCCACTTCAGGAGGATGCCAATTTCTAGGAAATTGCTTGGTCTTAGCAAAGCAAAAAGCAAGCAGTGGTTTCAACATAATTTATACAACCCAACCTAACATAATCCATAATCTTGATGCTGCAAGCTGTACAACCTAACTCTTGTGGCTTCAAAATCAGTTGCTGGATTTTGGTGTGACTGCTTTAAAGACTCCTCTTATGCTGGATAGTCAAGCAGCTGAAAACATCATCAAAAATCTAGTTTCTCATTCAACAACCAAGCACATTAACATCAGGCATCACTTTGTGAGAGATAGCTATGAAAAAGGTTTGATTTCTCTACGTCATGTTCCAACTAAAGATCAGCTGGCAGATGTGTTGACCAAAGCTTTAGACATCTACCTTTGAAAGCTTGATCTCTAGGATTGGTATGCTAAAGTTGGATTAAATGTAAAATTTTGTTTTCCATGAATAAAAAGCATTAAAATGTTTTTAGAAAATCAAAAGTCTATCCTTCAAATCAGTTTTGTTTGAAAATTTCAAATATCCTTAAAGTCTATCCTAAACCACTCTTTCCAAAACCTCTGTTTGACTAAACTTTCCCCACTGCTGAAAGGTATCCTGCGTTCTCATTCACCACTGTTTCATAACATCTCTATAACCACTGTTTGCCCTAACCTCTGATGTCTATCCTCTGAGAGACTAAAATCAGCCACTGCTTATATACACTATTCCCAACCACTATTGTTTTTCAACAGGGGTTATCTAACAACTGTCATCCATTAACACAAACAGAGGTTACCACGTGGACAGATGTTAGCCATCAGATCTTTCAAACAGACGCTGCCACATCAGCATTCACTTTTTCAATTTATCAATACAACTGTTCCAACCAAACAGAGCTTACACTGCTGACTTGAATTCAAAATTCATAAAGCGGTTTTCACTATCATCTTCTCCAAAACTCCTCACCTCCCATCTCCGATCATGGTTTTACAAATAAAAACTCGTCATAACTACCTCCCTTATTTCGAGAAAACTAACAAAAAATCAAGCTTTCCACTCAATAATTGATGCCTTGACATCATCCAAATACTACACCATACTAACTACCAATGCACCAATATACGTGGATACCCTCCGATAATTCTGGGTTAATGTTGCAATCCTATCTCAAAATAAGAAGCCCTTTGGTATAACGTCAAAGATCAGAGGAACCATTGTTCAGATATCCCCATCTTCCATATCCCCAATATTTGCTCTAAACGAACAGGCAGGTAATACTACTTTTGAAAAACAGCAGCTTCACACATAGTTCACTGAAAGAGGGTATGAGGGTCAATTGACAGGAGTTACAATTTTTAAACCTCAATTTCGTGCTGAAATGACATACTTTTTCCATACCTTATTTGTATGTCTCTCAGCCAAGACCAACTCATTTAATGAGATTCCACAAAAAGTTCAATACTTGGGATATGCCATTTTGACAAATTCATATTATAATCTATCCCAGGCATTGTTCTTGGACTTGGTGCCAAGTGTGAATGCTATTAAAGGGAACAAACCTAAAGCTTTTCTTATGTATCCTAGAATTTTAAGCTTTTACCATCAAAAAAAAGTGTCTAAAATAGATTTTCAACAAGGTAAAGCTTTCAAAATGACAAGTCCTACAATTGAAACTTTTACTAGAATAAAAGATACAGAGTCAAAAGTTTCTAAAACACAAGAAAAGGGGGATGAGATTATTTTAGATGAGTCCACATTTGTTGCTCATACCTCTGTTGCTGAGCCCAATGCTCCTAGTGATCATGACACCACAACCGGTGTTGTGAAATCCACACCAGAAAAATCCAAAAAGAAACCCCCCACATCCAAAAAGCCCACCAAAAAGAAATAAAATAAAAAGGCACCTCTAGAAGATGAGATCCCATAGGATAACCATGTGGCAATACAAAAGCCACTTGAAACCACTTTTGTCACTTCCTCACAACAGATGGAAAGATCTCCACCCATCCAAACTCCTCTTAATCCTCACAAAAGGATCAAGTTGCAAGTACAGGGACACCAACTCACGAGGCAGATTTTTCACTTGAAAGTTTGTTTCTAAGCCCCTCGCCCAGGGTTGTCTCTCTTTCAACTCCACAACCATCCACACCAATTCCACCAACATTCATACCTATGTTTGATGCAATTGATAAAACACACAAAATCAGTTCGTCTCACTCACCAATTAAAGAGAGCAAACTTCCACAAGTGATTGAGTCTGAGAAAAATCAAGTTGCTAGCCCACAAACAGCTGAGGAGGTTACACCCCTTGAGTTACATGTAACTCTCGGTGGTAGTTCAAGTGAAACAACCACTATAGCTGGTGAAACAACAGTTTTTCAGTTGGATAGCGGTTTCATCTATAAGTCTTCCTTGAAGGCAAAAACTATTGAGGATACAATTGTAACCTCTGTTCCAGTTGGAAGTCCCCAATACCAAGAAAAAGGGGTATTTGGTTATGATAATTTGGAGTTTTCTCTTATTATGGAACCATATACAACTAACTCTAGAAGGAATTCAGATGATCCTATTAAGTTAGGTGATGAATTAGGATACAAGGATTTGACGGAAGAATGCAATTTACAGAATCTTTAATGGAAGAAATGAAAAGCATGATGAAACAGATGTTGAAGAATTGTGAATCTCAACCTTCAACTCTGCAAATTGACAAAGAGCTATGGAAATCATTGCAACCAATCATCCAAGCTCAAAGGAATTTGGCTGATATTAATCACAACACTCACATGGAGTTGATAAAAGCATGGTTGAGGCCAGGTACAAAGTTACTCAAACAAATATCAAGGCCATTAGGGAACATCTTTTAAAGACTACTGGCTCTGGCCCTACAACTGTACTTAAAGAAGAAGTAGAAGATGATGCTAAAAATGGGGAGAATGAAAAGTTGAGAAAGTTGCAGCCTTCATCATAAGCAAAACCATCAAAGGTGCAACAACAAAAGCCAAAGTCTGCTCCAACCAAAACCTCTACTGAGGCATTAGATGCTAGAAGTGGAAAAGGGATTGACGAGACCCTAAACAAGATAGTAGAAGTGATTTCCTTAAAAAAGTAGAAAAAGCAAGATACACTTGAAAGCAAAGCTTCTATCCTAAATGAACAAGAATAGGCCATACACAGGAAATAGGAAGACATTGGCACTTTAAAAACGAGAAAATCAACAAGAAATGTTAGATAGCCAATCACCACCCCTACTAAAAACCACTGCTAGGTCAACAAGAAGTGCATCCTCTGCTGCAGCCAAAACCAAACCCTCACCCAAAAAATCACCTCAAAAGGAACCATCACCACAATCTCCACCAAATCAACCAACAGATGCTGGTATAATAGATGCATCAGCAAATGTTTTACAAACCACTGCCATGATAACCTTTCCCACATCAACACAACCACTGCCCACACCACCAAGAATTCCAACACGCCCACCTTCACCTAAAATCAAATTCACACGCAAAAGAAAAACTTTTGTTGTATAAGAAGATGATGAGGAGGTTCCAACACCAATCCCCTTATTATTTGCCCCTATTTCAGCCATACAACTCTCATCATTTCCACGAAAATCCACTTCAATTCCATCCACTCAACCACCATCATAATTCATCCCACTGGCTACTCAATATCCTCTACAGATTCCTGTAATCCAATGTGAAATTGAATCTTTTTATTCAACAGACGATACATCGCTATTGTCCTTCCCATCTCTCTTTGGTTATCACAAGTCTAGAAACTTAGATAAATACTAGAAGTTGAAAGCTAGACAGGCTGAGAATATTGGAAAGGAGAATTGCAAAGGAAAAGATGACAAGACTGGTCAGGGGATCTTGTCACTAGAACTTAGCAAGGTGACAAAGCTAGAAGATTTTGCTAAGGACCTAAGCAAGTCCATGTCTTAGAAGCCAATAAATAGTGAGCTTGATAAGGAACTGAGATAGGGTTACCTTGATCCCATCATGCAACATAAACCGCACAAAGCAAACAGAGCACAGTTCAAAGATTAGTCCACAGATGCAATCATAGAAGAAATAGAAAGAATTAAAAAGATGCTAAATGATCCTTTACATAAGACATCTCCACCAAACTGGAAGAAATACAAACAAGTTTATCAAAACAAGGCATTGAAGCTGAAGAGAATGAAAGAAGAGTTTGTTGCTGCAAAGTATGGTACTACTAAGTCTGTTGCTAGATGGTCATAATCCAGAATTGTTGAAACATACAAGAAACTGGAACAGCAGGGAGAAAAGGATCCTACAGTTCTAAAGAAGTAAGAATATCCATCAGTGGTTGTCCCTCAACAGACCCTTACATCTAAAAAGCAGTCCTCAGCATCTGGCTTGTCCATAGCTGCCTTAAATCAAGCAAAAAGGCAGAAGCAGATGTCTGAGGTTGATGCAAAGATATATGATGACTACTATAGGAAAGAGGGACTTAAAAACCAACTGTTATTTCATACAGATCCTGCCAGTGCCAAACTACGTGAAACACTTACTAACCTTATGAGCAGGCCACAATCACCAAACTTATCAGAAATAACCCTTTACCCAAGGAAATCATATGATTCAAAAATTCTAAAGTGGAAGTCATCCTTAGACACCCATGAATTGACATTGCTTAGATTAGATGGTGGTGATGTTCAAAGGATAAGAATGGTGGTAGTTCAAGTGAAACAGCCACTACAGCTGGTGAAACAACAGGTTTTCAGTTGGATAGCGGTTTCATCTATAAGTCTTCCTTGAAGGCAAAAACTATTGAGGATACAATTGTAACCTCTGTTCCAGTTGGAAGTCCCCAATACCAAGAAAAAGTGGTATTTGGTTATGATAATTTGGAGTTTTCTCTTATTATGGAACCATATACAACTAACTCTAGAAGGAAGTCAGATGATCCTATTAATTTAGGTGATGAATTAGGATACAAGGATTTGACGGAAGAATGCAATTTACGGAATCTTTAATGGAAGAAATGAAAAGCATGATGAAACAGATGTTGAAGAATTGTGAATCTCAACCTTCAACTCTGCAAATTGACAAAGAGCTATGGAAATCATTGCAACCAATCATCCAAGCTCAAAGGAATTTGGCTGATATTAATCACAACACTCACATGGAGTTGATAAAAGCATGGTTGAGGCCAGGTACAAAGTTACTCAAACAAATATCAAGGCCATTAGGGAACATCTATTAAAGACTACTGGCTCTGGCCCTACAACTGTACTTAAAGAAGAAGTTGAAGATGATGCTAAAAATGGGGAGAATGAAAAGTTGAGAAAGTTGCAGCCTTCATCATAAGCAAAACCATCAAAGGTGCAACAACAAAAGCCAAAGTCTGCTCCAACCAAAACCTCTACTGAGGCATTAGATGCTAGAAGTGGAAAAGGGATTGATGAGACCCTAAACAAGATAGTAGAAGTGATTTCCTTAAAAAAGTAGAAAAAGCAAGATACACTTGAAAGCAAAGCTTCTATCGTAAATGAACAAGAACAGGCCATACACAGGAAATAGGAAGACATTGGCACTTCAAAAACGAGAAAACCAACAAGAAATGTTAGATAGCCAATCACCACCCCTACTAAAAACCACTGCTAGGTCAATAAGAAGTGCATCCTCTACTGCAGCCAAAACCAAACCCTCACCCAAAAAATCACCTCAAAAGGAACCATCACCACAATCTCCACCAAATCAACCAACAGATGCTGGTACAATAGATGCATCAGCAAATGTTTTACAAACCACTGCCATGATAATATTTCCCACATCAACACAACCACTGCCCACACCACCAAGAATTCCAACACGCCCACCTTCACCTAAAATCAAATTCACACGCAAAAGAAAAACTTTTGTTGTATAAGAAGATGATGAGGAGGTTCCAACACCAATCCCCTTATCATTTGCCCCTATTCCAGCCATACAACTCTCATCATTTCCACGAAAATCCACTTCAATTCCATCCACTCAACCACCATCATAATTCATCCCACTGGCTACTCAATATCCTCTACAGATTCCTGTAATCCAATGTGAAATTGAATCTTTTTATTCAACAGACGATACATCGCTATTGTCCTTCCCATCTCTCTTTGGTTATCACAAGTCTAGAAACTTAGATAAATCTAGAAGTTGAAAGCTAGACAGGCTGAGAATATTGGAAAGGAGAAGTGCAAAGGGAAAGATGACAAGACTGGTCAGGGGATCTTGTCACTAGAACTTAGCAAGGTGACAAAGCTAGAAGATTTTGCTAAGGACCTGAGCAAGTCCATGTCTTAGAAGCCAATAAATAGTGAGCTTGATAAGGAACTGAGATAGGGTTACCTTGATCCCATCATGCAACATAAACCACACAAAGCAAATAGAGCACAGTTCAAAGATTGGTCCACAGATGCAATCATAGAAGAAATAGAAAGAATTAAAAAGATGCTAAATGATCCTTTACATAAGCCATCTCCACCAAACTGGAAGAAATACAAACAAGTTTATCAAACCAAGGCAATGAAGCTGAAGAGAATGAGAGAAGGGTTTGTTGCTGCAAAGTATGGTACTACTAGGTCTGTTGCTAGATGGTCATAATCCAGAATTGTTGAAACATACAAGAAACTGGAACAGCAGGAAGAAAAGGATCCTACAGTTCTAAAGAAGCAAGAATATCCAACAGTGGTTGTCCCTCAACAGACCCTTACATCTAAAAAGCAGTCCTCAGCATCTGGCTTGTCCATAGCTGCCTTAAATCAAGCAAAAAGGCAGTAGCAGATGTCTGAGGTTGATGCAAAGATATATGATGACTACTATAGGAAAGAGGGACTTAAAAACCAACTGTTATTTCATACAGATCCTGCCAGTGCCAAACTACGTGAAACACTTACTAACCTTATGAGAAGGCCACAATCACCAAACTCATCAGAAATAACCCTTTACCCAAGAAAATCATATGATTCAAAAATTCTAAAGTGGAAGTCATCCTAAGACACCCATGAATTGACATTGCTTAGATTAGATGGTGGTGATGTTTAAAGGATAAGAATTGAGGATGCTATGTTCTGAATGCAGATAACCTCCAAGATCTATTGAACCTTGAATTAGAAAGGGATTTGGAAGATATGATTTTCTTGAACTTTGAATGACAATTCAAAGGCCAAATCAGGGAAAAGCTAATGAGAAATAAAGATCAGATATAAAGAAGACTTTTAGCATCATCTGTTTAGGGGGAGATTGTTGGATCTAGTGGACCCCACAAAAGAACAGATGAATGGAAAGCCAAAATAGTCTACAACCTCTTATTACAAATAAAAGTGTTTTGAAGATATGCTCCTCTCAAAGGCAAAGACTCAACATCTGCTACTCCAAAGTCTGCCAAGGCCAAGGTCTGTTTACAAGATCTGTTGAAGACAAACTCTGCTTAAAGCCAAAGGTCTGCTTAAGAGAACCTCTGCTGATGAAGACTAAAGTGTGATGAAGCTAAAGTCAGTTGCGGATTAATAGATGATAAAGACCAACAGATGATAAAGCTCAACAGAGGATTCTTAACAGATGATGATCAACAGAGTTTAGTTGTAATATTAAAGTAATAGTGCATAGGTCTAGCAGATGTTAGGAGTTTGTTAGGCTGTTAGATATCTCTATCTAGGTGACGTCAGCTTAGATTCTTCAGATGTTTTGTTTGTACTATTAATAGAACAATGCATGTATTGTTCTATTCATCACTTTCACCTTAACATTTTTGTACGAACAAACAAGGAGTGATCAAGCTTAGGGGGAGTTATATTCTTCATGCATACGTAAAATTGTGATTGCAAATTTATAAAAGCATGTTGATGAAAGCAATATCTTCATTGTTGTGATTGAAAAGTTAATTATTTCACTGCATATATCATCTCTGTTTTATCTTCTTTCATCATTTCCATCTTAACTATCACAACAATCAAACTCAGATCCTAACAGAGTCAAACATTTCAAACATTCAAAGGGTGTTGTTTTGTTTATCTTGACCAATTGAAGATTTAGAGTTAACCAATTCTTTTACCGATTCATTGTTAAATTCAATTTTACCATTGTCGGGTTCATTTTTAGACTCAGTTTTTACTTTTGTTGAAGCTTCTGTGTTCACCTCTTTCAATTGGACCATCATTGCTTTCTGAGCAATCTTCTCCACAGTTTCAGCATTGACTTCTTCGTTGACATCTATTATTTCAACATATTCATTCTTTTCTTCGTCATAATGTAAATCTTTGAAAGTTGCTTCCTCTCCAAAGAAACCTACAAAAATGAAAGACATCAAGTGGAAAAATAGATTTAAAGTCATTTGAAGAATTAGAATAAAGCTTATCCTCTTCGATAATATATGTCGGAACTGATTCAGATTTGACGTGAATAGCAACTTCATAATCACCTTTGATCTCTTTTTCAACATCAATCTTTTTCTCCTCAACTGATTCAGCAACAATCACATTTTCTATCACTCCACCAATTACTTCAGTTTTCCTCAATATCTTGGATTTCTGCCATAAGAGCTAAACCTCCTGTCTTTGAAATCACTTCATTCCAATTAAAACCTTCATCACTTTGAGTAACCAGTGAAGTTTTATTTCATGATTTTGATGTAGTACCATCTTCAATTGGAATAACTCTTGAAGTTCACTGAAATGGACTGTTTTGTGAATTCTTGTGTTGGATCTGTGGTCCCGAGGGCGGCGGTTCTACACGGAGGTTTTGGGGATAGAAAAGATTCGGCAGAACGAACTAGACATGTAGGCACAGGATCAGCTGAAGCTTTTCATTCATTCATTCATACCAAAAGAGTATACATCTTGACTGGCTGGCGGAGTTCCCGGAGAGAATCCGCCAACGTTTCCCCTAAGGGAACTTCCAAAACTGAACAAACAATGAACACACAACACCTATTTATAGACATGATAGCTCATGCGAACCGAGCATGTTGTCACTCGTACGAAAGGTCATTCATATGAGTGAGATGTTATCACTCATACGAGTAACAGAGTCACTCGTACGAAGCACATTGTCAGTCGTACGAGGTACATGTCACTCGTACGAGCTAGTACTCGTTCGCACTTGGGTCATGTATTCGTATCTAATCTATACATATTCAATACACACTCTTTCTAGCCTATTCACACAGTGACAGCCATAAAGTGCATCAACAATTTCCCCTTGGACGTCACTGTCAAAGCTTGAAGTTGAACTTGAAGTTTGAGAGCTGTGTTTGAATATTCTGCAACTTCAATCGGGTATCTGTTGACGTTATAATTCCCCCTTGATTGAAGATCCAAGTTTGCATTATCTACGTTAAGCAACATTCCCCCTGAAATAATTTTCTCAAGAAATTAATCTTCAGGTCTTTTGTTTGCACGGTTCAAGACCTCCTCTGATTTGCTTGATCTAAAAGTTTTCTCGAATAATCACCAACTTGAAAATAAACAATGCAGCTTCTCCATTTCGACGTTAAGCATATCCGCATTCGGTTTAGCGCACTCCCATGATGCTCGATCCTCCGATCTTCAAAACCCAACCGGCAATTGACATAAACTTTGAAATACCACACCGAAAAACTTCAAATCAATAAGTATCTGCAAAAATCTTCTCGATCAGCAAATCATCGAAAATAAACTATCTAGTATCACATCGAATCTGAGAAACATGCTTCGGTAATCAGAATCACACTCTTCCTTTTTAGTCACAATAACATATATATAGCTATCTCCGTTGTAATGGGGCACTGAAACTACAAGACATCCTTGTTTCCTGGCGATTACCAAAAAACAGTTCATTTGCAATGCAGAGTTAATGATAGGAAGTCGTGTGTGCTTCCACTTCCACATTGGGGTTCAGGTGGTTAGCCCTTGAGCATCAATCTGAATCATGATCTGAAAATTCTGAACATTCTTTGATCACACATTCCAAATGTATAGTCTATTTCGTAAATAGACTTAATTGTTATCTCATCTCTAATGAATCTTCGATCCTCTGTGTTTCCCAGATAATCTGCAGTCTGAACCACCCGAATGCTGTTTCAGCGTCACGAATTTCAAAAACGCTAGAATTTTTAAATATATGTGAAAATTTGTATTCCCCCTCATTTTTGCAAATTCTGACGTCTTAGTTTCTTATTGGAATGAAGATTATGGCGCAACTGCAGCATATGGTACCAAAATATTGCGGAAAATTTCCCAAAATTGTAGTTTTGATCAAATGTTGACTTAACGTTAAGGCTCATTAATAGTCACTACACCAGATGATCAACATTTTGTGCAGATATCACGATGTCTCCGAATAGCCTGAATTAGACGTTAAAATCTCGAAAAAAAATTGTAATTACCAAATTTTTTTTGGTCACTACGAGCTGGACTTTTATACGTGTGGTGCTTCATACGAGTGGTGCTCCGTATGAGTGATGCTTCGTACGAGTGACCAATTGTTACTCGTTGAGCCACAGAGACTCGCTCGTACGGATGAAACTGATAACGTTTTTTCAATCCAGAATCTTCATTCTTAGAATTTCGACATGATTTTTGCATAGATCTGGTCGAAAATCAGTTTCTAACAATCCTATGGGATCAATTTTACATTATGTCCGTGGATTGTCCGATTATTTGATGTTTTACGTCTAAAACCCCTCATACGTCCAAAATTCATAAGCGTAGGTGATTCATCAACTGTTAGATTGAATAAATCGGAACCGTAGCTCTGATACCAGTTATGGTCCTGAGGCGGTGGTTCTAGACGGAGGTTTTGGGGATAGAACAGATTTGGCAGAACGAACTAGACATGTAGGTACAGAATCAGCGGAAGCTTTTCATTCATGCATTCATACCGAAAGAGTATACATCTTGACTGGCTGGCGGAGTTCCTGGAGAGAATCCGCTAGCGTTTCCCCTAAGGGAACTTCCAAAACTTAACAAACAATGAACACACAACACCTATTTATAGACATGACAGCTCGTGCAAGCCGAGCATGTTGTCACTCATATGAAGGGTCATTCGTACGAGTGAGATGTTATCACTCGTATGAGTAACAGGGTCACTCGTACGAAGCACACTGTCACTCGTACGAGGCACATGTCACTCGTGCAAGCCAGTACTCGTTCGCACTTGGGTCGTGTGTTCGTATCTAATCTATACAATATTCAATACACACTCTTTCTAGCCTATCCGCACAGTGACGACCATAAAGTGCATCAACAGGATCGCTCTGTGATAGTAGTTTCTACCAAACAGGTTAATATTATCATCCTTCACCTCTCGATTTGTACACTCTCTTTTGAAGTGACCCATTTCTTTACATCGGAAGCAAGTTACCTTTGATTTGTCAAAACCTAGTTTAGTATCTGATCCTCCCAAACAGTTTTTCCTGGTAACTCCATATACCTTTAATCTCTCCTAATCACACTCGCCATGCACCAACATATATCAATCAGTTCCATCTCTTAAGGATCGATTTAATCATAATCCTCTTTTGTCATATTATAGTTTCTGACTCCTCTTGTGACAAGACCTTCATATGATTCGAGAATAGAAGTTAGGAATATCGTATGTTCTTGAGCATTGGCTGCGGATAAACCCTAAGCATTCTGGAAGTTGACCGTGACAGCTTTGCCAATTGTAGTCTGATGATTGTTGTGGAGTTAGCTGGGGTGTAGAGTTCGAACTACCACTACTATAGAATGACTTTGGAGATTGTGAGTACCTAAACCACTACTAGCAAAACTATTACCACTCCCTGCTTCAACATTAAATGCAGTTAAATCTTTTGACTTGTCGTGATGACCATATCTACCCATTTATAATATAGACCAATGTCTTGAGGAATGGCCACTGACTTCATTTTAGCCTTCTTCCTAAGTTCTAGTTCATGGGCTTCTAGCTTTTCTATCAGTTTCTTTTGAGTTAATCTTGAATTAACAGTTGGATTAAATTTCAAGATCAAAAAAAATGTTCCCATTCTCCTTTTGATAAAGCATTTATCACTTTCTCTGTCTCTTCATCATCTTTCTCTGCCCCTAGTTTCTTCTTCTCTGCAACTAGAAAACAATATATCTCTACCAACTGCTGCATTGTTTCACCTTTTATTGCAGTAAAAATAGCAAACTTTTTTTTCAAAAATGCCCTTTTACTCTTTCTCATATCAATATTTCCTCTGTTTTTGTTATAAAGCTTCCCAGATAGAATGACATGAACCCGAGTGTTGTAGAAGATTAAGAATTTCAGTAATCGACTTCTGTAAAAGATTCATCATTTTCTTTTCCCTGGTGTACTTCTCTTTTTCTCCTTTAGGGATTTGTGAAATTTTGATATTCTCGGCAGATTCAGTTTCCTTAATAATATACTCATCCTCGATAGCCATCCACACGTCAAGGTGATTAGCTTGTACATAATTCTCGAATTGACCAACCCACCTGGAATAATTTTCCATTTTCAGTATTTTCGGTGGTTTGTTGGTAGTTCCCATCTTGTTATCAAGATTCATATTCTGAATTAGGTTTGAAAAACTTCCACTAGCTACACATGCATTATACATCTCTTGATCCATACTTAGCAACAAAATTACCAAAATCAAACTACCAAGCGTATGAGCTATGCGTATAAGGGTTTCTAGGCGTATGAATGATCACATGTATGTATCTTCCAACAAATGAGCCTACTCAAGCGTATGAAGTAAATGTTGATATACTTTTATATCAATAACCAAATCATCAAATAAAAATTTATGTGACCTAATCTACCATGTCATTTATTTGAAGTGCAAACTCAAGCATATAAGTAGGTCCTTTTTTCGTAGCCATTACATTGAACTTAAACATACCATTCAGGCATAGCCCTTACCAACATAAATTCAACGTTTAGTAAGAACAAACTTATCACATTCAAATACTAAACAAATCAACCTTGTTAAGCAACCATCCCGACACTAGGCTCTTGCGCAAGCCCGGGACATGTAGCACGTTGCTTAGAGTGAGCTCCTTCCCCGAAGTCTATTTCAAGATCACATTACCTTCACCCTTGATATCCGCAGTCATTGCATTTTCCATGTACAACTTCTCATCGTCTGTAGCCTCTTTAAATGTACTAAAAAGGTCTTCTCTGGGCAACCATGACAGGTCGCGCCCGTATCAACCCACCATCCTTTTGGAGTGTTGGTCACAAGTTTAACCTCTTCCATCATGATAGTTAGGTCAGAAATCATAGAAACCAAAGGCATTCCATCCTCATCTACCATATGTGCACGGTCACACTTTGGTTTCTTGCATTGGTTAGCGTGGTGGGCCAGCTCATCATATTGTAACAAGTCCCTTGGAATGCTTGAGACTTCTTTTTCACAGCCCCATGTTCAACCATATTTTCGCTAGCCAAAGCTTGCGCATGGCTGCCCTTTTGAGCTACCTTAATGTCCTCTTCGATCTTAAGACAAACAATAAGTTCCTCTATAGTCATCTCCTTTCGTTTATGTTTAAGATAATTCTTAAACTCCACCAAACTAAGAGGTAACTTCTCAATCAATGTTGCCACTTGAAAGGTCTCGCTAAGTGTCATGCCTTCCGCGTGGATCTTATGTAGTATAATTTCAAGTCTTGGACTTGGTTAATAATAGTCTTTTTTAAAAAACCATTTTATAGTCCAAGAAATGTGTCATAACAAATTTCTTTTTTCCAGCATCCTCCGTTTTATACTTATTATCTAAAGACCCCCATAATACTTTTGAAGTCTTGACATTGTAGTACACGTTATACAATGAGTCCACTAGTCTGTTTAACAGATAGCCTCGACCCAAGACATCCAAATGCTTCCAGCCATCTATTGTGCTCAAAGATTGAGCGTCGGTCTCCTCTTCTGCAATTTGGGGACCGTTTTAGTCAAGAACATCGCAAGGTTCTCGGGTATTTCAACATGATTTGCCACTGTGGACGCTCCCACAGTGTTGACAGTCAATGGAGTCCAAACCACAACGTTAGTGTTGTTGTTATTGTTGGATGTTGACAGTGAAATTAAAATTGTCCAAGTTAATATTTTAAGATTAAAAAATTGTCTACTGTTTACGCAAAAACAGAATATCAACTTCTAATTTAATGTTAATGTCAAATAAAATACGCCTACAAGGTTATGCACATTGATTTAAACAATTTGAGACAACCCGCGGGTTAGGTCTAGTGCGAAGAACCAAGATGTTATTAGTAAGTCTAAAGGAAATCAATTAGGCCTATAACTCCAACTTTTAAGACCACATAGTAGGTTTTTTGAATTTAAGGACATAACTGAATTGTCACCAATTCTGTTTTCAGTCAAGGTGCTCCTTGACAACAAAAATATAAAATAAAATATTTTTTTAATCACAAACCGTGTCAGACAAAACTAGTTTGAATCACAAACATAATGGTTTTGAATACACATTCAAAACTTGTTTTAAGAATGTAGAAACCATTCGCGTATTAAATAAATAAAAAATACTTATATTGCACTACAATACAAAAAGAAAAGAAATCAGTAGAGATACGATACTGATTACAATTGAAACAAAAGAAAAATACAAGAAATTAGATGAAGCAGAGAGTGTTTGGCTGAGGGTTGTGTTTGACAATGGCCCCTTAAATCAAAGTTCAAGTCTCCACTGAGAACACGTTTTGTCTCCAGGGTACACAGTCGGACCAGTAGTACTGCCGGAGCTAGCACGAGAATCCAAAGTATATCTTGAGACAAGTAAGATGAAGATTAGAAATCTGAAGAGAATATTATGCATGTGTTGTTGGTTCTGGTGTCTTCTACAACTAGGTCTCACCTGGGTTTTATAGTGCAGCAAGTGAGTCAAAACTAATCTGAATTCAAAACGAAAATTAATTAGCATTAAACGTCTTCAATGCTTTTTAATTCTGTTTGGAATCCTGAATCATAACTCATGTTTAACCGCTTTGTTTCAACTCAAACCTGAAATTGATATTCTACTGAAGTATGGAAACTGCTGTGGACACACGCGCAAGAAATAGTACGTAAATGTGCCCACTCCGTTTTTACTCATACACGTGAGCGCACCCAAAGGCCTACGTCACTCAAGAGCCCACACGCCACGTCATCCACGAGCCCATAAGAATACGACACACAATCACGCCATATTGGCTCACCTTCATATAACGCATGCATGCCACCTAGGCACTCTTCGTAAGTCGCACGCGCAGACCAGGACACTACTTGGTCATGCGCCATGCACTTGCAACAACTGCGCATTCTATGTAATCAGCTATGCTGACCATGCGCCAACTGGTCCTTGCAGCTTGTCTACTGAACCACACGCATGGGGTTAAAAATACAAAGGCGGTACACACGGTTAAAAATACAAAGGCGACTCTCAAGCAGCTTGCAAAGTGCGCCACTTTACGCCCATTTCCCGCGCGTGTGTGAATGCGACACGCCTTCACTAGTGCGTGCTTCCATGGATCAAAAAGGAAGGAGAGTTCCCACTTATTTGTCACCTAAAGTTTTGTCTCTCCTGCTATGTGAGATAAGTTGGCACTTTTCTATTCCACTTCAATATTTCAGCATTGTATGTCACATTAATCTTAGCTCCGTTTTTTACGCGGTTTGGCTCGTTGTGAAGTTCCTCAACATAGAATATAAAACCACAAAGAAATATATATATAATAACATTTGTTACTTATACATATTACTGTCCGAAATTAGGAAAAATGTGTTTCCTATATTTGTGAAAAATATTATTTTCACAAAATTTCCAACGATTTGTATACTCTTTGCGGCTTATTGGCAAACGCAAAACATTTATAAACACCAAAGTTGAAGGTCTTAGACCATGTGTACTGGTCAAGCCCAATGGGGGAGGGGGGAATTTTGTGACAAGTGGTAACAGGTTATGTAACATGTGTGTGTAGTGGATAGAGCCCCATAATCCCCTAGCAAGCATTAGTAAATTATTATTCTTTTGAACTTTTTTATCCTCAAAATTTAAAAAATATAAAAAGATATAACATTTTATTAATTAAAAAACATTACAATAATTAAAAAAACATTACAAAAAATATGTTAAATACTACTCATCTTTACCGCGGCCGTTGCCTCCTTCTACATCACCTTCGTCATCTAAACATCCTTCTTCATAGGCTCCATCTTTG
This sequence comes from Scalesia atractyloides, assembly GCA_947069175.1. Classification (NCBI taxonomy): domain Eukaryota; kingdom Viridiplantae; phylum Streptophyta; class Magnoliopsida; order Asterales; family Asteraceae; genus Scalesia; species Scalesia atractyloides. Next base: position 42,183,787 of record CAMTDV010000008.1, on the reverse strand, counting down.
AAATCTTCTTCTTTGTTGCCTTCATTCTCAAAATCCTCTTCGCCATCACCATCATGTCTAATTGGGCGAATCGTCCAAGCATGCTCGACCAAATCCGCTTTTAACATGTTATGTGCTTCACTCGAATGTAAGAGTTGACCGTTTAAGATTCTCTCTTCCTTTGTTGCTTGCGTTCTTACGTCAACGTCATCTAGAATATAGTTTTGACATATTGTTTTCCCTTCATCTTTTAAATTATGTTAAGCAATATGATATAAGCATACATAGCCATTCTAATCTTTTCTTTATCCCATATACGACAACGATTTGTCACAAAATGCCATCGTTGTTGAAGAACCCCAAAACACTTCTTGTTGCCATGTTACGAAGACTCTTTTAGTTTCTTAAATATTGTCTTTTAATATTGAGAGTTTCGGTAGTGTACCCCGAAATGTAACCTCTAGCAATGGCGATAGCTCGGAAGTATTTATGTTGTTTAAACACCTAGCAACACCAAAGAAGGCCGACCAAACCCAAAGGTTTTTGTAAAGTTGGTTTTTGTAGAGAATGAGAGATGAGATAGTTGTATAAAAGAATTGTGGTATAGAGAATAATTTATATGAGGTTTAAAAGTTAGATATATATACATGAGAAAGATCCGTTAGGAACCACCCTTTATTGCGAGAACCACAAGAACCAATTTGACACAACCAAAAATACCTAAAAATCTAAAACAAATCTAAAAAACACACAATTTTTTTTAAAATTTTTGTTTAAATCGCTATATTTCTCACTAAAATTTCGATGCACATGTGCATATGTATCCTTTCTTTGACAAATTTCGTAATATATTACCAATATTAGACAATTGCACTTTCATTTACACTACCATCTGTAATAGATTACTTTTTACATTACCAATATTAGAAATGCACATGTGCATCTATATGTATGAACATCATATAACGTGTTTTGGTACACTACTTTGAATACACTTTCCCTTTTATCTATCATACCATCCATAATACACTACCATTACCTTCTACCATTCATAATACAATACCATTACCTCCTACCATCCATAATACAATACTATTACCAATATTTCACTTTATGCACATATATATATAGCAACACCCTTCATACCATCCAAACAACATATTTCATCATAAAGTGACAAATATAACCAAACCATCAACTATTAGATATAACTAACCAAAAAATATGTATATAGGCCTACTTCATCATTCAAAATCACAAACTTTTTGTACCAAAACACATTATAATATGGTTATATATAATTTGAGTCCCAAAACAGATTCGGATCACAGTGGTTGATTGTTTTCACCCAAACAACTGTGGATTAGTTGTTTGAATGTGCAAATACTAAGAAAAACCAAGCAAAGAAGATGAAGAATCTTGTTTGGATCAAACAACTAGCGTTGTATATAAAATCCCAATAACATGTAATCAATAACAGCACCTGGATATTCGTATGAAAGCACAACAGCGAAAATCACAACACAAGAAGATCACCAAAATCTGTCCAAGAAACTTGGACAAGCCATTCATTCATGAACACATATATACAAACTGCTATCCAGTGTAATTAATAATTACGCTGGATAGTTAAATACGCCGTCAACACTTAGGTTTCATACAATTACTCTTTTGACCCTTCAACATTGTCTAACTAATATAAACCAGCTCAAACTATGGATAATCAAGTGCCAACGGTCTCAAAATGTTCTAACAATATCCCCCCTAGACCGTTGCGTGCTTGAGTTTCTTCAATCTTGTTTCGGAGCTTCAGGGTTTGCGGCTGATTCTTCGTCCTTGTTTTGTGCAGCTTGAACGATAGGTCGATCTGTGGATGATTCGGTTGTTTCTTCAAAGCTTAGATTAACAATAGCTTCACTTGAGGGTTGTTGTAACTCCATAGTGGCTTCATATGTTGATGAAATGGATTTTGATGGTGAGATGCAGCTTGAGATGGTGAGGAGGCTTTCTGTTGTTATGATGACGTATGCTTTCGCTTTCTTTTTCTTGCCTCCTCCTTTTCTGTCTGCTTCTGAATCCTAAGAACAATTTCCATCATCTTTATCTTCCTGTCTCGAGCTCATTCCACAGCCCTTTGGAATAGCATTCATTCTTCTCTATACTCATTTCCGGCTCCAACGTGGATTTTGTGACCAAAGAGAATGTTGAGATCGGAGAGACAGAACATGAAAACATCCATAGGGTCTAGAATTCGAATATCTTCGTTAGATGCTAATCGGATCACTGCTTCTTCGTGGTCGTTGCGGCTTGAAAACTGTGAATCCCCTATTGCATTCTCTTAAAATGAGTCTTTCAAAGTCAGCTTCGATGCTACTGTTCGTTGGGTTTATCAGGTCTAGCCTCCACAGTTCTCGAATATCCCATCTTGGAAGGCTTTTCATGTCAGCTCCAGTCTTAAAATGCTGAATAACACCACCTCGTCTCTTTACAATGAAAAGCCCTTTGAGATTGCAGTACTTCCAGCTTATTATTCTATCGGTGACTTCAGATTTTTTAATGGTAACCACCTGAGAGAAGTCTGGAAGCTTTTCCCTTTCTTTTCTGAACCATTCTGGATGCATTGGAGTTACTGCTTCATCGTCCTCAGTTTCATAAATAGTATCTTCTTCCAAACCCCACTCAGCAAATCTTTCTGGCATTTCATCTCTGTCTACCTCCTCCTCCTCACTTTCGTCATCCTTAGTGACGTTCACAGCCGATTCTAGGCGCCTTTTCTTCTTTTCTTACCCTTAGCTTTTTGTCTATCCTCTTCAGTCTTAAACTTTTCATAATCAAAAATCTCAACAGATGAGAACATCGGTGGTATGTTCACTTTGGTGCAAAGTTCTCTGATCATACGGTACATCTTTTCCATCCCATCCTGCTGGAATCTCACAGATCAAGTCTGTTCTTTGACGTATGCGTGAAGCTCTTTGTTTTTCTTTCTTTGTTCCCTCAGCTTCTCACGAAGAACGTTAGTATTGCTTACTTGATGTTTCAGCAGACATATTTCCTGAGTCGGACCTTTCCCGATGTCTTTTGCAAGCTTATCTTACAAGTCTTGAAACGGACGAGGTCTGCGAGGAGCTTGTTGCGGCATTTGTCTTGGTGGTTCCTCTGTCGAAGGACCTTCCCCAGTTTTCTTACGTTTCTGCAGGGGAGATAGACTTGAGGCTTCTGGATCAACAATCAACTGATCTACAAACTCGTCTAACTGCTCTTGCTCGGAGGTGATTGTCACCGGTGTTTCAGATTCTGTCATATGACGTCTCTTTCTGCTAGTTTCTCTCTTCTCTCTTTCTCCGACCTCATGAATTACGCGAAGATTCTCTATATGCTCACGATGTTCTCTAGTGCCTCTAGCCCTAAAACTGCTTTCCATTAATCGTTCTTGAGGAGCACTATCTTTCTGTTTCTTTGAGGAGTCCCCTTCCTTCATAATTTTCTTTCCTTTATTCTTTCTGACCAGCTGCTCGGTTTCTTCTTGTTCCTCCTCATCACCATCTCCTTGTCTCTTTTTCTTTACACGTTCTCTGTATTTCTCATAGGCTACTTTCACGACAGGATATCTTTCCTCCCTATACATCCACTGATGCAGCAGTACCCATTCCTCAGTTTTTAGCTCGGTGATCTGACGCCCTGTTAGCAGCTGGAACTTGTATAGGTCGCCGTAATGAGGAAGATTTGGATGTTGGTCATTAATGAGGAGCTGGATAAAACGAGGGTACATGGCCCATATGGAGGAATTAGCATTATCAACTATGCAGTAAAAAATGAGGCCAGAGATATTGAATGACTGCTTTGTGTAGAGGCTAAGAACAGCAGCCGACCATTCCAAGTTCAAACCGTCATATCCTCCTTTCCTATGTGCCAAGCTCATAGCGAATACATGAAGAATGAATCTCCAGTCCTTGGTAAGCCCCTTTCTTTTGATCTCATTTTTCTCTCTGAAGTCTCCAATATACCTCATCCCTTTAAACCCATCTAGGATGTCGTCCTTCTTCATTCTGAGCAAATCATTGTTCTTGTCTAAAAGACTAAGGACTCTGCGTATGTTTTCCTTTGTAACTACTATCTTCATATTTCTGACTGTAGCTATGATTCTTTTAGTTTCGTTGACGGTCGACACTTTGGCTATCTTCCAAAACTATTTGACGTGGATGCTGTAGATGATCGGATCGGCTTGTACAGCGTAGCTGATGCTACTTGAATTTATCCACTCTGCTACATCTTCAAAATCGATTGGAGGAGGGACCAGCTTGCATGGCTGATTGTGCTTTCGAGTTTTATCCCAAATAATCTCCTTCGCCATTTCTGAAATAAAAAACAAGCTAAGTTAGATTTTTGTTCGTAGAAAAATTGCAACCTGGATCCTGAAAATTGTTTTTGGGTCCGGAAGCCTCCTTTTTCACATAAAGTTTATGCTAACTGACTTGAATCCTGTGACTTTCCTGCGAAAGATCATACTGGTAACACTTCGTTTGATTAAGCTAAAATGTTAGAGATATAAAATAATTAAGGTACAAGAAAAACTGTCAGTATTTGTCCTTTTAAATCCATGCGCCTATCTTTCAACACGCGATCGGAGAGCCTTTTTATCATGTTGCGGTAATATTAACAAAACTTCAATGTTCCCCACTCATGCTGACATAGTCAGAATGTTGTGCTCGTGAGTCCCACGTCAGGACATACCCTCGCGATTAAGGTTTGAGCAAAGATTCCTCATAACAGGTGAATATATTGACTTCATTCGTTTTTGAGATTTCAACGTTAGACAGTTGGTGTTCAGGTCAGTACTTCCGTACAGCAGAGGGACCAAGGTCTAACGAGGGCTATGGCAGATACCAGATGCGGTACGATTTAAGCACTTGAATAATTCTCAATGAGAGATTCATTTGTGTAGGGTTTTAGCCACATAGGCTCTTTTAGAAAAGATATCATAGCTGTGTCTAGGTCAGCATATATCTGGATGCAGCAAAAGAGCAACTATGATATCCCCGAATGATTAGCCAATATAAAGACCCGAAATCTCAGACTTTGTCAATCTATCAACGCAAGATTTAATACCATTAAGCCATACGCCGCAACGTGTTACCCGCAAGTTGCACAACATTGTGGGTATTCAGAATTCTTGTGTGATCATTTGAGTTTGTCTCCGTTTTGAAGTTTACTTCAAGGTATTGTTGAATCTACCGACACGTCGTTGCTTGAGGCCTTAATCTTTTTCTGTGTTAAGATCAGAACAAAAGTGTTAGCAGTTTTTCTATCATTTCTCGTGCAGGTGCCAAAGAAAGGATTCAGTCTCAACCATATTTTCCGGAAAACTTCCCCCCTTAAAATTTTATGTTCGTCAATCCATTGCTTGAAAAGAAATTTTAACTTTGAAGAAAATCGTTTTGCTGGGCATGTTTTTATGAGATTGTTATTTAAATAAAACCTTCTTTTTTTACCAAAAGTCAGTTCCACTCAAGGAAGTTCACCATTTCCAACCAGGTTACCAACCGGTTGAATCGAGCTTTATCGAAGGCTTTCGTAAATATATCAGCTTTTTGTTGCACTGAATCCACTGGCACCACTTGGATGTATCCTTTCTCGTACGCATCTCTAATCGCATGAATGCGAATTTCAATGTGTTTCGTTCTGGAGTGGTGGATAGGATTCTTCACAATCCCCAGACACGCTTCATTGTCGATGAATATTGGAGTCTTCATGATGTTGATCCCATAATCCAACAACTGATTATGTATCCAAAGTACTTGTGAACAGCAACTGTAAGCTGCCGTGTATTCAGCCTGAGCGGTAGATGTAGAGACTGTTGTCTGCTTTTTGTTCTGCCACGAAATAAGACGATTTCCCAAGAATTGGCAACCTCCGGAGACAGATTTTCTGTCTACTTTGCAACCTGCATGATCACTGTTAGAGTAAGCAATTAGATCAAAATTACGATCTTTAGGATACCACAAACCAAGCTTTGGAGTTCCTTTGAGGTAGCGAAAGATTCTCTTGACAGCAGTATCATGCGATTCTTTGGGATTTGTCTGAAAACGGGCACAGAGACAGACAGCCACATTATGTCAGGCCTACTGGCGGTCAGATACATTAACGAGCCAATCATTGAGCGATAGAGAGATTTGTTCACTGGCTTTCCTTGAAGATCTGAAGTGAGTTACGTCTGAGCAGCAAAAGGAGTGCTTACGGATTTGCAATCATTCATGCTATACTTTGAAAGAATATCTCTGACATACTTAGCTTGATGAATGAGGATACCATCTTTGCTTTGCTTCACTTCCAATTCTAAGAAAAACGTGAGTTCTCCCATCATACTCATTTCGAACTTCGCTTTCATCACCTTCTCGAATTCTCTGCAAAGGGCTTCATCAGTCGATCCAAAAATGATATCGTCTACGTAGATTTGAACCAACATCACATCTTCTCCAATCCTTTTTGTGAAGAGAGTCATGTCAGTTTTGCCTCTTGAATATCCACACTCCAGAAGATATGTTGACAAAGTCTCGTACCATGCTCTAGGTGCTTGGTGAAGACCATAGAGAGCTTTGTCAAGCTTGTAGTATTTCGTGGGAGAATGAGGATCTTCAAAACCTGGAGGTTGACAAACATAAACTTCTTCTTTCACTTTCCCATACAGAAAAGCACTCTTTACATCCATTTGTAACACCTTAAAGTTTTTGAATGAAGCATAGGCCAAGAAGATTCTGATGGCTTCTAACCGAGCAACAGGTGCAAAAACTTCCTCGTAGTCAATCCCTTCTTCATGTTGAAACCCTTGAACCACTAATCTAGCCTTATTCTTTATAACTACACCACGATCAACAATCTTATTACGAAACACCCACTTGGTGCCAATTGGATACATTCCGTCTGGTAGGTCAACGAGTTCCCAGACTTTAAGTTTCCGAAACTGTGCCAATTCTTCCTGCATAGCTTGTACCCAACTTGAATCTTGAATAGCTTCTTCAATATCCTTTGGGACAGACTGCGAAAGAAAGGCTGCATACAGTCCTGTGTTGATGGTATGTGTTTGACCACGTGTTCGAACTCCATCTTCAACAGAACCAATGACATTTTCAATTGGATGGTTTCGATTGGTCTTGTATCCTGCATTGGTGTGAGTTTCAACTTGTTGAGGCATATTAGAGAAGTGTTCATCGACGTAGATGATTGGAGTTTCGACTTCTTTGGGTGGTTCATCCACAGCCTGCTGTGAAGAAGAATCATCATGTGTAGATGCATTCTCAGCAGATGGGTCACCATTTACTTCGAACACCGGAAGAGTAGGAGAGGCAGAGATAGGGGTGAAACAGGTTGTAAACAGAGTAAAACCAATGTCTGAGGCATCAAACAAAGGTTCCAACGGAGTGGATTCTGTAGGTTCGGATTCAATGATGGGTTCATTGATGCTGAAAGTGTTGAATATAATATCCACGTCATAAAACCAATTCGGAGCGCTTCCAGTGTTAGTGGAGTTTCCTTCTTGAAAATCAACGTAGTATGATTCAATCACCATCTTGGTCCTTTTGTTGTAGAATCGATATGCCTTTTGAGAAGATGAATAGCCCATGAAGTAGCAGACGTCACCGACTACATCAAACTTGATGAGATTGTCTTCAGTGTTGAGAAGTGTGCATGAACATTCAAACGGTCTGAAGAAATCTATCAAAGGCTTTCTTTTGAAAAAGTTCATAGGCTGTCTTTCCGTGAGGTTTGACGATAAGAACACGATTCAAAACATAGCATGCTGTGTTGACCGCTTCAGCCCAGAAGATTGTTGGAAGCTTAGAGTCGATAAGCATAGTTCTAGCAGCTTCGATGAGAGTTTTGTTTTTGCGTTCTGCTACTCCGTTTTGCTGAGGGGTCCTGGCAACACTGTATTGGAGGTGAATTCCTTTATCTTCATAGAAGGAGACAAACGTATGATTTTTAAATTCAGTTCTGTTGTCGCTTCTGATGGAGTTGAATTTCAGCTTAATCACGTTTTCAATCATGGGAATGAAGCTCTTCAGAATGGATGCCGTTTTGCTTTTGGCTTCAAGAAAGAATACCCATGAAAACCGTGAGAAATCATCTGTAATCACCAAACAATAATATCTTTTAGCTAAACTTTTAACACTAATTGGGCCAAAAAGATCCATGTGAAGTAATTGCAGAGGAGCAGATATCATATTCACTTTTTTGGACTTATGAGGCTTTTTATGCTGCTTTCCTTGGGCACATTCGATGCACTTTTATGAAAAAGGAAAATCTTTCATAGGTAAACCTCTTACTAGATTTAATTTAGAAAGTTTATTTATGTTCTTAAATTCACATGCCCCAAACGCCTGTGCCACAGCAGTGATTCCGATTCAGATGCTTTTGACATAAGACATGTCTTTGGTTTATTTGATTTGGCATTCTTCTATTTAGCACGTAGGTGTTATTTTTGACGGGGAGCTCTAAGCATGATCATTTCTTTTGGGAAGGAGTAACCGGGTTTGAGGAATAAGCACTCCGTGTCATTGAACAGCACTGCGATTCCTTTGTCACAGACTTGTGAAACGCTCATAAGATTGTAACACAATTCTGGAACATAATTCACGTTCTCCAAAGTGAGTGCTTCTGACACTACGTCACCCATTCCTACGATTTTTCATCCCTTTTCGTCTTCGGCAAAGGATACAAATTCACCATCAATAATTCGAAAGTTGGTAAGCAGATCCTTTTGCCCGGTCATGTGTCTGGAGCAACCGCTGTCAACATGCCAGATATACTCCATGAGTGTCCGAAGCCATTTCTGAATTTTATTCTGTTATACAACAACAACAAGAAGAAAATATGTACAATTAGCTAGTTTTTGGAACCCAGACTTGCTTTATATTCGTTCTATCATGATTTTGAGCAAGAGTGTTGTCTTTTCTTTTCCAAAAACAGGTTGAATCAACTATGTATTTTACGGATTTCTTTAAACTGTCAAATTGATCAGTGAAACTTTTAACTAGATCTTGACTAGGTTTAGAAAATTTCTTGCTTTTACAATGTTTCGTCGTATGTCCTAGATGACCACAGTGAAAACATTGTTTTTGACTCGATCTTTTCCTCGTAGGTGCTGAGTGTGAAGATGATGTATGTGATGAGAGTTTGGAGCATCTTGAGGAGTTTGATGATGTAATGTGGCTTGAATCTTTAGCTTTCTTCAGTTTCTCTTCAGGATGATGTTTATCTTCAAAGTCGACTTCACTGTGCTCACTGTCTGATGAGGAGAATGATTCTTGACTTTCATCTGACCTTTCTTCATCGCTTTTTGAAGTTGTTGTGCTTGAATCTTTAGTGAAATCTTTATCAGTCTCTGATGTACCTGCAACTGATGGAACAAATTCTGGAATTTCCTCTGTAAGGAATTTTCCAAAACTGTTTTTCTTTAGCTCTGGCACAAATACAGGAGATTCAAGCATAACATTTTCATCATTGAGAGCAAAGTTTAGGTCATGACCCTCAACCTTGGCAAACACTTGGTTGTGAGCCTTAAGTGTAGGCACATTGCCATTACAATCATCCTGAATTGTCAATTTAGACATACAGCCATTACAGTCATCCATCTTAGATAAACTATTACATTTATCTCGAATAGAAATTTTGTTCGTCTTATCACAATTCCAGGCGAACCAGTTAACAGTTGAATAACTTTCACCTGAATAGCCTATTCCTATTTTCATCCCTCCACAATCATCTTCCCCATCACACACATCTTCCTTACTCTCGCACAGATCTGCATTACTTTCAGAAAGGTTAGTGTTGTTTTAGGATTTATAAAAAATACTTTGATCCAAAAGATCATTTTTATTGATTAATGTCACACCCCGACCCGCAGCGGAAATAAGAGTCGGGGCATAATTGGGTTATCACCAAAGCACATGACATTTACTATTATGTTTCATAATTAATAAAGTCAAAGTTACATTTTCAAACATCCAAACATGTTCATTCAATACAAAGGAAATAACCAAACATAACAATCCCAATACTAAATCGTTTTATTCTTCTAATCCAGGTCCTATGTGTTCCTAGCTGCTGCTGGTTCACCTGTATCATGTGTAAAAGGGGAGTTTTTGGGTCAACATAAGTTGGCGAGTGAACCTTATTAGATAAACATTTGATAATGATTTTATGGTTAGTTTATCAATGAAACATGGTGCATAATCATAAATGAACAAATGTAAATAATCAAGCATTAGCAAATAGCAGTTACCATTATAACATACAATAACACTTGCTAGCATACATGAATATACCAATATCATACGATAACTAACATAAATGAACTGTGCGATCAAGGCTCAATCAAACGGAGCCGATCGTATTGCATGTACTGAAAATGTAAAATGAACTGTGCGATCAAGGCTCAATCAAACGGAGCCGATCGTATTGCATGTACTGAAAATGTAAAATGAACTGTGCGATCAAGGCTCAATCAAACGGAGCCGATCGTATGCGGGCACGCCAGGTTCAACCGCATAATAAAATGGGGAACAAGCTCAGACCTCATAAATGGGGAGAGGCGGCCTCGGCAATTGCATGTACTGAAATAATAATTTGCATCCAATAATAACTACTTAACAGCAACAAACTAAATACACATGTTCATGATATGATGTATGCACAATAGTTTAGTTATAATATGTATATAAACAAAGACACATGATACACCCCAAAAACGTGATTAAAACGGGGAATTTGAAAGATTCACTCACATTGGGTGCGTTGAATTGGAGATGGTGAGATGCGCACGATTTAGATGAGCGAGTCGACGAGGAATACTAACCTAAATAATAATGGAAAAATATATTAAATGGATGGATGCTATTAAGGATTTTAATGAAATTTTTAGATATATTTTTGTGAGTTTATGGCTATTTTCTATCTTTAAAAATGTTATTTTAAGTATTTTTAATTGATTTTTAAATTAAATTAAATAAATAAAAATATAAAAAATATATTATTTTTTAAGCGTTGACCGTTGACCGGTTCGGTCAGCGAATATACCTGCGCCGGGTGGGATTCGAACCGGCGACCTTCCGTTCGCGTGCACGCAGCTCTACCAACTGAGCTACGTGTCTAACCCGAAATAAACTCGTTTTTAATTATATTTATACACTTATTTGAATTAACCGAAAATTCCTTTATTTGCAAAAACGTTTTAATTCAATTGGACCGGTGCTCGTGACAAGTTTCGAACGCGCGACGTGTAGTTCATGTTGCACACAGTCCACCGCTGGACTGTGTGTCTAACCCGGTTATTATCTTGGTTTTTATTATACTTAACAACTATCTGTTTTAACCCGGTTTAGTTCTTGATCAAAAAGGCATGTTATTACACAAGGCGTGCGTGTAGCAAGGATCGAACTCGGGACGTGTGTGTGAAATTTGCACACAGTCCACCGCTGGACTGTGTGTCTAACCCGTTTAAAATACCGTTTTTAATTAATCTTATGTTGTGTTATGACTTCATCTTCTTCGCCGATTTACACAGACAGCATAATCCGACTTGTTATGATTGATTTATGACTTATACAATTTTCAGACATTAACAGAAATTCAAAAGTAGAGAATGGAGAGAGTTTAAGGAAAAGAATATACCGATTGATGTTGTTCACAGAAATCCGGCGGAGGTTCGTCGGTACTGGAAGTGAACTCCGGCTGTTGAAACCAATTAACAGCGTTGATCGATTATTCATGAAGTTGAGTCACTTAAACAAGGTTTAAAAGAAGTTTAGGATATCATACCAGTTCACAGTGTGATTCCGGCAGTCTCAGAAATTTTCCGGCGAAGATAAGATTTTCGATAAACGTTGACTAGGATCGATTCTGATGATGAAGTCGTGTTAGAGACTGATTAATCACATGTTTTAAACAGAAAGAGTCGGAGGAATTACCGTGAGAATGTGAGTCCCGGTTTTCCGGTGACTTGCAGAAATTTTCCGGCGAACTGATTCAGATGATCTTATGGTTCAAAAATGCGACGAAAATGAAATTGAGTATTGATATGATATCTCTGAATCGCGAGAATGGACTGAAGCTTGAGTTATTCAGGAATTTGATGAACTTTCGGTTTCAAATACCAAAAATGATGAAGCTTTAAGTTCAATCAATTCTAACTTGATTAGAAACCGTTGTGCATCGGTTATAACTGAATGTGTGAGGTAAACAATCGATTTGACGATTGGTTTGCCGATTATCGGTTTTCAGATGGCATCATTGGTTAAACTGAGTTTGTGTATAAGTTTCATTTGTTTTCCTAGAGTTAACAGAAAACACATTGTGGCGGAGTGGTTTAGGGAATGAATGTTAAGTTGTTTAAGAGTCTTGGCTGACCCGGGTTCGAGTCCCGACAGCTTCATATATTTTTTATTTATTTTATTTTAACTTTTTATCAAATATAATTTTTATAGTTTAGTTTATTTATTAATTATGTATCGTTTTAACTCAAAATAATCATAAATAATTAATGCAACTTTTATAACTTGGTACTTGATTACAAAACGCAGCGGGTTTTGGAGACCCGATTTTTACAATTGTTACAGTATCCCCTACTTTTAGGAATTTCGTCCCGAAATTTAAATAGTTGAAGTAGTAGGAAAAAGATGCGGGTATTTTTCACGCATTGAGTCTTCACGTTCCCAAGTAAACTCAGGTCCCCGTTTCGACTCCCAGCGTACCCTAACTATTTGAATGCGACTTCGTCGAAGACACTTCTCCCCGTAATCCATGAACTCCACTGGTCTTTCAATAAAATGCATGGATTCATCAATCTGAATATCTTCCAGCGGAATATGGAGATTCTCATCAGCGAGGCACTTCTTCAAGTTCGACACGTGGAATGTGGGATGAATCCTGTTGAGTTCTTCTGGTAAGTCAAGCTTGTATGCTACAGGACCTACTCTTTCGAGTATCTTGAAAGGTTCTACGTAACGTGGTGCTAGCTTCCCCTTTTGACCAAAACGAACTACTCCCTTCCACGGTGATACTTTTAAAAGCACATGATCACCAATGTTAAACTCTAAGGGCTTCCGTCGTTTATCTGCGTAACTCTTTTGACGACTTTGAGCCGCTAGAAGATTGTTTCGAATTTGATGGATCTTATCTGTGGTTTCTTGGATCAATTCTGGACCAGTAATTTGTGCTTCCCCAATTTCGTGCGAACACACAGGAGATCGGCACTTTCGACCATATAAGGCTTCAAAAGGTGCCATGCCGATGCTCGAATGATAGCTGTTGTTGTACGAAAATTCAACTAACGGTAGATGGGCGTCCCAATTTCCCTTGAAGTCTATGACACATGCTCTAAGCATATCCTCAAGAGTTTGAATGGTGCGCTCAGACTGTCCATCAGTTTGAGGATGATAGGCAGTACTGAGATATAATCGAGTGCCCATAGCGGATTGTACTGCTTGCCATGTTCGTGAGGTGAAACGACCATCACGATCAGAAATAATACTTAATGGTACCCCATGCCGGCTTACGATTTCGTTGATATAAATACGAGCAAGCTTTTCATTCTTGAAATCTTCTCGGATAGGAATAAAGTGAGCTGATTTTGTAAGTCGGTCTATAATCACCCATATAGTGTCATACCCACCAGAAGTGCGAGGTAACCCGGTAATGAAATCCATGGTTATATTTTCCCACTTCCATACAGGTATTTCCGGTTGGACTAGAAGTCCTGAGGGTCTTTGGTGTTCAGCCTTCACCTTAGAACATGTGAGACACTTGGAAACAAAAACGGCAATATCCTTCTTCATTCCAGGCCACCAATAGGTGTATCGTAGGTCTTGATACATCTTATCGGCTCCTGGGTGTATAGAATATCGCGTTTTGTGAGCTTCATTCATGAGAGTTTCACGAAGATTGTTGTGGTTAGGAATCCAGATACGATCTAGGTAATACAGATAACCATCTGATTTAGTTTCAAGTTTTAACTCGGCTCCACAGGACATCTCTTTTCGTACATCTTCTTCTGTTATTGAAACGTGTTGAGCTTCTCGAATTTGATCTTTAATGTCGGTTATAATTTGCGAACATAGAAGATGAATGGAGTTCGCATAACCCTTTCGACTAAGTGCATCAGCCACCACATTTGCTTTACCAGGGTGGTATCTAATTTCACAGTCGTAATCATTCAGGAGTTCGACCCATCTACGTTGCCTCATATTTAACTCTTTTTTATTAAAGATATGTTGAAGACTCTTGTGGTCAGTGTATATTTCACACTTAGTACCATAGAGATAATGTCTCCATATCTTAAGAGCGAATACAACGGCTCCAAGTTCTAGGTCATGAGTGGTGTAGTTCTTTTCATGTGTCTTGAGTTGCCTCGAGGCATAAGCTATGACTTTTCCTCTTTGCATGAGAACGCAACCTAATCCTTGCCCTGACGCGTCGCAATAGACTACGAAATCATCACAACCTTCGGGAAGAGTGAGGATTGGTGCATCACAGAGTTTTTGTTTAAGAGTTTGAAAAGCTTCTTCTTGCTTGGGTCCCCATACGAATGGTTTTCCCTTATGGGTTAAAGCCGTGAGTGGCACAGCATGTGAGAGAAGTTTGAAATGAACCGACGATAATAGCCAGCTAGTCCAAGGAAAGATCTTACTTCAGTTGGTGTACGTGGAGCTTGCCATTCTTGAACTGCTTTGATCTTTGAAGGGTCAACATGTATTCCTTTGTCATTGACTACATGCCCGAGGAACTGCACCTCTTTTAACCAGAATTCACATTTAGAGAACTTGGCATAAAGCTTTTCCTTTTCTAGAAGTGCAAGAACAAGTCGAAGATGACGCTCATGATCAGCTTTAGATTTTGAATAAATAAGAATATCGTCGATGAAAACTATAACAAATCGATTAAGGTAAGGTTTGCAGACTCTGTTCATTAGGTCCATGAAGACAGCTGGTGCGTTGGTTAATCCAAACGGCATAACCATGAATTCATAGTGGCCATAACGAGTTCGAAAAGCAGTCTTAGGGACGTCTTCTTCATGCACTCTAAGCTGATGATAGCCAGATCGAAGATCGATTTTCGAAAAGCAGCTGGCACCTTGTAGTTGGTCAAGAAGATCATCTATGCGAGGTAAAGGATATCGATTTTTGATGGTTAACTTGTTAAGCTCTCTGTAGTCGATGCACATACGAAAAGATCCATCTTTCTTCTTTACAAAAAGGACAGGTGCACCCCAAGGCGATGAGCTGGGACGTATGAATCCCTTGTCAGTCAACTCTTGCAATTGACTGGCTAGCTCTTGCATTTCAGAGGGGGCTAACCTATATGGAGACTTTGCAACTGGTGTAGCACCAGGTATAAGATCAATACGGAATTCGACATCCCTGATTGGAGGCAGTCCTGAAATGTCGTCCGGAAAAACTTGTGGAAAATCTTTTACTACAGGAATCTCTTCAAGTTTCTTCTCTGTGGTCCCCTTCTTGATGATATGGACTAAAAACGCGACATAATTCTTGCGAAGATATTTTTGAGCTTGAAGACAAGACATTAAGTTGAGCCCTTTCGACGAGGTTTCTCCAATGATTCGAAGAGTCTGACCGTTTGAAAGAGGAATACGAATAAATTTTTCACGACATACAACTTCTGCATGATGTTGACTGAGCCAATCCATACCGATTATGATGTCGAAACTTCCCAGCTTCATAGGAATAAGGTCGACTGAGAAATCGTGGTCGTTTAAGGTGAGTGTACAGTTGCGTAAAATAGAGTCTAATGAAACTGGTTTTCCGTCCGCAACTTCCACCGTTATGGATTCCGCGAGCTTATCCCGATTTTTGCTTAAGATAGGTTCAAATTCTAATGACACGAAACTTCTATCCGCACCAGTATCAAATAACATAGAGGCATATCTACCATTTATAAGAAACGTACCGTTGACCACATTGCCGTCAGCTCTGGCCTGGTTCGCGTTAATATTGAAAGCTCTTCCTCTTGCAGGTGGAGGAGCTTGGTTCGCTTGATTCACAGGGTTGGCTTGGGCCTGAGCATGAATAATATTAACCAGCCTTGGACATGTGTTTCTGAAATGACTTGGGTCGCCGCAATTGAAACAAGCCCGCATAGGTTGGCCCATAGGGTAATTGGGTTGATAGTATGTTTGGGCTAAATGTTAGGTGGGTGGAAATGGTAGTTGTTGTTGTGCTTGACCCATTAACTGTTGGTGGGTTTGGGTTAAAGGTTGGTGGCGATTTGTTCGTTGAGGCATGCGGTAGTTTTGAACAGTATGTCCTGCGCGACCGCAGCCGGTGCAGTATTGGCAAGGATGCTCAGGGGAGTGGTGATACTGACAACGGTTACATTTGGTAATGGGCCTGTGTAGGGTCTTCTGTATGGCGCGTGTGTGAAGGAGTGACTTGAGTGATGGGTGCAGCAGGAATAGGGGTGTTGGTTTGGGTGACTGCAAAATTCCTGGTGTTACACTTCCTCTTGTTAGCAAACTTAGAGGAAGGAATGGGGTGGTTTGAGGTTTGTCCCTCAACAGGGGCTTTCTTCTTCTCTTCCTTGAACTTCCCATTGCGAATTCGGTTTTCGGTCAGTTCAGTTGCCAACTCCATGGCAGCTTCAAGTGTTACCAGTGAAACGCTGAGAACCGAATCTTGGATTTTCGAGGGAAGTCCTCGAATATAATGTTCAATCAGGCGATAGGTTGGAGTAAATAAATTTGGAACCATTTGGTTCAACTCCAAAAACCTCTTGTTGTAAGTAGAGTGATCACCCTCCTTTTGCTTTAAGGCATGAAATTCATCCTCCAACTTCTTAATTTCACTTCTAGGACAGAAACGCCTAGTCATGATTTCCCTTAACTCCTCCCAAGTTAAGGCCATCGCATCTTCAGTTCCCCTCTTCCCTTTCTCAGTATTCCACCAAGTGAGAGCTACACCAAGTAGTCTCCCGGTGGCGTAACGAACCTTGCGATCCTCAGGACAATCGCAGTTTAAGAAAGCGTTTTCCATCTCCTCGAACCAATGTAGGAGAGCAGTGACTCCCTCAGTCCCTTCGAATTTTGGAGGATCACAGGACTTAAAATGTTTGTAAGAGCACTTGTTGGTAGGAGGGTTGTCGATGTTCTGGTCCTGTTGTTGAGGAGGGTTAGTAGGATTTGTAGCAAGGGCTTGTTGTACTTGTACCACGATGTCAGGCAATATCGTGGCCATTTGTTTCGCGATATGAATGGCCAAACGTTCCTGAGACTTTCCCGATCTTTTACCCCTTCGATGCTGTCTAGACGACATCTACAGGATCATAAAATGAGAAGATTGTGAGTTTATGGTGTCTTTTTAGGTGTCATGTGTCTTTAAGAAAATGAAAATAACATAAATATCAATAATGCAACTACATCCATAGGGTGTCTTGGGTTCGCTCATGTTGGGCCTCAAATGTCCCCCATACCTTCACCTACATAGTCATGTGGGCCCCCATGGCTATTGGCTTGGTAGGATTCACATTAGTATTGGCAATTTAACACTCGCATCCCCCGAATGCAAACCACAAAATATGTTCATGAGATGTTTGGTCGGAACGTGTCCAGGTGTGGACACAATGACAACTCAAAGTGGGATTAGCTCACACGACGTTTGGTATAGCATGCTTTGGCCTAATAGGTACTTCGTACTCTCATCGTTAGTCCCCAGGTAGGCAAACTGGTCCTTTATTTTGGATTTATACGAATGCCAGCCTAGACAGGACGTTCCGACTACCGGTACTAGTACCCTTCCAGTTACTACATGCCCGTCATGAGAACTCACTTTGATGAGATTTGAAAACACGAAAATCATTGTAAAATCAATCATGATGTGGTGTGTGCTTTCATGGATGTGATATGTTATGAGCATACGATTTCATGATAGGCATTATTTGATAATACATACTTATGAACATGCTTGCACAATATCAAATGTAACATAAAACATATAAACATCATGAAATTTGGCATATAACACACAAAATTCTTATAAGTTTCTAATCGACTATAGTATAGGCTCTAAGGGTCTAATAACCTATCCTATATCCCTATAGTCATGGCTCTGATACCAATCTGTCACACCCCGACCCGCAGCGGAAATAAGAGTCGGGGCATAATTGGGTTATCACCAAAGCACATGACATTTACTATTATGTTTCAAATTAATAAAGTCAAAGTTACATTTTCAAACATCCAAACATGTTCATTCAATACAAAGGAAATAACCAAACATAACAATCCCAATACTAAATCGTTTTATTCTTCTAATCCAGGTCCTATGTGTTCCTAGCTGCTGCTGGTTCACCTGTATCATGTGTAAAAGGGGAGTTTTTGGGTCAACATAAGTTGGCGAGTGAACCTTATTAGATAAACATTTGATAATGATTTTATGGTTAGTTTATCAATGAAACATGGTGCATAATCATAAATGAACAAATGTAAATAATCAAGCATTAGCAAATAGCAGTTACCATTATAACATACAATAACACTTGCTAGCATGCATGAATATACCAATATCATACGATAACTAACATAAATGAACTGTGCGATCAAGGCTCAATCAAACGGAGCCGATCGTATTGCATGTACTGAAAATGTAAAATGAACTGTGCGATCAAGGCTCAATCAAACGGAGCCGATCGTATTGCATGTACTGAAAATGTAAAATGAACTGTGCGATCAAGGCTCAATCAAACGGAGCCGATCGTATTGCATGTACTGAAAATGTAAAATGAACTGTGCGATCAAGGCTCAATCAAACGGAGCCGATCGTATGCGGGCACGCCAGGTTCAACCGCATAATAAAATGGGGAACAAGCTCAGACCTCATAAATGGGGAGCGGCGGCCTCGGCAATTGCATGTACTGAAATAATAATTTGCATCCAATAATAACTACTTAACAGCAACAAACTAAATACACATGTTCATGATATGATGTATGCACAATAGTTTAGTTATAATATGTATATAAACAAAGACACATGATACACCCCAAAAACGTGATTAAAACGGGGAATTTGAAAGATTCACTCACATTGGGTGCGTTGAATTGGAGATGGTGAGATGCGCACGATTTAGATGAGCGAGTCGACGAGGAATACTAACCTAAATAATAATGGAAAAATATATTAAATGGATGGATGTTATTAAGGATTTTAATGAAATTTTTAGATATATTTTTGTGAGTTTATGGCTATTTTCTATCTTTAAAAATGTTATTTTAAGTATTTTTAATTGATTTTTAAATTAAATTAAATAAATAAAAATATAAAAAAAATATTATTTTTTAAGCGTTGACCGTTGACCGGTTCGGTCAGCGAATATAACTGCGCCGGGTGGGATTCGAACCGGCGACCTTCCGTTCGCGTGCATGCAGCTCTACCAACTAAGCTACGTGTCTAACCCGAAATAAACTCGTTTTTAATTATATTTATACACTTATTTGAATTAACC
Organism: Scalesia atractyloides; assembly: GCA_947069175.1. Classification (NCBI taxonomy): domain Eukaryota; kingdom Viridiplantae; phylum Streptophyta; class Magnoliopsida; order Asterales; family Asteraceae; genus Scalesia; species Scalesia atractyloides. Next base: position 42,164,303 of record CAMTDV010000008.1, on the reverse strand, counting down.
GAAAATTCCTTTTTTTGCAAAAACGTTTTAATTCAATTGGACCGGTGCTCGTGACAAGTTTCGAACGCGCGACGTGTAGTTCATGTTGCACACAGTCCACCGCTGGACTGTGTGTCTAACCCGGTTATTATCTTGGTTTTTATTATACTTAACAACTATCTGTTTTAACCCGGTTTAGTTCTTTATCAAAAAGGCATGTTATTACACAAGGCGTGCGTGTAGCAAGGATCGAACTCGGGACGTGTGTGTGAAATTTGCACACAGTCCACCGCTGGACTGTGTGTCTAACCCGTTTAAAATACCGTTTTTAATTAATCTTATGTTGTGTTATGACTTCATCTTCTTCGCCGATTTACACAGACAGCATAATCCGACTTGTTATGATTGATTTATGACTTATACAATTTTCAGACATTAACAGAAATTCGAAAGTAGAGAATGGAGAGAGTTTAAGGAAAAGAATATACCGATTGATGTTGTTCACAGAAATCTGGCGGAGGTTCGTCGGTACTGGAAGTGAACTCCGGCTGTTGAAACCAATTAACAGCGTTGATCGATTATTCATGAAGTTGAGTCACTTAAACAAGGTTTAAAAGAAGTTTAGGATATCATACCAGTTCACAGTGTGATTCCGGCAGTCTCAGAAATTTTCCGGCGAAGATAAGATTTTCGATAAACGTTGACTAGGATCGATTCTGATGATGAAGTTGTGTTAGAGACTGATTAATCACATGTTTTAAACAGAAAGAGTCGGAGGAATTACCGTGAGAATGTGAGTCCCGGTTTTCCGGTGACTTGCAGAAATTTTCCAGCGAACTGATTCAGATGATCTTATGGTTCAAAAATGCGACAAAAATGAAATTGAGTATTGATATGATATCTCTGAATCGCGAGAATGGACTGAAGCTTGAGTTATTCAGGAATTTGATGAACTTTCGGTTTTAAATACCGAAAATGATGAAGCTTTAAGTTCAATCAATTCTAACTTGATTAGAAACCGTCGTGCATCGGTTATAACTGAATGTGTGAGGTAAACAATCGATTTGACGATTGGTTTGCCGATTACCGGTTTTCAGATGGCATCATCGGTTAAACTGAGTTTGTGTATAAGTTTCATTTGTTTTCCTAGAGTTAACAGAAAACACATTGTGGCGGAGTGGTTTAGGGAATGAATGTTAAGTTGTTTAAGAGTCTTGGCTGACCCGGGTTCGAGTCCCGGCAGCTTCATATATTTTTTATTTATTTTATTTTAACTTTTTATCAAATATAATTTTTATAGTTTAGTTTATTTATTAATTATGTATCGTTTTAACTCAAAATAATCATAAATAATTAATGCAACTTTTATAACTTGGTACTTGATTACAAAAAGGAGCGGGTTTTGGAGACCCGATTTTTACAATTGTTACAATTAAGTCGTTCTTAGGATGAGGAGATGGCATAGGAACATAATTTTTGTTGTGCGGAGGAGGAAATAATTTTCTTTCGTTTCCGAGTTTATCTTTATATCCAATTCCGTCCTTTATGAATGTCGATCGTTGGAAGTTTACAATGTCAACCAGCGCTTTTTGGCTAATTTTCCATTTATCAATAATGATTTGTAACTTATTGTTTTCGTTTTGAGATTTTTCTAGCTTTTCAGTCAAATCATTTATGATAAAATCTTTTCTAGAAACAAATTCCTTTAGAGTCTGCATTTCAGCTATGGTTGAATTCAACTTTTACTGATATGCAGCCTCATTTTCTTTTAGTTCTTGATTTATTTTCAAAACTTTTTCTTTTTCTTTAATTATATCACGGTTGAGTGATTTGTAGTGTGCCATGACGTTCAAACATGGTTTTGAGCAGAGCTTTGCTTTAGATTCATATGGAATGCTGTTTACCAAATCCTTATCTTCGGCTTCTGATTTCATGGCGATAGAGGATGTTCCAACCGCTGCATTCTTGCTGGTACTGATGACTTCTTGAACAGCAGGCTTCGACTCATTCAATTCAGCTTTCTTTTGTCTCTTCTCTGAGGCAGGCGAGATGATGCTTTTCAAACCAGTGTCATCTTTTGGAATCTTGGAGGTTTGTTTTTCAACATCATTTGAGGCAGACGTGGCCGAGACAGCGGTAATGTTTGCCATGAGAGCCTTGTTTACTTCACCTTTTGCCCAGCTATCTCCTCCGACCAATCATAATCTTCCACCACTAAAGTCTTATGATTGTTTTCAGCATCGTTATTATTTCCTTCAATGGCAATTGGCCTCCTTGTCTGGTTGATTTCGGGACTCTCATTCTTCAGCAACGGACACTCTCTTTTGAAGTGGCCTAAGTCTTTGCAGTTATAACATCTAAGCTTAGATTTGTCAAATCCAGCTTTTCCAAGAGCCAACCTCTTTCCTGTTTTATCTTGGAATTTCTTCAATCATAGAGTGATCATTGCCATCTGCCACTTCAGATCCATCTCCTCCATGTCGTCTGGATCTACTTGATACATGTCTTCTGCTGTTAGGAATTCTCTCTTCAAGTCTCCTGACATAAACGCCTCATAGCTACTTAAGAAGGTATTAAAAAGAGCTACATGTTCTGTGAAAATTTTAAGTGCTTAAGTGTCGCTGGCCACGGTGGTCTTATTAGAAGATGACGAGGCCTTTATAGAGTTTACGGAAGCATTTGAATAGGATTCGACAGCACTTTGGGGATTTGATCCACATGAGGTGACAGGAGCAAGAAATGCCATATTCTTGGGAACCGAGGTTGTAGCAGCTTGTTGAGACATCTTCTGAGAATATCCAGTTCGATTCATCTCTCTTTTCATGATATCCATTTCAAAGGCTTTTAAAGTGTTAATCAATTCTGAGAGAGTAACTGGAGTTGTGCTGGTGAGGAAAGTTCTTTTAATCATCATGCATTGAAGACTCCATTCTTTTGGTAGAGAATCTAGCAGCTTCTTGATCGATGCATAATTTGCGACTGGGTTTCCGACCTTCTTCATCTTGGTCAACACCCCCAGAAATCTGCTTATGTGGTCGGACAAGCTTTCGCCATGAATACTTCCAGACATATCATATTCTTTCTGCACCATGTCTCGTTTGTTCTCCCCGAGTTCCTCATTGCCTTCATAATGATCGATTAGAGCCAACCACAGTTCATGTGCCGAGGTATATTCTTCAAACAGATTGTTTTCATCCTTTGACAGAGCCATAGTGAGAGCAGCGTGAGCCCTTCTGTCACATTGAATGAGTGTCCTATCTTCATCTGTGAATGTTGAAGGATCTTCATTGATAGTACGAATGTCGTCATGTATTATCATGGAAACATGCAGGCCCACAGTGACTAACATCCATTGAGTATAATCGGTATACTAGAAAAAGGACTTGATCTTGTTTTTCCAGCTGCTGAAATCTTCCGAGCCTTTCAACTTTGGTGGCCTTGTAGCGGTTCCAGTTTCTAGTTCGGCTTGAGCAATCGGATTGAGTCGATTGAGAGACATGATGGATGAACGAAGATCAATTACGCTGAGATTTACTAGATCAGAGAACAATTACGCTCGCTAGAGGATAATTACGTTGGACCAAAGATTTAAATACGTTGCACTTGAAACAATTACGCTGATGGGATCGGCGATTTTGTCCTGCAAAAAGCTAAATCCGCTGGATATTCAAAAACAAACAAAAGTTTAGTTAATTTCGCTGAACACCATGATAAAATCGCTGAGGATTAGTATCACTGATTTCGAAGTCGCCTTCGAGTAAATTCGCTGGACAATTACGCTGCTAATATGATAACGACGCTGATTTAAGACCAGCGTAGTTGTTAACTACGCTGAATTCAAATTAAATGCGTTGGATTCAAAATAAATACGCCAAATTCAAATATATCTACGCTAGCTTCATCATTAAATACGCCCAAAAGGGTTTTAGTACGAACAAAAACCCTCTAAACACCCAAAAACGACCCAAAATTTATGTTTCTTTGCAGCTAGATGACCAAAATGTTTATCAAACTACTGATTAACAACTCCCCAAAGATTAAACCACCAGATCAAGCCATTTTAAGTCTAAAAATTTGAAAAACCTTGAAACTTTGAAACTTTTTGAAAAACCTTCAAAACTTGAAGAATCTTAACAAAAACTCAAACAATCAAGAGCACAAAGGCTCTGATACCAAATTGTGAGTCCCAAAACAGATTCGGATCACAGTGGTTGATTGTTTTCACCCAAACAACTATGGATTAGTTGTTTGAATGTGCAAATACTAAGAAAAACCAAGCAAAGAAGATGAAGAATCTTGTTTGGATCAAACAACTAGTGTTGTATATAAAATCCCAATAACATGTAATCAATAACAGCACATGGATATTCGTATGAAAGCACAACAGCAAAAATCACAACACAAGAAGATCACCAAAATCTGTCCAAGAAACTTGGACAAGCCATTCATTCATGAACACATATATACAAACTGACTATCCAGCGTAATTAATAATTACGCTGGATAGTTAAATACGCCGTCAACATTTAGGTTTCATACAATTACACTTTTGACCCTTCAACATTGTCTAACTAATATAAACCAGCTCAAACTATGGATAATCAAGTACCAACGGTCTCAAAATGTTCTAACATATAATGATGCACATGTGCATTTTTAATATTGGTAATGTAAAAAGTAGTGTATTACGGATGGTAGTGTTAATGAAAGTGCAATTGTATGCTACTGATAATATATTAGTCTACTACTAGTAATGTATTACGGAATTTGTCAAAGAAATGATTCATATACACATGTGCATCGGTAATTATTACACGAAAAAGAATTTTTTTTTAGTGACGAAATATAGCGATTTTTTTAGAAAAGCATATTAAAAAAATTTGTGTTTTTAGAATTTTTTTAGGTACTTTTTTGTGTTCACATTGGTTCTCGCAATAAATGTGGTTCTCACATGAACCGTACACTATATATATACATATATATATATATATATATATATATATATGTATGTATGTATATATATGAGACCGTTCAACAGTTAAAATATTCAAACAACAACAGTTTTCACCCGTTATCAACATCACCGGGGAGGGGAGTGTTCCCTGACGCTATAGGGCGCTATGCTCAAAGATGGAGCACCATAACAACCCACTACACATGATCTGTTGGTGCATAATGTCTGTCGCCTACGTCTAGGATATGTCAGTTGTGTATATGGGGCTTAGAATGTCAAATATTGTACGTTTATATATGTTTTATGTGTTTTGTAAGTGGCTCGTACGAGTGAGCTTAGTGGCTCGTACGAGTGACACCTTGTCACTCATACAAGGCACCACTCGCACGAGCCAAACACACCTCTCTCCTGTGCGAGTCATGTTGACCTATAAATAGTGGAGTTTGAGTGTTGTGTTAGATATCTGTTGGTGTGTGACTACGGCGAAGCCCTGTCAAAGTGTTTACTCGTCTGTAACCTTCACGTTTCTTAATACAAATCAAGGCGTTTAAGCATTATATATTTCTTGTTTGTTTGTCCAACTCGCTAATAATGAATTCCGCCTCTGTTTGTTGAGTTAGATAAGTCCGGTGCTCATAAGAGGAGAGCCGATCCCCTCTCACAAGTGGTATCAGAGCCTTGAGGCCTGATTTGAGGACACACATCAAGTTTCTGCAGTCAACCAACAGTTTCAGCAATTGCAGATCCAGATTCAACCATTAAAGTTTTTCTACATCTACTCTTTCTCATACAGATCTCAGATCTAGACGAATTCATGGACAAATTGGACTAGGATTTTAGTAGATCACGTTAAAATCAATTCTAACAAATCCTTGATGATTTCAGATCTAAAATTAAACTAAATCATGTCGAAAATTGTAAAAATCATTCGTTTGGTGACCTGGGCTGACCCGTACGAGTAGAGGGACAACTTGTACGAACGACCATCTGTCGAATTAGACACTCCTACGAACAAGTAAACAAGTTTTTCTTGAAATCTACAACTTACAAAAATTGTCGTTCGCACGAGTAAGTGATTTGCATGAAGTAGTCACTCGCACGAGTAACCCTTTCATTTGCACGAGCATCTCGCTCGCACGAATCTTTGATTCGCACGAGTATCTTACTCACATGAATCATCTGAGTCGCACGAGCAGCTGGTCATTCACACGAAGAGCATTTTAAGAAATTTTTCTTAAATTTTGTATCTCTTGTCATTCTAATCAGTGTTTTTCGGAAGTGTGTTTCTGAAATTTTTGCAGAAAAAATGGAAGAAGAATTTTACAATGCATTTGTTGCTTCAGCAATTACAACCACCGCAGCTCAAAATATGAATCTTGAAAACGAAATGGGCACAATGACAAAGCCTCCAAAAACTTATGAATCTTGAAGACTATGATAGCTGGAGTGAAAGATTTATAAACTGGGTTCAAGCTAATCACTTCACCTGCTGGTTTGCCATTGAATCGAAATATCAGGCTCCGATTGGAGAAAATGGTCTTGAGAAAACGTTAGCTCAACTCTCGGAGTTCGAAAGAGAAAAGTTCACAAACGAGAAGAAGATGATGAATATCTTGCAACAAGCCATCAAAGAAGATATCTTAGCGCTTCTACAGCATGATGATGCTCAGTCTTTATGGAATGCTTTACAGTTAAAATTCCAAGGAAACGCGCAACTACAAAAGGGAAAGAGAGCATTACTAAGTAAAGAATTCGATATCTTTACTCTAATCAAGGGAGAGACGGTGAAACAATTCATTGAATGGTATGTCACTTGGTGGTACAAATGAAGCGCATGGGAATTGTGAAAACAAATGAAGAATTGGTTGATAGGCTGACAGATTCTCTACCTCAAGGAGAATGGTCTACATACTTGGCTATTCTAAAGAATGGCAAAGAGTCTGGTAATTTCTCATTACCAAGATTTATTGAAAGATTGGAAGGCATGAGCTCGAGATGCAAAAAATGGCAAAAAGCAAAGGCACCCAGATACAACAAGATGTAAATCTATATTACAAAGGTAGGCCTGTTGCACATTTACAAAGTCCAAAAATTCAAATTGCCTTCAGTGCCTTCAACACACCAAGTCCACAATCAAGTCAAACCAGAGGATTTCAATCTTTTGCTTCTGTCAACCCAAATATGCCTCCAGGCCCACAATCATCCCATAGTTCAAGCAATCCACAGAACAACCAGCACAATCAATCTAATCCCAATCAACGGATCCTACAATGAAATATTGTTGTTAACCTCCAGAATCCTCTAGACTTTGACGAAAACACCGCAAAGCAACACATGTCTTTACTTGCCTCGGTACTTGAATTGTATGAAAGTTTGGTAGCTGGAAGAATTGGGAATCTAAAGATGACGAAAGAAGATTATGATCAGATTGATACGGTTGAAATGGGATTGATTGACATTAAATGGCGTATGGCTTCCATCGTCAGAAGATCTCAACGTTTCATGGAGATTACCGGAAAACATAATTTGGGAGGACTTAATGGGAAACTAGGCTTCGATAAGTCCAAGGTTACATGCTTCAAATGCTGAGAGAAGGGGCATTTCAAAAGAGAATGTCCAAATAGAGAGGTCAAGGGCAATCAGAACCCTTTTGCTGATGATTATTAAAAGAAAGCCATATATCATAGACCTTAACCCAAAACAAGAATGGTGCAGATTGAAGATGGACCGTTAAACTCCAAAGACAAAGCATTCGTCGTCACTCAAGAGGATGAAGGTTTCAACTGGAACAACTACATCACGAAGAACGAAAGTTTGGCATTAGTAGCAGAAATCATTGAAGAACCTGAAGAATATGTAGAGGCATCTTTTGATGAAGCTCCTGAAGAATTTTACAACACATCATCAGAAGAAGAGGAATTGTAAAATAGTGCATTTAAACATCTCTTGCCTAATGACATTCTTATAACTTTTGCAGGTTATTTTGATTCCAGCCATCGATCGTCTTGTGAAGAAGAGAAGAAGCCTGAAGTAGAAGAGAAGATTGATGTAACGTTGGAAAATCTGACTGTCAAGACCAACAAAGCTTTTATGCCGAATGTGAATGAGGTAAACGTGTCAGTAAATGAGTCGGTAAAAGAAACACCTTGCATGAAGTGCAAAGAGCCATGCATTGAGTGTGTTGAAAAAGAAACTCGATACAATGAGCTGAAATGTCATACAGATAATTTGTCATGTGATTATAATTCAACAAAAGAATCTTATGACAAATTAAGCAAAACAATTAAACAATTTGAAAAGGTGATCAGAGAAAATGACTAGACACTTTCAATGCTCAAGGCGACTCTAATGGACAAACAAATGGCCATTAGTATTCATTTAAATACAATTACCGAGCTAAAAAGTGAACTTGAAAAAAAGGAAAACCGAAGTAGAACAGGTTAACAAGTTGTTAATCAATTATTCTACAAGTTCATATGTCATTGATCACATTCTTCCAAAAATTGAATGCAAGGAAGATAAAATTGATGAAAACAAAGGTGCAAGTTACGATCGTGTTCCACCACCCATGTGGAATAGCTATGCAAGTAAGAAACCATAAGGGGTGGAAAAAGCGCTTAATTTAAAATTGAAAACTTAAAAGACAAACGAGTTGCCTGTGAACATTGATGTAACATACACCAAACCAGAAAAAGAATGTGATTCTGATGTGGTTATATTTGTGGTTGAAAAAGTTCTGGAGAATGAGTCTGATAAATCTGAAGTGGATGGTGAACCATCAGAAAATAGTTTAAACAATGATCCAAATGTCATCGTATACAAAATGCACAGATCTGATAAACTATGTTCCGATGAGGATTTCCCAATTCAGAATGTCAATCTGGATCGAGTTGATAAGTTGTTCAAGCTTGTTGAGGTGAGCCATTCTGATTTAGAAAAAGAAGATGCATCATTTTATTCTAAAACAAAATGTGTCAACAAACCCTACAATCAGAGGAACAGAGACTATCCTGAAAACAGGAGAGCAGGGTTGGGTTTTCAAAAGCAAAGAAGGAACAACAAGTTTCAAAAATTAAACTTTGCTAAGAGAATAGATTTTGTCTATGGGACAACCACTGAGAAGGAAAAGAGGTCATTGGTAAACAATCCAATGATGAATTCAAGAAGGAAAAGCGAGTAGAAAACAGGATTTGGATTCCTTTGTTAGAAAAGACAGCAGGACGTGCTACAAGTGTAACAATGTTGGGCATATTGCACGATAATGTTCTCAAAGAAATCCAAAACCTGTTTCTAACTCCAACAGATCTACCAAAGATGTGAAACAAAAGCCACCCATGTTTGTACCAAAACAAATTTTGAAAAGAAATAATGAATCTAATAAAAATATAAAATCCACGATTCAACTTAATTCTAAATTTGAAATTGGTGAAACTTCCACCAAGAATCATCAAAATGATTCAAAGTTTTATTCTAAAAGGGCAATATTGAAAACACAAACCTGGGTGGCAAAAGTCAAACCATCTTCAGTAGAACTAAACCACCTGTTCCAGCCAAAACAGAGATCAAACAAATTGTCAAAAACAAAGTTCCCAAGTTTGATATTCCAAACCCACACAAGACCAAGCAGGCTTGGGTTTCTTTGTTCAAATAGTTTCTTCCTCATGTGTGCAGGGGCTCCCTAGGTCAGTGGAGCTTCCCGACACATGACCGATATGCTTGCATTATTACACGACGTCAAAGCTATCCATGGAGATTACGTTGGTTTTGCTGGGACTCAGGGTGGAAGAATTGTGGGAGAAGGTATTCTTACGAATGGAGTGGTTTCCTTCGACAAGGTGAACTACATTGCGTAGCTTGAGAACAATCTACTGAGCATTTCGCAAATTTGTGATAAAAAAAACTTCACAACACACTTCAATGACAAAGAATGCTTAATTCTCAAGCCAGGATTCAAAATTCCTAAGGAGTGGATCCTCATGGGCGCTCCATGAGAGAATGATCCTTATGTCTTAGATATGAGCGTCGCATCCACTACATCAAAGAAGTTCAATGCTTCGTTTCTAAAGCAACTGAGAAGGAGTCAATTTTATGGCATCGGAAGATGGGACACATACACCTGCGAAAGATGAATTATTTGGTGCACAACGACCTAGTGGAGGATGTTAATCTGAATAATTTTCATTTATCTGATGATTGTCTGAGCTATTAGAAGGGGAAACAGCATAAGAAATCACACCCAAGAAAATTGCTAAATTCTATAAAGCTACCACTAGAAAGGCTTCATATGGATCTTTTTGGGCCAGTGAACGTGAAAAGCATCTCTGGAGATCCATATTGCCTGGTCGTGACAGATGATTTTTCAAGATTCTCATGGGTTTTCTTCCTTGAGAGTAAAGATGAAACATTTGAAAGTCTTATGATTCTCTTTAGGAAACTTGAAAACGTGTATCACTTGCCTATCAAGAGAATCCGCAGTGACAATGGTACTGAGTTCGAGAACAAGAGGATGCTCGAATTTTGCAACGAAAAGGGTATTCTTCACGAATTCAGCGCTCCTTATACTCCTCAACAAAATGGAGTAGCTGAACATAAGAATCGCACACTTATCGAGACTGCCAGAACAATGCTCGTTGATTCAAAACTTCCAATTAGTTTCTGGAGCGAAGCAGTCGCATCGGCGTGTTACACTCTCAACCGTGTGTTGAAAGTCAAGCCTCACAACAAGACCTGTTTTGAGCTGCTAAACCATCGGAAGCCAAACCTCGCGTTTTTGGAGCCTTTTGGATCGCCATGTACTATTCTGGACCCGGACGGTAAATTTTGGAGCCAAATCCTTGGAAGGATTTTTCATCGGTTATAGTCCACAAAAGTGAGTCTTTTTGCCGAGTCTTAACCAGGTCATTCTTGCACAGCATGTTGATTGTCAACGATATACTACGCCAACGCAGAAACCTGTGGATCCATGGCTGTTCAACTACAAAGGTTTGTGGAATTCATTTGACCTACCTAAAGTACCATCAGGAGAAGAACTTGTTATGCTCTTTCAATAGCATCACATCTCCAATCAAGAGCAAGTTTCTAAACCGTTGGTGATTTCCCCATCACTTCCTGTGTCTAACACTTCTGATGTAGGTCTGAGCAATACTCTTCAGTAATTAGTCTTTGTACCAATCTTGAACATTCCTGAATCATCTGCTCATCAACCGATTAATTCCGACTCTGATCGTGAACCGACTTTTGATGATGGAGGAACCAGTTCCGATGAAGGATCTGAGCATATTGAAAGCTTTCTAAATTCCCAGGCTGATCAATCCAATGACAAAAATGAAGCTAAATCTTCTACACCAGTTGCTGATGAAGTTGTCACGAATTTGAATAGTCAAGTAGATGTTCTGAGTGAAGTAAGGCCAAGGACATTATCTTACCATCCGTCGGAGAATATCATTGGCAGCTTACAAACCGGAGTGAAAACTCGCAATCAGATCAACAAGGATCTAGGTTGCTTTAATACCAATGTTGTTCCATTGCAAACCAGACTTTCTTATAGTTGTTTTGTTTTGCAAGTTGAACCATGAAACTGGAAAGATGTGTTGAAAGAGGAAAGCTAGGTAGATGAAATACAGAAAGAGTTGCTTCAATTCCAGAAACTTGGTGTCTGGAAGCTTGTTGACCTACCGGATCATCATAAAAAGATTAATACTCAATGTGTCTTCAAGTACAAGAGAGACGACAGAGGTATTGTGGTCAGAAACAAAGCTCGGTTTATGGTCCAGGGTTTTCACCAACAAGAAGGGATAGACTACAATGAAGTCTACGCCCCAGCCGCCCGTCTTGAAGCTATTCGCATATTCTTGGCCTTTGCTTCTTGGAAAGGATTCAAGGTGTACCAATTGGATGTTAAATCTGATTTCCTTTACGGCAAAGTCAAAGAGGAGGTGTATGTTGGACAACCACTGGGGTTTGTCGATCCAATACACAAAGATAAAGTCTACCTTCTGAACAAGGCGTTATATGGTCTACATCAAGCCCCGAGAGCTTGGTATGAAATGTTTTCAAGACATCTTCTAGACAATGGCTTTCTCAGAGGAACTGTAGATTGTACCCTCTTCACAAAGGAAGTAGATGGACATCTGATTTTGGTACAAATCTATGTGGTTGATATCATCTTTGGATCGAAAAATGATAAGCTGTGCAAAGACTTCGAATAAGTCATGAAGAAGAAATTCGAAATGAGTGCTATGGGGGAGATGAAGTTATTTTTAGGACTTCAGGTTGAGCAATTGCCTGATGGTATCTTCATCCATCAGACGAAGTATGTTCATGACGTGTTAGAGAAATTTGACATGTCAGGAACTACACCGACATCAACTCCATTAGCCCCAAATCACGGTATTTGTCCAGACGCTCATGGAGTCAAAGTCGATGAAACATTATATCGCTCCATGATCGGATCCTTGATGTATCTTACAGCTTTGAGGGTCGATATCATGTATCCAACATGCCTATGCGCTCGTTATCAGTCCAATCTAAGAGATTCGCACTTGTTAGCAGTCAAACGAATCATGCGATACTTGAAAGGATGTCTACGCACCGGCTTGTGGTATCCTCGACATGACAACTTCAAACTTGCGGGTTACTCGGATTCTGATTTCAGCTGCTGCAAGCTTAATGCCAAATCTACTACGGCTGGTTGCCAGTTCTTCGGAACTCGATTGGTAACGTGGCAATGCAAGAAACAGACCGTGGTCGCTCTCTCTACATGTGAAGCTGAATATGTTTCAGCATCCAGCTGTTATTCCTAGATACTTTGGATACAACAGAAGGTGAGAGACTACCATATGCAATTTCTTGATACGCCAATTTATGTAGATAACAAAACGGCTATTGATATCACCAAAAACTCTGTTCAACACTCACACACTAAACATATAGAAATTCGACACCACTTTATCCGTGATTGCTACAAGAAAAAGTTGGTTAGAATTGAAAAAATCCACACTGATGACCAAAAAGCAGATTTTTACACCAAAGCATTTGATCGATCAAGATTTAAAATCTTTTAAATTAAATGGTTTAAGAAATCTGACATCAGAGGATACACATGAGGTTGAATTTGAGGATGACGAGGACTTAACGTGATTCTCATCGGTATGACATGTTATATTTTCTTCAAAACTAAAAACCAAAAATATGTTTTTTTTTTTATTTTAGGGGGAGAAAAATTGTGAAAAATACAAAAACATTAAAAAGGATAAAGAGAGTTTTGTGAAAAAGAGGAGATTACATCAGAAAATTATCACAGTATGCTAAAGATATGGAATGTTTAAATGGGTAATTAAACAGATCTTACTGATGATGTGCCAATAGGCTTCACTCGTTCAATAAATTGTTTTTCAAGATATAAACCTAAAAGAAAAACTGAGTAATTTGTGGGTCGACATCTCTCGGATATATGGACTTAGTACTCCGAAATTTTGTTTGAGAGAATGCCAGATTATGTGATACTAGGTCTTTATATTTAATCGATATCTGGGGTATTATCCGAGTTCTTCTGATTTTGCGTCGGTAATGACCTAGAACTTGTACAATAATCCGAGTTCTTCTGATTTTCCGTCGGTAATGACCTAGAACTTGTATAATACTTTACACATTATTCACCTCCAAAAGCTGCATAAAAATGAGTAATTCATAAAAATTTACGACATCTGCAGTTCAAAAGATTCCTTAATGGAACACCACCTAAAGTCGAGCCTTCATCTCTTTCTCCGTATGGAAATACTAACCTAAGCTCTCAAGGTCTCGCATTTCACCTCATTTATAGATATCAGATAGATATATTCACCTGTGAAATGAAATTATGGGAATCTCGATGCGGGAGTACATTCTGAGATGGGAAACACAGTTACTTCATGTCCCTTAATGTTACCTAACATATCTTGAGACAATTGAGAAACGTGTAGAGTTTTAAGTGGATAAGTATATTGACAATCTAGGTAAATCTGTTTAAGAACTTAAACTTACTACCAAGATCAACGATACTTGTGATTTGTCTAAATATCTGATGTGATCCTCTAAACACAAAACTCACACAAATATGTCTGTAAATACATCTTTATTTACTTGTTCTTTCTTTTCAGAAAAATCCCAAAAGATTTTCAGTTTATTTTTAACAATCTATCATTAGATTTTAGTCTACCAATGATGAAAATACCGTTAGTCCAAGTTATAGCGACAGTTGCTGGAGGAAAGCTAAAGATCATGGCCTGGGAGCTAATCAGAAAAGAAAATATCCTGAAACGTCAACAAGTTCATTAATCTGAAACTTTAAATTTTAAAATAAATCTATTTTGGTCAAACAACGGTCAACCAAGGTCATTAACTTGGACTTGGTAGGAAAATCGATCAACTGGGGTCATTAACTTGGACTCGGTTAACTGAGTGGGTTCTAAAAACAGATAAAATTTCACAAAAAAAAAATTAAAAAAGAAAATCAAAGTACAAGGAACTGACTCTTACGAATGAAATACTGACTCATACGAGTGATAAAGGCTCATTCGTGCGAGGCATAACTCGTACGAACGATCTTCAGAGAGTATATAAGGGCTTCTCATTCGCACGAGTCACACTATTGACTCTGTGCGACTGAAAGTTTCCTCTGTGCGATTCAGTTCTTTCTACACTTATTCTTGATCGATTTATGAATCTTTTTCTTCGGGGAGGTTGATTAGCACACCTCTTACGATGGGCAAGGTACTACTACAAGTTTTGAGTCATTATAATGCCAAAATTGGACCAAAAGGACATAAAATGTATATTTAGGATAATCGAACCGGTAAAATATAAAATTGAGCTCAAATTTGTAATAATCGGCCCTTTTAACCTATAAATCAACATTCAATTTGTTAAAATCTATACGTTTTAGGTTCGGTTTGATAAGGTGTTATGTGATGCGATTCGCAACTCGTACGAATCATCACTCGTACGAGCAAGGGTTTAATATTCACTCGTACGAGTGATCGTTCGTACGAGTATGTCCTTAAACGTTTAAATCTCCTTATCTCGTACGAAGCACCACTCATACGAGTAAGTCTGTTCAAACCCTTAAAATTGTTAAGTATAAACTTCAACTCGTACGAAAAATGGCTCGTACGAGTGGGTTTTGTTTAGAACTTAATTCTTTGTCTAAATATCTGATTCGTACGAATGGTGACTCGTACGAGTGTTTAAGAGTTGAACTTTTTTGAAAATTTTTCTAAGAGTTTGAAATGTTTGTGTTTGCAGATCAAGAAGTCTTCGTTCTCACCGTTTCACAGCATTTGTTGTCTACTAGATGAGACTATTCCAGAGATCGCAGCGTATAGAGAAGTACTAGATTTTTTGAGCCGACTGCCAATTACCAAGGCTCTTATTGACAGACACATGGCTTACCGATCACACGTCAAATATTTTTGGGATGCCGCTGAATACAGTGAGGAAGAAAACGCTATTTTATCTGCAGTGAGGATTAATAATGAAGATATTCAAGTCAAAATCATTGAAGATTTAATCCGAACGGCGATAGAGTTCAAGGATCGTGAAGAAGACCCAACCGGTTATCCAGAATTCATGGTCAAGGGGTGCTTTTATCGGATGGGATACGCAGGATTTGTCAACGCAGCACCTTTCAAGAAGAGAAATCTCAGTGCTCCTTTTCGTTACATTTCACACTGTATTATACATGCCCTAAGCCACAGAAAGGGTGGCTTTGATGATTTGATAGACTATCAGATGTGCATGATGACTGCACTAGTTCTCAACCTGTCCTACAACTTTTCAAGACTTATCTTCTCTCAGATGGTACAGAATATACAACGCGAGAAGTTTCTTCAGTACCCGAGATTTGTACAAATGTTGCTAGATCATCTACATCCAAATCTGAAGAAGAAGAAGAAGGATGATGATATTCTAAGGCTTGAACATATGGATGTGTTAACGCTGAAAAAGATGAATCTGCACCTAAAAGCCTTCCCCAATGCCAAGCCTGTATTCGGGGCTATCACTGACAAAGACTATGTGGCGCCACCGAAGGGGAAGTGGCGAAAAGATAAAAGTGGGGACGAGGCTGAGGAGTTAGAAGCGTTAGATGGTTTTGTTGCAAAAAGGAGCGTGTGGTTTTCTAAGGAAGATAAAAAGGGGGTAAGGGGACAAAACAAAAGCAAACGGCTACATCTTCCTCCACTGCCTCTCAAAATATGAAACGTGCATCTGACGGCACGAGTTTGGTAGACGAGCCAGAGCCAGAAGAAAATGTCGAGACATTGGCTGCTGATATAGAAAGAGAAGCGTTTGGTGTAAAAGAAGGTATAGTTGAAGAGGCATCCTCCTCTATCACCAATGAAGAGGATAGGATCGCCGGAGAAAGAGAGAGCCCCAAAGAAAGAGAATTAGAAAGATTGGCTGAAATACAAAGCTGAGGAGAGGAGAAGAAAAGAGACGGGAGAAGATGATTCTACATATGTGCCATATGGATCTGATAGTGACACTCCTGGTCTCAAATCATCAAAGTGGCCAACTAACGTGTGAAGAGGCCAGCGGTTAGAAATTCTGACTCTCCGAAAGCTCGATTAAAGAGAAAGATGCAGGAAAAAGTTGATATTGCACAGATACCACAACCGCCACCTTCACCACCTCCACAACCAACACCACAACCTACTCAATCTCAACCCTAGTTCTCAACAGGATCCAGACTTGAAGATCAATTTGACTTTGATTTTGGAGATATTCCAGGGGGAGAAGAATTTTATGCTGACATGTTCAATAACACACGTATCGAAGAGTTAGAAAACCAAGTTATGCTAAACAGTGTGAAGATTGCTGAATTATAAGAACAAATTAAGGGGCAGAAAGAAGAAAAACAGCATCTTGAGGCTATCTTGGCGAGTATTGTGTCAGAGAACGAAAGGCTGAGGAACTGTATGGAAGAATATAATGAAGAACGCCTCAGAAATCAACGGCAAATGAGCTTATTCGAAAAAATTCTTACAAAGAAACTCGGGATTAATTTAGCCGTAAAAATCGATGAGATTGAGAGGGCAGAGGTTAGAGAAAGAGTTGCTGAGCGGGAACGTATTGCTAGAGAATTATCAGAAGCTCAGGGGAAAAGAAAAGAGAAGGTTGGTGTGGAACCTATGATTGATATAACCGAGCCAGAAGCTGAATCTGTGCCAGTAACTTCAGAGTTAATGATGTATGAGCAGACAAAGAAGTTTGTGTTGGTCGGAAAGCCAATGGATGTTGACATTGACATGACGAATCTTTCTGCTAAACATCAAGTATGGCTAAGTAAGAGAAAGATGGAGAAAGAAATTGAAGCAGAGATAGACGCATTTGATGAGAATCCTGAGAAGGAAAATGAAGACTTGGACGATACCGATGATGTAGTTAAGGAAAAGTCTAATGATGATAATGATGGTGGTGATGATGATGATTTGGGTGGTTCGGCTATCCTCGTAACAGATTCAAGTTTGAATGAATATATCGATTTTTCTGTGTACTGGATGATTCTGCCAACCAAGTGGAAGGAGGCAAAGAACAAGGAAAGGAGTTTGAAAGCTCGAAGGATTCTAAGCAGGCAGGAATCCTCACAGTGACTGATATGTCAGATGATCCTGCCGTGCCCAAACCAAAGATATTGTATTTGGAGCATGACGTAGAAGAGGGAGAGTTTGCCCATAGTTATACAAAGGAAGAAATTGCGCAAATGTTGGGTATGGACGAAGTGGCGTTTGTTTTTTATTTCGAAGACGAGCTTAACGAAATCAGTGCTTTCGAGCCTGAGAATTATGTCTTCAAACATGTTTCTGACGCACATGATTAGGACAAGGTTGTCGTGGAGGATGATTTTGATGAAAATGATGCAAATATTGTCGAAGAGGATACAGATGACTCCCCAACTTTTAGTGAATTGTTTGCAGCCGAGAATGATGATTTACTAAAGCGAAAGGTTGAAGAGGCTGTCAAACAGGGAATAGTTCCTCAACGTTTATCTAAAGAAGAAATTGAAGAGATGAGGAAACTGTGGTTTAAAGAACTACCAGCAGAGCGTAAATTCAAACGTCCCCTAGCATTCTTCACGCGTGATGCTAACATTTCTCTGGGGGATATCATTAGCTAGGGATGGATCGAAGAACTTATTGTTTATGTGATTAAACGGGAGTATGGGCTCCAGTACTTTCGATACCTAAGCGCTATCAAGACCCTGTCGTTCTGGGATATTAAAGAACTGGTGCAGACAAAGATGATAAATCTAAAGATGAAATTTCATGACCAACGGCTGTGGGAACTTATAAAGCTGGAAGCTACTGAGGGCTTTAAACGCTGGAAGCCGAATATGCCCAAGAGAATCACAAAGATCGATCCTGTAACGAAGGAAAAGAATGTGACATTGATCGCTAAGAGGCCGAAAGTGATGAAAAATATGCCTCTGATAAAGATGGAGCTGGATTTCTTCAAGATCTTCAAATGGTGGCACTACGATTCTAGTACGGGTGAAGCTGTTATTTGTGTTCATCCAGATGAAGATTCTTGGAAGATAACTAAAGAATTATCCAAAGCCGTCATAGCACACAAATGCATATATGATCTATGGCGCGGCATTCGAGTACTAGACCCTATGTGGCTAGTCAATGGCTCTAAGAAGGATATAGAATGTTTATTCTACAGTAAAATCAGTTTTGAGGAAAAAGATAAAGAGCAGGCTCTCCAATTCCAGAAGATTGTTAATGTTTGTTTTGTTAACGATATACA
This sequence comes from Scalesia atractyloides, assembly GCA_947069175.1. NCBI lineage: Eukaryota > Viridiplantae > Streptophyta > Magnoliopsida > Asterales > Asteraceae > Scalesia > Scalesia atractyloides. The sequence goes on along the minus strand of CAMTDV010000008.1, from coordinate 42,145,585 downwards.
TTCAGGAACAACATGGAACACTTCTTGGAGGAAGCTGGAGGAGATAGAGAACGAAAGATAGAAAAGAATGTAGAAAGAATTGCTGAGCGAATGCGGATTGCATTGCTAAGAAGCTTTCGGTTTGGCAACACGTATAATCGGCCTCCTCCTACAAACCAAACGTCGATATCTTCTGCGCAGGCCACCGAAACGTTTCTTTAGACGTTAACTGACAAATCTTTGAAGATTTTTGTGAAGGCTATCCAAGACTGCGGCAACATCCAAGGGGGAGTTTGTTGGTGCATAATGTCTATCGCCTACGTCTAGGATATGTCGGTTATGTATATAGGGCTTAGAATGTCAAATATTGTATGTTTATATATGTTTTATGTGTTTTGTAAATGGCCCGTACGAGTAACACCTTGTCACTCGTACTAGGCACCACTCGCACGAGCAAACACACCTCTTTCATGTGCGAGTCATGTTGACCTATAAATAGTGGAGCTTGAGTGTTGTGTTAGATATTTGTTAGTGTGTGACTACGGCGAAGCCCTGTCAAAGTGTTTACTCGTCTGTAACCTTCACGTTTCTTAATACGAATCAAGGAGTTTAAGCATTATATCTTTCTTATTTGTTTGTCCAACTCGCTAACAATGAATTCCGCCTCTGTTTGTTGAGTCAGATCAGTCCGGTGCTCATAAGGGGAGAGTCGATCCCTTCTCACATGATCTTAGGTTTAAGTCCAACATACAACACAATTATAGACCCTAGCCTTGAAAAAAGCAAAAAAAATCTTTGATTGCATGTATTTACTTTGATTTATTTATACATTGAAAAAAATAATTAAATGATATACAAAGTGAAAGTGTAAAATTTGTTCAAGTAGTTTTCATTGTTTATAAAGGTATGACTAAACTTAAAAGCAAATTTCATTTTGTGGTTCTCTTTAAAAGTGTCTTTTTCTACAACTGAACATTTATTTAATTAACTCAATGTATTTAGAAAGGTGACTAGTTTCTTTCTGAACTTTAAATAAAAAGTTATAATTGAGGAAAAAACAAACAAAAACAAGAGAATGCGGTCATATTACTTTTGTGACTACATTTCACAACATGAATAAAGTGGGATATATCAAATGGTTCCACTTGGTTTACATGTACTCAAACAGAACATACATGCATAAAACAACAAACAAATATTAAGCAACTCATGATGTCATGATGGCTTCATCGCCATTCACAAAATCTGCCTCAACCGAATCAGATTCTTCTTAATCTATGTTTATGTTACTTATTGTAGTTGCAGATACTGATTTGAATCAAATAGTAAACTAATATCGTCAATTATTGTGCTATTTCTAAAAAAAAAATCTTTCTATAGCATAAGGAAATCTTTTTGCAACCTAGTTCTTCCGTGAAAAAAATAATTTAACTCAAATCATTATGGTTTAATAACACCAGAGAGATTACATGTTTGCTACACATCAGGAAGATTAAACAAAACTTTGCAGATATGATTTAATCAACTACTGATCTATCAAGTAAGAAAACATTAAGGGCAGGTAAACTTTTTACTTAGCTGGTTTAATGTTGTTCATCTCTCTTTCAAATCTCCAAATATAATTCAAACCAACTAAGAGCTCAGTAACCGCAGCCTCGGTTTTCAAACGATAAGCAAAGTTCAAGGTTTGTAGAAGAAGAACATTAGTTTTCAGCATGAGATTTTGATGCTCAAAGCTTCTTTCATTCTGCCATTTGATCATGTTATGTGCTAATGGTGATAACCAACCCAATATCTTGCCTAAAGCTTCTCTCCATTCTCCTGCAAGAACCGGATCGGTTGCTGTAAATTCAATACCCTTTAACCGACCCCTTAACGATGTGCGTATGCTATTAGGTAGCATTGAATAAAGATCATCTCTTGCATCAAGACCAACTAATTGTGGTGATCTTATCATCTTCTCCATCACAGTAATCAAATTTGCATAATGCAAAGATAAAGCAGCATAACCTAAAGTGTTTGATGCTGGTTTCAATATCTTCGAGTTTGTTTCAAAAAACCCTTGTGAGATTTCAATGTTTTCTTCATGTTTGGTACCAAAAACGAGCTTGATTCTTGAAAGAATTGTGAAGATTGATGTGGCTAACAATGAAGTCACTGCATCAAAACTTCTGTTCCACAAAGACTTCTCTTTTAAAGACTTAACCTCTTGCTGTTGCCAATACATCTTTTGTTGAACGTCAAGATTCTTTTGATGGTTTGTAGTATTGTAATTTATAACTTCTTGATGATCCTTTTTATTTTGTAAGTCATGATGCATCTTTTTATAAAGGGTAGCGGTGGCTGCAACATATCTTTCCATCTTCTTAACCCCAGCCTCCATGTCTTTTGAACTCAGAACCCAACCATACGGGTCATGACCCGTGTTCACAAACTCATCTAACGCGGTTTCAAAGCACCCGAGGCTCGGGTCCTGGCACCTTTTGCTCAGCCTGGACACAGACTTGGCTAAAATGTTAATATATTCAACCATTTCAGCACAGGCTAGGCCCAGGGGAAACACATCTTTGTTTGAGACAATTTTACGAACACCTTGTAGGCATATGGATTGGTTGTGAAGATGAGCGATATTTTCGTCGGAGAGGAAGCACCACATGTGGGTGAGCTTCAGCATGATTCCGGCGACTTCAAAGGCTAAAACCCTGATTCTGGACCTCTTGATTATGGGAGATTTTGGTGGGGTTACATGTACTGAATCGAGGGTTAGGGTTATGGTTTTCTTGACTTTTATTAGCCATGTTTCGAGAGCCATAGTAGGGTGTATTGGAAATTGTGTTAGCGGAAACTAAACACAAGATTTAGATTTGTGGATCAAAGAAGATGAAAAGCAAAAGAATTGGATTGAAGATTGACGTTCGACTGTGAACTTAATTCAGAATAAATATATCACTCCTACCCTTTTGTAGCGGGGACGAAGCATGTTTGTTGATCTACATTCTAGCAAACCCATTTTGTCTTTTTACTTGTTTTAGTGATTTTTATCATTTTAATTCAAAATCAAAAAGTTTGACTTCCTACCTACTTATATTTTTTGTTTTCTAACGTTTTTTTTCTAAATATTTTACTTCGTTTAAACATTTTTTTTATTTTTTACTAAAAGACAAAAATGCTCTGTGTTTAAAAAAAATAGAATAAAATACTGAAGTGCTCTTTAAGTTTAATTCATTTTTACCATTTTATTCTAAAAATGAAACTTTATGAATTTAGATCCCTGAGGTTTCATTTTTATATGGTTATTACATTCTAATAATCATAAGTTTCATCTATTAGTCGATAATAATCTCAACTTTAAATATTCACTCCAACGATCTCAACTTGTAAGAATTTAGCCATCATTGATCCTTTTATAACATATAGGAATTTGGCCTCTTCAATAGATTCATATGCACCTGCAGCCTACTTAATTAAATTAAGTGCACCTACAGTTTGAAAAGGATCGATGGGGCCAAATTCTTAAAAGTTGCTATCGTTGTAAAGAATTCTTAGAGTTGGGATTATCATCAGCCAATAAGTGAAACTTAGGATTATTAAAATACAATAACCTTTTTTATGCCATTCTTATCCAAAAGGCAAACTGGGTCAGAATTTTTTGTTAACATCCACCTTTTTTGCCTTGTTCCTCATTTTAATGAAGAGTAAAATTTTCTTTTTATCCATTCATATATAAACAAAAAAAATATTTGTCCCTTTAAATACCACAGTCAACGCACATCGTCGTCTTCATCATTTCCCCAAATAACGAAAATTGATAACAACAAAAAGTATTTGTATGAAAACGTTTGTGCTGAAATTGAAGAAGAAAGATAAACAAAGGATATTGCAAGCGTATATTCAGCATATTTACAGATGTTCAGAAGATACGGAGATGAGATGTAAGGAACGGACGCTGTATATGAACACAGTGACACAATCGAACGACCGTCGGAGTACCAGTCGGTTGAGTTCTGTTAGGTTATAGCATCCGGCAACAATCCAAACGATAGCGATGGATTCATATCTAAAAAGAAAAAGAGAACTTGGATCTAGAATCGTTTTTGAAATCGAAACAGTATTATCATCGGTTTGTCGTGGTTGCAGCAGATCATCGGTGAAAGTAGGTCGTTGTCGAAATAGTATTATCACAGTTTTACATATCAATGATGAAAGTAGGTTGTTGTCGACGATGACCTACGGTAAAACCGGTGTGTGGTTGCAGCAGATGATTCCCATCTGCAGCCTTCACCTCAAAATGTCATTATTCCATATAAGGGAGATCTAATCTACTTTAAAAATCATCCATCTGACCTGATCATTGGCAACATAAATGAAGGGGTGCTCACTAGAAGTCAATCACAAACATTTGCCTTTCTGCTGGTTTCCCATCTCTCACACAACCTGTCAAGTACCAAGAGGCACTAAAAGACAACAGTTGGGTAGAAGCCATGCAAGAAGACCTCCTTCAGTTTAAAAGACAACAAGTATGGAAACTTGTCCCATTGCCAAAGGATGTATGTCCAATTGGCACAAAAATGGGTCTTCAAAAACAAAACAGATGAAAAGGATATTGTTGTCAAGAATAAAGCTAGGCTTATGGTTCAAGGTTATAGACAGGATGAAGGCATTGATTATGATGAAATTTTTGCTCCAGTAGCAAGACTAGAAGCCATCAGACTGTTCTTAGCCTTTGCTGCCAACCAAAACATCAAGGTGTTTCAAATGGATATCAAAAGTGCATTCTTGTATGGTAAGATCAAAGAAGAGGTATATGTTTGTCAACCTCCTGGCTTTAAAGATGTATTTTATCCTAATCATGTCTACAAGCTTAACAAAGCTTTGTATGGCTTGAAACAAGCACCAAGAGCCTGGTATAAAACTATTTCCACCTTTCTCTTATCCATTGGTTTTACAAGGGGTTAAATTGACAAAACTTTATTTTTGAAATGTAGAGGAAAGGATTTGATGCTTGTCCAAATTTATGTGGATGACATCATTTTTGGATCCACATGCATTACCATGTGTGAAGAGTTCATACAACTCATGGCAGCAGAGTTTGAAATGAGTGCAATGGGTGAGCTCTAATGTTTTCTTGGTCTCCAAATGAAACAATTGCAAAATGGTACATTCATTCACCAAAGTAAGTATGTCAAAGAACTACTTACAAAATTTGATATGAATGATTGTAAACCATGTAGCACACCCATGGCAACAACAAAGCTAGTCACTGTTGGTGACAAAGATGACTTGGTTGATCAAATCTCTTTATAGAAGCATGATAGGTTCTTTATTGTACCTAACTGCATCAAGGCCAGACATCATGTTTGCAACATGTGTTTGTGCCAAATCCCAGTCAATACCTAGGAAGTCCAATATCATTGCTATAAAAAGGATATTCAGATACATAAAAGGTGCTCCCACACTTGGTATCTGGTATCCAGCTAATGGAAATATTGAGCTTTCAGGGTATTCAGACAGTGATTTTGCTGGATGTCAAACCACAAGGAAGTCAACCTCAGGAGGATGTCAATTCCTAGGCAATTGCTTAGTGTCTTGGCAAAGCAAAAAGAAAGCTGTTGTTTCAACATCCACAGCAAAGGCTGAGTGTATTGCTGCTGCAAGCTGCACTGCTCAACTCCTATGGCTTCAAAATCAGTTATTGGATTTTGGTGTAACTGCTTTAAAGAATGCTCTTATGTTAGATAGTCAAGCAGCTGAAAACATCATCAAAATCCAGTATCTCATTCTACCACAAAGCACATTGACATTAAACATCATTTTTTTCGGGATTGCTATGAAAAAGGTTTGATTTCTCTGCATCATGTTCCAACTAAAGATCAACTGGCAGATGTTCTAACAAAGGCATTAGATACATCTACCTTTGAAAGTCTGTTTGCTAAACATGGAATAAAAACAAGCATTTGTGTTCCATGAATAAATAACATTAAAATGTTTTCAGAAAGTCAAAAATCCATCCTTAAAAATAGCTAAAATTGAAAATTTTCAATAAATCTCTAAAGTATGCTCATAACCATTGTTTCTCCAAACCTCTGCTTGGCATGAAAATCTATCCGTTGCTGAAAGTGTATCCTCTGTTTTACACCGACTGTTAGTGAAACCACTGTTTTTCCAATCCACTGATCATCTATCATCTGATAGTGTAAAATCACCACTGATCAATCCTCTGTTCATAACCACTGCTTGTATCCAGCAGAGGTTTCTAAACAACTGTCTTCCATTATCCAACAGAATTTACCCATGCACAGATGATAGCCATCAGATCTTTTGGAAACCATTGCCACGTCAGCATTCACTTTTCACTTTATAAACCCTGTTTCATCCGAACAAAGTTCCACTTGTCGTTTAGATTTAAAAAATTCTCCATAAAATTCTCCATTAGTCTCATCTTCTTCCAAACCGTCAATCATCACTCTCCATCATGAATCTCATCATCAAAATTCCCCCAACTTCCTTCGGATACTCGAAAAAAAACAAATAAAATAATATTGCTTTTCACTCCATGATCGATGTTCTACAAACATCATCATACAAAGATGTGTTACTGGGTAAAGCTCCAATCTATTTGGACACTCTTAGACAATTTTTGGCAAACGCTGAAGTCCAGATTCAAAACAAAAAGCCTTTTGCCATTACGCCAAATATTGGGCAGTCACTTGTTCAAATTTCTCCATCTACTATCTCCGCCAAATTTGGTCTTAATGACCTAGATGACCCCACTTCTTTCCCAAAGAAAGATTTACATGCTGAATTCAGTAAGCGTGGTTATGAAGGTCAACTGACAGGTATTACCATTTTTAAACCTGAATTTCCCGCTAACATGAAATTCTTTTTTCATACACTTTTATTATGTTTGTCAGCCAAGACGGCTGCTTTTAACGAAATACCTTTAAACATTCAGTACATGGGTTATGCTATTTTAACAAAATCAAAATTTAACTTTTCTTAGGTATTGTTTTCTGACTTGGTTGCAAACTTTAATAATATTAAAAAGGGTAAAGCTTTTTTGATACACCCTATGTTGTTGAGTTTCTATTTACAAAAACAAGTTTCTGCTAGGATTTTCAACAAGGTGTCATCTATGAAGTTGGCAGCCTTAAACATGAAACTTTTACTAGGCTCTCAATTCAAAAATCAAAGGTTTTAAAAACAGAAGTAACAGAGACTGAGCAAATTTTAACTACTATCACATCCACTACTCCTTCCTCTGTTACTAAGCCCATTGCTCCAAGTGAACATGGCACTACAACCAGTGCTATGCAACCCCCACAAGAAAAACCCAAAAAGAAACCCACCAAATCTAAAAAGCCCACCAAAAAACCGTAACTCTAGAAGATGAGATCCCATATGTTTTACTTGTGACAACACCAAAGTCACATGAAACCACTGCTGCTACTTCCTCACAGCATATAGTCCAAAGATCTCCACCAACACTAGCTCCTCTTGTTTCCTCACAAAAGGAACAAGTTGTAAGCACAGGGACACCACACTACGAGGCAGATGATTCACTTGAACATTTGTTCTCAAGCCCCTCTCCCAGGTTTATGTCTCTTTCTACTCCACTGCCCACCTCTCCAATTCTTATACATTTTTACTTCTGTTTCAAGCTATTGAGAAAACTCAGATTACAAGCAGTCCCCCTCATTCACCTATCACTGAGAATTTAACTCCATCATTGACTGAATATGAGAAAACTCAATTAGCCAACCTAGAAAAAGTTGGGGAGGCTACACCCCATGAGTTACATGTAACTCTTGGTGGTAGTTCAAGTGAAGCAACTACTACAACTGCTGCTACAACAGTGGCTCAGTTGGAGAGTGGTTACATACATAAGACTTCCTTGAAGGCAACAATTGCTGAGGCTACAATTGTATCCTCTGAACCAGTTGGAAGTCCCCAGTACCAAGAACAAGGGGCATTTGGTTCTGAAAACATTGAGATTCCTCATGTTGAAGATCCAAATACAACTACCTCTGGTTGGAATTTAGATGATCCTATTCACTTAGGTGATAAATTAAAATATCAAGAATTGACTGGAGAATCTATTCCATGGAATCCTCTATTGATGAAATCGGATCCATGATGAAACAAGTGATTCAAAATTCTCAACCTCCACCATCCCCTACTCAAAATGCTGATGAGCTATGGAAAGTTGTTCATCTAATTATCCTAGCTCAGAGACAATTAGCAGATATTCAACATGAAACCTACATGGAATTGATCATAAATATGGTCGAGGCTAGATATAAAGATACACAAGCCGACATTAAAGACATCAAAGACCATTTGCTGAAAACTACTAGCTCTGCCCCGGTAATCATTCTTCAAGATGACATAGAAGATGATGCCAAAAAGGGGGAGAAAGATAACTTGAGAAAGTTGTAACCTGATTCAACTGTTAAACCAAAGGTGCAACAACAGCTAGAAACCACTGCTAGCACTGCTGAAGCATCCTAGGCAACTTTGGGAAAAGGGATTGATGAGACCCTAAACAAAGAAGCTGAAAGGATTGATGATGAAAGGTAGAAGAGACAAGATACACTTGAAGCCAAAGCTTTAATGCTCATTGAAGAAGAAAAGCTAAACAGTTGGAAAAAGAAGATGTTGGTATCAAAAGACAAAGAAAGTCTACAAGAAAAGCAAGACAACCAACTGTCATCTCTTCTACAACAACTACTGAAGCTACTGTTACTGTATCCTCTGTCCATACAACCCCAACAGATGTTGTAACAGCAGATGCTGGGACAACAGATGTTCCAACAGATGTTTCTCAAACCACTGCCCTACTCACATTTCCAACATTAACCGAACTATTATCCACACCACCTCAAATTCATGTACATCCACCATCTCCCAGAATAAAATTCCAACGCAAAAGGAAAACTTTTGTTGTTAATGATGATGATGAAGAGAGTCAATCACCACTCCCTGTATCATCACAATCCATTTCACAACCATTCTCATCCTTGCCACATCCTGAAACCCCATTTCCAACCATGCACCTATCATCTTCATTTCTTCCAATGGTGCTCTATACCCTCTCGAACTTTTTGTTATCAGAAGCTTTCTTCAAAATAGAGGATCCACAACAAAGAGAATTTCCATCTCTTCTGGGGTATCGAAAGCCTAAGAATCTATATGAATATCTGAAGTTAAAGGCTAGACAAGCGGAGACCATAGCAAAAGATCGATCAAAGGGTAAGGATGATAGAGCTCTACAAATATCCTTGCAATTTCAACTAAGCAAAGTGAGAAACATTGAAGAATTTGCTGAGGATTTGAGTAAGTCTCTGTCTGAAAATCCAACCACTGATGATCCTGAATTAAAAGAAGACTACCTTGATCATATCATGAAGCACAAGTCTTACAAAGCAAACAAGGGCTTAATTCAAAGACTGGTCGGCAAATAGGCTAAAAGAAGAGATTGAAAGAATCCATATGATGCTCAAAGAACCTTCAAAGAGGCCTACTCCTCCTGTTTGGAAAAAGGCTAAGGTTGAAAGCCAAGACCATGCTCTAAAGATCAAAAAAAAAAGAAAACCGAACTTGTTAGTGCTTAATATGGAACAAGGCAAATTGCTAGGTGGTCAGAATAAAAAAATGGTAGATGCTTATAGAAGATTGGAAGAGCTAAGAAAGAAAGATCCTTTTGTCCCAAGAAAGCCTGTCGATTCTCAAACAACCACTGCTCCTCAACATACCCATGCTCCTAAAAGATCATCTTCCACAACTGCCTTAAATCAAGCAAAGAGGCAAAAGCAGATGGAAGAAGAAGATCAAAGGTTGCATGAAGAATTAAGAAAGGAGGGGATCAAGAACCAAATCCTATACCATACTGATGTTGTAAGTGATAAGCTTATGGCCACACTTTCAACACTTGTAAGCAAACCTATCTCACCAATCTCATCACAAATAACCCTACTCCCAAGAAAACCATCTGACTCAAAAATTCTAAAATGGAAGTCTTCCATAGACACCCATGAATTGACACTGCTCAGATCAGATAGTAGAGCTCAAAAGATAAAAATGGAGGATGCATATGGTCTGGATGTAGCTGACATCCAAGACCTGTTGAATCTTGAGCTTGAAAGGGATGTAGATGGTATGATTGCCCTGGACTTTGAACTTCAATTCAAAGTACAAATAAGGGAATCATTGATGAGGAATAAAGATCAGCAATAAAGCTTTTGTTTTGGCATCATCTGTTCTAGGGGGAGATTGTTGGAATTGAACCCTAAAAAAGAACAGATGATAGAAAGCCAAAATATACTACAACCTTTGATCCTAATAATAATAAAACATCTGCTAGAGTCAAGCTCTACTGAAGACAAAATGTCAAAGGTCTGCCATAGCAAAACACTGTTGAAGACTAATGCTAAAGGTCTGCTAAGGCAAAGCTCTGTTGAAGACTAAAGCTAAAGGCCTGCCAAGCCAAAGCTCTGTTGAAGACTAAAGTTAAAGGTCTGCCAAGACAAAGCTCTGTGGAAGACTAAGGCTAAAGGTCTGCCAAGGCAAGACTCTGCTGAAGGCAAACAGAGGATGTCTCATCAGTGTTTACTATCAGTCTTTGTAATGTTTAGCAATAGAAGTGGTTAGCTTAGCAGATGTTGTTAGTTTGTTAATATTGTTAAATGTCACTTTCCTGTTGACATCATCATAGATACTAAGTGGTTAGAATTGTAGTATAAATAGAACAGTGCTTGTACTATTCTATTTGATCACTTTTCATCACTTATGAATCTAACATTCTTCCTTACCTTCTGTATGAACAAATCAGTGATCTTAGGCTGAGGGGGAAACTGTGAGTTATATGCAAGTAATTATAATTACAAAAGCATGTCAATGAAAACAATCTCTTAATTGTTGTGAATGAAAGTTCATCATTCCGCTGCATGTTCATCTGATTTATCGTCTTTCATCTTTCATCCTTTGAACTTTCATAACAGTTTCAAACTCAGATCCTAACAATAATGGTGGCGTGATAGTGGAGGACACGTCACCGGTGATAGAAACTTCGAGCGTGTTTGTGATGAATGGTTTCATTTTTTAATAAAGATATTTTAAGGGATAAAAAGACAATTATACCCTTCATTAAAATGAGGAACACGACAAAAAAGGTGGATGTTAACAGAAAATTTTGACCCAGTTACCTTTTGGATGAAATTTGCATACAAAATGAAACCTTGGGACCGATATTCAAAAGGTTTCATTTTTGGATTAAAGTGGCAAAAGTGACCTAAACTCAGGGACTATTTTGGCCATTTACTCAAATAAATAACATATAAACCTTCTCTATCTCTCTCTCCTCTCTCTCTGACAACAACCACCACCAAGTACACCATAATCATCATACACCACCTCCTCGTAGCCACCACAACCACCTCACCTGCAACCATCACCACAAACAGTCACTAATACCGCCTCCTTCCCTCCCTCAAGTCGGATCTAACACATGCAGGTCTAATCACCACAAACAAGAAATTTGAACCTAGGAATCACAAAAACCAAAAAGAAAATGAAACCCTTGGCCGATAAAATGTACCTATGCTCGATTTCGTCAACGATCTGCCATGAACGGTCCATTTCTAAGCTAAATCGTGACCTGCACACGCCTACCGAGGCTTGCTGTGTTGAAACCCACATCACAACATCACCGGCGCCACCCGGTTTTACCGATTCTAGCACCGTCACCCTTAGATCTGGCCATCTATAAGTCGGTCTGGTCGAACCTAACACCCAAGCAACCCACACCCCGCCTTCACCCATTTTTCATTGGCCGCAAGACAACCCAACAACCACCACTGTATTTGCCATATCCATCACCAAAATCACCGCTTTTTGCTTAAGTTTCTTGAGCTGGGGAGGGTGGTGGATGTGTGGTGGGGAGTGAGGAGGGTGGTGGTGGTCTATATATATATAGAGAGAGTGTGTGTAGGTGTGTGAAATATTTGTGTGTGTGCAAGTATGAATATATTATTGTATTATATATAATTTATTTTATATATAATATTAAAACCTTTATGCATTAAAGACGTGTTCCTTATACTTTGTATATTAAAAAGTTGTACTCTATGTGTAAATGACTAAAATGCCCTTATAGTTAATAGACTTGGTGGATGGTGTTAGTAAATTGGACTCAAAACGCTATAAAATGAAAACATAGGTATTTTAGGAGTTAAAGTTTTCTATTTTGAATTCAAATGATTAAAGCGAATAAAATATATAGATCCAAAAAGCAATTTACTCAAGGTTTTAACATTATTGGTTGTAGTCGTCCCATTTTCCTCCTATTGCATGATGTTTTTCTAATTTTTCTCAGAATTTCCTAAAACTAAATTATTTTAAATTAACCCAAACTTTAAAATATTCATATACTTAAAAAGTTTTAATATAACTAAAAGTAAAAATAAAAAATAACTACATTTTTTATGAAATTAAAGAGAATAATAGGTTGAGACTAGGTGAATTTAGGTGTGAATGATTGTTAATTTGGGTTGTAGTTATAATAGTTTGAAAAGAAAAAAAAATAACCTCAAATGGTAATGCGACTCTTGAAACTCGCACCAACTACTGTGTTTTCTTCCTGATGCTTGGCTTCACCTCATCGAGATATAATGGAAAATCCTTTCCTGATATTGATATCACCTGGGGGCAGTGGTCACTGAACAAAAAAAGATATGCATAGACAAATAATGATATTTTTACTAGATTAGACAGACCATCTCAAACCAGGGAGTCCTTGGACCAATGTAAAAGAGATTTGCGGGGAGGACGTGGCATGAAGAGAGGGAGGATGAAATATGCTCTATGAATGGCGGAATCTATGAGAAGGGGAGGTGAGAGCGGGTGTTCGTCATCCCTTGCCATTTGGATACTCATTTAAGTTCGTATGATATGTTTTCATATCTATTACTTGATTGTTACGTTTGATACTTTGGGTTTTGGTATTAAATAAATCAAGAGTACCTTATTATCTCACTATTATTTATCAAAATGTTTTCCACTCATAAATTTATCATAGCTTTATTTTTATGTTTTATTAACTTGCATCATTTACTATTGCTATTTGGTTTGTATTACATCTCACTATTTCATTTTTCTTCTTTTAGAATTTAGTGAGTTTCAGGCTTAATAGATTTGTACTATTTGCTCTTTGCTTTGTACTATATCGCACTATTTTATTTTTCTACCATTAAACTTTAATGAATTTTTTTTTCTTTAGAGTATTAATAACTTTAACTTTTCTTTCCTTAAAATATTAGTAAAAATACAATATAACTCTTATGGTTTAGTTTGAATTATTTTAATATATCCTATACTTTATACTTCTAATTTTAATAAACCCTATGGTGTTGTTGTGTACTATATTAATTCTAACTCACGTGAATAATGTTCTTTAGCTTTTCGACTTAATTGTTGTTTTATATGTTTTACGTTTCGGTCTAACTTTTGCAACTTAACGCGCGCTAGATTAAGATTATCATGGTTCAACATTTTTACTTACGTCTATTTTTTTGGGTTTAACAGTCCTGCCAAACCCATAGGTATTAAAATATCTATACATTAAAAATCAAATGTTGATTGTTAGTGAATATTCTTGTTTGTTATATTTTAGGTTTCATTTTTTAACATTAAGTTACGCATGTTATAAACACCCTTTTTTAAGATACAAGTTTGCTTAAATGTTTCGACATTAGTACTTTTTACGTTTTTTTGCCTCTACCCTAATGCGGTGGTCTTAATACTAATTCAATTACCAGATTTTCTGAATAGTTAAAATCTAATTTTAAAACATATTTTTGTACAATAAATGTTTAAATGCAAAATGTCATGTTTTCTTTATAAAATAGTGATCAAACAGTATAAATGTCACTAGTTCTGAACATGTTTTCTTTCTAATATATGTCATCTATGTATGTCTGTTACATATGTGGCTATAAAAACGTTTTAAATCAATCTATTTATTAAGTACGTGTATATAACTCTAATTTGCAATATTTGTATGCAATGCTTTATTGGTGTTGAATGCTTTTGTTAATGGAACCATTTTACACTAAATGTAACAGAAGTGGCTTTTGCACGTTGGGTGCATGGCTTGGTGGTAGCTCCTACTACATTCTTTAGTTTTTGTATTTGATCAAGTTTCTCTTTCAGAATTTGATGCAGAGACATTATGGTCGACCCAAGATCAATATGCCCATCAAACTTATGAACCATTCTTTGTGTTTTTTATTCAAGCTCAAAATGTGATCATATTACAGTTAGTTCTTTTTTGATCTAATTATTATCATCCTCAACATAAAGATTAATATTCGGGTTATGTATTGCTTATACTTTTACCATAGAGGCATAGATTTTGTTTTATAAGAATGTAAAGCTTTTGTAATAGTATTTTGTAGGCATCTACTTTTTTCATATATATTATAGAGTAAACTGTAGTTTTACAACATGTGATTTACAAGCAAGGTCAACTTTACGTCCTATTTTGAAAATCAATCAGCTTTACACACTTTCGTTTCCTGATTCCATCAATATTCACCCCTCCATAATTTTACCTAAGGGTATTTTCGTAATTTTACACATATGTATATTTTTACTTCTTTTTTTCTTTTCTTTTTTATATTTTATGAAAAAGGCACTCAATCAAACAACACACTTAATTAAAACCCAAAATCAAAATTTCATTTTCTCAAAACCCTAATTCCCCTTTCCTTTTTACCCATTCAACCTCAAACTCACAGATTCTTTTCAATGTTCACACCTACATTCATCTAATCAAACTGTCAGCAGCATCCATTCATCAAATATAATAACAAATCCAAACCGGTAACACTAAACACAACCTTCTTTCATCAAAATGAGAAAACCGAAGCACCAAATCCCTTTCTCAAAACCGAAGCACAACCTTCGTTCGATCCAATGCACCCTTCATTTGTATCAAAACCTTTTTTCCACATATAGAAACCACCAAATGCTAATTTAACTATTCAATCGTAAAATTCGAACCCTAGGTGGATGCAATTCATCAAATCTCTTGGGCAATTACATATTTTCGCCAAATATTGCGGGATTTGTGTCGTAATTGTTCAATTTTGAACCCAAACAAGTGTCATTTGCATGAGAATTGAGAGAACAAAGAGCATAGAGATGGATTAAAGGACAACATTGAGGAAATTGAAGTAATGTGTGTGGATTATGTGCATAGAGATGAAGTTTGTTGGTAGTGTTTTCGTATGGTTTAGAATTTGAAGAATGGAAGAAATGAGATGGAGGTGGTTGCCTGTGTAACGGTGGTTTGGTGGTATATCGGATCTGGGTTCAGGTTGGAAGATAAAGGTGGCAGATGGTGGATCGGGCATTGGTTTGGTGATGTGTTGAAGATGGGTTCAGGTTGAACTGATGAAGATGAGGATTAACAATAATAATAATAATAACAACAACAACAACAATAATCATGGGAAAAAATAACTTTTCACATACAGAGGGGTGAACATTGATAGATTTTGGAAATGTCTGAGCATAAAGTTGATCGATTTTCAAAATATGATGTAAAGTTGATCCTGTCTAGAACCACATGATGTAAATTGCAGTTTACTATATATTATAGTATATCCTAAAACACAAACCCTTAGTTACAGTGCTATGGGTCATGTCTTCTACTGTATTTTTTTTCTTTTTCAAGTTTCAGCTTTTATCCTTTTAGCCCTTGTTCTTTATTATATTTACCATACGGTCTTTCTACTTTAACTTTCATAATATATATGTTTAGTCCCTCAACTTTAATAAAGTATGTTTCCTCATTAGTTCACTTTCTATATATACATGTTTAGTCCTTGTACTTTAATTTGCTAAGGGTTTGTCTTTTTAACCCTTGCATTTTACTATATTTACCATACATTCCTTCTACTTTAACTTTCATACATGTTTAGTCCATCTACTTTAATAAAGTATTTTCCTTCATTAGTTTACTTTGTGTGTGTGTATGTTTAATCCTTCTACTTTAACTTTGCTAATATACATGTTTAGTTACTCTGCTTAGATTGAGCGTTCGAACTAAAACACAAACCCTTATCTACGATGCTAAGGGTTTTGTCCTTTTAGTGTAATTTTTTTTTTACTTTTTCAATTATTAGCTTTTATCTTTCTAGCCCCTGTTCTTTACTATATTTACCCTATGGTACTTCTACTTTAACTTTCATAATATACATGTTTAGTCTCTTGGTTTTAATAAAGTATTTTTCCCCATAAGTTAACTTTGTATATATACATGTTTAGTCCTTATACTTTCATTTGCTAAGGGTTTGTTTTTTTAACCCCTATTTTTACTATATTTACAATACGTTCCTTCTACTTTAACTTTCATAATACATATGTTTAGTCCCTCTACTTTCATAACGTATTTTTTTTGTTAGTTAGCTTTTTGTGTGTGTGTGTGTATATATATGTGTATGTGTGTGTGTGTTTAGTCCTTCTACTTTAACTTTACTAATATACATGTTTAGTCACTCTACTCTATATTAAGTGTTCAGATCACCCTGTCACAGAGCGCAAATATAACCCACTAATACGAAATTCTTCGTATGAATATATATATATATATATATTAATGTAATTCTATTTCTAGATGCCAATTACCAACTTGTAATTTTTAGAAATGAACTATCATTTTTTTAAATGATAACTTTTCACCATCTTTACAGTGAGTGCTTAAGCTATCATATTTATAATATTCTATTTATCAATCATTTCATCTTGATATTTGCAAACAAAGTTCTAGTAAATTACATAACTTCTACCAATGCAAAAATATACACTATAATTTGCTACTTTTTCGATTTAAATTAACGACAATATAAATCGTTTTTAAGTAAAGGAACACAAGCTCAAACTTAACTAGGTTTGTGAGTTTAAATGAGAATACATTTATATAAAATAACAAGAATCTAAAACCAATATTATCATATATAAAATTATAAAACCAACTAAATAATATATATTGTTTTGTACACAAAATAACCTTTGTATGTATAAAATAATTTATATATATATATATATATATATATATATATATATATTGCTCGATTCAAATGATAACCACCACGAGTTGTGAAAACCATGAGAACTCCTACTTCCCGCGCGAGTTGGGTCAAAAATTTTTTACACAAACGTAAATGAAAAATATTATAAACACATCTCTAAAAAAAAAAAAAACAAAAAAGAATTGTCGAGTCGGTACTTTTGCCTAATGTAAGTTTTTTTACGCGCTGGTGTAAAATTGTTACCATAATAAATATTTTTTTACACCTAATGTAAATGTGTGTATGCGGCATTTTTTTAATTTTTTGCTGAAACAAATGTTTTTTTATGATTTTCGAGAAAAAAAAACTTTTGAAAAAACCTTTTAGATTGGCCTACTTCTCACGATTCTCACAACTCAAGATTTTAACTCATCCATATATATATATATATGTATATACTATACAAATTCAATCTAGGGGAATAGTGACAGACAATAGCCTGGCACTCCCTATTGGTCTAGAAAAAATATAACCCCTAATTAAAAACTACATTTTGCCCTACTCAAAATTACGATTTTACCATTGTTCAAAATTACAGTTTTGCCATCGTTTTAGCTTTCAACTAATTACGATTTTGCTCCCTCTTGGCACTCCGCCATTGGTTCAGAAAAAAAAATACAATTTCACCCCAACTAAAATAACGATTTTGCCCCTGTTGCCTGGCACTTCCCCCTTCGTCCAACCAACTTACGATTTTGCCCCGTTAAAATTTACAGTTTTGCCACTAGTTTTGTTTTTCTTTTTCTTCTAGCCAAATTACAATTTTGCCCTCAGTTCGAATTTACAGTTTTGTCATCGTTTTTTCCTACAATGAGGTGGAATATTGTCAGGCAGCTGCCTGCCACTTCCCCATTCGTCCAGCCAAATTACGATTTTGCCCGTTAAAAATTATAGTTTTACCATTGGTTTTGTTTTTTTCCTATCATCCAAATTAGGATTTTGACATCACTTTAAATTTACAGTTTTGTCATTCTTTTTTTCTATCAAATTATGATTTTTCCCTGGTGTAAATTATAGTCATGCCATTATTTTGATTTTTTTTTATAAAACTATGGTAATGTTTTGTGTTAATTGACTGACTCGCTGTAATTTTTTGTGTCAGATGGCTGCCTAGCACACGCTTATTTGCCTTTAAAAAAATACAATTTTAACACCCAGTTTAAAATTATAGTGTTTACATTGTTTTAGTTTTTTTATAGCAAAAATATGGTAGTTTTTCTTTTAATTGGTTGACTCAATGTAATTTTTTTAGATCATGTTATAAGTACAAGTAACCAAAACACATAGGCACATATTATGAGAAAGAAATATTTGGCTTATTGCCCCATAACACGGGCGGGGCAAAACCTTATATATATATATATATATATATATATATATATATATATATATATACATATATATATATATTAATTCAAAACATTCTAATGAATAGTAGCAATGTCGTCTTTTAGTCTACCTTCGTTTTTTATTATAAAATTTTATTTTCACTCATTGTTGTTTAATCATTTTATTGTTTTGCTATTTCTTTAAACACTTACTTTTTTACCCCTAAACTCTAATAAAGTTATCATACAACTCCTAAACTTTAATAAAGTTGTTGGTATAAATTCAACGTTGTCTACATTTTAGTTCACATGAGTTACTTGATCTTAAAAATTCGTGTTTTTGTTTTACATGTTTCTCCGACTTTGGTCATCGTTTGGTTAGCACCATCTTACGCCCCCACAACCATCACCCCCACCCCTAAACAATGGTAGTATGGTTTGTGCCATCTACACCGCAACGCTAGAGGCTTAAGACTAGTTATTATTGTATATAAGTAAGATAGTGCAATATTTAATACATTAGAATTTAGAAAAGAGTTGACCCCAACCAAAGCATGAACCTAAAATTTTATTAATATTTTGGGTTTTAGATATAGAGTTTGAAATAAGGTGAGTTGATGTCGAGCTCCGGTATTACTCACGCTTGGCACAAATATAATAATTGATATTAGAGGAGAACAATAAAATCGTATCTAAAATCGGACTCAGTAAAAAACTTGTAACTGGTTTATATTAATACCCGATTATTCTCTACCTGAAACCAGAACTGATCCTATCTGTAAGATATTGATATGATATTCATTTTAATCTCAATATCCAAACAGAAACCATAACCGATTTATACATGTTTAATATCTGAACCTGGTTCTAATCTATACCTGGGACCGATTGATTTTATTAACCCGACTCAGGTTTTTTTAATACTCGATACTGAGTTTGTTGAATACCCAACAATATTATAATTATGAGTCTAAACTCATTTACAAGTTATCAACTTGAATGCATTTATGTTCTGAAATTGTTACTTCATTGTAAACTGGGATGGCAATCAAATCCGAACCCGATAGGTAAACTTGACATGTTTGGGACGGGTTGAGGGTCAAGTACTCGGGTTTGCGATTAGTTTTTATTTTTTCGCGGGTTTGAGATTTGATGATATACACGTTTATCTAGACTCGATTACATGAAAAAGTGAACCTGTTTATATATTTTTTTAAATATGTGTGTGTATATATATATATATATATATGATCTATCAATTATTGGCATATACTATTTTTGTTATCTATGCATTTAAGTTTTTTTATACATTTTAATATTTTATTTAGATACATTGTAGTATTTAATATATATTTTAACGATAATGCTAAATATATGTGACAAGTAGTGACGACATAGATACTTGATGGCTTTTGGGTCGGGTATATCCAACGGGTAACTTTTTTAAGTTAACGGGTTTACCTAAAACCCGCGGGTATAATTGATACCTGAAAGGTTTCGGACAAGCTTACTGAAACTTGTTTTTTTTATGTTGGGTTCATTTTACCTTTTTTTACATTATATTATGCATATTTAATAATATTAAAAAAAAACCTTGGAAATAGGGTATTAAAGAATTCGCATTTGGATACTCTATCTCTATCTATAAAATAATATAATACACTAAAAATCACTTAATTTTCTCTTTGTTTTTTAATTAAATAATAGTTTTTGTACTTTTATCATTACCTTTTCTCTCTCCTTCACTCACATACACTTTTAAAAATATTTAAATATTATAGATAGTGAATACTGTTTTTTCTAAATTTACTGATGAAAAATAGCATTTTCTCTCTCCTTTACTCATAACCACTTTGCATAATATAGAGAACTCATTGACATACATATGAAGGTCCAATGTGAATGGTCTTAGAAAACCTAAAAATAAGGTATTAAAAACTCGAAAATATGGTATTTTAATACGCGATTTTTTAAGAACGAAACTGAACCCTATCTGCAAGGGCGAAGCTTTTGATGGGCCCGGGTGAGCCTTGGCCCCCAAGTATTTTTGCTTAGAAGTGTAATTTTTATCGAAAAATTCCAAATAGTTTGTATCTACATAATTTTTTATCCAAAAAGTGTAATTTTGGTTAGTTGAATTGGTTACTTGTTTAGTTTAATTTATGATTTAATTAACTGGGTGAGCCTTGGCCCCCAAGTATTTTTGCTTAGAAGTGTAATTTTTATCGAAAAATTCCAAATAGTTTGTATCTACATAATTTTTTATCCAAAAAGTGTAATTTTGGTTAGATGAATTGGTTACTTGTTTAGTTTAATTTATGATTTAATTAACTATATATAATTTACCAACTTTTATATCACTCACAGAAATCACTTTTTATTTTTTTAACCTTTTAACCCTATAGTTTTCAATTTTTACTAGTGTGTCACAAAGAATTTGTTCATATTTAATCCTTATACTTTTCAACTTTTAGAAATTTGTCCAAAAGTTTTTCAATTTTAACCATAACACTTGAATTATTCATGTTTAACACCCTTATACTTTTAACTTTTAGAAATGTTTAACCCTTATACTTTTTAACTTTTAGAATTTGTCCGAAAATGTTTTCATTTTTAACCGTAACATTTTTCCACTTTCAACTTTGGTCACAATATATTTTACGGTTTTAACGAGCCATGCGCAACTCGCTAGTCATAAGCTGGTTTAGTTATTCTTTTCTATGTTTTACATTTCAGTTTTTTTATGAGTTAACATGCCATAACGCACGTGTGTGGTTTAACGTATGTCTATCTTTTTGTTCGTTATAACTTTCCTGTCGCAAAGTGCGGATCCTAAATCGTAGTTAGTATGATTCATGATTATTTGATGAGTTAGGTTAGTTGATTACTTTATTAGATAATTAGGTTGAATGGTTAACGGGTGAGATTTTTTATTATTGATATGTGTATTAGGTATATGTGTCAAAAAAATAATTTGAATGATTAAAGTTTCGAAGATAAATAGATATTTAGTGTCTGATTCGACCCGGACTTAGCAGTAGGAAAAAAATTTCTAGGGTCCCCTGAAACCCCCCCCCCCCCCCCCCCCCCCCCCCTCTTAGTAGAAGTTCAGACTCCGTTACTGTCTATCCGGAATCAAAACGGTTATATATTAAAAACCAAAATTAGTTAATAAAAATACCCGTTTTTTTATACCTATAATTGATGTGATTAATGCAATCGGCCATGTAAATGTTTATTACTATTTTAAAATGACAAAAAAATAAAACTCAATATATTACTTTAAGTGTACCAAATATATCGTTTCCGTGTCATAACTCATAAAATATGTTGTATTAACCATGGCAATTAACAAACTGTATTTTAAATGTATAGATCTTACCTAATATTTGTTTTTGGAAAAGTGATTAATATTAAGAAAATATATATGACAATAAAGAGATGCATCTTAAAGCTAAAATCAATTAACGGTAATTCACATTAAAGAGATGTATCTTAAAGCTAAAATCAATTAATGGATAAGAAATACTATTCATAAAAGCGTTGGATCATTATCTAATAAAATAAAATAGGTTAAAAATTCTAAAGAAAATGTCATAAAGTCATAGTTGGTGTGTTGCATGTATGTAATAAAACAAATGTTTATACTATGGAACATATTTTACTTTTGTGCGAATAATTACCAAACATAAAAATATTACATAGTAAAAAAGTTTAAGATGAATATTTTTATTTTTAAAAAGTATGATATTGTTATTTGTGCAAGTAAATTTTATCATTCTAAATAAATGAGTGAGATTCATCGAACGGTACCACATAAATTTTGTAACATAGAATACTGTTTATGGTAGTATTAAACCTAAGAAAACCAAAAGTTGTGAATTATAAATAGAGTTAAATGCTTGGTTGGTCTCTGTGGTTTGCAAAAATTGCAGACTTGGTCCTAGTGGTTCACTAATTACATACTTGGTCCTGTTGGTTGTAATTTTTGCACTTGGGTGGTCCTTATCACTAACATCTGTTAAGTTTTCCAGTTAAGTCCATGTTAAATGACCAAAATACCCTTGCTTATTACCAAGTTATATATATCTTCAAAGGTCTCTTCTCAAACAAGCAGCACAACCACCACCATATCACCTCCGCCGCCATCTCACCTCCACCCCCGAACACCCACCGCCACCGTCTCACCTCCGCCACTTCTCACCTCCACCCCGGAACACCAAAACACCCACCAACACTGAAACCCACCACCACCACCAACAAACACCACCATCGGGCAGGCTAT
The DNA here is from genome assembly GCA_947069175.1 of Scalesia atractyloides. Taxonomy (NCBI): domain Eukaryota; kingdom Viridiplantae; phylum Streptophyta; class Magnoliopsida; order Asterales; family Asteraceae; genus Scalesia; species Scalesia atractyloides. The sequence continues at coordinate 42,122,864 of CAMTDV010000008.1, read as the reverse complement.
CACCACCGCCGATAACCACCACACCAGCTCGTTACCCCTGCTGCTTCACACCGCCACAACCACTTCTTCCCCAAATCACCGCCACACACATATGCATCAATTACACATAACACACGTCAATTTTTAAATAGCACAAACAATCAGGAACAAAATTACACAAAAACAAATCATCAGAAACTAAACACGATGCAGTGAGTGAAGTCGAAGGGGCGACAGAGGAGCCGGCGATGTCGGATCCGATGATGCACATATCGGTGGTGGAAGATGAGTTGCAGGTTCATTTTTCCGGTAGTAGGTTCCGGCAGTTCGATGTGCATCATCAGCTGGGAGGTAGAGAGAGAGGTTGAAGGGTGTATGGTGGAGGTTGAAGGAGGTGGCGATGGCGATGGCAGGTAGGTTTTGTGGTGATGGGCGGTGGTTTACGATGACGACAGCAGTAGCGGCGGCTGGTGTGGTGTTCCGACGACCCGCGTCATTTTTCCGGCGGGTTGGGTAGGTTAGGGCAGTGAGGGTGGTGGTCGTTAGTTGTTATTGGGTGGTAGGTTTTTTTAGAAGATAAGATGATGATGAAGAGGCCCCCTGTTTTAAGTTTAGGAAAATAGGGAGATTAATTACCTGAAACAGCGAATGGGAGGAGAAGGTAGGAGACGGTGGTGGAGGCGGCGGTGGAGGTGGGAGACGGTGGTCTTGTGGTTTTAAAGAGAGAAAAGGGAAGTGAGAGAAAGAGAGATCAGGGTGAAGAAGAAGAAGTTGTTTATTTATTTTTGTTTTTTAATAGTAAGGGTAGTGTGGTAATTTTACATAGACTTAACTGAGAAAGTTAACATGGGTTAGTCATAAGGACCACCCGAGTGCAAAAATTGCAACCACTGGGACCAAGTGTGTAATTAATGAACCATTGAGACCAAATCTGCAATTTTCACAAACCATAGGGACCAACCAAGCATTTAACTCTTATAAATATGAATATAAGGTTATCAGTTACAAAATAACCTTGAATTTCAGGTAAGGTAGCAGAATGTTTTTTTCTTTCATTGTGAGGTCTTCATCGATACTTAGATGAACATTTGTTGTGTGCTTATTAGTATGTTGTTCTTAAGGCGGATGTTGAATATGTAATCGGTGACCTGTTGAATGTTGACACGACTGAGGTCTACTAAAATTAATTCATATCGTAACAGAGAACGACATAACGATATATCTTTAATTTCATAAAGGATTATATTATAAGAAGAGAAAAACCAAATCTTATTAAAAAAACTACTAGTATATTATAATTTACATGGCTTCGTTTTTAATATACTTTATATCAAATAGTATATAAAAATAAATATAATGTAGCTGTATAAAAATAAATATAATGTAACAAATTACAGTTTTATATTCACGCATTAGCAATACTAGAATGGTGTCTGCGCGATGCGATGGGAAACATAGACACTGTCAAAGTGTGCATTGCTCTCTTGGTTCGGTTATTATCCTGAACCAAATTGAAGTTATCGGTTAGTCTATTTTATTGAACAATCGGTTTTCGGTTAATCAGTTCGGTTTATTAGGTTAGCTTGATGGTTTATGGTATAATTCATTTAATTTCGGTTAATAGCCAAAATCAAACTTGGCCTAAAACTTTTGCTTAGAAATATATGAAATTGATATATATATATACACACACACACATGAAATGGATGTATAAATAAATGAAACGGAAGTATAAATACATACAAATGGAGATTAATTTGCCCGGATGGTCCATGTGGTTTTGTAAAGTAACACCTATAGTCCCCAACTTTTGGAAATTACATGGTGGTCCCTTTCGTTAACTTTTTGTTACTCAGATGGTCCCTGAAGTGGTGTCCGTTAATTTTCTCTGTTAAGTCCATCTGAAATTACTTATTTACCCCTCCCTATAGCCACCCACCACTCCGGCCACCATCACCATAGCCACCCACCTCCACCTCCACTATAGCTACCTACCTCCACCTCCACCTCCACCTCCACCATGAACCCACCACGGCCGCAACCACCTCTAATCTGAACCCACCACTGCCGCACCACTTCCAACCTAAAGCCCCCATCGCCTTTACTCGACCACCAGAACCACCTCCTTGTTCTTCTCTGTCATCTCCCTCATCTTTACCTGCAAACACCCTCACCACTACCACATTCGTATGCAAACACCCTCACCACCACCGCCTTCATTCAACCACCACAACCAACACCTTCACTCGACCACCACAACCACCGTATCAAACCCCCAAATTCAATTCCATATCAAAGTAATTCCGATCAAACCTGTATCAATGTAATTTTGATTGTTGTAATTCCAAATCAAAGTATCAAGCCCCCAAATTTAAACCCAAAATTGAAGCCCTGAAAACCCCCATATTCAAACCTGGTTTCAGATTTTGACAAACTGGTGGTGCGAGGTTGCAAGATTTATGTTAGTAGTGGTGATGACTATGGCGGAGATGGTGATTGCTGGATTTGAAGCTGGTGGTGGTGGTGGTGTGGTAGGTGGTGATGTGGTAGGTGGTGGCAGGTGGTGTTGTGCGGGTGTGTGGGTGGTGGTAGGTGATTGTGTGGGGGTTGTGGCAGATGTTGGTGGCAGGTGGTGGTGGGGGTTTGCATGAGAAAGAAAGGGAGTAGAAAGAGTGAGAGTGCATTTTAGAGAGAGTGAATGTGTTTATATATATATATATATGTGTGTGTGTGTGTGAATTATTTCTTATATTTTAATAAAAACAAGGGGTAATTTTGTAATTTCACATGGGCTTAACGGAGAAAACTAACCCCCATCCACTCCAGGGACTATCCGAGTAACAAACTGTCTAACCATAGGGACCACCAGTATATATTTCCAAAAGTTGGGACTAAAGGTGCTATTTTACAAAACCACAGGGACTATTCGGGCACTTTACTATACAAATAGAGGTATAAAATATGAACTATATTCATTGAAGGTATAATAGCTACAAATTATGAAAATATGAATAGTTTGGTTTGGTTCAGTTCGGTTAAATTTGGTTAAATGAGGGTATAAAAAATCGATAACCAACTTTGGTTAATTCGGTTTTCAGTTAATTCAATGTTTGGTTGAATTTTATTCGGTTCCGTCTGTTTTCTATTACCGATTTAGTTATTGCACACCATTCAACATTGTTAATCTCGTAACATATCAATATTCTAATTAAAAAATATAGCAATACTATACTCATATTAAAAAGAATAAAATACTCATTTTTATAGTGTAATTTAAAAATAAAAAGATTAATGTACAAAAAAGTTAGAGTAAAGTACAATTTCAATCCTTGGGGTTTACACCCAATCACACATACAACCATCATTTGAAAAAAAAACGAACAATCAAGTCATTGTGGTTGTCGATTGCATTCAATCAAGTCCCTCCATCAAACTTATGTTAGTCCAACGTTTAAATTATGGTTAAAAGACCATTATACCCTAAAGGAACCAAAACTTCAACACAAATAAGTAATATCCCCTGCAACACCCAACCCACCACCACAATTTCAACTACCACTCATCATCACCACTAACAACCACCTTGTACTATCGTCGCACCACTCGCCACTCCAATCCAACGGTTAACTGGAAATACTTGCCGATGACTACCACCGGTTAACCAGATGGAATCACGAAGATAATCGGTCCAGCTATCAAGAATCCCGTTATGTATCGAGGTGGTCGGGGATGGGCTTCCGGTGATGCTAACAGTGGACTGCAACGCCAAACAAAGCACATTGAAATCAGTACCAAATTCTATGGGCAAATCGCGAGCAAGGATTGTAATGGTGTGGACTTTTTCCTGGATTTTGATCCGAATAGCTCTTCCAATATCTTGAGTAAAACATGCATTTGTGCTGGAGATAACTGCCTAAATGTATATAAAATATCCAAAGTCAATGGTTCCAGTTCGTTTCCACCAACAATAACTAATAACCCATCAAGATTGAAAGAACCGGGTGATATCATATTGCACTCGTTATTTACATAAACCCAAATACAAATCGCATACATCAAAAGGTCATTTGCAACTCAATCTTTTTTGCATCAACTAGCCGCTTTTGAGTTTTTACCAATCTACCAAGCTTAAGAAGAGAGTTCTGTATACGAGAATAATTAATTTATTTCAATGCAATAATCCAACAAAACTAGTCACAAAGTTTACATAATTAGTAAAAAAACAAACAAATTAGATGGTGAATTATACAAATCAAGAAATAGTAGCTCTTTTTTGTTGTGTTCTTCAAGAATGAGTCGTGTGAGGCTCTCCAACTTTCACACCCCAATCGATGGCGGAAACATCGGGGCGGGACGAAATAGATTTCAAGAGACTTCATAACACTATTTGTGATAATATTTAAATATTTCGATTTCATTGATACCAAAAGGACAATACATAGTTTCAAAATGGAATTAAAACAAGTTTCGAATGACATAACAACATGAATTGAAATAAATTCAAGTCTAGGTGTGTATCTAATCCACCCTAAATAAGTTTCTTCATCGGCAATAACTAGTTTCTGCAACATATATTAAAATAATGATTAACAAAAGTTGGCCAGCATACAAGTTTATTTACATAGCATAATAGTGAAAAAGTTGCCTCATATCAAACATGGTAAATTGCATATTATATTACAAACATACTAACATGTGATAACTATATGTCAATCCAAAGTTTAACGCAATCGTGATACCATTATCACCGAAATGACAAGGTGTTAAATAGTTTACTTAACAATACCATAAGAATATAGGCGGTGCATTAATCCTATAGCGCTATAATTGTTAAGGGAGGCTAGCAAGGTTAATGAGCATATAGACACAAGTATAGATAGCATGCGATAACAAGAATAATACAAATTTCATGTTTATAACGGATAGATTGTGATTATAACAAGTTTTAAATATGAATCATGATTTGTATAATTGTACATGTTGCACCCAAAGTGAGTAAACGGAAAAATGGGTTCGAGTATACTCACAATTTTGCAAAGCTTTCCCATTATCCATGAGTGACGAGTTGTTTAAGAATGGGCAATCGAGGGTATAAGGTCATTCGGGATTTATGGAGTGGTTGAATTCGGAATCTAGAATTTAAGTACAAAAAGTGTGTATACATAAAGTAATTATCTAGTCCTAAAACACTCGTTTTTTTGACACTATAAATGCCATATGGGTTGATGTGATTTCATGGGTCAAGATACCCATTAGGATCGTTAACGAGAGGTTCAAGACTTATATAATATAACCTATTACCATGACAAGTAACCATGTTGATCATCATCAAGGATTCGGTTATGTATTATATAATAATTCTAAACTAAGTCTATCAAGGATATCATAGATTGTCATATAATTCATGCATGGAGGTAGGAGGATAACCATCCTTTACCTCATTGTAAGATTCACCAATACACAAATCATCACAAGGATGATTCGGATGGTCATGAATAAAAGGAAATGTACAATAATTACTATAAATGAAAGCAGACTTTTTTAATCCTACTTTGGACCTCAAATGTGGCGAGGTTTCACCTTAGTTTACTAAGGCAAGCTTGTGAAAACCTTCCTAGAGGTTATCCAAGTAAAAAGAAAGAAGAAAAATATAAGAAAATAAGAAGAAAAGTGAGCTAAAACTCACTTAGAATGGTTGCAACTTTCTACAAAATCTTGAAAATTATAGAGTAACCAAGAAGATTTGAGAGTGATTTGAGTGTTTGGAGTGTTTTTAGGAGTGTATGGAGGCTAGTATAAGTGGGGATTAGGTTTTGCGAGTTAATGAAGGTGGAAGATGATTGGAGGAGAAAGGAGGTGGGGAAGGATAAAATATGATTGGCTTAAAAAAGGTGGAAGCTGATTGGAGGAGAAAGGAGGTGGAGAAGGGTGAAATATCATTAGCTTAAAAAGGTGGAAGGTGATTGTAGGAGAAAGGGGGTGGAAAATCTTTTGGTTTTGTTCACTTTAAGTCTTTGCACTTTGTAAGTAGGTTATTTTATGCCATTTTCTTGTAATCTAACTTGTTTTTAGGTATCCAAAGTATATCTTAAGTCTCGGTTTTGCGTATAGACATGTATTTAAATATTAATTGCGTATATAACACAAATATGAAATGTACACGTATATGTATAAAATGAATTTCCATTATGATTAACGCCTCAAATTGTGATAACGAAAATGGAGTACGATTGTAAGGTTTCTAAAAGTAGAATGCGAATACGAATTTTCTAAGAATAAGAATAGGGAAATACAAGGCGTTACACCCACTCAACCCTAATCTTGTTGTGTTCTTCGATAGAAATATCATGGATTCAAACTTTGATTTTATAGTGCAAGAGTAGAGTATATGCAACGGTTGGTGTGTGTTGTTAAACTAAGGTTTAGGGTTTAGTGAAAGAGTGAATGGACAAGACGGGATGAATGAACAGTTTAATTTTGGGCTTTGAGAGATGGTATCTACTATATTGGGTTAGAAAATACAAAATAACGATATTGCCCTTCCTTTTCTAAGTAAAAAAAGACAACAATACCCTGGTCAACTAACTATTGACTAAGAGAAGTTTGATGGAGGGACTTGATTGAATGTAATCAACAACCATAGGGACTTGATTATCGGGTTTTTTTTCAAATGAGGGTTGTATGAACGTTTAAATCGTGAGGTAATTACTTTTTTATAAGGGGATAAAGTGTATATACTAACTAATTATCAATAATTTTGTTAAATATAAGAGAATTAAAGTGTAATTAAGATGAGAAGATTAAAATGTAATTAGTGTTTAAATATTAATTTACCTTTATTTTAGGTTATATCTTATACATTTAAAAAAATTAACTTTTGAATATCTTAAAATGCATATATAATATAGATATTTCTCAAAATATAATATTTACTCCTATTTTTAACCTCCTCATTTTTTATAACATTTTTAACTAGTAGGTCCTGGATTTGATTCCAACAAAAGAGTTTTTTTTTTTTCTAAATTTATGGGGTTTTCATCTGAATTGGTGTATATACATTATTGTCTAGTGGAGATGGATATGATTAAAGCCGTCCCCAAGAAATATTATAAAATTCGAGCCCTTGGGCGACAAAAAAAATTAGGCCCAAAATTGTAATTAAGGGGAAATGAATTAAAAAAATAAAACCTCGGTGGTGGAGCCAAAACTTGAAATTGAGACCTTTAAATTATCCTGAGATAGATTTTTCCACTCCACCATCAATATTTTTTTTGTATAGTAAATGAATGCATATACTAAATATATAATTTAATATATATATATATATATATATATATATATATATAATCTTATAAAAACATTTCGGGCCCTTTGAAAATTTAGGCCACAGGCGACGACATGAGTTAGCTGCCCTGGACACTGGTGACACGATAATATTCCAGTAATATTCTAGTGATTTGTCAGTGATCTGAATTTTAACTTTTAGATTTTTTAACGAACTGAACATGCACAGATTCCTTTCTAAACATATTCTTTTAACTTTTTTTCCGTTTGCTATAATGAGTGTATCGAAACCAATCGAGTTCCTATCGGTTTTTTACGTTTACCTTTATTATTTACCTTATTGTTTTATCTTTTATTACTATTATTATTATAATAATAATAATAATAATAATAATAATAATAATAATAATAATAATAATAATAATAATAATAATAATAATAATAATAATAATAATAATAATAATAATAATAATAGTAATACAAGATAAAACAATAAGGTAAATAATAAAGGTAAACGTAAAAAACCGATAGGAACTCGATTGGTTTCGATGCACTCATTATAGCAAACGAAAAAAAAGTTAAAAGAATATGTTTAGAAAGGAATCTGTGCATGTTCAGTTCGTTAAAAAAATCTGAAAGTTAAAAGTGGTTTTATTACCATAATCGGTTTTGTTCGTTAAAAATATAAACTAAAAACGACACACTTTAGCAAAGCACTAAACTTACAAAAAAAATCCCCTGAAGTTAATAAAACCTTCCACTAAACTTAAAAAGAAGGCCTCAAGTTAGCATAGCCTCTAAGGCTCATGTTAACATATTGACATTATTCAATTTCTCTTCTTTTATATATAAATAATTTTTATTTTTAACTGCCCTCAAATTATATTTATGAGTTTTACTTTCACTTTGTTTCGTTTTTTTCAATAGTTTGCTACATGTCTTATCTTTTTCACTAACAGGGTTAGAAATCCCTGTTAATCTAGGTCATGTACAATGTACATGAGAGCAAAGTGGTCTGCCTTGGATTTTTACAATCAATTGTAGAAAAGGAAGATGAAGAACTTTGTCACACCTTAACCGATGGCGGGAACATCGGGGTGGGACGAACGAGATTGCTCGAGACTTCATAACGCTAATAAGTGACAAGTATTTAAATAACAAAATTTCATTTCATGGATAATGGTCAAGTATGACGGTTTGAAATCAAATACAACATGTTCGAAACGAGATACAAGTACAACAACATTTCTAATACAAAATTAGATGAGTATCTAAGTCATCCTACTCGTTTCCAACGTCATCATCATCAACAATCAACCTGCAATACATGTTAAAGTATAGTTCAACACACAAGGCGTTGGTGAGCATACAAGTTTGAATAGTAGCATCGTATAAACGTTTTAAACAAATCTTCATGCATAAATGTCTAATCTCGAGGCTAACATACATTAAACTATCATGCAATTATACAAGTCAACCCAAAGTTTCCCGCTAGCGTAATCTATTCATAGCAATGAAAAGACCGTATGTGTTTAACTTAACATGACCTCAAGTTTACGGGCGGTGCGTTACTCCTATAGCTATACATGTTAAGGGAGGCTTGATCGAAGTTAATGACTAAGTATAAGCATGTGTGATTTCAAGTTTAGCACAAAGAGCATGTATAAAGATTGTTTTGTGATTTATGTATAAGCATGTTTGTGTGATTTTGCATAAAGTACCCAAATGTCAAAAGTAAAACGGGGTCGAGTATACTCATGGTTTTGCAAAGCTTCCTTTGCCATTCCCGTGAAGAGTTAGAGAGTTTGGAGGATGGAACACCGAGGTTACCCTACATGGGGTAAACGAAGGCGTGTGAGTATTCGGAGTTTAACGGAGTATTTGGATTCGGAATTAAAGTATGCAAAAGTATGTATTTGAGAAAGTAATTATCTAGACTTAAACCCTCATTCTTGACACTATAAGTCCCGTATGGGTTGGTATGATTTCATGGGTCAAGATACCCATTGAATCGTTAACGAGAGGTTCAAGTCTTAGATAATATAACCCATTACCATGACAAGTAACCAAGTTGATTATCATCAAGGATTCAGTTATGTGTATATATATATATATATATATATATCGTATAGATTATATAATAATTCTAAGCTAAGTCCATCAAGATTATCATAGATTGTCATATAAGTCAAGCATGGAGGTAGGAGGATTACCATCCTTTAACCTCATTTGTAAGATTCACCAATACACAAATCATCACAAGGATGATTCGAATGGTCATAAATGAAAGGAAATGTACAATTTCTCGCTATATCAAGTAGCCAAGCAAGCTTTATCCCGGGTGAGCCATTCCCGACATAGAAAGAGTTAACTAAGTATCGGAGGTTATACGGGGTTGAGTCATTGGATCTACCAAACCACTTGGGATAGCAAGATGAATACATCAAGTGAGGTGGTGGAATGAAGGTAGGATAGCCAAGGCTTCCAAGTATTCACACCTATACCAAAACACAAGTCTTGTCACAAGAATCATGACAAGCTCAGATGGTTTCATCACTTGTGGGTTGATAACCCTATCAAAAACAGAAAGTTTGGAGGGTGATTTACACCTCCGATTTGTATGAATCAATCTTGGCCAAGCTTACTAACTATGGACTTGATTAGTAGCACAAGAAGCACAAGTTTGTATGAGAAAACATAAGTTTAATGAAAGTTTGTAAAGTCTTCTTCCAAAATAGAAAGTTGGACCTTAAAATGGTGATGTTCCACCTTGGTTTACCATGGCAAACCTGTGGAAACACTCCTGGAGGTGTTCCAAGCTTTGTAGATGAAGAATTGGTGAAGAAAAGATAGAGAAAAGTGAGTTTGAACTCACTTTTGCACTAGAAAGTTTCTGCCTTGTTCTTGATTTTCCAGGAGACTTGAGAGAGTTAGGAAGCTTCTTTATATAGTGGTTAGTTAGGGTTTAGTGTTAAATGAGGTGTTTGGAAAGTGAAAAGAGGGTTAGGAAGCTTCTTTATATAGTGGGTAGTTAGGGTTTAGTGTTAATTGAGGTTTAGAGGTGATTGGGTGAGAAAAAAGGTGGAGAAAATAGGCCAACTCGCGTGATGGAAGCATTCTGCTGCGGATCAAGGTCTCTCGCCACCAGCGAGAGGCAGAGCCTTGTCTCTCGCGCCCCGCCAGAGCCTAATTTAGGTATGTAACATCCGTCAAAAACGGATTTTACCAAACCCGCTCCGTTTATTAACCGAGCAATCAGTTAAAAATTTCGTTGCGAATTTAATGCCCAAAATAATTTTAAACGATACATAATTAATTATTATATGGGAATATACAATTTGTTTTTGAAAAACTGTTAAAAATTAGAAAATAAAAATGTTTTGGCACTGCCGGGTTTCGAACCCGGGTCAGTCGCCGGGTCAACACAGACTTAACATTCAACACTTAAACCACTGCGCCACTGATGTTTCTTGTTAAATGTTAGAATCATTTAATTCATAACATGACTTTCCGAATTCAAAACCGGCGCCCAAATAAAGTCGTCGGAAATCCCGGCGATCTCGCCAATAATTTAACGATTCCTTCAGTTATAACGTAAACTTTAAACACACATCGGTTATAACCGACGTCTGAGTCCGCGACACCAACTATAACCGCCGGAGAAATTATAACCGACGAATCAAGTCGGAAATCGGACCAAGTTCATCGATAACCTGCCTTATAAATACCCCCTCGAACCTCTGCAAACTTTTTCGCTCAAAACCGCACCCTTTCTCGGCGAAAACTCACTCGCCGGAAAACTTCTGTAGTTCGCCGAAAAACCGAGACCTTCATTTTTAAGCCTTACTAAACCCCCTGAGCTTATACCGAAGTCACCCACATCCTTTTCAAGCTTTCTGGAGACTCGCTGTTGCAAGACACACGACGCCGGAACCTGTTACTGTCGCCGGAGTTCTGCTGGAAAACAGAGGAATCCAGTCGGTATACCTCACGCTTAAATCGTCCCTTCTTTTTATTTAATCTCACTTGTAATTAACTAAAAAACGCTAAAGAAACCGATTAAAACATTGAACCAGTCGGACTTCTGATTCTGGTTAATATCGACGAAGAAGACGAAGTCCTGTAACATATAAGTATAATTAAAATCAAGTTATAACTCGGGTTAGACACACAGTCCAGCGGTGGACTGTGTGCACAATAAACACGTAAACGTCTCGAGTTCGAATCTTGTCCCACGCATGCTGCCTTAATAAAAAATGTATTTTTTTTGTTAACCGAACCGGGTCACCGTGGTATATGTTAAGTTTATTAATAATCGGAATAATAACCAAGTTAGACACACAGTCTAGTGGTGGACTGTGTGTATGTTTAATCGCAGGACACGAGTTCGAGTCCGGTCTTCTGCACCGACTCGGACAATTATTTACCTTTTTAAATAAGTCAGAAATGAAAATACTTAGTTTGTATTTAAGTATAATAAAAATCGGTTTATATAACATGTTAAACACACAGTCCAACGGTGGACTGTGTGTTAACGCAACCCACAGGTCCCGGGTTCGAGACCTGTGGAGCGCACCGGTCCGATTCAGTTAAATCATTTTTAAAAATAAATGATTTTCGGTTTAATCTAATTAGTATATAAATATAATTAAAAACAGATATATTTCGGGTTAGACACGTAGCTCAGTTGGTAGAGCTGCGTGCACGCGTACGGGAGGTCTCGGGTTCGAGCCTCACTCAGCGCACTTATACGCATACGAACCGGTCAACGGTAAAAAAAAGTCAACTTTTTTTATTATTTTTATTTATTTATTTTAATTAAAAATACTTAAAAATAACATTTTTAAGGTTAGAAAATAGCCTTGAACTCATAAAAATACACCCAACAATCCTGCTAAAATGGATTAATAAAACCCGTTTACTTACCAAACCATAAGGCTATCTATCTAGGTTAATTTCACTCGTGGTTAAAACCACTTCGCGTGCATTCAACATCATCAACCGAACGCACCCACTGTGAGTGAATCTTACAACTCCCCTTTTTAATTACACGTTTTGGGGTGTGTCATGTGTCACAAAATAATTAACTCGTTTATTTAAAACTTGTGCCATACCATATCGTGATCTAAACTTAGATTGTTTATATTGTTGTGATTACGTATTTCATTTTGTCAAATTATATGAAGTTCATTCATTAAGCCCATCAGTTCCTCGTGGGAGACGAGTGAGCAACGCGTGCCTCAAAACCAATCCATTATTGTTCATGTGTGTATCATTGAGTTTATATTGTTTGTAGTTAGGTCTTTCACATTATCATGTTTATGCAATTCATACATTAGGCCCATCAGTTCCTCGTGAGAGACGAGTAGAGCAACGCGTGCCTCTAAACGTTCCATTATTGTTCATGTGTGCTTTATTTAATATCTAATGATTGTTGAATAAGTTTACATCTATTTTTACTCATGTGTGGTTGTGCACTCATTTCATAATCAATTAATAAACTTGTTCAAATGTTTTCCACAGATTCACTCGCCAACTTTTTGTTGATCCAAAAACCCTTTTACACATGATACAGTGAACAGGATGAAGCAAGGAAACATAGGAAATGCCTTAGAAGAAAACAAAGAAGCTTAGATTGATGTTAGGTCATGATGTAATTTAAGTTGTAAATTTCCTATTAAATTGTATTTAATGAATATGAAACGTTTAATAAATGTCATGAGCTTTGATGATAACCCAATCATGCCCCGGTCACCTTTCCGCTGCGGGTCGGGGTGTGTGACAAGGTAGATTTTGCAATTTGGTCCCTAAACTTGGGTTTTCCCTCATTTTAAGCTAAAATTTGGTGTTTTCCCCATGTTTTTAAGCGTATAACATGTATGTAACTATAATTTGAGTATCGAGAGTGTATGTATGAGTATTTGCACGTATAACAAGTATCAGTTTGTATGTAAATATGTATTTAACGATCGAACGCATGTAAGACAAGTATGTATTAAGTATGAATTTCATTACAATCAAAGTCTCGGATTACAAATTGGAAATGAAATAAGAATGTGATATAAATACAAGTTTCCATTAATAGAAATACGATTACACTTTCTAAATAGTGAAAGTAAAAAAAATGCGAAGCGTTATGAACTTGACTTTGATTCCTTTACAAATCGTGACTCCGGTATCAAATTAACCTTTTGATCCTAATAATCAAGGATTAATCGGATTAGATGCAGAGGTTTTGCTCATGAACAAATTTAATCAATGAAGAAGACTAAAGTCTAAGTCAACTTGATTTGGTGACAGTTATCACAATGTGGTTCATCTTCCTATATATAGGAGTGTTCGTTTATGTACACGTTACTGATTTTATTCTACCATATGAGATTACCATGATACCTCTCTTTATAAGTATATAATAATTATGTAGGGGTATGTATGAAGTTCTCTCTATAGTTTATAAGATTGTTTCCATGGAGAAGAAGGGTTGCATGTTCATATGTGGCAAATGAGGTGGAGGAGAAAGATAACGACCGGGAGATGTGGTAGAGAGAGGTTGTAGGTGCAGCCGTTGCACAAGGGCGCACATGTGAGGCTCCTGTAGAGTTGTTGTGAGTGAGAGAAGGATAAGAGAGAGAAATAGAGGGTGCCCTAGAAGAGGAGCACGAGAATGGATGGGCAAGTAGACGTGGCATTGGGTAGGAAGGAAGGGCGTGGATGGCATTGGAGAGAATCTTATTTTAATTATCTTTATGAGTATTATAAATTATGATATGATTTTTTTTTGTAACTATCTTTTGTCATACATTATTATAAATAGTTGATCGTAACAAAAAAATACCTAATCGGGGTTTTACTATTTTATATTATTTGGATTTTTCACCAATCGAATTCCTCACCATCGCACTCGAACTTGGAGGTAGGCTCAAAACGAGCTAACAAACCAACCCGATTAAGTAAACTCCAAGAACAATGCCATTATTAATGATTTAAAGTTTGAATGCTGAGAAAATGGCAAAACACGAATAACAAAAGAAACAAGTAACATGGTGAAAATCGAAAAGTATAATCAATGAAATCATTAGTGGTTTTAAAGGTTTTGTCTTTGCTAATGGACCATTATTATTTTTTTAGATAAGTATTGTTTAGAGTTTACATTAAAGAAGAACTATAATACGTATTAGTCTTGGATGTTTAGTTTTTAAATATTGAGTCCTTGTAATCGTTTATTATTCAGAAATATTAATTGTGTGTTTGAGATAAAAAAACTGGTACCCTGTTTGTTTCTCTTCTTTAGTTTCTGTTTACCACCTAAAACACACATTATTAAATTAAAGTGATTTTATACTACATTTACATCATACGTGAACTTATAGAGTGAATGATATGTATATTATTAATCATTATTCATTATGTCTTATAGAGTGAATAATATGTACCCTCTTTGTTTCTCTTCTTTAGTTTCTATTTACTACCGAAAACACACATTATTAAATTAAAGCGATTTTTATACTACATTTACATCATATGTGAACTTACAGAGCGAATAATATGTACAATTTATCATTATTTATTATGTTGTTCTAAACAAACTATTTTTTAACTAATAAACAAAAGAGTTTGATGCTTCTTAAAGTAATTTTTGTGTGCGGAGTGTATGAACTATCCAAGATGTGACATGTGTTTTTTAAAGTGACGTATATGTGTCCCTTAAATTACAAGTGTATTTAGATACATCCTTGTAATGATTTGGACGCACTACTATAACCATACAATTCGTTTATGCTGCAGATCTGAACAACATAAACACACCGTTGTGATGTTTTAATTTATTAATATTTATAAATCACTATATTGAAAAGAATTATTTTTCTAAATAACTAGTTTAAAATCACTATATTTAATAGAATTATTTTTCTAATAGCCATACTTGACTTTTCATCGTAACATTCTTGGAAAAATGTCACTAAACACCTTGCAAAATGTCACTAAAACACCGGGTGATGCTAAACGATGTCTAACTAAAGATATAAAATTGTAATTTCGACATGAACCATGAGACATTATATTTTATTGGGATATTGGATTTAAAAAACCTTAACTTTCACCTATTGGTTAATAACACTCCTAACTTTCGATTTGTACAGCAACACTTCCAACTTTCAACTTATTGGCTGATAACCCTTCCTAACTAACTGAACCTTAACCTCCAATTGGTTTTTGCTGATGTGGCATTTGATGTGGCCCTTTTTTGCTGACATGGCATATGATGTGGCAGCTGATGTGGCAATTTTTATGACGTGGCAGCTAGTGTGGCAGTTGACATGGCATTTTTGATGATGTGGCAGCTGATGTGGTAGCTTACATTGCATTTTTGCTGACGTGACAATTGACATCAGCTAACTGGGTTAAGGTTAAGTTAGTTAAGGAGTGTTATCAGCCAATAAGTTGAAAGTTAGGAGTGTTGGTGTACAAATCGAAAGTTGAAGTGTTATCAGCCAATTGGTAAAAGTTAGGGTTATTAAAATCCAAAATCCCTATTTTATTTTAAATCAACTATTATTTTCTCAATATATATCATTATTTTATAAAAAAACAATTTTATTGAAGAAAAAAATGAATAATTTAACATGCATACATGAAAACAAATGGAGAGGGAGAAAAAGTTTTGACGTTGAGATTAAACACAATTGCGGCCTCATGTGTGTAAGTGGACCAACTGATGAGAACAAGTTCAAGTGATATCCAATCATGACTTGTTTAAAGTCAAAACTTAATTATCATAAGGATGTAATGATGCCATCATCCATATGATATAGTGTCATTTGAGACAAAATCAAATCTTGAATCATTCACTTAATGAAATTTGTAATTGTTTCGTTTTTGGTCAAACAAGGGTTATGAGTAGATCTCTTCGTCAAAATTATATCAACCATGCATCATGTTGTTAGATATCTTCAACGATAATATCAACTTCAGATTTCGTCGTAGTTAATTGTGAACGCATCATACGTTTTAAGCAATTTCTACGTCTTACATTCACATGAGAGATAGACGTAAAGAATGTTAACTTAAAAAATCATCAATGCGTTTTAGGTGCGTTGGTTGTGGGTAAGATAGAAACTATACAATTAATAATGATTAGGTAAGGGAAATTTAAGAATATATGACCTCATGGGAAGTCGAAGCCTCCACGAACAAAACGAACAATATTGATTGGTGTTATGGGTCAAATCTTACATGTTAGTTACTAAAAACGAGTTAATAATCGATGCACAACTAGAAGAAGCCTGGATTAGGGGTGGGGCAAAATTGGTGAGGACAGAAGAAAATAGACAATCAAATAAGAATCAAACTAGAATATTTTAATCCACTATATGGAGTTTAATTTTATGTTCATTTGTTATGAAAACATTTTGAATTAAAAAAGCTTTTTAGATTTACATTCTAATTCGTGGATGGATTGGAACCAAAGATGGTCCAGCTTTGGCTTGTTTTGTTCTTCCTTTACAGATTGGTTTGGACGTTTGGTCCAGCTTGATTTTAAGCAAAACTGCCACTATTTTATTAAAAAAATTGCGTTGGGCACATGCTCTTGTGCATGTGTATGTGTGACATCATGGCTTGTTTACATACATGATCGCATCTGAAGGATTCTTGAAATCTAATTGTTTATAGTATGGCCAACGAACATTTTCTGAGAGCGTCCGTGAGCCCACATAGGGTCAGCGGGCGTTGGAGGCCCATTCGAGCGGTGTTTGTGTATGCCTAAAGAGGTATGGTCTCAAATCTTACGTAAAGTATTATAAAACATGTGGGTAAAGGACCATATTCAGACTTAACAACATAATATTGAGTTATCGCCAGAGCTAATGCTCAAGCACAAGTCCACGCACGTAGCACAGTGACAGCTAATACAAGTACCAATAGTACATATGTCAGGAGCTGCAGCCAATCAACATGCACAAATCCCTACCCAGACAACTCCCACGATGGTTAATCATGTAGGGGACAAAAAGTACAAAACGACAGTGACATGTAACCAATCAGGTTGCGCCATTAACTGCTCCATGATCTCCGCTCACAACTGGTGACAAACTCGAAAACAAGGACAATCGACAGGCCATGTGACACTAATCACCATGCACTAACGTCTCAGCCCTCTGTGAGCACTAACGGTCTTGTAAGAGGAGACAAACCGGATACTCCTTGTTGGCAACGTCTGGCCAAGTCCACTAGCCCGTCTCCTTCTTCACATTGTTTGGCTATAAATATCAGTGTTCAACCACAAGTGTAAGAATCGGCTATCTCACTCTCTTACTATTAACACACACTCGTTTAGTGTTCTTAAGCCATACTTATTCTCACACCGGAGGGTGGTTACATGAAAACCCCCTTAAGAAACACTGGACCAAACTATATTCGGAGATATCTAGGTTCTGGTACAAAGTCTCTGCATATAAAAGTTATCTCTCGTTTGCTCGTCGATATGATCTTGCTTCAAGCTCACTACAAAAATGAAAACGTCATTAGTCTCGTCACGGGAGAAAAGGGGAGGGTTTTCTCCGTGACCACACTTCAGCGTGAGAATAAGTATCGAGGTTTGCACAGGATAATGCAAGTAATTAGTGAGTGAGCTCGAAACAGTGTGTTTTACCTTGAGGTGCGATCCTTACTTTATAGCCCGGAGAGATGTGTGCAGGATATGGGCTGATGGGCCTTGGACATGGAACCGA
The DNA here is from genome assembly GCA_947069175.1 of Scalesia atractyloides. Classification (NCBI taxonomy): domain Eukaryota; kingdom Viridiplantae; phylum Streptophyta; class Magnoliopsida; order Asterales; family Asteraceae; genus Scalesia; species Scalesia atractyloides. The sequence continues at coordinate 42,104,871 of CAMTDV010000008.1, read as the reverse complement.
CAACCAGGGTTATCCATTTTGTCTCCTTTGCTACGACCGTTAATGGTCTCTGGCAGGAGGGGCACTTGGCGCACGGTGGATGGAGCCACGTGTCCTGGTAGTTGTCCTTGTTGTCGAGCCTATCACCAGCTGTTAGTGGAGATCGTATGACAGTCGCTGGCGTGAGCTGGTTGGTGCCACGTGTACGTCCGTGCGTACTTTTTGTCCCCTGCATGACTGCTCATCATGCAACGTGGTCTGGCACAACCTGCCGAACGGTTATTAGGTCACAGCTCTGCCACTTTGTACCCTTGTACTTGATCAATGCCTCTTTGCGCTTCTCCTTACCGTGTGGCCTTATCAGTGCTTTTTGGCCAGCGTGACCTTGTAGGGATCAAGTCCTTTTATTCTCAAGACTAAGTATGAGTTGCTCTCATCTTAGTCTTGGCCTTGTGCAAGGTTTTAGGAATTCGTGGCTAGAGGCTTGTTCAATTAGCGAAGGGTCTGGGACCTGCGCTTTCAGGTTTAACTTGCCTTTGCGTAAGGTGCGCAAGGTTTGTTGAGCAACCTACTGTTTTTAAGGTTGGCATACCGTTGCGCACAAGGTTATTCCATTGACATGTTATCATTATGAGGGTATGGTATCCTGCGCAAGCGCGGAGTTTTTGGGACCATACCCCTCCAAGTCCCCCCAGTCCAGTAGTGTTCCTATGCTCATCTTGGCAAGTAGGTGGAGTGTTGGACTATAACTCATGTATGCGCGCTTATTTCAACTGGTATGAATCAATAAGGAATCTGCGGGGAAAGGAATAAAGAAAACCCTTGCGTGGGGGAAATCTTTGTTCAGGATAAGGTCTTTGAAATTTGAATTTTCGTCATGCTGAGGGTTGTAGGCAAGTTGTTGAGAAAAAAAGGTGAGGGGGAAGTGACCTCTGATAGCTGTGGCAGGCTGTCAACAGTGCAGCTGCCTTTTCATTAATGAATTGCAGATAAAGTAAAAGCCACGCGTGCGTGGCGTCCATCAGTTTCCCACTTGCCCTCCACGCGTGATCTGCGGATTCGTTGTTGGACCTGCAGGGTTGTCACGCTTCCCCATCGCATTAAATGCGATGGGTATAAATAGATGATTCGCCTAGGTTAGAAATCACGCTTCATCTCTTCTTGTTCTTTCTTCTCCAAAAACTTCTCATCCTTATTTCTTCATGTGATTAAAATGTCGACTAGAGAACCTGAGAGCATCGTTGCCATGGAAGCTTCCACTTCCTTGCCTTCGTTAAAGTGGTCGACGAGTAGTTTCTAGCGGCTTGTTGCCGGTTTTCGGTTCCCTAAGGAGTGGGATGCCCGGTACCCCTCCGAGAGGGACACCGCCGCCGACGCCCCTGCCGGTTATGTTACCCTCTTCTTCGATTTCTTTGCAGACGGTACCTTCGATTGCCGGTGACAAAGTTTTTCTTAGATGTTCTAGACCACTACCGCTTCCACATCTCGTAGCGTAATCCGATGGGGATGGTCCGGATTAAGCACTTCGATTTCATGTGCCGCTCCATGGGCATTCACCCAACCGTCAACCGGTTTCGGGTGTTTTACCAACTTCAGTGCTCGTTGGGTTTTTATTCTTTTCAGCACAGGATACAAGCAAAGAAGATTCTGCACTCTCCTCCAAAGTCTTATCATGATTGGAAGCAGAAGTTCTTCTTCATCAAAGTCGATGTGATTCCGTTGCGGATGCATTTCCGGGGGGCAGAAAACATCCCCTTTGAGACAATGTCGATATCGGAACAGGAGTCCTGGTATCAAGACATAAAGGAGATTCCGGCGGTTCAGTTGCTGGAGAGAACGCTGGTGGCTGCTGGTATGAGCCTGCTATGGAAGCCTGACCGCCGGGAAAAACTGGTGTACATGGAGGAGGATAAGAGTAAGTTCCATTATTTCATAATTTTATTATTTCTCCTTGTGCGCGGACTAATATTATGCGCGTTTTTGCAGGGGTGGCGCTATACATAGCGGCCTTCCAACGAGAGAAATGGCGGATGGAGAATACTCCGCTCAATCCAGAGGAGCCCACATGGCATTCCCAGATCCTTGGGAACTTTGAGTTACCTTGGAGTGCAGATTTGGCGGCCCCTGCGCCTGGAAGTGGTAAGCCTTTATTGTTTGTTACTTGCATTCTTTCGGATTACTTAGTATGTTGCGCCGTGATGCAGGTGTGCTGAAGAATTTGGGTGTTGGACCAGATTCAAAAAAGAAAAAGCATGCGGGGCCCAGTGTTGTGGACACTAAGAAGCCCGCGCAACCCAGGGCGGACCCACCAAAAGGTACGTGTTCTGTGCCTGATACTTGGAATGACTATGTGGTAGTCTCTGATTCTATGGAGCGTCTTGCGCCTGTAGGTTTGAAAAAACCCAAGCCGGAGCCTCAAGATGTGGCAGAGATTCCGGCTGCCAGTTGTGGGTCCCAGGGGCGGCGGTTCTAGACAAAAGTTTGGGCGTATGATAGTACCGATTCAGTAGAACGCTATTAAGAAGAGAGTAGAAACAGAATCAGCGGAAGCATTCATTCATTCATACCGAAAGAGTATACATCTTGTCTGGCTGGCGGAGTTCCTGGAGAGAATCCGCCAGCGTTTCCCCTTAGGGAACTTCCAAAACTTAACAAACAATGAACACACAACCCATATATATAGACATGAGCAGCTCGTGCGAATGGTTGCTCGTACGAGTGACAAGATGTCGCTCGTACGAACCACATAAGCTCACTCGTACTAGTGAGATGTTTATCACTCGTACGAGTCACATTATCACTCGTACGAGCCAGTTCTCGTTCGCACTTGGGTCGTGTGTTCGTATCTAATCTATACAATATTCAATACACACTCTTTCTAGCCTATTCGTACAAGGACGAACATAAAGTGCATCAACAAATTCCCCCTTGGATGTCACTGTCGAAGCTTAATCTTGATCTTGAAATCTGAGAGCTCTGTTTAATTATTCTGCAACTTCAATCAGGTATCTGCTGATGTCGTAGAACGTGTCAACAAATTCACCCTTGATTGATGATCCGGATTTGCATTATCTACTTTAAAAACATTCCCCCTAAAATAATTTTCTCTAGAAATTAATCTTCAGGTCTTTGTTTGCATGGTTCAAGACCTCCTCTGATTTGGTTAATCTACAAATTTTCTCGAATGTCACACCCCGACCCGCAGCGGATAAGGTGATCGGGGCATGATTGGGTTATCATCAAAGCTCATGACATTTATTAAACGTTTCATATTCATTAATACAATTTAAATGGAAATTTACAATGATTGCTACAACATGATCTAACTACAAACTAAACTTCTTTGTTCTCTTCTAAGGCATATCCTATGTTATCCTTGCTTCAACCTGTTCACCTGTATCATGTGTAAAAAGGTTTTTGGATCAACATAATGTTGGCGAGTGAATCCTATGGAAAACATTTGAACAATTTATTTAAATTGATTATGAAATATGTGCACAACCAAACATGAGTAAAATTAGATATAACTTGATCAACAATCATAAGATGTTAAATGAAACACTCATGAATAATAATGGAACAATTAAAGGCACGCGATGCTCAACTCGTCTCTCACGAGGAACTGTGGGGCCTGATGAATGAATTGCATAAACATGGTAATATGAATAACACAACTACAAACAATATAAACTCAATGAAAACACACATGAACAATAATGAATTTGAATTGAAGCACGCGATGTTCTACTCGTTTCCCACGAGGAACTGATGGGCTTAATGTATGAGTTTCATGTAATTTGACAAACGGAATATAAGTAGATCACAACAATAAATCAATCTAAGTTTAAGTCATGATGTGGTATGGCACCAGTTTAAATAAATAAATTAATTATTTCATAACACATGACACACCCCAAAACGTGTAATTTAAAAGGGGGAATTGTAAGATTCACTCACAGTGGGTGCGTTCGGTTGATGATGATGAATGCACGCGAAGTGGTTTTAACCACGAGTGAGATTTAATCTAGATAAATCGCATTATGATTTGGTGAGTAAACGGATTTTATTAAACTATTTTAGTAGGATTGTTGGGTGCATTTTTGTGAGTTTGAGGCTATTTTCTAATCTTAAAAATGTTATTTTTAAGTATTTATAATTGATTTTTAATTAAAATAATTAAATAAAAATTAATAAAAATATTTTATTTTTTTCTGCTACAGTAACATTGACCAGTTGACTTTGACTGGTCGTTGACCGGTTTGAGGAATATTGTTGTGCGCTCGGTGAGGCTCGAACCCGAGACCTCCCGTACGCGTGCACGCAGCTCTACCAACTGAGCTACGTGTCTAACCCGTTATATATCCGATTTTAATTTCATATATACATTAATTAGAATTAATAGAAAATCATTTATTTTAAAAAAACAGTTTAAGGCGAAACGGTCATGCACACCACAGGTCTCGAACTCGGGACCTGTGGTTTAATCTAACACACAGTCCACCGCTGGACTGTGTGTTCAACATGTTATATAACTTGATTTTTATTATACTTAAAGACAATTTAAATATTTCCTTTTCTGCCTTATTTAAAAAGAAGAGTTAATTGTCCGAGTCGGTGCTGAGGACCAGACTCGAACTCGTGACCTGTGATATAAACAAACACACAGTCCACCGCTGGACTGTGTGTCTAACTTGGTTATTATTTCGGTTATTAATATACTTAACATATATCTTAGGCGACTCCGGTTCAGTAAACAAAAACAATGGTTTTTATTAAGGCAGCGTGTGAGACGGGATTCGAACTTGAGACGTTTTGCGTTTTATATGTGCACACAGTCCACCGCTGGACTGTGTGTCTAACCCGATAATTTTCATGATTTATATTATACTTATATGATAACAATCATCGTCTTCTTCAATGAAAAATAACCAGAAATCGGAAAATCGGCTGGTTCGAAGTTTTATCGATTTATTAGTGTTTTACAGTTAATTAAGGTATTATAAAAGTGAAACGGAGAAGAAAACTGGGCGGAGAAAGTATACCGACAAGACTCTCTGTTTTCCGGCAGAACTCCGGCGACAGAATTCACCTCCGGCGATAGGTTCCTTGCAGCAGCGAGTCTCCGGATATCTTGGAAAGAGTATGGGTAACTTCAGTAAAGGTTTAGGGGATTAGTGAGGTTCAGAAAATTAAAACTCGGTTTTCCGGCGAAAAATAGGAAAGTTCCGGCGAGTGGAATTATGCCGAGAAAAGGTGTGATTTTTGAGCGAAAGTGTTTGTAGGCGGTTGTGGTTGAATTTATAGGGGAAAAATGAGATGTATTTGGTCTGATTTCGGACTGGGTTCGTCGGTTTAAGTTTTCCGGCGGTTATGAATTTGGTCGCGGACTTCAAACATCGGTTATAACCGATATGTGATTAAAGGTTTACGTTATAACGTAAATTGTAGTTAAGATTCGCGGAAATTCCGGGATTCCGACGACTGAAACGATTGGGCGCCGGTTTTGAATTTGTAAAGTTATTATATCAATTAAATGTTTGAAATACATAACAAACAAAGCAGTTGGCGCAGTGGTTTGTGTGTGAGAGTTAAGTCACTAGGTGACTCGGTACAGACCCGGGTTCGAAACCCGGCTGAAACAATTCATTTTTATTTTGCGATTTTTGACAGTTTTTCAAAAACTAAATATATGTTCGCGTATAATAATTGATTACGGATCGTTTAAAAATATTTTGGGCATTTAATTCGCAACGAAAATTTTGACTGACTGTTCGGTTGATAAACGGAGCGGGTTTGGTAAATCCGTTTTTGACGGATGTTACAGTATCCCCTGCTTTTTAGAAATTTCGTCCCGAAATTTAAATAATGATATATTTTGACTATAAGAATGGTGATGTTTTGTTTGACAGTTGTATGCTCAGAAAAATGAGGGTTTAAGTTTTTGTTCGAGGCGGTAACGTTCCTTGTAAAGGTTAAGTACCCTATTCAGGAATCGCTTTTTGTTGCCTACTGTATGAATATTGATAAACAGGAATGATTTGCTAAAAATGATATCATGCATAAGAGTTTAGTTACGTTTGGGAAAATATGGTTATATCCTAAGGCAAAACTTCTAACACTACAATCTACATGGAACATAAATAAAAACACAACAGCTGATATCCAAACATGAATGAACACATCAGCAAATATTTGAACATGAATAACAGCAAATATTCGAACATGAATGAACACATCAGCAAATATTTGAACATGAATAAACACAACAGCAAGTATTTGAACATGAATAAACACAACAGCAAAAATTCGAACATGAATAGACACATCAGCGAATGAATAAACACAATAGCCAATATTCGAACATGAATAGACACATCAGCGAATATTTGAACATGAATAAACACAACAGCAAATATTTGAATCCATATATGTTTGAATGATGGAAGTTCCTCTCTCGTTTGTTATGATGGAGAGGTTAATTTATGTAGAAATGGAACACAATCCAATCTCTTTAAATAACATGATGATATAAATGTATCACAAATTCCAACCAAGGCAAATAATAAATCCTACCTGGAACTTCTCATAACCGCCTGATAATGCCTCTGATCCTTTGGCAAGAATACTTATATATAGGAAGTACCAACGGCGTATCCACCATATTTTTGCCAAATTTTCATTAGTTTTATCCACAAGTTATGATTGGTTACCAAGAAACTAATAAATCCTACATAGAACTTCTCATAACCGTCCAATAAGGCCTCTAATCCTTTGACAAGAATACTTATATATAGGAAGTACCAGCGGCGTATCCACCATATTCTTGTCAAATTTTCATTGGTTTTATCAGTGAATTATGATTAGTCCTATAACTCTACAATCAATACAACAAACATAAAATACTGAAATGAAACATATCTGTGCGATCAAGGCTCAATCGAACGGAGCCGATCGTATTGCATGTACTGAAAATGAAATTGTGTGCTCAAGGCTCAATCAAGCGGAGCCGAACATATTGATTGTACTGAAATTGAAATTGTGTGCTCAAGGCTCAATCAAACGGAGCCGAACATATTGAATGTACTGAAATTGAAATTGTGTGCTCAAGGCTCAATCAAACGGAGCCGAACATATTGCATGTACTGAATATGAATAACTTAACCACATAAACAGCCTATGCATGGAACCTCTCATAACCGCCTGATAATGCCTCCGATTATTTGACAAGAATACTTATATATAGGAAGTACCATCGGCGTATCCACCATATCCTTGTCAAATTTTCGTTGACTTTATCCGAAAGTTATGGTTAGTTCGATGCGACTCTACTACAAACACCACAACCACAAGATACTGATAATGAAATTGTATGTGCGCTCAAGGCTCAATCAAACGGAGCCGAACGTATTGCATGAACTTGAAATGTAAATTGAAATGTGCGCTCAAGGCTCAATCAAACGGAGCCGAGCGTATTGCATGAACTTGAAATGTAAATTGAACTGTGCACTCAAGGCTCAATCAAACGGAGCCGAGCGTATTGCATGAACTTGAAATGTAAATTGAACTGTGCACTCAAGGCTCAATCAAACGGAGCCGAGCGTATTGCATGAACTTGAAATGTAAATTGAACTGTGCACTCAAGGCTCAATCAAACGGAGCCGAGCGTATTGCATGTATTGAAATGAAATATTACGTAACCGATCAAGGCTCAACAAACGGAGCCGATCGTGCGGGCACGCCAAGATCAACCACATAATAAAATGGGGATCCAACTCAACCTCGATGGATGGGGAGCCACGGCCTCGGCAAAATCGTATACTGAAAACAATATATAATATATAATATACCATAATTACTCTAACAGTCTACACATGTGATAAAGAAAACATAAGACTAAACAACAGGAGTTGGATCTGGATCTTCGTCGAAGAGGACTAGCTGAGTATCTTCATCAGGGCCGTCATTATCTTCGACAGGGTTGGCGTTGATATTGAAGACTCTTCCTCTTGCTGGTGGCATAGTGGTTGGGTTTTCTTGGTTTACTTGGTTAACTGGGTTTGATTGGGCTTGAGTGTTGATAACGTTTACCAATTGAGGGCATGTGTTTCTAAAGTGGGTAGGGTCGCCACAATTGAAGCAAGCTCGAGCATATGGGAACATGGGGTGTTGGGGTTGGTGATAAGTTTGGGCCATGTTTTGAGTAGGGGAAAAGGTTTGGTCTTGAAAGGTGCGACAAACATTGCTCAAATGACCATAACGTCCACAAGTTGTACATAGCCGGCAAGGTAAAGTAAGGGAATGATGATAAAAACAGTGGTTGCATTGAGGGTGAGGTCCAAAATATGGTTTCTTATTTGGGTAAGCTGAATTGGGTGCCACTTGGGTGATTGGGACAGCTCGGATGGGTATAGCGTGAAAAACTGGTTGATTTCGTTGAGTAGCAGCGAAAAGTCGCCCGACTCTTCTTCTCTTAGGTTTGGGTTGAGAAGGGGATTCGGGTTGAGAAGGGGATTCGGGTTGAGAAGGGGATTCAGTTTGAGTGGAGTCGGAGGTTTCAGTCGATTCTTTATCCTTCTTCTTCTCCTCCTTGAAGTCTTTGTTTCGGATTCGGTTCTCGGTGAGCTCTGTTGCTAGCTCCATTGCTGCTTCCAAAGTTGCAGGCTTGGTACTTATCACAGGGTCTTGAATCTTTGACGGAAGACCACGAATGTAGTGCTCGATCAAACGGTGGAGGGGAGTAAACATGTTGGGAACCATTTGATGTAATTCGAGAAACCTTTTGTTGTAGGTGGTGTGGTCTCCTTCCACTTGCTTCAATGAGTAAAATTCATCTTCTAGCTTCTTGATTTCGCTCCTTGGGCAAAATCGTCTGGTCATGATTTCCTTCAATTCGTTCCAAGTTAAGGACATAGCATCTTCCACACCTCGTTTGGCCTTCTCTGTGTTCCACCAAGTAAGTGCTATCCCATATAGTCGACCGGTAGCATAACGCACTTTGCGATCATCAGGGCAATCGCAATTTAGAAAAGTATTCTCCATTTCTTCAACCAATGGAGGAGTGCGGTGACACCTCAAAGTAGGGTTAGTTCGAACGACGTTTGGTGTGGCATGCTTTGGCCTAATAGGTCCTTCGTACTCTCATCGTTGGTCCCCAGGTAGGCAAACTGGTCCGTTATATTGGATTTATACGAATGCCAGCCTAGACAGGACGTTCCGACTACCGGTACTTGTACCCTTCCAGTTACTACATGCCCGTCGCAGAACTTACTTTGATGAGAATTGAAAATTGCATAAAATCTTTGGATAATGAGAATATGAAAATAAATTGAACACATGAACATCGATATATGTATAATGAATATGTATATATGTATAATGAATATGTATATGAGCATGTATGTTTGACTGAAATGTAAACAAATATGAAACAAATAAATATCACAAGTTTGTATGTAATCACTTAATCAATTTAAAATTTTAGGCAGACTATAGTATAGGCTCTAAAGGTCTAATAACCTATCCTATATCCCTATAGTCATGGCTCTGATACCAATCTGTCACACCCCGACCCGCAGCGGATAAGGTGATCGGGGCATGATTGGGTTATCATCAAAGCTCATGACATTTATTAAACGTTTCATATTCATTAATACAATTTAAATGGAAATTTACAATGATTGCTACAACATGATCTAACTACAAACTAAACTTCTTTGTTCTCTTCTAAGGCATATCCTATGTTATCCTTGCTTCAACCTGTTCACCTGTATCATGTGTAAAAAGGTTTTTGGATCAACATAATGTTGGCGAGTGAATCCTATGGAAAACATTTGAACAATTTATTTAAATTGATTATGAAATATGTGCACAACCAAACATGAGTAAAATTAGATATAACTTGATCAACAATCATAAGATGTTAAATGAAACACTCATGAATAATAATGGAACAATTAAAGGCACGCGATGCTCAACTCGTCTCTCACGAGGAACTGTGGGGCCTGATGAATGAATTGCATAAACATGGTAATATGAATAACACAACTACAAACAATATAAACTCAATGAAAACACACATGAACAATAATGAATTTGAATTGAAGCACGCGATGTTCTACTCGTTTCCCACGAGGAACTGATGGGCTTAATGTATGAGTTTCATGTAATTTGACAAACGGAATATAAGTAGATCACAACAATAAATCAATCTAAGTTTAAGTCATGATGTGGTATGGCACCAGTTTAAATAAATAAATTAATTATTTCATAACACATGACACACCCCAAAACGTGTAATTTAAAAGGGGGAATTGTAAGATTCACTCACAGTGGGTGCGTTCGGTTGATGATGATGAATGCACGCGAAGTGGTTTTAACCACGAGTGAGATTTAATCTAGATAAATCGCATTATGATTTGGTGAGTAAACGGATTTTATTAAACTATTTTAGTAGGATTGTTGGGTGCATTTTTGTGAGTTTGAGGCTATTTTCTAATCTTAAAAATGTTATTTTTAAGTATTTATAATTGATTTTTAATTAAAATAATTAAATAAAAATTAATAAAAATATTTTATTTTTTTCTGCTACAGTAACATTGACCAGTTGACTTTGACTGGTCGTTGACCGGTTTGAGGAATATTGTTGTGCGCTCGGTGAGGCTCGAACCCGAGACCTCCCGTACGCGTGCACGCAGCTCTACCAACTGAGCTACGTGTCTAACCCGTTATATATCCGATTTTAATTTCATATATACATTAATTAGAATTAATAGAAAATCATTTATTTTAAAAAAACAGTTTAAGGCGAAACGGTCATGCACACCACAGGTCTCGAACTCGGGACCTGTGGTTTAATCTAACACACAGTCCACCGCTGGACTGTGTGTTCAACATGTTATATAACTTGATTTTTATTATACTTAAAGACAATTTAAATATTTCCTTTTCTGCCTTATTTAAAAAGAAGAGTTAATTGTCCGAGTCGGTGCTGAGGACCAGACTCGAACTCGTGACCTGTGATATAAACAAACACACAGTCCACCGCTGGACTGTGTGTCTAACTTGGTTATTATTTCGGTTATTAATATACTTAACATATATCTTAGGCGACTCCGGTTCAGTAAACAAAAACAATGGTTTTTATTAAGGCAGCGTGTGAGACGGGATTCGAACTTGAGACGTTTTGCGTTTTATATGTGCACACAGTCCACCGCTGGACTGTGTGTCTAACCCGATAATTTTCATGATTTATATTATACTTATATGATAACAATCATCGTCTTCTTCAATGAAAAATAACCAGAAATCGGAAAATCGGCTGGTTCGAAGTTTTATCGATTTATTAGTGTTTTACAGTTAATTAAGGTATTATAAAAGTGAAACGGAGAAGAAAACTGGGCGGAGAAAGTATACCGACAAGACTCTCTGTTTTCCGGCAGAACTCCGGCGACAGAATTCACCTCCGGCGATAGGTTCCTTGCAGCAGCGAGTCTCCGGATATCTTGGAAAGAGTATGGGTAACTTCAGTAAAGGTTTAGGGGATTAGTGAGGTTCAGAAAATTAAAACTCGGTTTTCCGGCGAAAAATAGGAAAGTTCCGGCGAGTGGAATTATGCCGAGAAAAGGTGTGATTTTTGAGCGAAAGTGTTTGTAGGCGGTTGTGGTTGAATTTATAGGGGAAAAATGAGATGTATTTGGTCTGATTTCGGACTGGGTTCGTCGGTTTAAGTTTTCCGGCGGTTATGAATTTGGTCGCGGACTTCAAACATCGGTTATAACCGATATGTGATTAAAGGTTTACGTTATAACGTAAATTGTAGTTAAGATTCGCGGAAATTCCGGGATTCCGACGACTGAAACGATTGGGCGCCGGTTTTGAATTTGTAAAGTTATTATATCAATTAAATGTTTGAAATACATAACAAACAAAGCAGTTGGCGCAGTGGTTTGTGTGTGAGAGTTAAGTCAATAGGTGACTCGGTACAGACCCGGGTTCGAAACCCGGCTGAAACAATTCATTTTTATTTTGCGATTTTTGACAGTTTTTCAAAAACTAAATATATGTTCGCGTATAATAATTGATTACGGATCGTTTAAAAATATTTTGGGCATTTAATTCGCAACGAAAATTTTGACTGACTGTTCGGTTGATAAACGGAGCGGGTTTGGTAAATCCGTTTTGGACGGATGTTACATCGAATAATCACCAAATTGAAATTAAACAATGTAGCTTCTCCGTTTCAACGTTAACCATATCCGCGTTTGATTTAGCACACTCCTCTGATGCTCGATCCTCTGATCTTCAAAACCCATCTGGCAATTGATAGAAACTTTGAATTACCACAACGAAAAACTTCATATCAATGAATATCCGCAAAAATAAAAAATCCCAATTTCCGTAATCATGATTGATCAGCAAATCAGTAATCTTCCCAATCAGCAAATCATCATCGGAATCATACTATCTAGTAACTCATCGAATCTGAGAAACATTCTTCGGCAATCAGAATCACATTCTTCCTTTTTAGTCACAATAACAGATGTATAGCTATCTCTGCTGGAATGGGGCAACTGAAACTACAAGACATCCTTGTTTCCTGGCGGTTAGTCAAAAAAACAGTTCATTTTCCTTGCAGAGTTAAAGATAAGCAGTCGTATGTGCTTCCACTTCCACATTGGGGATCAGGTGGTTAGCCCTTGAGCATCAATCTATATCATGATCTGAAAATTCTGAACATTCTTTGATCACACATTCCAAATGTGTAGTCTATTTCTTGAATAGACATAAACGTTATCTCATTACTAATGAATCTTCGATCCTCTGTGTTTCCCAGATAATCTGCAGTCGGAACCACCCAGACACTGTTGCATCATCACGAATTTCAAAAATGCCGGAATTTTAACATATACGTGAAAATTTTTATTCCCCTCATTTTTGCAAATTCTAACGTCTTGAGTTCTTATGGGAATGAAGATTATAGTGCGACTGCAACATATGGTACTCAAATTTTGCGGAATATTTCCCAAAATTGCAGTTTTGATCAAATGTTGATTTAATGTTAAGGCCCATTAATAGTCACTACACCAGATGATCAACGTTTTTGTAACATCCGTCAAAAACGGATTTACCAAACCCGCTCCGTTTAGCAACCGAACAGTCAGTCAAAATTTTTTGCGAATTAAATGCCCAAAATATTTTTAAACGATCCGTAATCAATTATTATACGGGGGTATATATTTAGTTTTTGAAAAACTGTTGAAAATCGAAAAATAAAAATGAATTGTTACAGCCGGGTTTCGAACCCGGGTCTGTACCGAGTCACCTAGTGACTTAACATCTCACACACAAACCACTGCGCCGCTTGATCTGTTTGTTATATATTGCAATCATTTAATTGATAAAATAATGTTACGAATTCAAAACCGGCGCCCAATCGCTTCAGTCGTCGGAATCCCGGAATTTCCGCGAATCTTAACTACAATTTACGTTATAACGTAAACCTTTAATCACATATCGGTTATAACCGATGTTTGAAGTCCGCGACACTTTTCAAAACCGCCGGAAAACTTAAATTGATGAATACAGTTCAAAATCAGACCAAATACATTTCGATTATTCCCTATAAATTCAACCACAATCGTCTGCAAACTTTTTCGCTAAAAATCACATCTTTTCACGGCGTAATTTCTCTCGCCGGAATTTCCCTGTTCGTCGCCGGAAAACCGGTTTCCCCATTGCCGAGCTTTTCTGAACCTCTGAAGCTTATACCGGTGATACCCTTACCTTTTCCAAACTTTTCGGAGACTAGCTGCTACAAGGAACACGTCGCCGGAGGTGAATTCTGTCGCCGGAGTTTCTGCCGGAAAACAGAGAGTTCAGTCGGTATATTCTCCGCTCAGTTTCTTTTCCTTTTCACTTCTATCTTATCAATAATTAACCTAAAACACTAATGAAGCTTGAATAAAAACTCGAACCAGTCAGACCCGGTTTCTGGTTCAATATTGACGAAGAAGACGACGCACTTCCATATCATATAAGTATATTATAAATCATGATTTTAATCGGGTTAGACACACAGTCCAGCGGTGGACTGTGTGCACATAATACGTTAATTATGCAAAGGTCTCGAGTTCGATTCCCGTTTCACACGCTGCCTTAATAAAATCTATTTTTATTTTATTACTGAACCGGAGTCGCCTTAGTTATATGTTAAGTATATTAATAACCGGAATAATAACCAAGTTAGACACACAGTCCAGCGGTGGACTGTGTGTTTGTTTATATCACAGGTCACGAGTTCGAGTCCGGTCCTCAGCACCGACTCGGACAATTAACTTTTTTTTAAATAAGGCAGAAAAGGAAATATTTAAATTGTCTTTAAGTATAATAAAAATCAAGTTATATAACATGTTGAACACACAGTCCAGCGGTGGACTGTGTGTTAGATTAAACCACAGGTCCCGAGTTCGAGACCTGTGGTGTGCATGACCGTTTCGCCTTAAACTGTTTTTAAAATAAATGATTTTCTATTAATTCTAATTAATGTATATATGAAATTAAAATCGGATATATAACGGGTTAGACACGTAGCTCAGTTGGTAGAGCTGCGTGCACGCGTACGGGAGGTCTCGGGTTCGAGCCTCACCGAGCGCACAACAATATTCCGCAAACCGGTCAACGACCAGTCAAAGTCAACTGGTCAAGGTCAACTGTAGCAGAAAAAAATAAATATTTTTATTATTTTTATTTAATTATTTTAATTAAAAATCAATTATAAATACTTAAAAATAACATTTTTAAGATTAGAAAATAGCTTCAAACTCACAAAAATACACCCAACAATCCTACTAAAATAGTTTAATAAAATCCGTTTACTCACCAAACCATAATGCGATTTATCTAGGTTAAATCTCACTCGTGGTTAAAACCACTTCGCGTGCATTCATCATCATCAACCGAACGCACCCACTGTGAGTGAATCTTACAATTCCCCCTTTTAAATTACACGTTTTGGGGTGTGTCATGTGTTATGAATTAATTAATTTATTTATTTAAACTTGTGCCATACCACATCATGACTTAATCTTAGATTGATTTATTGTTGTGATTTATTTATATTCCGTTTGTCAAATTACATGAAACTCATACATTAAGCCCATCAGTTCCTCGTGGGAAACGAGTAGAACATCGCGTGCTTCAATTCAAATTCATTATTGTTCATGTGTGTTTTCATTGAGTTTATATTGTTTGTAGTTGTGTTATTCATAATTATCATGTTTATGCAATTCATTCATCAGGCCCCTCAGTTCCTCGTGAGAGACGAGTTGAGCATCGCGTGCCTTTAATTGTTCCATTATTGCTCATGAGTGTTTTCAGTTAACATCTTATGATTATTGATCAAGTTACATCTAATTTTATTCATGTTTGGTTGTGCACATATTTCATAATCAATTTAAATAAATTGTTCAAATGTTTTCCATAGGATTCACTCGCCAACATTATGTTGATCCAAAAACCTTTTTACACATGATACAGGTGAACAGGTTGAAGCAAGGATAACATAGGATATGCCTTAGAAGAGAACAAAGGAGTTAGATTGTTAGTTAGATCATGTTGTAGCAATCATTGTAAACTTTCATTTAATTTGTATTAATGAATATGAAACATTTAATAAATGTCATGAGCTTTGATGATAACCCAATCATGCCCCGATCACCTTATCCGCTGCGGGTCGGGGTGTGACAGATTGGTATCAGAGCCATGACTATAGGGATATAGGATAGGTTATTAGACCCTTAGAGCCTATACTATAGTCTGCCTAAAATTTTAAATTGATTAAGTGGTTACATACAAACTTGTGATATTTATTTATTTCATATTTGTTTACATTTCAGTCAAACATACATGCTCATATACATATTCATTATACATATATACATATTCATTATACATATATCGATGTTCATGTGTTCAATTTATTTTCATATTCTCATTATCCAAAGATTTTATGCAATTTTCAATTCTCATCAAAGTAAGTTCTGCGACGGGCATGTAGTAACTGGAAGGGTACAAGTACCGGTAGTCGGAACGTCCTGTCTAGGCTGGCATTCGTATAAATCCAATATAACGGACCAGTTTGCCTACCTGGGGACCAACGATGAGAGTACGAAGGACCTATTAGGCCAAAGCATGCCACACCAAACGTCGTTCGAACTAACCCACTTTGAGGTGTCATCGTGTCTACACCTGGACACATTCCGAACATCACACGTTGTATACATATTTCTCGATTTTCACCGGGTTTTGTGTACGCAACCAGGCAGAAACCGTGCGAACCATATGAAAAACCGGTAATTCATGGGGGCCCACATGATTACATAAGGTAAAGTATGGCGGCATGACGGGCCTAACAGCGAGCAAAGCCCAAGACATCCTATGGATGTAGTATTTTTGGTATAATTATTTTATGAATGTTCATTCTTGAATGCGACCCATGATCTCAAAAGCATCCAACTCATACCCTTGTCATGTATTCATTGTAGATGTCTTCTAACCTCGCCCGTAGGAAGATGAGAGCAGGAAAAGCCCGCGAACGCATGGCTACCTTAATCGCTCAACAAATGGCTGCCGTAATACCCAACATTGTAATCCAAGTTCAACAAGCACTTACCCATAATCCTGTCAATCAAGCAAACCAAAACATTTTCAACTCTTCCCCAGATACCACTAAATGCACCTACAAGCATTTCAAATCATGCGACCCTCCGAAATATAAAGGGACTGAAGGTGTCACCGCACTCCTCCATTGGTTTGAAGAAATGGAGAATACTTTTCTAAATTGCGATTGCCCTGATGATCGCAAAGTGCGTTATGCTACCGGTCGACTATATGGGATAGCACTTACTTGGTGGAATACAGAGAAGGCCAAACGAGGTGTTGAAGATGCTATGTCCTTAACTTGGAACGAATTGAAAGAAATCATGACCAGACGATTTTGCCCAAGGAGCGAAATCAAGAAGCTAGAAGATGAATTTTACTCATTGAGGCAAGTGGAAGGAGACCACACCACCTACAACAAAAGGTTCCTCGAATTACATCAAATGGTTCCCAACATGTTTACTCCCCTCTACCGTTTGATCGAGCACTACATTCGTGGTCTTCCGTCAAAGATTCAAGACCCTGTGATAAGTACCAAGCCTGCAACTTTGGAAGCAGCAATGGAGCTAGCAATAGAGCTCACCGAGAACCGAATCCGAAACAAAGACTTCGAGGAAGAGAAGAAGAAGGATAAAGAATCAACTGAAACCACCGAATCCCCTTCTCAACCCAACCCTAAGAGAAAAAGAGTCGGGCGACTTTTCGCTGCTACCCAACGAAATCAACCCGTTTTTCACGCTATACCCATCCGAGCTGTCCCAATCACCCAAGTGGCACCCAATTCAGCTTACCCAAATAAGAAACCATATCTTGGACCTCACCCTCAATGCAACCACTGTTTTTATCATCATTCCCTTACTTTACCTTGCCGGCTATGTACAACTTGTGGACGTTATGGTCATTTGAGCAATGTTTGTCGCACCTTTCAAGACCAAACCTTTTCCCCTACTCAAAACATGGCCCAAACTTATCACCAACCCCAACACACCATGTTCCCATATGCTCGAGCTTGCTTCAATTGTGGTGACCCTACCCACTTTAGAAACACATGCCCTCAATTGGTAAACGTTATCAACACTCAAGCCCAATCAAACCCAGTTAACCAAATAAACCAAGAAAACCCAACCACTATGCCACCAGCAAGAGGAAGAGTCTTCAATATCAACGCCAACCCTGTCGAAGATAATGACGGCCCAAACGAAGATACTCAGCTAGTCCTTTTCGCCGAAGATCCAGATTCAACTCCTGTTGTTTAGTCTTATGTTTTCTTTATCATGTGTAGACTGTTAGAGTAATTATGGTATATTATATATTATATATTGTTTTCAGTATACGATTTTGCCGAGGCCGTGGCTCCCCATCCATCGAGGTTGAGTTGGATCCCCATTTTATTATGTGGTTGATCTTGGCGTGCCCGCACGATCGGCTCCGTTTGTTGAGCCTTGATCGGTTACGTAATATTACATTTCAATACATGCAATATGCTCGGCTCCGTTTGATTGAGCCTTGAGTACACAGATTTATTCTCATTTCCAGTTCATGCAATATGCTCGGCTCCGTTTGATTGAGCCTTGAGTACACAGATTTATTCTCATTTCCAGTTCATGCAATATGCTCGGCTCCGTTTGATTGAGCCTTGAGTACACAGATTTATTCTCATTTTCAGTTCATGCAATATGCTCGGCTCCGTTTGATTGAGCCTTGAGTACACAGATTTATTCACATTTCCAGTTCATGCAATACGCTCGGCTCCGTTTGATTGAGCCTTGAGCACACATACAATTTCATTATCAGTATCTTGTGGTTGTGGTGTTTGTAGTAGAGTCGCATCGAACTAACCATAACTTGCGGATAAAGTCAATGAAAATTTGACAAGGATATGGTGGATACGCCGATGGTACTTCCTATATATAAGTATTCTTGTCAAATAATCGGAGGCATTATCAGGCGGTTATGAGAGGTTCCATGCATAGGCTGTTTGTGTGGTTAAGTTATTCATATACAGTACATGCAATATGTTCGGCTCCGTTTGATTGAGCCTTGAGCACACAATTTCAATTTCAGTACATTCAATATGTTCGGCTCCGTTTGATTGAGCCTTGAGCACACAATTTCATTTTCAGTACATGCAATACGATCGGCTCCGTTCGATTGAGCCTTGATCGCACAGATATGTTTCATTTCAGTAATTTATGTTTGTTGTATTGATTGTAGAGTTATAGGACTAATCATAATTCACTGTTAAAACCAATGAAAATTTGACAAGAATATGGTGGATACGCCGCTGGTACTTCCTATATATAAGTATTCTTGTCAAAGGATCAGAGGCATTAACGGATGGTTATGAGAAGTTCTATGTAGGATTTATTAGTTTCTTGGTAACCAATCATAACTTGTGGATAAAACTAATGAAAATTTGGCAAGAATATGGTGGATACGCCGCTGGTACTTCCTATATATAAGTATTCTTGCCAAAGGATCAGAGGCATTATCAGGCGGTTATGAGAAGTTCCAGGTAGGATTTATTATTTGCCTTGGTTGGAATTTGTGATACATTTATATCATCATGTTATTTAAAGAGATTGGATTGTGTTCCATTTCTACATAAATTAACCTCTCCATCATAACAAACGAGAGAGGAACTTCCATCATTCAAACATATATGGATTCAAATATTTGCTGTTGTGTTTATTCATGTTCAAATATTCGCTGATGTGTCTATTCATGTTCGAATATTGGCTATTGTGTTTATTCATTCGCTGATGTGTCTATTCATGTTCGAATTTTTGCTGTTATGTTTATTCATGTTCAAATACTTGCTGTTGTGTTTATTCATGTTCAAATAATTGCTGATGTGTTCATTCATGTTTGGATATCAGCTGTTGTGTTTTTATTTATGTTCCATGTAGATTGTAGTGTTAGAAGTTTTGCCTTAGGATATAACCATATTTTTCCCAAACGTATCTAAACTCTTATGCATGATATCATTTTTAGCGAATCATTCCTGTTTATCAATATTCATACAGTAGGCAACAAAAAGCGATTCCTGAATAGGGTACTTAACCTTTACAAGGAACGTTACCGCCTCGAACAAAAACTTAAACCCTCATTTTTGCTAAGCATGCAACTGTCAAACAAAACATCATCATTCTTATAGTCAAAATATATCATTATTTAAATTTCGGGACGAAATTTCTAAAAAAGCAGGGGATACTGTAACATCCGTCAAAAACGGATTTACCAAACCCGCTCCGTTTAGCAACCGAACAGTCAGTCAAAATTTTTTGCGAATTAAATGCCCAAAATATTTTTAAACGATCCGTAATCAATTATTATACGGGGGTATATATTTAGTTTTTGAAAAACTGTTGAAAATCGAAAAATAAAAATGAATTGTTACAGCCGGGTTTCGAACCCGGGTCTGTACCGAGTCACCTAGTGACTTAACATCTCACACACAAACCACTGCGCCGCTTGATCTGTTTGTTATATATTGCAATCATTTAATTGATAAAATAATGTTACGAATTCAAAACCGGCGCCCAATCGCTTCAGTCGTCGGAATCCCGGAATTTCCGCGAATCTTAACTACAATTTACGTTATAACGTAAACCTTTAATCACATATCGGTTATAACCGATGTTTGAAGTCCGCGACACTTTTCAAAACCGCCGGAAAACTTAAATTGATGAATACAGTTCAAAATCAGACCAAATACATTTCGATTATTCCCTATAAATTCAACCACAATCGTCTGCAAACTTTTTCGCTAAAAATCACATCTTTTCACGGCGTAATTTCTCTCGCCGGAATTTCCCTGTTCGTCGCCGGAAAACCGGTTTCCCCATTGCCGAGCTTTTCTGAACCTCTGAAGCTTATACCGGTGATACCCTTACCTTTTCCAAACTTTTCGGAGACTAGCTGCTACAAGGAACACGTCGCCGGAGGTGAATTCTGTCGCCGGAGTTTCTGCCGGAAAACAGAGAGTTCAGTCGGTATATTCTCCGCTCAGTTTCTTTTCCTTTTCACTTCTATCTTATCAATAATTAACCTAAAACACTAATGAAGCTTGAATAAAAACTCGAACCAGTCAGACCCGGTTTCTGGTTCAATATTGACGAAGAAGACGACGCACTTCCATATCATATAAGTATATTATAAATCATGATTTTAATCGGGTTAGACACACAGTCCAGCGGTGGACTGTGTGCACATAATACGTTAATTATGCAAAGGTCTCGAGTTCGATTCCCGTTTCACACGCTGCCTTAATAAAATCTATTTTTATTTTATTACTGAACCGAAGTCGCCTTAGTTATATGTTAAGTATATTAATAACCGGAATAATAACCAAGTTAGACACACAGTCCAGCGGTGGACTGTGTGTTTGTTTATATCACAGGTCACGAGTTCGAGTCCGGTCCTCAGCACCGACTCGGACAATTAACTTTTTTTTAAATAAGGCAGAAAAGGAAATATTTAAATTGTCTTTAAGTATAATAAAAATCAAGTTATATAACATGTTGAACACACAGTCCAGCGGTGGACTGTGTGTTAGATTAAACCACAGGTCCCGAGTTCGAGACCTGTGGTGTGCATGACCGTTTCGCCTTAAACTGTTTTTAAAATAAATGATTTTCTATTAATTCTAATTAATGTATATATGAAATTAAAATCGGATATATAACGGGTTAGACACGTAGCTCAGTTGGTAGAGCTGCGTGCACGCGTACGGGAGGTCTCGGGTTCGAGCCTCACCGAGCGCACAACAATATTCCGCAAACCGGTCAACGACCAGTCAAAGTCAACTGGTCAAGGTCAACTGTAGCAGAAAAAAATAAATATTTTTATTATTTTTATTTAATTAGTTTAATTAAAAATCAATTATAAATACTTAAAAATAACATTTTTAAGATTAGAAAATAGCTTCAAACTCACAAAAATACACCCAACAATCCTACTAAAATAGTTTAATAAAATCCGTTTACTCACCAAACCATAATGCGATTTATCTAGGTTAAATCTCACTCGTGGTTAAAACCACTTCGCGTGCATTCATCATCATCAACCGAACGCACCCACTGTGAGTGAATCTTACAATTCCCCCTTTTAAATTACACGTTTTGGGGTGTGTCATGTGTTATGAATTAATTAATTTATTTATTTAAACTTGTGCCATACCACATCATGACTTAATCTTAGATTGATTTATTGTTGTGATTTATTTATATTCCGTTTGTCAAATTACATGAAACTCATACATTAAGCCCATCAGTTCCTCGTGGGAAACGAGTAGAACATCGCGTGCTTCAATTCAAATTCATTATTGTTCATGTGTGTTTTCATTGAGTTTATATTGTTTGTAGTTGTGTTATTCATAATTATCATGTTTATGCAATTCATTCATCAGGCCCCTCAGTTCCTCGTGAGAGACGAGTTGAGCATCGCGTGCCTTTAATTGTTCCATTATTGCTCATGAGTGTTTTCAGTTAACATCTTATGATTATTGATCAAGTTACATCTAATTTTATTCATGTTTGGTTGTGCACATATTTCATAATCAATTTAAATAAATTGTTCAAATGTTTTCCATAGGATTCACTCGCCAACATTATGTTGATCCAAAAACCTTTTTACACATGATACAGGTGAACAGGTTGAAGCAAGGATAACATAGGATATGCCTTAGAAGAGAACAAAGGAGTTAGATTGTTAGTTAGATCATGTTGTAGCAATCATTGTAAACTTTCATTTAATTTGTATTAATGAATATGAAACATTTAATAAATGTCATGAGCTTTGATGATAACCCAATCATGCCCCGATCACCTTATCCGCTGCGGGTCGGGGTGTGACAGTTTTGCGCAGGTATCAGTGACTACCCCAAAATCTTCATCATTTTATGACTGTATCATCAAATCTATACTCTGAAGCTCCAGACGATGTCCCCGAACAGCCCGAATTAGACGTTAAAATCTCGAAAAAATTACTAATCACCAAATTTATTTTATTTTATTTTTTTAGGCATGTCTCCCTTCGTACGAGTTGCGCTTCGTACGAGTGTTTTGCTTCGTACGAGTGATGCGTCGTACGAGTGACAAAGTGTCACTCGTACAAGCCATATATGCTTATTCGTATGAACGAGCCTGATTACGTCTTTTCAATACAGAATCTTCATTTCTTTGAATTTCAACATGATGTTTGCACAAATCTGGTTGAAAATCAGTTTCTAACAATCCTATGGTTTCAATTTGACATTATGTCCGTGGATTGTCTGATTATTTTATGTTTTACATCTAAAAACCCTCATACGTCTAAAATTCATGAGCGTAGGTGATTCATCAACTGTTAGATTGAATGAATTGGTATCGTGGCTCTGATACCAGTTGTGGGTCCCGGGGGCGATGGTTCTAGACGGAAGTTTGGGCGTATGATAGTACCGATTCGGTAGAACGTTATTAATAAGAGAGTAGAAACAGAATCAGCGGAAGCATTCATTCATTCATACCGAAAGAGTATACATCTTGTCTGGCTGGCGGAGTTCCTAGAGAGAATCCGCCAGTATTTCCCCTTTGGAACTTCCAAAACTTTACAAACAATGAACACACAACCCATATATATATATACATGAGCAGCTCGTGCGAATGGTTGCTCGTATGAGTGACAAGATGTCACTCGTATGAACCACATAAGCTCACTCATACAAGTGAGATGTTTATCACTCGTACGACTCATAATCACTCGTACGAATGACATTTTCACTCGTACGAGCCAGTTCTCGTTCGCTTGGGTCATGTGTTCGTATCTAATCTATACAATATTCAATACACACTCTTTCTAGCCTATTCGCACAAGGACGGACATAAAGTGCATCAACACCAATCCGGATGATCCGATAGACACGGAGTCTAGCCGGAGCCGCTGAAGAGCAAGAGGGCCCTTCAAGCATAAGAATACCCAATTAACTGATTTTCAAAAGCCTATAAGTTTTGAAAAAATTATAAATCAAGAGTGCTTGAATGAATCAGTTAAATATTTGAAAGGTGAAATGGATTTAACAAAAACTTCATCCGAAGAACTACTGAAAACGATTTCTACCTCTGATTCTGTAAAAGGGGTTAACTGCTTTAGTGTATGTGCAGAGTCAGTGATAGATGAGGAGCAGTCAAAAGTGGTTGATGAACCTCATCTAGTTGTTGCTGATGACTCAGATGTTTCTTTATGTGATAAACATGATGACTATATTTGGAACTTTGTTCAGTCTATGGTTTTTGAGACTCGGGGTTTTTGATTCAGTCCATGATTTAACTGAATGTCTAAAGGAGTATGAGGCTTCAGTTTTGAGTGATTCGGAAAACTGTTCTAGTTATTCTAAAACCTCAACGGATACTTCAAATATTTCCAAATCTAGTGAATCTGAAAATATTGTAGTGTTGGACTGTGTGAATGAAATTGCTTATGAACAGGAGACGGCGTAAGCGTCAAGTGCTAAGGGTGGTGAAACTAGCGCCGGGGTAGCGGAGGCAATGGTGGATGCGGAAGCCGTTGCGCCGGGATAGGAGGAGGTGATTGAAGGTGGTGGTGAGAAGTTTGAGGATGCGCCTTAGGGGGCTCCGTCAGCGGAGCAAGTGCCGGGAGTGAATCCAGGGAATTTGGGGAGCGCCCGTCTAACGAAAGGTCCCCGATTCGCCCAAACGAGACCCCGGGTGACTATTACCACCGGTTGTATTCTGAAAGCCAAGCTGTTGAGATCCACACCCCCTTCTGGAAGTTGAGGCAGGGCGAGACATTCAGCCATTGGCAAGTTTGCCGGGAATGGTTTAAGGGTGTCTTCCCCCCAACAGAGGTAAGGGCTCACGAGGAACAAAGCTATGAACAGACATACCGCGCTTACCTCCAGCTAGCTGCCAGCTCTGCCTCCAACACTCATAAGATTATTAGGGAGTGGCGCAGCATGCACGGGACCAGGTCAGGTTTGAGGCGGCGAAGAAAGAGATGGTCCTTGAGCGGGCCCAAGTGGCCACGCAAAGCATGACTTAGAGAGCCAAGTTTGTGGAAGCTTAATGGATCGATGAATGGTTCATGCTGGGGTGGAAGAAGAAGGCTGAAGGCGCCACTGCCACACTTGCTGAGGAGCGCAAGTTGTGGAGGGAGGCCTGTGAAAAGGATAATACTGAGAAAATATCTTTAAGGAATGATGTAGTGGGCCTTCGCGCTAAAGTTGAGCGCTTGAAGAAAGAGAAGGGGGAACCCTTAGCTGTCGCCGAAGAGGCGAGGTCGCATCATGAGCGAAGCAAACAAAAAGAGGTAGAAACTTCCACCTTTCTTATTTTACGGGATCAAGAGATTGCCAGACTAACCTCGTTATTACGTAATCAGGCGGAGGCTAGGCATCGCTTGAAAGTGTTAAAAAGGATCTCCAAGCTGCCGTGGATGAAAAGGCAGAACTATAGCGTAGGCCCTTGGAGGATCAAGAAAAGCTACGCCTTGCTGATGTGAAGGTGAGCACGGGTTAGCAAAAATTGAAAGACTCTGAAGCAACCCGCGCCACTGCGGAGATCATGATTGTGCCCTTGATGAACAATATGCTCTGGATGCAGCAGCATGGAGTGGTGAATGTAAGTTCTCCATTGTTATTTTGATCACCATTTATCTTGATTCTCATTTTATTTCTCATGCGCTATGCAGATTGCCAATTCGATCCTGAACTCGGTGGAGTTAGAAAGTGTTATGGCCAAACTGATGGTCACGACACGCCATGATGGATACGCGCAGGGCTATGCAGAGTGGGCTCACCACATAACTCGTGCTTTGGACGTTCAGTGGGATACCAGTCGCGTCTCTACCCAGGGGGTCAATACCGATACTGCCTTCTCCATGGTGAAGCAAGATTATGATCGTATACAACTGCTAGTGATGGATCTGGTAAGTGAAGTGCTCCAACATGACAATTCTGTTGACCGCCTAAAGGACGTTTTTCATGATGCTGCAGAGATTGAAGAGTCAGAAGGGTAGGATGAGTGTCTTTGAGTGTTTGATGTTTAGGGCTTGTTAAGAATGTTGTATTTTCATGTAATTGCGCACTACGCTTGTTGGTGATTGTACTTTTGACCCGCCATGAAATGATAATGTGCATTTGAAGTTACAATATTTACGTGAAAATAACTACTTTGTATAGGTAGAGCGAATAAAACTGGTAATGAGCTCATGTATGAACATCACACTCCATGCGCATACAATAGTTAACTGTTGAAGTGAATTATGTTCATGAGTCATGTTGTTCCATGGTGTTTTCGCGTATACCCCGAAGTGGTTCGAGCATTTGTAACAAAATGTCTAAATAATGAAAGCCATGCATCGATTTTGTGTTTTGTATTATCGATAAGGCGTAAGAGCCATGTACAAAATCGATAAGATTGGATCATAGGTGCACTAGTTTGTTGCGCAAACATTGATAAATCGTAAAGCCTTGGCGTTTGAAAATGCTCAGATTGCATATAGCACTGCCTTAACGTTGCGCTTCCTAGGTCCTAGGAATTTTGTGCCGTCTAAACATTTGAGGGTGTAAGCCCCCTTTCTTAGGACTTCGTGGACTACGTACGGGCCTTCCACTTAGGCGCAGTTTTCCTGGACTCTCAGCGTTGGACGCTTCATTATCTCTTAAAACGAATCACAAAGTAGGAAGGTACAAATGCGGACTCGCGCATTATAGTACTTTTCGAGCTTGGCCTTGTATTTTACTTCATTGATTGCGGTGTTTTCACGCCTCTCTTCCAAGAGGTCCAAGTCAAGCCTGCGCTCTTCCTCATTATTCTGACTTTGCATAGCGACAATGCGTGGTGATGGGAGGTCCATCTCAGCAGGAATTACTGCCTTTGTCCCATAAACCAGGCTAAATGGTGTCTCGCAGGTGCTGGTTTTCGGCATGGTCCGATGAGCCCAAAGGATACTTGGCAACTCATCCACCCAACCTCTCGGCGCTGTCCCCAGTCTTGTCTTGATCCCTTCGAGTATACTTTTGTTTATACTTTCAACTTGGCCATTCCCTTGGGGATGCGCGACCGAAGTGAACACGTGCTCGATATGCATCTCCGTCATCCATCGTTGTAGCTCGATATTCGTAGAGGTAAACCAAAACGGCAAATGATGTGCTCCCAAATGAATTTCCGAACTACCGTTGCTGTGGTGGATGCGTGAGGTTTGGCTTCTACCCACTTGGTAAAGTAATCAACAGCTACGATTATGAACTTTATGGCACCTGGGGCATCAAGAAAGGGTCCCACCATATCGATTACCATTGCTGAAAGGGCCATGCTATTGTCACTGGGATCAAGGGGTTTTGGGGTGCAACGTCTTAGGCGCGTGTCGCTGACATGATGCGCATTTTCGCAGCATTTCGACTGCATCTAAGTGCATGGCGGGCCAATAGTAGCTAGCATTCATGATCTTTGAAAGTATTATGCACGGACTGGCATGAATTCCACACAACCCTTGATGTATTTCGCGGATCAAGTATTATGTGTCCTGTGGATTTACGCAGCGGAGGAGTGGTCCGAGGTATTACTTCTGGTAAAGTATTCGACCACCATTTCATAGTTCAGCGCCTTGTTCTTTACTTTTGTGTTTGTTGCTTGTTCTTAGTTACGTAGTAATTGTACGATCTTTGTTTGTTGTGCTTGTAAAGTTTGGTTATGTCGAACAAATCAAGATATCCGCCTATCTTGATTAAGTACGACGTTTGGCTTGTTCGTGCGAATGAAATATGCTCCGTACGAGCAAACTGCTTGCTCGTATGAGCCATCACAATTCGTACGAGCCATTGTATGCTCGTATGAGTGACCTTGTTATCAAGATCATTGCTTCGTCGTACGAATGAGTTTCTCATTCGTACGAGCCATAGCATGTTCGTACGAGCATCCATCTAAGAATGTTCTTCGTGTCTGTATAGTGCTTCATACGACCAGCAACATTCTTCGTACTGTTGCTAGGTGTTGGCACTATATAAACAGACATGCAGTTCTCAATGCTTAGAAGTCACTAAGCAAGAGACAAATAGACACACTAGAGAGACAACACTAAGAGTGTTTAGAGAGATAAGCGGTGTATTCAAGAGTCTGTGTACTGAGTCTCTCTACAAATCAATATAGTGAACATTTGAAGATATATCTTTTGTTATATTGATTGTGCTCTTGCTTTGGTTTACATACACACTTGGATTCCGCACTCGTGTGTGTGTTACATAAACAAGGAAGCAGGTTTATCTTGATCCCCCAAGTGGACCTACAACGCTTCATATTCGGCTTCATTGTTTGTGCTTTTGAAGTCCTATCTGACGGCGTAGGTGAACTCCTGGTTATCAGGTTTTATTAGACGGAGACCAGCCCCTGCGCCGTCATCATTGGATGCGCCGTCAGTGTGAAGGATCCATGTGCGGTCATCTGTGATAGGCGTTGGATTCTGGACAGCTTCACATTCCTGCACTTTGTTGCTTGGCACTTCGTTATAAAATCGGCTAATATCTGGCCTTTTAACAGCTGTGCGTGATTTGTACACAATATTGTGTCCACCTAATTCGATCGCCCATTTTGCTAAGTGGCCGGATATGTCAGGTTTGGATAAAACCTGGCCCAAGTGATAGTTCGTGAGAACTGTGATCACGTGGCCTGAAAAATACCTACGCAACCGATGAGATGCGTGAACCAAAGCTAAAGCAAGTTTCTCCATCATTGGGTATCTTGTCTCTGGTTCAGTTAACATATTGCTGACTTAGTAAATTGGGGTTTGGACTCTTGCGCGCTCAACCAACAAGACTGCGCCCAGAGAGATATCCGATGCGGACAGGTAAAGGATCAATGGTTCGTTCTTTTGCGGGGCCGTGAGTGTAGGCAATTGAATCAAGCATTCCTTCATCTGTTGGAAAGCTTTCTCCACATCAGGAGTCCACTGAAACTTGTTTTGCTTCACACAATTTCTCAAAGTGCTGATGAATCACCCAACCAACCGTTGCATTTCTTTGATCGTAGAGGGTGAAGGAATACGCTGAATCGCTTCCACCTTCTCAGGGTTGACTTTGAAACCATCGCGCGTGACAATAAATCCCAAGAATTTACCTTCTTCCATTCCAAACGAGCACTTCCCGGGATTCAACTTCAGGTTGACCTTGCGCAAGGATGCAAAAGTTTTCTGAATGTTTGTTAGCATCCTTTCCTCCTCCGGACTCATGATGACCAAGTCATCGATGAACACTTCCACGGTTTCGCCTACGTTGTCTCCAAAGACATGACGCTGATAGGTGGCTCCCGCGTTGGGCAACCCAAAGGGCATCTTTGTGTAGCAAAAGATCCCCTTGTCTGTGCGGAAGGCTGTTTTGTCTTCATCCTCTTTCTTCATCTGAATCTGGTGGTAGCCTTTATAGCAATCAAGAAAATATTTCCACCGGAATGAAGCGAGGGAGTCCACCTTCTTATCGATTTCCGACAAAGAGTAGCAATCTTTCTCATATGCTTTGTTCAAGTCTTTGAAAACGACGCACATGCGCCAACCGCCATTGTGCTTCTGGACCATAACCGGATTGGCTACCCATGTTTGGTAACGCCCTTCTCTGAGAATGTCGGCTTTGAGGAGCTCTGATACTTGCTCGTTCATTGCGCGAGTTTATTCTGCTCCAAAACTACGCTTTTTCTGAATGACTGGCTCGACTGAAGGAAATGTGTGCAGCACATGCTCTTCAATCTCTCTAGGTACCCCCATCATATCTGTTGGTGACCACGCAAAAATGTCCATATTGCGGAACATGAGTTGTTTAAGTCGCGCCTTGACTGCAGGGGTCATAGGGGACCTAACAACACCATATTGCGGAACAAGAGAACCTTTCGAAGAAGTCGTATCAAATTCAGCCTCCTTAGCCGAATTGGATTGAGAATGATAAAAGGGCCTATGATCTAGAAAATAAGGCCTTTGCATTCTTACGCAAGTACTTCACAAAGACATTTATCATCAATTCATGCATTGTACATCTACGAAGAGCTTGTAGGACGCGTTAAACAAGAGGAAAAGGAAACACAGCAACGAGAAAAGTTTGAAATGATCTTTTAAAGAAAGAGTTTGAAGGGTTTCATTTTATGGAAAACAAAACACTAAATGATATGACAACTCGTTTCTATCATTTGATGAGTGAGATATACAAGTTTCTTGCATCCTAACAGGAGATTGTTATGCGTTTTGCTGATGCCTTACCACCTAAGTGGGGTCAATTTATTGAATTGCTGAAACATACAGGTGCGATGGATGTGCTCAGCATTTACGAATTTATTCAGAAACTTGAAAATAAAAATGAAGAAGAAATTCGCAAAGCAAAACGATTTCCAGTTCCACAAAATCCAGAAATGTATTTTGGAGGCATCAACCCCGGTATTAATACAATTCAACAACCAAAGCTTCAAACAGCATTCATGTCAAATACAATTCCTTTTTGGGCTCAAGTTAAACCAGATCAATCTGTTGGTACAAGTGCTCAAGCTTATGAACGAACTTTTGATCCAAAAGCTTTTTTTCCTCAACCTCGAGATATTAGTTTAGCTCCTCAAGCTTATGAACTAGCATTTGATCCAAAAGGATATCTTCCTCAACCACAAGTTGCTACACCACAAGTTCAACAACAAGCTTTCTATGGTAAAAACTTTCAACCTTCAAATTCAAACACCGTTAGACTTGATACATCAAACCTTTCCAAGGTAAGTGTGGAAGTTGCACGGGAACATATGGAGCTTCTGAACATGTTGGTGAGTTCTTATTTGGATTAGTAGCTGGACAGATTGGTAATATCAATTTAACCAGTGAAGACTATGCACAAATCGATAAGGAAGAGATGGAGCTAATTGATATCAAATGGGCGTTTGCAACTACAGTGAGAAGAGCAAAAGATTTTATGGAGAAAACATGAAGAACTAATCTGGAAAGTGACAAGGATACTCCATACGGTTTTGACAAAAGGAAAGTTAATTGTTTCAACTGTAGAGAAAAGGGGCATTTTAAAAGAGAATGCACGAAGCCTCCACATCAAGGGAATCAATATCCTTTCAACAGAAATCAGGCTACTAACAGTGAAAGAGCAATTGTTCTTGCAAACAATACCAACCGAGCATTAGTAGTTCAAGCAGCTGAGGGCTGTGATTGGTCTATTCAATTAGGAAACAACGGTGGAGGAGGAACTGCATACTACGCTGAAATCATAAAAGGTAACAACAAAGGAGAATCGTCCAGCAATGACGACAGCTCATTGGATAGTAGCAGTTCAGATGAAGCAGAATCAACATCGAGTGAAGAACAATCTGAAGATGATGTAATCACAGAAACTGAATCGACAGATAATAGTGAAGAAGACTTGGAGCATGAAACTGAAGGACCATCTGATGAGTTTTCTAAACATCTCTCATCTATCGGATCTTCCACTCTTCATGCAGCATTCATGACTCGTTTGGATTGCCAATCCATTCAGGTAAGTTTCGATAAACCTTCAGTGTCTTAGTGTTTTAAATGTATAGCTTCAAAAGGTAAATATTTAGAACTTGAAGGTAAATTTGATCACATTAAGAAACATCATCAGAGCTTGATTATAGATCTAACAAAGTGAACTGAGGCGAACACAGCTCTTAAGAAAAACGAAAAAGAATTTAAATCAACAATTGAAACTTTAAAGAATGATGTTTCTGAATTGTCAAAGAATGTTTTAAGAAAGCAAACATCCATTAACAATTATATTAACATGCTTGAAGAAACAAAAAAGGAGCTAGCATGTGCAAAGTGTGAACATGATGCAATCAAACTCAAGTTAGACAGTTACTCCAACTCAAGATATGTTTTGGATCACATCATCGATGTTCAAAAGAAGAAAGGTGATGTGAAATGCATAGGTTATCAGGCTTGTCCTCCTCCGGTTAGGCACAATTACACCAAAATGCCAGATGATGAAGATATACCACATTTTGAACCCACTGTTCCATTGGATCTAGATCAGTTTACAGCTGGTCTAGGGTTCGCTAAGGGCACATCTTCAAGTCAAGGTCAACCGGATGACATCAATGACTCAAAATATAAGGATGATCAAAATCCTCCCATTATTGAGGATTATGATAGTTCAGATGATGAGTCAGATGAGGATAAACCTAAGCAGTCAGACACGGTAACAAAAGAAGAAAATGTACCTTAAGAAAATCACATTCTATATGATCCTTCAAGGAAACCATGTGTGACTGCCAATGTCAAGAATGTTGAAGCTCATGTTAAATGTTGTGAAAGCATGAACTTGCTTTATACGTTGATTGGTTCTGATAAAGTTTACTCAAACAAAGATTTTCCCATCAAAAATATCAATCAATCCTTGATTAATAAAGTTTTCGAGGATTCTACTATTAAGTTTTTTGGAAATTCGAGCCCAAGAGTTGTAGTAACTCAATGTGCTCCTCTCCTAAAAACTAAAGTTAGAAAGAACTACGGAAATCAAAAATTAAAATCTCAGAACAATCAATGAAAGCAAAATCACGCTAATCAAGGAAATGGAAATAGCAAACAAAGCCAAAACAAGAAGAAAAATCAAAAGGTGAACTTCGTGAAATCCAGAGGGACTGATAAAATTAAATCTTTGTAAACAAATCCAACATGGATTTTGTTAAACAAAGTAAAATTAGCAAAACAGTCAGAACAACTACACACAACACACAAATTGTTGTGATGAAGGACCAAGTACCTCAAGGTCACGAAGTTCATCATCAAGATATCACCTTCATCATACTCCGAGGATTGTTGAGCAGAGATCATGTTTTGAGTGTGGTAAGTATGGACACATTATCAAAAATTGTCCATATCTCACAAAGGGAAAGGCAAAAATTGATGCACCCCATGGTAAACATTACCATACAAAATATGTTTCACCAAAATAGGACCCTCGTCTTGTTAAACAACGAGAAATGAAACAGAGAAAGAAACAACAAAAGGTGGTTAAAAAGGCTTTAAAACAGAAGGTTGTCCAAACACAATCAGATGTTAAAATTGAAAAACAAAAACAAATTTGGAATTCAAAACCGGAATTTGTTTCAGGGGGAGCACAATCCTTGCCAAACAATCGGAAAAACAAAGTTTCAATTCTTGATGTTGTCTGACGACCCAAGTCAATGAAGGCTTGGGTCCCCACCTCCAACTAATCTTTCATGAGTGTGCAGGATGTTCCAGGAGGAACTATTGATAATTATAGAAGTATTAATAGTGGAGCATCCAGGCACAAGATAGGTGACAAGAAGCTCCAAAACATCGTTATATTCAGGAGTGGTTGTCTTTGTTGGAGAGAAGAAAGAATAGATTGGTGAATGAAATTTATAACTTTGACAAAAATGGAAAACGACCAACAATCTGTTTGTTTAAGGCTTGGATCGGATCCACTGGATAGATTTAAGCGAAATGTACGTACTTGCAGCACGGCAGAAGAGTATCAAAATTCATGTCTTATGACTTCCACAAGAAGCTCAAAGCCTACAAGATGATCGTGCAGTATACATTTCTACAAGATGTTGTTGTGTACAAGCTTCCCACAAGCTTTCTTGCTTATTACCAGTCGGACTCGGAGGTTTATGTTTTTGTTGTTGTGAAGAGGTTTTTTCAAGTTGAATGAAGTAGCTGCAAAATCGACCTTGAAATCCACAACGGGTGGATATCCAGTTGGAGAGTTCACAGGTTCCCGCCAATTCACGAAGAAATTGCAGGATTATGGTTTTAAATTTCTAGTCTCTCCCATCTCTGTCGAAATTTACGTTGCTTTACCAAGTTTCTAAAACTCTCGTACAACACTCCAGACCAAACACATTGATCTCAAATATCACCTCACACGTGATGGTTTCAATTTGAGACTCATCAATGCTGTTGTGGTCCACACCAATTACCAACGTGCCAACTC
The DNA here is from genome assembly GCA_947069175.1 of Scalesia atractyloides. NCBI lineage: Eukaryota > Viridiplantae > Streptophyta > Magnoliopsida > Asterales > Asteraceae > Scalesia > Scalesia atractyloides. Next base: position 42,071,291 of record CAMTDV010000008.1, on the reverse strand, counting down.
ATTTCTTCAAAATTTGGATAAATCATTTTTATTAAATTTAATTTTGGTACATGGCATCGAGGTAAAACATGAGTTAATCCATATCGAAAAATCGTTTTTGTGAATATTTTCGTAAAGACAATCCAAAAAGATATATTTCACTATTAAAATTTACTTTTTGCTTTGTAGGGGGAGTAAATTTCAATCCAAAAAATACAAAAACATGAGAAAAACAAAAATGAATTCCCTGGAAAGAAAAAGAGAAAATGATAGTAAATTAGTGGTCTATTAAAACCTCTTTGAACTTGAAATTGAAAATGATAAGTATATCTATATTCAATATATCGGTAGGCTCACAATCATTTTAAAGTGTGCACAAGGTGATATAAGCATAATCGACTGAAGGCCAGGTGGGAACCATTCATTGGCATATGGTCTTGGTACTGGAATTTCGTTTGATAGTATGCCAAGGATCTGAGATATGCGGTCTTTATGCTTGTTTGTCATCTGGGTATCATGGTTGAATCTTTTACCAAAAAATAGCGGTGACGCAAGTCTACAACTTCCATGATACTATACATACGTGTAAATACTTCATACGACCATCAATAAGTGATAAAAATATCACAACCACCCAAAAATAAGTGATAAAATATCACAGCTTTATGCGGGGCTAAGTTCGTCTCTTTGTCGGTATGATGGTACTAACCTGTTCACGGACTTACTCCTGTGCCCTGCATGCATCTGAAAATCAAGTTCCTCATCAATAAGTGATTTAATCACATAGGGCTTGTTTTCAATCAAAATAAGTGAGTATCTCACATCATATACGTCAAAATAGATGATAAACAGTATACTCACCGGTAAGATTTTCTCTCATGCATATCTTGATACGGGAATGTGCCGTGAAGTGGATGAACACTGGTCGGTAAGTATAAATCATACATTAATCGTATCCCCTAACCGCCAGTATATCTGATAAGTTGAGCTTACGTGGACAACAATACCGATAATTGATATAGGATACTTATTTGAATGCTAACTAATAAGCAACAAGTGTGTTTTGACATGACCGTATACTAATATGATTCTCTTATCCTTGAAATTCGCAAAAAGAATGTCAGTAAATATTTATTTATTGCTTTCCGTCCTTATATTTAAAATTTGTAAAATACCAAAAAGATTTTAGGTGAGTTTTAATATAAATTTTATAAAAACCAAAAAGATTTTGCTTCTAGTTTATTTTTGATTAATCAATGATGGAACTCAAGTCTATCCTACCTAACATCCTGATTATAAGCCGGAAAACAATTGCATCTTCATAAATGGTCGAAGTTTGACAAGCTTTGAAGTTTAATGATTTAAATTTTCACGAACCTTAAAACTTTTCAAGCATCCTTAAAACTTTTCAAGAATTGTCAGTTGGTAGTTGAATGAGAGTTTGGTCTCATGTGTGTTGTTTGCTAATCTGATTAAAATCAATCCTTCATGAAATTTTCAAATGAAAATTTCCTAAGGATGATTAAATCCGTACAGTTTTTCTCATTACACGTTTAGCTTTGTTGTGTGTACAGATAAAATATCCAAGCAAGCAAGGGAAAGAGAACGAGTTTGAAGAAAACAAGTTACAGGAGAAAAGACACAACATGAATGCAAGCTGTGAATCAAGAAGATCAATTTTTATCTGACCACTTTTCAACACCTCAAGATATATTTAAGGGGGAGTTTGTTGATGCACCTCCTAACTGTGACGTGTGAAAACATCTGAAGATCCAAGAGTATGAAGAACGAACCATCATGAGCAGCATCCAAGGGGGAGTTTGACTGAGTCCGGTTCGGTACCGCTCAGATCGGTTTTCACGCTGGAAGCTCATAGTCTGAAGCAGGCCATTAGAAATAAAGATCGAAGAACAAGCAACATCCAAAGGGGAGTTTGTTGATGCACTTTTATGTCTGTCGCTTGTTCTTAGTTACATTAGTAAATGTACGATCTTTGTTTGTTGTGTCTGTAAAGTTTGGTTATGTCGACCAAATCAAGATATCCTCCTATCTTGATTAAGTACGACATTTGGCTTGTTCGTGCGAATGAAAGATGCTCCGTACGAGCAAACTACTTGCTCGTATGAGTCATTACACATTCGTATGAGTCATTGTATGCTCGTACGAGTGACCTTGTTATCAAGATCATTGCTTGGTCGTACGAATGAGTTTCTCATTCATATGAGCCATAACATGTTCGTACGAGCATCCATCTGAGAATGTTCTTTGTGTCTGTATAGTGCTTCGTACGACCAGCAACATTCTTCGTACTATTGCTAGGTGTTGGCACTATATAAACCGACATGCAGTTCTCAGTGCTTAGAGGTCACTAAGCAAGAGACGAATAGACACACTAGAGAGACAACACTAAGAGTGTTTAGAGAGATAAGCAGTGTATTCAAGAGTCTGTGTACTGAGTCTCTCTACAAATCAATATAGTGAACATTTGAAGATATATCTTTTGTTATATTGATTGTGCTCTTGCTTTGGTTTACATACACACTTGGATTCCGCACTCGTGTGTGTGTTACATAAACAAGGAAGCAGGTTTATCTTGATCCCCCCAAGTGGACCTACAAGGCTTCATATTCGGCTTCATTGTTTGTGCTTTTGAAGTCAATCTGATGGCGTAGGTGAACTCCTGGTTATCAGGTTTTATTAGACGGAGACCAGCCCCTGCGCCGTCATCATTGGATGCGCCGTCAGTGTGAAGGATCCATGCGCGGTCGGTCATCTGTGACAGGCTGGATTCTGGACAGCTCACATTCTTGTACTTTGTTGCTTGGCACTTCGTGACAAATCGGCTAATATCTGGCCTTTAATAGCTGGTCGTGGTTTGTACACAATATTGTGTCCACCTAATTCGATCGCCCATTTCGCTAAGCGGCCGGATATGTCAGGTTTGGATAAAACCTGGCCCAAGTGATAGTTCGTGAGAACTGTGATCACGTGGCCTGTAAAATACCTACGCAACCAATGGGATGTGTGAACCAAAGCTAAAGCAAGTTTCTCCATCATTCTGTATCTTGTCCAAAACTGCGCTTTTTCTGAATGACTGGCTCGATTGAAGGAAATGTGTGCAGCACATGCTCTGCAATCTCTCTAGGTACCTGCATCATATCTGCTGGTGACCACGCCAAAATGTCCATATTGCGGAACAAGAGTTGTTTAAGTCGCGCCTTGACTGCAGGGGTCATAGGGGGGCCTAACAACACCATTTGTTCTGGGTACTTGTTGTTGAGTACCCATTTCTCTGGTTCACCATTTGAGGATGACTTCGCGACCTTCACCGACGGTTCTTATTCTATGGACATGACCTTTTTCTTAGAATACATAATTGCCATGCCGGTTTCTGTTGGAAGCCGCACGCGGCGTGGGGAGTTGATGTAATCATGTTGAAATTTCTTTGGGCGCGACGGCCTAGTAACACGTCATGGTGCGATGTTGCTGGCATTACCATAAAGTTAACAGGGATCGTGCGCGAGTGTCGTCCGTTAGAAAGAGTTATCAGAAAAGAGATTTGCCCCAAGGGAAAACGGCTTCGTTACAGTAACCAGTCAATGGGAAATCAACCCGCTCTAAGCGCGCTTTGTCCTCCAGGTCTAGCTGTTGGAAACATTACTCATAGATGCTGTCCATAGAGCTTCCGGGTCAACGAACATGTAGTTGGTGCGATAATGGCCAAAGATTCCAGTTATCACAACTGGTCGCTCCTCCTGGGGGCCGCCGGGAACTATGGGGAAGATGACTTGTTGTTCGCACCAATGTGGCATACAACTCTTCTGATGGCAACGCTTGTGCGCCGGGCCACCATGTATCATATGAACGAATGCTTGCTTCATTTTCTTGTTACTTGGGCCTTCTTTGCCGCGAGTAATTTGGCGCACTTCCTTGCACACGTTCTAAAGCAGACGAGTGAGCTTCCTGCTCTTCAATGCTTTCTTTATTTCCGAGCGAAGACTGATGCAGTTGTCGATCGTGCGCCCGGTGTCTTTGTGATAATCGCAGAAAAGGTTAGGATCTTGACCTATTTTGTTTCTCATCAGCGGTGGTTGCTTAAACTGATGATCCTCCGTGCTAAGCACTTCCGCCGGGGTCTTTGTTAATGGCGTCCACTGTCTGTCACGATTATCTTGTTTTATTGCTCTTTGGGTAGAAATCTTGTTAATCATTGTGTGCGTATTGACCGGCGAGTCAGAAGGGTTCTGCTTGGACTCCTTCCAATTTTTCTTGCTTTTCTTCGCAAAACTCCTGCTCATATCTAGTGGGTGGTATTGAGGTAGAGGAGGTCGGTAGGAGTTCAGATTGCGCTCCATCTGCACGTAGACCTTGGTTGCCGCCATGAATTTCTCCCAACTTTTTAGGAGGCCAGAGGTTCCCGACAAGACTTTTATCAGCTTATCGCATCGGACAACATATTTGAACTGTGCACGACTCAGGTCCTCGTGTACATCACCGATTTCCAAAACCTCTTTGTTTTAGCGCGCGATGAAATCTTCCATACTTTCATCATCCCTCCGCCAAATGTTCATGACGTCTGAAGAATCTCTGACGTATCGTCTTTGCTGGCTAAAGTGGGTCAGGAACTTATCCTTGCGATCGTTCCACAAAGTGAGCTTACCCGTTCGTAAGTTGTCAAACCATAGGCGCGTAGCACCTACAAGGGTTTAGACAAACAGATGACACCACATAGGCAGCGTCCAACCTCCAATAAGCCCTGCGCCAATGAACAAACGCATGTGGTCGTCTGAATTTGTCAACCCATTGAACTTTTCCACATTGGAAGGTAATTTTGCGCGTTCAAGTGGGGCTAGCGCAATCTCCTTTACGAACTTAGAATGTTTTGCTGCTTCAGTTGGCTTGTAGATCAAGTTGTAATTATACTCCACCTCTAGATTGTACACAGCTTGTGGCATAGGCTTATATGCGGCGTGATCTTAGGCAATTAGTGGAACACACTAGCGTTGTCACCTTCGCCATACGTTCTATCGACTTCTTCATGCTGGGTGTCCCGCCCCTCTAATGGGCGCGGGCCCAGGCGTGAATGAATCAACGCTCGATTGTGAGTGTTTATCTCATTTCTTGGCAACGACTACGAATAATCTGTTTCTTTAGTATGGAGGTGTGATGGTACATTCTCTCCGGCTGGCGAATTGTAACTTAGTACTCGCGGTGCAGGCGAGGCATGCACGTGAGCTGTAGGCAGTTGCACCGGCGCAACAGATGCATGAGTTTGCGCACAAAGTTGTGCATAAACGGCATTTAGAGCCGTTTGAGATTTGATGTACCATGACATTGGAGTTTCACCAGGAGGTTAAAGTGTTCTGCTTGGTACAAAAGGAGTTTCAACTTGGATTCCGGGGGTCACCGGGATATTCACACAACCTAAATCGTGGTGAACACCAGCGTCTTAAGAAAATCCTTCTTCCACTTGTCTGTCAGTCTGAGACACATGAACTGGGTTCTTGCCCTCGTCCCGAGGACCTCATGGTAAACTTGATGGACCTCCAGCCATTGAAAATTGTAATTAGAGAAAACAAACAAGGGACAAAGGTATAAGAACAGAAAAAATTGGATGGCGCCAATGAAGAAACACTGGACCAAACTATATCCAGAGATATCTAGGTTCTGGTACAAAGTCTCTGCATATAAAGGTTATCTCTCGTTTGCTTGTCGGTATGATCTTGCTTCAAGCTCACTACAAAACTGAAAACGCCCATTAGTCTCGTCACGGGAGAAAAGGGGGAGGGTTTTCTCCGTGACCACAATCTGGCGTAAGAATAAGTATCGAGATTTGCAAAGGATAATGCAAGTAATTAGTGAGTGAGATCGAAACAGTGTGTTTTACCTTGAGGTGCGATTCTTACTTTAAATCCAGAGAGATGTGTGCAGGAGATGGGCTGATGGGCCTAAGGCTTGGAACCGACAACCAGGAATATCCATTCTGTCTCCTCTGCTACAATCGTAAATGGTCTCTGGCAGGAGGGGCGCTTGGCGCATGGTGGATGGGGCCACGTTTCCTGGTAATTATCCTTGTTGTCGGGCCTGTCATCAGCCGTTAGTGGAGATCGTGTGACAGTCGCTGGCGTGAGCTAGTTGGTGCCACATGTACGTCCTTGCGTACTTTTTGTCCTCTTCATGACTGCTCATCATGCAACGTGGTCTGGCACAACCTGCCGAGCGGTTATTGGTCACAGTTTTGCCATTTGTACCCTTGTACTTGATCAATGCATCTTTGTGCTTTGCCATACCGCATGGCCTTATCAGTGCTTTTTGGACATCGTGACCTTGTAGGTATCAAGTCCTTTTGTTCGCAAGACTAAGTATGAGTTGCTCTCAACTTAGTCTTGGCCTTGTGCAAGGTTTTAGGAATTTGTGGCTAGAGGCTTGTTCAATTAGCGTAGGGTCTGGGACCCGTGCTTTCAGGTTTAACTTGCCTTTGTGTAAGGTGCGCAAGGTTTGTTGAGCAACCTGCTGTTTTTAAGGTTGGCACACCGTTGCGCGTTGCGCACAAGGTTATTCCATTGACCTATTAACTCAACTAGCATCGTTACTTCCAGTGGGGAAAACTCCCTTCTGCTGGTACATCCCAGGCTGACTAAATGTGGTATACACGCAACTGTGCACGAAAGTGTAGACTACCACGCACCAACCCCCATTTGGCAACCAACTAAAAAATTCCTGAATTACAACTCCCCTCCACACGACCACGCACCATCCCAGATGACAGTCGGCCGAACAAGCGGAAACCAGCATCGTCATTGTCACGGCTCTGCCACTCTGTACCCTTGTATATAGTCAATGCCACTTTGCGCTTATCCATTCTGCGAGGTTGTCAGTTCTCTCTGGCCAACACAGAGTTACAGGGATAAATCCTTTTGTCCACAAGACTATGAGGTGCCCTCATGTTTGTCTTGGCCTAGCAAGGTTTAGGACTTCGCGGCTAAAGGGTTGTTTGATTCGTGTAGGGTCAAGTAGCATGCACGTCTAAGTCTAGCTCGCCGTTGTGCCAACTACACAAGGTTCGTTGTGTGAATTATGTTATTTGGTCCAACTAGTCATTGCGCTGAGTGCGCAAGGTTCGTTGTATGACTTATAGGTGTTGGTCTAACTTGCTGTTGCGCTTAGTGCGCAAGGTTTGTTGTGTGACCTGTTAGCATTGTTGTGGTACCATTGCTTGTTGCGCAAGGTTTGTCTGTCAGCACAGGGTTAAGGGGCCTGTGCTTCCAGGTCTACTTTACCGTTGCGCAGGCTACACAAGGTTCGTTGTGTGACCTGCTAGTTCCAAGAAAAGCCCACCATTGCGCATTGCGCGCAAGGTTATTCTTGTTAATTGTCATTGACTATGCGCATGTTGGCAAGTGGGAGGAGTGCTGGACTAAAAGAGTTCCTGTATGCGCGCTTATTTTAAGGGCAAAAATTCTAGAAGGGTTGGAGAAAACCTTTATGTGAAGGAAACTCTTCGTAATGATGTCTTTGAAATTTGAATCTCTATCACGCTGACGTTGTAGGTGGGTTGGTGAGAAAAAGGGTGTCCTGGAGGGGACATTTGTAAGCTGTGGCATGCTGATAACAGTACCGCCTCACATTTATTAATGAATTGCATAGAAAGTAGCGACCATGCGCGCATGACAACTGTCAGTTGCTATTTGCTACACACGCGTCTTGTGCAGATTGGTTGTTAATTTCTCGCGTGCATCACAGTTGTCTATCGCGTTAAATACGATGTGTATAAATAGGGGTAACCATCTAGGGTTTTCTTCATTCCTTCAAACTGTGTCTTTTGAAATTCTCTGAAATCTTCTTGAGTTCTTGTTTTCTAGTTTTCAAATATTTTCTTCAAAACTTCTGTTCTTTGATCTTCATGGCGACCAGGGGTCCGGAGACTGCTTCTTCTATAAAGGCTTCGACCTCTTTGTCGGCCCTCAAGTGGGGCTGGGCCAGTTTAGACCGTATGGTTTCCGGCTACCGGTTCTCTAAGGAATAGGACGCCTGGTTTCTAGCAGAGGGTGATACTGCGGCCGATGCTCCGGCCGGTTACATCACCCTATTTTTTTTATTTTTCGCTGACGGTAACTTTCGATTACCGGTTACAAAAAATTTTCTTCAAATTTTGGATTTTTATAAATTCCACATCTCCCAGTTGAATTCGATGGAGATAGTGAGAATTATACATTTTGAGTTTTTGTGCTGGTCGACGGGTGCTACCCTAATCGTCGACCGTTTTCGTATTTTTTATCAACTCCATTACTCAATGGGGTTGTATTCTTTTCAGCATCGTGTACAGGCAAAGAAAATTTTGCTCTCCCCCCCCAAGTCCATCCACGATTGGAAGGCAAAATTTTTTATGTGAAGTCTGGTGTTATTCCCCTCCGGATGCACTTCTGGGGGGGTGGAGGAGATTCCGATGGAGACCATCCCTATACAAGTCGTGGATTCCTGGTATAAGGATTTGAAGGAGATCCCGGTGATCCAACTGCCGGAGCAGGTAATGGTGGCGGCTGGGATGAACCTGGTGTGGAGGCCTAACTGCTGGGAGAGGCCGGTCTACATGGAGGGTGACAAGAGTGAGTACCGTTGTCTTCTTGTTGTATATGTTGATTTTCGCCTTGTGTGTAGACTGATTACATGTTTTTTTCCTTTGCAGGGCACCGCTGTTCTTGGTGGTATTTGAGAGGAAGGAATGGCACATTGAGAATGTCGCGCTGGGCCCGGAGGAGCCCACCTGGTACACGCAGATCCTGGGGAATTGTGAACTCCTAAGGAATGCAGATTTGCTAGCCCCTGCGCCTTTGACTACTAAGCCCATACTGTTGCGTTTGACATCTTTGTAACTCATTTCTTTGCGCCATTGTGCAGGCACTTTGAAAGACTTGGGCATTGGCCCTGACCATAAAAAAGAGGCGCGCGGGGCCCGGCGCGGCGGCTGAGAAAAGGGGACCTCAACCCAGGGCAGACCCACCAAAAGGTAAGCACATCGTGTCCAATCATTGGAATGCGTATGTAGTAGTATCTGATTCATGGGAGGGTCTTGCGTCTGTAGGTGTGAGGAAGCCCGCGGTGAAGCTGAAGGAGATTCATGTTGTTAATCCAGCCCTGAGCCTCTCAACCGGAAGAGGAGTCCGAAGAGTGACATCTCCGGCAGCCCTCCTAAAAGGTTGCGAGGAAGGTGATAGGGAAGAGGAGGAGCCTGGAGACGCTCACCGCCAAGATCTCCCTAGGTAACCTTCTTATAACTTGTGTTAGTCGCACCAATTTTTGTATAATGTTTGACTGATTGTTTGTCATCCCGCAGGGGGAGGCGAGCCCGTTTTTGTGGAATCCAGCACTCCGGCCGCACCCAAGGATACTCCAATGCCCCCGCCTGTGCGTGAAGACGCGCAAGCATCCATTGCACAGGGTGGGGAGTCAGCTGCTGGGGCGGCAGAAGATGAGGTGGTGGTGGAAGATCCTCAGGTGGAGGTTGAGGTCGTAGAGCCTGAGGTGGCGGTGGAAGATCCTCAGGTTGTTGGTGTTGCGGGTGTTTTTGAGGAGACGGAACCGATGGTTACAGTTGCCGATGAGGGTGTGCAAACTGATGCTCCACAGGGGGTGCATGTAGAAGAGCCGGCACCCGGGGATGAGACCGGGGGATCTGGTAGAAGCCCTTCTGCCAAAGGATCTACAATCGCCCGGATGAGACCCTGGGTGATTATTATTACAGATCATATACTACGGCCCGTGCTGAAGAGATCCACGCCCCTGTGTGGAAGTTAAAGAAAGGAGATGATTTTTCTCACTGGTCGGCGTGCCGTGAGTGGTTTAAAGGGACCTTCCCTCCAGAAAAGGTGCGTACGCACGCTGAACATGAACAAGAAAACACTTACCACACGTACCTCTAGGCAGCCGCTAGCACCGCCTCGGTTACACACAAGATTGTCCGGGAATGGCGGGGCATGCTGAAAAAACAGAAGAAATTCGAAGCTTCCCAAGCGGACCTGGATAAAGAGCGAGTCCAAGTGGTTGCGCAAAGATCCGAGTTGGATGCTGCCAAGGCTAGATTCGCCAAGAACCAATGGGTCGAGGAGTTGGCTGCGCTGGGGTGGAAGAGGAGGGCCGAGAGTTCCGCTGCCACACTTGTGAAGGAGCACAAGTTGTGGAAAGATGCTTGTGAAAAGGAAAATAACGAGAAAAAAAATCCTTAAGGGATGAATTAGCTCGGTTGCGCGCAGAAGTAGAGCGCGAGAAGAAAGAGAAGGAGGCAGTTGTTGCTGCGGCTGCAGAGGCCAGGGCGCACCGCGAGCGCAGTGAACAAAAGAAGGTAAAAACATGCCTCTAATATTATCCTTTATTTGGGTGATCTATAGGGTGTCATACTAAACTTTTTGTATGTGACCAGGTTGCTGTTTGCGCCGCTTTGAAGGTGCCAAGAGAGATCTCTAGGGCGCAAAGAAAGATCTCTAGGTGGCCTTGGTGGAAAAGGTTGAAATACAACGCAGGCACCTGGAGGATAAAGAGCGGCTGCGATTGGCGGAAGCCAAGGTGGACGCGGGCAAGAAGAAACTAGAAAATTCTGAAGATGCCAGCGCCATCTCCGAGTCATTGGTGGAGTCGCTGACCAACAACATCTTGTGGATGCAACAGCATGGAGTTGTCAATCTATGTACTCCATTTGTTTCTTGATCACCTTGTGTTGATTCTAACCCTGTTCTAGTATTGCAGATCGCGAACTCTATTTTGAATTCCACGGAGCTGGACGGCGCAGTGGCCAAGCTGGTGGTCACTTGGAACAACGACGGGTACGTGCAGGGCTATGCTAAGTGTGTGAAACTCGTCACTCATGAAATGGATGTGCAATGGGACAACAGTCGCGCTGCCACTCATGGTGTTGATACCGGAGCTGCCTTCTCCCGGGCTAAGCAGGAGTGTGACCCTCTTGAAATCCCGGCTATGGAATTGGTGAGCGAGGCGCTCAGACACGACGACTTTGTTGATCGCCTAAAAGCCATTTTTCCGGAAGAAGCTGAGGCCGCTACGGATGAAGACTAGTGTAGGATCCTTATTTGTAATATCTTCATGCTTGAATGTAACTATGCACTGCGCATGTTTATACATATTCCTTGTATATGTTTTTTTATCTTTAATGGAATGTTTCTTTCAAGTTACACTATTTGCGTGTAAAGGACCAACTTTGTTTACGTATAGCGAATGAAACTGGTAATGAACTCGTATGAACATCCCTTCCCATGCGCATGTAGTAGGTAGTGAGTATTTGTTCATGAGTCATTGTGTACCAAGGTGTTTTCGCGTAGACCCAAAGTGGTTTCGCGCATTTGTAACGGAACATTTAGATAAAGAAATTCATGTATCCCTTGTCTTTATTAATCAATGAGGCGTAAGAGCCATGTACAAAGTATACAATAAGATAATAGATTTGCTAATTTATATGTATCACCGTCTTAGCTGCTGCGCATTCCATGTCCTAGGGACGTTTATGTTGTCCATACGTTTAAGGGTGTATGCGCCCTTTCCTAGGACTTCATGGATAATGTAAGGACCTTTCCAGTTAGGCGTGAGTTTTCTTGGATTTTCAGCGTTAAACGCTTCATTGTTGCGTAGGAAAAAGTCACCGGGTAGGAAGGTACATATGTGGACTCGCGCGTTGTAGTATTTCTCGAGCTTGGACTTGTACTTGCTTTGTTGATTGCTTTCACGCCTTTCTCTAGTAGGTCCAGGTCGAGTCTGCGCTCGTCATCGTTATTGGCTTTGCGCAGCCGGCATGTGCGATGAAGGAGGCCTATCTCTGCGGGAATCACTGCCTCCGTTTCCATACACTAGGCTGAAAGGAGTTTCGCATGTGCTGGTTTGTGGTATGGTTCGATGAGCCCAAAGGATGCTTGGCAACTCATCTACCCAGCCTCTTCTTGCCGTACCCAATCTTGTCTTGATCCCTTCGACGATTTTCTTGTTTATGCTCTCCACTTGGCCGTTCCCTTGGGGATGCGCGACCGAAGTGAAGACATGCTCGATATGCATTTACTTCATCCATTGTTGTAGCTCTTCAGCCGCAAAGTTGGGGCCATTGTCACTAATTATGCGCAGGGGTAAACCAAAGCGGCATATGATGTGCTCCCAAATGAATTTCTGAACTACAGTTGCTGTAGTGGATGCAAGGGGTTTTGCTTCTACCCACTTGGTGAACTAATCGACTGTGACGATTATGAACTTCACCGCGCCTGGGGCGTCTGGGAAAGGTGCCACCATATCGATTGCCCATTGTTGGAAGGGCCTTGCTGTTGTCACAGGGGTCAGAGGATTCTTGGGGCGCTTCAGGGCATGGTGCTGGCATGCTGCGCACTTCCGTAGTGTTTCGACCGCATTTAGGTGCATGCCAGGCCAATAGTAACTGGCGTTCATGATCTTTGCTATGACCATGCGTGGACCGGCATGAATTCCGCATAACCCTTCATGTATTTTGTGGATCAAGTGCTGCGCGTTTTGCAGATCAACACAGTGGAGGAGCGGTCCAAGGTATGATTTCCGGTATAGGATACCGTCTGCCATTTCATAGTCGAGTGCCTTGTTCTGGACCTTCTTTGCTTCCGCTTTGTTTTCGGAGAGGATCCCGTGTTGCAAGAACATGATTATGGGAGACATCCAGGAAGGATTCCCCACTTCGATGATGTTTACTTGACGCAAAAGCACAGAAGGGTTCTTGAGTACCTCAATGCGCACTTCACGCACGAGGTGCTTGAAGCTTGTAGCGGCTAATTTGCTGAGTGCATCGGCAAGTTTTTTCTCGCTTTGGTTGACATCGGTTATTTTGAAGTGTTTGAATTTGGTTATTAAGGCTTGCGCCTGTTCAAGATACAAATCCATTGTTTCGCCTTTTGCGTCGTATAGGCCGTTGACCTGTCCTGCGACTAAAAGGGAGTCGATGTTTGCTTCCAAATTCTGCGCGCCCATTTTGATTGCTAACCGAAGGCCTGCCAGGAACGCTTCGTACTCAGCTTTGTTATTGGTGCTTTTGAAATCCAACCTGATGGCGTAGGTGAATTCCTGATTGTCGGGGCTTATTAGGCGAAGATCTATCCCCGCGCCATCATCATGGGATGTGCCGTCCGTGTGAAATATCCACGTGCGGTCATCTGTAACCGGCGTTGGGTTCTGTACAGCTTCACACTCTTACGCTTTATTGTGTGGCACTTCCGCAATGAAATTGCTTAATATATGGACCTTTATTGCTGGACGTGGTTTGTACACAATGTTGTGTCCACCAACTCGATCACCCATTTTGCTAGACGACCAGATATGCCTGGTTTTGACAAAATTTGGCCTAAGTGATAGTTCGAGAGAACTGTTATCACATGGCCGGAAAAATACCGACGCAGCCTGCGGGATGCATGGACCAAAGCTAGAGCAAGCTTTTCCATCATGGGATATTGTGTCTCTGGGTCAGTTAGCATCTTGCTGACGTGGTAGATCGGAGTTCGGACTCCTGCGTGCTCTACTAGCAGGACTAATCCCAGAGCGATATCTAACGCGGAAAAGTAAAGTATCAGTGGCTCGTTCTTTTGCGGTGCCGTGAGCATGGGCAGTTGAATTAAGCACTCCTTCATTTGAGTGAAGGCTTTCTCCGCATCCGGAGTCCACTGAAACTTGTTTTGCTTTATACAGTTTCGCAAAGTGCTGATGAATGGGAAGGACATCATTGCGTGGTTGGCCAGGAACTTGTTCAGCACAGCCAATCGCCCCGCCAACTATTGCATTTCTTTGATAGTTGAGGGGGAAGGCATACGCTGAATCGCTTCCACTTTCTCGGGATTAACTCTAAAACCGTCGCGCGTGACGATGAATCCCAAAAATTTGCCTTCTTCCATTCTAAACGAGCACTTGCTGGGGTTCAGCATCAGGTTTGCCTTGCGCATGGATACAAACGTTTTTTGAACGTTTGACAGCATCTTCTCCTCATCCGAGCTCATGATGACAAGGTCATCAATGTACACTTCTACGGTTTCGCCAATGTCGTCCCTGAAGACATGGTCCATTAAGCGTTGATAGGTGGCTCCTGCGTTGTGCAATCTGAAGGGCATTTTTGTGTAACAAAAGATCCCCTTGTCAGTGCGGAAAGCGGTCTTGTCTTCATCCTCTTTCTTCATTTGTACTTGGTGGTAGCCTTTGTAGCAATCAAGGAAGCATTTCCACCTAAGTGAAGCGAGGAGTCCACCTTTTTGTCGATTTCAGGTAAGGCGTAGCAGTCCTTGGGACATGACTTGTTAAGATCTTTGAAATCGACGCACATCCGCTAACTGCCATTGTGTTTTTGGACCATGAATGGGTTGGCTACCCAAGTCTGATAGCGTACTTCTCGGACAATTCCTGCTTGGAGAAGCTCTAAAACTTGCTCGTTCAGTGCACGGGTCTTTTCAGGACCGAAGCTGCGCTTCTTCTGAACGATGGGCTGAACTGAAGGGAATGTGTGCAACGCATGCTCAGCGATTTTCCTCGGTACTCCAGTCATATCCGTCGATGACCACGTGAAAATATCTACATTGCGGAACAACAGTTGTTTTACCATGCCTTGATTGCGGGGGTCATGGCGGATCCTAACAGCACTGGTTGCTCCGGGTACTTGTTGTTTAGTACCCATTTTTCTGGTTCACCGTTGGATGATGGCTTTGGTTGCTTCGTTTGTGGTTCCTCTTCAACGGACATGATTTCCTTCCTTGCGTACATAATGGCTACCCTGGTTTCTGTGGGAAAACCGTAGGCAGCATGGGGAGTGGAAGTGATCATGCTGAACTCTCGTTGAGCATGCTGGCCCAGCAATACGTCCTGGCGCAAAGTCGCGGGCATGACCATGAAATTGACCAAGACCGTGCCAGAGTGTCCCCGTTGAAGAGAGTCACCGGAAAAGAAATTTGGCCCAGTGGGAAGACGGCCTCGTTGCAGAAACTAGTCAGTGGGAAGTCCACCGGCTTCAGGCGCGCCTTATCTTCTAGGTCTAGTTACTGGAAGCACTATTCATAGATGATATCCATAGAGCTCCCGGAGTCTATGAACATATAATCGGTGCGATAATCCAAAGATGCCAGTTATCACTACCGTCAGTCCTCTTGCGGGCCCCCGGGACTACGGGGAAGATGACTTGTTGCTCACGCCAGTGAGGTGTGTAACTCTTGTGACGGTCACGCTTGCGCGACGGGCCGCCCTGGATCCTATGAACAGACTTCATCTTTTTATTACTCGAGCCCTCGCCGCCTCGAGTGATTTGGCGCACCTCCTTGCGCACATTTTGAAGTAAGTGGGTGAGCTTCCCTCTCTTTAGCGCCTTTTCAATCTCCATGTGCAAGGAGATGTAGTTTTCAGTGATGTGCCCCGTGTCTTTATGATAATCGCAGAAAAGGTTGGGGTCTTGACCTTTCTTATTGCGCATCGGCAACGGTTGCTTGAATTGATGGTCTTCGATGCTGAGTACCTCCACCGGTGTTTTCGTCAATGGTGTCCACTAGCGATTATCTTGCCTTATTGCTCGCTGTGTAGCGATTTTATTGATGGTCGCACGTGCGTTGACCGGTGAGTATGGAGGGTTTTGGCTGTGCTCCCTCCAACTCTTATTCTTCTTCCCAAAACTTTTGCTCATGTCTTGGGGGCGGTGATGAGGTAGGGGAGGTCTACTATTATTGAGGTTGCGCTCCGTCTGCGCATAGACCTTTGCTGCCACCATAAGCTTCTCCCAGCTTTTTGGGAGGCCTGTAGTCCCTGACAAGACTTTGATCATCTCATCGCAGTGGACAGCGTACTTGAACTGTGCACAAATCAGGTCTTCGTGCACATCCCCTATCTCCAGCACCTCTTTATTATAGCGGGTGATGAAGTCTTTAAGGATTTCGTCATCACACCGCCAGATGTTCATTACGTCAGAGGAGTCTCTGACATAACGCCGCTATTGGCTGAAGTGCGTCAGGAACTTGTCTTTCAAGTCGTTCCATGACGCGAGCTTGCCCATGGGCAAGTTGTCGAACCATAGGCGCACAACGCCTGTGAGGGTTTAGACAATCAAGTGACACCACATGGGTACATCCAGCCTCCGATCTGTCCTGCGCTAGTGAACAGGCGTAGGTGGCCATCTAGGTCTGTCAACCCATTGTATTTTCCCATGTTGGAGGGAAGTTTTGCAGGCTCCAGCGGTGCGAGCGCGATCTCCTTGATGAATTTTGAGTGTCCGGCTGCTTCAGCCGACCGGTAGATCAAGTTATAGTTGTACTCCGCCTCGGGTTGTAACCAGCCCATGTCGCAGATCTGTAAGCGGCATGATCTTTTGGTAGCCGATGAAACACACTAGCGCTATCACCCTCACCATATGTCTTATCCTCCTCACGTTGGGTGTACCACCCCTCGAGAGGACATGGGCCCAACCGTGAGTGGATGGATGCTCGCCTATGAGTGTGAGACTCAGGTTTAGGCAGCGATTGAGAGTACTCCATCTCTCGGGTACGGAGTTCAGATGGGACGTTCGCTCCAGCTGGCGAGTCTTAGCTAAGTACTCTTGGTGCAGGCGAAGCATGCACCTGACCAGTTGGCTGCACTAGGGCAGCAGAAGCGTTTGTTTGTGCGCAGAGTTGTGCGTAAACGGCATTCAGAGACGTTTGAGACTTGATGTACCAAGACATCGGGGTCTCACCTGGAGGTAAGACTGACGTGATTGGTATGAAAGGAGTCTCCATTTGAGCTCCGGGGGTTACCGGGATGTTTACACGACTAGAGTCGTGATGAGCACCGGTACTCCCGAAAGAAGCTTCGTCCACTTGTCCCTCAACTCGAGAGGCATGAACTGGGTTCTTGCCTACCGCTCGAGGACCTCATGGTGTGTTGGATGGAAAATCAGCCATTTATAAGTGAGGTTTGAGAAAAAAATGAAACAAAGGAACGGGTGTGTGAGAGAGAAAATAGCGGATGGCGCCAATGAAGAAACGCCAGTTGAACCAAGGGATATCCGGAGATATATCAGTTACAACCGAGGGATTTCTGAATAAAAGGTAGCTCCTCCGTTCGCTCTTTAGGGTGATCTCACTCAAGCTGATCTGCAAAACTTGCAGCACCGTTAGTCTCGTCACGAGGAAAAGGGAAGGGTTTTCTCTGTGACCACACTCCGGCGTGAGAATAAGTATTTGGTGATTGCAAAGAACAAGCAAGTAAGCTCAAGTAATATGCAATAAGTTAGTTCGTAAATTTGTGAATGGTTTACCTTGTGGTTTGATATTTATTTTATAGCCGAAAGTAAGTGGGCTTAGGAGATGGGCTGATGGGCCTTGGGCACGGCCCATACGACCAACGTTATCCGTTCTATCCCTCTGAAGCGATCATTAAATGATCCCTGGCAGGAGGTATGGCTTGTCGGATGTTGAATGGTGCCACGTGTAAAGGCAGTTGTCCCTGGTGTCACACCTGCTATCAGCCAAAAGTGGAGAATGTGTGACAGTCACTGGTGTAAGTATGGTTGGTGCACAGTCTGGCGTTTGCATTGCTGTTCATGCGATGCAACCTGCCGAGCAATCATTGGGTCACGGTTCTGCCACTTTGTACCCTTGTATATAGTCAACGACTCTTTGCGCTTATCCCTTCTACGAGGCTATCAGTGCTCTCTGGCCAGCGCAGAGTTGCAGGGATAAATCCTTTTGTCCACAAGACTATGAGGTGCTCTCATGTTTGTCTTGGCCTAGCAAGGTTTAGGACTTCGCGGCTAAAGGTTTGTTTGATCCACTCAGGGTCAAGTAGCCTGCCGTCTAAGTCTAGCTCGCCGTTGTGCCAACTACACAAGGTTCGCTGTGTGGCTTATATTATTTGTTCCAACTTTCTGTTACGCTGAGTGTGCAAGGTTCGTTGTATGACTTATAAGTGTTGGTCTAAGTTTCCATTGCGCTTAGTGCGCAAGGTTCGTTGTGTGACTTGTTAGCATTGTTGTGGTACCATTGCATGTTGCGCGCAAGGTTTGTCTGTCAGCACAGGGTCAAGGGGCATGTGCTTCCAGGTCTAACTTACCGTCGTGCAGGCTGCGCAAGGTTCGTTGTATGACCTGCTAGTTCCAAGAAAAGACCACCGTTGCGCATTGCGCGCAAGGTTATCTTGTTAATTGTCATTGAGGGTATGGTTCCTTGCGCGGGCGCAGAGTTTTTGGGACCATACCCCTCCAATGTGCGATACACGAACAGACACATGCAGTCATGATGATGTTCAATTTGAGACTCTGCACAGGAGAACACCAATTCTTAACCGTCTAGGCCGACGTCGCCCTATCCGCGACGATTGGGAGACGGGAAATTCTGATTCTACATAACGAGAGGGAGATAAAGCAAGTGTATTCAACCAAATACAAGGGAATCACACGGCGTACAAACCAGATGCCCATGAGGTGTACAATCCAGCTGCAGAGCACGACTACAGTCTAGTCTATAGGCGGCTACAACCACAGAAGAATCTAAGTTTATTTCAAATATCACCTTAGCCTTGCTGGAAAAGGCGAAACTCCCACCTAATGTTGGAAATTTTAGTGGTTCCTCTGATCTATATCACCATATTCGGCTATTTACTAGCGTTGGAGTCATCGATTGCTAGACACACTCTATGTGGTGCCATTTTTTGTCCAAACTCTCACAAGCACAACACGCATGGTTCGACAGCTTGCCTACCTACAAGATTAAGTCATTCACGGACCTACAGGCTAAATTTTTGCAACACTTCAGCCAGCAAAAACGCCATGTGTGGGATTCTACGATCTCATGAACATGTAGCGCAGAGAGAATGAAGGAATTGAAGTCTTCATCACAAGATACAACAAGGAGTGCCTCGAGATCGGCGACGTCAGTGAAGATTTGATGTGCGCACACTTTATCAAAGCAGTACGCTGTGATGACCTTATCAGAACCATATCAAGTAGAGATGATATCCCAAGGATTGGGACAAAGTTACGTCAGCAGCAAAGGTTTTCGCACAAATCGAGTGGAACCTAACTGGCGGAAAAGTCATTAATACATCAGGAATAGTAGCCAAGACCAAGGTCGGCGTGGCAAAAAAGGCAAGAACTCTGCTTGGAAGCACACGCAACTTAGCCCTTACGATGCTCATTCACCAGACGATGCACGCGTCACAATCTCCACGCTCAGTTATCGAGACATAACTAAGTAGGAAAACGGAGAAAAGAATTGGACTCCTCTCACGAAAACTCAAATGGAAATTCTGAGCACGGAAAACCACCAATTCAAGCATGCGCAGCCAATGCGCAACATGGAACGTCAAGACCCTAACCTATACTACGTGTATCACTTGGCAGACAACTACATCAGTTTGCGGACTGAGATAAAGAAAGCCCTGAAAAGCGGAAAGCTTACGCACTTGTTGCTAAATGTCTGAAAGGAAACACACTAGGTAGAGCGTAAAGATGAAAGCCCAAGCAACAAGAAAATCCACCAGCTCGACACACCATGGTCCAAGGTGGGCCCAAGAGCAACAAGCAGAATAGAATCAAGAGACAACACAAGCAGGGTGAAAACTGGCACAAACAACAAGTGGCTTTCCCGGTGGTGTGTGGTGGATCACGCGATAGGCGTCCCGTCGTCATCACCGGCGCAATCAGCCACTACAGAACCAATTGTGTCTTCATCAATCGAGGGACCACCGCAGAGATATTTTACAAACAATGCTTCAATCAATTTAACCCCGAGGACAAATCACGCTTTGAGCCGGTAGATTACCTACTCACAGGTTTTTGCAACGAAGCTGTATTTCCCTTGGGGCAAATTTCTTTCCTGGTCACCCTAATGGATGGAAGACATTAAGAATAGAAGACGTGAATTTAATGGTTTTACCTACAAATGCCCGCCATGACATTTTGTTAGGGAGAGAGTCGCAAGGAGATTCAGCATGATCACATCCACACCTCATTCCACAATCAGGTTCCCGATAGAAACAGGTGTGGCAATAATCTATGCCAAAAGGAAGTCATGGTGACAGAAGAAGCAAGTCAGGAAAAGCAAACAAAGCCTGCACCGTGGATAGAGCTGGAACAAATCCGAAAGAATTTGTGCACATCTGAAACAATTATTGTCCAAGAATATGGATATTTTCGCGTGGACCGCCGCAGACATGACATGGGTGCCACGCGACATTGCAGAACATCGTCTGAAAAACCTTCCCTTCCGTGGAACCGGTGTTTTAGAAAAAAGAAACCTCGATCCAGAAAATACTTGCACCATGAACGGGCAAGTCAATGATCTCTTGCAAGTAGGTATTCTCTGAGAGGTTCGACACCAAATATGGGTTACCAACCCAGTAATGGTGCAAAAATCAAATGGTGGCTGGCGCATCTACGTTGACTACAAGGATCTCAACAATGCGTGCCCAGAAGAATTCTACTCGTTGCCAGAGATCAATAAAAAGGTAGATTTCCTTGCGCCCTTCAGGTGGAAATGTTGCTTGGATCGCTATAAGGGTTACTATACGGTGCAAATGGCCTCTGAGGACGAAGACAAAATAGCCTTCCAAACAGAAATGAGATTTTTTTGTTATACGAAGATGCCTTTCGGTCTGCGCAACGCAGGGGCCACCTATCAAAGACTAATAGATAAAACTTTTGGTGATGACATAGAAAAAGCACGTCGAAATCTACATTGATGACCTCATCATCATGAGCATGGAGTATGATATTATGTTGAAGGATATTTACAAGACTTTCAATACCTTGTGCAACATCAAAATGAAGCTTAATATGACTAAGTGCTCATTTGGAGTGAAAGAAGGTAAATTCTTGGGTTTCCTTGTTACAAAGGACGGATTCTGAGTCAATCTACAAAAAATCCAAGTTATCGAGCACATGCCCTCTCCTTCATCGATCAACAGATGCAAACGTTGGCCGGCTGCCTTACTGCACTGAACAGGTTCCTAGCTGAGCATGCTGCAAAGTCTTTCCCATTTATCAACACGCTGAGAAAATGCGTCAAGAAGAACCAGTTCCAATGGACATCAAAAGCTGAATGCGCATTCAAGGAAAAGAAAGAGTGCCTGATCCAACTCCTCGCCCTCACTACTCCGCGCGAGAAAAAGCAAATAATCATGTACATGTCCACTTCTGACTTGGCAGTTGGCGAAGTGCTCCTCGTCGAATGGAGGGAGTTCAGACACCTATCTATTATGTCAACAAGACGCTTTATCACACCTCGGCTTTCCATAGCCAAATCCAAACACCGGTGGGCCTGGGTGGTGAATATCGTGACGTAAGTTGATAACATCATAGACAATTAAACACAGCACAGCGGAAGTCTTGGATTTAAATTACTATTACAAACCAAATGTTCAAAATACCAAAATAATATAAAGACGACTTGTAATAGAAGATCCACAGGCGGATCATAAATTGTACAAAATAAAGAATGTAAAATAGACTTTGGGCAGATCTAGGATTTGCAAGATCCTCTTATCACTACCGAGCACTTCCAACCTATTTTCGTATTGTACTTGCAAGCTTAGTCTTCTGAAAATACGTCAGCTTTCGCTGGTAAATACACCCAACTGACTCATTTTGAAAACATTTAAAAATATGTTTTAAGTGCGTATCAGCACAAAATCTTTTATAACTTGTGAAAGTTGACGTTGCAACCTTGTTAACAGATTCACATGTTTGTCCATACATACAGGGCCCAGTGCGAAAACCGAGACATGATTAACTATACACCACTTACAAACTCGCGAAGGAGTTATCTCCAACGTTGTGGGTAGTTGCATTTAAACGTCTGTCGGGTGTATGCCTACACCCCGCGCTAAGGTCGTGGCCATTATCTAATGTAATGAGCAGAGGATATCCAAGACACAGTAGTTAATTC
Source organism: Scalesia atractyloides (assembly GCA_947069175.1). Lineage (NCBI taxonomy): Eukaryota > Viridiplantae > Streptophyta > Magnoliopsida > Asterales > Asteraceae > Scalesia > Scalesia atractyloides. The sequence goes on along the minus strand of CAMTDV010000008.1, from coordinate 42,049,419 downwards.
CCGATGTTGGTGCATAATATTTATTGCCTATGTCTAGCATATGTTTGTAATGTTTATAGAGTTCACACGTCAATGTTTATGTGTTCAAAATTAATTTTAATATGTTTTTACACTATGCTTCGTACAAAGTATATACATGTTTCGTACGAGTATCTTACTCGTACGAAACACAAGCCCATACGAAATATAGCTAGTTGTTTAGCACGCACTTCGGTACGAGTCATTTTGACCTATAAATAGGGAAGTGTTGTGTTAGAGCTAGTTAGTGATTTGTCAATTGGTACGGCGAAGCTCTGCCAGTTTGTTTACTTGCGTCTGTACTTGAACGTCATTAATACAACGGAAGCAGTTAAACAGTAAGTACTATCTTATTTGTATTGTCTACCTCTCTAGCAATGAATTCATCCTCTGCTAGTTGAGCGAGATCAGGTCGATTGCTCATTTTGGGAGCTCGATCCCCGTTCAGAAGTGGTATCAGAGCCATGAGATCTGATCTACAGACAGACAACAAGTAGCTACAGGCTACTAGGTGTTCAGACTTGGATATATCTTCATCTTCATCATTTTTTTGACCTATACTGGATTTTGGACAAATTTTGAATGAATTCATGGACAAAATGGACTAGGATTTTAGTAATTCAAGTTAATCTTTAATCTAATCAATCCATATCATAATTCGGACTTAAAATTTATCTAAATCATGTCGAAATCGATAAAAATTTTTAGTTTGGAGACTGAGTTATTTCGCACGAGTTTCGCACGAAAAATTGACTTAACTTTTATACGAATTAATTCAAAAAGTTCATACAAACGAGTGCTAAAAGTTCACAGAATCTTACAATTTTTCAGATTTTCAAAGAAATTCGTACCAACTTTAAACTCATACGAGCATCTTACTCGTACAAAATGCTTTGATTCGCACGAAATATTGTTTGTGAGAAAAATCAAATTGTTTTGTGAAAACTTGTTTTGTACGAACAATTTGTTCGCACAAAGAATTTTACTAATCTGATCAGTTTGTTTTTTTTTAGAAGTGTGTTCTTAATTTTTTCACGGAAAGATGTCTGAGGAATTTTACAATGCTTTCGCCACATTAGTCGTTACCACCGCAGCAGCTCAAAATATCAATCTAGAGAATGAGATAGGAACAATGACAAAACCTCCAAAGCTTATGAATCTAGAAGACTTTGATAGATGGAGTAAAAGGTTTATGAACTGGGTTCAAGCTAACCATTTTACTTACTGGTTTGCAATCGAGGCAAAATATATCGCACTAGTTGGTGAAAATGGTCTTGAAAAGACCCTTGCTCAATTCTCTAATGTTGAACGTGAAAGGTTTATCAACAAAAAGAAAATGATGAATATTCTTCAACAATCGATTAAAGAAGACATCTTAGCTTTACTGCAACATGATGATGATGCGCAATCTTTATGGAATGCTCTTCGACTCAAGTTTCAAGGTAGTGCTCAACTTCGCAAAAGCAAAAGGGCGGTATTAAGCAAAGACTTCGATATATTCACACTGATTAAAGGAGGAACGGTAATGCAGCTGATTGAGTGATATTGTCATCTGGTGATTCATATGAAGAGAATGGGAATTGTAAAGACAAATGAAGAGCTTGTTGACAAACTAGCTGATTCTCTACCACAAGGTGAATGGTGGACTTACTTAACCATACTAAAGAATGGAATTGAGTACAGCAATTTCTCGCTGCCTCGTTTCATTGAAAGGCTGGAGGGTCATGAATTAATGATGCAAAAGATGGCAACAAAACAAGACTGTACAAGTTCAACAAGATGTTAATCTTTATTTCAAAAATAGATCTGCTGCTCAAATCCAAGCGCCAAAGATTCAAACTGCTTTCAGTGCATGTAGTTCACCAAGCACACCACCAATTCAGACAAGTGGCTTCCAATCATTTCCAACAGTTAATCCAAATACACCTTCAAGCCAACAGTCTTCTTTCAGATCAAACCAACCTCAGAACAATCAAACTACTTCATCATCCAATGCAAATCAAAGAGTTTTGCAATGCAACATTGCCGTTGACTTTCAGAATGCGCAAAATTTTGACGAAAAGACAGCAAAGCAACATCTGTCCCTACTTGCTTCAGTTCTTGAGTCGTATGATAGCCTTGTTGCTGGGAAGATCGGAAATTCTGAAATGACACGTGAAGATTATATCAAATTGATCCAGTTGAAATGGAGTTGATAGATATAAAATGGTGTATGGCTTCGATCGTTCGACGTGCATAGAGATTTATGGAAATTACTGGTAAAGAAAATTTGGGAGGTTTGGATGGGAAACTTGGATTTGATAAATCCAAAGTTACTTGTTTCAAGTGTCGGGAGAAAGGTCATTTCAAAAGAGAATGTCCAAACCGAGAGGTTCAAGGAAATCATAATCCTTTTGCTGATGACTATTACAAGAGAGCGATCTACCACCGACCTCAACCAAGAACAAGAATTGTGCCGATTAAAGATAAGCAACCTGAAACTAAAGATAAGGCATTGGTTGTTACACAAGAAGACGAAGGGTTTAACTGGAACAAGTTTATTTCAAAAGGAGAGAGTTTGGCATTGGTGGCTGAAATTATTGAGGAACCGGAAGAAGAATCGGGGACATCTTTTGATGAAGGACCTGATGATGACGATTATTACTATCATACTTCATCAGAGAGGAGGAGCTTTTAAATGGTCCATTCAAACATCTTTTGCCTAATGATGTTTTAAAATCTTTTGTAGGATATTTCGCACCTAGTCAACATTCGACTGATGAAGAGCAAAAGAAACCGGTTGAAGTAGTCAAAGATGATGAGAAAATGGAAATGTTGAACAAAGACATCATTAAAGCTTGCATGGCCAATGGCAATGAGGTAAACGAGTCAAAATCTGAGAGTGTGATTGAAAAATCTTGTTTAAAGTGTGCAGAGCCGTGTGGTGACTGTCTTGTAAAAGACAAAAGATTTGCTGAACTACAAAGTTTAACAGACAATTTGTCAAGCGATTACAAATCCACAAAGGAAGCTTATGACAAATTGAGTGCGTCTGTTAAACTATATAATAAAGCACTCAGAGAAAATGACGCAACACTTATGATGCTTAAAGCAACAGTGATAGATAAACAAATGGCTATTAATATTCATCTTAACACTATTGCTGAGCTAAAAAGTGAGCTTGAGAAAATGAGAACTGAAACTGAACGGGTTAACAAATTGTTAATCAATTATTCCACAAGCTCATACGTCATAGATCACATTTTACCAAAAATCAAAAATACTGAAGAATCTAAAAATGGTGAAACAAAAAGTGCTAGTTATGATCGAGTTCCACCACCCATGTGGAACAATTATGCATGCAAAAATCCATCTGGGGTGGAAAAGGCGCTAAATCTTAAATTGAAAACCGAACAGCTGCCTGCGGATGTCGATGTAACTTACACTAAAAATTATGGTGAATGTGACTCTGAAGTGGTAAATAATGTGGTTGAAAAAGTGTTAAAAAATGAATCTGAAGTGTCTGAGTCTGAACAATCTGAGAAGTCAAAGTCTGATGATATATCAGAAAATAGTTTAAATGTTGATCCCAATGTCATAGTTTACAAAATGAAAGGGTCTGATAAACTATTTTCGGATGAGGACTTTCCGATCAAGAATGTGAAAAAGGATTGTGTAGAAAAAATGTTCAAGCTTATGGAGGTAAGTCATGATGATTTAGATAACATGATGCATCTTTCTATTCTAAATAAAAAACTGACAACCGACCTTATTATCGTAAAAATGGAGATTATCTAGAAAACAAACAAGCAGGGTTGGGTTTCCAGAAGCAACATAAAAACAAAAGGTTCCAAAAATTGAACTTTACAAAGAAAATCAATTTTGTTTTTGGGACAACAACAGAGAAAGAAAAGGAGGTCATCGGAACACAATCAAATGATGATTTTTTTAAAGAAAAAGAGAAACAAAAACAGAAACAAGTTTTGGATACCTCTGTTCATAAGGACAGCAGGACATGCTTTAAATGCAAGCAAGTTGGGCATATCGCACGATATTGCTCACAAGAAAGTCCAAAACTAGTTTCTTATCCGAAAAAAGTTCACCAAGGATGAAAAACAAAAAGCACCCATGATCATGCCGAGACAAATTCTTAAAAGAAATAATGAATCTCATCAAAATGTTAAACCAACTATTCAAACTCAATCTAAATTTGAAATTGGTGAAACATCACACAAAATTCAACAAGTAGATTCAAAATTTTATGTTAAAAGGGCTAAACCACAAACACAGAAATGGGTTGCTAAAGTTGTCAAAATCAAATCATCAAAGGTAGAACAAAAACTTTCTGTTCCAAACAAAACTGAGCTTAAAAAGATTGATAAAAACAAAGTGGGTCCAAAATTTGACATTCCAAACCCACCCAAGACCAAACAGGATTGGGTTTCTTTGTTTAAGTAAGTTTTGTTAATCATGTGTGCAGGGCTCCAACGTTCGATATTGTCAAAATGGATCATGGATAGTGGAGCGTATCGCCACATGACAGGAATGCTTGCATTGCTCAACGACGTTAAAGCTATTCATGGAGGATATGTAGGATTTGCTGGAACGCAGGGAGGTAGAATTGTCGGAGAAGGGATTCTCTCAAACGGAGTTGTATCGTTTGATAAAGTGAACTATATTGCTGAACTTGAGAACAATCTGCTTAGTATCTCGCAAATTTGTGATAAGAAGTTCACGACACATTTCAATGATAAAGAATGTTTAATCTTAAAAATTTGACATTCCAAACCCACCCAAGACCAAACAGGATTGGGTTTCTTTGTTTAAATAAGTTTTGTTAATCATGTGTGCAGGGGCTCCAACGTTCGATATTGTCAAAATGGATCATGGATAGTGGAGCGTGTCGCCACATGACACGAATGCTTGCATTGCTCAACGAAGTTAAATCTATTCATGGAGGATATGTAGCATTTGCTGGAACGCAGGGAGGTAGAATTGTCGGAGAAGGGATTCTCTCGAACGGAGTTGTATCGTTTGATAAAATGAACTATATTGCTGAACTTGAGAACAATCTGCTTAATATCTCGCAAATTTGTGATAAGAGGTTCACGACACATTTCAATGATAAAGAATGTTCAATATTAAAACCCGATTTCAGAATTCCAGAGTAATGGATTTTGATGCGAGCTCCGAGAGAAAATGATTTATATGTTCTTCACATGAGCATCACTTCTACCACGTCAAAGAAAGTTCAATGCTTTGTTTCCAAAGCTACCGAGAAAGAGTCAATTTTATGGCATCGAAAAATTGGGCACATTCATCTTCGAAAGATGAATTTTCTAGTGCATAACGACTTAGTGGACGGTGTTAATCTGAAAAGTTTTCATCTATCTGATGATTGCCTTAGCTGCAAAAAGGGGAAGCAGCATAAGAAATCACACCCGAGAAAGCTGTTGAATTCGATAAAGCTACCACTAGAAAGGCTACACATGGATCTGTTTGGGCCAGTCAATGTCAAAAGTATTTCTGGAGATCTATACTGCCTTGTCGTTACAGATGATTATTCTCGATTTTCATGGGTGTTCTTTCTAGAGAGTAAGGATGAAACGTTTGAAACTCTTATGATCCTCTTCAGAAAACTCGAAAAATTTATATCATTTTCCCATTAAAAGAATTCGCAGAATGGAACGGAGTTTAAGAACACGAAGATGTAAGAGTTCTGCAATGAAAAGGGGATTCTTCATGAATTCAGCGCCCCCTATACTCCATAACAAAATGGAGTAGCTGAACGAAAGAATCACACACTGATAGAAACTGCAAGAACAATGTTAGCTGATTCGAAATTACCGATCAGTTTTTGGAGTGAAGCAGTAGCATCAGCTTGCTATACTTTAAATCGTGTATTGATAGTTAAGCCTCACAAAAAGACATGTTCCGAGTTACTGAATCAACGAAAGCCCAACTTAGCATTTTTGGAACCTTTTGGATCACCGTGTACCGTCTTGGACCCGGCTGGTAAATTTGGAGCCAAATCCTTGGAAGGTTTCTTTGTTGGTTACGCTACTCCTCAAAAACATGTTTTCTTGCCGAGTCTGAACCATGTAGTTCTAGCGCAGCATGTAGATTGTCAAAGATATACAACGCCTACGCAGAAACCTGGGGATCCATGGTTGTTTAACTACGATGGTTTGTGGGATTCATTTGATCTACCAGATGTGCCAACAGAAGAAGAACTTGTTATGTTATTTCAACAACATCAGTTATCTAATCAAGAACAAGTTCCTAGACCATTGGTGATTTCTACATCATTACCGGTCAACATGTCTGATGTCGGTCAAAGCTCTTCTGTTCAAATTTTCTTGCACCAAATGTCAATACTGCTGAATCATCTGCCCAGCCAAATGCAGATGCTGACTCTGATCGGGTACCAACTTTCAACGATGGAGGATCCAGTTCTGATGAAGGATCTGAACAGATTGAAAGCTTTTTGAAACAACAGGCTGATCAGTCTAATGCTAGGAATAAAGCTTCTTCATCTGTACTGGTTGTTGGTGAAATTCTAACAAATTTGCAGCCACGAGTAGATGTTCCAACTGAAGTGATACCAAGAACACTTTCATATCATCCGTAAGAGAATATCATAGGTAGCTTACAATCTGGAGTACAAACTCGAAATCAGATCAATAAAGATTTAAGCTGTTTTTATACTAGTATTGCTCCACTTCAAGCTCGATTTTCTCATAGTTGTTTTGTTTCTCGGGTTGAACCGGCAAGCTGGAAAGATGCGTTAAAAGAAGAAAGTTGGGTGGATGCAATGCAAGAGGATTTGCTTCAATTCCAGAAACTTGGAGTCTGGAAGCTTGTTGACCTGCCAGATCATCACAAAAAGATTAACACAAGATGGGTCTTCAAGTGCAAAAGAGACGATCGAGGAGTTGTGGTACGCAACAAAGCTCGACTTGTGGTTCAAGGTTTTCATCAGCAAGAAGGGATAGATTATACCGAAGTCTATGCCCCAGTTGCTCGTCTTGAAGCGATTCGCATATTCTTGGCCTTTGCCTCATGGAAAGGGTTCAAGGTGTACCAATTAGATGTTAAATCTGCTTTCTTATATGGAAAAGTGAAAGAGGAGGTGTACGTAAATCCGCACTGATGACCAACAGGCAGATTTTTTATACCAAAGCTTTTGATAAAACAAAGTTTAATAATTTGTTAAAGCTAAATGGTTTAAAAAATATGATCTCAGGGGATGTATTTGAGGTTGAGTTTGAGGATGATGACGACCTAATGTGACTTTGTCATCGGTTAAACATTTTTCTGTATCTTCTTTCTTATAACATCTTAAAAAAATCCAAAAATATGTTTTTAATTTTAGAGGGAGAATGTTTGAGGAAAATACAAAAACATTAAAAAGGTGAAAAGATTTTTGCGTAAAAGAGTGATCATAGTAAATCAAAAATGATAGTCACAGTATGCTAAAGAAATGTATTGGTTAAAAGTGATTAAGCAAGTCTTACTATGGATATGCCAATAGACTTCACTCGTTCAGTAAATTGTATTCAAGATATAAACCTAAAAAGCAAAACTGAATAACTTGTGGGTTAACATCGCTCGGATATATGGACTTAGTACTCCGAACTTTCGTTTGAGAGAATGCCAGATTCTGCGATACTAGGTCTTTATATTTGCTTGATATCTGGGGTATTATTCGAGTTTTTCTGATTTTGTGGAAACAATGGCCTAGAACTCCTATAATACTTTCGCATTATTTTCCCAAAAGTTCATGAAATTATGGTTATGTCTTAAGCAATTACGACATCTGCAGTTCAAAAGATTCCTTAATGGAACACCACCTAAAGACGAGCCTTCATCTCTCTGTCTGTACGGAAGTACTAACCTGAGCTCTCAAGGTCTTGCATTCACCCTATATACAGATATCGATTCGATTTCACCTGTAAAATGACATTCTAGGAATCTCGATACGGGAGTATATTCTGAGATGGGAAACACAGTTATTTCATGTTTCTAATATTACAGTAACATATCTTGAAACAATTGAGAAATGAGAAGAGGTTTAAATGGACAAATATATTGGCAATCTAGGTAAATTTGTTTAAAAACTTAAAGGGTGTTTCTAGATCAACGGTACTGATGACTTGTATATAATCTTGAAATGATCCTCTAAAAACGCAAAATTCACAAAAATATGTTATTGCTTTCGAAAATATCTCAAAACTCAAAAAGATTTTCAGTTTTCTTAGCTTGATAGTCTTATTTTTGTTTACCAATGATAAAGACACTGACGGTTGGATTCATAGCAACATCTTGCTGAGGGAAATCTGAAATCATGGGTTGGGAGCTAATTTTTATCAAAAAGATTACATGAATGTCAATAAAGTTCATTAATTTGAAACTTTACATGTTAAAATAAATCTGTTTGGTCAAACATGGTCAACCAAGGTCATTAGCTTGTACTTGCTAGGCAAATTGGATAATCAGGGTCATTAACTTGGACTTGGTTAATCAAGTGGGTTTAAAAATAGTTAAAAATGATTGAAAATGAAAAATAAAAAATAATAAAAATCGAAAAAATTCAAAGTTTTTCAGTATTGGTTCGTACAAAACAAAATTTCATACGAAGCATATCATTTTGGTGCGAAACAGGGTAAGTTTTGTGCGATTCAATTGATTCTTACGGAACAAGTCTCTAGTATAAATACCCTTCGCTTCGCACAGAAAAAAGGTTACCATTTCAAGTTTACTGTTGAGCGATTCAGAGAGTTTTTATGCAAACTAATACTAAAATCTTCATTTCTTGGTTGTTTCTACTTTCGATTCACATTGTTGAGGTTGATTTGCACACCTCTATCAATGGGAAGGTAATTTTGACAAAATCATGCTGTTATAATGCCAAAATTTGTATAAATCGGACATAGAACTTAGATCTAGGGAAATTGGACTGGTAAAACTTAAAATTGACACCAAAATCGTTAAAATCGGCTCTAATAACCTGAAAATCGACTATCAATTTTCTAAAATCAACAAGTTTTGAGTTCGGATTAAACTTGGACATTTTGGGACGACGATGAGTTTTGTACGAGGGAATTGATTCGTATGAAAAATTTGTCATGTTACTTGAAGTTTGTTTCATACGAAACAATCAATTCATACGAAGAAATTTTAAAAGCTGATTTTCAAAATAAAATTGTGTGATTAATTCGTACAAAAGAACAGGGTCGTATGAAGTAGAGTTTGAAAAACAAAAAATGTTTAACCTTCAAAGTAGTTCGTACGAGGAAGATGATCCGTATGAATGGAACTTAGTTCAAACTTATATTTTTGGTTAAGTGTTTGATTCGTACAAACATATAGTTGTACGAATAATTGAGAAAAATTCTTGAATGTTTAATATTTTCTAACGGTTGTTTGTTATTCTTATGTACAGGCCAAGAAATCTACGTTCTCCCCATTCCACAATATTTGTTGTGTCACGGATGCATCGATTCCAGAGATTGCAGCATATAGAGATATTATGGATTTTCTAACACGGATCCGGCTGACCAAAGCCTTAACAGACAGACACACAGCATATCGATCTCATGTAGAATATTTTTGGAATGCAACTGAATACAGTATTGAAGATAACACTATTATGTCAGCTGTGAAGATTGATGATGTTGATATTCCGGTGAAAGTTACTGAGGATCTAATTCGGAAGGTTTTGGATTTTAGAGATAATGAAAACGATCCGACGGGGTTACATGGTAAAGGGATGTTTTTATCGAATGGGATATAAAGGATTTGTTAACGCTGCACCGTTCAAGAAGGGAAACCTGAGCGCACCATTTAGATATCTCGCACATGTCATAGCTCATGGTTTAAGTCATAGGAAGGGTGGTTTTGACGATTTAGTTGATTATCAAATGTGTATGATTACAGTGTTAGTTTTGAACCTTCCATACAACTTCTCAAAAGTCATATTCACTCAGATGGTTCAAAACATTCAGAAAGATAAGTTTCTGCAGTATCCGAGATTTCTTCAGATGTTGTTAGATTTTTTATATCCTGGTCTGAAGAAATTACAGAATGATATTCTAAGGCTCGAACATATGGATGTCTCGACATTGCGTAAGATGAATGTGCATTTAAAGACTGCTCCAGTGGTAAAACCAATGTTTGGTGCAATTCTCAACAAAGATTACATATCGCCAGCACCAGGTAAGTGGAGAAAAGATGAAAGCAGCGATGATGAAGAAGAGGTCAAAGCATTATCTTTGTTTGTTGCGAAAAGGAGCCCATGGTTTGTCAAAGATGGTGGAAAAGATTTGAAACTCAAAGCTTCATATTCATCGGCTCCTAAAGTACAAAAGAAAAAAGCTACTTCTGCAGCTGAAAGTTCGGGTCTAAGAGACGAACCAGATGTTGAAGAAACTGTTGAAGATATGGCTGAGGAGATCGAGCGTCAAGCTTTTGGTTCTGACAAAGTAACTGAAGAAGTTCTATCGTCAAGTACTGATTCAGAAGATAGATGAGCTGGTGAGAAGAAAAGAGCAGAAAAGTTAGAAAAGAAACGACAGGCTGAGCTTAAGCGTAAAGCAGAGGAACGTAAACGAAAAGCAACAGTTGAGGATGATACGACGTATGTTCCATCTGAGTCTGACACTGAAGATGTTCTTCGTACTCCAATCAAGAAGAAACAGAGAAGAATGAAGCGATCTGCTGCTAGAGTATCGCCAAATGTTATTCTGAAAGAAACTGTTGCTGAGCCTATTGTTTAAGAAAATGTGGATGAACCGTCACAGCATATTCCATCTCCACCATAACCTATTCAACCAGAACCAGCTCCTCAACAACAATCAGTTCCTCAACCAGAGCCAGCTCAACAGCAACCGCAACAACAGCCTTCTCAACAACAATCACATCCATCTCATCCGCAAAAACCTCATCCAACACAGCAGCCATATGAGTCACAATCATTTTTTGATGATATTGGTTTAGATGATTTACTTGGAGGTGATGAATTTTGATTTGATAATCCAAGGGTTGATGATTTGCAAGAACAGGTTATGATGAATATTGTAAGGATAGCTGAATTACAAGAGTAAATCAAAGCGCTAACTACTGAAAAGCTCGAAATGCTGGAACGGATCGGAGGGTTGATTGTTGACAAGCAGCAGTTAGAAGCGATGTTGGAGAGTATTGTATCTGAGAATGAAAGGTTGCGACTACGGATGGTAGAATACGAAGAAGAGCGTTTGAGAAATGATAGAAGAATGGATCTGTTTGAGAAAATTTTGGAAAAGAAATTGGGTTTGAATATTTCTGCTGAGATAGGTGTGATAGAACGAGTAGAAGCAAGAGAGAGTGTTGCTGAAAAAGAACGTTTATCTAAGCAACAATCTGACGCTCAAGGGAAGGTAAAAGAAAAGATAGTGGAGGAACCTATGATTGATGAAACTGTGCCAGAAGCTGAGTCTGAGCTAGTAACATGTTGGGATATCATGGTTTATGAAGAACCGAGAAAGTTTATCTTGATAGGACGACCAACAGATGTGGATATTGCATCGCTTGATATTACTCAAAGGCATCAAGATTGGCTGTTAAAGAAAAAGATTGAGAAAGAAAGTGAAGAAACTGCTGAAGAGATTGAAAAGGAAACAGAGTTAGAGGATACTGGTGTTGTTATTGATGATTCTAGTAGTTCGGATGATGGTGATAATGATGATAGTGTTAGTGGATCTGGAATTCGTGTAACTGATTCAAATATTAGTGAAGCAGTAGATCTTTCTGAGTATCTTGATGATTCTGCGAATCAAACCACTGAAGACGAAAAGACGAACAAAGCCGATGAGTCTGTTGATGCTCAGCAGGCAGGAATTTTCACAGAAAATGTTATATCTTTTGTTCCTGTCATGCCAAAGTTGTTTGTGTTATATCTTGAGCATGATGTAGAGGAGGGAGAGTTTGTTCACAGTTACTCAAAGGAAGAAATAGTAGCAATGCTAGGCATTAGTGAAGAGAAGTTTGATTTTGATTTCGAAGACGAACTAAATGAGATAGATGTTTTTGAACCAAATGCATATGTCTTCGAAGACGTGGAAGATGCAAATATGTACGATAACATTGTCGTGGAAAGTGATTCTGATGATGATGCTAATGTTGCCAATCAGGGTACGGATGATTTCCCAACGTTTACTAATTTATTCGTAGCAGAAAGTTCAGAGATGTTACAGAGAAAAGTATCTAAAGCTGCTAAAGAAGGAACCATTCCTCATAAAATGTCTAAAACTGAAATTGTTGAACAAAAGAAGAAATGGTTTCACGTAAATCCAGCTTAGCGTAAATTTAAAAGACCCCTAGCATTCTTTACCAGAGATACTGATATTTCTCTAGGGGATATTCTTAGCTGGGGATGGATTGAAGAACTTAATGTGTATGCGATAAAGAGGGAGTTTGGTATCCAATATTTCAGATATTTGAGCGACATCAAAACATTGCCATATTGGGATATAAAGGAGCTTGTTCAAACAAAGATGATAAATCTAAAGATGAAGTTTCATGACCAAAGGCTTTGGAGATTGATTAAGTTTGAAGCTATGCACGGTTTACACATTGGAAACCTCACTATCCTCGTCGCATTATTAAAGTTGATCGAACGAACGTGAAAGATGTTACATTGAGTGTGAAGAAGCCGCATGTGATGAAGAATATGCCTCTTATTAAAATGGAACAAGATTTCTTCAAGATATTCAAATGGTGGCACTATGATTCGAGAACAGTTAAAGCTGTTATTTGTGTACATCCAGATGATGACTCTTGGAAAATCACTGAGGAATTAACCGAAGCCTTCATAGCGCACAAACGAATATATGGTCTATGGCGAGGCATTTGAGTACTAGACCCGATGTGGCTAGTCAACTGTTCAAAGAAGGATATAGAATGTTTATTCTACAGTAAGATAAGTTTTGAAGAGAAGGATAAAGAACAAGCGCTCCAATTTCAGAAAATCGTTAATGTGTGTTTTGCAAATGATATACATTCTGATTCGAATTGGAAAACGACTTGAGGAAGCTTTAAAAGAAAGAGACAAAGAAAAATGAGGAAAAAGAAGCTTGAATTGTAGAACGTACAAGAATAGCATCTCTAAGGAGCTTTCAGTTTGTGAATCGACCTCCTCCGACTTATCAAACACCAATTGTTTTTTAGGAGCGTCGCAAGCCAGTAAAGAGATTTTTTGGACGTTAGAGTCAAATCTAATTGAAGATTTTTGAAGACTATCCAGACTGCGGCAACATCAAAAGGGGAGTTTGTTGGTGCATAATGTTTATTGCCTACGTCTAGGATATGTTTGTAATGTTTATAGAGTTTACACGTCAATGTTTATGTGTTCCAAAGTAATTTTTATATGTTTTTACACTATGCTTCATACAAAGTATATACATGTTTCGTACGAGTATCTTACTCATACGAAACACAAGCCCATACGAAATATAGTTAGTTGTTTAGCACGCACTTCGGTACGAGTCATGTTGACCTATAAATAGGGAAGTGTTGTGTTAGAGCTAGTTAGTGATTTGTCAATTGGTACGGCGAAGCTCTGCCAGTTTGTTTACTTGCATCTGTATTTGAACGTCATTAATACAACGGAAGAAGTTAAACAGTAAGTACTATCTTGTTTGTCTTGTCTCCCTCTCTAGCAATGAATTCCGCCTCTGCTAGTTGAGCGAGATCAGGTCGATTGCTCATTTTGGGAGCTCGATCCCCGTTCACACCCGATGTTTAAGTTATCAAACAAAACTGATTACCAACTTGTTTAAGTGTCAAAACAAGTTTCATAACATATATAAGCTCAAATTATATCATTTATAAAAAATGTCATGTTTGACTTTTTAATACAATAACTTTGACCCGTCAATTGGTTTAGCAAACGTGATTCAGGAGGTGCCCTTTATAGGGACTAACACCTACCTTATTGCGATCACTTAGCCATGTTCGTTATGAACAATGGATGGACCATAATGGTCTCAACTGAAAGTCAAGGCATTTTCTGTAAAACGCTTGACTTTTGGCTATAAAAGCCTATAAACGAAAATGCAAGAGGAAGGAACACTTAAAAGTGGTTCCTAGGATGCAATAGAACTAAGTTGGATGCTCCTTTCAGTTACGAACTTCCAGAGGAGGGAGATAGCGTTGTGAATGAGAAAGTTGCAAGTTCAAATGGTGAACCTTGGCACCTATTTATAGTTGGAGAGCTTGAAGGAGGTGATGCCAGGTGAAGAAGGAGCTTACAAGTGTCCTAAAACGTGGCATAGCTGTTTGGGAATCCATAGTTTCGAATACATTGGTTTTTTGCAATTTGTGTGGAGGCCAAGCAATTTTTCTGAAGATACAGGTCTCTGGCAGGCCGCGAGAGGCACAGGCCTGGCCTCTCGCACCCCGCGAGCGCCCCTAGGCCACTTTTAAAGTTTGACACTTTAGCCCCTTAACTTATAAAACCTTCTAAAACACCTTTTTAGCATATTTAGCCCTCCGTAACCAATATTTGGCATACCCGGGAGTATGCCCGGACATTGTCGAGCTCTCGGTTCGTTAAAAGGTCACTCAGAGGTATAAATTAAGATGTTGACACTGTTAACCCCTCCATTATCCAACTTTCACATATTTACGGATTTAATCCCTCTCGTCCAACAAATGGAACATATGAGAGTTAGGACTTCGTAAAGGATCACTCAGAGGCCCACTATAAGCATGTTGACTCCAATGTCATTCAGAGGCTGGACATGTTGACATATCAGTCACTCAGAGGCCAAGTTTAAGCATATTGGCATATCAGTCACTCAGAGGCTAATGATTAAGCATGTTGACATGTCAGTCACTCAGAGGCTATTGTTTAAGCATGTTGACATATCAGTCACTCAGAGGATAGTGATTACGCATGTTGACATATCAGTCACTCAGAGGCTATTGTTTAAGCATGTTCACATATCAGTCACTCAGAGGCTAGCATTTATGCATGTTGACATCAGACAGTCACTCAGAGGCTTAGTTTGAGCATGTTGACACCTTTAGTCCTTAATAGACTAAATAAAAAATACAACACGTGTCACTATACTATTGGATACGATTTTACAAGCTGTTACATTCTCACCCCGTTAAAAGAAATCTTGTCCTCGAGATTTTATTCAAAAAGATGGTGGTACTTTTGTCGCATAGTGGACTCAACCTCCCATGTATACTCGGGACCTCTAAAGGCGTCCCACTTAACCTTTACTATAGGTATTAATTTCTTTCGGAGCTTCTTAACCTGTCGATCCTCGATCGAAATTGGTTTCTCAACAAACCTCAGGTTTTCATCTATTTGCACATCTTTGTGTGACATTGCTAGCAACTCATTGGCTAGACTTTTCTTAAGGTTAGATATGTGGAACACATCATGAATTCCACTAAGCTCCTCCGGCAGCTTAAACTTATAAGCTACAGTGCTGACACATTCGACTATCTCGAATGGTCCTATATATCTTGGGCTTAACTTGCCTTCTTCCCAAATCTCATTACACCTTTCCAAGGTGACACTTTCAGCATGACTTTGTCCCATACTTGGAACTTAAGAGGTTTACGCCTCTTGTCAGCATAGCTCTTCTGCCTATCACGGGCAGCTTTGAGTCGATAACGTATTTGTACAATCTTATCCGTGGTTTCTAGGACAATTTCAGGTCTTGATAGTTGGGCTTACCCAACTTCTACCCAACACACGGGCATTCGACGCTTTCTCCCATACAAGGCCTCATAAGGAGCAGCCTTGATGCTCGTATGATAACTATTATGGTAGGAGAATTCTATTAGGGGTAAGTGGTCATCCCAACTTCCACCTAAATCAATCACACATGTGCTAAGCATGTCTTCCAAAGTTTGAATGGTACGCTCACTTTATCCATCCGTCTGCGGGTGGTAAGCCGTACTAAAGTTTAATTTTGTGCCTAAAGATTGTTGGAAACTATTCCAAAAATGAGAGGATATCTAATATCTCTATCAGATACAATAGATATCGGCACACCATGTAGGGACACAATCTTGTCCACATATAACTTAGCCAATTTGTCTTAATTATACGTTTCCTTAATTGGCAAGAAATGCGCTGACTTAGTCAGCCTATCTACAATGACCTAAATCGTGTCATTACCACGTTTGGTCCTAGGTGACTTGGTAATCAATCCATAGTTACCATTTCCCATTTCCATGTGGGAATTTCTAATTGTTGTAGAAGTCCTGACAGTTTCTGATTATTCGGCCTTAACTTGCGAACACATTAGACACTTGGCTACATAAGTGGCTATGGATTTCTTCAAACCCATCCACCAATAATTCTTTTTTAGATCCTGATACATTTTGTCACCTCCTCGGTGAACTGAGTATCTCGTGTTATGCGCTTCTCGGAGAATTAGATCTCTAAGTCCTCTTAAGATTGGAACCTAGATTCTTCCATTAAATCTAAGGATTGCATCCTTTCCAGGCGTTAACTGATCAACATTTCTGCCTAACCCCTCATTAGGAATATTAGCCTCTAATAGGGCTTGCTTTTGCGCATCTAATAGCTTTTCATTCAAGCTATTTCTAAGCTCAATGCTCTTTGCATTAATCCTAATGGGATTAATTCTTTCCTTGCGACTTAAGGCATCAGCAATGACATTTGCCTTGCCGGGATGATTGCGAATTTCACAATCATAATCGTTAAGTGTTTCCATCCAACGGCGTTGTTGCATGTTCAATTCCTTCTGATTGAACAGATGCTGGAGACTTTTATGGTCAGTGTATATAATACCCTTGGTGCCATATAAATAATGTCTCCATAGCTTTAGTGCAAATACAACGGCACCCAATTCCAAATCATGGGTGGTGTAATTTCTTTCGTGCACCTTTAACTGTCATGATGCATAAGCAACCACCTTGCCTTTTTACATTAGCACACAGCCCATGCCAGTGTGCGAAGCATCACAATAAACTATAAAATCCTCAATACCCTTAGTTGGAGATAACACAGGAGCATTGCTCAACTTGTGTTTTAGAATCTCAAAGGATTCTTGTTGTTTTGGACCCCAAATAAACTTAATATTTTTACGGGTTAAGGTAGTTAAAGGAGTGACTATCCTTGAAAAGTTCTCAATGAACCTCCTATAATAACCAGCCAATCCTAGGAAACTACGAATCTCTGATGGGGTTTTGGGTACTTCCCAATTCATTATGGCTTCTATTTTGGCGGGATCCACTTGGATACCACGCTCACTTACAACATGTCCAAGAAATTGGACTTCTCTAAGCCAAAATTCACACTTAGATAATTTAGCATAAAGCTTTTCCTGCCTTAGCAATTCTAGAATGCACCAAAGGTGTTTCTCATGATGAGTTTGATTACGAGAATAGATAAGTATGTTGTCTATGAAGACAATGACAAACTTATCCAAATACGGTTTGCAGACTCTATTCATAAGATCCATGAATGTTGCAGGTGCATTTGTGAGCCTAAAAGGCATCACCAAGAATTCATAGTGACCATGTCGGGTTCTGAAAGCAGTCTTAGGAACATCCTCGTTCCTAACCTTCAGCTGATGATATCCTAATCTCAAATCAATCTTAGAAAAATAACTAGCCCCTTGAACTTGGTCGAATAAATCATAAATCCTGGGCAGAGGATATCGGTTCTTAATTGTTATCTTGTTTAACTCTCGGTAGTCAATGCACATCCGCATTGAACCGTCTTTCTTTTTAACAAAAAGAATTGGAAATCCCCAAGGTAAGGAACTAGGTTGTATGAAACCTTTCTCTAAGAGTTCATCTAATTGAACTCTTAATTCCTTCATTTCCGTCTGTGCTAGCCGATACGGAGATCTGGCAACAGGTGTTGATCCTTGCAGGATATCAATTTTAAACTCTACTTGCCTATCTGGAGGCAATCCTAGTAATTCTTCGGGGAAAACATCGGAATACTCCGAGATAACCGGAAGGTATTCTATATTTGGTTTAGGTTCATTGATAGTTACTTGTGCCAGGTAAACGACACAACCTTTCCCCAAACACTTGAATGCCTTAAATAACGACAGCTTGTCTGGCAATCCATAGTGTGAATCTCCAGGGATGGTGATTGTTTCACTAGATGGGTTTTAATTTCGATGAGTTTCTTATCGCAGGCAATACGGGCTTAGTTATGGGATAACCAATCCATGCCTAAAACTACATCGAACCCTGCCAATTTCATTGGCAAAAGAGAGATGGGGATAGAATGATTCTTAATGGATATAGAACATCCATCAAGAATGGAAGATGTTGTCTCTAACGTTCCATCAGCGAGTTCTACCTCATAAGTTATATCTGGAGTTCTTATGTGCAAGTTTAATAGTTTACTAAACTTATGATAAACAAAAGCCTTATCTGCACCCGAATTGAAAAGAACTCTAGCATATACATCATTGATGAGGAATGTACCTGTTATGACGTTATTGTCATTAACGGCCTCCCTGGCATTCATCTGGAAGGCACGAGCATTCCCTTTATTAGCCTCTCCAGGCTTTGCATCATTACCTTTGGGGTTCTTGGGGCATTTGAACATAATATTCCCCTTTTCATTAATGTTGTAGCAGACGACATTCTTAAGATCCTTGCACTCTAGGGTTTTATGCCCCCTTTTCTTACAGATACCACAGGGTCTAGTTTGTGGATCAATACTACACTGTCCCCAATGCTTACGGTTGTAATTTTTACATATCGGCGTTACACCGACTTATCTTGGTTCCTCCTGAACCCAAATTTCCCTTTATTTTTCCTATTAAATCTCTGGGAGCTATTAGCCTCCCTCTTTCTTTTCCCGTCAGTCCCGGATTTGACTGACTTCTACCTCACCAAATCTAAGGTGAAGGCGAGAGATAGGTCTACAGTGGACCTATAGGTACTAGGCTGAGCAGCCTTTACCATGCCTTTTATCTCAGGCGTTAACCCATTAATAAAACGTGCAATGCGTTTGGTTTCAAGGGTGATTAAATATGAAACTAACCTAGACAGGGAATTGAAGTCAGAAACATACTTCCAACAGTCTAGGTTCTTCACTGAAAGAGTCAGAAAGTCTATCTCGAATTTCTCCACCTCATGAGGTGGACAGTATGTTTCCTTGACTAAATCGACAAACTTAGGCCATCCTAAGTTGTACAGGTGTACTTTAACTGTAGATTGGATCATGGCCTTCCACCAAATCAGGGCATCGCCCTTGAAGGACTGTGATACATACTTGACCACATCCTTATCAGCACAACTGATGATATCTACAATCGTTTATATCTCATCAAGCCATTTCAAGGCTTCTACTGCTCCTTTTTCCCCACTAAAATCTCGGTGTTTGCAGGAGACGAAATATTTGTAGGTACATCCGTCCTTAGAAGAATGAGACCTATCAGTAAATTCTATTTTCTTTGGTTCACTCTTCGCATTTGAAGAGTGGACTGAGCTCTCCTTATGAGCTGAGGATGGTGGGATTGATAATGGTCTGGAGCAAGTAGCACTCGACTCCCTAAGTTTTTCTATGGCCCTTTCCATGGCCTTTCCAACAGCTGCATCTATGCGAGCTTGGAAATCATCATTATTAATGGCTATATTTTCAGCCTTGTTAGAGCTAATCTCTCGGTGGCTACTTTATGCCTCGTCCGAGTTTACCATTTTGCAGCTTTGGCTCTTAAACATCAAACAAAATTTCTCTTAATCATGGTATAACAACCATATTGGCTTAAATATTGGATATAACAATCCATCGCCTATTTAAGCTAGTGTGAATAACATCACAACTCTTAGGCTTATCATATCTATAATTGGCCTAGGTCTTAATAGGACCATCAAAGGCAAATTACAATCTGGACATAGTCCATATATTATTAGACAATGGATCGTAATGTCACAACTGTCATTGTCATAAATGACAATTGTATGTAGCTCATAGGCTTATGACTAATGGGCATAATAATATGGCACGTTGGCCTGTCACGTTGGACATGTCATATGGCACGTTGGCCTATCCTCAATGGACATCATGTGGCATGTTGGCCTACATCATTAACAGATGTAATTTATGGCACGTTGGCCTACATCACTATCAGATGTAAATAATGGCACGTTGGTCTACATCACTAACAGATGTAATTTATGGCACGTTGGCCTACATCACTAACAGATGTAATTTATGGCACGTTGGCCTACATCACTACCAGATGTAATTCATGGCACGTTGGCCTACATCACTATCAGATGTAATTCATGGCACGTTGGCCTACATCACTATCAGATGTAATTCATGGCATGTTGGCCTACATCACTAAATTGACCTACATCACTAACAGGTGTAATTTATGGCACGTTGGCCTACATCACTACCAGATGTAATTCATGGCAGTTGGCCTACATCACTAACAGATGTAATTTATGGCACGTTGGCCTACATCACTAACGGATGTAATTTATGGCACGTTGGCCTACATCACTAACAGATGTAATTTATGGCATGTTGGCCTGTCCTCAATGGACATCATATGGCACGTTGGCCTATGGCACTTTGGCCTATGGCACGTTGGCCTGGCAATTGTCATCACATTGATACTTTAGCCGGGATCACATTGATCACAAGGCTATATAATAGGTCTTAGGACGTAGTCCTTTTACCTAGACGGCTAGTGTGGTTCCTCAAGTCACACTACCAGGAGTATGAACATTCCTTAGTGTTAACATAAGGGTACCTTAATGATTGATTAATGGTCCCGGTCACGTTGGACCTTAATGACCTTGGAGGCTTGAACCTAGTCCACCACCTCTGGATAGAAGGATAACTTCCCTTAACTATCCTGATAGAAGACCTTTTTATTCTTAACTATCATTTCTTGGCCAATGTGTGGTATGTGCCACTTGGCATAATCAAATACATTAAGGTCTTTTGGAATTATATAGCAGAGCATAAATTTCGAGTAATATCGAGATGCTCGCTTGAAGAGGATGAATACACACACACACACATATATATATATAATTCCAAAAATTACTTCATTAAATTCCAATAGAAATTACAATACTCGAAACAAATAAAATAAACTGTCCATGCAAGGACTACAGAAATAAAAATGTCCATGCAGGGACTAAAGAAATAACAATGTCCTCGCAGGGACTAACATATAATAGAAACTCATCCTTCTTTACCTTAACCAACTTGGAGAGTTTCTTGAAGAATTTGTTTGTCTTATTCTCCGTTTTCTCCGCTTGTTGTTGCGTTTCTTTCATTCATTCTAAGGCCTCATTAATGGCCTCAAGTGGCGGCGGAGGTTGTGGTTGTGGTTGTGGCATAACAGGATACTGGTATCCATGACTTGGATATCCAGTAGGTGGATAAATAGGTGGGAAAGGAGGCGGGTAAAGTGCGTTATGCATGACCGCTTGCATGTAAGGTTCATGCGACAATGCTTAGTAATCAACAGGTGTAGATGGGTTAAAAGGATCATATCCAGACGTATCCGGATATGTTGGGATAGGGTTATTATAACCCGATGGTGGTGGTTGAACTACTGGTGGTGGTGGATGTTCCACCACAGGTGAAACATTGGAGGGTCCACCCATTTGTGGGTCCTCGTGAATAGTAGGTAGGGTTTGGGCAAAGGTGGCAGCGATCCCGACCGTTGGCCCGCAAGTACTAACATACGTGCTCCTTTTTTCCTCCTTGGCGGTTCAGGTGGCGATTGGGGTTGTTCTACCGGTTCCATGTGCACATCTTCTTGCACGGGAGGTGGTTGGGAATGATGGGAAGGAGTGTTAGCGAAAGTAAATTGGTTCCAATATTGGTCCCATTCATTAGGACTTTGGTATGGCGATCCGGCGTAAGAGTTTGAATCGCTTGAGATTTCAATGGGATGCGTGTGGGATCCTGACG
This sequence comes from Scalesia atractyloides, assembly GCA_947069175.1. Classification (NCBI taxonomy): domain Eukaryota; kingdom Viridiplantae; phylum Streptophyta; class Magnoliopsida; order Asterales; family Asteraceae; genus Scalesia; species Scalesia atractyloides. The sequence continues at coordinate 42,027,479 of CAMTDV010000008.1, read as the reverse complement.
GCGGCGTTTCTGGATCGGAGTCCTCGTCCATGGGATTGGTTTGGTCTAATTGATTTTGGGTCGGCTGGGGGTGTATTAAAGTATTGGTTGGGGTTAAATTCATCATGATAAGAATGAAGGGAATGGTGGGAGTGGTGTGAATAATGTGAATGATACGAATGGTAAGAGTTTTGGGTATGAGAAGGCGAATATTGCGATAATGGCCATGAATCCCTCGAATCCTCATAGGGGTTCGGGTGATGGGTATGTGAAGGGATATGTCCTGAAGGTCTTCCCCTCATTGGTCCTTTACCTCTTCCTCTTACTCTTGGCGGCATTTTCCTGTTAAAATCAAATCAAAACAATACTAATAACTTAATAATGAGATGAGTAATCCTAGGTTGAAGCCTAGAGTCGGAAGTTTAAGGAATGTGCTGGTGTAAGTTTGAGATTAAACACAAGAAGGCTAGTGTTTAATTCTCTCAACGTTGGCTCTAATACCAACATGTCACACCCCGGCTTTCCACAGCCAAATCCAAACACCGGTGGGCCCGGGTGGGGAAAATCGTGACGTAAGTTGATAACATCATAGACAATTAGACACAGCACAGTGGAAGTCTTGGATTTAAATTACTATTACAAACCAAATGTTCAAAATACCAAAATAATATGCAGACGGCTTGTAATAGAAGATCCACAGGCGGATCATAAATTGTACAAAAGAAAGAATGTAAAACAGACTTTGGGCAGATCTAGGATTTGTAAGATCCTCTTATCACTTCCGAGCACTTCCAGCCTATTTTCGTATTGTACCTGCAAGCTTAGTCTTTTGAAAATACGTCAGCTTTCGCTGGTAAATACACCTAACCGGCTCATTTTGAAAACATTTAAGAATATGTTTTAAGTGCGTATCAGCACAAAATCTTTTATAACTTGGGAAAGTTGACGTTGCAACCTTGTTAACAGATTCACATGTTTGTCCATACATACAGGGCCAAGTGCGAAAACCGAGACATGAATAACTACACACCACTTACGAACTCACGAAGGAGTTATCCCCAACGTTGTGGGTAGTTGCATTTGAGCGTCTGTCGGGTGTATGCCTACACCCCACGCTAAGGCCGTGACCATTATCTAATGTAATGAGCCGAGGATATCCAGGACACGGCAGTTAACCCCTGATGTTTAAGTTATCAAACAAAACTGATTAAAACAGAATAAGCGGATTTACTAGCCACAATCTGGCATTCGATTGATCCCATTTTCGACCAAGCGGTAATAGTTTACCGTAACCCAAGCCCGTATAAGGGAAATAAGTCAAGAGTATTTACCTGAGCTAGTCTTTGTTTAAACGCAAGATTTATTAACTCAGCCGTACACAAAAGCACTAAGTGCATATAGCATTTACCGGAATGGTCTCTAGGCTGGATTATGATATAAGCTAACCAATTAAATACTAATGGTCTTTCTTAAGTCATAGATTTAGACCGACTAGCGTACATGATCAAAACGTATAACGCTAGATTAAACGATGATCGGATAGAATGTAGTTTAATCCTAACAAGTACTTTGACTTGTGTAATGTGGATAAACTATAAACATTCTGGATTTTGAGACTTAAATGACAAGGTTAGACCCGTTTCGGTTAATTTTCGTAAACTAGTTACATATGCTTAACCGTACGCATATCAGCGATATCGGGTAACCGGATAAGTCATGGGCAAGCTCTATATGCCATTATAATTTAAATAAGTTGTAATATCAGTAGGATATAAACTTATATACCTGTTAAGGATTTTAAAATGAAACTATGCCTCGTATGGGCATTTTGGTAATTCCATACCTTATAAAAGTAACTTGAATATAATTTAATGTTATAACCATAAGTATTCTGGAAAAATAACTTACTTATGATATAATATAAGTAGGATATTAATTATATGTGTAATTTATCTTTTATGACCAAACTATGCACCGAATGGGCATTTTGGTCATTTTACACATAGTTTATAAATTATTTGGGATTCTGAGTTTATATCTTGTACCTACTGTAAAAGTATTTAAAATAAGTTTTAAAATCAGTAGGTAACAAGTCTTGGTTGGTAAATATGGTTTAAAACCATACTATACGCCGAAACGACGCTTATGTCGTAAAATGACGATTTGTGTGATGTTTAATGATAACTGATGTTAAGGTCGAGTTAATATGTCTTAGATATGTTATTTAATATAACATATTAGTAGGAAAAGATTTACTTAAAAAGATATGATTAAAACCGTTTTATAAGCCACAAGGGCTTTGTCGTCATTTATCGACATAATACAAGGACTTGTTCATAAACTCAGTTTATAATCTGATTTGATATCCCAAAAATCCTAGTTATAATATTACATCAGTAGGAAACTCATTTTTAAGTTCGTTATCATGTAAACCTTATTTTATGCAAAAAGGGCATTTTAGTCAAAATGGCATAATTACGGAACTTGTTCATAAACTCAGATTCTGATTATGATCATGTAATATAACCTCAGAGGGTTATACTACATTATATTATGATCATAATGCAACTTTAGACCAGTAGCTAACTAATCTAATTCGAGTCAGAATCTAATGTCAAAGTAGAAGTAAAACTTTGCGACTTTCGGTTGCGAACCGATCCAAGAACTGAAATTGACGAGCCGAACATGTTCTTACCAACTTGTTTAAGTGTCAAAACATGTTTCATAACATATATAAGCTCAAATTATATCATTTCCGAAAAATGTCATGTTTGACTTTTTAATACAATAACTTTGACCCGTCAATTGGTCTAGCAAACGTGATTCAGGAGGTGCCCTTTATAGGGACTAACACTTACCTTATTGCGATCACTTAGCCATGTTCGTTATGAACAATGGATGAACCATAATGGTCTTAACCGAAAGTCAAGGCGTTTTCTGTAAAACGCTTGACTTTTGGCTATAAAAGCCTATAAATGAAAATGCAAGAGGAAGGAACACTTACAAGTGGTTCCTAGGATGCAATAGAACTAAGTTGGATGCTCCTTTCAGTTAAGAACTTCCAGATGAGGGAGATAGAGTTGTGAATGAGAAAGCTGTAAGTTCAAATGGTGAACCTTGACACCTATTTATAGTTGGAGTGCTTGAAGGAGGTGATGCCAGGTGAAGAAGGAGCTTACAAGTGTCCTAAAACGTGGCATAACTGTTTGGGAATCCATAGTTTCGAATACATTAGTTTTTGGCACTTTGTGTGGAGGCCAAGCAATTTTTCTGAAGATACAGGTCTCTGGCAGGCCGCGAGAGGCACAGGCCTGGCCTCTCGCACCCCACGAGCGCCCCTAGGCCACTTTTAAAGTTTGACACTTTAGCCCCTTAACTTATAAAACCTTCTAAAACACCTTTTTAGCATATTTAGCCCTCCGTAACCAATATTTGGCATACCCGGGAGTATGCCCGGACATTCTCGAGCTCTCGGTTCGTTAAAAGGTCACTCAGAGGTATAAATTAACATATTGACACTTTTAACCCCTCCATTATCCAACTTTCACATATTTACGGATTTAATCCCTCTCGTCCAGCAATTGGAACATATGAGAGTTAGGACTTCCTAAAGGATCACTCAGATGCCCACTATAAGCATGTTGACTCCTCACTCAAAGACTGGGCATGTTGACATATCTGTCATTCAGAGGCCAAGTTTAAGCATGTTGACATATCAGTCACTCAGAGGCTAATGATTAAGCATGTTGACATATCAGTCACATAGAGGCTATTGTTTAAGTGTAGGTCCCCTAGTCCTTATGGATCTTGACAGAATCGTCTAATCTAGAGTGCGGAATCCCCTAGATCAGATTTCATAGAAATAACAAGAACACGAACACGAACACAAAGAATTCCTTCAAACTGTCTTCTATTGTTTATCAAACACAATTGTTTTACAATCAATTCAAGACTCTTCTAATGGGTTTAAGGCCCAATTCGCCTACCAAGCCCTATTCTATGTCTAGTTCAGCCCAATTACTTCTAATTAACTATTACAAAACTAAACCCGCTAACCGTTTATCATTTTACTAATTACAAGATATCCAAAGACCAAATGTAAGTTGTTGTCACTAATATGCACCAACAAACTCCCCCTTGACAATAGCTTCATAAAATAACTTAGTCTTCAGTCTTCTTGCAATCTTCAATATCTTTGAAAAACGTTGGTCTTTGGATAGCTTCAGCTTTAACAGCTTCTGTCGGCAACAGACTCCCCCTAAGCTGATGTATCCAATCACCAAATCTTCTAAATCGTTAGCGTTTGAGTAAACTCCAGTTTAGTCCTTGCATAGCAATCTTCCAAACTCTTCAACTTTGTCTGCAATGTAGAAAGGAGGTTCTACCATGCATCCAAGCAAACTCCTCTTCACCAAACTTCTCAGCAACTCACTGCTACAATTTGTATACTATAAAACAAACATCTCGAGAAACCATAAGCATTTTTCAACACAAGTTAAACAAATTATTATTATTCAAGAGATAGTCAAACTATATCCCAGATTAAGCACTTCTCAACTCAAACCAGAAACTCAAACTTTTAAGCACACATAACCCGCAAGATCGTAAAAATTTTGAACTTAGCTTCTAACATCGTCTCCCCCTATCGGTAACAACTCCCCTCGAACAACCAATATCCCGTATATTAAAAATATACAAGAAAATGACATATGTTTGGATTTTTATATTTTCTGAAAACAAATAAATAACAAAATAATAAACACTCTTTTTTTTAGTATCACCGGTAAGAAGATCATATCAGCAACATCAAACTGTTTTCACACTATCTGATTATTTTATATGCAATATTCATGAATAGCATTTCAAGACGATTACCAGTATTATTTATCCGCTTAAACAAAATACATGAACATTTAAAGTACCATTACCTCGTGATCTGTTGAGATAATTTATACTGATATACTAGTGTGTCCCACTTCAGGACATACCCCCGCGATCAAGGTATGCACAAAAATTCATCGTAGTAGGTGAGTATACCGAAATTCATCCTTTTGAATTACAACGCTAGATAATTGGTGATCAGGTCAGTACTTCCGTACAACAAAGAGACCAATATCTAACGAGGGTTAGGACAAATACCAAATTTTGGTACGAATAATGCAATTTGCACATTTGAATGACTCTCTAGGAGAGCTTCTTCAATATTTGGGATTTGGCATTTTTGCTCTTTTAAGATATCCAGGTTGTGCCTAGGTCAGCATATATCTGGATCCAGCAGAAGGACAACCTGATACCCCGGATGAAATAACGATATAAAGACCTAAAACCTCAGATTTTGGCAATATATCAACGCAAGATTTAAGGTTATAAAACCATATGCCACTGATATGTTCCCCACTCATACACAATTTATTTTATGTTTGTATCACAAAGGTAAGTTGATTATTTCATGCCTTTTGCCTACTGGTACCATCATATGATAAAGCTGCTATTACACTTAAGCAATTTTAATTTTAATTTCAGTGTGACAGTCTAACTTGCTGATGTACTATCATTTCTTCTTTTTCACACAGTGAAAACTCATATTTGATTTTCTATTTTTTTATGATTTTGATCTTCTATTTTTTTTTTTTTTTTTGAAAAGCAATACATTATTTGCAAACTATTTTTATGGAAAAATGGTTATTCAGGATTCCTCATCCTGTTGAGTTTGACTAAATGTTCAAAGCGAGCCTTGTCAAATGCTTTTGTGTAAAGATCTGCCAGGTTATCCAGTGTGTCGACTCGATGCAGTTCAATTAATTTCTTTTCAGCACAATCTCGTATAAAATTATGACGCATGTCAATATGTTTTGTGCGACTGTGTTTTACGGGATTATTGGTGATTGATATAGTGGCATTATTGTCTATCATAATAGGAGTACGAGTGAAATTCAAACTGTAATCCTGCATCTGCTGTTGAATCCAGAGAACTTGAGAGCAACAGCTACCCGCAGCAATATATTCAGCTTCACACGTCGAGGTAGACACGCAAGACTGCTTCTTGCATTGCCATGACACGAGCCTCCCTCCTAAGAACTGACAACCACTTGTGGTAGACTTCCTTGTTGATTTGCATCCTCCAAAGTCCGAATCTGTGAAAGCAACAAACTTCAAATCACTAGCAGCTCGATACCATAACCCAAGTTTAGGTTTCCCCTTCAAGTAACGAAGAATCCGCTTCACCGCTTTCATGTGGGACTCCTTTGGATTCGCTTGATATCTGGCACAAAGACATACTGCGAACATGATGTCGGGTCTTGAAGCAGTCAAGTACATCAGAGAACCAATCATTGCCCTGTATTGAGTTGGATCAAGATCCTCCACACTCTCATGATCTGGACCAAGATTGTGATTCTCACAGATAGGTGTATTGAAAGTAGCGCAATCCTCCATTTTGAAACGAGACAAAATGTCATACACATACTTCGTCTGATGTATAAACATCCCATCCTTCTTCTGTTCAACTTGTAAACCCAAAAAGTAGGATAATTCGCCCATTGCACTCATCTCAAACTTGCTCTTCATTACCTCTTCGAAATCATGACACATGTTCTCATCAGATGACCTGAAGATGATGTCATCTACGTATACCTGTACCAGCAGAAAGTCTTCCTTCTTCCTTTTAATGAACAGTGTACTGTCAATCTGACCTCTTTCGAAACCATGTTTTACCAAATGTGTTGGCAGTGTCTCATACCACGCCCTAGGTGCCTGATGCAATCCATACAATGCCTTATCAAGTCGATAGACCCGATCTGGATAGTCTAGATCAGTAAACCCATCTGGCTGTGAGACATACACCACTTCTTGGACTAACCCGTAAAGAAATGCACTCCTCACGTCAAGTTAGTAAACTTTGAATCCCTTGAATGAAGCAAAAGCTAGAAACAAACGAATTGCTTCCAACCTTGCTACTGGTGCAAACACTTCATTATAATCAATCCCCTCTTGCTGATTGAACCCTTTCACTACCAACCGAGCCTTATTCCTTATCACGATCCCTCCGTCGTCTTTCTTGCCCTTGAACACCCACTTGGTGCCTATTTCTTTTTCTCCTTCAGGTAGATCAACTAGCTCCCAAACTTTCAACTTCTTGAACTGAGCTAGTTCCTCTTGCATAGCTTCAACCCAACAATTGTCTTTTAGAGCCATATGAACATTCTTCGGCTCCTCTTGGGCAATAAAGCAGCTATACAAACATTCATTAATCAACCCAGTCTTCTGAATCGAAGTAAACAAATAGGAACCTTCGAGCACACCTCTTCTCGTCTGAATACCTGCAGCAGGATCACCAATGATGTTTTCAACCGGATGATCTTTGTGTACACGTGTGGTAGCAATGGTGTCAACAACCAGATTATCTCCTAGATTAGATCCAACCTCCCCCTGAATGTTATCATTTGCAAACGGATTAGTGAAGTCCTCCCCTGAATAGGTTCAGAGTCACTATCACTGGAGTCCTCTGGAGCTGCACTAGAAGAAGTCTCTGGAGCATCAGTCATCGATATACTAGATCTAGGCATGAAGTCACACTCTCCATCTTCACTGATCACAGTATGGATCACTTGAGACTCATCTGCATTTGAAACATCAGGAATATTAAATGATTGAAAAACACTTTCATAATCATATAATATAGCAGGACCACTCGTTGATTGTTGAGGTGAATAACTAGTGATTTCCATGTTAAACACCACCTCAATTTTACCAGTTTTTAGATTAAGAACCCTTTTATTCGGTGTTCCAGGCATATAGCCTAGAAAGTAACCTTCATCAGCTACCTCACCGAATTTTTGCTTATCTTTGTTTCGCACAATGGTGCAGGGTAATTCAAATGGTTCAAAGCTTTTAAGTTTTGTTTTTGGTTAAACAATAGTTCGTGACACGTTTTGTTAAACCGTTTAACCGTAAAAACTTTGTTCAGGACATAGCAAGCTGTGTTCACAGCTTCTCCCCAGAAAAGAACTGGAAGCTTTGAATCAGATAGCATAGTCCTTGCGGCTTCAATCAACGTCCTGTTTTTCCTCTCAGCGACTCCATTCTATTGAGGTGTATAAGGAGCAAAATATTGATGTTCAATTCCCTTGCGAAGACAATAGAGATCCAGAACTTGGTTCTTGAACTCCATGCCATTATCACTCCTTATCCTCTTGATCCGTGCATCACGGACATTTTCCAATTTTGTAAAAAGATCAATCAGCATCTCCGCTGTCTCATCTTTTGTACCTAAAAAGAAAACCCGTGAATAACGTGAGTAATCATCAGTGACAACTAAACAATAGTACTTTCCACTATGCTCCTTACGTTCACTAGACCGAATAGATCCATATGAAGTAATTCATAAGGGGCATCTATGGAATTTACTGTTTTAGACTTGTGAGGTTTCTTATGTTGTTTTCCCTTTTGACATGGAAGACATTTATCTTCCACGTGAAACCTCTGCACTGGCACCCCTTCCACTAAACCATTTTTAATAATATAGTTCATTTTCCGATAGTAGATGTGGGCCATGCGTCTATGCCACAACAATGACACAGCCTCAGATGCTTTTGATAGTAAACATGCCACCAGATTGGAAGAATCCTTAACACCCATGTCCATGACATAAGTGTCATTTCTCCTTGGCACTCTCATCAGTATCCAGTCATTTGATATCACCAAACCAGGTTTCAACACCAAAGCTTCAGACTTTGTAAAGTGGACCGAGTGACCCTTGTCGCAGACTTGAGACACGCTCATCAGATTGTGCTTCAGCTGCTCAACATAGTTCACTTTGTACAGTGTGATCTTCCCGTTAGTCACTTTTCCTCGACCAGTAATGTGCCCTCCTTTAGCACCTGCAAAATTCACATAACCACCATTTATATTCTCAAACTCTGTTAACAACCTCGCATCCCTCGTCATGTGCCTGGAGCAACCACTATCAACATACCACAAGTTGATAATCCTCCTTAGCAGCTCCTGCACCATCCAACAAAATTAGTTAGATTTGGGGGACCCAAGCCTTAATGGTCTTGGGTCTTCCAGATTCATCAATCATAGGAACAGCCATCCAGTATCCATCACTCCTAACAGGAGTCTTGGATCTTAGACCTGTTGATGGAAATGGTTTTTGATTTCCACTAGGTCTGTGGTCCTGAGGTTTCCTAACCAAGTTTGGACTTTGCGACCTTTGGAAATTATGATTTTGATTCCATGAATTTTGATGATGATAATTTCTAAAGCCATCGTTATAAAATTTCGATTGCCAACATTCTGGTATCGATTTTGATATTGACCTTGACTTCTGAAATTATTTGATGGACCATTAAAGTTATTCATTCCTGGTGAACTACTTCTAGGTCTATCATATCTGCCTGATGTAGATGTAGGCTGGAATCTTTGTTGATTTATTTGAAAACGAGGAACTTGGTGAGTTCCTTTTTCAGCCTTATCTACACCTACGGCAACACTTTGTTGCTTGGTAGCAGATATCTTTGGTGAGTTAACCTTCTTCTCATCATCACCACTTTTTGCTACCTGTGCTTCACTCTTTTTGTTAGGACAGCAGCTAGCTACATGTCCTTTTTCATGACATTTGAAACACGATTTTCTAGCCGAAGACTTCTTAATTGAAGCCTATTGCTTAGATTCATTAGGCGATGATGATGATGATGCTTTAGAAGGATCCTGTTTAGTTTGCTTAACATCTGATTTTTCTTTGTTTTTGTTCTTAGCAAACTGCACATTAGGCTCTTTAGTAATAACAAGGACCTCTTCATTTATGTCACTTCCCTTAACAAAATCAACTTTTTGAACAAAAACTTGTTTTTGATTCTTAGAGAGTGTATTCTTTGTTTTCAAAACAGTGTCTCTGTTATTATCCTTCTTGGCATTTTCAGTCACATCAACATCCTCTAATGTGGAACTACCAGGTGTAGTTGACACAAAGTCTGTAAGCTCTTCTTCATCTGGCAAGAAAGAATAGTCATGACCAAGTGGTGGTGGAACTTCATTCAAACCTTTGAATCCCATACACGTCTTGTCATTACTCTTCTTCAAGCCATTCATCATGTGTTTCATGACAAAAGATGAATCTCTGAATTGATTTAATTTCTTTTCAAGTTCACAGATTTTAAGTTGTGCTTCAGATAACTCTTTGCACTTTTCAGAAACCTCTTTTGTTTTCTCACTCATCGTATCATGAGCTAAGTCAATAACTTGAAGTTTTTAATTAAGCTTACAGGTTAAAATATTGATTTCTTCTTCATAACCTTTAATTTTCTTCAAGTATAATGACTCATTTCGTTTTACAAAAAAGTTTGATTCTTTTAAGTTCAAGAGCTCATTAGCCAGACTTTGGTTTTGCTTTGTTAATGTATCAACTTCACTTTGCAGTTCACAACATTTCAAACAAACAGAACTACCAGAGTTAGAACATACCTCGCATGTTGATTTACTTAGATCAGCCATGAAAGCATCAAAATTAGTAGCCATCTTCTTCTCAGTAGCAATCTGTTCTCCATCAGCTTTCTCAGCTACCTTCTCTTGCTCTCCCTCAGCATCAGCTTTCACTTCTTCATTAACAACTGGAGCTATCTCAGCCATGAATGCCTGTGAGGCATTGTTATCACTCTCCAGATGAACACTCCAATCATAAGAACCATCTTTGGCAGTAGAAATCAAGGCCTTTGATCCAGTGTTGTTTGATGTATTCCTGTTGCTTGAACCATGGCCAGGAGAATCTTGAAAGGATGAACTAGAACGCGATTCAGACTTTCCTCTTTGACATTCTCTAGCAAAATGTCCATGGTTGTGACAGTTGTAACACTTCACTTTTGACTTGCCAAAGCCCACACTTTTGCCAACGAACTTCCTGTCCGTTCTGTTCATGAACTTCTTCACCTTTCTAGAAATCATGGCCATCTGCCATTGCAAATCCATCTCCTCTAAGTCATCGGGGTTGATCTGATTATAATCTTCATCAAACGTAGCAGGATCAGATATTTTTCCCTGAATATAGTTCTCGTAAGAAGCAACAAAAGAAGCAAGCAATGCCAGGTGTTTTTCAACACTTTTGACACTCAGAGGCATAGACTTAGAACTGTTGTTACTTGATTGTTGTCTCTTAGCCCCTGACGAGCCTCATGAAGAAGCAATGAAACATACTTCTCCATCAGAATTTGTCACCATCTGTTCATTCTCACATGAGAGAAACGCAGTTGCCGTGTCACTAGAAGCATTGTCGGAAGATGAAGGTGTAAGACCTTTATAAATCCCCGGATCTTGAACCTGATCATATCCAGTCTCCTTCTTCATCATATTGAGCTCATAAGCTCTCAACTTCCCAACAACCTCTTCCAAGTCTTTCTTTTCATAATCAGCTTCACCCTTTATCATTAACGTGTAAATATCCCACTTTGCAGGTAAAGCATCCAGCAACTTGTCGTTTATCTCCACATCTGTGTATCCCTCTATGTCATAATTATCTATTTCTGACATCAGATGATAATATCTCGTGATAATATCTTCTAAGAATTCATTTCTCATGCCTTTAAACACAGCAAACTGTTTCTTCAGCAGATCCACCTTGTTCTTCTTTACATCAGTATTGCCCTCATACCTCTTCTCTAGGGCATTCACATCTCCTTCGATGTAGTATAACATTTGAACGTGTGTTTGATGCCATCAGGTAACGACATCTTGATAGCAGCTAAGGCCTTCTTTTCAGATTCATACATCCTCTTTTCAGCTTCAGACATGTTGACATAAGCAGTAACACGCTGTCTTCCCTCAAAATCATGCGTTGGGTTAGCGTACCCATCTTGAATACAGATCCACATCCGTGTGTCCTGATATTCAATAAAGGATTGAAATCGATCCTTCCAAGTAAGATACTTCTTCACCTTCAGCATCTTTGAAGGTTTATTTGTGGTACCAGCCTCATGCTCCATCCTCAACAGCTCATTTAAGTTTGACATATTCGACATTTTTACCAAACCGGCTCGTTAAAAACGTTAAAAACTTGTCCGAAATGGGCGGTTACCAAATTATACCGTTAGACTCGTCTCGACGATACGATTCTAACGACATATAATGTCCGATTATGATTTTTAGAAATTTCGTGCCTCTTTCTTTTTTCTTTTTTTGTCCTAAAAATCAACCGAGTCTAACTGTCCAATCAGTTCGTCAAAATTGTCTATGAATCAATTTCTATGTCCGAAAACGTTTAACTCTGGTTACGTCAGCTGGTTAACTTTCCACCTTTTTCTGTGTAACTCGGAACAATGTAGAGTCCGAAATGGAAACTCCGATTAACAATCCGAGATGAAATTCAGAACAGTAATCCGAGTTAACAATCCGAAATGATGATCCGGAATAGTGATCCGAGATGAAATCCGGAATGCACTGTTCTGATCCGAAATGAAAATCTGGAATAGACTACTCTGATCCGAGATGGAATCCGGAATTGTTCCCAATCCAAGATGGAATCCGGAATACAATTCTAATTCGAAATTTCAATCTGAAATGGCTTTTCTGATCCGAATTGCACTGTTTTCCAGATCCGAAATGCAAATTCTGGTCCGAAATTCAAGTCTTCAATCCGAATTACTATACTTTTTAATCTGGAATGCAAGTCTTCAATCCGGAATGCTTGCTGCCAATCCGAAATCACTGCAGAAAATCCGAAATACCTGCAAAAAAGCTAAAACAGCCGTCAAAAACCCTAATTCAGCCGCCACAAACTTCAAGAACAGTCTCCAAAAACGCCCAAAAATCCAATTTTTCTGCTGTCACGATTCTGAACCGAGCAATAATCAAGAGCCGAATGCTCTGATACCAATTGTAGGTCCCCTAGTCCTTATGGATCTTGACAGAATCGTCTAATCTAGAGTGCGGAATCCCCTAGATCAGATTTCACATAAATAACAAGAACACGAACACGAACACAAAGAATTCCTTCAAACTGTCTTCTATTGATTATCAAACACAATTGTTTTACAATCAATTCAAGACTCTTCTCTCTATCTCTCTGAAACAATTCTTGCAGCAACTGAACAATAGAACCAGCAACCTTAACCCTAATCACAACCTCCCTATATATAGAGATAGATTATGCTCATGGGCTAGGGTTTCCTACATGGACTGCTAATGGGTTTAAGGCTCAATTCGCCTACCAAGCCCTATTCTATGTCTAGTTCAGCCCAATTACTTCTAATTAACTATTACAAAACTAAACCCACTAACCGTTTATCATTTTACTAATTACAAGATATCCAAAGACCAAATCTAAGCTGTTGTCACTAATATGCACCAACATTAAGCATGTTGACATATCAGTCACTCAGAGGCTAATGATTAAGCATGTTGACATATCAGTCACTCAGAGGCATTGTTTAAGCATGTCGACATATCAGTCACTCAGAGGCTTGCATTTATGCATGTTGACATCAGACAGTCACTCAGAGGCTTAGTTTTAACATGTTGACACCTGTAGTCCCTATTAGTCTTTAATAGACTAAATAAAAAAAATACAACATGTGTCACTATACTATTGGACACGATTTTACAAGGTGTTACATGCTTACTGATCTCAAGATAAGATACCCATTATTGCTTATCTCCGGGTAGGTATCCTCTCTGAGAACAAAGCAGAAGCAAGAAAGATCTAGCATAAAGCCCTTCATTATCAAATGTTTGACGGTATCTTATATCGAAAATCTTTCACGGGCCCGTTATCGTGTTGCGTAGACCCCCAGGTAGTTTAAAATGATCTTATTAAAGTTCAAATTTCTAACAATTATATATCATCCAATGGTTTAAAATATCAATTATATTAATGTATGGATAAATAGCATCCAATCATTTAGGAATAACACACATATCAAGAAGTGATGTAGCGACCCTTGTAGCATCTCCAATGTGAGGGGCTCATGAATGTCCTCCTCAGCTTGTCCAACTATTGTCTCACAGACCGCCTCCCCCCCTCACTTACATACCCTTCCACATAGAAACAACCGAGCTCTCCCAAGGGTCATTCATGGTGATAGAACGACAACTCTCCATCCCTTCCTCCCTTTATCTTTGAGGTTTGTGTTTGTTAGGGTCAACACCCCCATTTCTAATGCTCTTAGTCTTTCATTGAAAAATCGACACTTAGCGTAAATATAAGTCACTCCACTTTATCAAATAAATTTCATGCAGCTATGTCATCAACAAATACCAAAATATAGAGTAGTTAATACATGCATGTACATAAAGTAAGAGGAACCTCACATGAAATAAAACCTACGACAACTGGTAAAACCAAGCCCTAGAGGCCTACTTAGGCTATAAAGATCGGTTAAAACAATTGTTCAAGTGTGTTGGATGAATAGATCCAGAAAACTGGATGATTGGTTGGTCTCATACGAGGGTCATATTTATAGACATAGATTATCTTGATCAACAAATAAAAAATAACATAAAAGAAGTAACTAACTATTGGTAAAATATCTAAATACGACAATAAACGGTATTAGGTATTTTTCAAGGTGAAGGTTGTAAGCTATGAATTGTTAATTACATTGTCAAAAGCACAATCTGTTATGTTTTTCTATTCTTCAGTAAAATTATGTTGATTTTGTAGTTAACAAGAAATCAGAATTCACTTTACAAACAGAAGAAATAAAATAAAAGTCCCATGTTTGTTTATGATACACTTTCAAAAGAGTTTCGTAAATAAGGTTGAGTCTGTCTTACTTGTGGGTGAACAAATTCGGATGATGAAGCAAACGTCCGAAATCCGTAATCTAATCTAATACCACCTGAGTTGACATAATATATATAGAATATATATATATATATATATATATATATATATACGGAAAAGATAAATCGAAAACCCATCTTAGATAAAGAAACACAAAAAATTTCATCTACACTATCATCTCATTTTATCAATGGTGAATATTAAAAAGGTACAAAAAGTTACTATTTCAGATTTTTTGGAACAAGTATTACAGTCTGACAAAAAGAGTAAAATATTACACTTTTCTCTCTTCTTTCTCATCTGACACAAAAAATGTGACAACTGCATTGCTACATAAAAATCTCGTTGTAAAAATACGTAACATGTTTTTTACGCATATTATAAAATAAAAACTTCGTAAATTATAAGTTCTAAAATCCACACTTTATATATCTAAAAGAACCGTTGTCAAAACGCGATAAACATGTGTGTTACATATGAGTTATAGAAAATGTGACAAACTGGAAAAATGTAACATATTCTCCCTCCTCTCTCCACTGTTACGAAAAGTGTGTCAGTGTCAGAAAATGTTGCAGATGTCAGTAAAAATGTTGTAACGAAAAAGTGTAACACGGGGCAACATTATGTCCATCCATTAGGTTTTCAGAGTTTTTGCAACAGTAGGGGAAGGATCCACTAAAAAGTGGATTTTGCCTAAGAAGCATTCTGATGATGACATTAGATACTCCTTATAAGTAGAAATGAAGAGCATTTTGGTACTAAAACTTTTTGGTCCTTATAAGTAGGAGTGTGAAAATGACATGTGTCATCCCTTTTTTTTCTAAAAAATAGAACAAAAAAATCCAATACAAAAAATCTCGCACCAAAAGTCCAGTACAAAAAAATATAGCACAAAAATCCAATAAAAAAATATAGCACAAAAATACATAGCACAAAAATATTCAAAACAAAAAATCTAGTACAAAAAATTCAAAAAAAAATTTAAGACAAAAATTCAGCACGAAAATGTATTATAAAAATCAAGCACAAAAAAATGCTTTACAACAAAGAAATACAACACATTTTTGTGGGTTTTTTAGTCGTTATATTTTATATAGCAATATAGTACTCAAATTAAAGATAAAAAGACACTCGATTTTATGGTGAAACTTTTATGAAAAAGAATGTTGTATAAAAAGTTATCAACGTTTAAAAAATTGGGGTGGAATATTCATGTGGATAAAGAAAGTCAATAAATAGGATTTTTCCAATATACCCTTACACTCCTATTTTTTTTCTATATTTTTCATCTTAACCATTGATTTGAAAAGTGAATGGTTAAGATTTCATCTCAACCTACTTATGCAAAATAAACTTTTTATTTGATCTTACCCATATATAATATATATATATATATATATATATATATATATATATATATATATATATATATAATGTATCGTACAATATGTCTTGACATACGAAGCGTACGCAATAGCATAATCGCACGTTATGTTACCAAAAAATGAAAATCGCATGGTTGAAAAAAATTAAAAATCGCATGTACATAAAAAGGGAAATCGCATGTTCCAAGATAAAAACTCAAAATCGCATGTTCCAAGAAAAGTGAAATCGCTTGTAAAGAAAAAAATGAAAGTCGTATGTTAGTTACCAAATTTCGCATGTTGATGATGTATCGCATAAGCATCATACATTAAGGCATTTTGTGGGTTAACCGGCCTATATATATATATATATATATTAGGTGAGTAATGGAAATAAAAATTGGTCCAAATGAAGATCCACCTGATGTTGGGCCGCGTATGAGGCTGTTTAAAAAAAAAAAACAGGGGCGTGGACTATCATTTTAAAATTCAAATCGGCGCTAGCTAGGTTTCTTTATATTAATCTCTTCAACGGTCGGATTCTTCAAAACGGTAACTCAAATCTCTCTCAAATCTTCTTCTCTTCTCATAAACAACAAACAGAATCTTCGAAAGCTATTCAGGTCTGATCTAATTTCTCTTAGTGTTTGCATTAGATTTTACGAATTTGAATATGTGGATTGAGTTTTGGTACTCATATCAGTATCAGTTTTTTATTATGTTCAGAATGAGCTAGATCATGGAGGAATTTGATGACAATATATATTTATATGTTTCCCTTATTTTTCAGTTGCAGATGCATTTTAGGTTAAATCAATTTGGATCTGTTGTTAGTACCAAAACACATATCAGTTTAGAGTGCTTGTAAATAACTTACTATGATTTTGATTTTCTAAAGTTTAAATTCCTGTCTTGGTTATGACACAACTTGAATAAATGTGATTCCAAAATCCAAATACAATGTATGTCATAATAATAACTGGTTTAATGTCTGAATTGAGTTAAATAGTTCAATTTTCAGGTAAAGTTGCACTCATAATGTCTACTCCCTCAAAAGATTCACTTTCACAATTGGAAACAACATGTGGATCCCTTCTATATGAACTTAAGGTACCCATTAATCCTTGTATTTCAAAATATATTATGTTATTTATGATTCGGTTTGCTTGTTTTTGTATAACTAATAAAAAATTGGGGAAAAACAGATTATATGGGATGAAGTCGGTGAGGGCGATGCTGAAAGAGATAAGATGTTGCTGGAGCTAGAACGCGAATGTCTTGGAGTGTACAGAAGGAAAGTAGATTTGGCAAATAAGTGTAGAGCTCAATTACGACAGGCGATTGCTGATTCGGAAGCAGAATTAGCAGCCATTTGTTCTGCTATGGGCGAAAGACCTGTCCACATTAGACAGGTATTTAAATACATCTCTACATGGATGATGTTCCTTAAATTTCGATCCTAAATCTATAATATATGCTTATTCATTTATGTAATCTCTTAAGTTTATAACTGTCAAAATTGCAACTTTATTCTGTGAAAATTGCAAAGGCTTATGTAGTTTAAGGAAATCATTATACTATTTTTCATACAAAGACAAAATGAAAGAATCTTGTGTCACCATGATAACGGTTACAAATTACTTTTATAGAAAGAATTGCATAAGAACTGTTTTGACATATTTGTGTTTTAAATATGTATTACTTTTCAGTCGGATCAAACCCCTAGAAGCTTGAAGGCAGAACTGAGAGCTATTCTTCCAGAACTCGAAGAGATGAAAAAGAGAAAATCGGATAGAAGAAATCAATTTCTTGAAGTCTTGGAACAAATACAGAAAATACAAAAAGAAATTAATGCAACTTCTTCAAACATAGTATTGGATGAAACTGATCTTTCTTTAAGAAAGCTTGAAGAACTTCATACAAAGCTGCAAACACTTCAAAAGGAAAAGGTAAATTTTAGATTATAATGTAACATGTACTAAAACCATAGGATTTGATGCTAATAATCTTCATAATATCCAGAGTGACTGTTTGAAGCAAGTTTTAGAGCATTTGAATTCCTTGAATTCACTCTGTTTGGTGTTGGGTATGGATTTTAAGCAAACCGTTCATGAAGTTCATCCTAGTTTATCTGAAACAGAAGCAACAAAAAGCATCAGTAATGATACGATTTTGAGGCTTGCGACTGCCATAGAAGGATTACTGGAGGTTAAAATACAACGAATGCAAAGAGTAAGTTAAAAACTGGAAATATCAGCCCATTACTTATTAACGGGTCGGTCAAAACTTCTGACTTTATGATGTAAAAATTTATGTTAGATCCAAGATCTTGCAACATCTTTGATAGAGCTGTGGAATTTAATGGATACACCAGTTGAAGAACAACAAACGTTTCAAAGTGTTACATGTAAGATAGCTGCTTCAGAGCAGGAGATAACCGAGCCCAATATGCTATCTTTGGAATTCATAAATTATGTAAGTTTTAGTTTTTCTTTATACTTGTCATTGTTTAGAACACAATTAATTTGTTAAAATAAAATGCGTGTGTTACATCAAAGGTTGAGGCAGAAGTGTCCAGTCTTGAAACTTTGAAGTCAAGCAAAATGAAAGAACTTGTTTTCAAGAAGGGATCAGAACTAGAAGATATATGCAGGAAGACACATATACTTCCGGAGTCTGATACGTCACTAGAAGTTGCTATTGAAGCAATTGAATCCGGTATGTATGTGTGTGTGATAATTTACTGAAATGTGATCTCTTGAAGTTGTTGATTATGACTGATATGTGTTTTTTTATCGTATCTATAAATAAAGGAGCTGTTGATGCTGGCAGTCTTCTTGAACAAATAGAGATTTTAATTGGAAAAGTGAAAGAGGAAGCGTTTAGTAGAAAAGAAATATTGGAAAAAGTGGAGAAATGGATGGGTGCATGTGAAGAAGAATGCTGGCTAGAGGAGTATAACAGGGTATGTTTATATTACTGTGCTCTTATATTGTAAATGCGTAGGGCTGCAAAAGGTTCGTTTGTTAAAAATATAAGTGTTCACGAGTTGTTTAAGAACACTTACCGAACGAGATTTTATGTTGATGTTTGTTTGTTAAGAAAAGAACATGTTCCTGTTCGTTTGTTAATTTTAGGCAACGAATGTTGATGAACACAAATGGAAACAAACGAATACAAACAAGCGTTTATGAACAAAATATATGATACACTGACTCTTGTTTAATATTTTATTTGTTGGAATTTTGAAGTATTTAAATAAAATATAAAAACTAAAAACACCACTGAACTGTTGAACACAATCGGACATAAACGAACACGTTATTGAATGTTCACAAACATAAATGAACGAACGCGGCCTCTGTTCGTGTTCATTTGTTTAATAAACGAACGAACGAACGAACACAAACGAACTTCCCGCCGAATGGTTCACAAACTGTTTCAACATTTTGTTAGTTTGCAGCCCTAGTAATGAATGGAAATACACGTTATTTTTTATATCTAATGGGTCAACCCTCTCGTTGTAGGATGATAACAGATATAATGCCGGAAGAGGTGCTCATCTTACTTTGAAGCGTGCAGAGAAAGCGCGTGCGTTGGTAAATAAACTTCCAGGTAAATCCCACATACATACTTGATCAATAAAATTAAAATGGTTTAAAACGAGCCCCTAAGTATTGTTTAGCTAGCAAAAATTTGAAAAGTTATTTCTTATTCTATGTGTAACTATTTTCATGCATCATTGGAAACAGGAATTGTGGAAGCTTTAGCTGTGAAAACGATAACATGGGAGAATGAAAGAGGCGTTGAATTTACTTATGATGGGGTAATAACTTGTTTCCAGCTCACTTATGATTGGTTTTTTTATAGAGATGGCAAATTGGGCAGGTCATGTAACGGGTCAAAAACAGGCTTTTTAAATATAAATATGAGAGTATAATGCCATTTTCATCCTTGAGGTTTGGCCAGTTTTGCGACTTCGTCCAAAGGTTTGAAATCTTACTATTTCCATCCAGCTCGTTAACTCCATCCATTTTACTCCATTAAGGCAAGGTTATTTTCGTCTTTTTTGAATGCTAAATGCTTGTACATAAAATGAAAATAACCGAATTGCTCTTTAAGTTAACAAAAAAGACGAAAATACCCCTGCTTTAACGGAGCGAAAAAACAATATTTCAAACCTTTTGGATCCAGGAGCGAAAAAACAAACCTTTGGACGAAAGTCGCAAAAATGGTCAAACCTCAGGGTCGAAAAGAGCATTTTACTCTAAATATGATTACCATGTTTATATATTTTAAATAACACAACTTTTGAGAGAAAAAAAAGTGACAGGAATTGATCCGTTAACAAGTCAATGGGTCGAAAAGCACCTCTTTTTTCAACTTGTATTTTACGGGACTGAAGGTTTCTTAAAATTCTAATATGTCACGTCCAGGTTCGGCTTCTTACAATGCTTGAAGACTATAAAATCTTAAGACAACAAAAGGAGGAGGAAAGAAAGAGACAAAGGGTATACAAACTGATATATGATATAATGGCTTTTTCTAAAAGAGCAAAATCTGATAAAAAATTAATGCTTTATTGGTGTTTTCTAAAAGAGCAAAATGTGATAAAAAAAATTAATGCTTTATTGGTGTTTTAGGACCAGAAGAAACTTCAGGGACAGTTAATGGCTGAACAGGAAGCACTTTTTGGATCAAAACCGAGCCCGATAAAGCCACATAGTGCTAAAAAAGGAGGAAGATTGTCAATGGGTGGTGTAAGCAACAGAAGATTATCACTGGGTGGGGCCCATGCAACTCCAAAACCTGATGTTCATTCTACAAGAGCTGCTGCTACTCCCAATACCCGTCCTGCCAAAAAGCTCGATCGTCAGTTAAGTAACAAAGACGATGGTTTCGTGTCTCAGCTCACTGGTATGGTTTTCAAACTGTAATTTCGTTTTATTTCTAGTTGTTTAAAGTTTTTTAAAGACAAATTGGCGAGTTGGGCCACCTAGAATCACTTCTGTGTCCTGATTTTTTAAATTTATTAAACGATATTATATCCGTTTCATTTGGAGCCAAAACAAATCTGTCCTTATTTTTTTGGTTTCCTACAAATATTGTTACAATGTATTATGTCTTTCTGAATAAAGTTATTTGTCTTAAGGTTTTATGTGTTAAAAATTACTGTTTTGGACCCAAACAAATCTGTCCTTGTTTTTTTGTGTTAAGGTTATGTGTTGAAAATTACTATTTTGGTGATTTCTGATCCGTTCCCTTTAAACTATTTTTTATATTTCTGTTTAAAAAAATGGGCGGGTTGAGCTCTCTAGAATCACTTTGTGTCAAAACTTTAAAGTTTATTTAAACATATTGGCAATGTCATAGCGGATAATATTGTATCTGTTGAGGCTGACCCAAAACAGTTTTTCAACTTTTTTTTTTGGTATTTGCACATATGACCACAAAAAAAATGTTATTTGAATAATAATCTGTATTCCTGAATAAAATGATTAAGGTGGTTTTTGAGTTCTAACTTACAATTTTGCTTACTTTTGACCCGTTGTGTTCTAATCTTTTTTCTTTTTCTTTTTCTTTTTCTTTTTTTAGATAAAACATAACCTGAGCTTTATCCTTGAGAGGAATGATTGGGTGGCTTTTGACCCGTTTCTTTGAACTATTTATCCTTCATATATTACCCATTTTTTGGGGACTTTGACCCGCTGCATTCTAAACTAGCTTTTTATTTTATTTTTATTCTAGAGATAAAATATAACCCGGCTTTGACACGTTTACCTTTACAAAATACTCATTTTTTTCCTAATTCTTCTGATTTGATTTTAGGGAGGAGAGGTTTAGAAACAGCTGGAAACAAGAAACATAATCCGAATGAGTTAGAACCGACATTTCGGAAGCCATTTTCACCTATTTCATCAAAGGTTAAAGTGACAGAAACTGACATGAAACACGAAATGTTGCAAAAAACATTCCAAACCAACACGTCACCGATTATAACTCCTTCAAAATCGAAATCAACTACAACAGAGGAAGAAAACCGAATTCCCCAGAAAAACATAATTCCAATACTACCCTTCACCCCTTGTGCTCAAATGCAAACAGCAATGGTTCATGAAGAAGAGGTTATTGAATACTCTTTTGAAGAACGAAGAGCTGGTTTCGTGCTTCCTAGATCACACAATGGTTTGAATTTGATGTTTTGTTAGTGTTTTGTCCAAAGGTCAATTGCAATTTGGCTGGCTACATGGGACTGTTGAGTGAGCAATGGCTTTGTTTGTTCTTTAATATGTTGAATATTGTTTGATGGTTCAAATTTGTGTGCTTTATGCAAAAGATATGTATTATTATTATTTATTTTTTGTTAAGAGGATGATCAGAATCATGATTCCGATAAGGTTCACCTAGCACCAACGGCAGTG
Organism: Scalesia atractyloides; assembly: GCA_947069175.1. Taxonomy (NCBI): domain Eukaryota; kingdom Viridiplantae; phylum Streptophyta; class Magnoliopsida; order Asterales; family Asteraceae; genus Scalesia; species Scalesia atractyloides. Next base: position 42,004,941 of record CAMTDV010000008.1, on the reverse strand, counting down.
GTAGTTGATCTACATTAATGTTGGGTCGAAGTCATGAATAGATTTGTATGACCATTGATCAACTTGTCAAGCTCAAGGTAATTCACATTAAGTAGTGTGAGTCAATAAGAAAATTACCTTTGTTTCCCTGGTTACTTTCCCACTTGTTTGTTAGGTATCTCTTCACTTCACTGGAGGCGTCTTTGGTGTGTTATCTTTTGTTATCGTGTCAAACAATAAATAACTTTATATCATGTGTTACTTCCGAAAACAAGCTAGTGATAAGCTTAAATCCAAAGCAAAACCCATTACGACATAGGTTCGAACGCAATACCGTGCACGATAAGCTTTTGGGACTAGTACCAGTGTATGGATACACTGGTGTTTGAGAAAAAACAAAGGTTGTCATTTCTCCTATCATCCACAAACGATGTTCTCCTTTCTCCTCTCATCTGCAACTAATGATCTCAAAAATTGTTCATAATATACATATCTTATGAAAGCAACATTTCTCTTATCCTTGACTAATGTGAGGTTTGGTTAGCGTGTTACAATAGTCCTCTATTATCGTTCAATTTGTAATAACATCATATTTGTTTGTTGATCAGTAGCATCCCTTCCTTTGCATCTTTCTCATATATTTAATGTGTTTCTAGTGTCTCATATAGTGATATTAATTGTTATTGCATTATTTTTAACGGCACCAAATCCGTCTTTGACGGCGTTCGAACCCTTGACAGATCAACACCATATGGTTTCTTTCTAAAAAGATAATTGCTATGTATGTATATTTACGTCTAGAAGCATTTAAAGTCTCTATTCGACCAAAATCAATATGAACACACACACGAAATTGGATTACTCCCAAACTCTTTATTGAAAATATAATAAATAGCTGAAAACTTGGGTACCAATACTCACATCATAGACTCAATGCATAATACATAGAGTAACCGTAACTTGCTAGCCAAGACATTACCATAGTAATTATAACATAAACCAGAAATCTAACCAACTTGTCAAATATTGGTCCCCTGACTTATGACTTGTTTAAACTCATCATTGTCCACCGATGTTAGAGTCAGGAATTAAGCCCAACAGTATTAATATCACAATTCTTTATCCATCTAGTGTGCATAAAGGGAAAAAAAACCTATGTTTTCATGATGCAAAAGCAAACATGATTACTTTAATAAAGATAGGGACTAATATATCAATACCTTAATACTAGAGATAAAAAATAACACCCTTAGGGACAGGAACTGTTCTTGTAACTTTTCATGCCAAGACCGAAAGGTATAAAAGAAAACTTTGCTCCAACTTCCAAAACCGTCTACAAGTTGCTCAATTTTAGCATTAAAGGTATTCCTGGATCCTCAATCACCATGTTTTTATTGTTATTTTTTTTGTAATAACTCATCTAAAATCATTCATCGTTTTGTTATTTTTTTTTATTGATCCGATTCATGTGTTCTCAAACCTAGCTAGGGTTAGACAAGAATTGATATAGAGAAACATGAATAATAATCAAAGAAACATTGGTGATAATCTAATGGAAAAGGTTGATGATCTAATGGACAAAGTTAATGATCTCGGTGACCGGATGATGGGATCGAAAGTCGGTCAAAAAATCTCTGCAGGCATGAGCTCCATGAGTTTCAAAATGAAAGAATTGTTTCAAGGTAATCAAACTGATAATCTTGTGGACGAAGCTGCGGAAACCCTAGACGGGCCTGACTGGGCCACAAATGTTGAATTGTGTGATATGATTAACCATGAAAGGATTAGTAGCGTCGACGTGATTCGTGCGATAAAGAATAGATTTGGGATGAAGAACGCTAGGGTTCGGTACTTGACGTTGGTATTGCTTCAGACTGTAGTTAACAACTGTGTGAAAGGTTTTTCAGAAGTTGCTGCCGAGATAGTGCTTGATGAAATGGTTAAAATGATTGGTGATCCTCAAACGGTTGAATATAATCGTAATAAAGCCCTTATTATGATTGAAGCTTGGGGCGAGTCTAACGAGCTTCCGTATCTGCCTGTTTATGAAGAGACATACAAGGTATTGTTTGTTGGGAAAATCACCAAAATAACCTTTGACCAAACCCACTTTACGAAAATGAACATGGATTGCGTCTATCCCTGTTCTTTGAGTCCGGCTTAGACTCATACTTTTTAACCAATAGAGACTTGACACGCGTCATCATCTTTAGGTTCTTTTTAACTTCTCTAACACGATTTTTAAACGAGTATAACTTTTTCATACGTTAATATTTTTCAAAAAGTTTACACCAAATTAAAAAAATTTGACTATCTTTAATTTGGTGTATTTTTTATTAAAAAAATACTACAGTATGAAAAAGTTATGCTCATTTAAAAATCGTGGTGGAAAAAAAATTGGCGCGGAAACCTATGGCACAATCTCAGACGCAAACTTTTGCGTCACAGAGGCAAAAGTTGCATTTATTTCCGTGATTGTGTCTACCCTAGACGCAAACTATGTTTTATTCGTAAAGTGGGTTGACCAAAGGTTATTTTGGTGATTTTCCCTTGTTTATTTGTTTTACACTTTTATAATCTTGTTTTTTGTTATGATACCTATGTTTATGTATGCTTACAGAGTTTAAAATCAAGAGGAATACGTTTCCCGGGTCGTGATTCTGAGAGTCTGGCTCCTATATTCACACCGTCTCTATCGGTTCCACCTTCAGAAGTATATTCTGTTCATCCACAGAATATTCGTCAACAGATTCGGATTCCAGTTCCGGTTAGGCACATGTCAGCACTACAAACAAAAGAAGTCTTTGATGTGGCAAGGAACAGTCTTGAGCTTTTATCAACTGTTTTATCCTCTTCACCCCAACAGGACGCTTTACAGGTTTTTTTACTATATTGAAAGATTCGTCAGTTAGAGGTGTCGATTTTGATCCACTTGCTTATGAATTGGTCATTTGGGTTGGCAATGTCAAATGGGTTGATCAGCGCAAACAAATTAAAAATTAGATTGCTTTTTTGTATTCATTATTAGTGGTTATTTATTTGTTAAATATGTGCAAAAAAGTGTTTGCAGGTCAACACGACAAGTTTTGACACGAGTTTGTTGCTAGCTTAAAAATGGTACAACACATCATGGGTCAATAAAAAACCAGGCGAAATAAAAAGTTTTAGCTCAAAACCTTCTAAATTGTTTTTGTACAAATAATTATCGCATTAACATGCCTGTCAACCCAACCCATTATGTTTTCATCCATACAAAGCTTCAGCCCAAAACCATTTTTGACCCATTACCCAAACCACGCAATCCACTCATGTTACCGCCTCTAATCATTACAGGATGACTTGACCTCGATGCTTGTACAGCAAGGCCACCAGTCCCAGCTGACTGTTTAGAGAGTAGTGGAGACATGTGGAGACGATGAAGTCATGCTGTTTGAGGCCTTGAGTGTGAATGATGAACTCCAGAAAGTTGTATCAAAGTATGAAGAAATGATGAAGTGTAGTCAGGCGCGCTGCAAGCCAGAACCGGCTATGATAGCCGTGACTGCAGAGCCTGATGAACCACCACAAGCCAGGAAAGAAGAGTCATTGATCAGAAAGGTGGTTGTGTCAGGTGGCAGCAACCACAATGATGAAATGATGGATGATCTTGATGAGATGGGATTTGGGAAGAAAAGTAGTAGCTCATCTGAACCCAAAAAAGATAAATTATCTAATTATGATCTTATTAGTTTTTAGGACTTTATAGCACATCAGGTCGTTACTTGGATTGTGATGAACATAAATTTTGACACTTTTTTTATGTTCTTGTTCTTTTGAGCTTTTGGATGTGGGGAGATGATATTTTGGCAGAAAAGATTGATGTTTTTATTATTTATTTTTTTACTGAAATTGATTAGAAGTACATATTTTGTATGTTTGTGCAACTCTTATTGCCCTTGACATGCTTTTATGATATTTGAACCTTTTATATGTGTTTCTTGAATGAAAGCATAGAACTAGTATGGATTCAATTGAAAATCTTGAAAAAAAATGTCAAGAGGTTATACATACATATAGGATGGTTAACACTTAACTGTGTCGTTTAGCTGGTTTCTGACATTACTGGCTCAAACCGGCTTAACTATTGACTTCTCATGAACCATTGAACATGTGTGGCTCAATAGCTTTGACGGTTGGGTCGTTTTTCAACATTAGCCATCAAAAATGTAATTAATAGCTTACCTTCTAGAAATTTAATATATATATATATATAGGGGTTGCTTAACGTACGATTTGTGTTAACGTACGCTGCCTACGAGATTGAGTTACAACATGCAAACTTCATTTTTCACATGCGATTTTTTTATAACATGCTATTTTTTTCATTTATACAACATGCTATTTTTTAAGTTTCAACATGCAATTTTTTTGTTTTTTCAACATGCGACTTTTTATATTTTACAACATGCGATTTTTTAGTTATAAAGTTTATAACGTGCGAACTTCAAATCCCGTACACTTGTACGATAAGACATATTATACATTACACTTTCAATATATATATATATATATATATATATATATATATATATATATATATATATATATATATATATATATATATATATATATATATATATATATATATATTCTACAAATGGTATACGAAATCCCATACCTTCTCACATATATGACTGACCTTGTAAAACCGCTAAATTGCTTCTGTTGTCTAGATAATTATATTAATTACCATGTACTAACAATTAAGAACAATTAAGGTAGGTTGTTACCTATAGTTAAGAAAGGGTCTGCTTTAAATTTTTGCTTTTGTCCCTTAAGTTTTGGGTTCTTTTAATTTTATTTAATTTAAGTTAAAGGTTTATTTTCCTATCCTCAACTTTCAAAGTTGTTATTTTTGCTCCCAATTTCTAAAAACTTACAAAATATAACATTGACACCTTGACTTTATAATACATGTCGATATAAGTTTGAATTTGTTTACACTTTACGACTGATCGAGGTATAAGTTTGTGTTTGTCTTTTCTTGCTTTTTACGTCACATGGCGGCATAAATTCGCGTTTTTCTTCAAGATTTTTACTGGTTTTGATCGTTGCTTGCTTGCTTACTACTTAGTACGGTTTTGCCACCCTGCAACATGGGGGTTAGACTTTATAATACCTGCCGATATAAGTTCGAGTTTGTCTACACTTTATGCCGGGTCACGATATAAGTTCGTGTTTGTCTTTGTCTGTGTTTTGCATCAAGTGGCGGCATAAATTCGTGTTTTTTCTTTAAGATTTTTACCAGTTTTGATCGTCGTTTACTTACTACTTAACACTATTTTACCACCTCGTAACACGGGGGTTAATTATAATAATCCCTGAAAAATCCTTAATTGCAATTAATTCCAAAAAAACAGACTTTTGATCTTATAAATTTACCCTCAAATTTTATTTTAATACCCAACAAACTTGAACCTAACATGTATGGCTTTGGAAGAATACAAACTGAAACGATTAGGTTGATTAAGTCGGCCGAACCGCCCGACTTTCAAAGTTTTACGATTTGACAATTCAGTTTTGCCCGCTTTGAACAAAAATATATATTTTTAGACATAATTTTGTGTTAAAATTTTAAAAATATAAAGATTATTCATAAATATAATACATAACTTTATATTCCTATAATGTTAATTGTCATTAAATGCTTGATTTAGTTTCAAGTTCCAAACTATAAATTGGACCATAACTTGTCAAATCGAGAGGTAATAGGGTGTTGGAAAGGGAAGAGATCGGGGAAGCCCATGTGGCATCGGCCCCCAAGGGGAACACCACCCCCTCCTTTCGACAATTATGGGAATCGGTGAAATCTCCTCCATCTCCACGAGCTTTGTGCGATGAAATGCATGATGACGATCAGATGGAATAGGAGGAAAAAGGGAAAGGGGAACACCCAAGTGACCCTCTCCTTCTTGATGGGGATGAAATGAAGTGAGATGGTGTGGATCCTATGTGGAGAGCGGGAGAAAGGGATCCACACCCCTTAGCCTTAAAATTGAACAATAAACCCGATCGTGCATGTTTCAAACATGTGAAACCGACTTCAGATTGAAGTAACCTTCAAATAATCAGAGTACCAAGTAAACCACAGTCTCTGAACTACAAGATCAAGTTCAACATATTTTCTACGAATCTCTACAACTTCACTTTCATGTTTAATAACTACTGCAAGACAATACTCATCTTCCTCAATGAACCCTAATTTCAAAACCCCAATAATCAAATCTTCATTTCTCCTTCTCATCATCTCCCTCATCCTCCTTTTCTACACCTACTCCCATTCACCCCCAAATCTCCAACAAAATCAACCTATTCCAAACCCTAACATACACTATTCATTCGTCAATTCACTCAAACACTACTTAAAAACACAGTAGATCTCGTAACATTCACGATGATGCAGTCGCTGATTCGGCATTTGAAAGATTCGTCAACTATTTTATCCTTTTCGATTGTTGGGTTAACGCTACAAATGTTACACCCCAACCGATGGCGGACGAAGTAGATTGCTCGAGACATCATAACGCTAAATTGTGACAAGAACTTAAAGAAACAATATTTCATTTCATATCTAAAATTCGGTTACATCGATAGGAAGCAAAGTACCACATCAAAGTTCAATTACAACAAGAAATCAAAAGTACAACGTAAGTCTAATTTAGAAGTGGGTCTCTAGTTCATCCTACTAGATTCCATGCATCATTATCATCATCCTGAACCTGCAACATATATAAAAGTATAGTTCAACACACGAGGCATTGGCGAGCATACAAGTTTGAATACTATATAACGTAAAAAGATTTAAACATTCGACGTGGCATAAACATTACTTAAATTATCATACAATGCTAGTAATGCAACTATACATGTCAACCCAAAGTTTACCGCTAGCGTAATCTAATCATAAGAATGACTAGACTGTTATGTTTACTTAACATGACCTCACGAATACGGACGGTGCATTAATCCTATAGCGGTATACATGTTAAGGGAGGCTTGTACACAATCAATGACGTAGCATAAGGCATTGGATTCTAACATGAATAAGTTGCAAGTATTCGTATTAAGCATGTATAATTGAATGTTTGTGTTGTGATTTTAAGCATAAAAATTGTGTTTTGTGGGTTGATATAAAATATAAGTTGCACCCCAAAAGTGTAAAGATAAAGAGGGCAGTCGAGTATGCTCACAATTTTGCAAGCTTTCCTAATAATCCGGGAGCTGATGAGTTGAAGTGATGCACACCGAAGTTACCCTACATGAGCGAAACAGAGGTGTGTGAATAGACTGTGTTTAGCGAAGGATTCAGATTTAGATTCGAAAATACGAAAAGAAAACATAGAAAATGCCACTTCGTGCGAAGTGACAGTTCTAGAATGATTTAGCTTGTTTTGCACCCGTTTCGACACTGAATTCTGTGAACGGGAATTTTGGCAACGAGACAAAACAGTCTAGGGCCATAACACTTAATCAGAATGCGATTAATATTATGCCCAGACCAGTTTATTAAGAAAATATAATAGATACGTATAGTTTGTCCGTTTTAGTCAAGTTTGTCATAGAGGTCAAGCAAGGAGGTATGGAACCTCGTTATATGATTTGTCATGAATATACATAAATTTAATATACAGAATGTTCAAGTGAGGTTTGGAACTTAATTCGGGTAGCCAAGACTCCCAACGTTCTCACACTTGCTGGAACACAAGTCCAATCCTAGTGAGGATGATGAACTCGGTTAGCTTCTACACTTGGTACAAAAGAAGAGAAATGACAAGGTAATAGTGAGCTGAACTCACTTAGAAGATTCTGGGAACAATCTGCCAATAATTCAGAAATTTCAGAGTGGAAGTGAAAGTGTTCAGAAAGATTGAAGTGGTGAAGAGGGTGTGTATTTATAGGAAAATATGCTGCCAAATTCACTTCGCATGAAGTATGTATACTTCGTGCGAAGTGTACTCCACTTCGTGCGAAGCGGGTTCAACTCGCACGAGGGTGTTGGTTTGGGGCTGTTTTCACGTATTTTTGCCAATTTTCGAGTATTTCAAGCATAACGTTGTAACGTATAAGTATTGCACGTATAATAAGTATAATTTGCATGTAAGTATGTATTTGAATGATTGATTACAAGCATAATAAGTATAGGTAAAATAAGTATTTCATTATGATCAATGTCTTGGATTACAAAGTTGGAAAGGAAATAAAAATAAGACACGAATATAAGTTTCCACAAATAGAAATACGATTACACTTTCTAAATAAGGAAAGTACAAGAATGCGATGCGTTACAACAAATGGTATACGAAATCCCATGCCTTCTAACATATGTCTGACCTTCTATAACCACTAAATTGTTATACCTGCCTATATAATTTTATTAATTATAAACAAACCCCTAAAATCCTTAATTACATATACATGTAGTTTGTCCATAATCAATTCCCAAAAAAAACTTAGTCTTGCAACTTTACTAGAGGGCTATGGTCCCAAAAACTCTGCGCCTGCACAAAGAACCATACCCTCAATGACAACATATTACAAGAATAACCTTGCGCGCAACGCACAATGGTGTGCCATTCTTGAAACTAGTAGGTTGCACAACGAACCTTGCGCATACTGCACAACGGCAAGTTAAACCTGGAAGCGCAGGACCTTGACCCTGCAACCTTGATACTAGCAGGTTGCACAACGAACCTTGCGCATACTACGCAACGGCAAGTTAAACCTGGAAGCGTAGGACCTTGACCATGCAGCCTTGATACATGCAAGTCGCACAACGAACTGCGCAACGGCAAGTTAGACCTGGAAGCGCAGGACCTTGACCCTGCGCGGATCAAACAACCCGCTAGCCGCGAAGTCCTACAACCTTGCACAAGGCCAAGACCAGAATGAGAGCAACTCGTAGTCTTGATAAAAGGACTTAATCCCTACAACTCCACGCTGACCAGAAAGCACTGATAAAGCCACACGGAAGGGAGAAGCGCAAAGAGGAGTTGACCAAATACAAGGGTACAAAGTGGCAGAGCTATGACCCAATAGCCGCTCGGCAGGTTGTGTCAGACTGGGTCGCATGAACAGTGATGCAGAAGATAGACTGTATGCAAGGACGTACACGTGGCACCAACCAAACTCATGCCAGTGACTGTCACACGATTCCACTATCGGCTGATTACAGGTCTGATACCAGGGACAACTGCCATGACACGTGGCTCCACTCACCATGCGCCAAGCGCACCTCCTGCCAAAGACCATTAATGGTTGATGTAGAGGAGTCAGAACGGATATCCCTGGTCTCGGGCCAAGGCCCATCAGCCCATCTCCTACATACCTATCTTCGGCTATAAAATAAGGATCATACCATAAGGTAAAGACACATGTTTTCTAGCTCACTCACTAATTACTTTCTAATTGCTTATTACCATGCAATCCCAAATACTTATTCTCACGCCGGAGTGTGGTCACAGAAAAAACCCTCCCCGTTTCTCCCGTGACGAGGCTAACGACATTGCTAGTTTTGCAGATAGCTTGAAGTGAGATCACCCAGAAGAGCGAACGAGAGATAACCTTTCATGCAGAGACATTGAGCTGTAACAAAGATATCCCCGGATATTCTCCTTGTTAAACCAGTGTTTTTTCATTGGCGTCATCCACTTTTTACTCACTCTTACATCCGTTTCTCGTTTCGTTTTTTCTTAAACCTCACTTTCAAATGGCTGATTTGACATCAAACACACCACAAGGTCCTCGGGCTGAGGGCAAGAACCCAGTTCATCCCCCTCGACTCGACGGACAAGTGGAAGAAGGTTCTTCCGGGAATGTTGGTGTTCACAACGAATCAGGTCATGTGAACATCCCGATAACTCCTGGAGTTCAAATGGAGACTCCCTATGTACCAATCACATCTATTTTACCTCCAGGTGAAACTCCGATGTCTTCAAATCACAAACGACCCTAAATGTCGTCTATGCGGAACTATGTGCACAAACAAATGCATTCATTGCTCCGGCGCAACCACCCACTACTCATGTGCATGCTTCGCCTGCATCACGAGTACTCAGTTATGACTCCCCGGCTGGAACGAGTGTCCCATCACACCTACGTACCAGGGAAACGGAGTATTCTCAATCGCTGCCTAAACATGAGTCTCACACTCATAGGCGAGCATCCATCCACTTACGGTTGGGCCCGCGTCCTCTAAAGGGGCGGGACACCCAGCGTGAGGAGGATCGATTATTTGATGAGGGTGATAGCACCAGTGTGTTTCACCGGCTACCAAAGATCATGCTGCTTACAAGTCTGCGCCACGGGCTGTTTACAACCCAGAGGCGGAGTACAATTATAACCTGATCTACAGGCCGGCTGAAGCAGCCGAACACTCAAAGTTCATAACGAAAATTGCGCTCGCACCACTGGAGCGCGCGAAACTACCCTCCAACATGGGTAAGTTTAACGGGTTGACGGACCCAGACGACCACATGCGCCTATTCACAGGCGCAGGTCTAATTGGAGGCGGGACTCTGCCCATGTGGTGTCACTTGTTTGCTCAAACTCTTGCAGGCGTTGCACGCCTATGGTTTGACAACTTACCCACGGGTAAGCTCACGTGATGGTACGACCTCAAAGACAAGTTCCTGACGCATTTCAGCCAACAACAGCGGTACGTCAGAGATTCCTCTGACATCATGAACATATGGAGGCGGGATGTTGAAAGTCTCGAAGGTTTCATCACCCGATACAATAAAAGGATGTTGGAGATTAGAAACGTGTACGAAGACTTGATTCGCGCACAATTCAAATACACTGTCCGCTGCGACGAGATGATCAGAGTCTTGTTGGGAACTACTGGCCTCCCAAAAACCTGGGAGAAACTAATGGCGACAGCAAAGGTTTACGCGCAAACAGAGCGCAACCTAAACTTCAGCAGGCCTCCCCTGCCCCAATACCATCCGCAAGACTTGAGTAGGAGTTTTGCGAAGAAGAATAAGAAGAGTTGGAGGGAATCCAACCAAAACCCTTCCTACTCACCAGTCGAAGCTCGCGCGATGATCAATAATATTGCTACCAAAGAGCAATCAAGCAAGATAATCGCGATCGTCAGTGGACGCAACTGACGAAGAGCCCGGCGGAGGTGCTCAACACAGAAGATCACCAATTCAAACAACCACCACCGATGCACAACAAAAAAGGTCATGTAACGCCTCGTATTTCCAATATTTATTATTTTTATAAAAATTCGCGCTTGTTTTCTATTTCCTGAGTCGCAACTTCAATCGGATCGAAAAACGGTTTAAAATCGGAAAACTACGCGTTTTTACGCGTTTTAACGAAACGACAACTGAACGCAATCATTTTCGAGCGCCGACGTTTAAATCGCGTGTTTAAACCTAAAAACGATATTATACCCTGTTATGTCACGTTCGGGTTCAAAAACGGGTTTCAGAACCGTAACGGGCCGCGTAAAACACATGAACCGGGCCTTAGGCCCAACACACTCAAAACCCTAGCCTATATAAACCTAACCCCCCTCCTTCTTCATCACTCAAAACCCTAGCCCCCCTTGTCCCTCCTCTCTGAATTACCGGCGACCAGACTCGATCTCCGGCGAGCTCCAGCATTGGTCCGGCGACGACGGTTCACGCCGGCGAACCACCACCTCCCTCGCTCGCACTCACCCCCTCAACCACCTCACTCTCCTCTCTCCCTCTCTGCAGTGGTGTCGCTGGCCACCAATCGGGTGGCGGCGCAGCAGGGCGGCATAGCAGCGGCGGCAGCGATGGTTCAGCAACGGCGGTGTAGCAGCGGCGGCGGTGGCTTAGCGGTGGTGTTTTAACAGCGCCCGTAATCTCAGACCTGGTTCAGGCTCGGTTTCAGCTGGTTCGGGTCTTGAGTTTCCAGGCAGTAGCACCACTCGTGGCGGCGGCAGGCTTGATGACAGCAGCGGCGGCAGCAGGCTCGACGGCAGCAACATCGGCGTCAACCAACAACATGTTCGTCTCCGATGACACTCCGGTAAACACCTCTAAGCTTGTTCCTCCCCTTTTTCTTTCAGATCTGTAAAGATCAACGTCTCCGGCCCCGTTTGGTTTCGTTTCAGGTGGTGCCGGCATGGCCTACGGCGGCGGTAGTAGTTCATCACGGCGGCAGTGATGGTGGTGGCCTTCATTTTGTGACTCGGTTCTCCGAGTCGACTCGGTTCAGGCTTGATTAGGGTTCGGGTTCGAGCTCAAGTGTTTCGGGTTTAGTCAAGTTTGGCGACTCTGCTCGGTACGACTCAGTTGTCCGAGTTTACTCGGTTAACACCGGGTCAAACCCGGTCAAGCTGGTCAACATCAGTCAACAGACAGATTTGGTTCAAGTTTGCGTGATCTCGGCTCGGGTTAAGTTTGAATGTTCGGTCAAATGAGGCAACTCGGTCAAACCGAGTCAACGAAAGTCAAACCTGGCCAATTTGGTCAACGAAAGTCAACTGGTCAACTGTGGTCAAGCAGTCAACGGTCAGCCTTAGTCAAAGTCAGATTCGGTTCGGGTCAACACTAGTCAACAGCCGCCTTGGTTCGTTCAGGTTCGGGTCAAATCTGGTCAAAGCTCGGATTGTGGTCAACTTTCCAGTTCTGGTCAACACTCGGGTCTCGTGGTACTCAGTCGAATCCGACTCGACATGGTATATCCCTCTATAGTTAGTTTTTGGATATAATCGTTATAAATATACATTTACATAACTTGTATGGAGACTTAAATATATATATTGTTTCGTTATTCTTGCGTTTTGACAAATAATATCGACACTTGTGTGTCGGGATCGTCCAAAAACAAGAGAAAACTCTGCCCGATTTTCTACAGGTAATATATTTATTAAACTATTCGATAAAATATATTTATTATTTGAACTATTCGACGGAATATATTTATCGATATTATTTTTTTGTCGACAAAAATATACTTACTTTCTTTATTATGCTTTTCGACAAGAGCATAAATTTATTTATTATAATTCTCGACAAATATACTTATTTACTATACTTTTGACAAAACATATTTACTTATTATATTCATCGACAAAATATAAATTTATTTATTATAATTCTCGACAAATATACTTATTTACTATACTTTTGACAAAACATATTTACTTATTATATTCATCGACAAAATATAAATTTATTTATTATGATTCTCGACAAATATACTTATTTACTATACTTTTGACAAAACATATTTACTTATTATATTCATCGACAAAATATGGATATATTTATCATATCTCCTGACAAATATACTTATTTATTTTACTTTCGACAAAACATATTTATTTTACTTTCGACAAATATATTTGTACACCATTCGACAATATACATATATATCTCATACAATTCGTTAGAATATAAATATATATATACCCAATATGCTTTTCGTCAAATATATATTAATTATTTGACAACACTCCTACAACCCTTTTGATGAATTTAATTTAGAAATTCCTTTCTTAAACGATGTTAACTATATACGTACTTTCAACTCCAATTCGAATCCTTCGTCGTAGCTTCTATTATTCATGTACATTCGTTTGCCATTTTTTAAGGTGACCTCGATGTCCCCTTTCTCCCACTCATCAACTCGTCGTGGAATTTTCCAAAGAAGACTTAGCAATTTTGTGAGTACACTCGACCCACTTTTGTTTATATCACTTTTTGGGTGTAACATGTTTCCATATACAAAAATCACAAACACTTAAACTTTATGAAACGCACAAACAATCCTATACACATGACTACTTGAATCGTATACTTGTTGCTTGTCTAGGGATAAACGTTGTGCTATGCTTTAGTCATTAACTATTTTTAGCCTTTGTTTGACATGCTTAGCGCTATAGGAATTCACGCATCCACCTCCATCGCTTTACACGTGAGGTCATGTTAAAACATCGTGATTGCGTTACGGGTTTGATTATTAGCATTGCATGCCTTGATATTGCTCTTGTATAGATTTAGTTGCCATGAGGATTGTTAAAACTTTATTCGTATACGTATGCTATGCTTAAACTTGTGTACTCGCCTTTGCTTTTGCATTGACTTTATTTTAAAACATGTTACAGGTTGAAGGAGATGACGCTATGAAAACAATATAGCAAGGACTAGATACACACAAATTAGACGTTAGGTTTAATGTCGACGTATCAATTTTGTTATGACTTTGCAAATGTTAGATTGTTCTTTGTTTTGTTACATTGATGTATTTGACAATTCTTATGAAATGAAATATGGTTTAATTAATTACTGTCACTTAATAATGTTGTGAGCAATGAGCAATCTCGTTTTCGTCTCATCCCGATGTTTCCGCCATCGGTTGGGGTGTTACAGGTCAAGACCCGAACCTTTTTTTGCGATTATCACAAGGATACAGGGCATACGTCCGACAACTGCATCTCCTTGCGCAAGGAGATCGAGAAGGCCCTGAAAAGTAGGAAGCTCACCCACTTACTTCAAAACGTGTGCAAGGAGGTGCGCCAGATTACTCAAGATGAAGAAGGCCGAGTAACAAGAAGATGAAGTCATTTGTTCATATTATCCAAGGTGCCCAGTCGCGCTAGCACGGCCATCAGAAGAGTTGTACGCCTCACTAGCGCGAACAACAGGTCATCTTTCCCGTAGTTCCCGAGGGCCCGCAAGAAGAACGTCCGGTCGTGATAACTGGTATCTTTGGCCATTATCGCATCGACTACATGTTCATAGACCCGAGAAGCTCTATGGACATCATATATGAACAATGCTTCCAACAATTGGACCCAGAAGACAAGGCGCGCTTGGAGCCGGTCGACCTCCCACTAACCGTCTTTCCACTGGGTCAGATCTCATTCCTGATAACTCTTTCCAATGGACGGCACTCGCACACGGTCTCAGTCAACTTCATGGTCATGCCCACTACATCGCGCCATGACATGTTACTCGGCCAGCGCGCCCAAAGAGAGTTCAGCATGATCACTTCCACCCCTCATGCTGCTTGCGGTTTTCCAACAGAAACCGGGTGGCCATCATGTACACGAGGAAGGGGATCATGTCCATCGAAGAGGAACCACCGACGAAGATACCAAAGTCATCATCCAATAGCGAGCCAGAGAAATGGGTACTAAACAACGAGTTTCCGGAACAAACAGTGTTGTTATGACCCGCCATGACCCCTGCAGTCAAGGCGTGGTTAAAACAACTTTTATTTCGAAATGTAGATATTTTCGCTTGGTCACAAGCGGATATGACAGGGGTACCGAGGGAAATTGCTGAGCACGCGCTGCACACGTTCCCTTCAATTCAGCCTATCGTTCAGAAAAAGCGTAGTTTTGGTCCTGAAAAAACGCGTGCACTGAAGGAGCAAGTTTCAGAGCTCCTCCAAGCCGGTATCATCAGAAAAGTACGCTATCAGACATGGGTAGCCAATCCAGTCATGGTCCAGAAGCACAACGGTAGTTGGTGCATGTGCGTCGATTTCAAAGATCTGAACAAAGCATGTCCCAAAGACTGCTACTCTTTACCCGAAATCGACAAAAAAGGTGGACTCCCTCGCTTCATTCAGGTGGAAATGCTTTCTTGACTACTACAAAGGTTACCACCAGATACAAATGAAGAAAGAGGACGAGGACAAAACCGCATTCCGCACTGACAAGGGAATCTTTTGCTACACAAATATGCCCTTCGGATTGCGCAACGCATGAGCCACCTACCAGCATTTAATGGACCATGTCTTCGGAGATGACATTGGCGAAACCGTAGAAGTGTACATTGATGACCTCGTCATGAGCTCGGATGAGGAGAAGATGCTGACAAACGTTCAGAAAATGTTTGCATCCTTGCGCAAGGCAAATCTGAAGCTGAACCCCAGTAAGTGCTCGTTTGGAATGGAAGAAGGCAAATTTTTGGGATTCATCATCACGCGTGACGGTTTCATAGTCAACCCTGAGAAAGTGGAGGCGATTCAGCGCATGCCTTCCCCATCGACCATCAAAGAAATGCAACGGTTGGCGGGGCGATTGGCTGCGCTGAACAGGTCCTTGGCCAACCACGCGATGAAGTCCTTCCCATTCATCAGCACTCTGAGGAACTGTGTAAAGAAGAACAAGTTCCAGTGGACTCCAGATGTGGAGAAAGCCTTCACCCAAATGAAGGAGTTCTTGATTCAGCTGCCTACGCTCACAGCACTGCAAAAGAATGAGCCACTGATATTTTACCTTTCCGCATCAGATATCTCTCTAGGCGCAGTCTTGTTAGTCGAGCATGCAGGAGTCCAAACTCCAATCTACTAGGTCCACGCATCCCGCAGGTTGCGTCGGTATTTTTCCGGCCATGTGATAACAGTTCTCACGAACTATCACTTAGGCCAAATTTTGTCCAAACCTGACATATCTGGTGGTCTGGCAAAATGGGCGATTGAGCTTGGTGGACACAATATCGTGTACAAACCGTGCCCAACAATAAAAGGCCAGATATTAGCCGACTTTTGTTACAGAAGTATCAAGCAATAAAGCGCAAGAGTGTGAAGCTGTACAGAACCCAGCACCGGTCACAGACGACCGCGCATGGATACTTCACATAGACGGTGTATCCAATGATGATGGCGCAGGGCCAGGTCTTCGTCTAATAAGCCCCGACAACCAGGAATTCACCCCGACAACCAGGAATTCACCTACGCCATCAGGTTGGATTTCAAAAGCATTAATAATGAAGCTGAGTACGAAGCGTTTCTAGCAGGCCTTCGGTTAGCCATCAAAATAAGGGCTAGGAATTGGGAAGCACACGTTGATTCCCTTTTATTCGCTGGACAGATCAACGGCCTGTATGACGCAAAGGGCGAAACAATGGTCTCGTATCTTGAACAGGCGCAAGCCTTAATAACCAAATTCTAAAGTTTCAAAATAACCCATGTCAACCGAACCGAGAATAAACATGCCGACGCGCTCAGTAAACTAGCCGCTACAAGCTTCAAACACCACAGGCGAGAAGTGCGCATTGAGGTGCTCAAGAACCCTTCTGTTCCATTGCGTCAAGTAAACGTCATCCAAATGGGAAATCCTTCCTCGATGTCTCCCATAATCATGTTCTTGCAGTACGGGACCCTCCCCGAAAACAAGGCGGAAGCCAGAAAGGTCCAGAACAAGGCACTCAACTATGAAATGGCGGATGGTATCCTTTACCGGAAGTCATACCTTAGACCACTTCTCCGCTGCGTTGACCCGCAAGACGCACAATGCTTGATCCGCGAGATACATGAAGGGTTATGCAGAATTAACACCGGTCTGCGCATGGTCGTTGCAAAGATCATGAACGTCGGCTACTATTGGCCTGGCATGCACTTATATGCAGTCATGACACTGCGGAAATGCTCATCATGCCACCGCCATGCACCGAGGACATTGCACCCCAAGAATCCCTTGATCCCAGTGACAACAGCATGGCCCTTCCAACGATGGCAATAGATATAGTGGGAGCTTTCCCAGATCCCCTAGGCGCGGTGAAGTTCATAATCGTAGCTGTTGGTTACTTCACCAAGTGGGTAGAAGCAAAGCCCCTTGCATCCACCACAACAACCGTAGTGCGCAAATTCATTTGGGAGCATATCATTTGCTGTTTCGGGCTACCCCTCCGCATTGTCAGTGATAACGGCCCCAATTTTGACGCAGAAGAACTACAACGGTGGATGGAGGAAATGCATATCGAGCATATGTTCACTTCGGTCGCGCATCCCCAAGGGAACGACCAACTGGAAAGCATAAACAAGAGTATCGTCGAAGGGATCAAAACGAGATTCGAGACGGCGCGGAGAGGCTGGGTAGATGAGTTGCCAAGTATCCTTCGAGCTCATCGAACCATGCCAAAAACAAGCACCGGCGACACTCCATTCATCCTGGTGTATGGTACGGAGGCAGTGATTCCCGCAGAAATAGGCTTCCCATCACTGCGCATGCTAGCTGTGTAAAACCAAAACAATGAAGAAGAGCGCAGACTCGACTTGGACCTCCTAGAAGAAAGGCGTGAAAATGCCGCAATCAACGAAGCAAAGTACAAGTCCAAGCTTGAGAAATACTACAATGCGCACGTCCGCATATGTACCTTCCTACCTGGCGATTTCGTTTTGAGAGACAACGAAGCGTCCAATGCTGAAAGTCAAGGAAAACCCACGCCCAAGTGGGAAGGCCCTTACATTATACATGAAGTCCTAGGAAAGGGTGCATACACCCTCAAAGGTTTGGACGGCACTGTAACGCCTCGCTTCTTCGTACTCTCCTTAATTAGAAAGTTTTGTCGTATTTCTATTTTTGGATACTTTTTATTCGTAATCCTAGACTTGAATCATAATGAAACTTATACTTGATACATACTTGTCTTACATGCATTCAATCGTTTAATACATGTTTACATACATACTCGATACTTAAAATATACTTACACATACGTCATACACTTAAAAACCTGCTAAATTATGAGTTTCTATCATAAAATAATGGAATTATCAAACTCTAGGGGTCAAACTGCAAATTTGGGAAAATTCTGTCGGGAAGCACGACCATGCTCATGACCCGAACGACCATGCTCATGACTCGCACGATAGTGCTCATGACCACTCAGTGAAGATTCATGACCCGCACGACCATGCTCACGATCCGCACGGTCATGCTCATGACCCGCACGACCATGCTCATGACTCGCACGATAGTGCTCATAAATACTCAGTGAAGATTCAGGACCCACATGACCATGGCACGGTCATGCTCATGGCTCGCACGACCATGCTTATGATTGGCATGATCGTGCCAAATGACCAGGTCTGGCAGGATCTTTCATAATGCGCGAATTTTGGCTCCATTTCCCTTCTTCCAACCCCTAACCACCACCAACTTTATTAATTACCTAACCCTAATTTCCCCATTATACATAGAAGCCTCCCTTTCACTCTCAACTCACACCTAAATCTTCTCTTCTATTCTCTTATCTTCTCTTCAAGCTCTAAAGAGCTCTCTTCTTCTCTTAAAATATCAAAGCTCCTAAAAAGTGAGTTCTAACTCACCTCTCTCTTTTGATCTTTCCTTTTTCTTACTACTTGGAAATACCTTTTGGAATGTTTCCATAAGTCTTCCATGGAAGACTAACTTGGAACATAACCATATCTAAGGTCCCAAGAGTAAAGACTTTCTTGGTGTTATTAGGGTTTTACCCAAAAGTGTTGTATCCTTCCAAGCTTGTTCTCGAAACAAGACTTGAGTTGGTAGAGTGTGACACTTGGAAGCCTTGGCTATCCTAACTTCGATCAACCATCTCACTTGATGATTTCGTTTACTTTTGTCTCGTACTTTTATGTTCAAACTTACTCCTGACCATCCTTGTCGTCCTTGTGACGACTTGCGCATTGGTAAACTATACGAGAGGTTTTAAAAGGAAGGCTATCCTCCTACCTCCATGCATGACTTCTATGAATCTACGTGATGTTTTTGAATTACTTATACTATGTAACATATATATGTATGTATGTACTAACCGAATTCTTGATGATGATCAAATGATTACCCGTCATGGTACTAGGTTACATCACCTAAGTACTTAATCTCTCGTTACGATTCTAATGGGTGTCTTAACCCATGAAATCACATCAACCCAAATGAGTCTTATAGTGTCAAAAACGAGTATTAAGTCTAAGTGATTACTTTCTCGTATAAACTACTTTATTGCATTTAAATTCTTTAAATCTTCCGTTATCGTTCGAATACTTACCAACCTACGTCTCCACTTGTAGGATAACTCGACGCTCAACCCATCCACCAACCACCTTCGCGAACTCGCCAAGTTTGAAGACTTAGCAAAACCGTGAGTACATTCGACCCACTTTTCGTTTACAACACTTTTTGGGTGTAACATGTTTACTTATACCAAAACAACAACACTTAGGTTGGTACAAACAATCCTATACACATGAACACTTGATACGCTTATGTGATGCTTATATCTTGGATATTCTTTATGTGATACTTTAGTCATTAACTTGTTTAAAGCCTTCGTTTGACATGTATAGCGCTATAGGAATTCACGCATCCCCCTCCATCGCATAAACTTGAGGCCATGTTAAAACAGCGTGTTTGCGTTAAGGGTTGGGCTAGTAGTATTGCATGCCTTGTATATGCTCTCGTAAAATCATAGTTGCCATGAGGATTCGTTTAAACTTTAATCGTATACGTATGCCATGCTTAAACTTGTGTACTCGCCTTTGCTTTTGCATTGAATTGTATTTTAAAACATGTTACAGGTTGACAAAGAGGATGCTATAAAATCAAGTAGCAAGGATTTAGATACACACATATAGACGTTTAGGTTAATGTTGTTGTATCAATTTTGTTGTATTACGTTTATTGTATTTGCTTCAGTGTTGTACTTGACAATTATTATGAAATGAAATCCGACTTTAATTAAATATTGTCATTATTAGCGTTGTGAGCAATGAGCAATCTCGTTTTCGTCTCACTCTGATGTTTCCGCCATCGGTTGGGGTGTGACGGATTGGTAGCAGAGCCATAACTATAGGGAATTAGGTAGATTTGCCATGTTCGACCTAGTCTATAGTTCTAAGTACCCGTTAGACCATTCTTGTTTATGCTTAAAACTTTATGCTTCCTACTTTGCCTCTCCTCTTTTCCTTTGGTCTTAATACATATACATGATGTCTTTCCTAAAACATTTTTACACAATACACACTTTGAAGACTCGAAGACACTCGTAACACAAACAAGACGAGTTCACTAAAATAGGCGTGAAACCCACAATTTGGTGAACGACTCTCATTCCGCTATTCTTATTCTTTTGCACGAAATTTCACCATCAAGTTAGTAGTGAAATCCACATCTTGATGGCGAATTTCCAATTCACACTCTAGTCGACCCTTACCAACGAATCGGAACTTTCTCTTCGTTTGGTAAATACCAACCACACTTAGGGTACGAAATCGTCAAGTTAAGGGTGAAACCCGCACCTTGTCAATTAAGTCTCATTCCTTGATTTTCAATCTCGCCAAGGTTTTGATTTTTCGACCGATTAGATACGTGTAGTAACTGGAAGGGTGAAATGCCGTTAATCGCTTCTCGATGAGAGCATTTCACCTATAGGCCAAAGCACGTCCCTCTAATTTGAAAGGATCTTCGATTTACTTTGGAATTGTCGACGTTTCTCTACCCGAAACATTCCCCATTTTATGAGCCTATTCTTTTATGTGATTCAATTTCTATGTGTTTTAATACTTGTTACCTCATTTATTTCGAACCGTTACATTGTTCGCACGTTTATCGCAATCCAAAACAATGTTAATCCTCATGAACAAACTAAATTTATACTCTTTTATTCGCATTCATATGTGATTATACATGCTATACTTGTTAAACTCATGTAACTTGTGTCACCTATGTGAACTCACACATGTTATACAATACTTACATGCCCAAACGTGATTTTTATTGTCGATCACCTATAGTCTTTTTTTCACAAAAATCAAGTTGGAAAAATAGTCGAAGTCCAACTCCAACCTGACTATTTTCATAACAATCACTATATCAAAAGTATACCTGAACCTTTTATCA
Source organism: Scalesia atractyloides (assembly GCA_947069175.1). NCBI lineage: Eukaryota > Viridiplantae > Streptophyta > Magnoliopsida > Asterales > Asteraceae > Scalesia > Scalesia atractyloides. The sequence continues at coordinate 41,983,325 of CAMTDV010000008.1, read as the reverse complement.
TTGTTTTAATTTTTCTCATTTATGCGTAAACCTCGAACCTTAGTATCTTATCCAAACGATTTCTCACCCTACAACATATTTACATAAATTACATACGCGAAACCCCTAATGACAGTTTAAACGTTTCTTTCACAATTTTTCAAAAACTTTATGAAATGCTACCCATCAACTTAGTCGGTCAAACAAACTTCTTGCCCTCGATTTTCACAACTCGTTCAAAACACACTCACTTTATACTACCATTTTAAAGACATTTTATTTCCAACCAAGAAAACTTTCTCTTACATACATATAAGTACCTTGCTAAAATTCTTTTCAAAAAATTTAATTTTTACCTGAAAATTTTCAAAGCAAGACTTTTCTTTCATCAATAAAATAAAATAAAATAAAGCAAGCTCACTATTTTACAACCTTTTCAAAATACGCAAATCTAAACCTGAACACAGGGGCAAGAAAATGTCATATGAGAATACAAATTTAAAATAAAAACAAAAGTAGCATTTCTTTTTACAAACCATATTTTACATCAAAAGTTAATACTTTTCTCAATATTCACCCGACATTCCCAATTTTTGGTCCTTCATTCTCGACAAACCTGACTTATTTTAATCAGCTCAATGTTTTAACTCAAGCAACCACACACATGCATACCGTCTTATACGTTTCTATTTATACAATCAATATTACATGATAATCTTACACATATCACCATTACACTTCGTATTTTATACACTCGCAACTTCATAGTAACTTATATATGCTAAATCCCATCTTATTCCACCTATACAATCGATACTACATGCTAATGTTATACGTATTTGTCTTCAATCATACTCAAAGTTTATGCATTCGCACTACTTGGTAGTTATACCTGAAATCTATAAGTAGGCATAACCCTAGTGATTTCGCCTACGTTCGACACACTCATACATACATAATTACATACTTGATTTTTATACGCTATCTTACACGTCTCTTGCTTGTAATACTAAAGGTAACCTGACCCATACACTACTACTACAAACTATGCGGATCATGCACAAACCAAAATAATTGCGGGTGCACACGGGATTATATTGGTAGGCGTATGAAAACCATAGTGGGTTCTACTGTGTATAGCAACACGGAAGTTAACATGACACCGAATAGCGAAACGACGTAACATGGTGGATACGCCACTGGTGCTTCATATATATAAGTGTCCCTACCATGTTACCAAACTTTCGTAAAACGTGCCATGAGAAATTCGGTGTTTTCCCCGGTCCTTGTTAAATACATTTGATACATAACAAACTTTGGTAACCCCACTTCGAAATGACTAGTACTCGATTACCCATGACAAAGCTTCATTCTCAAAATCGTTAGCTTTAACCGCCACAACTATCACTAGCAACTCTCAACATTCCATGTCGCATTTTATCTGATATTCATACCATTTTTACCCCTCGCATACACCAATCGAATCATTGACTACCATACCATGATTTCCCCAATTATTCCCTTAACCTTTCATCCAAACTTTATTTACAGCAAATCAGCCTAAAACGTTCAATCCATTTTTATAAACGTCCCCACCAGCTCAATTTGGTCAAAATAATCCTTTCTTTTTTTAAAACTATCTTATCTGCGTGCAAACTTCAACTCGGTCTACTACCGCCAAAACCTTCTAGAAACCGTAAATACTTACCATCCTAGTTCTCTCAAATAAATATTTTCTACAACAAGTGATTTTATTAATACACCTTAGAACTGATAGAACTTTTCTACAACTTACAGTGCGAACCGCTCATTTTTAATCAAAATACATCCTGATTCATACTAAAACCTTCCTCTTAGGTCGCACTCTTTTAAAACATTCCTTCCAATGAGATGTCTAGACTCGGTCAAACTCACTTGCTTACACACACACATACACGTTTACACATTTACGATTGGTGTCTCAAAAGCACATTAAACAAACGAATTACTTTCACGAACCTATCATTTTGTTCCATCAAGATTTCGATACATATTGGCACACTTATACATGAACTCCACAAATACTTTAAACTTCAAAATCTTGATTTTGGCCAAACATTCTCACCAAAATGACATCTTTTCCAAAATCTACCTCTTGAATAAACTTCGGGACGAAATTTCCTAAAGGATGCCTTTACATTATACATGAAGTCCTAGGAAAGGGTGCATACACCCTCAAATATTTGGACGGCACTGTAACGCCTCGCTTCTTCGTACTCTCCTTAATTAGAAAGTTTTGTCGTATTTCTATTTTTGGAAACTTGTATTCGTAATCCGAGACTTGAATCATAATGAAATTTATACTTGATACATACTTGTCTTACATGAATTCAATCGTTTAATACGTGTTTACATACATACTCGATACTTAAAATATACTTACACATACGTTATACACTTAAAAACCTGCTAAATTATGAGTTCCTAGCATAAAATAATGGAATTATCAAACTCTAGGGGTCAAACCGCAAATTTGGGAAAATTCTGTCGGGAAGCACGACCTTGCTCATGACCCGCACGACCATGCTCATGACCCACACGACCATGCTCATGACTCGCACGATAGTGCTCATGACCACTCGGTGAAGATTCATGACCCACACGACCATGCTCACGATCCGCATGGTCATGCTCATGACGCGCCCGACCATGTTCATGACCCACACGACCCTGCTCATGACTCGCACGATAGTGCTCATGACCACTCAGTGAAGATTTAGGACCCGCATGACCATGCTCATGTCTCGCACGGTCATGCTCATGGCTCGCACGATCATGCTTATGATTGGCACGATCGTGCCAAATGACCAGGTCTGGCAGAATCTTTCAAAATGCGCGAATTTTGGCTCCATTTCCCTTCTTCCAACCCCCAACCACCACCAACTTCATTAATTACCTAACCTTAATTTCCCCATTATAAATAGAAGCATCCATTTCACTCTCAACTCACACCTAAATCTTCTCTTCTCTTCTCTTCTCTTCAAGCTCTAAAGAGCTCTCTTCTTCTCTCAAAAGATCAAAGCTCCTAAAAAGTGAGTTCTAACTCACCTCTCTCTTTTGATCTTTCCTTTTTCTTACTACTTGGAAATACCTTTTGGAATGTTTCCATAAGTCTTCCATGGAAGACTAGCTTGGAACATAACCATATCTAAGGTCCCAAGAGTAAAGACTTTCTCGGTTTTATTAGGGTTTTACCCACAAGTGTTCTATCCTTCCAAGCTTGTTCTCGAAACAAGACTTGAGTTGGTAGAGTGTGATCACTTGGAAGCCTTGGCTATCCTAACTTCGATCCACCACCTCACATGATGATTTCGTTTACTTTTGTCTCGTACTTTTATGTTCAAACTTACTCCTGACCATCCTTGTCGTCCTTGTGACGACTTGCGCATCGGTAAACTATACGAGAGGTTTTAAAAGGAAGGCTATCCTCCTACCTCCATGCAAGACTTCTATGAATCTACATGATGTTTTTGAATTACTTATACTATGTAACATATATATGTATGTATGTACTAACTGAACTCTTGATGATGATCAAATGATTACTCGTCATGGTACTAGGTTACATAACCTAAGTACTTAATCTCTCGTTACGATTCTAATGGGTATCTTAACCCATGAAATCACATCAACCCAAATGGGTCTTATAGTGTCAAAAACGAGTATTAAGTCTAAGTGATTACTTTCTCGTATAAACTACTTTATTGCATTTAAGTTCCTTAAATCTTCCGTTATCGTTCGAATACTTACCAACCTACGTCTCCTCTTGTAGGATAACTCGACGCTCAACCCATCCACCAACCACCTTCGCGAACTCGCCAAGTTTGAAGACTTAGCAAAACCGTGAGTACATTCGACCCACTTTTCGTTTATAACACTTTTTGGGTGTAAATGTTTACTTATACCAAAACCACAACACTTAAACTTTATGAAATGCACAAACAATCCTATACATATGAACACTTGATAGGCTTACGTGATGCTTATATCTTGGATATTCTTTATGTGATACTTTAGTCATTAACTCGTTTAAAGCCTTCGTTTGACATGTATAGCGCTATAGGAATTCACGCATCCCCCTCAATCGCATAAACTTGAGGCCATGTTAAAACAGTGTGTTTGCGTTAAGGGTTGGGCTAGTAGTATTGCATGCCTTGTATATGCTCTCGTAAAATCATAGTTGCCGTAAGGATTCGTTTAGACTTTATCGTATACGTATGCCATGCTTAAACTTGTGTACTCGCCTTTGCTTTTGCATTGAATTGTATTTTAAAACATGTTACAGGTTGACAAAGAGGATGCTATGAAATCAAGTAGCAAGGATTTAGATACACGCATATAGACGTTTAGGTTAATGTTGTTGTATCAATTTTGTTGTATTACGTTTATTGTATTTGCTTCAATGTTGTACTTGACAATTATTATGAAATGAAATCCGACTTTAATTAAATATTGTCATTATTAACGTTGTGAGCAATGAGCAATCTCGTTTTCGTCTCACTCCGATGTTTCCGCCATCGGTTGGGGTGTGACGGATTGGTAGCAGAGCCATAACTATAGGGAATTAGGTAGAATTGCCATGTTCGACCTAGTCTATAGTTCTAAGTACCCGTTAGACCATTCTTGTTTATGCTTGAAACTTTATGCTTCCTACTTTGCATCTCCTCTTTTCCTTTGGTCTTAATACTTATACATGATGTCTTTCCTAAAACATTTTTACACAATACACACTTTGAAGACTCGAAGACACTCGTAACACAAACGAGACGAGTTCACTAAAATAAGCGTGAAACCCACAATTTGGTGAACGACTCTCATTCCGCTATTCTTATTCTTTTGCACGAAATTTCACCATCAAGTTAGGAGTGAAATCCACATCTTGATGGCGAATTTCCAATTCAAACTCTAGTGGACCCTTACCAACGAATCGGAACTTGCTCTTCATTTGGTAAGTACCAACCACACTTAGGGTACGAAATCGTCAAGGTAGGGGTGAAACTCGCACCTTGTCAATTAAGTCTCACTCCTTGATTTTCAATCTCGCCAAGGTTTCGATTTTTCGATCGATTAGATACGTGTAGTAACTGGAAGGGTGAAATGTTGTTAATCGCTTCTCGACGAGTAGCGTAACGTACCTTGCGATCCTCAGAACAGTCGCAATTGAGAAAGGTGTTTTCCGTCTCCTCAAACCAATGGAGGAGAGCGGTGACACCTTCAGTCCCTTCATACTTTGGGGGATCGCAGGACTTAAAGTGTTTGTAGGTGCATTTTGTGGTTTTGGGATGAGGGTTGGAGACGTTTTCGCCTTCTTGGTTCGGAGGGTTGATGGGGTTTGCGGCGAGAGCTTGTTGAACTTGTAGTACGATGTCAGGAAGTACCGCGGCCATTTGTTGATCAATTTGCGTGGCCATGCGTTCGCTTGACCTTCCTGACCTTCTACCTCCTCGTAAGTGTCTAGCAGACATCAATAGGAATATATGTAGGGAGATTGTGAGTTTGATAATTTTCTAGTTGTCATGTGTCGTAAAAAGAATGAAAAACAACATAAATATCTGAAAACAACTTAACTACATCCATAGGATGTCTTGGGCTTGCTCATGTTTGGGCCTCCAAATGTCTCCCATACCATAGCCTGTATAGTCATGTGGGCCCCCATGACTATTGGGCTTGGTAGGGTTCACATTGGTGTCGGCTGGTCAACACTCACATCACCCGAATGAAATCGTAAAACATGATTGCGAGATGTAAGGTCGGAGGGTGTCCAGGTGTAGACACAATGACAACTCAAACTGGGGTTAGTTCACACGACGTTTGTATAGCATGCTATGGCCTAATAGGTCCTTCGTACTCACATCGTTAGTCCCCAGGTAGGCAAACTGGTCCTTTATTTTTTATTTATACGAATGCCAAGCCTAGACAGGACGTTCCGACTACCGGTACTCGTACCCTTCCAGTTACTACATGCCGTCATGAAAACTCACTTTGATGTGATTTGAAAAATATGAAAACATTGCAAAAAAATCTTTGGAAAGAAATCATGGAAATTGTGAAATCGTGAGGTGTGTGCCTTCATAGATATGATATGTTATTGGGATATGAACTATGATGAGCATTGCATATTAACATGTACTTGTGAGCGTGCTTGCATAATATTGTGTGTGAAAAATAAACATGAAACATATAAACATCATGAATTTTGCATTAACACATAAACAATTAAAATCTAATCAGCTATAGTATAGGCTCTAAGGGTCTAATAACCTATCCTATATCCCTATAGTCACAAGCTCTGATACCAATCTGTCACACCCGACCCGCAGCGGAAATAAAGTCGGGGCATGATTGGGTTATCACCAAAGCTATTGATATTTACTAATAAGTTTCATATTTATTAAATTGAAATTAACTTCAAATATCCATCACAAAATTCATACAAACACAAACATTAAACCAAAAGATTTTTCCAAATGAAATAACTTGTTTATTCTTCTAAGGCCATCCTATGTGTTTCTTTCCTCAGCTTGTTCACCTGTATCATGCGTAAAACAGAAAATTTGGGTCAACAAAAGTTGGCGAGTGAACCTTGATAAAACATTTCAATAATTGTATTTTATTGTTGTTTAAATAAAATTGTGCATGAATAATGTGTGAACAGATGTACATAACTATAACCAATCACAAACCACATTGTATGAGCTTATGACATGATGTATGATGTATTTGAGATCAAGGCTCAATCAAAAGGAGCTGATCTAATGAGGCACCTGATGCTCAACCCGTATCCCACGAGGAACTGATGGGCCTAATGAAATGATTGCACTGAAATAATAAAATGTAACCACAAATAAACCACGTAAACAACTATACACATTTGATCACGAATGATATTTGCACAAGTGTTAAAAAAATAAAAGAAATTGTACGACACATGATACACCCCAAAACATGATTAAAACGGAGAATTTGTAGAGATTCACTCACATTGGGTGCGTATTCTTGAGTGGAAAATGAGAGCGCATGAGTTGCGGATTTAACCGACGAAGAAGTACTAACCTAAAATAATAACGCGGTAACTCGATAAATAAATTAATTAATATTTAGACTAAGATCCTTTGTTTAGATTTTTAGGTTATTATTGTGGGTTTTATTTATGTAATTAAACCCTTGAATTTGTAATTTAAATTGATTTTTCTTTAAATAAAAAGAAAAACATGGAAATCAAATAGTAAAAAATAAATAAAAAAATATAATTTAAAAAAAAATCTTGTCAAACTGTCAGGTCTGACAAGCCGGTTCGATGTGTTGTAGGCATGCGTGTGTATAGATTCGAACTTGAGACCTCACGTTTGTGTGCATGCAGCTCTTCCAACTAAGCTACGTGTCTAACCCGAAAGAATCTAGATTTTAATTATATTTATACACATTTTAGATTTTATCAAATTTAATTAAATTAAAAAGGTTATACTGGATCGAACCGGACTCGTACCACGAATCTCGAACCCGAGACCTCAACTATGACTTGCACCCAGCCCAACCAACTGGGCTGGGTGTCTAACACATTAATACTTGAAATTTAATTATATTTATATACTGAATAAGTGTATACAGAAGTGATAGATTAAAAAGGGGTTTAAATTAATCGAGCCGATGTGTGTGCGTGGGATCGAACCGGTGATCCCGGGTTCAATTTGCACTCGGCCCAACCAGTTGGGCTGGGTGCTTAACCCGTTTAAGATTCGTATTTTAATAATTATAACCATATTCTGACATTGTCTTCTTCGTTTTACATTTGAACCGACTGTATACCCGCCCAAATTAACTCTTTTTAATTCTGATAAATCGATGCATATTCAGATAAAATAAATGGAATTCAAAAGGAGGGAATGAGAGTCTACCGAATACTGAAATGGAGGATCACGGTTTTTCGGCGGTGAAATTCCAACGGTTGACAGCGTTTTAAGGCGAACAGGGGGGTTTTGAGCAGAGGAACAATGTGAGGAGAGACGGGCGAGTTTTGATTGAGGAAAACGGTTAGTATTTATAGGTGAGGACAGGGTGCTTGGTTTCAGCTTTTTTTGGAAATTCGATTCAGTGATTGGCAATTTGCCAAGAAGATGACAGCCGGACAGATTGAATGTTGCCAAAAATACTCACAGGGCCAGTTGTCGGAGAATTCAAAAAGGGAAGGAAGAAGGCGCGTGAAAAGGGTGCTGCGGTGATTTGTTGCAGGTTTCCCCTCAGATTCAAGTTAAGAGATTTAAGATTCTAAAGTTTGCACAACTAGTGTGTGCAGTCCAGTGGTGTTTGTGGTGTGTGTGAAACTGGGGGAAACCGGGTTCGATTCTCGGTTCACCAGTTTATTTTAAAATCGTTTTTCTTTAATTGTTTTTATTAAATTTTTTTGAATTATTATAAGTATTTATTAATTAGTTGATTTATTTTATTTGATGGATTATATTATATTATTTCTTTAAACTTTATTTATTATTTTATTTTTAAACACTGAATTTCATCATTATATAATTAATATTGTAATAAATAGATAACTAAACGACGTAAACAATTATACTTTGATTGATAAAATGATGCGGTTTTCGAAACCCGATTTACACAAATGTTACAGACATGGTGTGCACACTCGGCGTAGCCTTGCGCATACCCATCATGGCGGGCAGTGACCATTAGCTTGGCCACTACGCTATCCAACTCTACCGGGTTAAGGATAGAGTTCGTGATCTACAATACAAGGAAAACAGGATGAGAATCAAGACAAAGTAATCAAAATAACAACAGAGAACTTACATTGACAACTCCATGCTGTTGCATCCACAGCATGTTGCTTGTCATCGACTCCACCAGACTCTCCGGGATGGCGCGAGCGGCTTCAGAATCTTCTAATTTTTTTCTCGCCCGCACCCACCTTGGCCTCCGCCAAGCGCAGTTTCTCCACCTCCTCCAGGTGCCTGCGCTGCAGTTCAGCTTTTTCCACTAATGCCACCTAGAGATCCTTCTTTGCGCCCTCGAGCGCCGTGCAAGCCTCCACCTAGTTACATACCACAAGGTTAGTCTGGCAATCTTTGATTAATACAAAATAAAGAAAGGTAAATTTTTTACCTCCTTTTGCTCACTGCGCTCGTGGTGCGCCCTGGCCTCACTGGCCGCAGCATCCGCTACCTCCTTTTCCTTCTTCAATCGTGCAGCCTCAGCACGCAGGCTCACAATTTCCTCCCTTAATGATTTTTTCTCGTTGTTATCCCTTTCGCAAGCCTCCCTCCACAGCTTGTGTTCCTCCGCAAGCGTGGCAGTGGAGCTTTCCACTTTTTTCCTCCACCCCAGCACAGACCATTCTTCAGTCCGTTGAGCTTCGGCAAATTTAACCTTTTCCACCTCTAGCTCAGTTTTTTGCGCAGCCACTTGGGTTCGCTCTTGGACCAGGTCCTACTTAGCAGCTTCAAATTTTTCTTGATCTTTATGCATGCTCCGCCATTCCCTTATAATCTTGTGCGTGTTCGAGGCGGAGCTAGCAGCTGCTTGGAGGTACGCGCGGTAAGTTTGCTCGTGACTCTGTTCATCACGCGCGCACCTTCGCTTGGGGGAAAGCGCCCTTGAACCACTCACGGCATGCTGGCCAGTGAGTGAACTTGTCACCCTTCTTCAGCTTCCACACAGGGGCGTGGATCTCATCAGTGCGGCCTTCAGTGTAAGACCTGTAATAATAATCACCCGGGGTTCCGTCCGGGCGAATCGGGGATCCTTCAGCAGAAGGGCACTCCCCAGATCCTTTGACCTCACCCCCAGGCGTCGGCTCTGCTGCATGAGCCCCCTACGGAACCTCTTCAACAACCTCAACCGGTACAACCACTTCCTCCACCAGTTCATCCACCACCACATCCCCACCACCTTCAACCTGTTCACCAACAACCTCTTCCATCACTTCAGGCTCAACAACCTCCACTTCCACCTGAACCTCCGTCGGCACGGCACTTGGTTCCCCACCATGTGCACTTAACGCTTGCGCCGTCTCATCCACAGGTGGGGGCATAGGAATCTCAACGGGCGCGGCCGGAGTGGTGGGAGCAACAAAAACTGCCTCACCTTTCCCTACAGGATAATAAAGGTTAGACAAATGCAACAGGAAGAAAAGTGGTGTAAAATACAAGTCAAAAGATGTTTACCCGAGGAAAGTTTGGCGGCGAGCGCATCTAGGGTCCCGCGCTTCCCTATTGTTTTCCGCGCATCCTTCTTGGGAGGCTGCGCGGCAAAATCACTTTTTGGAGCCCGCTTCCTCTTAAGGGGCTCCGGGCTCGACTCCACATCGATGGGGTCATCCGGGTTGGCAGCTGAAATATCCGCCATCTCACGCGGCTCCGGCTTCGACTTCTTTAAACCTACAGGTGCGAGACCCTCCAAGGAATCAGAGACTACGACATAGTCATTCCAAGTGTCTGGCACAGAACACGTACCTTTGGGCGGGTCCACCCTGGGTTCAGCCACCCTCTTCACCACCACCGCGCTTGGCACCGCGCGCCTCTTCTTATTAGGATCTGGGTCAATGCCCAAGTTCTTTAACGTTCCTGCACAATGGCGCAACAAAGTAAGTGATCTGCAAAGAGGTAAAAACACTTAAAACTATGAAGGCTTACCATTCTCAGGCGCGGGGGCCGCCAAATCCTCATTCCTCGGGAGTTCAATATTCCCAAGGATTTGCGCATACCACGTTGACTCCCAGGGCCAAGGGCGATGTTCTCGATCCGCCCCTGCTCCCTTTGGAACGCCACCCCTGCAAAAAAAAACACGCATACAGTTAGTCTGCGCACAAGGAGAAACCAAAGAAATAATGAAAAAATAAGACAAGAGTACTTACTCTTCTCCCCCTCCATGTAAACGGGCTTCTCCCGGCGGTGGGGCTTCCAGACCAAACTCATACCCGCCGCCACCAACGCCCTCTCCAGCAGCTGGACCGCAGGGATATCTTTTATCTCCAAATACCATGGCTCCTTAGCCGGCATTGGAGAGGTCTCAAGAGCAATATCCTCCACCCCCAGAAGTGCATCCGGAGGGTATAACGTCGGCCTTCAGATAAAAAAAATTCTGCCTTCCAATCATGGTAGGATTTGGTGGTGCGTGCAAAATTTTCTTCACCTAGATTCGGTGTTGGAAAGAGTAGAATCCCAGGGAGCAGTGTAGTTGGTAAAAAACCCTAAAACGGCTAACGGTAGGGATAATACCCATCGACCTGCATAAAAACTCAAAATGTTTGATCCTCAACATCCCCATTGGATTGAGTTGGGAGATTTGGAATCGGTAGTACTCCAAAATTTCAAGAAAAAATTTGGTTGCCGGCAACCGAAAGTTGCCATCGGCGAAAAAATCAAAAAATAAAGTAATGTAGCCGACCGGAGCATCGGCGACAGTATAACCCTCTGCCGGAAACCGGGCATCCCAGTCCTTAGGGAACCAGAAGCCGGAGACCAAGCATTAGAAATTGGCCAGACTCCATTTCAACACCGGCAGCGATGTTGAGGGCTCACTCGCAGAAACATTCTCTAGACCCTTGGTTGCCATAAGAGATTGCCGGAGAGAAAAGAAGAAGATCGAAAAGAAAACAAGATTTTAGAGAACTCAAGAGAAGAATGCAGAGAGAGCAAAGAAGAAATTTTGAAGGCGTGCTTGAAACCCTAGACGGTTTCCCCTATTTATACCAATCGCATTTAATGCAATAGGGAAATGTGATGCACGCGTACAATGAACAACCAATCAGCGCATGACGCGTGGAGGGCAAGTGGAAACTGACAGTCATCACGCACGCGTGGCTGGTACTTTCTCTAGCAATTCATTAATGAAGGAGAGGCTGCACTGTTGACAGCATGTCACAGCTATCAACAGTCACTTCCACCTCACATTTTTTCTCACCAACTTGCCTGCAACATCAGCATGATGAATATTCAACTTTCAAAGACCTTATCATGAGCAAAATTTTCCCTCACACAAAGGTTTTCTTCATCCCTTATTGAATTATTGTCGTGACATAAGCGCGCCATACATGAATTCTGATAGTCCAACACTCCACCTACTTGCCAACATGCGCATAGGAGCACCACTGGACTGGGGGGACTTGGAGGGGTATGATCCCAAAAACTCTGAGCCTGCGCAAGGAACCATACCCTCAATGACAACATATTACAAGAATAACCATGCGCGCAACATGCAACGGTGCGCCATTCTTGAAACTAGCAGGTTGCACAAGGAACCTTGCACATACTACGCAACGGCAAGTTAAACCTGGAAGCATAGAACCTTGACCCTGCAACCTTGATACTAGCAGGTTGCACAACGAACCTTGCGCATACTGCGCAATGACAAGTTAAACCTGGAAGCGCAGGACCTTGACCCTTCAACCTTGATACATGCAGGTCGCACAACGAACCTTGCCCACACTGCGAAACGGCAAGTTAGACCTATAAGCGCAGGACCTTGACCCTGTGCGGATCAAACAACCCGCTAGTCGCGAAGTCCTACAACCTTGCACAAGGCCAAGACCAACATGAGAGCAACTCATAGTCTTGAGAAAGGGACTTAATCCCTACAACTCCGCGCTGGCCAGAAAGCACTGATAAACCCACACGGAAGGAAGAAGCGCAAAGAGGCGTTGACCAAATACAAGGGTAAAAGTGACAGAGCTGTGACCCAATAGCCGCTCGGCAGGTTGTGTCAGACTGCGGCGCAACAATAATGCAGATGATAGACTGTATGTAAGGACGTACACGTGGCACCAACCAAACTCATGCCGGCGACTGTCACACGATCTCCACTATCGGTTGATTACAGGTCTGACACCAGGGACAGCTGCCATGACACGTGGCTCCACTCACCATGCGTCAAGTGCACCTCTTGCCAAAGACCATTTATGGTCGATGCAGAGGAGACAGAACGGATATCCCTGGTCGTCGGGCCTGGGCCCAAGGCCCATCGTGCTATCTCCTACACACCTATCTTCGGCTATAAAATAAGGATCATACCACAAGGTAAAGACACATGTTTTCTAGCTCACTCACTAATTACTTGCTAATTGCTTATTACCTTACAATCCCAAATACTTATTATCACGACGGAGTGTGGTCACGGAGAAAACCCTCCCCCTTTCTCCCATGACGAGGCTAACGACGTTGCTAGTTTTACAGATAGCTTGAAGTGAGATCACCTAGAAGAGCGAACGAGAGATAACCTTTCATGTAGAGACATTGAGCTGTAACAAAAATATCCCCGGATATTCTCCTTTTTAAACCAGTATTTCTTCATTTACCCTCAAACTTTTAATGCCCAACAAATTTGTAAAATCAAATAATTAATATTCAAAGGGTTTAAAATTTTTATTTATTTAAATTATTGCTTGTAATATGACCTAATTTATAATCAAATTATTACAAATGTTTTGTTGTATCAGTTTTAGCACTTACTATTTCAAAGAAGCAAGATACTACTTACTGTTTTACTAATGGATAATATGTTGATTTGAGGGGTAACAAACACATAAAGTAAATTCCTACTATATAATAGGCTATGAGCACAAATTTTACTTTTATCCTATACAACAATAATATGTTGATTTGAGGGGTACCAAAGACAAACAAAGTAAATTCCTAATATGTAGTAAGATATGACAATAGCGCAAATTTTACTTTTATCCTATACAACAAAGATATTTATCTAAAATGTTAGATTTTAAAGACTAATGCTTGTATATTAAAGGTGTACCTCCATATAGAACAAGGTATAAGGATGAGCAAATGGTACCAGGTACTTATTTGAAACCGGTACTGAATTCTTCGAATCATTTCGATTTTTGGTAACGTTTGGTACTGACATTTTGCGTTTTTGGTAGCGGTACGATACGGTACCACTTCAGTATATTTTTTACCTTCAAATACCGGTCTGTACCGAAACCGAACTGTACCGTACCAGATAGTTTCGACACCGTTGATACCGAGCTCATCCCTAACAAGGTATGCAAAACCATATACGTTCATATATGAGGAGTATAGGCCCAATAACCAAGGTTATACATGAGAATACCAAGTTGAATGAAAGAAGAGTAGGGGTGTGGTTCAAGAGGTATTAAAAAAAATAAATTATGAAAATGAAAATTTTATTCTTATTAATTTAAGTATTTTAGTGATATATTTTTATGAACTTAAAACAATATTAACATATTATGTGACTACAATTGTTTGTGTTTGTTCCTGAGCATCCCTCTTAGGTAATACATATTTTTATATTTCTAAAAAAAGAGTTAAAAGTCTGGTTGGTTCTTGTGGTTTGCCATTTTTGTAGACCTGGTCCCGGTGATTCAATAATTACAGAGTTGGTCCTAATATTGTGATTTTTTTCACTCGTGTGATCCTTATCACTAACTTATTTTAAGTTTCTCAGTTAAATGTGTTTAAAATTACTATATTATCCTAAACAATAAAAAAAGAATATAAAGATGGTCCACCATCATCATCTTCTTCTTCTTCATAATTCTCTCCCTATCTTAAAACAAAACCCTACCACCACCACCACATCCACCATCAACCCACCACCACCTCCATTATTGTGAAATTACCAAAGGTTGTGCATCAACAATGGAGTTATCTCCTACTTTTCTTCTCCTAGTTTCAGCAGCAAACCCCACCGCCCCACATTCCACTGCCCGTCTCCGGTTACCCGAAAACGAACAAAGCACATACAAAGTAGCTTCTTTCCTCTACCTCCCACCCCCTCCCTTAAAAGCCCAACTAACCCTTTAATTGCCAAAGGGTATGCCCCTATTCACTTCTACCATCGCAACTCAGTAGATACAATCATATCCATTTTACAATCATCATCTAAATTCAAATTCAACAAGTTCTAAGCTTTTTCTTGCAAACCAACAAAATCTTTCATCAAGGCACATATCAAAAACCGTCAACCGTTTCCGAACCTCAAAATCACGCTTCAAAGGTGTTGAATTGAGCGGCGGTCAAAGGTGTGGCCGGAAGAAATAATCACAGGCTCCGACATTCTGAAAACTAATTTGGTTTTGTATTTTGGTTTTTGATTCCATAAATCTTATCGTTGAGGAATATATATAGTTACAAGGGATCCAATATGAGAAAAGATATACACGATATATTACAAATATTTGAATAACCAATATTAAGTTAATGGATTTAAATCTAGAAACAATAGAAACCAGAATTATAACACATATCATTTCTCTAACGGTAGCTAAAGAGTAGTTTGTTATTTTGGTATCTAAGTAGGTTAGGTCGTTCACTTTTTAAAATGGTGGTGGTGGGTTTACGGTGAAGTTGGTGGTGGTGGGTTGATGGTCGAGGCGGAGGTGGTGATAAAGGTTTTTTTAAGAGAGAAAGACATATGAGGAAGAAGATGAGGGTAAGCTATCTCTATATCTTTTTTAATTATTCAAGAGTAATATAGTAATTTCACAGACATTTAACTGAGAAACTTAACACTGATAAAGATCATACAAGTACAAAAATTACAACCATTACCAACTCATTATTAACCCATCAAAACTTAATCTACATAAATGACAAAAACAATCAGACATTCAACTCTAAAAGAAACTTAAAAATAGATGTTGATTCAGCTTAGATTTCAAATTCCAAACTGTAAACCAGAGCATAAATCGTGAAATCGTAAACCCAACTATATAGATGTGAAACCGACATTCTAATTCTAAATGAAGTACAAGAGTGAGTAACCTACCAAGTAAACCAGAGTCTCTGAATCACAAGATCAACTTGAACATCTGTTCCACTTTGATGGGCAGAACTGCTACTGCAAGACAATACTCATCTTCCTCAATGAACCCTAATTTCAAAACACCATTAACCAGATCTCCATTACTCCTATTCATCATCTCCCTCACCTGCCTTATTCTCCTCTTCTACACCTTCGCCTCTTCTCCCCCAAATCTCAAACCAAATCAACTCATTCCAAACCCTAACCCTAACATTCACTATTCATTCGTCAATTCACTCGAACAGTTCTTGAAAAACACTGGATCTCGTAACATTCACGATGATACTGTTGCGGTTGAAGATCAGGAGAAAGCGAGGCAGCTGGATGATCTTGTGTGGAGAACAGAGAGTGAGAGGCTGTATGAGCAAGTGTTTATGAATTCGCCTGTTAGGGTTTACGTTTATGAGATGCCGGATAAGTTTACTTATGATATGCTCTGGTTGTTCCAGAATACGTATAGAGAAACGCTTAATCTCACATCTAATGGCAGCCCTGTTCATCGGCTTATTCAACAGGTAGGTTAAACTTGGTGATCTTAAATTACGAGTGTTTGGCATTGCTTCTTGAATGTAATTATCAGGTTTGGTGATTACTTAGGGTTCACTTACAGATGGTTATGTGAATTGTAACTTCAAACAGCACAAGTACTTCCAAACACTATTTATTGCAGTTTGTTTTGTTACAATTGATTGTCTGGTTTTGATTATATTTTGGCACTTTGAAAACACAATGGAAAAGATCCTGTGTGTTATCGACAAATTGATTTATTTTATTTTTCTTGCAGCATTCAGTTGACTACTGGCTGTGGGCAGATTTGATTGCTCCAGAATCGGAAAGACTTGTGAAAAGTGTTGTACGTGTTCATCGGCAAGAGGAGGCTGACCTTTTCTATGTTCCCTTTTTCACAACGATTAGTTTCTTCTTGTTGGAGAAACAACAATGCAAGGCGCTTTACAGGGTGTGAGTGGATACCAATGTTTACTTTCTATAAAATTTCTTGTGGGCATGCAAAACATGTCGGTTTATTACACCAAAATGTAACTTACTTTCACCTTATTTCATTAAAATAAAGTTTTTTGCACCAAAATGACAAGAATACATGTATTCAAAATTGAGGTATATTACATACAATGAAAAGGAAGTTGCATTTTGGTATAACTAACCCCATTACATATAGTTAAAAAAGGTTACCCGTACACATTTATTCTTTGAATACACATTTACATAATGGGACTGCAAGTTGTATTACCTAGTAAAATCAACAATAGAATGACCCTGCAACTAATTATAGGACCAACTCTACATAAACTGTCAGTTTATTAAGACTTTTTTTCTTTGTGATTTCAGGAAGCATTGAAGTGGGTTACTGATCAGCCCGCATGGAAACGGTCTGAAGGAAGAGATCATATATTTCCAATTCATCATCCGTGGTCTTTCAAAACTGTCCGTAAGTTTGTGAAAAACGCAATATGGTTGTTACCAGATATGGACTCGACAGGAAACTGGTATCTTTTTCAATCTTAACAACTTCCAAAATGCCATTTAACCTGTGACTTTACATTTTCTATTTTAATTATGTTAATAATTTCAGGTACAAGCCGGGCCAAGTTTCACTTGAAAAAGATTTGATACTTCCTTATGTTCCAAATCTTGATTTATGTGACGCCAAATGCTTATCAGAAAGTGCTTCAAAAAGAACTACACTGCTGTACTTTCGTGGGAGGCTTAAAAGAAACGCTGTATGTTTTTTAACAAAATTTTAAAAGGCGTTACTTTTAACAGTCTGTTTCAGTCAATGAACGAATATGAAAACAATGTTATTACTGTGAATTGTCTCAGCACATTATGTTCTCTTCGTTTATCGAGTGTAGCAGGCTGTTACAAGTAATTGGTCTTATGTTATTCGTTTATTAATATGGAATGTGTAAATATGATAATTTTGTGTTTTAAAAGGAATGTGATATTATAAAATTTGAAGGAAGAATTGGAAGAGTATATATGAAATTGTCCATTTTCAATTGCGAAAAGGTTTACATGTGAAGTTTGAATATAATATCCTAATTTCAGGGAGGAAAAATACGTTCTAAACTTGGGGCCGAACTTGGTAATGCTGATGATGTCATCATCGAAGAGGGAAGTGCTGGAGAGGCAGGGAAAATAGCAGCACAAACCGGCATGCGCAAGTAAATTTCTATTTCTGAATCATTTAGGCGATGTTTGGATTTGTGTTTTGATTGAAACTGATAATTTGTGATTGATTATCTATTACAATTCCAAGCAACCGAAACAGAGCCAAACACTATCTTCACCGACTCATTTTGTCTGACTTTTACTATTCAATATTACACGAATCACTTTCAAATTGCACATCACTTTCACGACCCCTTTTTTTTAAGTTTGTTTTTCTTTGACAAGCAGGTCTGTGTTTTGCCTGAGTCCAGCTGGTGATACACCATCATCTGCTAGACTGTTTGATGCCATTGTTAGTGGCTGCATACCCGTTATAGTTAGTGATGAACTCGAGCTTCCTTTTGAAGGAATACTTGATTATCGTAAGGTAACATAGATTTCAAGATTAATGTAAATTAAGTGCAATAGCTTTGGTAATACTATAATTTATTTTGATTCATCATTATTGGATCTCTAATTTGATATTGTATTAGTCAAACATTAATTACTGATGCTTCAATCTCATCATATGTTGCAGATCGCTTTATTTGTTTCTTCAAGTGATGCTGTGCAGCCAGGTTGGCTTTTGACATACCTGAGAAGCATTAAACCTACGCAGATAAGAGAAATGCAAGATAATTTAGCCAAGGTTTGTATGGTTGTGCCAGTGTCATCTTATAATTGCAAAATAGATCATTTCAGGCCATATTTTGTTAAGAAAAAGAAAACCCATTTTCGAACATATGTATATATGTTTCCATGTTCCTGAATCTTGATGCATGTATATTTCTGTGTATGTGACAGTACGTTCGGCATTTCTTGTACTCCCATCCTGCTCAACCGTTGGGGCCAGAAGACTTAGTTTGGAGAATGGTGTGCCTCTCTCTCTCTCTCTATTTATTTATATTTATGTGTGTGTGTGTGTATATATATATATATATCTCTTAGTGAGACTAGACCTGAACTTTTATAGTTAGTGTTGGCAAAATGGGTGGGTTAGTGGGTGTGAAACAAGTTAAATGGGTCGGGTTGGGCCTACTTGAAACATTTTTCCCAAGAAGTTTAGATTTTTGAATGAATAACTAGTGTGTCGAATACGACCACAAAATCTATATTTATTTTATAGTACTCTTTTTTTAACTTTTGAGAGGTTTTTATGCATAAAAGAATACTAGAAGACATTTTGGTGTATGAAGTAAGTTTTTATGCAAATTACACCTCTACTTTTATAATTCTATTCATTTGCAACTCTGATTTTTTTTGTGGCGTGCTAACAGATGGGGGGTAAATTAATAAACATCAAACTTCACACACGAAGATCACAACGGGTCGTGAAAGAGTCAAGAAGCATCTGTCTCTGTGACTGCAGGCATCCCAACACTACTTTTCCGGTGAATCCCTAATAAGGTTGTCTAGAAATTCTTCACATTGTTGTTCCATATCTAAACATCAAAACATTTGTTTTCCAATTTTATTTTGATTTTTTTCAAATCATAGATGTGTTTGTACAAGAATTTGTTTGTTTCTAAGTATTGTCATAGGAGAGTTGCAAGAATCATAGAAATGATGATGCTGGATTTGTGGGAAATAAGAATCACATGATATATCAAAGAGGGGTGTGAAGAAGTATCATGGGACGTGCAACCCATATGCATTCCATGATTGAGAACATCACTTTCATACTTCCTTTTTAATAAATGTTATTATAATTATTCTAAGAGTTTATTTTACACAATCCTTTCTATTGATAAAGTATACGATAAAATATTATTTGGATACTTAACAATTAGGTTATCGTAATTAATAAAATTCTTTGGAATTATTAATTATTTTTTCATACAACTCATACGAAGTCTTGAGCAAAAACAAACTTGTTTATAGTTAAGTAATTAACTGGTTGATATGAATTTTTTCATACAACTCATACGAAGTTTTAAGCTTTTGAGCAAAAACAAACTTGTTTATAGTTAAGTAATTAACTGGTTGATATTAAATAAGCAGATTAAAAGTCACATTAACATATATAACACGTCAATACATAATCAATATCAAGTAAATTATTACTTAAATCTATCTTGCAATTGTACATGATATTCCGTATGTATTAAAAAAATAGAAAGCAACCTTTACCTAACTGTTTTTTTTCTTTTGAACAACAAAAATGATTTGATTTAAAAGACAGAACTAGCAATAAGCTAGAAAATGACAAAACCACTAATGCAAAATGACTTTTCGATCTCAAACTTTGAACAATAAAAAAGATTTGATTTAAAAGACAGAAAGAAGCTAGAAAATGACAAAATATAACTAACAGTATTTCTTTTAATTTTATTATTATTATTATTATTATTATTATTATTATTATTATTAATATTATTATTATTATTATTATTATTATTAATATTAATATTATTATTATTATTATTATTATTATTATTATTATTATTATTATTATTATTATTCTTATTATTATTATTATTATTATTATTATTATTATTATTATTATTATTATTTTATTATTATTATTCTAAACACAATAGATAGAAATAAAATTCATAATAATTAAAATAGAAATTTTGTTTAGTTGAATTTGAATAAAGAAATATGGCGGTGATCGTGGGATGAAAGATAATGGTCGCCGTCTTCGAAGGAAAAATGGGTAGTTTTGTAGTAACGCGTATATACACGGCTCCACGTTCACATGTCATGTTGGAATCCGTAGATGCCAGCTTGACTTCAGCTCTTTAGATCTACTCCTACCACAACTATAATTGCCTGCACTCAAACCCTAAATCTTCATCACCTGCTGCTCTTATTCATCCGTATCACCTCATCTATTCTTTCTAATTCTATAAATTCATCTGGATTTTTTTTAGCATTTATAATTCTGTTGTTTGCAGTATAATGTGTAGTTAAATCTATTATGTGTTTACTGTCTAATCGTTACAGATCTTGTGTTTCATTCTAATTATACTGTTTGCACCTTTGTCCAAACAATACTCTGTTTACTGTTCAACCGTACTGAATGTTGTGTTGCATTCTAGTTCTACTCCTTTAATCCAACAAATCTGTTCTGTGTGTTAACACTCCCTTTACTCTCTAATCGTTACAGATCTCTACTGAATTTTGGTTTTCGTTACCCTAAATATTCATCACCATCTGCATGCATCCTTCATCCATGTGCCACTAACAGGTACTATCAATCAATTCAATGATTGTTCTTTCTAATTCTACTGTTTGCACTTATAATGTGCTCAAATCTGTGTGTTAACACTCTGTTTACTGTCCAACTGTTAGTGAAATATGGCGTCGTTTAAAGCTACTCGATCTAATCTGTCTATAAGCTCCGATGCGACGGACTCACAGCATAACAAACCTCCGTTACCGCCAACTGTCACCTTCGCTCGTCGTACTTTGTCAGGGAGATATGTTAGTTATTCACGGGATGATCTCGATAGTGAGCTTAGTAGTCAGGATTTCATGAACTACACGGTTCACCTACCACCGACTCCGGATAATCAGCCGATGGATGCAATCTCGCAGAAGGTTGAGGAGCAGTATGTTTCCAGTTCGCTTTTCACTGGTGGGTTTAACGCGGTTACTCGAGCTCATCTCATGGATAAGGTGATTGATTCTGAGATTAATCATCCTCAGATGGCGGGAGCCAAAGGATCTTCGTGTTCTGTTCCTGGATGTGATGCTAAAGTTATGAGCGATGAAAGGGGAGTAGATATTCTTCCTTGTGAATGTGATTTTAAGATCTGTAGGGATTGTTATCTGGATGCTATCAAGACAGGTGATGGTATCTGTCCAGGTTGCAAGGAGCCATATAAGACGACTGATGTGGATGAATTGGAGAATAACGGTGGTGGTGGTAGCAGGCCACTTCCATTGCCGCCACCTGCTGGAATGTCAAAAATGGAGAGGAGGTTGTCGTTGATGAAATCGACTAAGTCGCTTATAAGAAGTCAAACTGGAGACTTTGATCATAACAGATGGCTGTTTGAAACCAGTGGGACCTATGGCTATGGTAATGCTATTTGGCCAAAAGAGGGAGTGATGGAGAACGGTAAAGATAATGATCATGTTGAATCTTTGGAGCTGATGAACAAACCTTGGAGACCGCTGACCCGCAAATTAAGGATCCCGGCTGCTGTTCTGAGCCCATATAGGTACATCTATTTCTTTTATCTTTGTGTTGATGTTTCTTATTTGTCCATTGTTTAAGATATTTGGTAGTAGAAATCAGTAAATCATATGCTAGCTAAAAGATTATTCATGTAATCAGTTAGTACTTTGGATAAACACATTTGACATGGTCAAATAATTAGCTTTGGATAGTTAGTTCCCTGTTAAGGACAAATAAACTGATTATCAAACGGTAAAATGGGGAGACTTAATGACCCGTTTGTTTAAACACATTTTCTAACTTGTTAGTTCGGCGACACAAGTCAAACCCACATCGCATCCATCACCCCATGCCTAAGGTGTGCGTTTTCAAACCAAGATTGTATGCATTGATTACTAAACAATTTGAATTTGCCAAACACTTAAACCCATTACATATTCAATCAGCAAAACCACATCCAAACAAGTATATTATAGCTCATGTCTGATTCTGATTATACAATATCACAAAATCCATTCAAAACAGATATAGTTTTGTCATCCCTCTATTTCGCAATATCCAAAACTATTCTTTTGTGGTATGTGTCTTCATGCATGTTAAGGAGTCGTAATATTCTGTTTATTTGATATACAGGCTTCTTATTCTCATTCGAATGGTTGTTCTTATACTGTTCTTGGCTTGGAGAATCAACCATCCAAACAATGACGCAATCTGGCTATGGGGAATGTCAATCGTCTGTGAACTGTGGTTTGCTTTTTCTTGGATCCTTGACCAATTACCCAAAGTCAACCCGGTCAACCGTGCCACCGATCTCAACGTTCTAAAAGAAAAATTCGAGTTACCAACCTTAAACAACCCGACCGGAAAATCCGATTTACCAGGAATTGATATTTTTGTTTCAACGGCAGATCCAGAAAAAGAACCTGTACTTGTTACAGCAAACACCATTCTATCAACTTTAGCTGCTGATTATCCTGTCGAAAAGCTTGCATGTTACGTTTCTGATGATGGTGGTGCACTTTTAACCTTTGAAGCCATGGCAGAAGCTGCAAGTTTCGCTAACATGTGGGTCCCGTTTTGTAGAAAACATAATATTGAACCGAGGAACCCAGAATCTTATTTTAATCTAAAGAGGGATCCTTATAAAAATAAGGTGAAGTCGGACTTTGTGAAGGACCGTAGAAGGGTAAAACGGGAATTTGATGAGTTTAAGGTTAGGATAAACGGTCTTCCGGATTCGATACGTAGACGCTCTGATGCGTATCATGCACGCGAGGAAATCAAGGCTATGAAACAACAAAGACAAAAGACAGATGATGAACCGATAGAGATGGTTAAGGTTCAGAAAGCTACATGGATGGCTGATGGGACCCATTGGCCCGGAACTTGGTTAACTCCCGCACCCGAACACTCAAAAGGAGATCATTCTGGTATTATTCAGGTAAGCACTTAATTTACTTACGTCTTATTTTGTTGTTTATAAATGAACTTTGAAAGATTCGTTAATCATGTATTTATGACTAATACAGGTGATGTTAAAACCTCCAAGTGAAGATCCATTACACGGCACAGAAGACGATTCCGGAATGCTTGATTTTACTGATGTCGACATTCGTCTACCGATGCTCGTATATGTATCGCGTGAAAAGCGACCCGGTTATGATCACAACAAAAAGGCAGGAGCCATGAACGCACTGGTTCGGGCCTCAGCGATCATGTCAAACGGGCCATTCATTCTCAATCTCGACTGTGATCATTACATCTACAACTCACAAGCCATGAGGGAAGGCATGTGTTTCATGATGGATAGAGGCGGTGACCGAATTTGTTATGTCCAGTTTCCCCAAAGGTTCGAGGGTATTGATCCATCTGACCGTTACGCCAACCACAACACAGTTTTCTTCGACGGAAACATGCGGGCACTAGACGGGCTCCAAGGGCCCGTTTACGTCGGAACAGGTTGTCTGTTCAGAAGAATCGCGCTTTACGGGTTCGACCCGCCACGAACCAAAGAACGCCACCCGAGCTTCTGCAGCTGCTGCTTTACTGGCCGAAACAAGGCCAAATTTAGCACACCGGAAGAAAACCGGGCTTTAAGAATGGGCGATTCTGACGACGAAGACATGAATCTTTCTCTTGCACCTAAAAAATTCGGAAACTCGACTCTTTTAATCGATTCTATCCCCATAGCGGAATTCCAAGGCCGCCCGCTAGCCGACCATCCAGCGGTCAAAATCGGACGACCCCCAGGCGCTCTAACCATTCCTCGCGAGCTTCTCGATGCATCGACCGTAGCAGAAGCCATAAGCGTCATCTCATGCTGGTACGAGGACAAAACCGAGTGGGGCCAACGGGTCGGGTGGATTTACGGGTCAGTCACGGAAGACGTGGTAACCGGATACCGTATGCACAACCGAGGATGGAAATCCGTCTACTGCGTAACAAAACGAGACGCTTTCCGTGGAACAGCTCCGATCAATCTAACAGACAGACTTCATCAAGTCCTCCGGTGGGCCACCGGATCAGTGGAAATCTTCTTTTCGCGTAACAATGCACTTTTAGCAAGCTCAAGAATGAAACTCTTACAACGAATCGCATACTTGAACGTGGGAATCTACCCATTCACTTCAATCTTCCTGATTGTTTACTGTTTTCTCCCTGCACTCTCCCTCTTCTCGGGGCAGTTCATCGTACAAACCTTAAACGTCACATTTCTAGTCTACTTACTAATCATGACACTGACAATCGTGATGCTAGCGGTTTTGGAAGTAAAATGGTCCGGAATAGAACTAGAAGAATGGTGGAGAAACGAACAGTTTTGGTTAATAGGAGGAACAAGTGCACATTTAGCAGCAGTACTTCAAGGACTGTTAAAAGTGGTTGCGGGTATCGAAATCTCATTCACATTAACATCAAAATCCGGCGGTGAAGATGAAGATGATGAGTTTGCTGATCTGTATGTGGTGAAATGGACTTCACTCATGATCCCACCGTTGACTATAATGATGCTGAATTTGATCGCTATAGCTGTTGGGTTTAGCAGGACGATTTATAGTACAATACCTCAGTGGAGTCGTCTGCTTGGTGGGGTGTTCTTTAGTTTTTGGGTTTTGGCCCATTTGTACCCGTTTGCTAAAGGCTTGATGGGGAGAAGAGGGAGGACGCCCACTATTGTGTTTGTGTGGTCTGGGCTTATTGCGATTACCATTTCGCTTCTGTGGGTTGCGATTAATCCTCCACAGGGTCAGAACCAGATTGGGGGGTCGTTTCAGTTCCCTTGATCATTCATTATTTCTTTATTTAATTTTTTTTACATGTATTATCGTTATAATTTAATACTTTTTGACAACTCAAAGAGAGCTTCGTTTTCTAGTTATTAAATACAAGTACGATACAAAACATTTCAATTTCTAACTTGAACTGGCTTAGGCATTCGACAACCTGACGCCCAGACCTTGTTTCATACCCTAAAAAGATTTATATACAACAATTAGTGAATACTTGATTGTTGGAGTTAATGCGTGGTTGGGTCACTGTGATTTGCAAAAATTACAGAGTTGGCCTCGAGCCTTCAATAATTACACACGTCAGGGGCGTTCCAACGTTTTTGGAGACCTTAAACGAACTACGAAGTGAAGACTCTTTTTCAAAATTGTCACTTTTAGTATATTAAGTAAGAAAACCCTCCTCCTATTGCATTGGCTTAAATGCGAAATTTTTTACTAAACAATTTTTATCTGGGCTTCTATAATAAAAAAAACCGGTTAGTTTTGCTTTTATTTGAGCCTAAAACATATACAATATATACAACTTACTAAAAGTTGGAGACCCTAGGCCCGTGCCTAAGATGGAAAGCCTAACGGATTGGCCTCGACACACATGATACTGGTGCTTGTAACTTTTGCACTTAAGTGATCTTTATCACTAACCAATATTAAATTTATTAACTAAGTGGGTGTGAAATCACTAGATTACTAGGTTAAATAAAACCAAATAAAAAAAGTAAAAAACATGAAACAGAACACTTTATTCAACTCTCCTCCACCATCAAACCACCGCGGCACATCTCACCGGCCACTGTCACCCCTTTAATCTCTCTCTCTCCCCCCCTCTCTCTCTCTCTTGAATAACAAACCGATCACACCCGAAAGACAAATCCGATCACACAAGAACCAAAAAACAATCTGATCACACCCAAAAGGCAAAAATTAAATCATTATAAAACTGTTACATTTCTGATGCCAAAAGTGTAGAAATCTTTCAAATTTTCACATGTAAACAATAAGATTGGCGTTTGCCTTTTAAAAAACGATCACAAAAAGGCCCAATTTTGATTCTTAAATTCAATAATAATCACAAAAAGGAATAATCACCAAGTACCAAACAACAACAAAAATTGAGGTTCAAAACCAACATCAAACCTTACCAGAAACACAAGCATGCTTTTAAAACATATTAATCATCGATCGATCACGGGTCAGACAAAAACCACTGTAATTAATATTCTTGGTCTTCAAAACCGGAAGTATTTTCACGAAAATCAGACACAACTGTTCATTCTCTGCTTTAGACAAAAACTCACCACCCTCCATCTCTAATTAACGTTCTTGGTCTTCAAGAATGAAGAAACAAACATGAGTCAGTAGCTATGTTGTTGCCCAAATCGGATATGGATTTGAAAGAAATGATTGATTGATTGATTTGAGATCTGGGGGTTTATCAGAATTTTGATATCGGCGGTAGAATTGTCGGAGATGGTGGTGAACACTAGTGGTGGTGGAGATGATGTCTCTCTGTAATAGAAACGGGTAGGGTTTCAAAGAAGAGGTGGTGGGCCCATTTATAAAAATAGTTGTTTAATAAACAATACATATTATTAATATTTTTTTATTGTTAACCTCAAGGGTAATCTAGTCATTTAATACACACTTAACTTAGAAATCTAACATTGTTTATATAAACCGAGTGCAAAAATTGCAACCACCGAGACCACGTATTGAAGTCTCGACACCAACATAGAGACCAAGTATGCATTTAACTCTAATTGTTAAAAACTAAAATATTACAAGATAGAAGACCCAATTTGGAGGGGTATGGTCCCAAAAACTCTGCGCCTACGCAAGGCACCATACCCTCATAATGATAACAGGTCACAAGGATAACCTTGCACGCAACACGCAACGATACGCCAAACTTGAAACCAGCAGGTTGCCTAACAAACCTTGTGCACCCTGCGGAACGACAAGTTAAACCTGGAAGCGCAGGTCCCTGACCCTGCGCTGATTGATCAAACCTCTAGCTGCAAATTCCTAAAACCTTGCACAAGGCCAAGACTAAGATGAAAGCAACTCATACTTAGTCTTGAGAACAAAATGACTTGATCCCTACAAGTCCGCGCTGGCCAGAAAGCACTGATAAGGCCACGCGGAAGGGAGAAGCGCAAAGAGGCATTGATCAAGTACAAGGGTACAAAGTGGCAGAGCTGTGACCCAATAACCGCTCGGAAGGTTGTGCCAGATTACGTCGCATGATGAATAGTCATGCAGAGGGCAGAAAGTACGCAAGGACGTACACGTGGCACCAACCAACTCACGCCAACGACTGTCACACGATCTCCACCACGGGCTGATGACATGTCCAACAACAAGGACAACTGCCAGGACACGTGGCTCCATCCACCATGCGCCAAGCGCACCTCCTGCTAGAGACCATTAACGGTCGTCGCAAAGGAGACAGAATGGATATTCCTAGTTGTCGGTTCCAGGCCCAGGCCCATCGGCCCATCTCCTACGCACCTCTCTTCGGCTATAAAATAAAGATCACGCCCCAAAGGTAAAACACACTGTTCTGAGCTCACTCACTAATTACTTGCTTATTACCTGCAATCCACGATACTTATTCTCACGCCGGAGTGTGGTCACGGAGAAAAACCCTCCCCCCTTTTCTCCCGTGACGAGGCTAACGACTTTTCTAATTTTGCAGTGAGCTTGAAGCAAAGAGCATTCCGGCAAACAAACGAGAGATAACCTTTTATGTAGAGACGTTGAACCATAACCCAGATATCTCTTGATACCTTTTGGAACCAGTGTTTCTTCATTGGCACCAT
Source organism: Scalesia atractyloides (assembly GCA_947069175.1). Lineage (NCBI taxonomy): Eukaryota > Viridiplantae > Streptophyta > Magnoliopsida > Asterales > Asteraceae > Scalesia > Scalesia atractyloides. The sequence goes on along the minus strand of CAMTDV010000008.1, from coordinate 41,955,114 downwards.
CCAATTTTTTTATTCATGCATCTGTCTCTCGTTCCTTTTCTCTAAAATCTCATTTTCAATGGCTGACATTCCATCAAGCGTACCACGAGGTCCTCGGGCCGAAGGCAAGAACCCAGTTCATGCCCCTCGAACTGACGGGCAAGTGGAAGAAGGTTCTTCCGGAAACGCAGGTGTTCACCATGATTCAGGTCGTGTGAATATCCCGGTGACTCCCGGAATTCAAGTGGAAACTCCCTTTGTACCAATCACATCAATTTTACCTCTGGATGAAACTCCGATGTCATGGTACATCAAATCTCAAACGGACCTAAATGCTGTTTATGCACAACTCTGTGCGCAAACTAATGCATCTACTGCGCCGGCGCAGCCGCCCACAACTCACCGGCATGCCTCGCTTGCACCGCGAGTACTAAGTCACGACTCGCCGGCCGGAGCGACTGTTCACACCTCCATACCAGGGAAACAGAGTATTCCCAGTCGCTGCCAAAATATGAGTCAAACACTCATAGGCGAGCGTCTATTCATTCACGGCTGGTCCCGCACCCACTAGAGAGGCTGGATACCCAGCGTGAAGAAGTAGATAGAACATATGGCGAGGGTGACAGCGCCAGCGTGTTCCACCGGCTGCCTAAAGATCACGCCGCGTGTAAGCCTATGCCACGGGCTGTGTACAACCCTCAACTACAACTTCTTCCACCACTTCCGTTATCGGCACAGTGGCCTCCGCACCCACCTACGCCTCCGCCACCCCAGCGCTAGTCTCACCACCCTTATCACCTGATGCATGCACCCTCTCAAAAATGGGTGGTGGCATGGAGATCTCGATCGGCGCAGCCGGAGTAGACGGAGGGACAAAAGGTGTCTCATCTTTCCCTGCAGAATTATAGAAAGTTAAACAAGTGAAACAGGAAGAAAAATAAAGCACAGAGTCAAAAGTGTTACTTAGGGAAAACTTGGCTGCAAGCGCATTCAAGTTCCCGCGCTTCCCTATGATCTTCTTCTGCGCAACCTTTTTGGGAGGCTGCGCAGCGGTATCGCCCTTAGAACAAGCCCTCTTTCTTTTGAGCGGCTCTGGGCTGGACTCCACGTCAATGGGGTCATCCAGGTTGGCAACCGGAATCTCCGCCATCTCCTGCGGCTCCGGTTTTGGTTTCGTCAGACCTACAGGCGCAAGACCCTCCATGGAATCAGAGACTACTACATAGCCATTCTAAGAATCAGGCACATAAGACGTACCTTTGGGCGGGTCTGCCCTGGGTTGTGCCGACTTCTTTGCAGTCACCACGCTAGGCCACGCGCGCCTTTTTTTTGGAGTTTGGGCCAACGCCCAAGTTCTTCAGCGCACCTGCATCATGGCGCAAAAGATTAAGTAATCTGAAAAGATGTAAACAAAAAACAAGGAAGGCTTACCACTCTCAGGCGTAGGGGCCGCCCAATCTGCGCTCCGTGGCAGTTCAAAATTCCCAAGGATCTGGGAGTGCCATGAGGGCTCCTCTAGGTTGAGAGGGACATTCTCCATCCGCCCCCGCTCACGTTGGAAGGCCGCTATATACAGCGCCACCCCTGCAAAAGCGCGCACAATGTTAGTTCGCGCACAAGAAGAAATAAGGAAATAAGGAAATAAGGGTACTTACTCTTATCCTCCTCCATATACACCGGCTTCTCCCGGCGGTCAGGCTTCTAAATTAGGCTCATACCCACAGCCACTAATGCCCTCTCCGGTAACTAAACCACCAGAATCTCTTTAATCTCTTGATACTAGGACTCCTCCACCGGTATCGATGATGTTTCAACAAGGATGTCTTCCGCTCCCCGGAAGTGCATCCGCAACGGAATCAAGCCAGCCTTGATTTAATTTTTTTTTGTTTCCAATCATGATTGGACTTCGCGGAGAATGCAGGATCGTCTTGGCTTGAATCCTATGCTGGAAGGAGTAACAGCCCAGAGAACAGTGTAGTTGGTAGAACACCCGGAACCGATTAACGGTTGGGTGAATACCCATCGAATGACACAAAAATTCAAAGTGCCTTATCCGCACCATCCCATTGGATAGAGTTGGGAGATGTGGAAGTGATATCAAGAACATCAAGAAAAAAATTCGTTGCCGGCAACCGGAAGTTACCATCGGCAAAAAAAAGTCAAAGAATAAAGTGATGTAACCGGCGGGTGCGTCGGTGGTGGTGTCCCCCTCAGAGGGGTACTGAGCATCCCACTCCTAGGGAAGCGAAAGTCGGCCACCAGCCGCTGGAAGCTGGCCGCAGACCACTTCAACACGGGCAGGGAGGTGGAAGCCTCCATAGTCGTAGTACTCTCTAGTCATCTGGTACTCATCCTTATCGCCAGAGAAAGAAATAAAAGAGGAAGAAGATTTTAGAGAGAAGAAATAAGGAAGATTTCAGAGAAGAAGAGATGAAAGCGTGATTTTAACCCTAAGTGGATCCTCTATTTATACTCATCGCATTTAATGCGATGGGGAAACGTGACGCACCCGCAGGCCCAACAACCAATCCACTGATGACGCGTGGAGGGCAAGTGGGTAACTGACGGTCGCCACGCGCGTGTGGCTGGTACTTTCTCTGCCATTGATTAATGAAAAGGAAGCTGCACTGTTGACAGCATGCTACAGTCGTCAGAGGTCACTTCTGCCTCACCTTTTTTCTCACCAACTTGCCTGCAACATCCGCATGACGAAAATTCAAATTTCAATGGCCTCATCATGAACAAAAGTTTCCCCCACACAAAGGTTTTCTTTATCCCTTGTAGTTATTGAATTCTTGCCGTTGAAATAAGCGCGCATACATGAATTCTTATAGTCCAGCACTCCACTTACTTGCCAACCTGCGCATAGGAGCACCACTGGACTGGGGGGACTTGGAGGGGTATGGTCCCAAAAACTCTGCGCCTGTGCAAGGCACCATACCCTCATAATGATAACAGGTCACAAGGATAACCTTGCGCGCAACACGGAACGGTACACCAATCTTGAAACCAGCAGGTTGCTAACAAACCTTGCGCATGATGTCCTAAAAGTAGTCTAATAAAAACAATTGAAATTAACCTAATTATAGACTCCAAGTAATACTCAGACTCCTAAACTCGACTAAACTACTAACCAGCAAGTGGACCGATCAATTGTAGAAAAGGTTAAGTAAGTCCAGATATCGAACCCATAAGACTCTCTAATTACGTTAACGACTCTATTTAAACCAAATTGACACACTTAATTTATTTTATGTTTGGGGGGGGGGGTGTTTACTAAAAATCCTAAAATTATAATTAAACTAATATTAATTTAACTAAGACGAATTAAGACGGACTTTTGAGTCGGAGATTTAATTCAAGGATAATGGAATGGCTACCTAGGTTAGATTCCTTATTACAATTGAATGGGTCTTTTAATTGATTAATAATGTGATAGGGAACCGGGATCTTAAAATATTAAATCCTAAGGAATACTGAACGGGACCCCCGACCCTTCTCGGGAAGACACCTATGATATCCTAAAATAGTTATGTTTACCGGTTTATAAGATTTCCTTTCGGTTATCTAATATTCAATAAAGTGTCTAAATTAGCTAACTATCTCTCAATAGAAAGCCTAGACTAACTATAGTTCTTGATTTGGTTTAACCGACTCGAATATGGCAAGTAAACTAAAACCGGTTTTTCTCAAAACCTAACCCTAGAAATTTACCTATTTAATCAGTTAATAAATTATTATTTCTCAATAATTAAATTTAGTATAATTTTAAGATTTAATTATATGTTTCATTCAATTGTTTCTAGGGTTTATTGGCCAATTTACCGAACAATTACCCGAACCCATTAAGACTCGACAATCAACATAAACCTATTCTATGAAAGGCATTCAACTAGATTCATGTGAAACAATCAAATAATCAATAATTAGATCAAAACATGCAAATACACCAAATCAAACAACCAAAGTTTACTACTTTAATAAAAAATCCCATGAACACATTAAATAGTCAATAAAAGAAATCCAAACTTTCATATTAAGTCTTCATAACCTAGGTAGCATAAGTAAATCTAGCCAAAAATCATTGGTTTAAACATAATTAAAGCAAAGTTAAAAACTGAATTCATCAAGACAAAGAACAAGGAAACTAAAGATTAAGAAAATTGGTAATAAAAGACGTGATTTCTTCGATCTCCATGCTCCTAGCTTCAATCCAATGATTCTCCAGCAACTTGATCTTCAAAAACCAGCTCAAAATCTCCAGAATTTGGCTCTTGAAACTCCAAGTTCGTCCAATAATTGTAATTAGAGTTAAACTCTAATTATATAATCTTTTCCAACACAAATCTGATAAGTTTTCGAAACCTTCTGACCAAAAGGCCCTCTCGTTGGCCGCGAGAGGGATCATACAACCGGTCGCGCCTCGCGACCTGTTATATTAATCCGGGAACTTTTCCTCTCTTGCCACCCATGAGAGAGATGAACTTGGGTGGTCGCGGGCCGCTAGAAATCCTTTTCCCCATTTTATGATTCATTTCTCCTCTCGGCTTTCAATTACGATCCGGCTCGGTTTCCTTCAACATTTTAGCTCGTTTTCTCGTCTTTTAGCTACTTCCACGAAGCAAGACCTGCGAACGTATTTGAATTAAAAGTAGATATATTCTTATAAAACCAAAACGAATGTTAACGAAACTAATACAAACTATACATGATAATAGATGTATTATTCAATACATCAGCACCCTGCGCTTTGGCAAGTTAAACCTGGAAGCGCAGGTCCCTGACCCTACGCTGATTGATCAAACCTCTAGCCGCAAATTCCTAAAACCTTGCACAAGGCCAAGACTAAGATGAGAGCAACTCATACTTAGTCTTGAGAACAAAAGGACTTGATCCCTAAAAGTCCGCGCTGGCAAAAAAGCACTAATAAGGCCACACGGAAGGGAGAAGCGCAAAGAGGCATTGATCAAGTACAAGGGTACAAAGTGGCAGAGCCGTGATCCAATAACCACTTGGTAGGTTGTGCCAGACCACATCGCATGATGAACAGTCATGCAGAGGGCAGAAAGTACGCAAGGACGTACACGTGGCACCAACAACTCACGCTAGCGACTGTCACACCATCTCCACTACGGGCTGATGACATGTCCGACAATAAGGACAACTGCCAAGAGACAGAATGGATATTCCTGCCAGAGACCATTAAGGTCATCGCAGAGGAGACATAATGGATATTCCTGGTTGTCGGTTCCAGGCCCATCAGCCCATTTCCTACACACCTCTTTTCGGCTATAAAATAAGGATCACACCCCAAAGGTAAAAAAACACTGTTTTGAGCTCACTCACTAATTACTTGCTTATTACCTACAATCCCCGATACTTATTCTCACGCCGGAGTGTGGTCACGGAGAAAACCCTCCCCCTTTTTCTCCCGTGCTGAGGGTAACAATGTTTCTAGTTTTGCAGTGAGCTTGAAGCAAAGAGCATTCCGACAAACAAATGAGAGATAACCTTTTATGCAGAGATGTTGAACCATAACCCGGATATCTCTGGATACCTTTTCGGATTCAGTGTTTCTTCATAATTTAAGATGAGTATCCAGGTACAAAGGTATAGAATCCTAATTTATATAAAACATCAACAAAACTCAAAACTAAAACAAGAGATTAATAAACATAAATAGAGATAACTGCTCCGAAACCAGTAGTTCTATTTCTCGAGAACTGCTTTCTAGACTAGGTTTTGACTGGACCTTTGATTGGGTATGGGCAACAATTGGGTTAAGGGTCTACTTTGGCTTATTGGCTCATACTGGAATCGTATCAGTTTACAATATAAATATTCTTGATATGTTTGAATTAGGGTCGGACCTTATTGACGGGTTAGTCCACATCCAGCACTAGAGGTGCACAAAAAAACCAAAACCTGACCCGTACCAGGTATAAAAAAACAGAAGTGGGTATTTAGAACCGCATCCGGAACGACCCTACCCACCGAGTAGCATAGGTATGCATTTCAGTGACAAAAAACGTACTCAAAACTGGACCTAAAGTGTACCGGATTATAACCAAGAACCGGTTCTAGTTAGGGGTGTTCAAAAGTATGTGGATCTGAAAATCCGATCCAAATTATCTGATATTTGAAAATTCGGATATCCGAAAATATCTAAAAGTATCCGAAAATATCCTAAAATGTATATTCAGATATATGGAAATATCCGAAAGATCCGGTTTAAAAATAATAAATAAAAAATAAAACTAATAATTGATATTCGGATATCCTATGGATATGCTTAGAATTACACACATTTTTAGTATCGAATTCCCTATGTTTTGAGTTGTCTGCATATGATTTCTCCTGGTTTTCTTCGACACTGAATTGATTATATTGGAATTTGTAGGAAATGATGAGAAACCAGTCAAATTGATGGAGAAAATGGAAGAAATCGGAATAAGACACAAAGCCGGAAGGTAAAGTGTAACACCTCGTAAATCGTGTCCAATAATATAGCGACACGTGTCATTAGTTTTATATTAAGTCTAATAAGGACCAATAAGACTAAAGGTGTCAACATGCTCAAACTAAGCCTTTGAGTGACCCTTTACGAAGTCCTAACTCTCATATGAGCCACTTATTGGACGAGAGGGATTATTTGTGTAAATATGTAAAAGTTGGACGATGGAGGGGTTACAAGTGTCAACATGTTAATTTATACCTCTGAGTGACCTTTTAACAAACCGAGAGCTTGAGAATGTCTGGGCATACTCCCGGGTACGCCAAATATTAGCTACGGAGGGCTAATTGTGCGTATAAAGGTGTTTTAGAAGTTTACTAAGTTGAGGGGCTAAATGTGGCAAAATCTGAAAGATTCTACTAGTCGCTCACAGGCCGCGAGAGACAAGGTCTGGTCTCTCGCAGGCCGCCAGAGGGCTAATGCTACAGAAAGTTTTGCTTGGCAACCACACACGTTGCCCAAAACACATTCAACTCGAAACCATGGGCTTCCAATCTGCTAAGCCACGTTTTAGGACACTTGTAGACACCCTCTAACACCTGCTAACACCTGGCATCACCTTCTTCAAGCTCTCCAACTATAAATAGGAGCATTGGTTCATCACTTGAACTTGCACCTTTCTCATAATCATTCTATCTCCCTCCTCTGGAAGTTCCTAACTGAAAGGAGCATCCAACTTAGTTCTATTTCATCCAACGATCACTTATAAGTGTTCATTTCTCTTGCATTTTCGTTTATAGGCTTTTTATAGCCAAAAGTCAACGTTTACAGAAAACGCTTTAACTTTTGGTTAAGACCATTATGGTCCAGCCATTGTTCATAATGAACATGGCTAAGTGATCGTAATAAGGTAGGTGTTAATCCCTGTAAAGGGCACCTCATAAAGATCACGTTTACTAGACCAATTGACAAGTCAAAGTTTTATTATTAAAAAGTCAAACATGAAATATTTTGAAAATATTATATTCTGAGTTTATATATGTTATAAAACATGTTTTGACACTTAAACAAGTTGGTAATAATTATTAGAACATGTTCGAATCGTCAATTTTAGTTCTAGGGTCGGTTCGCAACCGAAAGTCGCAACGATTCTGACTCGATTTAGATTAGTTAGCTACTGATCTAAGGTTGCATTATGATCGTAATATAATGTATCATAACCCTCTAAGTTTATATTACATGATCATAATCAGAATCTGAGTTTATGCACAAGTTCCATTATTATGCATTTTTTGACTAAAATACCCTTTTTACATAAAACAAGGTTTTAATCGATAAAGAACTTAAAAAATAAATTTCCTACTGATATAATATCATAAGTAAGATTATTTGGGATGTCAAGTCAGTTTATATACTGAATTTACGTACAATTTCTTGCATTATGTCGACAAATAACGATGAAGCCCTTATGGCGCATTAAAAAACGGTTTTAATCATACTTTTATACCAAATCTTTTTATCTACTGATGTGTTATATTAAATAACACATCTAAAACATATAAACCTGATCTTAGCATCAGTTTTCATTAAACTTCGCACAAATCGTCATTTTTCGACATAAACGCCATTTTAGCGCATAGTATGGTTTTAAACCATATTTATCAACCGAGACTTGTTACCTATTGATTTAAAACTAATTTAATTTTTTTTACTGTAGGTACATGATATAAACTCAGAATCCCAAATAAGTTATCAAACTATGTGTAAAATGACCAAAATGCCCATACGGTGCATAGTTTGGCCTTAAATGATAAATTACACATACGATAAATATCTTACTGATATTATACCATAAATTAAATATTTTTCCAGAATACTTATGATCATAGCATAAAAATATATTCAAGTTCCTTTTATACAATATATAATTACCAAAACGGCCTTATGAGGCATAATTTCATTTTAAAACCTCAATGGGCATGTAAGTTGATATCCTACTGATATTACAACTTATTTAAAGTATAATGGCGTATAGAAATTGTTCATGACTTATCTGGTTATCCGATATCGCTTATATGCACACGGTTAAGCATATGTAACTAGTTTACGGAAATTAACCGAAACGGGTTTAACCTTATCATTTTAATCTCAAAATCCAGAATGCTTATGGTTTACCCATATTATACAAGTCATAGTACTTGTTGGGTTTAAACTACATTCTATCCGGTCATCACTTAATCTAGCGTATTGTACCTTTTTGATCCTTTAAGCTAGTCGCTCTAGGTCTATGACTTAAATAAGGCCGTTAGCATTCTAATTGGTTAGCTTATGTCATATTCCAGACTAAAGCCTTCCAGTAAATGCTATCTGCACTTATCTAATTGATTAAACGGCTGAGATAATATAAACTTGCATTAAATCAAGTGCTAGCTCAAGTAAATACTCTTGACTTATTTTCCCTATACGGGCTTGGGCTACGGTAAAATATTTTACCACTAGGTCGAAAATGGGATCAATCGAATGCCGGATTGTGGCTAGTAAATCCGCATATTCCATTTTGATCAGTTTTGTTTGATAACTTAAACATTGGGGGTTAACGACCGTGTCCTGGATATCCTTGGCTCATTACATTAGTTAATGGCCACGGCCAAAGCACGGGGTGTAGGCATACACCTGACAGATGCAAATGCTAAAATATTTTTACCCACAAGTTGGGGATAACTCCTTCGTGGGTTCGTAAGTGGTGTGTACGGTAATCATGTCTCGGTCTCTGTACTAGGCCCCATATGTATTGACAAACATGTGAATCTTTTAACAAGGTTACAAGGTTGACTTTCCCAAGTTATAAAAGATTTTTCGTGCCTTGTGTACTTAAATCAATTTTTGAAATGTTTTCAAAACGAGTCAGTTGGGTGTATTTACCAGCGAAAGCTGACCTATTTTCAAAAGACTAAGTTATAGGTACAATACGAAATAGGCTGGAAGCTACTTGGTAGTGATATAAGAGGATCTTGCAAATCCTTAGATCTGCCCAAAGTCTGTTACACATTTTTGTATATTTTACGATCCGCCTGTGGATCTTTCATTACAAGCCTTTGTAGATTATTTTCGTACTTTGAACATTTGGTTTGTAATAGGAATTTAAACTCCAAGACTTCCGTTGTGCTGTGTTAATTTACTATGATGATATCAACTTACGTCACGATATTCCCCACCCGGGCCCATCGGTGTTTGGTTGGAAATACGGGGTGTGACAGTTTGGTATCAGAGCCAAGGTTTGTGAGAATTAAACACTAGCCTTTTGTGTTTAATCTCAAACTTACACAATAGCACATTCCTTAGACTTCCGAGTCTAGGCTTTGACCTATGATTACTCATTTCATTATTAAGTTATTATTATTGTTTTTAATTTGATCTTTTAACAGAAAATGCCACCAAGAGTTCGAGGACAGAGTGGAAGAGGTAAAGGACCTATGAGAGGTGGACCATCTGGAAGTATCCCTTCACAACCCCATCACTCAAATCCTTGTGAGGATTCGGGAGATTCTTGGCCACTAGCGAGACATTCTAACTCGCAAGAACATTCACCTACACATACACAAAACTCATACCATTCTCACCACTCCCACCATTCTCGTCACTCTCATCATTCTCATTCATATCATGATGAGTTTAACCCTAACCACTACTTCAACACACCCCCAGCTGATCAGAATCAGTTGGATCAACCAAACCCTATGGACGAAGACTCCGACCCGGAGATGCCACCGTAAGGATCGCTTGGGCACCCCATTGAATTTCTAGCGGTTCTAACTCTTACACTGGATCACCTTACCAAGGTCCTAACGAATGGGACCAATATTGGAGTCAATTCCCCTTTTATTACACTCCTGCATACCATTCTCCAATACCGCCTCCTACATAGGAAGACGTTCAAATGGAATCGGTGGAGCAACCTTAGCCACCACTTGAGCCACCGAGGAGGAAACGTGGAGCACGTATGTCGGTACATGCAGACAACGGTCGGGTTCGCTACCACCCTTGCCCAAAACCTACCCTACCATTCATGAGGACCCACAAATGGGTGGACCCTCCAATACTTCACCTGTGGTGGGACCGGCACCACCACCTGTGGTTCAACCACCACCATCGGGTTTTAATAACCCTATTCCTACTTACCCAGATACGTCTGAGTATAACCCTTTTAACCCAACTACGCTAATGAACTTAGATTATCAGGCGCTATCACATGACCCTTATATGCAAGCGGTCATGCATAATGCACTTTACCCGTCTCCTTTACCACCTGCTTATCCACCTACTGGATACCCAAATCATGGGTACCAGTATCCTGCTGTACCTCAACAACAACCACAACCTTCGTCGCCTCTTGAAGCTATTAATGAGGCTTTAGAGCGGATGAAGGAAATGCAACAATAGGCCGAGAAGACGGAGAAGAAGATGAATAAGTTCTTTAAGAAGCTTTCCAAGTTCGTTAAAGGAAAGAAGGACGAGTGAAGTCTCTTTCTATTATTATGTTATTTCTTTAGTCCCTGTGTGGACAATGTTATTTCCTTAGTCCCTGTGTAGACATGTTAGTTCTTTTAATCCTTGCATGGACAATTAGTTTTATTTATTTATTTCAAGTATTGTAATTTCCTATTGTTATTTAATGAAATATTTTGGAATTATATATATATATATAATCATCATATCCTTTTCAAGCGATCCTCTCGATTTTAGCTCGAAATTTATGATCTGCTATATAATTCCAAAAGATCTTAATGGTTTTGATTTGCCAAATGGCAAAGTCCATATTAATTGGCCAATTATATAAGATAGTTAAGGATGAATAGCCTTCTTCATGATAGTTAAGGAAGATTAATCCTTCTATCCAGAGGTGGTGGACTATGTTCAAGCCTCCAAGTCGTTAAGGTCAATGCGACCGTAACTATTAATCGACCATTAAGATAATCATGTGTTAACATTTAAGTAATGTTAATACTCCTGGTAGTGTGACTTGAGGAACCACACTAGTCGTCCAGGTAATGGACTACATACTAACCTTATATAGCCTATGTGATCAAATTTGATCCTGGCTTTATATCATTAATGCGATGATAATAATTAAAGATCCATTAGTTATGTAGTGCCTACGGGCCATAATTAAACATCCATTAGTGATGTAGTGCCTATGGACCATAATTGAACATCCATTAGTGATGTAGTGCCTACGGGCCATAATTAAACATCCATTAGTGATGTAGTGCCTACGGGCCATAATTGAACATCCATTAGTGATGTAGTGCCTACGGGCCATAATTGGACATCCATTAGTGATGAAACGCCTTCGGGCTATAATTTAACATCCATTAGTGATGATTTGCCTATGAGCAATATTATATTGTCAATTAAGACAATGGCAGTTGTAACCTTATGGTTCCCTATCCAAGGTGGTGAGCTATGCTCAAGCCTCATAGTCTATAGATCATGACTAATATCATCAGTGCGATGATTATCTATCCTGACATCTTAAGAGATGTTAGTTGATTTATTATATTGATTTGCCTACGGGCCATATTATATTGTCAAATATGACTACGACGTTCTTAACTTTATGATCCACTGTCTAATAGTATATGGACTACGTCCTAATTGTAATTTGCCTTTGATGGTCCTTTTGAGACCTAGGCCAAATATAGATAACATTCATAGAAATGTTAAGCCTGACAGTTGTGATTCCATACACATTAGTTCAAATAGGCAGTGGATTTATATATCCAAACTACCTGTATGGTTATTAATACCATGGCTACAGTAAAATTTAATTCGGTATTTAGTGCCCAAACATCAGAGATGGCTAACTCGGATGAGGCGCAAAGTAGTGGTCGTGATAATAGTACTGACAAGGCTGAAAATATAGCCATCAATAATGATGATTGTCACACCCTCAATTTCCACTTGCGGAGTTTTACCGCGAGGCGTGTGAACAAACCAGAATCTGAGACACTAGTAACTTCGAACGACTCTATATGATTCGTTTATACGTTTTCCAAAAACATTTGTTTAACCATTCATAGTTATTTTCAAATTGTCTTAGTTTGGTTTCAAAGTTTAGCGGAAGCATTAGTTTCAAAGTTGAGCGGAAGCATTAAAGTAAAGTAAAGTAACGGGCGCCAACATAAACGCCAAAACTAAAGAAAAACCCAAACAATATTCGTAAATGAGACTCGATAAAAAGATGTCTTGATCAATGCAAGTGAGTGCACCTAGAGCTCCTAGCGTCCTGAGAAACATGTAAAGAAACAAGAGTCCATATTAAAGAAGAGTGAGTTCATAGGTTTTTATAAGTTCATTAGTTCGGTTAAAAGTTTGTTTCCCCCCGTTATCCCTAACCCGGGATAACGATTTAGTTCCATTATTCCTAACTCGGAATAATAATGATGGTTTCATTATTCCTAACCCGGAATAATAATGATGGTTCCATTATTCCTAACCCGGAATAATAATGAGGTCGGTTCGTAATTAAGTTTAATGTTAACATGTAGGTAGCGAGCCTAAAGTTACGTCACATAAGTGTTCGCGATCGAAGCTGACTGTTGTGCCTCCGTGTTGCCAGGCCTATCACTGACCATGGCGAAAGTTAGGCTAAATTATTCACCCGTTGACCATACCCGGTCGGCTAGCGCGACTAGCTCGGGTGGGGCTTGTCGGGCCCAGTAGTACTACTTATAATTTCCCCGCTATCTAACCCAATACTAACGATCCGAGAGTTTGTCGAGGACTTCCGTGATATAGCTGCTTAGTGACCATAACGTACATTAACATTAACTTATTTACCGAGTAGTTTAACGACGTTAATTTCGCATAACGTAAAAAGATAGAGTTATAGAGTGTATACATGTTTCTCCCCCTGTCGTTTAAAACCGGATAAAATAGGGGCCGTGAACTCACCTTTAATTGCTCGGTTAGTGTAACACAAAAGTAGCAATTGGTGGGACCGCTAATTGCGTCCTAACATGTCAACCGATTTAAAGTTAGTGTGTGAACACACGGATACAAAACCCTACGCATAATTTACAGACGGTGCGGCACGCATAATAACAATTTGAAAACACAATCATGCATGCAAAGTATCATCATACCAAAATAGTGATCAAACCAACTTGTCATAAACACATATCAATTCATACAACACTTTGGTACACACAAACGCAAATTATCATGTTTCAGCTTGTACGCTCATAACTGGACTGTTTTCGAGGATTTTTATAAAATAGTTACAACGTTCCAAAAATTCCAATTCTTTTACAAGAGATGTCAACTAAACTGTAGAATTTTATGTAAAATTTTCAAGTCCTAACACTTTACCAATTATTCATAAACATTTATATACTAGGCTGCAGTCAGATTCGTCGCTTTCTGACTGCAGTCCACGGGAGAAATTATTTAAAAATTATCGTTCATCCAATTAACAAAATTCCAGTGGGAGTTTCCCGGAAATTCCCGTCTCAAGTTTTTGTACAAATTTCGTGACCCAACCCTCTACAGATTATGAGATCCGACTCGATAAACAACTAACAAATTTTCAGAATTTACCTAGCTTCAGTTACTGCACTTAAATGACCTCTTAAAAATACCAAACGACCTCAAAAAAATATGAATTCAGCGCCATTAGAAGCGTTTTTCAAAAATACACGTTTTAGGCTTCAGAAAATCCACTTTTCGATAAATAATGACCAGGTTACAGCCAATTGAAGTTGGCTGTAAATACCATTCAGCAACCTGTTTTCGACTTTCATCGCAATAGAACACGCTTAAACAATCGAGACGCTAAGTAATAATGATCAAGAACAGGTTTATTAGTCACATACCATCATGTACATCAATACTCATGCAAACCCTAATCATATAATATGATTTTTATCACAAAACGCAGCCTATGATTCTTGTATTCATCCAAACATCACAATCGCAAAAACTCGCACAATTAACCGAACTAAACATAAATCATAACACTTTTCATAACAATGATTCAAACAATACACACAATCATGTTCAAGATTTCATAAACCCTAATGTGCTTTGCAAAACAATTAAAATCCTAACCTTGATACGATGAAGATTAGCGAACCGGGAACGAGATTGGAATCAATCCGGGTTGAAGGCTTGTGTGATCGAGAGAGAGGGGGGGGGCTGCCGTCGGTTTCCTTGAGCTAGGGTTTGTGTTTGTTGTTTTTTTTTTGAAACATAACCCATGCATGCCTCATTTATATAAAACAAAGGAAAGAAAAAGAAAGGGGGTGGGGGTGGGCTTGCGGCCGCAAAGGGGGGGTGGTTTGGGTCATTAACTTGGGCCTCAAGTTTAAGTTAGTTCCTTGGGCCGCAAGGAAGTGAGGTCGACACGTTTCGCGGCTCGGTTCGGTTTGACTATTTATTTAATATATATTTTTTTTATAAACTAATAATCGCGAAATCAAAACATGATATAATAATTCACAAAACTTATAAACGTCTAATAACACATAGCACGTCATTCACTCGATGAGTTCACAAAGTTAGCGTAGTTATTGCGAGCGTGTAATTTAAATTCTCCGAATCAAATTAACGCAGGAATGAATAACCGTGAAGTAGCGCGTTTAAGATACCTGAAAAGCCGGGATGTCACATTATCCCCATGTTGAAAGAATTTTCGTCCCAAAAATTTGAGTAAACGCGGTTTAGAATGCAATGCACAAAGATTCAGTTTGGTAGCAATGGTACAAGAAATTCCCAGGCTGCCACATCATCCCCATGCTGAAAGAATTTTTATCCCGAAAATTTAGTTGGTGGTAACGTTAGCTTGCTGCTCAGCTGCAAAAAGGTGTGGGTATTTGCTTTTCATTTGGTCCTCTCTTTCCCACGTGAACTCCGGTCCACGCTTAGAATCCCAACGAACCTTGACGATCGGTATCTTGCTGTGCCTTCGAGTCTTGATCTCATGATCCATGATCTCGATAGGTTGTTCCACAAAGTGCAGTTGTTCATCCGCTTGAATCTCATCCAATGGAATGACTAGGGTCTCATCTGATAGACACTTCTTCAGATTTGACACGTGAAAAACGTTGTGAACTCCACTGAGTTCGGCAGGAAGGTCTAATTGATAAGCTACGGGTCCGATACGCTTCAAGATCACAAATGGGCCTACGTACCGTGGGTTTAGTTTGCCTCGTTTCCCAAAACGGATTACACCCTTCCAGGGTGACACCTTCAGTAGGACGCGGTCGCCTACTTGAAATTCGAGCGGTTTGCGTCGTTGATCAGCGTAGCTTTTCTGTCGATCTCGTGCCGCTGCCATGTGGTTTCTGATTTGCACAATCTTTTCAGTAGCCTCAAGTATCAACTCAGGACCTGTGAGTTGACTATCACCAACTTCTGCCCAACAGACCGGTGATCTACATTTGCGACCGTATAATGCTTCAAACGGTGCCGCTGGAATCCTCGTATGGTAACTGTTGTTATACGAGAATTCTACTGAAGGCAGATGGATTTCCCAACTGTTCCCGAAGTCCACCACACATGCCATAAGCATGTCTTCCAAGGTCTGAATGGTCCTTTCACTTTGACCATCTGTCTGAGGGGATAAGCTGTGCTCATATCTAAGCGTGTGCCCAACGCTTTCTGAAGTGACTGCCAAAAGTTGGACGTGAAACGAGCATCTATGTCTGAGATGATGGACGTTGGCACTCCGTGCCGAGAAACTACTTCCTTAATGTAGATGCGAGTCAACTTATCCATCTTATCTGTTTCTTTGATCGCTAGGAAATGTGCGGACTTAGTTAAACGATCCACGATTACCCAGATGGTATCGCAACCACCCGGAGTTCGCGGGAGTTTGGTGATAAAGTCCATTGAGATCTGATCCCATTTCCACACTGGGATCTCAGGTTGTTGAAGTAGCCCTGATGGCTTCTGTTATTCCACCTTAACTTTCGCACAAGTCAAACACTTGCTAACGTAGGTGGCTATATCCGCTTTCATGTTGGGCCACCAGTACGCGGCTTTAAGGTCTTGATACATCTTGTCCGAACCGGGATGGACAGAGTATCGGGATTTGTGAGCTTCGTCCATAACTAGCTTTCTGAAGTCTCCGTAGAGAGGTACCCATATACGATTCATGAAATACCGGGCACCACTGGGTTTTACTTCCCAATCGCGTTCCATCTTTCCTACAGATTCGGCCTTAATGTTTTCTTCCTTAACTGCTTCTAGCTGCACATCGCGTATCTGTTCGGGTAACCCTGAATGAATGGTAAATTGTAATGCTCGTACCCGACGAGGTTTCATGTGCTCCTTCCTACTGAGGGCATCAGCTACCACGTTAGCTTTACCCGGGTGATACCGAATGGCACATTCATAATCGTTCAGGAGTTTGACCCAGCGACGCTGTCGCATGTTCAACTCCTTCTGGTCAAAGATATGCTGGAGGCTCTTGTGATCTGTATAGATTGTGCACTTTGTTCCATATAGGTAGTGTCTCCAAATCTTAAGCGCAAACACCACTGCTCCCAATTCCAGGTCATGTGTTGTGTAGTTTTTCTCGTGAACCTTCAATTGTCGGGACGTATACGCGATGACCTTATCACGTTGCATGAGTACGCATCCCAATCCCTGAATGGAAGCGTCACAATATACCACAAAATCATCAGTCCCTTCCGGCAAGGACAGAATGGGTGCACTGCAAAGTTTCTGCTTCAGCAATTGAAATGCCGCTTCCTTCTTGTCACCCCAAGCATACTTAGTGCCTTTCTGGGTGAGAGTGGTAAGCGGTTGCGCGATCTCTGAAAATCCCTCGATGAAACGTCTGTAGTAACCAGCCAAACCCAAAAAGCGGCGGATCTCTGTCGGTGTCCTGGGTGCTTCCCAGTTCTTGATAGCATCGATCTTGGCGGGATCAACGCGGATACCCTTTTCATTCACGACATGCCCGAGGAACTGAACTTCCCGAATCCAGATTTCACACTTTGAAAGCTTGGCATATAGTTTCTCCTGTTGAAGTAATTCCAGCAGTAGTCGTAGATGTTCAGCATGTTCTTCTTCACCTTTAGAGTAGATGAGTATGTCATTGATGAACACAATGACAAACTTGTCGAGATACGGCTTACACACGCGGTTCATGAGGTCCATGAACACCGCGGGTGCGTTGGTGAGACCGAAGGGCATGACCAAGAACTCATAATGGCCATACCGAGTACGAAATTCCGTCTTAGAGATATCCTCCTCCCTGACGCGTAACTGGTGATAACCGGACCGTAGATCAATCTTGGAGTAGTAGCTTGACCCTTGAAGTTGGTCGAAGAGATCGTCGATGCGAGGTAATGGGTATCGGTTCTTGACGGTAACCTTATTGAGTTCCCTGTAGTCGATGCACATGCGGAAGGTCTCGTCCTTCTTCTTGACAAAAAGGACCGGAGCTCCCCATGGCGAAGTACTGGGTCGGATAAATCCTTTTTCTAACAATTCCTGAAGTTGGGTAGACAGCTCTTGCAGCTCTGCTGAAGCCAGGCGGTACGGGGCCTTGGCGATAGGAGTTGCATGGTTTGCCAATTCGATTTCAAACTCCACTTGTTGATGTGGTGGAAGACCAGGTAACGCCTCTGGAAATACACCAGAAAAATCACGGACGACAGGGATATCATCTATACGCTTCTCGTCCTTAGGCTGCTCGGTGACCAGTGCGAGCAAAGCGAAGGAGTTCTTCCTTCGAAGATACTTCTGAGCTTGCATGTAAGAGATGATGTTTGTGACGGCGCCTGCCTTCTCGCCTTGCACCATCAAGACTTCATCGTTAGAGAGCGGAATACAGATAGATTTCTCGAAGCAGTGAACTTTAGCTCGGACGTCGGATAACCAGTCCATTCCGGCTACCACGTCAAAACGACCCAGGGTAGTTGTCATCAGATCAATGGTAAAGGTGTGACCCGCGAGTTTAAGTTGACAGTCGGTTACTAAATGGGTCACATCTACAGATTTACCATCGGCTAGTTCTATAACGTAAGGGGTCTCTAGGGGTTTAGGCGTGAGATTTAGGTTCTTCCTAAAAGACTCAGATATAAAACTCCTATCCGCACCCGTATCAAAAAGTAGAGTAGCAAAATGTTCGTTAAGGGGAAACTTACCGGTGACCACGTTCGAGTCGTTTCTGGCCTCTCCGCGGCCTAGCGTGAATGCACGACCTTTGGCACCTCCTGTGCCACCATTTCCATTGTTGTTGTTGTTGTTGTTGTTGTGGTTGTGGTTGTTGTTGTTATTGTTCCCCCATTGTTGTTGTTGTTGCGAAGTTGCGGGCAGTCTCGCTTGAAATGGGTAGTGCTACCGCACTGATAGCACCCCCGGTTAATACCTTGCTGTTGAATATGGTGCTGATTTTGATTTTGTCGAGGCACGATTTCCCCGCGACAATCCCTTGCCGCAGGTCCCGTTCTGCCACATCGTTGGCAGCGATTTCCGGCACAAGGGCCGTGATGATGGAGGTTACAACGATTACATTGCGGCTTTCGACCCACATAGCCGCTGGTGTTCTGGGTGTTGTTGGCGGACTGGTTATTGTGACCCCGATTGTTGTTGAAATTGTTGAACCGTTTCTGGTTTCCTTGTTGTGGCTGGGCTGACGAATACTGTCGAGCAGGCGAGTCTTCAAATTTTCTTTTATTATCAGGGACAACTTCAGTTGCACCCCGAGATGGCAACTTCCTTTGTTCCATCGCCTTATCGGTGAGTTTGTGCGCCAACCTGATCGCTTGATGTTCCGTCGCAGGGTTACTAGACATCACCATGCCCTGGATCTCAGGGACCAGACCCCCAAGATAAAACTCAAGTCGTTTTTCAACAGTGTTAGCCAGATCGGGACATAGGAACACCAGATCATGTTGTTTCGTTGTGTATGCTTCAATTTCAGATCCCACCATCTTGTGGTTCCATAACGCTTGCTCCAACTGCTGAACTCTGTCCCGCGGACAGTACTCCTCTTTGATTAGGGCCTTAAACTCGGCCCAGGCCATTGCGTTTGCAGCAATAAGTCCACGTGTTTGGACTTCCGCGTTCCACCAGGTTAATGCCCCATCTTCCAGCGTTGAGGCAGCATACTTGACCTTATTGGCCTCAAGGCAATTGCACATCTCGAACACCGATTTCAGACTTTTCAATCCAACGGACCAGTCCTATGGGTACTTCTGCACCCGTGAATTTGCTTGGTTTCGCATCGAGGAACATCTTGTAGGGGTTAAGACCCCTCCTGCTGACAGAGGATAGGTAGTCAGCGAGAAAGTCTACTAGCCCAACTATTAGATTTTCCCATGAAAATTTAATAATGGTTACCTGCTGGTGGGTTTTGAACACCTGCCAGAGCAGCATTCACGTGTTCTTGGATCATTGCGGCCAATTCTTCGGGTGTCATGTTGAGGTTTCCGCGATGTCCAGTTGCCATTTTAGATCTTCGCAAGACAACATAAACACACACCGATAAGTATATATATCCAATATAGTTATCATATTCCACACTTGAATCATCCCTCAAGTTATGTCAACCCAATAAATTAAACAATCAAAAGGAACATTCGATTAAATAAATTGCAACGTCTTACAAAAATGCCAACAAAACATATCAGTTTAATTATAAAATTTCAAGTTCAAACATAAGTAGAAAATAAATAGACTAAAGGAAACAAGGGGGGGGTTGACGAGACGAGTCGGTCTTCTACGTCTCCATCTCCCAAGTCGCTATCGTTGCCGTCATCCTCCGCGGCGTTTCCAGCTTCTACAGCCGCGTCTTCCTCCGGATCCTCCTCCGGGTCTTCCTCTGGATCCTCCTCTGGGTCCTCCTCTGGATCCTCCTCTTCTTCCTCTACCGGCGCTGGAGGGGCCGGTGCTGGTGCGGTACTGGTACAGGTGCCTGATTCTGCTCTAGTTCTTGAATCCTCCAACTGGACTCAAGAACTCTGTCTTCGAGCCAGTCAGCCCTCAGCTGCTCAGCACGAAGATCTTTAGCTAAAATGTTATGAGCTATCTTATTCTCATATTGCTCTTCCTCGAGCTCTCCAGTCTTACCCGTTAATTGACGTATCATCCATCCCTGTGCTTTGATAGTTTCCTGCATTCTCTCTAGTTGTTCCTGTTGTTTTCTTATCATATCCCTAAGTAGGTCGTCCCCTACCTCTAACGAATTGACCGGTTCGACCGGCATAGCGGTGGTCGGACGGGAGGACGACTCCTCTCCTAGAGCGAGTCTTTTTCTAGCAGCTGAGCGTGTCTCCACGCCAAGGGGTGGTGAGGGTTCGACCATAGGTGCCTTCCCCGGCGCCCTTGGTTGTAGAGGTTTGTCGGATGATGATGATGACATTTCCTATTGGGTTGTGCAGTTAGTTACGAGTTGCGTTCATCACAATATACATTTATATCTTACATAACACAGTTGTAGTACAACACATAACAAGATATGACAGTTCGGTGCTAACTAAGTCTAGTGTCGTGTAATCAGCTATAGTTTAGGTCTACTTTTAATGCAAACCTGGTTCTCTATAGCTAGAGGCTCTGATACCAATCTGTCACACCCTCAATTTCCACTTGCGGAGTTTTACCGCGAGGCGTGTGAACAAACCAGAATCTGAGACACTAGTAACTTCGAACGACTCTATATGATTCGTTTATACGTTTTCCAAAAACATTTGTTTAACCATTCATAGTTATTTTCAAATTGTCTTAGTTTGGTTTCAAAGTTTAGCGGAAGCATTAGTTTCAAAGTTAGGCGGAAGCATTAAAGTAAAGTAAAGTAACGGACGCCAACATAAACGCCAAAACTAAAGAAAAACCCAAACAATATTCGTAAATGAGACTCGATAAAAAGATGTCTTGATCAATGCAAGTGAGTGCACCTAGAGCTCCTAGCGTCCTGAGAAAGATGTAAAGAAACAAGTGTCAATATTAAAGAAGAGTGAGTTCATAGGTTTTTATAAGTTCATTAGTTCGGTTAAAAGTTTGTTTCTCCCCGTTATCCCTAACCCGGGATAACGATTTAGTTCCATTATTCCTAACTCGGAATAATAATGATGGTTTCATTATTCCTAACCCGGAATAATAATGATGGTTCCATTATTCCTAACCCGGAATAATAATGAGGTCGGTTCGTAATTAAGTTTAATGTTAACATGTAGGTAGCGAGCCTAAAGTTACGTCACATAAGTGTTCGCGATCGAAGCTGACTGTTGTGCCTCCGTGTTGCCAGGCCTATCACTGACCATGGCGAAAGTTAGGCTAAATTATTCACCCGTTGACCATACCCGGTCGGCTAGCGCGACTAGCTCGGGTGGGGCTTGTCGGGCCCAGTAGTACTACTTATAATTTCCCCGCTATCTAACCCAATACTAACGATCCGAGAGTTTGTCGAGGACTTCCGTGATATAGCTGCTTAGTGACCATAACGTACATTAACATTAACTTATTTACCGAGTAGTTTAACGACGTTAATTTCGCATAACGTAAAAAGATAGAGTTATAGAGTGTATACATGTTTCTCCCCCTGTCGTTTAAAACCGGATAAAATAGGGGCCGTGAACTCACCTTTAATTGCTCGGTTAGTGTAACACAAAAGTAGCAATTGGTGGGACCGCTAATTGCGTCCTAACATGTCAACCGATTTAAAGTTAGTGTGTGAACACACGGATACAAAACCCTACGCATAATTTACAGACGGTGCGGCACGCATAATAACAATTCGAAAACACAATCATGCATGCAAAGTATCATCATACCAAAATAGTGATCAAACCAACTTGTCATAAACACATATCAATTCATACAACACTTTGGTACACACAAACGCAAATTATCATGTTTCAGCTTGTACGCTCATAACTGGGCTGTTTTTGAGGATTTTTATAAAATAGTTCCAACGTTCCAAAAATTCCAATTTTTTTACAGGAGGTGTCAGGTAAACTTTAGAATGTTATGTAAATTTTTCAAGTCCTAACACTTTACCAATTATTCATAAACAATTATACACGGCTGCATTCAGATTCGTCGCTTTCTGACTGCAGTCCACGGGAGAAATTATTTAAAAATCATCGTTCATCCAATTAACAAAATTCAAGTGGGAGTTTCCCGGAATTTCCCGTCTCCAGTTTCTGTACAAATTTCATGACCCAACCCTCTACAGATTATGAGATCCGACTCGATAAACAACTAACAAATTTTCAGAATTCACACAGCTTCAGTTACTGCACTTAAATGACCACTTAAAAATATCAAACGACCTCAGAAAAATATGAATCCAGCGCCATTAGAAGCGGTTTTCAAAAATACACGTTTAAGCTTCAGAAAATCCACTTTTTGATAAATAATGACCAGGTTACAGCCAATTGAAGTTGGCTGTAAATACCATTCAGCAACCTGTTTTCGACTTTCATCGCAATAGAACACGCTTAAACAATCGAGACGCTAAGTAATAATGATCAAGAACAGGTTTATTAGTCACATATCATCATGTACATCAATACTCATGCAAACCCTAATCATATAATATGATTTTTATCACAAAACGCAGCCTATGATTCTTGTATTCATCCAAACATCACAATCGCAAAAACTCGCACAATTAACCGAACTAAACATATATCGTAACACTTTTCATAACAATGATTCAAACAATACACACAATCATGATCAAGATTTCATAAACCCTAATGTGCTTTGCAAAATAATTAAAATCCTAACCTTGATACGATGAAGATTAGCGAACCGGGAACGAGATTGGAATCAATCCGGGTTGAAGGCTTGTGCGATCGAGAGAGAGGGGGGGGGCTGCCGTCGGTTTCCTTGAGCTAGGGTTTGTGTTTGTTGTTTTTTTTTTGAAACATAACCCATGCATGCCTCATTTATATAAAACAAAGGAAAGAAAAAGAAAGGGGGTGGGGGTGGGCTTGCGGCCGCAAAGGGGGGTGGTTTGTGTCATTAACTTGGGCCTCAAGTTTAAGTTAGTTCCTTGGGCTGCAAGGAAGTGAAGAGTGAACCGAAGAAAATAGAGTTTCATGATAGGTCCCGTTCTTCTAAGGACAGATGTACCTATAAATACTTCGTCTCCTATAAGCCCCGAGATTTTAATGGGGAAAAGGGAGCTGTAGAAGCCTTGAGATGGCTTGATGAAACGGAGACAATTGGGACATCAGCGATTGTGCTGATAAGGATGTGGTAAAATATGTATCCCAATCCTTCAAGGGTGATACCCTAATTTGGTGGAAGGAAATGGTCTAATCAACAGGTAAAGTACACCTGTATAACTTGGGCGGACCAACTTTGTTGACCTTGTCAAAGAGACATACTGCCCACCTCATGAGGTGGAGAAAATATAGTCAGACTTTCTGACTCTTACAATGAAAAATCTGGACTATTGGAAGTATGTTACTAACTTCAACTCCCTATCCAGATTAGTCTCCTATCTAATCACTCCTGAACCTAAACGCATTGCATGTTTCATTAATGAGTTAGCGCCCGAGATTAAGTGCATGGTAAAGGCTGCACAGCCTATTACCTATAGGTCTGTTGTTGACCTATCTCTCTCTCTCTCACCTTGGATTTGGTAAGACAAAAGTCAGTCAAGACTGAGACTGACGGAAAAAGAAAAAGGGAGGATGATAACTCCCAAAAGTTCGAAAAGGGAGGAAATTTTGGATTCAAGAAGAACCAACACAGGTCTAGTGATAGACCTCTGTGCAAGACCTGTAACCACAGGCATTGGGGACAATGCAATTCTGACCCATAGGTTAAACCCTGTGGTATCTGCAAGAAAAAGAGGCATAAGACCCTAGAATGCAGGGATATTAAGGATGCCGTCTGCTACGGCTGCAATGAAAAACGGCCTATTAAGACTAACTGCCCTAAGAATTCTAAGAGTATTAATGCAAAGCCTGGAGGGGCTAAGAAAGGAAATGCTCGGGCCTTTCAGATGAATGCTAAAGAGGCTGTTAATAACAACAACGTCATAACAGGTACATTCCTCATTAATGACATATATGCTAGAGTTCTTTTTTATTCGGGTGCGTTTAGGTCATTTATGGACCATAAGTTTAGCTAACTATTAAACTTACCCATAAGAACACTAGACATGACTTATGAAGTAGAACTTGCTGACGGAACCTTAGAAACAACATCTTCCATTCTTGATGGATGTTTTATATCCATTAAGAATCATTCAATTTCATGTTTCTCTTCTGTCGATGAAATTGGTGGGGTTCGATGTAGTCTTAGGCATGGATCGGTTATCTTATAACCAAGCCCGCATTGCCTGTGATAAGAAACTCATCAAAATTAAAACCCCATATGGTAAATGCTCACCATACTTGGAGATTCACACTATGGATTGCCAGACAAAGTGTCATTATTTAATGCATCCAAGTGTCTGGGAAAAGGTTGTGTCATTTACATGGTACAAGTAACTATTAACGAGCCAAAATTAAAGATTGAAGACCTTTAAGTTGTTTCAGAATATCCTGATGTTTCCCTGAAGAATTACCAGGATTACCTCCAGATAGGCAAGTTGAGTTTAGGATCGACATCCTACCAGGAGCAGCACCTATTACTAGAGCTCCATATCGGTTAGCTCCGACGGAAATGAAGGAATTAAGAATACAATTAGATGAACTTTTAGAGAAAGGCTTCATTCAGCCTAGTTCCTCACCTTGGGGAGCTCCTATTCTATTCGTTAAGAAGAAGGATGGTGCATGCGTATGCGCATTGATTACCACGAACTAAATAAGATAACAATTAAGAATCATTATCCTCTGCCCAGGATCGATGACTTGTTCTATCAACTTCAAGGGGCTAGTTATTTCTCTAAGATCGATTTGAGGTCAGGATACCATCAACTGAAGGTTAGAAGTGAGGATGTTCCCAAGACTGCCTTCAGAACTCGTTATGGTCATTATGACTTCCTAGTGATGCCTTTAGGCTCACAAATGCACCTGCAACATTCATGGATCTCATGAATAGAGTCTGCAAACCATATCTAGATAAGTTTGTCATTATCTTCATAGACGACATACTTATCTACTCTTGTAATCAAGTTGATCACGAGAAACATCTTCAGTGCATCCTAGAATTGTTAAGACAAGAGAAGCTTTATGCTAGGTTCTCTAAGTGTGAGTTTTGGCTTAGAGAAGTCCAGTTTCTTAGACATGTTGTAAGTGAGCATGGTATCCAAGTGGATCCCACTAAAATTCAAGCCATAATGAATTAGGAAGTACCCAAAACTCCTTCGAAGATTGGTAGTTTCTTAGGATTGGCTGGTTATTATAGGAGATTCATTGAGAACTTTTCGAGGATAGCCACTCCTTTAACTACCTTGACCCGTAAGAATGTCAAGTTTGACTGGGGTCCAAAACAACAAGAATCTTTTGAAATTCTAAAACACAAGTTGAGCAATGCTCCTGTGTTATCTCCACCTGAGGGTCTTGAGGATTTTGTCATTTATTGTGATGCCTCGCACACTGGCATGGGTTGTTTGCTAATGCAAAAAGGTAAAGTAATTGCTTATGCATCACGACAATTAAATGTGCACGAAAGGAATTACACCACCCATGATTTGGAATTGGGTGCCGTTGTATTTGCACTTAAGTTATGGAGACACTACTTATATGGCACGAAGTGTATTATATACACTGACCATAAGGTCTCCAACATTGTTCAATCAAAAGGAATTGAACATGCAACAGCGCCGCTGGATGGAAACACTTAATGATTATGATCGCAAAATTCTCTATCATCCCGGCCAGGCAAATGTCGTTGCTGACGCCTTGAGTCGCAAGGAAAGGGTTAAGCCTATTAGGATTAACGCCAAGAGCATCAAACTCAAAAA
This sequence comes from Scalesia atractyloides, assembly GCA_947069175.1. Taxonomy (NCBI): domain Eukaryota; kingdom Viridiplantae; phylum Streptophyta; class Magnoliopsida; order Asterales; family Asteraceae; genus Scalesia; species Scalesia atractyloides. The sequence goes on along the minus strand of CAMTDV010000008.1, from coordinate 41,928,799 downwards.
TGGTTTGAATGAGAAGCTATTAGATGCACAAAAGCAAGCCCTGTTAGAGGCTAATATTCCAAATGAAGGGTTAGGCGGAAATGTTGAATAGTTAGTGCCTGGAAAAGATGGAATCCTTAGATTTAATGGTAGAATTTGGGTTCCAACCTTTGGAGGACTTAGGGATCTAATCCTCCAAGAAGCACATAATTTGAAATACTCAGTTCACCCAGATGGTGACAAGATGTATCAAGATTTGAAAAAGAATTATTGGTGGATAGGTTTGAAGAAATCCATAGCCACTTATGTAGCTAAGTGTCTGACGTGTTCGCAAGTTAAAGCCGAACATCAGAAACCGTCAGGACTTCTATAACAGCTTGAGATTCCCACTTGGAAATGGGAAATGGTAACTATGGATTTGATTACCAAGTACCAAACATGGTAATGACACGATTTGGGTCATTGTGGACAGGCTGACTAAGTCAGCACATTTCTTGCCAATTAAAGAGACTTATAATTTTGACATGTTAGCAAAGCTATATGTGGACAAGATTGTGGCCCTACATGGTGTGCCGGTATCTATTATATCTGATAGAGATACTAGATATACATCTCACTTTTGAAAAAGTTTCCAACAATCTTTAGGCACAAAATTAAACTTTAGTATGACTTCCCACCCACAGACGGATGGACAAAGTGAGCATACTATTCAAACTTTGGAAGACATTCTTAGAGCATGTGTGATTGATTTAGGTGGAAGTTAGGATGACCACTTACCCCTAATAGAATTCTCCTACAATAATAGCTATCATACAAGCATCAAGGCTGCTCCTTCTGAAGCCTTGTATGGGAGAAAATGTAGAAAGCCTGTTTGTTAGGCTGAAGTTGGGGAAGCCCATCTGTCTGGACCTGAGATTGTCCTAGAGACCACGGATAAGATAATACAAATCCGTGATCGTCTCAAAGCTGCCCGTGATAGGAAGAAGAGCTATGCTGACAAGAGGCGTAAACCTCTTAAGTTCCAAATAGGGGACAAAGTCATGCTAAAAGTATCACCTTGGAAGGTGTAATGCGATTTGGAAAGAAAGGCAAGTTAAGCCGAAGATATATTGGACCATTCGAGATAATCGAATGTGTCAGTGCTGTAGCTTATAAGCTTAAGCTGCCAGAGGAGCTTAGTGGAATTCATGATGTATTCCACATATGTAATCTTTAGAAATGTCTAGCCGATGAATCGCTAGCAATGTCACATCATGATGTGGAAATTGATGAAAACCTGAGGTTCGTTGGGAAACCGATTTCGATCGAGGATCGACAGGTTAAAAATCTCTGAAGAAAATTTATACCTATCGTAAAGGTTAAGTGGGATGCCCTTCGAGGCCTCGAGTATACATGGGAGGTTGAGTCCACTATGCGACAAAAGTACCCCCATCTTTTTGAATAAAATCTCGAGGTTGAGATTTCTTTTAAGGCGTAAGGATGTAACACCTCGTAAAATCGTGTCCAATAATATAGCGACATGCGTCATTACTTTTTATTAAGTCTAATAAGAACCAATAAGGACTAAAGGTGTCAACATGCTCAAACTAAGCCTCTGAGTGACCCTTTACGAAGTCCTAACTCTCATATGAGCCACTTGCTGGACGAGAGGGATTATTTGTGTAAATATGTAAAAGTTGGACGATGGAGGGGTTAAAAGTGTCAACATGTTAATTTATACCTCCGAGTGACTTTTTAACAAACTGAGAGCTTGACAATATCCGGGCATACTCCCGGGTACGCCAAATATTAGCTACGGAGGGCTAATTGTGCGTATAAAGGTGTTTTAGAAGTTTAATAAGTTGTGGGGCTAAATGTGGCAAAATCTGAAAGATTCTACTAGTCGCTCGCGGGCCGTGAGAGACAAGGTCTGGTCTCTCGCAGGCCACCAGAGGGCTATTGCTGCAGAAAGTTTTGCTTGGCAACCACACACGTTGCCAAAACCCATTCAATTCGAAACCATGGGCTTCCAATCTGCTATGACACATTTTAGGACTCTTGTAGACACCCTCTAACACCTGCTAACACCTGGCATCACCTCCTTCAAGCTCTCCAACTATAAATAGGAGCATTGGTTCATCACTTGAACTTGCACCTTTCTCATAATCATTCTATCTCCCTCCTCTGGAAGTTCCTAACTGAAAGGAGCATCCAACTTAGTTCTATTTCATCCAACGATCACTTATAAGTGTTCCTTTCTCTTGCATTTTCGTTTATAGGCTTTTTATAGCCAAAAGTCAACGTTTACAGAAAACGCTTTGACTTTTGGTTAAGACCATTATGGTCCAGCCATTGTTCATAATGAACATGGCTAAGTGATCGTAATAAGGTAGGTGTTAATCCATGTAAAGGGCACCTCATAAAGATCACGTTTACTAGACCAATTGACGGGTCAAAGTTTTATTATTAAAAAGTCAAACAGGCCAAATTTTGAAAATATTATAATCTGAGTTTATATATGTTATAAAACATGTTTTGACACTTAAGCAAGTTGGTAATAATTATTAGAACATGTGAGAACATGTTCGAACCGTCAATTTTAGTTCTAGGGTCGGTTCGCAACCGAAAGTCGCAAAGTTTGACTTTTGCTTTGACTTTCAATTCTGACTCGATGTAGATTAGTTAGCTACTGATCTAAGGTTGCATTATGACCGTAATATAATGTATCATAACCCTCTAAGGTTATATTACATTATCATAATAAGAATCTGAGTTTATGAACAAGTTCCATTATTATGCCATTTTTTTTACTAAAATACCCTTTTTACATAAAACAAGGTTTTAATCGATAACGAACTTGAAAATAAATTTCATACTGATATAATATCATAAGTTTATTTGGATACTGAATATATGTACAAGTTCTTGCATTATGTCGACAAATAACGATGAAACCCTTATGGCGCATAAAACAGTTTTAATCATACTTTTTACCAAACCTTTTTATCTACTGATGTGTTATATTAAATAACACATCTAAACATATAAACCTGATCTTAGCATCAGTTTTCATTAAACTTCGCACAAATCGTCATTTTTCGACATAAACGCCATTTTAGCGCATAGTATGGTTTTAAACCATATTTATCAACCGAGACTTGTTACCTACTGATTTAAAACTAATTTAAATTTTTTTATAGTAGGTACATGATATAAACGCAGAATCCCAAATAAGTTATCAAACTATGTGTAAAATAACCAAAATGTCCCTACAGTGCATAGTTTGGCCTTAAATAATAAATTACACATATGATCAATATCTTACTGATATTATACCTACAATATATAAATACCGAAACGCTCTTATGAGGCATAATTTCATTTTAAAACCTCAATGGGCATGTAAGTTGATATCCTACCAATATTACAACTTATTTAAAGTATAATGGCATAGAGAAATTGTTCATGACTTATCCGGTTACCCAATATCACTTATATGCGCACATTTAAGCATATGTAACTAGTTTACGAAAATTAACCGAATGGGTTTAACCTTATCATTTTAATCTCAAAATACAGAATGCTTATGGTTTACCCATATTATACAAGTCATAGTACATGTTGGGTTTAAACTACATTCTATTCGGTCATCACTTAATCTAGCGTATTGTACCTTTTTGATCCTTTAAGCTAGTCGCTCTAGGTTTATGACTTAAATAAGGCCGTTAGCATTCTAATTGGTTAGCTTATGCCATATTCCAGACTAAAGCCTTCCAGTAAATGCTATCTGCACTTATCTAATTGATTAAACGGCTGAGATAATATAAACTTGCATTTAAATCAAGTGCTAGCTCAGGTAAATACTCTTGACTTATTTTCCCTATACGGGCTTGGGCTACGGTAAAATATTTTACCGCTTGGTCGGAAATGGGACCAATCGAATGCCGGATTGTGGCTGGTAAATCCGCACATTCCGTTTTGATCAGCTTTGTTTGATAACTTAAACATTGGGGGTTAACGACCGTGTCCTGGATATCCTTGGCTCATTACATTAGTTAATGGCCACAACCAAAACACGGGGTGTAGGCATACACCTGACATATGCAAATGCTAAATTATTTTACCCACAAGTTGGGGAAAACTCCTTCGTGGGTTCGTAAGTGGTGTATACGGTAATCATGTCTCGGTCTCTGTACTAGGCCCCATATGTATTGACAAACATGTGAATCTTTTAGTAAGGTTACAAGGTTGACTTTCCCAAGTTATAAAAGATTTTTCGTGCCTTGTGCACTTAAATCAATTTTTGAAATGTTTTCAAAAAGAGTCAGTTGGGTGTATTTACCAGCGAAAGCTGACCTATTTTCAAAAGACTAAGTTGCAGTTACAATACGAAATAGGCTGGAAGCTACTTGGTAGTGATATAAGAGGATCTTGCAAATCCTTAGATCTGCCCAAAGTCTGTTACACATTTTTATATATTTTACGATCCGCCTGTGAATCTTTCATTACAAGCCTTTGTAGATTATTTTCGTACTTTGAACATTTGGTTTGTAATAGGAATTTAAACACCAAGACTTCCGCTGTGCTGTGTTAATTGACTATGATGATATTAACTTACGTCACGATATTCCCCACCGGGGCCCATTGGTGTTTGGTTGGAAATACGGGGTGTGACATAAAGTGTGAAGAAAATCAAGAAAAAGACAAATTCTGCATTTTTTGGACCCCTTGTGGACCGCAAGGGGTAGGACTTACGATTCGTAATGGACCCTGGGCCAGGATTCTTATTAAAAGAGGCCTGCGGACTGCAAGGCTTATGGCTTACGGTCCGCAAGCTATGTCGATTTGCAAAAAAAATTATAAGAAGCATGCAGCCGATGATATGCGCCAAATGCAACATATAAATTATATCAAATAGGATATAAAATCAACCATTTTATGTACTAATGTTGGAAAAGTGTGTTTCTTTTTATACTTTGGATTTTCAGGAATAAAAAAGCTTAAATGTACAAAAGGACCAAATTAACGATAAAAACCAACATAAATACAAAAGAAGAGAAGTTGACACTTCATACCGACCCTTCGAGCTTCACCCCAACACCAAAAAAACAAATCAGAAGACAAGCATGAGGCCGTGCCACCAAGTCATGGAGCCATACCCAACTCCGGAGTCCATGAGAACAAACAAACAGAAGCAGACAAGAGACACGGGGTCGTGTCCCCTGGACACGGGCCGTGGTCAACTCCAAGATATGCAAAATCTCTTATAGTACAACAAGTAATGGACCACGGGTCGTGCCTCTGACAACACGGGGCCGTGTGTGCATACAGACTGACACAACTCACTAAATGAAGACAGAGAAGAAGAAGACAAAGGGTCATGCCCTCTGGGCACGGGGCCGTGTGAAACGCCTGTTTCCAGCTATAAATAGGGGTGCTTGGTTCAATTGCAATCCATCCTTTGGTAGCCTTCTTTCTCTCTCTCTCTCTCTCTCTCTCTCTCTCTCTTTCTCTCTCTCTCTCTCACTTCACCATCACTTCTCCACCGCTCCAACACCATCATCCACCACAATCGTTAGAGTTTAGAGTGTGTAGTAGTCTTGGGATCCAAGATTGACAGTAAGAGTTCTTGTCAAACAATGGCCATGCTTGTCTAATCTCTTACATCACTTGGTGAAATATATCTTTTATGTATTACTTTTAATTTTCAAGAGTTTGTTAACTTTTGAATTGGGTATGTATTAGTGACTTTAATAACTAGTTTTTTATATTGGAAGTAAACTTTATTCTGTCATCTCTTCATGTCTTGTTGATTCACTCATTCGTGTCTTTACGGTCTATTTAAAGCACAATAACTGTCTGGAAGGAGGCTAGAAGGGTGGTTTGGGTAAAGCTTTTGCTTCATTTAGTGTATAGATCCTGCGAGGACTTGACTCAAGCTTATTAGAACTTCTCTTGTAGCAGATAGTATCAAATCAGGGGAAGTAAGAATGGCTTGATTCTCTTATAAACAAACTACTATTAAAACTTTAAACCAGCCTTGCGGGACTGTGTCCCTGCTGACTCAGACCAATATGGTCAAGGGTAGCGTTGCCTCCAAACTAGGGACATGCCACATTTTGCATTAATAACTTGCTTAATTATCTTTCAATATTCTGGCCTTGCGGGACTGTATCCCTCTGACTCAGACCAATTGGCTGAGGGTAGCGTTGCCTCCAAAAAAGGGACATGCCACTATAACTAAAATAATCTCTTAAAAAACCCAAAGAACGAAAATCATCCAGGGATACGTAAAAGATAAGTCGGAACCAAGTGATTTCTTGTTTATTATTCTTTTAAATATTTCAATTTCCTTTTAATTTCTATTTACTAAACATCTTTTCCCAAAAAAATTGGTTAGATTAGACGTTGATGATATTCCGGTATTAAAAGCTCTTGTGTCCTTAGACGACCTTAGTATCTTACCATCACTATAATACGCTAACGATGGGTGCACTTGCTCTAGCGTGTTGTACAAAGTGATTGTTTTATATCATGTTCTATAAATTTATAGCTTGATAAACAAGTAAAAGTTCTTAAAATATACCAAAAATTATACTCACGCTCTGACACGTCTTCCGACTAGGGTTAGGAGAACTCGCAACTCAGACGACATAAGGCGATCATAGGACAATTTTGGAGCACTTTGAAGCTGGTTGAAGGTCTAGGAAGCATTCGATTCGTGTTTTGAGCGTATTTGGTTTGTTAAACTTTGTTTTCATTTTCTTTTTTATTTGAATAATCATTTCCATTGTTTTCAGATCTGATCTGGTCATGTTTATGACTTTTATGAGTAGCTAAAATGTCACACCCCGTATTTTTCAACCAAACACCGGTGGGCCCCGTTGGGGAATACAGTGACGTAAGTTGATATCATCCAAGTCAATTAAACATAGCACAGGGGAAGTCTTGGAGTTTAAATTACTATTACAAACCAAATGTTCAAAGTACCAAAATAATATACAGACGGTTTGTAATAGAAGATCCACAGGCGGGTCATAAATTGTACAAAAGAAAGAATGTAAAACAGACTTTGGGGAGATCTAAGGATTTGCAAGATCCTCTTATTCACTACCGAGCAGCTTCCGGCCTAATTTGTATTATACCTGCAGTTTAGTCTTTGGACGATACGTCAGCTTTCGCTGGTAAATACACCCAACTGACTCATTTTGAAAACATTTGAAAATGATTTTAAGTGTACAAAGGCACAAAATCTTTTATAACTTGGGAAAGTTACTTTGTAACCTTGTTAACAGGTTCACATGTTTGTACATACATACATGCCCAGCACAAAAACCGAGACATGATTAACGTACACACCACTTATGAACTCACGAAGGAGTTATCCCCAACAAGTGTGAGTAAATGCATTTGAGCGTCTGTCAGGTGTATGCCTACACCCCGCGGAAGGTCGTGGCCATTATCTAATATAATGAGCCAAGGATATCCAGGACACGGTAGTTAACCCCCAATGTTTAAGTTATCAAACAAAACTGATTAAAACGGAATATACGGATTTACTAACCATAATCCGGCGTTCGATTGATCCCATTTCTGACCAAGCGGTAATAATTTACCGTATCCCAAGCCCGTATAGGGAAAATAAGTCGATAGTATTTACCTGAGCTAGTCTTGATTTAAAAATGCAAGATTTAATATCTCAGTCGTATCTAAAATGAACTAAGTGCGGATAGCATTTACCGGAAGGCTCTAGTCTGGATTATGGCATAAGCTAACCAATTAAATACTAACGGTCTTATTTAAGTCATAAACTTAGGCCAAGTAGTGTACAGGATCAAAACGTATAACGCTTGATTAAACGATGATCGAATAGAATATAGTTTAAACCCGACAAGTACTTGACTTGCTTAAAATGGGTAAACTATAAACATTCTGGATTTTGAAACTTGAATGACAAGGTTAGACCTGTTTCGGTCAATTTCCGTAAACTAGTTACATATGGGTAACCGGATAAGTCATGGACAAGTTCCATATGCCATTATATTTTAAATAAGTTGTAATATCAGTAGGATATCAACTTATATGCCCGTTAAGGTTTTAAAGTGAAACTATGCCTCATAAGGGCATTTTGGTAATTTCATACCTTATAAAAGGAACTTGAATATAATTTATTGTTATAACCCTAAGTATTCTGGAAAAATAAATTATTTATGATATAATATCAGTAGAACATTAATTATATGTGTAATTTATCTTTTATGACCAAACTATGCATTGAAGGGGCATTTTGGTCATTTTACACATAGTTTATAAATTATTTGGGATTCTGAGTTTATATCTTGTACCTATTGTAAAAACATTTAAAATAGGTTTTAAAATCAGTACGTAACAAGCCTTCGTTGGTAAATATGGTTTAAAACCATACTATGCGCCGAAATGACGCTTATGTCGTAAAATGACGATTTGTGTGATATTTAAAGAAAATTGATGTTAAGGTCAGGCTAACACATCTTAGATATGTTATTTAATATAACATATTTGTAGATAAAAGATTTACTTTAAAAATACGTGATTAAAACCATTTTATAAGCCACAAGCGCCTTATCGTCATTTATCGACATAATGCAAGGACTTGTTCATAAACTCAGTTTATATTCTGATTTGACATCCCAAATATTCCTGCTTATAATATTACATTAGTAGGAAACTCATTTTCAAGTTCATTATCATTTAAACCTCTTTTTATGCAAAAAGGGCATTTTAGTCAAAATGGCATAATTACGGAGCTTGTGCATAAACTCAGATTCTGATTATGATCATGTAATATAACCTCAGAGGGTTATGCTACATTATATTACGATCATAATGCAACTTTAGATTAGTAGCTAACTAATCTATATTGGGTCAGAATCGAAAGTCAAAGCAGAAGTCAAACTTCGCGACTTTCGGTTGCGAGCCGACCCTAGAACTGAAATTGACGAGCCGAACATGTTCTAATAATTATTACCAATTTTTTAAGTTTCAAACAGGTTTCATAACATATATAAGATCCAATTATAACATTTCTGAAAAATGACCCGTTTGACTTTTTAATATCATAACTTTGACTCGTCAATTGGTCTGGCAAACGTGATCTTCAGGAGGTGCCCTTTAAAGGGACTAACACCTACCTTATTACGATCACTTAGCCATGTTCATTACGAACAATGGCTAGACCATAATGGTCTTAACCGAAAGTCAAGGCGTTTTGCGAAAAACGCTTGACCTTTGGCTATAAAAGCCTATAAACGAAAATGCAAGAAGAAGGAATACTTACAAGTGGTTCCTAGGATGCAATAGAACTAAGTTGGATGTTCCTTTCAGTTAGGAACTTCCAGAGGAGGGAGATAGAGTTGTGAATGAGAAAGGTGCAAGTTCAAATGGTGAACCTTGGCACCTATTTATAGTAGGAGAGCTTGAAGGAGGTGATGCCGGATGCTAAGGGGTGTAAGAGGGAGCTTACAAGTGTCCTAAAACGTTGCATAGCAGTTTGGAAGACAATGGTTTCGATTTAATGGTTTTTTGGCAATTTGTGTGGAGGCCATGGAATTTTTCTGCAGACCCAGCCCTCTTGCGGGCCGCGAGAGTCCAGGTCTGTGCCTCTCGCGCCCCGCGAGCGCCTCATAATAACTTTCCAAACTTTCACATTTAGCCCCTTAACTTATAAAACCATCCTAAAACACCTTTTTAGCATATTTAGCCCTCCGTAGTCAATACTTGGCGTACCCGGGTTTATGCCCGGACATTGTCGAGCTCTCGGTTTGTTAAAAGGTCACTCGGAGGTATAAATTAATATGTTGACACTTTTAACCCCTCCATTGTCCAATTTTTATATAATTATGGATTTGACCTTTCTCGTCCAACAAATGGGACATATGAGAGTTAAGACTTTGTAAAGGATCACTCAGAGGCTCATTATAAGCATGTTGACTCCGATGTCACTCAGAGGCTGGGCATGTTGACACAACGGTCACTCAGAGGCCAAGTTTTAGCATGTTGACACCAATGGTCACTCAGAGGCTATGTTTTAAGAATGTTGACACTAATGGTCACTCAGAGGCTATGTTTATGCATGTTGACATCAGAAGATCACTCACAAACTTAGTTTTAGCATGTTGATGTGTTTAGTCCCTGTTAGTCTTTAATAGACTTAAAATAAAGATATGACACACGTCGTTATATTATTGGACATGATTTTTATAGGGTTTTCATAAAATTCTTGTACTACCTAGATTAGATGAATTGAACAATATGTTATGTTGAATGATTGCGGTTTTTGATTGAAAAGTGTTGATTTACGAGTTTATAACTAGTTATTGAGTCTCATTATCATAAATTCATGCTTTTTGATCTTGCAAGTGTTTGTGGTTTGATGATTTAAGAAGATATAAATATACCCTAGATTGGCAAACTTATTGAATCTGTTTATTCGTTAGGATTTCGGGTTAGATCTTGTGTTTAGAAATAAAACAAGTCAAACAATCATAAAAATCGACTAGTGACGTGAGCAAGGGTGTGTATAATTTTTAGATATATTTTAAGTACTTTTCACTCGTTATTCAAGCTTTAAATTTATAAAACATGATATAACACTATCACTTTCTACAACACGTTAGGGCAAGTGCACCCATCGTTGGCGTAGTATAGTGATGGTAAGATACCGAGGTTGTCCAAGGACACAAGAGCTTTTAATACTGGAATATCATCAATGTCTAATCTAATCAAATTTCGAGAGAAGATCTTTTTATAAGAAAAATAAAGAAATAAAAAGAAAAAAATAAAGATAACAAATAGCTAAGATAGAGTCACTTGGTTTCAACTCTTTATTTATGTACCCTTTGATGATTTCCACACTTTGGGTTTTTTAAGAGATTATCTTAGTTATAGTTGCATGTCCCTCTTTTGGAAGCAATGCTACCCTCGGCCATATTGGTCTGAGTTTGCAGGGATACAATCCCGCAAGGCTGGAATATTGAAAGATAATTAAGTAAGTTATTAATACAAAATGTGGCATGTCCCTCTTTTGGAGGCAACGCTACCCTCTGCCATATTGGTCTGAGTCAGCAGTGATACAGTCCCGCAAGCCCGGTTTAAATTTTTAATAGTAGTTTATTTATAAGGGATTCAAGCTATTCTTACTTCCCCCGATTTGATGCTATCCGCCTCAAAGTAAGTCCTAATAAGCTTGAATCAAGATCTCGCAGGATCTATACACTGAACGAAGCAAAAACTTTACCCAAACCACCCTTCTAACCCCCTTCCAGGCAGTTAATGCTTTATATGGATCGTAAACACACGATGAGTGAATCAACAAAACATGAAGAGATGATAGAATAAAGTTTACTTTCAATATAAAAGACACGAAGGAGCAGCCTTGATGCTTGTATGATAACTATTATTATAGGAGAATTCCACTAGGGGTAAGTGGTCATCCCAACTTCCACCTAAATCAATCACACATGCCCTAAGCATGTCTTCCAATGTCTGGATAGTACGCTCACATTGACCATCAGTCTGTGGATGGTAAGCCGTACTGAAATTTAATCTTGTGCCTAAAGATTGTTGGAAACTTTTCCAAAAGTGAGATGTATGTCTAGTATCTCTATCAGATACAATAGATACCAACACACCATGTAGGGACACAATCTTGTCCACATATAGCTTTGCCAACTTGCCAAAATTATAAGTCTCTTTAATTGGCAAGAAATGTGCTGACTTAGTCAGCTTGTCCACAATGACCCAAATCGTGTCATTACCACGTTTGGTATTAGGTAACTTGGTAACCAAATTCATAGTTACCATTTCCCATTTCCAAGTGGGAATCTCAAGCTGTTATAGAAGTCCTAACGGTTTCTGATGTTCGGCTTTAACTTGCGAACACGTCAGACACTTAGCTACATAAGTGGCTATGGATTTCTTCAAACCTATTCACCAATAATTCTTTTTCAGATCCTGATACATCTTGTCACCACCTGGGTGAACTGAGTATCTCGTGTTTATGTGCTTCTTGGAGGATTAGATCTCTAAGCTCTCCAAAGACTGGAACCCAGATTCTTTCATTAAACCTAAGGATTCCATCCTTTCCAGGCGTTAACTGATCAATAGTTCCACAAAATCCCTCAATATGAATATTAGCCTCTAACAGGGCTTGCTTTTGCGCATTTAATAGCTTCTCATTCAAGTTATTTATGAGCTTAATGCTCTTTGCATTAATCCTAACGGGTTTAACCCTTTCTTTGCGACTTAAGGCGTCAGCAACGACATTTGCCTTACTGGGGTGGTAGCAAATTTCGTAATCATAATCGTTAAGTGTTTCCATCCAACGGCGTTGTCACATGTTCAATTCCTTCTGATTGAACAAATGCTGGAGACTCTTATGGTCAGTGTATATAATACACTTTGTGCCATTTAAGTAATGTCTCCACAATTTAAGTGCAAATACAACGACACCCAATTCCAAATCATGGGTGGTGTAATTCCTTTCGTGCACCTTCAATTGTCGTGACGCATAAGCAATTACCTTGCCTTGTTGCATTAGCACACAGCTCATGCCAGTGTGCGAAGCATCATAATAAAGTATAAAAATCCTCAATACCCTAGGTAGAAATAACACAGGAGCATTGCTCAACTTATGTTTTAGAATCTCAAAGGATTCTTGTTGTTTCGGACCCCAAACAAATTTAACATTCTTACGGGTCAGGGTAGTTAAAGGAGTGGCTATCCTTGAAAAGTTTTAAATGAACCTCCTATAGTAACCAGCCAATCCTAAGAAGCTACGAATTTCAGATGGGGGTTTTGGGTATTTCCCAATTCATTATGGCTTCTCTTTTGGCGGGATCCACTTGGATACCACGCTCACTTACAATGTGTCCAAGAAATTGGACCTCTCTAAGCCAAAACTCACACTTAGAGAAATTAGCATAAAGCTTCTCTTGCCTTAGTAGTTCTAAGATGCACCGAAGATGTTTCTCGTGATCAACTTGATTACGAGAGTAGATAAGTATATCATCTATGAAGACAATGACAAACTTATCCAAATATGGTTTGCAGACTCTATTCATGAGGTCCATGAATGCTGCAGGTGCATTTGTGAGCCCAAAAGGCATTACTAAAAATCCATAGTGACCATAACGGGTCCTGAAGGCAGTCTTAGGAACATCCTCACTCCTAACATTCAGCTGATGATATCCAGATCTTAAATCAATCTTGGAGAAGTAACTAGCCCCTTGAAGTTGGTCGAATAAGTCGTCGATCCTGGGTAATGGGTAACGATTCTTGATCGTTATCTTCTTCAGTTGGCGGTAGTCAATGCACATCCGCATTGAACCGTCCTTTTTCTTAACAAAAAGAATTGGAGCTCCCCAGGGCGAGGAACTTGGTTGAATAAAGCCTTTCTCTAAGAGTTCATCTAACTGCGTCCTCAATTCCTTCATTTCCGTTGGTGCTAATCGGTATGGAGCTCTAGCTATGGGTGCTGATCTAGGTAGGATGTCAATCCTAAACGCTGCTTGCCTATCTGGAGGTAGACCTAGTAGTTCTTCGGGAAAGACATCGGAATACTCCAAAATAACTGGAAGGTCTTGAATATTCGGCTTAGGTTCGTTGATAGTGACTTGTTCCATTTAAATGACACAACCTTTTCTTAAACACTTGGATGCCTTAAATAATGACAGCTTGCCTGGAAATCTATAGTGTGAATCTCCAAGGATGGTGATCGTTTCACCAGATGGGGTTTTAATCTTGATGAGTTTCTTATTACAGGCAATACGGGCTTGGTTATGGGATAACCAATCCATTCCTAAAACTGCATCGAACCCCGCCAATTTCATTGGCAAAAGAGAGATAGGAACGGAATGATTCTTAATGAATATAGAGCATCCATCAAGAATGGAAGATGCTGTTTCTAAAGTTCCATCAGCAAGTTCTATCTCATAAGTTTTGTCTAGAGTTCTTATGGGTAAGTTTAATAGTTTACTAAATTTATGGTCTACAAAAGACTTATCTACACCCAAATAAAAAAGAACTCTAGCATATACATCATTGATGAGGAAAGTACCTGTTATGACGTTGTTGTCATTAATGGCTCCCTGTCACTCATCTGGAAGGCACGAGCATTCCCCTTCTTAGCCTCTCCAGGCTTTGCATCATTATTTCTGGGGTTTTTAGGGCAATTAGGCTTAATATGCCCTTTCTCATTACAGCCATAACAGACGACATCTTTAAGATTTTTGAATTCGTGGGTCTTATGCCCTTTTCTTTTGCAAATACCACAGGGTTTAATCTAGGGGTTGGTATTGCACTGTCCCCAATGCCTGCGACTACAGGTCTTGCACAAAGGTCTATCATAAGACTTGTGCTGGTTCTTCTTGAACTCAAAATTTCCTTTCTTCTTAAACATGTGGGAGTTATCATCCTCCCATTTTCTTTTTCCGTCAGTCTCGGTCTTGACTAACTTTTTCCTCACCAAATCCAAGGTGAGGGAGAGAGATAGGTCAATAGCAGACCTATAGGTAGTAGGCTGAGCAGCCTTTACCATGCCCTTTATTTTGGGCACTAACCCATTAATAAAACGCGCAATGCGTTTGGGTTCCGGGAAATCAAATAGGAAACTAACCTAGATAGGGAATTGAAATCGGAAACATACTTCCGACAATCTAGGTTCTTCATTGTGAGAGTCAGGAAGTCTGACTCTATCTTTTCCACCTCATGGGGTGGGCAGTAAGTTTCCTTAACAAGGTCCATAAACTTGGACCATCCCAAATTATACATGTATACTTTACCTATAGATTGGATCATAGCCTTCCACCAAATTAAGGCATAACCTTTGAAGGATTGTGATACATATTTTACCACATCCTTTTCAGCACAACCGCTGATATCTACAATCGCTTCCATCTCGTCTAACCATTTCAAGGCTTCTACTGCTCCTTTTTCCCCATTAAAATCTCGGGGCTTGCAGGAGACGAAATATTTGTAGGTAGATCCATCTTTAGAAGAACCGAACCTATCAGCAAATTCTAATTTCTTTGGTTCACTCTTCGCATTTGAAGAATGAACTGAGCTCTCTTTGTGAGCTGAGGATGGCGTGATTGATAATGGTTTGGAGCGAGTAGCACTCGACTCCCTAAGTTTTTCTATGGCCTTTTCCATGGCCTTTCCCACAGTTGCGTCTATGCGAGCTTGGAAATCTTCATTATTGCTATATTCTCTGCGTTATCAGAGTTAACATCCCGGTGGCTACTTTGCGCCTCATCCGAGTTGGCCATTCTTTAAAGCTTTAGTTTTAAACACCAAATTAAATTTCTTTTAGCTATGGTATTAATGACCATATTGGCTGTAAACATTGGATATGACAGTCCATTGCCTAATCAAGCTAGTGTGAATAACATCACAACTCTTAGGCTTATTATATCTATTTTTGGCCTAGATCTCAAAAGGATCATCAAAGGCAAATTATAATTTGGACGTAGTCCATATATTATTAGACAGTGGATCGTAATATCACAACTGTCATTGCCATTAGGCAATTATAATTAGCTCATAGGCTTGTCAAGAAGGATATTAAAATATGGCACATTGGCCTGTCACTGATGGACATAAAATATGGCACATTGTCCTGTCACTAATGGACATAAAATATGGCACAGTTGCCTATCACTAAGGGACATAAAATATGGCACATTGGCCTGTCACTAATGGACATAAAATACGGCGCATTGGCCTGCATCTCTAGTTGATGTCAATTATTATCATCATATTGATGATATTAGCCAGGATCACATGATCACAAAGGCTATAAATAGGTTTTAGGACATAGTCCATTTACCTAGACGGCTAGTGTGGTTCCTCAAGTCACACTACTAGGAGTATGAACATTCCTGAATGTTAACATAAGAGTACCTTAATGGTAGATTAATAGTCCCGGTCGCATTTGACCTTAACGACTTGGAGGCTTGAACTTAGTGCACCACCTCTGGATAGAAGGATAACTTCCCTTAATTATCATGATAGAAGGCCCTTTTATCCGTAACTATCATTTATAAGCAGGCCAAATATGTGGTCTGTGCCACTTGGCTAATCAAAACCATTAAGATCTTTTTGGAATTATATCGTAGAGCACAAATTTCGAGTAAAATCGAGACGTTTGCTTTGAAGAGGATGAATACATATATAATTCCAAAATACTTCATTAAAAGTCAATAAAAGTTACATTAATTGAAATAAATAAATAAAACTAACTGTCCACGCAAGGATTAAAAGAAATAAAAATGTCCATGTAGGGACTAAGGAAATAACAATGTCCTCGCAGGGACTAAATATATTTAGAATGGGACATCACCCGTCCTTCCTTCCCTTAATTAACTTGGAGAGTTTCTTGAAGAACTTGTTCGTCTTCTTCTCCGTTTTCTCCGCTTGTTGTTGTTGTTGGGTCTAAAACATGTAGTCTAATGTTATCAACGAGTCAAGTCAACAAAGTCAACGCCAACAAGTCAAAGTCAACGCGCAAGTTGACATGAGAAGATCGAAGAAAGATATGGCGTGTGAAAGATCAAGATCTGATAGTTATATTACTTCAGTTAATTATCTTAGTTGATTAGTTTTTCATGTTTAGTGCTACTTTTGGTAAGTTATTATCTCTAGGGGCCAAAATGTAATTAGCCTAAGTGGTTTAGGCTATAAATAGAAAGAGATGTTTAGGGTATAGCAACACACTTTCTAGAGAGATTTGGGGGCTAAGTGTATTCATCTTATGCAAATCAATCAAGGGTCTTAAACTTATATATTTTGTGTGTGTTCATCTTGATTTCTTTACTAAAATCAGATTTTGAGCTCGATTTGACTCACAATTTGGTATCAGAGCCTCGGTGGCTCATTTCAGTTTTGGTTTCATCGAATCTTCATTCGAAACCACCGGAGACGTAAATCGAGTTCAGATTTGTATTTTGGTGTTGTTTTGGTTGTAGTGTTGAGTGCAGATCTGGAATGAGATTGATATATGGATGAATATGTATTTTCGGTAGCAATCATGTTTGGTAAAGGAATATTTGTAGATGGCGGCTAGGGTTTTACTCTATAATAGTGAGGACATACGGTGGTGCATGATCAGTTGGTGATAGTTTCCTTCCATCGTTATTGATTATGATGATATGATATGAACGTCGTGATTTTACTGGTGCTTGTTTCTACTCAAGGTGATCGTTATAACAGTTGTATGGTAGGATTTAGGTGTTATTCTACCGGGTTTCTTTGTTCGACCGAAGTGTACGGAGATCTGTGTGAGGAATTTTTATCGCCGACTGGGATTCTGGTTATTTATTCTCGTTGGTTTCGAGTTTTCCGTTTTTCGGTCGGAGGTGATTTATGGTGGTCAGGATGGAGGTGACGCACGATGGCATTAGATGGTGGTTTCAGGCCGATCAAGGGTGGCTCACCGATGACTTGGGGCAGTAGTAGTGGCTTATGAAGGGTGGGGGCTGGTGAGCATTGCGTGAGTTGTTGGGCCTCACTGCATTATCTGGGCTACACATATATTTTCCAAGATGTTAGGAGTTTTCTTGTTGGGGCCCACCTTATTTACATGTTTCCATGAATATGGAATTCTTTTGGGCTCGACAATAATCAAGAATGTTGGTGATGGCTATTGGATTGGATATCGAGGGATTTTATGATGCCAACGACTTTATGTACGTTCTTTATTTATGCCACCAATGCAAATTATCGGCGACTTAACCGTGGATCAGGAGCTTATTATTGCAATCTGACAAAATTGAAGATCCTCATATGAAGCTAATTATTTAATTATTATCATGGAGTTCGAACCCTATCATATGCCTATTACAATTGTATCTTCAAAATGAGATAAGGATCTTTGATTGACGAGATATAGGAGGGTCTTTATTTATGGGGGAAACGACAATGAAAATTTTTGAGTATTTAGCGGATTTGTGAAGATTCGAAGACGATGTCAGATATATTTTTGAAGATCATATGAAGAATTGATAGCATCATTCCCGGGGGAATATTGTTGGGTCATTTAGGAGAATGATGCTATCAATTAAGGAACGATGTTATTGTTCATATGATGTAGCGAGTATAATTGTTATTATTGTATGTTTTAGTGAGATTAGTAGGTTTCCAAGCAAGAGGCAGCTTGCTTGGAGGACAAGGCTCAAGGATCTATAAATAGTGGACTACACCTCACTTGTACGGTTTGCATTTGTGAGCCACCACCCCGGGGGAGCTCACCCGGGGTGGATGATTATCATTGTATTTGTTTTCACAATTAATGAAGGTTTCTATTGTTAAATCTTTTATTCTATCTTTTTATCTTTGTTCATGGCTCGAATCCGTCTCGCTATTATTCACCGAATCAAGATTGAAACTGGATTGTTTCGGACCTATCATTAAATTGTAGGATCAAATCGAGCTCAAAATCTGATTTTAGTAAAGAAATCAAGATGAACACACACATAATATATAAGTTTAAGACCCTTGATTGATTTTCATAAGATGAATACAATTAGCCCCCAAATTTCTCTAGAAAGTGTGTTGCTAAACCCTAAACATCTCATTCTATTTATAGCCTAAACCACTTAGGCTAATTACATTTTGGCCCCTAGAGATAATAACTTACCAAAAGTAGCACTAAACATGAAAAACTAATTAGCTAAGATAATTAACTGAAGTAATATAACTATCAGATCTTGACCTTCCACATGTCATATCTTTCTTCGATCTTCTCGTGTCGACTTACGTATTGACTTTGACTTGTTGGCGTTGACTTTGTTGACTTGACTCGTTGATAACATTAGACTACACATTTTAGACCCAACAATCTCCCCTTTAGGCTAATGTTATCAAACTCTTGTATCATCTTTAGAACCATCAACTTCATGCGTGTTGTGATCTTCAATTTGGCAAGCTTCAGTCTCAATTTTAGACCCAACAATCTCCCCCTAGACTGATGCTTTCCAAATTTTCTTTATTGAAGATCTTCGACACTTTGCTCTTTGAGTACTTTATCTAGATAAGCTCCCCCTTTTTGCATGCATCATCTTTAACAAGCCCGAACAAACTTTTCTACCTCTCATTTTGTTGAGTGAATCAGAAGACGTAGGAGGAAGATTCCTAGCTCGGTATCTTCTACAATCTTCAGGAAACATGTGCTCTGTTCTGGTATCTTGCTCAACTGATGATCGGCCATCATTGCAGCAAATAGTCGAAGTAGTATGTTCACAATCACAAACACAACTCCAAGTTTCCTTTTATATAAATTCAACATACAAACAAAACCGTATTCATTTGTAGTGTGCAATCAAATGAGTATCTCAAACAGTTTTGAGACACAATTGATATGATACGGAACACTTAGAAAAACAACTACACATAAATCAAAATTCTTGAATTTTAGGTTTTTTTTAACTTCCAACCTTTGAGATATATAATGGATCGGATACGAGATCATACCAACTTAAAAAGCCTAGGCACACTTCAACTTTCTCTAGGATAGCTACGACTCAAGAACGATTGCAGGTATGTTTGTCCATTGAAATCCATGCACCATTCTTTCGACATACATTCGGTGATTAATTATCATGTTTTGGGTAAACTTAGGATGAAGCTCATGGACCCCACACGTGTTCGGTTTAACTTTTATGTCCTTGTTGGCTTTTGAGATGACTACCGTAACAACGTTAAAATAGTGTATACTAGGTGTGAGAGCTCCAGATCTATGTTTCCATAAGCAGAGGAGATGATCACCTTAAATCAGATGATGAGAGCTTCAGGTCTATGTTTCCATAAGCAAAGAAGATGATCATCTGATTAGAGAGCATAGCTAATATAATATATCTACTTAATATATGCACGCGTTTTGGCGTATCTTTTATTCCTATTGCACGACATTAACATTGCGTGTCTTTTTGCTCTTTTTGGGTTGCACACATTGGTGTCTTTTCAATAAGTATAAATATATATATGCACAACATTGTGTGTCTTTTTGAACACCTAAATCTAATCTCGCAACCCTTTTGGACATAATCGGTTCGTGCAATCCTACAACAAGGCGGGTATCCACATTATCATACGATCTTTATCTTTATCACCAAGATGCAATTTACTTGTTTGAAATGCTAAATCTACCGACATATCGTTAACTTGGAGCCGCATCTTCCATCAGATCCTATTCATGTGAAGACATAATCAAGTTAGTTCCTATCATTTCTCATATAAGATCATAATTATGTTGAAATAATTGCATCCCTTTAAAAAGAAAGTATTTTAATACTTCCCTTGAAGTTTTATTTTTGTACGACTTACTGAAAAATGAAAAACTATAAATCATGTATTACAAAATAAAGTCTTCCATATCAAGCACATAAAACGTATGTCATCAAGAGAATGAGCGTGTTACTGCGGTGTCGATTGCGCGACTAGGTTCGATACCATGACCAAACCTGTGAATTTCCTCTTCAAACTTGTATCTGGAACAACCACTGATAATAACCGGTGTTACTAATAGTTCTCCTTGGATGTTCCTACACTCATAAGCAATTCAATTAGAAAGTGGAACCCAAGCCATCGTAGTCTTGGGTTGTCCTCTTTCATCAAAATAAGAAACCTCCCGATATGCCAAATCTTTTCCCTCGTTGATTTCTTTTACAACCATTGGTTTGACTCGCCAAACGTGTGTTGGTTTAAAAAATTTGTTTGTGAAATATTTAAAGTTTGAAATAATTTTGTGTTTAAGACCCGGAGGGAAAGATTGAGGTTTTGATGTATTGGTCCTTTTCATCTTTGAATCATGTGAAACCGGCTTCACATGTGGAGATCTGGATGGAAAGTTTTTCATCTGATCTTTCAAAGATGTGTGATTTTTACCGTTTGATCTAGAGAAGCAATACTGGTTGCCTTTACAATATGGATCATATCATTTTGGGCATTGCTTGAGCACATGACCTTCTTTTCCACACTTAAAACAAGCCTTGAATGGCTTTTGATGCTTTAAAGTCTCGTGTGATACAACTAGGGGTGGGGATTGGTTTGAGCTTGACTCAGCGTGTTGACAAACGTGAGGTTTGACAACTTCAGATGGTCTTTTGATCCTTGACTCTCCAAGACTTTCATTTGTCTTTGATTCATCATGTGAACTCAGGAAATCTTCTATATGCCAGTCTTCCTCAAGTGAAACTTCATTTACTAGACTTGCAAAGTCATTTGGGGCTGTTGGTTCTTGAACACTAGATGGTTTAAGGTTTTCAACATTTTTACCAGCATATGTTACTGAAGTTTGCGAGTCATTTGAGCTTTCCCATTCTTAGTATGATTGAAAATCTTAATCGCTTTAAGAATATTGCTGCATGATGGAGTAAACTTTGGAATTTCTTCAGTTAAGAACTTTCCAAACCTGTTCTTTTCAAAAGCGGGCACAAAAGCAGGTGGTAATTATAGTTCCAGCGTATTTATTAAATACGCTGGAAGGTGTTTTTGTATATATATATATATATATATATATATATATATATATATATATATATATCAGATTTCTCTTGTGTGTATAGTTTTTCAAAATCTCATCTTCTTCTTCATCTTTAAACCAAAACACCCACTTCTCAATTCAAACATTATCAAATCATTTGAGTAGTTTTTGTTGAGATCGATCTCCGTAAGGTTTATTTGTTCTCATATGTGTTGTATATTGTTCGGTTATCAAAATAAACCATGTTCAAGATCAATAAATTCATTGAGAATGATTAAATCTGAGTTCAAAGTCGCTTTTTAGGTTTATCAAGAAAATTTTAAAGCTGGCGTAGTTATTATGAATGCAGCGTAATTATGTTGAATGTGGCGTATTTAAGAGGAAGCCAAATGATCACGGATTTAAGTCTTGAACGCGAGTTCAAGCAACCGGCGTATTTGACAAATACGCCGGTCAACCAGCGTAGATAAGCATCCTCGCTAGATGCTTTCTCGGGTCAAAACCTAAATATACGGCATATATTCAGCGTAAATAAGCCAATTCCAGCATATTTGTCACTGTGTCTTGTGTTTATAAGTCACTTGTCCGGCGTATATGATATAGTTGTCTAGCGTAATTGGCAGCATAAATGCCAGCTTTATTATTTCTCAAAATCTATATTTTCAATTTCTTTTTATCTACGTATATTCTTGTATATATATCTTTACCATCTAACTGTTGTGCTTCATAACTTAAATCTAACCCGGTTTGTTTCTGTGCTTTTAGAAATGGTGAAAGAGATCATTTGGGACGAAACACGGAAGCACCCAATCAGCCGTGCAAGTTGGTCCTGCCACCAAACGATTTTGAAGATGTGGCTGAATGGATAAACTCAAGCAGGATAAGCTATGCTATTCAAGCTGATCCCATCATATACAACATTCACATTGAAGAATTCTAGAAAACAGCCAAGGTGTCAACAGTAAATGTTAAGAGAATCACAGCTACAGTTCGCAACAAGAAAGTCATAGTAACAGAGGACAATGTGCGTAGAGTGCTCAGCCTTGGAGACAACCGCAATGATCCGCTCAGAGTAAAGAAGGATGACATATGAGACGGCTTTAAAGGGATGAGGTGTAACATCTGTCGTAAAACGGGTCCTAAAACCCGCCCTACTTTGTAATCAAGTATATGATCGTTTGTTTAAAATTTATGTTAATTGTTTAATGGATTTTGGTGTATTATAAATAATAATAAATATAAGTAATATATATTTAATAATTCTAAAAGGTAGTAAATAAAAATTAAAAAAAATATATGTTGACCGCGGGACTCGAACCCGGGTGCATAGATTCACACACACACAACACACCACTGCATCACACGCACAAAAATCTGAACAAATCCAACGAATAAATCTTTTAAACTTTCTTAATCAAGTCTTCTTCTTGAATCATCCCACCTGTAACAGCCAAGCTTAAATCCTGGAAATCATCAAGAATTACCGTTTCTTTGCAAATAAATTGAAGAAATCGTCTCTAAATTGTGCATCTAGACTAAAAACCAAGTAAATGCATCCAATTATGAGCTGCAATCATTGCTACCATAACTCCTTTTGACCGTAACGACCAAAACCGAAATTCAATTCTTGTGATCAATTTTGGCTATGAATAGGAACTTAGGGAATTATTTAGAATGCACTCACACACTCCCAAAGTTCTCTACAAAGCTCGTGTTCATCATAATAACCTTGCCGGAGAAATTTTCAAAACGCCGGAATCCCGCCGATGCATCACTGTTCGGTATACCCTTCGTTTATTTTCTTTCATCCTTATCAATCGCATATGTAGTCAGTAGAAATTAACGAAGGATTTGCTAAACAAATCCAAATACATTGGGTTAAATAATTTATGTTTTTTTGAAACAAAGAAGACGAAGCGAGCTTGTGTTTATAAGAATTTAAAATTATTTTAAACCGGGTTAGACACACAGTCCAGTTGGTAGGATTGTGTGCGCATGAAACCACATGCCCGGGTTCGAATCATGTTCATGTTCCGCTACGCTGAAATAAATCAAATCTTTGTAAAAGCTAAATTATAAAACGTGACTGTAAGTATATAAAATTAATTAAAACTTGATATCCAACAGCTTAGACACACAGCCCAATTGGTCGGGCTGTGTGCACACGAAACAACAGACGCGGGTTCGAGCCGGTTCCATCACACGATTCCTATAAGAAGTTGGAAGATGAGTTCTATTTCCTAAAGCAAAAAGACGGAGATCATATAACCTACAACAAGAGGTTTCTCGAGTTGAACCAAATGGTTCCAAATTTGTTCACCCCTCTCTACCGTCTTATTGAGCACTACATTCGGGGTCTTCCTTTGAAGATTCAGGATTCTGTAATGAGTACCATGCCTGCAACTCTAGAAGCAGCAATGGAGCTAGCCACCGAGTCACTGAAAACCACATAAGGAATGGGGATTTCAAGGATGAGAAGAAGGAGGATGCAAGTAGTAAAACACCGACTGAAACCCAAACCCTACTCAAGCCGAATCCTCTTCTCGATTCACTGCCAAAAGAAAATGAAACGCAAAAAATTTTGCTGTCACCCAAACCAGTCAGCCAACTTCACACAAGATGTATCCCTCCAATCCATTCCAATCACTCAAGTGGCACCCAACCCAGCATACCCAAACAAGAAACCCTACACTAGTTCCCACCCTCAATGCAACACCTGTCATTATCACCACCAACCCACCTTACCTTGCTGATTGTGTGCCAATTGTGGGCGTTATGGTCATTTGAGTAACACTTGCCGCGCTCCTCAAAACCATGCTCCACCTCTTGCCCAAACATGACCCAACCCTACCAACAGTCGAACTATTCCATGGTACCTTATGTTAGAGCTTGTTTCAATTGTGAAGATCCTACCCACTTCAAAAACACGTGCCCTAGGCTGGTTAACATCATTAACGCTCAAGCCCAAGCAAACCCAGTTAACCAAGCAAACCAGGCAAACCCAGCATCCCCACCAGCAAGAGGGAGAGCCTACAACATCAACGCAAACCCAGTTGAGGTCAACGACGGTGCGAACGAATAACCTAACTAGCCTTTCTCCCATCATGAAGACTCAAGACTTTGCTCCATCTGTTTATTTAAGTCCCAATCCAAGTGTTTATTTTATTCCCAATCCAAGCTTAAATAAATTCCATTTTCTGTTTTGACTATTCAAGTTACCATTGTTTACAATTTGGGTATTAATATTTCAAGATTTTATTATTTCATATTAATGCCATTAACGCAATTTATATCACGCTATGCCAATTTGTTTCATACATGTCTCTATTCATCGATTAAATTTCATGTTATCATACATCACGACGAACCCCGTCTCATCATTTAGGGAAGTTGGGTCATGTCTCACTTTTTCAGACTGACCACTTCCTCATAACACACGAGGGAGGTACCGCCGTCGTTCAGTCTCGCTTTCCTCGGATTCGAGACTCAAAGCATTAGCAGTTGTGTTTGTTTATGTTTGGTAGATTTTAGGACGAGTCACATAGAGCTAATAATGACTCAATAATAAGGCCGATGAAAATTTGACAAGGATATGGTGGATATGCCGCATGTACTTCCTATATATAAGTGTTCTTGTCAAGTGATCAAAAGCATTGTTAGACGGTCATGGGAAGTTCCGTGTAGGTAGTGTCAATCTCAATTTGGATAACGATGTGGTTGATGACTTCATTTTGTGATGTAACTTTATCATTTTAACGCTTCGATTTTCTCAAAACCCCTTAACATGAGACCATATCCAGTTAGCTATCTTCGTGTTACAACGCTTTTCACTTCTACACCTCGGGGATCAAAAAACGATTCATGTAGCAGGGTATTCAACCCTTACTAGGAACGTTACCGCCCCCATCAAAAATCCAAACTTTACACTCACCTAGTTATGTATATCCTTTGCATCATCTCGGATCGAGATAGGCGTTTTACTTCACGATCATGGCAAACCGTGCAATCAGCGTTAGGCACTTGCTTAGACCTCAGCACCACTTTTCATCCTCAAACTGATGGTCAATCTGAGCGCACAATCCAAACTCTTGAAGACATGTTATGATCATGTGTTATCGACTCCAAGGGCAATTGGGATACTCATCTACCATTAGTCGAATTCTCATACCATAACAGCTATCGCTCTAGCATCTGTATGGATCCTTTTGAAGCACAATACGGTCGTAAGTGCCAATCATCCATATGTTGGCATGAAATCGACGAAGCACAAATCACCGGACCGGAATTAATCCAAGAAACAACCGATAAGATTCTCCAAATTTGCAACAGTCTTCTAGCAGCTCAGAATCGTCACAAGAGTTACGCAGACAAACGACGAAAGCTGCTCGAGTTTTATGTTGGCGATCAAGTACTTTTGAAAGTGTCACCATGGAAGGGAGTTGTTCGGTTTGGATAAAAAGGCAAGTTAGCACCTCACTATGTTGGACCTTTTAAAATACTTAAGAGAGCTGGTCCTGTAGCTTACAAGCTTGACTTACCTGAAGAACTCAACAAGATTCATCCAATGTTCCATGTCTCTAACTTGAAAAAAGTGCCTTGCCGACAAAAACCTTCATATACCGCTAGAAGATATTCAAATTGACGAGTCGATGCATTTTGTAGAGCGACCTGTAGAAATCATGGACTTCGGTGAGAAACATTTAAGATGAAGTCGAATTCCTATAGTCAGGGTACGTTGGGAGTCAAAACGAGGACCCAAGTTTACTTGGGAACGTGAAGACTCAATGCGCGAAAAATACCCCCATCTCTTCCAAGACAAACCTACTACTACTTAAATTTCAAGGCGAAATTTCTAAAAGTAGGGGATACTATAACATCTGTCATAAAACGGGTCCTAAAACCTGCCCCACTTTGTAATCAAGTATATTATCTTTGTTTAAAATTTATGTTAATCGTTTAATGGATTTTGGTGTATTATAAATAATAATAAATATAAGTAATATATACATTTAATAATTGTAAAAGGTAGTAAATAAAAATTAAAAAAATATATGCTGACCGCGGGACTTGAACCCGGGTCGCATAGATTCACACACACACAACACACCACTGCATCACACGCACAACATCTGAACAAATTCAACGAATAAAACTTTTAAACTTTCTTATCAAGTCTTCTTCTTGAATCATCCCACCTGTAACAGCTAAGCTTAAATCCGGGCAATCATCAAGAATTACCATTTCTTTGCAAATTAATTGAAGAAAATGTCTCTAAATTGTGCATTTAGACTCAAAACCAAGCAAATGCATCCAATTATGAGTTGCAATCATTGCTACCATAACTCCTTTTGACCGTAACGACCGAAACCGAAATTCAATTCTTGTGATCAATTTAATAGGAACTTATGGAATTCTTTAGAATGTACTCGCACACTCCCAAAGTTCTCTACAAAGCTCGTGTTCATCATAATAACCTCGCCGGAGAAATTTCAAACGCCGGATTCCCGCCGGAGATCTAACGCATCACTGTTCGGTATACCCTTCGTTTATTTTCTTTCATCCTTATCAATCGCATTGTAGTCAGTAGAAATTAACGAAGGATTTGCTAAACAAATCCAAATACATTGGGTTAAATAGGTTATGTTTTTTTGAAACAAAGAAGACGAAGCGAGCTTGTATTTATAAGAATTTAAAATTATGTTTAAACCAGGTTAGACACACAGTCCAGTTGGTAGGATTGTGTGCGCATGAAACCACATGCCCGGGTTCAAATCATGTTCATGTTCCGCTACGCTGAAATAAATCAAATCTTTTTAAAAGCTAAATTATAAAACGTGACTGTAAGTATATAAAATTAATTAAAACTTGATATCCAACGGGTTAGGCACACAGCCTAATTGGTCGGGTTGTGTGCACACGAAACAACAGACGCGGGTTCGAGCCGGTTCCATCACACGATTTCTATAACCTACCAAACCTTTTTAATAAATCAGAATATAGTTTGGTTGAATAAGTGTACAAAGTTAATTAAAATATGATATATCGGGTTAGACATGTAGCTCAGTTGGTCGAGCTACGTGCACATAAGCGAGAGGTCTCGAGTTCGATCCACACACGTTGCCTATGTCCGGCCGGTTCAATCCAAGGGGAAAACATATTTTTTAATTAAACTTTTAATTATTTTTCCATAAAAACTATAATAATATTTAACCAAATAATCTCTTTCTAAGCAAATAAAAAAATAGTAATAAATACAATAACAATTATCTTAAATGTCTAATGAAACTGTGTAAATAATAAATTAAGTAAAAATATTAATTTTAACCAAAAGAATATATATTTATCTAAACTATTATGTGAATATTTAGGTTAGCCTTATCATCGTTTGGTATCTCGATCGTGTGCAATCATCTTCAAATCTTAAACACACCCACTATGAGTGAATTCTTTTACATTTTTGGGTGTATCATGTGTTGTTTTTGTTTTTTTCACTATCTCAATTCTCGTGCTATTATCTTTATGTGATCTAACGTGCTATGTGATAATGTTGATTATTATTGTTTGTGTTTATATTTCTCATTACAGTCGAGCTCTCACATTAGGCCCATTTGTTCCCCGTTACTTACGGGTAGAGCTTCGCGTTGCCTAACATATTAGATCGGCTCCGTTTGATTGAGCCTTGATCTCACAGCACATCGCTTATCGTGCTCACATGTACATTGCTAGATGATTTTGTGGTTTGTGGTTTAAATTACACATACGTTGCTCATATTTGGAAAATGCACATTTTATTAAAAATAATAAACATACCATTTTACCTAATGATTAAACGAGATTCACTCGCCAACTTATGTTAACCCAAAACTTTATTTTTACACATGATACAGGTGAACAGGTGTGAAGCATGGATCACGTAGGACGTTGGCCTTAGAAGAAAATAAAACGTTACTTGCAAACTTTGTTTGGAACATTTTGTGTTCGTATGAATTATTGTTGATTGAATTGTTATAAATTTGAGATAATAAATATGAAACTTTTATAATAGTAAATGTCATGAGCTTTTATGAAAACCCAATCATGCCCTGACTACCATATCCGCTGCGGGTCAGGGTGTGACATGAGGTATGTCGGAGATTTCAGAGAGAAAAAGGAGATAAAGCGAAAAGGCCTCACAAAGGATTGGAGATTTATTCTTCACGTATTTGCAATGAGCTTAGCGCACAGAAAGGGTGGATACGATAGTTTGAATATAGAATGGTCAGCCACTATGCTTAACCTCTGCACCAAACAGCCGTTCAACATCTCAGGTCTTATCTTCTACTGTATGGTTGACAACGCAAACTCCTCCGCATGGGCTATGTATCCCCGATTTGTTCGGCTTCTCACTAATGACCAGCATCCTAATCTCCCACATGATAACAACACGTACAAGTTTCAGTTGCCGACCGGCCGACAAATTACAGAACTGAAAGCTGAAGAGTGGATGCTGCTTCATCCATGGATGTATAGAGAAGAGAGGTTTCCACTTGTGAAAGCTGTTTATGAAAAATATAGATAAGGCATTAAAAGAAAGAGACAGGCAGATGTTGAAGAGGAAGCAGACGAAGAAGAGGAAGAAACAGAACAACTGATCAGAAAGAACAAAGGAAAGCAACCTGTAAAAGAAGGGGACTCATCAAAAAAAAGGAAAAGACACCCCTTCTCAAGAACGTTTGATGGAGAGCAGCTTTCGGGCTGGAGGCACTAGAGAACATCGAGAGCACATTGAAAATCTCCGTGCCATTCATGAGGTAGAGGAAAGAGAGAAGCAAAAAAAAGAGGCGACAGATGACGGAATTTGAAACGCCAGTGACGGTCACAACTGAACAAGAACAATTAGATGAATATATTGACCAATTGATTATAGATCCAGAGGCTCCAGAAGATCACCCCCTTAGAAGCTAAAGAAAATAGGGGAAGGATCGTCAAAAGGTGCTCAACAAGGCAGATGCCTCAACAAGTTCCCCGCAGACCACGCCCATTTCAGGAACTATATGATAAACTTGCAAAAGATATAGGAAAAGGTCCAGCTCAAGAGATATGCCTTCTGAAGCATCAAGTGAGCAACACAAACGTGATTCGTGAAAAGCTAAGAGAGCAAAGAAAGAAGAACAAGGAGCTCCATTCTTATGTCAAGGAACAAACAAGATTTGTCCGATTTCAGCAAGATGGTATGGAGAAGATGTACAGAATGATCTGAGAACTATGTGCCAAGGCAGATATACAACCAATGTTCTTAGCTACAAATATCTTCGATTATGAGAAGTTTAAGGTTGAGGAAGACAAGCAAAAGGCTGAGGATGCAGAGAAAAAGAAATGGCGTTTAGAATCTGTTGTGAATGTCACATAAGAAGACGAAAGTGAAGAAGAGGAGGTGGATAGAGATGAGATGCCGGCTCGTTTTGTCGAATGGGGTTTGGAAGAAGATACCCTTTATGACACTGAAAATGGTGATGATGTGACTCCAATACATCCTGAGTGGTTCAGAAAAGAGAGAGAAAAGCTTCCAGATTTCTGTCAAGTGGTCACAGTTGAAAAGACCGATTACTGACAAGATAATCAGCTGGAAGTACTGTAATCTGAAAGGGATGTTTATTGCGAAGAGACGAGGTGGAGTTATCCAGCACTTTAAATCTGGAGCTGACATGAAAAGTCTTCCTCGATGGGATATACGGGAGCTGGGCAGATTAGACATGATAAACCCAACAAACAACAGTATTGGAGCTGATTTTAAAAGACTAATCTTGAGAGAATGTACGTCGGGGTTTCACTTTATTCAAGCCACAGTGTTCTTATCGAAAACAACAAAAGATCCCATTACTGGAAAAGGAGTGGTCACGTGGGTCATCGATCCTGCTAAAGTTGAAACTAGAGTCAAAATCCCACCAGAACAACCTGTTATGCTCACAAATTTCAAGAAATGGTTCACGACGGGAAAACTGGGGAAGCAGTGATCAGATTGGATTCTAACGAAGATATTCGTATTTTAGACCTGATGGATGTCTTTATGTTCTGCCTATCCGACCTAAACATTCTTTATGGCCACAAAATTCACGTTGGAGCTTGAAACGAATACAAAGAGGAAGGAATGTTGTTTCAAAGGGTGGTAGAGCGTGCGAGAGAGAGAAAGATAGAAATGATGGACATAGTGACCAGAATTGAGAAACAGAAAGAAAAAGAGGAAGCAAGAAAAAGGAAAAGAAAGCACAAATCGTCAGCTCAGCAGAAAGCTCCAACGCCTTCTCAAGCCACATCAAAATCTCAAACTGCGGCTTCATCCACATATGAAGCCACTACGGAGGATCCAATCACCATAAGAGGAGCTTTTATCAATCCATATACTGAAGCAACAACTGAACCATCTACAGATCAAGCTGCGCCTCTGTCTCCAACAAAAACTCAAGAAGCTGCCGCAAGCCCTGAAGCTCAAGAAAAAGATTGAAGACTCTCAAGTATGCAACGGTCTAGGGTGGATATTATTAGGACGTTTTGAGACCGTTGATACTTAAGTATAATAGTTAGAGCTGGTTTTGTAATAGTTAGTAAATCTAGAAGGGCTGAAAGTGTAATTTTTGGTACCTAGTACAGTAGCGGCGTAATTAAGTTTCCAGCGTATTTATTAAATACATTGGGTAGTCAGTTTGTATATATATGCTTATCAATGAAACCCTAGTCCAAGGTTCTTGGACAAATTTGGTGATTGATCTTGTGTTGTGCTTGTTGTTCTTGTGCTTAATCCGAAATATCCAGGTGCATTCAGTGATTATATCTTTTGGGATTTCATATACAACACTTGTTGTTTGATCCATTCAAGAATCTTCATCTTCATATTCATCTTTTGGTTTTTCTTAACTTTTACACATTCAAACAACTAATTTATAGTTGTTTAGGTGATAATAATCAACCACTGTGATCCGAATCTGATTTGGGACTCACAGTTGCATTTCTTTCATCCGTTCTAAGGCCTCATTGATGGCCTCGAGTGGCGGCGGAGGTTGTGGTTGTGGCACAATCGGATACTGGTACCTATAACTTGGATATCCAGTAGGTGGATAAGCAGGTGGGAAAGGAGACGGGTAAAGTGCTTTATGCATGACCGCTTGCATGTAAGGGTCATGCGACAATGCTTGGTAATCAACTGGTGTAGATGGATTAAAAGGATCATATCCAGTATTTCTGGATATGTTGGGATAGGGTTATTACAACCCGCTGGTGGTGGTTGAACTGCGGGTGATGGCGTTGGTTCCACCACAGGTGAGGCATTAGAGGGTCCACCCATTTGTGGGTCCTCTTGAATGGTGGGGTAGGGTTTAGGCAATTGTGGTAGCAAACCCGACCATTGACCTGCACGTACCGACATACGTGCTCCACGTTTCCTCCTCGGTGGCTCAGGTGGCGGCTGATGATGTTCCACTGGTTCCCTGTGAACATCTTCTTGTATAGAAGGTGGTTGAGAGTGATGGGAAGGAGTGTTAGCAAAGGTGAATTGGTTCCAATATTGGTCTTATTCATTAGGACCTTGATATGGCAATCCGGCATAAGAGTTCGAATCGCTTGAGATTCAATGGGATGTGTGTGTGATCCCGACTACGGCATCTCCAGGTCGGAGTCCATGTCCATTGGGTTTGGCTGATCCAACTGATTCTGATCAGGTAGGGGTGTGTTAAAGTATTGGTTGGGGTTAAACTCATCATGGTATGAATGATGAGAGTGATAGGAGTGGTGTGAATGATGTGAATGGTAGGGAGGGTATGAGTTTTGGGTATGGGTAGGGGAATGTTGCGATAGTGGCCATGAATCCCCCGAATCTCCATAGGGGTTCGGATGATGGGGATGAGAAGGGTTATGTCCTGAGGGTCCTCCCCTCATTGGTCCTTTGCCTCTTCCTCGTACATGTGGTGGCATTTTCCTGTTAAAATCATTTAAAAAACAATACTAATAACTTAATAATGAAAATGAGTAATCCTAGGTCAAAGCCTAGACTCGGAAGTCTAAGGAATGTGCTTGTGTAAGTTTGAGATTAAACACAAGAAGGCTAGTGTTTAATTCTCTCAAACATTGGCTCTGATACCAACCTGTCACACCCTGTATTTTTCAACCAAACACCGGTGGGCTCGGGTGGGGAATATCGTGACGTAAGTTGATATCATCCTAGTCAATTAAACATAGCACAACGGAAGTCTTGGAGTTTAAATTACTATTACAAACCAAATGTTCAAAGTACCAAAATAATATACAGACGGTTGGTAATAGAAGATCTATAGGCGGATCATAAATTATACAAAAGAAAGAATGTAAAACAGACTTTGGCAGATCTAAGGATTTGCAAGATCATCTTATATCACTACCGAGCAGCTTCCAACCTATTTCATATTGTACCTGCAGCTTAGTCTTTTGAAAATACGTCATCTTTCGCTGGTAAATACACCCAACTGACTCATTTTGAAAACATTTGAAAATGATTTAAAACTGCAAGATTTAATATCTCAGTCATATCCAAAATGAACTAAGTGCGGATAGCATTTACCGGAAGGCTCTAGTCTGGATTATGGCATAAGCTAAGCAATTAAATACTAACGGTCTTATTTAAGTCATAGACTTAGACCGAGTAGTGTATAGGATCAAAACGTATAACACTTGATTAAATGATGATCGGATAGAATGTAGTTTAAACCTAACAAGTATTTGACTTGCATAATATGGGGTAAAATATAAACATTTTGGATTTTGAAACTTAAATGACAAGGTTAGACCCGTTTTGGTTAATTTCCGTAAACTAGTTACATATGCTTAACCGTACGCATGTCAGCGATATCGGGTAACCGGATAAGTCATGGACAAGTTCATATTCCATTATATTTTAAATAATTTGTAATCTCAGTAGGATATCAACTTATATGCCTGTTAAGGTTTTAAAATGAAACTATGCCTCATAAGGGCATTTTGGTAATTTCATACCTTATAAAAGGAACTTGAATATAATTTATTGTTATAACCATAAGTATTCTGGAAAAATAACTTATTTATGATATAATATCAGTAGGGCATTAATTATATGTGTAATTTATCTTTTATAACCAAACTATGCACTGAAGGGGCATTTTGGTCATTTTACACATAGTTTATAAATTATTTTGGTTTCCTAGTTTATATCTTGTACCTAATGTAAAAATATTTAAAATAGGTTTTAAAATCAGTAGGTAACAAGTCTTGGTTGGTAAATACGGTTTAAAACCATACTATGCGCCGAAATGACGCTTATGTCGTAAAGTGACGATTTGTGTGATGTTTAAAGAAAACTGATGTTAAGGTCAGGATAACATGTCTTATATGTGTTATTTAATATAACATATCAGTAGATAAAAGATTTACTTAAAAAATATGTGATTAAAACCATTTTATAAGCCACGAGGGCGTTATCGTCATTTATCGACATAATACAAGGACTTGTTCATAAACTCAGTTTATATTCTAATTTGACGTCCTAAATATTCCTACTTATAATATTACATCAGTAGGAAACTCATTTTCAAGTTCATTATCATTTAAACCTCTTTTTATGCAGAAAGGGCATTTTAGTCAAAATGGCATAATTACGGAGCTTGTGCATAAACTCATATTCTGATTATGATCATGTAATATAACCTCGGAGGGTTATGCTACATTACATTACGATCATAATGCAACTTTAGATCAGTGGCTAACTAATCTATATTGGGTCAGAATCGAAAGTCAAAGCAGAAGTCAAACTTCCCGACTTTCGGTTGCGAACGGACCCTAGAACTGAAATTGATGAGCCGAACATGTTCTTACATGTTCTAATAATTATTACCAACTTGTTTAAGTGTCAAAACAGGTTTCAGAATGTATATAAGATCAAATTATAACATTTCCGAAAAATGGCCCTTTTGACTTTTTAATATCATAACTTTGACCCATCAATTGGTCTAGCAAACGTGATCTTCAGGAGGTGCCCTTTAAAGGGACTAACACCTACCTTATTACGATCACTTAGCCATGTTCATTACGAACAATGGCTAGACCATAATGGTCTTAACCGAAAGTCAAGGCATTTTCTAAAAAACACTTAACTTTTGGCTATAAAAGCCTATAAACGAAAATGCAAGAAGAAGGAACACTTACAAGTGGTTCCTAGGATGCAATAGAACTAAGTTAGATGTTCCTTTCAGTTAGGAACTTCCAGAGGAGGGAGGTAGAGTTGTGAATGAGAAAGGTGCAAGTTCAAATGGTGAACTTTGGCACCTATTTATAGTTGGAGAGCTTGAAGGAGGTGATGACAGGTGCTAAGGGGTGTAAGAGGGAACTTACAAGTGTCCTAAAACGTGGCATAGCAATTTGGAAGACCATGGTTTTGATTTAATGGTTTTTTGGCAATTTGTGTGGAGGCCAAGGAATTTTTCTGCAGACACAGCCCTCTGGTGGGCTGCGAGAGGCCAGGCCTGTGCCTCTCGCGCCCCGCGAGCACCTCATAATAACTTTCCTAACTTGTCACATTTAGCCCCTTAACATATAAAACCCTCCTAAAACACCTTTTTAGCATATTTAGCCATCCGTAGTCAATACTTGGCGTACCCGGGTTTATGCCTGAACATTGTCGAGCTCTCGGTTCGTTAAAAGGTCACTCAGAGGTATAAATTAACATGTTGACACTTTTAACCTCTCCATTGTCCAACTTTTATATAATTATGGATTTGATCTTTCTCGTACAACAAATGGGACATATGAGAGTTCGGACTTTGTAAAGGATCACTCAGAGGCTCATTATAAGCATGTTGACTCCGATGTCACTCAGAGGCATGTCTGAATACATGGGCAAGAAAATTTCATATGCGAATACAAATTTTAAAACAAAAATAGCATTTCTTTTTACCAACCACATCTTACATAAAAAAAATAATATTTTTCTCAATATTCACCAGACATTCACAATTTTGGTCCTTCATTCCCGACAAACCCGACTTATTTTAATTAACCAACTCAATGTTTTGACTCAAGCAACCATACACATGCATATCATCATACACGATCCAATTTATGCAGTCATATTTCATAGCAATCCTACATGTATCATTGTTACCCTTTTTATTTATACACTCAAACTATATACTAGACTTATATGTGCTTAACGCCATGTAAATTTCAACTTATACGTTCTATACTACATGCTAATTTTATACGTATTTGTCATCAATCATACTCAAAACTCATACATTCGCACTACTTGGTAGTCATACTTGAAACCTATAAGTGGGCATAACCCGAGTGGTTTCCCCTACGTTAGACATACTCACACATACATACAATCATGCTTACATACTTAATTTTTATACGCTATCTTACATACCCTTTGCTTACTACATGTAACTTGACCCGTACACTACTTGTACAAACTATGCGGATCATGCACAAACCAAAATAATCGCGGGTGCACACGGGATTATATTGGTAGGTGCATGAAAACCATAGTGGGTTCTACTGTGTATCGCAACACGGAACGTAACATGACACCGAATAGCGAAACGACGTAACATGGTGTGAACATGGTGGACACGCCGTTGGTACTTCCTATATATAAGTGTCTCTACCATGTTACCAAACTTTCGTAAAACGTGTCATGAGAAATTCAGTGATTTTCTAGACCTTGTTAAATACATTTGATTCATAACAAACTTTGGTGACCCCACTTCGTAATGATTAGTACTCAATTACCCATGATAAAGCTTCATTCTCAAAATCGTTATCTTTAACCG
This sequence comes from Scalesia atractyloides, assembly GCA_947069175.1. NCBI lineage: Eukaryota > Viridiplantae > Streptophyta > Magnoliopsida > Asterales > Asteraceae > Scalesia > Scalesia atractyloides. Next base: position 41,892,514 of record CAMTDV010000008.1, on the reverse strand, counting down.
CCACATTCCATGTCACATTTTATCCGATATTCATACCATTTTACCCCTCACATACACCTACCGAATCATTCACTACCATACCACGATTCTTCCCTTAACCTTTCATCCAAACTTTATTTACAACAAATCAGCCTAAAACGTTCAATCCATTTTTATAAACGTCCCCACCGGCTCAATCTTGTCAAAATGTTCCTTTTTCTTTTAAAACTATCTTCCAATCTTGTCAAAATGTTCCTTTTCTTTTAAAACTATCTTTCACTCTTATCTACGTGCAAACTTCAACTAGTCGGTTTATTAAATGCCAAAACCTTTTAGAAACTGTAAATACTTACCATCCTAGTTCTCTCCAATAAATATTCTACAACATGTGATTTTACTAATACGCCTTAGAACTGCAAAACTTTTCTTGCAGCTTTCGGTACGGACCACTCATTTTAATCAAAATACATCCTTAGTCATACTAAAACCTTTCTCTTAGGTCTCACTCTTTTAAAATATTCCTTCCAATATGTTGTCCTGACCCAGTCAAACTCACTTGCTTACACACATACATACACGTTTTTACTTATCCTTATACACGTTTACGATTAGTATCTCAAAAACACCTTAGTCAAACAAATTACTTTCACGGAACCTGCCATTTTATCCTTCAAGATTTCGATACATATTGACACACTTATACATGAACTCCGCAAAAACTTTAAACTTCAAAATCTTGGTTTTGGCCAAACATTTTCACCAAAATGACATCTTTTCCGAAGTCTGCCTCTTGAATAAATTTCGGGACAAAATTTCCTAAAGAAGGGGAGACTGTAACGCCTCGCTTTTTTGTACTTTCCTTAATTAGAAAGTGTAATCATACTTCTATTTATGGAAACTTGTATTCGTATTGCATTCGTATTTCATTTCCCAATCTTATAATCCGAGACTTTGATCGTAATAAAATTCATACCTGATACATACTTGTCTTACATGCATTTAATTGTTAAATACGTGTTTACATACAAATCGATACTTGTTATACGTGCAAATACTCATACATTCATACTTGATACGTAAAATATACTTACATATACATTATACACTTGAAAACATGCGAAAATATCAAGTTTTACCATGAAATGTAAGATAAACTAAGTTCAAGGACTAAAAATAGCATAATCCAGAGAAAGTGGTTTCTTGCCCATGGATTGGTCCATTTTGTGTTTGTTGGATTGTGTTTCTTGCTAATACTCACCTAACTCAACCCCCAACCACCACCAACTTCATTAATTACCTAAACCCTAATTCCCCATTATAATAGAAGCCTCCTCCCACACTCATTTCACACCTCAATCATCTCTTCTCTTCTCTCTAAACGCTCTAAGAGCTCTCTTCTTCTAAAGATTCAAGGTTTCAAAAGATAATTCAGTGTTCCTCCAAGCCCTTCACGGAAGTAACAAGGGAAGCTTTCGCAAAACTGTGAGTATACATGACCCCTTTTGCTTTTACACTTTTGGGTGCAATACGTTATACTATTAAACACACGCAATCACTTATACTTTATGCAAACATAAACAATCCAATCATACATGCTTAAATACGTGATACTTGATTTGTATTCTTGGAACATTCTTATGTGATTTACTTGTCATTAACTTTGTTTAAAGCCTCCCTTAACATGTATAGCGCTATAGGAGTAACGCACAACCCATATTCTTGAGGTCATGTTAAGTCATTCAATCATTACGGTCTTATCGTTGCGACGATGAGATAACGCTAGCGGTACACTTTGGGTTGACTAGTATAATTGCATGCCTTGGTACATTAATCTAGTTAACTATTTTTGTCATGTGGATTGTTCAAACCTTCTTTACATATATGCTAGTACTCAAACTTGTATGCTCGCCAATACTTTTGTATTGAACTATACTTTAAACCGTATTTGCAGGACTTTGACGATGATGATGCACGAAACCTAGTAGGATGCCTAGAAACGCACCTTAAACTCTAATACTTGTTGTATCTTATTTTGATCCAAACTTGTTGTAATTTCATTTTCAAACAATGTACTTGATATTAGCAATAAAATGAAATTTTATTATTTAAATACTTGTCACTTATTAGCGTTATGAAGTCTCGAGCAATCTATTTCATCTCACTCCGATGTTTCCGCCATCGGTTGGGGTGTGTCAACACTAATGGTCACTCAGAGGCTATGTTTATGCATGTTGATATCAGAAGATCACTCGGAGACTTAGTTTGAGCATGTTGACATCATAAGATCACTCAGAGACTTAGTTTGAGCAAGTTGACGCTTTTAGTCCCTGTTAGTCTTTAATAGACTTAACATAAAGATACGACACGTGTTGTTATATTATTGGACATGATTTTTACAGGGTGTTACATAAAATTCTTGTACTACCTAGATTAGATGAATTGAACAATATGTTATGTTGAATGATTGCGGTTTTTGATTGAAAAGTGTTGATTTGTGAGTTTATAACTAGTTATTGAGTCTCATTGTCATAAATTCATGCTTTTTGATCTTGCGAGTGTTTGTGGTTTGATGATTTAAGAAGATAGAAATATACCCTAGATTGGCAAACTTATTGAATCCGTTTATTCGTTAAGATTTCGGGTTAGATCTTGTGTTTAGAAATAGAACAAGTCAAACAATCATAAAAATCGACTAGTGACGTGAGCAAGGGCGTGTATAATTTTAGATATATTTTAAGTACTTTTCACTCGTTATTCAAGCTTTAAATTTATAAAACACGATATAACACTATCACTCTCTACAACACGTTAGGGCAAGTGCACCCATCGTTGGCGTAGTCTAGTGATAGTAAGATACCGAGGTTATCTAAGGATACAAAAGCTTTTAATACTGGAATATCATCAATGTCTAATCTAATCAAATTTCGAGAGAAGATTTTTTTATAAGAAAAATAAAGAAATAAAAAGAAAAAAATAAAGATAACAAATAGATACGATAGAATCACTTGGTTTCAACTCTATTTATGTACCCTTTGATGATTTCCACACTTTGGGTTTTTTAAGAGATTATCTTAGTTATAGTGGCATGTCCCTCTTTTGGAAGCAATGCTACCCTCGGCCATATTGGTCTGAGTTTGCAGGGATACAGTCCTGCAAGGCCGGAATATTGAAAAATAATTAAGTAAGTTATTAATGCAAAATGTGGCATGTCCCTCTTTTCGAGGCAACGTTACCCTCTGCCATATTGGTCTGAGTCAGCAGGGATACAGTCCCGCAAGCCCGGTTTAAATTTTTAATAGTAGTTTATTATAAGGGATTCAAGCTATTCTTACTTCCCCCGATTTGATGCTATCTACCTCAAAGTAAGTCCTAATAAGCTTAAATCAAGACCTCGCAGGATCTATACACTGAACGAAGCAAAAACTTTACCCAAACCACCCTTCTAACCCCCTTCCAGTCAGTTAACGCTTTATATAGATCGTAAAGACACGAATGAGTGAATCAACAAAACATGAAGATATGATAGAATAAAGTTTACTTTCAATATAAAAAGCTAGATATTAAAGTCATTAATACAAACCCAATTAAAAAGTTAACCAAAGCTTGAAAATCAAAAGTAATATATAAATAACTTGTCTTCACCAAGTGCTGTAAGAGATTAGCCAATCATGGCCTTTGGTTGACAAAAACTCTTACGATCAATCTTAGATCTCGAGACTACTACACACTCTAAAGATTGAGGAATGTGGTGGATGATGGTGGTATTATGGTGGTGGATTGATGGCAGGTGTGAGAGAAGTGGTTTGCCAATGGATGAGTTACAAGTGAATCAAGCACCCCTATTTATAGTTGGAAACAGAAACTTTACACTTTGACACCCATTGAGTCTATACCGTACAAGTGTGACACGTGTTATGAATAAATAAAGGCAATATTTTATTAAATTTGGTGTTAATATATGGTATTTTATGTGTTGGTAAATCCAAACTTTATTAGAAATTATGTTGGCAATAATAAGATAAACGCTTATCGCATAACGAACAAAATGCGAAACAAACGTCGATGACTACCCGATTAATGTTAAAATCCTAAAACTATTCCATATGATTAAAATATTTTTTTAATCATACCCGTGTGAAAAAATTAATTAAAACGCTTAAAAACTCTATTTTGCGAGTTTAAGCGCGTACTGCACAATACCACGCGTATGTTACAAAATATAGACAACACAGTTAGTTTAGGCAACTAAAATATTGTTCAGCAATACTATGGCGAGTTTATTTTTATAGAATGATAAACTCCTTAAAACGGGAATAAAATGCTAGATAAAATACCCAGTAGCCAGTTAAATACCTGTTTTTAACTAATATATATTATATATATGCATGTATATATGAATTGTGTGTGTGGAAGATAGGTGGCGGCTCCAGATGCCCACCTTTTCTTCCCTTATGCCAAGTGTTAAGCCTACATACACTTGCAATCATTAAAAACCCAAGACTCTTCCATAATCTCACTTTTCAAAATCAACTTTACAATTATCCTTCTCTCTTCACTAAATCTCAGCCGAAACCACCTCCTTACAACTTTCATTTTAAATTTTGTTGATTTCTTGAAAGATCAAGTTCATTTCAAGCTAGTTCTAAGTTGTTTTGATGATCCAAGGAAGCTTTTAAGGTGATTTCAAGAAGGTGTAAGCTCATATCTTTAAAACTTTACCAAAACCCACCAAAAACCCACCAAAAATCTTGAATGTATAAGTTTACTTTTAAAACCATATTCTTGATTCTTGGTGATGATGAAGGATTTCTCTTAAACTTGGAATTATTCACAAACTTGACAGCTAATAACAAATGGATTTTTACAAAATAAAAATGGAAGTGTATATATATATACATATATATATATATATGTATGTATGTATGTATGGCCGTGAGTATATATATGTGTGTTAGAGATCGTGTTTTGATGATTAGATGATTTATGATTGAGGCTATTGTTGAAAGATTGATGCATGCATGATTAAAATGGGTTTTTTTAATAAAGTTCATATGATTGAAGATGAATATATGAAAAGTGAAATCTTGGAAGTATATTGTGTGTACATGTGTGTCGTGTATATATACACATATACATGTAAATGTGGGTTTTTGTTTAAATGTTCATAAATGTGAAAGATTTATGCATGCAATTATATGATGATTAGATGAAGAAAGTGATGTTTTGAATTATATGAAAATGAATTAAATGTATGTTAGATGCATTTAAGCTGTTGGATAATGATGATGATATGATAATAGCGAGTTAAAACTAAATATGAACATGATAAATGATGTTATATGATGATATGAAGTTATGTCATAAGTTTGGTAACTTTGCATGTTAGTAAAATGGGTGAAATTGCATGATGTATGTGACTTACATAAAATCTGCACTAACATGAATATAAGTACAATTTTATTCAGTAAATAACACGTGTTATGTTAGAATATCAAGTCGTGACGATTTGGGATAATTATAATAAAAATCAGTACAAGACTATTGGTTAAAAACGGTAAAAATCGGCTTTTAAAGTGATTTTAGTAAAATTGTTTTAGATCAGGTTATAAACTGATATTTTTATGATAACTATAAGTATTTTAACTTATATTAAGTATCTTTGGTGTTTGGCTAGTCATATGTGACTTCCGACGCCCGAAAACGTTACCGAAACGTTAAAATACACATATTTCAATGTACACGAAAATGGGTTGTTCAAGGGTGAACTTTGTGTGATATGATATGATATGATATGATATGTGAATATGAGTATGTGAAATGTTAAATGATGACATGATAGTGGGAATTAAGACTATGCGTGTACGCTTGTACGGTTAAAATGATAATTTCGTTAAATGTCACGTTAAATATATAACTTATTTGTAAAGCTTGCAAATAATACATAGGTTAACTTTAAGAGTTATTTCATGTATGAATGCTTTAAAAATGATTAAATGTATAAGTTGACAAAATACGTGTATTACGATATATGATAATATGTTCACGTTTATGTAAATATATTACGAAGCGCAAATCGTAGATATATTGCTTATAGACGGATGGAATAACGGATATAACATAATGAGGGTCACCAATAAAATCATTCAAGTCGCAAAAATCTTATTATACATATATATATATATATATATATATATATAAACATGCCAACATAATCACAAATAAAGAGTTTTTGAGAAAATCTCATTTTCTCAAAAGTTATGTGAAAATTCTAAGTATTGGAGAAACTTAGGTATTTTTGTGTAATATTGGTTATTAAATTGTTCCTACTTAAAATTAGGACGTGTAGACCAAATTATGGGATCGCGCTAATATAAAAACGCACCCAAAGGTGAGTTGCACTAACCCCTTTTTTTACTATTTTATATAACGTTTGGAGGAAGAATACGCCTTAAAAGGATAATTATACGTTTTTTGTATAAAATACGTCTTTTAATAAAATATAAATATATTTTCGTGGAAAATATGATTTGAAAACAATAAATATGTTTCAGGGAGAAACGGATTTGGATTTGATATAAATATATTTAGGGGAGAAACGGGATTGATTGAATATAAATATGTTTATGTTTCAGGGAGAAACGGGTTTTGATTGGTTATATATATGTTTCAGGAAGAAACGGGTTTGATTGATTATATGTATGTTTCGGAGAGAAACGGGGATTATTACGGTGTTTGGGATAAAATGACCGTGTAGATTTAAAAATGCTTGAATCTAAGTTGTGACAAATTTGCTTGATCTCAAGAGAGTAAGCATCGGCATAGGCTTACATCACGGTGAGGACTTCGGGGAATTCGTACAACACAAAATATTAAATTTATCAATTTTAGTAGGATATATATATATATTGTTCATGAGGCAGACACTATAAGTGACCCAGTGTGGGGAACTTGCGCAAATTTTGTCGTTTATTCATTAATACCTTTATGTGTGGAATTGTTAATAGATCTATCGAGTTGACCACCCCGTCGTGACCGGTAGTCAAGTGACGAATTTATATTCTGTTATTGTCTAGCTTTGATTATACCCTTATTGTTGATATATAGATCGTATGTCTTGCAAACTTACGAATCTGAACATTTCATGCTAGCAATTTAATATATAAACCTTGGGAAGATGAATTGTATCAAAGATTTTTGGAAAATGCTTGCAATGACTGACCTTCGGATTTTTGTAAAGGAAGTAAATTTGACTTTTTTAAATATATATGGATGTTTTGCTATAAAACTCATGATAAGAAAGTTTTCCTTAAACAAATTAATCCAAATTTGAATATGTGAACTCACCCTCCTTTGTGTTGACATTTGATTTTAACGTGTTCTTCAGGTACATGAATTCGGCTTCGGGTTGATGCACGTCATGATAAATAATGTTTTGGACAACTTTTAAAACTAAATTTGGGACCGGGTGTACTAAGATCCATAAGGGTCAAACAACTATGTTGTGGTTGTGGTTTATGTTAAACATTAAACTCTAAACTTTAAAGCTATGTTTAATTTAAGTTAAATGTCCAAAATTAATAATGCATCGTCCATTAAGATATTTATGGGTACCAGCCTCCATCACCACTACGTATGTATTTCCCCTGCGATGTTTTTTGGGGTGTGACATACATGGCCCCGTGCCTACTGGGCATGACCACGTGTCATCCTTCTTCTCCGTCTTTATTAAATGAGCTCGTCAGTCTGGATGCTTGCACAGTCTCGTGTGTCAACGTACTTGTTGTACTATCTAATATTTGCATATTTGGAAGTTGACCATGGCCATGTCCATGGGACACGGCCCTGTGTTGTGTCTCTTGTCTGCTTCTGTTTGTCTTCTTATTCCTGGAATCTTGAATGGGGCACGACCCCACGCCTAGCAGGCACTACCCGTGCTTGGCTTCTGATTCGTTGTTTTTTGGTCTTGGGGTGAAGTTCTGGGGTTGGTATAGTGTGTCAACTATCCTTCTTTTGTATTCATATTGGTTTTTGCCGTTAATTTGTTCCTTTTGTACATTTAAGCTCTTTTAATTCTGAAAATAAAAAAATATACAAAGAAACACACTTTTTCCAACATTAGTACTAAAAAGGGTGATTTTACACCTTATTTGATATAATTTATATGTTGCATTTGGCGTATATCAACTAGTATAGGTTTGTGATTCCCTTCCGTTGATTCGAGAAATAATTTGGGAGTGCTAGGTTATTAGCTAAACATTGGGTAATAGTCGGGTGACTGATAGCTCGGGTTCGGTTATTTATTCGTTTTTAGGGTTTCAATCAATTAGGTGTATTCAGCTTCGTGATTTGAGGATTATAACACCATAGTTGTCACATATTTGATTAACACGTGATTTGGTTTCGATAAGTCGAGCTGGTATTTAGCACTTCGACACTTTGTCCCACCTTCGTGCACGATTTTTCATCTTTAGCGAGAGGTTTATCGGGTATATAAGGGTGTTCAAAGAAATGTCGTAGTCAGGTTAACATTAAATTAGTTTAAGAAGTCGAAATCTAGGTAGTCCTTCTCTCATATTTGATCTTAGATCCAATTTCCGAGTTCGTCTGCCTGATGTATTTAGTATTTCCTTATTGAGTTGTCTGTGTGAAATTCCAGTTTACTGTCTTCAAAATTAATTAGGTTATTAGAGAATCATAAAATTCACCATTAAAATCAGCTAGGTTTTTTATAGAGGTTAAGTATTGGAATTTCGCCCATAGTGTCCACGGATTGATATCCGGTCTTGCCATCTACACTAACTGCGTCTTGTGCACTTGCCGATTGTGTGTGGTTTAGTTTGCGATTTCATTTTAAAACTTGTTTGAAATAAATATATAAACTTTTTACACATCACCTATGCATTATCCGATCGGATATCTGAAAAATTTGGATACGGATACTGATTCAGATAGTGAAATCATGTATGCAAAAATCTCAGATATCAGTCTCATACCCCGCACCAGTTTTTTAGTACCCGAACCAGATTTTTCAATACCCGGAACCGGTTATGTTTTTTTGTCCAAAAACCGAAATCGTACGCAGTTTTTCTCTATGTTTTTAAGTTTTATATCCTTGTAATATTTTAAGTTTCTAATATATATGAACACTCTTATGTTATTTGGTTATATGTTGCATGTTGATTTTTAGGCAAAAAAAATAGAGTTAAAACACTAAGAAGTAATTGCAGCCCATGGACCGGTTTTTTTAATATCTGAAAATCGGGTTCTACCATACATGGTTGTTGAAGGAACTAGTTCCATACCTGACCTGGAACCGGGTAACATGAGATGGTTTTTTTTTTCAAGAACCGGAACCGGAATTATACCAGGCTCTTCCAATACCTGGTTTTTATCTACAGATTAATACCAGGAACCGGGTTTATACCCTAAACCAGGAACTGAAAATACTCTATTTGGTGCACCTCTATCTTGCATCATCAAGCTTATATCTAAGTTGCAATGTATAAAGAACTCGTTAGAAGGTGAGCGAGGTCGAAGCCAAACCCTTCGAAGCACTAAGCCAATAACTTATATCGAGGCAAAACATATAACATACAAGCATGTGTTATACAAGGATTGATAGTCGAAGAGAGAAATAGAAGGTTCAAGGGTAAGAAGTTAAGCAATGACGGAATTTAGAAGAAAAAAATCAAGAGTATCGTAAAAAAAATTAAACTCAAGGATAGCGAAATACATAAAACAAAGAATTAAAAAAAATTACAATATTTAACTATTTTTACACTTCGTCAACAAAGTTGACGGGTAGTGCTATAAGGTAAGTCTGCCCCTAAAGCTAGGTTAAAGAATATGTTCTCTATTTAAGTCCCAAAGTGTGTAAACTAGTGAGGGTAATCTTCTTTACATAGGAACCAAGTAGGTCAGGCCTTATTAGGCCCATATGGGTTAGAGAAATAGGTTAGTTTGGGCGCAACAACTCAACGCTTTTTTTTGTGGCCTTGACATTAATTCTCGTGACATCATATGTCATTGGTCTAGTGTGTTGTACTTTTAGCCATAGTATACTAGACTCATATCCTTTATTGTCTTTGTGTTTTTCCTTTATTCGTCGTTACTTCGTTGTTTTTCATCCTTATAAGCTTTAGCTGAATGAGCTTTAACTGTGCGAGCTTCAGCGAATCAAGATGATAAACTTTGTTTTGTTAAGCTTCAACCTGTTAAAGCTTTAGCCTATAAATCTAGTACGGTAAGCTTCAACAAAACAAGCTTTATTCTGTTAAGTTTTGGCCTACCATACTTTTATAAGTTTGATTCTTGTTCTGTTAACTCATGTACCCCCATCATGAGTATATTACCTCAATTTGTCTGCGTGGTGTTAGTACAGATGACCTCTACCTAGCCGGCTTCTGCTTCCAAGTACCTTGATCCCCTAAATAGCAAAATGTTCAGAAACAATGTCTTTATAGCGTTTTGATTATTTATGAATGAATTGACTATCATTATATTGTATGTGTATCGTATGCTAGTATTGCGACTAATGATAATTACAAACTTGGGTGATATTACTGTTGGGCATGGCCAAAGGATGCTGAGAGAATTGTAAGTTTTGTGTTTCCCACATTGTTGTGGATAATGAAATTGGAATTTGAAAACCATTTATTAATGTGTTTAATTCGTAGAGTTTGTTTGAATTGAAATCTTAATTTTATATTTAGCTATAAACCTGTGCAACACACGAAACTATAACTTAGTGACTTAGATAAAATTAATTCATAGTTCTAATAATATAATAATTTCAAATAAATAATAATAACATTAACAATTTTTCTCATCTTTCCCAGAGGTTTACATTTTTTTTGTCAATTTCATCCGGTTCATTATTTCATAGAAAAGTCAGTTAAATAAGGGGCATTTTTGTCTTTTTTACTTATTTAATTTATTGTTATTTAATTCAAATAAAACCCATCCTATAAATTTATACCACCAGTCAAATGTGAACTTAAAGAACTATGTAAATATCTTTTACAATAATGAGATTTAACTTAATCATTGTTGATTTTAAATTACAAAAAATGAATTAAAATATAATCTAAAATTACATCTAAATTATTTAAAATATAATTTAAATTTAAACTTTATACCATATTCGTTTTTATAGGGTTATCGACGTGGCGATATAAAATTCGTTGAATACAGAGTTAATAAAGGATTTTTTTATCGAACACCACATACGTTATATATTAATAATACAAATTGGATATTAATCTAATATATTATTAATATATTATTAATAAAATAATTATAATATTGCTAAATTAAGAGATGTGTAAGTGTAGTTATTCGCAAACAATTTATTAGGTTATATTAATGATCAAAAAATAAAAACTTTATTTCACATATGAAAATAAAAATAAATAAATAAAATACTACATAATATAAGATAAATATTTTTATGTATTACATACTTATCTATAGTTGTGTATAGATTAATAAATTAGATATATTGATATGATATAATAATAATAATATATATTTATATGTTTTTGTGTATAGATTAATAAATTATATATCAATAATAATAATAATAATAATAATAATAATAAAAAGGAGAGAATGTCACATGTTATTAAGATAAATTTTAGGAGAGAATGATATATAATATTAACTTGATTCTTTTACAAGTATAAGATGTCTGTTGATTTAGTAATTGATTGGAATCAAATTGCAATTAATTCCTTCATATTATTTATGTAAAGAAAATCAACAATCTTTCCCAGATATGAAAGAATACAACTAAAGTAAGTGGAATATCCAACAACTCATAGCGATTGCATTTGCCACCTTCGTCGTCGCCTCTGGCCTCGCCACTTGCTACTGTTGACATTGGTGGTGTAACTGGTGGGGACAACGATGGTTGCAACGGCAATTGGTCGGTAGTACCACCCGGTAAGTTGGGTAACGGTGGAGTTGGCAATGGTGATGACCTGTAGGTGGTTGCAGTGACAGTGCCTAATGCATTATCGACAGTGGTGGGAGTGGTAGATGATGGCCACAGTAATGGATTTTAATATTTTATGATTGTTTTGTTATTAAAATTAATTTAATGTTTACATTCCTCTTATAGTCTCGATAGATATATTGTAGTTCATGCAAAAAAGAATGTGTATAGTTTAAAGAATACTATGTATTATAATTCTCTACTCTATTTTAAATTAATTTGTGGCAAGTTTAAATTATTTTTCTTAAAAAGAGACCTAGTGGTTTCAAAAACACCATCACCAGGCATAAGGGTGGCAGAGGCATCCCAATTTGTGATCAGGTACCTACTATCCGATGGTGAACATCGCCATCAGTGTCCCGAGTAGTGGGTAGGGAAATCGGGAGGAGGTAACCGACTTGGGTAGGTAAGCCTTTTGTGGGATAATTGGCTTTCAAAGAAAACGAAAATTGAAAAAAATCAGAAACCCTACATAAACCCCTAACAATATTCAGCCAGCGTTTGTTAGAAACACCAAAAAGAAAGAACCCTCCATCAACATTTCTTCTTCTTCTTCAAGCTTCAATCCACCGTTAAAACCCATACGCTTAAACAAAACCACACATACATTTTTCTCAGCAACAGCAATGGCAAAAACCTCTACAGCAGGCCACTTTAACGTCCCCTACTTCTCTTCTTCACCGTCACCGTCTCCGGCCGTTGATCCTAAATCATCTCCGCCGCAGAATGATTCGCCGGCAGCGGCAGCACCGCATGTTCGGAACGACAATCCGAGAACAACTTCGGCCGGATTTGACCCGGAGGCGTTGGAAAGAGGTGCCGCAGCTGTTAAAACAATTGCCGCATCTAAGGATGCCAAAAAGGTTTATTTCTTGACCTAATTTTGAAATTCTTATTGTTTTGATCTGTTTGTACAATGTTTGATAGTGATTGAGCTTCTTACATGATGATTTTAGATTAGCTTTTGTAGTAATATGTGGTTGGTGGTGTTTTTTAGGTTTTTGAAAATGAAGAAGCAGGAAGAGACTAGACAGGCGGATTTAGCGACCAAGATGGCCGAGTTTAAAGCGATGCAAGCTCAGTCAGAAACTGTAAGTTATGATACATGAATGTGAAGTATAATCTAATATTTTATTCAGTTTTTGTAATTCTAATTAGGGCTGCAAACGAACCAAATGTTCGGCGCACAGTTTGTGAACTATTCGGCGGGAAGTTCGTTTGTGTTCGTTCGTTTATTAAACAAACGAACACAAACAAGAAATTTCGTTCGGTTAGTTAAATGAACAAACATGAACAGAGGGTGCGTTCGTTCATTTATGTTCAGAAACGTTCGATAACGTGTTCGTTTGTGTTCGATAGTTCATTAGTGTTTTTAGCTTTTATATTTTATTTAAACACTTCAAAATTCTGACAAATAAAATATTTAATAAGTGTTAATGTATTATATATTTTGTTCTTGAACGTTTGTTTGTGTTCGTTTGTTACCATTTGTGTTCATGAACATTAGTTTGAGCTCATTTGTGTTCATCATTGTTCGTTTTCATTCGTTGCCTAAAATTAACAAACAAACACAAACGAACAATTTCATTTCCTTAACAAACAAACACGAACATAAAATCTCGTTTGGTAAGCGTTCATGAACAGTTCGTGAACACATATATTTCTTAACAAATGAACACGAACAAGTTCGGTTTGTTTGCAGCCCTAATTCTTATATTTATGTGCACTGTGGATGTTACTTAAAGTGTGTGTTAATAGTTTTCCCCTTTCTTGAAGAATCTTTAATACTAATGTGAGGCAGAATGCATGCTTGAGGATTTGGATATTACTTTTAGGCAACACTTATCCAGCTTTAAAGCTTGTCCCGTAACAAGATGCTCTAAGGATGGTTGTAAAAAACCTGAATAAGCGCCGATTAATCGCTAGTCCCGGCCCACCCCACCGGCCGACTAGCGACTAACATTTCTACAACCATGGCTCTAAGGATCTTGCTTAGGACTAGGATCATGGCAAATAGCTTTGGTGATGATTTATGAATTGTTTCTTTATTTGGTAAACATTTAAGATATAGTTATGAACTTTTAATGTAATTTTAGGTTGTTTACAAACTTCATTTTGGAATTGATTTTTACTGATTCTATAGCATGTATAATAACCATGGTCATTTATAGCAATCTAGTTACAAAGAACAACTTAAAGGTTGATCATTTTTGTTATATTTTCATCTTTGACATGTTACACATAAGTTTTCATGTAAACACTTTGTTTTGAATGATTTTTTTGTCTATTATCGTTTGCTAGGAGAGACAAAAGGTAATATATGATGAACAGAAAAAGCTAGCTCAGCAACAAGCACAAATAAAATCACAGATGGCTCGCTATGAGGATGAGCTGGCAAGGAAAAGAATGCAGGCACGTTGCCTTGTGATATCTTGGTTTACTTTTCAAGTAAGACACTCAAATTACTATATTAGCATGGGGTAACTGACAATTAACCTGCAGACAGAAAACGAGCATCACAGAACAAGAAATCAAGAGCTGGTAAAAATGCAAGAAGAATCATCAGTTAGGCAAGAACAAGCCAGACGAGCAACAGAAGAGCAAATTCAAGCACAAAAAAGACAAACGGAAAGAGAGAAAGCTGAAATTGAGAGAGAAACAATTAGAATCAGGGCTATAGCTGAAGCTGAAGGAAGAGCTCATGAAGCTAAATTGGCAGAAGACGTGAACAAACGGATGCTGTTAGAACGTGCAAATGCAGAAAGAGAGAAATGGGTCTCTGCAATTAACACTACATTTGAGCACATTGGAGGTACTTTTTTTTGTTCTTTAAAAAGAACTGGCTTCATGTATTGATGCGTTAAAAGGATTTAAAAAGGGTGAACCGGTGACATTTTAACCCATTTTCTTATGAATGATGTCAAATGGGTCAAAACCAAATAATTGGCTGAAAAGGAAGCAGTTTACGGGTCGATGGTCCTTCAAAGTGTATTTTTTTTCATGCATAAACACTTATAAATCATTTTGTTCAAAAAATTTGATTATTATTGATAGTATGTAGTTATTTTAATTTTATTTACTAGGTAATTGTTTTAAAAAAAGAGTAAAAATGCCATTTTCGTCCTTTGAGGTTTGGCCACTTTTGCGACTTTCGTTCCATGGTTTGTTTTTCCAAATTTGGATCCAAAAGGTCTAAAATTTTGCCATTATCATCCGACTCGTTAACTCCATCCATTTTTTTTACGTTAAGTCAGGGGCATTTTCGTCATTTTAGCTATTTGTTTTGTTTATTTAAATCAAAATGGCAAGATTAAATGACGGAAATACCCCTGACTTGTTGTTAAAAATGGATGGGAGTTAACGAGTCGGATGAAAATGGCAAGATTTCAAACCTTTTGTATTTAGATGCGAAAATACAAGCCTTTGGACCGGAGTTACAAAAGTGGCCAAACCTGGGACCAAAAATGGCATTTTACTCTTAAAAAAAGTAGATGACAAGATTGTTTCCGCCTAGCCTCTGGTTAAAACTCTATATTTATTGATCGTCTGCTTATTGATTAATGAGGCAAGTAAATAATTTGTTTTTAGGGGGGTTGCGTGCAATATTAACTGATCAAAACAAGCTGGTAGTAGCTGTTAGTGGTGTCACAGCTCTTGCTGCAGGGATCTACACAACAAGGTATACACTCTGATATATTCATGGTTCAAATAATTTCATTATATGCACTGTTGTTTAATTTCATATTGATAAAGTATTATTTTTTTTATAATGCAGAGAAGGTGCTAGGGTGGTGTGGAGCTATGTAGACAGAATATTGGGACAACCATCACTGATTAGGGAGTCTTCTAGAGGGAGATATCCATGGTCCGGCATTTTTTCACGTGGGTTGAGCACTCTATCACATGGTGGACAAAACGGGTCAAATTCCCAAAATGCATTTGGTGATGTGATTCTTAATCCGTCTCTACAGAAGCGAATTCAACAGTTGGCTGGTGCAACCGCCAATACAAAAGCTCATCAGGCACCGTTCAGGAATATGCTCTTTTATGGCCCCCCAGGAACTGGGAAAACAATGGCAGCCCGAGAATTAGCAAAAAAATCTGTATGAATTTTCATCCTTCTGCATCTATTATTTTTGATCTTCTATATATCTTATACGATACGATTTGAAATGTCTTAGGGGCTTGATTATGCACTGATGACTGGTGGAGATGTGGCACCGTTAGGTTCTCAAGCTGTTACAAAAATACATCAATTATTTGATTGGGCCAAAAAATCTAATAGGGGACTGTTGCTTTTTATCGATGAAGCAGATGCATTTTTGTGCGAGTAAGTAAGTTAGTCATATTAAATTCTGATATCTGTTAAATTGCTGTCTGAGAGCATCTCAGATGTATACACCAAAATTCACACTACTTTGGTGTAAAAGGAGCATCTTTTTGGAGTATGTTTATCCCAAGTTATTACACAATTCTTTTATACTTGGTAGTTATTGATTTACACATTAGTTTGTTTCACTTTCAACTAAAGTATTCTATTATTTTTTTATGGTTAAAGACAGTAAGTTAAGTTAAATGGTTTATCTCAAATATATAGTTCAATTATTTTATATATATATATATATATAGGGGAAGGTTAACGTACAATATTCCTTAACATGCGATGTGTACGGTATTAAATCACGCATGTTATAAAAATCAAACTCTCACATGAACAAACACACATAATCATGCATGAACAAAATTAGAAATCACGCATGGCGTAAACCCTAATCACGCATGTTATAAAAATAATTACACATGTATTATTTTCTCGCGTACGTATTGCACATTAAGGAATATTGTATGGGGTTAGTTAACATACAATTGACCTGAACGTGCGATGCGTACGCGATGAGAATATAACATGCGGATCTAGTTTACAACATGCGGCTTTGGTTTATAACATGCGGATTTGGTTTATAACATGCAGACTTAATTGATAACGTGCGGACTTAATTTACAACATGCGGATTTAGTGTATAACATGTGGATTTAATTTTATTACATGCGAATTTAGAAATATAACATGCGGAAATCTCATCGCGTACACATCGTACGTTAAGGGATATTGTACAGTACACTTTATATATATATATATCCTCATCCTATATGTGTGTGTGCATATATATCTATATAAATTTCAATCTAACATGTTCAAATTAATTTTTGAAAAAAAATCAGAGCTTTTGCATATAAATACATGTAGAAGCCTTTTTAATAAAAAATCAAAAGCTAAAAAATAAATGCTTAAAAACTGTTAAAAAGGTTTAAAAAAATTAACAAAAATGATTTTTTATTGGAATAGCGTCTACATCTTTATATGCAAAAGCTCTGAAAAATGTTTTGAAATTCTTTTAGCATTTTAAATTGAATGATTATGATATATTTAACATGTTAAATGCACTGGTTCCCCACTGTTTTAATGTTCCCCATTGAACCTCACACTAGTGTGTGTGTGTGTGTATATCAAAACAAAATAATGAAGATCGCTTATTCAATACGGTAGTTGTGAATTTTGTAATAAACCATACTCTTATGATAACTCCATTGGTACTTTTAGGGTTCGTCCAATATAGAGTATGGTATTACAAAAAGGTTTCTTAAAAGTACCAATGGAGTTATTCAAAGAGTATGGTATTACAAAAAGGTTTCTTAAAGGTAACAATGGAGTTATTCAAAAAGTATATAAATAATATATTATTATTTTTTTTATTTTTCTGCTATTAAATAATTATGTGAATTAATCAACATATGAAAAAGTTTATATGATAAAATGCCATGAAGCAAAAAGGTTAAAATGGAAAATATGTATATTTGGTATGACGAATAATGTTGCAGTAAATTCTACACCATGTTGGTGTTTTGGTGTGTACATTGGAGAATGGTTACCACTTACACAATTTTTCCTCTGTTTATTCAAGGCGGAACAAGACTTATATGAGTGAAGCTCAAAGAAGTGCCCTAAACGCCCTCCTGTTTCGAACTGGTGACCAATCAAAAGACATAGTCCTCGCTTTAGCCACAAACCGGCCCGGTGATCTTGATTCAGCGGTTGCAGACCGTATCGATGAAGTTTTAGAATTCCCATTACCTGGTGAAGAAGAAAGATTTAAACTTTTGAAATTGTATTTAGATAAATACATTGCAAAAGCTGGTGCGAGAAAACCAGGTGTATTTTCGAAGTTTTTTCAAAAGCAACAGCAGCAAATAGAGATCAAGGGTTTGAATAATGATATGATTAAAGAAGCTGCTGCGAAAACCGATGGATTTTCAGGCAGAGAGATTGCTAAACTTATGGCAAGTGTACAGGCGGCTGTCTATGGGAGTGAAGATTGTGTTCTTGATCCCGTTTTGTTTCATGAAGTTGCTGATTATAAAGTTGCAGAACATCAGCAGAGGCGGACGCTGGCCGGTGTTGATGGCAGTGGCGATAATTAGTTGGTGTTTGGGTGGCATTTTGGTGGTCAACCCATTTGGTCAAACTAGGATGAATTTATTGGTGCATCTGATAAAGAGATTTATTTATTTATTGATATACAAACAGGAAGTGTTATTCATTGGTTGTCAATCTTTGTATTAGTTGAAGAATTGATGTTATGTTGAGGAAGATTTATCTTTGGTTTGCAGGCAAAGATTTATTGCAATAAGATGATGAGTTTTTTCATCTGCTTTTTTACTGACAATTGATGTAACCTGGCAATATTTTAATTAAAAATATATGGAGATTATGACTTGGTTACATGCTCAGAGAAATATTAATTTGTCAGGTAGCCTATTGGTAATGTTGACTTTTTATCATGTAGCATTGATCACGTTTGACTCTTATTTGTTCATGTAGCATTAACCATTTTTTTACTTTTCAAGCTAACAATGACTAATGTAATAACATAGCAACTTGGAAACCAACGAAAGATTAGAATATAACATTTTAACTGTTGGAACTAATATAATATCAAAATGACGTTCTAAAAATCATAAAATTTATCAATCAACCATTACAAAATCTATTGCCTAATCAATGATGATTTCTAGGTTCGATTCTTGCCCTCCCTATTAGTTTTTACGGCACCTGGTGATGATGGGAGACTAGGCGTAGATCGCTAGTAGATCACCGCAAAATCGTGCCTTCGGGTGAGTGTTCACGCCCTAGGTGAGGGTTTTCCCCGGTTCGGAGGCGAGTGTATCCCGATGTGGTGAATTTCGCGGCTAATTTGAAGGATTTGTTGGCCGTTCAATTTTTTTTTAAGATGACTCCTAGGCTATCTTACGCCCAAAGCGAATCACTTTTGTGCCTATTGGATGCGCCGATTAGACTAGCAACCAGTAAAACATTGACATTGACACACGATGTAATTGACATAAGTTTGCTACAAGACTAGATAGAGTAAAGTTCTATTTGCCTCCTTTTGGTTTAGTCTAGATATCTACTTTGCTGTAGTAGTTTCAATTTGATTTTTTTGCTCCTTATGGTTACTCATTTGGTTTAATTTTTTTCCCTTGTACTCACAATCTTAAATTGATTTTTTTATTAAGGCAAACAAGTCTTTTTGCGTAGGGTGTATGGTATTAGGTTTAAATTACTCAATTGTATTAGTTAATTTTTCATGAACGCTAATTACATACAATTTGTATACGTAAAAACGGGATATGCCCATTTGGCTTAATCTAATTTCCTTTTAAAATATGCAAGTTTAATATGTAAATCTTTTTTATATACATATTTTGCTCAAAGTGTCCTATTAAATAAATTTTCATGGTAAATGAGTACCTATGCATTTGCCTTTATCTAATTTTCTTTTAAGATATGCAAATTTAAATATGTAAATTTTTTTATGTACTTTTTATATGGATAATTTATATGATGCAAATTTATATGATAATGTAGTTGGTACTAGTTGAAAGGTGATATGTGTAAGTCCCGATAATCCGGATCTAACAACGATATCACACAATCACCAAGGATGGGCGGAATCAAAACTTGATGATATTCAAGAAAACCGAAAAGATGAAGAACAATACGAATTAACTTTAACACCTTGCACACGATTCTATTACTTGAACAAGCAAAATCGTCTGGTACAAGATGAAGGCTCTCTATAAAAATCCCAAAAGTCTAACCCTAAAAATAACATAAGCTTAGCTTATATACATAGGGTAAGGGCATGCCCCTCATGGGCTTGCCTGGCCCACATGACCTATGGCATGCCCAAATAACCTATAAAGGTCCAAACCTAATACAAACTAACCCAGTTAATCCGAGTTAACTACCATAGACCGATGTATATATTTGATACGCCAGTCTCACACTTCTAGGACCTAACAATCTCCCTCTAGACTCATGTATCAAATTGTCTTCATAGCATCAATTCAGCAACGTCTTCAACAGAATCTACGGTTGTCGTTATGCCGTAAGTGTTGTGGAACTCAATCTCAAACTTCTTGGACCTCACACTTCAACGAACTCTCAGCACTGGGTCTATTTCTTCTGCTCTTGTGGTTAGCTTCATATCAGGATCTTGATCAGCTTTGCTTGAAACATATTTGTCAAAAAGAATGTGAGAGAAGGAACCTCAGCAGCTCTTTTCTTCTTCAATCTTTCTCTTTCAAGCAAGCAGGTTCATAGGTACTTCTTCAAATGTACTATCATTGTCAGATGATGACTGGAATCTGGTTCTTCTGACTCAGGTACACTTTGTTGTTGTGATGCTTCATGCTTTGTCAGCAACTAACAACATCTCAATTTTCAGCAACCCCTGTTTCTTGATCTAAATCAAGATCTTCACAATTCTCATAAATTTATAAGTAAACATTCTTATGCAACAGGGAGAGTACCACATGAAAACTTGGTACATCCAAGTACTTGTACTCGGATCAAAATTCAAATTTCTTTCATCTTTTGATTATTAGCCAAATATTCAAGAACAGTTCACAATTTTTAATAAAACAAAGAAAGCACTCTATTTTGAATTTTCTATTTTTTAAATTTTAATATATGAATATAAACAAAAATGCAATTAGACAAAGAAACTAACTCAGTAGTTACAACTATACAATTGCAATGGGATCAAAATCGTTTTCAGGCGGACCAAGGAACACTTTTTAGTACGAACTTATTTAGACTGGTCTAAATGATTGCCAATATGTTTGTCCACTTAAATTTTAATGCTCAACTTTCATTTTTCAACTTCGTGATATGCTTAAGGTAGTATTATACTATAATACCCGTGCGTCCCATACTATGACATTCCCCCGCGATTAAGGTAAGCACAACGATTCATCGTAGCAGGTGAGTATACTAAGATCATCCTTTATCTTTTACAACGTCAGACTATTGGTGAACAGGTCAGTACTTTTGTACAGCAGAGTGACCAATAATAATTGACGAGGGTTAGGCAAATACCTTATATGGTATATTTGATTTTCAAGCACATGGAATTTTCTCGTGATGAGATTTCCTTTCTTTTAAGGTTTTAACCCTTCTATTTTAGCTCTTTTTAAGGATATCCTGACTGTGCCTAAGTTTGCATGTATATGGATGCAACAGAAGGGCAGCCCTGATATCCCGAATGACTAATCAGCATAAAGACCCGAAACTTTAGACGTTGGCTATCTATCAACGCAGGATTTAAGACCATGAAATCATACACCGATGGTATGTTACCCACAAGATACATAGTTCGTTATGTTTAGATCACTTAGTATCTTTTAATCACTTTGAGCGTTAAGCCTACCGACATATCACATTAGATCCTAGTCTTTTCAGCTACAACACCTTACATGTGTCAGTCATGCCCTTTACCATGAATATTCATTTCATTACCCTTTTGATGCAAAAAGACCTTTTGTATTTTTCTGATTTTCTCCCCCTCAAACAATGCATATATACATATATCGCCCTCTTCCCCCTAAATTTGTGCATCATACTTTATGCACAAATTTACCTAATAAAGAAAACATATATACAAAGTTTTAAATGAAAGAAAAGGAAAAGATTTTTGTTGTTTTTGCTTAACCATTCCGTCATTAGATTAAAGACTCATCAATTTCAAAATTAAAGCATGAAATTTCAATTTGTACCTTTTCGCCTCATCTCCGCTAAAGGAAACATCGCACTCATAATAAAAATTTGAACTTTTTGCAACAGTGAGATGTTATCCGATATGTTCCTGGAACCACTGCTATCAACATTTCAGAGATTGTCAACAACTCCTCGGTTGTTCCTGAAAAATAAGGAGATTAGTAAGACAGTGGGACCCAGGCCATCGTGGTCCTAGGTTTCCCTGAAGCATCAAAATAAGACACTTCTTTCAGACACAAGTCCCCTTTTGTTTCGAGGATTGGTGACGTTGCTGCCGCCTTGGATTTGGGTTTCCAAATCTGTTTCATTTTAACAAACGCGGTTGTTACCTTTGATTGAGCAACTTTGGCTGTTTCAGGTTTAGTCATTTTAGAAACAGACTTTTGTTTTTAAACAGCCTTGCGTTGTTTTTGGCAACATTCCAATCCCCATCAGATGGTTTAACCTTGGGATTCACATTCTTCATTGCATTAGGTGATGATACCTTCATCGGCTTCGAATGATTGTTATCCTTAGGTGTAACCTTCTGATTTTGAACATGATATGGAACATGGGGAATGTGTGCAGTTTCGAGCAATGTGACTAGGAATGCCGTAATTGAAGCACGTTTGTCTCTTCACATATAAAGCATTCTGATCAGCTTGATTTGCTCTTGCAGGCCCTGAAGGATGAACTGATCCCTTCTGTGCTTTATTTCCTTGCACCTTTCTTGCAGACGAAGATGAATTTGGATGTTTGTACTTGTCGTTTGCATGGACCTTCTTCTGTTGTGGAGATTTCTTTTGATTCTTCTTGTTTTGTTTAGACTGCAATTCTTCTTCAGAAATCTCCCCATCCTTTCCAAAAGCTTTGCTAGCACGGCCAAAAGCATCTTTTTCACATTTGCCATTAGGACCGGCTTAACAAAAACATTTTTCATAACACTAGCCTTTTGAGGGCTATTGCTGCCCACTGATGATTTTGGAGAGCGTGACTGTCCTTGACGTTTGGACTTCTGCTTTCTTCGTCTCTGATTTGCTCGTTTTTGCTCTTTTAGCTTACTCTGAACCTTTTCATCAGAAGCAGAAGGTTCAGATTGTTCAGTTTGCACACTTGGAACCTTGTTCACGTCAGCTCTCTCTACATCAGCTTTGATAAAGTCGGAGAGTCCTGGTTTATCAGATGAAGAACCAGATACTCCAGCTGAATTATTTGAAGAGTCAACAGCACCAGATGGTTCCCGTGTGTCTGACGTATAATCACTGGGTTTGCCGTACACCATATGTTGTGCTTTCTCAATATCTTCGTCGGTTTCAGGCATTGTTGTGTAGTTGTGATCATACAGTGGGGCAACCTGATTGAATCCCAAACCCTTTCCCTTGTTCTCCTTATATGCCAGCTGCACATTGCACACGTCTTGAATGAGCTTGCTGGATGTATCAAACTTCTTTATATTAACTTCATTTTGTTGATATTTTCCAGCAAGAAGTCCTAGCTCAACTCTTACCAAATCGGATTCCATGGTTTTTGACTGTAATCTGGTCTTGTAATCATGGACCCAACATTTATGTTGATTTACGTCTAGATGGAACTGAGCTATGTCTTTCTTTTGTGCTTCAACCTTTTCTTTGAGTAACTTGTTACTTTCTCGAAGGCTGATGCATTGAGCCATTGCATTGTTGTAATCATCAGCCACTTTGGAATTAAGTGCCCTGAGTTGAGCAACCCTATTCCTGCAAGGTTCAGCGCACAAAAGGTAGTTAGCTGTGTCAATGAGCGATCTTGGTTTGTCAGCGTGAGTTTGGGCTTGAGGTAGAGTTTGGGGTGCTGGGTTGTTGATTGCTGCTTGCTGGGCTTGAGGTTTCTGTTCGGACACTTCTTCAGGATGAGACCTTGTTGATTTAGCGTATCGATCTTGGAGATCTTGGTTTGATTGTGAATGATCCCACAACCAAGATACAAAGAAGTCTTTGTCATCACCCAAAACGCTATTCATCTCATCTCTTACTTCCTCTTTTCGCCTCCCACGTTCAAGCAAACGCATCACATAGTCAGCAACCGGATCAACATTGTAGTTTCCAATAAACTCATTCAGCTTTTCCTTCACTTGATCCCGCAGGTTCGGGTTTTGATTTTGTGCTGGACTGAAAACTATGTTCGAGTGCTGAGCTTGGGCTGTAAACATCTTCGGATAAACGAAACCGTACCGGTAAAAACGGTAAAAAATGTCTGAAAACTGTTTTTGCCAAAATGTACCGTTAGACTCGTCTCGACGATACGAATCCAATGATATATAATGCCCGATAGTGATTTTAGGAATTTTCGTGCCTTTTTTTGTCCTAAAAATCACATAAGTCTAATCGTGCAACCGGTGTATCAAGATTGTCTATGGATCAAGTTCTGCGTACGAAAACGTTTAACTCCGGTTACGTCAGCTGGTTAACTTTCCACCTTTGTGGGTACAATTCTGAACCGTATCGAATTCGAAACCGTAACTCGGATTGTTAATCCGAGATGGAATCCCGAAACAGTGATTCGAGATGCTAATCCGAGATGGTGATTCGGAACAGTGATCCAAGATGGTATCCGAGATGCACTGTTTCAATCCGAAGTGCTTCCTTGTTTATCCGAGATGCTTTCCAAATTCGAGATGCAAACCGAGATGGAAGAATATGATCCGAAATCCTTGAAGATTATCGGAAATCTTTGAAGATTTATCCGAAATCTATCCGAAATTCAAGATTTTTATCCAAAATTCAAGATTTTTATCCGAAATTCAACAGATTAATCCGAAATCAGTCCGAAATCTATCCGATATGTATCCGAAATTCAAGCAACTGATCCGAATTCTATCCGAAATGCAGCAGAATGATCCGAAATCTATTCGAAATGTAAACAGAAGATCTGAAATCCTTAAATGTTGATCCGAAATGCTTGTTTTTCAGCAAACCGAACAGGTGATATCAGATCTGAGCCTGGAAAATAGGTTCGCACAGGCTCTGATACCAGATGTAAGTCCCAATAATCCGGATCTAACAACGATATCATACAATCACCAAGGATGGGCGAAATCCAAACTTGATGATATTCAAGAAAACCGAAAAGATGAAGAACAATACGAATTAACTTTAACACCTTGCACACGATTCTATTACTTGAACAAGCAAAACCGTCTGGTACAAGATGAAGGTTCTCTACAGAAATCCAAAAGTCTAACCCTAAAAATGACATAAGCTTAACTTATATACCTAGGGTAAGGGCATGCCCCTCATGGGCTTGCCTGGCCCACATGGCCTATGGCATGCCCAAATAACCTATAAAGGTCCAAAGCTAATACAAACTAACCCAGTTAACTACCATAGACCGTTGCGTATATGTGATGCGTAAGTCTCACACTTCTAGGACCTAACAATATGTACTAAAGAAAATCGAACAAGAAGAACACATGAAGAATCCAAATCTGTTAAAGAATATCAGAAATAATTGTTCGACCACGCTTCAATTATATCTATGCTTCAATTTGCGAATCTCACGAACGCTAAAAACTTGTATTTCAATTCTCAAGAACCCTAAAAATCTTCATAGTGTGAAAGTCACCTGATGGTTTGATATGGAATTTGAAGGATTTGGGGTTTATGAACTTGAAAGGCAAAACACAAAATTGTCACTACGCAAAAAGTCTTGTTACCCTTACCAAAAAAATCAATTTGCAGGGTGTGGGTGTAAAAGAAGAGATGAACCAATTAGGTAACCACAAGGAGAAAAAAAATCAAATTAAAACTATAAGAGCAAAGTGAATCTTTATACCAAACCATAGGGAGCAAAATAAAACTTTACTCCTAGATAGAAATCACACATTTTGTTTATATGTAATCATTTATAAGGGTTAAGTTAGATACATTTTTAAAAGAACAGTTAGTTACTATTATCATAACATGTTAGTCAAAATGACTTACTCCAATGATTTTAGCTAAAGGAAAACTTTGAAGTAAAATTCCTAAAACAGAAATCACTATTAGCCAAATGATACACTTTTCATGCAACATGCCCCACCTACATTTAGCAACACGACAAGTAGGAAGGAACAGAATGTCAAATTGATATCAAAATATTACACCAACAGTATCTTTATTTGCAAGCATGTCAAGAAACATTTTAAAGGTTTGGAAAAACATGTTTGCCAACATTGGAATTGTAACACAAAAGGCTGGACTTGAAAAGAACCACGTCAGCACTGAAATTTCAAGATAAATTCAGTGATGATGATCTTGAACATATCGTAAACCACAGTACTTGCAAACAGCAGGTTCACTTTTGTCAAGGCATATGAATTCTATAGGATGGCCAAGTGCAGGATTGGTGTCTGCAATTATCAAATTAAACAAGTGTTACATTTTGGTGCAATAAAGAAAGAATCAACTGCTAGTTTATTAATAAAATAGGAAACAACGTTAGTTGGTCCAACCCGTTTCAACATGTATTATATATATTATTTGTTCAAAGCCTTAACCCGTTACCCGGTCCACCCATCATGCTGCCTCTAATGCTACATATGAGCTGTGTGTGAGAGTGAGAGTGAGAGAGAGAAAGAAAGAGACCTCCTTCACAAGCTGCAATCCTTCCCTCAACTTTAATTAGTGGGACTTCATTGATTAATTCCATGGGAGATTTCTTACTTGTGTCCTATCATAAATTACATATTAGTAGACTGGAGTGATAATTATAAATTTTCCCATTCATGTGTGATTCCAGAAGAAAAACTTAAAATCATAAGGACCGGGTTATTTGACTGTTCAACAGATTATTATATATCAAAAGTTAAAGCTGCTTATTAATTTATTATATGCAAATTCAACTGCCTATTAAAACAGACAAGCAGTATCTATGAATAAGAAATCCCAGAGATTCAAAACAGATTGTTGTATCAGAACGGAAAAAGCAGTCCCATTCGACGTGCTCTGAACTTATAACAGCATATCATATTAAGCATACAAATTCACCTTAGCAAGTCTAGAGAATGCAACCCATTTACTTGTGTATGGAGTGATTTGTATTATGGTTTATCTTAGATAATTGTTGATATAATAGCATTTTTGTAACCAGAATTAACCCATTCATTGTATATTAAAAAAATACTTTGAAAAAGAAAAAGTGAGTGTTTTTTAATCCAATCTGAATCAGTTATCCAACCCACCAACCCGCCCGTCTTGCCACCTCAACCGGAGATAAATAAAATTGAGTTAAAAGCCATCTGTACTTGCAAGACACCCTGTTTTAGGAAGTTATTTAGCGAGATGGCAGATGGCTCTCGTTCCAAAAGTTTGTTCTGATATTTCATGTTAGAATCCCTAATTTCACAAACATAAAAGTGTAGTAGACACTGCTATTTTAAATGGTGTTTGAACTTTAAAGTTTATGCACACACACATATAGGTACATGTATAGATGTGCTTCAAATGGTGATTATTGGATATATAATCTCCATCTACAGTTTTCAAATTGTGAAGGAAGTCTATTCCATTATAACAGCAATTACCTTTCCATAAATCAAATGGTAGAGAAGTACAGTCTGAGTTGGACACCGAAGCATAAAATACACCCCACCTCCAAACACAACAACAACAAAGATAAAAAAAAGAAGCCCAACTACGTATACACTTCAAGTACACAAAACAGAAATCTCTAACTGACTGCACTATAAATAAAAATAAAAATACAAATGATGGTTATCAAAGTCTAGAACAATACAAAACATGTTCAAAACACAACTTTTGATTGCAGATAAAGAAAACAATACCATAACAACAATCAACAAACATAATTCCACAAATAAACGTTCCAAAACCATTCAAGCCTCAAAAAAATGAAAACCAAAACGGTTATAAAGAAATCATATGTTCGTATATTGTACACATAAGCACATCCAATCAATGTATGTGATCTTAGATCTAACAAATCAGTATACACATAAACCCTAATCTGCTCACTTCTAACAAACCAGAAGAAACATTCATCAATGTTAACTAACCTGCATCCATTTCGCTGTGTGAGAGGTGGTGATTTCGCTGTTAACGAGGCCGCTTAAAGGTCTGAAGAACGTTGAGGACAAGGATGGTGATGAATTTAGGGCTTTCAGAAGATTTGAAGCCAATCGTTTTGCCCCAATTGTTGCCATTGAATTCGATTGCAAAATTAGGGTTCAGTTCTTTCTTGAGCCTCTGTGATTGTGTTTGTAGCATCCGATCTGATCAACATTTTGCAAGTTATAATCCCTTAAGTTTTAAAATGCGTCACTAAAGTGCCTTCAGTTAAAACGAATGTTACCATCACCCACGACTATTTAGTTGTCTTCCATATTGAAAACACCACCACCACTCGCAATTTGATACGCATAAACCGTGCGTTTTGGTCGGTTTTTTTTTTATAAATTTCGAAAATAATTCGTTTCTTTGTTCACTTTTGATTTTCAGAGTAAAAAATGAATAAACTGACAAAATGAGCAAAATTACAACGGAAAACAAAACTTTTACAAAGTCACACACCATCGTGTTTCATTCCCTCAGAAAAGACAAAAGATGGCCCTTGACACGGAGTCGTGCTTGATCAAACACGCCCCTGTGTCACCTTGAAGAGGATAGGACAATATAGGTCACCACACACACAAGGTCGTGCTTCTTAGGCACGATCCGTGGCATATACTAATAAGATTTGCAAATCTAAGGATGATGGAACCCACAAAGTTGATTTTGGTCATGCCTCATCTCACACGGCACCCAAACTCTGAACATAATAGACAAATTGAATGCAAGAGACAATCACACGAGTCATGCCTCTCTCCTTGTTTCTGCATATAAATAGAGTGCTTGGGTTGTCATTATCTCCATCCTTTGGCACCTACTCTTTCTACACACCACCACTTTCCACCATATTTCCATCTTGTTTAGAGTTTGGTTTGTCTTAGGACCCAAGATTTTATAGCTTATATTTATAATCATTCAATCTTGTTGATTAACATGTTATTTTTATGGCCATTTTTTGCTAAAGTTCTTACATCACTTGGTGAAGATGAACTTTAATATCTTTTTAATTTCTTAGTTTTGGACTTTTCATTTAGTATGTGTTAATGACTTTAAATATGATTTTCTTATATTGAAAGTGAGCTTTAATCAATCCATTACTTCGTGTTTCTTGATTCATGCATTCGTGTCTTTACATCTTTGTAAAAACACGTTAAATACTTGGAAGAGGGTTAGAAGGGTGGTTTAGGTTAAGTTCTTGCCTTACACGGAGAGGTGGTATACTCGATGTGTAGAGACTTGGTTTTTCACATTCCTACTACCCTTGAGGAGATAACACCAAATCAACGGAATCATAATAGATAATGGGTTTAATTTCTTATAATCAAAACTAATTTAATATTTTTATAGGCTTTGCGGAATGGTCACCTTGCTTCTTATGACCAATATAGCATAGTGTAATGTTTGCCCAAAAAGGAAACCTACTACTTTATGGCATTAATAGCATACAAATTCATTTTTTTCATAAAATCACTTTAGGCGAGTTCTTTCGCAGAGTACTCGGGAGAAACACACTGAAGAGGTGTATTTTTTGTATAATGGTCTCTTGAAAGGTTGTTAACCAAATAAGTTAATTTAAACATTATTGGGAAATCTAATCCAAGTGATTCTTCTTGAGTATTACTTTCCATTATTTTTATTTGCTTTGTTTTTATGTTTAAAAACCTTTTCACAAACTCACTTTTGGTTTGACTAGATGTTGATAACAATCCGGTATTAAAATCTCGTGTCCTTGGACGATCTCAATATCTTACCTTTGCTATACTACGCTAACGATTGATGCACTTGCCCTAACGTGTTGTAGAAGTGATTGTATTTTATCGTGTTTATAAATTTAAAGCTTGAAATTGTGTTAAAAACTGACCTAATAGTTCATATTTCTATACACGTCTCAACATGTCAAGTTTTTTGTGTCATTGCCGAGGATACAATGAATTTAAGAAAGTTTGAATTCGACGGCGTAGCCTTAATCTTCTTTATTTCAATTATTTTCATCACAGAGGCTTTATATGGGGTCGTGTCAATCGCCCAATATTTAATAAAACCTGTTTTGTAAAAGAACCATCATTGCAATCAAACACGGCGTCGTGCCCATTCATGCACAACCCATGCCTTTTGAAAACTCAAAGTTTCAGATCTTGTTTCCAACATGGAAAATTATTATTATTTTTAACAACAATCATCTTAAGGTAAATGATGGCAATTATGTGGTGGAATCCATATGAAATTGGATTGTTATATCTTAACAATCAGTCCCAAATACATACAAGAAGACCCATCACGAAAAGAGAACAATCATTTAGGATGTTTCTTCATAAAAACCATAATGATCATCCCTCGCAAGAAAACCCCTAATTCCTATCCTCTCAGGACACAACATCGCATGAAATGTGTCCATAAGGGAAAAATCTTCTCCAATTAGAATCTCTAATATATAAAATATATCAATCATAAGGATTCCAAGGATAGTCGGGGTGGAGAAGAATCAAATGAGGAAAAGGGGGTAATAAAAAAGTGGATTAGTCCGCAATTGGGAAAACTCTGACGAGCCAAGGACCATTCCATGTCATGACAACACAAAGGATGAGGAGCTAAAATAAGGTCATTCCTATGTTTGTGAAATGATTAGGGCTTCCAAAAAGGTATGTAGTTGCCATTACCATAAGTAACCTTCACAAAGTTTTAAGGTTATAAAGAAATATTTGTAAAAGAAACCCTAATAAACCAACTCAAACCTACCCACGTAAAGATCTGAAATTAAGTAATAAAAGGTGGTTCACTATTGTAAACACCTTTTGGATTTCTTTCTTTCTGACACCCTTTTGCGATACCACATTCCTCTTAAACACCAGAGGCATATCAGGTACTTCAGCGTGGTCCCCACTCATCATGAACCTTTTGACCCTGTCCAAAAAAATAAAAAAATAAAAACCAAGGTCCAGTTTACAATCTTCATAAATGGCCTCATGGGTCATGTCCTACAAACACAGGGTCGTGTTCCTTAAATACCCCTAACACCGGGTCATGTCCTAACAAACACGACTTGTGTCAACATGTAGACAAAATCTCCTACTCAATTGCTGAGACACGGGGCCATGTCAAACTTACACGAGGTTGTGCCTCTAAAGTGTCACTATTTATAAAGACAACTTTTGTGCAGGAGTTTTGGACATATTTTCTTTGACTCTCTTATAAAGATCCTCTGAGTTTTTTTCACACATACCACTTACGGTATGTTCATCCGATGATTCTGATGTGCTAAATATGGTGTGCTAAAATTACTTAATTAAACCTAATCTAGAACTTCTTGTAATACTTTAGACTCTCTTAAATATTAGACCACAATGACAAGCAAGTGTACCTATCGAATGTCATAAAGCCTAATGGAAGTCCGGATATTGAACCCATGAGACACTAGCAACGCTAAACTAGACTCTGACGCAACTAATTACTTAACTAGTTTATTTGGATTTTGAGGTTTTGTGGGAGGATCAGCTTTCCTCCAAAAGCAACGGACCGTACTCAAGCTAACCAACGTGCGCGGAATTCATCGTTAGTAAGTTTGACAAAAGATTGGATCTACTGTTTAAACGCATCTGCTTCTTGTATTAATAAATGTGGAAGAATTACTGACGCAAACTGATAGGGTTTCGCCTCAGTATCAAAAAAACAGTTGCAGACTCAACACCCTTGAGATTCTATATATAGACATGCTCAACTTGCACAAGGGTGGAAGGGGTCAGCTCGTACGAGGAGCAACTCGTACGAAGTAGCAAGTAGCACTTCGTACGAGGTAGTCATCAACTTGTACGAGGTGACCCTATAAAAACAAAACGTGATAAAATCTAACATTTAAGCCCTGTTACATATACGACACGACCCTAAGACGTAGGTTATAGACATTCTGCACTAACCAACTCCCCCTTGGATATTGCCGCAGTCTTGGTCAGTCTTCAAAATCTTCAAAATCTTTTGACAGTTAGCGCCCAAAGAAATGCTTTCTTGGTCTTCGACGCTCCTCAGATGGAATAGGCATTTGATCTATGGGAGGAGGTCTGTTGTAAGTATCACCAAACTGAAATCTTCTTAAAGTTGCCTCTCTCATTCTTTTGGCAATCCTTTCCTTGTTACGCTCTTGTTTATGCCGCTTTTTCTCTTCCAGCTTTCTCCATTCAGTATTCCAGACTTTTCCTGAATTAATATCGTTAGCATAACAAACATTTATAACTTTCTAGAATCGCAAAGCCTGCTCTTTGTCTTTTTCCTCATAGCTGATCTTGCTGTAGAAGAGACATTCAACATCTTTCTTTGAGCAGTTGACCAGCCACATTGGGTCAAGTATACGAATTCCCCTCCACAAGCCAAATATCATTTTGTGAGCAATAACAGCCTCCAATAGCTCTTCAGTAATCTTCCATGAATCATCATTTTGAACCACGATCACTGCTTTACTAGTTTCCATGTCATAGTGCCACCACTTGAAGATTTGGTAAAAATCTTGTTCAATCTTTAAAAACGGCATGTTCTTCATAGTGCGTGGCCGTTTGACAATAAGAGTAACATCCTTATGCTTGGTGACTAGATCAAATTTTATCACTCTTCTTGGAATATGAGGCTTCCAGTACGTGTTCAATTATGATTAATTTCCAGAGTCGTTGGTCATGAAACTTCATCTTGAGATTAACACACTTCGTTTGAACCAACTCTTCGATATCCCAAAATGGTAATGTCTTTATATCGGATAAGAACTTGAAGTACTGCACCCCGAACTCTCTCTTTATTGCAAGACATTCAAGTTTTCAATCCATCCCCAGCTGATGATATTCAGGACTACGTGTAACGAAAGCTAGAGGACGTTTGAACTTTCTTTCAACTGGCAAATCATTAAACCAAGATTTCCTCAACTATGCAATTTCTTCTTTTGATAGTCTTTTAGGGATATTTTCGTCTTTCACAGCCTCTTCCACTTTTCGCTTCAACAAATCTTCATTAGCTTCAGAAAATAATTCTTCAAAGGTTGGGAAGTCATCTGTTCCTTCACCGGAATAGTTAGTATTAACGTCTTCATTAGAATCATCCTCCACGACAATCCTATCATAAACATCTGCTTCCGGCACATACTTAGACAAATAATCATTAGGCTGTGTAGCGCTAATGTTGTTCAATTCATCTTCAAAACAAAAACAAAGGATTCTTCGTCTACACCTAACATATTGGCAATCTCTTCCTTAGTGTAGTTATGAACGAATTCACCTTCTCCCATGTTATGCTCAAGATAGAAAACCTTTGGGGTTTGCATGTCAGGAACAACTGTTATAGGAATAGCTGTGAAGATTCCTGAATGCTCTACTTCAGTCTCAAGGTCCTTCCTCTCCCCCTGCCTTTGTGTATCATCTTCTTGATTGGCTGAATCATTTAGAAATGCGTCATAATCAAGAGATTCATCGCTCATTGTAGATTTAGCAATCAACCCTGTGCCCCCTGATCATCATCATCGTCACCTTTATCGTTATCGTCCTTTTTCTCATTATTCTTATCACCACCTTTATCATCTTCCTCATTATCTTCTTCATCTTCGTCCTCGAAAAAGGCATCTATTTCAGCATCAATCTCTGCATTTAATTTCTTTTTATCTAGATACTTCTGATGGTACTCAGAGTTCTCTGCAACATCAACCAATTCACCAATAAGCACATATTTTAATGGTGACAATCCTCCAACCATAGAATTTGTATATGGCACAGATTCCGCTTTTGGCACAGTTTGGCCAATCAAAGGTATCTCATCTATCTTGCCTTTCCCTTTACCAGCAGCAGCAACTTTAGCAGCTTCAGTTTCAGTTATACGTGTTCGTTCGGCTGCTCTGGTTTTGGCTTCCTCAATCTCTATCTCGTCATATTCAGCCATGATTTTTATAACATATCTTTTGTGCAAAACCTTAAATAACATATCAAACTTCTTGGCATTCTCAAATATCTCAGTCTCCAAATCTTTTACTACCAGATGTAGTATCTCATTTTCAGTTGTTACACTTGTCAACATAGAAACTAAGTGTATTTTTTCTGTTTGGAGCTGCTTAATCTGGGCTTCATTTTCTTTAACCTTTTTCTCAATATCGCCCGTTTTTGCATTGTCATCCACCAACACTATCAACAATGCTTCCAACCTTTTTTTATCTTCCTCCAGAAACTTTATTCTGCTTTCTAACACCTTCATCTTTGCTT
Organism: Scalesia atractyloides; assembly: GCA_947069175.1. Lineage (NCBI taxonomy): Eukaryota > Viridiplantae > Streptophyta > Magnoliopsida > Asterales > Asteraceae > Scalesia > Scalesia atractyloides. The sequence continues at coordinate 41,858,140 of CAMTDV010000008.1, read as the reverse complement.
CCAACTCATTAATTTTGTTATCATTGAACATGTCTGAGTCAAAACCTTCTGTTATGGAATATCGCCAAAATCTGAAGGAAATCTATCTCCCAAAGATTGTCTTCGACCCGATTGGGGAGTAGATTGTGATGGCATGGGTGGTGTTGGCTGTTTCTGTGGTGAAGGATGTGGAGTTGGTTGTGGTGGTGGTTGTATAGTGAGTGGTGGTGATGGTTGTGGTGGTGGTGAAGGCTGTATTGGAGGTGAAGGAGGCTAAGGAGTTCTCTTCTTGATAAACCTTTTCCGAGCTCTTTTTGCGTTTGGAGAGCCAGTAGCATTAGAAGTATCAGACGCTTTACTCTTAGTACGCTTTCCTGGCTTCCGTGCACGCTTAACCACTGAAATATCGTCTTATGAATTATGATCAGATGGTATGTAAACCTCATCATCTTCACCTACAACTCTCTTTTTCTTTGCTTGTGCCAACCTTTCTGCCTTCTCAACTTTATCAAAAGTATCATCAGAATCTTCATTATTATCACCAGTAGCTCCACCATCACCAGCTGTACTTATCACATTCTTTTCATGTTCTTTATCGTGTTTTGAAGTTGCAGAGAAAACGTCATCGTGTACATTCTCGGTCTGTTCTTCAATATTCACATTCGCTTGAACTTCGATATTCACTGGCTCTTCTTCATGAACTCTTTGACCTCTGGTTCATCAACTAATAAAGTACGAACCATAGCACGTTTGCGTTGAGGAGTTGAAGATGAAGTGTCAGTAGCTTGTTTCTTTGTAGGTGCACGTTTACGTTTCTTTGTCTCATCTTTTTCATACCAACTGCTTCTTTTAGGTTCGAATCCTTCTAAACATTCGACTTCTTCTTTCTCATCACCGCTAGAAGCCTTTCTCCATTTTCCCTTTGAAAGAGCAACATAATTTTTATCTTTGATCGCACCAAATATCGGCTTAGCAACAGGTTCTACCGACCTCTTTAAGCATAGATTTAATCTAGCTAATGTCTCCACATCCATGTGCTCTAACTTCAGCTCATCATCTTCATCCCTTTCTAGATTCGGATATTAATCATCTAGCATCATCTGAATAGATCTCTAATATTGCAGAAACTTCTCTCTATTCATATTCAACACCATCTGCTAGAAGATTAACTTGCTGAGGTTGTATGGCAGATTTAACATGAGAGCTGCAATCATGCACATCTGATAGTCGACTAGATCGTCAAATCCTCCTTTACGGTGACTGAGTGCGTGTATAACAGAATGTGCGAGGAATTTGTAAGGCCTACCGAGATTTGCTTTCTTGAAAGGTGCTGCATTCACGTGGCCACTATATCCCATCCTATAAAAACAACCTTTAGCAATTCATTCCGGATAGCATGTCGGATCACTTTCCTTATCTTTAAGCTCCAACACTCTACGGATCAAGTCTTCCGTAATCTTGATGTTCAAATCCTCATTTCCAATTCTAACTGAAGAGATTATTGTTGATACACTTTTGTGTCTGTCGCTTGTTCTTAGTTACGTCTGTAATTGTACGGTCTTTGTTTACAGTGTCTGTATAGTTTGGTCGTGTCGACCAAATCAAGATATCCTCCTATCTTGGTTTAGTACGACGTTTAGTTTGTCTGTGTAAAACAGTTGCATGTGTGCATATGTTGAGTCTTGTGTGTACGTCATGTCTGTGACCCGTTCTCCAAAGAAAGCACCTTGTGCGAGTGGATATGTTTCGTACGAGCAAGATGTTGCTCGTACGAGCCACATACCGTTCGTACGAGTGATGTAATATAATCAAGCTTCTAGCTTGATTCCTACGAGCAAGTTCATGCTTTGTACGGGCCAAATCGTTCGTATGAGTATCTTTGGAGAATATCCTTCGTGTATTTTGGTGTTTCGTAAGACTAGCAACATACTTCATACTGTTGCTGAGTGGGGACACTATATAAGCAGACATGCACTTCTCAGTATGGAGTTGGTCTAGGAAGTCACCTACCAGAGAGACTAGAGCTATACTAGAGAGAGAGAGAGAGAGACACAAGAGCACAGAGTGTTGCATGAGTCTGTATGAGCATTGTTTGTATATGTTTGTACTAGTTCTCTTCAGTTAATCAAGATATTGAATCTTTGGTTATCTGTGTTCTTACTTTGCTGTGTTTTACATTCATACGAGGATTCTGCACTCGTATCTATGTTATATGAACAAGGAAGCAGGTTTATCTTGATCCTCCAAGTGGACCTACAAGTGGTATCAGAGCTTTGGCTCTCTTCCTTGTTCAAAACCAAGCTTAGTGATTGTGTCTGAGCTAGTTGAGAGAGTTTCTTGAAGTGTTTTTGAACTTTCAGCAGAAACTTAAGTTTTTGAAAGATAACAAACTTAAAACTTGGTTAAAACCTGTTGTATCCAGAAAATTTTCATAAAAACCTAGTTAGAACACATGGAGACATGTTAAAATCTGGTTTTTCTTAAAATTTTCATCTAAGTTGAACACACTTGCTGAAGAAACTCACCGGAATATTGTTGTAAGGTTGACCAAATCTCTGACATTCTGGACTTGACTGTTAAAAGTGAAAAGCTGATAGAATGTTTGTCTTCTTTAACTAAAATCGTGTAGACAATAGAACACTTTCGAAAACCAGTCTGTGCAGAAAAGGAAAATTTTCACCAACCAGCCCTACAAAAAGATTCATCTGCGAAAAACATCTGTGCGAATAACCCATCCACACGAAGAACTAGATTGTTCGTACGAAAGACTAGTCATCCGCACGAAGAACCTAGTTCGCACGAAAAACACAGTTGTTCGCACGAAGAAGTAGTCCTCCGTACGAAGTACATAGTTCGTACGAAGAACCTACCACTCGTACGAAAGAGTGGTTCGTACGAAGAACAACTTAGTTTGCTTTTCGTGTTTCAGTTTTCAAACTTTGTGATTTCTCAAACTTTGTGATTTCTGAATTTGTGAATTTTTAAAAGGGACACTATTATTTTCAAAAATCAATTTTTAAACCTTATAATTTTTCATAATCAAGAAAATGAGTTCAAATCCGTGGGATTGGAGTCGTAGTTCAAGCACAAATCAGGACTCTTCGCAAAGCTCCGCAATCTCATGGGTTAAATCATTGATGCCTCAACATACAACCATGATTACTGCAAATCAATGGGTGTGTGTTGCAAACCCGAACCAAAGTATTCAGACTCTTCTTATGAGCGAGAGTGAAACCGGGAGTAATAACCGTCCACCTAAGCTAAACCACATGAACGATTATCCTTCGTGGAAAAGTCGTTTTCACACATATGTTCTCGGTCAGAACATTAAAGTATGGACATGTTTTACTACACTCTATAAAGAATCTCTCGAAGAAGCGGGATTGAATCCAACCTCCTTAGCCAATCTAGATGAAAGCGGCAAAAAGGCTTACGATCTAGAGAAAAAAGCGTTTGCTATCCTTACACAAGCACTTCATAAAGAAATTTATCATCAGTTTGTGTATTGTACCACCACCAAGAATCTGTGGGATACCCTGGAAGCAAGAGGAGAGGGTAATGCTGCAACCAGAAAAATTCGGCATGATCTGCTTAAGAAGCAGTTTGAAGGTTTTATGTTCATGGAGAATGAAACGTTGAATGATATGACCAACGTTTTTACCATCTACTTAGCGAAATGTACTCTTACAAAGTATTAGCATCTCCGCAAGAAATTGTGATGCGTTTAACTGTCGTGTTACCGCCAAAATGGGGTCAATTTATTGACTTATTGAAACATACAGGTGTTTTGGATTCAATTAGTATTTATGAAATTGTGCAGAAATTAGAGAACAAGAATGAAGAAGAACTTCGAAAAGCATAAAGATTACTGTTCCACAAAACCCTGAGAAGTACTTCAGAGGTATCAATACATGTATTAGTACAAATCAGCAGCCAAAACTTCAAACCGCGTTTGTGTCAAACGTGAATCCCTTTCTATCACAACCTGTTCCAACAAATCAGTCTGCAAGCTCAAGTACTCAAGCCTATGGACAAGTTTTTGATCCGAAAGCCTTTCTACCACAACCACGAGATCTAGCACCTCAAGTTCCACAACAAGCTCCTCAACAAGCTTTCTATGAGAACAACTTTCAAGCCTCAAACCCCAACACAGTCAGACTTGACACTTCACATCTTTCCAAGGTCAGCGTAGAAGTTGCTCAAGAGCATATGGAACTTCTAAACACCATGGTTAGTGCCTATTGCGGATTAGTAGCTGGTCAAATTGGAAACATCAATTTGACAAATGAAGACTACCAGCATATAGACAAAGATGAGATGGAGCTGATGGATATCAAGTGGGCATTTGCTAGTGCAGTAAGAAAAGCCAAGGATTAATGAGCAGAACAGGAAGAACCAGTTTGGAAAGCAAGAAAGATACAAAATATGGCTTTGATAAAAATGTTGTTACTTGCTTTAACCGCGGAGAAAGAGGACCCTTCAAACGTGAGTGCACGAGGCCCAGCAAACAAGGAAATCACAACCCCTTCCAAAATCAATCTCAACCATCTAACACAGCTGAAGTCAACAATGATAGAAGAATAGTAGCTGTCGGCAACCCAAACAATACCAACCAACCAGGACCTGCAAACAACACATACAAAGCTTTGGTAGTTCAATTTGATGAAGGATGCGATTGGTCAGTACAGTTGGGAACTGAGAATAACGGAGGAACTGCATTTTATGCCAAGATCATCAGTTAAATCAAACATGTTCACAACATTGATAGTCCAGATGATGATGATGCTTCAGGATATACTGGTAGTTTTGATGTAGAATGCTCAAGTTCAGGTGGTTATGGATCTGATTCAGATATCAGAGAGGGAAGTGATGCTGAGGTCAGAAAATTGATGAAAGAAGCTGAGAAGATGAAGAATGAAAAGGTGGGTTGATGAAGAAAGCCGAAGCTGCTTCAAAAGAAACAGAAAAATTCTTTACAAATAGTGCACCCTTCCCTCATCATACTGCCTTCATGATGAATGTTGCCGGTTCGACAAGTCAGGTAAATTCCGACTCTCCTAAAGTTTGCAATGAGTGTGCTGAATTAAAATCAAAGTTTGAAACAACTAACAGTCATAATCAAAACTTAGTTGTTGAACTATCTAAATGCAAAGAAGCGAACTTGGCTTTAACTCGAAATGAAAAAGAATTCAAATCTGTAATAGAAACCCTTAAGAAAAGCGTTTCTGAATTGCCAAAGATAGTTTTTAATAAACAGACAGGAATTAGTAACTACATTAATCTCCTAGAAGAAACAAAGAAAGAGTTAGCCATCGCCAAATGCGAATATGATGCAATCAAGCTAAAGTTGGACAGTTATTCTAACTCCCGATATGTGCTTGATCATATCATTGATGTTCAAAAACTAAAAGGAGATGTTAAATGCATTGGGTATAAGTCGTGTCCACCATCGATGAAACAGAACTATATCAAATTGCCTGATGAAGAGGAAATGCCACGCTTTGAACCCTCCGTACCTCTTAATCTTGAAGAATTTGCAGCAGGACTAGGTTCAAGCTAGACAATTCCTCGGTTGAATCAAGAAAGTTCGAGAACTCATCATCAGTTGTTAATCAGAACCCCTCTACAACAGAGGAGGATGATTCATCAGATGATGAGTCGGAGAAATTTGATCAGGATCAATCTCTTGATGAAGAAAATGGAATAGAAATGTCTGCTACTCCTAGTGTAAAATTTGCCGAGAATCAAGAGAATGATCCTAAGAAATCTGTCAAGACAAAAGTGTCCACATATGAAGATGATGATGTGTTGTATACTTTGGTTGGAGACAAGAAAATCTATTCTAACAAAGATTTTCCAATCAAAAATGTAAATCAAACCTCCATTGATCAAGTTTTTGAAAAATCAACAACCAAATTTTCGGAGAAGAAAAACCCGATCAAGTCACAACCATTATCAAGTTCAAGAGAAAAACACCAAGAGAAGCGAGTCGCAAAGCCTAAAGTACCACAACCAAAGGTTTAAACAAAAGGCACTCACTACAAGAAAAAGCTTAAGAATGTTAAATTTGTGAGTTCTATGGGTACTGATAAAGTCGAAACTTTGAACACATGTCTAATGTAGATTTTGTAAACAAAGTTAAGATTTTAAAGCGTAACAGTGAAAACAATTACACCCAACATACTAATGGGTGTGATTAAAATGAACCCAGTACCTTAAGACCCACAAGTTCAACTTCAAGCCATGGAACACGATCTCATAAATTTGTTGAAAGGAGAACATGTTTCAATGTGGAGAGTTTGGCCACATTATCAAGAATTGTACAAACCCAGCAAAGCCGAGATCTTTGAGAAAGTCCCTCATGAACCAACTTACCAACATCGATCTGTTTCACCAAAACAAGACAAACGAATTGTTAAAGAGCAAGAAGAGAAACAGAGATGTAAACAAGTAAAAGTAATTGAAAAAGCTTTGAAACCGGATTCTTCAGAAAGGAATCCAAGATCTTCAAATTTAATAAAACCAGAAATTGTTATAACTGTAAATAATAGTCATTCTTGTAAATTTCAAAATCTTGGAAACCTAAGACCGGTGATGGTTCAAGAGGAGGCATACAATTTGCAAATCATCAAGAAATAGAAATCACATTTCTTGATGATAAGGGTCGACCCAAGACCACTAAGGCTTGGGTCCCCATCTCAAACTGATCTGGTTTTTGAAATGTGCAGGGTGTTCTAGGAGGAACCGTGAATAGTCATTGGATTGTCGACAGTGGAGCATCGAGGCACATGACAGGCGACTTACGGCTCCTTTATGATGTGAAAAGCATTAAGGGTGGTTATGTTGCTTTTGCTGGTGACAAAGGTGGATATTTCACTGAAGGAATGTTCTCCAATGGTGTTGTAAGTTTTGACAAGATCAATTATGTTCGACAAATTGATCACAATCTTCTTAGTGTTTCTCAAATCTGCAACAAGAAGTTCACGGTTCATTTTGATGATGCCGGACGTTATGTGCTGAAGCCTGGTTTCAAGATTCCCAAGGAATGGATCCTCCTGTCGGCTCCAAGAATCAACGACTTGTATATTCTTGACATGAGCCAAGCTATTACCACGTCTGCACAAGTCACATGTTTTGTCTCCAAAGCCACCGAGAAGGAATCAATCTTTTGCACAGACGAATGGGACATATTCGCTTGAGGAAAATGAACTATTTGGTGAAAAACAATCTTGTGAATGGTGTACCAGTAAAGAATTTCATCTTCAAGACGTCTATGTATCGTGCTAGAAAGGAAAGCAAGCAAGAAAATCTCATCCTGTGAAGAAGATTAACACAATGAATATGCCTCTGGAACGTCTTCTTATGGACCTCTTTGGACCTATGAAACACAAGACCACCTTTGGTGATTCCTATTGTTTAGTAGTTACTGATGACTACTCGAGATTTTCATGGGTGAATATGTTGGCACACAAGAGTGAAGTTCCCGAAATCCTCAAGAATCTCCTAACCCTGCTCGAAAATTTGTATAATAAGAACATAAGGAGAATCAGAAGCGACAATGGCACCGAATTCAAGAATCAAGTGATGGACGAGTTCTGTTCTTCTAAAGGCATTCTGCATGAATACAGTTCTCGATACACTCCACAACAGAATGGTGTCGTTGAGAGGAAAAATAGAACTCTAATTGAAACAGCAAGAACTATGCTACTAGAATCAGAACTTCCTGTTCAATTTTGGGGAGAAGCTGTGGCTACTGCATGTTATACTATAAATAGAGTTCTTACGGTGAAGAGACACGGGAAAACATGTTTCGAGTTGTTACATAGAAGGAAACCGGATGTTTCTTTCTTAGAACCTTTTGGAGCTCCATCCACTATGATTGATCCACATGGTAAATTTGGTCCGAAGGCTATCGAAGGTTTCTTCCTTGGATATGCTACTCCTAATTTCAGAGTGTGGAATTTGTCAACAAAGAAGATTGAAGAATGGGGTGAAGTTAAGGTTCAAAGATACACTGAATCAGTGAGAGCTCCGGTGCTCCTTGGATGTTTGACTATGATGGGCTGTTTGACTCATTTAATCTGCCAACTTTTGATGATGCTTCTGCAGGGGCTCAAATGTTACTAGAAAGTGATGCTGCAATTGACTCATCATTAGTTCGACCAATTATTGTTAACCCTCAAGTGTCTACCTCGGTTAACAATCTTGTTCAAAATGAGGAATTCGAAGATGCTGATTATAATGTTACGTCAGAAGATGATGAGTTCCATGATGCAAATGAAGCTACTTCTGCTCCAGTTCCTGGAACTTCAGATGTCACGTCAAATATTCAGAATATAGGGATGACTGAAGGTCATGCGTCTACTTCATCATCAAATCTAGCAAACGAATTGGCTGTTGATCCGAATATCAACAATCTGGGTATAAACTCTCGAGTTCCTGATGTTCCTGAAACTCGAATTCATAGTACCCATCCTTACCAGAATATTATTGGAAATGTCCATAGTGGTGTGCAGACACATAATCAGCTCAGGAATAATCAGAATGCTGGTTTGTATTCCCTTATTAGGGAATCTGGGGAAAAGAATGATTGGTCTTTTGCCTGCTATGTTTGCCAAGTTGAACCAAAATCTTGGAAGGAGGCTATGATTGGAATAAGATGGGTTTACAAATGCAAGAAGGGTAACCGAGGCGTTGTTGTGAGAAACAATGCAAGATTGGTCGTCCAAGGCTTTAATCAGGTAGAAGGCATTGATTACAATGAAGTTTATGCACCAGTAGCTCGTCTTGAGGCCATAAGAATTTTCTTGGCTTATGCGTCCTACAAGAAGTTTACTATCTATCAAATGGATGTGAAAAGTGCATTTCTTTATGGTGTGGTTGAAGAGGAAGTATATGTTGAGCAACTACCTGGTTTTGAAGATCCAATCCATCCTGACAAGGTTTGGCTTCTCAACAAGGCGCCATATAGTCTTCATCAAGCTCCAGGGGCTTGGTATGAAACGTTTTCTTCCTATCTTCTGAAGAATGGTTTTCGATGTGGATTGATCGACTGTACTCTCTTCATCAAGGAACAGAATGAGGACTTATTGCTGGTGCAAGTGTATGCTGATGATATTATTTTTGGGTCTACAAATGAGAAGATGTGCAAAGAATTTTAGCAGGTGGTGCAAGAGAAGTTCGAGATGAGCGCAATGGGAGAAATGACATCTTTTTAGGTTTGCAGGTTCAACAATCTAAGGAAGGGATTTTCATCCATCAAACCAAGTACGTCGGGATATCTCAAACGATTTTAGATGGAAGACTCAAAGCCTTTGGGAACTCCATTAGCTCAGAATCATGGCATTACTCCTGACGGAATGGGTGAACATGTGGAAGCGTCTCTTTATCGTGCTATGATCAGATCTCTCATGTATCTTACTACTTCAAGACCCGATATAATATACCCAACATGTCTTCTAGCTCGTTACCAGTCCAGTTTGAAGGTTTCTCATTTGATGGCTATGAAATGGATCTTTTGTTATTTGAAGGGTCGCCCAGACACTGGTCTATGGTACCCTAAGGATGATAACTTTGATTTGACAGCATTCAGTGATTTTGATCATGGCGGCTGTGAGATCGATGCAAAATCAACATCAGCATGATTTCAGTTCTTGGGAAATCGCCTAGTCACATGGCAGTGCAAGAAGCAGACTTGTGTAGCTACATCAACCTGTGAGGCTGAATATATTTCGGCTTCCAGTTGCTGCTCTCAGGTTCTATGGATCCAACAGCAGATGTGCGACTACGGTTTTGAATTTCTAACTACTCCTATTTTTGTTGATAACGAAGCTGCTTTACAGATCACTCGTAATCCCGTTCAGCACTCAAAAACCAAACACATTGAGATTAAGTATCATTTCATACGAGATTGTTATGAAAAGAGACTTATCGATGTTGTTAAAATCCACACCGATCACCAACGTGCCGACATGTTTACAAAAGCCTTTGATAAATCTCGTTTTGATTATCTACTTTTGGTCAATGGCATCAAGGTGAAACCCGAGTAAATCTTCCTTGGCTAATTATTTTTTCAGAAATATTTTCTTAAAAAATCTAAAAATTACAAAAAGATTTTCTATTTTCTCTTAGTTTTAGATTTTAGGGGGAGAATATTTCGATAAAATACAAAAAATACAAAAATACAAAAACACGTCTTTTTTATTTATCTAGTTAAGTTTTTATTACCTTCTTTATTTAAGGAGGAGAAAAATTTAGAAAAATACAAAAACAATAGAAAAACCAAAAATCAAAAATGAGTTTTTTGGATAACTAAGTGAAGATGATGAAATTCACAGGTGATCTGTCATAAATAGTAAAAAACATACAACAAAAATTGATAAGTAGCTTTACTAATAATGTATCGGTAGGCTCACAATTAGATTAAAATGTGCAGGTTGATATAAACATAACGGACTGCAAGCCAGGTGGGAACCATTCATTGGCATATGGTCTTGGTACCGAAATTTCGTTTGATAGTGTGCCGAGGTTCTAAGATATGCGGTCTTTATGCTGACTTATCATCTGGGTATCATGGTTGAATCTTTTACCGAAAAATAACGGTGATGCAAGTCTAGAACTTCCATGATACCATACATACATGTAAATACTGCATACGGCCTTCAACAAGTGATAAAAATATATCACATTCACCCAAAATAAGTGATAAAATATCACAGATTTATGCGGGAGCTAAGTTCGTCTCTTTGTCGGTACGATGGTACTAATCCGTTCATGGACTTACTCCTGTGCCCTGCATGCATATGAAAATCAAGTTCCTCATCAGTAAGTGATTTAATCACATAGGGCTTGTTTTCAATCAAAATAAGTGAGTCTCTGACATCATATACGTCAAAACAGATGATAAGCAGTATACTCACCGGCAAGATTTTCTCTCGTGCATATCTTGATACGGGAATGTGTCGTGAAGTGGTTGAACACCGGCTAGTAAGTATAAATCATACATTAATCATATCTCCTAATCATGATTACATCTGATAAGTTAAGCTTACGTGGACAACAATACCGATAATCATAGTAGAATGCTTATTTATTTAATTTGCTGCTTTTAACAAAACTCGTTTATGACAAGATTAAAAACTGGTATGATTCTCTTACCTTGAAACTCTGAAAAAGATTGTCTGGTAAACATATAGTTTATAGTTTAGTAGTTGCTTTAGTTTAGTTTACTTTGTTGTTTAATTAAGTTCTTTTTGATTTAGCCAAAGTTGAAACTCAAAAGTTTTCTACCAAGATACGCCCTAAAAACCATTCGCTTTGATATCACAACTTCATAAAGTACTTTCTTACAACAGGTAAACTCACCTCAAAAGAACAAAATCTGTTTTTTAACAAGCACTTTTCCTAACTTAACTTTGTGATTAGTGTGGATATTTGCAAAGTTTTAAACAGGCCCGCGAAAAACCTAAGGTTCTCGAAGAACTGAAAGTCCAGTTTGTGAAAGACCTGGACTCGTACGAATTAAGGATCATTCGTACGAACCATTGTGCTTCGTACGAATGGCCTTTAGGTTTTGTACAAGTCAGTTATTCGCACAAAGCTAGGTTGTTCGCACGAGTGTTTGTGATGTGGTATATAAGGTGATGAAGTTCTTTGGTAAAACTTCACTTTCACTTTGCTCACGTCATCTTTGCTCTACCCTTCAAGTTGTTTTTGATTTCTTTAAGGTATACTTAAAAATGTTTGGCATACTTTGAAGATTAACAACTTAAACATTATCTGACCATGTGACCATGACTGACTTGAACAACAAATTTAAGTGAAGAATCATTTTTAAACGAAAAACATGTAACTTCCTTTGAAGTAGTTTGTATGAATTAGACTTGTACGAATGAAACATCATTCGCACGGATAACTCATCGATCGTACGAGTCAGCATCCGTACGAATGAATCAGTTTCCTATTTTAATCAAAAGTTTGTGAAAATGAGTTGTTCTTCGTACGAATAAATTGTTATTCGTATGAGTCAGAATTTCTTTGTTCAGGGAATACATACATACATAAAGTTTGAAATAAAAGTTTTTGTGTATATTTCCTAATGTATTTGTGTTCTTATCCTAGTTGTCTTAAATGTACAGAATGGAACGAAAGGAACATAAAAGAAAACCAGCAACGAAGAGGACTGACAAGTCAGAAGTGGAAATTATGTCTGAACCGAGACATAACATGGTGGCCTACTTGGATCCGAAAGACAAATTTGCTGAGTATAATGGTATAATGAAGTTTTTGCGCAACTCAAGGATACATTATGCTATCACGCACAAGACTACAGTATACAAGATGTTGATCAAGGAATTTTGAGATTCAACTACAGTTACCGAAGAAAATGGACAGGAAATTATCTGCGGGAAAGTAAATGGCTTGAACGTAGATGTCTCTGTTGAAACCATTAACTCAGTATTGCAGCTTGGTGATGATCTTGAAGCTCCATTCTTGGTATCATTGAATTGTCAACATGGATGTTTACTCAGAATGAAATATGTTGGAGATTTTCTCGTGGACAACTAAACAAAGCATGGTTGCCACTTCGATACAGGTTCTTTCTACATGTTCTGATTCAGTGTTTGAGCAATAGACGAAGTGGTTATGACATGGCAAATAATGACTTAGTTGGAATGATGATAGCTTTGACATTGAACAAACCGTTTAGTGTTTCAAAGTATATTTTTGCAAACATGAAAGAAAACTTGAGAAGAACCGGATATGGTGGAAAAAACTTTTGGATGTATCCTCGATTTCTCCAAATGATCTTGAATGTGCAACATCCGAATCTTCTGAATAATGACAACGATGTTTTAGAAGTAGAAGTTATGATGGAACTCGTTGAAGATCTTTAGAGGTGTAGCAGCAATACGTTACAAATGATCAATATGTTGCACCAGAAAACGACAAGTGGCACCATGATGACAGTGATTCAGATAATGAAGAACCAACTTTGAAAAAGATGATCAAAGATAAGTTGGGTCATAAAAAGGGAAAGGGTAATGATGATGACAGTGACAATCTTGGTAACGACTGTGCTAGTGAACCAGTTGCAGAAGTCTAGCCTACTGTTACAATAGAAGAGACTGAACCTATAATGACAGAACCCACTACAACTTCTGAACCAATACCATCAAATACCACAGCAGCTGAAACAACTTCGGCTACAGATACTCAAGTTCAACTGCAACCTACTACTTCTTCAGCTCAACAATCCCAATCTACATCTCATCAAAAAAAAAAAAAAAAAACGAAGCAGTCGTTTGTTCTCTAAAATGGAAACGGATCAGAAAATGGATTTTCTGTTCTCTCAGTTGCAAGCTGCGGCAATTCAGATTAACAAACATTCGGAGTTTATATCTTCAAATCGTAACACAGTTGTAAAACAACAGTTGGAGATAAATTCTTTGAAAGAGACTTTTAGCAAACAGAATTATGAAATTGCACAGATAAGAAAAGAAAATGAGGGACTGAAGACTGCAGATGCTGAAAAAGCAACTCAGCTACAACAGATGAGAGCAGCTGATAACACTCGGGGGATTGAGATAAATAGGCTGAAAGAACGTAGTACGGCTGTACAACGATCTGCGGAAACATTAACTGCTAAGAATAATGACTTAAGAGAATGGTATCATTCTCGAAATGCTACACTGGTTGAAGGCTATAATGGTATTAAAGACGTGTTTGAAATGAGCAGAAAGCGAGTGAACATTCTGTGGAATGAGAGATGCAAAGCAAAGGAGATCAAACGTCAACATGATCCGGTTAGTGAAGACACTGGCAATCCTGATGCTTCGGCCTCATCCTCACAACAAAAAGTTTCCGCCTCAACTCACGTGGTAGAGTCTAATGCATGGCATATTGTGACCGATCCAGTTACCTCAAGCAGCAATCAAGAGGAAACATGAAAGGTTTGATGTTTCTAGGAAGTTTTGAAGACCTGATATTCTATCAATGATGGATAACAGATTTTCAGGGTGAGTTTGTTGATACTCTAGTCCATTCCAGTATGAAGACCAAGGACCGAAGACCGAAGACCAAGCAACAGCCAAGGGGGAGTTTGTTGATACACTTTTGTGTCTGTTGCTTGTTCTTTGTTATGTCTGTACTTGTACGGTCTTTGTTTACAGAGTCTATATAGTTTGGTCGTGTCGACCAAATCAAGATATCCTCCTATCTTGATTTAGTACGACGTTTAGTTTGTCTGTGTAAAACAGTTGCATGTGTGCATACTGTTGAGTCTTGTGTGTACGTCATGTCTGTGACACGTTCTCCAAAGAAAGCACCTTGTGCAAGTGGATATGTTTTGTACGAGCAAGATGTTGCTCGTACGAGCCACATACCGTTCGTACGAATGATGTAATATAATCAAGCTTCCAGCTTGATTCGTATGAGCAAGTTTATGCTTCGTACGAGCCAGATCGTTCGTACGAGTATCTTTGGGGAATATCCTTCGTGTATTTTGGTGTTTCGTACGACCAGCAACATACTTCGTACTGTTGCTAACTAGGGACACTATATAAGCAGACATGCACTTCTTAGTACGAAGTTGGTCTAGGAAGTCACCTACTAGAGAGACTAGAGCTATACTAGAGAGAGAGAGAGACAAGAGCACAGAGTTCATGAGTCTGTATGAGATTGTTTATATATGTTTGTACTAGTTCTCCTCAGTTAATCAAGATATTGAATTTTTGGTTATCCTGTATTCTTACTTTGCTGTGGTTTACATTCATACGAGGATTTCGCACTCGTATCTCTGTTATATGAACAAGGAAGCAGGTTTATCTTGATCCTCCAAGTGGACCTACAAGTGGTATCAGAGCTTTGGCTCTCTTCCTTGTTCAAAACCAAGCTTAGTGATTGTGTCTGAGCTAGTTGAGAGAGTTTCTTGAAGTGTTCTTGAACTTTCAGCAGAAACTTAAGTTTTTGAAAGATAACAAACTTAAAACTTGGTTAAAACTTGTTGTATCCAGAAAATTTTCACTTCGTACGAGTTGGCCCATATATAGGACCTGGTTCACTTCGTACGAGTTGGCTTCTGATTTGTGCGAGGTGTCTAACACGTACGAGATGGACTCTAACTCGTATAAGTTGACTTACAACTCATGCGAGGTGACCTTTAAACTTCAAATTTTCAATTTTTAATGACCCACTTAGTTGACAAAGTCCAAGTTAATGACCCTGGTTAACTGATTTGTCTACCAAGTCCAAGTTAATGACTTTGGATGAACACTTCATGAACAAGCTGATGTTTTAGGCATTGTAAAGTTTCAAATTAATGAAATTTTGATATTTTCAAAACATTTCTTAATTTCAGATATGCTCCCAACCCGTTGTCTTCTGGATTTCTCAGTGTACAACAACTCTGGATATTGAAGATCCGCTTTCCATCATCGGTAGTAAAAACTAAGATAGAAATTAAATCTTTTTGAATTTTCCAAAGTTTATATTAAAACACACTTAAAATCTTTTTGGGTTTTTCTGAAATGAAAAGTAAACTTTGTTACAAAACATATTTACAAACATATTTTTGTGAGTTCGTGTTAGAGGATCACATCAGATTTTAGACATATCACAGTACCATTGATCTTTATAAAACTTTAAGTTCTAAAAAAATTCACTTAGATTGTCAGTATACTGATCCACTTAAACCTCTACACATTTCTCAATTGTTTCAAGATACGTTAGGTAATTTTATGAACATGACTCAACTGTGTTTCCCACCTCAGAATATACTCCCGTATCGAGATTGCCAGATTTCATCTCATAGGTGAATATAACCAACTGATATCTGTATCTATGGGTGATGCGAGACCTTGAGAGCTCATGTTAGTACTACCTTACAGACAAAGAGATGGATTCTCGTCTTAAGGTGGTGTTCCGAATTTTGGAATCTTTTTAGCTGCAAATATCGTATCTTTTGATATTTTTAATTATTTATGCAGCTTTGGGGGAATGAATGCGAAAGATTTATACAAGTTCTAGGACATTGCTGATGCAAACTCAGAAGAACTCGTATAATATCTAGATATCAATTATCTATAAAGACCTAGTATCTCAGAATCTAGCATTCTCTCAAACGAAATTTTGGAGAACTAAGTCCATATGCCCGAGAGATGTTAAGCCACAGATTAATCAGTTTTTCTTTTATGTTTATATCTTGAAAACATTTTACTGAATGTGCGAAGCCTACTGGCATATCATCAGTAAGACCTGTTTAAACACTTTTTAACATTACATATCTTTAGTATATTGTGATAGTTCACTGATATACTATCATTTTCTCTTTTTACATGAAAACTCTTTTTGTCCTTTTTATTTATTTGTATTTTCCAAATTTTCCTATGTTTTTGTATTTTTCCACTACATATCTCCCCCTAAAATTAAAAACATATTTTTGTATTTCTGGTTTAAAGAAAGAAATGTGACAAACCGATGAGGATTACGAAGATTCGTCATCCGATCCATATTCAACCTCAATTTCCCCATCTGATGTTAGATTTTTCAAACTGTTAAGTCTCATAAGATATTTAGATCTGGTTCTATTAAATGGTTTGGTATAAAAATCTGCCTTTTGTTCATCAGTGTGGATATTTTTCTATTCGAATCAACTTTTTCTCGTGACAATCACGGATAAAGTGATATCGAATTTCAATGTGTTTAGTTTTAGAATGTTGAACCAGATTTTTGGTTATATCGATGGCTGCCTTATTATCTACATATATGGGCGTATCAAGAAACTTCAATCCAAAGTCTCTCATCTACTATTGTATCCACATACTATGGGAACAATAGTTAGAAGCGGAAACGTATTCAGCCTCGTAAGTAGAGAGAGCGACATGGTTTGCTTCTTGCATTGCCACGTTACTAAGCGTGTTCTGAAGAACTGGCAACCGGCCTTCGTAGATTTGGCATTAAGTTTACAACATCTGAAATCTGAGTCAGAATATCCAGCGAGGTCGAAGTTGTCGTTTTGCGGATACCACAAGCCCGTGCTTGGAAACCCTTCAGGAATATGAAAATACGACTATCATCAAGTGCGACACTCGACGACTTGATTGATAACGAGCGCAAAGGCAGGTTGGATACACGATGTTTGGTCTAGATGCTGTGAGATACATCAATGATCTAATCATCGATCTGTATAAGGTTTCATCTATCTTGACTTCGTGTTCGTCTGGGCAGATGCCATGGTTGATTGCCAATGGGGTAGATAACTGTGACGTTCCAGACATTTTTTGAATTTCTTCAAGATATCATGGACGTACTTTGTCTGATGGATGAAGATACCATCAGGCAACTGATTAACTTAAAGTCCCAGAAAGAACTTCATCTCTCCCATTGAGCTCATTTCGAACTTCTTCTACATGACTGCTTCAAAATCTTTGCATAACACGTCGTTTGTTGAGCCCAATATGATGTCATCCACACAGAATTGTACAATCAACAAGTGTCAGTTTACTTCCTTCGTGAAGAGTGTGCAGTCAACAGTTCCTCTGATAAAGCCGTTGCTCAACAGGTACTGAGAGAGTGTCTCGTACCAGGCTCTTGGGGCCTGATGTAACCCGTATAAAGCTTTATCTAGTAGATAATCCTTGCCCTTATGCACTGGATCGATGAACCCCGGTGGTTGTCCAACATACACTAACTCCTTCACATTTCCATAAAGAAAAGAAGACTTGACATCTAGCTTGTACACCTTGAAACCTTTCCATGATGCAAATGCCAGGAAAATGTGAATGGCTTCGATTCGAGTGAGCGGAGCATAAACCTCAGTATAATCAATGCCTTCTTGCTGATGAAATCCTTTGACAATAAGTCAAGCTTTGTTGTGCACAACTACCCCTCGATCATCTCTTTTGCACTTGAAAACCCATTTTGTAGCGATAGCTTTCTGATTAGCCGGTAGGTCAACAAGCTTCCAGACACCAAGCTTCTCAAATTGTTGCAGCTCCTCTTGCATTACGTTTATCCAGCTTTCATCGGCAAGAGCTTCTTTGTTCGATTTTGGCTCAATCTACGAAATAAAACAACGATGTAAGCACATTTCTTGAATTGGTGCAATCTTGGTATAAAACCAACTAAGATCCTTGTTGATCTGATTGGGCGTTTTCACTCTAACCTATAGGTCTTCGATAATAAAACAACGATGTAAGTACGGAAGCTCTGTTCAGTGATTGGCTGACGTCACCCTGATAGTGACATCTAACATTCCTAACAGAAAAGATTCCTCAGATGTTAGAAAACATCTATGCAAATCCTATCAATAGATATAGGCTAATCTAAACATATATAAGATAAATACTATTACTTTGAGAAACCTATATCTAAGCTATCCTCTATTGCAGTTGTCCAAACATCTGTTTGGCCAAACAGATATTTGGTCTTCTTCATCAGAACTTTGGCTTGATTAGGGCTTTGGTCTTCAATAGATGCTAGCCTTTAACAGGTGATGGTACTCTTGAACTGCGGTTCCAAGTCTTGATCATATGTTTGCCATGCTCTTGATTAGATGTTTTGATTGACACTGGTTCAATCTTTTGTTTATATCTTATCAGTGGATCATGCTTTCACTTTTGGATATCATCTGTTCTTTTATAGGTCCAACAATCTCCCCTAGAATAGATGATGCTAAAACATATGTTTATTGGATCAATCTTTATTCCTCTTCTTCAACATATCTTTGATTTGTGCTTTGAATTGCTTTTCAAATCTTTCAAATAGTCAGCATCCCTTTCAAATGGAAGATCTAGTAGATCTTGCAGATCTTCAATTATTGAGCTCATAATGTTGTTTATTGAAGTCTTTTTGCACTTCCCCATTTTCCTTGACTATTGTCAATTTCTGGCTTGCTTTGTCTGAGGACCACTTTTCAATTTTAGAGGCAATAAGGTTTACTAGGAGTGATGCTATTGGAATAGGTGGAGGAATTTGGATTCCCATGACTTGCCCTAGATATGATGGATTGGTATCAGGACGTCCATACATGATCATGTTTTTATACCTTCTTTCATAATGCCTCACATCCTTTGCAGACATATCCTTTTGTCTTTTGAGATGGCTTCTTACCTAGGAAAAGGCTTACCTTGCAGATTGTAGGTCCCAGTGACGACGATTCTAGACGGAAGTTTGGGCGTATGATAGTACCGATTCGGTAGAACGTTATTAAGAAAGGAGTAGAAACAAAATCAACGGAAGCATTCATTCATTCATACCGAAAGAGTATACATCGTGTCTGCCTAGCGAAATTCCTGGAGAGATTCTGCTAGCGTTTCCCCTCTGGGAACTTCCAAAACTTGCAAAACAATGAACACACAATGCATATATATATAGACATGAGCATCTCGTACGAAGTAAGTATACTGCTTCGTACGAAGTGGTGACCACCTCGTACGAAGTGACACTTTTGCTCCTCTCAAGTTCGTATTTGGGTCCTGTGTTCATATCTAATCTATACAATATTCAACACACGCTCTATCTAGCCTATTCACACAATGACGGACATAAAGTACATCAAAACAGATGGAAGTTAAGAAGTAATTGCCTTTGAACTAATAGGTAAGGCTTCATAATTAGGCTTTCTAGAGACTGAGGGATCTTTGGCTCTTAAAGTTTCTAGCTTCTTGTAAGTTGCCCTGATTGTTGGCTCATCCTATATAGCCATTGATTGGATAGAGTCATATTTGGCAGCCACTATCTCTTCCTTCATTCTAATGAGCTTAACTACTTTCATGCCAACAGGTTTTCTACCTGCAGCCCAGTTGGGAAGAGTGGGCTTGATATACGGATTGAGTTTTAGCAACCCAATTCTGGCTATTTCTTCTAGAAGGGCCTCAACAGACCATCCAGTAAATTGAGCTCTTGAAGCTCTACAGGGCTTATTCTTCATGATGAAATCCAGATAGTCTTATCTTAGTTCCTTTTTGAAGCTAGGGTTGCTAACTAGTCCATGAGATGCCTTTTGACTGACATCTTTAGCAAAATCTTCAAGTTTGTTCACTTTAGTAACCTCTATAAACATGATTTGTTGAGCCTACTTATCACTTTTACCCTTTCTTTTGAAAGCAACTATCTTTTTAGCCTGCACACCCCCCATCCTTGACCCTTGGGAACTAGAAAATGTATCAAAAGAGATACAATCTTTCTGTTCCACTATCAACATCAGCCAACTTACCTTTCCATCCTTAAAAAGATATCAGAAGCCCAAAAATGTATAAGAATACTTGGAGCTAAAACTGTGTGGAAGTTGATGTTGTGGTGATGCGTGATAGTGAAGAACAATGGTTGTGGTTTTGATAGGAGATGCACCAGGAGTTTCTTCATCATCTTCTTGGACAATGAACTTAGTTCACCTGGTTCTGGTTTGTGATTTTTGTGTTTTTGGTAGTGGTTATAAGGGTAGTGATGACGGTTTTCTTTTGAGAAGTCCTTTGGAGGACTTAGATGCTGATGAAGAAGGTGGTGTTTGGATAGTTGTAACCTCTATTGTCACTTTTAAAGTGACAACATATGTTTTGGCAGTGGAAGTGGTGGTGATTTGAATAGAGGATGTGGAAGTGGTTTGAGTTGTGATAGGTGAAACAGTGGTTTATATAGTTATAGTAGTGCTTTGACTAACCTCTGTTGAAGAACCTTGGTTGTCTTGGATTTCTTTTCTTTTGATGATTTCTTGCCCCGTGATCTTAATATTTGCTCCCCTTGTATCTTTCCTTTTTTCTTTTTCTAATGCCTTGACAATTTCTTCTTTTCTTGCCTTTTTAAGAGTAGCAATGTCAGGCCTTTTTCTAGCCTTTTTGACCAGAGGTGGAAGCTTCGCATGCATTCTTCTTCCTCCCCCTTTTTGGCATCATCGTACTTAGGGAGAGTGAGAGCTTGACCGGTGTTTTCAAAGATAAAGTCGTTAATGGCTTTAACTTCTGCCTGTGTATCTTGATATCTGACATCCACTGTATGGCGTACAACCTCTACCTGCATGGTATATCTTTCTTTAGCAGCTTGCTTTTGAAGATGTAGGTATGGTTGGACATGGACCCACATTTCTTTTGCAATGTTTGCATTTGATGGACGGGGTCTGGAGTTTTGGATAAAGATTTTCATCATATCTTCAATCTCTTCAACAGATGTTTTCAAGTGTGTGTCCCTCTCCGTCACTTCTTGATAGTTTAATCCATCACCTAAGTTAACGGGTTCATCTGAATTCCCACCAGAAGTGGTTAAACTTGGTTTTATATCAAGTGCCCCTTGTTCTTGGTATTAGGGACTTCCAACTGATGTGTAGAATATTATCTCAACATTTGTTTCCTTCAAGGGGTCTTAGAGATGTAATCACTGTCCAACTGTGAGATTGTGGTCTCAATAGTTGCAGGGGCTACCCCACTTGAAATACCAACCTGTATCTCTTTCGATACATGAAGTGTAGCCTCATTTGCTTATGGGTTAGCAATGATCCGTGAACTTGCCCTAGTCACTTGTGGGAGTGAACTCTCTATGTTTATTATTGAGAGGAACTAGGTATATGCAAGTCAGATGTATCAATTGCATCAACCAATATTTGTAAAGGTGAAGGGACTGTTGAAGTTGGTAGAGGTGTAGAAGGAGAAACAACCTTGGGAGAGGGGGTTTGGATAGGTAGAGTTGTAGAAGGAACCCCTTGATGTGGGTTCCCTGTGCTTACAACACTCTCCTTTTGTGAGGATGAGTGAGGAGTTTAGATAGGTGGAGATGCTTGCATTTGTTGTGAGGAAGTAACAACAGATGTTAGCTGCATTTGTGTTACAACAGGTATCTCTTAGATCTCAACCCCAGTGACCCTTTGGTTTTTCTTTTGAATTTGGGGATGGGAATGGAGATGGTTTGTGTGGAAGAGTTTGGTGTGTGTTTGTTGGTGCATGTTTTGTAGTCCGCCACTGTGCAATAGGCTAGATAGAGCGTATGTTGAATATTATATAGATTAGATATGAATACATAACTTTGTATAGGACAAGAGAAGTTTGTACGGATGTAACATCCCCGTGAGGAGGTAACCCTCGTGCAGATGTAACACCTTTGTACGGAGGTAATTACCTCTGTAGGACTAAGCACCTTCGTACGAAGGTAACTCACCTTCGTATGGAGGTATTTGTTCGTCCAAACCTCAAGTATATATAGTGTGCTGTGTGTTTGTTAGTTGTTAAGTTTTGGAGTTCCCAAAGGGGAAATGCTAATTTCTCTAGCTTGTAAAGATGTATACTCTTTCGGTATGAATGGAATCATTCGACTTCTACTTCTACTCTGTTCTGAATAACATTCTACCAAATTAGTTATTTTCTAACCAAACTTCTATCTAATCGCGCCGGTTCCTGGTCTTTCAGGGTTCCACAGTGCTAGGTTGTGCAATGTGGCCACCAGGAGTACTGGGCTCAGCAACAGACATTGTAACATCTGTTGCTTGATTTTCTTAAAGGTTTTCTTGTACAACATTTTCTTGGCTTTTGGCCATCATGCGTGTAAAAGTTTCAATTGAAAGACTGTTACTTTCAAGCTTCACCCTTTTCAAAACTTTCTTTTCTTTAACATTTTTCAGGTAAAAGCTTAACAACCATGTATAGTTGAGAAAAGGATTGCTAGTTCCTCTCTTGATTGCCCTCAAATTTGCTACCAAATCTAGAAATAGTGTATGGGATAGCTTATGGTTTGAATTTCTCAAAATAGCATACCCCAGATACCGAGTTTTAGGGGTATCTCGTTTAAAGCAGTGGTTTTAGCAGACAGGCAAACCAAGAGAGTATGGAAAAAGAAAAAAATTGGTTTAAAAAGTGTTGCTCCCACCATTTGACCTTCATAACCCCTTTCTATGAACTCAACATGTAAGTCATTTTTGGGGTAAGTTTCCATACCTGTCAAATCCTCTAATCGGAACATAGTGGAGATGGTTTCTGCGGTGATTTCACATGTTCTTTATTAATAGTGGAGGTAATGAGGAAGGGCTTTTTATTTTTGCAAAGTAAGCTTTGCATTTTTCCAAAATTCTGTGAGTGTGGAGAGATAGATGAGTGCGTCTGCGGTGAGGATGTAGAAATATTTTGATGAATTGATGATGTCAATGATGGAATGAAAGTGCGTATTCTTGTTATGCTTTACAAGGTACGACAGATAGTTGTGAGGGGTTTTTAAATCGAGAGCCATGAAGAACTTTTTTTTTAAATCTTTTGAAAATATTTTATGTAGATGATCTTTGATTTTATCAATATTGAAGGATAGAAGTAAACTTTGTTTCTCATGGGTTTTTTTAGGGTTAATGGAACATGGATGCTAACGTGGACAATGGTTACCTTTTAGTCCACGTGGTCAGTTGCTATTTGTCATAGCAAACTTCTGTTCCGAAAGTTGGTTATACTAAGGAAACCCTTTGAAAAAGATATCAAGGATCTGTTTTCAAAATATCCGTTTGAAACCTCTGTGGTGCTCAATAAACCTTTGAACAAGATGATCAGTGTTTTGAAACATATGTTTGAATTTTGGTTAACAGAGTTTTGTAAAGCCTCTGTTTGAAACCTTGTAAGGTTAAACTGAGTTTTGGGTGTAAACAGTGGTGAGTTTTGATGGAACAGTGGCTCTGTTTGACTTTAAAGGTCAAACAATGGTTTTGAAAACAATGGTTCTTTTGCCATTAACAGTGGTTATCACACTTGAATAGACTTTTGAACCAAAGAAATAGTTGTTAAACTCTTTTGAACAGAGTTTTGTTTTTGGTGATTTTGTCAATCTTTTTTTGATTTTTAAATAAAATTTTGGATTTTTCTGAGGTTTAAAGACATTAATTTAATAAAAGGATAGAAATTTTGGATTTTTCAAAGCAGTTTTCTTTCTATTATTTGGATAGAGGATAGATGCACCGGTAACCTCTGTTAGCACTTTTAAATTACCAATAGTGGTTCCCTATAGATGATGGTGAATGGGTCAATCTTGCAGATGATCTAAAGCATTATCTGCTTTAGATTTGGTGTTATCAACCACTGCCATAGCCTATTAGGATTGGTCTTTGGTCACTAGGAGTTTTTGTACAATCTCCAACAAGATGGTGATACCCATGAGGATGCATGTTAAACCTACGCTTTTGGGGCTGTGGTACAGGTTCTACATACCAGTAAGGCATCCTATTGCGAGGTGATTTACCATAGCCTTTTGGTAGTACATTTTGTGATGCAACAGAGGTTTGACTTGACCTCTGGGTAGGATGTTGGTTTAACTTTTTTCGATAAACAGTGTGGTTAGGCTCAGCTCTTTTTAAAAAAGATTGGGTATTCCTGTTACCAGGCCCATCTTCCCTTTTGAAGCTCATTTTATTTCTTGACCTATTTAGATTTACATCAAATGGTTTATGAAAAGAACATTGTTGAGTCAAATGGTTGAGTTTTCTACAAATGGTACACCCAGGAGTGGATACACAAACACTGGTTGTTCTGTTGATATCATAGGCTTTTAACTTGAAAGAGTCTTTTGCCACATGATTTAGTTTTCCACAGAAATCACACTTTAGTGTTGGATCCTTATCTTTCTTTTTACCCTTATCTATCTTTTTGGAAACATATGTTTTAGTATCTATTTGAGCATTTGTTAGAGGAATGATTTTTATCATGGGTGGGTCAAGACCCTTTGGGTTTGTAAAATCAATGGGTTTGAAAATTTTCTAAACATCACATTCATTTGACCAGGTAGGTTTAAACTCATGCTTTAGTTTTTCAGCTTGAATGGAGCTTAGTAGTTTTTCAAGAATTATTTTCTTGCCACTAGGTTCAGTGATTTTTATGTCTTACCCAGTTGATGTAGTTGGTATGATCTCAACCATTTCAGAGTCAAGTGAAGCTTGGGTTTCTTATTCTTGGTCATATTTTCTAAAACTAACCCCAAACTTCACATTGCTCTTGATATGTTTATCCAAAAGCATTTCATAACCATGACATGATTTAACCCATTTTTCATAGGTAATCTATGTGGATTCCAACTCCTTTTTACAGTTTTGATATTTTTTCATTGACTAGAGTTGGTCCTTGGTTATAGATGCTTCATGTTTCAGACTGCCTAACTCAAGGTCTTTTTCAACTATTATTGTTTTAAAATCTTTTTTCAATTTTTGAAGAATGAGTTCACTAATTTGTATCTTTTCTGTCAGGTTTTCATTCACCTCTTTTATGTTAGCAAAAGCTATAATGCATTTATCTAAACATAACTCTTTAAGAGTTTGAGGTAATACCTTTGAGGCAACCAATTCAATTTGATCTGCATTGAAGTAATCAGTGGAACTTTTAGGATTGCTTTCATCCATCCTTCCTCCATTCTTTGGGTCAACACAAGTGTTTGACATGAGTTTTATGTTAGCAAAAGCTATAATGCATTTATTTGAACATAACTCTTTAAGAGTTTGAGGTGATACCTTTGAGGTAGCCAATTCAATTTGATCTGCACTGAAGTAATCAGTGGAACTTTTGGGATTGCTTTTATCCATTCTTCCTACATTCTTTGGGTCAACATAGGTGTTTGACTTGAGTTTTCAGCAGGTTTACCAACAATCTCTTCACAAGCAGCAGTTTGAACTAGATCTGCTTCAACTGAAACATGCTCAATAGCCATAAAACAAAGGTTTTCATGTTCAACATAGTTAATTTCTATTAAAGCAAATTTTTCATCAGTTAAGTTTTCAGACAAACAACTCCAATCAACATAGCCTTGTGTGAAAAAGCTTTGTTAATTTGGCTCAACTGGTGGGATAGGAGAAGGAGCAGGAGCAGTTTAGGATGCTTGAACATGACCACTAGGCATCTAGACATACTGTACTTGAGGAACTTGTTGTGCTTGAACATACTACACTGGCACAAGGGTCATATGTTGTGCAAAGTAAGCCATATTTTGCGCATTTGGTCTAGGGGTATTTTGGGGATAAAACTGTTGTGGTGTGTTAGATATAGGTCCTTGACTAGGATATGTTAGCTTTACTTGTTTGACTCTTACATTCTCTAGCAACATGTCCCAATCTATTACACTTAAAGCATTTAATCTTTGATTTATCCAACCATACCTTAGACCTTCCACTTAGCCCTAGAAAAGTCCTACCAGTCCTTTTGTAAAAGTTGTTAGCTCTTAGTCTGAGTAGGGCTACCTGGTGTAATATGTCCATCTCTTCGAGTGTGTTTAAGATTTATGAGAATGATGGAGAAGTTTGGGAGCGGTGAGTAAAACTTAGTGTGGGGATGATATTGTGTTGATTAATTCATGTTTTAGATATCCCACTAGTGAGTTTAAGTTTTGTGAGAAAGATGGAGAAGTTTGGAGAGAAGAAGGTGTCACACACCAACCGATGGCGGAAACATCAGGGCTGGACGAAAACAAGATTACAAGAGACTTCATGACACTATTTTTGACAAATACCAAAAGGACAATACATAGTTTCAAAATTGGAAATACAACAAGTTCCGAATGACATAACAACATGAATTGAAATACATAAATTTAAGTCTAGGTGTGTATCTAATCCACCCTAAATAAGTTTCTTCATCGGCAACAACTAGTTTCCTACAACATGTATCAAAATAATGATCAACAAAAGTTGGCGAGCATACGAGTTTATTTACATAGCATAATAGTGAAAAAGTTTCCTCATATCCAACATGGTAAATTGCATATTATGTTACAAACATACTAACATGTGATAACTATATGTCAATCCAAAGCTTAACACAACCGTGATTACCATTGTCACCGAAATGACAAGGTGTAAAATAGTTTACCTAACAATACCACAAGAATACGGGTGGTGCGTTAATCCTATAGCGCTATAATTGTTAAGGGATGCTAGGAAGGTTAATGAGCATATAGACACAAGTATACTTAGCATGCGATAACAAGAATAGTACAAGTTTCATGTTTATAGCATATAAGTGTGATTATAACAAGTTTTAAATATGAATCGTGATTCGTATAATTGTACATGTTGCACCCAAAGTGTGTAAGCGGAAAAAATGGGTTCGAGTATACTCACAATTTTGCAAAGCTTTCCAATTATCCATGAGTGACGAGTTGTTTAAGAATGGGGAATCGATGGTATAAGGTCATTCGGAGTTTATGGAGTGGTTGAATTCGGAATCTAGAATTTAAGTATAAAAAGTATGTATACACAAAGTAATTATCTAGTCTTAAAACACTCGTTTTTTTAACACTATAAATCCTGTATGGGTTGATGTGATTTCATGGTTCAAGATACCCATTAGAATCGTCAACTAAAGGCTCAAGACTTAGATAATATAATCTATTACAATGACAAGTAACCATGTTGATCATCGTCAAGGATTCCGTTATGTATATATATTTATCGTATAATTTATATAATAATTCTAAGCTAAGTCTATCAAGGATATCATAGATTGTCATATAAGTCATGCATGGAAGTAGGAGGTTAACCATCCTTTAACCTCATTGTAAGATTCACCAATACACAAATCATCACAAGGACGATTCAGATGGTCATGAATGAAAAGGAAATGTACAATAATGACTATAAATGAAATCATAATTTTTTTAATCCTACTTCGGACCTCAAATGTGGTGAGGTTTCATCTTAGTTTGCCAAGGCAAGCTTGTGAAAACCTTCCTAGAGGTTATCCAAGTAGAAAGAAAGAAGAAAAATATAAGAAAATAAGAAGGAAAGTGCGCTAAAACTCACTTAGAATGGTTGCAACTTTCTATCAAATCTTGGAAATTAAAGAGTAACCAAGAAGATTTGAGAGTGATTTGAGTGTTTGGAGTGTGTTTAGGAGTGTATGGAAGCTTGTATTTATAAGTGGGGATTAGGGTTTGGGAGTTAATGAAGGTGGAAGGTGATTGGAGGAGAAAGGATTTGGAGAAGGGTGAAATATGATTGGCTTAAAAAATGGTGGAAGGTGATTGGAGGAGAAAGAAGGTGGAGAAGGGTGAAATATGATTAGCTTAAAAAAAGGTGGAACGTGATTGGAGGAGAAATGAGGTGGATAATCTTTTGGTTTTATTCACTTTAAGTCCTTGCGCTTTGTAACTAGGTTATTTTATGCCTTATTCTTGTATCTTAGCTTGTTTTTAGGTATCCAAAGTGTATTTAAGTCTCGGTTTTGCATATAAACACGTATTTAAATATTGATTGTGTATATAACACAAATATGAAATGTAACATGTTTATATATATAAAATGAATTTCCATTATGATTAACGCCTCAAATTGTGATAACGAAGATGGAATACGACTGTAAGGTTTCTAAAAATATAATGCGAATGCGAACTTTCTAAAAAATAGGAATACGAAAATAAGAGGCGTTACAGTCTTCCTTACTACAGGAAATTTCGTCCTGAAATTTATTCAAGAGGAAGACTTTTGGAAAAAGGCATTTTGATTAAAACGTTTAGCTACAATCGGAATTTGAAGTTTAAAGTCTATGTGGGGTTTATGTATAAGCGAGTTGAAATGTATGGAAATTGCGTGAGATAAAAAGCAAGGTTTGTAAAAGTAATTCATTTGACTAAGGCGTTTTGAGGCTTCAAACGTAAGTGAGTGCAAGAATAAGTAAGACGTGTATGTGTGTGTAGTGCAAAGCGAATTTGAACAACTCAATTGGGAGAAAATTTTTTAAAAGGAGGTGCCCTAAAAGTTTTTTGTGTAAGTAAGGATGTAGTTTGACAAAATGTGTGGCCCGCATCGTAGGTCGTAGGAAAATTTTTCATTGGTTCAAATGCGTATTAGTAAGATCACACGTAGAAAAAACAAATTTATAGGTAAGAAGCTAGGATGGTAGGTAGTTATGGTTTCAAAAAGTTTCAGCGGTAGTAGGCCGTCTAGTTGAAGTTTGCGCGTAATAAAGAACAAAAGATATCTTAAAAGTATTTTTACTGACTCGAACTGGTGGGAAAGTTCGTAAAAATGGATAAATCATTTAGGCCGATTTACTGAATAAAGTTTGGATGAAATGTTAAGGGGAGAACTTGGAATATTCGTGGTATGAGAGCGAATGAACCATTCGTTAGGTGTAAGCGAGGGGTAAGAATGGTGTGGATGTTTAATGAAATACGAACACAAAAGTTGAGAGATGCTAGTGATAGTTGTAGCGGTTAAAGCTAACGATTCTGAGAATGAAGCTTCGTCATGGATAATCGAGTACCAAACATTTCGAAGTTGGGTCACCAAAGTTTGTCATAAATTAAATGTATTTAACAAGGTCTGGGAAATCACCGAATTTCTCATGGCATGTTTTACGAAAGTTTGGTAACATGCCAGGGAAACTTATATATAGGAAGTACCAGCGGCGTATCCACCATGTTCACACCATGTTATGTCCGTTTCGCTATTCGGTGTCATGTTACATTCCGTGTTGCGATACACAGTAGAACCCACTATGTTTTCATGCACCTACCAATAAATTCCGTGTGCACCCGCGATTATTTTGGTTTGTGCATGATCCGTATAGTTTGTACTAGTAGTGTACGGGTCAGGTTACATTTTAGTATTACAAGCAAAATGTGTGTGTAAGATAGCGTGTAAAAATTAAGTATGTAAGCATGATTGTATGTATGAGTGTGTCGAACGTAGGCGAAACCGCTCGGGTTATGCCTACTTATAGATTTCAAGTATGACTACCAAGTAGTGCGAATGTATAAATTTTGAGTATGATTGAAGACAAATACGTATAACATTAGCATGTAGTATCGAGTGTATAGGTGGAATAAAATGGGATTTAGCATATATAAGTTACCATAAAGTTGCGACGTGTAAAATATGAATTGTAATGGTGATATGTGTAATATTGTCATGTCATATTGACTGCATAAATAGAAACGTGTAAGGCGATATGCATATCAAAACGTTGAGTTGGTTGAAATAAAACAAGTCGGGTTTGTCGGGAATGAAGGACCAAAAATGTGAATGTCGAGTGAACATTGAGAAAAGTATTAATTTTTGATGTAAGTTGTGGTTTGTAAAAAAAAGAAATGCTACTTTTGTTTAAAAATTTGTATTTGCATACTGATGCGTGGTCGAAAACTGGTGTTCGGTTATGTTTAAGTTTACGTTTTTACATAACTTTTAGTTTCGAATGGCCTACTTTTAATTGGAAATGTATTTTGCAGGTCTAATGGAGTTTAAGGAGCTATTTGGGAGCTTTACGGAGCATCGGGACGGAAAACGGGTCAACCGGGAGAGCGAAATAGAAAAAACAGAAAACACCAAAAGCAAGAGCCGTCGGTGACGCCTCCCTGATATTCCATCGGCCAAAAATCTCCGTAGGCAGTGGTTTAGAGTGTCGGAGGAAAACACAAACAACCACGAGCCGTCGGCGACGCCCTATATGGCTGTCGGCGATGCCCCCTCTTTATGTCCGATGTAAAATTTTCTTGTTTGTTTATTGGGGACGGGTTATAACACAAGTTTTGACCATTTTTTGAGGAGTTATGCAATTTTGAACCTAGAACACCACTCTTGGAGCCAAGAACATCATTATCTTCATCCTCAATCATTCCCAATCCATTCCATCATCCGAATCACAACCTTCAATCCTAACCCTAACCTACCATCATCATCCCATTCATCATCCATTCATTTTCACCATCCATCCCAAACCCTAACCATCATCATCATTACCCTCAAGGCTTCAAGAAGACCATGTTCAAGAGTTCATCAATGGTTGATCGTGTTCTGTTCATCATGGCGGCTAATTCTCGCAGGTTGCACCCCGGTGTAGACTTTTGTAAGGATTTCTAAGGTTTGCTAGATATTTAGTATTTAGTTTGTGACTAATTGAATTGCATTTGAATCATTGGATAACTGTCTTACTTTTGTATAGAATATACGAATTGTTGAGTGAGTTATGAAATTTAACTTCGTGAAATGAATATGCGTATTTATGCCTTGTCTTTTGATATGATTTTTTTGTCTAAGGTAATGAAGTGCATTGCAGTTCTTGTCTATAACGTCGATAGCAATTGGCACCTAAGCCTCGTGATTCTAAAACCGTTAATGAACTAAATCGATTAAACCAAGTTAAATCGTGTAGTAACCCTAGGTCCTCCAATTTTTGAACCGGGTGTGAACCTTGTTCCAAGTTATTGTTTACAACTGTTCAATCAAGTTTTTGTGAAAATCTCAATTGTTTAAGTTTTTGTAGTCTAATAATTGCAAACAAACTTGTCGGTTAAATCCAACATCTCTTTCAATCAAATAATCATTCCAATTAAACAACATATCAAGCTTCATAAATTGTGACAACCTTTAAAATCAATCGCATCCATCGCAAACCATAAACTCTTCGTGGTACAACCCCTTACTACCACTAACACATTGTGTAACACCTCGTAAAATTCACGTCCGATATTATACCGACACGTGCAGATGCCCTCGGAAAATACTTCAGATGAGTTAGCCACTCAACTAATCTAATACATGTCCAAAATTCAACTAACCGTAACCTACGGTCTAGGACCGTAGGCTACGGTCTAATGATGCTGAAACGAAATTACATGGACCATAAGCTATGGTCTGGCGACCGTAGCCTACAGCAGTCATCTGAAGCCTTAGTTTTTCCTTATTTTAACTTTCATCAAATGACCCAAAGGCCTCTAGACTTTATTATTTTCGTGTTACTTGTTTAAACAAGTTGTTTCTTGACCTGAACAACTTCCGGGTGATGGAATATCTCTTTATTTACCATCCTTGAGTATTCCGCTTCTTCACCAAACCTTTAAATTTACTAATTTGGGTAAGTTAAACCATAAAACCGTAAGTATTTGTATCTTTAACGTTTAAGCTAGTAAAACACTTATAAGTCGTAAAAACACCTAGTGTGACACTCTTAACGTTCGGTTATTTGAACTCTTCTTCAAGACATCTTGTGTTGAACAAAAAGAACTAGTTGTATCATTATTTCATGGAATAAAAGTCAAGGGACAATTCATGACATTTCATAAAACTATTTTTGAGGTACTAAATGTGTCAAAACCCCAAATTTTTGTCAAGATGCCACCTCTGCTGCAAATTGCCACACTCTTGCTGCAGTTGACACCTATTTAGACACTTGTAAAGATCCTACAACACCTCTAACACTTGGCTTCATCCTCACACACCCTCTTGCACTATAAATAGACCACTTAGTTCATTCTATTCCTTGCTCATTTCCTTTTCTCCTCTCTATTACACTCTTGGAAGTTCCTGGTCATTTAGGAGCTTCCCTTTGAGTTCTAAGTTTCTCTTGGATTACTTGTAAGTGTTCCATCTCTCCTCTTTTCTTTTTATGGGCTTTTAATAGGCAAAAGTCAAGCATTTTCGACAAATGCTTTGACTTTCGGTTAAGACCATTATGGTCTAGCCATTTTTCAAGTTGAACATGGCTAAGTGATCGTAATTAGGTAGGTATTAATCCCTTAAAAGGGCACCTCCAAAGGATCACGTTTACTAGGTCAATTGACGGGTCAAAGTTTATGTTTTAAAAATTCAAACAGGTCAGATTTTATAACTATTATAATCTGAGTTTATACAAGTTATAAATATGTTTTTGACACTTAAACAAGTTGGTAATAATTATTAGAACACGTGGGAACATGTTCGGCTCGTCAATTCCAGTCCAAGGGTCGGTTCGCAACCGAAAGTCGCAAAGTTTGACTTCTACTTTGATTTTCGATTCTGACATGACTTAGATTAGTTTACTACTGACTTATAGTCACATTATGATCGTAATACAATGTAGCATAACCCTGAGGTTATATTACATGATCATAATCATAATATGAGTTTATACACAAGTTTTGTTAAATGTCAAACTTTGACTAAAATGCCCTTTTTACATAAAACAAGGTTTTAATCAACAACGAACTTGCAAATGAATCACCTACTGATATGTTAATATAATTAACATATTATGATGTTATTATTCTGATCATAAACTAAGTTTTAATATAATATCGTAAATTATATTTTTAAAGGACCAAAATGCCCTTTCGGTGCATAGTTTGGTCCTACACCATAAATGACACTTATGTGTGCTATCTTACTGATAATATATTTCAAATTAAGTATTTTTCCAAAGTGTTTATGATCATAACATCAGATTATATGCAAGTTCCTTTTATACGACATATAATGGTCAAAACGCCTTATAAGGCATAGTTTCGTTTTAAAACCTCAACGGGCATATAAGTTGATATCCTACTGATATTACAACTTATTTCAATTATAATGACATATAGAACTTGTTCATGAATCATCCGGTTACCCGATATCACTTATATGCGTATGGTTAAGTTTATGTAACTAGTTTACGAAAATTAACCAAAACGGGTTTAACCTTATCATTTTAATATAAAATTCCAGAATGTTAATTGTTTACCCATGACATACAAGTCTTAAGTACTTGTTGGGTTTAAACTACATTCTATCCGGTCATCGCTTAATTTAGCGTATTGTACCGTTTTGATCCTTTAAGCAATTCGGTCTAAGTCTATGACTTAAATAGGACCGTTAGCATTCTAATTGGATACTTATGCCATTATTCCAGACTAAAGCCTTCTAGTAAATGCTAACTGCACTTATCTAATTGATTAAACGGCTGAGTTAATATAAACTTGAATTTAAATCAAGTGCTAGCTCAGATAAATACTCTTGACTTATTTTCCCTATACGGGCTTGGGTTACGGTAAATTATTACCGCTTGGTCGGAAATGGGATCAATCGAATGCCGGATTGTGGCTTGTAAATCCGCATATTCCGTTTTGATCAGTTTTGTTTGATAACTTAAACATTGGGGGTTAACGACCGTGTCCTGGATATCCTCAGCTCATTTAAGTTACTAATGGCCACGACCAAAGCACGGGGTGTAGGCATACACCTGACAGATGCGAATGCTAAAATATTTTACCCACAAGTTGGGGATAACTCCCTCGTGGGTTCATAAGTGGTGTGTCAGTTAATCATGTCTCGGTCTATGTACTGGGCCCCACATGTATTGACAAACATGTGAATCTGTGTACAAGGTTATAAGTATGACTTTCCCAAGTTATAAAAGATTTTTCGTGCCCTGTACACTTAAATCAATTTTTGAAATGTTCACAAAACGAGTCAGTTATTTGTATTTACCAACGAAAGCTGACGTATTTTCAAAAGACTAAGTTGCAGGTACAATACGAAATAGGCTAGAAGCTGCTTGGTATTGATATAATAGGATCTTGCAAATCCTTAGATCTGCCCTACAATCTGATGTTCATATTTTGTATATTTTACGATCCGCCTGTGGAACTTTCATTACAAGCCGTCTGTATATTATTTTCGAATTTTGAACATTTTGGTTTGTAATAGTATTTTAAACTCCAAGACTTCCGCTGTGCTGTGTTAATTAACTATGGTATCATCAATTTACGTCACATTACTCCCCACTCTGGCCCACCGATGTTTGGTTGGAAATCCGGGGTGTGACAAGTTGGTATCATAGCCAACGTTTGAGAGAATTAAACACTAGCCTTTTGTGTTTAATCTCAAACATTACACAATAGCACATTCCTTAGACTTCCGAGTCTAGGCTTTGACCTAGGATTACTCATTTCATTATTAAGTTATTATTATTGTTTTGACATGATTTTAACAGGAAAATGCTGCCAAGATTCAGAGGACAAAGTGGAAGGGGAAAAGGTCCAATGAGGGGAGGGCCATTAAGGCGCATGCCTTCACAACCTCACAACTCAGATTCCTACTAAGATTCAGGAGATCCATCTCCTTGAAAACCAGCGAGACACTCCGTCTCTCATATTACTCACCCACACATTCCCAAAATTCTTACCGCTCTCACCACTCCTATCATTCACACCACTCTCACCACTCCCATCATTCCCATTCACATTCATATCATGAAGAGTTTAACCAGATCTTTATTTTAACCCACCTCCAGCTGATCAAAATCAGTTGGATCAATCCTATGGACGAGGACTCCGACCCAGAGATGCCACCGTTAGGATCGCATGGACACCCCATCGAAATCTCTAGCGGTTCTAACTCTTATGTAGGATCACCTTATCAAGGTCCTAATGAATGGGACCAATATTGGAGTCAATTCAGTTTTGTTAACACTCCTTCGTACCATTCTCCAACACCGCCTCCTACACAGGAAGACGTCCAAATGGAACCGATGGAGCAACCTTAGCCGCCACCTGAGCCATCGAGGAGGAAACGTGGAGCACGCATGTCAGTGCATGCGAGAAAATGGTAGGGTTCACTACCACCATTTCCCAAAACCTACTCTACCATTCCCGAGGACCCACAAATGGGTGGACCCTCAAATACTTCACCTGTGGTGGAACCAACACCACCTCCTGTGGTTCAATCACCATCATTGGGTTTTAATAACCCTATCCCTACATACCCAGATACGTCTGAGTATAATCCTTTTAACCCAACTACGCCGACAAACTTAAATTATCAGGCGCTATCATACGACCCATATATGCAAGCGGTCATGCATAATGCACTTTACCCATCTCCCTTCCCACCTGCTTATCCACCTACCGGATACCCAAGTTATGGATACTAGTATCCTATTGTGCCTCAACCATAACCACAACCTCCGCCACCTCTTGAGGCCATTAATGAAGCCTTGGAGCGGATGAAGGAAATGCAACAACAGGCGGAGAAGACGGAGAAGAAGACGAATAAGTTCTTCAAGAAAATTTCCAAGTTAGTCAAAGGAAAGAAAGACGAATGAACTTTTTTCTATTTTTAAGTTTTGTAATCTTTTCTTTAGTCCCTGCGTGGACAATGTTCTTTCTTTCGTCCCTACGTTGACATGTTATTTCTTTAGTCCCTATGTGGACATGTGGTTTCTTTTAGTCCCTACAAAGACAATCAGTTAAATTTATTTCGAGTATTGTAGTTTCTATTGTTATTTATAAAATATTTGGAATTATATATATATATATATATGTGTGTGTACTCGTTACATCCTTTCAAGCGATCGTCTCCATTTTAACTCGAAATTTATGATCCGCTATATAATTCCAAAAGATCTTCTTAATGGTTTTAATTAGCGAAATGGCAAAGTCCATATTAATTGGCAAAGTATAAAAGATAGTTAAGGATGAATAGCCTTCTATCATGATAGTTAAGGAAGATTAATCCTTCCATCCAGAGGTGGTGGACTATGTTCAAGCCTCCAAGTCGTTAAGGTCAATACGACCGTGACTATTAGTAATCAACCATTAAGATAATTATGTGTTAACATTCAAGCAATGTTAATACTCTTGGCAGTGTGACTTGAGGAACCACACTAGCTGTATAGGTAAAGGAGTACGTCCAAACCTTATAGCCTATGTGATCAAATTTGATCCCGTCTAATATCATCAATGCGATGATAATAATTAAAACATCCATTAGTGATGTAGTGTCTATGGGCCATAATTATACATCCCTTAGTGCTGTAGTGCCTGCGGGCCATAATTAAACATCCATTAGTGATGTAGTGCTTGCGGGCCATAATTAAGCATCCATTAGTGATGTAGTGCCTATTCGTCATAATTAAACATCCGTTAGTGATGTAGTGCCTACGGGCCATAATTAAACATCCGTTAGTGATGTAGTGCCTACGGGCCATAATTAAACATCCATTAGTGATGAAGTGCCTACGGGCTATAATTAAACATCCATTAGTTATGAACTGCCTACGGGCCATAATTAAACATCTATTACTGATGAAATGCCTACGGGCTATAATTTAATATCCATTAGTGATGATTTGCCTAAGAACAATACTATATTGTCAATTAAGACAATGATAGTTGTAACCTTATGGTTCCGTGTCCCAGGTGGTGAGCTATGCTCAAGCCTCATAGTCTATATGATCAATGAGATCATGAATAATATCATTAGTGCGATGATTATCTATCTTGACATCTTAGGAGATGTTAATTGATCTATTATATTATTTTGCCTACGGGCCATATTGTATTGTCAAATATGACCATGACAGTTGTGACTTTATGATCCACTGTCTAATAGTATATGGACTACGTCCAAATTTAGAAAGCCTTTTATGGTCCCTTTGATACCTAGGCCAAATATAACTAAATATCTCAAAGAACATCCATTTAAAAGGTTAAGCCTGACAGTTGTGATTCTATGCACACTGGTTCAAATAGGTAATGGATTTATATATCCAAACCTTACAGCTTATAAGGTTATTAATACCATGGCTAATACAAGTTTAATTTAAAACTAGTATCAAAACATCAGAGATGGCTAATTCAGATGAGGCACAAAGTAGTCGTCATGATAATAGTAATGATGAAGCTGAAAATATAGCCATTAATAATGATGATTTCCAAGTTCACATTGAGGCAGCTGTTAGAAAGGCCATGGAAAAATTTAAGGAGTCGAGTGCTACTCGCTCCAAACCCTTATCTATTCGACCATCTTTAGCTCGAAAGGAGAGCTCTGTTCACTCATCGAATGTGAAGAGTGAACCAAAGAAACAAGAGTTTCATGATAGGTCCCGTTCTTCCAAAAACGGATGTACCTATAAGTACTTTGTCTCCTGCAAGCCCCGAGATTTTAATGGAGAAAAAGGGGCTATAGAAGCCTTGAGATGGCTCGATGAAATGGAAACTATTGTAGATATCAGCGGTTATACTGATAAGGATGTGGTGAAGTTTATATCCCAATCCTTTAAGGGCGATGCCCTAATATGGTGGAAGACTATGGTACAGTCAAAAGGTAAGGTACACCTGTATAACTTGGGATGGGCCAAGTTTGTAGACCTTGTAAAGGAAACATATTGCCCACCTCATGAGGTGGAGAAGATAGAGTCAGATTTTCTGACTCTTACAATGAAAAATCTAGATTGTCGGAAGTATGTTACCGACTTTAATTCCTTATCCATATTAGTATCTTATCTGATTTTCCTGAACCCAAACGCATTGCGCGTTTCATAAATGGGTTAGTGCCTGAGATTAAAGGCATGGTGAATGCTGCTTAGCCTACTCCTTATAGGTCTGCAGTCAACCTATCTCTCTCTCTTACCTTAGATTTGGTAAGAGAGAAGTCAGTCAAGACTGAGACTGGCGGGAAAAGGAAGATTGAGGATGATAACTCCCATAGGTCAAATAAGATAAATAAAGGGAGATTTGGGTTCAGAAGGAACCAAGATAGGTCGGGCGAAAAACCGACATGTAAGACCTGCAACCGCATGCACTGGGGCTAGTGTAATTTTGATCCACAGGCTAAACCCTGTGGTAGCTGTAAGAAAAAGGGGCATAAGACCCTAGAATGCAAGGATCTTAAGGATGCCGTCTGTTACGACTGTAATGAAAAAGGGCATATTAAGACTAACTGCCCAAAGAATCCTAAGAGTAATAATGCGAAGCCTGGAGAGGCCAAGAAAGGAAATGCACGTGCCTTTCAGATGAATGCTAGAGAGGCTGTTAATAACAACAACAACGTCATAAAAGGTACATTCCTTATCAATGACGTATATGCTAGAGTTCTTTTTTATTCGGGTGCAAATAAGTCCTTTGTAGACCAAAAGTTTAGCAAACTATTAAACTTACCCATAAGAACTTTAGACATAACGTATGAGGTAGAACTTGCTGACAGAACCTTAGAAACAGCATCTTCCATTCTTGATGGATGTTTTATTTCCATTAAGAATCACTCAATTCCTATCTCTCTTCTCCCAATGAAATTGGCGGGGTTCGATGTAGTCTTAGGCATGGATTGGTTATCTCATAACCAAGCCCGCATTACCTGTGATAAGAAACACATCAAAGTTAACATCCCATCTGGTGAAATGCACACCATTATTGGAGATTCACACTATGGATTGCCAGACAAAGTGTCATTGCTTAAGACATCCAAGTGTCTAGGGAAAGGTTGTGTTATCTATATGGCACAAGTAACTATTAACGAGCCAAAACCAAAGCTTGAAAACCTTTCAGTCATCTTGGAATATCCTGATGTTTACCCTGAAGAATTACTGGGTCTGCCTCCAGATAGGCAAGTGGAGTTTAGGATTGACATCCTACCAGGAGCGGCACCTGTTGCAAGAGCTCCGTATCGGCTAGCACCGACGGAAATGAAGGAATGGAGAATACAAATAGACAAACTTTTAGAGAAAGGCTTCATTAAGCCTAGTTCCTCACCTTGGGGAGCTCCCATTCATTTTTTAAGAAAAAGGACAGTTCAATGCGGATGTACATTGATTACTGTGAACTAAACAAGATAACAATCAAGAAGCATTATCCTCTGCCCAGTATCGGTGACTTGTTCGATCAACTTTAAGGGGCTAGTTACTTATCTAAGATCAATTGAGATCATGATACCATCAACTGAATGTTAGAAGTGAGGATGTTCCCGAGACTGCCTTCAGGACCTGTTATGGTCATTATAACTTCCTTGTGATGCCTTTTGGGCTCACAAATGCACCTGCAGCATTCATGGATCTCATGAATAGAGTCTGCAAGCCGTATCTAGATAAGTTTGTCGTTGTCTTCATAGACGACACACTTATCTACTCTCGTAATCAAGTTGATCATGAGAAACATCTTTGGTGCATCCTAGAATTGCTAAGACAAGATAAGCTTTATGCTAAGTTCTCTAAGGGCGAGTTTTGGCTTAGAGAAGTCCAGTTTCTTGGACATGTTGTAAGTGAGCATGGTATCCAAGTGGATCTCGCCAAGATTGAAGCCATAATGAATTGGAAATACCTAAAACTCCATCAGAGATTCGTAGTTTCTTAGGATTGGCTGGTTATTATAGGAGGTTCATTGAGAACTTTTCGAGGATAGCCACTCCTTTAACTACCTTGACCCGTAAGAATGTCAAGTTTGACTGGGGTCCGAAACAACAAGAATCTTTTGAAATTCTAAAACACAAGTTGAGCAATACTCCTGTGTTATATCTACCTGAGGGTTTTGAGGATTTTGTCGTTTACTGTGATGCCTCGCACACTTGCATGGGCTGTGTGCTAATGCAAAAAGGCAAAGTAATTGCTTATGCATCACGACAATTATGTCACACCCTCAATTTCCACTTGCGGAGTTTTACCGCGAGGCGTGTGAACAAACCAGAATCTGAAACACTAGTACGTTGAACTACTTTATATGATTTGATAATACGTTTTCTAAAAGCATTTGTCGTAGATTTTATATTGTCTTAATTAGTTACCATTGTTTAGCGGAAGCATTAGTTTAAGTGGTTGAGCGGAAGCATAAGAATAAGTAGAGAAACGGGCGCCAACACAAACGCCACAACAAATGAAAAACCCAAAACAACGTTTGTAAATGAGACTCGATAAAAGGTGTCTTGTTCAATGCATGTGAGTGCACCTAGAGCTCCTAGCGTCCTGAGAAACATGTAAAGAAACAAGTGTCAACATTAAAGATGAGTGAGTTCAAAGGTTTTCATAAATTCGTT
The DNA here is from genome assembly GCA_947069175.1 of Scalesia atractyloides. Taxonomy (NCBI): domain Eukaryota; kingdom Viridiplantae; phylum Streptophyta; class Magnoliopsida; order Asterales; family Asteraceae; genus Scalesia; species Scalesia atractyloides. The sequence goes on along the minus strand of CAMTDV010000008.1, from coordinate 41,817,690 downwards.
TGTTCGGTTATGAGTTTGTTTCCCCCGTTATCCCTAACCCGGGATAACGATTTAGTCCATTATTCCCAACCCGGAATAATACCGATAGTTCCATTATTCCCAACCCGGAATAATACCGATAGTTCCATTATTCCATAACCGGAATAATAATGATGTTGGTTCCATTATTCCAAACCCGGAATAATAAGTTGTTGTTTCCATTATCCTCAACCCGGGATAATATAGTTGTTGTTTCCATTATCCTCAACCCGGGATAATATAGTTGATTCGTAATTAAGTTCAATGTTAACATATATAGGTAGCTAGCCTAAAGTTATGTCACGTAAGTGTTCGCGATCGAAGCTGACTGTTGTGCCTCCGTGTTGCCAGGCCTATCACTGACCATGGCGAAGTTAGGCCAAATTATTCACCCGTTGACCATACCCGGTCGGCTAGCGCGACTAGCTCGGATGGGGCTTGACGGGCCCAGTAGTACTACGTATAATTCCCCCGCTATTAAAACCCAATACTAACGATCCGAGAGATTGACGAGGACTTAAGTGATATAGCTGCTTAGTGACCATAACATTACATTAATATCAACTTAGTTACCGAATAGTTATGTGACGTTAATTTCGTATAACGTAAAGAGATTGAGTTTGAAGAGTGTATACATGTTTCTCCCCCTGTTGTTTAAAAACCGGATAAAGTTAGGGGCCGTTAACTCACCTTTAGTTGCTCGGTTAGTGTAGCAAAGAAGTTGTAAGGGATGGGACCGCTAATTGCGTCCTAACAAACCAATTGATTTCAAGTCAGTGTGTGAACACACCAATACAGATTCTACACTTAATTTACGCACAAAATGATACACACAAACAACATACCTAACACTCAAACGTGCATGCAAGTATCCTCATGTGATCATAGTAATCAAAACAATTTATCATGAACATAATCCAATCCATGCAACACTTTGGTGCACACAATCACAAGTTATCAAATTTCAGCTTAATACTCATAATTCAGCTGTTTTCTAGGATTTTTATAAAATAGTTCCAACATTCCAAAAATTCCAATTATTTAACAGCAGGTGACATTTATAATGTAGAAATTTATATAAATTTTCCAAGTCCTAAATCTTTACCAATTAACCACAAATATTAATATACTAGGCTGCAGTCAGATTCGTTGCTTTCTGACTGCAGTCCACGGAAGAATTTATTTAAAAATCACTGATCGTCCAATTAACAAAATTCCAGTTGGAGTTGCCCGGACATTTCCATACCTAGTTGCTGTACAAAATTCATGACTCGATTCCCTACTGATTATAACATCCAACTCGATAAACAACTAACAAAATTTCAGGATTTTCACAGCTTTAGTTACTGAACTTATTTGGCCATTTAAAAATATCAAACGACTTCAGAAAAATATGAATCCAGCGCCATTAGATTCGTTATTCAAATCTCTACGTTCTAGACATCAGAAAATCCGTTTTTCGACAACTAATGACCGAGTTACAGCCAGATGAAGTCGGCTGTAACTATTACTCAGCAACCTGTTTCAGCATATTGTTATCATAGATTCGCATAAACTGTCCATATCATTAACCTAGGCGATCAAGAACTGATTTTCTAATCATAGATCAATACCTATAACATATCCATGCAAACCCTAATCCACACCTCTAGTTTTTATAAACAAAACATACTTGGCAAACTTATAAGTTCCGAAAACAATCATGCATGTAACAATGATAAATCAGCCGATTCAAACACATATAATCCGAAAACAAACCAATCACTTCATTCAAGCACATATATCCGAATATGATCTTGTAATCAAAAGATAAATCCTAACCTTTAATAACTAGGTAAGTAAGCCGAGACTTGGACAAGAATGATTTGGCTGTTCAAGCAAAATCAAGACCGAATGAGATGAGCAGTTCTGCTTGTCGCGACCGAGACTGAAAGGGACTGAAAGCGAAGACTGCTCGCGATCAAAAGGGAGTGCAAAGGGGGCTGTTTGCGGTCGAGGGGATGGAGGATTTGCTGCCGTCGGCTGTCTTTATCAACTAGGGTTTTGTGTTGTGAATGAAGCATGCATGGCTAGTATATATAGGCGCAAAGAGATAAGGATTACGGTTTTGGTTTGAGCTCGTGGCCGAGGACTTGGATTGGTTCGGTTTGGGTTTGATCTTGCGGCCGAAGACTTAGGTTGGTTCGGTTTGGGTTTGATCTTGCGGCCAAATAGTTTGAGTTAGAACTCGGTTCACTCCTAGAGTCACAAGGAGTTTAGGGTTTGGGTTAGAACTCGGTTCACTCCTAGAGTCATAAGGAGTTTAAGGTTGGTTCGTGTCGCGGTTCGGTTCGTGTACATATTTGCCATGATTATTTTATAACTAACACAATCACATAATCGCACATCACGTATTCACTAACTCGTACACGTTTAATACATAACATATAATTCACTCGACAAGTATTACGTTTAAGTTATCCGAAAAACCCGGGATGTCACATTATCCCCATGTTGAAAGAATTTTCGTCCCGAAAATTGAGTAAACGCGGTTTAGAATGTAGCGTACATGTTTAGAGTGCCACGCACAAAGAGTTAGTTCGTTAATGATGGTACGCGAAGTTACAAGAAGTTCCCAAGTGCCATGCACAAAGATTCCCAAGTGCCATGCACAAGGATTTAGTTAACAATGGTACGCGAAAGTATGAGAAATTTCCAGGTTGTCACATCATCCCCATGTTGAAAGAATTTTCGTCCCGAAAATTTAGTTACTGGTATCGTTAGTTTGCTGCTCAGTTGCGAAGAGGTGTGGGTATTTGCTTTTCATTTGGTCCTCTCTTTCCCACGTGAACTCCGGTCCACGCTTAGAGTCCCAACGAACCTTAACGATCGGAATCTTGCTGTGCCTTCGAGTCTTGATCTCACGATCCATGATCTCGATAGGCTGTTCCACGAAGTGTAGTTGTTCATCCACTTGGATCTCATCCAATGGAATGACTAGAGTTTCATCTGATAGACACTTCTTCAGATTTGACACGTGAAAAATGTTGTGAACTCCACTGAGTTCGGCAGGAAGGTCTAATTGATAAGCTACGGGTCCGATACGTTTCAAGATTACAAACGGGCCTACGTACCGTGGGTTTAGTTTGCCCCGTTTTCCAAAGCGGATTACACCCTTCCAGGGTGACACCTTTAGTAGGACGTGGTCGCCTACTTGAAATTCGAGTGGTTTGCGTCGTTGATCAGCGTAGCTTTTCTGTCGATCTCGTGCCGCCGCCATGCGGTTTCTGATTTGTACAATCTTTTCAGTAGCCTCAAGTATTAACTCAGGGCCTGTGAGTTGACTGTCACCGACTTCTGCCCAGCAGACCGGTGATCTACATTTACGACCGTATAATGCCTCAAACGGTGCTGCCGAAATACTCGTATGATAGCTGTTGTTATATGAGAATTCTACTAGAGGCAGGTGGATTTCCCAACTATTTCCGAAGTCTATGACGCATGCCCTAAGCATGTCTTCCAAGGTTTGTATGGTCCTTTCACTTTGACCATCAGTCTGAGGGTGATAGGCTGTGCTCATATCTAAGCGTGTTCCCAACGCTTTCTGGAGTGACTGCCAGAAGTTGGATGTGAAGCGAGCATCTCTGTCTGAGATGATGGATGTTGGCACTCCGTGCCGAGAAACTACTTCCTTAATGTAGATGCGAGTCAACTTCTCCATCTTATATGTTTCTTTAATAGCTAGGAAGTGTGCGGACTTAGTTAAACGATCCACAATTACCCAGATGGTATCGCAACCACCCAAAGTTCGCGGGAGTTTAGTGATGAAGTCCATCGAGATCTGATCCCATTTCCACACTGGGATCTCAGGTTGTTGGAGTAGCCCTGATGGCTTTTGATACTCTACCTTGACTTTTGCACAAGTCAAACACTTACTCACGTAGGTGGCTATATCGGCTTTCATGTTGGGCCACCAGTACGCAGCTTTAAGGTCTTGATACATCTTATCCGAACCCGGATGGACAGAGTATCGGGATTTGTGAGCTTCATCCATGACTAGCTCTCTGAGGTTTCCGTAGAGAGGTACCCATATGAGATTCATGAAATACCGGGCTCCATTGGGTTTTACTTCCCAATCGCGTTCCATTTTTCCCACCGATTCGGCCTTGATGTTTTCCTCCTTAACTGCTTCTAACTGGGCATCGCGTATTTGTTCGGGTAGCCCCGAATGAATAGTGAGTTGTAATGCTCGTACACGGCGAGGTTTCAAGTGTTCCTTCCTACTGAGGGCATCAGCTACCACGTTAGCTTTACCCGGGTGATACCGAATGGCACACTCATAATCGTTCAAGAGTTCGACCCAGCGACGCTGTCGCATGTTCAACTCCTTCTGATTAAAGATGTGTTGGAGGCTCTTGTGGTCTGTAAAGATTGTGCACTTCGTTCCATAGAGGTAGTGTCTCCAAATCTTAAGTGCAAACACTACTGCTCCCAATTCCAGGTCATGCGTCGTGTAGTTTTTCTCGTGAACCTTCAGTTGTCGCGACGCATATGCGATGACCTTATCGCGTTGCATGAGTACGCATCCCAGTCCCTGAATGGAAGCATCACAATATACTACAAAGTCTTCTGTCCCTTCCGGCAAGGACAGAATAGGTGCACTGCAAAGTTTCTGTTTCAGCAATTGAAATGCTGCTTCTTGCTTGTCACCCCAAGCATACTTGATGCCTTTCTGGGTGAGGGTAGTTAGCGGTTGTGCGATCTTTGAAAACCCCTCGATGAAACGTCTGTAGTAACCAGCCAAACCCAAAAATTGGCGGATCTCCGTCGGTGTCCTGGGTGCTTCCCAGTTTTTGATGGCTTCAATCTTGGCAGGGTCTACGTGGATACCCTTTTCATTCACGATATGCCCGAGAAACTGAACTTCCCGAATCCAGAAATCAAACTTTGAAAGCTTGGCATATAGCTTCTCCTGTTGAAGTAATCCTAACAGTAATCTTAGATGTTCAGCATGTTCTTCTTCACTTTTGGAGTAGATGAGTATGTCATCGATGAACACAATGACAAATTTGTCGAGGTATGGTTTACACACGCGGTTCATGAGGTCCATGAACACCGCAGGTGCGTTGGTGAGACCGAAGGGCATGACCAAGAACTCATAATGTCCATTCCGAGTACGAAATGCCGTCTTAGCAATATCCTCCTCCCTAACGCGTAGCTGATGGTAACCAGACCATAAATCAATCTTGGAGTAGTAACTTGACCCTTGAAGTTGGTCGAAGAGATCGTCGATGCGAGGTAACGGGTATCGGTTCTTGATAGTAACCTTGTTGAGTTCCCTGTGATCGATGCACATGCGGAAAGTCCCGTCCTTCTTCTTGACAAAAAGGACTGGAGCTCCCCATGGCGAAACGCTTGGTCGGATAAATCCTTTTTCTAATAGCTCCTGAAGTTGGGTAGACAGCTCCTGCAGCTCGGCTGGAGCTAGGCGGTATGGAGCCTTGGCGATAGGAGTTGGATTGTTCGCCAATTCGATTTCAAACTCCAATTGTCGATGGGGTGGAAGACAAGGTAGTTCTTCTGGGAATACATCGGAAAAATCACGGACGACAGGGATGTCTTCTATACGTTTCTCGTCCTTAGGCTGTTCGGTAATCAGTGCGAGTAAAGCGAAGGAGTTCTTCCTCCGAAGATACTTCTGCGCTTTCATGTAAGAGATGATGTTGGTGACGGCGCTTGCCTTATCGCCTTGTACCGTAAGATTTCGTCGTTCGAGAGCGGAATACGGATAGATTTTTCGAAGCAGAGAACTTCAGCCCGGACGTCGGATAGCCAGTCCATTCCGACTACCACGTCAAAACTACCCAGGGTAGTTGTCATCAGATCAATGGTAAAAGTGTGACCCGCGAGTTTGAGTTGACAGCCGGATACTATATGGGTCACATCTACAGAATCCATCGGCTAATTCTATAACATAAGGGGTCTCTAAGGATTTAGGCGTGAGATTTAGGTTCTTCCTAAAAGACTCAGATATAAAGCTCCTATCCGCACCCGTATCAAAAAACACAGTAGCAAAATGTTCATTAAGGGGAAACTTACCGGTGACCACGTTCGAGTCGTTTCTGGCCTCTCCGCGGCCCAATGTAAATGCGCGACCTTTGGCACCTCCTGTGCCACCGTTTCCATTATTGTTGTTGTTATTATTGTTGTTGTGGTTATTGTGGTTGTGGTTGTTTCCACCATTGTTGTTGTTGTTACGCAGCTGTGGGCAGTCTCTTCTGAAGTGGGCAGTGCTACCACACTGATAGCATCCCCGGTTAATACCCTGCTGCTGACCCTGGGGTTGATTTTGATTTTGTCGGGACATGATTTCCCCACGACAATCCTTTGCCGCATGTCCCACCTTGCCACATCGTTGGCAGCGATTCCCGGCACAAGGGCCGTGATGATGAAGATTACAGCGATTGCACTGCGGCTTTCGACCTACATAGCCGCCTGCATTCTGGTTGTTGTTGTTGTTGTTGTTGGCGGGTTGATTTTGGTGACCCCGGTGGCTGTTGTAATGATTGAACCGTTTCTGGTTCCCCTATTGCGGCTGGGATGACGAAGACTGTCGAGCAGACGAGTCTTCAAACTTTCTTTTGTTATCAGGGGCAACTTCAGTTGTACCCCGTGCTGGCAACTTCTTTTGTTCCACCGCCTTATCGGTGAGTTTGTGCGCCAATCGGATTGCTTGATGTTCAGTTACAGGGTTACTAGCCATTACCATACCCTGAATCTCCGGAACCAGACCCCCAAGATAGAACTCGAGTCTTTTCTCCACAGTGTTGGCCAAATCGGGACACAGAAATACCAAGTCATGATGTTTTGCGGTGTAAGCCTCTATTTCAGATCCCACCATCTTGTGGTTCCATAAAGTTTGCTCCAACTGTTGCACTCTGTCTCGCGGACAGTACTCTTCTTTGATTAGGGCCTTGAACTCGGCCCAGGCCATTGCATTGGCAGCAATAAGTCCACGCGTTTGGACCTGTGCATTCCACCAAGTTAGTGCCCTATCTTCCAGTGTTGAGGCTGCATATTTGACCTTGTTGGCCTCCAGACAGTTGCACATTTCAAATACCGATTAAGATTTTTCGATCCAGCGGACCAGTCCAATGGGTCCTTCCGCCCCCGAGAATTTTCTTGGTTTCGCGTCGAGGAACATCTTGTAGGGGTTAAAGCCCCCTCCTGCTACCGGTTGGTTCTGAACACCCGCTAAAGCTGCGTTCACGTGCTCTTGAATCATGGCAGCTAGTTCTTCGGGCGTCAAGTTAAGGTTTCCACGTCGTCTAGTTGCCATTTAGATCTTCGAAAAACAACATAAACACACCCCGATAAGTCTATATATCCAATATAGTTATCCTACTTCGTGCTTAAATAATTATCAAGTTATGTCAACTCAAATATACTAAATAGTCAAAAGAAATACTTGATTAAATGAAGTTTCAACGTCTTACAAAGTGTCAACCAAACATATGAATTCACTATAAAGTCTCAAATTTAAACACAAGTGGGAAAATAAATAAACTGGAGGAAAGTAAATAAAATAAGCGAGACGTGTCAGTCGTCTACGTCTCCATCCCCCAAATCACTGTCGTTGCCGTCATCCTGCGCGGCATTTCCAGCTTCTACAGCTGGGTCCTCCTCCGGATCCTCCTCTGGATCCTCCTCAGGGTCCTCCTCTGGATCCTCTTCTGGATCCTCTTCAGGGTCCTCCTCTGGATCCTCTTCCGGATCCTCCTCTACCGGCACTGGAGGGGCCGGTGCTGGTGCAGGTGCTTGATTTTGCTCTAACTCATGAATGTTCCAACTATTCTCCAGGACTCTGTCCTCGAGCCAGTCGGCTCTTATCTGCTCGGCACGCAGATCTCTGGCTAAGGTGTTACGAGCTATCTTACTCGTATGTTGCTCTTCCTCGAGCGAGTCGGTTTTACCTGTCAGTTGTCGGATCATCCATCCTTGTGCTAGGATGGTTTCCTGCATTCTTTCTAACTGTTCTTGTTGTTTCTGTATCATGATTCTAAGTAGGTCATCTCCTACTTCTACAGGGTTAACTGGTTTAACCGGCACAGTGATGATTGGGCGTGATGACGACTCCTCCCCCAGAGCGAGCCTTTTCCTCGCAGCTGAGCGTGTCTCCACGCCATAAGATGGTAAGGGTTCTACCATAGGTGCCTTTCCTGGCGCTCTTGGTGGCGTAAGTTTGTCGGATGATGATGACGATGATGATGATGACATTGCCTGTTAGGTTGTGTGGTTAGTTACGAGTTGTTTTCATTTCTTATTATGAAGTCATAATCTACATAGCACAGTTGTGGTACATTGCATAACAAGATATAACAGTTCGGTGCCAAACTACGTCTAGTGTAGTGTATTCAGCTATAGTTTAGGTCTACTTCTAATGCAAACCTGGTTCTCTATAGCTAGTGGCTCTGATACCAATCTGTCACACCCTCAATTTCCACTTGCGGAGTTTTACCGCGAGGCGTGTGAACAAACCAGAATCTGAAACACTAGTACGTTGAACGACTCTATATGATTTGATAATACGTTTTCTAAAAGCATTTATCGTAGATTTTATATTGTCTTAATTAGTTACCATTGTTTAGCGGAAGCATTAGTTTAAGTGGTTGAGCGGAAGCATAAGAATAAGTAGAGAAACGGGCGCCAACACAAACGCCACAACAAATGAAAAACCCAAAACAACGTTTGTAAATGAGACTCGATAAAAGGTGTCTTGTTCAATGCATGTGAGTGCACCTAGAGCTCCTAGCGTCCTGAGAAACATGTAAAGAAACAAGTGTCAACATTAAAGATGAGTGAGTTCACAGGTTTTCATAAATTCGTTTGTTCGGTTATGAGTTTGTTTCCCCCGTTATCCCTAACCCGGGATAACGATTTAGTCCATTATTCCCAACCCGGAATAATACCGATAGTTCCATTATTCCCAACCCGGAATAATACCGATAGTTCCATTATTCCATAACCGGAATAACAATGATGTTGGTTCCATTATTCCAAACCCGGAATAATAAGTTGTTGTTTCCATTATCCTCAACCCGGGATAATATAGTTGTTGTTTCCATTATCCTCAACCCGGGATAATATAGTTGATTCGTAATTAAGTTCAATGTTAACATATATAGGTAGCTAGCCTAAAGTTATGTCACGTAAGTGTTCGCGATCGAAGCTGACTGTTGTGCCTCCGTGTTGCCAGGCCTATCACTGACCATGGCGAAGTTAGGGCAAATTATTCACCCGTTGACCATACCCGGTCGGCTAGCGCGACTAGCTCGGATGGGGCTTGACGGGCCCAGTAGTACTACGTATAATTCCCCCGCTATTAAAACCCAATACTAACGATCCGAGAGATTGACGAGGACTTAAGTGATATAGCTGCTTAGTGACCATAACATTACATTAATATCAACTTAGTTACCGAATAGTTATGTGACGTTAATTTCGTATAACGTAAAGAGATTGAGTTTGAAGAGTGTATACATGTTTCTCCCCCTGTTGTTTAAAAACCGGATAAAGTTAGGGGCCGTTAACTCACCTTTAGTTGCTCGGTTAGTGTAGCAAAGAAGTTGTAAGGGATGGGACCGCTAATTGCGTCCTAACAAACCAATTGATTTCAAGTCAGTGTGTGAACACACCAATACAGATTCTACACTTAATTTACGCACAAAATGATACACACAAACAACATACCTAACACTCAAACGTGCATGCAAGTATCCTCATGTGATCATAGTAATCAAAACAATTTATCATGAACATAATCCAATCCATGCAACACTTTGGTGCACACAATCACAAGTTATCAAATTTCAGCTTAATACTCATAATTCAGCTGTTTTCTAGGATTTTTATAAAATAGTTCCAACATTCCAAAAATTCCAATTATTTAACAGCAGGTGACATTTATAATGTAGAAATTTATATAAATTTTCCAAGTCCTAAATCTTTACCAATTAACCACAAATATTAATATACTAGGCTGCAGTCAGATTCGTTGCTTTCTGACTGCAGTCCACGGAAGAATTTATTTAAAAATCACTGATCGTCCAATTAACAAAATTCCAGTTGGAGTTGCCCGGACATTTCCATACCTAGTTGCTGTACAAAATTCATGACTCGATTCCCTACTGATTATAACATCCAACTCGATAAACAACTAACAAATTTCAGGATTTTCACAGCTTTAGTTACTGAACTTATTTGGCCATTTAAAAATATCAAACGACTTCAGAAAAATATGAATCCAGCGCCATTAGATTCGTTATTCAAATCTCTACGTTCTAGACATCAGAAAATCCGTTTTTCGACAACTAATGACCGAGTTACAGCCAGATGAAGTCGGCTGTAACTATTACTCAGCAACCTGTTTCAGCATATTGTTATCATAGATTCGCATAAACTGTCCATATCATTAACCTAGGCGATCAAGAACTGATTTTCTAATCATAGATCAATACCTATAACATATCCATGCAAACCCTAATCCACACCTCTAGTTTTTATAAACAAAACATACTTGGCAAACTTATAAGTTCCGAAAACAATCATGCATGTAACAATGATAAATCAGCCGATTCAAACACATATAATCCGAAAACAAACCAATCACTTCATTCAAGCACATATATCCGAATATGATCTTGTAATCAAAAGATAAATCCTAACCTTTAATAACTAGGTAAGTAAGCCGAGACTTGGACAAGAATGATTTGGCTGTTCAAGCAAAATCAAGACCGAATGAGATGAGCAGTTCTGCTTGTCGCGACCGAGACTGAAAGGGACTGAAAGCGAAGACTGCTCGCGATCAAAAGGGAGTGCAAAGGGGGCTGTTTGCGGTCGAGGGGATGGAGGATTTGCTGCCGTCGGCTGTCTTTATCAACTAGGGTTTTGTGTTGTGAATGAAGCATGCATGGCTAGTATATATAGGCGCAAAGAGATAAGGATTACGGTTTTGGTTTGAGCTCGTGGCCGAGGACTTGGATTGGTTCGGTTTGGGTTTGATCTTGCGGCCGAAGACTTAGGTTGGTTCGGTTTGGGTTTGATCTTGCGGCCGAATAGTTTGAGTTAGAACTCGGTTCACTCCTAGAGTCACAAGGAGTTTAGGGTTTGGGTTAGAACTCGGTTCACTCCTAGAGTCACAAGGAGTTTAAGGTTGGTTCGTGTCGCGGTTCGGTTCGTGTACATATTTGCCATGATTATTTTATAACTAACACAATCACATAATCGCACGTCACGTATTCACTAACTCGTACACGTTTAATACATAGCATATAATTCTCTCGACAAGTATTACGTTTAAGTTATCCGAAAAACCCGGGATGTCACAAATTAAAGGTGCACGAAAGGAATGACACCACCCATGACTTGGAATTGGGTGCTGTTGTATTTACACTTAAGTTGTGGAGACATTACTCATATGGCACAAAGTGTATTATATACACTGACCATAAGAGACTTCAACATCTGTTCAATCAAAAGGATTTGAACATGCGACAACGCCGCTGTATGGAAACACTTAACGATTATGATTGTGAAATTCGGTATCATCCCGGCAAGGCAAATGTCGTTGCTGACGCCTTAATGTTGATACAGTTTTGTGTCTGTCGCTTGTTCTTAATTACAGTTGTAATTGTACGGTCTTTGATCAAGTGTCTGTATAGATTTGGTCGTGTCGAATAGATCCAGATATCCTTCTCTCTTGATCTAGTATGACATCTTAGCTTGTCTGTGTTAAACGGTTGCATGTGTGCATACCGATAAGTCTTGTAAACGTCATGTCTACACACGTTCTCTAAGAAGAAGAATTCCGTGCGGGTCAGAGATTTCGTACGAATCACATGATTCGTATGAATCAATGAGTGTTTTCGACAGCTGCTCCACACCAATTTCCTTGAGATGTGTATTGTGTTAAATAGTGTGTTCTGTATGTCTAGTATCGCGATTCGTACAAAATCTAGACAGACACTATATAAGCAAACATGACCTTCTCAGTCAAGGTTACACACCAAACTGTGAGCCCTTTGTGTGGGATATCTAAGTTAGCATTTCTGGTGAAGACGAAGACACAAGAACACAACAAGTTTGTTTGAGTCATACGAGCATTGTGTGTATATGTTTGTACTTGTTCTCAATCATTAATCAAGATAGTGAATCTTTGGTTACCTCGTGTTCTTTACTTTGCTTTGGTTGTATGCACACTTGGATTCCGCACTTGTGTGTATGTTATATGAACAAGGAATAGGTTTGACATCCTCAGGTGGACCTACAAGTGGTTCAGAGCTTTGGCTCTTTCCTTGTTCAAAACCAGGCTTAGTTGTGTCTAAACTAGTTTGAAGATTTTTGAAGTGTTCTTGAATCTCCAGCAGAAAATATAAGTTTTGGATAGTTAACTAACTTAAAACTTGGTTAAAATCTGCTGCATGTAGAAAATTTTATGGTAAATTTTTTTTGAAGAACACCCTTGAAAAAGAAATCTGCAAAAAAATGAATCTGATTAGTTTGGTAGAGCTGACATTTTCTGACTTGGATCTGGACTTGGACTGTTGACTGTTAAAATCTGTGTTTTAACTAAAAGTGGGTAAGACAACAGGTATTTTCGAAAAAGCAGGTCTACATAAGAAAGGAAATTTCTCACCAAACCATTTCTGAAAAGATTCCTCTGAAAAACGCTGAACAGAACAATTTGTGCGACTGAAAAGTTTCTTGCGAAACATCTGATCCGCACGAAACACCTGTCCTGCACGAAACAACTGTCTTGCACGAAACATCCTGTTTCGCACGAAACAGTTATTGTTTGTTTTTCGTGTTTTTCAAAGCTTTGTGATTTTTAGAATTTTGTCATATTTTTAGATCTGTGAATTTTAAAAGGTAATTGTTATTGTAAAACTATTAAAACCTTTAAATTTTCATAAAACAAGAAAATATAATGAGTACTAACCCGTTGGATTGGAGTTGTTCAAGCTCAAATCAGGAGTCTTCGCAAAGCTCCGCAACATCATGGGTAAAATCTTTGATGCCACAACATACATCAATGATCTCTGCAAATCAATGGGCGTGTGTTGTGAATCAGAATCAAAGCATCCAAACTCTGTTAATGAACGAAAGTGAAACAGGGAGTAATAACCGACCACCAAAGTTAAATCACATGAACGATTGTGCTTCATGGAAAAGTCGTTTTCATACATATGTTCTTGGTCAAAACACGGAATTGTGGACGTGTTTCACTACCCCCTACAATGAAGCACTTGAAGAAGCTGGATCAAATCCAACCTCATTGGCTAATCTAGTTGAAAGCGACAAGAAAGCTTACGATCTAGAGAAAAAGGCATTGGCTATCCTCACACAAGCTCTGCATAAAGACATTTATCATCGGTTTGTGTATTATACTTCAACGAAAAATTTATGGGATACTTTGGAAGTAAGAGGTGAAGGTAACGCTGCTACCAGGATGATTTGGCATGATCTGCTCAAGAAAGAGTTTGAAGGTTTCATGTTCATGGAGAACGAAACCTTGAATGATATGACCATTCGGTTTTATCATCTTCTCAGCGAAATGTACTCGTATAAAGTGTTGGCAGCACCACAAGAAATTGTGATGCGATTTGCTGATGCTTTACCACCGAAATGGGGTCAATTTATTGATTTATTAAAACATACAGGTGTTTTGGACTATTTATGAATTTGTGCAGAAACTGGAAAACAAGAATGAAGAAGAACTCCGGAAGGAACAACGAGTCTCTGCTCCACAAAACCCTGAGATGTATTTTGGAGGTATTAATGCAGGTACAAGCTCAAGTCAGCAACCGAAGCTGCAAACCGCGTTTGTGTCAAACGTGAACCCTTTCCTACCCCAACCAGTTCAATCAAGTCAGTCTACAGGTTCGAGTAATCAAGCCTATGGACAAGCTTTTGATCCGAAAGCCTTCCTTCCACAGCCAAGGGATTTAGTGCATAAAGCTCCACAGTAAGCTCCTCAACAAGCTTTCTATGGAAGCAACAGTCAATCTGCAAATCCCAACACTGTCAAACTTGACACGTCAAATCTCTCCAAAATCAACGTAGAAGTTGCACAGGAATATGCGGAACTTCTAAATACCATGGTCAGTGCGTATTGTGGTTTAGTTGCAGTTCAATAAGGGAACATCAATTTGACGAACGAAGACTACGAACATATTGACTGAGATGAAATGGAGCTGATGGACATCAAGCGGGCATTTGCAAGTGCTATGAGAAGAGCGAAGGATTATATGAGAAGAACGGGTAGAACTAGTTTGGAAAGCAAGAAGGATACAAAATACGACTTTGACAAAACCGCCGTCACTTGCTTCAACTGTGGAGAAAGAGGTTACTTTAAGCGGGAATGCACAAGACCCAGCAAGGAAGGAAATCACAACCCTTTCGAAATCTGTCTCAACCATCCAACACAGCACAGTACAACAACGAAAGAAGAATAGTAGTTGTTGGCAACTCTAACAACACCAATCAATCAGGACCTTCAAACACGCATAGAGCTTTGGTAGTTCAGTCTGATGAAGGATGCGATTGGTCAGTACAGTTGGGAACAGAGAACAACGGAAGAACTGCATGCTATGCAAGGATCGTGGATCAAATAAAGCATGATCACATCATCAATACTCCAAATAACGATGATACATCTGGCGATGCTGGTAGTTTTGATGAAGAATGTTCAAGTTCAGATGGTTATGGATCTGATTCTGATGTGAAGAAAGGAAGTGATGCTGAGGTTGAAGAGTTGCTGAGTGAAGCTGAGATGTTGAAATCGGAAAAGGTAGGCATGATGAGGAATGCAGAAGCTGCAGAAAAAGAGACAAAGACACTCTCTACAGATGGTGCAGCTTTTCCCCATCACACTGCCTTTATGGCAAATGTTGAAGGTTCTTCAAAACAGGTAAATTCTGACCCTCCTACTGTTTGCAATGACTGTGTTGAGTTGAAAATAAAATATGAAACCATCAACAGTCATAATCAGAATTTAGTTGTTGAATTATCAAAGTGCAAAGAGGCGAATTTGGCAAATGAAAAGGAATTCAAATCTATGATAGAAACCCTTAAGAAAAGTGTTTCTGAATTGACAAAAACAGTCTTGAATAAATAGTCAGGAATTAATAACTACATTAATCTACTAGAAGAAACAAAGAACGGGTTAGCCATCGCCAAATGCGAATATGATTCGATCAAACGCAAATTGGAAAGTTATTCTAATTCCCAATATGTGCTTGATCATATTATTGAAGTTCAAAAACTAAAGGGAGATGCTCAATGCATAGGGTATAAGTCGTGTCCACCCCCAATGAAACACAACTATACCAAAATGCCTGATGAAGAGGAGATGCCTCGTTTTGAACCCTCTGTACCTTTGAATCCTGAGGAATTCGCAGCAGGGTTAGGGTTCAAACTAGGCAATTCCTCTCAAGAACCAAGCAAGCCAAAAAGTTCATCGTCTGATGAAGAAGAGGATGATACATTAGATGATGAATTAAGAAATGATGATCAGGATCAGCCTCTTGATGAAAGGAAAAGAGTAGAATCTTCTGCTACTCCTAGTACTCAATCTGTTGAGAATCAAGAGACCGTTCCTAGGAAATCTGTCAAGACACAAGTGTCGACAGATGAGGCAGATAATGTGTTGTATACTTTGGTTGGAGATAAGAAAATCTATTCAAACAAAGATTTTCCAATTAAAAACGTAAATCCAATCTCTATAGATCAGGTGTTTGAAAAGTCAAAAACCAAACCTTTAGAGAAGAAAAAGCCCACCAAATCACAACCATTATCTGCTTCAAAAGAAAAACAATGGAAGCGAGTTGAAAAGCCTACAGTTTCTCAACCGAAGGTTTAAGCAAAAGGCTCTCGTTACCAGAAAAAGGCTAAAACTGTTAAATTTGTGAGTTCTAAAGGTACCGATAAAGTCGAAACTTTTCAAGGAAAATCTAATGTTGATTTTGTAAAGAAAGTTAAGATTTGAAAAGAAATAGTCAAAACAATTACACCCAACACACTGATGGATGTAATGAAAATGAACCTAGTACCTCAAAATCCACAAGTTCAACGTCAAGCCAAGAAACACGATCTCATAGTTTTTGTAACATCCGTCAAAAACCGGATTTACCAAACCTGCTTCGTTTATTAACCGAACAACCAGTTAAAATTTCGTTGCATATTTAATGCTCAAATTAATTTTAAACGATACATAATTAATAAGTATATTAGAATATAAAATTTATAATTGAAAATCTATTAAAAATAATGAAATAAAAATAAAATACTGATGCCGGGTTTCGAACCCGGGTCAGCCGGGAACCACAAAGACTTAACTTCCACTCGCCCAACCACTCCGCCACTTGATGTTTTTGTGAGTTTTAGGAAACAATTAAATCATATCTTCAACTGAGAATCAGCCTGTTGCGCCAACTGAAACCGATATCGGCTTTCAAACCGTCCAAGACATTTGAGTGCTCGCGGAATCTTGAACATAACCGATAGACCGACATTTTAAATCAATTCAGTCGTTAATGAACTTGAATTCAGGTGATGTTTGATTTTTATAATCGAAAACATTCATTTCTGGAATTACTTCAACAAAAAATCTTCATCTCGCGACTCAATTACATTCCCAGAGCATCAAATTTCACGTTTACTCTATTTTCTGGTCGTCAGAATTTCTTTTTGAACATCGCCGGAATTCTCTGCAAGTCGCCGGAAAACCGAGACTTTCATCAACACGGTAAATACCTCGACTTTTTCTATTTCATTCCATTGTGAGATCAATTCTAACATCACTCCATCACCCAGAATCAACCCCAGACGACGTTGCCGGATTTTCTGTTTTCGCCGGAAAACTTCTGGAATTTCCAGAAACTCGCTGTTAACCGGTATGATCATTTAAACCAACTGTTAATCGTTGCTCAGTAATTCAATTTTATATCTAATCAATCAAAACTGGTAATTGACCCGAACAGAGGAAGCTCACAAACAGAGCCGGCGATCCTTGCCGGAGTTCTGAGAACGACGACCTATTCCGGTACTTTCTTTCCCCAAACCCTCTCCGTTCATCACCTTTCAATTGCCCATAATATTTGTTAAGCGAATTAAACAAGAAACAGTTAGTTAACCGATGTCTGGGTTTTGAACGAAGAAGACGAAGTCGTGTATGTTATAAGATTAATTAAAATCGATATTATAAACGGGTTAGACACACAGTCCAGCGGTGGACTGTGTGCAAACAATATGCATACGTCCCGAGTTCGATCCTTGACACACGCATATTCGCTGTATTAAAATGTCTTTTTTTTTTAAACTGAACCGGATCCACAACAGTAAGATTTTAAGTTTAATAAAAACTAGAATATTTACCAAGTTAGACACACAGTCCAGCGGTGGACTGTGTGCCAAACTGAACCCCAGGTCCCGGGTTCGAGACCTGTGGCGAGCACCGAGTCGATACATTAAATCTTTTTTTAAAATAAATGATTTTCGGATTAACTTAATTAGTGTATAAATATAATTAAAAACAGAAATATTTCGGGTTAGACACGTAGCTCAGTTGGTAGAGCTGCGTTCACGCGTACGGGAGGTCTCGGGTTCGAGTCCTGCCTGGAGCATACATACACACAATAGAACCGGTCAAACAGTCAACAGTCACAGTCAAACAGTCAACGCTTATGGTCCACGGTCAAAAGTCAACATTTTTTTTATCATTTTTATTTATTTATTTAAATTAAAAATCAATTAAAAACACTTAAAAATAAACATTTTTAAAGTTAGAAAATAGCCTTAAACTCACAAAAATATATCCAAAAATCCTATTAAAATTGTTAATAAAATCCATTTATTTACCTTACTTTTTCGTTATTAATTAGGTTAGTTTATCCTCGTCGATCAATCCTCTAAACTCGTGCGCATTCAACCTCATCAACCGAACGCACCCAATGTGAGTGAATCTCTACAAATTCCTCGTTTTAATCACGTGTTTGGGGTGTATCATGTGTCTTACCATTTATTATATTTAAATCATTGTGCATACATCATATCATGAACAAATGTGTATTCAACTTGTATCAACTGTTTGTGTGGTTATTGTTTAGATTTAATTTATCATTTTCAGTACATGCAATATCATAGGCCGCCGCTCCCCATTACATTATGAGTGTTGAGCAGTTCCCCATTACATTATGAGCGTGAACCAGGCGTTGCCAATATATGATCGGCTCCGTTTGATTGAGCCTTGATCGCACAGACATTTATCATTTTCAGTACATACATTTATCATAGGTTGTCCGTTCCCCATTACATTATGAGCGTGAACGTGACGTTGCCAACATATGCAGTTTCATTCATGTTATATATTCATGCAAGTTGATTTGTTATTGTATGCTATTGGTGTGTTAATGTATGTTATTGTTTGTTGTTGTTTGATATTGTATGCTATTGGTTTGTTATTGTATGCTATTTGTTGTTATTGTATGTTTATTTACGTTTGTTCATATATGAACATGGCACAAATTTTCCATATTAAACACAATAAGAAATAAATAATAAATGTTTTCTAAAAAGGTTCACTCGCCAACTTTTGTTGATCCAAAAACCATTTTTACACATGATACAGGTGAACAGGATGAAGCAAGGAAAACATAGGAAATTGCCTTAGAAGAAAAATAATGAAGTTAGAAGAAGGAATAGAACATGTTGTATTTGTTTGATTTGATTGTAGGATTCCTTGTAAATTTTAATAATAAATATGAAACATTATAATAAATGTCATGAGCTTTGATGAAAACCCATCATGCCCCGATCACCTTTTCCGCTGCGGGTCGGGGTGTGACAGATTGGTATCAGAGCTTTTGACTATAGGGATATAGGATAGGTTATTAGACCCTTAGAGCCTATACTATAGTTGCTTAGATTTTAATTGTTTATGTGGTTACATGCAAACTCATGATGTTTATTTCTTTCATATTTATTACATACACAAATGCATGCAAACACTTCCAATATTACATTTTGTGATACATAGTGAATTATACTTACAGTCAAACATACATACTTACATACATATTCATCATACATATTTCAATGTTTACATATTCAATTCATCTTCATACTTCCGTTATTCAAGATTTTGTCGCATTTTTCATTTTTCAAATCTCATCAAAGTGAGTTCTGCGACGGGCATGTAGTAACTGTAAGGGTACAAGTACCGGTAGTCGGAACGTCCTGTCTAGGTTGGCATTCGTATAAATCCAATATAATGGACCAGTTTGCCTACCTGAGGACTAACGATGAGAGTACGAAGGACCTATTACGCCAAAGCATGCCACACCAAACGTCGTTCGAACTAACCCCACTTTGAGGTGTCACCGTGTCCACACCTGGATACATTCCGAATATCATACGTTACATACTTATTTCTTGATTTTCTCCGGGTTTTAGTGTACATAACCAGGCTAACACCTGCGAACCATATGAAAAACCCGGTAATCATGGGGGCCCACGTGATTACGAAGGTGAAGTATGGCGGCATGCAAGGTCCAATTACGAGCAAAGCCCAAGACATCCTATAGATGTAGTAGATTTATTATGCTATGTTTATTTTATGAATGTTCATTCCTAAATACGACACATGATCCCAAAAACATCCAACTCATACTCTTGATATGTATTCCTTGTAGATGTCTTCTAATTCCGCTCGTAGGAAGATGAGAGCAGGAAAAGCTCGCGAGCGTATGGCTGCCCAAATCGCTCAACAAATGGCTGCCGTAATACCCAACATTGTAGTTCAAGTTCAACAAGCCCTTACCGCTAATCCCGTCAACCAAGAAGATCAAAATGTTATCAACCCTCTCCCAAATACCACTAAATGCACCTTCAAGCATTTCAAATCCTGCGACCCTCCAAAATACGAAGGGACTGAAGGTGTCATCGCTCTCCTCCATTGGTTTGAGGAAATGGAAAACACTTCTCTAAATTGCGATTGCCCCGATGATCGCAAAGTGCGATATGCTACCGGTCGTTTACTTGGAATAACACTTACATGGTGGAACACAGAGAAGGCCAAACGGGGTGTTGAAGATGCTATGACTTTGACTTGGGAAGAGTTGAAGGAAATCATGACAAGACGATTTTGCCCAAGAAGCGAAATCAAGAAATTGGAGGATGAGTTCTATTCTTTGAAACAAAAGGAAGGCGACCACACCACATACAACAAGAGATTCCTCGAGTTAAATCAAATGGTCCTCAACTTGTTCACTCCTCTTTACCGTTTGATCGAGCACTACATTCGAGGTCTTCCTTCAAAAATTCAAGACTCTGTAATAAGTACCACACCTGCAACTTTGGAAGCGGCTATGGAGTTAGCTACAGAACTCACCGAGAACCGCATAAGAAATAAGGACTTCAAGGAGGAGAAGAAGAAGGATAAAGCATCAACTGAAACCTCGAACTCCACCCAAACCGAATCCCTTTCTCAACCCATTTCTAAGAGAAAACGAGATGGGCAACTTTTCGCTGTCACCCAACACAATCAACCAACATCACAAGCCATACCCCTCCAAGCTATCCCAATAACTCAAGTAGCACCCAACTCAACTTACCCAAATAAGAAACCTTACTTTGGACCTCACCCTCAATGCAATACCTGTTCTTATCACCATCCATTTACCTTACCTTGTCGACTATGTGCGAATTGTGGACGCTATGGTCATTCGAGCAAGGTTTGCCGCACCTCTCAAAGCCAAACCTTACCCCCTACTCAAAACATGATCCAAACATATCAACAACCTCAATACCCCATGCTCCCATATGTTCGAGCTTGTTTCAATTATGGCGACCCTACCCACTTTAGAAACACGTGCCCTCGATTGATTAACATCATAAACGCCCAAGCTCAAGCAAACCCAGTTAACCAAACAAATCAAGAAAACCTAACCACTAGGCCACCAGCAAGAGGAAGGGTTTACAACATCAACACCAATCCTGATGAAGATAATGACGGCCCAAACGAATCACCCAACTAGTTTCTTCACCAAAAATCAAGAATTCAACTCCAACCGCTTAGTGTTTATGTTTTATTTATGTTTATCTCAATCTTCACGTATCTCATTTGTAAATTGAAGATTGAATCCAAGAATCTTAATGCGAATTACTATCTCAATTTTGTTTTATACTCATTGTTTTAACATTCATATCATCAGACATCTCGACGTACCTCGATCTCATCATTTCAAGAAGTTGGGTTGTGTCTCACTTATATATAGACCAACCCCTTCATCATAACAAACGAGAGAGGCACCGTCATCATGCAGTCATGTATCCTTTCAGAATTGAGACTCAAGCTTTGGTTGTTGTGTTTACTTATGTTTTAGAGTCACATAGAACTAATCATAATTTACTGACAAAACCAATGAAAATTTGACAAGAATATGGTGGATACGCCGCTGGTACTTCCTATATATAAGTATTCTTGCCAAAGGATCAGAAGCATTGTCAGGCGGTTATGAAAAGTTCCATATAGGATTTAGTAATGTCTTGGTTGAAGTTTGTTTTATAACTCACTGATTTAGCATTCATATCATTTCAATCTCATCATTTAAAGAAGTTGGGCTGTGTCTCACTACTACATAGACTAACCTCTCCATCATAACAAACGAGAGAGGTACTGTCTTTATTCAAGCATGTATACTATCAGAATTAAGACTCAAATTTTGGTTGTTGTGTTTGTTTATGTTCTAGGGTCACATCATTGAACTAATCATAACTTACTGATAAAACCAATGAAAATTTGACAAGAATATGGTGGATACGCCGCTGGTACTTCCTATATATAAGTATTCTTGCCAAAGGATCAGAGGCATTGTCAGGCGGTTATGAGAAGTTCCATGTAGGTTTTAGTGGTAGAAGTTTTGTTTTAGAGTACAACCTTATCTTTCCAAACGTATCAAAACTCTTATGCATAAAATCATACTTAGTCAATCAACTCTGTATATCCATGTTCCGTATTCATACACTTTAGGCAACAAAAAGCGATTCCTGTAGCAGGGTATTCAACCCCTACAAGGAACGTTACCGCCTCAAACAAAAATTTAAACTCTTACTCCCTTCTAAGTATGTAATTGTCAAATTTAAACACCATCCTTTTGAGTCAAACATGCCACTACTTAAATTTCGGGACGAAATTTCTAAAAGTAGGGGATACTGTAACATCCGTCAAAAACCAGATTTACCAAACCCGCTTCGTTTATTAACCGAACAACCAGTTAAAAATTTCGTTACATATTTAATGCTCAAATTAATTTTAAACGATACATAATTAATAAGTATATTAGAATATAAAATTTATAATTGAAAATCTATTAAAAATAATGAAATAAAAATAAAATACTGATGCCGGGTTTCGAACCCGGGTCAGCCGGGAAGACTTAACTTCCACTCGCCCAACCACTCCGCCACTTGATGTTTTTGTGAGTTTTAGGAAACAATTAAATCATATCTTCAACTGAGAATCAGCCTGTTGTGCCAACTGAAACCGATATCGGCTTTCAAACCGTCCAAGACGTTTGAGTGCTCGCGGAATCTTGAAAATAACCGATAGACCGACATTTTAAATCAATTCAGTCGTTAATGAACTTGAATTCAGGTGATGTTTGATATTTATAACCGTAAACATTCATTTCTGGAATTACTTCAACAAAATCTTCATCTCGCGACTCAATTACATTCCCAGAGCATCAAATTTCACGTTTACTCTATTTTCTGGTCGTCGGAATTTCTTTTTGAACATCGCTGGAATTCTCTGCAAGTCGCCGGAAAACCGAGACTTTCATCAACACGGTAAATACCTCGACTTTTTCTATTTCATTCCATTGTGAGATCAATTCTAACATCACTCCATCACCCAGAATCAACCCCAGACGACGTTGCCGGATTTTCTGTTTTCGCCGGAAAACTTCTGGAATTTCCAGAAACTCGTTGATAACCGGTATGATCATTTAAACCAACTGTTAATCGTTGCTCAGTAATTCAATTTTATATCTAATCAATCAAAACTGGTAATTGACCCGAACAGAGGAAGCTGACAAAACAGAGCCGGCGATCCTTGCCGGAGTTCTGAGAACGACGACCTGTTCTGGTACTTTCTTTCCCCAAACCCTCTCCGTTCATCACCTTTCAATTGCCCATAATATTTGTTAAGCGAATTAAACAAAAAACAGTTAGTTAACCGATGTCTGGGTTTTGAACAAAGAAGACGAAGTCGTGTATGTTATAAGATTAATTAAAATCGGTATTATAAATGGGTTAGACACACAGTCCAGCGGTGGACTGTCTGCAAACAATATGCATATGTCCCGAGTTCGATCCTTGACACACGCAAATTCGTTGTAATAAAATGTCTTTTTTTTTAAACTGAACCGGATCCACAACAGTAAGATGTTAAGTATAATAAAAACTAGAATATTTACCAAGTTAGACACACAGTCCAGCGGTGGACTGTGTGCCAAACTGAACCTCAGGTCCCGGGTTCGAGACCTGTGGCGAGCACCGAGTTGATACATTAAATCTTTTTTAAAATAAATGATTTTCGGATTAACTTAATTAGTGTATAAATATAATTAAAAACAGAAATATTTCGGGTTAGACACGTAGCTCAGTTGGTAGAGCTGCGTGCACGCGTACGGGAGGTCTCGGGTTCGAGTCCTGCCCGGCGCATACATACACACAATAGAACCGGTCAAACAGTCAACAGTCACAGTCAAACAGTCAACGCTTATGGTCAACGGTCAAAAGTCAACATTTTTTTATCATTTTTATTTATTTATTTAAATTAAAAATCAATTAAAAATACTTAAAAATAAACATTTTAAAGTTAGAAAATAGCCTTAAACTCACAAAAATATATCCAAAAATCCTATTAAATTTGTTAATAAAATCCATTTATTTACCTTACTTTTTCGTTATTAATTAGGTTAGTTTTTCCTCGTCGATCAATCCTCTAAACTCGGTGGCATTCAACCTCATCAACCGAACGCACCCAATGTGAGTGAATCTCTACAAATTCCCCGTTTTAATCACGTTTTTGAGGTGTATCATGTGTCTTACCATTTATTATATTTAAATCATTGTGCATACATCATATCATGAACAACTGTGTATTCAACTTGTATCAACTGTTTGTGTGGTTATTGTTTAGATTTAATTTATCATTTTCAGTACATGCAATATCATAGGCCGCCGCTCCCCATTACATTATGAGCGTTGAGCAGTTCCCCATTACATTATAAGCGTGAACCAGGCGTTGCCAATATACGATCGGCTCCGTTTGATTGAGCCTTGATCGCACAGACATTTATCATTTTCAGTACATACATTTATCATAGGTTGTCCGTTCCCCATTACATTATGAGCGTGAACGTGACGTTGCCAACATATGCAGTTTCATTCATGTTATATATTCATGCAAGTTGATATGTTATTGTATGCTATTGGTGTGTTAATGTATGTTATTGTTTGTTGTTGTTTGATATTGTATACTATTGGTTTGTTATTGTATGCTATTTGTTGTTATTGTATGTTTATTTACGTTTGTTCATATATGAGCATTGCACAATTTTTCCATATTAAACACAATAAGAAATAAATAATAAATGTTTTCTAACAAGGTTCACTCGCCAACTTTTGTTGATCCAAAAACCATTTTTACACATGATACAGGTGAACAGGATGAAGCAAGGAAAACATAGGAAATTGCCTTAGAAGAAAAATAATGAAGTTAGAAGGAGGAATAGAACATGTTGTATTTGTTTGATTTGATTGTAGGATTCCTTGTAAATTGTAATAATAAATATGAAACATTATAATAAATGTCATGAGCTTTGATGAAAACCCAATCATGCCCCGATCACCTTTTCAGCTGCGGGTCGGGGTGTGACAGTTTTGTTGAAAGGAGAACTTGTTTCAAATGTGGAGAGTTTGGCCACATTATAAAGGATTGTCAAAATCCAGCCAAATTAAGATGTATAGAGAAAACCCCTCATGAAGCAACTTGCAAACGTAAATCTGTTTCTCCGACGCAAGATAAATGAATTGTTAAAGATCAAAAAGAGAAACAAAGACGTAAACAAGTAAAAGCAGTTGAGAAAGCTTTAAAATCGGATTCTTCGAAAAAGGATCAAAGATCTTCAAAGTCAATAAAACCAGACACTGTTAAAACTGTAAATAATAGTAAATCTGGTAATAAACAAGGATCATGAAATAGAAGACTGGTAATGGTTCAAAAGGAGCTTCTCAGTTTGTTAATCATCAAGAAATTGAGATTACATTTCTTGATGATAAGGGACGACCCAAGACCACTAAGGCTTGGGTCCCCATCTCAAACTAATCTTGTTTGTGCAATGTGCAAGGTGTTCCAGGAGGAACTGTAAACAGTCATTGGATTGTTGACAGTGGAGTATCAAGGCACATGACGGGCGACTTGCGGCTCCTATATGATGTGAAAAGCGTAAGGGGTGGTTATGTTGCTTTTGCTGGTGACAAAGGTGGATACATCACTGGAGAAGGAATGGTCTCCAATGGTGTTGTGAGCTTCGACAAGATCAATTATGTGCGGCAAATTGATCACAATCTTCTTAGCGTTTCTCAAATATGTGACAATAAGTTCACGGTACATTTTGATGATGCCGGATGTTATGTGCTGAAGCCTGAATTCAAGATCCCTAAGGAATGGATTCTCCTGTCGGCTCCAAGAAGTAATGATTTGTATATTCTTGATATGAGCCAAGTTATTACAACATCTGCACAAGTCACATGTTTTGTTTCCAAAGTCACTGAAAAGGAATCAATCTCTTGGCATAGACGTATAGGACACATTCACCTAAGGAAAATGAACTATTTGGTAAAGAACAATCTAGTGAATGGTGTACTAGTGAAGAATTTTCATCTTCAAGACGTTTGTGTATCATGCCGGAAAGGGAAGCAAGCAAGAAAGTCCCATCCTGTGAAGAAGATCAACACTGTGAATATGCCACTGGAACGTCTTCATATGGACCTCTTTGGACATACGAAACACAAGAAAACCTTTGGTGACTCTTATTGTCTGGTAGTTACTGATGACTATTCCAGATTCTCATGGGTAAACATGTTGGCACACAAGAGTGAAGTTCCTACTATCCTCAAGAATCTCCTGACTCTGTTGGAAAATCTGTATAATCTGAAGGTAAGGAGAATCAGAAGCGACAATGGCACGGAATTCAAGAACCAAGTTATGGATGAGTACTGTTCCTCAAAGGGTATTCTGCATGAGTAAACTTCTCGATACACTCCACAACAGAATGGTGTCGCTGAGAGGAGGAATAGAACTGTTATTGAAACTGCAAGAACCATGTTAGTAGAATCAGAACTTCCTTTTCAATTTTGGGGAGAAGCTATTGCTACTGCGTATTACACGATGAATAGAGTTCTAATGGTGAAGAGACATGGGAAGACATGCTTTGAGTTGTTACACAAAAGGAAACCGGATGTTTCTTTCTTTAGAACCTTTTGGAGCTCCATGCACTATGATCGACCCACATGGAAAATTTGGTCCCAAGGCTATCGAAGATTTCTTTCTTGGATATGCTACTCCTAATTTCCGGGTGTGGAAATTGTCTTCAAAGAAGATTGAAGAATGGGGTGAAGTCAAGGTTCAGAGATATACAGAAGCTGTAAGAGCTCCGGGTGCTCCTTGGATGTTTGACTACGATGGGCTATTTGACTCCTTTAATCTGCCAACTTTTGATTATGCAACAAGTGCTGCTCAGATGTTATTGGAAAGTGATACAGCAGTGGACTCGTCATTAGTTCGACCAATTATTGTTAACCCTCAAGTATCGACTTCGGTTAACAATCTGGTTCAAAATGAGGAATTCGAAGACGCTGCAGATTATAATGTTTCTTCAGAAGAAGATGAGTTTCATGATGCAAATGAAGCTGCCTCTGGTGCGGTTCCTGGATTTTCAAATGATACGTCAAATATTCAACCGCAAGGGACGACTGAAGGTCAAGCATCTACAACATCATCAAATCCAGCTCTCGATTTAACTGTTAATCTGAATATCAACAATTTAGGTATAAATTCTCGAGTTCCTGATGTGCCAGAAACTCGCATTCATAATATCCATCCTCAGCAGAATATTATTGGAGATGTCTAGAGTGGTGTGCAGACATGTAATAAGCTTTGAAACAACCAGAATGCTGGATTGTCTTCAGAAATCAGGGAATCTGGTGGTCTGAATGATTGGTCTTTTGCCTACTATGTGTGCCAAGTAGCACCCAATATCTTGGAAGGAGGCAATGAAAGAAGACTCGTGGGTTGAAGCCATGCAGGAAGAACTTCAGCAGTTTCAGAAGTTAGGCGTCTGGAAATTGGTTGACAGGCCTGACAGCTACAAGAAGATTGGTACACGATGGGTGTACAAGTGCAAGAAGGATGACCGAGGTGTTGTTGTGAGAAACAAAGCGCGATTGGTTGTTCAAGGTTTTAATCAGGTCGAAGGGATCGATTACAATGAAGTTTATGCACCGGTTGCACGACTTGAGGCCATAAGAATCTTTTTGGCTTATGCGTCCTTCAAGAAGTTCACCTTTTATCAGATGGATGTGAAGAGTGCATTTCTTCATGGTGTGGTAGAAGAGGAAGTATATGTTGAGCAACCGCCAGGTTTTGAAGATCCACTCCATCCTTACAAGGTTTGGCTTCTCAACAAGGCGTTATATGGTCTTTATTAAGCTCCGAGGGCTTGGTATGAAACATTGTCTACCTATCTATTGAAGAATGGTTTTCGACGAGGCCTTGTCGACTGTACTCTCTTCCTCAAGGAACGGGACGAGGATTTGCTGCTAGTACAGGTTTATGTTGATGATATTATATTTGGGTCTACTAACACTCGAATGTGCAAAGAATTCGAACAGGTTATGCAGGAGAAGTTCGAGATGAGCACAATGGGAGAAATGACTTTCTTTTTAGGTTTGTAGGTTCAGCAATCAAAGGAAGGGATTTTTATCCATCAAACCAAGTACGTCAGAGATATTCTCAAACGATTTCAGATGGATGACTCAAAGCCTTTGGGAACTCCATTAGCTCAAAATCATGGGATTACTCCAGATGGAATGGGTGAACATGTAAAACCATCTCTCTACCGTGCTATGATCGGCTCTCTCATGTATCTTACTGCTTCAAGACCCAACATAATGTACCCAACATGCCTTCTGGCGTGCTATCAGTCTAGTACGAAGGTTTCTCATTTGATGGCTGTGAAAAGGATCTTTCGTTATTTAAAGGGACGCCCTGACACTGCTCTATGGTACCCTAAGGATGATAACTTCAATCTGACAGCATTCAGTGATTCTGATCATGGCAGCTGCAAAATCGATGCAAAATCTACAACAACAGGATGTCAGTTCTTGGGAAATCGCCTAGTCACGTGGCAATGCAAAAAGCAGACTTGTGTGGCTACATCAACATGTGAGGCTGAGTACATTTCAGCTTCTAGTTGCTGCTCTCAAGTTCTATGGATTCAACAGCAAATGCACGACTACGGTTTTGAATTTCTTACTACTCCTATTTTTGTTGATAATGAAGCTACTTTACAGATCACTCGGAATCCTGTACAGCATTCAAAAACAAAACACATTGAGATTAACTATCATTTCATACGAGATTGTTATGAAAAGAGACTTATCGATGTTGTTAAAATCCACACTGATCACCAACGTGCCGACCTTTTTACCAAAGCCTTTGATAAATCACGTTTCGATTATCTACTTCAGTCAACGGCATCAAGGTGAAGCCCGAGTAACTCAACCATGGCTAACTATTTTTGTATATCCTTTTCTAAAAATCTAAAACTATAGAAAGCTTTTCAGTTTTATATTTTAGGGGGAGTAAATTTCAAGAAAATACAAAAATGTGTCTTTTATTTACCTTCTTTGTTTAAGGGGGAGAAAATTCAGAAAATACAAAAACAACAGAAAAATAAAAAATGAGTTTCTTGGTTAAGTTGAAGATGATGAAACTCACCGGTAAATCTGTCAGAAATGGTTAAAAGCATAGAAAGAAGATTGATAAGTAGCTTTGTTAATGATGTATCAGTAGGCTCACAATCAGACTAAAATTTGCAGGTTGATATAAACTTAACAGATAGAACGCCAGGTGGGAAACATTCATTGTCATATGGTCTTGGTACCGAAATTTCGTTTCATAGAGTGCCGAGGTTCTGAGATATACGGTCTTTATGTTGGCTTATCACCTGGGTATCATGGTTGAATCTTTTGCCGAAAAATAACGGTGGCGCAAGTCTAGAACTTCCATGATATCATACATACGTGTACATTCTGCATACGACCATCAAATAAGTGATAAAATATCACATCCCCAAAATAAGTGATAAAATATCACAGCTTTATGCGGGAGCTAAGTTCGTCTCTTTGTCAGTATGATGGTACTAACCTGTTCGCGGACTTACTCCTGTGCCCTGCATGCATAGGAAAATCAAGTTCCTCATCAATAAGTGATTAAATCACAAAGGGCTTGTTTTCAATAAAAATAAGTGAGTATCTCACATCATTCACATACGTCAAAACAGATGATAAAGCAGTATGCTCACCGGTAAGATTTTCTCTCGTGCATATCTTGATACGGGAATGTGTCGTGATGTGGTTGAACACCGGCTAGTAAGTATAATTCATACCTTAATCATATCTTCTAATCATGATTACATCTGATAAGTCTGAGCTTACGTGGACAACAATACTGATAATCATAGTTAAATACTTATCTGTTTAATTTTGAAAACAAAATATCGTTTTTAACAAAGATTAAAATGCTGGTATAATTTCTTTACCTTGAAACTCGAAAAAGATTGTTCAATAGATATGTAGTTTATCTGTATATTTTGATTTTATGTCTAGTTAACTTAGTTGCTTATGTAATTACTTTTTGAAAGTTAGCCAAAGTTGATACTTGAAAGTTTTCTACCAAGATACGCCAAAGAACCTTTTGTTTGATATCGTAACTTCATAAAGTAATATCTTGCAACAAGTAATCCATCAAAGAAAACCAAAATCTGAAATTCATTTGAGTGTGTGTATCTCATATGAACGAACCTAGTCATTTGATTTGACCTTGTCACTTGTTTTTCTTAAATCTGCTGCTGGAATTCCTACAAGTGTGTGTATCTTGTTCAGGGAATACAATCATACGAAGAATTTATGATAAGTCTTTCGTGTGTATTCCCTGAGAAAGTTGTGTTCTAATTATATTTGTCTATTGAGTACAGATTGATACAAAAGAACATAACAAATACCAGCAACGAAGAAATCTGACAATTCAGAAGAGGAAACAAGAAAGATTTGAAGTTTCTTAGAAGTTCGAAGACCTGATGCTCTAATCATTGGATAGCAGATCTATCAATGGATAACAGATCTTCAGGGGAGTTTGCTGATACTCCAAACCATTCATGTGAAGACCAACATATGAAGACCAAAGACCGAAGACCGAAGACCAAGCAACATCCAAGGGGGAGTTTGTTGACACAGTTTTGTGTCTGTCGCTTGTTCTTAATTACAGTTGTAATTGTACGGTCTTTGATAAAGTGTCTGTATAGATTTGGTCAAGTCGAATAGATCGAGATATCCTTTTATCTTGATCTAGTATGACATCTTAGCTTGTCTGTGTTAAACGGTTGCATGTGTGCATACCGATAATTCTTGTAAACGTCATGTCTACAGACGTTCTCCAGGAAGAAGAATTCTGTGCGAGTCAGAGATTTCATACGAATCACATGATTCGTACGAATCAATTAGTGTTTTTGTACGAAACAAATGTTTCGTACAAAACAGCTACTCCGCACCAATTTCCTGGAGATGTGTCTCGTGTGAAATAGTGTGTTCCGTATGTCTAGTATCGTGATTCGTACGAAATCTAGACAGGCACTATATAAGCAGACATGACCTTCTCCGTCAAGGTTACACACCAGACTGTGAGCCCTTTGGTCCAGAAGTTAATAGAACGAGCTAGCAAACTGATCCTTTTTGTGGGATATCTAAGTTAGCATTTCTAGTGAAGACGAAGACATAAGAACACAACAAGTTTGTTTGAGTCATACTAGCATTGTGTGTATATGTTTGTACTTTTTCTCAATCATTAATAAAGATAGTGAATCTTTGGTTACCCCGTGTTCTTTACTTTGCTTTGGTTGCATGCACACTTGGATTCCGCACTTGTGTGTATGTTATATGAACAAGGAATAGGTTTGACATCCTCAGGTGGACCTACACTTAAGTCGCAAGGAAAGGGTTAAGCCTATAAGGATTAACGCCAAGAGCATCGGGCTCAGAAATAGCTTGAATGAGAAGCTATTAGATGCACAAAAGCAAGCACTATTAGAGGCTAATATTGCTAATGAAGGATTAGGCGGAACTGTTGATCAGTTAGTGCTAGGAAAGGATTGAATCCTATATTTAATGGTAGAATCTGGGTTCCAACCTTTAGAGGACTTGGAGATCAAATCCTCCAAGAAGCATATAATTCGAGATACTCAGTTCACCTAGGTGGTGACAAGATGTATTAAGATTTAAAGAAGAATTATTGGTGGATGGGTTTAAAGAAATCCATAGCCACTTATGTAGCTAAGTGTCTAACGTGTTCGCAAGTTAAGGCTGCACATCAGAAACCGTAAGGACTTCTACAACAGCTTGTAATTCCTACTTGGAAATGGAAAATGGTAACTATAGATTTGATTACCAAGTTACCTAAGACCAAACGCGGTAATGACATGATTTGGGTCATTGTGGACAGGCTGACTAAGTCAGCACATTTCTTGCCAATTAAAGAGACTTATAATTCTGATAAGTTGGCCAAGCTATATGTGGACAAGATTGTGTCCCTACATGGCGTGCCGATATCTATTGTATCCGATAGAGATATGATATACATCTCACTTTTGGAAAAGTTTCCAACAATCATTAGGCACAAGATTAAACTTTAGTACCGCTTACCATCCACAGACTGATGGACAGAGTGAGCGTACTATCCACACTTTGGAAGATATGCTTAGAGCATGTGTGATTGATTTAGATGGAAGTTGGGATGACCACTTACCCCTAATAGAATTCTCCTATAAGAATAGTTATCATTCAAGCATCAAGGATGCTCCTTTTGAAGCCTTGTATGGGAGAAAATGTAGAACGCCTGTCTGTAGGGCTGAAGTTCGTGATCGTCTCAAGACTGTCTGGACCTGAAACTGTCTTAGAGGCCATGAATAAGATAATACAAATCCGTGATCGTCTCAAAACTGCCCATGATAGGCAGAAAAGTTATGCAGACAAGAGGCGAAGACCTCTTAAGTTCCAAATAAGGGACAAAGTATTATTGAAGGTATCACCCTGGAAAGGTGTGATGCGCTTTGGAAAGAAGGGCAAGTTGAGCCAGAGATATATTGGACCATTCGAGGTAATCGAATGTGTCGGTTATGTAGCTTATAAGCTTAAGCTGCCTGTGGAGCTCAGTGGAATCCATGATGTGTTCCACATATCTAATCTAAAGAAATGTCTAGCCGATATTCGCTAGCAATGTCACATCAAGATATGCAAATTGATAAAAACCTGAGGTTCATTGAGAAACCAATTTCGATCGAGGATCGACAAGTTAAAAAGCTCCGAAGGAAGTTTATACCTATTGTAAAGGTTAAGTTGGATGCCCTTCGAGGCCCCGAGTATACATTAGAGGTTGAGTCCACTATACGACAAAAGTACCCCATTTTTTTGTATAAAATCTCGAGGTCGAGATTTTTTTTAAGGGGTGAGGATGTAACACCTCGTAAAATTCACGTCTGGTATTATACCGACACGTGCAGATGCCCTCGGAAAATACCTCAAATGAGTTAGCCACTCAACTAATCTAAAACATGTCCAAAATTGACAAAATTTTTTATACCTAACCGTAACCTACGGTCTAGGACCGTAGGCTACGGTCTAATGATGCTGAAACAAAATTACATGGACCGTAAGCTATGGTCTGGCGACCGTAGCCT
Source organism: Scalesia atractyloides (assembly GCA_947069175.1). Taxonomy (NCBI): domain Eukaryota; kingdom Viridiplantae; phylum Streptophyta; class Magnoliopsida; order Asterales; family Asteraceae; genus Scalesia; species Scalesia atractyloides. The sequence goes on along the minus strand of CAMTDV010000008.1, from coordinate 41,784,556 downwards.
ATGGCGGTCATCTGAAGCCTTAGTTTTTCCTTATTTTAACTTTCATCAAATAACCCACAGGCCTCTAGACTTTATTATTTTTGTGTTACTTGTTTAAACAAGTTGTTTCTTGACCCGAACAACTTCCGCGTGACGGGATATCTCTTGATTTACCATCCTTGAGTATTCCGATTCTTCACCAAACCTTTAACTTTACTAATTTGGGTAAGTTAACCCATAAAACCGTAAGTATTTGTATCTTTCACGTTTAAGCTAGTAAAACACTTACAAGTCGTAAAAACACCTAGTGTGACACTCTTAACGTTCGGTTATTCGAACTCTTCTTCAAGACATCTTGTGTTGAACAAAATGAACTAGTTGTGTCATTATGTCATGGAATAAAAGTCAAGGGACAATTCATGGAATTTCATAAAACTATTTTTGAGGTACTCAATGTGTCAAAACCCCAAATTTTTGTCAAGATGCCACCTCTCCTGCAAATTGCCACACTCTTGCAGCTCTTGACACATAATTAGACACTTGTAAAGATCCTACAACACCACTAACACTTGGCTTCATCCTCACACACCCTCTTGACACTATAAATAGCCCACTTAGTTCACTCTATTCCTTGCTCATTTCCTTTTCTCCTCTCTATTACACTCTTGGAAGTACCTGGTTATTTAGGAGCTTCCCTTTGAGTTCTAAGTTTCTCTTAGATTACTTGTAAGTGTTCCATCTCTGCTCTTTTCTTTTTATAGGCTTTTAATAGGCAAAAGTCAAGCATTTTCGACAAATGCTTTGACTTTCGGTTAAGACCATTATGGTCTAGCCATTGTTCAAGTTGAACATGGCTAAGTGATTGTAATTAGGTATGTATTAATCCCTTAAAAGGGCACCAACAAAGGATCACGTTTACTAGGTCAATTGACAGGTCAAAGTTTATGTTTTAAAAAGTCAAACATGTCAGATTTTATAACTATTAAAATCTGAGTTTATACAAGTTATAAATATGTTTTTGACACTTAAACAAGTTGGTAATAATTATTTGAACATGTGGGAACATGTTCGGCTCGTCAATTCCAATCCTAGGGTCGGTTCGCAACCGAAAGTCGCAAAGTTTGACTTCTACTTTGACTTTCATTCTGAGCCGACTTAGATTAGTTTACTACTGACTTATAGTCGCATTATGATCGTAATACAATGTAGCATAACCCTCTGAGGTTATATTACATGATCATAATCATAATATGAGTTTATACACAAGTATTAAGTACTTGTTGGGTTTAAACTAGTTTACGAAAATTAACCAAAACGGGTTTAACCTTATCATTTTAATATCAAAATCCAGAATGTTAATTGTTTACCCATGACATACAAGTATTAAGTACTTGTTGGGTTTAAACTACATTCTATTCGGTCATCGCTTAATCTAGCGTATTGTACCGTTTTGATCCTTTAAGCTAGTCGTTCTAAGTCTATGACTTAAATAGGACCGTTAGCATTCTAATTGGTTACTTATGCCATTATTCCAGACTAAAGCCTTCCAGTAAATGCTATCTGCACTTATCTAATTGATTAAACGTCTGAGTTAATATAAACTTGCATTTAAATCAAGTGCTAGCTCAGGTAAATACTCTTGACTTATTTTCCCTATACAGGCTTGGGTTACGATAAATTATTACTGCTTGGTCGAAAATGGTATCAATCGAATGCCGGATTGTGGCTACTAAATCCGCATATTCCGTTTTGATCAGTTTTGTTTGATAACTTAAACATTGGGGGTTAACGACCGTGTCCTGGATATCCTCAACTCATTTAAGTTACTAATGGCCACTACCAAAGCACGGGGTGTTGGCATACACCTGACAAATGCCAATGCTAAAATATTTTACCCATAAGTTGGGGATAACTCCCTCGTGGGTTCATAAGTGGTGTGTCAGTTAATCATGTCTACTGGGCCCCACATGCATTAACAAACATGTGAATCTGTATACAAGGTTATAATTATAACTTTCCAGTTATAAAAGATTTTCGTGCCCTGTGCACTTAAAACAATTTTTGAAATGTTCACAAAACGAATCAGTTAATTGTATTTACCAACGAAAGCTAACGTATTTTCAAAAGACTAAGTTGCAGGTACAATACGAAATAGGCTGGAAGCTACTTGGTATTGATATAAGAGGATCTTGCAAATCCTTAGATCTGCTCTACAGTCTGATGTTCATCTTTTGTATATTTTACGATCCGCCTGTGGATCTTTCATTACAAGTCGTCTGTATATTATTTTCGAATTTTGAACATTTTGGTTTGTAATAGTATTTTAAACTCCAAGACTTCCGTTGTGCTGTGTTAATTGACTATATTATCATCAACTTACATCACATTACTCCCTAGTCGGGTCCACCGAGGTTTGGTTGCAAATCCGGGGTGTTTGATCTAGTGATTAACTGTTTAAGTGTTCATTTTATCGTTTATGCTTTTGTGTTACACGGGTGTGTTACTTGTGCAGGTTACAGGTAGTGCATGATACACGGAACTCTGGGAGGACCTTGCCGTTAGTGTTCAAACCGCATATCGAGCGGGTTGTTAGAAGAAACCTAGCCAACCGATTAGAGACAACTCTTATCTCTAATCCACCCAATACCAACTCACCACCTACACCATCCTTTGGACCCATTCCAATGGATAACCAAAACCCCAACCAAACCAACAACTAAACCCAATATCATGATTACCAACCCCAAAACCAAAACGCCCAAAACAATCAATCGGGGAGTGGTAACAACTCGAGGCCACCAACACCACCATTCGAAACTCGTGGCCAAAACCAAACCAATTGCCAACATACACCCGCACCTCCTCCTCAAAACCAAAACCGACAAAACCCATTACCACCCAACCTCAACAACTGAAATGTTAACGCCAACCGTGGAGTTAAGCAAAGTCGTGACATTCCCACGAACGAAGCTCAGTTTCTCGATCTCGATGAATTGAGAAACAACATTCCTGACGACGCACCTTATAGTGTTCCCGGTTATCAATCTGTGACATCCCGGCTTTTCAGGTATCTTAAACGCGCTACTTTATTGTTATTCATTCCTACGCTGATTTAATTCGGAGAATTGATTACGCGCTCGCAATAACTACGCTAACTTTAGTAATTAGGGAAAACACGATGTTTGGGAGTTTTAACGGGTCGTATCTGAATTACGTGCTATGTGTTATTAGATGTTTGTGAATCTATTGCGTAACACTCCAAATACGTGATTTAATATTTTATAAACTTCGTATCGCGAATAATTGACGAGTCGTATTGTGTGTAGTTATTTATCATATTATAATTATCGGTTAGTAAATTCTATTTATAAGACGAACCGAACCGAGCCTGTGAAACGTTTCAACTTCGCGACCAAGCAAACCCAACCCGCCACCCACACCCCCCCTTGCGGCCCACACTCCTTTCGGCCCAAAACCGCCTGCGGCCCAATTAAAACCCAAACCGCCCCCCCTTATGCGACCCCCCTCTATGTTACGTATACATGCATGTTGTGGGAAACATTCAAAACCCTAATACCCTAGTTGGAGTCGACGGCAGTGGAGACCCCCCAATCGCGATTTCTCTCTCTCTCGCTACCCTCTTTCTCTCTCGCTACTCCCTCTCTAGTGTAACACCCATCTTCGCAAGGTTAGTCTCTTTTTATGGTTGTTTCGTATTGAAATCAGTGTATAGACGGCTGGGTTTTGTAGTGTTTCATGGTGATCTTGTTCATGTTAACGTTTGACTTGATGAGTAGAATGATATGTACGTATACATGAGTGTTGGCTGCGTTCGTGATGATGTTTAGGGTGTTATTCACCTAGGGTTCGTGTGAATCTTGATGTGCTAGATGATATTTGACAAGTTAACCTGCTGTTAATCGATACAACTAAGCGTCATGGCCGTTTACACTTGTTCTAATACGATAAAGTCGAAAACAGTAAGCTGATTGACATTTACAGCCAACTTCAGTTGGCTGTAACCTGATCATTATTTATCTAAAAGTGGATTTTCTGAAGCTTAAAACGTGTATTTTTGAAAAACGCTTCAAATGGCACCGGTTTTGTATTTTTCTGAGGTCGTTTGCTATTTTTAAATAGTCATTTAGTGCAGCAGCTGAAGCTGCATAATTTCTACGGAATTTGCAGGCTGTTTATCGAGTCGGATCTCATAGTCTGTATGGGGTTAGGTCACGAAATCTGTACAGTAACTGGAGTCGGGAGTTTCCGAAAATCTCCCACTGAATTTCGTTAATCAGATGAACGATGATTTTTAAATGATTTTCTCATGGACTGCAGTCAGAAAGCGACGAATCTGACTGCAGCCTATTATATAAATTTTATTAATAATTGGTAAGATTTAGGATTTGAAAATTTTACACTAAATTACAGACTAATTGGCACCCTCTGTAAAAAGATTGGAATTTGTGGAACATGGGAACTATTTTATAAAATTCTCGAAAAAGCTTAGTTATGATGTGTACAAGCTGAAACATGATAATTTACTTTTGTGTGTGTCTAAGTGTTGTATGAGTTATCTTGTGTTGTGACAAGTTGATTTGGTCGTTATTTGTATGGTGATACTTTGCATGCATGATTATGGTTTTGAATTGGTTATTACGTGTGCCGTACTGTATGTTAGTTATGCGTAGGGTTTTGTGTCAGTGTGTTCACAACTAACTTTGAATCGGTTGACATGTTAGGACGCGATTAGCAGTTCCATCCTTTGCTTCTTTTGCGTTTATCTAACCGATCAATTTAAGCTGAGTTCACGGCCCCTATTTTATCCGGCTTTTGAACAACAGGGGGAGAAACATGTATACGCTCTACAACTCGATCTTTTACGTTATGCGAAATTTACGTCGTTAACTGTTCGGTAACTAAGTTAATGTTAATGTATGTTATGGTCACTAAGTAGCTTTATCACGGAAGTCCTCAACCAACTCTCGGATCATTAATATTGGGTTAGATACTGGGGAAATTATAGTAGTACTACTGGGCCCGACAAGCCCCACCCGAGTTAGTCGCGCTAGCCGACCGGGAATGGCCAACGAGTGATTAATTTGGCCTAACTTTCGCCATGGTCAGTGATAGACCTGGCAACACAGAGGCAACAACAGTCAGCTTCGATCGCGAACTCTTACGTGACGTAACTTTAGGCTTGCTACCTACATGTTAAATTGAATTTATTTACGAAACAACATTATTATTCCAGGTTAGGAATAATGAAACTATGTCATTATCCCGGGTTAGGGATAACGGGGGAAAACAATCTTTTAAACCGAACTTGTGAACTTATAAAAACCTGTGAACTCACTCTTCTTTAATGTTGACATTTGTTTCTTTGCATGTTTCTCAGGACGCTAGGAGCGCTAGGTGCACTCACTTTGCATTTTATCAAGGCATTTTTATCGAGTCTTTATTAACGATTATTTTTGGGATTTTGGTTTTGGCGTTTATGTTGGCGCCCGTTACTTTATTCTAATGCTTCCGCTAAACTTTGAAACCTTGGAACTTTGAAAATGACTATGCATGTTTACAATAAATGTTTTTGGAAAACGTTTAAATAAATCATATAGAGTCGTTCGACATTGCTAGTTTCTGAGATTCTGGTTTGATCACACGCCTCGCGGTAATACTCCGCAAGTGGAAATTGAGGATGTGACAGATTGGAATCAGAGCCTCTAGCTATAGAGAACCAGGTTTGCATTTAAAGTAGACTTAAACTATAGCTGTTACACGACACTAGACTTAGTTGGCACCGGACTGTGATATCTTATTATGTGTTATACTACATTTGTTCTATGTGATATATATATATATATATATATATATATATATATATATATATATATATATATATATATATATATATTGTGATATACGCAGCTCGTAACTAACTACACCAACCCAGCAGGCTATGTCATCATCATCATCCGACAGATCTCGACAATCAAGGGCGCCGGGGAAGGCACCCATGGTCGAACCCTCACCACCTCATGGCGTGGAGACACGCTCAGTTTCCAGGAAAAGACTCGCTCTAGGAGGGGAGTCGTCCTCCCGTCCAACCACCGCTGTACCGGTCAAACCGGTCAACTTTTCAGGAGTAGGGGACGATCTACTTAGAGCTGTGCTAAGGAAACAACAGGAACAGTTGGAGAGAATGCAAGAGACTATCAAAGCACAGGGATGGCTGATACGTCAGCTGACTAGTAAAACTGAAGAGCTCGAGGAAGAGCAAGATGAGAATAAGAGAGTTCGAAGCATTTTAGCTAAGGACCTTGGTGCTGAACAGCTGAGGGCTGACTGGCTCGAAGACAGAGTTCTTGAGTCCAGTTGGAGGATTCACGAACTGGAGCAGAACCAAGCACCACCTATCCCAGTACCCGCACCAGCACCGGCCCCTCCTGCGCTGGTAGCAGACGAAGAGGAGGATCTAGAGGAAGACTCGGAGGAGGATCCGGAGGAAGAAGAGCCGGACAGGACCCGGCTGCTGAAGCTGAAAATACTGAAGAGGAAGACGGCAGTGATAGTGACTTGGGGGATGGATACACAGATGACTAACTCGTCTCGCCAATATTCGTTTTGTTTCATTTAGTTTGTTTGTTTCCACTTATGTTTGAACTTGGAAATTTTATAATTAAACTGATATGTTTGGTTGGTATTTTGTGAGACATTACAATTTATTTAATCAAATGTTCCTTTTGATTGTTTAATTTGTTGGGTTGACATAAATTGTGTGATCATTGAAGTGTGGAATATGATAACTATATTGGATATATACTTATCGGTATGTGTTTGTGTTGTCTTGCGAAGATCTGAAATGGCAACCGGTCGTCGCGGAAATCTCAACATGTCAGCTGAAGAATTGGCCGCTTTAATCCAACAACACGTGAACGCTGCTCAGGCAGGTGCTCCTAACGCACCAGCAGATAACCGTTATTAAATTTTCATGAGAAAATCTAATAGTTCGGCTAGTAGACTTTCGCGCTGACTACCTATCCTCTATCCTCAGGAGGGGGTCTTAACCCCTACAAGATGTTACTGGATGCAAAACCGAGCAGGTTCACAGGAGTTGAAGGACCCATAGGACTGGTCTGTTGGGTCGAAAAGTCTGAATCGGTTTTTGAAATGTGCAATTGCCTCGAAGCTAATAAGGTCAAGTATGTTGCCTCGACGTTGGAAGATGGGGCATTAACCTGGTGGAACGCACAAGTCCAAACGCGTGGACTTGCTGCGGCGAACGCAATGACCTGGACCGAGTTCAAAGCTCTAATCGAGGAGGAATACTGTCCGCAGGACATAGTTCAGCAATTGGAACAAGCGTTATGGAACCACAAGATGGTCGGGTCAGAAATTGAAGCGTACACGGCAAGACATCATGATCTGGTGTTCCTTTGTCCCGATTTGGCTAACACCATCATTAAACGACTTGAGTTTTATCTTGGGGGTCTGGTCCCTGAGATCTAGGGCATGGTAATGTCTAGCAACCCTACGACGGAGCAACAAGCGATTAGGCTGACACATAAACTCACTGATAAGGCGGTGGAGCAAAGGAAGTTGCCACCTAGGGGTGCAACTGAAATTGTCCCTGACAACAAAAGGAAATTTGAAGACTCACCTGCTCGGTAGTCTTCATCAGCCCAACCACAACAAGGAAACCAGAAGCGGTCCAACAACTTCAACAACAATCGGGGTCACAACAATCAGTCTGCCAGTAACACCCAGAACTCGAGTTGCTATGCGGGTCGAAAGCCGCAATGTAATCGTTGTAACCTCCATCATCACGGCCCTTGCGCCGGAAATCGCTGCCAACGATGTGGCAAAGCAGGACACGCGGCATAGGATTGTCGCAGGGAGATTATGTCACGACAGAATCAGAAGCAGCAGCGGGGTAATAACCGTGGATGCTATCAGTGCGGTAGCACTGCCCATTTCAAGCGAGACTGCCCGCAACTTAGCAACAACAACAATGGTGGGAATAACAAAAACAACAATAACAACAATGGCAACAATGGAAATGGTGGCACAGGAGGTGCCAAAGGACGTGCATTCACGCTAGGCCATGGGGAGGCCAGAAATGACTCGAATGTGGTCACCGGTAAGTTTCCACTTAACGATCATTTTGCTACTGTACATTTTGATACGGGTGCGGGTAAGAGTTTTATATCTGAGTCTTTTAGGAAGAACCTAAATCTCACACCCAAACCCCTAAAGACCCCTTACGTCATAGAACTAGCCGATGGTAAATCTGTAGATGTGACTCATCTAGTGACCGGCTGTCAACTTAAACTCGCGGGTCACACCTTTACCATTGATCTGATGAAAACTACTCTGGGTAGTTTTGATGTGGTAGCCGGAATGGACTGGCTATCCGACGTCCGAGCTGAAGTTCTCTGTTTCGGAGAAAGCTATCCGTATTCCGCTCTCTAACGACGAAGTCTTGATGGTGCAAGACGAGAAGGCAGGCGTCGTCACGAACGTCATCTCTTGCATGCAAGCTCAGAAGTATCTTCGGTAGAAGAACTCTTTTGCTTTGCTCGCACTGGTCACCGAGCAGTCTAAGGACGAGAAGCGGATTGAGGATATCCCCATCATCCGTGACTTTCCCGATGTGTTTCCAGAGGAGTTACCCGGTCTTCCACCACATCGACAAGTAGAGTTTGAAATCGAATTGGCGAGCCATGCGACTCCTGTCACCAAGGCCCCGTACCGCTTAGCTCCAACAGAGCTGCAAGAGCTGTCTACCCAACTTCAGGAATTGTTGGAAAAAGGATTTATCCGACCCAGTACTTCTCCATGGGGAGCTCCGGTCCTTTTTGTCAAAAAGAAGGACGGGACCTTCCGCATGTGCATCGACTACAGGGAACTCAATAAGGTTACCGTCAAGAACCGGTACCCCTTACCTCGCATCGACGATCTTTTCGACCAGCTTCAGGGGTCAAGCTACTACTCCAAGATCGATCTACAGTCTGGTTATCACCAGCTACGCGTCAGGGAGGAGGATATCTCCAAGATGGCATTTCGCACTCGGTATGGCCATTACGAGTTCTTGGTCATGCCCTTCGGTCTCACCAATGCACCCGCGATGTTCATGGACTTCATGAACCGCGTGTGTAAGCCGTATCTCGACAAGTTTGTCATCGTGTTCATCGATGATATACTCATCTACTCTAAGGGTGAAGAAGAACATGCTGAGCATCTGCGGTTATTGCTGGAACTACTTCAACAGGAGAAACTATATGCCATGTTTTCGAAGTGTGATTTCTGGATTCGGGAAGTTCAGTTCCTCGGGCATATCGTGAATGAAAAGGGTATACACGTTGATCCCGCCAAGATCGATGCTATCAAGAACTGGGAAGCACCCAGGACACCGACAGAGATCCGCCAATTTTTGGGTTTGGCTGGTTACTACAGACGTTTCATCGAGGGATTTTCCAAGATCGCACAACCGCTTACCACTCTCACCCAGAAGGGCACCAAGTATGCTTGGGGTGACAAACAGGAAGCAACATTTCAATTACTGAAGCAGAAGCTTTGCAATGCGCCCATTTGTCCTTGCCAGAGGGGACGGATGATTTTGTGGTATATTGTGACGCTTCCATTTAGGGATTGGGATGTGTGCTCATGCAACGTGATAAGGTCATCGGGTATGCATCCCGACAGTTGAAGGTCCACGAGAAGAACAACACGACACATGACTTGGAATTGGGAGCAGTTCTGTTTGCACTTAAGATTTGGAGACACTACCTATATGGAACAAAGTGCACAATCTACACGGATCACAAGAGCCTCTAGCATATTTTTGAACAGAAGGAGTTGAACATGCGACAACGTCGCTAGGTCGACTCCTGAACGATTATGAATGTGCCATTCAATATCACCCGGGTAAAGCTAACGTGGTAGCTGATGCCCTCAGTCGGAAGGAGCACTTGAAACCTCGTCGGGTATGAGCACTACAATTCACAATTGGTTCTGGGTTACCCGAACAGATACGCGACGCGCAGCTAGAAGCAGTTCAGGAAGAGAACATCAAGGCCGAATCTTGTGGGAAAGATGGAACGTGATTGGGAAGTGAAACCCAATGGTACCCGGTATTTCATGAATCGTATATGGGTACTTCTCTACGGAAACCTCAGGAAGCTAGTTATGGACGAAGCTCACAAATCCCGATACTCTGTCCATCCTGGTTCGGATAAGATGTATCAAGACCTTAAAGCCGCGTAATAGTGGCCCAACATGATAGTGGATATAGCCACCTACGTGAGCAAGTGTTTGACTTGTGTTAAAGTCAAGGTGGAATACCAGAAGCCATCAGGACTACTTCAACAACCTGAGATCCCAGTGTGGAAATGGGATCAGATCTCGATGGACTTTATCACTAAACTCCCGTGAACTCCGGGTGGTTGCGATACCAGAAGCCATCAGGACTACTTCAACAACCTGAGATCCCAGTGTGGAAATGGGATCAGATCTCGATGGACTTTATCACTAAACTCCCGTGAACTCTGGGTGGTTGCGATACCATCTGGGTGATCGTGGATCGTCTAACTAAGTCTGCACACTTCCTAGCGACCAAAGAAACAGATAAGATGGATAAGTTGACTCGCATCTACATTAAGGAAGTAGTTTCTCGGCACAGGGTGTCAACGTCCATCATTTCAGACAGAGATGCTCGTTTCACGTCCAACTTTTGGCGGTCACTTCAGAAAGCGTTAGGTACACGCTTAGATATGAGCACAGCTTACCACCCTCAGACAGATGGTCAAAGTGAAAGGACCATTCAGACCTTGGAGGACATGCTTAGGGCATGCGTGGTAGACTTCGGGAACGGTTGGGAAATCCATCTGCCTTTAGTGGAATTCTCGTATAACAACAGTTACCATACGAGTATTCAGGCAGCATCGTTTGAAGCATTGTACGGTCGCATATATAGATCACCGGTCTGTTGGGCAGAAGTCGGTGACAGTCAACTCACAGGTCCTGAGTTGATACTTGAGGCTACTGAAAAGATTGTGCAAATCAGAAACCGCATGGCACCGGCACGGGATCGACAGAAAAGTTACGCTGATCAACGACGCAAACCGCTCGAATTTCAAGTAGGTGACCGCGTCCTACTGAAAGTGTCACCCTGGAAGGGTGTAATTCATTTTGGGAAACGAGGAAAACTAAATCCACGGTACGTAGGCCCATTTGTGATTTCGAAACGTATCGGGCCCGTAGCTTATCAGTTAGACCTTCCTGCCGAACTCAGTGGAGTTCACAACGTTTTTCACGTGTCCAATCTGAAGAAGTGTCTATCAGATGAGACCCTAGTCATTCCATTGGATGAGATTCAAGTGGATGAGCAACTGCATTTTGTGAAACAACCTATCGAGATCATGGACCGTGAGACCAAGACTCGAAGGCACAACAAGATACCGGTCGTCAAGGTTGGTTGGAACTCTAAGCGTGGACCGGAGTTCACGTGGGAAAGAGAGGTCCAAATGAAAAATGTAATTTTTGCAGAATTTGCAGGCTGTTTATCGAGTCGGATCTCGTAGTCTGTATGGGGTTAGGTCACGAAATCTGTACAGTAACTGGAGTCGGGAGTTTCCGAAAATCTCCCACTGGTATTTCGTTAATTAGATGAACGATGATTCTTAAATGATTTTTCTCATGGACTGCAGTCAGAAAGCGACGAATCTGACTGCAGCCTATTATATAAATTTTTATAAATAATTGGTAAAGATTTAGGATTTGAAAATTTTACACTAAATTTTACAGACTAATTGGCACCCTCTGTAAAAAGATTGGAATTTGTGGAACATGGGAACTATTTTATAAAAATTCTCGAAAACAGCTTAGTTATGAGTGTACAAGCTGAAACATGATAACTTACGTTTGTGTGTGTCTAAGTGTTGTATGAGTTATCTTGTGTTGTGACAAGTTGATTTGGTCATTATTTGTATGGTGATACTTTGCATGCATGATTATGGTTTTGAATTAGTTATTACGTGTGCCGTACTGTATGTTAGTTATGCGTAGGGTTTTGTGTCAGTGTGTTCGCACACTAACTTTGAATCGGTTGACATGTTAGGACGCGATTAGCAGTTCCATCCTTTGCATCTTTTGCGTTTATCTAACCGATCAATTTAAGGTGAGTTCACGGCTCCTGTTTTATCCGGTTTTTGAACAACAGGGGGAGAAACATGTATACGCTCTACAACTCTATCTTTTACGTTATGCGAAATTTACGTCGTTAACTATTCGGTAACTAAGTTAATGTTAATGTATGTTATGGTCACTAAGTAGCTTTATCACGGAAGTCCTCAACCAACTCTCGGATCATTAGTATTGGGTTAGATACCGGGGAAATTATAGTAGTACTACTGGGCCCGACAAGCCCCACCCGAGCTAGTCGCGCTAGCCGACCGGGAATGGTCAACGAGTGATTAATTTGGCCTAACTTTCGCCATGGTTAGTGATAGACCTGGCAACACAGAGGTAACAACAGTCAGCTTCGATCGCGAACTCTTACGTGACGTAACTTTAGGCTCGCTACCTACATGTTACATTGAATTTATTTCCGAAACAACATTATTATTTCTGGTTAGGAATAATGAAACTATGTCGTTATCCCGGGTTAGGGATAACGGGGGAAAACAATCTTTTAAACCGAATTTGTGAACTTATAAAATCCTGTGAACTCACTCTTCTTTAATGTTGACACTTGTTTCTTTGCATGTTTCTCAGGACGCTAGGAGCGCTAGGTGCACTCACTTTGCATTTGATCAAGGCATTTTTATTGAGTCTTTATTAACAATTATTTTTGGGATTTTGGTTTTGGCGTTTATGTTGGCGCCCGTTACTTTATTCTAATGATTCCGCTAAACTTTGAAACCTTGGAACTTTGAAAATGACTATGCATGTTTACAATAAATGTTTTTGGAAAACGTTTAAATAAATCATATAGAGTCGTTCGACATTGCTAGTATCTGAGATTCTAGTTTGATCACATGCCTCGCGGTAATACTCCGCAAGTGGAAATTGAGGATGTGACAGATTGGAATCAGAGCCTCTAGCTATAGAGAACCAGGTTTGCATTTAAAGTAGACTTAAACTATAGCTGTTACACGACACTAGACTTAGTTGGCACCGGACTGTGATATTTTGTTATGTGTTATACTACATTTGTTCTATGTGATATATATATATATATATATATTGTGATATACGCAGCTCGTAACTAACTACACCAACCCAGCAGGCTATGTCATCATCATCATCCGACAGATCTCGACAATCAAGGGCGCCGGGGAAGGCACCCATGGTCGAACCCTCACCACCTCATGGCGTGGAGACACGCTCAGCTGCCAGGAAAAGACTCGCTCTAGGAGGGGAGTTGTCCTCCCATCCAACCACCGCTGTACCGGTCAAACCGGTCAACTCTTCAGGAGTGGGGGACGATCTACTTAGAGCTGTGCTAAGGAAACAACAGGAACAGTTGGAGAGAATGCAAGAGACTATCAAAGCACAGGGTGGCTGATACGTCAGCTGACTAGTAAAACTGAAGAGCTCGAGGAAGAGCAAGATGAGAATAAGAGAGTTCAAAGCATTTTAGCTAAGGACCTTGGTGCTGAACAGCTGAGGGCTGACTGGCTCGAAGACAGAGTTCTTGAGTCCAGTTGGAGGATTCACGAACTGGAGCAGAACCAAGCACCACCTATCCCAGTACCCGCACCAGCACCGGCCCCTCCACGCTGGTAGAAGACGAAGAGGAGGATCCAGAGGAAGACCCGGAGGAGGATTCGGAGGAAGAAGAGCCGGACAGGACCCGGCTGCTGAAGCTGAAAACACTGAAGAGGAAGACGGCAGTGATAGTGACTTGGGGGATGGAGACATAGATGACTAACTCGTCTCGCCAATATTCGTTTTGTTTCATTTAGTTTGTTTGTTTCCACTTATGTTTGAACTTGGAAATTTTATAATTAAACTGATATGTTTTGTTGGTATTTTGTGAGACATTACAATTTATTTAATCGAATATTCCTTTTGATTGTTTAATTTGTTGGGTTGACATAAATTGTGTGATCATTGAAGTGTGGAATATGATAACTATATTGGATATATACTTATTGGTATGTGTTTGTGTTGTCTTGCGAAGATCTGAAATGGCAACCGGTCGTCGCGGAAATCTCAACACGTCAGCTGAAGAATTGGCCACTTTAATCCAACAACACGTGAACGTTGCTCTGGCAGGTGCTCCTAACGCACCAGCAGGTAACCATTATTAAATTTTCATGAGAAAATCTAATAGTTCGGCTAGTAGACTTTCGCGTTGATTACCTATCCTCTATCCTCAGGAGGGGGTCTTAACCCCTACAAGTTGTTACTGGATGCAAAACCGAGCAAGTTCACAGGAGTTGAAGGACCCATAGGACTGGTCCATTGGGTCGAAAAGTCTGAATCGGTTTTTGAAATGTGCACTTGCCTCGAAGTTAATAAGGTCAAGTATGCTGCCTCGACGTTGGAAGATGGGGCATTAACCTGGTGGAACGCACAAGTCCAAACGCGTGGACTTGCTGCGGCGAACGCAATGACCTGGACCGAGTTCAAAGCTCTAATCAAGGAGGAATACGGTCCACAGGACAGAGTTCAGCAATTGGAACAAGCGTTATGGAACCACAAGATGGTCGGGTCAGAAATTGGAGCGTACACGGCAAGACATCATGATCTAGTGTTCCTTTGTCCCGATTTGGCTAACACCATCGTTAAACGACTTGAGTTTTATCTTGGGGGTCTGGTCCCTGAGATCCAGGCATGGTAATGTCTAGCAACCCTACGACGGAGCAACAAGCGATTAGGCTGGCACATAAACTCACCGATAAGGCGGTGGAGCAAAGGAAGTTGCCACCTAGGGGTGCAACTGAAATTGTCCCTGACAACAAAAGGAAATTTGAAGACTCACCTGCTCGGTAGTCTTCATCAGCCCAACCACAACAAGGAAACCAGAAGCGGTCCAACAACTTCAACAACAAGCGGGGTCACAACAATCAGTCTGCCAGCAACACCCAGAACTCGAGCGGCTATGCGGGTCGAAAGCCGCAATGTAATCGTCGTAACCTCCATCATCACGGCCCTTGCGCCGGAAATCGCTGCCAACGATGTGGCAAAGCAGGACACGCGGCAAAGGATTGTCGCAGGGAGATTATTTCAAGACAGAATCAGAACCAGCACCAGGGTAATAACCGGGGATGCTATCAGTGCGGTAGCACTGCCCATTTCAAGCGAGACTGCCCGCAACTTCGCAACAACAACAATGGTGGGAATAACAAAACAACAATAACAACAATGGCAACAATGGAAATGGTGGCACAGGAGGTGCCAAAGGACGTGCATTCACGCTAGGCCATAGGGAGGCCAGAGACGACTCGAATGTGGTCACCGGTAAGTTTCCACTTAACGATCATTTTGCTACTGTACATTTTGATACGGGTGCGGGTAAGAGTTTTATATCTGAGTCTTTTAGGAAGAACCTAAATCTCACACCCAAACCCCTAAAGACCCCTTACGTCATAGAACTAGCCGATGGTAAATCTGTAGATGTGACTCATCTAGTGACCGGCTGTCAACTTAAACTCGCGGGTCACACCTTTACCATTGATCTGATGACAACTACTATGGGTAGTTTTGATGTGGTAGCCGGAATGGACTGGCTATCCGACGTCCGAGCTGAAGTTCTCTGTTTCGGAGAAAGCTATCCGTATTCCGCTCTCTAACGACGAAGTCTTGATGGTGCAAGGCGAGAAGGCAGGCGTCGTCACAAACATCATCTCTTGCATGCAAGCTCAGAAGTATCTTCGGAAGAAGAACTCTTTTGCTTTCCTCGCACTGGTCACCGAGCAGTCTAAGGACGAGAAGCGGATTGAGGATATCCCCATCATCCGTGACTTTCCCGATGTGTTTCCAGAGGAGTTACCCGGTCTTCCACCACATCGACAAGTAGAGTTTGAAATCGAATTGGCGAGCCATGCGACTCCTATCACCAAGGCCCCGTACCGCTTAGCTCCAACAGAGCTGCAAGAGCTGTCTACCCAACTTCAGGAATTGTTGGAAAAAGGATTTATCCGACCCAGTACTTCTCCATGGGGAGCTCCGGTCCTTTTTGTCAAAAAGAAGGACGGGACCTTCCGCATGTGCATCGACTATAGGGAACTCAATAAGGTTACCGTCAAGAACCGGTACCCTCTACCTCGCATCGACAATCTTTTCGACCAGCTTCAGGGGTCAAGCTACTACTCCAAGATCGATCTACGGTCCGGTTATCACCAGCTACGCGTCAGGGAGGAGGATATCTCCAAGACGGCATTTCGCACTCGGTATGGCCATTACGAGTTCTTGGTCATGCCCTTCGGTCTCACCAATGCACCCGCGATGTTCATGGACCTCATGAACCGCGTGTGTAGCCATATCTCGACAAGTTTGTCATCGTGTTCATCGATGATATACTCATCTACTCTAAGGGTGAAGAAGAACATGCTGAGCATCTGCGGTTATTGCTGGAACTACTTCAACAGGAGAAACTATATGCCATGTTTTCGAAGTGTGATTTCTGGATTCGGGAAGTTCAGTTCCTCGGGCATATCGTGAATGAAATGGGTATACACGTTGATCCCGCCAAGATCGATGCTATCAAGAACTGGGAAGCACCCAGGACACCGACAGAGATTCGCCAATTTTTGGGTTTGGCTGGTTACTACAGACGTTTCATCGAGGGATTTTCCAAGATCGCACAACCGCTTACCACTCTCACCCAGAAGGGCACCAAGTATGCTTGGGGTGACAAACAGGAAGCAACATTTCAATTACTGAAGCAGAAGCTTTGCAATGCGCCCATTTGTCCTTGCCAGAGGGGACGGATGATTTTGTGGTATATTATGACGCTTCCATTTAGGGATTGGGATGTGTGCTCATGCAACGTGATAAGGTCATCGCGTATGCATCCCGACAGTTGAAGGTCCACGAGAAGAACAACACGACACATGACTTGGAATTGGGAGCAGTTGTGTTTGCACTTAAGATTTGGAGACACTACCTATATGGAACAAAGTGCACAATCTACACGGATCACAAGAGCCTCCAGCATATTTTTGACAAGAAAGGAGTTGAACATGCGACAACGTCGCTAGGTCGAACTCCTGAACGATTATGAATGTGCCATTCAATATCACCCGGGTAAAGCTAACGTGGTAGCTGATGCCCTCAGTCGGAAGGAGCACTTGAAACCTCGTCGGGTATGAGCACTACAGTTCACATTTCATTATGGGTTACCCGAACAGATACGCGACGCGCAGCTAGAAGCAGTTAAGGAAGAGAACATCAAGGCCGAATCTGTGGGAAAGATGGAACGTGATTGGGAAGTGAAACCCAATGGTACCCGGTATTTCATGAATCGTATATGGGTACCTCTCTACGGAAACCTCAGGAAGCTAGTTATGGACGAAGCTCACAAATCCCGATACTCTGTCCATCCTGGTTCGGATAAGATGTATCAAGACCTTAAAGCCGCGTAATAGTGGCCCAACATGATAGTGGATATAGCCACCTACGTGAGCAAGTGTTTGACTTGTGTTAAAGTCAAGGTGGAATACCAGAAGCCATCAGGACTACTTCAACAACCTGAGATCCCAGTGTGGAAATGGGATCAGATCTCGATGGACTTTATCACTAAACTCCTGTGAACTCCGGGTGGTTGCGATACCAGAAGCCATCAGGACTACTTCAACAACCTGAGATCCCAGTGTGGAAATGGGATCAGATCTCGATGGACTTTATCACTAAACTCCCGTGAACTCTGGGTGGTTGCGATACCATCTGGGTGATCGTGGATCGTCTAACTAAGTCTGCACACTTCCTAGCGACCAAAGAAACAGATAAGATGGATAAGTTGACTCGCATCTACATTAAGGAAGTAGTTTCTCGGCACGGGGTGTCAACGTCCATCATTTCAGACAGAGATGCTCGTTTCACGTCCAACTTTTGGCGGTCACTTCAGAAAGCGTTAGGTACACGCTTAGATATGAGCACAGCTTACCACCCTCAGATAGATGGTCAAAGTGAAAGGACCATTCAGACCTTGGAGGACATGCTTAGGGCATGCGTGGTAGACTTCGGGAACGGTTGGGAAATCCATCTGCCTTTAGTGGAATTCTCGTATAACAACAGTTACCATACGAGTATTCAGGCAGCATCGTTTGAAGCATTGTACGGTCGCATATATAGATCACCGGTCTGTTGGGCAGAAGTCGGTGACAGTCAACTCACAGGTCCTGAGTTGATACTTGAGGCTACTGAAAAGATTGTGCAAATCAGAAACCGCATGGCACCGGCACGGGATCGACAGAAAAGTTACGCTGATCAACGACGCAAACCGCTCGAATTTCAAGTAGGTGACCGCGTCCTACTGAAAGTGTCACCCTGGAAGGGTGTAATTCATTTTGGGAAACGAGGAAAACTAAATCCACGGTACGTAGGCCCATTTGTGATTTCGAAACGTATCGGGACCGTAGCTTATCAGTTAGACCTTCCTGCCGAACTCAGTGGAGTTCACAACGTTTTTCACGTGTCCAATCTGAAGAAGTGTCTATCAGATGAGACCCTAGTCATTCCATTGGATGAGATTCAAGTGGATGAGCAACTGCATTTTGTGAAACAACCTATCGAGATCATGGACTGTGAGACCAAGACTCGAAGGCACAACAAGATACCGGTCGTCAAGGTTCGTTGGCACTCTAAGCGTGGACCGGAGTTCACGTGGGAAAGAGAGGACCAAATGAAAAGCAAATATCCACACCTTTTTGCAGCTGAGCAGCAATCTGATGTTACTGCCAACTGAATTTCGAGACGAAATTCTTTCAACATGCGGATGATATGAAAGCCTGGGATTTCCTTGTACCATCCTAACAAACTGAACTTTTGTGCGTTGCATTCTAAACTGCGTTTACTCAATTTTCGGGATGAAAATTCTTTCAACATGGGGATAATGTGACATCCCGGCTTTTCAGGTATCTTAAACGCGCTATTATTGTTATTCATTCCTACGCTGATTTAATTCGGAGAATTGATTACGCGCTCGGAATAACTACGCTAACTTTAGTAATTAGGGAATACACGATGTTTGGGAGTTTTAACGGGTCGTATCTGAATTATGTGCTATGTGTTATTAGACGTTTGTGAATCTACGTCACACTCCAAATACGTGATTTAATATTTTCTAAACTCCATGTCGCGAATAATTGACGAGTCGTATTGTGTGTAGTTATTTATCAGATTATAATTATCGGTTAGTAAATTCTATTTATAAGCCGAACCGAACCGAGCCTGTGAAACGTTTCAACTTCGTGACCAAGCAAACCCAACCCGCCACCCACACCCCCTTGCGGCCCACGCTCCTTTCGGCCCGAAACCGCCTGCGGCCCAATTAAAACCCAAACCGCCCCCCTTATGCGACCCCCTGTATGTTACGTATACATGCATGTTGTGGGAAACATTCAAAACCCTAATACCCTAGTTGGAGTCGACGGTAGTGGAGACCCCCCCCCCCCGAATCGCGATTTCTCTCTCTCTCTCCCGCTACCCTCTTTCTCTCTCGCTACTCCCTCTCTAGTGTAACACCCATCTTCGCAAGGTTAGTCTCGTTTTATGGTTGTTTCGTATTGAAATTGGTGTATAGACGGCTAGGTTTTGTAGTGTTTCATGGTGATCTTGTTCATGTTAACGTTTGACTTGATGAGTAGAATGATATGTACGTATACATGAGTGTTGGCTGCGTTCGTGATGATGTTTAGGGTGTTATTCACCTAGGGTTAGTGTGAATCTTGATGTGCTAGATGATATTTGACAAGTTAACCTGCTGTTAATCGATACAACTAAGCGTCATGGCCGTTTACACACGTTCTAATGCGATAAAGTCGAAAACAGTAAGCTGATTGACTTTTACAGCCAACTTCAGTTGGCTGTAACCTGATCATTATTTATTGAAAAGTGGATTTTCTGAAGCCTAAAACGTGTATTTTTGAAAAACGCTTCAAATGGAGCCAGATTCATATTTTTCTGAGGTCGTTTGCTATTTTTAAATGGTCATTTAGTGCAGCAGCTGAAGCTGCGTAATTTCTGCAGAATTTGCAGGCTGTTTATCGAGTAGGATCTCATAGTCTGTATGGGGTTAGGTCACGAAATCTGTACAGTAACTGGAGTCGGGAGTTTCTGAAAATCTCCCACTGGAATTTCGTTAATCAGATGAACGGTGATTTTTAAATGATTTTTCTCATGGACTGCAGTCAGAAAGCAATGAATCTGACTGCAGCCTATTATATAAATTTTTATAAATAATTGGTAAAGATTTAGGATTTGAAAATTTTACACTAAATTTACAGACTAATTGGCACCCTCTGTACAAAGATTGGAATTTGTGGAACATGGGAACTATTTTATAAAAATTCTCGAAAACAGCTTAGTTATGAGTATACAAGCTGAAACATGATAACTTACGTTTGTGTGTGTCTAAGTGTTGTATGAATTATCTTGTGTTGTGACAAGTTGATTTGGTCGTTATTTGTATGGTGATACTTTGCATGCATGATTATGGTTTTGAATTGGTTATTACGTGTGCCGTAATGTATGTTAGTTATGCGTAGGGTTTTGTGTCAGTGTGTTCACACACTAACTTTGAATCGGTTGACATGTTAGGACGCGATTAGCAGTTCCATCCTTTGCTTCTTTTGCGTTTATCTAACCGAGCAATTTAAGGTGAGTTCACGGCCCCTATTTTATCCGGTTTTTGAACAACAGGGGGAGAAACATGTATACGCTCTACAACTCTATCTTTTACGTTATGCGAAATTTACGTCGTTAACTATTCGGTAACTAAGTTAATGTTAATGTATGTTATGGTCACTAAGTAGCTTTATCAAGGAAGTCCCCAACCAACTCTCGGATCGTTAGTATTGGGTTAGATAGCGGGGAAATTATAGTAGTACTACTGGGCCCGACAAGCCCCACCCGAGCTAGTCGCGCTAGCCGACCAGGAATGGTCAACGGGTGATTAATTTGGCCTAATTTTCGCCATGGTCAGTGATAGACCTGGCAACACAGAGGCAACAACAGTCAGATTCGATCGCGAACTCTTACGTGACGTAACTTTAGGCTCGCTACCTACATGTTAACATTGAACTTATTTACGAACCAACATTATTATTCCAGGTTAGGAATAATGGAACTATATCGTTATCCCGGATTAGGGATAACGGGGGAAAACAATCTTTTAAACCGAACTTGTGAACTTATAAAAACCTGTGAACTCACTCTTCTTTAATGTTGACACTTGTTTCTTTGCATGTTTCTCAGGACGCTAGGAGCGCTAGGTGCACTCACTTTGCATTTGATCAAGGCATTATTATCGAGTCTTTATTAACGATTATTTTTAGGATTTTGGTTTTGGCGTTTATGTTGGGCCCGTTACTTTATTCTAAGGCTTCCGCTAAACTTTGAAACCTTGGAAATTTGAAAATGACTATGCATGTTTACAATAAATGTTTTTGGAAAACGTTTAAATAAATCATATAGAGTCGTTCGACAATGCTAGTGTTTGAGATTCTGGTTTGATCACACGCCTCGTGGTAATACTCTGCAAGTGGAAATTGAGGGTGTGACACAATCACCGGAACATGTTAATATTCATTCAAAATACTCAGATGATGGCGGGAATTATAATGAGCGGTTCGAAGATGACGCTTGGGGGAATGAAAATGAAGGGAATTTTTATCAAGCTCAGGGTTTTGATTATGGAGAGGGTGGCTATCAAAATGCCAATTTTGTGGGGAATGATGAAGGATACGGTTATGATTATGGTAGAGAAAAAGGCTATGGGAATAATCGTCAACCACAGAACAATCAAAGGAACCGGGATTACGGTAACAATAATAAAAATAACGGTAACCGTAACCGAATTCCGCAATTCGTGGGCGGTGGAAATAAAGGTGGAGATAGGGGTGGTGATCGAAGGGGCAACAATAGGCCGGTGAATCAAGAGGTCAATGGTCCAAGACGTCAATTGCATCAACAAGCTCTGTGAGGTGTAAATGGTTGATTTAGACCGGTGGTCACCGATAATGACTCACCCATTGTTCCTACGCCTCGTGGGAGAAGGGCTTTTGATTGTAAACCGAATTACATCATCATCCTACCTTACTTTAATGGTAGGACAAATGACGAGCTGTACACACATTTGGCAGAGTTTTCTGCCATAAGTGGCACTATTGGTGGTCATGATTTTGCACTAGAAGAGGTGAATTTGCGGTTGTTTCAGTTTTCCTTGAAAGACAAAGCTAAACAGTGGTTTCTCACACTTCCGACAAATAGTATTCACACTTAGGCTGAAATGCAATATGTGTTTCTTGATGAATACTATTCAATAGCGAAGACCGACGATGTAAGAGATGAAATTAGGTCATTTAGACAATTACCGGGGGAGTTATTGCATGAGGCATTGACACGTTTCAAAGAATTGGTTAGGAAGTGTACTCATCATCAAATTCCAAGGTGGGAATTACTAAAATGTTTTTTAAGGGGGTTGGCCGCTGATGATCACAAGTATTTGCAATCGAAAAGTAATGGAATGTTGTTAAACAATCATGAGGAAGATGATTGGGATTTTTTTGGAACAGATGAGCAAGAACTCTAAAGCGGTCGCTATGACGGACCGATCTAAAAAGTATCCCATCTCCCAATCTCTTCCTGACCTTGGTTCGAGTGCTAAGGATCGAATTGCCACTTTAGAACAGGAGTTGGCCCGTATGAAGAAGAAGGATGTTCGGGCAGTTCAGTTTGCAGTATGCGAAGATTGGGGAGACATTGGTCACCGGACCGAAGAATGTCAAGTGAGTATGGCACATACCACCGAGGAGGTGAGTCAAGTGTATGGGGACCGGAAACAATTTGACATGAATTCCAACACTTATCATCCAGGTTTGAGGAACCATCCTTATTTCAGGTATGGTAAAGCCTCAAACCATATGAACCCAAACTTCCAACCGGGTAACCAAAATGGAAATCAAGGTGGGTCGATGTACTAAAACCGTCAAGGTGGTAGCAAAGAAATTATAACCAAGGGAGTGGCCAAGGCTATAAAAATCCTGAAGGTAATTACCAACGGGGCTACAACCAAGGCGGTAATGGGGGTGCTAACTCCAACTCTCAAATGTGTGGTGAAGATTCCTTGAGCTCTAAACTAGATGCAATCATGAATGCCATCACTACTTCAAATCAAGAAATAAAGATGGAATGAAGAAAGAGTTCGAGGTGCGTGACAAATCGCATAAGGATTTGGAAAAGCAAGTGGGGCAACTTGCGGAAGAGATTGCGCAAATGCAAGGGAACGGCGGGAGATTTCCAAGTGATACTACGGTGAACCCTAAGCATCAAGGGTCCAGCTCGAAGAACACACGTGTGGTACCGATAAATAAAATTTCTTTACGTAGTGGTCGAGTTATAGATACCGGTGTGGTGTCACCACCACCCCAGTTTGTCGAAGGGGTGGTGGAAGATGTTAGTGATGATGAAGGAGTTGACGGTCAAATGAGTCAAAACAAAAATATTTCCAAAACTGATAAAACACACCCGTTGTGACCGTCCCCGTTCCGAAGGCTAAGGAAAAGGGTGTGGAGGTTAATACCGCCCCTTATCCTGAAGCTTTGTTGGGACCATCCAAAAGGTGGTAAACAAACAGGTCCCCATCAAGAAGAGATGTGGGAATTTTTAAACAAATAAAAATAAATTTACCTTTTTTTGATGCTATTAAACAAGTGCCTTCATATGCTAAGTACTTGAAAGATTTATGTACCCTGAAACGAACTCATAAGTTTCCAAAGAAACTTGACTTGACTGAAAATGTGAGTTCGATTCTTTCAGGTGCACTACCACCCAAATTACAAGATCAGGATCGCCTATTATTTCCATTCAAGTTGTAGAAATTAAAATGACACGGGCACTCTTGGATCTTAGGGCGAGTGTGAGTATTCTGCTGGGTAGTCTATATGACCAATATGAGTTTGGTCCACTTCAAGCGGCCAATACCACTATGGTGTTAGCTGAGTTGATTACTAAATTGCCCCGTGGGATAGTCACGGATGTAATTGTCAAAGTCGACTTTTACTATCCGGTGGATTTTCTAGTACTCGATTACGTCTCGTTGGAGCGAACCAGGCAATCAACGGTTATTTTCGGTTGACCATTTATAGCAACATCGAATGCCCAAATTAATTGTAAAATGGGTACGGTCGACATGACTTTTGGTAACCGTCGGTTGTGGTTAAATGTCTTTTCAGGATTAACGGATCCTGTAGTTAGCGACGAATGCTATATGGCGGATGTTGTTGACGAGTGTATACCTCTTTGCGACATGGGTGTCGAGGAGGGAAACACAATAGAGGAATGTTTTATGTTTGACAGGTTGCAAACAGAGACGAATCGGAGCATAGATGAAGAGGAGAGGAAAATGCAGGTGATGGCGGTGAAGGAAGGAAGACCACCTTGGACACACCAAGTGGAAATTCTTCCGAGAAGATTGACACCAAGCTAAAGCCATCATTGGTAGAGCCTCCGATTGTGGAATTAACGGTGTTGCCCAAACATTTGAAATATGCTTATGTGGGTGAGGGCAACACGCTACCGGTCATTATTGCATCAAACTTGACCGAAGCACAAGAAGAGAAGTTAATGGAAGTTTTGGTCACCAATAGAGTAGCTATGGGTGGACCATTGCAGATCTAAAGGGAATTAGTCCCTCCGTGGTGATGCATAAGATCATCACTGAAGATGGTATTGCTCCTTCTCGTGAAGCACAATGGAGGTTGAATCCGAAAATGCGAGATATGGTCAAGGAGGAGGTACTTAAATGACTAGATGTGGGTATTATATACCCCATTTTTGATAGCCAATGGGTGAGCCCTATGCAAACCGTTCCCAAAGAGGCAGGTATTCAAGTCGTCTCAAATGACGCAGGTGAAGAGGTCACCACTCGACCGGTAACCTGTTGGCGTATTTGTATTGATTATAGGAAGTTTAATTCTGCAACTTCCAAAGACCATTTCCCTTTACCTTTTATTGATCAAAATTTTGAGAAGTTGGCGGGTCAAAAATATTATTGTTTCTTGGATGGGTACTCGGGTTATAATCAAATTGCTATCCATCTGGATGATCAAGCTAAGACTACATTTACTTGCCCATATGGTACCTTCGCATTTAGACGAATGCCATTTGGGTTATGTAATGCCCCCGCTACCTTTCAAAGGTGTATGATGAATATCTTTTCAGATATGGTGGGGGTGTCATTAGAGATCTTCATGGATGACTTCTCAATTTTTGGGTCATCATTTGATGCATGCCTTGACCAACTCAAAAAAGTTTTGAAAAGATGTATTGAGAAAAATTTAGTTTTGAGTTGGGAGAAGATCCATTTCATGGTTCAAGAAGGGATTGTGTTGGGATATCTAGTGTCAAGTCGTGGGATAGAGGTTAACCGTGTAAAGGTGCAAGTCATCTCTACCTTGCCACATCCCACGAATGTTAAGGGTGTTAGGTCATTCTTGGGTCACGCGGGTTTATATAGAAGGTTTATAAAAGGGTTTAGTGATATAACAAAACCTTTATGTAACTTGTTGTTAAAAG
The DNA here is from genome assembly GCA_947069175.1 of Scalesia atractyloides. NCBI lineage: Eukaryota > Viridiplantae > Streptophyta > Magnoliopsida > Asterales > Asteraceae > Scalesia > Scalesia atractyloides. The sequence goes on along the minus strand of CAMTDV010000008.1, from coordinate 41,758,831 downwards.
ACCAACCGTTTGACTTTAACAAAGATTGTCAAAACACCTTTAATGTGTTAAAAAAGAAGTTGGTTGAGGCCCCAATCTTGCAATCACCGAATTGGTCTTTACCATTTGAAATTACGTGGGATGCAAGTGACTATGCGGTGGGGGCTGTGTTGGGTCAAATGGTAGAAAAGAAACCCGTTGCTATATACTACGCTAGTAAGACTCTTTCGGATGCTGAATTAAATTACACTACTACCGAGAAAGAGTTACTCGTAGTGGTATATGTATTGGATAAATTCCGGGCTTATATTTTGGGTAACAAAGTAATTATATATTCTGACTATTCTGCTGTCAGGTACCTCATGGAAAATAGGATGCAAAGCCAAGATTAATCTGATGGGTTCTTTTGTTACAGGAATTTGAGCTAGAGAACGGGATAAGAAGGGTAGTGAAAATGTGGTTGCAGACCATTTGTCCCCGTTGTTGGTGGAAGAGGGTTCTTCCCGTGTAGAGATTAATGAAACATTTCTAGATGAGCATATTTTAAAGTTTTCGGTATTACCTTGGTTTGCTAATATTATTAATTATTTGGTGACAGGTGATTTACCGGCTCATTAGGATAGGAGGAGGAGATTGTATTTCCTCTCGCAAATCAAATATTGCACGTGGGAAGACCTAGATCTGTTCAAGACATGCCCGGATCAAGTTGTGAGGAGATGCATACTGGACGATGAGATCCCGAGTGTCTTGACGCACTTGCATTCTTTTGCTTGTGGAAGCCATTTTAGTGGTCATAAAATAGGGCATAAAGTGCTCAATAGTAGTCTTTATTGGCCGACTATTTTTAAGGATGCTTTCAACTTTGCTAAAAACTATATTGAGTGTCAAAAGTTAGGGGGCATTTCCAAGCCGGATGAGATGCCCATGCAACTGATTCTCATTGTCGATATTTTTGATGTGTGGGGAATTGATTTCATGGGCCCATTCCCGAATTCGCATGGGAATTTGTATATTTTGGTGGCGGTGGATTATGTATCTAAATGGGTCAAAGCAATCGCCACCAATACTGTTGTTTGCAATTTTGTTCAAACCAATATTGTTTCTAGATTTGGGATTCCCTAAGTGATCACTAGTGATGGGGGATCTCATTTCAAGAATTTTAATTTCAGAAAATTACTAAAACGGTATGGTGTTGACCATCGAATTTCTACCCCTTACCATCCGCAAACAAGTGGTCAAGTGGAAGTGTCGAATAGGCAAATTAAAGAAATTTTGCAAAAGACCGTTCGACTGGACCGTAAGGATTGGTCAACGAAGTTGAACGATGCCTTATGGGACTATCGAACGGCACATAAGACACCTATTGGCACTACACCTTACCGCTTAGTTTATGTTAAAAATTGTCACTTGCCAGTTGAACTTGTACATCCGGCTTTTTCGGCTATCAAAGAAGTTAATGTTAAGTATGATGATGCAGGTAAAGAACGCAAGTTGAAGTTGTGCGAATTGAAGAGCTTCGGAGGAGGCATATGAGTGTGCTTCATAATACAAGGATGGTATGAAACGAGCACACGATGCCAAGGATGCGAACACGGAGTTGTTAAGCTTTTTGGTAAGCATGCCAACTTATGCCGTCAGTTAAAGGACCAGGAACAATTGTGTAGAGTTTTGTACCATTTTTTATTGTTTATACGTATTATTATGTATTTTTATCGTTGTCGTTTCGTACTAATCTCTTTAATGTGTGAAGTTCGGATGTCGCAAACGGGTCATGAAGACGTAAGGTATGTCTTAAACTTGTTTTGTGTATTGAGGACAATACAAAATTATTCGGGGTGGTAAGAATTGTAAACGATTTTTTGTGTTTAATTAGTGTGTAAAAAAATGAAAACCGGGCATGCGTCGGTGACGGGGTCCTAGGCCGTCGCCGACGGTGAAGAATGGAGGGTCGTCGGGTGCAAAGTAGCGTAGACAGAGGATTAGACCATCGAAGGGTTTTGGCCAAATTGAGGATGCGTCGGCGATGGTCCAAGGTGCCGTCGGCGATGGCCCTTGGTTTGTCTGCCTATGCTAAATGATTTCTACTATAAATTCAGACCCAAACAATTTTAAACCCATCCAAACTTGACCCGAACCTTGTTTTAACTACATAACTGACCCGGGAGAACCTTATGTAACACATACCTCAGCATAAACCACAAAAATCTCTGCATTTATTTTCACCATAACCTACCAATTCCTTCATCTTCTTCATCTATTCCTTCAAGAACCCTAATATTCAATCACTCATATCTCTTCAATTCTCAACCAAATCAAGCAATTCTTGAGCCTATTTTGGGTAGATTTTCGAGAGGAACAAAACCCCTATCACGGTTTTCAGCAATTCTTGTTCGTTTGCAAGATTGTTGAGCTTGAAATTTCGGGTTTTTGAGCAAAAGTGTTCTTCAAGTGTTAATTTACATCTTTTCTTAGTTCTTTCGAATCTACAACACTAAAGGTATGATTTTTACTTGAGCTTGAGCATGATTATCATATGGTTTGTTAATTTCATCCAAAATTTTGAGCTTTTTGTTTAAAAGTAGGTGGTTTATTACGATAATGTATAATGTTCTAGCTTGAATATGGGTAAACACTAGATTTGGGTGAGGATTAAACATGCAACAAGTTTAGTGATGAGATTACACTCGTTTGTTTGCATGATTGAACATGAACTTTGTTAATCTCTTATAAACTTAGGAGTAAACACTATAAAATTTGATCTTTAGATGGTAAAGCTTGATACTTTGGATGATTTAATTAGTAGTTTACATCTAATAACTAAATGTGGTTCAACATTGCATGTTATGTTCATAGTGTGAGTTGAATTGATGTTAGAGTAAATTTTGATTGTTCTCGTTGCATTGTTGTTTGTAGATATGGCAAGCCGGAAGAGAAGCAAGGTCTCTGGTCAAGGTTCATCTTTAGGAGACGGTTCTTCTTTTGGGTTAATGCCAAGAAAGTGGGAACACTTGAGTGGAGTAGAGGAAAATGATGGGAGGCTGTATTGACAGGACTGGGAATGGAAGAGAATAAGGGACAATAGTGTGGGAGAGCCGTAGGAAAGTAATAAGAGGCGTCCACTTTCAAGGTTTAATGAAAAACGCCTTGAAGTGAAATTATGGAAATGGAAGATGGTGAACGGTGTGTCTACCACGACTCCGGAGAGGGTTGTGCCGAAAAGAACAATGAATGTGGAAGAATTTTAGACGATTAGGATCGTCCAAATGTTTGAAAGGCTTGGTTGGGAGTGAGTTTTGGATTGGTGTGAGGATATCACACCACGGGTTTATTTAGCGGCGGTCTGTGAATGGTTGGCTTCCTTACGATTTATTAATAAGGATGGTTCACTGAGTACATGGCAGTTGGTTGGTGAAACGGGCAGAGGCCAAATGGTGACATCCTTTGAGACTATGAATTACATTGCCCGGTTTAATTCTTTGGGGGTTGACGAGTATTTCTAGTATACCATAAATCTATTTTGGACAACAAAGTAAATATTGTTGATCCCGATGGTATGGTTGGATCGATTTTACTATATTCGGACGCGGTGGAGCGGCTTTGAGGAGCCAATTGTCAGTTGAGGGAAAAATCCTTCAACCTATCGATCTTGAAAACATCATGGTCAGATTTGGAGACCGTGGGAAGTTGAAGAGGCCGGACTGTCAGGTCTTGCATACATTGTTGTTTGGGGTGCCAAAGGTATAATGGTGGCACATTGTAATGATGAACACATGGGACACTCGTGAGTCCAACATGCGGAAGATGATACCGTATGTGTGGTTAGTCAATGCAATGGTTGTGAAGCAAAACATGCTACCACTAGAGTCACTTTGGATTCAAAGCCCGTGGACCAAATCTCCTTTGCATCAATGAAGCAACATGAGAAGATACAAGTTCAAGTTTATGGTCACAAGTATACAATATCTGATGATCAAGGACACCAATTCCAGTTTGTTGACCCAAGTGCGGCACAAGAAGCTGTGTGGGAGGAGGAGATGATAGATGAAGAAGATGTGGATGAGCCTCAAGGTCCGAGGGGACCGCGTCGAAGGTATGCTCGGCCGCACCAAGAGATTTCAGTAGGTGTAGCAAGTTTTGTGCCAACCGGCGTAAACTCGGGTATCCCAACTACAACCGGGGACAGCAAGATGTATACGATAACGTCTCTGCGAGTATTGGGGAAAATCAGGAATATGAACAAAGTAGAAGGCAATGGAAACAAAAATGGGAGGCCCAACAACAAGCTCATTGGGCCGAAGAGGCTACTCACCTGGCTTAAGAGAGCAGGAGCAACGAGAGAGGCAACAAGAGCAATGGGCCATGCAGTTTGCCTATATGGAACAACAAGAATTGTACCCGGTGCAAGAGTTGTCCAGAAGGCAAGCATGGAGGAAGAGCAAGAGCACTTCCCCGTTGAGCATAATGCATTGGAAGACTGTTGATGGCATGCCATGGCCACAACTCAACAAATGACAATAAATAGTGCCAAACACCTCCATGACCAAGAGCGCCATCATCAAGATTGGGAGGCGGGACGACCGTACTAAGAACACACCCCTTGGACAAATTATTAAACCTCCCGTCCCATACGGACCTTCCGACCCGTCTCCACATTGGCCCGAAGGGGTCGGTTCTAGCTTCATTCCACCGCAGTTTCAGGCACATGCGGAAGGGGAAATGGGGCCCCTTGATGATTTCAATGAGATGATGTCAGCCCTCACTGGATATCCATACCAGCCATACCCGCCGGTTGACTCCAACGAGCGTTATCAGAGATAGTGCTCGGTATGTCTTTTGTTGTTGTATTATCTTTTCTTTTGTTTATATTCTTGTATTTTTTTTATTTAGTAGATAAATGAACTTTGTGGGTGTGTTCCATATATAACCCTCATGAGACCTCCCTCATCCTCCCGAGCTATCGGGAGGATTAATGGTCTTGTTGCATGTGCTAAATGCAATCGTGATTCCTACGAAAATGAGTTAGGTTTGTTGTTGTTGTAAAATATTTTTCCACAAAGTCAAAGTTGAATAAAAATATGGCTTGGTAAATTCTTTTTAAAAATGGTAGAACTAGGTAACTAACAAGTTTTTATGGTTGTGAGAAGCTTGCTTCTACGCTAGGGTTGAGATTTGTAGGTACATTATGTTCGCGAGATGACCATTTTTGTTGAATAAAGAAGAGCACATGAGGAATGAACGAAAACCAAGTGCATACGTTTCTTTTTAGCTTTGATTTTTTTAGTTAGTAATAAGTGGATTGTATTTTGTATTTTGTATTTTTATTTTCCGGGGTGAAATTTTGGGAAGGTTAGTCGTGTCACAGCCCTTGTGCGTTTTAAAAGCTCTATTCCTACACACTGAGGACAATGTTGACTTCAAGTGTGGGGATGGAGAGAAAAAGTTTTTTTGATTTTGACCCGTTCATTTAAACACTACACATTGAGGACAATGTTGACCTCAAGTGTGGGGATGGGGGAAAATTTCAAAAATTTTTCAAAATGTCTTTGTTTAAAGCAATCTAAAAAGCACAAGTAACTAAGTTAATGATGGATGACACAACCCATGTGGTCTCTTGTCATGGTCAAGTTCACATTAATAACATGACGAGTATTTAGTGGGTGGTTATTTGGGAATAATCCGCCTAAGAAACTTGCGTTTTGTACATATCGCATACCATACCGTTTGTACTTGAGATTTTGAGCCACTTTTATACATAATATATGCATATATTTCTTTGGTTGAGTGGACCTTTAGTCACGTATTGTAGAACTTGCAACTTGATGCGTTTGAGACCATAGACTGAATACGAGCACAAGAATGATTAAGACATTAGGTAAAGCTTTTCCTTTTACACCATTTATATATCCTTACCCGAAATTAATCCCTTAGTCACCAACTTTGAGCTTAGACCTTTCGTTTGACCAACCCATTTAGCCTTTGATCGTGTAGCCTTTTATTTTTAACCCGTGTGTTGAAAACTCGATTTTAGGTTTAGAAGTAAAAAAAAGAAAATATGGTAAAAATCATGAAATATATATATATATATATATATATATATATAGTGTGTGTGTGTGTGTGTGTGTGTGTGTAGTAGTAGTAGTAGTAGTAGTAGTGTTGTAATAAAAATCGAGTTTTCATCACCTTAGCCACTTTCAAAATATCTTATTTCATGCCCTCAGCCTAGCCCTGTTACAACCCATCAAAGACCTTTTGACTTGTGCTTAGTGTTTATGTTCAATGGTGGAGAATGATTGAGTTGCAAGTCTATGCGGGTACGTATTCTAATCGGGTTGAGTGATTACATTAAAAGTGCTAATGCATCATCTATTAGCCAATTTTAAACCGAGTGTAGAGAACATTGTGAGAGGTATGTATGATTTGTGAGTTTCAAGGGCGGGTTGATCTTGGATAATTATCTTTATGTGATTAATCACATTACTAAATGTTTGAAGATTTGTTAAGATTTTGAACTGGGTATGACATTAGACCTTAGCTTACGTCTCAAGAATGGGAAGTGTGTTTCTCGTTCAACCCACATGAAAGTGAAAAATAGATTTGCTTGAGGGCAAGCAAAAGACAAGTGTGGGGATGTGATGCGTGGTCGAAAACTGGTGTTTGGTTATGTTTAAGTTTATGTTTTTACATAACTTTTAGTTTCGAATGGCCTACTTTTGATTTGGAAATATTTTTGCAGGTATAATGGAGTAAGGAGCTATTCGAGAGCTTTACAGAGCATCGGAGTGGAAAACGGGTCAACCGGGAGCGAAAAATGGAAAAAACAAAAAACACCAAAAGCAAGAGTCGTTGGCGACGCCCCTTAGGGTCGTCGGCGACGCCTCCCTGATATCTTGTTGGCCAAAAATCTCCGTAGGCAGTGGATCAGAGCGTCAGAGGAAAACATTAAAAACCACGAGCTGTCGCCGACACCCTCTCTTTATGTCTACCGTAAAATTTTCTTTTTTATTGATCGGGGACGGGTTATAACAGAAGTTTTGACCATTTTTCGAGGAGTTACGCAATATTGAACCTAGAACACCTCTCTTGGAGCCAAGAACATCGTCATCCTCATCCTCCATCATTCCCAATCCATTCCATCATCCGAATCACAACCTTCAATCCTAATTCTAACCTATCATCATCATCATCCCATTCATCATCCATTCATTTTCACCTTCCATCCCAAACCCTAAGCATCATCATCATTACCCTCAAGGCTTCAAGATGACCATGTTCAAGAGTTCATCAATGGTTGATCGTGTTCTGTTCGTCACGAGCGACTAATTTCTCGCGGGTTTCACCCCGGTGTAGACTTTTGTAAGGATTTCTAGCGTTTGCTACTTATTTAGTATTTGGTTTGTGACTAATTGAATTGCATTTTAATCATTGGATAACTATCTTACGTTGTATTGAATTTATGAATTGTTGAGCGAGTTATGAAATTTGACTTCGTGAAATGAATATGCTTATTTATGCCTTGTCTTTTGATAGGATTTGTATGTCCAAGGTAACAAAGTTCATTGCAGTCCTTTGTCTATAACGTCGATAACAATTGGCACCTAAGCCTTGTGCTTCTAAAACCATTAATGAACTAAATCGATTAAACCAAGTTAAAATGTGTAGTAACCCTAGGTCCTACAATTGTTGAACCGGGTGTAAACCTTGTTCCACGTTATTGTTTACAACCATTCAATCAAGTTTTCGTGAAAATCTCAATTGTTTAAGTTTTTGTAGTCTAATAATTGCAAACAAACTTGTCGGTTAAATCCGACATCTATTTCAATCAAATAATCATTCCAATTAAACAACATAACAAGCTTCATAAATTGTGACAACCTTTAAAAATCAATCGCATCCATCGCAAACCACAAACTTTTTGTGGTTCGACCCCTTATTACCACTAACACATTGTTAAGGGTAATTTGGGACTATAAATATTATCTTTGACCGAGGCGCGACACTCCGAACACATAGGTCGAAGGTTATTTGATCTTATGGAATTTTTCTTGCCCATGCGTTCAGATTTAGATTTGCGTATTAGTGATTTTGAAAAGGTGGTAAAATAGTGAGCTTGCTTTATTTTTATATTTATACAAGGAAAGTTGTGTTTTGAAAATTTTCATGGAAAACTTGGGTTTTGAAAAGTATTTTAGGAAAGTGGACTTATACATATGTGAGGGAAAGTTTTCGTTGGTTTCTTGTTGTAAATAGAATGTCTTTAGAATGGTAGTATAAAGTGAGTGTGTTTTTGCGATTGGACGAGTTTTGAAAATCGAGGGCACGAGGTTCGTTAGACCGACTAAGTTGATAGGTAGCATTTCATAACGTTTTTTAAAATTGTGAAAGAAACGTTTAAAGTACCATTAGGAGTTTCGTGTATGTAATTTACCTAAATAAATTGTAGGGTGAGAAATCGTTTGGATAAAATAATAAGGTTCGAGGTTTATGCATAAATGAGAAAAATTGAAACAATGATAAAAGGTTTGAGTATAAGTTTTAATCTAGTGATTGTTACGAAGAAAGTCGAGTTGTGATTTGATCTTCCATTGAGGTGTGGACATCACTCCTGTCTCAAGGACAAGATTCCTTCGAGAAATGGGTGGTGTCAAATCGTCAAGGTAAAGGAATCACTCCTATTTTGATGATAAGACTTCCATTTTTGGGAATGCGAATAGTATTTATCTTGTGGGTGACTTTTTGAAATCGTATTTATAAATAGTGTGTAAGGTACATGAAAAGTATAAGTATGACGCGTGAGTAATCAATGTGAAAATAATTTGAATTTTGAAAGAAAGGGATGTTTGAATTACGTTATGCATAAAACTAAAATAATATAATGATACTTTTGACTAAAACTTGGATTGTTCCGAAACGAAACCTTGACTAACCAAAGTGATCGAAAGCTCTTTTGAGTTTGGGAACCATGCTTTGGCCTAATAGGTAGTATACTCTCGCTGAAATTTCAGTTAACGGTATTCACCCTTCCGGTTACTACATGTCCTTATCAATTGACAGTTCGAGGCTTTGGCAGGATTCGAAAATCAAGGAGTGGGACTAGTTACGAAGGTGCGGGTATCACCCCTAACTTGACAACATCATTCCCTAAGTGTGGTTGATAAGGACTTAAATCCGACTTGTTGGTAAGGGTCCACTAGAATAAGCATGGCGAAATTTCGTCAAGGTGAGGACGTCACTCCTAACTTGATGTATAATTTCATGGAAATCGAGAATGCGGATTGAGAGTCTTTCACCAAAGTGAGGGTTTCACGCCTATTAGGTGAAGTCGTCTTGTTTGTCTGATACGAGTGTCTTCGAGTCTTTAAGTGTGTAATTTGTGTAAATGTCTTAGGAAAGACATGTTGTATAATTAAGTCAAAAGAAAAGATAGAAGCAAAATAGGAAGAATTAACATTTTAAGCATAAATCAAGAATTATTAAAGTGGGACACTTAATCTATAGACTAGGTCGAACATGACAATTCTACCTAATTCCCTATAGTTATGGCTCTGATACTCTGTCATCCAAATAGAGTTTCCACTTGCCGTTTCAATTTCAAACACAAAAATCTCTCATAAATTTCTCCATTACTGTTCTTCTTCTCAAAACCCTAATCCCTCACTTCTTCACCATGAATCTCATCATCAAAACTCCCCATAACTACCTTCCAATACTCGAAAAAACCAACAATAAAACTGCGTTTCACTCCATGATCAATGTTCTACAAACATCATCATACAAAGATGTGTTACTTGCAAAAGCACCGATTCACATCGAAACCCTCCGCCAGTTTTGGGCAAATGCTGAACTTCAAGTTCAGAACAAAATGCCCTTTGCCATCACCTCAAAAATTGGACAGTCACTTGTCCAAATCTCTCCTTCCACTATCTCCACCACTTTCGGTCTTAATGGCCTTGATGACCCCACATCTTTCTCAAAGAAAGATTACACACAGAATTCGTTGAGCGAGGATACGAAGGTCAGTTATCTGGTATCACTATTTTTAAACCTGAATTTCCCGCTGACATGAATATCTTTTTCCACACCCTTTTACTTTGTTTGTCAGCCAAAACAATTGCTTTCAATGAAGTACCTTAAATATTCAATACCTGGGTTATGCTATTTTAACCAAATCCAAATTTAACTTTTCTCGGGTATTGTTTTATGATTTGGTTGCAAACTTTAACAATCTGAAAAAGGGAAAAGCTTTTTTGATACACCCTAGGTTGTCGAGTTTCTATTTACAAAAACAAGTTTCTGCTTCTGATTTTCAACAAGGCGTCATCTGTGAAGTTGGCAACCTTAAACACGAACCTTTTACTAGACTCTCAACACAAAAACCTAAGGTGTTGAAAACCAAAGCAACTGTGACTAAGCATATTTTGACTACTTTTACAACCACTGCTACTTCATCGGTTGCTGAGCCCACTGCTCCTGGTGACCACCTACAACCAGTGTTGTGCAACCCACACCAGCCAACACCAAAAAGAAACCCACCAAACCTACCAAGCCACCAAACGCCTCAAAACGGTAGCTCTGGAAGATGATATCCTGATGTCTTACTAGTGATAACACAAAAGTCACTAACAACCACTACTGCTACTTCCTCACAGCAGTTGGTTCACAGATCTCCACCAGCCCAAGCTCCTCTTGTTTCCTTACAAAAGGAACAAGTTGTACTCACAGGGACATCACAAATGAGGCAGATGTTTCAATTGAACATTTGTTCTCTAGCCCCTCTCCCATGGCTATGTCTCTTTCTACTCCCTTACCCACTCTTCCAATACCACCCACTTTCATACCTTTGCTTGAAGCAATAGAGAAAACTCAGACACTGAGCAGTCCCCCTCACTCACCCATTACTGGGAGTCAACTTCCACAAGTGACTGCATCTGAGACAATATCTGCTAGCCCACAAGCAATTGAGGAGGTTATACCCCAGGAGTTACTTGTAACTCTTGGTGGTAGTTCAAGTGAAGCAGCTACTACAACTGCAGTCACAACAGTGGCTCAATTGGACAGTGGTTACATCAGTAAGACTTCCTTGAAGGCAATAACTGCTGAGGCTACAATAGTAACCTCTGAGCCAGTTGGAAGTCCCCAGTACCACGAACAAGGGGCATTTGGTACTGATTTCCTTAAGACTCCTCACGATGATGCACCAAATACAACTACCTCTGGAAGGAATTTGGATGATCCTATTAACTTAGGTGACAAATACAATATCAAGAATTGACGGAGAGGATCTCTACCATGGAATCATCTATTGATGATATCAAATCCATGATGACTCAACTGCTACAACATTATCAAAGTTAACCTTCTTCATCTATCTCTGCTGCGGAGCTATGGAATGTCATGAAACCAACCTTCATTGCTCAAAGACAACTTTGTGATATACAGCATGAGAATAACATGAAGTTGATGAGGAATATGGCCAATGCCCGATATAAGGATACATAGGCTGATATTAGGGCTATCAAAGACCATTTAGTGCAGGTTACTGGCTCTGGCATGGTTGTCATTCTCAAAGAAGATAATGCCAAAAAGAGGGAGAAAGATTCACTGTGAAGGTTGCCGCCTAATCTAGCTGTCAAATCTAAGGTGCAACAACAGCCAAGTAATGTTGCAGGCTCTACTGAGGCATCCAAAGCTTCTTCTAGAAAAGGGATTGATGAGACCCTTAATTTAGAGGCTGAAAGGATTATCCTTGAAAAGTAGAAGCGACAAGATACATTGGAAGAAAAGGCTCTTATGATTATTGAAGAAGAAAAGGCTAAGCAGCTTGAAGAAGAAAAGGCTAAGCAGCTTGAAAAAGAAGATGTTGGCATTTCAAAAAGAAGGAAATCTGCTAGAAAAAGAAAGACAGTCAACTTCCACCCCTTCTACAAGAACTGCTGCAGCCACTGCTTATATATCCTCTATCACAGCTATCCCAAGAGAGGTTGGTGCCACTGCTGAGAAGGCAAATGTTGTAACAACAGATGTTGGGACAATAATTGTTGGATCAGCAGATGATATTCAAACCACTGCTGTGATCACTTTCCCAACCACAAGTGAACCACTGCCCACACCATCTCGAATTCCCACACATCCAACTTCACCCAAACTTAAATTCCAACGCAAAAGAAAAACTTTTGTTGTTGATGATGATGAAGACTACCAATCACCACTTCCTATTTCTTCACAACCCATATCACAACCATCCTCTTCACCTCTCAGAAACTCCATTTCCCCCATTTCCAATCATGCACCTATTCTCCTCATTCCTTCCTATAGGTGCATTATACCCATTGGAATTTTTTGCAGTAAAAGGTGAGATTGAAGCTTTCTACAAAATAGAAGATCCAACAAAAAGAGACTTCCCTTCCTTGCTAGGGTTTCGAAAGCCTAGGAACTTGGATGAATATCTTAAACTAAAGGCTAGACAGGCTGAGCACATAGCTAAAGAAAATCAAAAGACAAAGATGACAGGGCTTTACAAATCTCCTGACAGTACCAACTGAGCAAAGTAAGAAGCCTTGAAGAATTTGCTAAGGAGCTAAGTAAGTCTATGTCTGAACAGCAAACCACTGATGATCCAGAACTGAAAGAAGATTATCTTGATCATGTCATGAAGCATAAGCCTTACAAAGCAATAGGGCACAATGTAAAGGCGGGTCGATTAATGAGCTTAAAGAAGAAATTGAAATAATTCATTTTATGTTCGAAGATTCTTCAAAGAAGCCTACTCCTCCTTTTTTGGAAAAAAGGCCAAAATTTAAAGCCAAGACCATGCTCTAAAAATTAGGAGAATGAAAGCCGAACTTGTTGATGCTTTATATGGAACAACAAGGCAGATTGCTCGATGGCCTGAATCTAAAGTGTTGGATACCTACAGGAGGTTGGAAGAATTAAGAAAAATGATCCTTCTATTCCAAGAAAGCCGATCTATGACCCAACAACCTCTTCTCTTAAACAGACCCTTGCTCCAAAAAGATTAACTTCAACCACCAGCTTATCCACCATTGCCTTGAAAAGAGGCAAAAGAAGGTAGAAGAAGAAGATCAAAGGATGCATGAAGAATTGAGAAAAGAGGGAATAAAGAATCAAATTTTGTTTCACACAGATGCTGCAAGTGACAAACTTAGAGCCTCACTCTCAACACTTGTACGTAGAGCTACTTCACCAAACTCATCACAAATAACCCTACTCCCAAGAAAACCATATGACTCAAAAATTATAAAATGGAAGTCTAACAAAGACAACCATGAATTAACATTGCTCATGTAAGATGGGAGAGTTCAAAAGATAAAGATGGAGGATGCGTATGGTCTGGATGCAACTGATCTCCAAGACTTGTTGAATCTTGAACTTGAAAGGGATGTAGAAGACATGATTGCCCTGGATTTTGAACCTCAATTCAAAGGCCAAATAAGGGAATCATTGATGAGAAATAAAGATAAGACATAAAGTTTAGTTTTGGCATCATCTGTTCTTGGGGGAGATTGTTGGGATTGAAACCTACAAAAGAACAGATGAAAAAAGCCAAAATATACTACAACCTCTGATCCAAATGATAATGTAACATCTACCCAAGCCAAGCTCTGCTGAAGACTAAATGTCCAAGGTCTGCCATAGCTAAACTCTGTTGAAGACAAAGCTCTGCTGAAGATTAAAACTAAAAGGTCTGCCAAGACAAGCTCTGTTGAAGATCAAAGCTAAAAGTCTGTCAAGGCAAAGCTCTGTTGAAGACCAACAGAGGATGTATCATCAGTGTTTTCTATCAGTCCTTGTAATGTTTAGTGTATAGTAGTGGTTAGCTTAGTAGATATTATTAGTTTGTTAATTTTTTAAGTGTCACTTTCATGTTGACATCATAATAAGATGCTCAGTGGTTAAGATTGTAGTATAAATATAATAGTGTTGTATTGTTCTGTTTGATCACTTTCATCAATTATCAATCTAATCTATCTTCCTTAAATTCTGTATGAACAAATCAGTGATCTTAGGATAAGGGGGAGATTGTGAGTCATATGCAAGTAATCATAATTATGAAAGCATGACAATGAAAACAATCTCTCAACTGTTATGAATTAAATTTCTTCTATTCTGCTGCAAGTTCATCTGATTTATCTTCTTTCATTTACCATTTTTAGAACTTTTATAAACAGTTTCAAACTCAGATCCTAACACACATATTATGTTAAAAAACATATTCACATGTGATAACTATATGTTAATCCAAAGTTTAACGCAATCATGGTTACCATCGTCACCGAAATGACAAGGTGTAAAATAGTTTACTTAACAATACCACAAGAATACGGGTGGTGCGTTAATCCTATAACGCTATAATTATTAAGGGAGGCTAGCAAGGTTAATGAGCATATATGCATAGGTATACGTAGAATGCGATAACAAGAATAATACAAGTTTCATGTTTATAACGGATAGAGTGTGATTGTAACAAGTTTTAAATATGAATCGTGATTTGTATAATTGTACATGTTGCATCCAAAGTGTGTAAAGGGAAAAAATAGGTTCGAGTATACTAACAATTATGCAAAGATTTCCAATTATCCGTAAGTGACGAGTTGTTTGAGAATGGGGAATCGATGGTATAACATCATTCGGGGTTTATGGAGTGGTTGAATTCGGAATCTAGAATTTACATACAAAATATATGTATACACAAAGTAATTATCTAGTCTTAAAACACTCGTTTTTTGACACTATAAATCCCGTATGGGTTGATGTGATTTTATGGTTCAAGATACCCATTAGAATCGTTAACGTGAGGTTCAACACTTAGATAATATAACCTATTACCATGACAAGTAACCATGTTGATCATCGTCAAGGATTCGGTTATGTATATAATTATCATATAGTTTATATAATAATTCTAAGCTAAGTCTATCAAGGATATCATAGATTGTCATATAAGTCATGCATGGAGGTAAGAGGATAACCATCCTTTAACCTCATCGTAAGATTAACCAATACACAAATCATCACAAGGATGATTCGGATGGTCATGAATGAAAAGGAAATGTACAATAATTACTATATATGAAAGCATAATTTTTTAATCCTACTTTGGACCTCAAATGTGGTGAGGTTTCACCTTAGTTTGCCAAGGCAAGCTTGTGAAAACCTTCCTAGAGGTTATCCAAGTAGAAAGAAAGAAGAAAAATATAAGAAACTAAGAAGGAAAGTGAGTTAAAACTCACTTAGAATGGTTGTAACTTTCTACCAAATCTTGAAAATTAGAGAGTAACCAAGAAGATTTGAGAGTCATTTGAGTGTTTGGAGTGTGTTTAGGAGTGTATGGAGGCTTGCATTTATAAGTGAGGTTAGGGTTTGGGAGTTAATGAAGGTGGAAGGTAATTGGAGGAGAAAGGATGTGGAGAAGGTGAAATATGACTGGCTTAAAAAAATGTGGAAGGTGATTGGAGGAGAAAGGAGGTGGAGAAGGGTGAAATATGATTGGCTTAAAAAAAGGTGGAAGGTGATTAGAGAAGAAAGGAGGTGAAGAATCTTTTGGTTTTGTTCAGTTTAAGCCCTTGCACTTTGTAAGTAGGTTATTTTATGTCGTTTTCTTGTATTTTAGCTTTTCTTAGGTATCCAAAGTGTATTCTAAGTCTTGGTTTTGCGTATAAACGCGTATCTAAATATGATTGTGTATATAACACAAATATGAAATGTAACACGTATATTTATATATATAAAATGAATTTCCAATATGATTAACGCCTCAAATTGTGATAACAGAGATGTAGTACGATTGTAAGGTTTCTAAAAATAGAATGCGAATGCAAACTTTCTAAAAAAATAGGAATACGGAAATACGAGGCGTTACAGAAGGGTTAGTTTCGAGTGATTGTTTTAGAGGCCCGACTGTTACTCTCGAGGGTGAGTTAGATCTTCATGATCCCCCTGTGAGTGTTGATGAGTGATTAGAGGTTTTGGGTTAGATCCCATTTGTAGAGTTCGTATAGGTTTGTGTCTTAGTCATAGGTTGTACGTTTTTCGGTTGTTTTCGGTAGTTTTTTGTTTTTTTTTGTTTGAGCCTTTTTGCAGGGATTCGTAACCAATAGGGAATGGAAAACGTGAATAACTAACGTTCCAAGTGAGTTATATTGAAAATTGTGGCTAAAAAGAGGTCTAGGATGAGTTTGGAGAAAAATTCGAAGGCATGAAGACATGAAAAATGCAAAAAACTTTCTTTAAAATTACCCCTCTCGCGTGTCGCACAGCGTGACGCGCTGCCTAGGTCAAAGTAAGTCAAAAGTGTTGTCGCGTGATCGGAGTGTTGTGTCCCAGTGAATGATAACATTTATAATCCTAATATACCTCAAACTAATAATTAGTGGTAGCAAGGGGTCTAATCATGAAGAGTCTGTGGTTGTGCCGGAACTTGGTCAATTATTAAGTTGAAACAATTATGAAGCTTGCAAAATTGAATTTTTGTTTGTTTGTCTGAAAAAGGCGTCAGAATTTGATCGACAAAATGATTAAAACTTATGAAAACAAATTACTCGAGGCTGCACTAAAATGATTTCTTGATTTTAAACAATAACAAAAGAACAAGTTTCACACCCGGTTCGATAAATGCAAGACCTAGGGTTTCCTACATGTTTTAACTTGATTTGGTTGCGTTTGATGATTAATAAATTTAGTGTCACGTGACTTAGGTTCCAAGAGCTATCAATGTTTCTAGAATGGACCGCAATGCACTTCGTTATCAAGAACATGTAAATTCTAACCTAAGACAAGGCATAATTGCACATTAACATTTCGCAAAGTCAAATTATTTCTTCACTCGACAATTCACGAATTTGATACAAATGTAAGACAATTATCAAAGGTATCAAATAGCCAATTAACTAGTCACAAATCAAATTAAGCACAATGTTTAAACCCTAGAAAATCTTTCAAAAATCTACGGTGGGGTGAAACCGAGGAAACTAGCCGCTCATGGTTGATGAATCACGAACACCGGATGATGAGTATGAGCACCGAGCCATGATCTTAAGTCTTGGAGAAATGATGAAGGTTAGGGTTAGGGTTTGATGATGATTGTGGATTGGATGGATGATGTTGGATTGAGGATGATGATGATTATTGATGGATTAGGGTTTAGGATTATGATTGATGATGGTTGTGATAATTGGTGATTAGAGATGGATTGGGGATGATGGTTGCGATGTAAAAAGGCTCCAAGAACTTATTATGGCTTTCAAAATTTGTAACTTATTTTACATCCCCTCAATTTTTGGTCAAAACAACATAAAAAATGAAATTCAGCTTTGCAACTTTCTAGGCCGCATAGGCGACGGGAAACCTTCGCGTAGTGTCCATCTGATCCACTTTTCTCCGACACACTGGGCTTCTTCCTATGGGCTTTTCTGGCATACCTGACGCGTCGGTGACACGACGCAGTGTGTAGTTCTAACTCCATATTTCTTTGTTTCTTGCACTCGGTTGATCCTGATCACATACCAATGCTTAGTAAACCTCCTGAATAGTTCCTTAAACTCCGTTAGACTTGCAAAACACAAATCATATTAAAGTGGGCTATTCGAAACCAAAATTCATGTAAGAAACAAATGTAATATGGTTAAACAACGGGTTTTCAACCATGTATCATCGCGGCACATGACAGCAAGGAAGGATACTCGTCGTGCGACCAAACGGGGTGGTGTTCCAGCCCAAGTTCGTTGTTTTGACCATCCTGTTTAGTTTTTCGCATCCGGTATGTTTATGGTACGCGTTTTCTTGTGTTTTGAGTCATTTGCTGTACCATGAGTCTAATAGTTAGTTTTTAGTCGTTTTTTGTTTAGAGTCGGTATTGCTTGGGTTTTGCTTTGTTTTGATTGTACACGATTTGATTTTAACATCTGTACTCAATCTCCATTCAGCAGGAGTTTTTGAGCCAAGATCTTGATAAGAGAGCAACCTGGTTTACCAGTCAATTGTCGCGAGTGGAATGTTATACGATCATTCGCTGGATTAAAGAAATGAACAGCTGGCACTTACATTCATCCTAACCAGCTAAATCTTTTCCTACTCTCTCTGTGTATATTAGTTGAATTTTTATTTCTTATTTCTTTTTAGTTGTTTTCCATCCACATTGAGGACAATGTCTGATTTAAGTTTGGGGATGGGAACTACGTTTTCTTAAGTTAGTTTGAGTTTAAATCTTTAAAAAAGCCTCGAAATAAAAAAAACAGAAATTGTCCCTAATTTTGAAGTTTGCATTATTAAAATATGGAAAATGATAGGTAAAGTTAGGTGTTTGGTTTTTAAAAAGTTATATATTAGAGAAAATAAATGATGGAAACGTGTCTGACTTGGGATTTCTGGGTAGGCGTAGCCGGTAGATAGGTTTCCTTTGAGCTAATACACCTAGTTAGGATACCTTGTGGATTCTCATCTAGGAGAAATGGGGAAACCTGAACCGTCAAAAATAGTATAAGAAATGTCGTTATAAGTTAAAACCCTTAGAATTTTTAAATCAAAAGAAAAAAATGAGATCCATTAGTAAATCAACTAGATGTGTATAACTAGGCCTATGGAATTTCCCTTGGGGATGGTGACTCGGATCGACAATCCCTCTAGGTTAAGTTAGAAAAAATGAAAATCTCTCGAAGCTTATGCTGTTTCTCTCGGGGATGGTGACCCAGGTTGAGAAAACCTCTGATTTAGGTATAAATATATATAGTTGCTCATGAAAAAATGATGTTAAATTATTTTGGTTTTTATAAAAGACAGTTAGGAATGAGTCTAGTGACTGTTCCTTTGTTTAATAAGCTTAAGGAAATATTAGGATGAATAGTGGCTTCCTAGTGTGAGACCCTAGGTTGACTCACCCATTTGAACTTAAATTTATAGGATAAGGGGTCTAGAAACTGGTATTTGGGTTTAAGTGGACACATATACCTACAGTCACGGTTAACACGTTACTAGATTCTAAATTAAGTAACATAAATTTTGAAACCAGATTTAATCTTGATTGTGATTCCATAGCATACTTCTTTTTCAGGGACGAAAAATAAGTAAGTGTGAGGATATTGATGTATTGCAAAATACATCTATTTCCGTTGAATAGTTTGTGTATTTATCGATTTTGTGTTGTTCTTAGAGGTTTTTAGGTTGCATTTGATTAGTATGTGAAATTGTAGGTCCTGGGAGAAAAAGGGGCAGAAAAAGAGCTTAATCGGTGAAGAAAAGGGAACCCGGGAGCCATGGGAGAAGTCTAGGGGCTAAAAGTGAAAAAAATAAGCCATGTCACGTCACGCGACAAGGGAAGCCTATTCCCATCGTGTCGAGCGGCGGGCTTGAATTTCGCTGAAACGTGTTTGGGCTTTGGGTTTGTTATGATATAACCTAAAAATGAATTACAAACTAAGTCTAGTGTTCAAGGAAGTTAGGAATCAAGAATTCAAGCCAAAGGATCAAGAATCTTTGGGTACTCAACCTTTGGATTCGTGTTTCTTCACTTTTCTTGTTAAACCCAAGTCTAGTGAACTTGTTTGGCAACTTGTTTATGTTTTAAAGATGATTCTAGGCTAAATACTTTGTTACTACCTAGGTTTACGATGAATATTTGTTGATGATTGATTTTCTTTCAGTTATTGGTAACAACTTTGATGGATTAATACTTTAGTAGCGTGTCTTGTTCATGAAGTCAGATGTTATGTATGTTTTTTACTAATTAAAACTCTTTCACAGTTGCACTTGCGTTTTTATAATGGTTTGTCATGTATGAATGCTAGTTAGGTCGCCTACTGTGTGTTTGCGGTTAATTGCCAAAGAATTCCGTAGCAACTGTGATTGAGGTATTAAGTGTTCTTCCTAGCTTCATCACTAGATGGTTTAGGATTGGATTGTGTGTGAGCGGGTCTCCCTTAATTGTCTCAGGATAGTTGCTTACCTGAATCTAACAAATTGTTTGTAGATTACCCCTTTAAACTTTAGAGTGCATTGAGATCATCGCGTTGTGAGGTAGACGTTCTTTCGGGTACTCTAGTATTGTTGGATTCGCTGTGAGGCTATTCGACTAGTCGATGAGTTTGACAGCTTTTACGGGTCTCTTAGTTGACATCCTTGAGAAGGGTTGAGGATACTCTAGGATTTCTTATTAGTATAGTATCATGGATCCCGTCTCCATCTAGTTACAAATACTGTTTTAAAACCATGATTCACAAATAGGATTCCAAACCTAGGTAGTGCTTTTCCATCACTGATCTCGTATCTAGTAAAGTTTGTGTCTTAGTCGGTTTTAGTTAATCTTTAATTAAATGCAATTAGCTAGAAAACCTCCCCTCAAAATATCGAGTCAATTTAGATAAGTAATTAAGTCTAGTTAACGTAATCAATCGAGTCTCATGGGTTCAATACTCGGACTTCTTAGGTTATACTACATTGATCGGTACACTTGTTGGTTGTGTGGTTTAGGTTTAGAGAGTCTTAGATTATAAATTTAGAACTTAGAGTTTCTAGTTTAGATTTAATTAAACCACTTTGAGCACATCAAACCTTAACATAAACCATTCAACATAGAAGTTTGTTGGTGGCTTGGTTTGGTTTTCAAAAGTTCCAGGAAACAAAGCATAGATAAACAAGTTTAAAAGTTGAAGAGGATAAAGAAAAATCCTAACTTCGGATCTCAAAACGATGGTATACCATCTTTGTTTACCATGGTAAACATGTGGTAATACTCCTAGAGGTCATCCAAGGAAGGAGAAGAAGAAAAACAATGAGAAAAAGTGTAGAAAGTAGCTCAAAACTCATTGTTTTCAATTAGGATGAACTGCCCAAACTTTAGAAATGTGGAGATTCAAGAGTGTTAGAGAGAGTGTTTGGAGTGTGGAAAATGTTTATGAGGTTATAAGGGGTTGTATTTATAGTTGGGATTAAGGTTTAGGTGTTAAATGAGGTAGTTGGGGGGGTTGAAAGGGGTTGTATTTATTTTGGATTAAGGTTTGGGTGTTAAATGAGGTAGTTGGGGGGTTTTCAGCAGGAATTCGGACTTGAATTTCGGACTAGAAACTGCATTTCGGATCTAGAAAAAGTGCAATTCGGATTGTATTTCGGATTAGAAGCCATTTTGGATTGGATTTCAGATTGAATTTCATATCAGTAGCTATTCCGGATTCCATCTCGGATTAGTACTATTCCGGATTCCATTTCTGATCAGAGTAGTCTATTTTGGATTTTCATTTCGGATCAGAACAGTGCATTCCGGATTTTCATCTCGGATCACTATTCCGGATTCACATTTCGGATTAATAATTCGGATTACTGTTCCGGATTTTCATTTTGGATTGTCATCTAGAGTTACCATTTTCGGATTTTACACTGTACCGAGTTACTGATAAAAAGGTGGAAACTTAACCAGCTGACGTAACCAGAGTTAAACGTTTTCAGACATAGAAATTGATCCATAGAGAATTTTGACGAACCGTTTGGACAATTAGACTCGGTTGATTTTTAGGACAAAAAAGGCACGAAAATTCTAAAAATCACTATCGAACAATATACATCTTTAGAATCGTATCGACGTGACGAGTCTAACAGTATAATTTGGTAACCACTCATTTCGGAAAAGTTTTAACGTTTTTAACGATCCAGTTCGGTAAAAATGTCGAATATGTCAAACTTAAATGAGCTGTTGAGGATGAAGCATGAAACTGGCACAACAAATAAACCACCAAAGTTGCTGAAGGTGGAGAACTATCTTACTTGGAAGGATAGATTTCAATCCTTTATTGAATATCAAGACACACGGATGTGGATCTGTATTCAAGATGGGTACGCTAACCCAACGCATGATTTTGAGGAAAGACAGTGTGTTACTGCTTATGTCAACATGTCTGAAGCTGAAAAGAGGATGTATGAATCTGAAAAGAAGGCCTTAGCTGCTATCAAGATGTCTTTACCTGATGGCATCAAACATACATTCAAGCGTTATACAACATCAAAGGAGATGTGGGATGCCATAGAAAAGAGGTAAGAGGGCAATACTGATGTAAAGAAGAACAAGGTGGATCTGCTGAAGAAACAGTTTGCTGTGTTCAAAGGAATGAGAAATGAATCCCCAGAAGATATTATCACGAGAAATTATCATCTGATGTCAGAAATCGATAATTATGATATAGAGGGATACACAGATGTGGAGATAAACGACAAGTTGTTGGATGCTTTACCTGCAAAGTGGGATATTTACACGTTGATGATAAAGGGTGAAACTGATTATGAAAAGAAAGACTTGGAAGAGGTTATTGGGAAGTTGAGAGCTTATGAGCTAAATATGAAGAAGAAGGAGACTGGTTATGATCAGGTTCAAGATCCAGGGATATATAAAGGTCTTTCACCTTCATCTTCCAACGCTTCTAGTGACACTGCAACTGCGTTTCTTTCATGTGAGAATGAACAGGTCGTGACTAATTCTGATTGAGAAGTATGTTTTGTTGCTGCTTCTGGAGGCTCGTCAGGGGCTGAGAGACAACAATCAAGTAACAGCAGTTCTAAGTCTATGCCTCTGAGTGTTAAAAGTGCTGAAGAACACCTGCCGTTGCTTGCTTCTTTCGTTGCTTCTTACGAGAACTATATTCAAGGAAAAATATCTGATCCTGCTACGTTTGATGAAGATTATGATCAGATCGACCCTGATGACTTAGAGGAGATGGATTTACAATGGCAGATGGCCATGATCTCTAGAAGGGTGAAGAGGTTCATGAACAGAACGGGCAGGAAGTTCGTTGGAAAGATCGTGGGCTTTGACAAGTCGAAAGTGAAGTGTTATAATTTCCACAACTACAGACATTTTGCTAGAGAGTGTCAAAGAGCTAAGTCTGAATCTCGTCCTAGCTCATCCTTTCAAGATTCTCCTGGTCATGGTTCAAACAACGGTAATGGGTCAAACAACACTGGATCAAAGGCCCTGATTTCTAATGCTAGAGAGGGTTCTTATGATTGGAATGTTCATCTGGAGAATGATAACAATGCCTCACAGGCATTCATGACTGAGATAGCTCCTGTTGCTGATGAAGAAGTGAAAGCTGATGCTGAGGGAGAGCAAGAGAAGGTGGCTGAAAAAGCTGATGGAGAACAGAATACTACACAGAAGAAGATGGCTGCTGATTTTGATGCTTTCATGACTGATCTAATCAAATCAACAGGCGAGGTATGTCCTAACTCTGGTAGTTTTGTTTGTTTGAAATGTTATGAACTGCAAAGTGAGATTGACACATTAACACAACAATACCAAAGTCTGGCTAATGAGCTCTCGAACTTAAAAGAATCAAAGTTTTTCGTAAAATGAAATGAGTCATTATACTTGAAGAAAATTAAAGGTTATGAACAAGAAATTAATATTCTAACCTGTAAGCTAAACGAAAAACTTCAAGTTATTGACTTAGCTCATGATACGATGAGTGAGAAAACAAAAGAGGTTTCTGAAAAGTGCAAAGAGTTGTCTGAAGCACAACTTAAAATCTGTGAACTTGAAAAGAAATTAAATCAATTCATAGATTCATCTTTTATCATGAAACATATGATGAATGGCTTGAAGAAGAGTAATGACAAGACGTGTGTGGGATTCAAAGGTTTGAATGAAGTTCCACCACCTCTTGGTCACGACTATTCTTTCTTGCCAGATGAAGAAGAGCTGACAGACTTTGTGTCAACTACACCTGGTAGTTCCACATCAGGAAGTGTTGATGGTTCTGAAAATGCCAAGAAGGAGAATAACAGGGAACCAGTTTTGAAAACAAAAATTACACACCCTAAGAATCAAAAACAAGTTTTTGTTAAAAAGGTTGATTTTGTTAAAGGGAGTGATATGAACAAAGAGGTCCCTGTTATTACTAAAGAGTCTAATGTGCAGTTTGCTAAAAATAAAAATAAAGAAAAATCAGAAGTCAAGCAAACTAAACAAGATTCCTCAAAGGCATCATCATCATCATCTCCTGATGAACCTAAGCCAGAGGCTTCTGTAAAGAAGTCTTTGGCTAGAAAAATCTTGTTTCAAATGTCATGAAAAAGGACATGTAGCCAGCTGTTGTCCTAACAAAAAGAGTGAAGCATAGGTAAGTGAGAGGCAGAGAGAAAAATCACCAGCAAAAAGTGGTGATGGTGAGAAGAAGATTAACTCACCAAAAATATCTGTTACCAAGCAACAGAGTGTTGTTGTTGGTGTAGATAAGGCTGAAGAAGGAACTCACCAAGTTCATCGTTTTCAAAGAAATCAACAAAGATTTCAGCCTGCATCTACATCAGGCAGACATGATAGACCTAATAGTAGTTCACAAAGAATGAATAACTTTCATGGTAAATAAAATAATTTCCGAAGTCAAGGTCAATATCAAAATCGATACCAGAATGTTGGTAATCGAAAATTTTATAACGATGGCTTTCGAAATTATCATCCTCAAAATTCATGGAACCAAAATCATAATTTCCAAAGGTCGCAAAGTCCAAACATGGTTAGGAAACCTCAGGACCACAAACCTAGTGAAAATCAAAAACCATTTCCATCAACAGGTCTAAGATCCAAGACTCCTGTTAGGAGTGATGGATATTGGATGGATGTCCCGGTGGTTGATGAATCTGGAAGACCCAAGACCATTAAGGCTTGGGTCCCCCAATCTAAGTAATTTTGTTGGACGGTGCAGGAGCTGCTAAGGAGGATTATCAACGTGGTGTATCTTGATAGTGGCTGCTCCAGGAGCATGACGGGGGATGCGAGGTTGCTGACAGAGTTTGAGAATATAGATGGTGGATATGTGAATTTTGTAGGTGCTAAAGGCGGGCACATTACCGGTCGAGGAAAAGTGACTAATGGGAAGATCATACTGGACAAAGTGAACTATGTTGAGCAGCTGAAGCACAACGTGGTGTATGTTGATAGTGGCTGCTCAAGTCTGCGACAAGGGTCACTTGGTCCACTTTACAAAGTCAGAAGCTTTGGTGTTGAAACCTGGTTTAGTGATACCGGATGACTGGATAGTGATGAGAGCCCCAAGGAGAAATGACACTTATGTCATAGACATGGGTGCCAAAGATTCATCGACTGTGGTCGCGTGTTTACTATCAAAAGCATCTGAGGCTGAGTCATTGCTGTGGCACAGACGCATGGCCCACATCCACTATCGAAAAATGAAGTATATTATTAAAAATGGTTTAGTGGAAGGGGTGCTAGTGCAGAGGTTTTACGTGGAAGATAAGAAACCTCATAAGAAACCTCACAGGTCTAAAACAGTAAATTCCATAGATGCCCCTTATGAATTACATCATATGGATCTATTCGGTCCAGTGAACGTAAGAAGCATAGATGGAAAGTACTATTGTTTAGTTGTCACTGATGACTACTCACGATATTCATGGGTTTTCTTTTTCGGTACAAAAGATGAGACAACGGAGATGCTGATTGATCTTTTTACAAAATTAGAGAACGTCCATGATGCACGGATCAAGAGGATAAGGAGTGACAATGGCACGGAGTTCAAGAATCAAGTTCTGGATCTCTATTGTCTTTGCAAGGGAATTGAACATCAATACACTGCTCCTTATACACCTCAACAGAATGGAGTCGCTGAGCGGAAGAACAGGACGTTGATTGAAGCCGCAAGGACTATGCTTTCTGATTCAAAGTTTCCAGTTCTTTTCTGGGGAGAAGCTGTGAACACAGCTTGCTATGTCCTGAACAAAGTTTTGACGGTTAAACGGTTTAACAAAACATGTCACGAACTATTTTTTAACTAAAAACCAAACTTAAAAGGCTTTGAACCTTTTGGATTACCTTGCACCATTGTGCGAAACAAAGATAAGCAAAAATTCGGTGAGGTAGCTGATGAGGGTTACTTTCTAGGCTATATGCCTGGAACACCGAATAAAAGGGTTTTTAATCTAAAAACTGGTAAAATTGAGGTGGTGTTTAACATGGAAATCACTAGTTATACACCTCAACAATCAACGAGTGGTCCTGCTATATTTATGATTATGACAATGTCTTTACATCATTTAATATTCCTGATGTTTCCAATGCAGATGAGTCTCAAGTGATCCATACTGTGATCAGTGAAGATCGAGTGTATCGATGACAGATACACCAGAAACTTCTTCCAGTGCAGCTCCAGAGGACTCAAGTGATAGTGAGTCTGAACCTATACAGGGGGAGGACTTCACTAATCCGTTTACTAATGCTAATATTCAGGGGGAGGTTAGATCTAATCTGGGAGATAATCTGGTTGTTGACACCATTGCTACCACACAAGTACACAGAGATCATCCAGTTGAAAACATCATTGGTGATCCTACTGCAGGTGTTCAGACAAGAAGAGGTGTGCTCGAAGGTTCCTGTTTGTTTACTTCGATTCAGAAGACTGGGTTGATAAATGAATGTTTGTATAGCTGCTTTATTGCCCAAGAGGAGCCGAAGAATGTTCATATGGCTCTTAAAGACAATTGTTGGGTTGAAGCTATGCAAGAGGAACTAGATCAGTTCAGGAAGTTGAAAGTTTGGGAGCTAGTTGATCTACCTGAAGGAGAAAAAGAAATAGGCACCAAGTGGGTGTTCAAATGCAAGAAAGACGACCGAGGGATCGTGATAAGGAATAAGGCTCGGTTGGTGGTAAAAGGGTTCAATCAGCAAGAGGGGATTGATTATAATGAAGTGTTTGCACCAGTAGCAAGGTTGGAAGCAATCCGTTTGTTCCTAGCTTTTGCTTCATTCAAGGGCTTCAAGTTTACCAACATGACGTGAAGAGTGCGTTTCTTTACGGGAAAATCCAAGAAGTGGTGTATGTCTCACAGCCAGACGGGTTTACTGATCCAGACTATCCAGATCGAGTCTATCGACTTGATAAGGCACTGTATGGGTTGCATCAGGCACCTAGGGCGTGGTATGAGACACTGTCAGCACATTTGTTAAAACATGGTTTCGAAAGAGGTTAGACTGACAGTACACTTTTCATCAAAAGGAAGAAGGAAGACTTTCTGCTGGTACATGTATATGTAGATGATATCATCTTTGGGTCATTTGATGAGAACATGTATCATAATTTCGAAGAGGTAATGAAGAGCAAGTTTGAGATGAGTGTGATGGGTGAATTATCCTATTTTTTTGGTTTACAAGTTGAACAGAAGAAGGATGGGATGTTTATACATCAGACGAAGTATGTGTATGACATTTTGTCTCGTTTCAAGATGGAGGATTGCGCTACTTTCAATACACCTATCTATGAGAATCCCAATCTTGGTCCAGATCATGAGAGTGTGGAGGATGTTGATCCAACTCAATACAAGGCAATGATTGGTTCTCTGATGTACTTGAGTGCTTCAAGACCTGACTTCATGTTCGCAGTATGTCTATGTGCCAGATATCAAGCAAATCCAAAGGAGTCCCACATGAAAGCGGTGAAGCGTATTCTTCGTTACTTGAAGGGGAAACCTAAACTTGGGTTATGGTATCCAGCTGCTAGTGATTTGAAGTTTGTTGCTTTTACTGATTTGGACGTTGGCGGATGCAAATCTACAAGGAAGTCTGCCACAGGTGGTTGTCAGTTCTTAGGAGGGAGGCTCGTGTCATGGCAATGCAAGAAGCAGTCTTGCGTGTCTACCTCGACGTGTGAAGCTGAATATATTGACGCGGGTAGCTATTGCTCTCAGGTTCTCTGGATCCAACAGCAGATGCGCGATTACGGTTTGAATTTCACTCGTACACCTATTATGATAGACAATAATGCCACTATATCAATCACCAACAATCCCGTAAAACACAGTCGCACGAAACATATTGACATTCGTCATCATTTTATACGGGATTGTGCTGAAAAGAAATTAATTGAACTACATCGAGTCAACACACTAGATAACCTGGCAGATCTTTACACAAAAGCATTTGACAGGGCTCGTTTTGAACATTTAGTCGAACTCAACGGGATGAGGAATCCTGAATAACCATTTTTCCATAAAAAATAGTTTGTAAATAATTTACTGCTTTTCAAAAATCAAAAACAAAAAAATAGAAAATCAAAAACATAAAAAAATGGAAAATAAAAAATGAGTTTTTCACTGTGTGAAAAAAAAGAAATGATAGTACATCAGTAAGTTAGACTGTCACACTGAAATTAAAAGAAAATTGCTAAAGTGTGAAAGCAGCTTCATCATATGATGTACCAGTAGGCAAAAGGCATGAAATAATCAACTTACCTTTGTGATACAAACATAATAAACTGTGTATGAGTGGGTAACATATCAGTGGCGTATGGTTTTATAACCTTAAATCTTGCGTTGGTAGATTGCCAAAATCTGAGGTTTTAGGCCTTTATGTCGTTATTCCATCCGGGGTATCAAGGTTGTCCTTCTGCTGCATCAAGATATACGCTGACCTAGGCACAACCAGGATATCTTAAAAGAGCTAAAAATGTCAAATCCCAAATAATTGAAGAAGCTCTCCTAGAGAGTCATTCAAATGTGCAAAATGCATTATTCGTACCAAAATTTGGTATTTGTCTTAACCCTCGTTGGATATTGGTCTCTTTGTTGTACGGAAGTACTGACCTGATCACCAATTATCTAACAATGTAATTCAAAAGGATGAATTTCGATATACTCACCTACTACGATGAATTTTTGTGCATATCTTGATCGGGGAGGTATGTACTGAAGTGGGACACACTAGTATATCAGTATAAATTATCTACACAGATCACGAGGTAATGGTACTTGAAATGTTCATGTATTTTGTTTAAGTGGATAAACAATACTGGTAATCGTCTTGAACTGTTATTCATGAATATTGCATATAAAATAATCAGATAGTGTGAAAACAGTTTGATGTTGATGATATGATCTTCTTACCGGGTAATCTCACAAAAATAGAGTGTTTATTATTTTGTACTTTATTTGCTTTCAGAAAATATAAAAATCCAAAAATATTTCATTTTCTTGTATATTTTTAATGTACGGGATATTGGTTGTTCATGGAGGAGCTGTTACCGATAGGGGGAGACGGTGTTAGAAGCTGAGTTCAAAATTTTTACGATCTTGCAGGCTATGTGTGCTTAAAATTTTGTGTATGTATTTTGAGTTGAGAAGTGCTTAATATGTGATACAGTTTTACTGTCTCTTGAATGATAAAAATTTGTTTAACTTATGTTGAAAAATTCTTATGGTTTCTCGAGATGTTTGTTTTATAGTATACAGATTGTTGCAGTGTGTTGCTGAGAAGATTAGTGAAGAGGGGTTTGCTTGGATGCATGGTAGAACCTCCTTTCTATATTGCAGACAAAGTTGCAGAGTTTTGGAGATTGCTATGCAAGGACTAAACTAGAGTTTACTCAAACGCTAATGATTTAGAAGATTTGGTGATTGGATACATCAGCTTAGGGGGAGTCAGTTGCTGACAGAGGCTGTTAAAGCTGAAGCTATCCAAAGACCAACGTTTTTCAAAGATACTGAAGATTGCAAGAAGACTTAAGACTAAGTTATTTTTATGAAGCTATTGTCAAGGGAGAGTTTGTTGGTGCATATTTGTGACAACAGCTTAGATTTGGTCTTTGGATATCTTGTAATTAGTAAAATGATAAATGGTTAGTGGGTTTAGTTTTGTAATAGTTAATTGAAGTAATTGGGCTGAACTAGATACAAAAGAGAGCATGGTTCTATTGTTCAGTTGCTGCAAGAATTGCTTCAGAGAGTTAGAGAGAGATTGAGAAAAGAGTCTTGAATTGATTGTAAAACAATTGTGTTTGATAGTCAATAGAAGACGGTTTAAAGGAATTCGTGTTCGTGTTCTTGTGTTTTCTGTTAAATCTGATCTAGGGGATTCCGCACTCTAGATTAGATAAACGATTCTGTCAAGATCCATAAGTACTAGGGGACCTACAAAAACGTATGACGCTAGATTAAACGATGATTGGATAGAATATAGTTTAATTCCAACAGGTACCTTGACTTGTATAATATGGGTAAACTATAAACATTCTGGATTTTGAGACTTAAATGACAAGGTTAAACCCGTTTCGGTTAATTTTCGTAAACTTGTTACATATACTTAACCATACGCATATCAACGATATCAGGTAACCGGATAAGTTATGGACATGTTCGATATGCCATTATACTTTAAATAAGTTGTAATATCAGTAGGATATCAACTTTTATGCCCGTTATGGTTTTAAATTGAAATTATGCCTCGTAAGGGCATTTCGGTAATTTCATACCGTATAAAAGGAACTTGAATATAATTTAAGTTTATAATCATGAGTATTCTGGAAAAAATAGAATATTTATGATATAATATCAGCAGGATATCAATTATATGTGTAATTTATCTTTTATGACAAAACTATGCACCGAAGTGGCATTTTGGTCATTTTACACATAGTTTATAAATTATTTGGGATTCTGAGTTTTAACATGTACCTACTGTAAATATGTTTGAAATAAGTTTTTAAATCAGAAAGTAACAAGTCTTGGTCAATTAATATGGTTTAAAACCATACTATGCGCCGAAATGGCGCTTATGTCGTAAAATGACGTTTTATGCGATGTTTAATAAAAACTAGCATTAGGGTCGGATTAAAATGTCTTAGATATGTTATTTAATATAACATATTAGTAGGTAAAAGATTTACCTTGAAAAGATTTGGTTAAAACTATTTTATGAGCCACAAGGGCTAAAATCATCATTTATCGACATAGTTTAAGGACTTGCTTGAAAACTCATAACTTGGTTTAACATCCCAAATAATCCTACTTATAATATTATATCAGTAGGAAACTTATTATTAAGTTCATTATCATTAAAATCTTGATTTATGCAAAAAGGACATTTTGGTCAAAGATGGCATAATTATGGAACTTGCGCATAAACTTAGATTCTGATTATGATCATGTAATATAACCTCGTAGGGTTATGCTACATTATATTACGATCATAATGCAAATTTAGATCAGTAGGTAACTTGTGACATCCCAGTTTTTCGGATAACTTAGACGTAATACTTGTAGAGTGAATTATATGCTATGTATTAAACGTGTACGAGTTAGTAAATACGTGATGTGTGATTATGTGATTATTTTGGTGATAGAATAATCATGGCAAATATGTGCACGAACCGAACCGCGACACGAACCAACTTTGATTCCTTGTGACTCTAGGAATTAACCAAGTTTAGAACTCAAACCATTCTCGGCCGTGTGCAACCCAAACCGCAAACCCAAACCGAGATCAAACCTAAACCTTAAACTAAAACTATTGGCCGCAAGATCAAACCCAAACCAAACCAACCCAAGTCCCTCGGCCACGAATTCAAACCCAAAACCGTAACCCTATCTCTCCTTGCGCTATATATACACACACACATGCATGATTTTTCACAACTCCAAAACCCTAACAAGCAAAACAGCCGTCGGCAGCCAAATCCTTCATCTTCTTCGACCGTAATCTGCCTCACTCTTGTCCCATTGATCGCGAGCAGCCTTCATCTCTATCTGATCAGCCCTCGTTCATTCCATTCAACCGCAAACAGCCCTTGTTCACCTCTATTCGATCAACAAAACAGCCTACTCCATCATCATCCTCTCGATTGCAAGCAATCTTTGATCACCGGTCCCTTATCGTACTCACGGTTCGTTTACCTTGTTATTAAAAGATTAGAATTTGTCATATGCTACAAGATAATATTCGGATACATGTGTTTTGATTGTGTTGTTTTCGGATTATATGATTGAATGAAAGGTTAGGATAACCGATTTGTTAATAATGTTTGCGTTGGATGTTTGTTTGAAAATCTGAAATCATAAGCCTTGTTTGTTTATAAAAACTAGAGGTATGAACTAGGGTTTGCATGGACATGTTATTAGTATTGATTATGACTAGGAAACCGGTTAAAGATCGCCTAGGTTAATCATACGGACGGTTTATGCGATTTATGATAATGATATGCTGAAAACAGTTGCTGAGTAATAGTTACAGCCGACTTCATCTGGCTGTAACTCGGTCGTTAGTTGTCGAAAAACGGATTTTCTGATGTCTAGAACGTAGAGATTTGAATAACGAATCTAAGGGCGCTGGATTCATAATTTTCTGAAGTCGTTTGATATTTTAAAGGGCCAAATAAGTTCAGTAACTAAAGCTGTGAAAATCCTGAAATGTTGTTGGTTGTTTATCGAGTTGGATTTTAAAATCAGTAGGGAGTCGAGTCTTGAATTTTGTAAAGCAACTAGGTATGGAAATTTCCGGGTAACTCCAACTGGAATTTTGTTAATTGGACGATCAGTGATTTCTAAATAAATTCTTCCGTGGACTGCAGTCAGAAGGCGACAAATCTGACTGCAGCCTAGTATATTAATATTTATGGTTAAATGGTAAAGATTTAGGACTTGGAAATTTATATAAATTTCTACAGTATAAATGTCACCTATTGTAAAAATATTGGAATTTTTGGAACGTTGGAACTATTTTATAAAAATCGTAGAAAACAGCTGAATTATGAGTATTAAGCTGAAAATTGATAACTTGTGATTGTGTGCACCAAGGTGTTGCATGGATTGGATTATTTTCATGATAAACTGTTTTGATTACTATGTTCACATGAGTATACTGGCATGCATGTTTGAGTGTTAGATATGTTGTTTGTGTGTATCACTTTGTGCGTAAATTGAGTGTAGAATTTGTATTGGTGTGATCACACACTGACTTGAAATCAATTGGTTTGTTAGGACGCAATTAGCGGTCCCATCCTTTACAACTTCTTTGCTACACTAACCGAGCAAATAAAGGTGAGTTCACGGCCCCTAACTTTATCCGGTTTTTAAACAACAGGGGGAGAAACATGTATACACTCTTCAAACTCAATCTCTTTACGTTATACGAATTTAACGTCACATAACTATTCGGTAACTAAGTTAATGTTAATGTAATGTTATGGTCACTAAGCAGCTATATCACTTAAGTCCTCGTTAATCTCTCGGATCGTTAGTATTGGGTTTAATAGCGGGGGAGTTATAAGTAGTACTACTGGGCCCGACAAGCCCCATCCGAGCTAGTCGCGCTAGCCGACCGGGTATGGTCAACGGGTGAATAATTCGGCCTAACTTCGCCATGGTCAGTGATAGGCCTGGCAACACGGAGGCACAACAGTCAGCTTCGATCGCGAACACTTACGTGACATAACTTTAGGCTAGCTACCTATATATGTTAACATTGAACTTAATTACGAAACAACTATATTATCCCGGGTTGAGGATAATGGAAACAACAACTTATTATTCTGGGTTGGAATAATGGAAACAACAACTATATTATCCCGGGTTGAGGATAATGGAAGCAACAACTTATTATTCCGGGATTGGAATAATGGAACCAACACGTTATCCCGGGTTAGGGATAACGGGGAAAACAAACTATAACCGAACAAACGAAATTATGAAAACCTGTGAACTCACTCATCTTTAATGTTGACACTTGTTTCTTACATGTTTCTCAGGACGCTAGGAGCTCTAGGTGCACGCACATGCATTGAACAAGACATCTTTTATCGAGTCTTATTTATAAATATTGTTTTGGGGTTTTTCATTTGTTTTGGCGTTTTTGTTGGCGCCCGCTTCACTACTTATTTATGCTTCCGCTCAACATTAAAAACTGATGCTTCCGCTAAATATTGGTAACTAATCAAGACAATATAAAATCTACGACAAATTATTTTTTTGAAAACGTATTATCAAATCATATAGAGTCGTTCGACGTACTAGTGTTTCAGATTCTGGTTTGTTCACACGCCTCGCGGTAAAACTCCGCAAGTGGAAATTGAGGGTGTGACAGATTGGTATCAGAGCCACTAGCTATAGAGAACCAGGTTTGCATTAGAAGTAGACCTAAACTATAGCTGATTTCACGACACTAGACTTAGTTTGGCACCGAACTATTATATCTTGTTATGCAATATACCACAACTGTGTTATGTAGATTATGCCTTCATAATAAGAAATGAAAACAACTCGTAACTAACTACACGACCTAACAGGCAATGTCATCATCCTCATCATCATCGTCATCCGACAGACCTACGCCACCAAGAGCGCCAGGAAAGGCACCTATGGTGGAACCCCTACCATCTTATGGCGTGGAGACACGCTCAGCTGCGAGGAAAAGGCTCGCTCTGGGGGAGGAGTCGTCATCACGCCCAACCATTGCTGTGCCGGTTGAACCGGTTAGCCCTGTAGAAGTAGGAATTGACCTACTTAGAATCATATTACATAAACAACAAGCACAGATAGAAAGAATGCAGGAAACCATCCTAGCACAAGGATGGATGATCCGACAACTGACTGGTAAAACCGACTCGCTCGAGGAAGAGCATCATACGAGTAAGATAGCTCGTAACACCATAGCCAGAGATCTGCGTGCTGAGCAGATAAGAGCCGACTGGCTTGAGGACAGAGTCCTGGAAAATAGTTGGAACATTCAGGAACTGCAAAATCAAGCACTTGCACCAGCACCGGCCCCTCCAGTGACGGTGGAGGAGGATCCGGAAGAGGATCCAGAGGAGGACCCTGAGGAGGATCCAAAGGAGGATCCGGAGGAGGACCCAGCTGTAGAAGCTGGAAATGCCGCGCAGGATGACGACAACGACAGTGACTTGGGG
Organism: Scalesia atractyloides; assembly: GCA_947069175.1. Taxonomy (NCBI): domain Eukaryota; kingdom Viridiplantae; phylum Streptophyta; class Magnoliopsida; order Asterales; family Asteraceae; genus Scalesia; species Scalesia atractyloides. The sequence continues at coordinate 41,724,173 of CAMTDV010000008.1, read as the reverse complement.
GATGGAGACGTAGACGACTGACACGTCCCGCTTATTTTATTTATTTTCCTTCGGTCTATTCATTTTCCCACTTGTGTTTAAACTTGAGACTTTATAGTGAATTCATATGTTTGATTTGCACTTTTGTAAGACGTTGAAATTTCAGTTAATCAAGTATTTCTTTTGACTATTTAACATATTAAGTTAACATAACTTGATAATTATGAAAGTACGAAGTAGGATAACTATATTGGATATATAGACTTATCGGGGTGTGTTTGTGTTGTGTTTCGAAGATCTAAATGGCAACTGGACGACGTGGAAACCTTAACTTAACGCCCGAAGAGCTAGCTGCCATGATTCAAGAGCACGTGAACGCAGCTTTAGCGGGTGTTCAGAACCAACCGGCAGGTAACCATTATTAAATTTCCGCGTGAAAATCTAATAGTTGGGCTAGTAGGATTCCTCGCTGACTACCTATTCTCTGTCAGCAGGAGGGGGCTTTAACCCCTACAAGATGTTCCTCGACGCGAAACCAAGCAAATTCTCGGGGGCGGAAGGACCCATTGGACTGGTCCGCTGGATCGAAAAATCTGAATCCGTTTTTGAAATGTGCAACTATCTAGAGGCCAACAAGGTCAAATACGCAGCCTCAACACTGGAAGATGGGGCACTGACATGGTGGAATGCACAAGTCCAAACAAGTGGACTTATAGCTGCGAATGCAATGGCCTGGGCCGAGTTCAAGGCCCTAATCAAAGAGGAGTACTGTCCACGAGACAGAGTGCAACAGTTGGAGCAAGCCTTATGGAACCACAAGATGGTGGGATCTGAAATTGAAGCTTACACAGCAAAACATCATGACTTGGTATTTCTGTGTCCCGATTTGGCCAACACTGTGGAGAAAAGACTCGAGTTCTATCTTGGGGGTCTGGTTCCGGAAATTCAGGGTATGGTAATGGCTAGTAACCCTGTAACTGAACATCAAGCAATCCGATTGGCTCACAAACTCATCGATAAGGCGGTGGAACAGAAGAAGCTGCCAGCACGGGGTACAACTGAAGTTGCCCCGGATAACAAAAGAAAGTTTGAAGACTCGTCTGCTCGACAGTCTTCGTCATCCCAGCCGCAGCAGGGGAACCAGAAACGGTTCAATCATTACAACAGCCACCGGGGTCACCAAAATCAGCCTGCCAATAACAACAACAACCAGAACGCAAGCGGCTATACAGGTCGAAAGCCGTAGTGCAACCGCTGTAATCTCCACCATAACGGCCCTTGTGCCGGAAATCGCTGCCAACGATGTGGCAAGATGGGACATGCGGCAAAGGATTGTCGTGGGGAAATCATGTCCCGACAAAATCAAAATCAACCCCAGGGTCAGCAGCAGGGTATTAACCAGGGATGCTATCAGTGTGGTAGTACTGCCCACTTCAGAAGAGACTGCCCACAGTTGCGTAACAACAACAATAATGGTGGAAACAACCACAACCACAATAACAACAACAACAACAACAACAATAATGGGAACGGTGGCACAGGAGGTGCCAAAGGTCGCGCATTTACATTGGGCCGCAGAGAGGCCAGAAACGACTCGAACGTGGTCACCGGTAAGTTTCCCCTTAATGAACATTTTGCTACTGTGCTTTTTGATACGGGTGCGGATAGGAGCTTTATATCTGAGTCTTTTAGGAAGAACCTAAATCTCACGCTTAAACCATTAGAGACCCCATATGTTATAGAATTAGCCGATGGTAAATCTGTAGATGTGACCCAAATAGTATCCGACTGTCAACTCAAACTCGCGGGCCACACCTTTACCATCGATCTGATGACAACTACCCTGGGTAGTTTTGACGTGGTAGGGGACTGGCTATCCGACGTCCGGGTTGAAGTTCTCTGCTTCGAAAAATCTATTCGTATTCCGCTCTCTAACGACGAAATCTTGACGGTACAAGGCGATAAGGCAAGCGCCGTCACCAACATCATCTCTTACATGCAAGCGCAGAAGTATCTTCGGAGGAAGAACTCCTTCGCTTTACTCGCACTGATTTCCGAACAGCCTAAGGACGATAAACGCATAGAAGACATCCCTGTCGTCTGTGATTTTTCCGATGTATTCCCAGAAGAACTACCTGGTCTTCCACCCCATCGACAATTGGAGTTTGAAATTGAATTGGCGAACAATGCAACTCCTATCGCCAAGGCTCCATACCGCCTAGCTCCAGCCGAGCTGCAGGAGCTGTCTACCCAACTTCAGGAGCTATTAGAAAAAGGATTTATCCGACCCAGCGTTTCGCCATGGGGAGCTCCAGTCCTTTTTGTCAAGAAGAAGGACGGGACTTTCCGCATGTGCATCGACTACAGGGAACTCAACAAGGTTACTGTCAAGAACCGATACCCGTTACCTCGCATCGACGATCTCTTCGACCAACTTCAAGGGTCAAGCTACTACTCCAAGATTGATTTACGGTCTGGTTACCATCAGCTACGCGTCAGGGAGGAGGATATCGCTAATACGGCATTTCGCACTCGGTATGGCCACTATGAATTCTTGGTCATGCCCTTCGGTCTCACCAACGCACCTGCGGTGTTCATGGACCTCATGAACCGCGTGTGTAAACCATACCTCGACAAGTTTATCATTGTGTTCATCGATGACATACTCATCTACTCCAAAAGTGAAGAAGAACATGCTGAACATCTACGATTACTGCTAGGATTACTCCAACAGGAAAAGCTATATGCCAAGCTTTCGAAGTGTGATTTCTGGATTCGGGAAGTTCAGTTTCTCGGGCATATCGTGAATGAAAAGGGTATCCACGTAGACCCTGCCAAGATTGAAGCCATCAAAAACTGGGAAGCACCCAAGACACCGACGGAGATCCGCCAATTTTTGGGATTGGCTGGTTACTACAGACGTTTCATCGAGGGATTTTCAAAGATCGCACAACCGCTTACTACCCTCACCCAGAAAGGTATCAAGTATACTTGGGGTGACAAGCAAGAAGCAGCATTTCAATTGCTGAAACAGAAACTTTGCAGTGCACCCATCCTGTCCTTGCCGGAAGGGACAGATGACTTTGTAGTATATTGTGATGCTTCCATTCAGGGATTGGGATGCGTACTCATGCAACGCGATAAGGTCATCGCGTATGCGTCACGACAACTGAAGGTTCACGAGAAAAACTACACGACGCATGACCTGGAATTGGGAGCAGTAGTGTTTGCACTTAAGATTTGGAGACACTACCTCTATGGAACGAAGTGCACAATCTTTACGGACCACAAGAGCCTCCAACACATCTTTGATCAGAAGGAGTTGAACATGCGACAGCGTCGCTGGGTCGAACTCTTGAACGATTATGAGTGTGCCATTCGGTATCACCCGGGTAAAGCTAACGTGGTAGCTGATGCCATCAGTAGGAAGGAACACTTGAAACCTTGCCGTGTACGAGCATTACAACTCACCATTCATTCGGGGCTACCCGAACAAATACGCGACGCCCAGTTAGAAGCAGTTAAGGAGGAAAATATCAAGGCCGAATCGGTAGGAAAAATGGAACGCGATTGGGAAGTAAAACCTAATGGAGCCCGGTATTTCATGAATCGCATATGGGTACCTCTCTACGGAAACCTCAGAGAGCTAGTCATGGATGAAGCTCACAAATCCCGATACTCTGTCCATCCGGGTTCGGATAAGATGTATCAAGACCTTAAAGCTGCGTATTGGTGGCCCAACATGAAAGCCGATATAGCCACCTACGTGAGTAAATGTTTGACTTGTGCAAAAGTCAAGGTGGAGTATCAAAAGCCATCGGGGCTACTCCAACAACCTGAGATCCCAGTGTGGAAATGGGATCAGATCTCAATGGATTTCATCACTAAACTCCCGCGAACCTTGGGTGGTTGCGATACCATCTGGGTGATCGTGGATCGTTTAACTAAGTCCGCACACTTCCTAGCTATTAAAGAAACATATAAGATGGAGAAGTTGACTCGCATCTACATTAAGGAAGTAGTTTCTCGGCACGGGGTGCCAACATCCATCATCTCAGACAGAGATGCTCGCTTCACGTCCAACTTCTGGCAGTCACTCCAGAAAGCGTTGGGAACACGCTTGGATATGAGTACAGCCTATCACCCTCAGACTGATGGTCAAAGTGAAAGGACCATACAGACCTTGGAAGACATGCTTAGAGCATGCGTAGTAGACTTCAGAAATAGTTGGGAAATCCACCTGCCTCTAGTAGAATTCTCATATAACAACAGCTATCATACGAGTATTTCGGCAGCACCGTTTGAGGCACTATACGGTCGTAAATGTAGGTCACCGGTCTGCTGGGCAGAAGTCGGTGACAGTCAACTCACAGGCCCTGAGTTAATACTTGAGGCTACTGAAAAGATTGTACAAATCAGAAACCGCATGGCGGCGGCACGAGATCGACAGAAAAGCTACGCTGATCAACGACGCAAACCGCTCGAATTTCAAGTAGGCGACCGCGTCCTACTAAAGGTGTCACCCTGGAAGGGTGTAATCCGCTTTGGAAAACGGGGCAAACTAGACCCACGGTACGTAGGCCCGTTTGTAATCTTGAAACGTATCGGATCCGTAGCTTATCAATTAGACCTTCCTGCCGAACTCAGTGGAGTTCACAACGTTTTTCACGTGTCAAATCTGAAGAAGTGTATATCAGATGAAACTCTAGTCATTCCATTGGATGAGATCCAAGTGGATGAACAACTACACTTCGTGGAACAGCCTATCGAGATCATGGATCGTGAGATCAAGACTCGAAGGCATAGTAAGATTCCGATCGTTAAGGTTCGTTGGGACTCTAAGCATGGACCGGAGTTCACTTGGGAAAGAGAGGACCAAATGAAAAGCAAATACCCACACCTCTTCGCAACCGAGCAGCAAACTAACGATACCAGTAACTAAATTTTCGGGACGAAAATTCTTTCAACATGGGGATGATGTGACAACCTGGAAATTTCTCATACTTTTGCGTACTATTGTTAACTAAGTCCTTGTGCATGGCATTTGGGAACTTCTTGTAACTTCGCATACCATCATAAACGAACTAACTCTTTGTGCGTGGCACTCTAAACATATACGCTACATTCTAAACCGCGTTTACTCAATTTTCAGGACGAAAATTCTTTCAACATGGGGATAATGTGACATCCCGGTTTTTCGGATAACTTAAATGTAATACTTGTCGAGTGAATTATATGCTATGTATTAAATGTGTACGAGTTAGTAAATACGTGATGTGTGATTATGTGATTATTTTGGTGATAGAATAATCATGGCAAATATGTGCACGAACCGAACCGCGACACGAACCAACTTTGATTCCTTGTGACTCTAGGAATTAACCAAGTTTAGAACTCAAACCATTCTCGGCCGTGTGCAACCCAAACCGCAAACCCAAACCGAGATCAAACCTAAACCTTAAACTAAAACTATTGGCCGCAAGATCAAACCCAAACCAAACCAACCCAAGTCCCTCGGCCACGAATTCAAACCCAAAACCGTAACCCTATCTCTCCTTGCGCTATATATACACACACACATGCATGCTTTTTCACAACTCCAAAACCCTAACAAGCAAAACAGCCGTCGGCAGCCAAATCCTTCATCTTCTTTGACCGTAAACTGCCTCACTCTTGTCCCATTGATCGCGAGCAGCCTTCATCTCGATCTGATCAGCCCTCGTTCATTCCATTCAACCGCAAACAGCCCTTGTTCACCTCTATTCGATCAACAAAACAGCCTACTCCATCATCATCCTCTCGGTTGCAAGCAATCTTTGATCACCGGTCCCTTATCGTACTCACGGTTCGTGTACCTTGTTATTAAAAGATTAGAATTTGTCATATGCTACAAGATAATATTCGGATACATGTGTTTTGATTGTGTTGTTTTCGGATTATATGATTGAATGAAAGGTTAGGATAACCGATTTGTTAATAATGTTTGCGTTGGATGTTTGTTTGAAAATCTGAAATCATAAGCCTTGTTTGTTTATAAAAACTAGAGGTATGAACTAGGGTTTGCATGGACATGTTATTAGTATTGATTATGACTAGGAAACCGGTTAAAGATCGCCTAGGTTAATCATACGGACGGTTTATGCGATTTATGATAATGATATGCTGAAAACAGTTGCTGAGTAATAGTTACAGCCGACTTCATCTGGCTGTAACTCGGTCGTTAGTTGTCGAAAAACGGATTTTCTGATGTCTAGAACGTAGAGATTTGAATAACGAATCTAAGGGCGCTGGATTCATAATTTTCTGAAGTCGTTTGATATTTTGAAAGGGCCAAATAAATTCAGTAACTAAAGCTGTGAAAATCCTGAAATTTTGTTGGTTGTTTATCGAGTTGGATTTTAAAATCAGTAGGGATTCGAGTCATGATTTTTGTACAGCAACTAGGTATGGAAATTTCCGGGCAACTCCAACTGGAATTTTGTTAATTGGACGATCAGTGATTTTTAAATAAATTCTTCCGTGGACTGCAGTCAGAAGGCGACAAATCTGACTGCAGCCTAGTATATTAATATTTATGGTTAAATGGTAAAGATTTAGGACTTGGAAATTTTATATAAATTTCTACAGTATAAATGTCACCTACTGTAAAAATATTAGAATTTTTGGAACGTTGGAACTATTTTATAAAAATCATAGAAAACAGCTGAATTATGAGTATTAAGCTGAAAATTGATAACTTGTGATTGTGTGCACCAAGGTGTTGCATGGATTGGATTATGTTCATGATAAACTGTTTTGATTACTATGTTCACATGAGTATACTGGCATGCATGTTTGAGTGTTAGATATGTTGTTTGTGTGTATCACTTTGTGCGTAAATTGAGTGTAGAATTTGTATTGGTGTGATCACACACTGACTTGAAATCAATTGGTTTGTTAGGACGCAATTAGCGGTCCCATCCTTTACAACTTCTTTGCTACACTAACCGAGCAAATAAAGGTGAGTTTACGGCCCCTAACTTTATCCGGTTTTTAAACAACAGGGGGAGAAACATGTATACACTCTTCAAACTCAATCTCTTTACGTTATACGAATTTAACGTCACATAACTATTCGGTAACTAAGTTAATGTTAATGTAATGTTATGGTCACTAAGCAGCTATATCACTTAAGTCCTCGTCAATCTCTCGGATCGTTAGTATTGGGTTTAATAGCGGGGGAGTTATAAGTAGTACTACTGGGCCCGACAAGCCCCATCCGAGCTAGTCGCGCTAGCCGACTGGGTATGGTCAACGGGTGAATAATTCGGCCTAACTTCGCCATGGTCAGTGATAGGCCTGGCAACACGGAGGCACAACAGTCAGCTTCGATCGCGAACACTTACGTGTCATAACTTTAGGCTAGCTACCTATATATGTTAACATTGAACTTAATTACGAAACAACTATATTATCCCGGGTTGAGGATAATGGAAACAACAACTTATTATTCCGGGTTGGAATAATGGAAACAACAACTATATTATCCCGGGTTGAGGATAATGGAAGCAACAACTTATTATTCCGGGATTGGAATAATGGAACCAACACGTTATCCCGGGTTAGGGATAACGGGGAAAACAAACTATAACCGAACAAACGAAATTATGAAAACCTGTGAACTCACTCATCTTTAATGTTGACACTTGTTTCTTTACATGTTTCTCAGGACGCTAGGAGCTCTAGGTGCACGCACATGCATTGAACAAGACATCTTTTATCGAGTCTTATTTATAAATATTGTTTTGGGGTTTTTCATTTGGCGTTTGTGTTGGCGCCCGCTTCACTACTTATTTATGCTTCCGCTCAACTTTAAAAACTGATGCTTCCGCTAAATATTGGTAACTAATCAAGACAATATAAAATCTACGACAAATGATTTTTTTGAAAACGTATTATCAAATCATATAGAGTCGTTCGACGTACTAGTGTTTCAGATTCTGGTTTGTTCACACGCCTCGCGGTAAAACTCCGCAAGTGGAAATTGAGGGTGTGACATAACTAATCTAAATCGGGTCAGAATCGAAAGTCAAAGCAGAAGTCAAACTTCGCGACTTTCGGTTGCGAACCGAACCTAGAACTGAAATTGACGAGGCGAACATGTTCTTACATGTTCTAATAATTATTACCAACTTGTTTAAGTGTCAAAACAGGTTTCATAACATATATAAGATCAATTTATGATTTTTCGAAAAATGGCCTGTTTGACTTTTTAATATCATAACTTTGACCCGTCAATTGGTCTAGCAAACGTGATCTTCAGGAGGTGCCCTTTATAGGGATTAACACCTACCTTATTACGATCACTTAGCCATGTTCACTTTGAACAATGGCTGGACCATAATGATCTTAACGGAAACTCAAAGCGTTTTCCATAAAACGCTTGACTTTTGGCTACAAAAGCCTATAAACGAAAATGAACAAGGAAGGAACAATTACCAGTGATTCCTAGGGTGCAAAAGAACTATGTTGGATGCTCCTTTCAGTTAGGAACTTCCAGAGGAGGGAGAAGAGTTGATAATGAGAAAGGTGCAACTTGAAATGGTGAACTTGAACACCTATTTATAGTTGGAGAACTCAAAGGAGTGATGCCAAGTGTTTAGGGGTGTAAGAGGAAGCTTACAAGTGTCTTAAAACGTGACATAGCTGTTTGGAAGACCATGGTTTCGAATTCATGGTTTTTGGAGCTTTGTTTGGCAGCCAAGCAAAACTTTCTGCAGCAAAGGCCTTCTCGCGCCCCGCGAGAGATCCAGGCCTGGTCTCTCGCGGCCGCGACCGCCCTATGGCCAGTTTCAAACTTTGACACGTTAACCCCCTTAACTTAATAAAGCTTCTAAAAACCTTTTAAAACACCTTTTTGACACTTTTAGCCCTCCGTAGCCAATACTATGCATACCCGGGATTATGCCCGGACATTGTCGAGATCTCGGTTCGTTAAAAGGTCACTCAGAGGTATAAATTAACATGTTGACACTTTTAATCCCTCCATTATCCAACTTCCATATAGTTACAAAATTGAACCCTCTCGTCCAACAATTGGCACGCATGAGAGTTAGGACTTTGCAAATGATCACTCATAAGCTTATTATAAGCATGTTGACTCCGATGTCATTCAGAGGCTGGGCATGTTGACATATCAGTCACTCAGAGGCCATGTTTTAAGCATGTTGATATATTAGTCACTCAGTGGCTAATGATTTAAGCATGTTGACATATCAGTCACTTAGAGGCTGTTATTTATACATGTTGACATCGGACCATCACCCAGAGGCTCAGTTTGAGCATGTTGACGCCTTTAGTCTTTATTGGTTTTTAATAGACTATATTTAAAAATACAACACGTGTCACTATACTATTGGACACGATTTTACAGGATGTTACACTGAGACTTTGAGACAACTTGGAGTTTTTTTTTTATAAAAACAAGGAGTGGGTGTGTAGTCGCGAATAAATTGTTTTTGTAAGGGGCATAATACGGGTCAACCAAAAGTAGAGGCAAATAAAAAAGGATAAATAACATAAAATTAAATTGTTAGGTGTTTACATGACTTAAAAGTCTCCATGTTAGTGTGTTGTTTAACCCGTCACATTACATGGCCGCCTCTCTAGGAATCATTAATTTATATACGCAAGGTCGTTTCGTTCATCTTCAGCCCTAACGTCTTTTGTCTCCTTCCCTAAATTCATCCACAAATTCATCCGTAATCACTAATCATCATGGTAAAACTATCACCACTACTCTTCTCGTAACACTTTCTAGTTTATTTGCAATGAATGTTTATATATCGATTTCAAAAATTTAGAATTCACTAATAAGTGGTTTTGACTTTTTTATTTTAGTTATAAACAAATTTTAATTTTTGTTACTCGTAAGAATCAATGAGACATAAGAAATGAAAAGTTCATTCCATTTAAAAGAAATCATTTAATTTTGAAAAAAAAACAACCATTCGATTAAGAAGAAATGTTCATGGTTTGTACTCCTCCTAAATAATTAATAGAGCATCATAACAGGAAATTTCATTTGATATAAAAAAAATCATTTAATCCTGTTTGAAATATCATTAGCTTATGAACTGGAAAATTTTGTTTTGATTAACAAAGTAGATCAATTTGCTTTAAGGGACATCATTTGTCATTTGTCAAGAATTCTAATAGAATGAGAATTTAAGGGACATCATTGTCATTTGTCAAGCATTCTAATAGAATGAGAACTTTCCTTGGGTAGGTTTAAGAATTCTTAAATTCCTTTAAATAAAGGAATTTGATGGAATTGTTTTCATTCCAATGCTCAATCAAACAAGAATTTGGACGGAATAAATTTCAATTCCAGTGTAAATTCCATTGAATTCCATAAACCAAACGGACCTAATGCTTTTATATTATGTTGTCTTTCTAACCTTTCGATTATTTTAGTTTGAATATGGTTTAACAACTTTCTGCCTCAAAAACCGGTTTTCTTTAATTTTGAATATCTTTCATTGCAACACCAGATCACTCACTCGAAAACTCAGTTTCTTTTCTGTATTCATTTTGTTTTGCAACACCAGATCACCTCACTCGAACCCTCGAACCCTACAAGAGATAATTTAGAGGTTTAACTAGAAATATATTTGTAAAATACACAGATTGGCAGAATCTTTTGATTCTTTGGAGCATCACTAAACCCTCCCACCTACAATGGTACAACTATAAATTCCAATGCAAAAAATCCAAAATACCTGCTGAAAACCCAAATTCAGCCGTCAAACACTCCAAAACAGCCTCCAAAACTCCAAAAACGCATATTTTTCTGCTGTCACGGTTCTGAACCGAGCAATAATCAAGAGCCGAATGCTCTGATACCAATTGTAGGTCCCCTAGTCCTTATGGATCTTGACAGAATCGTCTATCTAATCTAGAGTGCGGAATCCCCTAGATCAGATTTAATAGAAAACACAAGAACACGAACACGAATTCCTTTAAACCGTCTTCTATTGATTATCAAACACAATTGTTTTACAATCAATTCAAGACTCTTTTCTCAATCTCTCTCTAACTCTCTGAAGCAATTCTTGCAGCAACTGAACAATAGAACCATGCTCTCTTTTGTATCTAGTTCAGCCCAATTACTTCTAATTAACTATTATAAAACTAAACCCACTAACCGTTTATCATTTTACTAATTACAAGATATCCAAAGACCAAATCTAAGCTGTTGTCACAAATATGCACCAACAGTTTTGATCAAGTACGCTAGTCGGTCTAAGTCAATGACTTAAATAAGACCGTTAGAATTTAATTGGTTAGTTTATGCCATAATCCAGACTAGAGACTTGCCGGTAAATGCTATCTCCACTTAGTACTTTTGTGTACGGCCGAGTTATTAAAATTAAAGAAGACTAGCTCAAGCAAATACTCTCCACTTATTTCCCCTATACGGGCTTGGGTTACAGTAAATTATTAGCGCTTGGTCGGAAATGGGATCATCGAATGCCGGATTGTGGCTAGTAAATATGCATATTCTGTTTTAATCAGTTTTGTTTGATAACTTAAACATCGGGGGTTAACTACTGTGTCCTGGATATCCTCGGCTCATTACATTAGAAATGGCCACGACCTTAGCGCGGGTGTAGGCATACACCCGATAGACGCTCAATTATGCATTCCCACAAGGTTGGGAGGAATTGACTCCTTCGTGAGTCCAAAGTGGTGTGTACGTTAATCATGTATCGGTCTCCGTACCGGGCCCTGTATGTATGGACAAACATGTAAATATGTTAACAAGGTTGGACGGTCAACTTTCCCAAGTTATAAAAAGATTTTATGTTGATACGCACTTAAAACGTTTTTGTAATGTTTTCAAAATGAGTCAGTTGGGTGTATTTACCAGCGAAAGCTAACGTATTTTCAAAAGACTGAGCTTGCAGGTACAATACGAAAATAGGCTAGAAGTGCTCGGTAGTGATAAAGGATCTTGCAAATCCTAGATCTGCCCAAAGTCTGTTTTATGTTCTTTTCATGTACAATTTATGATCCGCCTGTGGATCTTCTATAACGAGCCTGTATATGATTTTTGTATTTCGAACATTCGGTTTGTAATAGTAATTTTACTCCAAGACTTCCGTTGTGCCATGTTTAATTGACTATCATGATTATCAACTGACGTCACGATACTCCCCATCCGGGCCCACCGGTATATGGATTTGGGTTTGAAATCCGGGGTGTGACAGGTTGGTATAAAGCCAACGTTTGAGAGAATTAAACACAAGAAGGTTATGACCTATGTTTAATCTCAAACTTACATGAGCATATTCCTTAGACTTCCGACTCTAGGCATTGACCTAGGATTACTCATTTCATTATTCAATTATAAGTATTGTTTTTTAATTGATTTTAACAGGAAAATGTCGCCAAAAGTAAGAGGACAAAGTGGGAGAGGAAAAGGTCCAATGAGGGGAGGATCATCGGGGCGCATCCCTCCACAACCTCACAACTCAGATGCCTACAAGGAATCAGGAGATTCGTCTCCTTGGTAACCAGTGAGATACTCTGTCTCTCATAGACATTTGCCCCCACATTCCCAAAATTCTTACCACTCTCACCACTGCTATCATTCCCAACATTCCCATTCACACTTTTACCATGAAGAATTTAACCCTAACCACTACTTTAACACGCCTCTAGCTAATCAAAATCACTTAGACCAACCAAACCCTATGGACGAGGACTCTGACCCGGAGATGCCACCGTCAGGATCGAATGCGCATCCTATAGAAATTTCAAGCGATTCAAACTCCTATGCCGGATCGCCTAACCAAGGTCCTAACGAGCGGGACCAATAGTGGAACCAATGTACCTTCGCCAACACACCTTCCCATCACTCTTAACCACCTCCTGTACAAGAAGATGTCCACATGGAGCCGGTGGACCAACCTCAACCACCACCTGAACCACCAAGGAGGAAGCGTGGAGCACGTATGTCGGTACGTGCTGGACAAAGGTTAGGATCGCTGCCGCCTTTGCCCAATTCCTACCCTACAATTCAAGAGGACCCACAAACGGGTGGACCCTCTAACACCTCACTGTGGTGGAACCAACACCAACACCTACAGCTCAACCACCACCATCGGGGTATAGTAACCCAATCCCTACGTATCTAGACACGACTGGATAGGATCCTTTCAAGCCGTCTACACCAGTAGACTATCAAGCATGGTCGCAAGACCCTTATATGCAAGCAGTTATGCACAATGCACTTCACCCGTCTCCTTTCCCACCTACTTATCCACCGACTGGATATCCAACTTATGGGTACCAGTATTCGGTTATGCCACAACCACAACCGCAACCTCCGCCACCACTTGAGGCCATCAATGAAGCCTTAGAAAGAATGTAAGAAATGCAGCAACAGGCGGAGAAAACGGAGAAGAAGGCGAACAAGTTCTTCAAGAAACTCTCCAAGTTGGTCAAGGGAAAGAAGGATGAGTGAAGTCTCTTCTAATAATATGAAGTCCTTACGAGGACATTGTTATTTTTAGTCCCGGTGTGGACGTTGAGTTTCAAGTAGCCCTTGCATGGACAATTTATTTCAATATTTCTAGTATTGTAATTTCTAGTTGAAATTTAATGAAGTATTTTGGAATTATATATATATGTATTCATTCTCTTGAAAACGAGTGTCTCGATTTTACTCGAAATTTATGCTCTGCGATATAATTCCAAAAAGATCTTAATGGATTTGATTATGCCAAGTGGCGTAGACCACATATTGGCTAAGAAATGATGGTTAAGTACGAAGGGGTCTTCTATCAGGATAGTTAAGGGAAGTTATCCTTCTATCCAGAGGTGGGGACTAAGTCCAAACCTCCGAGGTCGTTAAGGTCGAAGGTGACCGGGACCATTAATCAATCATTAAGGTACTCTTATGTAACATTAAGGAATGTTCATACTCTTCGTAGTGTGGCTTGAGGAACCACACTAACCGTCCAATGGGACAGGCTGATATGCCATGAATTACATCTTTATGATGTAGGCCAATGTGCCCAATTTATGTCCAATGGGACAGGCTGATATGCCATGAATTACATCTGTTATGATGTAGGCCAAGGTGCCCAATTTATGTCCAATGGGACAGGCTGATATGCCATGAATTACATCGATTATGATGTAGGCCAATGTGCCCAATTTATGTCCAATGGGACAGGCTGATATGCCATGAATTAAATCTGTTATGATGTAGGCAAATGTGCCCAATTTATGTCCAATGGGACAGGCTTATATGCCATGAAATACATCTGTTATGATGTAGGCCAAGGTGCCCAAATTATGTCCAATGGGACAGGCTGATATGCCATGAATTACATCTGTTATGATGTAAGGAAAGGTGCTCAATTTATGTCCAATGGGACAGGCTGATATGCCATGAATTACACCTGTTATGATGTAGGCCAATGTGCCTAATTTATGTCCAATGTGACAGGCTGATATACCATAAATTACATCTGTTATGATGTAGGCCAATGTGCCCAATTTATGTCAAATGTGACAGACTGATATGCCATGAATTTACATCTGTTATGATGTAGGCTGATATGCCAAGAATTACATCTGTAATGATGTAGGCCTGTAACATTCGTCGAAAAACGGGTTTAAAAACCCGCTTCGTTTAATAATCAAATATTCGGTTAAATGTTCGTTGCGTGTTTATTGTGCCGGTTATTTTAAATGATCTCAAATTAATAAATATGTTGGAATTTAAAACCAAAATTTATAAAAAATAATGATAAGTAAATCAAAGAATAAAAAAAAATATAATAAAACGGAAAAGGGTAGCGGGTCTCGAACCCGGGTCTCCCGTGTAAACACACACAGATCACACCACTTCGCCACGCACCTCTTTTGTAATAAACACTTAAACAAATATCACTTGAGGTAAAACAGGAAAAGTCAAAACCTGTAAATCAGCGCGCCCAGAACTCTCAATCGCCGGAAAAACCGAAACTCCGGAAATGTAGCTATCTTCCTTTGACTGAAACGTGTAAACTGATTTCGACATCAGTTATAACCGTTGCCTAACATTCAATTTTAGTCAAAAACCATTTGAAATCATTGACCGCGAATCTTGACCTCTAATTCGAAACCAATCGGCCTGTTCCCCTTATAAATACCCACCCAAACTCCTTGTAAACTTTTCGCTCAGAACCGCACACTCTTTCTGAAGCTTTATCCTCCCAAAGCTCGTCGCCGGAGATTTTCGCACTCGCGGGAATCACTGATCAGAAAATCGCAGTTGTTCTTCAGACGGTATAATTGTCTAAACCTCCTTACCATCTTTTGATTGGTAATTTAATTGCTCAACACAATAATCAAAACTGTTAAATCAGTTCTTTCGGCCGGGATCACTGTCGGGATTTTGAATGATGAAAAAGATGAAGTTAAGTTAGTGTTTTAATATAAATTAAAACTTGTATTTAACCGGGTTAGACACACAATCCAGCGGTGGACTGTGTGCAAATACAAAACACACGTCCCGGGTTCGAATCACACATGTCTCCGACTTTCTGAAATAAAACCAACATTTTTAAACTTATTCAGATCAATTCACAGCATATATATATATAATTAATATAATCCAGTGTTTATACAGATTAGACACATAGCCCAACTGGTTGGGCTGTGTGCACTCGAACCGAAGGTCCCGAGTTCGATTCTGGGTTTCTGTAATCGGTTCGGCCATATTTAATCATTTTTAATAAAAACTAAATAAGGTTAAAGTTAGTTAGTATATATATAATTAAAACAGAGAATATTTCGGGTTAGACACGTAGCTCAGTTGGTAGAGCTGCGTGCACGTATACGAGAGGTCCCGAGTTCTAACCTCACTCGCCGCCTGGAATACATGATGTCTGACCGGTCAGACCCGGTCAAACCTGACAAAGTCAACCCATTTTTATTTATTTTTGTTTCTTTTTATTTATTTATTAAATTGAAAAAATTATTTAAAAATACTTAAAAATAAGGTTTTTAAAGTTAAAAATTTGCATTAAATTCACAAAAATAAATCTAAAAATCTCATTAAAGAGCACTAATTAAAAATAATAATCTCAAATAAAAATTTATTTATTTATCGAATCATTTCGTTATTATTTAGGTTAGTTTCCCTCGTCGGTTGAATCATAAATTCGTGCGCATTCATCGTCATCAAGAAACGCATCCACTGTGAGTGAACCTCTACCAATTCCCCATTTTAATCATGTTTTGGGGTGTATCATGTGTCGTACTATTCTTTTATTTTATTTAAACACTTGTGCATACATCATATCCGTGATCAAATGTGTATTGATTGTTGTGTGAATTATATGTAGATTGAATTTATTATTTCAGTGCACGCATTTCATTAGGCCCATCAGTTTCCCGTGGGATACGGGTTGAGCATCAGGAGCCTCATTAGATCGGCTCCGTTTGATTGAGCCTTGATCTCAAATACATCATCATTCATGTCATATACTCATTCAAAGTGGTTTGTGATTGTTTATATATATATGTTTACTCACATGTGATTAATGCACGAATTTTCTTTAATAAATAAAACGAGAAATTTGTTAAAATGCTTTATCAAGGTTCACTCGCCAACTTTTGTTGACCCAAATTCTCCCCCGTTTTACACATGATACAGGTGATCCAGTCGAGACAGGAAACACTCAGGATGGCCTAGAAGAATAAACAAGTTTATGCTTTGGAATAAATATATAGTTTCATTTTCCTTTGTAATTGTATGAATTTTGTTTTTGGATATTTAAGTTTGTAAGTTGAATTTAATAAATATGAAACATCTTAGTAAATATCATGAGCTTTGGTGATAACCCAATTATGCCCCGACTTTTATTCCGCTGCGGGTCGGGGTGTGACAGATTGGTATCAGAGCTTGTGACTATAGGGATATAGGATAGGTTATTAGACCCTTAGAGCCTATACTATAATTGATTAAACTTTAATTGTTTATGTGTTACATGCAAAATTCATGATGTTTATATGTTTCATGTTTATTTTCACACCCAATGCTATGCAAGCACGCTCACAAATACATGTTATTATGCAATGCTCATCATAAATCATATCCTCGTAACATATCATCTCTATGAGAGCACACACCTCACGATTTCCATGATTTTTGCAATGATTTTTGTATTTTTCAAATCACATCAAAGTGAGTTCTCATGACGGGCATGTAGTAACTGGAAGGGTACGAGTACCGGTAGTCGGAACGTCCTGTCTAGGCTTGGCATTCGTATAAATCCAAAATAAAGGACCAGTTTGCCTACCTGGGGACTAACGATGAGAGTACGAAGGACCTATTAGGCCAAAGCATGCTATACCAAACGTCATGTGAGCTAACCCCACTTTGAGTTGTCATTGTGTCTACACCTGGACACCCTCCTACCATACATCTCGCAATCATATTTTACGATTTTCATTCCGGTGGTGCAAGTGTTAACCCGCCGACACCAATGTGAATCCTACCAAGCCCAATAGTCATGGGGGCCCACATGACTACACAGGCAATGGTATGGGGGACATTTGGAGGCCCAAACATGAGCAAACCCAAGACATCCTATGGATGTAGTTAAATTATTGTAAGTTATGTTGTTTTTCATTCTTTTTACGACACATGACACCTAGAAAATTCTTAAACTCACAATCTTCATATATATGTTCCTGTAGATGCCGGCTAGGCAACTACGTGGAGGTAGAAAGTCAGGAAAGTCAAGCGAACGCTTGGCCACACAAATTTCTAAACAAATGGCCGCAGTACTTCCTGACATCGTGCTTCAAGTTCAACAAGCTCTCACCGCTAACCCCATCAACCCTCCCAACCAAGAAGACCAGAGCGTCGCCAACCCTCCTTCCAAAACCCCCAAGTGCACCTACAAACACTTCAAATCCTGCGATCCCCCAAAATATGAAGGGACCGAAGGTGTTACCGCCCTCCTTCACTGGTTTGAAGAAATGGAAAACACTTTCCTCAATTGCGATTGTCCCGAGGACCGTAAGGTACGTTACGCAACTGGAAGACTGTTTGGGGTAGCCCTTACCTGGTGGAACACGGAAAAGGGTAAGCGGGTAGTTGAAGATGCCATGGCCTTAACATGGGAAGAGTTAAGGGAACTCATGACAAGACGCTTCTGTCCAAGAAGCGAAATCAAAAAGCTGGAAGACGAATTCCACGCGCTGAAACAAAAGGAAGGAGACCACACTTCATATAATAAGAGATTTCTCGAGTTGAACCAGATGATCCCAAATTTGTTCACCCCCTTGTACCGCTTAGTTGAACATTACATTCGAGGCCTCCCCTCGAAAATTCAAGATTCGG
The DNA here is from genome assembly GCA_947069175.1 of Scalesia atractyloides. NCBI lineage: Eukaryota > Viridiplantae > Streptophyta > Magnoliopsida > Asterales > Asteraceae > Scalesia > Scalesia atractyloides. Next base: position 41,705,803 of record CAMTDV010000008.1, on the reverse strand, counting down.
TTTTAAGCACATCGCCTGCAACACTTGAAGCCGCAATGGAGTTAGCTACCGAACTCACTGAAAATCGCATTCGAAATGGCAAGTTCAAAGATGAGAAGAAGAAAGCACCCATTGAGACCCCAACTCCAAACCACCCAGTCTCATCCTCGAAGTTTGCTGGTAAGAGGAAGCGAAATGGCAAGAATTTTGCTTTCACTCAAACCAACCCTCCTATCACTGTTGCACCAATCACCCAAATTGCTCCTCCAGCTGCACCATTCAAAAAGCCGTATACTGGCCCACACCCAAAATGCAACCGCTGTCAATACCATCACCCTCCCGAAAATCCCTGCCAACATTGCACAAGTTGTGGCCGTGCGGGTCACACCATCCAAACCTGCCGTACCCTTCAACGAATGAACCGCAATCAACCTCCAACCCAAACCCAAAATCAGATAGTGGGCCAAACCCAACAACCCTTACTTCTACGACCTGCACAACGCGCAGCCCAACCTTACTACCAACCCAACTACCCCCTGATGCAACCCATGCGAGCTTGTTTCAACTGTGGGGACCCAAACCACTTCAGGAACACATGCCCACGCCTAGTGAACATCATCCATGCCCAAGCTCATGCAAACCCGGTAAACCAAGCTAACCAAGCTCCCCCACCTGCCAGAGGGAGAGCTTTCAATATCAATGCCAACCAAGCCAGGGCTGACAACAACGTGGTCAACGGTACGTTTCTCATCAATGGCATCCATATTATTCGATACTGGTGCGGATAAGAGCTTTGTGTCCTTAGAAATTGAACCTATCCTCGACCAACCTCGTGTTAATCTCATCGAATCTCTAACGGTGGAAGTTGCTGACGGAAAACCTGTTTCATTAAATTATATTATACGCAATTGTACTCTCACTCTAAACGATCACGATTTTCCAATTGACCTCATTCCTATGAAGTTGGGAAGTTTCAATGTTATAATCGGTATGGACTGGCTCAGCCAGCATCACGCGGAAGTGGTGTGTCACGAAAAATTCATTCGCATTCCTCTTGCAGACGGTCAGACACTACGTATTTTTGGGGAAACCCCTTCGAAAAGACTCAAATTAATGTCCTGCCTTCAAGCCCGAAGATATCTCCGCAAGAACTATGTCGCATTCCTAACTCACGTCGTCAAGAAGGGAAACAAGGAGAGGAAACTCGAAGATATCCCAATTGTGAAGGAATTCCCACAAGTCTTTCCCGACGACATCTCAGGACTTCCTCCTGTGCGAGAAGTCGAATTTCGCATCGATCTTGTACCTGGCGCTACACCAGTCGCAAAATCTCCTTATAGGTTAGCCCCATCAGAAATGCAAGAGCTGGCCAGTCAACTGCAAGAGCTGACTGACAATGGATTCATACGTCCTAGCTCATCACCTTGGGGTGCACCTGTTCTTTTTGTGAAGAAGAAAGATGGAACGTTTCGCATGTGCATCGATTATAGAGAACTCAACAAGTTAACGGTTAAAAATCGCTATCCACTTCCTCGCATTGATGACCTCCTAGACCAACTTCAAGGAGCCACCTGTTTTTCAAAAATCGACCTTCGTTCTGGTTATCATCAGCTCAGAGTGCACGAAGAAGACATCCCAAAAACCGCCTTCCGGACTCGTTATGGTCATTATGAATTCATGGTCATGCCTTTCGGTTTAACCAACGCCCCCGCTGTCTTCATGGATTTAATGAATAGGGTATGCAAACCCTACCTCGACCGTTTCGTCATAGTCTTCATCGACGACATCCTTATTTACTCCAAGTCTAAATCCGATCATGAGCGACACCTTCGACTCATCCTTACACTCTTAAGGACTGAAAAGCTTTACGCTAAGTTCTTAAAATGCGAATTCTGGTTAGGAGAAGTACAATTCCTTGGACATGTCGTCAATGACAAGGGAATTCATGTCGATCCTTCAAAAATCAAGGCAGTACAGGAATGGCAAGCGCCACGTACCCCTACCGAAGTTAGGTCATTTCTTGGTTTGGCTGGTTGCTATCGACGCTTCATTGCCAATTTTTCCCGTATTGCTGTACCACTCACGGCCTTGACTCATAAAGGAAAACCCTTCATATGGGGACCTAAGCAAGAGGAGGCCTTCCAAACTCTAAAGCAAAAACTTTTTGACGCACCTATCCTCACACTCCCTAAGGGTTGCGATAACTTTGTGGTATATTGCGATGCATCAGGGCAAGGGCTAGGCTGTGTTTTGATGCAAAGAGGAAAAGTGATAGCCTATGCCTCTAGGAAACTCAAGGTTCACGAGAAGAATTACACCACCCACGACCTGGAACTTGGAGCCGTTGTGTTAGCTCTCAAGATATGGAGACATTACCTCTACGGTACCAAGTGTGAAATATACACTGACCACAAGAGTCTCCAACATATCTTCAACCAGAAAGAGTTGAATATGAGGCAACGAAGATGGGTCGAACTACTCAACGACTACGACTGTGAAATTCGGTATCATCATGGCAAGGCAAACGTGGTGGCCGATGCGCTCAGTCGAAAAGGTTATGCGAACTCCATTCATCTTCTATGTTCGCAAATCATAACCGACATCAAAGATCGAACCCGGGCAGCCCAACATGTTCTGTAACAGAAAATGACGTACACGATGAGCTGTCATGTTGAGCTGAACTTAAAATCAAAACCAGATCCGACGGTATTCTATACTATTTAAACCGCATATGGATTCCTGATCGCGATAACCTTCGTGATTTCCTCATGAATGAGGCGCACAAAACACGATACTCTGTACACCCAGGAGCCGATAAGATGTATCAAGACCTACGATACACCTACTGGTGGCCTGGCATGAAAAAGGATATCGCTGTTTTTGATTCCAAGTGCCTTACCTGTTCCAAAGTAAAAGCTAAACATCAAAGACCTTCAGGACTTCTAGTCCAACCCGAAATACCTGTATGGAAGTGGGAAAACATAACCATGGATTTCATTACCGGGTTACCTCGCACCTCCAGTGGGTATGACACCATATGGGTAATAATCGATCGTCTTACAAAGTCATCTCATTTCATTCCGATTCGCGAGGACTTCAAGAACGAGAAGTTAGCTCGTATCTACATCAGCGAAATCGTAAGCCGTCATGGTGTACCATTAAGCATCATTTCAGACCGTGATGGTCGTTTCACTTCACGAACATGGCGAGCCGTACAAATTGCTTTGGGTACACGATTAGACCTCAGTACCGCTTTTCATCCTCAAACTGATGGTCAATCTGAACGCACCATCCAAACCCTTGAAGACATGCTGCGAGCATGTGTCATAGACTTCAAAGGGAACTGGGACGCTCACTTATATTAGTTGAATTTTCGTACAACAATAGCTATCATTCAAGTATCGGCATGGATCCTTTCAAAGCTTTATATGGACGTAAGTGCCGATCTCCAGTATGTTGGCACGAAATTGGGGAAGCGCAAATCACCGGACCAGAATTAATTCAAGAAACAACCGACAAGATCCTTCAAATTCGAAACAATCTTCTAGCGGCTCAAAGTCGTCAAAAGAGTTATGCTGACAAACGACGCAAGCCCTTGGAGTTCGACATTAAGTACTTTTAAAAGTATCACCGTGGAAGGGAGTGGTTCATTTTGGCCAGAAGGGCAAGCTAGCACCACGCTACGTAGGACCTTTCAAGATACTCGAGAGAGTAGGTCCTGTAGCATACAAGCTTGACCTACCAAAAGAGCTCAACAGAATTCATCCCACATTCCACGTATCAAACTTGAAAAAGTGTCTCGCCGATGAAAACCTCCACATTCCTCTAGAAGACATTCAAGTCGATGAATCGATGCACTTCGTTGAAAGACCGGTGGAAATCATGGATTTCGGAGAGAAACGTTTAAGGCGAAGTCGTATTCCAATTGTCAGGGTACGTTGGGAGTCAAAACAAGGACCCGAGTTTACTTGGGAACGTGAAGACTCAATGCGTGAAAAATACCCGCATCTTTTTCCAGTTACCACTACTACTTAAATTTCGGGACGAAATTTCTAAAAGTAGGGGATACTGTAACATTCGTCGAAAAACGGGTTTCAAAACCCGCTTCGTTTAATAATCAAATATTCGGTTAAATGTTCGTTGCGTGTTTATTGTGCGGTTATTTTAAATGATCTCAAATTAATAAATATGTTGGAATTTAAAACCAAAATTTATAAATAATAATGATAAGTAAATCAAAGAATAAAAAAATATAATAAAACGGAAAAGGGTAGCCGGGTCTCGAACCCGGGTCTCCCGTGTAAACATACACACATCACACCACTTCGCCCCACACCTCTTTTCTAATAAAAACTTAAACAAATATCACTTGAGGTAAAACAGGAAAAGTCAAAACCTGTAAATCAGCGCGCCCAGAACTCGCAATTGCCGGAAAAACCGAAACTCCGCAAATGTGGCTATCTTCCTTTGACTGAAACGCGTAAACTGATTTCGACATCAGTTATAACCGTTGCCTAACATTCAATTTTAGTCAAAAACCATTTGAAATCATTGACCGCGAATCTTGACCTCTAATTCGAAACCAATCGGCCTGTTCCCCTTATAAATCCCACCCAAACTCCTTGTAAACTTTTCGCTCAGAACCGCACACTCTTTCTGAAGCTTTATTCCAAAGCTTGTCGCCGGAGATTTTCGCACTCGCCGGAATCACTGATCAGAAAATCCCAGTTGTTCTCGAGACGGTATAATTGTCTAAACCTCCTTACTATCTCTTGATTGGTAATTTAATTGCTCAACACAATAATCAAAACTGTTAAATCAGTTCTTTCGGCCGGGATCACTGTCGGGATTTTGAATGATGAAAAAGATGAAGTTAAGTTAGTGTTTTAATATAAATAAAAACGGGTATTTAACCGGGTTAGACACACAGTCCAGCGGTGGACTGTGTGCAAATACAAAACACACGTCCCGGGTTCGAATCACACATGTCTCCGACTTTCTGAAATAAAACCAACATTTTTAAACTTATTCAGATCAATTCACAGCATATATATATAATTAATATAATCCAGTGTTTATACAGATTAGACACATAGCCCAACTGGTTGGGCTGTGTGCACTCGAACCGAAGGTCCCGAGTTCGATTCTGGGTTTCTGTAACCGGTTCGGCCATATTAAATCAATTTTAAATAAAAACTAAATAAGGTTAAAGTTAGTTAGTATATATATATAATTAAAACAGAGAATATTTCAGGTTAGACACGTAGCTCAGTTGGTAGAGCTGCGTGCACGTATACGAGAGGTCCCAAGTTCGAACCTCACTCGCCGCCTGGAATACATGCTGTCTGACCGGTCAGACCCGGTCAAACCTGACAAAGTCAACCCATTTTTATTTATTTTTGTTTCTTTTTATTTGTTTATTAAATTGAAAAAATTATTTAAAAATACTTAAAAATAAGGTTTTTAAAGTTAAAAATTTGCATTAAACTCACAAAAATAAATCTAAAAATCTCATTAAAGAGCACTAATTAAAAATATTAATCTCAAATAAAAACTTATTTATTTATCGAATCATTTCGTTATTATTTAGGTTAGTTTTCCCTCGTCGGTTGAATCATAAATTCGTGCGCATTCATCATCATCTAGAAACGCATCCACAGTGAGTGACCCTCTACCAATTCCCCGTTTTAATCATGTTTTGGGGTGTATCATGTGTCCTACTATTCTTTTATTTTATTTAAACACTTGTGCATACATCATATCCGTGATCAAATGTGTATTGATTGTTGTGTGAATTATAGGTAGATTGAATTTATCATTTCAGTGCACGCATTTCATTCGGCCTATCAGTTCCCCGTGGGATACGGGTTGAGCATCAGGAGCCTCATTAGATCGGCTCCGTTTGATTGAGCCTTGATCTCAAATACATCATCATTCATGTCATATACTCATTCAAAGTGGTTTGTGATTGTTTATATATAGATGTTTGCTCACATGTGATTAATGCACGAATTTTCTTTAATAAATAAAACGAGAAATTTGTTAAAATGCTTTATCAAGGTTCACTCGCCAACTTTTGTTGACCCAAATTCTCCCCCGTTTTACACATGATACAGGTGATCCAGTCGAGACAGGAAACACTTAGGATGTCCTAGAAGAATAAACAAGTTTATGCTTTGGAATAAATATAGTTTCATTTTCCTTTGTAATTGTATGAATTTTGTTTTTGGATATTTAAGTTTGTAAGTTGAATTTAATAAATATGAAACATCTTAGTAAATATCATGAGCTTTGGTGATAACCCAATTATGCCCCGACTTTTATTCCGCTGCGGGGCGGGGTGTGACAAGGCCAATGTGCCCAATTTATGTCCAATGTGACAGGCTGATATGCCATAAATTACATCTGTTATGATGTAGGCCAATGTGCCCAATTTATGTCAAATGTGAGAGGCTGATATGCCATGAATTTACATCTGTTATGATGTAGGCTGATATGCCATGAATTACATCTGTTATGATGTAGGCTGATATGCCATAAATTACATCTGTTATGATGTAGGCCAATGTGCCCAATTTATGTCCAGTGTGACAGGCCAATGTGCCTAATTTTATGTCCGAAGTGACAGGCTGATATGCCATATGTATTATGTCCTATGTGACAAGCTGATATGCCAAATATTATGACCAAAGAGACCAGCTGACGTGCCAAATTATTATGTCCATTAGTGACAAGCCTATGAGCTATATATAATTGTCTATATGACAATGACAGTTGTGATAATGTGATCCACTGTCCAATAATATATGGACTATGTCCGAATTGTAATTTGCCTTTGATGGTCCTGTCACACCCCGACCCGCAGCGGAATAAAAGACGGGGCATGATTGGGTTATCACCAAAGCTCATGATATTTACTAAGAAGTTTCATATTTATTAAATTACAATTTAAATATCCAACATAAATTCCATACAAATACAATAAAAATCTAAATGTTTGTTCCAACTCAATAACTTGTTTATTCTTCTAGGCCATCCTAAGTGTTTCTTTCCTCAACTTGATCACCTGTATCAAGTGTAAAACAAATGAGATTTTGGGTCAACAAAAGTTGGCGAGTGAACGTTGATAAAACATTTAAATAATTGATTATTTTGTTTATTAAAGAAAATTGTGCATAAATCACATGTGAGCAAATATATATATGTAACCAATCACAAACCACATTGAATGAATATATGAAATGAATGATGATGTATCTGAGATCAAGGCTCAATCAAACGGAGCCGATCTGATGAGGCACCTGATGCTCAACCCGTATCCCACGAGGAACTGATGGGCCTAATGAAATGAGTGCACTGAAATGATAAATTAAATCCCCAAATAAACCAGCAATTCACATTTGATCACGAAATGATATAAGCACAAGTGTTTAAAATAAATAAAGGAATGATACGACACATAATACACCCCAAAATGTGATTAAAACGGGGAATTTGTAGAGATTCACTCACCTTGGGTGCGTATTCTTGAATGGAAAGGAGAGCGCACGAGTTGGGAATTTAATCAACGAGTAGGTACTAACCTAGAAATAATAATGCGATAACTGAATAGATAAATAAGCTAACTTTTTGATTAACAACCTTTGTTTAGATTTTTTTTAAGTTTATTATTTTATTATTTTTTTTATAATTACAGAATAATTAAATAAGTAATTAATTAAATAAAAATAATAAAAAGGAATTGTCAGTCTGACTACGTCTGTCAGGCCGGCCGGACGATGGAAATTCGTATGCGCGTGCGAGGGTCGAACTCGCGACCTCTCGTTTGTGTGCACGCAGCTCTTCCAACTGAGCTACGTGTCTAACCCGTTGAAATCTGGTTTTTAATTATACATATACACAGATTAAGTCCATACAGAAATGATTAATTTAAAAAGATTTTTAAGTGATCAGACCGGTGGTGAGGGCTTGAACTCGAACCGACGACCTAAAGTTGGTTTGCACCCGGCCCAACCAGTTGGGCTGGGTGCTTATCCCGTAAATATAGCATTTTTCAATAACTTTAACATCTTGTTGGGGAATCAGTATGATTTGGTTCTCTTTAAAAAAATTGTTTATTCGGCAGTGTTGGTGACAAGGATCGAACTCGGAGCGTGTTTGTTAAATGTGCACACAGTCACCGCTGGACTGTGTCTCTAACCCGGTTATAACCCGAATTATATTATATATTACACGTTCTCTGCTTCATCTTTTCCATTTAAATTTCTACCCAGAACCTATACCCCGCCCGAATCCATTTTTGATTCATTCCGATCTTGATTATGATCGACCGAATATGTCGTTAATTAGGAGGAGAAATTAAAAGCATAACGAAAAGAAATCTACCGTAACAGAGGTGGCGGCACGATTCCGATGGGTGGATTCCGACGATTTCGGTGGTTCTCCGGTGGAACAGAGCTTTTCCGACGACCGAGTTTTAGAGAGTAAATAGAGAATATGAGCGAGTTCTGAAGGGGGATTCGACTGGTATTTATAGTGGGGAGTCGAGAGCTCGGTTTTGGTAATTGGTTCGAATTGATTGCCAGTTCAATCGCGGCTGTGCGTTTACCAAACTTAGATGGACAGTTGTCGAATTTGTTTAGGAAACACGCGTGAATCTCCGGCGAGGAGGTGTGGTTGTGGATTGCAGGTTCTTCTCAGCCTCAATATAGATATAATAAGAAACCAGAATTTACACAACTTGTGTGTGTATCGCAGTGGTGTTTGTTGTGCGTGTGTATCCGGGGGAACCCGGGTTCGACTCCCGGTTCACCCATTTATTTTTAAAACCGCTTTTCCTTAGTTGTTTTTTTTATTATTATAAATAATTATTAATTAGTTGATTTGTTTTTCTTAATTAATGGATTAAATCTTTAAATTTTATTTATAAATTTATTTTTAAACATTTAATTTAATCATTATATATAAATAAATAACTAAACACGAAAACAAATATTCTTTGATTGATAAAAGAGCCGGGTTTTCGAAACCCGATTTACACAAATGTTACAGGTCCTATTAAGACCTAGGCTAAATATAGATATGTTAAGCCTAAGAGTTGTGAACACTAGTATAGGCAATGGATTGTTATATCCAATGTTGAAAGTAAGGTTGATATAGCATGGCTAAATGAAGTTTTATTGATATATAGCAACCAAGGCTTAAAGATGGCTAACTCGAATGAGGCACAAAGAAGCCACCGGAATGTTGAATCTAACAAAGCTGAAAACAAAGATATTGATAATGATAATTTTCAAGTCGCATTGATGCGGCTGTCGAAAAGGCCATGGGAAAGGCCATAGAAAAGCTTAGAGAGTCGAGTGTTACTCACTCTAGACCATTATCGTTACCCCATCCTCAACTCATAAGGAGAGCTCCGTTCACTCATCGAATGCGAAAAGTGAACCAAAGAAAATAGATTTTGCTGAAAGGTCCCGTTCTGTTAAAGACGGATGTACCTATAAGTATTTCGTCTCTTGTAAGCCCCGAGACTTTAACGGGGAGAAAGGAGCTGTGGAAGCCTTAAAATGGCTTGATGAGATGGAGACGATTGTAGATATCAACGATTGTGCTGATAAGGATGTGGTTAAGTATGTATCACAATCCTTTAAGGGCGATGCCCTAATCTGGTGGAAAGCCATGATCCAATCTACAGGTAAAGTACACCTGTATAATTTGGGATGGTCCAAATTTGTGGACCTTGTTAAGGAACTTACTGCCCACCCATGAGGTGGAGAAATTAGAGACATACTTTTTGTCTCTTTCAATGAAAAACCTAGATTGTCGGAAGTACGTTTCTGACTATAACTCCCTATCTAGGTTAGTTTCCTATTTGATCACTCCCGAATCCAAATGCATTGAGCGTTTTATAAATGGATTGGCGTCCGAGATAAAGGGCAAGGTAAGGCTGCTCAGCCTAGTACCTATAGGTCCGCTGTAGACCTATCTCTTTCCCTCACCCTTGATTTGGTATGACAAAGGTCAGTTAGGACTAAAACTAACGGAAAGAGGAAACGGGAGGATAATAACTCCCAAAGATTTAAAAAAGAAGGAAATTTCTGGTTCAAGAAGAACCAGCACGGATCTAATGACCAACCTCTGTGCAAGAACTGTAAATATAGACATTGGGGACAATGTAGTATAAACCCACAGACTAAACCCTGTGGTATCAGCAAAAGAAAAGGGCATAAGACCATAGATTGCAAGGATCTTAAGGATACAGTTTGCTACAACTGTAATGAAAAAGGGCACATTACGTACAATTGCCCCAAGAACCCCAAAAGTAATGATGTAAAGCCTTGAGAGGCTAAGAAAGGGAATGCTCGTGCCTTTCAGATGAACGCAAGGGTGGCCGTTAATGACAACAATGTCATAACAGGTACATTCCTCATTAATAATATTTACGCTAGAGTTCTTTCGATTCAGATGCAGATAGATCTTTTGTTGACCATAAGTTTAGTAAACTATTAAACCTGCCCATAAGGACTCTAGATAAAACTTATGAGATAGAACTTGCTGATGGAAGTTTAGAATCAGCATCTTCCATTCTTAATGGATGCTTTATATCCATTAAGAATCATTCCATCCTTATCTCTCTCTTGCCAATGAAATTGGCGGGGTTCGATGTCGTCTTAGGCATGGATTGGTTATCTCATAACCAAGCCCGCATTGCCTGCGATAAGAAGCTCATCGAGATTAAGACCCCATCTGGTGAAATGATCACCATCCCTGGAGACTCACACGATGGATTGCCAAACAAGGTCATTATTTAAGGCATCCAAGTGTTTGAGAAGAGGTTGTGTCATCTACATGGCACAAGTCACCATAAACGAGCCTAAGCCAAATATTGAAGATTTACCAGTTATCTCGGAGTATTCCGATGTATTCCCAGAAGAATCACCAGGTCTACCTCCAGACAGACAAGTGAAGTTCAGGATTGATATTATACCAGAATCAGCACCCGTAGCTAGAGCTCCATATAGGCTAGCACCAACGGAAATGAAGGAATTGAGGACGCAACTAGACGAACTCTTGGAGAAAGGCTTTATTCAGCCTAGTTCATCGCCTTGGGGAGCTCCTATCCTCTTTGTAAAGAAGAAAGATGGTTCGATGAGAATGTGCATCGATTACCGATAGCTAAACAAGTTAACAATCAAGAATAGATATCCTCTGCCAAGGATCGATGATCTATTTGACCAACTTCAAGGGGCTAGTTACTTCTCCAAGATCCATTTGAGATATGGATATCATCAGCTGAAGGTTAGAAGTGAAGATGTTCCTAAGACTGCCTTCAGGACCCGATACGGTCATTTTGAATTCTTGGTGATGCCTTTTGGCTCACAAATGCACCTGTAGCATTCTTGGATCTCATGAATAGTGTCTGCAAGCCATATCTGGATAAGTTTGTCATTGTCTTCATAGACGACATACTTATCTATTCTCATAATCAAGTTGACCACGAGAAACATCTTTATGCATCTTGGAACTGCTAAGGCAAGAGATGCTTTATGCTAAATTCTCTAAGTGTGAGTTTTGGCTTAGATAAGTCCAATTTCTTGGACATATGGTAAGTGAGCCTGGTATCCAAGTGGATCCCGCCAAAATTGAGGCTATAATGAAGTGGGAAGTGCCCAAAACCCCATCAGAGATTCGTAGTTTTCTAGGCTTGGCTGGATACTATAGGAGGTTCATTGAGAACTTTTCGAGGATAGCCACTCCTTTAACTACCTTGACCCGTAAGAATGTTAAGTATAATTGGGGTCCAAAACAACAAGAATCTTTTGAGGTTCTTAAACACAAATTGAGCAATGCTCCTGTGTTATCTTTACCTGAGGGTATTGAAGAATTTGTAGTCTACTGTGATGCATCGCACACTAGCATGGGCTGTGTGCTAATGCAAAAAGATAAGGTAATTGCTTATGTATCACGACAGTTAAAGGTGCACGAAAGGAATTACACCACCCACGATTTAGAATTGGGTGCCGTTGTATTTGCACTAAAGCTGTGGAGACATTACTTATATGGCACCAGGTGTATTATATACACTGACCATAAGAGTCTCCAGCACCTGTTCAATTAGAAGGAATTGAACATGCGACAGCGCCGTTGGATGGGAACGCTTAATGACTACGATTGCGAGATTCGCTACCATCCAGGCAAACAAATGTAGTTGTGATGCCTTAAGTTGCAAAGAATGAGTTAAGCCTATAAGGATTAACGCCTAGAGCATTGAGCTCAGAAATAGCTTAAGTGAGAAGCTATTAAATGCGCAAAAGCAAGCCCTATTAGAGGCTAATATCCCCAATGAGGGATTAGGCAGAACTGTTGCTCAGTTAGCGCCTAGAAAGGATGGAATCCTTAGATTTAATGATAGAATTTGGGTTCCAGTCTTTGGAGGACTTAGAGATCTAATCCTCCAAGAAGCGCATAATTCAAGATACTCAGTTCACCTGGGAGGTGACAAGATGTATCAAGATCTAAAGAAGAATTATTGGTGGATGGGTTTGAAGAAATCCATAGCCACCTATGTAGCCAAGTGTCTGACGTGTTCGCAAGTTAAGGCCGAACATCAAAAGCCGTCAGGACTTCTACAACAATTGGAAATTCCCACATGGAAATGGGAAATGGTAACTATGGACTTGATTACCAAGTTACCCAAGACCAAAAGTGGAAATGACACTATTTGGGTCATAGTGGATAGGCTGACCAAGTCAGCACATTTCTTGCCAATTAAGGAAAAGTATAATTCAGACAAATTGGCTAAGTTGTATGTGGACAAGATTGTGTCCCTACACGGTGTGCCGGTATCTATTGTATCTGACAAAGACACTAGATACACATCTCACTTTTGGAAAAGTTTCAAACAATCATTAGGCACAAGATTGAACTTTAGTACGGCTTACCATCCGCAGACTGATGGTCAACGTGAGTGTATTATCCAGAAACTGGAAGACATGCTGAGGGCATGTGTGATTGATTTTGGTGGAAGCTGGGATGACCACTTACCCCTAATAGAATTCTCCTATAATAATAGTTATCATACAAGTATCAAGGCTGCTCCTTTTGAGGCCTTGTATGGGAGAAAATGTAGAAAGCCCGTGTTGGGCAGAAGTTGGGGAAGCGCAACTATCAGGACCAGAGATTGTCCTGGAGACCACGAAAAAGATTGTACAAATCCGTGATCATCTCAAAGCTGCCAAGGATAGGCAGAAGAGCTATGCTAACAAGAGACGTAAACCTCTTAAGTTTCAAGTAGGGGACAAAGTCATGCTGAAAGTATCACCTTGGAAAGGTGTGATGCGCTCTGGAAAGAAGGGTAAGTTAAGCCCAAGATACATTGGACCATTCGAGATAATCGAATGTGTCGGCACTGGAGCTTTTAAGCTCAGATTGCCAGAGGAGCTTAGCGGAATCCATGATGTGTTCCACATCAGTAACCTTAAGAAATGTCTAGCCGATGAGTCTCTAGCAATGTCACACAAAGATGTGTAAATAGATGAAAACCTGAGGTTCGTTGAGAAACCTATTTCGATCGAGGATCAACAGGTTAAGAAGCTCCGAAGAAAAATGATACCTATATTAAAGGTTAAGTGGGACGCTTTTAGAGGTCTTGAGTATACATGGGACGTTGAGTCCACTATGCGAAAAAAGTACCCCCATCTTTTTGAATAAAATCTCAAGGTCGAGATTTATTTTAAGGGGGTGAGGATGTAACACCCTGTCAAATCGTGTCCAATAGTATAATGACACGTGCTGTACTTCCAAATATAGTCTATTAAAGACCAATAAGGACTAAAGGCGTCAACATGCTCAAACTGAGCCTCTGAGTGACGGTCCGATTTCAACATGCATAAATAACATCCTCTAAGTGACTAATATGTCAACATGCTTAAATCATTAGCCTCTGAGTGACTGATATGTGAACATGCTTAAAACTTGGCCTCTGAGAGACTGATATGTCAACATGTCCAGCCTCTGAGTGACATCGGAGTCAACATGCTTATAATAAGCCTCTGAGTGATCCTTTGCAGAGTCCTAACTCTCATACATGCCAATTGTTGGACGAGAGGGTTCAATTTTGTAAATATGTGAAAGTTGGATAATGGAGGGGTTAAAAGTGTCAACATGTTAGTTTATACCTCTGAGTGACATTTTAACGAACCAAGAGCTCGACAATGTCCGGGCATAATCCCAGGTATGCCAAGTATTGGCTACGGAGGGCTAAAAGTGCCAAAAATGTGTTTTAGAAGGTTTTTAGAAGCTTTATTAAGTTAAGGGGGTTAAAGTGTCAAAGTATGAAACTGTCCATGGGGCGGTCGCGGGTCGCGAGAGACCAGGCCTAGGTCTCTCGGGGGCGCGAGAAGGCCTCTGCTGCAGAAAGTTTTGCTTGGCTGCCAAACAAAGCTTGAAAAACCACGAATTCGAAACCATGGTCTTCCAAACAGCTATGCCACGTTTTGGGAAACTTGTAAGCTTCCTCTTACACCCCTAAACACCTGGCATCACCTCCTTTGAGTTCTCCACCTATAAATAGGTGTTCAAGTTCACCATTTCAACTTGCACCTTTCTCATTCATACACTCTTCTCCCTCCTATGGAAGTTCCTAACTGAAAGGAGCATCCAACATAGTTCTTTTGCACCCTAGGAATCACTGTAATTGTTCCTTCCTTGTGCATTTTCGTTTATAGGCTTTTATAGCCAAAACTCAAGCGTTTTATGGAAAACGCTTTGACTTTCGGTTAAGATCATTATGGTCCAGCCATTGTTCAAAGTGAACATGGCTAAGTGATCGTAATAATGTAGGTGTTAATCCCTATAAAGGGCACCTCCTGAAGATCACGTTTGCTAGACCAATTGACGGGTCAAAGTTATGATATTAAAAAGTCAAACAAGCCATTTTTTTGGAAAAATCATAAATTGATCTTATATATGTTGTGAAACCTGTTTTGACACTTAAACAAGTTGGTAATAATTATTAGAACATGTAAGAACATGTTCGGCTCGTCAATTTCAGTTCTAGGTTCGGTTCGCAACCGAAAGTCGCGAAGTTTGACTTCTGCTATGACTTTCGATTCTGACCCGATTTAGATTAGTTACCTACTGATCTAAAGTTGAATTATGATTGTAATATAATGTTGCATAACCTTATGAGGTTATATTACATGATCATAATCAGAATCTAAGTTTATGCGCAAGTTCCATAATTATGCCATCTTTGACCAAAATGTCATTTTTGCATATATCAAGGTTTTAATGATAATGAAATTAATAATAAGTTTCCTACTGATATAATATTATAAGTAGAATTATTTAGGATGTTAAACCAAGTTATGAACTGAGTTTACAAGCAAGTCCTTAAACTATGTCGATAAATGACGATTTTAGCCCTTGTGGCTCATAAAATAGTTTTAATCAAATCTTTTCAAGGTAAATCTTTTACCTACTGATATGTTATATTAAATAACATATCTAAGACATTTTAATCTGACCCTAAAGCTAGTTTTCATTGAACATCGCATAAAACGTCATTTTACGACATAAGCGCCATTTCGGCGCATAGTATGGTTTTAAACCATATTAATTGACCAAGACTTGTTACCTACTAATTTAAAAACTTATTTCAAACATATTTACAGTAGGTACATGTTATAACTCAGAATCCCAAATAATTTATAAACTATGTGTAAAATGACCAAAATGCCCCTTCGGTGCATAGTTTTGTCATAAAAGATAAATTACACATATAATTGGTATCCTACTGATATTATATCATAAATAAACTATTTTTCCTATAATACTCATGATTATAAACTTAAATTATATTCAAGTTCCTTTTATACGGTATGAAATTACCAAAATGCCCTTACGAGGCATAATTTCAATTTAAAACCATAACGGCCATAAACGTTGATATCCTACTAATATTACAACTTATTTAAAGTATAATGGCATATAGAACCTGTCCATAACTTATCCGGTTACTCGATATCGCTGATATGCGTACGGTTAAGTATATGTAACAAGTTTACGAAAATTAACCGAAACGGGTTTAACCTTGTCATTTAAGTCTCAAAATCCAGAATGTTTATAGTTTACCCATATTATACAAGTCAATGTACTTGTTAGGATTAAACTACATTCTATCCAATCATTGTTTAATCTAGCATCATACGTTTTGATCAAGTACGCTAGTCGGTCTAAGTCAATGACTTAAATAAGACCGTTAGTATTTAATTGGTTAGTTTATGCCATAATCCACACTAGAGACTTGCCGGTAAATGCTATCTGCACTTAGTAATTTTGTATACGGCTGAGTTATTAAAATTAAAGAACACTAGCTCCGGTAAATACTTTCGACTTATTTCCCCTATACGGGTTTGGGTTACGGTAAATTATTACCGCTTGGTCGGGAATGGGATCAATCGAATGCTGGATTATGGCTAATAAATTCGCATATTCTGTTTTAATTAGTTTTGTTTGATAACTAAATATCGGGGGTTAACTACCGTGTCCTGGATATCCTCGGTTCATTACAATAGAAATGGCCACGACCTTAGCGAGGGTGTAGGCATACACCCGATAGACGCTCAATTATGCATTCCCACAAGGTTGGGAGGAATTGACTCCTTCGTGAGTCCAAAGTGGTGTGTACGTTAATCATGTCTCGGTCTCTGTACTGGGCCCTGTATATATGGACAAACATGTAAATCTGTTAACAAGGTTGGATGGTCAAGTTTCCCAAGTTATAAAAGATTTTGTGCTGATACGCACTTAAAACGTTTTTGAAATGTTTTCAAAATGAGTTAGTTGGGTGTATTTACCAGCGAAAGCTGACGTATTTTCAAAAGACTGAGCTTGCAGGTACAATACGAAAATAGGCTGGAAGTGCTCGGTAGTGATAGAGGATCTTGCAAATTCTAGATCTGGCCAAAGTCTGTTTTATATTCTTTCCATGTATAATTTATTATCCGCCCGTGGATCTTCTATGACGAGCCTGTATACTATTTTTGTATTTCGAACATTCGGTTTGTAATAGTAATTTTACTCCAAGACTTCCGCTGTGCCATGTTTAATTGACTATGATGATTATCAACTGACGTCATGATACTCCCCACCCGGATCCACCGGTGTATGGATTTGGGTTAGAAATCCGGGGTGTGACACTCAGACCCTCCTTTCATGTTCTTAACTTGATTTCAATGTAAACTCTAGATCTAACTCGCTTTAGTTCACACAACTAGTGATTCTTGATAAAAAAAAACACTCGATAAACACATGTGTGTTGTTAGATTTCGATTTGGTGATGTTTTGATTCAAAGCTTTGATGGTTTCTCATCTAAAGCACATTATACATACACTTACAAGTTGGTTTTTGTGTCTTTGATGTTAATTACAAGTTGGCCATGTAATATGGCGGGTAACACAATACACTAACATGAACACCTTTAAAGCACGTAATCACCTAGCAATTTAATTTTATGTTATTTATCATTTTTTTATCTGCTCTATTTTTAGTTGACTCGTATTATGCCCCTTACAAAAACAATGTATTCGCGACTACACACCCACACTTTTTTCATCAAAAAAATCCAAATTATCTCAAAGTCTCAGACCCTCCTTTCATGTTCTTAACTTGATTTCAATGTAAACTCTATATCCAACTCGCTTTGGTTCACACAACTAGTGATTCTTGATTATGTATGTTGTTAGATTTCGATTTGGTGATGTTTTGATTCAAAGCTTTGATGGTTTCTCATCAAAAGCACATTATAAATACACTTCCGAGTTGATTTTTGTGTCTTTGATGTTAATTTGCAATGCTAAACAAGATCAAGGTAAAGCTTTCAAAAACACACATGATTATAAAGAGTGTCATGAGTTTTTAGGTTAAAAATATGATTTGATCACCATTTTTTTATTATTAACTTTTTTTTTTCAAATACACCACAATCAATGATTGTAGATGCCTTAACAAGTTGATTACAAGTGGAAATAACAAATATTCATCATCAATTTCAAGCACCCAAGCCATTAAGTGTATACTATCTAAACCATATTAGAAACTTATATCTTTTTCTTTTAATAAAATAGCTATGATTTTGGGTTTGACAATTAAAACCGATTTATATAACTCTAGTATGACATACTATGAGACTTTTTGGGACTTTCGCTTAAAGATAAACCGTTTTATCAATTAAAGTGTTAATATTTCGTTGATTGGGGTGTAAATTGAAATCTATCATTCGGATGTCATTTTTATCTAATTTTTTTCGAAAGTTATGTTTTGCTGATAAAAAGTTTATGTTTAAGTTTTTATAGAAGCTAAGCTATGTGAAAATTTATGGGAAGATTGAAAAATTCGGATATTCGAATTTCGAATATCCAAAAATCTCAGATTCGAATTTAGATATTTTGGATATTTGAAATATCTAAAAATCTTTTCTAAAAATTATTAAAAAGTGGATATTAATTAAAAACTTTGGATTTTTCGTTTATATTGGTAGACTTTTTAAATTTTTCGAACAAATTAGATATCTGATATCCGAAATAACCTTTTTAAGAGAAACTGTCAAAATGGTCCCTAAAGTTTGGTTACTTTTGTCACTTTAATCCAAAACTCAAATCTTGTGAATCTGGTTCCTTGTGATTTCAATTTTGTTACCATTTTTATCTAAAAGCAAAATTTGGTCAGATTTTTCAATTAACATCCAGCTCTTTTGTCTTTTTCCTCCCTTTTAATGAAGGGCAAAATGGTCAAATTTTTTTAATTTATCATAATAAAACAATAAAAAACCATTTTCATTAAAAAGGAGAAAAATGTTAAAAAGCTGGATGTTAAATGAAAAATCTAACCACATATTGATTTTGGGTGAATATGGTAACAAAATTGGAACCACATGGACCAGATTTAAAAGGTTTGAGTTTTAGATTAAAGTGATAAAAGTGACCGAACCTCAGTGACCATTTTTGCAATTTACTCTTTTTTTAATGAATTATTTTAAATTATTAAATGAAACATCTTTTATTAGAATTCAGATATCTATTTGGATATCAGAATTCAAATCTTAAAATTCACTATATCAAACTTTCGCATATTTGAAGTTTGAATATCCGAAATCCTAATTTGAACATCGCTATCCAGAACTATAGCCATAAGTGAATGTAAAGGTTACTTGTCACCTACATGAGTGGTTCTTTCCTAACGCTTGATGACACCTATCTAATGAATCATGCCTAAAGTCTTTTGACCTCTCGATATTGTAGTGAAGCTCAACATCACTACATAAAGCAAGACCAAATAAGAAAAATTTTAAGAATCATCTTTAAATATCCAACCAAGTTGAAAGAATACCTATCTAATGAATCATGCCTAATACTTTGAACCGTAGCTTGATTAAAATTTTGATGATATGTTTAAAGAAGACTACAATAAGCTACCCCAATGAACCGAACATGAACTTCAACGAATGCGATATGGCTCTACGTTTACAACCTAACTTTGAAATTTCAAGTTGACATATACGTACATTATTGAGAGCTGATGATGATAAAAGATTAACAATAATAGGCGATCGAACTTTGGACATCCATGTTGCAAGTGTAACACACTAAGACATAAATTAGAAGAATTCATCATAGTAGTAACCTTGAAGTAGTCAGCTTTAGATAACAATCTCGATATATAAAACATTATGAGGATGGAGGAACATGTAACATAATAACATAACAACTAAAACGCTAAGTACAACCACCAGAATAGTATAAACAAACATGATTAAGGTACCAACAAGATAGTGGTGCAAAATTTAATATTATCATCAATAACAAATGAAAATCAAATATCAAGTAACCAAGACAATATTACTAATAAAGTATATCAAATGTGATTAAACTAACACATCAAGTGACCTTCATAAGAAAAACCAAGAAAACCATAATGACTACATAAAAAACAAAAATAACAATAAGAAAACTAAAATAATTTAATAATTTAGTGAATAATAATAGCAGTAGTAATAGTAATAATAAATTTTAATTCAAGAATCAAATATATTATCTTATTCCAAACCTTTACACAATAATTGAGCAAGAACTTGTAAGAAATAATTCTTCAAGAAAACTATTTGACTTAAGAGCACTTTAGCTTTGGAAACAAGGATCTACGCATCGTGTCACAATGTTCTTGAGATATTCAACCGGTATAGGATTCCCAAAAATGAATATTGAGTTTATATGCAGCGAGTATTCGAATTTGGAAAAAGACTAAAGAATTGTATATTATTAAAAGTTTAGGAATGCTTACACATATTCCATGTTATGGATAATAATAATCAAGTCAGGACAATATTACCAGCTATGACAATGAAACCAGAAGCCAATAGGAATACCAAAACCCAAAAGATTCGGGATAAATATGGGGTACACAATAACGTATACCATTATATACCCAAAGTAATTTACTTTTTCTTGTTTATTTTAGTTATGTCATACATATTTAATAAAATAGTTTTTATTAAATGACACTAAATCGTTACCTTTTTTTACCCCCAATCTCCACTTCTTCCAATCTAACTGTACTAAAAAATAGCTTTCAAAATTCTTCCAATCTAGATATACTAAAAAAATAGCATCTTTTGACCTAAGATATTCTTCAACTATGTTTATTTTTAAATTTTTGTTTTAATAACACTCACTCTGATTGAAGATGGTAGTGATTATGATGACTAGTGATTATTTCTTTTATCTAAATTTGGATCTATCTTTTTATATACTACGTTTTATGGTGATTATGATAAATGTAATTGATTAATATTTATATGATAAGTTTTGGGTTGAGAATATCCAACACTTATTTGTACCTCTCGTTATTGTAACAATTTATGTTGAGAACTGCCTGTATAATACAAGGTTTAGCAATTAAACATCTTCTAAATAGTAAACGAATAACAAACATCTTTTATAGTTTTTAAAGCTAAAATATAACCTACATTCAAAAATTATTTGTGGTAGTATTTTCATTTAAAATAATCTTGAAGTGGTCATATAAGTAGTTTTGTAAGGGTGTGCGCGCATATTTTTCTTCTTCCAGCTTGAATTCTCAGTGCCTGTAACAAAGGATATTACGACAATATTAACGGGTTTATGGACATTAGTGGTAATTAAACAATAAAAGTAATTTCACCAATTAAAATAAATTTCCATCGCTCGTGAACCAACAATTAAAAAAAGTGATTTTATTGTTTCGTAAATCTTAAGCGAAATAGATTAAACAAGTAAACTATTGACTAAAAACCAACTCATAGCCTAAAGATTAACTAAAGAATGTTTTATAATAAATAATATAATTGAAAATAAAGACTACTTTAAACCAATAATGATATAAACATCAAACTTTAACACCACAAAAACTATGGATATACAAATAAACCCATGTAAATATATACATTCAAACATTCAACCAAATGTTTAGATGTTTTAGCAAATAAACCACCTCTTAAATATAAACACATAATAGGTGGTAAACAAAAAACAACATTAGTATCTATAATGTAAAACTTAAGATGATTCTAACCATTCATCTACAAAAACCATTAGCACTAACAAGACCAATCATTACTTGCTACTCAAATGAACTATCTTCTTGTTTTATGAAACTGAATTCAGGAACATCTTAGCTTCAATAAAACATATGTTAAATTTCACTTATCACCATTGTGTGTTCTATTTGTTTCTAGAAAGACAGACCAATCATCAAAATTGTATCTTTGTTTACCGGCCGACATCTCAAATCGAAGACCCATTTGAACTTCAACACCTTCAAAATAGTAATCATACTACCAGAACTAAGGCTTGCCATCTTAGAAACTTTCTTTGTCAAGCGCTACAAAAATAATCATAAAAACTTCACAACATATATTAACAAAATAAATCAAAACTCAAAAAACCTGATGTTAGAAGTATATTATTTATAGAATAACTACATTAGTAAAGAATCTTACAATACGATATCAAGCAGCATAGGTAAACATATGAAAATCAACAGCATTTGATCCTTGTGCATTAGCATCCAAGTTTTCAATTTGTAGATACTCTTGAGTAGAATGCAAAGGTTCATCTTTTGGTACTACAAACTGAATTCCATTCGAAAGAAACATTGTAAGCATGATTTTTTGTTTTTTTAATTTGATGAGAACTCACAAAATGTGCAAGCTTCATTGGGGTATCATAAACCATATATTCCATCAATCCACAAAGTAAAATTGCTCTCCGTACCTTTTGATCTTGACTTCTTTCACTAAAACATCATTTAAAACATCAAAACTCTCTTATTCTTCAAACTGTTATAGTTCATGTTCCTCACAAACTCACTAGGAATTATCTATAGAGACGAAATGAATATGTTGAATAGAATACAAAGTGAAACATCTTATTAATCATTAAATCCAGAATAAATTATTTTTTGAGTCCCTTTATTTTAGTGGTTTTAACCACTTGATCTAAAATAAAAAAAAAAGTTTAACGTCTTGAGTCCCTAAACACTCTTCTTGTAACCCTTTGAATCCAAATTTTTAACACCATCCACCAAGGCTATTAACTAGGAGGGTAATTTAGTCATTTACACATAAAGTACAACTCTTATATGAATAGGAGTATAATGAACAAGTCTTACATGCATAAAAGAATCATATTTACGCAATTCACACATTGCACCCTCTCTTCTTTCTCTCCCTCTCTCTAGACATCCTACAACTGCTGCAGGTCCACCACCATTATATCTATAATGTCTTATTCAACACACACTGCGGGAATAGAAACCATAATGCCACCGCCACTAAAACCCTAACGCCGTCTCCACTAAAACCCTAATGCCGTTGGACCAAAATCGATCGAACAAGTTCGATGTTGTTGGTTGTTGAGTTGTTTCTGGTTTTATTTAGACCTAGATATGTGCAATTTGATGTGAATTGTGTCGTTTTGGTGGATGTGCAATGGTAGTTGTGTGTGTGCAGTGGGGATAGTGGTGTGGATGGTGGGGATGATGGTAGTGTGGTGTGGTGGTGGTGATGATGGTGTGGATGGTCGTGGTACGGTGGGGACAGTGGTACGATGGTGGTGATGATGGTGGTATAGCTGTGGTGATGATGGCGGGGATGGTGGGGGTGGTGGTGTAGTGATGGAAGCTAATATAGTTTAAATTAAAACATTAAAGTTGATAAGATAATTATAAATAAGTAAGAATAACTACTGAAAAAGAAAAACCATACCAAATTGTTTTTTTTTTCATGAAAAACAAATGGCCAAAAATTTCAAGATGCTGGTAATTTTTATCTATGGGTGAAGCCGTTAGCATAAAACTATTATTATTAACATATTTGTTAGAATCTGAGTTTACAAGGCTTGTGATTAAATAGATAATAACAAACAATTTTGTATTGTAGAAAAGATAAAGTAATCACAAGTAAGGAATTATCATCAAAATTTGTTTATCATTGAATCAAAAAGATTACAAGTTTTATAGAATGATTGACTCTACAAACTCCCCCTCAACCTGATCACATACAAAACTGTTTGTACAAAAGAAAAAGTAATTTGTGTGATAAATAGATCTCTAACATGTGATATCAATTTATACAAAGTACAAAAAGTCTGTTTGCGATTGGCTGACATCACCTTGATAGTGACATCTAACATTCCTAACAGTAAATATTCCACAGATGTTGCAAACATCTATGGGAATCAAACAACTGATCTAACTAAACTAAACACTATTAATAAGCTAATATTGTTACATTAGGAAACATCTGTTCTTCAATCCTTTGTTGCTTTGTTCCAAAATCTGTTTGGCCACAAAAAGTGTTTGGTCTTCATGAGTAGACTTTTATCTTCAATAAAGGTTTGGCCACGAACAGACTTTGCTTCTTCATAAAGACAGTTCCCTTTAAACATTGGATAACAAGTCTTCAACAGATGCTCTGATCTAGGTGTTCAAGATTTACTATCTTCGGGAGTAGTTTGGTTTAATCTTTTGTTTATTTCTTGATCACTTTGTTAAAGCATCGAAGCTTAACGGATCGATAACAAACAACATTTATTGCACTTGATCCAAGACATGGAATCATAAAACCTAGAAGATAGAGTAGAAGATGTAGAAGAAACTCTTTCATTTCATTGATTTAATCAACACAGATTTACAATACCGAACGAGTATACATCATCTACAAGCTGGTTTAGATCAGCTTTCTCTCTCTAACTTTCTTTCTCTAGAAATGCTGACTAATACTCTCTAGAAGGATTCCCTAAGGTCTTCCCTAATCTAAGCTATACAACACACACACACACACACATATATATATATATATATATATATACTAGGGAGTAAACCCGGACAAAATTTATTATCCGGGATACAACAAATATTCCTATCCGAGTTTACCTTCAAACTCGGAATAACAACTATACATATCCATCCGAATATAACATGCAAATTCGGAATAATAAAAACTAGAGAAACCTTTCTAGTTTACCTCATAAACTCGGAAATATATGCATGTTACACTTATTTGGAATTTTCATTATGTACATAAGTTTGGACAAGGTAATAAACTCGGAACCCACTATTCCGAGTTAACCTTGTAATCCGGAATCTTGTCATGCTTCATCATCTTTGACTTCTTTAACTTGGACCTTTGACTTTGTTGACCAGAACTGATAAACGACAGTTACCTGGTAGGAACTGCACTTACAGACTTCTCCTAACTATTGCTATTAGTTCTGTCTGATACTAATATCTTCAGTCACTAGGTACTACACTTACAGACTCCCCCTTGACAGATGATATCATGTCTATTTACACTAGTGGAAGAGACTTGATCTTTTTGGTAAAGCACAACGATCATCAACCCTTCATGAAAGACTTGCTGATGATCACTTAAATGGCCGCTTTGAGAAACCCTAAGAATTCAATCATCATGCACTGTCGATCCTTCCCCTCAAACTAATCTTGAATCATTTAAATGCGAACCGACCTACAACCAAATGTAAGAACATCGCTCGATCCTTGATCTTCAAACTTAACTGCTAGAAGAAAGAAACGTCAGATTTCAAATGCCCAACATCGAATACTTCAACTTCCGTAAATACATGAAGTTTGGTTCGATAAGTTAATAATAAACCAAACTCTGAACCATCTTGATCAAAGTCTTCAAACGAGTGTCTGAAAGAATTTCATCTCGAATCTTCAAGATCCAATCTCGTATTTCACAAATCCACCAATTACCCGATGACTTTTGTAAGAATTGCAAAATTTCAACCGTTATACACTTTCGATGGTTTTCATATTTAATAAAATTTTATGTTTTATTTACGAAATACATAATCATATGATCAAGCAAAATGATATTCACAACGTATTAATAGCAAGATCCAAGTTTCACATACCCTAAATACCCTTCATATAGCTTAAATATTAGGTTAGAGGGGTTAGGAATGACAAAAATGCGATAATACAAGTCAAGGGGCCAAAATTATCAAAAGGCAAAATTATGCCAGCCAGAGGGGCTTATGGACCATAAGGCCCACACCCATACGGTCCGTAAGGCTAGCCTAGTTGCAGAAAATTTGCTTGGCCTCCAAGTTCTGCTAACCATTCTCATTTCTTGACACCTAGTACGTAATTGCCACCTTCTTTTTGGTTCAAACACCTCATTAGATACTTGTAAACATCTAAGAATCAATGTCAACACTTGGCATGATCTCATGAACTTGATACAAGTATAAATAGAGGTGATCTTGAGCCATTTCAACTTGCACCTTCATTCTTTCTCTCTAATCTTCTATTGGAGCTTGCACAATCAGTCTTCTAACATTATTATACATGTTATAATATGTCTAACTCATAATTTCTAGTTTAGCGCTTATTCCTTAATCGAAAGTCGAGCGGTTTGACTTCTGCTTTGACTTTCAAATCTGACCTGTTTGGTCACTCTTAGGATCCAACCAAGCCCATTTATATGACCATAGTAATATATGGAACAACCCTCTGAGGTTATACGTTATGGTTATGTCATTGGTTAGTCAAATGACGAGTCAACCTTAGATACTTTTAATTGGACAAAAATACCTTTTTCGCAGAAAATAATTTTAAACATATAAGATCATTATTTTTAAACATCTAAACTGAACTTACAACATTATTAAACATGTTTTGATATATCAGACTCTTCATATGACTCATTCGACCATCCGAACCCGTATTTACGCATTCGACCCGTTAAAGTGGCATAAACCACTTTAACAAGTCGTAACGGGTTAAAACGCCTGGAAACCCTTTCCAAATCAGAATGTAAGGTTAATAAACCATATTATACGAGATCCTTCACTCATTTGGTTAATAAACCACATTCTATCCGATCTTCCCTCGTTTAAGCCTCGATACACACTAACCTTAATTATCTGACCATATTAGGAAACACTTAAATCACTTGATCTTTGCTTAATCATTTGAACAAGACATATACACAATCCATGTAAGTACATAGTTTCCCTCTTTTACGTTTTTCAAATGTTTTGGGATAATTCATATGTGCCTATCACTATTTTCATGATTTCAAAACACTATACTTGGTTTAAATACCTAGTATACATAATACATGGTTTATATACACAACATGCTTATATTGTACTAAACTTGATGGTGCGTTGAATATGACAATGATACAGTCATTACATTGATCATGCCGACCGGTAGTATGTTATAGTACCATAGGATTGACAAATCCATTCCCGCTTCCTAGGTATGTTTGGAAGTTACCTCTGGGAATGATAGAAACTGAGTGACATAATTGATAAACCTTTATTTTTATAAAGGTTTGTCCGACAGTCAACAAGGCTTGAATGTATTCGCCAACAATCCATACTTGTTTTATACAATAAGGCAATTGTTTTATACAAGACAAAATTTGGTTTAAACAACCAAAGACATTTGGTTTATAAAAGACAAGTCATCTGTTTGGTTTATGCAAGACAAGTCAAATGTCTGGTTATACAAAACAAGTCCTTTTGATGGTCTATACAAGACAAGATATTTTGATTGGTTATTACAATGACATAATTGGTTATTAAGTTAACCATTCATTATTTCTTTTAAAATCGAATGTTTTTATCATACGATTTTACAAAAGAAACACTTTTTGTCAAAGATTCATGGCTACTATTGAAATTGCTTAAACATTTTCTTTTAACACTCAAAGCCATGATTTTTTACCACAAAACCTATGTTACTTACTAGCATTCAATGTTGATGTTATTTTCACATATGTTTCAGGTGTTAATATGTGCGATGATTATTCAAGTATGCTACACGTAGAAATGGACTCGGGCCTTAGTCTCCTTATTTTAAAAACATTTACTTGTACTATGTGCATTGAAAAACAATGTTAATATGATGAAACTTTTTAGTACCATGTGTTGTGAGCAATTTGTAACGTCACTCCCGACGATTACGTCGCGGGTTGTTTTTTTTTATACGTGGTCGGGGTGTTACAACTTTCGTCTCCGATCTCCCCCTCAATGTAAGTACTTGACGTGGTCGAGTGTAGTTATAACTTTTGTTATATTTTAAGCACTTTTACTCGTGGATCAAGCTTTAAATTTATAAAACACGATACAATACTATCACTCTACACACGTTAGGGCAAGTGCACCCATCATAGACATAGTATAGCGATGGTAAGATACCGAGGTCGTCCAAAGGCACAAGAGCTTTTAATACCGGCTTATTGTTAACGTCTAATCTAACAAAATTTTGATAAAAGTTTTGAAAGCTTTAAAAGATATAAAATGAAAGTAAAAACGTAAATAAACAGGTTAAACAAATAGACAAGAAAGAATCACTTGGTTCCAACTCTACTTTTATATATCCATTGATGATTTCTGCACTTTGGGCTTTTTAAGAGATTATCCTAGTTATAGTAGTAGGCCCCTCTTGTAAAGGCGACGTTACCCTCAACCTATTGGTCTGAGTCAGCAGGGATACAATCTCGCAATGTTGGAATAATGAAAGATAAGTAAATAAGTTATTAATGCGAAAAGTGGTAAGCCGCTCTTGTGAAGGTGACGTTACCCTCGGCCATATTGGTCTAAGTCAGTAGGGATACAGTCTCGTAAGGCCGGATAAAGTTTTAATAGTAGTTTATTCATAAGGGGTTCAAGCCATTCTTACGTCCCCCGATTTAATGCTATCTGCCTTAAGGGAATTCCTAATAGGCTTGAACCAAGTCCTCGCAGGATATATACACTGAAGGAGGCAAGAACTTTACCGAAACACCCTTCTAACCTGTTAACGCGCTTTATATAGACCGTAAATACACGAATTAGTGAATCAGCGAAACATGAAGAAATGTTTAATTAAAGTTCACTTTCAATATAAAAAAACTAGTTATTAAAGTCATTAATACTTACCCAAATAAAAAGTTGACAAAGATTGGAAATCGAAAATAATACATAAAACATTTACCAAGTGATGTAAGAGATTTAGCCAAGCATGACCTTTGTTTGACAAGAACTCTTATGATCAATCTTGGATCCTGAGACTACTACACACTCTAAAAGATGAAATGTGGATGATGGTGGTGGGTGTTGGTGTTGTAGTGGTGGTGGACTAATGGCAAGTGGGAGAGAAGTAGTTTGCCAAGTGATGCCTTTCTCATGAACCAAGCACCTCTATTTATAGCTGGAAACAAAAGGCGACCACGACCCCGTGCCTACCTGGCACGGCCCCGTGGGCTTCATTTTCTCCCCTTCATTAACTTCAGATGTCAAATTGTGTACCAACATGCCCCATGGTGACAAGGCATGGCCCCTTGGTCAGTGTACTTGCTGCCTATCACATATTCTGCGAATCTTAGAGTTAACCACGGCCCCGTGTTGTTTTGTCTTTTGCTGTTGTCTTATTCTACAAAGAATCTTGACTGGGCACGACACCATGCCCGAGCTTCTGTTATGTTATTTTTGTTGTTTTGGATGTGAATTGGGGTTTGTTTGGTCGTGTCAGTCCTCCTTCTTTGTATTCGTGTCAGTTTCTACTGTTAATTTGTTCCTTTTATTTCATTTAAGCTCTTCTGATCCTGTAATTTAAAAGTAAACAAGGAAACATGCTTTTTCTAACATTAGTACCAAAAAAGGTTGTTTTTATGCCTTGTTTGATGTAATTTATATGTTGCATTTTGCGCACATCAAATACCCCAATACTTGAATCTTTGCTTGTCCTCAAGCAAAACTCAATAATATGGCTTACACACCCAAATGGAATTGGTAGAAGATGAGTTTTTGGTTTATCTTTGGAGTGTTGGGAATCCAAGTTCTAAATTTATTTTGTTTTTGTTTTGTTTACAATCTTATTCGTCATGATTTATTTAGAACGTATTTTAAAAAAATTATATGTTTTGGGCATAACATGCCTTTATAAAATTCTATTTAGTTATATACAAATTGACACACCTCATAAGTGGTCACTCAAAATTTGACCGAAGATGTTTAAGTGAAAGCGCTCGGACCCGGTGTGGAGCTTACACCTACCATAGGCTTGACAAACAATCAAAAGTCCTCCTTTTTGACATGTAATCCTTATAAATATCAAGAGGTAGGTTTTGGCTAGGGGTAGGTGTTCTTGGGTAAAATGTTAAAAAGCGTAAAAAGTGTCGGTTTTTTCGAGAAATTATGCTTTGTGGCTTAGAAAAAACTTTAGCTAATGTTTTTTTAACCAAAGTTGAAACTAAGCCATACTCATATTTTATAACCAAACTTTTTACTAAAAAAGGGTGTAGATAAAAAGATTTTTTGTAGATGTGGGTGGTTGTTTTTGTTTTTTGTTTTTTGTTTTTTTTTTTTTTTGCAAAAGTTTATATTTTTGCGAGTTTAGAAACGAAAGGGTTAAGTCTCAAAGGGGTTTAACTAGGGGGATATGAAAAGGAAAATAAAGTTTTAAAATGAAAAATGGGTTATAGTCCTAGTGTCTCCATCATTTACTTACTTGGATTAGTGTAGGTAAGGATTGGGAACGTATTGCTTTGGCAATTTCTAGACTTGTAAGAACCAAACGGGGTATTCACACAAGAAACAAAAAATTGAGCAATTAGTATAGATATGTATTTGTATGCTCGATAAAGGTTCAAAAACTCACTTTTTTTGGGAAAAAAGTGTATATATAATCAAATTTTACAAAGATTTGTTTTGCCTATTTTTATAATTTTCTTAATTTGGTTCTTTTAATCACGACGCTGTCAGGTGTAAATTAGTAAAAACATAATTTTTGGAACTTATTTTCCCAAACTAAACCAAGAAAAGTAAAAATTGAAAAAATTGGAAAAATATTTGGAGTGATAAGCGGTTTTCCGAGGCGAGTTTTATGTAAGGCTTGTTTTATGACCAAAGATTTAAGGTTTTAACACCCCCACACTTAAATTACACATTGTACTCAATGTGTCCTAAATTGGATTTGTGTTGATTAAATGTACACAAAGTGGGTTAAACAACAAATATATTAAGGTTATTGGGCACTAGACACGGGGGCGTGCCAAGTGGGCACGACCACATGGCCAAAGTGCCAGTAACAAGATGGAACAGAAACTTATAGTGTGGTGGACACGGGGGCATGCCTGGTGGGCACGGCCCGTGTCACCTTTTCTACAGATAGATTTTTGCATCAGACATTTGGGCACGGGGGCGTGCCTGGTGGGCACGGCCTCGTGCTACAGACTCTGTTCTACAGTTTTTGAAGCGAGATGCTCTGGTTTACGTGCATGGGGTCCCTTTTTCTCAGTTTTTCACAACATTACATCATTTAAAGTGTTACAAACTGTAACACCATGTAAAATCGTGTCCAATAGTATAGTGACACGTGTTATATTTATTTTTAGTCTATTAAAGACTAACAGAGACTAAAAGTGTCAACATGCTCAAACTAAGTCTCTGAGTGATTTCTGATGTCAACATGCATAAACCGAGCCTCTGAGTGACCATTAGTGTCAACATGCTTAAAATATAGCCTCTAAGTGACCATTAGTAAATATAGCCTCTGAGTGACCATTGGTGTCAACATGCTTAAAACTTGGCCTCTGAGTGACCGTTGTGTCAACATGCCCAGCCTCTGAGTGACATCAGATTCAACATGCTTATAACGAGCCTCTAAGTGATCCTTTACGAAGTCCTAACTCTCATACGTGCCATTTGTTGGACGAGAGGGTTCAATTATGTAAATATGTGAAAGTTGGATAATGGAGGGATTTAAAAGTGTCAACATGTTAATTTATACCTCTGAGTGACCTTTTAACGCACCGAGAGCTCGACAATGTCCGGGCATAATCCCGGGTTTGCCAAAAATTGGATACGGAGGGCTAAATATGCTAAAAAGGTGTTTTAGGAGGTTAAATAAGGGTTTAATAAGTTAAGGGGTTAAAGTGTCAAAGTTTGAAACTGGCTATAGGGCGGTTCGCGGCCCGCGAGAGAGCAGGCCTGGGTCTCTCGCGGGGCGCCAGATGACCTCTGCTGCAGAAAGTTTTTCTTGGCTACCACACAAAGCTCCAAAAACCATTTACTCGAAACCATGGCTTCCCAAACAGCTATGCCACGTTTTGGGACACTTGTAAGCTCCCTCTTACACCCCTAAACACCTGGCATCACCTCCTTTGAGCCCTCCAACTATAAATAGATGCCTAATTCACCATTTCAACTTGCACCTTTCTCATTATCAACTCTTCTCCCTCCTATAGAAGTTCACTGAAAGGAGCATTCAACATAGTTCTCTTGCATTCTAGGAACCTCTTGTAAGTGTTCCTTGCTCTTGCATTTTCGTTTATAGGCTTTTATAGCCAAAAGTCAAGCGTTTTACGGAAAACGCTTTGACTTTCGGTTAAGACCATTATGGTCCAGCCATTGTTCGGTATGAAAATGGCTAAGTGATCATAATAAGGTAGGTGTTAGTCCCTATAAAGGGCACCTCCTGAAGATCACGTTTGCTAGACCAATTGACGGGTCAAAGTTATGATATAAAAAGTCAAACAGGCCATTTTTCAGAAAAATCATAAATTGATCTTATATATGTTATGAAACCTGTTTTGACACTTAAACAAGTTGGTAATAATTATTAGAACATGTAAGAACATGTTCGGCTCGTCAATTTCAGTTCTAGGGTCAGTTCGCAACCGAAAGTCACGATGTTTGACTTCTTCTTTAACTTTCGATTCTGACCCGATTTAGATTTGTTAGCTACTGATCTAAAGTTGCATTATGATCGTAATATAATATAGCATAACCCTCTAAGGTTATATTACATGATTATAATCAGAATCTAAGTATATACGAAAATTCCATAATTATGCCATTTTTGACTAAAATGCCATTTTTGCATAAATCAAGGTTTTAATGATAATGAACTTGAAAATAAGTTTCCTACTGATATAATGTTATAAGTAGGATTATTTGGGATGTTAAAACCAAGTTATAAACCGAGTTTACAAGCAGGTCCTTGAACTATGTCGATAAATGATGATTTTAGCCCTTGTGGCTCATAAAATGGTTTTAATCAAATCTTTTCAAGGTAAATCCTTTACCTACTAACATGTTATATTAAATAACATCGCATAAAACATCATTTTACGACATAAGCGTCGTTTCGGCTCATAGTATGGTTTTAAACCATATTATTTGACCAAGACTTGTTACCTACTGATTTTAAAACTTATTTTAAACATTTTTACAGTAAGTGCATGTTATAAACTCAGAATCCCAAATAATTTATAAACTTTGTGTAAAATGACCAAAATGCCCCTTCGGTGCATAGTTTGGTCATAAAAGATAATTTACACATATAATTGACATCCTACTGAAATTATATCGTAAATAAATTATTTTTCCAGAATACTTATAGTTATAACATTAAATTATATTCAAGTTCCTTTTATACGGTACGAAATTACCGAAACGCCCTTATGAGGCATAGTTTCGTTTTAAACCTTAACGGACATATAAGTTGATATCCTACTAATATTACAACTTAATTAAAGTATAATGGCATATAGAACTTGGCCATGACTTATCCGGTTACCCGATATCGCTTATATACATACGGTTAAATATATGTAACTAGTTTACGAAAATTTAACCAAACGGGTTTAACCTTATCATTTTAATCTCAAAATCCAGAATGTTAATTGTTTACCGATATTATGCAAGTCAAAGTACTTGTTGGGTTTAAACTACATTCTATCCAATCATCGTTTAATCGAGCGTTATACGTTTTGATCATGCACACTACTCGGTCTAAGTCTATGACTTAAATAAAGACCGTTAGTATTTAATTGGTTAGCTTATGCTACAATCCAGACTAGAGCCTTGCTGGTAAATGCTATATGCACTAAGTACTTTTGTATACGACTGAGTTATTGAAATAAAAAAAAGACTAGCTCAGGTAAATACTCTTGACTTATTTACCCTATACGGGCTTGGGATACGCTAAATTATTACCGCTTGGTCGGAAATGGGATTCAATAAATGCTGATTAGTGGCTAGTAAATCCGCATATTCTGTTTTAATCAGTTTTGTTTGATAACTTAAACATCAGGGGTTAACTACCGTGTCCTGGATATCCTCGGCTCATTACATTAGATAATGGCCACGACCTTAGCGTGGGGTGTAGGCATACACCTGACATACGCTCAAATGCAACTACCCACACTTGTTGGGGATAACTCCTTCGTGAGTTCATAAGTGGTGTGTACATTAATCATGTCTCGGTTTTCGTACTGGGCCATGTATGTATGGACAAAGATTTGAATCTGTTAACAAGGTTACAAGGTCAACTTTCCCAAGTTATAAAAGATTTTGTGCCTTGTGCACCTTAAATATTTTTCAAATGTTTTCAAAATGAGTCAGTCGTGTGTATTTAGCAGCGAAAGCTAACGTATTTTCAAAAGACTAAGTTGCAGGTACAATACGAAATAGGCTGGAAGCTACTCGGTAAAGATATAAGAGGATCTTGCAAATCCTTAGATCTGCCCAAAGTCTGTTATACATTTTTGTACATTTTACGATCCGCCTGTGGATCTTTCGTTACAAGCCGTCTGTATATTAATATTTCGTACTTTGAGCATTTTGGTTTGTAATAGTAATTTTACTCCAAGACTTCTGCTGTGTCGTGTTTAATTGACTATGATGTTATCAACTGACGCCACGATACTCCCTACCCGGGCCCATCGGTACATGGATTTAGGTTGGAAATTCGGGGTGTGACACAAACACCACCCTTTTATTTATACCATCCATTCATTACAACCTAAAAGGAAAGCAAAGAAGTACATAATTTAAAGGTCCTAAGATAGATTAGCCTCCTAATGACAAGAAATAAACCAAAAAAAAGTTTCCCTAGAATAGTCGAGAATGCAACAAAAACCCTGAGGTGGTTTCCGGATGTTAGAGGGCTTTTAAGCTTTTCCGGGTGGGACGTACCCTCTCAAATGTCATTGAGCATCTACTTGATCTCCCTGGGGAGAAAGAAGGAAGGCTCATCATCCACAACTCGTGTGGGAGAGGGTTGGTGGGTCACCCAAGTGTGTCTAGAGGTGGTTTCGGTGGAAGTTCATCCCACCTGGTGGGGATGATTACTTCTTGTGCTAGATTCCAATCTTCTTGTGGGAAGATTGGCTCCATGGGAGGCATAGCAAGAATATTCAACCTTTGGTGCAAAAGGTTGATTTCTTGGAAGCTAGTCTCAAGCCCCATTGTTAAGTAGTTGATCCGATCTATTAGGATCTCTTCTACCAATGTCATCTCCTCTATAGCCTCCCTTAGCGCACTTACGTAATGGACAAGAGTAGTCTCGATGGAGGGCCTCCTTCCCCTCATGTTGTTCCCCGTAGCGTTTGACGAAGTTCCACTGTTCTGCTTGACATTCTAGGAAAAACAAGGAAGTTTTTATTCACGCAGAACATACCCACGGCCCAGTGCCACCTTGGCATGGCCCGTACCCCCATATCTGTTGTGATTTCGAACCCAGAACTATTTGTTTAAGTTATCCTTTCTTTGATTTTTGAAAATTTTGAAGTAAATAACTTGAAACATTGTTGTAAGATAGTTATTTTAAGAGAGTTTGGGTTTAAAATCACTTATTTAAGTTGATGAAGCTTGAAGTTTTGAAGCTTCAAGCTTCTGTGGAGGTCGGATGTTTGGAGAAGAAGGAAAGAGATAAAAGTGGCAAAGACAAGAAGGTTTGAAGAAACCTTTTTAAGAATATACCTTTATGGGTATATGTGTAGATTCAGACCAGATTTTTGTCTTTAGAATGAGTCCAAGAGATACTGCCCATGCTAACTTTATAGAAAGTGACAGCACAATGGCCACGGCCCCGTGATTTGCAGCAGGTCAGAATAACTTTTGGCCGTTAGTGACCACAGGGCGTGTTGGCTAGGTACGGCCTCATGGTGTCTTAACAAACGGGCACGGGGGCGGGTTGGCTAGGCACGGCCCCATGTCGTTTTGAGATTTATGAAGTTTCGTCTTTTGTAGGCGTTTTATTTTATCGGTTGGTTCTTTACTAGTGGGGACAACACCAAAGTGCCAGACATTCCTAAGGTGCTTGTGATTTATACGAGAACACAAGAGGTTGTCGAAAAGAAAGAATCCTAAACTAAAGGGTGGGTGGAACGAACCTTTATATACCTTTTTTGGGCTCTTGTTAAAGAAGGTATGAGTCGAATCGCTCTATTCTATGTATACACCGGTTGTCGCTAGTGGTGAGTCCGTCATGGTACAACCGAAACAGGGATGACTATCACATTCGTCCTCACAAGCTGTTGAGGTACACATAGTGGCGTTGGTGTTGTGTATTTCTAAATGGGCCCCCATCAAGTCTTCTCCATTGTTAGCGTCTTGTGATGAACACCTCATACTCATCATAAACTCTATTTCTTTAATTTTTGTAGAATTCTCTTTTTTATTTAGCATATGTAATCTGAGGTTATGTCTTTTTTAAAAGAGTTTTCATGGCATTCAGATGGATGATAGTTATTGTTTTTACTTTCGCCCCTCTTCAGGTGATTTTCATAGGAAAACGATGGGTTTGTTAGGTAGTGGGGGTTGAAATTCAGAAAGTAGCATTCTAAATCTCGATAAAACCCACCACATAATTGGTACCATTCACCGTAAGTGTCACACCCCAACCTGGCGGAAACATCAGAGTGAGACGAACGAGATTGCTCAAGACTTCATAACACTAAATGTGACAAGTATTTAATTAATAATATTTCATATCATTGCTAACGTTTCAAGTACAAAAATTGGAAAAGAAAAATACAAAAATATTGCATGATTAATCTATAAACATGAATTTAAAGTTTGGTGCATTTCTAGTCCTTCCTATCAAGTTCCATTCATCGTCATTATCATAAAATTCCTGCAATACATATTAAAGTATAGTTCAATACAAAAGTATTAGCGAGCATACAAGTTTGAGTACTAGCATATATATAGAAGGTTTGAACAATCCTCATGACAAAAATAGTTAACTATATTAATGTACCAAGGCATGCAATTATACAAGTCAACCCAAAGTTTAGTGCAAGCGTAATCTTATCGTTGCAACGATAAGATCGTAATGAATGAATGTCTTAACATGACCTCAAGAATACGGGCGGTGCGTTACTCCTATAGCGCTATACATGTTAAGGGGAGGCTTTAAACAAAGTTAATGACAAGTAAATCACATAAGAATGTTCCAAGAATACAAATCAAGTATCACGTATTTTAGCATGTATGATTGGATTGTTTGTGTTTGCATAATGTATTAGTGATTCATGTGTTTAATAGTAAAACGTAGTGCACACAAAAGTGTAAAAGCAAAAGGGGTCATGTATACTCACAATTTTGCAAAGCTTTCCAATTATCCATGAGTGATGGGTTGTTTGAGAATGGGGAATCGAGGGTATAAGGTCATTCGGGGTTTATGGAGTGGTTGAATTCGGAATCTAGAATTGAAGTACAAAAAGTATGTATACACAAAGTAATTATCTAGTCTTGAAACACTCGTTTTTGACACTATAAATCCCGTATGGGTTGATGTGATTTCATCGGTCAAGATACCCATTAGAATCGTTACCGATAGGTTCAAGACTTAGATAATATAACCTATTACCATGACAAGTAACCATGTTGATCATCATCAAGGATTCGGTTATGTATATGTATGTATCGTATAGTTTATATAATAATTTTAAGCTAAGTCTATCAAGGGTATGATATCTTTCGTTCTTTATTAGGCGGAAACTTCAACTAGGCGGCCTACTACTGCTAAAACGTTTTGAAACCATAACTACCTACCATCCTAGCTTCTCACCTATAAACATTTTTTTCTAAGTGTGATTTTACTAATACGCATTTGAACCAATGAAAAATTTTCTTAAAACATATGGTGCGGGCCACACATTTTGTCAAACTACATCCTTACTTATACAAAAAAACTTTTTAGGTCACCTCCTTTTGAAACATTTTCTCCCAGTTGAGTTGTTCAAACTCGCTTGCACTACACACACATACACGTCTTACTTATTCTTGCACTCACTTACGTTTGAAGCCTCAAAACGCCTTAGTCAAATGAATTACTTTTACAAACCTTGCTTTTTATCTCACGCAATTTCCATACATTTCAACTCTCTTATACATAAACCCCACATAGACTTTAAACTTCAATTTTGATTGTAGCCAAAAGTTTTAATCAAAATGCCTCTTTCCAAGAGTCTACCTCTTGAATAAATTTCGGGACGAAATTTTCTGAAGTAGGGGAGACTGTAACGCCTCGTATTTCCGTATTCCTATTTTTTATAAAGTTCGTATTCACATTCTATTTTTAGAAACCTTACAATCGTACTCCATCTCCGTTATCACAATTTGAGGCGTTATTCATAATGGAAATTCATTTTATACATATACGTGTACATTTCATATTTGTGTTATATATGCAATCAATATTTAAATACGTATATGTATAAAATGAATTTCCATTATGATTAACGGCTAACAGAGATGGAGTACAATTGTAAGGTTTCTAAAAATAGAATGCGAATACGAACGTATAAAAAGTAGGAATACAGAAATACGAGGCGTTACAGTAAGAGTTGCGAAAGTAAACATAATCAGTATCGTCCATATTTTCGTCAAATGTTGTTAACCGTTGGATCAGACGGTCTTGTTTTATAGTTGCTGACAGGGAGACACGACCCCATGTCGCTTTGCCAGCTGTAGTTAAGGGCACGGCCCCGTGTGGAGTTAACATGGCCCCATGCTGCAGTATAAAAAAATGCAAAAACAAAGAAAATCCTAAAAATTAAAGAAAAGAAAATAAAAATTTAGTAGTCCATTAATTTTAAGCTTTCTTAAAATCGTTATGACCCTGGCAACGGCACTAAAAACTTGACGAGGTCGAGTGTGGTTATAGATTTTTTGTTTTATTTTAAGCACTTTTTACTCGTGGATCAAGCTTTAATTTATAAAACACGATACACTACTATCACTCTACACACATTAGGGAAAGAGCATCCATCGTAGACGTAGTATAGCATTGGTAAGATGCCGAGGTCGCCCAAGGACACAAGAGCTTTTAATACCGGCTTATCATTAACGTCTAATCTAACCAAATTTTGATAAAAGTCTTGAAAGCTTTAAAAGATATAGAATGAAAGTAAAAAACATAAATAAACAGGAAAAACAAATAGACAAGAAAGAATCACTTGGTTTCAACTCCTCTTTTATATATCCGTTGATGATTTCTGCACTTTGGGCGGTTCTAGACGGAGGCTTTGGGGATAGTACCAATTCGGTAGAACGATATAGATTGGGAGTAGGAACAGAATCACCAAAAGCTTTTCATTCATTCATACCGAAAGAGTATACATCTTGACTGGCTGGCAGAGTTCTTGGAAAGAATCCGCCAATGTTTCCCCTCAGGGAACTTCCAAAACTTAACAAACAATGAACACACAACACCTATATATAGACATGACAGCTCGTGCGAAGCAAGCATGTTGTCACTCGTACGAAGGGTAATTCATACGAGTGAGATCTTATCACTCGTACGAGTAACAAAGTCACTCATACGAAGCACATTGTCATTCGTACGAGGCACATGTCACTCGTACGAGCCAGTACTCGTTCGCATTTGGGTCGTGTGTTCGTATCTAATCTATACAATATTCAATACACACTCTTTCTAGCCTATTCGTATAGTGACGGACATAAAGTGCATCAGCAATTTCCCCATTGGACGTCACGTCGAAGCTTGAACTTGATCTTGAAATCTGAGAGTTGTGTTTGAATATTCTGCAACTTTAATCGGGTATCTGTTGAAGTCGTAATTCCTCCTTGATTGAAGATCTGGGTTTGCATTATCTACGTTAAGCAACATTCCTCCTGAGATAATTTTCTCCAGAAATTAATCTTCAGTTCTTTTGTTTGCATGGTTCAAGACGTCCTCTGATTTGCTTGATCTACAAATTTCCTCGAATAATCACCAACTTGAAATTAACCAATACAGCTTCTTCGTTTCGACGTTAACCACATCCGCGTTTGGTTTAACGTACTCCTCTGATGCTCGATCCTATGATCTTCAAAACCCAACCGGAAATTGACAAAAACTTCGAATTACCACAACAAAAACTTCAAATCAATGAGTATCCGCAAAATCTTCTCAATTAGTAGATCATCGGAAACAAACTATCTGATAGCATATCGAATCTGCGAAACATTCTGAATGTATAGTCTATTTCGTGAATAAATATAAACGTTATCTCATCTCTAATGAATCTTCGATCCTCTGTGTTTCTTAGATAATCTGCAGCCAGAACCACCCGGATACCGTTGTAGCGTCATGAATTTCAAAAATGCCGTAATGTTAACATATACGTGAAATTTTTATTCCCCTCATTTTTGCAAATTCTGACGTCTTGTGTTCTTATGGGAATGAAGATTATGGCGTGACTGCAGCGTATGGTACTCAAATTTTGCGGAAAATTTCCCAAAATTGCAGTTTTGATCAAATGCTGACTAAACGTTAAGGTCCATTAATAATCACTACACCAGATGATTAACATTTTGCGCAGGTATCAGTGACTACCCTAAAATCTTCATCCTTTTATGATCGTATCATCAAATATATATGCTAAAGCTCTAGACGGTGTACCCGAACAGCCCGAATTAGACGTTAAAAAGTCGAAAAAATTTGTAATCACCAAATTTTTTCTAGACACTCATCTCGTCAATATGATCAAAAAATGCCTTTTTTAGTCACCACTTCGTACGAGCTAGACTTTGTATGAGAGGTGCTTCGTACGAGTGATGCTTCGTATGTGTAACAAAGTGTCACTCGTACGAGCCACAGGGGCTCACTCGTACGAACGAAACTGATTACGTCTATTCGATCCAGAATCTTCATTTCTTCGAATTTCAACAAGATTTTGCACAGATCTGGTCGAAAACCAGTCTCTAACAATCCTATGGTTTTAATCTAACATTATGTCTGTGGATTGTCCGGTTATTTGATGTTTTACGTCTAAAACCCCTCATACGTCCAATATTCATGAGCGTAGGTGATTCATCAACTGTTAGATTGAATGAATCGGTCCGTAGCTCTGATACCAGTTGTGGTCCCGTGGGCGGTGGTTCTAGACGGAGGCTTTGGGGATAGTACCGATTCGGCATCTTGACTGGCTGGCGGAGTTCCTAGAGAGAATCTGCCAACGTTTCCCCTTAGGGAACTTCCAAAACTTAACAAACAATGAACACAAAACACCTATATATAGACAGGACAACTCGTACGAAGCAAGCATGTTGTCACTCGTACGAAGGGTCATTCGTACGAGTGAGATGTTATCACTCGTATGAGTAACAAAGTCACTCGTACGAGCCAGTGCTCGTTTGCACTTGGGTCGCGTGTTCGTATCTAATCTATACAATATTCAATACACATTCTTTCTATCCTATTCGCACAGTGATGGAACTAAAGTGCATCAACACCCCTATTGTAAAGGCGACGTTACCCTCAACCTATTGGTCTGAGTCAGCAGGGATATAGTCCTGCAATGTTGGAATATTGAAAGATAAGAAAATAAGTTATTAATGCGAAAAGTGGTAAGCCCCTCTTGTGAAGGCGACGTTACCCTCAGCTATATAGGTCTGAGTCAGCATGGATAAAGTCCCGCAAGGCCGAATAAAGTTTTAATAGTAGTTTATTTATAAGTGGTTCAAGCCTTTCTTACTTCCCCCAATTTGATGCTATCTGCCTCAAGGGAAGTCCTAATTGGCTTGAACCAAGTCCTCGCAGGATCTATACACTGAACGAGACAAGAACTTTACCCAAACACCCTTCTAACCCCCTTCAAGGCAGTTAACGCACTTTATATAGACCGTAAAGACACGAATAAGTGAATCAACGAAACATGAAGAAATCTTTAACTAAAGTTCACTTTCAATATAAGAAAAACGAGTTATTCAAGTCATTAATACAAATCCAAATAAAAAGTTGCCAAAGATTGGAAATCAAAAGTAATACATAAAAGATTTGTCTTCACCAAGTGATGTAAGAGATTTAGCCAAGTATGGCCTTTGTTTGACAAGAACTCTTACGATCAATCTCGGATCCGGAGACTACAACACACTATAAAAGATGAAATGTGGATGATGGTGGTGGGTGTTGGTGTTGTAGTGGTGGTGGACTGATGGCAAGTGGGGGAAAAGTAGTTTGCCAAGGGATGCCTTTCTCATGAACCAAGCACCTCTATTTATAGCTGGAAACAAAAGGCGACCACGGCCTCGTGCCTACCTGGCACGGCCCTGTGGGCTCATTTTCTCTCCCTTCATTGACTGCAGATGTCAGATTGTTTACCAACATGCCCCATGGTGACATGGCACGACCCAATGGTCAGTGTACTTGCTGTACTATCAAAGATTCTGCGAATCTTAGAGTTGACCATGACCCATGTTGGGTTGGCACGACCCCGTGTTGGTTTGTCTTTTGCTGTTATCTTGTTTTGTAAAGAATCTTGACTAGGCATCGGCCCGTGCCCAAGCTTCTGTTCTGTTATTTTTGTTGTTTTGGATGTGAATGGGGGTTCGGCAGGTCGTGTCAATTCTCCTTCTTTGTATTTTTTGGTTTCTACTGTTAGTTTGTTCCTTTTATTCGTTTAAACTCTTTTGATCCTATAATTTAAAAGTAAACAAAGAAACATGGTGTTTCCAACACTAATACCGAAAAAGGGTTGATTTTATGCCTTGTTTGATGTAATTTATATGTTGCATTTTGCGCACATCAGTACCTCCTAATTATTTCGAGAATCTGAGTAGTCACCAACTTGGAAGAGGGACCAAGAAGACTAATGTTCTATACTCTATCCGTCATATAGTAAGGATCGATCTTCAACTAATCGCCAAACAAACAGTCAGCTTCAACACGAACACACTTGATCAAACCTCGAACAAACTTGACGAATCACAATCACACACTAGCTCTAAACTGTATCATGTTTTAAACTGTACGTACGACTTATACGAATAATGAAACGATACTAAGGATGACTCAGAGGAATCCGAGGGTACGTTATGAGAAACATGCAAACAATAATACTTAACAGTGCGAGATGCCTTAGTGTGCTAAAAACAGGTTAAACATAAGCTTTCTGTTTAACAGTTCACAAACCGTACAATAACGATTTAGATGCAAACGTAAGCGCCGGAGACTATTCTAAGAGTATAGAATTACCTAGACACGGTATTTAGACAATAATATAAGATTTGAGGCCTTAACATGTAGTTGGCACGTTAAACAAGGCGGTTTCGGTTAACGAAACGCCTTTGATTTTAACGCACATGGAAACAACCAAACATGCATTGTATAGTCAGTCAAGCCTAAAACATTAGTTATCGTACACTAATATAATGTATTTTAAGAAAATACATGAAAGCGTACAACTTTTCGTTAAAGACGAGTTAGTAATTTTAAAACTGCGCGTTGTACGATCGTTTACCAAACTGAGGGTCGAATGACAATTTGGACTATGAGATACCTTAACAGAAAGTTAGTAGTATAAGAGCCCGTTTGATAATAATCATAAAATATATTATATTCGGCCCTACTCCGTTTTTAACGAAACTTAGGTCAAAATTGTAGAGAAAAATAAACTTGTCTCAATGTTATATTGATAATTTTATAGAACGCAATATTTTGTCAGGCACACGAGCAAAATGAGTAAAGTAGCTAAATTAATTACAAAGTTATAATAATATAATAATAAAAATGTTAATAATAATAATATAACCGCCTTATATCAGCGGATGAGCATGAGAGGTATATGTACAACTTCTTCTTCTTTTCTCAGTTTTAGAAACCAATTGTTCACTTAGTTTTACACTTTTTTCACACACAACACTCAGAACCAGCCAAGGAACATTAGGCTTCAGCTATGATCTAAGGTATTTTGATGATTTGGATAACATTTTCTTATGATTTCCATATATTAAATATGATTTCAACAAAAAGAAAGGTTTTCATCCATAAAATCTTGAGGTTTTTGAGGGAATATGGGCTGTTCAAACATGATTAATATATAATCAGATTATATAGGTTGTTTGGGATGCAAAACACCGGTTTATGATACAAAAACACAACCTATTCGACAATAACCGAACAAATCAAATACTAAGCGAAAAAGTACGGATTTAAGGCTTGATTGACATGGGTTTTTACATGTTTGTGTTGTATATGGTATATAGATACTGATCCAAGCTTAGAACTGCCTTTGGAAGGGTAGAGGCCGCTCATTTGATCGAGAAACGCGAGGTATAACACCCAAAAACTGAAACAAGTAGCCGTAAACTTAGTTTTTGTATAACCTTTTGCGTGGGTATTCTTAGGACTTGAAAGTTTACAGGATGGTCATTAATGTTGATAGTAAGACTCGATTAAAAGTTTATACTTTTTTGAATTTTTGGTGATTTTTGGCGAATTTTAACTGTTTTAAAGGTATAAATTCGGATAAAATACTAAACGAGCTCAATAAATCACCAAAAATTATAGGAATGTTGAGTTTAATATGTGAAACATCTGGAAAAGTTTGGGGGATTATTGACTTAGTTTGACATGGGTTTCAAAAATCGCATTGTCGCGAAGTTTTGATAGCCGGAAAAGCTGTATAACGAATTCAGAAAAATTTCAAATTTTTCCAGGAGGTTCCCAGAAATATTGGGAGACTTTTGTAAATTTTTAAGAATTTTTTTACATG
Organism: Scalesia atractyloides; assembly: GCA_947069175.1. Classification (NCBI taxonomy): domain Eukaryota; kingdom Viridiplantae; phylum Streptophyta; class Magnoliopsida; order Asterales; family Asteraceae; genus Scalesia; species Scalesia atractyloides. Next base: position 41,661,473 of record CAMTDV010000008.1, on the reverse strand, counting down.
TTTGTGTTGTATATGGTATATAGATACTGGTCCAAGCTTAGAACTGCCTTCGGAAGGGTAGAGACCGCTCATTTGATCGAGAAACGCGAGGTATAACACCCGAAAACTGAAACTAGTAGCCGTAAACTTAGTTTTTGTATAACCTTTTGCGTGGGTATTCTTAGGACTTGAAAATTTACAGGATGGTCATTCATGTTGATAGTAAGACTCGATTAAAAGTTTAGAATTTTCTGAATTTTTGGTGATTTTTGGTGAATTTTTAACTGTTTTAAAGGTATAAATTCGGATAAAATACTAAACGAGCTCAATAAATCACCAAAAATTATAGGAATGTTGGGTTTAATATGTGAAACATCTGGAAAAGTTTGGGGGATTATTGACTTAGTTTGACATGGGTTTCAAAAATCGCATTGTCGCGAAGTTTTGATAGCCGGAAAAGCTGTATAACGAATTCAGAAAAATTTCAAATTTTTCCAGGAGGTTCCTAGAAATATTGGGAGACTTTTGTAAATTTTTAAGAATTTTTGAAAATCGGATCATTTTGGATGTAAATTGTTCGTTTAAAAATATGTTTCTCGTGAATTTATTAAAATTATAACTTAGTTTATAAATTCTGAAAATATTTTTCCAGAATTCTATACATTTTTACCAACTTATATAAAATTTTCAGAATTTTATGAAATATATCGACTGGGTAATGATTTTTGGAATTAAAAATCTTATTATTTTATACAAAACCGGCAGTTGTAAACGTATAACGAACCTGCCCGGACCGCGAAATGACCAAAGACTAAATTGGCAATAAGTGGAACACCAGAGTCATTTTAGACTATTCCGGGGGAAAAATGGGTACTTGGGGTACATTACATGCTAGTTTGGGAGATTTCCCGACGACGAAAAAGGAAACTTAAAATCGGGCAACCTGCGATCCCAAACGACTGAACTCCCTGAATATAAAGTTAATCATTTCTAATGAACAACTCATTAATACAACCCATATGATCATACCACTTCCAAACATCTAAAATAAACGACTTTGATTGGCACGCAAAACGGTGCCCGGAAGCCAAACGGAAATCTGACACTAAGATAATACCCACAGCTCCACTGTTAGGATATAGGTCGAGCCTCAGATGATTATCCTCATCTGAGCCCTAGTTATTACAACTACCAAATTGAAAACTGTATTCGGTAATTAACCAAACACGAACCGATATCAGGACCGAAGGGATAGAGCATTGATACTTACCCATCCTGTGATAGTCGTGCTATATACTACGTGAGTTTCACTACCCCGCTTTCAAACTGTTTTACTCTTTTACTTGGGGTGAAATGCATGTTACATGCGGACATACTTGCACATACATACATGTTGTGATGTGAATTATCTGAGTTATACTAACACATGAAAAGTCCCCACAAACACGAGTTATCAACTATATGCCGGTGGATGTGTGGATAGTACTATTGGTCTGCCGAACCCAATTGATCTGGCATAAATGCCATGGATTCTACTGCAATTGCACATGTCCATGCAATTCTATGAACACACAATGTGGTGTTAGACATAGCTACTTAGGGTGGTAAAGTGCTGAGGTGTTGGTTGTGGGACATGACACTTGAGAACAGTCAAGGTTTCACTTGTGGGATTAGTATAATTACATGTCAAACATGCAAAATCAACCGGTTCAAACTAAATTGTGAAACACCCTAAAACAGTGAAATTCACCAGGTATTTGTAGTCGACCGTTCAAACTTAATATGCTTTTCAGGTAAAGCTAAAGAAGAATAAAGTGAAGTTCGTACGGGTTTCAAGTTTTGTTGATGGAATACTACAGTACATAGAAGCTTGCTTAGCAAAGACAAACGCTTTGGGACATTAGTGCCTGTATAGTATAGTGTGTAATCAAACGTTGTAACCGATGCTTGTGTTGTGTATTACAGTATCTTTTTTAAATAACGTATTCATAACATGTATCTGTTGCTCCCCGCGTGCGCTTCCGATGCGAGTCGGGGTGTGACAACCCCACAACAGAACAGATGATTTGAAAGCCAAAATAATCTGTTACATCTGATAATCAATAACAGTGCTTTGAAGATATACCCCCCCAAAGGCAAAGACATCGACCTCTGTTACTCAAAGGTCCAATAAGCTAAAGTCTGTTATACAAGAATTGTTGAAGACAAGCTCTGCTCAAAGTCTAAAGTCTGTTTCTGCTATTGAAGATAAGGACTACTGAAGCAAAGGTCTACTTCACCAACAGAGGTTAAAGCTCATCAGGGGTTCCTTCAACAAATGTTGGATCTACAGATATTTATTTCAATGTAACAGTGTTTCAGCCTAGCAGTTGTTTGAGTTTGTTGGGTCGTTAGATGTCATTGTCAAGTTGACGTCAACTTAGATTCCATAGTAGTTTGCTTTATACTATAAATAGAACAGTGCATGTACTGTTCTATTCATCACTTCTCCTTGACATTTCTTGTACGAACAAATCAGAGTGATAACGCTGAGGGGGAGTTTGTATATATTTCACGCATACGTAAATCAAATTTCTAAAAGCATGTTAATGAAAACATTCTCTTCATTGTTGAGATTTACAAGTTTACATTTCTGCTACATATATCATCTTTGTTTTATCATCTTCCATTGATTTCCATCTTTAAACTGTCACAACAATTAAGCTGAGACCCTAACAATTGATATCAGAGCTTGGTCAATCAAATTTGATCTTACAATCAATTTGATATAAACAGATCAGCTCTAACTACTGATTCGTTTGTTCGTTGTATTGAAAATAGAGTAAAAGTTTATTTATGTTCAAAGTATTTTAAACAAAAACCTGTTTGTATACAATTAGAAATGTCTGAAAATCCACAAGATTCACACAACACTGGCACCATGTACAAACCTCCGATACTGTTCAGAATAGAGTATAACATCTGGCTACATTGGATGGGTCACATACTTGCACAACAAAACACGGGTTGTTGGAAATCGGTTGTCTTCACACCTCATGTTCCAATGATACTGAGTGATGAAGACCCAAAAGTTCAAGTCCCTAAAAAGCTTGAAAACTACTCCGAGCAAGATTTTTAGAAAATCGAGCTAGATGCAAAGACATTTAGTATCGTAGCTACGGCTTTGCCAACTGATATTTATGCTGGTTTGTTGCATTGCAACAACGCAAAGGAGTTTTGGGATACTTTGAAGGAGCAATTTGGTGGGACAAAGGAGGTTATTGAAAACAATCATGAAGTTTTAAACCAACAGTATGAAACATTTTGTCATGTTAAAGGAGAATCATTAACTCAGCAGTTCGAAAGATTTAGTAGTATAATGAGTGAATTAAAACTGGTAAATGTTAATTATCATAATTCAACATTGAATAGCTGATTTCTTAGATTATTACCAGATAAATGGGACAATTTTGCTTTTGTAACTAGAAACTCAGTCGGTTTCAAAGAGATGAGTTTTACTCAGCTTCATGGTAGGCTCTTGACTTATGAGAGAGAAATTAACTAGAAGAAGAAGCTTCAAGAGTCAGGAAAAGTTGTTGATGACTATGCTTTTGGTAGTACAACACTTTTTTTGTCAAGAGGAAACCTCTGGTGGATGTAAGGAACATGGTTATGATCATTTTATTGACATAACATCTGGTGGAAGTTTTAACTCTGATTCTTACTCACCCAATTATGCTTTTACAGCTAATGGGGAAAACCAAGTTTCTGACAACTTATCTTTTGAGTTAAATGATCTTTAACATTTTGACCCCACTGATTTAGAAGAAATGGACATTTTGCATCAACTTGCATTGCTAAGTGTCAGAACTAGCAAGTTTTACAAGAAAATTGGTAGAAAATTTATAGGGTTGCATGATGGGTTAAAAGTTTGGTTGGATAAATCTAAAATCAAGTGTTACAAGTGTAATAGGCTAGGACATTTTGCTAGAGAGTGCAGAAGCCAAACAAGTGGCGCTATTGTGACACATCCAAGTCCTAGACCTCAAAACACTCAAAACACTGTCCATTATTCCCAATATACCCTGCTCCACACATGCAAAACACTGCTCACTTTGCACACCCTGCAACCACTGTCCAGTACAGTATGTCCAACCACTGTTCGTTAGATACAATATGTTCAAGCCCCAGTTCCTCAAGTTCATAACCTGCACCACAAGCTACACAAACCTTTGCTCCTGCAGAGACCAGTCAACATAGCTTCTTTACACAAGGCTTTATTGATTGGAGTACCTTACCTGAAGAACTAACTTATGAAAATTTTTCCTTAGTTGCCAATTCTAAAAAGAAAACTGATGATTTTTGTTTTATGGCACTAGACACTATTTTGAAAAACTTGTTAAAGAGTTAAAATCAAAATTGTTTGAAAAAGAAGGTGAAATCAGCAGTCTCAAACATGAATCAAGCATAACCAATGATCAACTCTAAACAATGAAGAAAAATATCAAAGTTGTAAAGAGGAGCTTGAATCTACCTAAATCACATGTGAGAAATGGGTAGAATTCTGCAAAGGTTATGATTTGATGTTAGAATCACAAATCAAAAGCAATGTACAATTTGGTGTAAGTTTTCGAAAAAGTGACCAAGTTTCTCAAAACACTGTAGTAAATGATTGTGGTTTGGTTGATATTATTCCAACGAACTTAGTTGTTCAAGAAATTATAGTCACTGAACCAAATGGTAAGAAAATTATTTTAGAAAGACTAGAAGGATCCTCAACTTTTGAGAAAATTGAAAAATATCAATTCAAACCTACCTGGTCAGATGAGTGTGACATTCTTGAAAACTTCAAGCCAATGGATTTCTCCATTGAGGGTGTAAAAGCACCCAAAGTCAAGATCATTTCCTTGAAAGACCTTCCAGCAGATGTTACAACATCTGTTGACAAAAAGGGTGAACAAGGGAATAAGAGAGAAAAAATATCAAACTTGTTTTGTGACTTTTGTGAAAAGAAGAATCATGTTACCAAAAATTGTTATCTTTTAAAAGCATATGACATAAACAAGACACGTGTGATAATTGATGCACCTCACTGTATCATCTGTGGCAAGAGAGATCATAAAACTCAAAAGTGTGTTTATCTCAAAAATTTTGATGTCAAAAGAAATGAGTATAAAAAAGACACTTGAGAGTTCATAAGGTAAAATTGGAAAAGAAAAACCAAACAGACCTTTGTCCCTGTCCAAACATCTGTTACCAAACAATTGAATATAAACTCTGTTCCCAGAGAGGATCAGGTAACAGATGCACCACCAGCAAACAAATTTTCAAGAGGATATGGCCAACAAGTTTATAAGAGTGTGCTAGTAAAAATCTTCAGGAGTGACAATGGAACAGAGTTTAGAAATAAGGAGTTGGATGATTTATGTGTGTCAAAAGGGATTGTGAGGCAATAAAGCATTCCAAGGACACTAGAAAAAAATGGTGTGGTTGAAAGAAAAAATAGAACTCTAATTGAAGCTGCTAGAACTATGCTTGCAGACTCAGGTTTACCACTGTCTTTTTGGGCAGAGGCTGTAACACTACTTGCTATGTGCAAGACAGAGTTTTGATTAACCCCAGACATCAAAAGACTACTTATGAAACTCTGTACAAGATCAAACCACTGATCTCTTATTTTAAAATTTTGGCTGCCCATGTTTCATTTTAAACTTAAAAGATTCCATTTCAAAATTATAGTTAAAGTATATTGTGATTATTTTCTGGGATACTCAACTACTGCTAAGGCCTATAAAGTGTTTAACACAAGGACTAGGTGTGTAGAAGAGACCTTGAATATAAAGTTCAATCAACTTTCTTCTTTGAAAATGCCAGCAAATCCTACTGAGTTGTTTGATCTAGATAAATTTACATTTGAAGATGTGTCCGTCAAGATTAACCATACAGGTACACCATAATCTTTTCATCAAGATTATGGATTTGACATTGTGATTCCGCAATACAAAGTCACTTCCACCACCAGAGGAGCAGATGTTATTAACAACTGTGAAAACTCTATCACCACAGCATCAACTGTTGTTGATCCTCAAACCTCCAACTCATCAAGTCAACCCACTTTTACCCCTATCCCACCTATACCTCCACCTCCATTTCAAACAGATGTTGGCTCTTCAAAGTTGCCAATAGATGTTAGCTCAGATGATTCCCATCTGTAGCCTTCACCTCAAAATGCAATTGTTCCATACAAGGGAGATCTAATCTACCTTAAAATCACCCACCAGACCAAGTTATTGGCAACACCAATGAAGGGGTGCTCACAAGAAGTCAATCCCAAAACATTTGTCTTTTTACTGGTTTTCTATCTCTCACACAACCTGCCAAGTACCAAGAGGCACTAAGAGATAATAGTTGGGTAGAAGCTATGCAAGAAGAGCTCCTATAGTTCAAAAGACAACAAGTTTGGGAAATTGTACCATTGCCTCAGGATGTATGTCCAATGGGCACAAAATGGGTCTTCAAGAACAAAACAGATAAAAGGGGCATTGTTATAAAAAAAAACAAAGCTAGGCTTGTGATTCAAGGCTATAGACAAAACAAAGGCATTGATTATGATTGAAACATTTTCTCCTATAGCAAGACTATAGGCCATCAGATTGTTCTTAGCTTTTGCTGCCGACCACAACATCAATGTGTATCAAATAAATATCAAATGTGCATTCCTTTATGAAGATCAAGGAGGAGGTATGTATGCCAACCTCCTGGTTTTGAAGATGCCTTTTATCAAGATCATGTCTATAAGCTTAATAAAGCTTTGTATGGCTTGGAACAAGCATCTAGAGCCTGGTATGAAACTTTATCCACCTTTCTCTTATCCATAGGCTTCACAAGAGGTAAAATTGATAAAAACATTGTTTTTAAAATGGAGATGAAAGGATTTGATGCTTGTCCAAATCTATGTGGATGACATCATTTTTGGATCCACATGCAATGCCATGGGTGAAGAGTTTAGAGAACTCATGACAGCAGAGTTTGAGATGAGTGCTATGGGTGACCTTTAGTGCTTTCTTGGTCTCCAAGTTAAGCAGATGCAAAATGGTACATTCATTCATCAAAGCAAATATGCAAAGAATTGTTAACAAAATTTGATATGAATGATTGTAAACCATGTTGCACACCCATGGCCACTTCAAAATTCTTCACTATTGATGATAAAGATGACTTGGTTGATCAAACACTTTACAGAAGCATGATAGGGTCTTTATTGTACCTAACTGCATCAAGGCTAGACATCATGTTTGCAACATGTGTTTGTGCCAGATCCTAGTTAGCACCTAGAAAGTCCAACCTTATAGCTGTGAAAAAGGATATTCAGATACATAAAAGGTGCTCCCACACTTGGTATCTAGTATCCTGCTAATGGAAATATTGAGCTTTCAGGTTATTCAGATAGTGACTTTACTGGATGCCATGCTACAAGGAAGTCTACATCAAGAGGATGTCAGTTTCTAGGCAATTGCTTAGTCTCTTGGCAAAGCAAAAAAGCAAGTTGCAGTTTCAACATCCACAACAGAGGCTGAGTATATTGCCGCTGCTAGTTGCACTACTCAACTTTTTGTGGCTTCAATAAACAATTGCTGGATTTTGATGTAACTGCTCTAAAGACTCCTCTTATGTTAGATAGTCAAGCAGCTGAAAAAATCATCAAGAATTCAATTTCACATTCCACAACCAAGCACATTGACATCAGACATCACTTTGTGAGGGATTGCTATGAAAAAGGTTTGCTCTCTCTATATCATGTTCCACTTAAGGATCAACTGGCAGATGTGTTGACAAGTTTTAGACACATCTACCTTTGAAAGCTTGATCTCTAGGATTAGCATGCTAAACATGGATTAAAAGCAACATTTTGTTTTCCATTAATTAAAATCATTAAAATGTTTTCAGAAAATAAAAAATACATCCTTAAAAATAGTTCTAAAATTGAATTTTTTTCAATATATCCTTGAAGTCTATTTTAAATCGTTGTTTTTTTTAAAAAAACCTCTGATTGGTTATAATTCTATCCACTGCTATAAAAACCTCTGATTTGTCCTATTCTCTGATGTCTATCCTTTGATAGAGTAAAATCACCACTGTTCATATACACTGTTCCCAACCTCTGTTGCTTCCCAACAGAGGTTACACAACAACTGTCATCCATTATCCAATAGAGGTTGGCACGTGGACAGATGTTAGCCATCAGATCTTTTGAAACCGCTGCCACGTCAGCATTCACTTTTCCCTTTATATATCCTTGTTTCATCCAAACACCGCTTTTCACTGCAGACTTGAATTCAAAATTCATAAAAACACTTTCCATCACCATTTTCTTCAATATTCCTTACTCTTCTTCTCCGATCATGGCTCTGCAAATCAGACTTCCTCATAACTACCTTCCTACTATTGAGAAAAACGACAACAATACTTCCTTCCGCTCAATAATTGATGTTCTCACATCACCCAAATACAAAACCATCATGCTTGCTGATACACCTATTTACGTGGATACTCTCTAACAATTTTGGGCAAACGCTAAACTTGAATCTCAAAACAAAAAGCCATATGCTATAACTTCAATGATCAAAGAAACTCCTGTCCAAATATCCCCATATTCCATATCCACAATATTTGCATTGGACGAGCAAGCAGGTAAATTCTCTTTTGAAAAGCAAGAACTTCACATAGAGTTCATTGAAAACGGGTATGAAGGTCAACTAACAGGTGTTACAATATATTAACCAAAATTTCCTGCTGAAATGAGATACTTTTTCCATACCTTCCTTATCTGTCTTTCTACCAAGACCACTACATTTATTGAGATTCCACAAAACATTCAAAACTTGGGTATGCTATTTTGACAAAATCAGATTTTAATCTATCCCAAGCATTTTTTTGGACTTGCTGGCAAATATCAATAAAATAAAAACAAATAAAGCTTTTCTTTTGTATCCTAGACTCTTAAGCTATTACATTCAAAAACAAGTATCTATAAAAGATTACAAGGTGTAGTTTTTAGAGTGAAGAGTCTTACAAATGAAACTTTACCAGAATGCTAAATCAAGAGTCAAAAGTTTTCAAAACAAAAGCAAAGGGAATGAGCCTATTTTGGATGAGTCCACATCTATCGCTCAAACCTCTGTTGCTGAGCCTACTACTCCTGGTGATCATGACACCCCAACCGGTGTTGTGAAACCCACACCCGCTAAATCTAAAAAGAAACCCCCCACATCTAGAAAGCCCACCAAAATAAAGTTACATAAAAAGGCACCTATAAAAGATGAGATCCCAGAGGATAACCTTGTGACATCACCAAAGTCACTAGAAACCATTGTTGCTACTTTCTCACAATAGATGGAAAGATCTACACCCAAAAGCCAAGCTCCTCTTGTATCCTCACAAAAGGAAAAAGTTGTTGCACAGGGACACCACACTATGAGGCAGAACTTTCACTTGAAAGTTTGTTTCACAGCCCCTCTCCCAGGGAAAATTCTCTTTCTACTCCACAACCATCTCCCATAATTCCATCCACATTTATACCTCTGTTCATGCAATTGATAAAACTCAGACACAAATCAGTTCCTCTCAATCACCAGTCAAAGAGAGCACACCTCCACAAGTGACTTGGTCTGAGAAAAATCAAGTTGCTAACCCAGAAACAACTGAGGAGGCTACACCTCATGAGTTACAAGTAACTTTTGGAGGTAGTTCAAGTGAAGCAGCCATTACAACTAATGACACAATAGTGTTTCTGTTGGACAGTGGTTACATCTTTAAGTCTTCCTTGAAGGCAACAACTATTGAGGCTACAATAGTAACCTCTGATCTAGTTGGAAGTCACAGTACCAAGAAAAAAGGGGCATTTGAGTCTATTAATTTGGAGTCTTCTCCTATTAAGGACTCAAATACAACTACCTCCGGTAGGGATTCAGATGATCCTATTAAATTGGGTGATGAATTAAGATATAAGGAATTGACGGAGAGGATGACTTCTATGGAATCTTCCATAGATGAACTTAAAGGCATGATGAAACAACTATTACAAACCTCTGCTTGTCAACCTTTACCTCAGTAAATTGCCAATGAGCTGTGGAAATAAGTGCAACCAATTATCCAAACTCAAAGGAATTTGGCTAATATCAACCACAACACCCACATGGAACTTATCAGAAATATGGTTGAGGCCAAATATAATGTTACTCAAGCAGATATTAAGGACATAAGAGAACATTTGGTAAAGACCACTAGTTCTGCCCCTGCAACAGTCCTTCAAGAAGAAGTAGAGGATGATGCCAAAAAGGGGGAGAGTGATAAAATGAGAAAGTTGCATCCAAATTCAATGGTGCAACAAAAGCCATGGTCTGCTCAAAACCAAACTTCTTATGAGGCATCAGATGCTAGAGTTCAAAAAGGGATTGATGAGACCCTGAACAAACACGCAGAAGAAATTGCCTTAGATTAGCAGAATGGCAAGATACACTAGAAAGTAAGGCTTCCCAACTGATTGAAGAAGAACAGGCTAAGCAGATGAAAGAAAAAGATAATGGCACTTCAAAAAGGAGAAAGTCAACTAGAAAAGTTAGACAGCCAATAACCACCTCTCCTAAAACCACTGCTTTGCCCATAAAAAGTGTATCCTCTGCTCCAATCAAAATCAAACCATCACTTAAAAGGAAACCATCCCCAAAATCACCACCAACAAATGTTGGTACAACAAATGTTTCATCACCACCACCAAATCAACCAACATATGTTGGTACAACAAATGTACCAACAGATGTTAACTAAACCTGTGCAATGATCACTTTCCCCACCTTAACAAAACCATTATCCACACCATCAAGAATACCAGCACGACCACCATTACCAAAAATCAAATTCACACGCAAATGGAAAACTTTTGTAGTGCAAGAAGATGATGAGGGAATTCCATCACCAATTCCTTTGACATCTAACCCCATTGCAGCCATACCAATCTCATCACTTCCATCAAATTTCACTTCACTTCCACCCTATCAACCATCATCTGACATTCCACTGGCTTCCAAATATCCTCTAGAGATTCAGCTATTAAAGGAGAAATTAAATCTTTTTATAATATAGAGGATTCATCACAAAGATCCTTTCCATCTCTCTTTGGTTATCGAAAGCCTAGAAATGTAGATGAATATTTGAAGCTAAAGGCAAGATAGGCTGAGAATATTGCTAAGGAGGTGAGCAAAGGGAAGGATGATAGGACTCTACAAGGAATCTTATCACTAGAACTTGGCAAGGTAAGAAAGATAGAAGATTTTGCCAAGGACCTATGCAAGTCCATGTTTGAGAAGCCAACAAATGCTGAGCTTGATGAAGAACTGAAACAGGATTACCTTGATCACATCATGAAGCATAAACCATACAAAGCATCAAGAGCACAATTCAAAGACTAGTCATCAGATGCTCTCAAGGAAGAGATTGAAAGAATCCAAGAAATGCTCAAAGATCCTTTACATAAGCCAACTCCACCAGTTTGGAAGAAAGGCAAATCAATTGATCAAAACAAGGCTTTGAAGCTAAAGAGAATAAGAGAAGAACTTGCAGCTGCAAAGTATGATACTGCTAGAGCTGTTGCCAGATGGTCAGAATGCAAGGTCATTAAAACCTACAAAAGACTGGAACAGCTAAGAGACAAGGATCTACAGTTCCAAGAAAGCCAGTTTACCTAGCAGTGGTTATCACTCAGCAGACCTATACTCCTAAAAAGCAGTTCACAACATCTAGCTTATCCACAACTGCTTTAAATCAAGTAAAAAGGCAAAAGTGTGACTGATGATCAGTTGTATGAAGAACACATAAATGAGGGAATCAAGAACCAACTGCTTTTTCACACAGATCATGTAAGTGACAAACTCAAAGAAATAGTGAAAAATCTTGTGAGTAGGCCACTTTAACCAAACTCATCAAAAATAAATCTTCACCAAAAATAATCAACTGATTCAAAAATTCTAAAGAGGAAGTCATCCTAAGACACCCACGAATTGACCTTTCTTAGATAAGATGGTGGAATTCAAAAGCTAAAGATGGAGGATGCATATGGTCTGAATGCAGATGGCCTCCAAGATCTGTTGAATCTTGAATTACAAAGGGATTTTGAAGACATGATTTCCTTGAACTTTGAACTACAACTCAAAGGAATCAGGGAAATGATGATGAGGAATATAGGTCGGCAATAAAGAAGAGTTTTGGTATCATCTGTTCTTGGGGGAGATTGTTGGATCTAGTGGACCCCACAAAAAAACAGATGATTGGAAAGCCAAACTAATCTATTACATCTAATAATAAATAACAGCGCTTTGAAGATATGCTCACCTCAAAGGCAAAGACATCAACATATGTTACTCAAAGGTTTGATAAGTAAAGCCTATTATAAAAGAACTGTTGAAGACAAGCTCTGTTCAAAGTCTAAAGTATGTTAAAGAGAAACTATGCTATTAAAGATAAGGACTGCTGAAGCAAAGGTCTGCTAGACCAACAGAGGTTAAAGCTCATCAGAGGTTCCTTCAACTGATGTTGGATCAACAGAGTTTATATATTTTAATGTAACAGTGTTTTAGCCTAGCAGATGTTAGAGTTTGTTACGTCGTTAGATGTCATTATCAAGGTGACGCCAGCTTAGATTCCACAGTAGTTTGCATTGTACTATAAAAAGAACAATGCATGTACTGTTCTATTCATCACTTCTCCTTGACATTTCTTGCACGAACAAATTAGAGTGATCAGGCTGGGGGGTTTTGTATATCTTTCATGCCTATGTAAATCAAATTTATAAAAACATGTTGATGAAAACATTCTCTTCATTGTTGTGATTTACAAATTTACATTTCTGCTGTATATATCATCTTTGTTTTATCATCTTCCATTGATTTCCATCTTTAAACAGTCACAACAATTAAACTCATATCCTAACATAAACTTTTCTACACCAGCGAGATTAAACCTCATTTAATCTCATGATTGTAAACACGAACTGTTTCACTGTCTCACCACGAGCTTTTAGAAATTTACAAAGAAACTAGGATATATGAAATTTTTACTCCCCTTTTTCTTTGTAAACTTTTAAAGTCCAAGCCACTTCACCTTCATTCCTCCTCGTATGCCCGATAAAAGTCCCAAATTGTCCCTAAACTCTAGTAAGGATAAATCCAAACAACAATGGTTCACCATTACCTTACCAAAATTCCAAAAAAAAAAAACAATTTCTATCACCATCTTTTTCCCACACACTCGTCTCATCGACACAAAATTTTTCTTTTTAGTTTCTTTTACCTTCCTATTCCGAATTTAACTTTTGAATTCTGAATTTAACTCATGAATTCCGAATTTAACTCAAATATTCTGAACTTAACACGTATATTCCGAATTTAACCATATATATTCCGAACTTACCCCATGTATTCCGAATTTAACCATATACATTTGGAAAAATGAACTTGAATACTAAATTCGGAATGGCTTTAAACTCTGAATGCATATAAATCTAAAAAACAAGAAGCTCGGAACCAAAACAAATCAGGAACAAACTAACTTGGTAAACTCGGAACATACAAACCCAGAATAACTACCTCAACAAATTCGAAATCAAGTCAAATGATAAACCTGGAATAATCAAACTCAACAAACTCGGAATCAAGTTAAATGACAAACTCGGACTAAGTTATCTTGCAAACTCAGAATACATGTGAAATCCAGACAATTTCAACAAACACGGAACATATTACAAATCTGGAACACTATTTGGAATCTTCACAAATTCGAACAAAATACAACTTCGGAATACTTATAAGTTTGGAACAGGTCTTTCCTAATAGATCACAAATCCGGAAAAACCTTAAACTCAGAACAATTTATAAACTCATAAACTCGGAAAAAATAACTTAAAAATTTGGAACGATTGACCAATCCTCTTCCAGATTATCTATTAATACGTGACTTCACATAAAGGTCACAAATAATTCGAAAGTACAAATTCGGAATCCACAAACCACTACACATATTCAGACAGACTAACACTAGGTAAATTCGGAATGTATTAATCACAAATTCGGACCAAACCAAACTCAACAAATTCGGACATGAAGCAAATTTGGAACAATGGAATTCAACCACAAATACGGACAATGTCAAACTTACAAATTCAGAAAGAATTAATTCGTAACTTTTAACAACTTACATAAATTTGGAATGGGCAATTCCAGATCAATCCTCAGATATGCAAAAACTCGGGAAACAAGAAAACCATCTCAGTTCCAAAAAAACGCTAAAATAGCTCCAATTTCTTTAGATTTGAACCAAAATCACCCAAATTTCTTCAAGTTTTCTGCAGAAACTTCATTCGAACACATCAAACAACTTTATTTTGATCCAGAATTCAGAAACACTCTCTGAAAACATCAAAATCTCGCTGAATGTCACGTCTCCATGATGTTTGGCGGAAACAAACATCAAATCAAGATCAATGGTGATTTGGAAGGCGGTTAGACCAAACCAAATCGGTAACCATGCTCTGATACCATTGTTAAAGTACCGAAGCTTTATGGATCGATAACAAACAACATCCATTACTTGATTCATGACGTGAAATCATAAAACATAGAAGATAGAGTAAAAGATGTGGAAGAAACTATCTCATTTCATTGATTTAATCAACATAGATTTACAATACCGAATGAGTATACATAATATACAAGCTAGTTTAGATCACCAAGATCTAAAACCTAGCTTTCTCTCTTGAACTTTCTCTCTCTAGAAATGTTGACCCAGAACTCTCTAGATGGATTCTCTAAGGTATGTCCTAATCTAAGCTATACAACACATATATATAGACTAGGGACTAAACCTGGACAAAACTTATTGTCTGGGATACAACAAATAATCCTACCTGAGTTTACCTACAAACTCGGAATAACAACTATACATATCCATTCGAATATTACATGCAAATTCGGAATAATCAAAACTAGAGAAACCTTCCGAGTTTACCAAATAAACTAGGAAATACATACATGTTACACATATTTGAAATGTTCATTATGTACACAAGTTCGGACAAGGTAACAACTCGGAACCCACTATTCCGAGTTAAACTTGTACCTGGCAGGAACTGTGCTTACACACTTGTTAATGTTTTGGCTTTTGAGTATCATATGTTCTTTAGTAGGTCCAATAATCTCCCCTTATAATAGATAATGCCAATATATATGTTTATTAGGTCAATATTTATTCCTCATCCACCTATCTCTGATTTGGGCTTTGTATTGCTTCTCAAATCTTTCAGAGAGAGTCATCTAGATCATTTTCAAGTGGAAGAACCACCAGGTCTTGTAGATATTCAATTTTAGGCTTAAGACAATATTCATTAAGTCTTTTTCACTTCTCCATTAGTCCTGACTATAGTCAATCACGCTTATCCTATTGGATGACCACATTATAATTTTTGAGCTAGATGGATTTATTAGGACATATTTTATTGGATGAGGTGAAGGAAACTGTTTTCCCAAGACTTGCCCAAGCAGTTCTTCTAGTTTAACATCTAGAGGATTATACATAAGCTCATTTTTCGTACCTTCCTTCCTTATCTCATCTTCATACTTCTGTAGATCTTCTACAGACATCTCCTGTGGCCTTTTGAGGTAGCTTCTGATAGCTGAGGAGACATTCTTTGAAGTGAGAAGTTCTGAAGGGTCAACCAGAGAACTGATAAGTACATTCAAGTCTTCATAATTTGGCCTTCTTGGGACTAGGGGATCTTTATCTCTTAATTTTTCAAATTCCTTGTAGCTGTCTTTGAATTTTGGCTCATCCCACCTGGCCATAGATTGCATTATACAAAACTTGGCTGCCACCATCTCCTCCTTCATTCTTCTAAGTTCAATGGTCTTTTGGCCAACAGGCTTTTCACCTGCTCTCAAATTGGGAGGAGTTGGTTAATGTCTGGATTGAGCTTATCTTCTCAATCCTTGTGATGTCTTCTAGAAGGGCTTCGGTAGTCCAACCATAGGATTGAGCTCTTGTGGGTGTAAGGCTTGTTTTTCATGATATACTCCAAGTAATCTTCCTTTAGTGCGTTTCTAATCTCAGGGTTGTTTACTGGTCCTTGTGATGCCTTTTGACTGACATCTTTGGAAAAATCTTCCAATCTATTAACTTCTAGGAATTCTTCATATAGAATTTGTTGTGCCTCCTAATCACTTTTCCCTTGCTTTTAATAGCAGCTATTCTTTTAGCCTATTTGATCTTTAATTCTAGGTATTCTAACTCTATTGGGTCAAGTATGGGTGGTTTTGTTGGTAGGGATGTAATAGTTAGTGTTGTGGTAGTTGTGGTAGATGGTTAAGATATGATGGATAATGTTGTGGTGGTTTTGGTTTTAATGTTGTGGTGAGATATGATGAATTTTGTTCTCCTAGATCTGGTTTGAGGCATTGGTGTTTTTTATGGTGGTTGTGGAAGCTTTGTGGATGGTTTTCTTTTGTGAATGAAGAGTCCTTTAGGAGATTTTTGTGTTGGCGGTGGTGGTAGGGTGGTTGTAACATATGTTGTCACTTTTGTAGTGCCAATAGATGTTTGGGCAGCGGGAACATGTGTTTGGATAGTTGGTGATGATTTTGTTAATGCAGTGCTTTTGGGAACCTCTATTGAAGATCCTTGATTATCTTGAATTATCTTCCTTTAAAAAATCTCTTACACTGTAATTTGCATATTTTCTTCTCAAGTATCTTTCCTCTTATCTTTTTTGATGGCTTCCTGTTTGGCCTTTTTTACTTTAGAAGTATTTGGCCTTTTCTCGGCTTTCTTTACTAGAGGAGGCCGCTTTCTCATGCAATCACTCTCCCCCTTTTTGGCATCATCTTGGTATTTGGGGAGAATAAGAGTTGTACGAGTGGTTTCAAGAATATAGTCTTTAATGGCCCTAACCTCTGCTTGAATATCGTTGTACTTTGCATCCACCATGTTCGTATCAGCTCCATTTGCATGTTCTGTTTTTCTTCTGCAACTTGCTTTTGAAGGTGAAGGTACATTGGTGCGTGCACTCATATTTCTTTTGCAATATATGCATTTTATGGTGGAGGTCTTAAGTTTTGCACCAAGGTCTTCATTATTTCTTTTATCTCATCAACTGAAGACTCCAGCTCGGATACTATCTCCATCAATTCATGATATTTTAACCCATCACCTACATTAATAGGATCATCAAATTCCCACAAGAGGTGGTTGTACTTGGTTTGGAACCAATTACCCCTTTTCTTGGTACTTGGGACTTCCAACTGTTATAGGCTGTAAAATTGTATACTCAATAGTTGTTGCCTTCAAGGAGGTCTTAGCTATGCAACTACTGCCCAATTATGAGACTATTGCCTCTACATTTGTAGTAGTTACCTCACTTGACAAACCTACAAGTGTCTCTTGAGACACAAGAGGTGTAACCTTCTCAGCTTGTGGGTTAGCAAAGATTTCTGAACTTGCCCTAGTCACTTGTTGTGGTAAACTCATAGTGACTTGTTGTTGAGAGGAACTAGGTTTAGACAAGTCAGTTTTATTAATTGCATCGAGAAGTGATTGGAATGTTGGTGGTATTGTTTATATGGGTGGTGGAGTGATAAGAGAGGCAACCCTGGGAGAAGGGCTTGAGAAGAGATACTCAAGTGAATTGCTCCCTCTGATCTGGTCCCTGTGCATACAACACCATCCTTTATGAGGATAAGTGAGGAGTATCTGTTGCAAGGAAGTAATAACATATCTTTGTTGCATTTGTGTTATAACAAGAATCTCTGGCATCTCAATCCCCAGAGACACCTTCTTTTCGGTTTTCTTTTAAATTTGGGGATAGGAAGGGAAGTGGTTTTTGTGAAAATTTCTGATGTGGGTACCACAGTTTTGGGTTGATCACTATGGGCATCAGGAGTAGTGGGCTCATCAACAGATGTTGTAACATCTGTTGCTTGGTTTGAAAAACATTTTCTTCACCCACATTTTCTTGACCCTTGGTCATCATGCGAGTGAAAGTTTCATTTGAGAGGCTTTTTAATTCTATGGCTACACCTTTCTCAAAACTCTTGTTTTAAAACCTTTTGGATGTAAAAGCTTAACAGCCTTCGATATAAAAAAAAGGATTGCTAGTTTGTCTTTTGATTGCCTTTATGTTTACCACCATGTCCATAAATAGAGTTTGGGATAGCTTATAGTATGTGTTTGTCAAGATAGCATATCCCAAACACTAAGTTTTTAGGCGTATTTTGTTAAAAGAGGTGGTCTTAGCAGATAAGCAAATCAAAAGTGTATGGAAAAGAAACTTCATTTCTGGTGGGAAATGTGGTTTGGCAATTGTTGCACCCACTAGTTGAGCAACATTTCCCCTTTCTATGAACTCATTATGTAAGTCATTTTTGAGAATAGTTTCCATACCTGCCAAATCGTTTATGTTGAAGGTTGTGGATATGGATTCTTCGGTTATTTGGATTTGTTCTCCATTAACCTTTGAAGTGGTGGTGATGGGCTTTTTCTTTCTTAGCAGGATATCTACATTTGCCCAAAATTCTCACAGGGTAGCATGGTGAAATGGTGCATTGGCGATCAGAATAGGATGATATTTTGATGATGTAAGCATGTTAATGATTGAGTGAAAATCAGTATTCTTGTCATGTTTGATAAGATACGGTAGATAGTTGTGTGGGGATTTGAGAATAAGAGCCATGGATGAAGATTTTGTGAATATTTTTTGAAAAACTTTTGAACATATATTCTTTTGATTAAAAGCGATGAGTTTTTATTGCGATTTCAAATTTTTCTCTTTTGAAATTCTATGATTTTGAGGATTTTCAAGGACAGATTTAAACCCTGTTTGGCAAAGGTTTTGTGAACAGGGACGATGATGTGGCCAACGGTTACCTTTTGGGTGATGTGGCAATATTTTATTTGTTAAGGCAAAACTCTGTTCTAAGACTTGAACCCTTTGAGGAAACACTTTGAAAAAGAAAAAGTAAGGTTAGTTTTCAAAAGTTTGTTTTGAAACCTCTATTAGGTATCAACAGGCGTTTGGATGGATACAACAGTGGTTGGTACATCTGTTTGTCTTTTGGTCAATAGATGGATGGAAACCCATGTTTGAAACCTCTGTTGGGTTAGGAACATAGTTTTGAAAAGAAACCATGGTTGGTTTTGAAAAACTGTGGCTCTGTTTGACTTTTGTAGTGAAACAGTGGGTAGTGCATCAGTGGTTCTTTGTTGCAAACAGTGGTTAACATAAGTTAAAAAGAGTTTTCTACCACTAAAACAAATGTTTTACTCCTTTGAGCAGAGTTTTATTTTTGGTGATTTTAACAATCTTTTCATGATTTTAAAAGTACAAATTTTGATTTTCTTGATTTTTAAAACAATATTTTAATGTTTATAAAAGAAAAACATTTGATGGATTTTCATAAAATATTGTCATGTTTTATTTGAATGATGAAAAGTTCTAGGGAAATTTCTGCTTGCACTTTTTTATTGCCAACAGATGTTCCCAACAGACAATTGAAATTGGTCAATTTTGCAAAGAGTCCAAGGCATTATTTGCTTGGTATTGATCTTTTTTCCACTGGTTCATCTCTGTAGATGGTCTTTTGTGATAAGTAGTTATTCAACTATCTCAAACAGTTGGTTTTGACCCTCTGCAAGTGCTTTCACACTTGGGCCAACTATTGTTTAACCATTCCCAATGGGTTGGTCATGTCCAGGAGGATGCCTATTTATCCTAGGCTTCTGAGGCATGTGTACAGATTCATTATACCTATAAGGTACTCCATGACAAGATGGTTGCCTATATCCTCTGGGATATATGTTTGAAGGTGGTGCAGATGAGAGTTGAACATCCCTATGAACAGGTATTTGTTCAAGGCTTGTGTAACATGTGTGTGACCAGATTCAACTCTTTTGGGAAGTGGTTGTGAATCTCTATTGATAGGACCATCTTCCCTTTTGAAAGCCATTTTTCCTTTTGACTATTCTTGTTGATATCATAGGGTTTTAGGAATGAGCATTGTTGAGTCACATGATTGATTTTCCCACAGATGTTGCACCCAGATGTTGACTCACATATATTATTTACTTTATTCATATCATATGCTCTTAACTTAATACAATCTTTTATCATATGTTTTTCTTTCCACAAAATTCACAAAGCAATTATTTGTCACACCCTGACCCGCAGCGGATATAGTAGTCAGAACATGATTGGGTTTTCATCAAAGCTCGTGACATTTACTATAATAAAGTTTCATATTTATTAATTCAATTAAAAGAGAATATTCCAACAAACACATAAAATCATACAAGCACGAAAATGTTCTAAACAAGTAATGTTTTATTCTTCTTCTAAGGCCCAATCCTATATGTTCCTTGTCTCAGCCTGTTCACCTGTATCATGTGTAAAACAAAGATTTGGGTCAACAAAAGTTGGCAAGTGAATCTCGTTTAAACATATGAAAGAAATTATTAAGTTGATTAATTTTAAAAAAATATGCATAAACCAAGTATGAGCAAACGTATATATATACTATCCACAAACCACATAACCATCTAACATTGAAGACATAAACATGATAAGTGATGTGAAATGAGATCAAGACTCAATCAAACGGAGCCGATCTAATTAGGCAACGCGATGCTCTACTCGTATCCAACGAGGAACTGATGGGCCTAATGTGAATGCTTGACTGAAATGAGAAAATGTAACCACATATAACAATAACCAAACATTACATAGCACGTTAGATCATATAATGATAGTAGCACAAGTGTTTAAATAAACAATATAAGTATACGACACATGATACACCCCAAAACATGAATAAAAAGGGGAATTTGTAAGAATTCACTCACAGTGGGTGCGTTTCTTGAATTGATGAGGATGCGCACGATTTAAGATTTAAACCGATGAGGAAACCGAAATGAAGAGGCTTGATTACTCCGGCGATGTCTCTGGTGATAGCAAGAAAATTCCGGCGATGCATAGAATTCCGGTGATTTGCAGCGAAGACTTCAGAGAGTTTTGAGAGATTTTGAGAGTTCTTGAGCGAGTTTTAGAACAGGTTTGGAGTTGCTATTTATAGGCAAATGATAGCCATGATTCCGGTTTCAATCTTGATTTTAAATCATTGATTTCCGATTATTAGTTTGAAATTGATGATTGGAAATTAGTTATACGCGTTTAATCAAAACGAGAATCGTTAATTGTGTTGATTGCGATGATCATGCCTTGACGGTTACTGGTTCTGCAAATTTGAATTGCAGTTTTAGCGCTTATTTTGGTACAAAATTAAATTGTCATAGATTAATCACAAGTGTGTGTGTAGGTCAGTGGTGTTTTGTGTGTGTGAATTCCTTAGGGACCCGGGTTCGAAACCTGGTTACCCCTTCATATTTTTTTTATTATTTTACTTTATTTATTAGTATTATTTTTAGTTTTTATTTATTTAATATTTTAACTCTTATTTATCAATTACGGAAATAATAAATTAAATTTGATCAGTTAATAAATGCGTAACGAAACTTCACATAAAATACTTGAACTATTTAAACGAAGCGGGTTTTGGACCCGTTTTACAACAAATGTTACAGTATCCCCTACTTTTAGAAATTCCATCCCGAAATTTAAGTAGTGGATGCAACTTGAAAAAGATGCGGGCATTTTTCACGCATTGAGTCTTCGCGTTCTCAAGTAAACTCAGATCCTCGTTTTGACTCCCAGTGCCCCCTAACTATCGGAATACGACTTCATCTTAAACGCTTCTCACCGAAGTCCATGATTTCTACAGGTCGTTCAACAAAATGCATTGACTCATCAATCTGAATATCTTCTAAAGTTCTTCAAGTTTGATACATGGAACGTGGGATGAATTATGTTGAGTTCTTCTGGTAAATCATGCTTACAGGACCAACTCTCTCGAGTATTTTGAATGGTCCCACATAGCGTGGTGCTAGCTTGCCTTTTTTACCTAAACGAACCACTCCCTTCCATGGTAATACTTTCAAAAGTACTTGATCGCCAACACAAAACTCAAGTGGCTTTTAGCGTTTATCAGCATAACTCTTTTGACGACTCTGAGCTGCTAGAAGATTATTGCGGATTTGAAGAATCTTATCAGTTATTTCTTGGATCAATTCAGGTCCAGTGATTTGTGCTTCACAAATTTCGTGCCAACATACAGGAGATCGGCACTTACGACTATATAATGCTTCAAAAGGAGTCATACCAATGCTTGAATGATAACTATTGTTGTACAAAAATTCAACTAATGGTAGATGAGTATCCCAATTGCCCTTGAAGTCGATGAAACAAGCTCGCAACATGTCTTCAAGAGTCTGTATGGTGCACTCAGATTGACCATCAGTTTGAGGGTGGAAGGCAGTGCTGAGGTCTAAGCTTGTACCTAACGCTGATTCCACGGCTTGCCATGTTCGTGAAGTAAAACGACCATCTCGATCCAAAATGATACTTAAAGTACACCGTGTCGACTTACGATTTCATCAATATAGATGCAAGCTAACTTCTCGTTCTTATAATCTTCGCGGATTGGAATGAAATGAGTTGATTTGGTAAGACGATCAATGATAACCCAAATCGTATCATGCCCACTGGAAGTGCGAGGTAACCCGGTAATAAAGTCAATGGTTATGTTTTCCCACTTCCAAACGGGTATTTTGGGTTGAACGAGTAATCCTGAACGTCTTTGATGTTCAGCTTTAACCTTAGAACATGTGAGGCACTTAGAGACAAAAATTTATCGATATCCTTCTTCATACCAGGCCACCAGTAAGAATATCGTAGGTCTTGATACATCTTATCAGCACCTGGATGTATAGAGTATCATGTTTTGTGAGCCTCATTCATGAGAAAAGTATGAAGATTTTCGCGATCAGGTACCCAAATACGATTAAAGTAATAAATGATACCATCGGACTTGGATTCTAACTTGGTTTCAGCTCCACAAGACAATTCATCTCGCATATCATTTTCCATGACAAAAATATGTTGAGCTGCTCGAATTCGGTTTTGAAGATCGGTTACAATTTGAGAACACAAAAGATGAATGGTTTGCATACTCTTTTCGGCTAAGAGCATCAGCCACAACATTGGCTTTACCAGGAAGATAACGGATTTCACAATCGTAATCATTCAAGAGTTTGACCCATTGTCGTTGCCTCATGTTCAACTCTTTTTGATTGAAGATATGTTGAAGGCTCTTGTGGTCAGTGTAAATCTCACACTTGGTACCATAGAGATAATGTCTCCATATCTTTAGAGCGAACACGACTACTCCAAGTTCTAGGTCGTGAGTAGTGTAATTCTTCTCGTGAACTTTATGTTGCCTTGAGGCGTAGGCTATCACCTTTCTTCTTTGCATTAGGACACACCCTAGCCCCTGCCCTGATGCGTCACAATAGAGCATAAAGTCTTCACAACCGTCAGGAGGGTGAGAATAGGTGAGTCACAAAGTTTTTGTTTCAAAGTTTGAAAAGCCTCTTCTTGCTTGGGCCTCCAAATAAAGGGCTTGCCCTAGGCTGTGAGTGGTAAAGCAATACAAGAGATATTGGTGATAAATCATCGATAATAACCAGCTAGACCCAGGAATAATCTGACTTCAGTAGGAGTGCGTGGAGCTTGCCATTCTTGCACCGCTTTAATCTTTGCATGGTCGACATGAATTCCCTTGTCGTTGACAACATGACCGAGAAATTGAACCTCTTTTAACCAGAATTCACATTTCGAGAACTTAGCGTAAAGCTTTTCGGTTCTCAAGAGTGTTAAGATGAGTCGAAGATGTCGCTCATGATCGGATTTGGTCTTGGAATAAATAAGGATGTCATCGATGAAGACAATAATGAAACGATCGAGGTAGGGTTTGCACACACTATTCATTAGATCCATGAAAACGACAGGAGCATTTGTCAAACCAAAAGGCATGACCATGAATTCATAATGACCATAACAAGTTCGAAAAGCAGTCTTTGGAATGTCTTCTTCACGTACTCTAAACTGGTGATAACCAGAACAAAGATCGATTTTTGAGAAACAGGTGGCACCCTGAAGTTGATCTAGAAGATCATCGATGCGGGGTAAAGGATACCGGTTCTTAATGGTCAGCTTGTTGAGCTATCGATAGTCGATACACATTCGGAAAGTTCCATCCTTCTTCTTTACGAAAAGAACCGGCGCACCCCAAGGTGATGAGCTAGGACGTATGAATCCCTTGTCAGACAGCTCTTGCAGTTGACTAGCTAACTCTTGCATTTTAGATAGGATAACCGATATGGAGATTTTGCAACTGGTGTAGCACCAGGTACAAGATCGATTCGAAATTCGACTTCTCGCACAGGAGGAAGTCCTGAAACGTAGTAGGGAAAAACTTGAGGAAATTCTTTAACGATTTGGATGTCTTCGAGTTTCTTCTACTTGCCTTCCTTTTTAACGATATGGGTAAAAATGCTATGTAATCTTTGTGAAGGTATCTTCGAGCTTGAAGGCATGACATCAACTTGAGTTCTTTGGATGGGGTTTCACCAAAAATACGCAGAGTTTGACCGTCAGCGAGAGGTATACGAATAAATTTCTCGTAACAAACAACTGCAGCGTGATGCTGACTAAGCTAGTCCATACCAATGATGACGTCGAAACTACCCAACTTCATAGGAATAAGATCAATTGGATAGTCATGATCATTGAGAGTGAGAGTGCAATCACGAATGATATAGTCTAACGTAATAGGTTCGCCGTCGGCTACTTCCACTGTAAATGATTCGGCTAGACTAACGTGAGGTAAACCAAGAATAGATTCAAACTCTAAGGACACAAAACTCTTATCCACGCCAGTGTCAAAAAGAATAGATGCATAACTACCGTTTATGAGAAACGTACCGTTAACCATGTTGTTATCCGCTCTAGCTTGGTTGGCGTTGATGTTAAAAGCCCTTCCTCTAGTGGGCGGATTGACATGATTGGCTTGGTACACTGGGTTAGCTTGAGCTTGAGCATTTATGATGTTCACCAATGCGGACAGGCGTTGCAGAAATGGGTTGGATCACCGCAGTTGAAACAAGCTCTGACAAGCGGCATCATAGGATAAGTGGGTTGGTAGAAAGGTTGAACCATTGGTTGAGCGGGTTATAGTAGTAGAGGTTGTTGAAGCTTGAGGTTGGTTGCGGGTGGGTCTTTGAAGAACACGACAAGTTTGGTTTGTATGTCCTGCACGACCGCAACTTGTGCAATGAAGACATGGGTTCTCGGGCGGGTGGTGATATTGACATCGGTTGCATTTTGGGTGGGGTCCTGTATACTGTTTCTTGAATGGTGCGGTAGGAGGAGCAACTTGTGTGATTGGAGCGGCGACAATAGGTTGATTGGTTTATGTAACAACAAAATTTTTCCCATTGCGTTTTCTTTTGCCAGCAAACTTAGAAGACGATCTTGTTTGGGTTGGGGTAGGAGTTTCAGCAGGTGTCTTATCTTTTTTCTTCCCGTCTTTAAATTCCCTGTTCCTGATGCAATTTTCAATGAGCTCAGTAGCTAGCTCCATCACTGACTCTAAAGTTGCAGGCGTAGTACTCATCACAGAGTCTTGGATTTTGGAGGGAAGACCTCGAATGTAGTGCTCAATCAGACGGTAGAGTGGAGTGAACAAGTTGGGAACCATTTGATTCAACTCGAGAAACCGCTTGTTGAAGGTTATGTGGTCTCCCTCCTTTTGTTTCAAGAAATAGAATTCATCCTCCGATTTCTTGATTACACTTCTTGGACAGAACGTCTAGTCATAAGTTCCATCAGTTCTTCCCAAGTTAGGGCCACAGCGGCTTCGACGCCTCGTCTACCTTTCTCCGCATTCCACCATGTGAGTGCTACCCATACATCCGACCAGTAGCATAACGCACCTTGTGGTCGTTGGGACAATCATAGTTGAGGAAGGTACTCTTCATCTCCTCGAACTAACGAAGGAGAGGAGTGACACCTTCAGTCCCCTCGTACTTTCGAGGGTCGCATGAGTTGAAGTGCTTGTAGGTGCACTTGGTGGTGTTGGTGGGAGGATTGGCAACATTCTGACCTTCTTGGTTGATTGGGTTGATATGATTAGCGGCAAGAGCTTGCTTGTTGGACTTGAACTACAATGTCGGGAATCACGACGGCCATCTGTTGGGCTATTTGGGCAGCCATGCGCTCGCCGGATCTTCCTGATCTCCTACCTCTTCATGAGTGCCTAGAAGACATCTACAGGAAATATGTAACGAGATTATGAGTTTTGATGTTTTAGGTGTCATGTGTCGTATTTAGAAATCAACATTCACAAAACAAATGAGAAAATAATTTCATTACATCCATAGGATGTCTTGGGCTTTGCTCATGTTTGGGCCCCCATATATCCCCCATACTTTGACCTAGGTAGTCATATGGGCCCCCATGACTACTGGGCTTTGTAGGGTTCACATTGGTGTTGGCATGTTAACACTCGTACCACCCGAATGAAATTCGTAAACATAATTGCATGATATGAAGTCGGAGGGTGTCTAGGTGTAGACACAGTGACAACTCAAAGTGGGGTTAGTTCACATGACGTTTAGTGTGGCATGCTTTGGCCTAATAGGTCCTTCGTACTCTCATCATTAGTCCCCACGTAGGCAAATTGGTTCGTTATATTGGATTTATACGAATGCCAATCCTAGACAGGACGTTTTGACTACCCGTACTTGTACCCTTTCAGTTACTACATGCCTGTCGTAGAACTCACTTTGATGAGATTAAAAAATGAAAACATCACAAAATTCTTGAGAAAGAAAACATAAAAAATATTCAAATATGTGAAAATTGGAACGTGCGTATTTGTGTGAGCATGTTATGTTAACGATACATATATCACAATAAATATCACACAACAACATATAGTAGTGAGAGTGCTTGCATGCACTTGTGTGTGAGATAAATATGAAGCAAATAAATATCATGAGTTTGCATGTCACTAAATAACACATAAGGAATTAAAATCTAATTAACTATAGTATAGGCTCTAAGGGTCTAATAACCTATCCTATATCCCTATAGTCAAAAGCTCTGATACCAATCTGACACACCCTGACCCGCAGCGGACATGGTAGTCGGGGCATGATTGGGTTTTCATCAAAGATCATGACATTTACTATAATAAAGTTTCATATTTATTAATTTAATTTAAAAGAGAATATTCCAACAAACACGTAAAATCATACAAACACGAAAATGTTCTAAACAAGTAATGTTTTATTCTTCTTCTAAGGCCCAATCCTATGTGTTCCTTGGCTCAGCCTGTTCACCTGTATCATGTGTAAAACAAAGATTTAGATCAACAAAAGTTGGCGAGTGAATCTTGTATAAACATATGAAAGAAATTATTAAGTTGATTAATTTAAAAAAAATGTGCATAAACCAAGTATGAGCAAACGTATATGTATACTATCCACAAACCACATAACCATCTAACATTGAAGACATAAACATGATAAGTGATGTGAAATGAGATCAAGACTCAATCAAATGGAGCCGATCTAATTAGGCAACGCGATGCTCTACTCGTATCCAACGAGGAACTGATGGGCCTTATGTGAATGCTTAACTGAAATGAGAAAATGTAACCACATAAAACAATAACCAAACATTACATAACATGTTAGAACATATAATGGTAGTAGCACAAATGTTTGAATACACAATATAAGTATACGACACATGATACACCCCAAAACATGAATAAAAAGGGATTTGTAAGAATTCACTCACAGTGGGTGCGTTTCTTGAATTGATGAGGAATGCGAACGATTTAAGATTTCAACCAACGAGGAAACTAACCGAAATGAAGAGGCTTGATTACTCCGGTGATGTCTCCGGTGATAGCAAGAAAATTCCGGCGATGCACAGAATTTCGGTGATTTGCAGCGAAGACTTCAGAGAGTTTTGAGAGAGTTCGAGAGTGCTTGAGCGAGTTTTAGAACAGGTTTGGAGTTGCTATTTATACCAAAATGATAGCCATGATGTCGGTTTCAATCTTGATTTTAAATCATTGATTTCCGGTTTTCAGTTTGAAATTGATGATTGGAAATCAGTTATACGCGTTTAATCAAAATGAGAATCGTTAATTGTGTTGATTGCTATGATCATGCCTTGACGGTTACTGGTTCTGTAAAAATTTGAATTGCAGGTTTAGCGCTTATTTGGTATAAAATTAAATTGTTTTTAGATTAATCACAAGTGTGTGTGTAGCTCAGTGGTGTTTTGTGTGTGTGAATTCCTTGGGGACCCGGGTTCGAAACCCGGTTACCCCTTCATATTTATTTTTATTATTTTACTTTATTTATCAGTATTATTTTTAGTGTTTATTTATTTAATATTTGAACTCTTATTTATCAATTACAGAAATTAATAAATTAAATTTGATCGGTTAATAAATGCATAACAAAACTTCACATAAAATACTTGAACTATTTAAATGAAGCGGGTTTTGGAACCCGTTTTACAACGAATGTTACATTATTGTGGTCCTATATTCTTGTTACCCTTAACTCTTTTTCCAGCAACATATGTTTTAACATCTGTTTGAGAGTTGGTAATAGGAATGGTTTTTGTCTTGGGTGGCTTGAAAACATCTGGGTTGGTGAAATCAACATATTTGAAATTTTCAAGAATGTTAGATTCATCAAACCAAGTGGGTTTAAATTCATAATTTTTTTCATCCTGAATGGAACTTTGCGGTTTTTCAAGAGAAATATTTTTACCACTAGGTTCACTAATATTGATTTCTTCACCAGGTGAGTTGGTTGAAATTATCTTAACCATTTCAGAGTTAATGGAAGTGTTGTAAAAATGTTCTTTATGACCCCCAACCCCAAACTTCACAATGCTTTTAATTTGTTTTTATCTAAAAGTATCTCATAACCATTGCAATATTTAACCAATTTTTCACAGGTAATCTGAGTGGATTTCAACTCCTTTTTGCAAATTTGATAGTTCTATATCATTGTTTTTAGTTGGTCCTTGGTTATGGTAGTTTCATGCTTGAGACTCCTTGTTTCTTGGTCTTCTTCAGCTATTCTTGTTTTAAAATCTGTCTTTAATTTTTCAAGAACTATTTCACTGATTTGGACCTTTTCTCTTAGATTTTCATTTACCTCTCTAACATTTGCAAATGCTATGATGCAATTGTCAAAACATAACTCTTTGAGAGTTTGAGGTGATACCTAAGAGGCAACAATTTGTACTAGATCAGCATCGATGCATTCAGTTGAACTTTTAGGATAGTTCTCTTCAATCCTTTCTGCATGCTCTTTGTCACAAATAGATGTTAGCCCTAAGCTCTCAGCAATTTGCTCAACTAGGATTTCACCAACCGTTGTTTAAACATCTTGATCTACACCTCCTGAGATACATTCAATAGCCATAAAACAGCAAATTGCATGTTCATCACAATCATTTGCCATCAAAGCAAAATTTTCATCAGTTAAGTTTTCTAGTAAGCTGCTCTAGTCAACATAGCCTTGAGTAAAGAAACTTTGTTGACGGGGGTAGGAGCAACTTGAGGTGCTTAACTTGAGGAACAGGAGTTGCATGTACATAATGCACATGCACTGGGTTCATGCTTTGTGCAAAATCGGCAGTGTTTTGCAAACTTGGTCCAGGGGTAGTTTAGGCATTTTCAATATAACTTTTGTTGTGTATTAGATTGAGGTTTTTGGTTAGAATATGTGATCAGTGGTGCAAAGTTTTTTGAGTGACTCCAGCATTCGCTTGCAAAGTGACCTAATCTATTACATTTGAAACATTTGATTTTAGATTCATCCAACCCCACCTTTGACCTCCCATTTAACCCTGGATATGTCCTACCAGTCCTTTTGTAAAAATTATTTGCTTTAAGACTTAGTAGTGCCACTTGGTGCAATATATCCATTTCCTCAAGGTCAGTTTGGTCTATGTGCTTCAGCTCATCAATGACAAATGACAAACTAGCAGGACCATGACCATCATCATTCGTTGTGAATGCACAGTTTGAGGAATGCTGATTAGAGTTGATTCCAGTTGATATATCAATATAGTGATCAAAACTTTGATCATTTGTCATTCATAAGGATAATCCTTCCTGACTCAGAAGTGTCATGTTTCCGAATACATAACTGTTGGACACTTTTCTAGTTTCCTGGAGCTTCTTTTTCTAGACAAGTTCTCTCTCAAATGTTATGAGCTTTCCATGAAACTGAGTCATAATCATGTCCTAGAAGTCAGGGAATGTTCTCATCACTATAGCAATAGAATCCCACTTCTCAGGGGTTACTTAAAGTTAACATAGAAAGTTCCTTGTTTACTGATATGCACAAAATGCAACATATAAATTATATCAAACAAGACATAAAATCAACCATTTTATGTACTAATGTTGGAAAAAGTGGGTTTCTTTGTGTACTTTTGATTTTCAGGACTAAATGAGCTTAAACATACAAAAGGAACAAATTAATGGCAAGAACCAAAACAACTACAAGAAAGCAGAATTCACCATACCTACCCTCCAAGCTACACCCTTAGACCAAAACAACAATCCAGAAGACAAGCATGGGGTCATGCCATCTGGACACTGTGACAAACGGCAAATAACCAGTAATTCCGTAAAATTTAATCACTAATTTTATTTTATGATCTCATGCATATTATCGTAGTTTAATTTCGTAACTGAGTCGTACGTCATATTCTAAGGATTAAGGCAATTAAATCTGGTCATAACATATACTGGTTTCTGTTTCGACGTGGAACAAACCAAAACAATGCCCTGAAAGTGTTGGTAGAAACTATTGGGCACACTAATTGCGGTGGCACTAACTGTGACGGTAAATCCGCTAAAACGAATCAGAACAAGGAATAACGGCATGCTAATGCCACACCTGAGTCCATATATAAATGAAAACACTTATTTGAGATCAACCATTACAATATTACATAACTTTCCGGTACAACGCTTAAATTTCAAAATTGTCCGTTTCGACCAAAAAGGCGACAAATGTCAGTTTGTCCACAGCACTAATTCGGTGGATTCCGGATAATAAAACAATGTTAATCATCCTAAAACAATGTGAGAATAGAAAGAATGCACAAAAGACATCGTTTCCGGTCATTCGGCAAACAGTGCACAATGCGACCGGAAGGCGACCGTTTGTCGAAACGACGAACATTTTGGTGGCCGATAGCCTCATTCAGGCATCTAGAGAACTAGTTAAGCCTCATTTGGAACTCGGAATCCATTCAACTAACATGAGGTCACGGAAACACAACTTTCATAAAAGTTCGACGGCGGAATATAAAAGTGCCGATATCGAGCGAACGATCGAACGAAATGCATTTCGGCCATCCTAACTCATCGTATATTCGTCTAGCGAACTAGTTATGCATATTTTTATGTCGGAAATGCACTAAGTAGACACCATGATAATTGTGGTGATCGAAAACAAAAGCTTCCGGTACTAAATAAATAAGTTCGTTTATTAGCGATTATTGCACCGATGAACGATCTAATGACATTTCCGTCATCCGAAACTTATATTGAAGGATTAAGTGGATTAATTACTATGTAATAACACCCTAAACCCTAATTATATACAAAGAATGCAAGATTTAACCCCTAATCACAACCCTTAATTTAATGACCAAAATATCTCCTTATTTAACATGTGTTATAAAAATTGTTACACTTCACCCCCCTCATTTGACGGTTAAAGTGGGTCCCACACCCACTTGATTTGTGTTGAAAATAGTGGATTAGAAGCATGGTGTTTTGATGTGATGAGGAGTTGAAAGATGGTATGATATATTTCATAAGTCACCAAAGATCTTCATCATTTCTTTCACAAAAAAATTGCAACATATCCTTCCTTTGCCCCCTCATATACACGGCTACCATCACCACCATACAACCACCAATTAGCCACCATAAAACACCATATTTCATCCACTTTAAAACCCTATCAAAATCATTCAAGGAGCTAGAAAGGGTGGAGGACTATTGGAGGCATTTTGGAGCTTCATTTTCTTCTTAAATCATCATCTAACTTGTGCACCCTTTGTAAGGCAAACTCTTTCATAATTTAGCTTATTTTTTTGTCTAGATTAATGATGTACAAGTTGATCATCTTGAAAATGAAGAAAAGATAAACCAAAAACCCTAACTCACACCATAATAAATACAGTAAATATGATTTGTATTGTGTTGTTCATGTGTTTATGTGATATTAGTTAGCATGATAATGTTATTTATGTTAAGTAAAGTATAAAAGTTGGATGATCTTGTGTGTGCAAGGGTAAAAATGAGGATTTAAACATGATAATGTTTAAATCTAAACAATATCATCAACTACATCATCCATGAAGATTTCTACAACTTAAAGATAATTTTACTACACATGAATGATTTTTGTAAGAAGTAAACATTATTATTTAAGATGTAACCATCTTAAAAATTATAGAAATCAAGTGGTTTAAAGAGATGGACTTGATTAAATGATATAACAAAAATGGTGATGTAAAAGTACTAATAAATATTGGAAATGTCATCATGATTTAATAAGATTTTTTACCTCTAACAAGCCATGGATGATGATATATCAAAGTTGTAAATAAATAATAGGAAGGTTTGTGATGGATTGTTGATCTTAATTATGCGCTTAAAAGGTTTTAAATACGTTTCTAAAACATGGAAAACGTCATAGTTTAGGGGAAACTATGGCGAAATTTTCTAAAAATCTAATCGCGATTAAGACATGATTAATGGGGTGATTAGCGGGACTAAACGCGATTAGTAACTTAAATCGTCATTCAGTAAGTTCTAATGACAAGGGTTAAACCCAAAATACCCAAATATTTAACAAGTTTATATATATATTTTTACAAGTAAAAATAAGTAACTTTTATAATATATATATATATAGTTACTTGGGAAATAAAAATATGTATACATATTTTGTCACCAAGAATTTTGTATAAATACATATGTGTACTGTATGTGTATGTATTTACAAGCTTAGGGTATTCACAATAAAAATACCCAATCATATACAAAAATACAAACACTTGAAAATAATAGCAAGTGTTGGTGACATAAACAAATATATTATTACAAAGCGTCGAAACAATAATCAGACAAACGAAGCAATACGGACGTTGGGCGAACGTTCATGAAGACATCGTGACGTCGACGACCAACAGGTGAATCGCCGACAAGAAAAGTCATTAGACGACGGGTGATTGTCGACAAGAAAAAGCATAATAAATGACGCCGGTGACAAATCTAAAATATATATTTAGACGTCTAACATGTATATATGTTACCGAAATCAAAATCCAGAAAGTTAAAAATATTATAAGTGTAAGACTTATTAAAAATGGGCTCTTGTAAATAAATTTGGGCTAGGCCCAATATATAAAGTCATGGACAAGGCCCAAAATAATATATATATATATATATATATATATATATATATATATATATGGACAAAGCCCAAAAATAACATAAAAACATGGGCTGCCCAAAGACATAAATTACATGGGCTAGGCCCAATGACATAAATTACATGGGCTAGGCCCAATGACATAAAAACATGGGCTAGGCCCAAAGACATAAATTACATAGGCTAGGCCCAATGACACAGATAACATGGGCTAGGCCCAATGACAAGAAGACATGGGCTAGGCCCAATGACAAGAAAACATGGGCTAGGCCCAATGACAAGATACACATGATCAAAGAATGATAACAATATAGATAAGTATATATTTTTGAGAAATATATATAACAATATTAATCAAACAAGCAAAACTACCAACACTACATTAACACTAAGAGTTGTTCTATTATAGCAAGGAAATACATAACAAGAATTCAAGATGAACAACGAGTACAAGGTCCATTGAGGCCTAGGTGTCTAATAAACTTAATAGACATGTACGTTACACCTGTATACGGGCACCGACCGTTACTAGTACGACTTACGAAAAGCAAAACTATGAGTTCATGTCCTTCCTTTCAAATTATTTCAAAGTTTTGTTTTAAACTATCGAGGGGAAATACTTGTCATAACAAACAATATGTTAGCTATGGGTTTAGTTGATAACACGATCATTTGTGCGTAACTAGGAGGATAACAATAGTAACCATTAATCACATAGTGACCAAGGTGCAAAAGAAGTAGATCTAGTGAGTTTGAGACCCGCTCCACTCCTGGTTGGTATACCCTTCGGAGTGCTTTTGTGATCACAATGATGTGAAAGTTGTCTCGGTTTGGTTACTTACTTATGGCACATATAAGTCAGGGTGCTCGCGACACACTGATAGATCCTTAAAACGCCATGATGCCAAGAACATACTCAGATTTCATTACTGGATTTTAAGAATGACATTTTTATACGAAAACATTAACTACATGAACTCGCCAACTTTATGTTGACTTTTTAAAATTACATGTATTTCAAGACGCAAGACATGAGCTGGTGATGATTCGGGTATGGGAAAATGTCAAGACAACGATGTACCATCTATTGGAGGGTTTCCCTTTTATATCCCAACTTCGTCTGGGTATATAGGGGTCAAAACCTCATTATGCAATTACGATCAAAACAATGTCTTATTTTGGAAATGATGTATTTTGAATCATGTATATGATGACAATTTGAAACAGATATAACATGAAATCACTTTTGGATGGTTGTATTTATGGAATGAAACTTATTAATAGTATGCCAGCATCGTTAATTTATATTGTTTGCTAAATTGGATGCAATGATTACCTAATAGTCACACACTTGCGCTTCCGCTACGACCAGAGTGTGACAGACACGGGGTCGTGCCCCACTACAGAATTTGTTCATGGCCATGTAGATCAAGACAAAACAAAGCAAAACAGGAGACACAGGGTCGTGTTTCCAGGACACGGGGCCGTTGCCAACTCCCAGATACGTAGAATCTCCCAATGGACCCCACAAAGTTGACTATGAGGCCTTGCCTACTGTCACACGGACCGTGTGTGTGCATACGATCTGACACTAGGCATTAAAGGAAGATCGAGAAAGAAGGGACACGAGGTCGTGCCCATGGACACGGGGTCGTGTGAAGGGACTAACTTTAGCTATAAATAAAAGGGTTTGGTTCACTTCCAACCCATCCCTTCGCAAACCACTTCTCTCTCAGTTACCACCATTCCACCACCACTCCAACACCATCATCACCTTTAGAGTGTGTGTAGTAGTCTCGGGATCCAAGATTGATCGTAAGAGTTCTTGTCAATCAAAGGCCATGCTTGGCTAATTTCTTACGTCACTTGGTGAAGATAAATCTTGTATGTATTCCTTTTGATTTCAAAGCTTTGGCTACTTTTTTTTGGGTTTGTATTAATGACTTTATAACTAGTTATTTATATTGAAAATGAATTTTACTCTATCATTTCTTCATGTTTTGTTGATTCACTCATTCATGTCTTTACGGTCTATACAAAGCACGTTAACTGCCTTGAATGGGGTTAGAAGGGTGGTTTAGGTAAAGTTCTTGCCTCGTTAAGTGTATAGATCTTGCAAGTACTTGATTCAAGCTTATTAGGACTTCTCTTGAGGAAGATAGCATCAAATCGGGGGAAGTAAGAACGACTTGAATCCCTTATAAATAAACTACTATTAAAACTTTAACCCGATCTTGCGGGACTGTATCCTGCTGACTTAGACCAATATGGCCGAGGGTATCGTTGCCTTCAAAGAGGGACATACCACATTTTGCATTAATAACTTACTTAATTATCTTTTAATAATCTTGTCTTGCGGGACCGTATCCTTGCTGACTAGACTAATATGGCTGAGGGTAGCATTGCCTCCAAAAGAAGGACATGTCAAAATAAATAAGATAATCTCTTAAAAAGCCCAAAGTGCAGAAATCATCAAAGACTACATAAAGAGTGAGTCGGAACCAAGTGATTCTATCTTGTTTATTAGTTTTTTACTAACATTTTATTATTATCTCTTTTATCTTTTTAAACTTACTAATATCTTTCTTCCAAATTTGGTTAGATTAGACGTCGACGACATACCGATATTAAAATCTCTTGTGTACTTGGACGACCTCGGTATCTTACCATCACTACGCTATGCCAATTCTCTTTTCTGTAAGACAGAAGTTGCAGCATGGGGCCATGTAACACTCACAGGGGGCCATACCTCTCTCCAATGTCTAGAAACCACGTAAAACAACTAACCGCGGTAGAAACGTCGGGGAGTCATGTCACAGAACTATTATTTCACAACTCATGGAATTTAAAGTTTTGTTTATTAAGTTAAATATTTACATTGTCTTGGGACAAACAGAAACAACACATAAATATATTGTCTTTCATGTTTTAAGTCACTAAGGCCCGCGTCCATTCCTACGTGAATCATGCATTATATTATCAAGCATTGACTCCTGAAACATATGTGAAAAGAGAGTCAGCATAAAAATGGCGGCAGATAGGTTTTGTGTGTGTGTCAAATTCGTGGCTTTGTATACATATTGCAACACCTCGTCCGACTACAAGAGTCATTAAGTGAAAACCTCGTATCAAAAGTGTTTGATATTGTAATACAATTAACCAACTAAAAAAAGTTGGTTAGAGTTGTGATGACCTTATAGCCATGAACCTTGACCAAAATGTTTCTTTTGTAAAAACCTTGTAATAGATTGATTCAAAAGAAAACTTCGTATGGTTTATATCTTTAAGTGAAAATCATTGGGTAACATTGTTCAAAACAATTTTCCATGCTATAAACCATTTGTCCGTGTTATAAACCTTTTGTCTGTATTATAAACTATTCGTCCGTGTTATAAATCAATCATCCATATCATAAACCAATTGTCCATGTCATAAGCAAATCGTCCGTGTTTTTAATTGTGAAAACTTTTGGTCGTTCTTTAATGAACACATTCAAACCTGTATTAACCCTATACCACCAAAGGGTCTCTTTAACTAGACTAACAAATCAACAAATGATTTGTTAATCAGAAACAATTTCTATCATTACCCAAACTTCCACCAAATCCAGTGAACAATCCGATAATGGGATTGTCAGTCCTATGGTACCATAACATACTACTGGTCGGCTCGGCCAAAGCTAATGAATGTCATTCGTGTTATGGCTAACACATCAACAAGTTGTTCACATTATTGAAATCAGATTGTTTTATATCAACCATAGGCATTGTTTTTGAAAACTTGAAAATGAAAATGCGTAAAACGCTTTAACGAACACGAAAATGATCAAAAATGTGCAAGGATTGACATTTTTGCATTCTCATCAATAAAATACAAGATTTTATGGAATACAAATATTTTACACATGTTTTGTATCTTGAATAAGGACCAACAGTCTTTCGCAGTTTGACGAAAATAGTCCATGGACTTGTATAAGCGTGTTTTTGTCATATCTAGCCCTTCAAAACTTATATCTAAGTTATGTAAAGGGTATTTAGGGTATGTGTAGCTTATGTCCTTGTTTTGGAGTATATGTCGCATTAAACTGATTGCGTTTAAGTGTCAGTTAACGAATTACTTCCAAAAAAAATTGAGGGTTCGAAATCGTGCAAGAAATTGAAATTGTGCAAATGTCTTAGATAATTATACAAATTTCGGAAATAAAACACAGGGTTTCATTGAATACGAAATTGTTTGTAATTGTACAATTATTGAAAAGGCACAAATATCACAGTCTCCCCTACCCTTGGAAATTTCGTCCCGAAATTTAATTTGAGGAAACTTTGTGAAAACAGATATGGATATTTTGCTTCATCTGATCCTCTCATTCCCAAGTAAATTTTGGGCCACGTTTGGATTCCCAGCGAACTTTAACTATCGGTATACGTCTGCGCTTGAGTTTCTTGACTTCACGATCCAATATCTCCACAGGTTTCTCGACAAAGTGCATAGTGTCATCAACATGAATTTCGTCGAGGGGAATGTGGAGGTTTGTATCAGCTAAACAGTTTTTCAAATTGGACACGGGGAATGTTGGGTGAATATTCCCAAGTTCAGGAGGTAGCTCAAGTAGGTAGCCCACCTTTCCGATTCTCTCAACGATCTTGAATGGTCCAATATATTGTGGTGCAAGTTTTCCTTTCTTTCCAAGTCTAATCACACCTTTCCAAGGGGATACCTTGACAAGGACGTGATCACCAAATTGAAGTTCCAAGGGCTTACGTCGTTTGTCCACGTAACTCTTTTGATGGCTTCTAGCTGTCAGAAGGTTATCGCGAATTTTCTTCACTTTGTCTGTTTTGTCGTGAATGAGTTCAGGTCTAGTGAACTGAGCTTCACCAACCTCATTCTAGTAGACAGGTAAACGACATTTTCGACCGTATAGAGCTTTGAAAGACGCCATATTGATGCTGGCGTGGTAACTATTGTTGTAGGAGAATTCGACCAATGGTAGATACGAATCCCAACTACCACCAAAGTCGATCACACATGCTCTAAGCATATCCTCTGGTGTTTGAATTGTCCTTTTAGATTATCTATCCAAGCAGTGCACATATTGAGTTTGGTTCCCATGGCAGGTTGCATGGTCTTCCAAAAGTGAGATGAGAATCGAGCATCTCGATTGGATATGATGTTCAATGGAACACCATGATGAGATTGGCGAGTTTGTCAGCAGATAGATCCTCACAAATTGCCAAAAAGTGTGCTGACTTTGTTAGATGATCGATGATTACCCAAATGGCATCAAGACCTCTAGGTGTGCGCGGTAGTTTAGTGATGAGATCCATCGCAATGTTCTCCCACTTCCATACCGGTATTTCTGCTTGCTCCAGTAAACCAGATGGGCGTTGATGTTCTACCTTAACTTTAAGACAAGTTAGGCATTTAGACACGTACAAGGCAATGTCCTTCTTCATACCCGACCACCAATACTTGGTACGAAGATCCTTATACATTTTGTCTACACTAGGATGGATTGAATAACGAGACTTAGGAGCTTCATCCATCAATAAGGTGCAGAGATTGTCTTGACTTGGATTCCACAAACGGTTCTTGTAGTAGAGTAATCCATTGTCTTTTGTTTCTAGTTGAAGTTCGAGATTTTGTGGCAGCTCATTTTTCAACAAGCTTTGGGTAACACATGTATGTTGTGCTTTAAGGATACGTGTCTAGATATCAGATTGAACTCGAACACAATGAAGTTTGGCACATTCCTTACGACTAAGTGCATCAGCCACAACATTTGCCTTACCAGGATGGTAACGAATCTCACAGTCGTAGTCGTTCAGAAGTTCGACCTAGCGTCGTTGTCTCATGTTTCGCTCCTTTTGATTGAATATATGTTGGAGACTTTTGTGGTCAGTGAAAACCACACATTTCGTATCGTGAGTTTGTTGAGCTCACGATAATCGATACACATACAGAAGGATCCATCCTTCTTTTTCACGAATAGGACAGGAGCACCCCAAGGTGAAAAGCTCGGATGAATGAATCCATTGTCTGAAAATTCTTGGAGTTGCTTTGACAACTCTTGCATTTAAGACGGTGCAAGACGGTAAGGAGATTTGGCAATTGGGTTGGCACCAGGTACAAGGTCAATACGAAACTCAACTTGACGAATTAGGTGTAAACCAGGTAGCTCTTCAGAAACACCTCAGGATATTCCCGAATAATGGGGATGTCCTGAACAGTTTTGCCCTTGCCTTTTTCCTCTATGATATGTGCCAAGAAGGCTACATAATTCTTTCGTAGGTATTTTGGGGCCTGGGTACAGGTCATGAGTTTTAGGCTACTCAAGGGTTTCTCTCCGTGAACTTCTAAGTTTTCGCCAGACGAAAGAGGCATACGAACAACCTTGTCGAAACAGATCATCTCAGCATGGTGTTTGGTTAACCAATCCATTCCTATGATGATGTCAAAACTCCCGAGTTGCATTGGTGTGAGGTCAATGGGAAAAAGTTGTTATCCAGGTTCAATTGGCAACTACGAATGAAATAGTCCAGCACAAGGGGTTCACCACTAGCTATTTCCACTGTTAAGTGTTTTCCTAGTTTAGTTCTAGGTATCGAAAGCAAAGGTTCAAAGGCTAGTGATACAAAGCTTCTATGGGTAGAAGCAGGATGATTGTTAATAAGGAACTCGTTAGTGACTTCGTTATCAGAACGAGCCTCATTAGCATTGATTTTGAATGCGCGTCCACAGGCTGGATTTGCATTCGCATTCACCAATTTTGGGCAGTTGTTTCTAAAGTAACCCATCTCGCCACAGTTGTAGCAAGAACCAGGTGGGAACGGGGGTCTAGCAGGGTTGGCTTGGGGTTGAATAGGGTTCTAAACAACTTGGTTTATGGCCGAACGACAGACATTGGCTATGTGACCAAATCTTCCATATGAGGTGCATTGGCGACACTGTAGGTGAGCTTGATGGTGACCATTGCACCGGTTGCACAATGGTGCAGTACCAGCATAGGGTTTCCTCGCAGAAGGTTGTGCTGGCTGGTTTTGAGTATTCTGGTTAGGTTGTGCAACAACTATAAAGTTCTGTAAAGCCTTACACTTCCTCAACTTCTTGGAAGACTCAACTTTGTTCTCCTTTATTTTCTCTTGAGTGGTCTTAGCTGCCTGTTTATTGTCGCCCTTGCGAAACAATTTCCTCTTCTTAACCTGAGACTCAGTCAGGGTAGCAGCTAATTCGATAGCCTGTCTAACAATGGAAGGGTTGCTACCAGTAACAATGTCCTGAACAGGGTCAGGCATGCCATCAATGTACCTGTCGATTGCTTTATCCAACGGGGTGACCATGGCGGGACACAACAAGCTTAATTCTTCGTAATGGTCAGTGTAGGCACGATGCTCTCCACCATCTTGTTTAAGATTGTGGAATTCATCTTCCATTGCCCATTGTTCATGACATGGGCAGAATTCCCTCATCATTAGAGCTCGAAGCTCTTCCCACGTTTGTGCCATTGCCACATCAGCACCCTATCTCTAATCACACCATTCCACCATGTAAGTGCTCTTTTCTGGAATACACTCGATGCAAACTTGACTTTTCGCTCATTCGGGCATTGAACATGATGAAATGTGCTTTCGAGACTCTCAAACCACTACAGGAGTCCAGTAGCTCCATCGTACGCAGTAAACTTGAGTGGTTTAGCCGAGTTAAATTGTTTGTAGTTGCACGGTGTGGGTGCATTGTTGTTGTTATTGTTGTTCTTTTTGCATGGTTTATTTGGGTCACTAGGTTTGGGAGTACAACAGCAATTTGCTGAGCAATCATAGCTGCCATT
This sequence comes from Scalesia atractyloides, assembly GCA_947069175.1. Taxonomy (NCBI): domain Eukaryota; kingdom Viridiplantae; phylum Streptophyta; class Magnoliopsida; order Asterales; family Asteraceae; genus Scalesia; species Scalesia atractyloides. Next base: position 41,620,135 of record CAMTDV010000008.1, on the reverse strand, counting down.
TCGGCATCTTGAGTTGTATTACGTCGAGGAGGCATTCTAGAAGAAAACATGATGAAAAATATGTGGGATTAACATTGGATAATCAAGAGAGATGTTAAAAATATCGACGAAATATAAGGATGGTGGTCATTCGTTCGTTACTTAAAAACAAACAAACGACACACGGTGACTAATTAAAGTAAATGGATCTTTATAATGTATCGCAAAGACATGCTTTCGCCTATAAGTGGACACTCACCCCAAGAGTTCCCAGGTAAGAGTGAATGGTCCGATAATGCGGATTTGTACGAACACTCTAGCCTTAGACAGAAAACTCAGGGTACAGGCATCCACCCTTCTAGGTTGCACGTGTTCACCTTAAAACCCAAACTTTGATGGGATTTTGAAAACTTACAAGGTTTTAAGCCAAAACAAATCATCAAAGGATAGATGATTGATTTTCAAAATAATTTTTGTAACTTGTGTATTTGTTTTAGTAATCACCTAAGGATAGGTGATGGTATTGTTTTAAGAATCTAAACGCAAGATAACTCGCATTAGGGTCCTAGAATGGTTATAGTCTAGGTCAAAGCATTACTAATAACCTAATTCCCTTAACCATAAGCTCTGATTCCAATCTTTTTGTAACACCCCGACCGCGTAAAACAACGAACCGCGGCGGAAACGACAGGGAGTCATGTCACAGAACTATTGTCACAGCTAATGGAATTTAAAATTTTGTTTTATTAAGTTAAATGTTTACATTGTCTTGGGATAAACAGAAAAAACACCTAAATAATTGTCTTTCATGTTTTAAGTAACTAAGGCCCGCGTCCATTCCTACGTGAAGCATGCATTATATTATCAAGCATTAACTCCCGAAACATATGTGAAAAGAGAGTCAGCATAAAAAATCTGGCGAGTACATAGGTTTTGTGAGTGTGTCAAATTAGTGGTTTTATACATATTGCAACACCTCGTCCGACTACAAGAGTCATTAAGTGTAAAAATACCTCACATAATTGGCAACATATAGCATGTTTGAAGTTTGTAAAACTTAGATTGATTACAAGCAAAACTTCACATGGTTTATAGTCTTTAAGTGAAAACTCATGTAGCAGTGAATCATGTTCAAAACGTTTCTTTTGTAAAAACCTTGTAATAGATTGATTCAAAGAAACTTCACATGGTTTATATCTTTAAGTGAAAATCATTTCGTGAATTGTTCAAAACCATTTGTCCATGTTATAAACCATTTATCCGTGTTATAAACCATTCGTCCGTATTAATAAATCAATCGTCCATGTCATAAACCAATTGTCCATGTCATAAACAAATCGTCCGTGTTTTTAATTATGAAAACTTTTGATCGTTCTTTAATGAATACATTCAAACATTTAATAGACCACCAAAGGGTCTCTTAACTAGATTAACAAATCACAATTGATTTGTTAATCAGAAACAGTTTCTATCATTAGCGTAAATGTGTGATCGAATGGTTAAGCATGTCCTATGATAAGTCTTAAATGCCCAAACATGTTTGAAATGTTATAACATGAGTTTATATGTCAAATTTTTGTTACATGTGTTTAAAATGATTTTGCGCAAAAGGGCATTTTGGTCATCAGTTTTTTAGAACATAGAAGTAACCCTTATCATAACACTAACCAAACGACATGACCATAAGGTTTAACCTCAGTAGGTTATTCCCTATACAACTATGGTCACAAATATGTGTTTGGTCGGATCCTAAGATCGACCAAACGGGTTGGATTCGAAAGTTAAAGCGGTGGTCAAGACCGCTCGATTTACACCCCTAAATAAGCACTAAACTAGAAGTGACGAGTTAGACATATCACAATATGTCTAACTAAGTTTATAAAACTGATTTGGTATCAAAACTTGGTGTTTTGATACCGAAAATAGTTTTGTCGTAAAATGTACATCATGCGCATTTTTGACCGAAACTTCGACTCGTCACTTCGATTAGTAAACGTGGTAATCGGAAGGTGAAATCGTTAGGGATTATAACCTTCGTGATTAGGATCATGATGCAAAGTTCAATTGGACTTTGACTTGACAAAATATGGTCAGAACCAAAAGTCAATCAAGAAGCCAAACTGTTCGACTTTTAGCTCAAAATAGCTAAACTAGTGAAAGAACTAGGATGAGTACTTACTCGTGTTGAAGAACACTTTCAGAACTCAAGATAGGAGGCTTCCAAAGGCTGGAAACAAGCTACAAGAAGGATAGAAAGAAGAACTTCACACTTTGCTTTGAAGTGTTATGAAGTGGTGTGAAAAAATGGAAGAATTATAGAGTATCTATAGTATTTTAGGATCAAGAATGTGATGACAAGTGTCCTCAAGTGTGGATTAGTATCCTAACATGTGTCAACACTAAATTAAGTGTGGAAAAATGAGTGTTAGGTATCAAAAAATTAGAGATAGGTAGCAAACTTGGTGAAGAAGCAAAAATCTTTATTATTTTTTTGACAAGTTTGGCCCTTGGACTTGTATTTTCACTTGTTTGCCATTTTTAACCCCTTTAACCTAATATTTAGGTTATATAAAGGTGTTAAGACATGTGTAACTTGGATTATGCCTGAAAATGTCATGGATTTCGGTTCGTTCGGTAGTACAACTACGCATTTCGCAAAAATGCGTAAAACACTTTAACGAACACGAAAACGATCGAAAATATGCAAGGATTGACATTTTTGCATTCTCATCAATAAAATACAAGATTTTATTGAATAAAAAAAATATTTGGATTGCTACACATGGTCCGTATCTTGAATAAGGACCAATAGACTTTCGCAATTTGACGAAAATAGTCCCTGGACTTGTATAAGCGTGTTTTGTCATATCTAACCCTTCAAAACTTATATCTAAGTTATGTAAAGGGTATTTAGGGTATGTGTAGCTTATGTCCTTGTTTTGGGGTGTACGTCGCATTAAACTGATTGCATTTGAGTGTCAGTTAATGAATTACTTCCAAAAAAAATTTTGAGGGTTCGAAATCGTGCAAGAAATTGAAATTATGCAAAATTCTTAGATAATTATACAAATTTCGGAAATAAAACACAGGGTTTCATTGAATACGAAATTTTTTGTAATTGTACAATGATTGAAAAGGCAAAAATGTGACAGACAATAGAACCATTTAATCACATCGTTTTCCTGTGACGATCATCTTAAGATGGGCGGGAGTAAAAGTTATAACTACCATCCGCCGGAATGACATACCCTATTTCCTTGAAGACATAACTTCGGATGAGGTGTGTCAGATAGAAAATAGAACCATTTAATCCCATCGTTTCCCTATGACGATCATCTTAAGATGGGCGAGAGTAAAAATTATAACTACAATCCGCCTGAATGACATTAACCCTATTTCCTTGAAGACATAACTTCGGATGAGGTGTGTCAGATAGAAAAGAGAATTCTCCAAAAAATCAAAGAAATAGAATCCATGATGAATGCAAGATATTCATCAAAGGATAATCAAGGTAAAGAAGAATCGAAGAACGATTCGATGGAACCACATTTCGGAGAAGACAATACCAAGGCCATCACGCGTGCCTCAATCTCTTGTGAAGACGAAGGCGATAGTTGTGTAGTGAAGGACATCTCGCCGTCTTGTGAATCTCACACCGACAACCCCATAGACTAGTGCGAGTCGAGTCAAACCTTCTTTAACAAGAGCCCGGAAATGACAAATAAAGGTTGGTACCGCCCACCTAAATATAGTTTAGGTTTCTTACTTTCTGACAACCTCTTGCGTTTCGTATTTCTCACAAGAACCTAAGGTACATCGGCACTTCGGTGTTGTCCCAACCAGTAAGGAACCTCCCGATATAAACTAATAAAATAAGGTTCCTTAAAGTCCGGACAAAACTTCATAATCCTGGATGGGCACAGGCCGTGTCTTCATAAACACGGGGTCGTGCTACTTCTACCTTCCGTCCCAAGAGGCGTGTTAGACTGGACACGGGCCATGCTCACCGTTCCAGTCAGACACTGGGTCGTGCCTCCCTAGGTATCGCCCGTGCTCACTAACAGACAACATCTCTGGCTCATTGCTATAGGCATGGGGTGGTGCCTCCCAGACATGGGGCCGTGCTTACGTATTGTCACTGTTTATAAAGTCAGCAATGGGCAGAATGTTTGGACTTACCTTAAAGACAAGGATTCTTTCATATTTTTCACACACACCCAAAAGTTATGTTCTTTAAAAATGTTTCCTTAAACCTTCTTGTCATTGCCAATTTAGGTCATGGTCTTCTTCTTCAACCTCCAACAAAACTCCATTAAAACTTGAAGCTTCAAAGCTTCAATAATGGAATAAATACATGATTTCAACCCAAACTCTTGCAAAACAAAGGTTTTACAACACTATTTTAAGTTGTTTATGTTTAGAAATGTCAAAAAGTAAAGATTTTAATGTAAAATAGGAGCTCAAAGGTTGATAATCACGTCAGATGAAGAAGAATGGGGTCCTGCTAAGCAGGCACGGGGCCGTGTGACCTCTCTACATGTTCAAACTTTAATGGTTTGTATTATTTTACTTAGCATGTTGAGCCAACAAAATGGAACTTCATCAACCAACTTAAGCAACAACAGGATAGGGAGGAGACTTTCACTTGAAGCGACTCTTGTTCGCTATGTTTATGATGTTAGTACAGAATGTCTATAGCCTACGTCTTAGGTCACGTCTAATGTAACAGGGCTTTTAAATGTTAGAATTTTTAAAGGTTTTGTATGTTTTGAGGCCACCTCGTATGAGGTATTGCACAACTCGTACGAGGTGATGTTGTCCACCTCGTACGAGGTGCTCTAGGACACCCTTGTGCGAGTTGGGCATGTCTATATATAGTAGCTCAAGCGTGTTGTGAAAAGAAAGTTGTGTTTCTGATACTAAGATGAAGCCCTTTCAGTTTGCTACCTATAATTCTTCCACGTTTATTATACAAGAAGCAGAAACATTTAAACAATAGATCTGATCTTTTGTCAAACTTACTAACAACGAATTTCGTGCACGTTGGTTAGCTTAAGTCGGATCCGTTGCTTTCAGGGGAAACCGATCCTCCCACAAGTGGTATCAGAGCGGGAGGCCTGATTCGAAGACATTTGATCATATTTCAGCAATTGAAGATCTCTATTTCTACTCCTTTGAACTTTTATAGATCTGGATAATTTGATGGACAAATTATATTAGGATTCTAGTATAACATGTTAAAACTAGTTTAAACAAACCCTTGAAACTTTTAGACCTTAAATCAACCGAAATCATGTCACAAATTGCGAAAAACAAGAAAAACACGAAGATATAAATACAACTCGTACGAGCTGATATTACACCTCGCACAAGTTGCCTAGACACCTCGTACGAGTAGACTTCAAATCATTCCAAGTTTTACAATTGCTTTCTATATCCACCTCGTACGAAGTGAGTTCCAAATCATACAAAGCGGGTAAACTTGTCTTAAAAATTGTTTGTGAACACCTTGTACGAAGTGCCACATGCACCAAGCATACTTCGCACCAAAACAACTTCTAATCAAATTCTTTCGACAAATTTTCAGGTAAAATATGGAAGAGGAATTCTTTAATTCTTTTTCCAAATCTGTTGTTACAACTGCTGCAGCTCAGAACATGAACCTAGAGAATGAAATGGGAACCATGACGAAACCTCCAAAACTCATGAACTTAGAAGATTATGACAGTTGGAGAGAGAGATTCATCAACTCGGTTCAAGCTATCATTTTACATGTTGGTTTGCCATTGAGTCAAAATTCATAGCACCTACAGGTGAAAGTGGTCTTGAGAAGACACTGGCTCAGCTCACGGATATATAGAAAGAGAAGTTTATCAATGAGAAGAAGATGATGAATATACTGCAACAGGCAGTAAAAGAAAAATATCTTAACTCCTCTGCAACATGACGATGACGCACAGTCTCTGTGGAATGCTTTAAGAATTAAGTTCCAGGGAAGTTCTCAACTTCGAAAAAGAAGAAAAGCGTTGTTGAGCAAGGAGTTTGATATTTTCAATTTGATAAAAGGAGAGACTATGAAATAGCTGATCGAAAGATACTATCATTTGGTGATTCAAATGGAATGAATGGGGATTTTCAGAACTAATGAAGAACTAGTTGATAAACTGGCCGATTCTTTACCAGAAGAAGAGTGGACTACTTATCTGACTATTCTGAAAAATGGCACAGAGTATAGTAAATTCACATTGCCAAGATTTATCGAAAGGTTAGAAGGTCATGAGCTAGAAAGAAGAAGATGGCAAAGAACAAAGGCGCTCACATGCAACAAGATGTGAACCTACATTACAATGGTAATTCTGTTGGAAATATACAAGGTCCAAACGTCCAAACTACTTTCAGTGCCAACAATACTACAAGGCCACCATCAAATCAATCAAGTGGGTTTCAGTCGTTTCCATCATATAACCCTAACACTCCTCAAGCTCTATAATCTTCAAAAAGCTCAAGCAATCCTCAAAATAGTCAAAACAATCAACCTAATTCAAACCAGCGAATTCAGCAACGCAACATTGCTGTGCATCTCGAAAACGCACAAGACTTCAATGAACACACGGCCAGACAGCACATGGCCTTGCTTGCATTAGTTCTCGAATCATACGAAAGTCTGGTAGCCGGAAGGAAAGGGAATCCTGAAATGATAAAAGAAGATTATGATCAGATTGATCCGGTTGAATTAGAATTGATTGATATTAAGTGGTGTATGGCCTCGATAGTCTGAAGAGCTCAACGCTTTATGGAATCACAGGAAGAGACAGCCTGGGAGGACTGGACGACAAACTGGGTTTTGATAAGGCTAAACTGACGTGCTTCAAGTGCCGAGAAAAGGGACATTTCAAGAGGGTGCCCAACAGAGAAGTCAAAGGAAATCAGAATCCATTTGCTAAAGATTACTACAAAAAGGCCATATATCATCGACCCCAACCTCAAACCAGGTTAGTGCTAATTGAAGATGGGTCATCAAACTCAAAAGATAAGGCTCTGGTTGTCACCCAAGAAGATGAAGGGTTCAACTGGAACAAGTATATCACAAAGAATGAAAGCCTCGCACTAGTAGTTGAGATAACTGAAGAACTAGAACAGACAGAAGAAGAATATACTGAGACATCCTTTGACGAAGCACCAGAAGAATATTATAACACTTCTTCAGAGGAAGAAGAACTATCAAATAGTGCATTTAGACATCTATTGCCTTCTGATATTCTGAAAACTTTTGCAGGTTACATTGACTCAAGCTACCAACCACCGTCTGAAGAAGAAACAAAGCCTAAAATAGTGGAGGTGATTGATGTGACCAAGGAGATAACCTTAGAGAATCTAACTGACATGGCCAACAAAGCTTTAATGGCTAATGTGAAAGAGGTAGTTACTGAGGAAGCTCAGGTTGCTAGAGTCAAATTTGTAAATGTGTCGGTAAATGTGTCGGTAAATGAGTCAGTGGAGGAAGTAATTAAGGCTCTAAGTGTCAAAGAAGAAACTCCTTGCATGAAGTGCAAAGAGCCATGCAAAGAGTGTGTCGAAAAGGATAAAAAAATACAAAGAGCAGAAAACTCATGCAGATAATTTGTCATGTGATTATAATACAACAAAAGAAGCATATGACAAATTAAGTAAAACGATTAAACAATTTGGACAAGTGATCAGAGAAAATGATAAAACACTTTCGATGCTCAAGGCAACTGTAATGGACAAACAGATGGCCATCAATATTCATTTAAATAAAACTGTTGAGCTAAAAACTGAAATTGAGAAAATTAAAAATCGATATTGAACGGGTTAACAAGTTGTTAATCAATTATTCTACCAGTTCATACATCATTGATCACATTCTTTCGAAAATAAAGAGCAAGGAAGATAATAAAATTGATGAAAACAAAGGTGTAGGTTACGATCGTGTTCCACCACCCATGTGGAATAGTTACAGGAAAGAAACAATCTGGGGTGGTAAAGGCACTCGATTTAAACCTGAAAAGAAAAACGAGCTGCCTGAGAACATTGACGTAATATACACCAAAGCAGAAAATGACTGTGAATCTGAAGTGGTAAAAACATTGGTTGAAAAAGTTTTGGGAAAAGAGCCTGACAAGTCTGATAGTTCTATTTTTGAAAGTGTAGAGTCAAATCTCGAAAAATCTGAACCGGATGTTGCATCATCAGAAAATGGTTTAAAAGATGATCCAAATGTAGTTCTGTACAAAATGAATGGATCTAATAAACTATATTCTGATGAGGATTTCCCGATTCAGAATGTAAATCTTGATCGAGTTGATAAGCTTTTTAAGCTGGTTGAAGTCAGTCATTCTGATATCAAAAAACAAGATGCGTCATTTTACTCCAAATTAAAAAGTGTTTACAAAAATTACTATCAGAAGGGCAGGGACTATCCTGAAAACAGGAGAGCAGGTTTGGGTTATCAAAAGAAAAAGAAGAAGAACAGGTTCCAAAGAATGAACTTTACAAAGAAACCAATTTTGTTTATGGAACAAAACGGAAAGTGAAAAAGAGAGCGTTGTTAAACAATCCAATGGTGAGTTTAAAAAGGAAAAGGAGAGTAGAGAACATGGTTTGGATTCCTTTGTTAGAAACGATAGCAGGACATGTTACAAGTGCAACAAAGTCGGGCATATTGCACGACAATGTTCTCAAAGAAATCCAAAACCTGTTTATCGTATGAGAAATAATGAATCCGAAAAAATGGTGAAATAATGAAACAAAGAGCTCCTGAGTTAGTAACAAAACAAATCCTAAAAAGAAATAATGAATCCAACAAAATGGTGAAATCAACAGTTCAAAATGATGCAAAATTTGAAATTGGTGAGACTTCAAACAAGAATAGACAAAAGGATTCAATATTTTATACCAAAAAGGCAGTTCTGAAAACACAAACTTGGGTAGCTAAAATCAAACCATCTTCTGCAGAAATGAAAACACCTGTTCTAGCTAAATCTGAGATCGAACAGGATGTCAAAGTCAAATTTCCAAAGTTTAATATTCCAAACCCACCCAAGACCGAGAAGGATTGCGTTTCATTGTTTAAGTAATTACTTATTTGCATGTCCAGGGGCTCCCGAGGTCAATTATATCAAAGTGGATCATGGACAGTGGAGCTTCTCGTCATATGACAGGAATATTGGCCTTAATTTATGATGTAAAATCTTTTCGTGGAGGTTATGTGGGGTTCGTTGGAAATCAAGGTGGGAGAATTATTGGAGACGGGAAAATTTCGAATGGAGTGTTCTCATTCGACAAAGTAAACTACATTTCTGAATTAGAGAACAATCTATTGAGCATCTCTCAAATTTGTGATAAGAAGTTTACAATGCACTACAACGATAAGGAATGCTTAATTCAAAAGCTGGGGTTTAATATTCCTGAGGAGTGATCCTCACGCTCCATGAGAAAATGATCTTTATGTCCTAGACATGAGCGTCGCATCCACCACCTCGAAATCGGCATAGTATTTTGTAACCAAAGCGACTGAGAAAGAATCAATCCTCTGGCATAGAAAGATGGGGCATATTCACTTGAGAAAGATGAACTATCTGGTACACAAAAACCTAGTGGAGGGTGTCAATATCAAAAGTTTTCATCTTGATGATGATTGTCTTAGCTGGAAAATGGGGAAACAACAAAAGAAATCACACCTGAGGAAACTTCTGAATTCCATCAAGTTACAACTTGAGAGGCTTCATATGGATCTTTTCGGGCCAGTAAACGACAAAAGTATTTCTGGAGATCTTTATTTCCTAGTTGTGATAGACGATTATTCAAGGTTCTCGTGGGTCATGTTTCAGGAGAGTAAATGTGACATTTGTACATTTTTCGTCATTGAACAATTCCGGAACATTTTTCGTATTTAATAAAGTCTTATGTTTTATGTGCGAGGATGTATATTTATCAATCATTATACAATCCTAGATATATTTATTCAATAAAATCTTACATTTTATTGGTAAGAATGCAAAAATGTCAATCATTGCACAAATTCGGTCATTTTCGTGTTCGATAAAGTTTTATACTTTATTTACGAAATGTGTAACTGTACAATCGAATGAACCGACATCCACAAGATTTCCGGACAAAATACAAGTTACACATGCCTTAACGCCTTTATATAACCTAAATATTAGGTTAAGAGGGGTTAAAAACGCGACAATACAAGTCCATGGGCCAAAATTGTCAAAAAAAGTTTGCTTTATCACCAAGTTTGGCCACCTATCTTCAATTTTTGACACCTTGCACTCATTTTGCGACACTTAATTTGGTGTTAACACATGTTATGACACTAATCCAAACTTGGTAACACTTGTCATCACCTCCTTGATCCTAAAACACTATAAATACCCTTTGATTCATCTTTTTTTTACACCACTTCAAAGCAAAGAGTGAAGTTCTTCTTTCTATCCTTCTTGGAGCTTGTTCCAGCCTTTGGAAGCCTCCTATCTTGAGTGCTAAAAGTTGTTGGGCTTATGTTAGTAAAGGTTTACACATTAGAGCTACATTTGGGCTTTGAGGGGGTTTTGGGCTTCCTAGTGCCTTGTGGGCCTAGGGTTGTAACTGTTGGGCTTAGTGATTAGTATAAATGTATGTCTTAGGTCAATGTTTAGAGGTTAGAGAGTTGAAACTGAAAACTTGTATCAGACACTTTTCTGGTGTATGCAAGTTGATTTTGATTCAAGAGATTGTTCTTTTTCCTAATTATTATTTCCGCAACTGATTAGGTTTTCGATACCTGTGAGATCAGATTTCGAGACTTACAATTAGTATCAGAGCCTGCTGTACAAACAGGCTCCAGGTATCGCAGATTGAAGAGCTGATTGGAAGTGGAGTTAATGCTGTTCAACCCGGATTACTGTTCAGAATCGAAGAATTGCTGTGTTTGTTCGGAATTGCTACTGTTCCGAAGAACTCGAAGAAGATTTGAAGATTTTGGATCTGCTACTGTTACGGATTCTGAAGAACTCGAAGAAGCTTCAAGGATTTCAGATTTGTTACTGTTGAAGATCCCGAAGAACATGAAGGAGATCATCCATCTCGGATTGATCCCAGACTACTGTTCAATCTGGAATGCTACCCTTTCGGATCTGAGACACTGTTGGTGGTTATCAGTTGCTTGGAATTCGGATTACTATTGCTTGGAATTCAGACTATTGTTGCTTAGAATTCAGACCACTGTTGCATTCGGATAAGGATTAGATTCCGGACTGATTTCATTCCGGATCCAGTCTCATTTCGGATTATTCCTGATTCCGGATTCATTTCAGACTAGTTTTCATTGCGGATCAACATCATTCTGGATTTCTTATTTCGGATACACACTGCCTTCCGGGTCATCATTTTGGATTTTTCAATTTCGGATTGGTTTTGGATTCAACCAGCGCAGATTCATCCATCTCGGATTTTTCGATCTCGGATTTGACCATCTCGGACTGATTTCGGATCTGCCCATCTCAGAGTTGACTATTCCGGGCTGATTTCAGACCGACCACTGTTCATATTATAAAATTTGAAATTAACTAAATTTAAATTTACTTGGTAATTATATTAAAGTTAACCATGATGAACAGCTACATGACAGCTCAGGATTTAACTAAAGCCACTTTGGCTGCACTGCAGTCATAGACTCTGGCCCTCCATCAAGAATTGGATCAAGTGATTGGCACTTCAACTAAGGTGCCCCGTCTGTTGTATGGAGATGAGTATTATGAATGGAAGTTTAGATTCGAGCAATATTGCAAGGCCAAAGAGCCTGCCGCGAACGATTGTTTACAGTACTGATCAAGATCCGGATACAAAGATTCCAAAGCCCAGTCACTTGTGGACTCTAGAAGATGTTAAAATCATTGAGGAAGATGAAAAGGCCTCAGCTATATTGACAATGGCACTTGGACCCGACATTTTAATTGCGGCCAGAAATAGCAAGACCGCTAAAGAAGTGTAGAGCGAACTGCAAAATCTCTATGAGGGAAATGCGGATATGAAGGCCAGTAGAGTAAATCAGCTAAATCAACAATTCAGCTCAATTAATCACATTTACGGGGAAACTATTGAGAACCAGATCCGAAGATATGTAAAGCTCGTTTCCCAGATGATATCAGCTGAGATTACTCTTACCAATAGTGCTATGAACAGACAGCTGTTAAATTCATTACCGAAGAGTTGGGATGCTGATGTTGGAATGATCAAGAAGACGAAGAATCTGAATGATGTCACTCTCACAGAAATGATAGCTACTATTAAATCGTGTGAGATCGATAATAAGCAGAGAGACATCAATCATCAGAGTAGTTTGATGGCCGTCGTATTACAGGGCAAAATGCAGCATTGATGTCGCAAAATCTGGTCTATAGCCCTCTACAAGGAAATTCTCAGACACCGGGTAGCTCAAACGTGGTTTACAATCCTCTTGCTATGCCACAGAAGACTTAGTACATCTATGGTCTTCAGTCTCAGACTCCCACTATGATTTCTGCTGCCCAAGTTCAGACACAGTACCATGCTCAGTATCCTAACATGGTGTTCAGTCCTACCATTCCTCAAGCAGTTCAACAAGGCGGCATTCCTCAATCTGCTGCTCCAGCATCGGCACCTTCTCAAGTTGTGTCCAATTCTGCTTTTCTCACTATGGAAAATGAAGAGAAATTGGCCATAGCTGCTTTAATGATCAACAGCTTGAACGCCTTTTTAGCAGGTGATCTGACTCCCCATCCATTCTTCCAACTGAAGTAGATCAAACAATGGAGGAGGATCAGGACGAGATTGATGTGTCCTGGAATCTAACAATGGCGGCCTTTCATGTCAACAAGTTTCAAAAGAAGTATGGGCGGCAACCATTGCAAATCTAAAGACTGGTCTTACAAAGGTAAACTCGGGTACTACAAATGTCATGAGCCAGGACATTTTTGTTAGGATGTTTTGAGACCATTGATACTTTAGTTTAATAGTTTGTAGCTTGATTGTAATAGTTAGTAAAACTAGAAGGGCTAAAAGTGTAATTTTTGGTAAGTACCTGTAGCGGCGTATTTAAAGTCCCAACGTATTTAATAAATCTGTTGGGTAGTCAGAGTGTATATATATGCTGATCAATGAAACCCTAGTCCAAGGTTCCTTGACAAGTTTTGGAGATTTCTCTTGTGTTGTGATTTTTGCTATTGTGCTAAATCCGAACATCCAGGTGCTTTTAGTGATTATATCTTTTGGGATTCCATATACAACACTTGTTGTATGATCCATACAAGAATCTTCATCTTCATCTTTTGGTTTTTCTTAACTTTTACACATTCAAGCAACTAATCTATAGTTGTTTAGGTGATAACAATCAACCACTGTGATCCGAATCTGAATTTGGGATTCACAATTTGGTATCAGAGCCTTTGTGCTCTTGATTGCTTGAGTTTTTGTTAAGATTCTTCAAGTTTTGAAGGTTTTTCAAAAGTTTCAAAGTTTAAAGGTTTTTCAAATTTTTAGACTTAAAATGGCTTGATCTGGTGTGTTTAATCATTGGGTTGTTATTAATCAGTGTTTTAGTAAACATTTGGGGCATTTTGGTACAAAGAAACATGGTTTTTGAGTCATTTTTGGGTAATCAGAGGGTTTTTGTTCGTGCTTAAACCCTGCTGGGCGTATTTAAGTTTGAATGCAGAGTATTTAAGTTTGAAGGCAGCGTATTTAATTAGAAGGCAAAGTATTTAATTTAAAGGCAGAGTATTTAATTTTGAAGACAGTGTATTTAATTTAAAGGCAGCGTATTTAATTTGAAGGCAGAGTATTTAAATTTGAAGGCAGAGTATTTAAATTTGAAGGCAGCGTATTTAATTTGAAGGCAACGTATTTAATTTGAAGGCAGAGTATTTAAATTTGAAGGCGCAGTATTTAAGTTTGAAGGTGGAGTATTTAATTTGAAGACAGAGTATTTAAGTTTGAAGGGAGAGTATTTAATTTGAAGGCAGAGTATTTATTTTGAAGGCAGAGTAATTAACTTGAAGGCAGTGTAGATAATCTTGAAGGCAGAGTAATTATTCTTGAAGGCAGTGTAGATAATCTTGAAGGCAAAGTAATTAATCTTGAAGGCATTGTAATTATATTTACACCAGATTTAAAGCCAGCGTAATTAGGAGAGTCAGCATATTTATCAAAAGGCGACTTCGGGGTCAGTGGTATAAATCTTTTACGATTTTATCACGGTGTTCGGCGGTTTTAGCCAAGTATGTGTGTGTCTGATATGTCAGCGTAATTGTTTTTTGTCGCCGGTCCAAGAGACTTGTCACTCAAACTAGTGAAAATGAATTCTAGAGCGCATTTGACTGATCGGACTTAGAACTGATTGGCCAGCGTAATTAAGCCTCGTAACACATATCAGTGTAATTAGAAGCGTATTTGTGCCCAGTTCCAGTTAACCTGAGTAATTATCTTGCTGTTAACAAATTGAACTTAAAACCGAATCAAAATGTTTCAAAATCAGTTAACTCGCGTTGCACAAGTTGAACTTGAAACGAACACTGGAACCCAAGATCTTGTTCAGAAAGAATATGACATGTTTGGAAGTATTCACGGAGAAAGTCTATCAGATCACATCAACCGCTTTCTAAACATGCTGACAAAAATGAAGAAAGTTGGTAATCACGTCACCAACTATGCCTCAATCAAGAAGCTTTTGGGCTCTCTTCCAAAAGAGTGGCGCTTGCAGTGTATGATGTTCAAAAGAACTTTCTTGATCAGTACAACTCCAGTCACTCTTTCGGATTTGATCAACACTCTAAAGGCCTTTGAAATGGACGTGCTCAAGAGAGAGATGAATAAAGCAGGATACTCTCAAAAATCCTCCAATCCACTGTTGCTGCTGCTCCCAAGAACATGGCATTCCTTGCCCCCATAACCTCCGGTGGTTTAAGCTCTCAAAGTACTAGTACATCTTACTTCAATGCTTCCGCAAGCTCTACAACGGCTCCACGGTCTGTCGAAAAGACTATTGTGGTCAGTGATGCTCAAGCTATTAAGGAGGAAGCTAGTAGCAGTGTCATGAACGAAATAGATCAAGCTCTTGCAGCAGCAATGAAAGTTGGGTCCTCTAAAGAGAAAGAAGAAAAAGACTTGGTAAATAGCATACCCTACGAATTCAAAGTGAAATTATGCTCACAACCGTGTGTTAACGTCGTGGCTCACTATAAATCCCTCAATCGTGACCAAATTTAAGAAAAAGAAAGAGTTTTGCAATTTAACAAAGAACTAAAACATAATGAAGCTGCATATCAGAGAAAGTTGAACTCAACTTTAGCTGAAATGCAAACTTTAAAAGAATTTGTTTTCAGAAAAGATTTCATTATAAATGATTTAATTGAAAAACTTGAGAAATCTGAAGTTGAAAACACAAAATTGCAAATCACCATCGACAAATGGAATGTAAGCAAAAAGGCACTGGTTGATATTAAAAACTGCCAACGACCAACATACGTGAAAGATGGCATTGGGTACAAAGATAAGCTCGGAAATGAAAGAAAAATATTTCCCCCACCTTACAGCAAAAACTATGTACCCATGCTAATTCCTCATCCAGAAAACGATTTAATAGACAAAAATGACTTAATTGCTCAAAGTTTCGATTGTGAAAATGACAAAAATACTAACGTTTCTGAAAGCAATGCAGATGCATTTCAGCGTGATGAGGGTGTGTGTGATGAGGAATGTGGGGGCACAAAAATAGGGATAGGGTATTCAGACGACAGTTACACTGCTGTTAACGCGTTCGCCTGGAACAGTGATAAAACAAACAAGACTTCTATTCGGGATGAATGTAATCATTCTTTATCTATTCAGGATGACTATATGAGACCTAAGCCTAAATCTTTAACTCGTGACCATGAGAATGTAGTGATTGAATGCTTTGATTTGCAAACTGCTTTTTGTGATAAAAATGATGTGCATAAACCTCCTGTATATGTTACAGAGTTGAAACAAAACAGATTTGGAAAGTTCCTCACTGAGGAAATTCCAGAATTTGTTCCATCTCATACAGGTATGTCAGAGTCTAGCAAGGACTCAAATAAAGAAAGTAGCATTGAAGACTCAAGCACAACAACTTCGGAAAGTGGAAAAGGAAGCTCAAGTGTAGATCAAAGATTAGATACTTCTAGTGAAGATCAAGGATCAGATGCTTTAATAGACAATGAGGACGATGAAAATTGCACAGAAGATGAGAGTTGTCTTGACAAGAGAATGAAGAAAATCAAGAGTTCAAGCTCCACTGCATCATCGAACAACATATCATGCAGTTCACGACTCTCATCACATACATCTTCTTCGAACGCATCAACCTCTAAAAGGAAAAAGACACGTTGCATTAAATGTTTTCGTTGTGGTCATTTAGGACACACAACGAAACATTGCAAAAACAAGAAATGTTCTAAACCAGATCATATTTTTCTAGAAACATCACACAACAATTTGATAGTTTTAAGAAATCTGTCAAAAACTTCATTAAAACTAATTGTTTTTGGAGAAGGAAAGATGAAATTATCAAAGAAGATCATGATAAATTGAAAATTAAGCAAGTTTGGGTTCCGAAAACTAACTAACTTGTATATATTTCTTGTTTGTTGTTGTATAATAGAATAAAAAAAACCCTTTTCATAATAAATTCGTCTCTTAATACTGTGCCCAACAAAAAGATTTTCTGCATCATTAAAATTTCATATTCAAGCACTGGACTTTCGAAAATAATTTTAGGGGGGAAGATTTCCAGAAAATAAGCATATTTTTGCGATTTGATCTTTCAATTGACACCTGCTTAAGAAATGATAGAAAACTACTGACAGTTTGTTCTTACATAGAAAAAGAATGGAAAATCAAGATTTTAAACAAGGAAAATCAATCGAGGTGCCAAGCAACGATGTGTCAGTAGATTTAGCAATACCATCAAGTAAACTGCGAGTAGGCGACAAAAGTTAATACTTACACAAGAATTCTCGATACCCACAATGTTGTGCAACTTGCGGGTAACACATTGCGGCATATGGCTTAATGGTCTTAAATCTTGCGTTGACAGATTGCCAAAGTCCGAGATTTTGGGTCTTTATATTGACTAATCATTCGGGAATATCATAGTTGCTCTTCTGCTGCATCAAGATATATGCTGACCTAGACACAATTATGATATCTTTTCAAAAAGAGCCAATGCGGCCAAAACCCCCCACACAAATGAAGATCTCTTGCGAGAATCATTCATGTGCTTAAATCGTACCATCTAAGGTATCTGTCATAGCCCTCGTTAGACTTTGGTCTCTTTGCTGTACGATAGTACTGACCTGATCACCAATTGTCTATCATTGAAATTTCAGAAACGAATGAAGTCAATATACTTACCCGTTATGTGGAATCTTTGTGCATACCTTGATCGCGGGGGTATGTCCTGATGTGGGACTCACGGGCGCAATATTCTAACTTTCTAACTTAAGTGGGGGCCATTGCAACTTTTGTCAATATTACCACAACATGATAAAAAGCTCACCGAAAGCATGTTGAAAGAAGGATGCATGGATTTAAGAGGACAAACATACTGACAATTTTTCTTATGCCTTGATTATTCAATTTTTTTAAATAACAAATTTATAAGTGTTGCCAGTATGATCTTTTGCAGGAATGTCATGGGGTTTCAAACATAAGAATGTTGTGAAAAAGGAGGTCCCTCAGTTCGAAAAATGAATTTCGGTGTACAAATTCCAAAATTCTGATTTTCTTAACATTTTTTTAATTTTTGCACAAATTTTAGTTCAAAAAAAGGGGAGGGGCACGTTTTTCGATAAAGTTTAAAATTTTCGAGCGTATTTGGTTTGGATTCTTAGAATTGAAGATTACTTCAAGTTTTTGAAAGAGGCGGCGTATTTAATTATGCGACCCATAGTCAGTATAAATAACCCAATATAACCGGCACAATTGAATAGGATATGTATATGTTTCAACGATCTAATAGTTGCCGGCGTAAACATTTAATGACTTATCTACGCTTTAATAGTGTAATTTTTTTAAATTTAATTTAATTTTCGGTATTTTTGTAAATATAAATCTAACTTAACAGTTACGTTTCAGAACCCACATCTGACTTAGCTGGTTTCCGTGTTTCAGAAATGGCGAAACAAATAGGATATGATGGAACAAAGATGCACAATCAACCAAATACACTAGTTTCGCCAGAAGAAGGTTTTGAGGATGTGATGGATTGGCTATCAAGAACCAAGATAAGCAATGTTGTTCAAGCGAATCCGATAATCTATCGAATACACATAGAAGAGATCTAGAGAACCGCAAAAGTTAACACGAATAAACGGAATGAAAACTGTCACAGCAACGGTTCGAAACAAGCAAGTGAATATGATAGAAGAAAGAGTTTGAAAAGTGCTAAGTCTCGGAGATAATTCTAGAGATCCAAATAGGCTGAGTAAAGAAGATATTTTGGACGGCTACAAGGGTATGAAACTGATGGAGGTGAGGAAGTGGCTCTTCAACACCCTATGTGGTTCAAAAAGGAGAAAGAAAAGTTGCCCGACTTCTACCAAGTGGTCACCGTTGAGAAAACTAAAGTTACTGACAAATTCATTGGGTGGAAGTACTATAACATGAAAGCGATTTTCATTGTAAAGCAAAGGGGCGGTTTAATCTAACACTTTCAAACGGGCCCTGACATGAAAAGTCACCTTTGGACGTTTGTGAATTGGGAGAACTTGAAATGATAAATCCTACGAATAGTAGCATTAGAGCAGATTTCGAAAGACTCATCCTACAAGAATGTGTGCGTAGATTCACAGTGTTTAAACCCAAGCGCCTGAGAAGACGAGTATCAAAAACCACCAAAGACCCAATTACAGGAAAAGGCAGAGTGACGTGGGTAATCAATCCAGCAAAAGTGGTGACAAGGGTGAATACTCCTCTAGAACAACCTGTGACTCTCACCAACTTTAAGAAATGGTTCTATGACGGTAAAACTGGTGAAGCAGTTATCAGATCCAACTCTAACGAAGATATCCGCATTCTGGATCCGATGGATGTATTCACGTTCTGTCTATCTGATCTGAATATTCTTTATGGAAACAAGATACATATTGGTGATGGAAATGAGTACCTAGAGGAAGGGATGCTGTTTCAGAGAGCTGTCGAGCGAGCAAGGGCACGAAAGATAGAAATGATGGAGATTATGCTCAGAATCGATACACAAAAAGAAAAAGATGAATCTATAAAGAAGAAAGTTGCTGAGCCGCAATCATCCTCTCCACAACCTCCTCTCCACAACCCTCCTCTCCACAACCCAAAAATCCATCCTTTGATTCAGATGTTCAAGTTATTCCACCACCTCCGATTTCATCCACATATGATGTCACTATGGAGGTCCAACCAACAACTAGTGAAGCTACCCTTAACCAATCTGCACCACCAAGAAATGATCAAGAGGCTGCCGCAAGCCCTGAAGCTCAGAACGAAGAATGAAGACTCTCATGTATGCAACGGTCTAGGGGGGATATTGTTAGGACGTTTTGAGACCGTTGATACTTGAGTTTAATAGTTTGTAGCTTGATTGTACTAGTTAGTAAAACTAGAAGGGCTAAAAGTGTAATTTTTGGTAATTGTACCTGTAGCGGCGTATTTAAAGTCCCAGCGTATTTAATAAATACGTTGGGTAGTCAGTGTGTTATATATATGATGATCAATGAAACCCTAGTCTAAGGTTCCTTGACAAGTTTTGGTGATTTCTCTTGTGTTGTGATTTTTGCTATTGTGCTAAATCCGAACATCCAGGTGCTTTTAGTGATTATATCTTTTGGGATTCCATATACAACACTTGTTGTTTGATCCATACAAGAATCTTCATCTTCATCTTTTGGTTTTTCTTAACTTTTACACATTCAAGCAACTAATCTATAGTTGTTTGGGTGATAACAATCAACCACTGTGATCCGAATCTGAATTTGGGATTCACAATTTTTTTAATTAGGTCACGATTGAGGGATTTATAGTGAGCCACGACGTTAACACACGGTTGTGAGCACTATTTCACTTTGAATTCGTAGGGTATGCGATTTACCAAGTCTTTTTCTTCTTTCTCTTTGGAGGACCCGACTTTCATTGCTGCTGCAAGAGCTTGATCTATTTCCTTCATGACACTGCTACTAGCTTCCTCCTTCATAGCTTGAGCATCACTGACCACAGTAGAAGAGCAACTATGATATCCCCGAATGATTAGTCAATATAAAGACCCAAATCTCGGACTTTGGCAATCAGTCAACGCAGTTTACTTGTGTCGCCTACTCGCAGTTTAACTTGTGTCACAAATTAGGGTATCCAGAATTCTTGTGTAAGTATTAACTTGTGTCGCCTACTCGCAGTTTACTTGATGGTATTGCTAAATCTACTGACACATCGTTGCTTGGAACCTCGATTGATTTTCCTTGTTTAAAATCTTGATTTTCCATTCTTTTTCTGTTTAAGAACAAACTGTCAGCAGTTTTCTATCATTTCTTAAGCAGGTATCAATTGAAAGATCAAATTGCAAAAATATGCTTATTTTCTGGAAATCTTCCCCCCTAAAATTATTTTCGAAAGTCCAGTGCTTAATATGAAATTTTTTTATGCATAAAATTTTTTTGTTTGGCACAGTATTAAGAGAGGTATTTATTATGAAAAGGGTTTTTTTATTCTATTATACAACAACAAACAAGAAATATAAACAAGTTAGTTAGTTTTCGGAACCCAAACTTGCTTAATTTTCAATTTATCATGATCGTCTTTGATAATTTCATCTTTCCTTCTCCAAAAATAATTAGTTTTAAAGAAGTTTTTGACTGATTTCTTAAAACTATCGAATTGTTGTGTGATGTTTCTAGCAAAATATTGATCTGGTTTAGAACATTTCTTGTTTTTGCAATGTTTCGTTGTGTGTCCTAAATGACCACAACGAAAACATTTAATGCAACGTGTCTTTTTCCTTTTAGAGGTTGATGAGTTCGAAGATGATGTATGTGATGAGAGTCTTGAACTGCATGATATGTTGTTCAATGATGCAGTGGAGCTTGAACTCTTGATTTTCTTCATTCTCTTGTCAAGACGACTCTCATCTTCTGTGCAATTTTCATCGTCCTCATTGTCTGTTGAAGCATCTGATCCTTGATCTTCACTAGAAGTATCTGATCTTTGATCTACACTTGAGCTTCCTTTGCCACTTTCCGAAGTTGTTGTGCTTGAGTCTTCAATGCTACTTTCTTCGTTTGATTCCTTGCTAGACTCTGACATACCTGTATGAGATGGAACAAATTCTGGAATTTCCTCAGTGAGGAACTTTCCTAATCTGTTTTGTTTCAACTCTGGAACAATATACAGGAGGTTTATGCACATCATTTTTATCAAAAAAGCAGTTTGTAAATCAAAGCATTCAACCACTACATTCTCATGGTCACGGGTTAAAGATTTAGGCTTAGGCCTCATATAGTCATCCTGAATAAATAAAGAATGATTACATTCATCCCGAATAGAAGTCTTGTTTGTTTTATCACTGTTCCAGGCGAACCAGTTAACAGTAGTGTAACTGTCGCCTGAATACCCTATCCCTATTTTGTGCCCCCACATTCCTCATCACACACACCCTCATCACGCTGAATTGCATTTGCATTGCTTTCAGAAACGTTAGTATTTTTGTCATTTTCACAATCGAAACTTTGAGCAATTAAGTCATTTTTGTCAATTAAATCGTTTTCTGGATGAGGAGTTGGCATGGGTACATAGTTTTTGCTGTGAGGTGGGGGAAAT
This sequence comes from Scalesia atractyloides, assembly GCA_947069175.1. Taxonomy (NCBI): domain Eukaryota; kingdom Viridiplantae; phylum Streptophyta; class Magnoliopsida; order Asterales; family Asteraceae; genus Scalesia; species Scalesia atractyloides. Next base: position 41,598,313 of record CAMTDV010000008.1, on the reverse strand, counting down.
ATTTTTCTTTGGTCGTTGGCAGTTTTTAATATCAACCAGTGCCTTTTTGGTTACATTCCATTTGTCGATGGTGATTTGCAATTTTTGTGTTTTCAACTTCAGATTTCTCAAGTTTTTCAGTTAAATCATTTATAATGAAATCTTTTCTGAAAACAAATTCTTTTAAAGTTTGCATTTCAGCTAAAGTTGAGTTGAGCTTTCTCTGATATGCAGCTTCATTATGTTTTAGTTCTTTGTTAAATTGCAAAACTCTTTCTTTTTCGTTAATTAGGTCACGATTGAGGGATTTATAGTGAGCCACGACGTTAACACACGGTTGTGAGCACAATTTCACTTTGAATTCGTAGGGTATGCTATTTACCAAGTCTTTTTCTTCTTTCTCTTTAGAGGACCCGACTTTCATTGCTGCTGTAAGAGCTTGATTTATTTCGTTCATGACACTGCTACTAGCTTCCTCCTTCATAGCTTGAGCATCACTGACCACAGTAGTCTTTTCGACAGACCGTGGAGCCTTTGTAGAGCTTGCGAAAGCATTGAAGTAAGATGTACTAGTAATTTGAGAGCTTAAACCACCGGAGGTTATGGGGGCAAGGAATGCCATGTTCTTTGGAGTAGCAGCAACAGTGGATTGGACGGATTTTTGAGAGTATCCTGCTTGATTCATCTCTTTCTTGAGCACGTCCATTTCAAAGGCCTTTAGAGTGTTGATCAAATCCGAAAGAGCGACTGGAGTTGTACTGGTCAAGAAAGTTCTTTTGAACATCATACACTGTAAGCTCCACTCTTTTGGAAGAGAGCCCAAAAGCTTCTTGATTGAGGCATAGTTGGTGACGTGATTACCAACTTTCTTCATTTTTGTCAGCATGTTTAGAAAGCGGTTGATGTGATCTGATAGACTTTCTCTGCGAATACTTCCAAACATGTCATATTCTTTCTGAACAAGATCTTTGGTTCCAGTGTTGGTTTCAAGTTCAACTTGTGCAACGCGGGTTAACTGATTTTGAAACATTTTGATTCAGTTTTAAGTTCAATTTGTTAACAGCAAGATAATTACTCAGGTTAACTGGAACTGGGCACAAATACGCTTCTAATTACGTTGATATGTGTTACGAGGCTTAATTACGCTGGCCAATCAGTTCTAAGTACGATCAGTCAAATGCGCTCTAGAATTCATTTTCACTAGTTTGAGTGACAAGTCTCTTGGACCGGCGACAAAAACAATTACGCTGACATATCAGACACACACATACTTGGCTAAAACCGCCTAACACCATGATAAAATCGTAAAAGATTTATACCACTGACCCCGAATTCGCCTTCGGATAAATACGCTGACTCTCCAAATTACGCTGGCTTTAAATCTGTTGTAAATATAATTACACTGCCTTCAAGATTAATTACTCTGCCTTCAAGATTATCTGCACTGCCTTCAAGATTAATTACTCTACCTTTAAGATTATCTACACTGCCTTCAAGTTAATTACTCTGCCTTCAAAATAAATACTCTGCCTTCAAATTAAATACTCTCCCTTCAAACTTAAATACTCTGTCTTCAAATTAAATACTCCACCTTCAAACTTAAATACTCCGCCTTCAAATTTAAATACTATGCCTTCAAATAAATACGCTACCTTCAAATTAAATACGCTGTCTTCAAATTAAATACACTGCCTTCAAATTTAAATACTCTGCCTTCAAATTTAAATACTATGCCTTCAAATTAAATACGGTGCCTTTAAATTAAATACACTGCCTTCAAATTTAAATACTTTGCCTTCAAATTAAATACTCTGCCTTCTAATTAAATACGCTGCCTTCAAACTTAAATACTCTGCATTCAAACTTAAATACACCCAGCAGGGTTTAAGCACGAACAAAAACCCTCTGATTACCCAAAAACGACTCAAAAACCATGTTTCTTTGTACCAAAATGCCCCAAATGTTTACCAAAACACTGATTAATAACAACCCAATGATTAAACACACCAGATCAAGCCATTTTAAGTCTAAAATTTTGAAAAACCTTGAAACTTTGAAACTTTTGAAAAACCTTCAAAACTTGAAGAATCTTAACAAAAACTCAAACAATCAAGAGCACAAAGGCTCTGATACCAAATTGTGAATCCCAAATTCAGATTCGGATCACAGTGGTTGATTGTTATCACCTAAACAACTATAGATTAGTTGCTTGAATGTGTAAAAGTTCAGAAAAACCAAAAGATGAAGATGAAGATTCTTGTATGGATCAAACAACAAGTGTAGTATATGGAATCCCAAAAGATATAATCACTAAAAGCACCTGGATGTTCGGATTTAGCACAATAGCAAAAATCACAACACAAGAGAAATCTCCAAAACTTGTCAAGGAACCTTGGACTAGGGTTTCATTGATCAGCATATATATACACCCTGACTACCCAGCATATTTATTAAATACGTTGGGACTTTAAATACGCCGCTACATGTACAATTACCAAAAATTACACTTTTAGCCCTTCTAGTTTTACTAACTATTACAATCAAGCTACAAACTATTAAACTCAAGTATCAACGGTCTCAAAACGTCCTTAGAATTTTTCCAGGGAGTCCAAGAACCGCCATCTGGATATGTGTCATCCAGAGTGGCAGACATACAGAGCAGCAACAGACAGCTGGTGCCAGTCTCTCCCTCAAAGTCTACTACTAGTCCCTCAAGCAGCTCGGGCGGGAAATCAACATCATTGGTGGCACAACAGCACGAAGGATTCAACTGGGCAGATGCTGCAGCTCAGATGGAGACTTTGAATCTTTCTAAGAACAGCAACCACTACATGATGGCACAGACAACTGAGACACCAGATCTTTCAGAAACGGTAAAGCGAATTCTCTGTTCTGATAGTTCTCGTTTTAAATTATCACAAATGTGCGCCCATAATTCAACTCTTGTAGCTGAATACCAGCAAGCTGCATCACAGAACATCGCCCTTAAACATAAGAACAAGCTTCTTACGGAAAAGGTCGAATCTCAAAAACAAGATATAGCTCAGCTAAAGCTTGACTTGAACCAATAAGAATGTTGGGTATACGACTATAAGCTAAAATTAGCTGAAAAGGACGTAGAACTTAAAGCAGCATTAACCAAACTAAATTCCTTGACAGGGAAGTTTCACGAAAATGAAATAAACATTAAAAAATTTGAAACTTCCAGCAAGCTGGTCAAGGACTTGTGTGATCTACAGCTTAAATACAAGAAAAATTTCACAAAAGGTCTTGGGTACAATAGGGCTCCTCCACCATATAATCATAACTATACAAGAATGCCTGAATCTGAGGCTGATCTAGAAAATGCAGAAAATATGATGTATGGTAAACCTTCAGATTATCTTTCTAAACCATGGAAGCCTTATTACCCAAAGTTCTCTAAACCAACTAAACTCAAGAGGGATGATGTTTTCGTTACCTCCACACCACTTTCACATGAATCTGGTGACCATCCATCTTGTAGTACAGATGATTTATAGAAAGTGACGCCTGAGGCAAAGGCATCAACATCCTCCACAAAATCTAACGGAGAAAATTCTTCTGAAACTGTAACTGACCTAGTGAATGATACTAACGTTTCTACCTCATGTGCAGAAGAAATATTAGTTGAGGATATTACAGATGGTGATCAAGATGAACGTCCGAATGCAAATTCAGACAATTCAGCTGCTGACTATGAATTTTATAAACGTGCTTTTGACATTTTGAATCTTCTTGCTGAACAATTTAAATTCTCAGACAGTGTTGGTTGTGTTGATAACACAGACGGTTTTAATTCTAGTTTTTCATCTAATGCTGATGTTTTGAATGCTACTAATAACTGTGATAACTCTTGTGATGAAAACATGAATTTTGCTACAAGAATCGACAGATGATTCGGTTTCCTTCGTTCCTACTGAAGAGACCGGAAGTTATTCTCCTTAGTTCCTATTGACGTTGGCATAATTCTAGAAGAATCAGATGACTTAGCTTCTTCAAACCAAGAACAAGGGATTGATTCTGAAATGACAGATGATGAGCATTCTCTTTCTTCTGATTCAGATGCAAATCTTGAAACTGAATCTGAATCGGACTCTCACACTTTTCAAAATTTAGAGAATCCACCTACTTGTAATGTTTCAAGCTCATCTTCTGAAAGTTCAGAAAAGGATGTCCCTGCTGAGCCACTCGTGTCCTCTACAGAATCTGCCATGCAAGGTGATTTGAAAAATAAAAATAAGAAACGAAGAACACGCCGATCCAAAAAGAAGAAAAACAAACAGGCGTCTCAGAAAAATGAAAAGGCAATTGCTAAGTCACTTCTTCACTCTGAGAAAGTGACTCAGCAGCCCCAAACTGAATCTTTTAAGCAACTCACTGAACAGAATTCAATTAAATTTGCACCTAAGTCTATACACTCCAAATTGTCTAATTCAAATCACAAAACTAACAAGTGTGCTGATGGTTGTGCGCAGGCAACAGCCAAGATCAACACCGTGCATCAGCCGTCAGTACCCGCAAGCAAGAAACTGACAGATAAATTGCCTAGAATTTCCCAAGCTGAACGGATTGTTTTCTTCCAGAAGAGGTAGACCTGTTTTAACTGTGGATTTCCCAAGCATATTGCAAGAAATTGTCAAAAGACTTTTATACATTTTAAAGCATTATACTCAAAATATCAGAAAGCTATGCCTAATCGCCTAAATCAGGCTCGATTTTCTATGGTTAAGCCTTCTGATCAAGACTGGAACATGGCCAAGAAACAAACTCACAAATCTTCCAGACCTTCAGGTTTTCTGAATCCTTATAGCACTCCAAGAATTGTGCAGAAGTCTGACTCGCTAACCTGGAGGCCTAAGATCTTAACCAAGATTCAGTCTTCGGCCCCCATATCTAACAAATCAAAAGCATCATCGACCTCATCCTCAAACTAATTTAATTTTCCATGAGGTTACCTATATTTATGCAAATGGCAAGCCTAGATCCTCAATGGCCTGGGTTGCAGCTTCTAACTAAAACCTATTGAAATGTGCAGGAACAGCTTTGGCGAACTCTCGTCAAGCTCTGGTAGATTGACAGTAGTTGTTCCAGGCACACGACTGGGGACATCTGGCAGTTGAATGACATTAAGTTTTTCGATGGTGGGTTTGTCTCCTTCGTAGGTGGTGAGACCGGAAAGATCACTATGAGAGGAATAGTATGCAACAGAGCCCTCAGCTTTAAGAATGTGAACTACGTACCAGAACTGAAGCATAGTGTTTTGAGTGTGTCTCAGCTCTGTGATAATCATTTGGATGTTCTCTTTACCAAGAAAGGATGTTATGTACTGAAACTAGGTCTTATTATTCTGGATGATAGGATTCTTCTAAAAGTCGCGCGAAAAGGAAATGCATATGTCATCGACATGAATAAGGCTCCCTCTGAAAAGCTCACTTGCTTATTCTCGTCCACAGCTGAGCATGATGCAATGTTATGGCATAGTCGACTAGGACACATCAACATGAAGAATCTAAATAGACTTGCAAAAGGTGGTTTAGTCAGAGATCTACTAGTTCGCGATTTCATGCAGTTTGAAAAGTGTGAATCATGTGCACGTGGGAAACAACATCGACAGCCGCACAGATCTAAAACCGCCTCTTCCACGTCTCAAGTCTTAGAATTGCTTCATATGGATCTTTTTGGTCCGATAGATATTCTAAGCATTGGCGGGAAGTGTGAATCATGTGCACGTGGGAAACAACATCGACAGCCGCACAGATCTAAAACCGCCTCTTCCACGTCTCAAGTCTTAGAATTGCTTCATATGGATCTTTTTGGTCCGATAGATATTCTGAGCATTGGCGGGAAGGCATACTGTCTGGTCATTATTGATGACTACTCACGATTCACCTGGGTTTTCTTTCTGGCACATAAAAGTGAAACCGTTGAGTTAGTTAAACAGTTTGTCACACTCATGGAAAACCAGACAGACACCACCGTGAAGGCTATTCATTGTGATAACGGAACAGAATTTAAGAATGTCACCTTAAATTCTTTCTGTTCCTCCAAAGGTATTGACCGACAGTTCAGTGCAGCCAGAACTCCACAACAAAATGGGGTTATAGAACGGAGAAATCGAACGCTGATTGAAGCTGCACGTACTATGTTGATTGAATCCGAGCTACCTTTCATTTTCTGGGCAAAAGCAATCAATACCGCCTGTTATATTCAGAATCATGCCCTAATTAATAAACGACACATGAAAACTCTGTACGAAGTGGTTGAAGGTCGCAAACCTTCTGTCAAGCATTTTCGCAAGTTCGGATGCCCTTGTGTTCTCCTGATCATAAATGCTAAAGGGAAATTTGAATCACGCAGAGATCCATGCATCTTCGTTGGTATATTCCAAAAATACTTCATATCGTGTCTATAATAAGATCAACAAAATGATAGTTGAAACCTACAATGTGGGTTGGCTGGAGGAAAATCCCAAGGACACACGCATTGGTCCTGACTGGTTGTATGATTATTCCACCTTGTTTAACCATGTTGATGTTCCTTCAAATGTGTATGCAGGTACAAGCAAAATTTCTGACCTTCCAACGATGCCCATCTCACCCGAAGACGATGTCGATGCTGCACAACTGCATGAGACGTTAAAGAAGCTGAGTGTGGATCCACCTGGATTTAATGAGGTTATCTCTACCCCTTCACCAGTACTGCAACATCAAGAAACTGCATCTGACCAGACTCCTCAGGATGATTCCCCTGAAGTTGAGGCTCCAAACACAGAGCCTCCTACAACAGATGAAGGGTTCGTTCCTCCCGATGTCTTGGGTTCGTCTCTGTTTCCTGAGCCTACACCGCCAGATTGTTCTGTTGATTCATCAGTCAACACTTCTACTGGTGCAATTAATAAGGGTGAATCATCTAGAGTTGCTTCTGCAAGTGTTACCAACTTGCAAACGGATCTTCTTGTCCCTGCTACACCAATACCGCAACGTCTACAGCGGATCATCCAATTGAAAATATTATTGGTCCTGTTACTGCTGCTGTTACCATTGATCAAACTTCGTTCATCAAACGTGTTGACAAGGACATTGTTCTTGTTCAAATTTATGTTGATGATATCATTTTTGGTTCTACAAATGATGGTTTGTTTCGGGAATTTGAAGAAATCATGAAGAAGAAATTTGAGATGAGCTCACTGGGGGAGATGACTGTGTTTTTGGGACTTCAAGTTCGTCAGAGCCCGCAAGGAATCTTGATTCATCAAGGAAAATATGTCCATGATGTTCTTGCGAAATTCAAGCTTACAGACTCAAAGCCTACGGCTTCACCTATTGCAGAACGGCCTTTGCTAAATGAAGACACTGAAGGACACCTATTAATCCAACCATGTACCGATCTATGATTGGTTCACTCATGTATCTCACTCCAAGTGGGCCAGATATCATGTTTGTCGTCTGCCAGTGTGCTCGTTATCAGGCTACTCCTAAACTCTCTCATTTACATGTTGTTAAAAGAATTTTTAGGTACCTAAAAGGGGCACCATCACTGGGCCTCTAGTATCCTAAAAAATCTGAATTTGAATTGTATGCTTTCTCTGACAGTAATCTTGGAAGTAGAGATAGGGATATGCGCTCAACTTTAGCTAGATGTCAATTCTTGGAAGACCGCTTAATCTCGTGGCAATACGAGAAGCAGTAGACGGTCTCGCTCTCTACTACGGAAGCAGAATATGTCGCAGCATCTGCTTGCTGCTCCCAGGTTTTATGGATTGCGGATTACGGTTTGACTTATCTAAACACAACAATTTATTGTGATAATGATGCCCCTATCCAAATCGTAAAAAACCCTATTTTCCACTCCAAAACCAAGCACATAAATATCAAAGTTCATTTTATGCGTGATTGCTATGAAAAGGGTCTCGTTACTTTTGAGCAAATCCATACTGATGCAAACGTGGCGGATTTGTTCACGAGACCCATTAGCAATGCGCGTTTTCAAGTGCTTCTGGATCTTCTCAAAATGATTCGGTTTTCTAACTAAGCATCCTCTGTCCTTTTCGTTTCGTTTATTGTCTTTCATTCATTTTTATTTGCTTCGTAAATTTGTTCATATATACGCACAAATTTAGGGGGAGAAATATTAAAAAAAAGGTTTGTTTTAAAAAAGCTTTTGCCATGATTGGGAAATGAAATAATTTTTCATGATAAAGTGTCTGACTAACACATGTAAGGTGTTGAAGCGGGAAAAGACTTGGATCGAAGGTGATATGTTGATAGGTCTAAATCTCAACCGGATAGTGTAAGCCAAATGATATAAACATAAAGAACTATGTATTCAGTGGGTCACATACTATAGGCGTATGATTTCATGGTCTTAAATCCTGTGTTGATAGATAGCCAACATCTGAGGTTTCAGGTATTTATGTTGTTGAGCCATCCGGGGATATCTTGACTGCCGTTTTGTTGCATCCAGATTATATGCAGACCTAGGAACAGTCAGGATATCTTTTAAAAGAGCCAAAATAGAAGGTATTTGCCTAACCCTCGACAGATACTATTGGTCACTCTGCTGTACGAAAGTACTGACCTGTTTACCAATAGTCTGACGTTGTAAAAGATAAAGGATGACCTCAGTATACTCACCTGCTATGATGAATTGTTGTGCTTACCTTGATCGCGGGGGTATGTCATGGTATGGGATACACGGGTAACATAGTATAATACTACCTTAAGTGTATCATGAAACTAGAATTGAGGGTTGAGTTTTAGATTTAGATGGACAAATATATTGGCAATTGCTTAGACTAGTCTAACCCAGCTCATACTAAAAAGTGTTCCTTAGTCGACCTTTGAAACGATTTGATCCTTTAGCAAGGTTGTGTTTATGTTTATGTTTGTGCTAAAATGTCTTATTTTTGTAGTTGGTAAAAGGTGGTTGGATGCTTAGTTAGTCAAATTGATGATTTTTTGTTGGATGGTTTCTGTCAAGGATATTGGACTAGTCTGCTAAGTTTCGAAGTTGGGCCAATCCAATAGAATTTCTGAAAGTGTTTAAAATTGGAAATTTTGGGCTCACAAGTTATTGTTTTGGATTGGGCTTTCAAGCACCTTCCGGATCAGCCCATTAGTTGTCACTGTTCCGGATTGGGCCTGACAAAAGCCCAATCCGGATCCTTGGGAATTCAAATTCCGGATTATGTTGGGCCCAAAAGAATTGAGGCCCAAGCCCATTCTGGAAAAGTACTTAAGTGAATCAGAGATGCATTTCGGATTATTCACAAATTTTCCAAAACCTCTGATATTCTCTGATTTTCTCTGATTTCTCACTGTTCATTTCGGATTTGTATCTCGAATTTCATCAGGAATAGGTAAATTATCATGATATCTTCAAGTTTCATGCATTTCGGACCGCATTTCGGATTGGCCTTCAAAGGAACTTGTATTTCGGATCTCATTCCAGATGGATATTCAACCGAGTTGATGAACTCGGATTTCATCTCAGATAATATTAATCCGGATTGATGATTTATCCGAAATACTGTTGATTTGCTTGCTAATCCAGATTGATGATTCATCTCAAACATTATTGACGTCTTTGACAATCTGAATTGATAAAAGGTTCATCCAGCTTACTGTTGACCTGTTAGAGAATCTGGATTCTAGGGTTTGAAACTTTGAACTCTTTTGAACCTTTTCAAATGATTGAACCCTTCAAACTGATTTGAACCTTTTAATAATTGAACCTTCGAAATCTGTTTGAACCATCCAATTCACGTTGATCCGTTCGCCTAATAAAATCCATTAACTTCTATTAGTTGCGTTAAAATTGAGTTAACCAGGTTATTGTTTTGACAGAAATGGTAGAAGAGGCCTTTGATGCAGTTATGTTGGTGGAGAAGCAGTTCCATAATCAGGCAGGCTACCTATCGGATCCACCAGCTGAATTTTATCAAGAGTTCCAATCGATGATGGCGGGTCCGAACGCGTGCAAGATTGCTTATGCAATTCGTGCTAATGCGGTTATATACAAAGATCTCAAGCACTCGTTTTAGAAGAGAGCTCGATTCCATCCAAGAGGAGCTGGCGGGAGACCATATATTAGTTCTCAGATACAGGGGAAGGAGATCTTAGTAAATGAAGCCTGAGAGGTTTTACAGATTGTAGATGCTACAAGTGACCCGGTTGTGTATGCAAAGGAGAAAGTGTTGCCGATACTTGCAGAGATGAGTTATGAAGGGTCATATCCGCTGTTACTCAAGAAGATGTTTCATGCCAACTGGAGATTACTGGTACACATGTTTATGTAGTGCATTTAAGAGAACAAGCGAGGCTTAGATCAACCGAATCAAACCCAGACCTCTGCAATCGTGGCTCTTATTATGGACTGGAGTATAACTTTTCAGGTTATATTTTCGAAAACATGAAGAAGATTTTAGAGCAGTCCAAGAAGAGGATGTTTCTGTTATATCCACGTTTTGTATAGCTAATTTTGGATGCTCGATATCCCAACTTGGCTAAGGATGCTTCGGATGCAAATTTATTAAACATGAAGCCAATGGGACCGACTATTTTAGCACTAAGAATAAGAATCGTTCGACATCAAAGACTGTCTTTGTTGGTCGGTTTCCATTAAAGAAGTTTGGAAAGTTTGCGGAAGTGATCAAACAAGATGTCCCAACTCCTACACCAGTCAATGCTATAGTTGCTTAAGAGCATGATGTGCATGCGAAAGAAAAGCGGTTGAGGTTGAAGATCTGGTCAGTGATGAGGATACAGACGCGGAACAAGCTTTCTTACATGATCTTACTGAGTTTAATGCCAATCTAACTCCAGTCTTGCCAGAACTTTCTTCAGAGAACTTAGAAGCCCTAATTGCTCATCTGAAAGAAATTCAAGAAAGACAGGGTGATCCTCCTCTGGTAATCCCCTATGTTGATGTTCCGGTAGGTGTGGTTGAAGATGATGAAGAGGACGAAGTACCTTTGATCAAGAGACGGCGAACTGAGCCTAGTGTTCAACCAAGTCAATCAGAAGCTCATGTTGTTAGTATTGCTGAAGAGTCTACACTTGTGACATTTGCTCCCGCTTTATCTTCTGTTGTTGTATCTATGACAGACGCTCTGATGGTTAATCCTCCTATTTCATCTGAACCGACAACTGCTCACATTGCAACGCATTCCACGGTTGTTTCTATTCTAGTAGACTCCATATTACAAATGATGGATTTTGGCAGAAGTTCGATGGGTGTTGAGGGGTCTGGCGCGGGTGGAAGTGGTGCAGGTGGTGCTGAGGATGATGATATGGATTACTCGCGAAGATCGGAAAAACGTGTGTTTGAGTTTAGTGGTTTGGACAGTGATGATGAAGATGTAGAAGTTGATATTGTGGATTTGAAGAAGCGGGTGATTGTGTTAGAGCAGGAGTCATACTTAAGGATGCTCAGATTGCGTCACTGCAGACACGCTTAGACGTGAGAGACCAAACGATTGATCAACAGCAAGGGGACCTCACTATGCTGATGACTATGGTGTTTGATTTGAAAGCTAAATTGGAGAACAAGTTTGGGAGGGAATCCTCTAACCCTACTGATGATCCGATTAACATAGACCACAGACATTGAGCAGCTGAGCAACGAGCGGCAGAGGAAAGTGAAGCAGACAGGTTAGCAGCAGAACAGTTAGCTTCCGAACGACAAGCTGGATTGGATGATTATCTGCGTGATCCAAGAAAGAAATATACAGCAAGTCACAAGCGTCCAACAACACAAAAGAAGAAACAGATAGTGTTAATGAAGAACGTTGATGTCAATCACTTGATGACAATTTCCAATTGAAAGATCCTTCAAACCAGTCGGAACGATATGTCAAGGAGCTTGGCTCAAGCAACTATAGCAAGGTTGGAAACAAATCGAAGGTGTTGAGCTGGATGTACGACCACGTCAAGAAAATGTGGATCATTGTTAGACAGGACGGGACTCAAGAGTATTATTCAAAGGAGTCTCAGTTTGAAACGTGGACGAAGATTACTTTGATTGATTTATTACGAGCTCCGTACTCTGATGATGATACAACTGAACGAGGTCCAGGCTGGAGGTTCTTCAAGAAATTGGAACAAGAGGTGAAAATGGGTTCAAGACAATGAAAACAGTTGAACCATACTTGTGAGCTGCGAAGGGAGTACGTGATGCGAGAATAGGAAGGAGGTTTAATTCGGTGATGTAGCCCCCAACGGATAGGTAACTTGTTATACCAGTCGCTCCAACCTTTCCGAGAGGAATTTTGAAGAACTTTAATTTCTGGCTGTATGATCCCAAGGTTGGTAGTGTGGCTATTGTGACGAAGGAGAAAGCGTTTAGGGTAAACGATGTGGTTGATTTGGTAAGCTTTCACAATGAAGATCTGCAGGTTCTTGCTTCTCACCAAACTCGAATAGCAGAGCTATATGAGGCATGCGCTAAAGATTGGACATCAGCTATGGCTGGAATCATTGCAGGACGCTTGGGAGTGGACGCGCAACCTAAAGACTAGAATGTAATGCTTCGCATTTGTAACTTTCCGTTTTTAGCAAGTCTGCTTCGTGTTTCTATTTTTGGAAAGTCCAAACCTTGTAATCGTATTTCATTTCCGAATCATTGTAAATCTAAGGCTTTGATTGTAATCAAATTGATCGATTATACATAATTCGCAATCTTTATACGCATTTATATCTATGATCATACACTTATTCGTTACACAATTTATAGCTTCAAATCAACTTGCATATTCTTATCATATATTCATGAAAGTTAAACATTTTAAATCAAGCAAGCAATCAACAAGTTAAACGCAAAATGCATAGACTTTTGGCACCGTGATTCTTGTCACACTTATGTTAGTTATTTGCAATACATGTTTAGGGTTATGTAACACCTTTAATCATGTTTTAATCTTCCAAAACACTTCACACTTGATTTACATATAAAATACATTATTTAAATAACAATTAAAACCATTTATATAAATTAATTAACAAAAAAGAGGGCTGCCATATGTTGATGTTTTGGGCTTGTTTCAAATTTAAACACCCACTAATCTTGTCCAAAGCCCAACCCATTAAAACCCTAATCCCTTCCCTATATAAACCACCTTTTCCCCATCCATTTCCCACTTTTACAAGCCTCCAAACACTTCAAAAACACTCTCAAAGTCCCTAACATATTCAAAAAACGCAGCAGCCATATTTGAGTTTTTTTATGAGTTCTAACTCACTTCTTCAACTAATTCTTCCTTATTTCTTCTTCTAAAACACTTGGATAACCTCTAGGAAGGTTTTCACAAGTTTGCTTGGGCAAACTAAGGTGAAACCTCACCATTTTTGAGATCCAAATGCCATAAATTTTCTGCCCATTTTTATCTTTTTAAACTTTAAGATTTTAAAAAATTTACTTTATGTTCCTCAACATTGTTTGCTAAGCCCTATGGGATGTTACCATAGGTTTTCCATAGAAAACCAAGGTGGAACAATACCATTTTTGGGGCCAAACTTTCTGTTTTGGAAGTTAAACTTATAAACTTTTTTTGAACTTGTTTTTTTAAAACATAACAACTCTATGCTACTTATGTCTCTAACCAAGTTTATGGTTAGTGAGCTAGCTAGACTTGTTCATACAAAATCAAGAGGCATAACATGCCTCTAAACTTGTGGTTTTTACTAGGGTTTCAAACCCACAAGTGTTGAGCCATCTAAGCTTACAAGCTTGTGTTGGTGTAGGTGTGATTACATGGAGGCCTTGGCTATCCAACTTTTCAATCCACCCCTCACTTGATGATTTCTATAATTCTTGACCATCCGAATTGTCCTTGTGACAATCTTGTGTATTGGTGAATCTTACGAAAGAGGTTTAGGACGGTTATCCCCCTACCTCCAGGCATGACTTATATGACTTACATGATATCTATGAAATACATGAACTCTATGATAAATTAGTAATATTATAACTATATATGTAAATACTTAATATAACCGAACCTTTGACAATGACCATATGGTTACTTGTCCTAGAAATAGGTTATTTTATCTTAGACCTAACCATCGTTACAATTCTATTGGGCATGACCCATAAAAACACTAACACCCTTCGGGGCTTATAGTGTCAAAAACGAGCGTTAACGTCTAGATAAATACTTTTGTTTATACATACTTTTTGCATACTTTAATACCTAAACTCATCAAACTCCATCGTCAATCTAATACTCACACACCTACGTTTCCTTATGTAGGATAACTTGGTGTTCATTCCCCTAAAATAACCTAACTCTTTCATGGAAATTACTTTGCAAAACCGTGAGTACACTCGACACCCTTTTTATGTTTTACACTATTTGGGTGCAATATGTTAAATTACCAAACTACACTAAATCACCCTTTTATTCTATGATTACACACAAACAATCCACAAACATGATTTAGTATTATGCTACTTGAATTGTTACTTGGTATATTCTTATGTGATTGAAATGTCATTAACTTCGATCAAGCCTCCCTTAACATATATAGCGCTATAGGAGTAACGCGCCGCCCGTATTCTTGTGGTCAATGTTAAGTTTTAAATCCATTTTGCAGTACACTAGAGGATTTACTTGTAGATTCACATGCCTTATTTACATTTATCTTGTATGCTAGCTATTCATGTGGATTTGTTTAAACGGTTTTAATAATTATGCTATGATATTAAACTTGTGTACTCGCCAATACTTTGTTATTGAACTATACTTTTTAACATGTTACAGGTTGATGAAGTTGTTATGATGGAACTTAGTAGGAATGGCATAGAAACACGCGTAGAATACTAAGTTAATCATTCTGTTATTGTTGAGTTTATTTTGTTGTTGTTACTTGTATCGGATATTTGATGTAACGTGACAATTTTGATGCTATAAAATGAAATGGGTTGATTAAATTAAATATTATCGCAAATAGTGTTATGATATCTCGAGCAATCTAGTTCGTCTCACTTTGATGTTTCCGACATCGGTTGGGTGTGACAGATTGGTATCAGAGCCTTAACTATAGGGAATTAGGTAGAATTGCCATGTTCGACCTAGTCTATAATTTAAGTGACCAACTTGACCATTCTTGCTTCATGATTAAAATGTTAATTCTTCATATTTGCTTCTTCCTATTTCTTTTGTCTTATATATATATATATATGTGTGTGTGTGTGTGTGTGTTTTTCTTAAGACACTTACACAAATTATACACTTGAAGACTTGAAGACACTCAAACTACAAACGAGACGATCTCACCAAAATAGCGGTGAAACCCGCACTTTGGTGATCACTCTCAACCCGCGAAGTTTGATTTTGCACGAAATTACACCATCAATTTAGGAGTGAAATCCACATCTTGATGGGAATTTCCATTTCATACTCTAGTGGACCCTTACCAACGAGTCGGAATACGCTCCTCGATTGGTAAGTACCAACCACACTTAGGGTACAATGTTGTCAAGTTAGGGGTGAAACCTGCACCTTGTCAACTAGTCCCATTCCTCGATTTTTCAATCTTGCCAAAGTTTTGATTTTTCGATTCAGTTAGAGATGTGTAGTAACTGGAAGGGTAAAGTCCCGTTAATCGCTTCTCGACGATAGCACTTTACCTATAGGCCAAAGCACGTTTCTCTAATTTGAAAGGATCTTGATTCACTTTGGAATAGTCAACGTTTTTCAACCCAAAACACTCCAATGTTTTATTAAGCATATCTTTTATGCTATATCAATTTCTATGTGTTTTAATGCTTGCTATCTCGTTCATTTCAGACCCGATGCATGATTCGCACGCCCTTCGTAACCAAAAACCATAATAAAAAAAATCTCGTGAACCAACTAAATTTATACGTGTTTATGCTTTTGAATACCAATATTCTTATGCTATCTATGTAAATTCATACGTGTTACATGATGCTTATGTGCTCAAAACAAATTCTTTTCTTTATAAAAACACTTTACAATCAAAGCCTAAACCTATCTTCTATTGTCGAACCCTTTAGATGTCTTTCTCTCAAAGTGTTATGGGTAAGAGGAAGTCAAAGTGCAAGTCGAAGTTCCAATCCGCTCTATGTCAAAGAAACATTGCATGAAGTTCATGGCCGAGCATATGGCCAAGGTCATCCCCGAAATCGTCAGCAAGATCCAACCTCCACCAATGTCGAATCACCTCACACCTCTGTCGACTCCAAGGCCGAACCACCAAAAACCACCTTCACCCATAAGCAATTATGTTCTTGCAATCCCCTACCTTTCACCGGCAAAGGGGACACCACTAAGCTACTACAATGGTTCGACACCATTGAAGTCGCCTTCATCCAAAGTGGTTGTCCCGACCACCATGAACGCTACGGGAGTGTTCCGACCAAGAGCCCTTGATTGGTGGACTTCCGAGCGTAACACACGTGGTAACGAAGTTGCCTACGCCCTCCCTTGGACCGAGCTCAAGAAGTTAATGGAAAGTGAATTCTTCCCTCCCCATGAACGCCAACGACTCGAGACTGAGTTTTGGAACCTCAAGCAAGTGGGGAATGACAACACTGGCTTCACGGCCTGTTTTAAGCAACTAAACGTGATTTGCCCAAGCCAAATCAACACGGCCGAAAAGGCCGTTGCTAAATACATATGTTGCCTCCCTCCTCACCTCACTGACCTGGTCGATACCACCTCACCCAAAACCGACGAGGAAGCTTTTCGTTTGGCTGCTCGACTGAACAACAGCCATGTCCTTCATGAAGCCGCCAAGGCCCCACTAAGAAAAGCCCATCAAGCCACCACCGAAGCCCTCGCCGAGCCTACCTCACCCAAACCTCCAAGAAACAACACCAAGGGCAAGAAGCAGAAGGCTTCAAACCCGACCTGCGCGGTAGTCACTCCGTCAAACCCCCACCAGCTCGCCTTACCCGCACCCGAACCCATCAAGAAAACATACATCGGACCCCATCCTAAGTGCAACATCTGTCCCTTCCACCATCCGGTTACTGCCCTGTGCCGCCTATGCACAATCTGCAATAGGTATGGGCACTTCGCCCAGCAATGCCGAAATTCCCCGCAAGCCCCCATCAACCAAGCTATAACTGCACCTCAAAACCCTGCCGCTAACCAAAACTAACCCCTTGCACCTGTCGCCCGTGCCTACTTCAGATGCCGAGACCTAAACCACTTCGCCAACAACTGCCCTCAGCGCAACAACAGCAATAACAATCAACAGCAGCAGCAAGCTCGCGGCCGAGCCTTCGTCATCACAGCCACACAAGCTTAAAACTCCAATGATTTCATATCGGGTACGTTCCTCGTTAACAATGTTTACGCTACATGTTTGTTTGATACTGGTGCCGATAAAAGTTTTGTATCCGTTGAATTCGAACCTTTGCTTATGTGTACTCGTTCTAAGTTGCCTAAATCATTCGAAGTCGAAGTAGCTGATGGAAAATCCATCACCGTCGATTCCATCCTTTCTAATTGTACTCTTAATCTCAATGATTATACGTTTTCTATTGACCTCATACCCATGCAAATGGGTAGCTTCGATATCATAGTAGGCATGGATTGGCTTAGGCGAGTCCGTGCTGAAGTTGTTTGCTCAGAAAAGTACATTCGCCTTCCCCTTCCCAATAATGATTCCTTACATGTCTATGGTGAGAAGCCCTCTAAAGGTCTCAAGCTTATGTCGTGTATTCAAGCGAACAAGTACTTGCGTAAGTAATACTTCGCCTTTCTTGCCCACATTGTGGAAAAGAAGGATAACGGTCCAAGCGTGAGTGAAGTTCCCGTTGTGCATGATTTCCCTGAGGATCTTCCTGGCCCTCCTCCTGTTCATTCTGTTGACTTTCGCATTGACCTCATCCCTGGTGCAACTCCGGTCCTGAAATCCCCCTATCGTCTAGCACCCTCGGAGATGCAAGAGCTGTCTAGCCAACTTCAAGAGCATCTTGATAAAGGCTTCATACGTCCTTGCACATCTCCTTGGGGCACTTCTGTTCTGTTCGTCAAAAAGAAAGACGGATCCTTTCGCATGTGCATTGACTATCGTGAGCTCAACAAGCTTACAGTCAAGAACCGTTACCCTCTTCCTCGCATCGACGACCTTTTTGACCAGCTTCAAGGCACGATTTGTTTCTCTAAAATCGACCTTTGCTCTGGTTATCATCAACTTTGAGTCCTCGAAGAAGATATACCCAAAACCGCGTTTCGCGCACGTTATGGGCACTACGAGTTCGTGGTCATGCCATTTGGTTTGACCATCGCACCCGCCGTGTTTATGGATTTGATGAATCGCGTGTGTAAGCCCTATCTTGACTGATTCGTGATCGTCTTCATTGATGATATCCTAATCTATTCGAAGACGCGAGAAGAGCATGAGCGACACTTGCGTCTTATCCTTCAGCTTTTGCGTACTCAACGTCTCTACGCTAAGTTCTCCAAGTGTGAATTTTGGTTAAAAGAGGTTCAATTTATTGGTCATATCGTCACTGACCCCACGAAAATAAAGGCAGTGAAAAATTGGATTGCCCCTAAGACTCCGTCCGAAATCTGTTCGTTTCTCGACTTAGCTGGTTATTACCGTCATTTTATCTCAAATTTTTCAAAAATTGTCGTACCTCTCACTTCCTTGACCCAAAAGGATAAGCCTTTTGTTTGGAGTTCCGAACAAGAGGAGTCTTTTCAAACGCTCAAGGACATGCTTTGCAATGCTCCTATCCTAACCCTTCCTGATGGTACCGACAACTTTGTCGTGTATTGTGATACCTCAAGACAAGGTCTTGGTTGCGTTCTTATGCAACAAGACAAGGTTATTGCTTACGCGTCACGACAACTCAAAATTCATGAGAAAAATTATACTACGCACGACCTTGAACTTGGTGCAGTTGTTTATGCGTTAAAGATATGGCGACACTACCTTTATGGTGCAAAGTGTACGGTCTTCACCGACCATAAGAGCCTCCAGCACATCTTTAATCAAAAAGAACTCAACATGCGTCAGCGTCATTGGGTAGAATATTAAACGACTACGATATCCGCTACCACCCTGGTAAAGCGAATGTTGTGGCCGACGCACTTAGTCGTAAAACTCATGTTAAGAGTGTACGTTGCTACCAAACTTTGGGAAAGATTCAAGAGATGATTCGTGAGGCACAATACTCGATCGTTAACGAGGGTAAATAATGAGTTGAAGTGTGGTGCTGAAAACCAACTCGTAACCAAACCCAATGGCATCATGTGCTATCTTGACCGTATTTGGATTCCAAACCGTGATAATCTTCATGACCTCTTGATGAGTGAAGCTCATAAGTCTCGGTATTTTGTTCATCCTTGCGCCGATAAGATGTATCATGACCTTCGTGCGTCATATTGGTGGCCTGGAATGAAGAAAGATATCGCCTGTTACGTATCAAAGTGCCTTACTTGTTCCAAGGTAAAGGCCGAGCATCAACGACCCTCTACCTTTCTCGAATAACCGGAAATTCCTGTTTGGAAATGGGAGAGTATTGCTATGGATTTCATAACCAAACTCCCTCGTACATCGTATGGTCACGATAGTATTTGGGTAATCATCGACCGTCTGACCAAGTCTGCTCATTTCCTTCCCATACGTGAAGACTACCGAGTTGAGAAATTGGCTCGAATCTACACGGATGAAGTCATCTATCATCACGGTGTCCCCATTGACATTATCTCGGACCGTGATGGTCGTTTCTCTTCTCGTCTTTGGCAAACATTTCAAAAGGCGCTTGGTACTCAACTCAATCTTAGTACTGCTTTCCATCCTCAGTCTGATGGTCAAACCGAGTGTACTATCTAAACTCTAGAGGACATGCTTCGTTCTTGCGTAATTGATTTTGGTGGCAACTGGGACATGCACTTTCCTTTGGTCAAATTCTCGTATAACAACAGTTACCACGCGAGTATTCAAATGGCGCCATTTGAGGCATTGTATGGACGTAAGTGTCGGTCGCCTATTTGTTGGCATAAGATCAGGGAAGCTCAAATCACCGGTCCCGAGCTCATACAACAGACGACGGACAAGATTTTGCAGATTCGGGACAACTTGCTGAAAGCTAGAAGCCGACAAAAGAGCTACGCAGATAAATGACGCAAGCCTTTGGAATTCAATGTTGGTGACTTTGTACTTCTCAAGGTATCCCCTTGGAAGGGTGTGGTTCGTTTCGGGAAAAAGGGAAAGCTCGCTCCTCGCTACGTAGGTCCTTTCAAGATTCTCGGAAGGATTGGCAAGGTAGCCTACCGACTGGACCTACCACAAGAGCTCAACAATGTTCATCCTACCTTCCACGTCTCAAACTTGAAGAGATGTCTCGCCGAAGAAGGACTCCAAGTTCCACTTGAAGATCTTCAAATCAACTAGACCTTACACTTCGTGGAGAAGCCAGTCGAAATCATGGATCGAGGCACTAAGCAACTAAGGCGCAGTCGAATTCCGATCGTGAAGGTTTGATGGGAAGGAAAACGTGGTGCTGAGTTTACTTGGGAACTTGAAAGCGATATGAAGACTAAGTATCCGCATTTGTTCGTTGCATCTTCCTAAATTTCAGGACTAAATTCCCTAAAGGAGGGGAGACTGTAACGCTTTGCATTTGTAACTTTCTGTTTTTAGCAAGTGTGCTTCGTGTTTCTATTTTTGGAAAGTCCAAACCTTGTAATCGTATTTCATTTCTGAATCATTGTAAATCTAAGGCTTTGATTGTAATCAGATTAATCAATTATACGCAATTCACAATCTTTATACGCGTTTATATCTATGATCGTACATGCATTCGTTGCACAATTTATAGCTTCGAATCAACTTGCATATTCTTATCATATATTCATGAAAGTTAAACGTTTCAAATCAAGCAAGCAATCAACAAGTTAAATGCAAAATGCATAGACTTTTGGCACCATGATTCTTGTCACACTTATGTTAATTATTTGCAAGACATGTTTAGTGTTATGTAACACCTTTAATCATGTTTTAATCTTCCAAAACACTTCACACTTAATTTACATATAAAATACATTATTTAAATAACAATTAAAACCATTTATATAAATTAATTAACAAAAAAAGAGGGATGCCATATGTTGATGTTTTAGGCTTGTTTCAAGTTTAAACACCCACTAATCTTGTCCAAAGCCCAACCCATTGAAACCCTAATCCCTTCCCTATATAAACCACATTTCCCCATCCATTTCCTACTTTTACAAGCCTCCAAACACTTCAAAAACACTCTCAAAGTCCCTAACATATTCAAAAAACACAGCAGCCATATTTGAGTTTTTTATGAGTTCTAACAAACTTCTTCAACTAATTCTTCCTTATTTCTTCTTCTAAAACATTTGGATAACCTCTAGGAAGGTTTTCACAAGTTTGCTTGGGCAAACTAAGGTGAAACCTCACCATTTTTTAGATCCAAAGTGCCATAAATTTTTGCCCATTTTTATCTTTTTAAACTTAAATATTTTAAAAAATTTACTTTATGTTTTCTTCCTCAACTGTTAAGACCTATGGGATGTTACCATAGGTTTTCCATGGAAAACCAAGGTGGAACAATACCATTTTTGGGGCCAAACTTTCTGTTTTGGAAGTTAAACTTATAAACATTTTTTGAACTTGTTTTTTTTAAAACATAACAACTCTATGCTACTTATGTCTCTAACCAAGTTTATGGTTAGTGAGCTAGCTAGACTTGTTCATACAAAATCAAGAGGCATAACATGCCTCTAAACTTGTGGTTTTTACTAGGGTTTCAAACCCACAAGTGTTGAGCCATCCAAGCTTACAAGCTTATGTTGGTGTAGGTGTGATTACATGGAGGCCTTGGCTATCCAACTTTTCAATCCACTCCTCACTTGATGATTTCTATAATTCTTGACCATCCGGATTGTCCTTGTGACAATCTTGTGTATTGGTGAATCTTACGAAAGAGGTTTAGGATGGTTATCCCCCTACCTCCATGCATGACTTATATGACTTACATGATATCTATGAAATACATGAACTCTATGATAAATTAGTAATATTATAACTATATATTTAAATACTTAATATAACTGAACCTTTGATAATGACCATATGGTTACTTGTCCTATAAATAGGTTATTTTATCTTAGACCTAACCATAGTTACAATTCTATCCATAAAAACACAAACACCCTTCCGGGCTTATAGTGTCAAAAACGAGCGTTAACGTCTAGATAAATACTTTTGTTTATACATACTTTTTGCATACTTTAGTTCCTAAACTCATCAAACTCCATCGTCAATCTAATACTCACGCACCTACGTTTCCTTATGTAGGATAACTTGGTGTTCATTCCCCTAAAATAACCTAACGCTTTCACGGAAATTACTTTGCAAAACCGTGAGTACACTCGACACCCTTTTTATGCTTTACACTATTTGGGTGCAATATGTTAAATTACCAAACTACACTAAATCACACTTTTATTCTATGATTACACACAAACAATCCACAAACATGCTTTAGTCTTGTGCTACTTGAATTGTTACTTGGTATATTCTTATGTGATCTAAATGCCATTAACTTCGATCAAGCCTCCCTTGACATATATTGCGCTATAGGAGTAACGCGCCGCCCGTATTCTTGTGGTCAATGTTAAGTTTTAAATCTATTTTGCGGTACACTAGAAGATGACTTGTAGATTCACATGTTTTATTTACATTTATCTTGTATGCTAGTTATTCATGTGGATTTATTTAAACGGTTTTGATAATTATGCTATGATATTAAACTTGTGTACTCACCAATACTTTGTTATCGAACTATACTTTTTAACATGTTGCAGGTTGATGAAGTTGTTATGATGGAACTTAGTAGGAATGGCATAGAAACACGCGTAGAATACTAAGTTAATCATTAAGTTATTGTTGAGTTTATTTTGTTGTTGTTACTTGTATTCGGATTTTTTATGTAACTTGAAAATTTTGATGCTATGAAATGAAATGGGTTGATTAAATTAAATATTACCACAAATAGTGTTATGATGTCTCGAGCAATCTAGTTCGCCTCACTCTGATGTCTCCGCTATTGGTTGGGGTGTGACATAGAAGGCTTAATGTTGTAAACCTAGGGGGAGATTGTTGGGCTTATGTTAGTAAAAGTTTACACATTAGAGCTACATTTGGGCTTTGAGGGGGTTTTGGGCTTCCTAGTGCCTTGTGGGCCTAGGGTTGTAACTGTTGGGCTCAGTGATTAGTATAAATGTATGTCTTAGGTCAATGTTTAGAGGTTAGAGAGTTGTAACTGAAAACTTGTATCATACATTTTTTTGGTGTATGCAAGTTGATTTTGATTCAAGAGATTGTTCTTCTTCCTAATCATTATTTCCACAACTGATTAGGTTTTCGATACCTGTTAGATCCGATTTCAGACTTACAAAAGTGTTCTTCAACATAAGTAAGTACTCTTCCTAGTTCTTTCATTATTTTAGCTATTTTAAGCTAAAATTCAAACACTTTGGCCTTCTGTTTGGCTTTTGGTTCTGACCATTTTAGTCAAGTCAAAGTTTAAATTGAACTTTGCAATGTCATCGTAATCATGAAGGTATTAATCCCTTGCGATTGCACCTTCTGATTACCACGTTTAGTATGCGAGACGACGAGTCAAAGTTTTTACGAGTTAAAAGTAAAAAAAATGTATAAAAATGCATTTTATGACGAAAACGTTTTTGGGTATTAAAATTAAGGTTTTGACACCAAATAAGTTTTATAACATTACTAGACATGTTCAAACATGTCTAACTCGTCATTTCTAGTTTAGTGCTTAGTTCTCTTAGTCGTAAGTCGAGTGGTTTTACTACCGCTTTGACTTTCGAATCTAACCCGTTTGGTCAATCTTAGGATTCGACCAATCGCATTTTTATACCATAGTAATTTAGGGAATAACCCTCTGAAGTTATACGTTATAGTCATATAGTTTGGTTAGTCATATGATGAGTCGATTTTATGTACTTTTAAAATGACGAAAACACCCTTTTTGCGCATAAAATGGTTTTCAACATGTAAGACCATAGTTTTGACATCTAAACTGATATTATAACATAATAAAACTTGTTTTGACATATAAGACTCATCATATGACTTATTTAACCATCCAAACCCATAGTTACGCTTGTGACCCGTTAAAGTGGCGTAAACCATTTTAACAAGTCGTAACAGCTCAAAGCACTTAGAGACTCTTCTAAATCTGAATGTAAAGTATTATAAACCATATCATACGAGTCCCAACACTCGTTTGGTTTATAAGACCTCATTCTATCAAATCCTCGGATTAAAGTATCGACACACTAACATAGTATTCTGATACATTAGGACACATTTGAACTCTTCATATCCTTGAGCTTTGCTTGATCATTTGAACAAGACATTTACGCAATCCCAAGTGAGTACATAGCCCCCCTTTTACGTTTTCAAATGTTTTGGGGTGATTCGTATGTAACTATCACTACTTTCTTGTTTTCATGACATTATACATATTTTGCTTAGCTAGTACATATAGTACATGATTTCAAAGACATTTTGCTTCATATGTTGACTTAGCATACCTAGTTCATGATTTCCAAAGACATTTTTACTTTGTATGTTGACTTAGTATGTTGACTTAGCATACCTAGTACATGATTTCAAAGACTTTTTTGCTTCATATGTTGACTTCGCATACCTAGTATGGTTTCAAAGACATTTTGCTTCATATGTTGACTTAGCATACCTAGTACACGATTTCAAAGACATTCTTACTTCGTATGTTGACTTAGCATACCTAGTACATGATTTCAAAGACATTTTTGCTTGGTATATTGACTTAGTATGCCAAGTACATAAGTTCAAAACATTTTCATGACATGTTTACGTTGTTCAAGACATATTGGTTCATTGAATATACAATGATACATTCATTAACATTGATCATGCCGACCGGTAGTATGTAATGGTACCATAGGATTGACAATCCTGTTCCCACTTCCTAGGTTTGTTTAGAAGTGACTTCAGGGAATGACAGAATCCGATGAACATTTGATAAACCTTTGTCTTATAAGGGTTTATTCGACAGTCAACAAGGCTTGAATGTATTCGCCAACAATCCATATATATGTGTCTACACAATAAAAGCAATGGATTTATAAGACAAAAGTTTTTGTTTAAACATGACCTTTATTTATTCAAAACACCTGTTTTATACAAGACATTTTGGTTATTTTAAACAAGACATTTATTTTATGGTTTAAACAAGACTGTTGTTTACCATACAAGACATTGGTTTATACATAGACATTTATTTATAAATAACATTTGGTTTAAACAAGACATTGGCTTATACATAGACATTTGTTTATAAAAAACATTTTGTTTATACATGGCATTGGTTTATACATGACATTGGTTTAAACAAGACATCTCAATTGTTGGCTCATGGTAAGTTATTTAAATGAGAGACGTGTGTAATATGATAAAAACATGGTAGATACGCCATTGGTACTTCCTATATATAAGTGCTTTCATTATATTATATAACGTAGCGTTATCTAAACCACTTTAAACAAAAAACACGACATGACATATTTTATACAAGGCACAAGTTATTTTGGTTATTTTGTTGCATACTCTAATCTTGAAGTGACAAAGAAAGATCTCCAAGCCGCCAATGGTGAAAAGGCTGAGCTGCACCGCCGACACCTAGAGGATCAAGAGAAGATGCAACTTTATGAGGTGAAGATAGGCACGGACAAAAGAGGTGTCAAGCTTGTAGAGTAGAAGCTGGAGGATTTTGAGGCGGCGCGCGTTATGGCAGAAAGTATGGTTGAGCCGTTAACGAACAATACGCTTTGGATGCAACAACATGGGGTTGTAAATGTAAGTCTTAAACTTTTATTGTTTTGATCGACTGTTTATCGTGATCTTCATTGCATTTACTTGTGCTATACAGATTGCGAACTCCATTCTCAATTCAGTGGAGCTAGACAATGCCATGGCCAAGCTGATGGTCACGACGCGCCATGATGGTTATGCCCAGGGTTACGCAGAATGTTATCATCACGTAACTCGTGCTTTAGATGTAGCCTGGATACCAGCCGCTCCGCCACCCGCGGGGTCAATACAAGCGCTGCCTTTACTAAGGCGAAGCAGGAGTATGACCGTCTACAACTACCTGTGATGGATCTAGTGAGCGAAGCGCTGCAACATGATGATTTTATTGAGCGTTGAAAGACATATTCCATGACGAAACTGCAGAAGTTAAAGAGGCAGAGGAATAGTGTGAGTTCCTGTCGCATGTTGTGTTTAGGACATAGGTGTGAGGGGAGAATCTATCATTTGTTGTAATCTCACTTTTGTAAACCGTACAAGTTTCATGCACTTTTTTTTGGTGATTATGTAGCTACTTTACTGTACTTTTTGACCCGATATGGACACGTACTAAATAATATCCGTTGCATATGTTTTGAGTTACAAATTTGCGTTAAAATAACAACTTTGTGTAGGTAAAGCAAATAAAGTTTGTAATAAGCTCATGTATGAACGTCACAAGTCTGTTCGCGCGCAATGGTTTGCTGCTGACCTTGAGATAGGTTTTGTTCATGAGACTTGTACTATACCGTAATGTTTTTGCGTATACCCAAAGTGGTTTCACGAATTTGTAACAAGGCGTAAATAAGTAACATTGCAATGTAGGTAGCGACTTTTTTGTATTAAAGATAAGGCGTAGGGGCCATGTGGTACAAAGTCGGTATGATTACATAGACCGTGAGATATTTGTAAGTAGCGATCTTTTGCACCAAAACTGGTAAGGCGCAAGGCCGTTGCGTGTAAAGATGCTAAGATGCATATAGCATCGTCATAATTGCTGTGTGTTCCAAGTCCTAGGAACACTTGTGCCATCCAACCGTTTGAGGGTGTATACCCCTTTAACTAAGACTTCATGGATCACTACGGGCCTTCCCATTTAGGCACGAGCTTCCCTGGGCGATGCTTCATTATCTCTTAAAACAAAATATCCAGGAAGAAAAGTACATATGCGTACTCGCACACTATAATATTTTTTGAGCTTTGATTTGTATTGGCCTCATTAATTGTGGCGTTTTCACGTCTTTCCTCAAGGAGGTCCAAATCAAGCCTACGCACTTCGTCATTGTTCTGGGTTTGCATAGCGATCATGCATGGTGATGGGAGACCAATCTCAGCTAGGATCACTGCCTCAGTTCCATAAACAAGGCTGAGCAGTGTTTCGCCTATGCTAGTTTTTGGCATAGTTCGATGAGCCCAAAGGATACTTGGTAACTCATCAACCCAGCCTCTTTGCGCTGTTCCAATCTTGCCTTGATTCCTTTAACGATATTTTTGTTCATACTCTCAACTTGGCTATTGCCTTGAGGGTGCGCGACTGCAGTAAACACATGCTCAATATGCATCTCGTTCATCCATCGTTGTAAATCTTCGGAGGCAAAATTGGGGCCATTATCGCTGACTATGTGCAAAGGTAGACCAAAACAGTAGATAATGTGTTCCCAGATAAATTTATGAACTACCATTGTAGTGGAAGACGCAAGCGGCTTAGCCTCTACCCACTTGGTGAAATAATCAATGGCAACGATTATAAACTTTACTACACCTGGGGCATCGGGAAAAGGTCCCACCATGTCGATTTCCCATTGCTGAAAAGGCCACGTTGTTATCACTGGGATTAAAGGTTTTTTGGGGCGCAGTGTTTTGGAAGCGTGCCATTGACATGAGATGCACTTCCTCAATTTTTCGACTGCGTCCAAATGCATGTCCGGCCAATAATACCCGGCATTCATGATTTTCGCTACTACCATGCGGGGGCCGACATGAATTCCACATAACCCTTCATGAATCTCGCGGATCAAGTACTGCGCATCTTGTAGATCAACACAACGAAGGAGTGGTCCAAGATATGATTTCCAAAAAAGTATTCCGTCTGCCATTTCGTAATTTAGCGCTTTGTTTTGGACTTTCCCCGCCTCCGCTTTGTTGTCTGGGAGCACGCCAGATTGTAAGAACATGATCATTGGCGACATCCAAGAGGGATTCCCCATTTCTACCACATTAACTTGACGTAACGCCACGAAAGGGTTTTTCAGCACTTTGATGCACACTTCTTTTGCGAGGTGTTTAAAACTGGTTGCCGCCAATTTGCTAAGCGCATCCGCATGTTTGTTTTCACTGCGATTGATGTGAATAACTTTAGAAGTTTGAAGTTTGCTAATCAAAGACTTCGCATGTTCAAGATACAGGGCCATTGTCTCACCTTTTGCATAATAAAGGCCATTGATTTTCCTGGCTACTAAAAGAAAATCTACGTGTACCTCCAGATTCTTAGCACCCAAACGCTATATATTCTGCTTCATTGTTGATGCTCTTGAAATTCAACCTGATGGCGTAAGTAAATTGATGAGTATCGGGGCTGATTAAACGAAGACCAGCCCCTGCACCGTCATCTTTGGACACGCCATCAGTGTGTAGGGTCCATAGGCCATCGTCCATGATAGGTATTGTATTTCGAACAGCCTCACACTCTTGCGCCTTGTTACTTGGAACCTCAGTAATAAAGTTGGCTAATATCTGGCCCTTGTGGCTGGTCAGAGTTTATAAACAATATTGTGCCCCCCCCCCCCAATTCGATAGCCCACTTTGCTAACCGGTCAGAAACATCAGGTTTAGACAAGACTTGACCCAGATGGTAGTTTGTAAGAACTGTGATCACATGGCCAGAGAAATACCTGTGCAACCGTTGCGATGCATGAACAAATGCTAATACAAGTTTTTCCATCATTGAGTATTGTGTTTCCGGATCGATTAACATTTTGCTGACATAA
Organism: Scalesia atractyloides; assembly: GCA_947069175.1. Classification (NCBI taxonomy): domain Eukaryota; kingdom Viridiplantae; phylum Streptophyta; class Magnoliopsida; order Asterales; family Asteraceae; genus Scalesia; species Scalesia atractyloides. Next base: position 41,569,452 of record CAMTDV010000008.1, on the reverse strand, counting down.
TAAATCGGAGTTTGAACCCCTCGCGCTCCACTAGCAAGACTGCACCAACTGCGATTCTAAAGCGGAAAGATACAAAATCAATGGTTCGTCTTTTCGTGGAGCAGTGAGAGTAGGTAATTGAATCAAACATTCTTTCATTTGCTGAAAAGCTCTCTCTGCATCTGGAGTCCATTGGAACGTGTTTTGTTTTACACAATTTCGTAATGTGCTGATGAATGGAAAGAATTTTGTCACGTGATTCGCCAGGAATCGGTTGAGCGCAACCTGTCGACCGGCCAGCCGTTGCATTTCTTTAATAGTTGACGGTGAAGGCATACGCTGGATTGCTTCAACTTTCTCTGGGTTGACCTTAAAGCCATCTCGTGTAACGATAAAACCCAGGAATTTCCCTTCTTCCATCCCAAATGAACATTTTCCAGGATTCAATTTCAAGTTAACCTTGCGCAGGGATGCGAAAGTGTTTTGAATATTTGTCAACATCATTTCTTCATCTGGACTCATGATGACAAGGTCATCAATGTATACTTCGACGGTCACGCCTATGTCATCACCAAAGACATGGTCCATTAGGCATTGATAAGTAGCGCCTGCATTTCGCTACCCAAAGGGCATTTTTGTATAACAAAAGATCCCTTTGTCCATGCGGAACGCTGTTTTATCCTTGTCTTCTTTTTCATTTGGATCTGATGATAGACCTTGTAGCAATCTAGGAAACATTTCCAACGAAAAGAAGCAAGAGAATCCACTTTCTTATCGATCTCCTGTAAAGAGTAACAGTCCTTCGGGCACGCTTTGTTTAGATCTTTGAAATCAACACACATGCGCCATCCACCATTGTGTTTTTGAACCATAACTGGATTTGCTACCCAAGTTTGATAGTGCACCTCTCTTAGAATACCAGCTAGGAGAAGCTCAGAAACTTGTTCATTCATTGTGCGAGTTATCTTTGTACCAAAGTTGCACTTTTTCTACACAACTGGTTCCACAGATGGAAACGTCTGTAGCGCATGCTCCGCGACGTCCCTGGGTACCCCTGTCATGTCCACCGGTGACCAAGCAAAAATATCCAAATTGCAAAAAAGAAGTTGTTTAAGTTGCGCCGTGACTGTGGGGGTCATGGCGGGGCCTAACAACACCGCTTGCTCTGGGTATTTGCAATTAAGCACCCATTTTTCTGGTTCACCAACCGGAGATGGCTTTGCAACTTTCACCGGTGGTTCCTCATATATGGACATAACTTCTTTCCTTGAATACATAATTGCCACACCGGTTTCTGTTGGAAAATCACATGCAGCATGAGGAGTCGAAGTAATCATATTGAAATTCCTTTGTGTGCGACGGCCGAGTAATACATCATGGCGAGATGTTGCAGGCATAACCATAAAATTGACCTGAACCGTGCGCGAATGCTTCCCATCTGAAAGAGTGACCGGGAAAGAGATCTGCTTTAGAGGAAAAAACGGCTTCATAACAAAAACCAGTTAATGGGAAATCAGCCGGTTCTAAGCGCGCCTTATCCTCTGGGTCTAGTTGCTTAAAACATTGCTCATAAATGATATCCATAGAACTTCCTGGATCAATAAACATATAATCGATACGATAATGGCCAAAAATACCAGTTATCACTGCCGGTCTTTCTTCTTGAGGACCACCAGGAACTATGGTAAAAATTACTTGCTGCTTGAACCAATGTGTCGTATAACTTTTCTTATGGCAACGCTTGCATGCCGGGCCACCTTGCACCATATTAACAAAAGCTTGCTTCATCTTCTTATTACTCAGGCCTTCGTCACCGTGAGTATCTAACGAACCTCTTTGCACACATTTTGTAGCAGATGAGTGAGCTTCCCACTCTTCAATGCCTTCTCTATCTCGGTGCGCAAGCTTATGTAGTTATCGGTAGTATGCCTTGTATCCTTGTGATAATCACAGAAAAGGTTTGGATCCTGACCTTTTTTATTTTTCATTGGTTGTTGATGTTAGAACTGATGATTCTCAGTGCTAAGTACTTCCATTGGAGTCTTTGTTAGAGGTGTCCACTGCCTGTCTCGATTTTCTTGTTTTATCGCCCTTTGAGTAGTAATTTTGTTGATTGTTGCACGCACATCGATTAGCGAATAATAAAAAGACTTTTGGTACGACTCTTTCCAATTCTTCTTGTTTTTCTTACCAGTACTTCTGCTCATATCTTGTGGGCGATATTGAGGCATGGGAGGTCGGTTGGAACTCAAGTTGCGCTCAATTTGAGCATAAACTTTGGTTGTCGCCATAAGTTTTTCCCAACTTTTTGGGAGACCTACACTTGCCGATAAAACCCTTATCATCTCATCACACTAAACGGCATATTTAAATTGTGCGCGAATCAGGTCTTCATGCACATCACCGATCTCCAGGACCTCTTTGTTATAACGAGTAATGAAATCTTCCAAACTTTCGTCATCTATTCGCCAGATGTTCATAACATCTGAAGAGTCTCTAATGTATCACCTCTACTGGCTGAAGTGAGTTAAGAACTTATCCTTAAGATCAATCCAAGAAGTAAGTTTACCTGTTGGCAGATTGTCAAACCATAGGCGTGCAGCGCCTTTGAGGGTTTGAACAAACAAATGACACCACATAGGCAACGTCCATCCCCCAATGAGTCATGCGCTTGTAAATAGGCGCATGTGATCATCTGAATCTATCATACCATTTAATTTTCCCACATTGGAAGGTAACTTTGCATGCTCAAGCGGAGCCAACACAATTTCCTTCACAAATTTGGATTGTTCTGCTGCTTCAGCCGATCTATAGATCAGATTATAATCATGTTCAGCCTTTGGATTGTATATGGCACGTGACTTAGGCTTGTATGTAGCATGATCCTTTGGCAATCGGTTAAACACGCTAGCACTATCACCTTCATCATATTCTTCGCGCTGGGTGTCCCGCCCCGGAGATGGACGCAGGCCCAGACGAGAATAGACCGATGCTCGCCTCTAGGTATTCGACTCGTATCTGGGATTGGAATTAGAATATTCTTCTGTCTCTCTTGCAAAGACATGTGATAGTACACTCTCTAGTTGGTGAATCGTAACTCAACACTCATGGTGCAGGCAAAGCATGCACGTGGGTCGTCGGCAGTTGCACTGGTGCAGCCGATGCATTGGTTTATGCACAGAGTTGCGCATAAACAACATTTAGAGCAGTTTGAGATTTGACGAACCAAGATATCGGAGTCTCACCAGGAGGTAATATTGATGCGAATTGAACAAAAGGAGTTTCAGCTTGAACCCTCGGAGTTACTTGAATGTTCACACGACCGGAATCATGACGAACATCAGCATCCTCGGAGAATTCTTCCTCCACTAGTCCGTCGACCCGAGAAACACAAACTGTGTTCCTGACATCAGCCCGAGGACCTCGCGACAAACTCGACGGACCATCAGCCATGAAAACTAAAGGTTGTAAGGAACAAATAAGAGATGAAGATTAGAAAAGGAGAAATCGGATGGCACCAATGAAGAAACACCCAATCGGGATCTATAGGAATTGATCTAGGTACGTGGACATGGTTTCTGCATATGAGGGTTAATCTCCTGTTTGATCGTCGATAGACAGAACTTCGTCTGGAATCACTACAAAACAGAAAACCGTCGTTAGCCTCGCCACGGGGAGAAGGGGGTTCTCTCCATGACCACAAACTGGCGTGAGAATAAGTACGGTGACTTGTAGAAGATGAAGTGTATGTATTGAGGAGTGAAGGAATAGCTTGTACCTCAAGTCTTCTATTTATAGCCAGAGTTTTGGGTGTCAGGATGTAACAGAATCTTTTTCACCGTTAGTGGTTACATCTCCTCCATGCACACGGATTAGAAAATGATTCACCATTGGGGAAGAGCCTCGTGGACACTGATATACTTTAGATCTTCATGAAGATTAAGCTGAGGTTTTAATGCAAGATAGACATCCCAGATGTTGCCACGTCATATTCGGTTATAACCGAATAAGGACCTGCACAATTGCCATGTAATGCTTCTAGAAGATCTAAGGCTGTGGAGCCTTGATCTAATGCCACCTGTCCAGTTAGTTATAACAGAAAAGATTCCTTTAGCTTAGTTCTTTGTTACCTACGCGCGAAGATGTCTGTGCACCGGACTTAAAGAGCTTTGACATCTTACTTCAGGCTTAACTATACCCTTGCGCGGTTCCGCGCAAGGATGTTAAATAAAGTTTAGATGTTTTTGCTCTCTGTCCTTGCGCGAGGTTTAATAAGAACTGCACATCCAGGTCTGGCTTACCGTTTCGTAAGGTTTATCAAGCGACCTGCTGTGATTTTGATGGTATGGTCTCCTACGCCAGCGCAGGGTTTCTGGGACCACACCCCTCCACGTGGCTAATATGATAAAAGCATGGTGGATACGTCGCTGGTACTTCCTATATATAAGTGCTTTCAGTATATTACATAATGTAGCGTTATCTAAACCACTTCAAACAAAATACAAGACATCACATATTTTACACAAGGCACGAGTTATTTTGGTTATTAAGTTAACCATGCATGCATCATTTCTTTTAAATCATTTGAATTGCATATGGTTTCATAAAAAGAAACATTTTTGTAAAGGATCATGGCTACTTTTGTAATAGTTGAACATTTCTTTTAACTTTCAAAGCCATGAATCTTCATCACAAAACCTATGTTACTCACTTGCATTTTTATGCTGACGTTTTATTTTCACATATCTTTCAGGAGCTAATGTTGACTTTGAGCATGCTTCACATAGTGCAGACTTGGGCCTTAGTGACTTTAAAATTTGCAAGAAAACTGTTATGTTTTTTATTTCATTCTCCCAAGACAATGTAAACAATTAAATTCAATAATACAAAACTTTATGTACCATGTGTTGTGAAACAATAGTTCTGCAACATGACTCCCCGACGTTTCCGTCGTGGTTTGTTGTTTTACATGGTCGTGGTGTTATAACGAAAGGGAAAAAAACTGATAGATACTGTCCCGATTCAAGAGCCATGTACAGCAATGGTTGTTTATCATCCAAGTGAATTATATACTGATTGGTGAAAGTGTCGACGTTGGTCGTAAGCTGACAAAACAATATCTTTTGGAGAAGCGAAAGAGGGATGCTAAGATTGATGCTATAATTGATGAGTTTTATGAAAGTGAAGAGTTTGGGACAGGTGGTGATGTTAGTTGTCAGAAAGTTGTGAATGATAAAGTACAAGATACTATCTGTAATAAAAATTTTGATGTTGATGCGTACATGAACGACTCTGCTAATCAGATAGATGATGCACAGAATCAGGGGGAGTCAAAGGATCCCGTGAATAAGTCTGAGCAACTAGGAATTCTCACAGCGACTCCTATGTCAGCTGTTCCTGGTGAATTCGTTCATAACTACACCAAGGAAGAGATTTCCTAGATGCTAGGTGTAGACGAAGGATCCTTTACTTTCGACTTTGAGGTAGAATTGAATGGCATTAGTGTTACACAGCCTAATGATTACTTATACAAGCACATACCAGATGCTGATGATATGATCATGTTATCATGGAGGATGATTCCGACGAAGACGTAAATGCTAAATATTCAGGTGAAGGAATGGATGAATTCCCAACCTTTGATGATTTATTTTTTGAAATACAAATGATTTACCAAAGCGCAAGTTGAAGAGGCTGTGAAAGAAGGCAATGTACCTAAACGTCTTTCAAAGGAAGAGATCGCAGAGATGAAAAGGTAATGGTTTAAAGAGATGCCGGTTGAAAGGAAGTTCAAGCGTCCTTTAGCATTCTTTACTAGAGATCCTAACACGCAGTTAGGAGATATCATCAACTGGCGATGGATTGAAGAACTAATTGTGTATGCTATTAAGCGAGAGTTCGGTGTTTAGTATTCCAAGTACTTAAGCGATATAAAGACGTTGCCATATTGGGATGTCGAAGAGTTATCACAAACAAAGACGTTCAACTTCCAGATCAAATTCATGGATCAACGACTGTGGAAGCTCATCAAGTACCAAGCTCTTCATGATTTTCCCTACTTGAAGCCACACTAACCTCAGAAGGTTACCAAGTTTGATCCAGTAATGAAACAAAAAGATTTTACTCTCATTATTAAAAGACCACGCACGATGAAAAATATGCCATTGCTAAAGATTGAACAAGACTTTCATCAAATCTTCAAATGGTGGCACTATGACACGGAAACTAGTGAAGCAGTGATCGTGGTTCAAAATGATGATTCATGGAAGATCACTGAAGAGTTATCTGAGGCCGTTATTGCTCACAAAAGGATCTATGGCTTGTGGAGGGGAACTCGTATACTTGACCCGATGTGGCTAGTCAACTGCTCAAATAAAGATGTTGAATGTCTCTTCTACAGCAAGATCAGCTATGAGGAAAAAGACAAAGAGCAGGCTTTGCAATTCCAGAAAGTTATAAATGTTTGTTATGCTAACGGTATTAATTCACGAAAAGTCTGGAATACTGAATGGAGAAAGCTGGAAGAGAAAGAGCGGCGCAAACAAGAGCGTAACAAGGAAAGGATTGCCGAAAGAATGAGAGAGGCAGCATTAAGAAGATTTCAGTTCGGTGATACCTATAACAGACCTCCTCCTACTGATCAGACACCTATTCCATCTGAGGAGCATCATAGGCCAAGGAAGCATTTTTTTGGACGATAGTATCAAATTCTTTTGAAGATTTTTTTGAAGGCTGGCCAAGACTGCTGCAATATCCATAGGGGAGTTTGTTAGTACAGAATGTCTATAGCCTACGTCTTAGGTCACGTCTAATGTAACAGGGCTTTTAAATGTTCAAATTTTTAAATGTTTTGTATGTTTTGAGGCCACCTCATTAGAGGTATTGCACAACTCATACAAGGTGATGTTGTCCACCTCGTACGAGGTGCTCTAGGACACCCTTGTGCAAGTTGGGCATGTCTATATATAGCAGCTCATGGGTGTTGTGTAAAGAAAGTTGTTTATCTGATACTGAGGCGAAGCCCTGTCAGTTTGTTGTCTGTAATTCTTCCACGTTTATTAATACAAGAAGCAGAAGCATTTAAACAGTAGATCTGATCTTTTGTCAAACTTACTAACGATGAATTCCGCGCACGTTGGTTAGCTCGAGTCCGGTCCGTTGCTTTTGGGGGAAAGCCGATCCTCCCACATGTGCACTACCGGGAATCGATTGATGAGATGACCTCGGTGGAAGAAGTCCTTATTGACGGTGTGAACTACCTCACATTGGGCCTCGAGAGTAGCTTCCAGGAGATCAAGCTTTTGCACCAAAGGTTGAATATCCTAGTAGTTCCCCCAATGGATCTAATTTTCCCTCAAGAAGATTGGAACCTAGCCCAAGAGGTCATAAACCCAACTAGGTGGGACGAAGTTCTAATGGAACCTCCCATTAACACCTACTACGAGGTTCCGTTGGTCACTGCCCCTCCTCCGCAAGAAAACACCGATAATGAGCCCTTCATCTTTCTCCCAAGGGAGATTGAAGAAATGCTCAATGGCATATAAAAGAGCACACTCAGACATAGATCTAAGGCCGTATCATCAAAAAATTAGTTTCGTGTTTTTGTTGTTCTTTCATTGTGCTATCTAGGAAGAGCTATTGTGGTTTAAATCTTTTATCTTATGGGTATCTACTAGGAACTATCTTTTAGGATCAAACTTTAGTTTTTAATTTTCATTTTCTTAGTTTGTAATTGGTCGGTGGAGAAATTTTAATGGAGTGTAGTTGGAAATTTGACGTTTAAACTTATGGAATGGTTTGGCAAGGTGAAATAACGAAAGATGAGAGCCCCATTCACGTAACAGGAAGTCTCTCGCCTCAGAACTTCATTTAAAATGGAAAACAATAAGTGTAGCAGGGGCCGTGTGTGGTAAGCACGCCCCCATGTCTCCTATCAGTTGCAAAAAAAATTGCCACTGGACCTTTCACACGTGGCCATGCCTTTTTGGAACGGGCCCGTGCCACACATTAGTAAGTTTTCAAGGAATTCAGAAACACTTGCAGTCAGACACGGGGCCGTGCCTCCCTAACACGCCCCCGTGTCCACTCCCCAGTTTCTAAAAAATGTTGTTTATAACTCACTTTTACATATTTAATCCATTTTTGGACACATTGAGGACAATGTATAATTTAAGTGTAGGAGAAACCTTGAATCTTTTGTCCTAAACAAGCCTACACAAAACTCAATTTGGAACCGCTATACAGCCTAAATCTATTTCAAATTTTTCTCTCTATTTTCTTTATCTTGTCTTGGTTTAAGTTGGAAAACCAAAGTTCTAAATATTGTTTTTATGAATTTACAACCGATAGACCCGTGATAAAAAGAACCATATAAGAAAAACTTATAAAAGCCATGACAATCCTTTTGAAATTTGATTGTATATACATTTTCACACTTTTAACCCTTTTCCCACATATAGTGAGTTTTGAGCCTTTACCGAGCATACAATACCATATCTTTATTAATTGCTCACTTTTCATTTCCTGTGTGATAGCCCATATGATCCTTACGAATCTAGAACTTGCCAAGACAATGCATCTCGGTCCTTTCCAACTAATCCAAGTAAGTATAATGATTGAGGCATTAGGACTATAACCCTTTTTCATTTAAACCTTATTATTTCCTTTTATCTCCCCATCAAAACCAAAAATCCCCTAGTTAACTCCTTTGAGTCTAAGCCTCTCGTATCAAAACCCGCAAAATACATTTTGCAACAACCACCCATCACCCATAAACTTTTTTTTACTTTACACCCCTTATTTTAGTAAAAGTTTGGTTCTTTTGAAAAATGTAAAAAGTGACTTAGTTATCTTGTGTATGGTTCTATAAAAAAATCCTTAGCTGCTTTAAATAATTAAGCAAGTCTCAAAAATCTTGCTTAAAGTTTATAGATTGTATTATTTGTATCAAAGCCACAAATAAATAAATTTTTCAAAAGAAAACCGACATTTTTACACCTTTCGCCATTTTTCCAACAAAAAAAAACCCTACCCCTAGCCTTTAAAGTCCTCTTGATATTTACAAAGACTATGTCAAAAAAGGAGGTTTGATTGTTGGCATGCCTATGGTAGGAGTAAGTTCCACACCGGGACCGAGCGTTTCACTTATACATCTTCGGCCGAGTATTGAGTGATCACTTATGAGGTGTGTGAAATTGTATATAGCTTAATGGAATTTTAAGAGGCATGTTATGCCTAAAAATGTTTTTTTCTTAAAAAGTGTTCTAAAATAATCACGTCGAATAGGATTGTAAATAAATTAAAAATAAAATAAAAACAAAATAAAAAGAACTTGGCGCCCAACACTCTAAGCAAGACCCAAAACTTCTTTTCTACCTCTTCTATTTGGTGTGTAAACAATATTAAAGAGTTTTGCTTGAGGACAAGCAAAGATTCAAGTGTGGGGGTATTTGCTATACACAAAATGCAACATATAAATTATATCAAACAAGGCATAAAATCAACCCTTTTTATGTACTAATGTTGGAAAAAGTGTGTTTCTTTGTATACTTTTGATTTTCAGGACTAAATGAGCTTAAACATACAAAAGGAACAAATTAACGACAAGAACCAACACAAATACAAGAAAGAGGAATTAACACACCATACCTACCCTCTAAGCTACACCCTAAGACCAAAACAACAACCAAGAAGACAAGCATCGGGTCATGCCATCTAGACACGGGGTCGTGCCCCACTACAGAATGTGTTCATGGCCATGTAGATCAAGACAAAACAAAGCAAACAAGAGACACGGGGTCGTGTTTCCAGAACACGGGGTCGTGGCTAACTCCCAGATACGCAGAATCTCCTAATGGACCCCACAAAGTTGACCCCAGGGCCTTGCCTACTATCACACGGATCGTGTGTGCATACGATCTGACATTGGGCATTTAAGGAAGATAGAGAAAGAAGGGACACAAGGCGTGTCCATGGACATGGGGTCGTGTGAAGGGACTGACTTCAGCTACAAATAGAGAGGCTTGGTTCACTTCCAACCATCCTTAGCAAACCACTTATCTCCCACTAACCACCATTCCACTACCGCTCCAACACCATCATCCATCACATTCCTCCATTATCCACCTTTAGAGTGTGTGTAGTAGTCTCGGGATCCAAGATTGATCGTAAGAGTTCTTTTCTATTAAAAGCAATGCTTGGCCAAATTCTTACATCACTTGGTGAAGGTAAATCTTGTATGTATTACTTTGATTTCCAAGCTTTGGCTACTTTTTATTTGGGTTTGTATTAATGACTTTAATAACTAGTTTTTTATATTGAAAGTGAACTTTATTCTATCATTTCTTCATGTTTTGTGGATTCACTCAGTCGTGTCTTTACGGTATATATAAAGCATGTTAACTGCCAGGAATGGGATTAGAAGGGTAGTTTGGGTAAAGTTCTTGCCTTGTTAAGTGTATAGATCCTGCGAGGACTTGATTCAAGCTTATTAGGACTTCTCTTGTTAAGTAGATAGCATCAAATCAGGGGAAGTAAGAACGACTTGAATCCCTTATAAACTTTAACCGGCCTTGCGGGACTTTATCCCTGCTGACTTAGACTAATATGGTCGAGGGTATCATTGCCTTCAAAAGAGGGACATACCACATTTTGTATTAATAACTTACTTAATTATCTTTCAATAATCCTGTCTTGGGGGACTGTATCCCTGCTAACTCATACTAATATGGCTGAGGGTAGCGTTGGCTCCAAAAAGGGACATGCCACAATAACTAAGATAATCTCTTAAAAAGCCCAAAGTGTGGAAATCATCAAAGGATACACAAAGGAGGAGTCGGAACCAAGTGATTCTATCTTGTTTATTATTGTTTTTCTAACATTTTATTTTTATTTCTCTTTTATATTTTAAACTTACTAATACCTTTCTTCCAAATTTTGGTTAGATTAGACATCGATGACATTCTGGTATTAAAATCTCTTGTGTCCTTGGACGACCTCGATATCTTACCATCACTATATTGCACCAACGATGGGTGCATTTGCCCTAATGTGTTGTAGAAGTGATTGTATTGTATCGTGTTTTATAAATTTAGAGCTTGATAACGAGTAAAAAGTGCTAAAAATATATTAAAACTTATACCACACTCATACCACCTCATTTACAACCACTCAAACACCACCTGACTCCAAAAGGACTTTTGTAAAGAAAATCCACAACACAACTTCCAAAACACCACTAAAAAACATCCACACCTCAAACTACTACCTAGAGAACTAAGTTCATTGTCCAAGATGATGATGAAGAAACTCTTGATGCATCTCCTATCCATGCCACAACCACCACAACATCTCAACCATCCACTTCCACAACCACAACTCTCACTATCATAAATCCTTCTACCCTCCACTATTCTTGACCCTTTGGAACTAGAAAATGTATCAAAAGAGATACAAATTTTCTACTCTACAACTGACATTAGCCAACTTACCTTTCCATCCCTTAGAAGATATCGGAAGCCTAAAAATGTACAAGAGTACCTAAAGATGAAGCTTGTGTAGGCTGAAAAGATAGTTGCTTTCAAAAGCAAGGGAAAAAGTGATAAGGAGGCTCAACAAATCATGTCTGCAGAATTCATTAAGGTGAATAGACTTGAAGATTTTGCTAAAGATGTTAGTCAAAAGGCATCTCATGGACCAGTTAGCAACCCTAACCTCATAAAGGAACAAAGGGAAGACTAGTTGGATTTTATCATGAAGAATAAGCCCTACAGAGCTTCAAAAGCTCAATTCTCTGGTTGGACTGTAGAAACCCTTGTAGAAGAAATTGTCAGGATTGAGATGTTAATGCTCAATCTAAATACCAAGCCCACTCTTCCCAACTAGGTTGCAGGAAGAAAACATGTTATCCAAAAAGAAATTGAACTCATAAGAATGAAGGAAGAGATGGTTGCTTCCAATTATGGTACATTGCAATCCATGGCTAGGTGTGATGAGCCAACAATAAGGGAAACTTACAAGAAATCAGAAGCTTTAAGAGCCAAAGATCCCTCAGTCCCCAAAAAGCCTAACTATGAAGACCTACCCATCAGTTCTAAGGCCATCATACATAAACTTCCATCTACAAGACATGCCTCTTCAATGGTAAGAAACCATCTCAAAAGACAAAAGGATATGTTTGCAGAAGATGTGAAAAGATTTGAAGATGGTATCATGAAAGAAGGGATCAAAAACATGACAATATATGAGCATCCTGATGCCAACCCAGCAGAACTGATAGGGTAAGTCTTGGGAATGCATATCCTAGCACCTCTTCCAATAACATCACTCCAGTAACCCTGATGCCTCTAAAATTCTAAAGTGGTCCCCAGACGAATTGACAATAGTCAGGGCAAATGGGGAAGTGAAAAAAACTTCAATGGACAGTGTGATGAGCTTAAACATTGAAGATCTGCAAGATCTGATAAATCTTCCACTCGAAAGGAATGTTGATGACATGCTATCTGAAAGATTTGAAAGGCAATTTAAAGCCCAAGTCAAAAGCATGATGAAGAGGAGTAAAAGTTGATCTAATAAACATCTGTTTTGGCATCATTTATTCTATGGGGATTGTTGGACCTACAAAAGAACAGATGATATCCAAAAGCCAAAACATGATCCACTGATCAAGAAATAAGCAAAAGATTGAACTATTCTCTCCTCAAAGATAGTGAATCTTGAACACCTAATCAGAACATCTATTCAAGAACAAAGCAAACATCTAATCAAGACTTGGAACCATTGTCAAAAAGAAACAACATCTATTGAAGGCTAAAGACTGTTGACGACCAAAGCACTAATGAAGTCAAAGGTCTGATGAAGAAGACCGAAGATCTGTATGGCCAAACAGATGTTTGGATAACAGCAACAGAAGATAGCTTAGACATTGTTTTCCCAATGTAACAATAATTATCTTATCGGTGTTTAGACTAGTTAGAACAGATTGATAGGATTTGCACAGATGATTGCAACATTTGTGGAATCTTTTCTGTAAGGAATGTTAGATGTCACTCTGAAGGTGATGTCAGCCAATCATTGAATAGAGCTTTTGCACTTATATAAATAGATCACACCTGTTAGTGATCTATCAACACGTACATCACATTTCTCTTGTACAAACTATTTTGCTACGTGATCATTTGAGGGGGAGTTTGTAGAGTTAAATGATTTGTAAAACATTTGTATACTTTGAGATTAATGTAAAATAATCATTAATGATGACATTCTGTTTGTGAATTGTATTGTGATAATCAATATTTGTTTACAAATGTGGTTCAGTGTAAAACATCATGGAGCTTAGTGGCTTTTCAAAAGTTATTTTCTTGCCACTAGGTTCAGTGATTTTTATTTCTTCCCCAGTTTATATGGTTGGTATAACTTCAACCATCTCAGAGTCAATGTAAGCTTTGGTTTGTTGTTCTTGGTCATATTTTCTAAAAGCAACCCCAAACTTCACATTGCTCTTGATTTGTTTATCAACACGCATTGCATAACCTTGACATGATTCAACCCATCTTTCACAGGTGATCTATGTGGATTCCCAACTTTTTTTATAGTTTCGATACTTTTATAACATTGACTGGAGTTAGTCCTTGGTTGATGTTTCATATTTCATGTGAGTCCCAAATCAATCTTGGATCACAGTGATGGTGATTGACAAACACCCAAACACCTATAGATTAGGTGCTTGAATGATACTAGTAAGAAGAACTAAGATGAAGGTGAAGAATCTTGTCCAAGATACAATCCTATAATTGTGATAACATTCAAAGATCCTGGATGTCGATTAAGAACATGTAAATCAAAGATACTGACACAAAGACGATAACAAAATAACCTTGGTCCAAGAAACTTGGAGCCAAAGGATTCATGGCATTCATATATATATATATATATATAATCTGATCACACAGCATAATTATTAATTACGTTGGGAGATTAATTACACCGCCACTGATGTGACAACTTACAAAAAGTTCACTTTCTGCCCCTGAAGTCTAACTAACTATTACAAAACAGCTCTAAACTATAAAACTCAAATACCAACGTCTCAAAATGTTCTAATAATATCCCCTAGACCGTTGTGTACTTTGAGAGTCTTCATTCCTTGTCTTAGGCTTTAGGGTTGGCGGTTGCTTCTTGAGTGTTTGTTGGTGGTGTAACTTGAGTAGTAACAGCTTCACTTGTTGTTGGAGGGTCCTCCATAGTGACTTCATATGTGGATGAAGTTGGAGGTGATGGTGGTATGACTTGAACATCATATTCAAATGAAGGATCTTTGGTCTAAGGAGGAGATGATTGTGGTTCAGCAAGCTTTTCCATAGCATTCTTCTTTCTAGCTTCATTCTGCTTTTTCTCTTCTTCAATCCTGAGCAGACTCTCCATCATCTCTTTCTTTCTTTCCCTGGCTCTCTCGACTGCTCGTGGAAAGAGCATACCTTCCTCCAAGTATTAATTTCCAGCACCGACATGTATCTTATGCCCGTAAAGGATATTCAGGTCAGACAGGCAAAACATAAACATGTGCAGGAGATCAAGAATCCTGATATCTTCATTGTCGTTCGATCTGATCACTGCCTTCCCAGTTTTTCCATCATAAAACCACTTCTTGAAATTGGTGAGCATCACTGGATGTTCCAGACGAATCTTCACCCTGGTAACCACCTTAGCTGGATTAATTACACACGTAACTTTGGCTTTTCCAGTTATTCTGTCTTTGGTGGTAACCACCTTAGTTAGATTAATCTTCACCCTGGTAACAACCTTAGCTGGATTAATTACCCATGTAACTTTGATCGTCACAACCTGATAGAAGTTTGGAAGCTTAGCTCGTTCTTTCTTGAACCATTCAGGGTGCTAGGGAGCCACTTCCTCTCCTCCGTTAGTTTCGTACACTACATCATCCTGTAAACCCTATTAAATAAACTTGGCAGGCGTCTTAAATCTGTCCACCTCTTCTTCTTCACTAACTCCATCGTTGTTCACATCAACTGCTGATTCAAGTCGTTTCTTTTTCTTTTCAGCTATCACGGCTTTACGTTTTTCTTCCTCTTCTCTGAATTTTTCGAAGTTAAAGAGATTTCTCTAGTGTATTTTAGTTCTCAATTGGCTGTGGCATATAGATCTTGGAGCACTTCATGCATCTTGACCATTCCCTCATGCTGAAACTTTAGTAACTCTGTTTGATTTGACACAAAATTGTGTAGTTCCTTGTTCTTCTTTTGTTGTTCCTTCAGTTTGTGCACATTGGTGTCATTAACCTGATTCTTTAACAAACAAAACTCTTTGGGAGGAAATGACCCGATTTCTCTTGATAGACGATCATACAGCTCTTGGAATGGACGTGATCTCACTGGAGTTTGATGAGTAGGTGCTTGAGCAGTTGAAGTTGGTTTGGGTGGAGCGTCTTTTGAAGATCCCTCTCCAATCTTCTTCATTTTGTGAGAGGGAGATTTGCTCGGTGTGGATTCGATAGGATCAGCTAGCAACCCTTCAACAAACTGATCTAGTTGTTCTTGTTCTGATGTAACCACAACGGGTGTCTCCGACTCGGTCATTTCTCTTCTCTTTAATCTCCTCTCTCTTTTCTCAGCTTCTCTTGCAGTATGCAAAGCTTGCATCCATTCGATCTCCTCTCGAGTTGACCCCGCACAAATGCTGTCACCCATAATTATTTTTGGGTGAGATGTGTCTTTCTTGCTTTTCTTCGATCCCTCTCCTTCAACTATTTTCTTTCCCTTGTCTTTTCGCTTGCGAACTAGCTGTAGTTCTTCTTCAACTACCTATTCTTGTTCTTCAGCAGCTTGCTTTTCTTGTCTTTCTCTGGCTTGCCTCACACCTTCTTTGTATTTGTTGTTAGCTTCAAGAACTATTGGAAATCTTTCCTTTGTGTACATCCAAGTATGTAACATCACCCATTCTTCAGTTTTCAGCTTAGTGACTTGTCTTCCTGTGGTTAGCGAAAACTAATACACATTTCCGTCGTGAAGTAGATTTTGATGTTGATCGTTGATAAGTAATTGGACGAATCTTGGATACATAGCCAATGTCACTCTAGCATTGTCAACCATTTAGTAGAAAATCAATCAAGACATGTTGAACGGCTTATTTGTACACAAGTTAAGCATGGCTGCTGACCATTCCAAGTTTAATCCGTCGTACCCGCCTTTCCTATGGGCCATACTTAAACTGAACGTATGCAAGATGAATCTCCAATCTTTTGTTAGCTCGTTCTTCTTAATCTCGTTCTTTCCTCTGAAATCTCCAACATAGTTCATCCCTCTAAAGCCTTCTAGTATCTCTTCTTTACTCAGCTTCATTGGATCTCTTGTGTTGTCTCCAAGACTTAGTACTTTTCAAATCCTTTCTTCGATTACAATCATTTCTTTGTTTCAAACTGTTTCCGTGATTGTCTTAACTTTATTGATTGTTTTCACCTTCAGTGTTCTCCAGAATTCTTCTATGTGAATGTGGTAGATCTTTGGATTCACCTGAACTGCATAACTTATCTTGCTTCTAGACAACCAATCCATTAAGTCTTCAAAGTCAAGTTCTGGTGGAGCTTGAGTAATGGGCTGGTTGTGCTTTCTTGTTCCATCCATGCCAACGGTTGTGCCATTCTGAAATATGGAAACGAGCCAAGTGAGAGCAGGGTTCTGAAACTTAACTATTAAGTAAGATTCATAGTTACAAAATAAAACTGCAACCCTAATTACGGTATTAAAGACGCTGGAAAGAAATTAACTACGCTAGTTTTAACAATATTTACGCCTGCACCTTTAAGCCAAAGAAAACTTATTTATATACAGATCCTATTCAATTACGCCGGTTAAAAGATTTAACTACGCTGGCTGTGGGTCGCGTAATTAGGTCAGTTCTTTAAGAATGTGGTCAACATAGATGTCCATTTACGCTGTGAACTCCCGGCGTAATAGTCAATTACATCGGGTACTCGAACTCGCATTTGAGACTTGTAATTACGCGGCCCTTTGTCTTCGCCCAAATACGCTATATCCGTCAAATACGCCATCTACAACAATTTCTTCAAAAACCCCAAAACCCAAATTTATCCAAAACCTATTCAATATATCAAACGTTCGACACGAAATGATTCATGTAAGAGTTTGTAACGTTCCAACCATTTTCCGAATGGGCTATACCTTAGCAACCTTGTTCAATCAATCCGAAAATGTTACTAGATTAAAGATGTATTAGTAGTGGTTTATGAGAGTTTAAGATGAAAAAGAAGGTATGGACATTCAAACTTCGTAAAAAAGAAACTGAAAAGTACATATACATATGAATTTTACTTTCCAGCGTAATTATAATTACGCTGGAAACTTATTTACGCCGCCCCTAGATATTTGGAAAGGATTCTTCAAGTCTAAGAAACCAAACCAAATACGCTCGAAAATTTTAAGCTTTCTCGAAAAACGTGCTTCATGTAGAAACAGAAAATAGTGTTGAGACAACTAAAATTTTGGCAATTTGGACACCGAAATCTGTTTTTCAAACCAAGGGTTTTTCTTTTTTGCAATTTTCTTTTGTTTAAAGCTCCTTGATGATCCTACAAAAGATCATAGTGACAACACTTGTCAGTTTATTATTTTAATTTTAAATAATCGAGGCACAAGAAAAACTGTCAGTATGTTTGTCCCCTTAAATCCATACATCCTTCTTTCAACATGCTTTCGGTGAGTGTTTTATCATGTGTAGTAATATTGACAAAAATTGCAGCGACCCCCACTCAAGCTAGACAAATTAGAGTATTGTGCCCGTGAGTCCCACGTAAGGACATACTCCCGCGATCAAGGTATGCACAATGCGTTCTCATAACGGGTGAGTATATTGTTTTCATTCGTTTGAGAGATACAAGGTCAGTGCATTGGTGAACAAGTATGCACATTCATATAGTCAAAGCGATCAATGTTGTCCTGACCAGGGTTAGGCAGATACCTCAATGTGGTACGATTTCTTTTGATTGGCTCGTTTGGTTGAGCCTTTTCAATTTTAGGGTTTTTGGCCTCTTTGGCTCTTTTGAAAAGATATCATAATCGTGTCTAGGTCTTCATATATCTGGATGTAACAGAAGAGCAACTATGATATCCCCAAATGAAAAATTATATAAAGACCCGAAATCTCGGATTTTGGCAATCTGTCAACACAACATTTAAGACCATTAAACCATATGCCACAACGTGTTACCCGCAAGATACACAATATTGTGGGTATCCAGAATTTTTATGTAAGCTTTATCTTTTCGTCGCCTAATTGCAGTTTACTCGGTTGTGTTGCTAAATCTACTAACACGTCGTTCCTTGGCACCCCAATTCTCCTTACTTATTTTGTTTCAAGAATGAACAAAGTATTAGTAGTGTTATGTCATTTCTTAAATAGGTGATAAACGGATGTCAAAATTTATTTTCTGGATATCTTCCCCCCTAAAATTTGATTTTCGTATGTCCATTGCCCGAAAATAAAATTTTAATAAACAGAAAATCTTTTTGATGGACACTGTTTTACGATACTCATTTATCTTGGAAAGCGGCTTTTATTTTAGATAGAGTATGTGTAAACATTTACCACAGCAAAGTTCATTTTCACTCAAGGAATTTGATCATTTCCAACCAAGTTACCAACTTGTTGAAACGAGTTTTATTGAAGGCTTTCGTGAAGATGTCGGCTTTCTGTTGCATAGTATCCACTTGCACCACTTGAATTTATCCTTTTTCGTACTCATCTCGTATTGCATGAATGCAAATCTCGATATGTTTAGTTCTCGAGTGATGAATTGGATTCTTCACAATTCCCAGACACGCCTCGTTGTCGATGAATATTGGAGTCTTCATAATGTTGATCCCGTAATCCAACAACTGATTTTGTATCCAAAGAACTTGTGAACAGCAACTGTAGGCCACTGTATATTTAGCTTAGGCAGTAGAGGTAGAAACTATTTTCGGCTTTTTGCTTTGCCACGATATGAGACGATTCCCTAGGAACTGGCGGCCTCCTTAAATTGATTTTCTATCTACCTTACAACCTGCATGATCACTGTTAGAATAAGCAATAAGATCAAAATTACTATCTTTAGATACTAAAGTCCAAACTTGGGTGTTCCTTTCAGATAGTGAAAGATATATTTAACCGTAGTTTCATGAGATTCTTTGGGATTCGTCTGAAAACGAGCGCATATACAGATAGCGCACATAATGTCAGGCCTACTTGAGCCTATCATTGAGCGACAGAAAGATTTGTTCACTGGTTTTCCTTGAAGATCTGGAGTGAGTTATGTTTGAGATGCGAACGAAGTGCTTGCAGTTTTACAGTCATTCGTACTATATTTAGCAAGAATGTCCCTGATGTATTTTGCCTGATGAATGAGAATTTTGTCTTCTCGTTGCTTCACCTCCAATCCCAAGAAAAATGTCAGCTCCCCCATCATACTCATTTCGAACTTTGCTTTCATCACCTTCTCGAATTCCTTGCACAGCGCTTCATCAGTTGACCCAAAGATGATACCGTCTACATAAATCTAAACCAGCATCACATTGTCTCTGATCCTTTTTGTGAAGAGAGTCATGTCTATTCTACCTCTTGTGTATCCACATTCCAGAAGGTATGTTGACAAAGTCTCATACCAGGCCCGAGGGGCTTGATGAAGACCATATAGAGCTTTGTCAAGCTTATGTATCGTTTGGGGAAATGCGGATCTTCAAACACGGGATGCTGACAAACATAACATCCATCTGAAACTTTGAAGTTTTTGTACGATGCATATGCCAAAAATATTCTAATGGCTTCCAATCGCACCACCAGAGCAAAAACTTCTTTATAATCAATCCCTTCCTCCAGTTGAAAATCCTGAACTACCAATTTTTCCTTATTGTTAATAACCACACCACGATTGTCCATTTTGTCCCAATTGGAAACTTTCCTTCTAGTAGATCAACCAGTTCCCGTACTTTGAGCTTCCGAAATTGAGACAGTTCTTCATGCATTGCCTGCACCCAGCTTGAGTCTTGAATGGCTTCTTCGATGTCACTTGGTATAGATTGCGAAAGAAAAGCACCGTACAATTGATTGTTGATAACATATGTCTGTCCATGAGTTCGCATGTTGTCTTCCACAAAACCAATGACATTTTTAATGGGATGATTCTGATTTGTCTTATAACTTACATTGGTATGGGTTTCAATTTGTTGAGATAGATTGGTGAAGTGTTCATTGACGTATATGATTGGAGGTCCATCTTCTTGAATTGGTTCATCAACATTCGTCTGTGAAGAAGAAGCATCATTTGCAGATGCATTCTCAGCCGAAGTGTCACCATTTGTTTCGTCGATGGGAAGGATTGGACCGGCTGAAGTGGGAGTGAAACGAGTGGTGAAAGGGGTGAAACCAATGTCTGACGAGTCAGACAATGGTTCAACTTTAGTGGTTTCAACAGGTTCAGTCTCAGAAATGGGCTCGGGAATGTCAAAGGTATTGAACACAACATTTACATCGAAAAACCAATCGGGAGAACTTCCCGTGTTGGTGAAGTTTCTTTCTTGAAAATCGATATAGTATGATTCAAGCACCATCTTGGTTTGTTTGTTGTAGACTCTATACACCTTTTGAGTAGATGAATATCCCATGAAATAACACACAGCACCTACTGCTTCAAACTTGATTAGATTGTCTTCAGTGTTGAGAAGAGTGCATGAGCATCCAAACGGTCTGAAGAAATCTATCAGTAGCTTTCGCTTAAAAAGAAGTTCATAAGCAGTTTTTCTGTGAGGTTTAACAATGAGAACCTGATTCAAGATGTAGCATGCTGTGTTGACTGCTTCCGCCCAGAAGATGATGGGTAGCTTGGAGTCTACTAGCATAGTTCGAGCAGCTTCAATGAGTTTTCTGTTCTTTCGTTTCTCTACGCCGTTTTGCTGAGGAGTTCTAGCTGCACTGTACTGAAGGCGAATTCCCTTTGCTTCGCAGAAGGAGATAAATGTTTTATTTTTTAATTCAGGACAGTTATCACTTCTGATTGACTTGACCTTCAGTTTGATGACATTTTCGATCATGGGAATGAAGGTCTGAAGAACGGATGCAGTCTGGCTTTTAGCTTCAAGAAAATAAACCCATGAGAATTGAGAAAAATAATCTTTAATTACCAAGCAATAGGATCTTTTAGCTAAACTTTTAAAACTAATGGGACCAAAAAGATCCATATGCAACAATTGCAGAGGTGCAGTTATCGTATTCACTGCTTAGGCCTTGTAAGGCTTCTTATGTTGTTTACCATGGGCGCATGCAATACATTTTTCTGAAAAAGGAAATCCTTTTATAGGTAAACCTCTTACTAAATTTAATTTAGAAAGTTTATTCATATTTTTGAAATTTATATGCCCCATTCGCCTGTGCCAAAGTAGTGATTCCGATTCTGATGCTTTAGAAATTAAGCATGTCAGTTGTGCAGCAGAATTTACAATTTCATGTTTAGCACATAAGTATTGTTTTGACGTGGAGTTGTAAACATAATCATTTCAGGAGGAACAGAGTAGCCAGGCTTGAGAAAGATGCATTCTACATCGTTGAAGAGTACTAATATTCCTTTGTCACACACTTGTGATACACTCATAAGATTGTAGCACAATTCTGATACATAGTTAACGTCTTCCAAAGTTATAGCATCTGAGGCAACATCCCCAAGTACAACTATTTTTTCTCCTTTCTCATCTCCAGCGAATGAGATAAAGTCGTCGTCAATGAATCTAAAGTTCTTCAAAAGTTCCTTCAATCCCGTCATATGCCTAGAGCATCCACTGTCAACGTGCCAAATGTACTCCATTAGCATTCGAAGCCAACAACAAACAAGATATATATACAGGTTAGCTAGCTTTCAGAACCCATACTTGCTTAATTTTTAATTTATCATGATCTTCTTTGATAATTTCGTCTTTCTTTTTATAAAACACTTTGTTTCAACAAAGTTTATGACTGATTTCTTAAATTTATCAAACTGATCGGTGAAACTTTTAGCAAAATTTTGGTCTGGCTTCGAACATTTCTTGCTTTTGCAATGTTTCGCAGTGTGTCCTAAATGACCACAACGAAAACACTTAATGCAACGAGTCATTTTCCTCTTAGAGGTTGATGCGTTGGAAGATGATGTATATGATGAGTGCCTTGAAGTGCATGAAGCAATGGCTGATGATGATGCAGTGGAGCTTGAGCTTATGATTTTCTTCATTTTCTTGTCAATTTGACTTTCATTGTTTATGCTATCTTCATCAATCTTGAAAGTTGTTGAAGAAGCTGGTTCTTGATTTTCACTTGAATCATCTGATCCTTGATCTTCACTCGAGCTTTCTTTGCCACTTTCTGAAGTTGTTGTGTTTGAGTCTTCACTGATACTATCTTGGTTTGGTTCTGTATCAGATTCTAACAAACCTATACAAGATGGAACAAACTCGGGAATCTCCTCTGTAAGGAACTTTTCAAATCTGTTTTGTTTCAATTCTGGAACAAATACAGGGGGTTCAAGCACAACATTCTTATTACAAAAAGCAGATTTCAAGTCAACGCATTCAACCACTACATTTTCATGGGTGTTGGTCATAGGTTTAGGCACATGCCTATTACAGTCATCCCAAATATTTAGACTAGGTTTAATACAGTCATCCGTCCTAGTTAAATTATTACATTCATCCCGAATAAAAGTCTTGTTTGTTTTACCACAATTCCAAGCAAACTAGTTTACCGTAGTATAACTGTCGCCTGAATACCATATTCCTATTTTTGTGCCTTCACATTCCTCATCGCACATATCCTCCTCACGCTCAATTACATATGTATTGCTTATAGAAACGTTAGTACTTTTGTCATTTTCACAATCGACACTGCAATTAAGTCATTTTTATCAATTAAATCATTTTCTGGATGAGGAGTTGGCATGGGAACATAGTTTTTGCTATGAGGAGGCGGAAAGATTCTTCTTTCATTCCCAAGCTTATCTTTGTACCTAATGCCATCTTTAACGTACGTCGGTGTTGGCAGTTCTTAATGTCAACCAGTGCCTTCTTGCTTACATTCCATTTTTCGATAGTGAGTTGCAATTTAGTGTTTTCAACTTCAGATTTCTCAAGTTTTTTAGTTAAATCATTTATAATGAAATCTTTTCTGAAAACAAATTCTTTTAAAGTTTGCATTTTAGCTAAAGTTGAGTTCAACTTTCTCTGATATGCAACTTCATTCTTTTTTAATTCTTTGTTAAATTGCAAAACTCTTTTGTTTTCTCTGATAAGGTCACTGTTGAGGAATTAAAGTGAGCCACGACGTTGACACACGGTTGTGAGCACAATTTGACTTTAAATTCATAGGGAATGTTGTTTACCAAGTTTTTCTCCTCTTTCTCTTTGGCAGACTCAGCTTTCATTGTTGCTACAGGAGCTTGACCTTTTTCCTTCTTTGCACTGCTACTTGCTTCTTGAACCTTCTCCTTTAACTCAGAGATTTCAGCCTCTTTCTTTCTTTGGTCATCTGTGGACTTGGTCGGGTTCACTATTCTCTTCAGTCCTTTGTCAGCAGACATATCTCCCTTGGGAATACCTGCATTTTTGTTACTAAGAAAGTTTAAAGGACGTGGAACCGGTTCAAAGGATATCTTTGCCATTAGAGCTTTGATAACTTCTTCCGTTATCTCATCAATTTCCTCAGCCTAATCATAATCTTCCACCACCAACGCCTTTGGAGTGTTATCAGCAGCATTCTCATTTCCTTCAATAGCGATTGCCCTTCTAGCTGGAGTCATATCAGCGTTTTCATTCTTTAGCAGCGGACAATCTCTTTTGAATTGCCCCAAATTCTTACAGTTGTAGCATCTCAGCTTGGATTTGTCGAAACCAAATTTTTCCAGTGCCAATCTCTTTCCCGTTTTGTCTTGAAACTTCTTCAGCCGCAAGGTTATAATTTCCATTTGCCATTTTAAATCCATTTCCTCTATATCATCTGGATCAACTTGGTACATGTCTTCGACTGTAAGAAATCTCGTTTTAGCTCACCCAACATAAGAGCCTCATAACTGCTCAGAAAGGTGTTAAACAGTGCAACATGTTTAGTAGATATTTTGAGAGCTTAAGCATCACCGACCACGGGAGTCTGTTCGTTAGACTATGGAGCCTTGTAGAGTTTGCGGAAGCGTTAAAGTAACATGCATTAGCACTCTGATAGCTTAAACCACCGGAGGTTATGGGGGCAAGAAATGCCATGATCTTGGGAGCAGCAGCGGCAGTGGAATGGACAGATTTCTATGAGTTTTCAGTTTGATTCATCTCTCTCTTGAGCACATCCATTTCGAAAGCCTTTAGTGTGTTGATCAGATACGAAAGAGTGACTGGAGTTGTACTGCTCAAGAAGGATCTTTTGATCATCATGCATTGTAAGCTCCATTCTTTTGGAAGAGAGTCCAAAGGCTTCTTGATTGAAGCATAGTTGGTAACAGGATTACCAACTTTCTTCATTTTTGTTAACATAATCAGAAAACGGCTGATATGATCTGACAGACTTTCACCATGAACACTTCCAAACATATCATATTCTTTCTGAACCATATCTCTCTTATTCTCCATTAGTTCTTGGTTGCCTTCATGGTGATCGATTAGTACCAACCATAATTCGTGAGCTGTAGTGTACTCTTCAAACAAGTTGTTGTCATATTTTGATAGATCTATTGTTAGAGCAGCGTGAGCCTGGCGGTCACGTTGAATTAATCTCCTATCTTCGTTAGTGTAAGTCGAGGGATCATCGTTGATTGTACGAACATCATCATGAATCACCATAGGAACATGGGTCCTACAGTGACAGACATCCATTGAGTATAGTCCGTATACTCAAAGAATTACTTGATTCTGTTATTCCATCTATTGAAATCTTCAGATCCTTTCAACTTTGGAGGTCTAGTTCCAGCTCTAGTTTCAAGCTCGGCTTAAGCGACAGGATTTAGTTGTTGCAGTTCTAGTTTCAAGCTCGGAATGAGCGACAGGATTTAGTTGATTAAGTGACATGTTGATTCAATTTTAGGTTCAAATTGTTCACAGAAGGTTAAATACGTTGTTTTTAATGGTATTGGGCACAAATACGCTGAAATATGTGTTGTTGGGCTTAATTACGCTAAAAGTCCTTAATTACGCAGACAGATCAGGTCACAGATCAGAAGTAATTATGCTCACTATCACGCTCGAATATGAAAAGTTTCTTGGAATGGCGACATCAAACAATAGACAAACAATTACACTGACAAACCAAAACGCACACAAATTTGGCTAAAGTCGCTGAACATCGTGATAAAATCTCTATGATTTATATCACTGGCCCCGAAGTCGCCTTCGGATAAAAACGCTGAGGCTAGTACTGGCGTAATTGAGAATTACGCCGACTTCAACAAGATCTATGTTGTCTTCAAGATTATCTACGCTATCTTCAACATAAATACGCCCAAAAGGGTTTTAGTATGAACAAAAACCCTCTAATCACACAAAACAGCCCAAAAACTATGGTATCTTGCAACAAAATAACCCAAATGATACTCTAAACATTGATTAACAACAACCCAATCCCGAAACACCACAAATCAAGCCACTTGAACCCAAAACTTTTGAAAAACTTAGAAAACTTTGAAAAACCTTTAAAAAACCTTTAAAACTTGAAAATCTTAACAAATAGCAGTCAATCAAGAGCACAAAGGCTCTAATACCAAATTGTGAGTCCCAAATTAGTCTTAGATCATAGTGATGGTGATTGACAAACACCCAAACACCTATAGATTAGGTGCTTGAATGATACTACTAAGAAAAACAAGAAGAACTAATATGAAGGTGAAGAATCTTGTCCAAGATACAATTCCATAATCATGATAACATTCAGAGATCCTGGATATCGATTAAGAACATGTAAATCAGAGACACAAACACAAAGATGATAGCAAAATAACCTTAGTCCAAGAAACTTGGAGCCAAAGGATTCATGGCATTCATATATATAGAATCTGATCACCCAGCGTAATTATTAATTTCGCTGGGAGATTAATTACGCCGCCACTGATGTGATATTTTACAAAAAGTTCACTTTATGCCTCTGAAGTCTAACTAACTATTACAAAACAGCTCTAAACTATAAAACTCAAATACCAACGGTCTCAAAACGTTCATACATTTCAGACTACTTAACTCAAGGTCTTTTTTAGCTATTCTTGTTTTAAAATCTTTTTTCAATATTTCAATAATAAGTTCACTCATTTGTACATTTTCTCTCAGGTTTTCATTTACCTCTTTTATGTTAGCAAAAGCAATGATGCATTTATCTTAACACAACTCTTTAAGAGTTTGAGGTGATACCTTTGAGGCAGCCAATTCAACTTGATCTGCACCGAAGCCATTAGTGGGACTTTGGGATATTTCTCATCCATCCTTTCTGCATGCTCCTGGTCACCAACAGATGCTTGACCAGAGCTTTTAGCAGCTTCACTAGAAATTCCTTCACCAACAGTGGATTGAACTAGATCTTCTTCACCTGAACCATGCCAACATAGCCCTCCACCATCACAGATTAAAGCATCATACACATCATCAGGAAATTGAATAATAATTAGTGTTGGATCTAAGAGTGTGTGTAGTGATTGTGTAGAATGGGAATTCTTCTATTTTGGCCAGATGTTAGCAAGAGGAGCATCAGTAACTTGTACTAGTCCGGTGAGTTTTTTTTTGTGATTCAGGGCCAATGTGACAGGTGTTTCAACAATGTTAAAGACCTCAGAAGAACTAGTGGATTCACACTAGCTGGAATCAACTACATGGATCAAATACTAGCTTTTCATGAAAGTTTTGCAAATTATGTATCTTACTTTTCTCATAAACTAAGACCATGTAACAATCCTTAGTTGTGTGATTGTTTTCTCACATACTGTGCAAAGTAATGTACCTCTAATGCTCTTGCCCCCTTTTGAACCATATCTTGATTTGGATTTCAATTTTTGGTTAGGGCCAACACTTTTGGATAAAAATGCTGGTGGGTTAGCAATTGGTGTCATGTTCCCATCAGAAGTCACAAAGGTCATTGGTTTTTAATTCTTGTCCACATATTCATCAGACCATTTAGTGTTGTGTTGATCAAAGAATTTGTGAGAAGAACCACAATCAGTGTTTACAATCTCCTTTCCAATTGAAGAATTGGATTCAATGTCATAGACTTGAGTTTTTGGAGTGTAATCACTTAGTCTTTGTGTGTGATTATACCCTATACCAAATTTGATATTGCTTTTCATTTGTTGATTCAACAAAATCCCAACCCTTTGCATGATTCTGCCCATTTTTTACAATTAACCTGGGTAGATTCCAGTTCATTTAGTCATGTTTGATATTTTGAAAGAAGTGATTTGAGCCCTGCATAGTGGTTTAAAGCTTCATGGTTTAAATCAGAAATAATTTGGTCCTTTTCTTTCAACACTTGTGTCGTGAGATCTAATGGTTTATGCCAGAAGTTTCTCAGAATTTTCAGATTTTTCAAGAAGCATGATATTCACTACTTTGATATCCCCAAATGCTTGAATGCACTTTCCAAAACAAAGTTTTAATAGTATTCCTGAGGATATATCAACATGTTGAGATGGTACAGTAGTTGTTGATCCAGCAAGTGGAATAATGCACAAACTAGTAGTTTCATCAGTGCTTTGTTCTGAAGTGTCACTCAACGTTTCCAGGGCAACTAATGCAAGATTCTTGTGACCTTGATCAAGTGCAATCATGATGAAATGTTCATCACTCAAATCCACACGCAAACTACTATAGTCTACATAGCCTTGAGTGAAAAAGCTTCGTTGAGTAGTTTCTGGTGCAGGGGAACTAGTAGTTTGAGAAACTACTGGTAAATAAACCTGAGATTGAGTTTGTGTATGTGAAGGTGTTTGAACATGTTCTTGTGACATATTAACATGTGGTATGTGATACTAAGAGGAAGCATTCATTTATGGATATGAATTTTGAGCAGGTCCGTATGCAAAATGTGATGTAGACTGTGTGTTGGGAACTGTGGTATTTTGGTAAAAATTTTGATGTGTATCTAGAAAACCTGAATACTGACCAGAAGTTTTTTGATTCATTTGATTAGGATAAGTCACACTTGGTACTGAGGTTTGTGCAGGATTTCTACAATCCCTTGCAAAGTGACCTAACCTATGACATTTATAACATTCAACCCTGGATTTATCCTTCTAAAATTTACCGTACCTTCTACTCCAAGAAATTTCCTACCAATTTTGTTATAAAATTGGTTTGACTTGATACTCAATAATGCAAGTTGGTCAAGGAGGCCAAACTCTTCCTCGTTAAAATGGTCCATTGGTTTGTAGTCATACATCATTAAAGCCTAATTTTGATTTCCAACACGAGGTGTATCATACTGAGAACTAAAACCAATAGTTATATCAATAAAGTGATCATAACTTATTTACTTTGTTGAATAATGATGATAAATCATCTTGACTCATCAGGGTTGTGTTGCCATATGTGTATAATCATCAGCAGTTTTGCCTGATGACATCAGCTTTTGTTTCTCGTTAAGCTCTCTATCATAAGTGAGTAGTTTTCCATGAAACTGTGTCAGATTCATCTCCTTAGACTACATGTTGTCGCTCACTTGACAACCTGGATTTGTCCTCTAATATTGCAACACATGGCGTTGACTAGACGTCTACTCATCACCTTGCTCACTCATGCCTCCCCTCACTTGATCTTGATGTGGTTAACCTCTAGTCACCGAAGCTACCACACCCCAAAACACCTGCTCACCCAGGCTACCACACTCACTTAGGCCACTCACGCTAAAACTAGCCTGACTGCGTTGTGCTGCTCACGAGCCAAGTGGCGGATGATGTGCCTAGCATCGGTTGCTCACCCCTTTCACAACGTGCAGCCTTAAAACCAACAGAGTTTCTCAACACATATGCAACTGTATCCCATTTATCAGTAAGATATCGCATAAATCTATTACTCGGAGCAGAATTTGTGTAAATTGGATCTACAAGCCTAAGCTTACGGATTAGGCAGTTAAATCGCTCAAATTGTTGAGTTAGAGATTCTCCCTTGATATGAGAGAATGTTTCGTATTGTTGGTTCATTATTTCTCTGTCGTTCTCTTGAACTTCATTTGTACCACCAAATTGTTCGTTCAAAGCATCCCACACCTCCCTAGCATTCTCACAATAGAGCAATCCAGCATAGGTTTCGTTGAGTAAGGCCATGGCCGGTATCCCGAATGCCTTAGCATTGAGCTCCACCTTTTGGAAATCCTGCTCAGAGTATTCAATGGTTTTTTAGGAACCATAAATCTAGTCTTTCGGTACTTGGAACATAAGGAACATGAGGGTCGTATACCACTGATCTCCAACAACCAATGTTCTGCTATGACAAATGGTGACTCATTCTTCATTGCCATATCTTGAATTCATGATGGAGGAGCATCGGAGGCTTGTTTGCGATCCAGTATTATGAGGTTCATGAGTGATTGATATCTCTATGAGTTATATTAAAATTTATTCAGAAAACAAAGTATCATAAATAATTTAATGATTTGATTTGTCTAATTCTTCTCAGTGTCCTTTGATCACTTAATAAGTTATCAATTTGAGTTAATTTATCTTCTGAATCAACGTGAAGTTAATTCAGTGAAACAGTCTCTGATACCAATTGTTAGATTTAAGAGTATGTGTAGTATGTGTTTTTATGATAAAACAGTTGAATCAAATTAAAAATTCAATCACACCATAATAAACAAACACGTCAATCCAACACAATTGGATTTGGGAATGATTGCAAAATGATTTCATTGAATTTAAATCAGAATGTAATACAATCACGAGGTACAAAACCTCACCATGCAAACACTCTTTCACTTACTTCTTATGCGCTCAAGCTCTAAGTGTTAACTATTACAATGAGAATGAAGAAATATATATGGGAGGAGAGATCGTTGGTGATGTCACAATGAAAGTGACCCTTAACAACTCATTGAATGTTATAAGTGCCAGCAGTTAACAAAACTGTTGGATAGTTACACTGTTACGTAGAATTGCTGCCTCTGATGTGAGATAAAGAGATGCTGGTTGAGAACCAGCACTTATGGAAATCCAGAACTTCTGGTCTTTGACTTGTTGACTTGATCTGCTAGTCTTTAGTCTTTACTTTAGTTGATTTAATTTGATTGTTGACCAGCACTTTGAAAATCCAACACTTTCTTTTTCTATTCTTTAATTTTGAAGGCAATAGTTTAAGTTTCAGTAGTTTGGAAACTGTTTTAAGAAGCCGTAAATGGGGAAACTTTTGTTCTTGTGATTGAATTTTAACTTATTTCATCTGGCAGAGAAGATGATTCCCTTAGGTTTTGGCTTTTATCATATTTTACATAACCCAACAATTACTAACCTTTGAAGGTGTTTGAAGCCTGAACTAAAGGATAATAACAACATGAAAAACAACCTAATTTTCTTGAATGAGTTCATTCATCTTTTCAATGTATACCTCTCACAATGTTAACTCAACATTCAATTTCATGTCAAAAAAATATAAGTATTTAAATCATCTAATGTTTTATAAAATAATTTAATTTAAAAAATAAAATAATGTATGAAATTCCCACTTCAATTCCTTTGGTTCAAGTTTGATCTTCTTTGCAAGCTTCACGGATTTGGTTTTGGTGTTCTTCATAGGATAACAATGAACAGCATAACCAATGATGTCTTATAAAACAAAATAAAGAATAGTTGTTAGTATGTGAATATTTTAACATCAAAAACAAAATTTTAATAATTAAATTGATATTAGAAAACATAGCAATGCTAGCATCTTGAGAGACAAAATCATCTAAGATAGATTGAAAGCTTGAAAAGTCAAATCTGTATTCAAACCCACGGAAGTACGATCATTTAGTACCTACGAGTGTTAAAATTGAAAAACAATTTATCAAAAAATAATATAAATATAAACATAAAAAGAAAGAAATATTAAAGAAATAAAATTTAGATACCTCGTCAACCATTAAAATAGTTTCAATAGAGTAATTTTCTTTTGGGAATTTGACATCGTGGCCTAAGAATATTTATTTTGATAGTATAAAAATTCTTTTTAACATCAAGCTCATTCAACATAACAATATTTGTCAAATTCATTTTACTGTGTGCAATACATATAAAGAAATTAATAATATAAATTGTAGTGTTTCATTAATTTTAACTAGGTTATAGACCCATGTATTAGATGGATTAAATAAATAAAATATCTTACATAAGTTAAAGATAATAAATAGCATATAAAAATTGCTTAAAACCACCCACAATCAAGAAAATGTCTAAAAATTTTCTTTGAAATTTAGAGAAAAATATAAAATTTTGAAATAAATTTACACTAATTAAGAGGCCAATATATAGCCGATAATTATTGCTAGTTGTTGTTAGATACATAAGTTAAAACTTATAATTTAGACAACTTGAATTATAAATAATTTGAAATAGAACACTAATATGCTAGTAGTTCTAAATGTTAAACATCAGCTTGAGCATCGATTTTATTAACGATTTTCACTTTAATATAATATTTTCTTTTCTTTTGTGTTTTTGTGTCAAGAATATTAAAGTCTATACATTTTTTAAATTGACCAAAACATTTTTATACTCTGAAGGTTAACGACTTTATTTCTTTGGTTTTTTTCTTTCGGTTGTTATACAGAGTGTCAATACCGTAATGAACCAAACTGATATCGATCGAAATTGAATTCCCGCCGAATCGCACAAGGATTTCAGTAATTATTACTTCAAATTATATATTTGTTATTGTTAATAACTAAAGCAAATCAAATTTGTCTTGTTAGTTTATCCCATTAATCAAAATGTAAACTAAAGATGCTATATAAATATCTTTCACAATAAATTAGAAATAATTTAATTATTATTGATCATAAATTAAAATATAAGTTAAGGATTATATAAAATTTAATTTAAATACTCATTTAATTATTTATATGTTTATAATTTAAATATCTTAATGAAAAAAAGAAAGCAAAGACAAAATTCATGTAATCTTTAAAAAATAAAGTTTAAGAAATTGACGCAAACATAAATCGGGATAATGTAAACAATTTTATATATATATATATATATATATATATATATAATTAATTAATAATATTAAAATCGTATTAATTTAATATAAAATTTAATTTAAATCTCATTTAATTATTTATATGTTTATAATTTAAATATTTTAACAAAAAACAAAGATAAAATCCATATAATCATTAAAAATAAAGTTTAAGAAATTGACACAAAGATAAATTAGGATAATGTATAACAATCATTTATATTTATATATTATTATATATATTATACTAGCTTAGAAACCCGTGTTTTATACGGGTTGTATAAATTTAATTTTATATAATAACTAATATAGTTATATTTTTAAAATACCTCATATATATATATATATATATATATATATATAATTAATAATATTAAAATAGTATTAATTTAATATAAAATTTAATTTAAATCTCATTTAATTACTTATATGTTTATAATTTAAATATTTTAACAAAAAAAACAAAGATAAAATCCATATAATCATTAAAAATAAAGTTTAAGAAATTGACACAAAGATAAATTGGGATAATGTATAACAATCATTTATATTTATATATTATTATATATATTATACTAGCTTAGAAACCCGTGTTTTATACGGGTTGTATAAATTTAATTTTATATAATAAGTAATATAGTTATATTTTTAAAATACCTCATGTATTGCACAAGTTAAATAAATATAATGTACACAATTAACATATACAGTTGTCAAGATATGTATTTGAATGATGAATTTAATGTACTATTTACTTATTAAAAAATTAATTTTAGTTTTATTTATTTATTATTATATTAGAAACATGTGTATTATACGTGGTATAACCAATGAAATATTATAAATAGGCGGAAAAATTATAAGAAATATAATAGATAAATAAGAGAGATCCATGAAGTTTGTGATTTAATATTATTTTCTTATTTCTGTATCCTATTAAATATTAAATAATAAATATATATTAAATATAATTTAACTAAATCTAATTTAATAAGAATAAAAATTTATATATTTATCTCCTTCAATAAAGAAAAAAACTTCTAATGTCTCTTACAGAGAAAGAGAAAATACAAATTATATATTAATATTAATTCAAAGTTTGATTATAAAAATTATTATCCTTATCTAAATTATATTTAGATATTGTTTAATATAGTTGTTGTTTAGTAGGAAAAAGAAATTGAAAAATAAGATGAGAAGACACTAGAGATTGACACAGGTTAAAAAGATTTTTATTTATTAATATAGAAAGATTATATATAGTATTAATTTTCCATATATTAATTAGCAAAAAGTTCCATATATTAATTAGCAAAAAGTTAATTGTGACTATATTTTACTATTTAACTTTTTACAACTTGGATTGGTTTGTGTACAAGTAAGTTAAGCTCTATTGTATTAATTTATTTTTTATCAACTAAACTTTTTATTATTTTATGTTTCTTTTTTTACAAAATAATTTTTGTGGTTTAGTTTAAATTTTGACCTAAAAATGGATATTATCTCATTATTTTAGTCTATGTGGTTTACCTTAATCACGTACACACTTACGGATCTGGGGTGACTGTTGGTGAACAATGTCTATTGCCTACGTCTAGGATATGTCGGTCGTGTAAATAGGGCTTATATTTGTCAAAAGTTAACTTTGATAGGTTTTTTAGATGGCTCGTACGAGTGAGCATATGTGGCGCGTATGAGTGACACTTTGTCACTCGTACGGAGCACCACTCGTACGAGTCAGCACTCTCACTCCTTGTACGAGCCATGTTGGCCTATATATAGTGGAGCTTGGGTGTTGTGTCAGTGGGCTGTTGATGTGTGACTGAGTCGAAGCCCTGTCCTTCTATTTACGCGTCTGTAACTTTCCACGTTTATTAATAAAAGAAGTAACGACGTTTAAGCAACATACTTTATTGTTCGTTTGTCAAACTCTCTAACAATGTATTCCGCCTCTGTTAGTTGAGTCAAGTCAGTCCGGTGCTTACGGAGGAGAGCGATCCCCTTCCACAAACGTGTAAAATTTTAACAAATTGAATGATGATTAGAATCTAAAAGTGCCGATATGTACGATTATGTGTTCAATTTTACATTTTACCGGTTCAATTAATGCCAAAATCTACGATTTGAGTCCTTAAGGTCCGATTTTGGTATTATAACGGCTCAAATCTTGGATTAGTACCTTTCCCATCGTAAGAGGTGTGCTAATCAACCTCCCCGAAGTGTCAAAGATACGTGATTCGGTCTAGAAATGAGATGAAAGAGCTTGGATTCCACAAGGATTCTCTTTAGTCGCACAAAGTCACTTATGTGACTCGTACGAATGAGTGTCCTTTTATATACACCATGTCACTCGTACGAGTCATCATTCATACGAGTAATGTCGTTTATCACTCGTATGAGTCACATTGTACTTGTACGAGCCAGTTCTTTACACTTGGTTTCTTTTCGAACTTTTGTGAATTTATCTGTTTTAACGACCCACTTAGTTGACCGAGTCCAAGTTAATGACCCCGGTTAACCGATTTGCCTACCAAGTCCAAGTTAATAACCTTAGTTAACCACTGTTTGACCAAAACAGATGTTTTTCGTGAATTTTTAAGTTTCAAGTTAATGAACTTTTTAGCGTTTCAGGACTATCTCTTTCCAGATTCGCTCCCAGCCCGTAATTTTTCAGCTTTCCTTCAGCAACTGTCACTTTGGACTTGGATAAGCTGTATTTCCATCATCGGTAGATGAAAAAAACTAAGATAGAAATCAAATATTTTTGTATTTTCCAATGATTTCGCTAAAAATACACTGAAAATCTTTTTTTCTAAAAAGAGAAATAAAGTAAGTAAAAACATATTTACAAACATATTTTTGTGAGTTTGTGTTAGAGGATCATATCAGTTTTTTAGACAAATCACCAGTACCGTTGATCTTGGTAAAACTTTAAGTTCCTAAACAGATTTACTTAGATTGCCAATATACTGATCCACTTAAACCTCTATACATTTTTTTCAATTGTTTCAAGATATGTTAGGCATTTTTAAGGAACATGAAGTAACTGTGTTTCCCATTTCAGAATATACTCCCGTATCAAGATTCCCAGAATTTCATCTCACATGTGAATATATCTAACTGATATCTGTAAATGGGGTGAATGCGAGGCCTTGAGAGCTCAGGTTAGTAATTCTGTATTGAGAAAGAGATGAAGGCTCGACTTTAGGTGGTGTTCCGTTTTAGGAATCTTTTTGTACTGCAGAAGTGGATGAGATTGAAAAGGATGACGGGTAGAGAAAAGGTATCTAAGCGCGAAAGACTTGCAAAAGCTTTATCAGATGCTCAGGGAAAAGGTAAGCAAAAGACTGGACTGGATCCCTTGATAGAAAAGTCTGCGCCAGAAGATGAGTCTGTGCCAGAATCTATTGTTATGGTTGTATATGTGCCGCCAATCAACTTTGTTTTGATAGGGCAACCAGGAGATGTGGAAGTTGATATGACGAGTCTTCCTGAGAAGCATAGGAAGTTATTAGAGAAAAAGAAGATGTTCAAGGAAATAGATGATATGATTGATTCTTATGAAGAATATTTTGAGAAGGATGATGAAGATAAAGATGAAACTGGTGAAGCGTCTGGAAAGAAACCAGATAGTGGTAGGAAAGACGATGATAATAGTCAGGGTGGATTGGGTGTACTTGTAACAGATTCTGGTGTTAATGATAATATCAATGTTTCTTTGTACTTGGATGACTCTACGAACCAACTTGATACTGAACAGGTTCAGGGGGAGCCTCATGATGCAGCGCAGGATACTCAACAAGCAGGAATACTCACAGTGACTTCTACGTCGACTGTTCCCACTGTGCCAAAGCCAAGGATCTTTTACTTGGAACATGATGTTGAGGAAGGAGAATACATCCACAACTATACAAAAGAAGAAGTTGCAAAAATGCTAGGAGTGGATGAAGAGTCTTTTGATTTTGACTTCGAAGATGAACTTCATAACATCAGCGCTACTCAGCCTGAAGACTATCACTTCCAACATATTTCTAAAGCTAATGATTATGATAGGGTTGTCATGGAGGATGATTCTGATGGTGATGATACTGCCAAATACTTCGGTGATGGTACGGATGACTTCCTAACCTTTGATAAAATGTTTTCAGCCGCTAATGATGATTTATTGAAGCAAAAAGTGGAAGAGGCTGTAAAACAAGGTAGTGTGCCCAAACGTCCATCTAAAGAGGAGATTGCAGAGATGAGAAAGTTATGGTTCAAAGAGGTGCCCGAAGAACAAAAGTTCAAACGTCCCCTAGCATTCTTTACACGTGATCCTGATGTTTCTCTGGGGGGACATTATCAATTGGGACTGGATTGAAGAGTTGGACGTATATGCAATCAAAAGGGAATATGGGATACATTACTTTAGATACCTGAGTGACTGTTGGGCCTATATTTCGAAAGGTTTACACATTAGGGATTATTTTGGGCTTTAGTATGTCTTGTGGGCTTCCTAGTGCCTTAGGGCCTAGGGTTGTAAATAATGGGCTTGGTAATCATTATAAATAGAGAGTTAGGTCAAGAAAAGGGGTTAGAGAGTTGTATTCACAAAAACTTGTATCAGACACTTTTGGTGTATGCAAGTTGATTCTAATTCAAAGTTGTTTCTTCTTCCTAATAATTATTTCCGCTACTGGTTAGGTTACTGATACATGTTTGATCCGTTATCGGGACTTACAATTGGTATCAGAGCCTTCTGTTCAAATACAGGCTCCGGTTATTGCTAATTGAAGAAGCTGTTTTTCGAAGTGTGTTGCTGTTGCTCGGATTTGTCACTGTTCCGGATCAATGTTCGCCTTCAGAAGTACTACTGTTCTGAAGAACTCGAAGAAGATTTGAAGATTTCGGATATGTTACTGTTCCGGATTCCGAAGAACACGAAGGAAATCATCCATCTCGGATTGATCCCGGACTGTTGTTTAATCCGGATTACTATCCGAGATACTGTGGTGGTTATCTATTCCTTGGATTCCGGATTAGTGTTGCAAAAAAGGCGGATTACTGTTGCAATCAGATAAGGATAAGGATTCCGGGTTCTCTTCATTCCGGATTCTCTTTTCCGGATTCGCATTCAGAGTTATTTATTCTGGATTCTCTCAACTCGGATCGTTATTCCGGATTTGCTTATTCGGATTTGTCAATTCGGACTTCTCATTTCGGATTCACCAGTTTCCGGGTTCATCATTTCGGGTTTTCAATTCGGAC
This sequence comes from Scalesia atractyloides, assembly GCA_947069175.1. Classification (NCBI taxonomy): domain Eukaryota; kingdom Viridiplantae; phylum Streptophyta; class Magnoliopsida; order Asterales; family Asteraceae; genus Scalesia; species Scalesia atractyloides. The sequence continues at coordinate 41,532,028 of CAMTDV010000008.1, read as the reverse complement.
TCATAAATTCGGATTTATCAATCCGGATTCTCATCAATTCAGATACATCATCCGGATTTGACCATATTTTCCTTCAGAGTTGACCATACCGGATCGATTTCGGATTAAGCACTGTTCATCAAAGAAAACTTAAAATAAATTAATTTTAAATCTGTTTGGTAATTTTTAATCAATTTAATAATGATGGCCGGATACATGACTGCACAAGACCTGATGAATGCCACTCTGGCTACCCTGTAATCACAAACTCTGACCCTCCATCAAGAGATGGATCAAGTCATTGGCACGTCCACTAAAGTACCACGTTTGTTATATGGGGACGAATATTACGAATGGAAGTTTCGTTTTGAGCAGTATTGCAAGGCAAAAGAGCCTAGGGTGTGGAGATGCATCATGAATGGTCCAAGAACAATCGTCTACAATACATAGCAAGATCCAAACACAAAAATTCCTAAGCCTATGCACTTATGGACTCTAGAGGATATTAAGATAATAGAGGAAGATGAAAAGGCCTCGGCTACTCTGACCATGGCGCTTGGACCTGATATCTCTATGCGGTTAGAAACTGTAAGACCGCAAAGGAAGTTTGGAGTGAACTGAAAAATCTCTACGAGGGAAATGCAGACATGAAGGCAAGTAGGGTGAATCAGCTGAATCAGCAATTCAGCTCATTCAATCACATCTATGGGGAAACTATTGAAAACCAGATTCGTCGCTATGTCAAGCTTGTTTCCCAGATGATTTCAGCTGAGATTACTCTCACTAACAGTGCCATGAACAGACAGTTATTAAACTCACTGCCCAAGAGTTGGGATGCGGATGTGGGAATGATCAAAAAGACAAAGAACTTGAATGATGTCACTCTCACAGAAATGATAGCTACTATCAAATCATGTGAGATTGATAACAAGCAGAGAGAAATAAATCAGCAGAGTAGTTTGATGGCCGCCGGAATGACAGGGCAAAATGCGGCTCTAATGTCACAAAATTTGATTTATAGCCCTCTGCAAGGGAATTTGCAAACACCGGGTGGCTCAAACGTGGTTTATAGTCCTATAGCCATGCCACAGAACACCTAGTACGTGTATGGTCTTCAATCCCAAAATCCTACTATGGTTTCGGCTGCTCAAGTTCACGCTCAGTACCATGCTCAGTTCCCAACATGGTGTTCAGTCCCGCAATTCCTCAAACAGTGCAACAAGGCAACACTCCTCAAACTGCTGCACCAGCGCCTGCACCTGCTCAACCTACGTCCAACTCTGCGTTTCTCACTAAACAAAACGAAGAGAAACTGGCTATTGCGGCGTCGATGATCAAGAGCTTAAACGCCTTCCTGGCAGGTGATCTGACTCCTCCATCCATTCTTCAAACCGAAGTTGATCAAATAATGGAGGAGGAACTAGACGAAATCGATGTTTCCTGGAATCTAGCTATGGCTGCCTTTTGGGATAACAAGTTTCAGAAGAAGTATGGATGGCAACCTTTATCGAATCTAAAGACTGGTCTCACAAAGGACAAACTGAGATGCTACAGATGTCACGAAGCAGGACACTTCGCCAGGGAATGCAAGAAGCCACCATCCGGGTACGTGTCATCCAGGGTGGCAGACATACAAAGCAGTGACAGACAGTTGGTTCCCGTCTCTCCCTCAAAGTCCACGACGAGTCCCTCGCGCAGCTCAGGCGGGAAGTCAACAGTATTGGTGGCCCAACAGCATGAAGGTTTTAACTGGGCAGATGCTGCAGCTCAAATGGAAACATTAAATCTCTCCAAGAACAGCAACCACTGCATGATGGCGCAGACAACTGAGACGCCCAACCTTTCGGAAACGGTAAATCGAATTCTATGTTCTGTAGTTGTCGTTTTAAATTATCACAAGTGCGCGCCCATAATTCAACTCTTGTAGCTGAATACCAATAAGCTGCATCACAAAACGTCGCCCTTAAACATAAGAACAAGCTTCTTATGGAAAAGGTCGAAGCTCAGAAACAAGATGTAGCTCAGCTAAAGCTAGACTTGAACCAACAGCAATGTTGGGTCTACGACTATAAGCTAAAACTAGCTGAAAAGGACATAGAACTTCAAGCAGCCTTAGCCAAGCTAAATTCCTTGACAGGGAAGCTTCACGAAAATGAAATAAACATTAAAAAATTTGAAACTTCCAGTAAACTTGTCAAGGACTTACGTGACCTCCAGCTTAACTACCAAAAGAATTTTACCAAAGGTCTTGGGTATAACAGGGCACCTCCACCATATAATCATAACTACACTAGAATGCCTGAATCTGAGGTTGATTTAGAAAATGCAGAAAAAATGATTTATGGTAAACCTTCAGATTATCTATCTAAACCATGGACACCCTATTACCCAAAGTTCTCTAAACCCACTGAACTCAAGAGGGATGATGTCTTTGGTACTTCTACACCACTTTCACATGAAACTGGTGATCATCCTTCTGGTGGTATAGGTGGTTTGGAGAAAGTAGTGCCTGAGGTAGAGAAGTCCACATCCTCCAAAGAATCTAAAGGAAAAGAATCTTCTGATACTCAAACTGAATTCGTGAACGATACTAATGTGTCTAACTCATGTGCAGAAGAAATTTTAGTTGAGGATATCACAGAGGGTGATCAAGAGGAATGTCTGAATACAAATTCAGACAATTCAGCTGCTGATTATGTGTTTTATAAGTCTGCTTTTGACATTTTAAATCAATTTCTTGCTGAACAATTTACATGCTCAAACAGTTTTGGTTGTGTTGAGAATTTAGACAGTTTTAATTCTGATTTTTCATCAAATGTTGATGTTGTGAATGATGCTAATAACTGTAATAACTCTTGTGATGATAACATGAATTTAGCTGTAGGTTCAGCATCGATAGATGATTCGGTTTCATCAGTTTCAGCTGAAGAGACCGGAAGTTCTTCTCCAGAGGTTTCGTTTGTTGCTGCGTATCCCAGGGTTGACATTGCAAAAGTCGACCAACCAACCGACCCTGTGAACGTTGATGTTGACATAATTCTAGAAGATTCGGGCGACTCGGCTTATGTTAACCAAGCACAAGGACTGATTCTGAAACGACAGATGATGAGCACTCTTTTTCTCATGATTCAAATGAAAATCTTAAAACTGATTCTGAATCGGAGTCTCAAATTCTTCAAATTCGTGAGATTCCACATTCATGTAGTGTTTCAAGCTCATCTTCTGAAATTTCAGAAAAGGATGTCCTTGTAGAGCCACCCGTGTCCTCTAGAGAATCTATCACAAAATGTGATTTGAAGAGTAAGATTAAGAAACGAAGAACACGCCGATCTAAAAAGAAGAAAACAAAACAGGCATCTTCGACAACTGAAACGGCAACTGCTGAGTCTCCTCATCAATATGAGAAATTGACTCAGCAGTCGCAAACTGAATCTGTTAAGCAACCAGCTGAACAGATATCAGTTAAAATTTTACCTACATCTCCATGTTCGAAACTGTCCAATTCAAATCACAAAACTAACAAGTGTGCTGATGGTTGTGCGCTAGACACTGTCAAGAACAAGACCGTGCATCAGCCGTCAGTACCCGCAAGCAAGAAACTAACAGACAAATTGCCCAGAATTTCCCAAACTGAAAGGATTGTTTTCTTCGGCAGACCTGTTTCAATTGTGGATTTCCCGGGCACATTGCTCGCAAATGTCAAAAGACCTTTACCTCGTTCAAAACTTTGTATTCACGACATCAGAAGACTATGCCTAATCGCCCACCTCAGGCTTGATTTATGGCTAAGTCTTTTGATCGTGACTGGAACTTGGTCAAGAAACAATCTTTCAAACCCTTGAGACCTTCAGGTTTCCAGAATCCTTCTAGCACTCCAAGGATTGTGCAGAAGTCTGATTCGGTAACCTGGAGGCCTAAGACAGTGGCCAAGACTCAATCTTCTACACCCATTTCAAATAAATCAAAAGCATCATCAACCTCATCCTCAACTAATTTAATTTTTCATGAGGTTACTTACGTTGATGCTAATGGCATGCCCAGATCTTCAATAGCCTGGGTTGCAGTCTCTAACTAAAACCTGTTGAAATGTGCAGGAACAGCTCTGGCGAACTCTTGTTAGACTATGGTACATTGACAGTGGCTGTTCCAGGCACATGACCGGAGACATCTCGCAGTTGAATGACATTTAGTTTTTCGATGGCGGGTTTGTTTCCTTCGCAGGTGGAGAGAAAGGGAAGATTACAATGAGAGGAACTGTTTGCAACGAAGCCCTCATCTTTAAGAATGTTAATTACAAACCAGAATTGAAGCATAGTCTTTTGAGTGTGTCTCAACTCTGCGACAATCATTTGGATGTTCTTTTCACCAAGAAAGGATGTTATGTGCTGAAACCAGGTCTAATTATTCCGGATGATTGGATTCTTCTTAAAGCTGCACGAAAAGGAAATGCATATGTAATTGATATGAACCAGGCTCCTTCTGACAAGCTTACTTGCCTCTTCTCATCTACAGCCAAACATGATGCAATGCTATGGCATTGCAGACTGGGACACATCAACATGAAGAACCTAAACCGTCTTGCAAAAGGTGGTTTAGTCAGAGATCTACCAGTTCGTGACTTCATGCAGATCGAAAAGTGTGAATCATGTGCGCGTGGGAAACAACATCGACAGCCACATAAATCTAAAGTCGCTCCTTCCACGTCTCAAGTCTTAGAACTGCTACATATGGATCTTTTTGGTCCAACGGACACACTGAGCATTGGCGGGAAGGCTTACTGGCTGGTTATTATTGATGACTACTCTCGATTCACCTGGGTTTTCTTTCTTACACATAAAAGTGAAACCGCTGAGTTAGTCAAACAGTTCGTCACGCTTATGGAAAACCAGACAGATTCTACTATGAAGGCTATTCGGTGTGATAACGGGACAGAATTTAAGAATGTTACCTTAAATTCTTTCTGTTCCTCCAAGGGGATTGACCGACAGTTTAGTGTAGCCAGAACCCCCAATAAAATGGGGTTGCAGAACGCAGAAATCGCACACTAATTGAACATGCACGCACTATGCTGGTTGAATCCGAGCTACCTCTTACTTTCTGGGCAGAAGCAATCAATACTGCATGTTATATTCAGAATCATGCCCTGATCAATAAACGACATATGAAAACTCCATACGAAGTGGTTGAAGGTAGCAAACCTTCGGTCAAGCATTTCTGCAAGTTCGGATGCCCTTGTGTTCTCCTGCTCATGGACACTAAAGGAAAGCTTGAATCACGCGGGGATCCTTGCATCTTCGTTGGCTATTCTAAAAATACATCATACCACGTTTATAATAAGATCAAGAAGATGGTAGTTGAAACCTACAATGTGGGTTGGCTGGAGGAAAATCCCAAGGACACACGCATTGGTCCTGACTGGTTGTATGACTATTCCATATTATTTAACCATATTGATGTGTCTTCCAATGTGTCTGCAGGTAATAGTTCAATTCCTGACCTTCCAACGGTGCCCATTTCATCCGAAGACGATGTTGACGCTGCCCAGCTACATGAGACTTTAAAGCAGCTGAGTGTGGATCCTCCTAGATTTAATGACGTTGTCTCGTCTTCTTCCTCCGTTTCGCAATCTCAAGAACCAGCTATTAATTCGCCTGCTCAGAACGATCCTCCTGAAGTTGCGGTTTCTGACCTAGAGCCTCCTACGACACATGAAGGATCTACTCCCGATGTCTTGGGTTCTTTTATGTTCCCTGAGCCTACTCCGCTCGATTGTTCGGCTGATTCCTCAATGACTACTTCTACTGGTGCACCTGTTGAGAGGGAGTCATCTGGAGTAGCTTCAGCAAGTGTTACCAACTTGCAAACGAATGTTCTTGTTCCCGCTACACCAATACCGCAGCGTTTACAGCGTGATCACCCCATTGAAAATATTATTGGTCATGTTAACGCTGCTGTTCGAACCCGCAGCCATTCTAGGGATATCAATACCTGTCTCTACTCTTGTTTCATTTCACAAATTGAACCTAAAAGTATTGATGTTTCCTTGCAGGAACCAGGCTGGGTGGATGCCATGCATGAAGAACTCAATCAATTTGAGAAGCTTGGTGTCTTGCAATTGGTGAAGCTGCCTCAAGGAAAACGTGCTCTCGGAACTCGCTGGGTTTTCCTTAACAAGCAGGATGACACTAGAGTTATCACTCGAAATAAAGCTCGACTAGTGGTTCAGGGTTTTCGACAGATTGAAGGATTAGATTATGATGAGGTCTACGCACCTGTCGTGCGGTTGGAGTCTATACGCATTTTCTTAGCTTATGCATCTTACATGGATTTCACTGTCTATCAAATGGATGTCAAGACTGCGTTTCTCTACGGCAAGGTGAAAGAGGAAATGTACGTGGCACAACCACCGGGCTTTACTGATCCTGACAAGCCAGACTATGCTTTCAAACTAGACAAAGCTTTGTATGGGTTGTATCAAGCGCCTCGCGCATGGTACGCCACTCTTACAGAGCAACTGCTTGCTCGTGAATGCACTCGGGGGAACCATCGATCAAACCCTGTTCATCAAACGCATTGATAAGGACATTATTCTCGTTCAAATATACGTTGATGGTATCATTTTTGGTTCTACCAATGATGGTTTGTGCCGCGAATTTGAAGAAATCATGAAGAAGAAATTTGAGATGAGCTCATTGGGGGAGATAAGCTCATTGGGGGAGATGACCATGTTTTTGGGACTTCAAGTTCGTCAGAGCCCACAGGGTATCTTAATTCATCAAGGAAAATATGTCCATGACGTTCTTGCCAAATTCAAGCTTACAGATTCAAAGTCTATGGCTTCACCTATAGTAGAACGGCCTTTGCTAAATGAAGATGCTGAAGGAACGCCTGTTAATCCGACTATGTATAGCTCCATGATTGGATCACTCATCTATCTCATTGCGAGTCAGCCAGATATCATATTTATCGTCTGCCAGTGTGCACATTATCAGGCTACTCCTAAACTTTCTCATTTACATGCTGTTAAACGAATTTTTATGTACCTCAAAGGGGCACCATCAATGGGCCTCTAGTATCCTAAAAATTCTGAATTTGAACTGTTTGCTTTCTCTGAAAGTAATCTTGGAGGTACAGATAGGGATATGCACTCAACTTCAGCTGGTTGTCAATTTATGGGAGATCGTTTTATCTCGTGGCAATGCAAGAAGCAACAGACGGTCTCGCTCTCTACTGCAGAAGCAGAATATGTCGTAGCCTCTGCTTGCTGCTCCCAGGTTTTATGGATGCAACACCAGCTTGCGGATTACGGTTTAATTTATCTAAACACAACAATTTACTGTGATAATGATGCCGCTATCCAAATCGTTAAAAACCCTGTTTTCCACTCCAAAACCAAGAACATAAATATTAAAGTTTATTTTATCCGTGATTGCTATGAAAAGGGTCTCGTAAAGCTTGAGCAAATCCACACTGATGCAAATGTGGCGGATTTGTTCACGAAACCCATTAGCAACACGCGTTTTCAAGTGCTTGTGGATCTTCTCAAATGATTCGGTTTTCTACGTAGGCATCCTTTGTTTTTGTGTTTCGTTTCTTGTTTTTCATTTATTTTCAATTTTTTCATAAATTTGTTTATGTGTATGCACAAATTTAGGGGGAGAAATTAAAAAAAAAACAGTTTTTGCAAGGATAGGGAAATGAAATACTTTTTCGTGATAAAATGTTTGACTAACGCATGTAAGGTGTTGAAGCAGGAAAAGATTTGGATCGAAAGTGATGTGTCGGTAGGTCTAAAACTCAACCGGATATGGAAAGCCAAATGATATAAACATAACAAACTATGTACTCAGTGGGTCACTTACTATAGGCGTATGATTTCATGGTCTTAAATCTTGTGTTGATAGATAGCCAACGTCTGAGGTTTCGGGTCTTTATGCTGTTGAGTCATCCGGGGATATCTTGGTTGTCCTTCTGTTGCATCCAAATTATATGCAGAGCTAGGCGTAGTCAGGATATCTTTGTAAAAGAGCCAAAATGGAAAGGCTAAAACCTAAGAGAACGGAAGTTTCTTCATGAGAATACTCCATAAGTTCTTACGTACCACATAAGGTATTCGCCTAACCCTCGTCAGTCACTATTGGTCTCTCTGCTGTACTGAAGTACTAACCTGTTCACCAATAGCCTAATGTTGTAAAATAAAAGGATGACCACAGTATACTCACCTGCTACGATGAATTGTTGTGCTTACCTTGATCGCGGGGGTATGTCATGGTATGGGACACACGAGTATCATAGTATAATACTACCTTAAGCGTATCATAATTCTTAAACTGGAAGGGTTGAGTTTTAGATTTAAATGGACAAGTATATTGACAATTGCTTAGACCAATTGATCTTGCTCATACTGAAAAATGTTCCTTAGTTAACCTTTGAAATGATTTAATCCCTTAGCAAGGCTGTGTTAATATTTATATGTGTGCTAAATAGTTTTCCTTTGTAGATTGTTAAAAGGTGGTTGGATGCATAGTTAGTCTACTTGATGATTTTTGTTTAGATGGTTTCTGTCAAGGGATATTGGACTGGCCAGTGTGCTTTGGAATTTGGGCCAATCTAATAGAAATGGTTAAAAGTCTTAAAAATTAAAAAACAGAATACTATTCCGGATTGGGCTCTTTTAGGCACAAATGGTACTGTTCCGGATTGGGCTTTTCTGGACAGGCCCATCTGGTCATTCTGTTCCGGATTGGGCCTGACACAAGCCCAATCCGGATTCGAAATTTTAGGCCCAAGCCCATTTCGGAAAATATATATGTATCTCTGAAAATTTTCAGATTATCCACAAATTTCTGAAATCCGATTTCTTCTCTGATTCTCTCTATATTTGCACTGTGTATCTCGGAAATTCATCCGGATTAGGTAAAAATTTCTTAACTCATGTAATCCGGAAGATAATATTTATATTTAAAGCTTTCCGGATAGCATCTCGGACAAATCTTCAAAGTTATATGCATTTCGGATTTTATTCCGGATGGTTATTCATCCGAATTGATGAATTCGGATTGCATCTCGGATAATCTTCATCCGGAATGATAATTCATCCGAGATACTGTTGGGTAATCCGGATTGCAACCTTATCTGAAATACAGTTGACCTACTTCTAATCCGGATTGATGAAAGGGTTCATCTGGATTAGTGTTGACCTGTCAGTAATCCGGATTTAAGATTTTTGAACCTCTGACCTGTCAGTAATCCGGATTTGAGTTTTTTGAACCTTTCATCTGTTTTGAACCTTTTCAACTGTTGAACCCTAAAACTAACTTGAACTCTTAAATATATGAACCTTAAAATCTGCTTGAACTATCCAGTTAGTTTTAACTGTCATTCTGGTCAACTCCATTAACTTCTGTTAGTTGGAATTTAACTTGGTTGTTATCTTGACAGATATGGTTGAAGAAGCCTTTTGATGCTGTTATGCTGGTTGAGGAGCAATTCCACAACCAAGCAGGATATCTCTCAGACCCTCCGGCCGAATTCTTTCAGGAGTTCCAGTCTATGATTGCGGGATTAAACGCTTGTAAGATTGCCTATGCTCTCCGCAGCATCCAGTCATCTACCAAGACTTAGTGCATTCTTTCTGGAAGAGAGCGCGTTTTCATCAAAGAGGCGCAGATGGGAGACCATACATTCGTTCGCAGATACATGGAAAGGAGATACTGGTGAATGAAGCGTGTGTCAGAGAGGTGCTGTAGATTGTTGATACGTTTAGCGATCCAACCATATATGCGAAAGAGAATGTGTTACCGGTGTTGATGGAGATGGGTATGAAGGATCGTATCCATCGTTGCTGAAGAAGATGGTTCCAGCGTACTGGGGACTACTGGTTCATATGTTTATGTAGTGCGTCTCGGAGAACAAAGGAGGTCTTGATCAGCCTAACCAAGCTCAGACATCGGCTATAGTATCTTTGGTTATGGACTGGAAGTATAACTACTCTGGTTATATCTTCGACAATATGAAGAAAATTCTGGAACAGTCCAAGAAACGAATGTTTCTTTTATACCCGCGTTTTGTTCAGTTAATTCTTGATGCCCGCTACCCAGACCTGGCAAAGGACGCCTCAGATGCTAACTTATTGAACATGAAGCCTATGGGACCAACCATTTTCGATACGATGAAGAAGAACCATTCAACATCCAAAACTATGTTTGTTGGTCGATTTGCGCTTAAGAAGTTTGGGAAGTTTGCAGAAGTTGTTGGTTTGGACGTTGTAGCTCCTCCTCCCGTCAATGCAATCGTAGCTGAAGAACATGATATACCAGCTTAAGAGAAAGAGATAGAGATAGAAGATTTGGTTACTGATGACGAAGCTGATGCTGGGCAAGCTTTTCTCGATGATCTTATAGAATTCAACGCCAATTTGACTCCCGTTTTACCAGAGTTATCTTCAGAGAATTTGGAAGCTTTGATTGTTCATCTGAAGGATATTCAGGAGAAGCAGGGTGATCCTCCACTTGATATTCCACCTGTTGTTGCTCTGACTGATCCGATTGAGGACGATGACGAAGATGAAGAGGACGAGGTGCCACTGATAAAGAGGAGAAGAACCGAGCCGAGTATTTCATCAAGCCAACCTGAAGTTCATATTGCTGTTACTGCTGAAGAATCTGTGTTGATGACATCTACCACTGTTGTGTCTACAGTTGTTGCATCTGTTGGTGATACTCCAATAGTTGATACACCTGCTTTATCTGAACAGACAACCACTCCTATTGCTACACATTCTACTGTTGTCTCTCAGCTGACACAGTACTTCAAATGATGGAGTTTGGGGGAAGTTCATCTAGTGCTGGAAGTTCTGAGGCGGGTGGAAGTGGTGTTGGCCGTGGTGATGATATTTCTGAAGAGTATATGCGAAGATCAGAAAAGCGAGCGTTTGAGTTTGGCGGGATGGATAGTCATGATGATGTGGAAGGCGATGTTGTGGATCTAAAGAAAAGAGTGGTCGTATTGGAACAGGGAGTTATATTGAAGGATGCATAAATTGCCTCACTGCAAACTTGTTTGGATGTCAGAGATCAAATTATCGATCAGTTGCAGGGAGATGTTACCATGCTTATGACTCTGGTATTCGATTTGAAAGCCAAGCTGGAGAATAAATTTGGAAGGGAGTTTTCTGATCCAACAGACGACCCAATGAATATCAAACACAGGCATCGTGGGGCGCAACAAAGAGAGGTTGGCGGCTGAACAGTTGGTTGCTGAACGCCAAGCTAGTTTGGATGATTATTTGGGCGACCCACGTAAGAAATTTACAGCAAGTCAAAAGCGTGCAACTAGTCAGAAGAAGAAACAGATGGTTCTGATGAAGAATGTCAATGTAAATCCCCTTGATGAGAACTTTCAGCTCAAAGATCCGACGAATCAATCAGAAAGGTATGTGATGGAGCTCGGGTCCAGCTATTACAACAAAGTGGGAAATAAATCCAAGGTGCTCAGCTGGATGTATGATCACGTCAAGAATATGTGGATTATTGTGCGTTAAGATGGAACTCGCGAGTATTATTCAAAAGAATCACAGTTCGAGACATGGACAAAGGTTGCTCTTACTGATCTGTTGCGTGCTCCGTATACAGACGATGATACTACCGAGCGTGGACCTGGATGGAGGTTTTTCAAAAAGCTGGAGCGTGAGGTTAAAAGTGGTTTCAAGACAATGAAGACTGCCAAACCCTATTTGAGAGCTACAAAAGGTGTTCGTGATGCGCATACTGGGAAGAGATTTAAATCAGTAATGTGGCCACCGACTAACAAAGAATTGGTTATACCAGTTGCTCCTACATTTCCACGCGGGATTCTCAAGAATTTTAATTTTTGGTTATACGACCCCAAGGTTGGCAGTGTTGCGATCGTGACAAAGGAAAAGGCATTCAGAGTCAATGATGTGGTAGACTTAGTGAGCTTTCACGACGAAGACTTGCAGGTTCTTGCGTCTCATCAAATCAGAACTGCAGAGCTATATGAAGTATGTGCGAAAGACTGGACTGCGGCTGATGCAGGGATTATTGCTGGAAGGCTTGGAGTGGACGCACAACCGAAGGACTAATGTTGTAAATCTAGGGGGAGATTGTTGGGCCTATATTTTGAAAGGTTTACACATTAGGGAGTATTTTGGGCTTTGGTATGTCTTGTGGGCTTCCTAGTGCCTAATAGGCCTAGGGTTGTAAATAGTGGGCTTGTTAATCATTATAAATAGAGAGTTAGGTCAAGGAAAGGGGGTTAGAGAGTTGTACTCACAAAAACTTGTATCAGACACTTTTGGTGTATGCAAGTTGATTCTAATTCAAAGTTGTTTCTTCTTCCTAATCATTATTTCCGCTACTGATTAGGTTAGTGATACCTGTTTGATCCGTTATCGGGACTTACAGTGACTTAAAAACTTTTTCGTTCTAGGATATTAAGGAACTAGTGCAAACAAAGATGATAAATCTAAAGATGAAATATCATGATCAGCGGCTGTGGAAGTTGATAAAGTACAAAGCTGCACATGGATTAAATCGCTGGAAGCCACACATTCCTCAAAGAATACAAAGATCGATCCAGTGACTCAAGAAAAGGATATTACTTTGATTATGAAGAAGCCACGGGTGATAAAGAACATGTCGTTAATCAAGATGGAGCAAGATTTTCACAAGATCTTCAAATGGTGGCATTATGACTCAGGTACTGGCGAAGCAGTGATATGTGTCCAGCCAGATGAAGACTCATGGAAAATCACCGAGGAACCAGCAAAATCCGTGATTGCACACAAGCAAATTTATGGTTTATGGCATGGAATTTGAGTGCTAGAACCAATGTGGATAGTAAACTACTCTAAGAAGGATATCGAATGTCTATTCTACTCAAAGATCAGTTATGAAGACAGAGACAAAGAGCAGTGTTGTAGTTCCAGAAGATTGTTAATATTTGTTTTGCTAACAATATTCATTCAGGTAAAGCATGGAACACTTCTTGGAGAAGGATTGAAGAAAAAGAGCAACGTAGAAAAGACAAGAACATAGCAAGTATTGCTGAAAGGTCTAGAATTGCATCATTGGGAAGTTTTCAGTTTGGAAACACTTACAATCGACCTCCTCCTATAGATCAAACATCGATAACTTCCAAGGAGCGTCGTAAGCCACCAAAGCATTTCTTTGGACGCTAAACGTCAAAAGCTTTTAAAGAATTTTGAAGAAATTTTTGAAGACTATCCAAGACTGCGGTAACATCCAAGGGGGAGTTTGTTGGTGCAGAATGTCTATTGCCTACGTCTATGATATGTCGGTCGTGTAAATAGGGCTTATATTTGTCAAAAGTTAAGTTTGATAGGTTTTTTAGATGGCTCGTACGAGTGACCATATGTGGCTCATACGAGTGTCACTTTGTCACTCGTACGGAGCACCACTCGTACGAGTCAAACTCCCACTCCTTGGGCGAGCCATGTTGGCCTATATATAGTGGAGCTTTGGTATTGTGTCAGAGGTGTCATACCCTGACCCGCAGCGGATATGGTAATCGGGGCATGATTGGTTTTTCATCAAAGCTCATGACATTTACTATAATAAAGTTTCATATTTATTAATTTAAATTAAAAGGAGAAATTCCATCAAACACATAAACCATGCAAGCACAAAATATTCTAATCATGACATTTAAGTAACTCTTTATTTTTCTTCTAAGGCTCAATTCCTATGTGTTCCTTGCTTCAACCTGTCCACATGTATCATGTGTAAAAATAGAGATTTGGGTCAACAAAAGTTGGCGAGTGAATCTCGTTTAAACATTTGAAAGAAATAATATGTTGATTAATTTAATAAAAACATGCATAAACCAAATATGAGCAAACATATATGTAAAATATCCACAAACCACATAAACATCTAGCAATGTACACATAAGCATGATAAATGATGAGTTGTGAGATCAAGGCTCAATCAAACGGAGCCGATCTAATTAGGCAACGCAATGCTCAACTCGTATCCAACGAGGAATTGATGGGCCTAATGTGAATGCTTGACTGAAATGAGAAAATTTAACCACATATAACAATAAACCAAATATTACATAACACGTTAGATCATATAATGGTAGTAGCACAAATGTTTGAATAAACAATATAAATAAACGACACATGATACACCCAAAACATGAATAAAAAGGGGAAGTTTGTAAGAATTCACTCACAGTGGGTGCGTTTCTTGAGTTGATAACGAACGCGCATGATTAAAGATTCCAACCAACGATGAAACTAACCTAAATATTCACGTAATAATTCGGTAAATATATTTCTTTTATTTGTATTAAGTATTTTATTAAATGCTATTTTGTTAGGCTTTTTAGATGATTTATATAGTATTTATTACAAATTTTATGCTTAAAAAGTCTTAGTTTTATATATATATATATTTATGATTTTTGGAGAAAAATAAAGAAAAGTTTTATTAAAAAAATATGCCCTTACAGCGGGTCGAACCGGTCTGATTTAAGGAGTTTGGCAGCGTGTGGGGATCGAACTCGTGACCTCTCGTATACGTGCACGCAGCTCTACCAACTGAGCTACGTGTCTAACCCGAAATAATCTGGATTTTAATTACATATATATACTTACTCGGTTAAATCATAATTTTATTTATTTAAAAAGGTTTGTTATATTAACGGATCGCTACACACAAAGAGACTCGAACCCGGGATCCTCGTTTTAAATTTGCACACAGTCCACCACTGACTGTGTGTCTAACCTGGTATAAACATCAATTTTAATTTCTCTTATACACTAATGAAATCTTCATCTTCTTCACCTTATAGCCAAAAAACCATACCCGACTGTTTTACTCAATCATCTTCTGAATTCGATAATTAATTACCTTAGTTAACAAAAACACATAAAATGAAAATAATTTAAGGGATGGTTGTACCGAAATAAAGGTGGCTTGACTTCTCCGGCGATAATTCCGGCGACAACACAAGTTTCCGGCGAAGAGTGGATTTGAGCACAGAGAACTTCTGAGTGTTTAGGGAGTTTGATGGTGAAAATGAGCGAGTTCTACAAGGTTCAAGGCTTGTTATTTATAGGTGAAGGTACCGATTTCAGTTCTATCGGTTTCGGAATGGAATTTGATGATCGGATTAATGTATAACCGATTTGATTTTAACTGATCCCATGATTCTATCTCATGATTGAAGACGGTTTCTTTACGTTTAATTCAAAACAATATAACGGACATTTGAGAATGGATTTGAATTTGCAGCCGTTTCAGGCGAATGGTTTGAAATTGAATTTAGCGCGCTATTTTGATATAAGATTCTTTTAACTTAGGATAAATTCAGATGTGTGTGTGCAGTGTAGTGGTGTGTGGTGCGTGTTTGTTCAACGAAGACCTGGGTTCAAAACCCGTGGGCACCCTTTATATTTATTTTTATTATTTTCAATTTTATTTATTAATATTATTATTAGTTTTTATTTATTATCTTTATTATTTTAACCCTTTTGATTTATTTATTGATTAATGAAATTAATATAACGAATTTGAATGGTTATCATAAATACGTAACGAAACTTCATATCATATATTTGAATTATTAAACGGAGCGGGTTTTAGAACCCGTTTTACAACGAATGTTACGAGAGGGCTGTTGATGTGTGACTGAGGAGAAGCCCTGTCCGTCTGTTTACGCGTCTGTAACTTTCCACGTTTATTAATAGAAGAAGTAACGAGGTTTAAGCAGCATACTTTATTGCTCGTTTGTCAAACTCTCTAACAGTGTATTCTGCCTCTGTTAGTTGAGTCAAGTCGGTCCGGTACTCATGGAGGAGAGCCGATCCTCTTCCACAGTGACGCACGGGTTCTCAGTACTATTGTTATCTGGGTTAAAGTTTTTTTAGTTTTTAACGATAATGTTTTACGTTTTCAGTTAAAATTTTGCAAGTTAGCTGCAACGTGCATGTGTGATTCAACGTTTTTTTTACCTTTATTTTTGTGTGGTTTAACAACCCGTCGCAGTGCGCGAAACGTAAGTCGACTTAGTTATTATTTTCTACTTTCTATCCGCCTTTTTTTCCGAGTTAACATGTCACAACGCGCATGTGTGATTTAACATTTTTACGTCAAGTTTTTGTTCGGTTTAACGATCCCGCCATGAAGCGCGGGTCATAAATACTAGTTTCATATAAAAATTAATTTAAATGTGTATATGTTTATAATTTAAATATTTTAATAAAAAAAAGAAAACAAAGACAAAATACATATAATCATTAAAAAATAACATTTAAGAAATTGACGTAAAGATAAATTAGGATAATGTATAACAATCATTTATATATATATATTATTACATATATTATATAATATTAAATATTAATAATATTATAGATTAATTTAATACATTAATAATATTAATTTAATATATAAATAAATTAAATAAGAGAATATCACATGGCATTAGATAAAAATAAATAAAATGACAAAATGCCACATGGCATTGGATGTATTTCTTTATTAGTATTAGATGTATCTTTTTACAAAAAGTATGATATTTATGCAACCATTGAATGAAACCACGCAGAAGAGAAAAATTGTTTGAAAATGATAAATAATAGCAATAAATTATGGTATTTTATAACATATGTGGTTCATCACAAATAAATTAAATATTTTATCAAATAATAAAAATTAACATAAATTACGAAAAAAATTGACTCATTTTATTATCATTTAAACAATATTTAAATTCATCTAATTAAGTACAAACCTATTAAGACTGTATATTTAAAAAATGGTATGTTAGGAAAGTCAAAACAACAATTTTTTAAGATTATTTATTTTTTATATTTTCTAAAAATTTACTTAAAACAACAAATTTACTATTATTACATAGAAATTTTGAATATAAAATTTAGATATAAAACTAATAAAGTTGATGGAGCTATTTTAATGTTTTAAAATGATTGTTTTTAAAATTTTCACGAATTCAATTTTTTTAAATAAAATAAAAAAGTTAAAATCTAAAAGTAAAAAAACACAACAATTTATTTATTTTATTACTTAGAAAATTATTAAAATAAATTCACAATACAAATACAATTTTTCTATGTCATATCTTATTTTATTTTCGTCCAGATTCATTGTATCTTCCAAATTTAAACCAATTCACTTTATTAAAATGCAATCTTTGATTATTATAATTATTTCAAATTTTTAGTTTTTAAATTTCCACTAATTCAACTTTTTTACAAAATAATTTAAAATTTGAATCTGAAAAACACAACAATTTATTTTTATTGATTTGATAATTATTAAAATAGATTCACATTAAACATATAATAATATCCATTATGGCACACATTATTTTATTTTCATCCATATTCATTGTATCTCTCAGAGTCAAATCAATTCACTCCATTAAAATGCAACCTTTGACTTAATGCAATCTTTGACTACTATCATTAGGTTAGGACTTGGCTATAAAGTCTAAATTTCCTAAAAAGTGTAAAAAGTCATAAAATAACAAAATGTCAACCATAAAACACACCCAAAACCTGCAAATAACAAGATGAAGTTTACTAAAACATCATATGTGGGTTGTATTTTGTGTTTTAGATGATAAGACTCTGATTATCGAATGACAAAAATTATTATGGTTTATGTTGATTAGCATGTTGTGTTTTATACTCATAGTTCTACGATTATGTGTTTGAAGTTTTTATGTACTATTATGGTTTGAACGTGATGTTTTCGTAATCTTCACTCTATTATTTGTGGATTTTAAATGTGTTTTATGACAAAAATATAGTGTTTTATGATTTTTCTACACTTTTTAGGAAATTTGGACTTTGTAGCCGAACCTCACTCACTATAATTAAACTGTTTTCAAATTTTAAATTTTAAAATTTCCACTAATTTCTCCATAATGCTTACAAGATTAAGGAAATAATAAATGACAATCCAATCCACCCCCGTAGGAACCCACCAACACATTTACAACCCATAAACTATTCCCTCTAGATCAAACGCTACCAATTATCATCTGTTCTGATCAACCAAACATCAAAAGAATCATTTATGTACATCTATACTATCAAAACACACGATTTTATATATATTTGAAACAAATCATTCAAGAACCAAAGAAACACATTATCACATCTGTATCAAATGCCTAATTCATATAATACATGAAATGATAATGGATACTGAAACATAAATTACAAAATTAGGGTTTCATGGAAAAACCGAACGGTATTCATGAATCTTACAAGATGTCCATAAACTTGGAATCGAGTGGATCTTAACGTTTTACATGTCAAATGGACTAAAACATAAACATAACACGACGAAGGAAAATATAAGATTCAACTTACCAGAATGATATAAGAAACGATGATGAGGATTAGAAGAATGATGTCACCGATCATCCAGTCAAGGAATCCAAAGAAGAATTGCAATAGGATGGAGAGAATGATGTCAGGGTTTCTGAGATGATGTTAGAATGAATGAAAAATGGAGTTATTTGATTCAACTGATATCGAGAAATCTTGAAACAAGTGATGATGATTGGAACAATTATCTCGATCTTATAGGGATCCACCGTCGACGAGCGATATGATTAAGAGAAGGATTAGAGTTTGTGTGTATGGATGCTGGAATGATTGAAAGAAATAGAAATAATCAATTTATAAAGGATCCAAAATTAATCAAATGGATCTTCCAAATAGGTTCAGATCCCGCGAGTTTCCTATGAAAATGGTCAAAAAGTCAATAAATGATGTGAGACTGGATCCCCATGCGTTTTACTTTATTAACCTAGATAGATAGATTCTAATTGTGTCATATATATACCCTCAATCACACACTTTTTATTTAAATGACACCGAATTGTCACTTTTTAGTACCCAGATCCCCACTTCTTCCAATGTATCTTGTACTATAAAATAGCTTTCAAAATTCTTACAATCTTTAAAGAAGATGGCTCTTTGTACTCGTAAATATATGACTAGTGAGTATTTCTTTTATGAAAAATTGGGTATATCTTTTCATATACATTGTTGTTATTTAAGACACCTTTGATTATGATAAATGTAATTGTTTATATTTACATGATGAGTTTTGGGTTAAGAAAAACCAACATGTATTTATACCTGATAGGATGATAAAGGCATATGTTGAGAATATTTGGTAAGGGCTACCAAATATTCCTTTTCGTAGGGTTTTGTTAAGTGAGTACATGGTGTTAAGTTACATGTATTTTATTGTTATTTGAGTATGAAATCATGCTTTCTCTCTCAATTAAGAACGCAGTATAGTGTGAAGGTGTTAGTCGCTGGGTTTATTCCTAGTGTAACCTACTTACATTATGAACTACATAACACTCGCCCTCCATGAATCTCACCTTTTGTATTATATTCTTGCAACATGATATTCCGAAAGGTTTATAACAATCTCATTGACACACAACCAACCATGTTTAACTATTGGTTATATGATTTTTTTAGGTTTTTATTAACATATTATCTACATCGAGTATCGCGTACAATCATACATAAACACAATACAATTTCATATCATTAATACACATATAATATAAACCAAATCAAACATCATACATAAATCAAATAACGACCAATACGATTACTGAAACAAATGATGACAAAATCTTTAGCTTATCTACTTAATGAGTATATCTAAAACAAAACCCTAAATCAATTTAATACATTTCTTCCCAAATTACAAAGAAAAATGTAACCCTATAAAGGAGTTGTGGTTTTATGAAACATACAAATCCATAATTAATGGGAGTTTATAGAGGACCCTTAAACATTGGAAACCCTCAAATGATAATTTTAAGCCGACACAACCGAGGTGAGAACACTCACTATAAGTTGGTTTGTTATGAGTAGTTACTTTATTTTATGGTATATAGACGGAATTTGTTTTAAGTTTCTAATCATAGTTATATGTGTTGCAATGAAATTGTCTAGTCCGCCGCATCGCGTGGGTTCCCTACTGGTATATCCAAAGTAATTTGCTTTTTATTATGTATTTTAATTATGCCGTGTGTGTGTATATATATATATATATATCCTCAATTTCTTAGTTTTTATTTAAATGACATAAATTTCTTTCAAAATTCTTACGATCTCCGAAGAAGACGACACATCTATTTCCCTTATTTTGTACTCGTAAATATGTAAATATCTTTTAACCTTAGATTCTTTGCAACTATGTTTAATTTTGTGTTTTAGTAACTTATTACCTTTGAAGATAGTAGTGATGATGACAACTAGTAAGTATTTATTTTTTTATATAAATCTAGGTATATTTTTTATATACATTGTAGTTATTTAAGACATTTTAGGATGAGTATGATAAATGTACTTGATAAATGGTTACCTAATAAACACCTGATGAGTTTTGGGTTATGTATATCCAATGGGTTTTCTTACCTGACAGTCATATGTCATTATTGTAATAATTTATGTCGAGAATATTTGGTAAGGACTACCATATATACTTTTTTTGGGTGGATTTGTTGATTTAGTATTTGGTGTTAAAGACAAATGCGTTTCAAAGTTGTTTCACTATGAAGTCACAATTTCCCTATTAATTAAGAATGTAGTATGGCGTGGAGGTGTTAAGCGTTGGGTTTATTCCTAGTGTATTTTATTTGCATTATGAACTACATAACTCTCGCCCTCCATGAATCTCACCTTACGTTGTATTGCCTTCTCGCAACATGTTGTCCTAAAAGGTTATAACAATCTCACAGATATATCATATACATAAATACACTGCAATTTCATATAATTAAAACGCTATGTAAATTTATATCATTAAAATGCTACCATAATATAAACTAAACCACATAACATAATTAACTCGTAAACCGATGATTCTCACGACAAAATCTTTAGATAATCTAGTTAATGAGTATATCTAAAACAAAACCCTAAATCAATTTTCATCCTAAGAGAACTTTATAGGAGGTGGTGGTTTCTTGAAACATGAAAAATCCCTAATTAGGGGGGGGAGGGTTATAAAGACCCCTTTATTCACTTGATATTCAAAACCCTTAAATGGCGATTTTATATTTTTTGCTTGTATGAGACAGGTATGGGATTGGCAAAATACCTGATTGATTACCCAATAACGTATACTTGTTTACCTAATTATGTGCCCAAAGTAACTTACGTTTTCTTGTTTTTATTTATGTCATATATATCCTTAAATAAACAATAAGGGAGAGGATCATGATAAACCTCTATCAAACGATTGATATTTGTGTTGAAATTTCTATGGGGTTTAGTTTTTATGGTTTAAATTTTCGAGTATAGGGATTAGCTTTTAGGGTTTAGTTAGCATTTAGTTTTTAACCTTTAGACGTCAGCCTTTAGGGGTTTTAATGGGGTTTAGGGTTTATTCTTAGGGTTTAGTAATTGTTGTATAGAGTTTTCACACAAAAAAGAGTTTTCTCCTCCCCTACACGTTATATACATAAGTTTTACTTATATGGCACTGAATCACCACTTTTTAGTAGCACAATCCCCACTTTTTTTAATCTATTTTAGACTAAACATGTGAGCATCCTTTACTCTAGATTCTCTGTAACTATATTTAATTTTGTGTTTTAATAACACTTATTGTGTTTGAAGATCATAGTGATGATCACAACCAGTGAATATTTCTTTTATATAAATCTTGGTATATATTTTATATACATTATAGTTTTTTAAGACTTTTTTATAGTGATTATAATAAGTGTGACTGATTAATAGTTACCTGGTGAGTTTAGGTTGAGTAACTCTTAGATGATTAAGTCATATGTCATTATCATTATAGTTATTTGGTAAGGACTACCGTATATTTCTTTGATTCATAGCTAATCTAGTTAATGAGTAAGAAAACTCTAAATTAATTCAATTTGCGTGATTCTATTTACATCAAACTTTTTACTATTTACACCAAGTGATTTGATATTAACATATTTAAATGTGTGTTTTTTTTTTAACTTCCGATATATAATGTTTAATTAGCAAATTTGAATTTATTAATGTTTTCTGAAAAAAAGTTGAGAAATGTAAGTTGCACAAAAGAGAAGGTGGTTTATTGAAACATGAAGATCCCTAATTGAGGGGGATTCACTCGCTCACTCGATATTCATGTTCAATTCAAAACCCTGAAATTTTAGGCCAACCCTGACACAACCCAGGTGAGGAACACTCGGTATAAAAAGAGAGGGAACCATCTCAATTTCAAACTCTCTCTCTCATCGATCTTTTACTCTCTCTCATCAACCCTTTCTTGTGCTTCAATCTAAAGCTGGCTTGTGTCCTCCTCTTTACCCTTGTGGGTTTTGCTCCATTTTTGTTTCTAGGGTTTCGTTCGACGGTTTCAATTAGGGTTTTACTCACTCTGCGACGATGGCGGCGGAGAAGCTTAGGGATTTAAGTCAGCCGATTGATGTTGGTGTTCTTGATGCTACTGTTGCTGCTTTTTATGGCACTGGATCTAAAGACGAGGTTTGTTCGTTTGTTTCCATTCATTATCTGTTTATCTCCCTTTGTAACAAATCTGATAGAAACTGTGTGCTTGTTTGTCAGCTTTGTATGTATGATTTGTGTACGTTCAATTGTCAGGATCGATTGAGTGTTTAGTGATGTGGGTTTTGGGTTCTGTGGTGGAAAGTTGTTTGCTTTTTTCTAGGATAGGTTTTGGTTAGGGTTTTGGTTGTTAATGATTGTGTTTGATTTGGGGTGTGTTTTGTTAATGTTGGTTTTTATGTGTGTGTTTTTTTTTGATGCTGCAGAGGGCTGCTGCTGATCAGATTTTGAGGGAGTTGCAAAACAATCCGGATATGTGGCTTCAAGTGGTTCACATTCTTTCCAACACTCAGAATTTGAATACCAAATTCTTTGCGTTACAGGTCATTGTTTTTTATATTTTGTTATTGTTATTAACTACTTGTGAACGTTGCTTTATATTTAAGCATAAGAATATTGATGCATTTGAAGTTCAAAAGTGTGAAAATTTTGCCTGCCACTCATGTTTATAGTTTTATATGGGTGTGGACTCAGATTCCGTTGAGATAGAAAACATTTCTCAGAGACCAATGTGGAGACGGACTTGTATTTAATAACGTACACTTTTAAAATACAATTCTAATGTAGAACTACATAACTAGAATGTGGGTACCCGTTATCCAATATTTTCTTAGTATTGCTGCAAAAATCTTCACGGTTTCCTTGTCTCGGTTTTTTTGTTTATATTTTATACACATGCACTTTTTCAGTCAAAGAGGACGTTGTAATTGGAATTATTAGAAAATAAGCCGTAAGAAGAATAGGTTTGAGTGTGGTAAACGAAAATATATGGTATATAAATATTAAAATCATATTTCTGGTTGTGGCAGTTACAATATGATGATATTATTTTTGTGCAGGTTCTTGAAGGTGTTATTAAGTACAGGTGGAATGTTTTACCTGTTGAGCAACGTGACGGAATGAAAAACTATATATCTGATGTTATTGTGAAGGTGCGCGTGCCGTAGTTTTACCTTCTCTCATGTTGTTTTTATTTTTTAACATTGCTTTATCTTTATTGTAATGTATTTATTCCTGTTTTTAGCTTTCAAGCAATGAGGTTTCTTTCCGTCAAGAAAGGTTGTATGTCAATAAACTCAACATTATACTAGTCCAGGTCAGGTTTTGTTGATTTTTTTATTATATATTGTACTATTTTATATTTCTTTGACATTAACGGTTGACTTAATGACGTGTGAATGAATTTACAGATTTTGAAGCACGAGTGGCCTGCCAGGTGGCGTAGCTTTATTCCTGATCTGGTTACGGCGGCAAAAACCAGTGAAACAATTTGTGAGAACTGCATGGCTATACTAAAAGTATGTTTGAAATATCTTGTTTATTTATCTAATAGTTATTTTTTCGTTATACACTGTTAAGTATCGGCTTCTGTTTTCCAGCTTTTGAGTGAGGAAGTGTTTGATTTCTCTAGGGGTGAAATGACCCAACAGAAAATAAAAGAGCTCAAACAATCTTTGAACAGGCAACACATTATCTCTTTTCTCTATTTGTATTATGTTGTTATCTTATATTGGACTAAAATGTTATTTTTTTTACTGGAACAGCGAGTTTCAACTCATTCACGAGTTATGCTTGTATGTACTATCCGCATCGCAAAGAACCGAGCTCATTAGGGCTACCTTAGCCACATTGCATGCTTTCCTTTCATGGATTCCTTTGGGTTACATTTTCGAATCTCCACTGGTGCGTATTATCTTCTATTTTCCTGAAAGATTTTTGCCGTACTTCTCATAAAGTTGAAGCCGATGCTATTTATGTAACAGCTGGAAACACTCGTTAAGTTTTTTCCTGTGCCATCGTACCGTAATCTGACTCTTCAGTGCTTAACAGAGGTACGTTTCTTGTTTACTTTTTTTTCGTGTTTTTGAAGTTGTCGATGACCTTTGTATATGTATTTATTGGCACAGGTTGCAGCTCTTAATTTTGGGGATTTCTACAATGTGCAATATGTTAACATGTATAACATATTAATCGCTCAGCTTCAGGTAAATGAAATTTTAATTTATAATTTAATATATTCTTCAGTTTTTCTTGGTGTTTAATTAATTATGGTGATGTTATTTTTTTAGACTGTTCTTCCAACAAATACAAATATACCCAACGCATATACAAATGGATCTAGTGAGGAACAGGTACACACTATTTTCGAGAGTTTTTTAATACATTTATTTTTTATGTGTCTGATCCATCTAAGACTCTTCTTGTTTTTTTTAATTTCAGGCGTTTATCCAGAATCTGGCATTGTTTTTTACTTCATTTTACAAGGCATGTTTTGTCTTATAAAACAATAAGCTTTATAACTTTCAACATGATAAGCATCTGATAAAGTGTTTTTCTTTGCGCGCAGTTTCATATTCGTGTATTGGAGTCCTCGCAAGAAAACATCAATTCCCTTTTGATTGGCCTGGAGTATCTCATCAACATTTCTTATGTTGATGATACCGAGGTTTTCAAGGTATGATGTTTTTTACGGTTTTTAGCTGATAATATACACGATACGTTTTGGTAACCGTAATTGTTCATTTTGGTTTACAGGTTTGCTTGGACTACTGGAATTCGTTAGTTTTAGAGCTTTTTGAGGCCAGCCACAATCTTGAAAACCCTGCAGCTGCTGCAAACATGATGGGGTTGCAGGTAGATCATGATGATTTTATATATGTTATTTTACCGATTAGTCAATTATACGCTTAATTATTGTTTTTCTGTTTGCGTTTCAGATGCCACTGCTACCTGGTATGGGTGATGGTCTCGGTGCGCAACTGTTGCAAAGACGTCAACTTTATGCGGGACCCATGTCAAAGTTAAGACTACTTATGATTTCTCGCATGGCGAAACCTGAAGAGGTTTTGATTGTGGAGGATGAAAACGGAAATATTGTTCGTGAAACCTTGAAAGATAACGATGTTCTTGTTCAATATAAGGTAATTTTTTGATGTTCTTAAACTTCGATAAGATACACAAATTAAATAGACAAATATCTGCAAATAACTGAAAGTTATACTTTTTATTATAAGATCCACAGTATATGATATCGGTGGATTTGTCGTTGTTATGATTATTATTATTATTATTATTATTATTATTATTTATTTATTTATTGCTGAAGAAACTAAATGTTTGCAGATAATGAGGGAAACACTTATCTACTTGTCACATCTTGATCATGATGATACTGAAAAGCAGGTATAGTTTTTTGACGTATATCTTTAGATAACTGTATTATTATGTAGATTGTGACATTTTTCGATATTATTTCTTATGACGTTTGGGTGTCACTAGATGCTGAAAAAGTTGAGTAAACAACTGAATGGTGAGGATTGGACTTGGAATAATCTGAACACATTATGCTGGGCCATTGGATCCATTTCTGGCTCCATGATGGAAGAACAGGTATCATTTTATTTTTTTTAATCTATTTATCGTGCAATTGTTTTATCATTCTATGTTTTTTAATCTATTTATGTTCGACAGGAAAACAGGTTTCTTGTCATGGTTATCCGTGATCTACTGAATCTTTGTGAAATTACAAAAGGAAAAGACAACAAAGCTGTTATCGCGAGTAACATAATGTACGGCTGTTTACAGTTGGTCTTAATATTTTATGAGTAGTTTGAGCTTTCAAGGTTTGTTATTTGTATCATTTTGTGCATTGGCAGGTATGTTGTTGGGCAATATCCAAGATTTTTGCGGGCTCACTGGAAGTTTCTAAAAACTGTTATAAACAAGCTGTTTGAGTTCATGCATGAAACACATCCAGGAGTTCAGGTTATTTATTATTATTATTATTATTATTATTATTGTTGTTGTTGTTGTTGTTGTTGTTGTTGTTGTTATTATTATGATTGTTATTATGATGATTCCCAATCTTGTATACAGATGTTTACACGGTATTATAGTAACGTTTAAATCGATTATTATATCTTTTGTACATTAGTTGGAGGGTTACTTCTGATTTCAGGATATGGCATGTGACACATTTTTGAAGATCGTGCAAAAGTGCAAGCGCAAGTTTGTCATTGTGCAGGCAATACATACTATCTTTTCTTTAATAGTTTCATAAATTGGTGGATCGCACTATCTTATATGCTTATTAAATACATAACTTAATAAATACATAACTTAATTTTAATTAGTTTTAACTTATTTTTTGTTACAGGTTGGAGAAAATGAGCCGTTCGTTTCAGAACTCCTTACAACTCTTCCAAATACCATCGCAGACCTTGAGCCCCACCAGATACATTCATTTTATGAATCCGTAAGTCCTAGAGTCCCAATTTGAAATTTTTCGGTTTTTTTAATTACAAAATTATGTTTATTTTTCCTGATTGCGAACGTATTTGTAGGTTGGTCATATGATTCAGGCGGAATCTGAGATATCAAAACGAGAAGAATATTTGCAGAGGCTGATGAATCTTCCTAATCAGGCATGTTTCTTGTTAAAGAAAATATACTTGAATACCATAGTTATCTGTAGCGAGTATGGCGTTCGCTATCGCGCACTTCATAGCGTATTGCCCATATCTTCCAATCTGTTAATTAGCGATTTCATAGAGTGATTATAGCGGGATTCCAGCCACAAGTTTCGGCTCCGGTGCTGCAATTTCTGCCGGAAATCTGCCGGCAACTTTCTAGGGTTAAATAACTTTATGTATCTTAACATTTAACCCCTTTATCTTTCACTAGCTTACATTCAGTCCCTAAAACTTGTAAAAATTTACATAAAAAGTAAAAAATTTGTATATTTTAACATTTAACCCCTTTTATTTTGACTAGTTTACATTTGGTCTTTAAACTTACAAATTTATTAATTAAAAGTATAAAACTAATAATATATATAATATATATATAGAAATAGCTATTTTTTATTTCTTAAATTGTTAACTACCGTATCGCTAAACATGAAATAGCCTGTGCTATTTCATCGTTATCGCTACGTAGCGTATAGGCACATTTTCGCTATTCGGTATCGGTAACTATGTTAAATCCTGGATTATTATGGCTTACACATAGTTACAATGATTTTGTTATGCAGAAATGGGCTGAGATTATCGGACATGCACGTGGTAATGTGGACTTTTTGAAGGATCAAGATGTTATTAGGACCGTGCTTAACATATTGCAGGTTCGTGTTCAATGTTAAACAGCTTGAATAATCAGATTCTCATTTAATATAACAAACTTATGTATGAGTTTTGTTGTTTGCAGACAAACACGAGTGCTGCCAGCGCGCTCGGAACATATTTCTTACCGCAAATAACTCTAATCTTTCTCGACATGCTTAACGTTTATAAGTAAGTTCTATTTTTCCCACTTTTTTGTTTCTTTTCTAGTTTACCTTTTTTTCAGATATTAATTAATATTAATTAATATTAATTATTAATTAATATTAATTATTAAATGCATTGAACAGAATGTACAGCGAACTTATTTCATCTGGCATTGCTGAAGGGGGTCCTTTTGCTTCTAGAACTTCCTATGTGAAGCTTCTGAGGTAATGAATTTTATATTCTTGCAAGGCGTTTAAAGTTACAGTAAACCATACTATTTATATTTATATTATTAACAGATCTGTGAAGAGGGAAACCCTTAAGCTTATTGAGACGTTTCTGGATAAAGCTGAAGATCAACCGCAAATTGGAAAGCAGTTTGTGCCACCAATGATGGACCCCGTGCTTGGTGACTACGCAAGAAACTTGCCCGATGCTAGAGAATCTGAAGTTTTGTCTCTATTTGCTACGATTATAAATAAGTATGTGACATCAAATATTAAATGTAATTTGCAAACATGTCTTAACTGTCTGATTTACTATTTTAAACCTTGCGTATACATTATAGATACAAGGGTGCAATGATAGATGATGTTCCGCGTATATTCGAGGCAGTTTTCCAGTGCACTTTGGAGGTAAATATCTTTCGGTTTTAACTACTTTATTAAACGCATGCCATTTAACACGCAGTCTTAGCATCAAATTCTGTCTTTGCCAATATTTATTTAACAGATGATAACCAAGAATTTCGAAGATTACCCTGAGCACCGACTCAAGTTTTTCTCGTTACTTCGGGCTATTGCTACACATTGTTTTCAAGCGTTAATTCTGTTGTCTCCTGAGGTTTGTTTTTGTATTCTTTTTTATTAGTCATGTTTTTAATAATAAATATCTAAAAGTAATTTTCTTTCTTCACATCAGCAATTAAAACTTGTAATGGATTCTGTCATGTGGGCGTTTCGACACACTGAGAGAAACATTGCTGAAACTGGGCTTATTCTTTTGTTGGAGATGCTTAAGAACTTTCAGGTATATGATTTTTATACCATTTATGTTTTGTTTTGGTTTGATTCGATATGTTTAACCATTTTTTGTTCCTTTTTTGCAGAATTCTGAGTTCTGCAATCAGTTCTATCGATCTTATTTTGTGCTGATTGTGCAAGAAATATTTGCTGTGTTGACCGACACATTCCATAAACCGGGATTCAAGTTGCATGTTTTAGTGTTACAGCATCTATTCTGTCTGGTATGTTTTTTCTTTGTCAAGTATAGTGTGTAGATGTGAAAGACGGTGACTATATTTTTCTAATTTTAGCAACCAGCTTTAAGTTAAGCAAGCGCAAACTAGAAAGAAATAATGTTTTTTTTTTTTGTTTTTGGTAATCAACCTCATTTTTAGTTGATTTTTACTGAAATATGTTTACATGTAACTGGTATATGACATGCAGCTACCACATTTGAGACAGCACATTATGAAAATATGCTTATATGATATGCATAAAAAGTATTGCTCAAGTTACATAAGATTGCTTTTAAATTAAATTACTAAATGTTACATCATATTCCATATGAGATGTGTTAAATTACTAAATGTTACATCATATGCCATATGAGATGTGTAAACACTATAATACGCCACATCAGCAAATATTGAAAAATCAGCGTAGAAAGAACCTGGTACCCTGTTAAACACGTCATTCGTTGCTACAATGGTTAGCAAAAAATGGTTATAAAATGCATGTTTAGTTTCTATTTTGCACGATTTTAACTTGTTTGCTAAAATCGTCAAAAAGCTGTCAAGTTTGTTTCTACTTTTCTTAAATTAATAACCAAAATCAATGAAAAAATGATAGGAGGTTGTATGCATTAACAATAGACTATATAACGTTTGAGATAACGCAGTCCAAAATGACCGCGACCATTTATAAGCAAACTGGCTAAATTTGCAACGCTTATAATTATGGTTTCGGTGACAATTTCAGGTGGAATCGGGCTCATTAACTGAGCCTTTATGGGATGCAGCGACTGTTCCTTATCCGTATCCGAATAACGGGATGTTTGTTAGAGAGTATACTATTAAGCTTTTGGGTGCTTCTTTCCCAAACATTCCGGCATCTGAGGTGTGTGATTATAATATATTTTTTACTTATGCAATTTTGACGCTCATAACGGAGACGGTCTTTTCAGGTCACAAAATTTGTTAATGGGCTATTCGAGTCAAGAGCCGATCTTTCAACGTTCAAGAACCACATAAGGGACTTTCTTGTGCAGTCGAAAGAATTTTCAGCCCAGGTAACTTTTGGTTTCATTAGTGTTTGTAAAAGAATTCAAGATTTATGTTAATCAAGTATATATTGTTTTTGTGCAGGATAACAAGGATTTATATGCCGAAGAAGCAGCTGCGCAAAAGGAGAGAGAAAGGCAAAGAATGCTCAGCATTCCTGGTCTTATTGCACCGAATGAGATTCAAGATGAAATGGTTGATTCATAGAAATATGTGAAGAGAGGTTGTAGTTAATTACCATTGGTTTCTTTTTTGTTACTTTTACATTTGTGGTAATCATCCCTGTTGGTTAAAACTTTAGCCCAAATTTTTCTCTGATCAGTGGTTTGTGGAGGGTACAAAAAGGGTGTTTGGCATCTTAATGGTTGTGGTGGCAACAGTAATAGTATTGTTAACAGTAGTTGGTAGGTAAATTAGGGATATATAGGGGGATCCTCATAGACATTGTGGCGGATGAGAACCATGGTTGTGGGGTGTGTTTTCAAATGCTTGTATTGTATTGGAATCATTTTCAAACACATTGGTGAATGGCTAGTATTGATTTCAGAACATTGTTTCTTGGGTTTTTTTTTTAATTCTTGATGGTTGATAAATGAAAAAAAAAAGTTAGTTTTGGATTTTGAGTTTGTTTGTATGCATCTTGAATTCGTCATTAAACCATGGAGTGTGGAGGAGTCCTCAAAGGATGCTCTGCTATGTAGGTGTACACGTAAGCGGGTGTGTGGATGGGTCTATATATATATATAGTGGAAGGATTAACGAGAACACACTTTAGTTGAAAAAAACTCAAAAAAACCTTTGTAAAAACTCCATGTTTTTTTCTAAAAAAATAGGAAATGTAATATTTAACATTTTAATAAATGAAACACAAAAAAACGCCGAGTAGTTTATTTTTTAAAAAGTGTTAAAAATTTCATTTTACATATTATATATGTTAAAAAAATGTAACATACGAAATTTGAACATTTAAAAAACAAGTAGGCGCTTTTTATATTTTTTTAATAAAAATGTTCAAGTACATTAATGTTACATTCCCCTATATTTTTTTAAAAAAATAAAAATGTTACATAGGGTTTTCTTGAGTTTTACCAACTCAGGTGGGTTTTCGTTTTATCTTTTACCTATATATATATGTGTGTGTACGTATATATGTGTATAAAGAAGAGAGAGAGAGAGAGGGGCTTGGCAAGAACGTCTTCGGGAGGACGCCAATGACGGGGATGGACCCTAGGGGCGGTGTGCTGGGGCGTCGTTGGCCCTCGCCGGCCCTAGGCCGCTCCCCACACCGTCTAGCCTAAGAAACTCAAAAGGTCTCCTACATTGCTATCTATATTTA
The DNA here is from genome assembly GCA_947069175.1 of Scalesia atractyloides. Taxonomy (NCBI): domain Eukaryota; kingdom Viridiplantae; phylum Streptophyta; class Magnoliopsida; order Asterales; family Asteraceae; genus Scalesia; species Scalesia atractyloides. The sequence continues at coordinate 41,500,532 of CAMTDV010000008.1, read as the reverse complement.
TGTATTTACCGGCTTTCATGGAGCAAAACAGTTTGATCTTTTTCACAATTCTATTAAGGTTCATAGTCTCTTAGGCATGCGCATATCACATTAGCGTATGCAAATGACCAAAAAGAGAATGAAATGAGATGATGCATAATGCACACGAAAACCATTAAAATGTCAAAAAGTAGGTTTCCAAGATTAAAATAAGACAAGTAAACAAGGTTGCCTAATTCATGTCTTTGGGGTTGTTTTATGGTAATGCGAAACTTTTGATTCATAAAAATAAATGAATCTTTCGCTAAATTTAGGTTTTGATCAACCTTGATACATAATGGTATAAGGGTGTTTGGTTTTGATCAACCTTTATTCATATGGTATAAGGGTGGTCGAGGCACTCACGGGTAAGCCTACCCGGGTTCGAAGCCTAACACTGCCGCCACCCTTGCGAGTATGGCTGGTGGGTTCGGCTAGCCAGTAGAGAAAGTCACGTCACAATTTATGGTTTCGACGACAATGTTGACTTTCCAACGGTCATATGACCGTTTAACATCAAAAAATAATTTGTATGTTCTTTTTTAAATTATTTTATTTTATTTTTATTAGTTTGCTTTGAGTTATATATATTTTTAATGAAGTTTACTTTTTATCTAACATTTGACTTTTTTTTAATTAAAAAATAGTTTATGGCATGGGTAGGTGTCGCTAATATTTACTAGCTAATGGGTAGAGATGGCAAAAAAAAAAAAAACCCAAACCCGGCGGATATATCTGTAAACCCAAAACATCCGGGACATGTATACCCAAAGGGTATGGGATTAGTCTTAAAAGAGTTACCAGGCATAGGATTAGGTGAAACCTGACACGATTACCCGAAACCACATACCCGAAATATGTTGGAAATTTTTATAATGTGAATGGAAATTAATGTAGTAATAATTAATGTGACTTTTCATGGTGACAAACTCTTGAGTAGAGTTTTTTTATGTCACTTTATTAGCTTTTATTAGAGTTTTTATATCTCTAATTAAATAACTAATTAAATGAAACTTTTCACTATCTACAACTCTTGTAAAAATGGTAGGCTATGTGCTTCATTGGATTTATGAGAAAAATACAAGAGAAATAATACAAGAAATCACATGAATTCATGGAGAGTTCTTGAAAAGAAGAGATACTTGAATACCCATGTGTTGGGTACTTAGAATAAGTTTTCTATACTCAATTTCATCTCCTTCATATCATTATTTTTTTCCACAAGTTCTAACACTATAATTTTATCCAGTGTAACCTCGGACGCGTGGCTATTTCTGGCAGTACAGACTGCTCCGGCTGTTGTACCCCGGGAGACAAATGCGTCATCTTTAGTAGAGGCGCGAAATCTGTTTAAAGGAAGCGTGTTGAACACGTGCCTCAGCCACAACTATTAACACTTGTTTGTTCATTTTGTGGGAAATTATTGTATAAGAAGATGTGGTTCAAGACCTCGTTGAAGCCCACACAAAGGATCATACAAGGAGACGCGATTCAAGAGTTCGTTGAAGATTACACAACAGACCATACAAGAAGACGCGGTTTAAGGCTCTTCTAGAAGACTTTGGCTTGAATCAATTTAGTAAAATATGTTCTATTTCATATTTAATTTTGTATGATTTGTACACCGTGTGGGTACTACAATTTCCCAAAATTATGTAAAGAGAGTATGTCACACCCCGACCCGCAGCGGAAATAAGAGTCGGGGCATAATTGGGTTATCACCAAAGCACATGACATTTACTATTATGTTTCATAATTAATGAAGTCAAAGTTACATTTTCAAACATCCAAACATGTTCATTCAATACAAGGGAAAATAACCAAACATAACAATCCCAATACTAAATCGTTTTATTCTTCTATTCCAGGTCCTATGTGTTCCTAGCTGCTGCTGGTTCACCTGTATCATGTGTAAAATGGAAGGTTTTGGGTCAACATAAGTTGGCGAGTGAACCTTATTAGATAAACATTTGATAATGATTTTATGGTTAGTTTATCAATAAAATATTGTGCATAATCATAAAAGAGCAAATGTAAGTAATCAAGCATTGGGAAATAGCAGTTGCAATTATAACATACAATAACACTTGATAGCATACATGAACATACCAATATCATACGATAACTAACATAAATGAACTGTGCGATCAAGGCTCAATCAAACGGAGCCGATCGTATTGCATGAACTGGAAATGTAAATTGAACTGTGCGATCAAGGCTCAATCAAACGGAGCCGATCGTATTGCATGAACTGGAAATGTAAATTGAACTGTGCGATCAAGGCTCAATCAAACGGAGCCGATCGTATTGCATGTATTGAAATGTAAAATGAAATGACCGATCAAGGCTCAATCAAACGGAGCCGATCGTGCGGGCACGCCACAGTTCAACCGCATAATAAAATGGGGAACAAGCTCAACCTCATGGATGGGGAGCTGCGGCCTCGGCAAATGCATGTACTGTAATAATAATTTGCATCCAATAATAACTACTTAACAGCAACAAACTAATACACATGTCATGATATGATGTATGCACAATAGTTTCGTTATAATCTGTAAATAAACAAAGACACATGATACACCCCAAAAACGTGATTAAAACGGGGAATTTGAAAGGTTCACTCACATTGGGTGCGTTGAATTGGATATGGTGAGATGCGCACGATTTAGATGAGCGAGTCGACGAGGAGTACTAACCTAAATAATAATGGAAAAATATATTAAATGGATGGATGTTATTAAGGATTTTAATGAAATTTTTAGATATATTTTTTTTTGAGTTTATGGCTATTTTCTATCTTTAAAAATGTTATTTTTAAGTATTTGTAATTGATTTTTAAATTAAATTAAATAAATAAATATATATAAAAAAATATTATTTTTTTACTGTTGACCGTTGACCGTTGACCGTTGACCGGTTCGGTCAGCGGATATTTCTGCGCCGGGCGGGATTCGAACCGGCGACCTTCCGTTCACGTGCACGTAGCTCTACCAACTGAGCTACGTGACTAACCCGTTATAAACTCAGTTTTAATTATATTTATATACTTATTTGAATTAACCGAAAATTCCTTTATTTACAAAAACGTTTTAATTCAACTGGACCGGTGCTCGTGACAAGATTCGAACGCGCGACGTGAAGTTCATTTTGCACACAGTCCACCGCTGGACTGTGTGTCTAACCCGGTTATATTCTTGGTTTTTATTATACTTAACAACTACCTGTTTTAACCCGGGTTAGTTCATGATTAAAAAGGAATGTTATTACACAAAGCGTGCGCGTAGCAAGGATCGAACTCGGGACGTGTATGTGAAATTTGCACACAGTCCACCGCTGGACTGTGTGTCTAACCCGTTTATAATCCGGATTTTAATTACTCTTATATTCTGTTATAACTTCATCTTCTTCACCGATTACACAGGCAACATAACTCGACTGATTATGATTGATTTGTGATTTACAAAGTTCTCCGACATCAACAGTAACTCAAAAGTAAAGAATGGAGAAAGTTTAAGGAACAGAATATACCGATTGATGTTATTCACTGAATTCCGGCGGAGGTTCGTCGGTACTGGAAATGAACTCCGACTGTTGAACCAATTAACAGCGTTGATCGATTACCCATAAAGTTGTGTCACTTAAACAAGGTTTAAAAGAAGTTTTGGATATCATACCAGTTCACAGTTGGATTCCGGCAGTCTCAGAAACTTTCGGCGAAGATAAGATTTCCGATAAACGTTGGCTAGGATCGATTCTGATGATGGAGTTGTGTTAGAGACTGACTAATCACATGTTTTAAACAAAAAGAGTCGAAGGAATTACCGTGAGAATGTGAGTCCCGGTTTTCCGGTGACTTGCAGGAATTTTCCGGCGACCTGATTCAGAAAATCTTACGGTTCAGAAACGCGACGAAAATGAAATTGAGTATTGTTGTGATAGTTCTGAATCGTGTAAATGAACTGGAGCTCGAATTAAATCAGAACTTGATGAAGTTTTCGGTTTCAAAAGCCGAAATGATAAGGCTTAAAGTTTAATCAATTCTGGCTTAATTAGAAACCGTCGCACATCGGTTATAACTGAACCAAATGAATTCACAACGATTTGGCGATTGGTTTGCCGATTACCGTTATTCAGATGGCATCATCGGTTAAGTTGAGTTTGTGTATAAGTTCCAATTGTTTTCCTAGTGTTAACAGAAAACACATTGTGGCGGAGCGGTTTGGGGAATGGATGTTAAGTCTTGGGGCGACTCAGCTGACCCGGGTTCGAGTCCCGGCAGCTTCACTTATTTTTTATTTGTTTTATTTTAACTTTTTATCAAATATGATTTTTATAGTTTAGTTCATTTATTAATTATGTAACGTTTTAACTCAAAATACCCATAAATAATTAATGCACTTTCATAACTTGGTACTTGATTACAAAACGGAGCGGGTTTTGGAGACCCGATTTTTACAAATGTTACAGTATCTCCTACTTTTAGGAATTTCGTCCCGAAATTTAAATAGTTGAAGTAGTAGGAAAAAGATGCGGGTATTTTTCACGCATTGAGTCTTCACGTTCCCAAGTAAACTCAGGTCCCCGTTTCGACTCCCAGCGTACCCTAACAATAGGAATGCGACTTCGCCGAAGACGCTTTTCTCCGTAGTCCATGATCTCCACTGGTCTTTCAATAAAATGCATGGATTCATCAATCTGAATATCTTCCAGTGGAATATGGAGGTTCTCATCAGCGAGGCACTTCTTCAAGTTCGACACGTGGAATGTGGGATGAATCCTGTCGAGTTCTTCCGGTAGGTCAAGCTTGTATGCTGCAGGACCTACTCTTTCGAGTATCTTGAAAGGTCCTACGTAACGTGGTGCTAGCTTTCCCTTTTGACCAAAACGAACTACTCCCTTCCACGGTGATACTTTTAAAAGCACATGATCACCAATGCTAAACTCCAAGGGCTTCCGTCGTTTATCTGCGTAACTCTTTTGACGACTTTGAGCTGCTAAAAGATTGTTTAGGATTTGATGAATCTTTTCTGTGGTTTCTTGGATCAATTCTGGACCAGTAATTTGTGCTTCCCCAATTTCGTGCCAACAAACAGGAGATCGGCACTTTCGACCATATAAAGCTTCAAAAGGTGCCATGCCGATGCTCGAATGATAGCTGTTGTTGTACGAAAATTCAACTAACGGTAGGTGGGCGTCCCAATTTCCCTTGAAGTCTATGACACATGCTCTAAGCATATCCTCAAGAGTTTGAATGGTGCGCTCAGACTGTCCATCAGTTTGAGGATGATAGGCGGTACTGAGATCTAATCGAGTGCCCATAGCGGATTGTACTGCTTGCCATGTTCGTGAGGTGAAACGACCATCACGATCAGAAATAATACTTAATGGTACCCCGTGTCGGCTTACGATTTCGTTGATATAAATACGAGCAAGTTTTTCGTTCTTGAAATCTTCTCGAATAGGGATAAAGTGAGCTGATTTTGTAAGTCGGTCTATAATCACCCATATAGTGTCATACCCACTAGAAGTGCGAGGTAACCCGGTAATGAAATCCATGGTTATATTTTCCCACTTCCATACAGGTATTTCCGGTTGGACTAGAAGTCCTGAGGGTCTTTGGTGTTCAGCCTTCACCTTAGAGCATGTGAGACACTTGGAAACAAAAACGGCAATATCTTTCTTCATTCCAGGCCACCAATAGGTGTACCGTAGGTCTTGATACATCTTATCGGCTCCTGGGTGTATAGAATATCGCGTTTTATGAGCTTCATGCATGAGTGTTTCACGAAGATTGATGTGGTTAGGAATCCAGATACGATCTAGGTAATACATAATACCATCAGATTTAGTTTCAAGTTTTAGCTCGGCTCCACAGGACATCTCTTTTCGTACATCTTCCTCTGTTATTGAAACGTGTTGGGCTTCACGAATTTGATCTTTAATATTGGTTATAATTTGCGAACATAGAAGATGAATGGAGTTCGCATAACCCTTTCGACTAAGTGCATCAGCCACCACATTTGCTTTACCAGGGTGGTATCTAATTTCACAGTCGTAATCATTTAGGAGTTCGACCCATCTTCGTTGCCTCATATTTAACTCTTTTTGATTGAAAATATGGTGAAGACTCTTGTGGTCAGTGTATATTTCACACTTAGTACCATAGAGATAATGTCTCCATATCTTAAGAGCGAATACAACGGCTCCAAGTTCGAGGTCATGAGTGGTGTAGTTCTTTTCATGTGTCTTGAGTTGCCTCGAGGCATAAGCTATGACTTTTCCTCTTTGCATGAGAACACAACCTAATCCTTGCCCTGACGCGTCGCAATAGACTACAAAATCATCACAACCTTCAGGAAGAGTGAGGATTGGTGCATCACAAAGTTTTTGTTTAAGAGTTTGAAAAGCTTCTTCTTGCTTGGGTCCCCATACGAATGGTTTTCCCTTATGGGTTAAAGCCGTGAGTGGCACCGCAATACGAGAGAAGTTTGAAATGAACCGACGATAATAGCCAGCAAGTCCAAGAAAAGACCTTACTTCGGTTGGTGTACGTGGAGCTTGCCATTCTTGAACTGCTTTGATCTTTGATGGGTCAACATGTCTTCCTTTGTCATTGACTACATGACCGAGAAATTGCACCTCTTTTAACCAGAATTCACATTTAGAGAACTTGGCATAAAGCTTTTCCTTTTCTAGAAGTGCAAGAACGAGTCGAAGATGACGCTCATGATCAGCTTTAGATTTTGAATAAATAAGAATATCGTCGATGAAGACTATAACAAATCGATCAAGGTAAGGTTTGCAGACTCTGTTCATTAGGTCCATGAAGACAGCTGGTGCGTTGGTTAATCCAAACGGCATAACCATGAATTCATAGTGGCCATAACGAGTTCGAAAAGCAGTCTTAGGGACGTCTTCTTCATGCACTCTAAGCTGATGATAGCCAGATCGAAGATCGATTTTTGAAAAGCAACTGGCACCTTGTAGTTGGTCAAGAAGATCATCTATGCGAGGTAAAGGATATCGATTTTTTATGGTTAACTTGTTGAGCTCTCTGTAGTCGATGCACATACGAAAAGATCCATCTTTCTTCTTTACAAAAAGGACAGGTGCACCCCAAGGTGATGAGCTGGGGCGTATAAATCCCTTGTCAGTCAACTCTTGCAATTGACTGGCTAGCTCTTGCATTTCAGAGGGGGCTAACCTATATGGAGATTTTGCAACTGGTGTAGCACCAGGTATAAGATCGATACGGAATTCGACATCTGTGATTGGAGGAAGTCCTGAAATGTCATCAGGAAAAACTTGTGGAAAATCTTTTACTACGGGAATATCTTCAAGTTTCTTCTCTGTGGTCCCCTTCTTGATGATATGGGCTAAAAACGCGACATAATTCTTACGATGGTATTTTTGAGCTTGAAGACAAGACATTAAGTTGAGCCCTTTCGACGAGGTTTCTCCAATGATTCGAAGAGTCTGTCCGTTTGAAAGAGGAATACGAATAAATTTTTCACGACATACAACTTCCGCATGATGTTGACTGAGCCAATCCATACCGATTATGATGTCGAAACTTCCCAGCTTCATAGGAATAAGGTCGACTGAGAAATCGTGGTCGTTTAAGGTGAGTGTACAGTTGCGTAAAATAGAGTCTAATGAAACTGGTTTTCCGTCCGCAACTTCCACCGTTATGGATTCCGCGAGCTTATCCCGATTTTTGCTTAAGATAGGTTCAAATTCTAATGACACGAAACTTCTATCCGCACCAGTATCAAATAACATAGAGGCATATCTACCATTTATAAGAAACGTACCGTTGACCACATTGCCGTCAGCTCTGGCCTGGTTTGCGTTAATATTGAAAGCTCTTCCTCTAGCAGGTGGAGGAGCTTGGTTCGCTTGATTCACAGGGTTGGCTTGGGCCTGAGCATGAATAATATTGACCAGCCTTGGACATGTGTTTCTGAAATGACTTGGGTCCCCGCAATTGAAACAAGCCCGCATAGGTTGGCCCATAGGGTAATTGGGTTGATAGTATGTTTGGGCTAAATATTGGGTGGGTGGAAATGGTAGATGTTGTTGTGCTTGACCCATTAGCTGTTGGTGGGTTTGGGTTATAGGTTGGTGGCAGTTTGTTCGTTGAAGCGTGCGGCAGTTTTGAACAGTATGTCTGGCGCGACCGCAGCCGGTGCAGTATTGGCAAGGATAATCACGGGAGTGGTGATACTGACAACGGTTACATTTTGGTAATGGGCCTGTGTAGGGTCTTTTGTATGGCGCGGGTGGAGGAGTGACTTGAGTGATGGGTGCAGCAGGAATAGGGGTGTTGGTTTGGGTGACTGCAAAGTTCCTAGTGTTACGCTTCCTCTTGTTAGCAAACTTAGAGGAAGGATTGGGGTGGTTTGAGGTTTGTCCCTCAACAGGGGCTTTCTTCTTTTCTTCTTTGAACTTCCCATTGTGAATTCGGTTTTCGGTCAGTTCCGTTGCCAACTCCATGGCAGCTTCGAGTGTTACCGGTGAAACGCTGAGAACCGAATCTTGGATTTTCGAGGGAAGTCCTCGAATGTAATGTTTGATCAGACGATAGGTTGGAGTGAATAAGTTTGGAACCATTTGGTTCAACTCCAAGAACCTCTTGTTGTAAGTAGAGTGATCACCCTCTTTTTGCTTCAAGGCATGAAATTCATCCTCCAATTTCTTAATTTCACTTCTAGGACAGAATCGCCTAGTCATGATTTCCCTTAACTCCTCCCAAGTTAAGGCCATCGCATCTTCAGTTCCCCTCTTTCCTTTCTCAGTATTCCACCAAGTGAGAGCTACACCAAGTAGTCTCCCGGTGGCGTAACGAACTTTGCGATCCTCAGGACAATCGCAGTTTAAGAAAACGTTTTCCATCTCCTCGAACCAATGTAGGAGAGCAGTGACTCCCTCAGTCCCTTCGAATTTTGGAGGATCACAGGACTTAAAATGTTTGTAAGAGCATTTGATGGTAGGAGGGTTGTCGATGTTCTGGTCCTGTTGTTGAGGAGGGTTAGTAGGATTTGCAGCAAGGGCTTGTTGTACTTGTGCCACGATGTCAGGCAATATCGTGGCCATTTGATTCGCGATATGAGTGGCCAAACGTTCCCGAGACTTTCCCGATTTCTTACCCCTCCGATGCTGTCTAGACGACATCTACAGGATCATAAAATGAGAAGATTGTGAGTTTATGGTGTCTTTTTAGGTGTCATGTGTCTTTAATAAAATGAAAATAACATAAATATCAATAATGCAACTACATCCATAGGATGTCTTGGGTTCGCTCATGTTGGGCCTCAAATGTCCCCCATACCTTCACCTACATAGTCATGTGGGCCCCCATGGCTATTGGCTTGGTAGGATTCACATTAGTATTGGCAATTTAACACTCGCATCCCCCGAATGCAAACCACAAAATATGTTCATGAGGTGTTTGGTCGGAACGTGTCCAGGTGTAGACACAATGACAACTCAAAGTGGGATTAGCTCTCACGACGTTTGGTATAGCATGCTTTGGCCTAATAGGTACTTCGTACTCTCATCGTTAGTCCCCAGGTAGGAAAACTGGTCCTTTATTTTGGATTTATACGAATGCCAGCCTAGACAGGACGTTCCGACTACCGGTACTAGTACCCTTCCAGTTACTACATGCTCGTCATGAGAACTCACTTTGATGAGATTTGAAAACACGAAAATCATTGTAAAATCAATCATGATGTGGTGTGTGCTTGCATGGATGTGATATGTTATGATCATACGATTTCATGATAGGCATTATTTGGTAATACATACTTATGAACATGCTTGTACAATATCAAATGTAACATTTAACATAAACATATAAACATCATGAAATTTGGCATATAACACACAAAATTCTTATAAGTTTCTAATCGACTATAGTATAGGCTCTGAGGGTCTAATAACCTATCCTATATCCCTATAGTCATGGCTCTGATACCAATCTGTCACACCCCGACCCGCAGCGGAAATAAGAGTCGGGGCATAATTGGGTTATCACCAAAGCACATGACATTTACTATTATGTTTCATAATTAATGAAGTCAAAGTTACATTTTCAAACATCCAAACATGTTCATTCAATACAAGGGAAAATAACCAAACATAACAATCCCAATACTAAATCGTTTTATTCTTCTATTCCAGGTCCTATGTGTTCCTAGCTGCTGCTGGTTCACCTGTATCATGTGTAAAATGGAAGGTTTTGGGTCAACATAAGTTGGCGAGTGAACCTTATTAGATAAACATTTGATAATGATTTTATGGTTAGTTTATCAATAAAATATTGTGCATAATCATAAAAGAGCAAATGTAAGTAATCAAGCATTGGCAAATAGCAGTTGCAATTATAACACACAATAACACTTGATAGCATACATGAACATACCAATATCATACGATAACTAACATAAATGAACTGTGCGATCAAGGCTCAATCAAACGGAGCCGATCGTATTGCATGAACTGGAAATGTAAATTGAACTGTGCGATCAAGGCTCAATCAAACGGAGCCGATCGTATTGCATGTATTGAAATGTAAAATGAAATGACCGATCAAGGCTCAATCAAACGGAGCCGATCGTGCGGGCACGCCACAGTTCAACCGCATAATAAAATGGGGAACAAGCTCAACCTCATGGATGGGGAGCTGCGGCCTCGGCAAATGCATGTACTGTAATAATAATTTGCATCCAATAATAACTACTTAACAGCAACAAACTAATACACATGTCATGATATGATGTATGCACAATAGTTTCGTTATAATCTGTAAATAAACAAAGACACATGATACACCCCAAAAACGTGATTAAAACGGGGAATTTGAAAGGTTCACTCACATTGGGTGCGTTGAATTGGATATGGTGAGATGCGCACGATTTAGATGAGCGAGTCGACGAGGAGTACTAACCTAAATAATAATGGAAAAATATATTAAATGGATGGATGTTATTAAGGATTTTAATGAAATTTTTAGATATATTTTTTTTTGAGTTTATGGCTATTTTCTATCTTTAAAAATGTTATTTTTAAGTATTTGTAATTGATTTTTAAATTAAATTAAATAAATAAATATATATAAAAAAATATTATTTTTTTACTGTTGACCGTTGACCGTTGACCGGTTCGGTCAGCGGATATTTCTGCGCCGGGCGGGATTCGAACCGGCGACCTTCCGTTCACGTGCACGTAGCTCTACCAACTGAGCTACGTGACTAACCCGTTATAAACTCAGTTTTAATTATATTTATATACTTATTTGAATTAACCGAAAATTCCTTTATTTACAAAAACGTTTTAATTCAACTGGACCGGTGCTCGTGACAAGATTCGAACGCGCGACGTGAAGTTCATTTTGCACACAGTCCACCGCTGGACTGTGTGTCTAACCCGGTTATATTCTTGGTTTTTATTATACTTAACAACTACCTGTTTTAACCCGGGTTAGTTCATGATTAAAAAGGAATGTTATTACACAAAGCGTGCGCGTAGCAAGGATCGAACTCGGGACGTGTATGTGAAATTTGCACACAGTCCACCGCTGGACTGTGTGTCTAACCCGTTTATAATCCAGATTTTAATTACTCTTATATTCTGTTATAACTTCATCTTCTTCACCGATTACACAGGCAACATAACTCGACTGATTATGATTGATTTGTGATTTACAAAGTTCTCCGACATCAACAGTAACTCAAAAGTAAAGAATGGAGAAAGTTTAAGGAACAGAATATACCGATTGATGTTATTCACTGAATTCCGGCGGAGGTTCGTCGGTACTGGAAATGAACTCCGACTGTTGAACCAATTAACAGCGTTGATCGATTACCCATAAAGTTGTGTCACTTAAACAAGGTTTAAAAGAAGTTTTGGATATCATACCAGTTCACAGTTGGATTCCGGCAGTCTCAGAAACTTTCCGGCGAAGATAAGATTTCCGATAAACGTTGGCTAGGATCGATTCTGATGATGGAGTTGTGTTAGAGACTGACTAATCACATGTTTTAAACAAAAAGAGTCGAAGGAATTACCGTGAGAATGTGAGTCCCGGTTTTCCGGTGACTTGCAGGAATTTTCCGGCAAACTGATTCAGAAAATCTTACGGTTCAGAAACGCGACGAAAATGAAATTGAGTATTGTTGTGATAGTTCTGAATCGTGTAAATGAACTGGAGCTCGAATTAAATCAGAACTTGATGGAGTTTTCGGTTTCAAAAGCCGAAATGATAAGGCTTAAAGTTTAATCAATTCTGGCTTAATTAGAAACCGTCGCACATCGGTTATAACTGAACCAAATGAATTCACAACGATTTGGCGATTGGTTTGCCGATTACCGTTATTCAGATGGCATCATCGGTTAAGTTGAGTTTGTGTATAAGTTCCAATTGTTTTCCTAGTGTTAACAGAAAACACATTGTGGCGGAGCGGTTTGGGGAATGGATGTTAAGTCTTGGGGCGACTCAGCTGACCCGGGTTCGAGTCCCGGCAGCTTCACTTATTTTTTATTTGTTTTATTTTTACTTTTTATCAAATATGATTTTTATAGTTTAGTTCATTTATTAATTATGTAACGTTTTAACTCAAAATAACCATAAATAATTAATGCACTTTCATAACTTGGTACTTGATTACAAAACGGAGCGGGTTTTAGAGACCCGATTTTTACAAATGTTACAGAGTATCTTTACAATTTTTACATTCATTTATATAATTTTTATTATAAAATTGTGACCCATGTCCTACAATCTGAAACAGATTTCGAGATTGTTGCTACATTTTTAAAAACTTTATTTATAAGGATTTTGAGTTCACAAAAAGATTTATAATAAAAATAAATATTTTTTAAAGATTATGATCTTATAAATATTTTTTTGGAAATATGTATGTAGTACAACTTGTTGTGTTTGGATTTATTGAGATTGAGTTATAATCTTAAATCCTATACCGTGGTACAAAACGAATAGTTTGGTTCAATCGTTTGGTTTTGAAACGATTATGGAATCGTTAATTTTTTCTAACCTTTGTGTTAGAACGGGTCTATTAGTGTAAACCATACGTTTTTTGTAAACGTTAAATTTCTCTAACTTGTGTGTTAGATCTGAATTATGGGTGTAAACCATACGTTTTTTGTAAACGTTAAATTCTCTTGAGTAGAATTTTCATGTCTTTAAATAAGAGTTTTATGTTACTTGATTAGAGTTTTATATCTATAATTAAGTTCTATTTAAAGTAGACAGTTTATCCACCCATGGATTTATATGAACAAAAAGCCTTATAATGATTTTTTAGTCATTTATTTCTACACGAGCGTGTTAGAATTGGGTTCTTTATACAAACTGATATATTTTATAACGATTTCTATAATCGTTTATTTCTAACGAGCTTGTTAGAACCTATTGGTATGATAATGGTTATTATAATCATTTATTTCTAACAAGTATGTTAGAACATATTTATTGATAAAGTTTATAACAATTTTTGTAATTGTTTATTTCTAACAAAAGTGTTAGAAACAATTTATAAAAAAACGGAAATGATTTTTGTAATCATTTGTCTTCTAACATGCGTGTTAGAAACGGTTCATTAAAAGTGTTTGTTTTGAAGCAATTTTTAGTTGTTTATTTTTAAACATGTGTATTAGAAGTGACTTATTTATATGAACCATATATGTATTTATAACAAGTTGAATTAACATTTAGTGGAAATGTGAATATTTCTAACGTGCACGTTAGATTTTTTTTTCCATTTTAACATGATTGTTAAAAATGGTTAGAATACAAACGCGTTGAAATGTTTTATGTAAACATTTTATATAAGTAATTTGTTGTAGAATTGATTTTAGTGAATATAAACACATTAATCTTTGCATGGTTTACAAATAAAAGTCATACATTGAAGTTGATGTTTGATTGGCTTCAAGAATTAAATCACCATAAAGTGATGGTGTTTTTGTATGGGATTTATCACTAACTTTAATTTGTGATTTCTAAATCCAAATGGTCATGTTATATATATATATATATATATATATATATTATATATATATATATATATATATAATATTTTCTAACATGTGTGTTAGAAAATGTGTATCACAAATACAAAGTTAGAGATTGTTCATTATATAAGTCATAATAAATGAAAATGTTTTATGTAAAAATTTAATTGCCTATGTGTGCATTAAAAATGATGAGAAATGGTTGATATTATTAATATAGTATATTGCAAAACTAAGGAAATGTTTTAGAGTGATTTTTAAAACAAAGTTTTGCATAGTATTGATAATTCAAATGGTTCGCTACTCTTGCTAGAAGTAGCATATGGTGAACAAAGTGACAATCTCATGGATATTATATGGTGGAAAACGACTTGGTGTTGTTGTGAACTAATTTAGTTGTTCAAGTTCATTACTTAAATGTAGTCTTTGTAACAACTTGGTGTTGTTTTATGTAGAATTGTCCAAGTTTAAAGTTTCAATACGAAATGAGAAACTTGTACTTACAAGTGCATGGAGTCTTATTGAGGGAGTGCCTCAAGACATGCCATGGGATGATATCGTTGCGAAGATTTCGTTTAGATGATAAAGTGTTGAAGAGAATAGCACTTTGAGATTTAATGTCTACATATTGTCTATGCTTCCGTTTAAAATATATAAAGTGTTTGCCACTTATGATTTAATTTCGAATGTATTTTATTGTTTTGTGTTCAATATCTTAGGATAACACATACAATTTTTGCAAGGAAATAAATCATTAATGTTTGTGACGTATGGATTATTTTTGTGGAAAATAATTATAACGTTAACTATACATTGTTTAAAGAATATGGTTTTAAACGGATAGTACATGAAAAGATTTGGACATAAACAACTTGAGAGTTGTTGCATTGACTAAAAGTCAAAGACAAGACATAAAATGTGTAACCACATCACGAGTGAGTAGTGAGTGTATTGAGATGAAATATACAAACGAGATTCATGTCGAAATACTTCGTTAGAAGTCATTGGAAAATTCACAAGTTTGAATTTTAACATATGAAAGTAAAAGTATTATATGTTATTGTATACCTTTAATAAATCTTGCGAGATTTATACGTAGATGCTTCTATGTAACGCTTCGCATTTGTAACTTTCTGTTTTTAGTAAGATCGCTTCGTGTTCTATTTTTGGATCCAATTTATTGTAATCGAAGGCTTTGATTGTAAACGAGATCGATAAATTGTGCGAATTTCACAAACTTTATTGATGTTTAAACATGTGATCATACGTTACCTTATTGCTTTATAAATCAATTCGAAACAGCACGTAAATGCTTGACGAATGTTTATAAATAGTAATAGCAAAGTCAAGAAAGACAATTAGTGGCTTAACGCAAAATATTCAAGCTTCCGCCATCCTATTAATCGTGTCACAACTTGTGTTTGAAATACGCCTTAAAGAAGTCCTTTTTTTAGGATTTTTAAACGACCTTACACGTGACCTCGGACCTTTATAAGACCCATACAAGTAATATATATAACGTAAAATATCTAAAATCCAAGCTTCATCTATTAAATAATTAAAACAACAAAAAAATAAAAAAAATATAAACACAGCCCGCCAGCTGTGTGGAGTTTCACCTTTTTAAAAAAAATCAAAATCCCACCTAATTGCATTAATGGTAACCCTAATCTTTAACCTAACCATTCCCATGTATAAATAAGTGTTCCTCCAACACTTCCCCACTTTTACAAGCCTCTAAACACCTCAAACAAACCCCAAACTCCAGAATTTCTCTGCTGAAACACAGCAGCTTGCAAGTGAGTTTCGACTCACTTCCCTTCTTCTTTTTACCTTGTTTTTCCTTCTAACACTCTTGGATAGCCTCTAGGAAAGTTCTCACAAGTTTTATTGGGCAAACTAAGATGAAACCCCACCATTTTGAGGTCCAAAAGTGTGCAAACATTCTGCCCAAATTTTATCTTTTTAAACTTCAATTTTTTTTAAGTTTTCTTCTTGTTTTCTTCCTCAACATGGTTTGCTAAGCCATACGGATGTTACCATAGGGTTTCCATGGAAAACCACGGTGGAATCACACCATTTTTGGGGCCAAACTTTCTGTTTTGGAAGTTAACTTATAAAACCTTTTTCGAACTTAACATAACAATTCTATGCTACTTATGCCTCTAACCAAGCTTATGGTTAGTGTGTTAAGCTAGACTTGTTCACACACAATCAAGAGGCATAACATGCCTCTAAACTTGTGGTTTTTACTAGGTTTTCAAACCCACAAGTGTTGAACCATCCAAGCTTACGAGTTTGTGTTGGTGTAGGTGTGATTACATGAAGGCCTTGGCCATTCAACTTTTCAATCCACCCCTCACTTGATGATTTCTATAATTCTTGACCATCGAATTGTCATTGTGACAATCTTGTGTAATGGTGAATCTTACGAAAGAGGTTTAGGACGGTTATCCTCCTACCTCCATGCATGACTTATATGACTTACATGATGTCTATGAAATACATGAACTCCATGATAAATTAGTAATATTATAACTATATATGTAAATACTTATTATAACCGAACCTTTGACAATGACCTTAGGGTTACTTGTCCTAAAAAGTAGGTTATTTTATCTTAGACCTAACCCTCGTTACGATTCTATCGGGTTTGACCCATAAAAACACAAACACCCTTCGGGGCTTATAGTGTCAAAAACAAGCATTAACGTCTAGATAAATACTTTTGTTTATACATACTTTTTGCATACTTTAATTCCTAATCTTATCAAACTCCATCGTTAATCTTATACTCACACACCTACGTTGTCTTGTGTTGGATAACTTGGTGTTCTTTCCCCTAAAACAACCTAACGCTTTCACGCAAATTACTTTGCAAAATCGTGAGTACACTCGACCCCTTTTTATGCTTTCCACTATTTGGGGTGCAATATGTTAATTTACTAAACTACACTAAATCACACTTTTATTCTACAATTACACACAAACAATCCATCAAACATGATTTAGTCTTATGCTACTTGAATTGTTACTTGGTCTATTCTTATGTGAACTAAATGTCATTAACTTCGATCAAGCATCCCTTAACATGTATAGCGCTATAGGAGTAACGCACCGCCCGTATACTTGTGGTCAATGTAAAGTTTTAATCTATTTTGTGGTACACTAGAGGATTGACTTGTAGATTCACATGCCTTGTTTACATTTATCTTGTATGCTAGCTATTCATGTGGATTTGTTTAAACGGTTTTAATAATTATGCTATGATATTAAACTTGTGTACTCGCCAATACTTTGTTATTGAGCTATACTTTTTAACATGTTGCAGGTTGATGAAGTTGTTATGATGGAACTTAGTAGGAATGGCATAGAAACACGCGTAGAATACTAAGTTAATCATTATGTTATTGTTGAGTTTACTTTGTTGTTGTTACTTGTATTCGGATATCTGAGGTAACTTGACAATTTTGATGCTATGAAATGAAATGGGTTGTTAAATTAAATATTATCGCAAATAGTGTTATGATGTCTCGAGCAATCTAGTTCGTCTCACTCCGATGTTTCCGCCATCGGTTGGGGTGTGACAGTCTACCACTTGAATATGGAAATTTTACCTTCGTTTGGGAGAGCATCCTAAATATACATATCTCCTAATGAATAAAAATAGATATGTGCAAATCACTTATGGCAAAATTATGAATGCCATATTGTTGAGTGTGGATCTAGTTGACTCTATCTTCCACATAATAGTGATTGTAAACGAGGAACATTCATCTTGTTGGCGATGAGTGTGTTCACCAAGTGACTTGGATTAAAACTTATGTTTAAGTACTTATGAGTCAATGGAAAAGCGTTAGAGATCAAAGGTAAACAAGTTATGTTCCTTAATTGAATGATAAAATTTAGCTATGTGCTATACAATAATTTGTGAGACCTTCCTACATATTGATGTTTTAGGATTATGAATAAGTCTCATTATTTTGTCTTAACAAGGGATGCATGTTGCAAAGTGATATTATATCATTGGGGCTGTGAAGAATCAGAATGATGCATCTTCTGTCCACATGCTAAAGTATTGTAGTCTAAAGCATGCTAGACTAGTACTTGGTTAATGATGGGTCTTGACGAAGACTAATTAACTCTAAACATTCAAATGTGTATGAACACAAAAAGAATTTGTGTATAGACAAATTTGAGGGAGAATTTTCATTCATTATAAGGAAAAGACATGTAACTTTTGAAGAGTTTGTTCGAAAAGCTAATGAAGAGAACTCATTGTCTAGGCTTATTCTATATGTTAAATTAGAATTATTCTAAGTTGGTGACAAACTTATGACAATGGCATGTGTTGCTTTGGTCAGTTCGTAAGCTTATGTAAGCTAATGCAATATGAGTTGAATTTACTGATATAATGAGGTTGATCTTATTCAATCATATGTGAATAAATGTCGTCATAAGTGAAGTTACGAAAATGTTGATCAAATGGCAAGAAATGTGGGGGAGGATCCATTTACGAAAAACAACCTTATAAGGGCATATTTTCTCATTTCAGTCAAGCTCTCACATTAGGCCCATTTGTTCCCTGTTACATACGGGTAGAGCGTCGCGTTGTCTAATTAGATCGGCTTCGTTTGATTGAGCCTTGATCTCACAGCACATCGCTTATCGTGCTCACATGTACATTGCTAGATGATTGTGTGGTTTGTGGTTTATTTTACATAGTCGTTGTTCATTTTTGGTTAATGCACATTTTATTAAAATAATAAACATACAAATTCTTTTTAACGATTAAACGGGATTCACTCGCCAACTTATGTTGACCAAAATCTCTATTTTTACACATGATACAGTTGATCATATTGAAGCAAGGAACACATAGGACTTGGGCCTTAGAAGAAAAATAAAGCATTACTTGAAAGTCTTGTTTAAAACATTTTGTGTTTGTATGGATTATGTGCTAATTGGAATATTTCTTATTAATTTGAAATAATATATATGAAACTTTTATAATGGTAAATGTCATGAGCTTTGATGAAAACCCAATCATGCCCCGACAACCATATCCGCTGCGGGTCAGGGTGTCACAGAACGGGTCGTGTTCGGGTCAACCCGCTAATATTTGGATCATATCGGGTTCTTCAGGTCGAGTTCGTGTTTATCTAAAATTTTTGGGTTCAGGTCGGGTTGCATACATGTTAGAGCTATTAAGTAATCATAATAGAAATCTTAATTGACGAGGTAGTGTAATTTAGTAATAAACTAAACTAAAGTAAAAGTAAATGAACAAAAATTGGCTACTATATTGATTTAGAATTGTTGAAAAGTAACTCAAAACTAATTCATTGTTACCTTTAATATTAATGGCTTTCGCACTTGTGGGTGTGCGTCATTGTAACACCTCGTAAAATCGTGTCCAATAATATAGTGACACGTATCATTACTTTTATAATAAGTCTATTAAGGACTAATAAGGACTAAAAGTGTCAACATGCTCAAATTAAGCCTCTGAGTGACTCTCTGGTGTCAACATGCATAACAAAGCCTTTGAGTGACCATTAATGTCAACATGCTTAAAACTGAGCCTCTGAGTGACCATTAGTGTCAACATGCTTACACTGAGGCTCTAAGTGACCATTTGTGTCAACATGCTTAAACTTAGCCTCTGAATGACCCATTAGCGTCGACATGATTACACTGAGCCTCTGAGTGACCCTTTACGAAGTCCTAACTCTAATATGAGCCACTGGTTGGACGAGATGGATTAATTATGTAAATATGTAAAAGTTAGACAATGGAGGGGTTAAAAGTGTCAACGTGCTAATTTATACCTCTGAGTGACCTTTTAACGAACCGAGAGCTTGACAATGTCCGGGCATACTCCCGGGTACGCCAAATGTTAGCCACGGAGGGCTAAATATGCTTAGAACGGTGTTTTAGAGGCTTAATAAGTTGATGGGCTAAATGTGGCAAGTTTTGAAAGTTCCCAGGAGGCGCTCGCGGGCCGCGAGAGACATAGGCCTGGTCTCTCGCGGGCCGCTAGGGGCCTGTCTGCAGAAAATTTTGCTTGGCTCCCACACATGTTGCCAAAAACCATTTGATTCGAAACCATGGACTTCCAAACTGCTATGCCATGTTTTAGGACACTTGTAAGCTCCCTCTAACACTCCCTAACACCTGGCATCACCTCATTCAAGCTCTCCAACTATAAATAGGTGCAAAGGTTCACCACTTAAACTTGCACCTTTCTCATTTATCACTCTATCTCCTTCCTTTGGAGGTTCCTAACTGGAAGGAGTATCCAACTTAGTTCTATTTCATCCTAGGAATCACTTGTAAGTGTTCTTTTCTCTTGCATTTTCGTTTATAGGCTTTTATAGCCAAAAGTCAAGCGTTTTATGGAAAACGCCTTAACTTTCGGTTAAGACCATTATGGTCCAGCCATTGTTCATAACGAACAGGGCTAAGTGATCGCAATAAGGTGGGTGTTAATTCCTATAAAGGGCACCTCCTAAAGATCATGTTTGCTAGACCAATTGACGGGTCAAAGTTTTATTATTTTAAAAGTCAAACAGGTCAATTTTCGGAAATATTATAATTTGAGTTTATATATGTTATGAAACATGTTTTGACACTTAAACAAGTTGGTAATAATTATTAGAACATGTGAGAACATGTTCGACTCATCAATTTCAGTTCTAGGGTCGGTTCGTAACTGAAAGTCGCAAAGTTTGACTTCCGCTTTGACTTTCGATTTGGACCCGATTTAGATTAGTTAGCTACTGATCTAAGGTTGCATTATGATTGTAATATGATGTAGCATAACCCTATGAGCTTATATTACATAATCATAATCAGAATCTGAGTTTATGCACAAGTTCCACTATTATGCCATTTTGACTAAAAATGCCCCTTTTTCATAAAAGAAGGTTTTAAACGATAACGAACTTGAAAATGAACTACCTACTGATTTAATATCATAAGGAGGATTATTTGGGATGTCAAGTCAGATTGTGTACTGAGTTTACATACAAGTTCTTGTGTTATGTCGATAAATGACGATAAAGCCCTTGTGGCTCATAAAATGGTTTTAATCATACTTTTCATATCAAACCTTTTACCTATTGATATGTTATATTAAATGACATGTCTAAAACATATAAACCTGATCTTAGCATCAGTTTTCATAAACTTCGCATAAATCGCCATTTTCGACATAAACGCCGTTTTAGCGCATAATATGGTTAAAACCATATTTATCAACCAAGACTTGTTACCTACTGATTTTAAAACTTATTTAAAATATTTTTCCAATAGGTACATGACATAAACTTAGAATCCCAAATAAATTATAAAACTATGTGTAAAATGACCAAAATGCCTCTACGGTGCATCGTTTGGTCATAAATGATAAATTACACATATGATCATGTTCTTATTGATATTATATCATAAATAATTATTTTTCCAGAATACTTATGATCATAACATCAAAATATATTCAAGTTTCTTTTATACGATGCATAATTACCAAAACACCCTTATGAGGCATAATTTCATTTTAAAACCTTAACGGGCATGTAAGTTGATATCCTACTGATATTACAACTTATTTAAAGAATAATGGCATATAGAACTTGTTCATGACTTATCCGGTTACCCGATATCGCTTATGTGCGCACGGTTAAGTATATGTAACTAGTTTATGGAAATTAACCAAAATGGGTTTAACCTTATCATTTTAGCCTCAAAATCCAGAATGCTTATGGTTTACCCATATTATACAAGTCATAGTACTTGTGGGTTTAAACTACATTCTATCCAATCATCCTTAATCTAGCATAATATACCACTTTGATCCTGTACGCTAGTCGGTCTAAGTCTATGACTTAAATTAAGACCGTTAGCATTTAATTGGTTAGCTTATGCCAAAATCCAGATTAGAGCCTTCCGGTAAATGCTATCTGCACTTATTTCATTTTGGATACGACTGAGATATTAAATCTTGCATTTTTAAAATTAAGACTAGCTTAGGTAAATACTCTCGACTTATTTCCCTATACGGGCTTGGGTTACGGTAAATTATTACCGCTTGGTCGGAAATGAGATCAATCGAATGCCGGACTGTGGCTAGTAAATCCGCATATTCCGTTTTAATCAGTTTTGTTTGATAACTTAACCATTAGGGGTTACCGACCGTGTCCTTGATATCCTCGGCTCATTACATTAGTTAATGGCCACGACCAAAGCGCGGGGTGTAGGCATACACCTGACAGATGCTCATGCTAAATTGTTTTTACCCACTAGTTGGGAATAACTCCTTCGTGGGTTCATAAGTGGTGTGTACGTTAACCATGTCTCGGTCTCTGTACTGGCCCCATATGTATGGACAAACATGTGAATCTGTTAACAAGGTTACAATGCTGACTTTCCAAAGTTATAAAAGATTTTTCGTGCCCTGTGCACTCAAATCCATTTTCAAAATGTTTTCAAAATGAGTCAGTTGGGTGTATTTACCAACGAAAGCTAACGTATTTTCAAAAGACTAAGTTTGCAGGTACAATACGAAATAGGCTGGAAGCTGCTCGATAGTGATATAAGATGATCTTGCAAATTCTTAGATCTGCCCAAAGTCTGTTATACACTTTTTGTACATTTTACGATCCGCCTGTGGATATTCTATTACAAGCCGTATGTATATTATTTTTCGTACTTTGAACATTTGTTTGTAATAGTAATTTAAACTACAAGACTTACACTGTGTTGTGTTTAATTGACTATGATGATATCAACTTACGTCACGATATTTCCTACCTGGACCCACCGGTGTTTGGTTGTAAATTTCGGGGTGTGACACTCATGGTAGCCATCAAAGAAAAAATATAGAAAGAAAAACAGACCATAGTTATAA
This sequence comes from Scalesia atractyloides, assembly GCA_947069175.1. Classification (NCBI taxonomy): domain Eukaryota; kingdom Viridiplantae; phylum Streptophyta; class Magnoliopsida; order Asterales; family Asteraceae; genus Scalesia; species Scalesia atractyloides. The sequence continues at coordinate 41,477,563 of CAMTDV010000008.1, read as the reverse complement.
TAGTAAAAAAGAAATATATTTGAAAATCTTAATCTATATATTTAACAAACTAACAGGTATAGCTGATAGCTGGAGATATACCCGATACCTGATGGGTAATTACCTCACGGGTACTTGGCCGGGTATAAGATACGATTTTACAATCGAGTACGGGTATGCGATTACCAATACTCGACTCATTGTCATCACAACATTTTTTTTGAATAACTAATGTTACTCTCCCAAACTCCTATATTTATAAATAAATCATCTTTGCTTGAGATTGAAACTAAGACCTCCTACTAAAAGGCAAAAACCTCTATCAATTGAGCTAGTCCCACTTAACTATTGTCATCCCTACATAATAGCACTTTAAAATAAATTTAATATGAGGGGTGTTGATTAGATAGAGCTAGGTAGCTCTTCCTCCCTAATTAAAACCTAACGGCACTAGCAACGATGACACATTGACACCTACCTTCGAACTAAATATCAAAATAAACAAATACTCCTAATAAGCAATTTCAAAACGCCCATTTTTATAATCTTGTTAAACCCAGAAAATTAATAAATACCTGTTTTTAGATATATTAATTACTAAAATGTTTATATTAGACACAATGTTCACCTACTTTCATATAATGTCGAAAGATGTCATGTACCAGTCTATTAAGCGACACTTTTAAGCAAGTTATCTTGTCAAGAATTTGAAAAATCTTAAGCCCGTATACTCATACAAGTAGTGGGTTACGTTTTATATGGTTCAAAACATACTAGTGATTGGCCATTGTGATATGGTGGATGATAGTGAAACTCTTTTAAGGAACACAATATAAGCTTAGCTATCTAAAACACATTATATTTGGACAAAACTGTAGAAATCAATCTTAACATCTATGTTATACAAAAAATGCACTTTATTTCTTTCATTATGAAATCGATCAAACTCTAACTTTTATGTTTATATTTTTTTATATTTTATAACCTTTATCGCTAACGTCGTACAAAAACTTACGCCCTCAAATATACGATGTGCTCCAGGGCATTTCAATCATTTTCCCTTCTAGTTTTAATATTCATTTAAACTAATGAAACCCTAACTACATAAATGTTCATCTTCTTTCCAGATCATCAAGGAATAAAACAACTTGTTCACCACCACTGCCGCCCATCCCCGCCCTTCTCTGAAACACGACCACCACGGTTCACCACCACTGCCACCCATCTCCACCCCTCTCTGAAACACAAGCACCACACCACTACCACCACTGTTCACCACCCATGCCACCCATCTCCGCCCTTCTCTGAAATACAAAACCACCACACCGCTGCCTCCATCGTTCACCACCATAACCACCCATCTCCGCCCTTCCCTAAAATACAACCACAACACTGCTACCCCTACCGTTCATCACCAATGCCAGTCATCTCCACCCCTCTCTGAAATACAAAACCACCACATCGCTGCCACCACCGTTCACCACCACAACCACCCATCTCCGCCCTTCCGTGAAATACAACCACCACACTGCTACCATCACCGTTCACCACCAGTGCCACCCATCTCTGCCCTCTAAAATACAAACCCACCACACAGCTTCCACCACCGTTCACCACCACAACCACCTATTAGATCTGAAACTGAAACCGATTCTCCCTCCCTTACTTTTTATCTCACACATTAGGGCGTTTGGTTGATGATGATGATGGTGGAGTTTTGTTGAAGAAGATGGTGCCGGTGTGGTCAACTTGCTAGAGAAGGTTGAAGGTAGTGTTAGGTGAGGTGGTTGTATTTGTGTAATGTTTCTGTAAAGGGAAGAAGAAGACAGAGTAGAGAGAGATTAAAGAGAGATATAGAGCGTGAAAGAGTCGGGTGAGTGGGTTTTATAATAACAAAAGTGAAATGACTTATGCTCTCAAGTGTAACACATGTGAGGAGGGCATTTAATCAAAGATAGGAAACAAGGTTTGTTGTAAAGGTTGAGCTCGGCGACCATAAAGATTTTACAGTAAAAGATATGAAATGCAATTTAAATATAATATAAAGGTTGAATTTTACAATTTTATCTTATATTTAAGTATTATCATTGTTGTTATTATTATTATTACATAAATATTTTGTAGTTATGATACACTACGATTATACTTAATTTAAATTGTATTTAATTATAAAAATATAACTTAATTTAAAGTATTATAAATAAAATTATGCTTAATGTAGAAAGGCTTATTAAATACCAATAACAAATAGGATAAAATTAAAAACTAGCATTTGTACCGCATGTAACAAAATTAATATTAAGTGTCTTAAAGTGCCAACATGTTATTCTATATAAGGTAGTATAGATATAGGATTGTTCACGAATACTAATAAGGATAGCGATGGCTTCCAAACGTTCTTGTGGTAATCATCCGTGCTGGTTAAAACCTTAGCCTATTTTTTCTCAGATTAGTGGTTTCTAGAGGGTACAAAAAGGGTGTTTGGCGTTGTGGTGGAAACGGTAGTAGTATTGTTAGCATTAGTTGGTTGGTAATTTAGCGATGTATAGAGGGATTATCGTAGACATTGTAGCGGATGAGAACCGTGGTTGAAGGGGTATGGTCTCAAATCCTGCACCGACTAAGCGGGTTAACCCCAGGTCGCACGTGAGACCATGCCCAAGATGAACCAAAATTATAACTCCTTCGACCTTGCGCCGACTATATAAACGTTTCCAAAGTCGCGCGCGGGGTCAAGAGTAAGCCGACACCATTTCAGACACTTAGTCCTTTTGACAAAAGACCTGGCTTCCTTGACCTTATGCTGACTACACGAGACGTGTCCATGATGCGCGGAGGCAAGAAGCGCAAGACAACATAGGACGAGTACAAAAGGTACAAGTGACAGAACAATGGGGCAATAGACATTCTACAGGCTGTATACGATCATAGTGAATGATGAACAATCGTGCATCAGACAAGAAGTACAAAAGGACACACACGCGACACCAATCAGCTTGCGCCGACCACTGTCCCATAATCTCCACTCAACTGTTGATGACATACCAGACAACAAGGACAACTGTCAGGACACGTGGATCCATTCAACGTGCCAACTACCCTCTCGCTAATATTCACTAACGGTGGTGGCAGAGGGGGTAGAATGGATATTCCTTGTTTCGCTATTGGGCCCAAGGCTCATCATCCCGTCTCCTTCACAAATCACCTCGGCTATAAATAGAGAACTTCACCTCCAGGTTCAAAGATCGCTCTCTTGCTTTCTCACTTAATACATACACTATTATCCTCAAAACCGATACTTATTCTCACGCTGGAGGGTGGTTACAAGGAGAACCCTCTATTCTCCTCCTTGTAACGAGCTTACAGTGTGTTGATTGTTTTGCAAGATCTTCATTGTTGTTTAGACGAGACGAAAGAAGATTAACCTTTATCTCGTCGAGGCACAAACCAAAAACTAATCTCCTGATCAGTTTGGTGTTTCTTCATTGGCGCCCACCGATTTTTACAATCAATTACATATTCTTTCTGAGCTAATACTCTGAATCAATGGCTGATCAGGGTACTCCGTTTCCGACTTTCAACGCAAACTCTAAAATAGGTGTGGTAGCGGACAACGCGCACGTCCAAAATCAACTTATTGACGAGTATGTCGATGGAGATTTCACATAAGTTGGAGTTATCCGCACAAGTGGTACCCGTACCACCCAAACGGTGACTCTAGCTAATCACGTAGCTGGTCCTTCAGCTCCTGCGATGTCATGATTACCATAGGGAGATACTCTCGTGCCTTGGTTCTTAAAAAGCCAAGTAACGTTGAACCTCATTTATGCACAACTATGCGTGCAACACGGACTAGCGCAAGCTCAAACGCAACAAACTCCGATGGTGACACCAATGCCCAGACAGCTGAACTACGAGACGCCGCATCAAGAACGCGTGCAAAGACAACAATTCAATAGACCACTTTCACCACGAAGGCAGAGTGCTCAGACCATGCATGACACTCACAATGCTTCAGAGAGTTTTTCGAAACACGTACCGAATCCCGACAGCGCACCTCGATTAGTAGCCGGCTTGGGCCGCACAACATTCTAAACGCTGAGTGGAACACCAACACAGACGAATCTGATCCAACTTGCCAACAGGAAGATGCGTTGTCAGTTTTAGCCACCTTCCGAAAAATCACGAAGCTTACAAGCCAAAGACGCGTGCAGCGTACAACTAGTTGGCAAAACACGATTTTAGCCTCGTATACAGGCCAATAACAGCAGCAAAGCACTCAAAGTTCACTCGAAACATCACTTTAGCACCCTTGGAAAAGGCTAAACTTCCACAAGTTGTAGGCAAGTTTAATGGCTTAACCGATCCAGATGACCATGTGCAACTCTTCACTAGTGTGGGTGTAGTGGGAGGATAGACCATGCCTATGTGGTGCCATCTATTCGTACAAACTCGGACAGGGGCGGCACACGCGTGGTTTGATAACCTCCATGCAGGAAGAATCAAGTCATGGCCAGATTTTCAAGGAAAGTTCCTCGCTCATTTCAGCCAACAGAGGCGATACAAGCGCGACACGTCAGAAGTAATGAACATCTGGAGGCGTGACAATGAAGGTTTGGAAGATCTCATCACTCGCTTTAACTAGGAGTGTCTAGAAATAGGGAATGTTAGCAAAGATCTCATGTGCACTCATTTCAAAAAAAGCCATCCTGTGTGATAGCCTAATTCAGACTATCACAGGCAAAGACGGAATGCCAAAAGAGTGGGATAAACTAATGGTGGCGACAAAGATTGTCGCGCAAACTGAAGAATCACTGACTAGAGGCAGATCCAGTCATTATTCAGAAGATCAATACTCAAGATCCAGTGCGCATGACTCAGCAGGCGCAATAGAAAGAACAAAGGCTCCGGCTGGAGATCGAACCAACCCGACAGTTACGATGAAAGGCCCTGTTAAGATGACATGCCTCGATACAGCGAGGATGCCCGCGCAATAATCGACAAAATCACGTACACAGAGGTGATTAAGAATGATAACAAGGAAAAGCATTGGACTTCGTTATCTAAGACACCCAAAGAGGTTCTTATGATGGAGAACCACGACTTTAAAGCTCCGCCTTAGATGAAAAATAAGGAGGGCCATGACCCTAACTTGTATTGTGATTTCCATAAAGATACCGATCACCTGACCGATGATTGTATCAGCTTGCACAGATTGAAAGGGCCCTTAAAAGCGGGAAACTCGGAGACTTGTTCAAAAATGTGTGCAAGGAAACAAGACAAATACAAAGAACTGATGAAGGGGGTCAGAAGAAAGTCCGACGGTTAGAAACCTATATGGTCAATGGAGGACCTTGAAGAAGCACGGAAAGCAATGGTAAGCGCCCAAGGGATGAGTCATGGCGCGAACAACAAGTGGTTTTCCTGGTGGTTCGCGGGGGGGGGGGGGGGGGGACATGCCCTGTCGAAATCACCGGCATTCTAGGCCATTATGAGACACACTATATATTCATCGATCCAGGGAGCACAACTATATCATTACGAACAATGTTTCAATCAATTGGACCCGGAGGATAAAGCGCGCTTGGAGCCGGTCGATTACCCCTTGTCAGGTTTTTGCAATGAGACGGTTTTTCCTCTCGGCTAGATCTCCTTCCTGGTTACGCTGACCGACGGAAAGAATTCAAGAACGACAGAGGTAAACTTCATGGTGATGCCAACCAACTCAAGGCATGATGTCTTGATTGGTAGAGAGACTCAGGGACATCTAACTATGGTGACGTCCACCCCATACTCTGCAATCGGGTTTCCAACAGAATCCGGAGTGGCGATCATCTATTCAAAGAAGTAAGTAATGGCAGCTGACGAGGCGCGCCCAACAAAGGCAAGCAAGCAAACTCCGCACAGAGTCGGAGAAGTGGGTATTAAACCGCAAGTATCCTGATCAAACAGTGACTGCCGGTCCTACGATGTCCGAGAACATTCGAGCTTTTCGAAAGCAACTTCTTTTCCGGCATATGGATATCTTCGCCTGGTCACGGCCGACATGACTGGTGTCACGCTATATATTCATCGATCCAGGGAGCACGACTGATATCATTACGAACAATGTTTCAATCAATTCGACCTGGAGGATAAAACGCGCTTGGAGCCGGTTGTCAGGTTTTTGCTATGAGACGGTTTTTTCTCTTGGCTAGATCTACTTCCTGGTTACGCTGACCGACGGAAAGAATTCAAGAACGACAAAGGTAAACTTCATGGTGATGCCAACCAACTCAAGGCATGATGTCTTGATTGGTAGATAGACTTAGGGACATCTAACTATGGTGACGTCCACCCCATACTCTGCAATCGGGTTTCCAACGGAAACCGGGGTGGCGATCATCTATTCAAAGAAGTAAGTAATGGCAGCTGACGAGGCGCGCCCAACAAAGGCAAGCAAGCAAACTCCACGCACAGAGTCGGAGAAGTGGGTATTAAACCGCAAGTATCCTAATCAAACAGTGACCGCCGGTCCTATGATGTCCGAGAACATTCGAGCTTTCCTAAAGCAACTTCTTTTCCGGCATATGGATATCTTCGCCTGGTCACCGGCTGACATGACCGGTGTCATGCTATATATTCATCGATCCAGGGAGCACGACTGATATCATTACGAACAATGTTTCAATCAATTCGACCTGGAGGATAAAGCGCGCTTGGAGCCGGTCGATTACCCCTTGTCAGGTTTTTGCAATGAGACGGTTTTTCCTCTCGGCTAGATCTACTTCCTGGTTACGCTGACCGACGGAAAGAATTCAAGAACGACAGAGGTAAACTTCATGGTGATGCCAACCAACTCAAGGCATGATGTCTTGATTGGTAGAGAGACTCAGGGACATCTAACTATGGTGACGTCCACCCCATACTCTGCAATCGGGTTTCCAACGGAAACCGGGGTGGCGATCATCTATTCAAAGAAGTAACTAATGGCAGCTGACGAGGCGCGCCCAACAAAGGCAAGCAAGCAAACTCCACGCACAGAGTCGGAGAAGTGGGTATTAAACCGCAAGTATCCTGATCAAACAGTGACTGCCGGTCCTACGATGTCCGAGAACATTCGAGCTTTCCTAAAGAAACTTCTTTTCCGGCATATGGATATCTTCGCCTGGTCACCGGCTGACATGACCGGTGTCACGCACGACATCACGGCGCATTATGTAAACACCAATCCTTCCGTAGAACCGGTTGTCCAAAAGAAGCGCAGCCTAGTCCCGCGAAGACAAAGGGGATGAACGAACAAGTCTTTGAGCTATTAGCTGTAGGCATACTTCATGAAGTCCGATATCAAACCTGGGTGGCGAACCTAGTCATGGTTGAAAAGGCGAATGGGGTGTGGCACATGTGTGTAGATTATAAGGATCTCAATAAAGCCTGCCCCAAGGATTTCTATTCTCTCCCGAAGATGGATAAAAAGATCGACTCCCTCGCGTCATTCTGTTGGAAGTGTTTCTTGGATTGCTACAAGGGTTACCATCAGGTGCAGATGGCCCTCAAGGATGAAGATAAGACCACATTTCGCACATAGATAGGCATCTTTTGCTACACAAAGATGCCCTTCGGCTTACGCAATGCTGGTGTAACTTACCAGCAGTTAATGGACCAAACCTTCGGCGACGACATTGGAAAGCACGTCAAAGTCTACATCGACGATTTGGTGATCATGAGTCCAAAGGAGGATCAAATGTTGAAAGACATAAAAAAAACCTTCAAATCATTGTGCAACGCCAACTGAAACTCAACCCGGGCCAGTGTTCATTCGGAATGGAGGAAGGTAAATTTTTTGGGTTTCATTGTGACAAAGGGTGGATTCAAAGTGAACCTAGAGAAAGTACAAGCTATCGAGAGAATGTCGTCTCCTAGCATCATAAAGGAAATGCAGCGGCTAGCCGGCAGATTGGCTGCACTGAACCATTTCCTGTCTAATCACGCCGCAAAAGCCTTTCCTTTTAAAAGCACATTGCACAATTGCGTCAAAAGGAACGAGTTCAGATGGACAACGGAGGCAGAAACTGCCTTCAAATAAATGAAGGAGTGTTTAATCCAGCTCTCAACTTTGATCGCACTGCGCGAAGAAGAACCACTCGTCCGTACTTGTTAAGTTCCGACAAGGCAGTAGGCGCAGTACTACTAGTGGAAAGGGAGGGGCTTCAAACTCCAATTTATTATGTCAGCAGAATTCTCACTGATCCGAAAACTCGTTACTCAATCATGGAAAAGCTGGTACTAGCCTTGGTGCAAGCGTTAAGGAAGTTGTGTAGGTACTTTACTGGCCACGTCATAAATGTCTTAACCAATTATCATATTGGAACCATTCTGCAAAAACCATAGATCTCGGGGAGATTGGCATAGTGGGCTATAGAGCTAGGAGGTCACAACATTGTGTACAGACCACGCCTAGTGATCAAGAGACAAATCCTGACAGATTTTGCCACAGAAGTTCCCATCCACAAAATTCCTGAATGTGAAACGGTCGAGACCCCTGCACAGGGAACGATAGAGGACTTTGGTTGTTGTTTATTGATGGGGCGTCAAACGAAGATGGCGTAGGGGCCGAGTTAAGACTAGTCAACCCAAAGAAGCGTGAGTTCATATATGCTATCCGGCTATACTTCAAGAACATGAACAATGAAGCGAATATGAAGCGTTCCTAGCGGTATTGCACCTAGCAATCAAACGAAGATGGCGTAGGGGCTGGGTTAAGACTAGTCAGCCCGGAGAAGCGTGAGTTCACATATGCTATCTGGCTAGACTTCAAGAATACGAACAATGAAGCGGAATATGAAGCGTTCCTAGCGGGATTGCGCCTGACAATCAAGATGGGGCCAAAAATCTACAAGCGCACGTTGATTCGTTGCTCGTCGCGGCGCAGATCAATAGCTTGTACGATGCAAAAGGTGAAATCATGGCACTTTATCTTGATCAAGCCAAAGAACTGATACAAAAATTTCAATCTTTCAAGGTCGTTCATATCAACTGTAGCCAAAACAAGCCAACTGATGCGTTGAGCAAACTGGCTTCGACAACTTTTCAGCATTTGGCTAAAGATGTTTGAATTGAAGTTCTCAAGAAATAGGGTCACCATCATGGGTGACACCCATCGTTGAATACTTCCAAGCGGGGGCCCTACCAGACAACAAGGCGGAAGCACGGAAAATACAACACAAGGGTTTGTTTTACCAAATGGACAAAGGAATTTTATATCGAAGGTCATATCTGGGCCCACTATTGTTCTGCATGGACCCACAAGACGCCAACTATCTGATTCATGAAATCCATGAAGGCATTCTGGAATCCACGCAGGGCCACGCATAGTGGTAGCTAAAATAATGGGCACTGGATATTATTGGCCTGACATGCATCTCGACGCCGTAAAAGAGCTACGCAAATGCGATTCCAGCCAGCTGCATGCACAAAAAACGCTCAAACCCAAGAATGACCTGATACAAGTATCAACTGCCTGGTCGTTTCAATAGTGGGGCATTGATAAGGTAGGTCCCTTCGTAGAAGCACTAAGCGTAGTGAAGTTTAACATTATGGCAGTTGATTATTTCACAAAATGGGTAGAAGCAAAAGCCCTTGCATCAACATCTGTGATGATCGTGCACAAATTCATTTGGGAACACATCATTTGAAGATTCGACTTATCATTGCGCATCCTAATGGGCAATGGCACGAACTTTGCCTCAAAAGACCTCCATAACTGGATGTAGGAGTTGCACATTGAACACACCTTCTCCTCCGTTACGCACCTACAAGGCAACAATCAGGTAGAGAGTATTAACAAAGGCATATTAGAAGGAATCAAGGCCCAACTTGGCAGGAAATGAAGAGGATGGGTCGATGAGCTCCTTGCTACTCTGGGCTCATCGCACCATGCCCAAGACAAGCAACGGCGAGACCCCTTTCAGCCTAGTCTATGGCTCGAAAGCGGTTATCCCGGCAGAGACCAGCCTCCCTTCACCGTGCTTGACGGCTATCAATGTAATCGATAACAAGGCGGAGCACAGACTCAATCTGGACTTACTTGAAGAGCGGCGCGGAAACGCAGCCATAAAAAAAGCAAGGTACAAGTCTAAATTGGAGAAGTAATACAATGCGCAGATGCGCATCTGTACGTTCAATCCAAGTGACTACGTTTTCCATGACAATGAGGCTTCCAACGCGAACGCCCACGAAAACTCGCGCCTAGGTGGGAGGGTCCCTATCTTATCCACGATGTTCTGGGCAAAGGCGCGTACAAGCTGCGGACTTTGGACGGCCACATTGTTCCATGAACTTGAAATGCACAATAGCTAAGGAAATGCTATATGTAATACACAACCTTTTGTAAGCGATGGCCATCGCCTGACAAGTTTATTAATGTAAAGTGTTGTTTACATTATTTCTCTTTGTTGACTTCTGTATTTATTTAAAGTTACAAATACATGTTCAACTTTTAGCACGTGCAAAAACATTAAAGTAAATTACGAGCTTGTGAACTAAGCCTCCAAGATTCCCATAATCATAGCGCGGAATCGGGTTGTGATGTTCAAACATCAGCCACACTTACATTCATTCGTGCTACCTAGGCAAAGTTTCTATCACAATGCAATAATTGTAACATTTTCATCGGTCAAAGAAAATAAATAGATTAAAAAGTGCAAGCGCGCATCGATTACATACTTCGACTATTCAAATAGCTAATAAACTACAAGGCACAAACGCCTATGTTACAAAAACTTAGAGATTACATGATCTTCACTCCGCGCTATCATCATCAGCATTTTCTTCGTCATCGGATATCACTTGTGTTTCAGGAATCTCAAAGAGGGCCTTCAAGCGCACGACATAATCATCATGTTGAAGGGCTTCAAAGACCAAGTCCATGATGGGCAGCATAAGAGTGTTATATGTTTCTTGGTTAGCAGCATACACATTTTCGGCTTCTGCGCCGACCAAACAGTGACTACTGTCCCATTTCATCTGCATCGCCTCCCTCACATGATAGGCACATTTATCATAACCTTCACGGTGGCCAATTTGGCGCGCCGCAACAGTGAGTGTCGCCATAATCTGGTCCAGTTCAGTAGAGTTCAACACTACATTCGCGACCTGACATACATTACAAGGTTAAGAACTCCACTGAGTAATGTTTGATACAACAAAAAGAAAGGAGGTAGGAAGTAACATACATGTGCAATACCATATTGTTGCAACCATTCGGAGTTGTTGACCAACGGCTCAACAACAGACTCGACTTCCGCATAATTGTCCTGAGCTACGTCCAAGGCCGCTAGGGAAACCTTGCGCGCCTCTTCGGCGGACTCTGTCTTAAGCTTTTTAGCTCAACCTCCTCCTGTGACTCGTGTAAGTGACGCTGGAGCTTCGAAATCTCAGCGTCCTTGCCAGCCATGTCTCTATCCATTGAGACGAGTTGTTGTCTTAGCTCCTCCTTCGCAATTAAACAAGCATTTAGTTTTGGAATTTCATTCTCCTGCTGAGCACAGATAGAGACAGTATGAACCTGATTTTGTTCCACATGCTCGCGGTGCACCTTAGCCGCTTCAAACCACTCCTCAAGGTCAGCCTTAGACTTGGTCAGCTCTTCATTTTGAGCATTTAAGTCTGCAATGATTTTAGCAGAAGATGCAACCTGCGCTTTAAGGTTGGTAATCTCATTATGAGCAAAATACATCTTTTGGTTGTCATTTTCCTCAGCAAGCGTCTCCTTGCTTACCTGCAACTTTTTCTTAAGCCCCAGAACGCCCCACTCCTTATTGTTCTTATCAGCCTCCAATTGAGCTTGCTTGACAGCTAACTCCTCCTTGGCCTTCTCAAAGTGTTTGGCATCAGCAACCAAATGACTCCTATACTCTTCCAACTCAGGACGCTCCTGATACATTGTGCGCCATTCGCACATAATTTGATTGTTGGTGGAGAGTTTGTTAGCTTGCGCAACAACATGTGAGCGATATAGCTAGTCATGCTCACGCTGTTTCTGATGAAGAACTTCCGGGGATGAGGGAAGGTGCCCATAAACCACTCGCGGCAAGGGGTAAAGTTGGAGAAAGTATCCCCTTGCCTTAGTTTCCAGACTGGAGCATGGATCTCCTTGGCGCGATTGTAATCGTAGGAACGATAGTAATGGTCAACCAAAGTATCCTCTGGCCGGATGGGTGAAGGTTCTTTATGTTGAACACTGAAAGTACTAACACTTTCATCCCCCGCGCCAGCACCAGCAACGTGTTAGGGCTCCGCCCCCTTACCACTACTCCCTTCAATGTTTTTTTCCGCCTAATCAGCAGGTTTTTCAAATATCCTTCTAAGCCTCTTTCACAGGCTACTCGACAGGTTCCTCAACCTCCGCAGTTACATGCTCTGCTTCGACGATTTTTTCAACCTCTTACATGTTCAACCTCAGCGGTTACATGTCCAAACCCGATAGGTTCCTCAACCACCACAACCCGCTCAATGCGCTCAAATGCTCCCGTTTCAACAAGCTTCTCACCCAAGACCTCAGGCGCACCCTCCTTCTTCTTTGTCGAATCAAGGGAGACAGGAGAAGGTGCCTTGGGCCCAATTTTAGAATGAATGAACTTGAATTTGGGCATCGCCTTTTTGGCCCTAAACAAGGCGCACGAGGTTAAACAGTTATGCTAACTAGTCAACAAGACAAACAAATATACAATAAAGAGCATTTATGAGGATAGATGGCCGACATCAAAGATCCAATATTGACCTTTCCCTATAATGGGCTTGCTAATAGCCACCTTATTCGCCGTCGGTGCGGGATTCAAGCTTTGCTCCTCGCACTGGCACTTGGAAGTGTTCTTTCGAGTCAACTCAGGGATAGGGTCGACCTCGAACTCCTCTGTAACGCTCCGCATTTTTGGACTTTCCTCATTAGAAAGTGTATTCGTATTTCACTACTTGGAAACTTGTATCGTACTCATATCTTTCATTTCCCACCCTTGTACTCTGAGATTATGATCATAATGGAAACTCATTTTATACTTATACCTGTTGCATACTTGAATTATACCTAACAATTCTTAATACGTGATTATAAGCAAGAAACTCATACTTAAATGCTCGAATACTCAACTTTATGCACTACTATACTCATACGTCCCTCATGCAAGCTTAAAACACTTAAAAACTAGCTAAATGTATGAAAACAACTCAAACCAGCCAGCCTCATATGAAGTGAAGCCACCTCGTACGAGGCGACGACCAACTCATACGAAGTGACTCCAACTCGTACGAACCAGCCTGTTTCCTATAAATACCTATGCACTTCACCACCTCTCACTTTTTGGGTACTCTCACGTCCACTCTCAATTCCTGGATCTTCAGCTAAAGTATCTCAGATTGTCTAAGTGAGTTTAACTCACTAACAACTTGTGATTCCACAACCTTCCTTCTACTTTTATTTTATTTTCTTTTGTAACAAGTGTTGTAAGTCCACCTGGTCCACCATCCTCATAGGATTGGATTGGAGTTCCGATTAGTGAGAATGTTGGGAGGTTTGGCTACCTGAATTAAGTTCCATACCTCACTTGAAAAATCTTTACCTTATGTTAATTCATGACTAAGCGGGGTGTATTACAACCTTGTGCTTTGGTGAATCATATAAAGAGATTTAACATCTCCATGCTTGACTTCTATGACAAACGTGACTAAGCCATACATAAACTATACTTATTATTCGTATTTTCTTAATAAACTAGTCTGGATGAAGCATTAAGCACATTATGATCTAGTGTTGTGGCCCGGACTATTTTGCCTCGTTATCACGATCCTCGCTCACAGAAATCAGTTCGAAATGGGTACAAAACGGGCTAATATGTTCCAGGACTGTCACCTTGCACGAGGTGAATAGTTAACTCGTACGAAGTATAAGTCAACTCATACGAGGTACTAGTTAACTCGTACGAGTTGCAAGTTAGCTCGCACGAGGAAGCCAGTCCACTTCATACGAAGTAGTACTTTTCCCGTTTTCATTTTGTACTTTCTACCTCAGAATCTGGACAAATCATTCCACTCATTTTACTCACGTTCTCTTGATTACGCCATGTAGGGTAACTCCGGGTTGCATCACCTGAACACTCTACGCACGGAATACTAGGAAGCTCGCGAAAACGTGAGCATACTCGACCCATCTTACGCTTTATCACATTTGGCTGCAATACATGTACATTATGCAAAATTTCACAAAAATGCTTTTATTCAATTCACAAACAATCTCTATACATGCTTTTGTGCTAAACTTGAAATCATACATGCTTATAATCGGTATGCTTATACTCAGTCATTAACTTTGATCAAGTCTCCCTTAACATGTATAGCGCTTTAGGAGTAACGCACCGCCTAGTAAACTTGGGGTCATGTTAAGTTATACACATCTGGTTTCATTTTATGAAAAGATTATGCTTGCAGGATACTTTGGGTTGACTGATATACTTATGCATGATGTGTTTAATGTATGTTAGCCTCAAGAATAGACAATTACGCATGAAGATTTGTTTAAACGTTATACTATGCTATTATTCAAACTTGTATGCTCGCCAATGCCTTATGTGTTTGACTACATTTTAACATGTATTGCAGGTTGATTATTGATGATGATGACATTTGAAATAAGTAGGACGACTTAGACACTCATCTAAAATCGTATCATTAACGTTATCGTACTTGTAGTTTGTTCCTATGATGTTGTATTGATTTCAAACTATTGTACTTGATCTTTGTTAAGGAATTGAAATATTTTTATTTAAATACTTGTCACATTTTAGCATAATTGATGTCTCGAGCAATTCTTTCTTCCCGCCCCAATGTTTCCGCCATCGGTTGGGGTGTGACAAATTGCTATCAGAGCCATAACTATAGGGTGTTTGGTAGAACTGCCATGTTTGACCTAGTCTATAGTCTAAGCACCAAATAGACCTCTTCGTACGAACTTAGACCTTTGTGCGAACTGAAGCTCTTGGTGCGAACTGGACCTCCTCATGCGAACTGAACAGCTTCGCACGAAGTGGCACTCACTTCGCACGAAGTGAGCTCACTTCATACGAAGTGAACTGTTCCTCGATTTAAAACGTCTAGACTTTCCAGTTCTGCTTCTGATCTAGCTCTTTTTCTTAAACATTACAAGCCTTCCTAAGGCTAACACACAATACACACCTGAAGACATGAAGACACTCGTAGTCCGCGTACACGAGTTTCCACGATCTCACCAAATTAGGAGTGAAGCCGCACTTTGGTGATCACTCTCATTCCGCGTACACGATTTTTCACGAAATTACGCCATCAATCTAGGAGTGAAATCCACAACTTGATGGAAAATTTTCCATTTCATACTCTAGTGAACCCTTACCAACGAGTCGGCATTTGCTCCTCGTTTGGTAAGTGCCAACCACACCTAGGGAACAAAATTATCAAGTTAGGAGTGATATCCATATCTAGATAACTAGCTCCATTCCTTGATTTTCAATCCCGCCAAAGTTTCGATTCTCCAATCGAGTTGGGATGTGTAGTAACCGGAAGGGTAAAATACCTATAGGCAAAATCACGTTTTCTCTAACTTGAAAGGATTTTTTTCGATTCACTTTGGAATCGTCAAAGTTTCTAAATCCGGAACACTCCAGCATTTTGCTAAGCCCTCTTTTATGCTACATCGATTTCTATGTGTTTTACTTTGATATGTTGATCATTTCGAATGCACAAATCACACTTTACTCGCAATCTGGAACAATGCTAATAATCGTGAACAAACTAAATTTACACTCTTCGTGTTCTTTTATACGTGACTACGTCTTGAGAATACGTGTTATACTCATGCTTTATACATGACATTTATGTGCTACATGATATACTTATGTGTAACTATGTGAAGGCTTATGTACTATGCGAAATACTTGTATTCTCCATGCAATCAAAACGCTCTTTACAAAATCATTATGATCAGATCTCACCTTTTCCCTCTATTCCAACTTTATAGATGTCATCTGATGGTGAAAACTCCGACTCCAAGAAGGTCGCTAGCAACACCTGCGACTCCATGACCAAGAAAGAAATGATGAAATTTATGGCCAAGCAGATGGCCAAGACACTCCCCGACATCATCAGCTCTATCCAACCTGCTTCCACCTCTACTAACACCGTGAACCTCGATGATACGACCAAGCCTAAGGACGAAAAGCCTAAACCTTCCTTCACCTTTAAACAATTCAACTCCTACACCTTTCACAGGCGATGACGTGGCGATGAATATACTCCAATGGTTCGATGCCACGGAGGTCACCTTTCGCCAAAGTGGTTGTCCCGACGACCAACGCACCCTCAATGCTACTGGCCTATTCTGATTGAGAGCTCTCGATTGGTGGACGTCAGAACGCAATAGGCGTGTCAATGACGTGGCCTACTCTCTGACTTGGTCTAAACTCCAGAAACTCATGAAAGATGAGTTTTGTCTTCCCTAGAAACCCAACTCGAAAACGAGTTTTGGAACATCAAGCAAGTGGGAAGCGACAACGTTGGGCTGACAACTAGGTTCAAACAGCTCGGTATCATTTGCCCTGGTTAAGTCGACACTGTTGAGAAGACCATTGCCAAGTACATTCGAGCCCTACCCTCTTCTTTTTCCAACCACGTTGAGTCTTCTTGACAAAAAACCATCAAGGATGCTTATCGCCTCGCAACAAAGTTCAACCATAACATGATTATGGAAGGAGCCTTCAAAATGAACGATTCAATCAAATCAGCTCACCAAGCCACCACTGAACCAACCCCAGAACCTACACCTACTAAACCACCCATCAAGAACAACAGAAGCGGGAAGAAGCGGAAGGCTTTAACTCATAATTGTGAGGTTGTTACTCCGCCAAACCCACCACAACAACCACTCGCCCTCACCTAAAACACCGAACCTGCCAAACACGCCTACACTGGAACACAACCTAGGTTCGTAACTTGTACCTATCACCATCCAACCCAAGCACCCTGTCGCCTTTGCACAACTTGGAATAGGTTTGGACACTTTAGCACCCAGTGTCGAAGTGGTCTGAAACCCTAAACCAACCAAGCCCCTACCAACAACCAAGCCCTTGCCAACAATGGTCGCACTTGTTACAAGTGTGGCGACCCAAACCATCTCGCTAATATTTGTCCTCAGTGCAACAACAACCAGCAGCATCAGCAAGCTCCACGTGGCAGAGCTTTCGTCATCACAGCTGCTCAGGCACACAACAGTAACGAAGTTATTACTTGTACGTTCCTCGCCAACGACGTTTACGCTTCATGCTTATTTGATACTTGCGCAGATAAGAGTTTTATATCGTTAGAGTTTGAACCTTTTTTAAAGTGTAGACGTACTAAGTTGCCTAAACCATTCGTAGTGGAAGTCGCTAACGGTAATCTCTGTCGATTTCGTTCTTTCCGATTGTTCCTTGAATCTCAACGAGCATAAGTTTTCTATTGACCTCATACCCATGAAAATGGGTAGCTTCGACATCATAGTAGGCATGGATTGGCTTGGGCGAGTTCGTACTGAAGTTGTTTGTTCTGAAAAGTTTATTCACCTCCCTTTCCTTAACGGTGATTCCTTACACGTCTATGGCGAGAAACCTTCAAAAAGTCTCAAGCTTATGTCATGTACTCAAGCGAACAAATACTTACGCAAGGAATACTTTGCCTTTCTTTCCCACTTGTAGAAAAGAAGGATAAAGGTCCAAGCATAAGTGATGTACCTGTTGCTTACGATTTCGTTAACGTCTTCCTAGAGGATCTACCTGGTCCTCCTCCTCCTCGTTCCGTTGACTTTCGCATCGATTTCATCCTCGGTGCTACTCCTGTTGCTAAATCCCCTTATCGTTCAGCACCCTCAGAAATGCAAGAGTTATCTAGCCAACTGCAAGAGCTTATTAATAAAGGCTTTATACGCCCTAGTACTTCTCCTTGGGGCGCTCCCGTTTTGTTCGTCAAGAAGAAAGATGGATCCTGATGTATAAGAATCTATACATCTTTTAAACGTAAAATATTCCCTGTTTATGCGAGAACTCATTGTATTTTCATTGATCTTTATACTCATTTGAGTTGTTTGTGAAAATACAGGTCCGGGCTTCGGCCCGGTGATGAGACGAAGGATTTTGGAGCAAAATTGTCACACCCCGACCCGCAGCGGAAAAGGTGATCGGGGCATGATTGGGTTATCATCAAAGCTCATGACATTTATTTTAACGTTTCATATTCATTAATACACTTTAATGGAAAATTAAAATCAATATTACAACATGTCCTAAATATCAATCTAGGCTTCATCGTTTTCTTCTAAGGCATTTCCTATGTTTTCCTTGCTTCATCCTGTTCACCTGTATCATGTGTAAAAGGGTTTTTGGATCAACAAAAAGTTGGCGAGTGAATCCTATGGAAAACATTTGAACAAGTTTATTTAATTGATTATAAAATAAGTGCACAACCACACATGAGTAAAAATAGATGTAAACTTATTCATCAATCAACTTAATAATAAACAATACACACATGAACAATAATGGATCATTTAGAGGCACGCGTTGCTCAACTCGTCTCTCACGAGGAACTGATGGGCCTAATGAATGAATTGCATAAACATGATTATAAGAAAGACATAACTACAAACAATATAAACTCAATAATACACACATGAACAATAATGGATTGGTTTTGAGGCACGCGTTGCTCAACTCGTCTCCCACGAGGAACTGATGGGCTTAATGAATGAATTTCATATAAGTTGACAAAATGAAATACATAATCACAACAATATAAACAATCTAAGTTTAGATCACGATATGGTATGGCACAAGTTTAAATAAACGAGTTAATTATTTTGTGACACATGACACACCCCAAAACGTGTAATTAAAAAGGGGGAGTTGTAAGATTCACTCACAGTGGGTGCGTTCGGTTGATGATGTTGAATGCACGCGAAGTGGTTTTAACCACGAGTGAAATTAACCTAGATAAATAGCATTATGGTTCGGTAAGTAAACGGATTTTATTAATCCATTTTAGTAGGATTGTTGGGTTTAAGTATTTTTAATTGATTTTTAATTAAAATAAATAAATAAAAATAATAAAAAAGTTGACTTTTTTTGACCGTTGACCGTTGACCTTTGACCTTTGACCTTGACTGTTTGACCGGTTCATATGCGTGTAAGTGTGCGCTGAGTGAGGCTCGAACCCGAGACCTCCCGTACGCGTGCACGCAGCTCTACCAACTGAGCTACGTGTCTAACCCGAAATATTTCTATTTTTTAATTATATTTATATATTAATTAGATTAATCCGAAAATCAACTTATTTCTAAAAAGATTTTAATCAGTGACTCGGTGCGCTCCACAGGTCCCGAACCCGGGACATGTGGTTTAGGTTAACACACAGTCCACCGCTGGACTATGTGTTTAACTTGTTATATAAATCGATTTTTATTATACTTAAATACAAACTAAGTATTTTCATTTCTGACTTATTTAAAAAGTTAGATAATTGTCCGGATCGGTGTAGTAGACCGGACTCGAACTCGTGTCCTGTGATTAAACATACACACAGTCTACCACTGGACTGTGTGTCTAACTTGGTTATTATTCCGGTTATTAATAAACTTAACATGTAACAGCGGTGACTCCGGTTCGGTTAACAAAAAAAGGCATTTTTACTAAGGCAGCATGCGTGGGACAATATTCGAACTCGAGACGTTAGTGTGTTTAATGTGCACACAGTCCACCGCTGGACTGTGTGCCTAACCCGAGTTATATCTTGATTTATAATAAACTTAAACACTACAGAAACTTCGTCTTCTTCGTTGATTTTAACCAGAATCGGAAGTCCGACTGGTTCGATGTTTTAATCATGTTCTTTAGTGTTTTGAGGTTAATTACAGGTGAGATATAAAAAAAGAAAGAAAGGTTTAAGCGTAAGGTATACCGACTGGACTCCTCTGTTTCTCCGGCGAAACTCCGGTGACAGCAAAAGATTCCGGCGACGTGTGTCTTGCGGCAGAGAGTCTTCAGTAAGTTTGAAAAGGATGTGGGTGACTTCGGTATAAGCTCATGGGGTTCAGTAAGGCTCAGAAGTGAAGGGCTCGGTTTTCCGGCGAGGTACAGAAGTTTTCCGGCGAATGGATTTACGTCGGGTAAAGGTGGGGTTTTGAGCGAAAAAGCTAGCAGAGGTTCGAGGAGGTATTTATAAGGCAGGTTATCGATGAATTTGGTCCAATTTCCGACTTGATTCAAAGTCATTACGTTTTCCGGCGGTTATAGCTTGTGTCGCGGGTTCAGGCATCGGTTATAACCGATGTGGGTTTAAATGTTTACGTTAAGACTTGAAGAAACCGTCCAATCTCGCGAGATCGCCGGGATTTCCGACGACTGCAATTTGGGCGCCGGTTTTGAATTCGAGAATCATGATATGAATTAATTGATTCTAATAATTAACAAAGAACACTAGTGGCGCAGTGGTTGAGTGTGTGTGCGATAAGACTTTGCTGAACCGGTTGACTGACCAGGGTTCGAAACCCGACAGAACCATTTTATTTTTATTTCATTATTTTTAACAATTTTTCAAAAACAATTTATATATTCCAATATAATAATTAATTATGTATCGTTTAAAATTAATTTGGGCATTAAATACGCAACGAAATTTTAAACTGATTGTTCGGTTAATAAACGGAGCGGGTTTGGTAAAATCCGTTTTTGACGGATGTTACAAAAATGGAGCAAAAATGGAACTTTCCAGCAAAACTGCCAGATAGCGCACGACTGTGCCATCCCTAAGCACGACCGTGCCAAGCCTTCAGAGACCGGCACTCTCACCAGCACTATCAACTATCAGCGCAAACTAGACTAGTCCAAGAACTGGCACGGTCATGCCAAGTCCACGCATGACTGTCCTCGTGTCACTTCAGCTTCTGATCAGCTCATTCCTGAGGTTGAAACAGTCATCGCCGGATACGTCATCGATAAGCACGACCGTGCAACCTTTTGGCATGGTCGTGCCACCTCGGGGAAGTTTGAGCGGGATCTTTCCAGAATTGGTAGCAAACATGGTCAACAGACTAAAAAGTGTCTGACACTTGCCAAGCACGACCGTGCCAAAAGGTGGCATGGTCGTGCCAACTCACCAGTAGCATGAATACGAAGTTTGAGCTCATTTGAAGAGGAGTTGGAGCATTTTGGTGAACTTTTCTCTCAAGATTCTGGTCTTGGAAGCTTGTAGAGCCAAGAAGGAGCCTTGAGGAAGGTTGAATCACTTGAAGATCAACTCATTTTACCATTTAATCTTGTCTTAAACATTGGTTAGCCACTTGTTACTTATGAACAATTGAAGTTATTTTGCATTTGATTTAGTAGCGATGAACCTTATGGGCTAAACATTTGTGTTGCTTAAACCTTGATCAAGCTAATGAACATGTGAGAACATGGAGATAGAGGTGGTGATTGTTGTTTGTTAATCTTCATGGTGATAGTTAATCATGTTCTTGGAGTTCATGTTCATGTTTAAAGTCCTTGTTCTTGAATGTTTGGTCATAAGTATTTACATGTTGTGTTGGAAAGCCAAAGAAGAGATTATGATTGTTGAATCTTGTTAACTTGTTGATATGATTCATAGCATGAAACTAGGAATGGTAATTGCTAATATGATTAGAATGGTGATTTGAACATGTGTATGAATTCTTGAATTTAGATTTGGAAAGATCATATGAATGTTTATATGAATTCTGTAGTTTGTGCTTATGTTGGTTTGATAATTTAGGCCAAGATTGTTATCTACAATGACCATGCTTGTGATTCATATCAAGAACATGATGAAGATGTCATTTACTTGAAACCAAGTTAGGGTGATTAGTGTGTTGTTCATATTGGTTTTTCTTGACTTGTGGAGTTAGGAGTTTTGACAAACAAATCACTCATTATTAAAGATTAACATCAACTTAGCAAGTAAACTTAAAAGAATAAATATAGGTGATTAGGATGTTGTCTCATTATAATTTTCCCAAGATTTATAAAACTAGGAAACCTTGATTGGGAACTTAGTTGAATTTAGAACATGCATCACCATTAGTCTTTCTTAATTGTTGTCATATGTTTATTAGTGGATACTTAGTTTAAGCAACCTCTTTCAATTATCGTTCTTCCTTAATTTAGTTAGTTAATTGTTATATGTTCATGATAGTTTAAAATCAAAGAAATCAACTCGTTTATTGAAAAGGCTTAAAAGCAGCAAGGGTTTAGAATTAAGATACCGCGTCCATGGATTGATATCCGGTTCTTACCGATTGACTATACTACCACCTGACGGGTACACTTGCCCTTTGTGTGTGTAGTTAGTTTTTAAGTGAAATCCATTTTTAAAACCCAATTTGTGTGAAAGAAAATTATAACTGTAAAAATATATTCAATTCACGCACATCAGATGCTTTGGCATGTGCATCGATTATCGCGAACTTAACAAACTCACTGTTAAAAATCACTATCCTCTTCCTCGTATCAATGATATCTTTGATCAACTCTAGGCGCAACGTGCTTCTCTAAGATCGATCTTCATTTTATCTATCATCAACTTCGAGTTCTCGGGTTGTATGTCGAGCGTGCCATCTTCCACGTCATCGGAGGTCGGGGTGACAGTTAAGGAAATATTTCCACCGTGACCTATTTCACCTTTATTGCATCATCTCTGGATCTAACTGCAATGCAGCTGTCAGCGTAGCCGAATCAACACAGAGGGGGATTGGTTCAACGCCTATTTCGAGGATCTGCGGGGGTGCATTTGCCACCAAACTCGCCAAATACTACCGGGTGTGGTTAGACCATCTGACCATAGCTTGTGACTATATATTACTCGACGTGGCACATATGACTTCAATGCATATGATACGAAAGTTAAACGGTATCCCGAAGCTGGTTGATTGCTTAGGCAGGATTTGGGATCCACTTCCCGAAGCGGAGAATGATCATGAGGGTGGTGATGGTGGTGGTGACGATGTCCATATGGAGGGAGCCCCAGTTCACGGGTAGGGTGAGGCTGCTGGGGGAGCAGGCCCTCACATGCAGCTCGGTGACTTGGGCCAAGGTTTTGGAAGCCCAAACTGGGATCATGTGTACGGCGGATACGGTGGTGGTGGTTATGAGCATGATGCATATGGCCCGTTTGAGCCGTCGACAGTTGATCTGTGGAGGCGTATGGATGGGTTGGCTCTAGATCAGCCGAATGTGAGGCGTGATGTGAATTTGATCCGCGCGGAGCAGCATTGGCAGGGAATTTTTATGGAGGACATGTACGAGCAGAGCCAGCGAAGCTTTGACTAGCTCTTCAGTTTGCAGCAGCATATAGCGAACTCGCTCGATACTCCATACACGCAGTCGCTGCCGCACTTCGCACGGAGATCCCGATTTGATCGCTGGGAGGACGCTGGTCCTTTCGGATCTAGCGGCAAGTCTTAGTCTTGCCACATATCTTGTATTTTGTTTTCATTTTGTGTTTTAGGAGTGTGCCATTTTGCACTGTATGGACAAACCTCCGTCTTGTAACTTTAATTTTTTATGTTTAATTTTAGTGGTTTACATTAATAAATAAAGGCAAGGGAAATTTGGGTTGGGTTAATTCTTGTGAGCTTGATTATGTTTGTTAGTGCGCAGTATTGGTTTGATGAAGTGATGGTTGATTGGATGGTGTGGTAGTTCGTTGGGGATGCTCCTTCTTACCTTCTTTTGCTCCATTCTAGACTTTTCATTTCAGGGGAGTTTTCGTGTTCCCGCTCCCTCCGCTTTTACTATGTTTGCATTTTGCTTATATGCTTGTTTTTTGTCGTACATCGAGGGCGATGTACAATTCAAGTGTGGGGAGGTGGCTTATCGCTTGTTCTTGGTTGTCCGTTTTGTTAAAAAATAATTAAAATAATAATAATAATAATTATAGTAATAATAATAAATAAGTAAAATAATAATAATAATAATACAAACTCTCTTGACTAATCAAATCAACATAAGTTTTATATATAAGCACTAAAGTTTTTGATAAATGTACAAGGGTAAACGCAAAAAGTGATTTGCTCGAATAAAGGTCACCATCTAGTAACAACTTTTCATATAAAATTGAGCATGAGAAATCAAGCGACTTACTACTTGTTTGCCTTGCATATCTACCCAATACGCTCGTTTCCGTGAGTTATTTTTTGAGCTTTGTAGCTTTAGAATTATTTTTGCTCATGTTTTTGTGGGCAAAGATTGAGTGAGTTGGATGACTTTTGTGACTTAGAACTTTTGTTGGGCATACATTTCGAGACCACAAAGCAAACACATAGCATACAAATGATTGAGGCATTAGGAAACCTTTTATATTTAACCATTTATATTTATTCCTACACCAGAATCACACCCCTAGTTAAACCAATTTGAGCCTTTCCCTTTCGTTTCTTCTAAACCGCTAAATATCACCACTTAGCCAAATTAGCTTTTTATTTTTGAACCCAATTTTTGTGGTTTAAAGCCCGGTTCGGTCAATGACTAACTTGTAGCCTTCTTGTATAGTTTAGCGGTTTACTAGTTACAACCTCATAGCTAAGAGTTTTTATCTAAGTAGACATACTTAGTTCTCTTTGAAGCGTGTAGTTAAAAAAAAGTCAAGGTTTGAAAAAGCCTTATCAATTGGCTTTGCTAGAGCAATTTAGGGAGACGAAAATCTAAACCGGTCGGCTAGCTCTCGGTTAGATATCATTAAGTTGTATAGTTATATTTTCCTTGCTTTAAGTTAGTCGAGCTATCAGACTAACTGTTTTAGCCACTTTTATAAATCCATTTCCACACCCTTAACCCTAGCCAAGTTACAACCCACACAATACCTCTTGATTTGTGTTATGTGTTAGTCGAGTGTTTAGATTTGATCCTTCCACAAACTTATGATATCGCATAGTCATCGTCTTGGCATCGAGTGTTCTAAACATACTCCATGAATTGTATGTTCACTTATATATTTAGCCGAGTGTGTGTGAACATTGATGTAAAGTGAACTTGTAGGGATGTCAAAGATGGATCATTGCTCATAACCATATTTTACATACTTTTTGGTATTCCTTCCATGTCGAGTAGTCCATATTTGCTTTAGCTCGAGTTATTTATTTGTGCGTATAAAATGCTAGTTGAGATGATTGCCGCTAAGAGAGTTTTTGTTTGTTTTAGTTTGCTTGAGGACAACCAAAGTTTCAAGTGTGGGGATGTTTGATGTATAAGAATTTATACATCTTATAAACGTCAAATATTCCCCGTTTATGGGAGAACTCGTTGTATTATTATTGATCTTGATACTCATTTGAGTTGTTTGTGAAAATACAGGTCCGGGCTTTCGCCCGGTGATGAAACGAAGGCTTTTGGAGCAAAATGGAGCAAAAATGGACTTTCCAGCAAAACTGCCAGATAGCGCATGACCGTGCCATCCCCAAGCACGACTGTGCCAAGCCTTGGGAGACCGGCACTCTCACCAGTACTATCAACTATCTGCGCAAACCAGACTAGTCCAAGAAGGCACGACCGTCCTCGTGTCACCTCAGCTTCTGATCAGCTCGTTCCTGAGGTTGAAACAGTCATCACCGGATACGTCATCGATAAGCACGACCGTGCTACCTTTTGGCATGGTCGTGCCACCTCGGGGAAGTTTGAGCGGGATCTTTCCGGAATTGGTAGCAAACATGGTCAACATAAAAAGTGTGTCTGACACTTGCCAAGCACGACCGTGCCAAAAGGTGGCATGGTCGTGCCAACTCACCAGTAGCATAAATACGAAGTTTGAGCTCATTTGAAGAGGAGTTGGAGCATTTTGGTGAATTTTCTCTCAAGATTCTGGTCTTGGAAGCTTGTAGAGCCAAGAAGGAGCCTTGAGGAAGGTTGAATCACTTGAAGATCAACTCATTTTACCATTTAATCTTGTCTTAAACATTGGTTAGCCACTTGTTACTTATGAACAATTGAAGTTATTTTGCATTTGATTTAGTAGCGATGAACCTTATGGGCTAAACATTTGTGTTGCTTAAACCTTGATCAAGCTAATGAACATGTGAGAACATGGAGATAGAGGTGGTGATTGTTGTTTATTAATGTTCATGGTGATAGTTAATCATGTACTTGGAGTTCATGTTCATGTTTAAAGTCCTTGTTCTTGAATGTTTGGTCATAAGTATTTACATGTTGTGTTGGAAAGCCAAAGAAGAGATTATGATTGTTGAATCTTGTTAGCTTGTTGATATGATTAATAGCATGAAACTAGAAATGGTAATTGCTAATATGATTAGAATGGTGATTTGAACATGTGTATGAATTCTTTAATTTAGATTTGGAAAGATCATATGAATGTTTATATGAATTCTATAGTTTGTGCTTATGTTGGTTTGATGATTTAGGCCAAGATTGTTATCTACAATGACCATGCTTGTGATTCATATCAAGAACATGATGAAGATGTCATTTACTTGAAACCAAGTTAGGGTGATTAGTGTGTTGTTCATATTGGTTTTCCTTGACTTATAGAGTTAGGAGTTTTGACAAATAAATAACTCATTATTAAAGATTAACATCAACTTAGCAAGTAAACTTAAAAGAAAAAAATCTTAGGTGATTAGAATGTTGTCTCATTATAATTTTCCCAATATTTATAACACTAGGAAACCTTGATTGGGAACTTAGTTGAATTTAGAACTTGCATCACCATTAGTCTTCCTTAATTGTTGTCATATTTTTATTAGTGGATACTTAGTTTAAGCAACCTCTTTTAATTATCATTCTTCCTTAATTTAGTGAGTTAATTGTTATATGTTCATGATAGTTTAAAATCAAAGAAATCAACTCGTTTATTGAAAAGGCTTAAAAGCAGCAAGGGTTTAGTATTAAGATACCGCGTCCACCGATTGATATACGGTTCTTACCAATTGACTATACTACCACCCGACGGGTAGCCCTTTGTGTGTGTAGTTAGTTTTTAAGTGAAAACCATTTTTAAAACCCAATTTGTGTGAAAGAAAATTATAACTATAAAAATATATTCAATTCACGCACATCAGATCCTTTGGCATGTGCATCGATTATCGCGAACTTAACAAACTCACTGTTAAAAGTCACTATCCTCTTCCTCGTATCGATGATCTCTTTGATAAACTCTAAGGCGCCACGTGCTTCTCTGAGATCGATCTTCATTCTGTCTATCATCAACTTCGAGTTCTCGAAGAAGATATCCCTAAAACCGTGTTTCGTACTAGATATGGTCACTACCAGTTCGTGGTCATGCCTTTTGGTTTGACCAATGCACCATCGGTATTCATGGATTTGATGAACTGTGTGTGTAAACCTTATTTAGACTGTTTCGTGATCGTATTCATAGACGACATCCTAATCATTCAAAAACTCAAGCCAAACACGAACGTCATTTGCGTCTAATCCTTGAACTTCCGCGCACTGAACATCTTTATGCCAAATTCCCCAAGTGTGAGTGTTGGTTAAAAGAAGTTCAATTCTTTGGACAAATTGTCAACGAGATTGATATTCACATCGACCCTGTGAAAATCGAAGCTGTGAAGAATTGGACCGCACCCAAATCCCTTTCTGAAATTCGTTCGTTTCTTGGTCTAGCTGGCTACTATCGTCGATTCATCTCCAACTTTTCAAAAATCGCCATTCCCCTCACCGCTTTAACTCAAAAAGATAAACCTTTTGTTTGGGGTTCCGAACAAGAGAAGTCTTTTCAAGCTCTCAAGGTCAAGCTTTGCAATGCTCCTATTCTAGCTCTTCCCGATGGTAACGACGATTTCATCATGTATTGCGATGCATCTAACCAAGGTCTTGATTGTGTTCTTATGCAACGAGACATGGTTATCGCGTACGTTCCGAGACAACTCAAGATACATGAGAAGAACTACACTACTCACGACCTTGAACTTAGTGCAGTTGTTTTTGCATTAAAGATATGGTGACACTACCTTTATGGTACCAAGTGTATGGTCTTCACCAACCATAAGAGCCTTCAGCACATCTTTAATCAAAAGGAACTCAACATGCATCAACGTCGATGGGTGGAGTTGCTCAACGCCTATGACTGCGAGACTCGCTACCATCCTGGTAAAGTGAATGTTGTGGCCGACGCTCTTAGTCGAAAAACTCATGGGTATTCGCTGTTTCCAAACTATGAACAATCTTCACGAACGTATTCGTGAAGCACAATACTCATCCGCTAACGAGAACGACTTATACAACGACATGAAGTATGGTGCTGAAAATCAACTCGAGACTAAACCTGATGGTATGCTTTACTATCTCAATCTTGTCTGGATTCCAAATCGTGACAACCTTCGTAACTTCTTAATGAAGGAAGCTCATAAATCCCGATATTCCATTCATCATGACACCGACAAGATGTACCACGATCTTTGTATGTCTTATTGGTGGCCTAGCATGAAGAAAGATATCGCCCTTTATGTCTCCAAATGCCTTACATGTTCCAAAGTAAAAGCTGAGCATTAACATCCCTCTGGCCTGCTCGAACAACCAGAAATTCTTGTCTAGAAATGGGAAAGTATAGCAAAGGACTTCATTACCAAACTTCCTCACACACCTTTTGGTCATGATAGCATCCGGGTAATCATTGATCGTTTAACCAAATCCGTGCACTTCATCCCCATTCGTGAAGACTACAAAGTCAAGAAGTTGGCTCGTATCTACACGGATGAGATCATTTGTCGTCATGGTTTCCCCATTGACACCATTTCTGATCGGATGGTCGTTTCACTTCATGTATTTGGCAAACTTTTCAGAAAGCCCTTGGTACTCATCTTAACCTTAGTACCGCTTTCCATCCTCAATTTTACGATCAAACTGAGCATACTATTCAAACTCTAGAGGACATGCTCCGTTCATGCGTGATCGACTTTAGTGGCAACTGGGATTCTCACTTACCTTTGGTAGAGTTCTCGTACAATAACAATTATCACGCTAATATTCAAATGACACCATTTGAAGCTTCGTATGGTCATAGGTTCCGATTCCCTATCTGTTGGCACGAGATTGAAGAAGCTCAAATCACTGGTCCTGAACTCATACAAAAGACAATGAACAAAATCTTTCAAATACGTGACAATCTGCTCAAGGCTAGGAGTCGACAAAAGAGCTACGCAGATAAGAGACGCAACCCTTTGGAATTCAATGTGGGTGATCACGTACTTCTCAAGGTATCCCCTTGGAAGGGGGTAGCTCGATTTGGTAAGACATGTAAACTCTTTCCTCGCTACGTAGGTCCTTTCAAAATTCTCGAAAGGATTGGCAAGGTAGTGTATCGACTAGACCTACCTCAAGAACTAAAAAATGTGTACCCAACGTTCCATGTCTCGAATCTGAAGAAGTGTCTAGCTGAAGAAGAACTTCATGTACCGCTCGACGATCTCCAAATCAATGAGTCCTTCACTTTGTGGAAAAACCGGTCGCAATCATGGACCGAGGAATCAAGCAACTTAGGCGCAGTCGCATTCCCATAGTCAAAGTTCGATGGGAAGGCAAACGTGGCGCCGAATTTACTTGGGAACTCGAGTGTGAAATGAAGACTAAGTACCCACACCTCTTCGTTGAGTCTTCCTCTAGAATAAATTTCAGGATGAAATTTCCTAAAGAAAGGGAGACTATAACGCTCCGCATTTTTGGACTTTCCTTATCTAGAAAGTGTATTCGTATTTCTATACTTGGATACTTGTATCGTACTCATATCTTTCATTTCCCACCCTTGTACTCTGAGATTATGATCATAATGGAAACTCATTTTGTACATATACATGTTACATACTTGAATTATACCTTACGATTCTTATTACGTGATTATAAGCAAGAAACTCATACTTAAATGCTCGAATACTCAACTTTATGCACTACTATACTCATACGTCCCTCATGCATGCTTAAAACACTTAGAAACCAGCTAAATGTACGAAAACAACTCAAACCAGCCAGCCTCGTACGACGTGAGGCCACCTCGTACAAGTGATGCGCAATTCGTACGAAATGACTCCAACTCGTACGAACCAACCTGTTTCCTATAAATACCTACGCACTTCACCACGTCTCACTTTCCGAGTACTCTCACTTCCACTCTCCAATTCCTGGATTTTCAGTAGAAATATCTCAGATTGTTTAAGCGAGGTTAAATCACTAACAACTTGTGATTCCACAACCTTCCTTCTACTTTTATTTTATTTTCTTTTGCAACAAGTGTTGTAAGTCCACCTCGTCCACAATCCTCAGAGGATTGGATTAGAGTTCCGATTAGTGAGAATGTTGGGAGCTTAGGCTACCTGAATTGAGTTCCACAACTCACTTGAATAATCTTTACCTTATGTTAATTCATGACCAAGCGGGTTGTATTACAACCTTGTGCTTTGGTGAATCATATAAAGAGACTTAACATCTCCATGCTTGACTTCTATGACAAACGTGACTAAGCCATACATAAACTATACTTGTTATTTGTATTTTCTTAATAAACTAATCTGGATGAAACATTAATCACATTAGGATCTTTTGTTATGGTTGGACTATTCTGCCTCGTTATCACGATCCTCGTTCACAGAAATTAGTGTCGAAATGGGTACAAAACGGGCTAATATGTTTTAGGATTGTCACCTCGCACAAGGTGAACAGTCAACTTGTACGAAATACAAGTTAACTCGTACGAGTTGCAAGTCAGCTCGCACGAGGAAGCCAGTCCACTTCGTATGAAGTGGTACTTTTCCCTTTTTTATTCCGTACTTTCTGCCTCAAAATCTGGAGCAATCATTCCACTCAGTTTACTCACATTCTCCTGATTACCCCATGTAGGGTAACTCCGGGTTGCATCACCTGAACACTTTATGCACTGAATACTAGGAAGCTCGCAAAAACGTGAGCATACTCGACCCCATTTTACGCTTTATCACCTTTGGGTGCAATACGTGTACATTACGCAAAATATCACAAACATGCTTATATTCAATTCCTAAACAATCTCTATACATGCTTTTGTGCGAAACTTGAAATCACACAAGCTTATACTCATTATGCTTATACTCAGTCATTAACTATTATCAAGCCTCCCTTAACATGTATAGCGTTATAGGAGTAACGCACCGCCTAGTAAACTTGGGGTCATGTTAAGTTATACACATCTGGTCCTTTCGTTTTATGAAAAAATTATGCTTGCGGGAAACTTTGGGTTTACTAGGTATACTTATACATGATTAGTTTAATGTATGTTAGCCTCAAGAACAGACAATTACGCATGAAGATTTGTATAAACGTTATACTATGCTATTATTCAAACGTGTATGCTCGCCAATGCCTTCTGTGTTGACCATACTTTAATATGTATTGCAGGTTAATCCTCATCTACTGGGATGAAAGTGGGGTTGCGCCAGATAATTGCTCTTTGGAGCTCAAGCTCCTTGAACTCCTTACACCAGCAACCTCACCAGTTCTGAGTTTGCTACCTATATAGCGTAATTTCTCCATAGAGTCAGCTATAATCACATAAACATCTAGGCTACGTTATTGTGGGCAAGCCGTACCTTGGTTTGACATAGCGTAGGAAGTGGCAGCAGTCACCTCTATCTTTACAGGGTGCGCGCCTATCACACCATGGTCGTAGCGGAAGCACAAGTGTGTGACTATTAGGTAATCATTGCATCCAATCTAGTAAACAATATAAAATAACAACGATGCCATGCCATTAATAAGTTTCATTCCATATATACAACCATCAAAAGTGATATCACATTGTTATCTGTTTCAATTTGTTATCATAAGACATGATCAAAACACATTGTTTCAAAATAAGACATTGTTCTTATCATAAATTCATATTGAGGTTTTTACCCCTGTATACCCAGCAAAGTTGGGATATAAAAGGCAAACCCTCCAAAAGATGGCACTTCGTTGTCTTGACATATTCCCATAACCCGAATCATATCAACAGCTCATGCCTTGCATCCTGAAATACATGTAATTTTAAAAAGTCAACATAAAGTTGGCGAGTTCATGTAGTTAATGTTTTCGTATAAAAATGTCATCCTTGAAATCCAATAATGAAATCCGAGTATGTTAGTAGCATCAATAGCATTCTCGGGATCTTTAGTATGTCGCGAGCACCCTGACTTATATGTGTCATAAGTAAGTAACCAACCCGAGACAACTCTGACATCATTTGGGATCACAAAAGCACTCCTAACCGGTTAACATACAAGGAGTGGAGCGTGTCTCAAACTCGATAGATCTATACCTTTTGTACCTTGGTCACTACGTGATTAATGGTAACTATTGTCATCATCCTACTTATGCACAAATGATCCTGTTATCAACTAAACCCATAACTAACATACTATATGTTATAACATGTATTTCCCCTCGATAGTTTGTAAAAAAAAACTTTGAAATCAATGAAAGGAGGGACACGAACTCACAGTTTTATGTTCTGTTAAGTCGTACTAATCACGGTCGGTGTCCGTACACATGTGTAACCTACATGTGTATTGAGTTTATTAGACACCTAGGCCTCAATGGACCTTGTACTCGTTGTTCATCTTGAATTCTTGTTATGTATTTCTTTGTTATGATGGAACAACTTTTAATGTTATCATAGTGCTGGTAGTTTGTTTGTTCGGTTAATATTGTTATATATATACTTCTCATATATATATATATATATATATATATATATATATATATATATATATATATATATATATTGTTGTTTTCAGATCGTGTGTGAACTGGGCCTTGCCCTTCACATGTCCTTGTGCCTTGCACGCGTGTCATTGGGCCTTGCCCATGTTATCCATGCCATTGAGCCTTGCCCATGTTTCATGTCACATTGGGCCTAGCCCATGTTTTCATGTCATTGGGCCTAGCACATATGTTATCTTTGTCTTTGGGCCTAGCCCATGTTTTTATGTCATTGGGCCTAGCCGATGTAATTTATATCTTTGGGCCTAGCCCATGTAATTTTTATGTTTTTGGGCTTTGTCCATATAGTTTATACGATTGGGCTTGCCCATATATTTTATGCTATTGGGCCTTGCCCATGTCTTTGATAAACTGGGCCTAGCCCAAACTCATTTTTAAGAGCCCATTTTCTTATAAGTTTTATACTTATAAATTTTTACTAAGTATAGAGTATAAGTATATATTTTATATTTCTAATAAATCACTTAGTAAATTCTTTTATATTTTTAACTTTCCGGATTTTGATTTCGATACATATATATATATATATATATGTTAAACGTCTAAATATATATTTTAGACTCGTCGTCGGCGTCGTTTATTATGTGCTTGTTTTCGTCGAAAATCACCCTTTGTCGTAAAGACTTTTCGTGTCGGCGATTCATCCGTTGGTTGTCGACGCGATATTGTAATGGTGCACGTTCGCCTATCGTCCGCCTTGCTTCGTTTGTCCGTTTATTGTTTCGACGCATTGTGAGAATATATTGGCTTATGTCACCAACACTTGGTATTATTTTCAAGTGGTTATATTTTTTGTGTATGCTTGGGGATATTTATTGTGAATACCCTAAGCTTCTAAATACATACACATACAATACACATATGTATTTATACAAAATTCTTGGTGACAAAATATGTATACATGTTTTTATTTCCCAAGTTACTATATATATATTTATAAAAGTTACTTATTTTTACCTGTAAAAGATATATATATATATACTTGTTAAATATTTGGTATTTAGGGTTTAACCCTTGTAATTAGAACTTACTTAACGACGATTTAAGTTACTAATCGCGTTTAGTCCCGCTAATCACCCCATTAATCATGTCTTAATCACGATTAGATTTTTAGAAAATTTTGCCATAGTTTCCCTTAAACTATGACGTTTTCCACATTTCAAAAACGTATTTAAACCTGTTTAAGCTCATAATCAAGATCCACAATCCATCACAAATCTTCCTATTATTTATTTACAACATTAATGTATCATCATCCATGGCTTTTTAGTGTTAAAAATTCTATTAAAACATGATGGTGCTTTCAATATTTATTAGCACTTTTAAATCACCATTTTTGTTATATCATTTAATCAAGTCCAGTACTTTAAACCCATTGATTACTACACTTTTTTAAGATGAATACATCTTAAATCACAATGTTTATTTCTTATAAAAATCATTTATGTGTAGTAAAATTATCTTTAAGTTGTAGTAATCTTCATGGATGATGTAGTTGATGATCTTGTTTAGATTTAAACATTATCATGTTTAAATCTTCATTTTCATACTTGATCATACAAGATCATCTCACTTTTACACCTTACTTTAACATAAATAACATCAACATGCTAACTAACTACCATATAAACACATAATCAACATAAAATAAACAATATTTAGTGTTATTATTATAGTGTGAGTTAGGGTTTTTGGTTTATCTTTTCTTCATTTTCAAGATGTTCAACTTGTACATCAATAATCTGGACATAAAAATAAGCTAGATTATGAAAGAATAAGTCTTACAATCACAAGTTAGATGGTGATTTAAGAAGGAAATGAAACTCCAAAATGCCTCCAATATTCTCCACCCTTTCTAGCTCCTTGAATGGTGGTGCAAGGGTGATGGTGGTGGCCGTAGATATGAGGGGGAAAAGGGAAGGAGTGTTGCAATTTTTTTTTTTGATAAAAATTATGAAGATCGTGAAGTGATCTTAATATATTATCACCATTCTTTCATTATTATCATCACATCAACATACCATACTTCTAATTTATCATTTTTAACAAATCAAGTGGGTGGGGCCCTCATTAGGGGGGGGGGGTTAGGTGTAAATATTGTTTTCAACATGTGTTATATTGTAAGATATTTATGTAATTAAACTTAAGTATGGGGATTAGGGATTGGGCTTGCATCATTAGCAAATAATTAGGGTTTAGGGTGTTAATCTATGATAATTAGTCCACTTGATAATTTATATAAGTTTCGGATGACGGAATTGTCGTTAGATCGTTCATCGATGCAGTATTGGCTAATAAACGAACTTAATTATTTAGTACCGAAAGCTTTTGTTTTCGATCCCGACAATTGTCATGGTGCCTATTTAGTGCACTTCCGACCTAAAAATTTGCATAGCTAGTTCGCTAGACGAATATACGAAGACTTAGGATGGCCAAGATGCCTTTCGTTCGATCGTTTGCTCGATATCAGCACTATTATATTCCCCGTCGAACTTTTCCGAAATTGTGTTTCCGTGACCTCATGTTAGTTGAATGGATTCCAAGTTCCAAATGAGGCTTAACTAGTTCGCTAGATGCATGAATGAGGCTATCGGCCACTAAAATATTCGTCGTTTCGACAAACGGTCGCCTTCCGGTCGCATTGTGCACTGTTCGCCGAATGACCGGAAACAATGTGTGTTGTTCATTCTTGCTATTCTCAAGTTATTTTAGGATGATTAACATTGTTTTGTTATTAATCTTACATCGGGAACCACCGAATTAGTGTTGCGGACAAACTGACATTTGTCGCCTTTTTGGTCGAAACGGACAATTTTGCAATTTAGGCGTTGTACCGAGAAGTTATGTATTGTTGTAAGGGTTGATATCAAAAAAGTGTTTTCATTTACATATGGACTCAGGTATGGCATTAACATGCCGTTATTCCTTAGTCTGATTCGTTTTAGCGGATTTACCGACACAGTTAGTGTCACCGCAATTAGTGCGCCCAACACTTTCTACCAACACTTTTAGGGCATCGTTTTGGTTTGTTCCGCATCGTAACGGAAACCTGTATATGTTATGATCCGATTTATTTGCCCTAATACTTAGGATACGGCGTACGACTCAGTTACACAATTAAATTACAATA
The DNA here is from genome assembly GCA_947069175.1 of Scalesia atractyloides. Taxonomy (NCBI): domain Eukaryota; kingdom Viridiplantae; phylum Streptophyta; class Magnoliopsida; order Asterales; family Asteraceae; genus Scalesia; species Scalesia atractyloides. Next base: position 41,441,656 of record CAMTDV010000008.1, on the reverse strand, counting down.
ATATGCATGAGATTATAAAATAAAAGTAGTGATTAAATTGTACGGAATTACTGGTTATTTTGCCATTTGTCACATGCTCCCCCTGTTAAAAAGAATTTCGTCCCGAAATTCAGTTTGAGGCATCCTCTGAAGGAGTCTTCTTAAATAAGTGGGGGTATTTTGACTTGATTTGATCTTCACATTCCCATGTGTACACGGGAGCGTGACGAGAGTTCCAGCGAACCTTCACCAGTTTGATTTGGCTTCTTCTTGTCTTTTGGACTTTCCCGTCCATGACCTCAACTGGTTCTTTGGTGAATTGTAATTTTTCATCAACATGAATCTCATCCGTTGGAATGATAACTGTGTCATAAGTTGGACTTTTCTTCAGATTAGACACATGAAATGTGTCGTGTACATTATTGAGTTCCTCTGACAGTTTTAGCTTGTAATCCACTATACCAATCTTTGCCAGAATTTCGAGAGGTCCAATATATCTCGGGTTTAGCTTTCCGCGCTTCCCGAATCTATCTATGCCTTTCCAAGGTGAGACCTTTAGCAATACTTTGTCTCCAACCTCGAAGGATAATGGTTTGCGTCTCCGATCTGCGTAGCTCTTTTGTCTATCTCTGGCTGCTTTAATACGTTCACGGATCTTAAATATCTTGTCTGTGGTCTCTTGTACTAATTCGGGACCAATGAGTTGTCTGTCACCGACTTCCGTCCAGCATAATGGCGATCCGCACTTTCGTCCATATAGTGCTTCGAGTGGTGCGACCTTAATACTAGTGTGATAACTGTTATTGCAGGAAAACTCTACCAATGGTAAATGAGTATCCCAATTTTCGCCTAAATCCATCACACAGGCCTGAAGCATGTCTTCCAACGTTTGGATGGTTCGCTCGCTTTGACCATCAGTCTGCGGGATAAAAGTTTTAAATCTAAGCAAGAACCAAACGAATTTTGAAATGATTTCCAGATCCGTGACACAAAGCGCTCATCTCTATCAGAGATTATCGAGATTGGCACACCATGGCGTACCATGATTTCCTTCAGGTACAGTTCAGCCAACTTCTCGTAATTTCTTTCTCGCGGATGGGCAAGAAGTGAGCTGATTTGGTTAAACGATCAATGATAACCTAGATCATGTCATGACCTCGAGAGGTCCGTGGTAATTTTGTAATAAAATCCATTGAGATTTGCACCCATTTCCAAACAAGGATCTCAGGTTGTTGTAATAAGCCAGATGGCTTTTGGTATTCGGCCTTGACCATTTGCATAAGTTAGGCATTTCCTAACATAGGTATCAATATCTCCCTTGAGATTAGGCCACCAATAATATTCTTTCAGATCCTGGTACATTTTATCCGATCCTGGGTGTATCGAGTACCTTGACTTGTGTGCTTTTCCCAGCACCAAGTCTCTCAGCTCGCCGTAATAGGGAATCCAGATCCTTCCCGTGAAATATAGAGTTCCATCCTTGTTCGGTTCCAGTTCTTTTTTTCATTCCCCGTAATGATTCCGCTGGAATGTTTTCTGGTTTCAATGCTTCTTGTTGTGCTTCGCGCACTCTAGTTGTGAAGTTAGTCTGGATCGTCATTTCTAAAGCTCGCACCCGTAATGTTTTGACTCGTTCTTTTCTACTCAAAGCATCTGCTACAACATTTGCTTTGCCCGGGTGATACTTGATCTCACAGTCATAATCATTCAACAGTTCCTCCCAACGTCGTTGGCACATATTCAGTTCTTTTTGGTTGAATATATGTTGAAGACTTTTATGATCCGTGAATATGGTACACTTAGTGCCATATAAATAATGACGCCAGATTTTCAAGGCAAATACCACTGCACCTAATTCTAGGTCATGTGTGGTATAATTCCTTTCATGAACTTTCAACTGACGTGACGCGTACGCGATGACTTTTTCATGTTTCATTAACACGCAACCCAAGCCTTGATGCGATGCATCACAGTACACCAAAAAGTCATCGGTACCGTCCGGGAGTGATAGTATCGGTGCTTTACATAGTTTCTCTTTCAATGCTTGGAATGGCGATTCTTGCTTTTCTCCCCAATCAAACTTTCTATCCTCTGGGTAAGCGAGGTTAGCGGCGGAGCAACTTTTGAGAAGTTCTCAATAAATCTTCTGTAATATCCCTCTAAACCTAGGAATTGTTGTGTTTCCGTGGGGGTTCTTGGCGTGGTCCAGTTCTTTATAGCCTCGATCTTTGAGGGGTCAACATGTATTCCGTTCTAGTTCATCACGTGACCGGGAAATTGTACCTCGCAAATCCAAAATTCGCATTTCAAGAACTTAGCATATAATTGCTCATTCTTTAGCAACTCCAGTATAGTTCTCAAATGTTGATCGTGTTCTTCCTCAGTTCGCCATTATATCAATATGTTATCTATAAAAACAATCACGAATTTGTTGAGATATGGCTTACATACCCGATTCATCAAATCCATGAATACAGCAGGGGCATTCGTTAGGCCAAAAGGCATACCCAGGAACTCGTAATGACCTAACGAGTCCTAAACGCCATCTTAGGAATACTTTCCTCTTGGATTCTTAATTGATGATACCCGGATCTTAAATCAATTTTTGAGTAAAAAAACTCGACTCTTGCAATTGATCAAATAGATCGTCAATCCTTGGTAAAGGATATAGATTCGTGATGGTTAACTTGTTTAGTTCTCGGTAGCCATCCTTCTCCTCAACAAAAGGCACCGGAGCTCCCCATGGCGAGGAACTCGTTCTAATGAATCCTTTGGCTAACAACTTTCGATGTTGTGTAGTTACTCTTTGCATTTATGACGGAGCTAATTGGTATGGAGGCTTCGCTAATGGTGCTGCTCCTGGCATCAAATCAATGCAAAAGTCGGCGTGCCGTTGCGGAGGTAATCCAGACAAGTCTGATGGAAAGACTTCGAGGGAATTCCTTCACAACGGTTATTTCCTCCAATTTTGGCTCCTCAGATTTCTTGTCGACTACAGGAGTTAGAAAGGCTATGCAACCTTTCTGTAGGCACTTCTGGCCTTCAGGTAATTAATGATTCGTAAGGGCGTCTTGTGCTTTTCTCCGTGTACTACCAGTGTTTCTTCGTCTGGCAGGGGGATGCGAATAGTTTTCTCAGGACAACCAACTTCCGCTCGATTATACGTCAACAAGTCTATGCCAAAAGCTATGTCGTAACAACCCAGATAAATGGGTAAAAGATTTTGATATTAAATTCTTGTCCTCTAAGTCCCAAAGTGCAACCTTTTATAACTTCTCCTGACATTAACAAATTTACCGTTGGCAAATTCTATAGAATGAGGGAACGTCTATCTTACTTGACTCTTGGTCAAGTATATTTTAAATTCTATGGAGATGAACTAGAATTGGCACAAGTATCCAACAAGATGGAGGCGAGATGTTGGTTGATAAGAACCGTGTCGGTGATCTTTTAATGATGCCTCATTACTCAGGGATCAAAACAGTGCATCACGCATCACCATCTCGGATAGCAATTCGGATTACCATCTCGGACTATTGTTTCGAACTGGGTACAGTTCCGATTTGAACTCGAAAAGGTGGAAAGTTAACCGGTTGAGTAATAAATGTTTTGGTACACAGAATTTGATCCATAAACAATTTTACAATCCAATTGCACGGTTATAATCATGTGATTTTTAGGGAAAAAAATTTGGACATTATATATCATTGGATTCGTATCGACGAGACGAGTATAATGCTAATTCTCCATTAGCTACCTTGATAACGCGTCTAATTTACAAGACTCTAATTCGGGTATAAGCTTAACACCTAAAGACACTAGCTAAGCTCGGTGTTGGTGTCAAAAGGATTGACACGTAATGAACGTAGAGTAGAACGTACGACATCAGGATCTTGTGGGGTATCCATAGTTTCTGCTCACCCACACTTTAATTCACTTGCCTGATTCATTCTTGAGGCGTTCATGCTTGAAGTGGCCTTCATGCCACACTTAACATCCTTGCTCGTGGTTGAGTCTTACTAACTTATTGGTTTCTGTTTTGTGTCTTCATTCACCACACTTCTACTCTTGGCACTTTTGCAAGTGCCCTCTTGAGGAAGTTTTCACTTATTACTTTTAGGAATTCAGTAAGTTATTGGCATATTTCTTGGTGCTAGCATCAATTATGGCAGCAATTACCTTCGTTTCTATCATCACGGGAGTTCCCCTTTCGTTTGTTATTCCCTCTCGATCCTGCCTTAAGGGGTGAGTATTTTCGCCTCCCGTCGCTAGTAGGTTCCACATGCGTTTCCTTCCTTTCCGCACCTTTCTTTGATAATTCTCATTCTCATCGCATCCTTGGTGAAACTAACTGCGATAGTTACTGTTTGAGTGACGAAGGTAGGGTGGGATGATGTGGTCATGTTTTGGTTCTTAGAGTCTAAACCCCAAATGTAGCACTCGATGCGTTTGATATCAGGTGTTCTCCAGTATGGAACCACCCTTGAGAGATCGTGAAAGCGTCGAGTGTAACCAACAACGTTGGCTGCAATCATGATCGAGTTTTAGGATCCCGTTTCTACCCTTGGAATTCCAGTTAGCGAGTAATACTCTTCTCGCATAGAATTTTTTTTTGAGTTCTTCCCATGATTACCTCTTCGTAGTATCACTGCTGAAAGTTTCTACTTGAGGATTTCGCCAAGTTAATGTTGCATTCAGCAAGATACTCTTTGTTTACCTAATCTTTACTCAGGAGTGCATTTACTAGCATTGCTAACTGATGTTGTCTTTATTGAGCGGACCTAACCTACCGCACCTCTCGCACCAATGAGGTCTCGCGGCTTACCGACCGGGAAGGCCTTAGAATTTAAAACCTTGTATGATCGCATCTTCAGGTGTAGCGTTGCCACTCGTTCTCAATCTATTGGGATCTAAACCATTTGAACTACTTGTACCACCAATACCGTTACTAGTGTCGAATAAGTTACCCTCGTGTCGTGCGATTTCCGCAACCGTATGTCCTTCCATAAGAACTCTAATTCGGCTTACCCAGTAAGTCATGGATTAACTAACCCCTTTGGGTGTAGACCTTCCTTTTAGTGCCATGTTTCTTCTTGATACCTAAGATTAAAAGAAGCTAGACATATATTTGGATAAATATAGTCTACCATGCGCCTAAGAATAAAGAATGTCCTCGGTAATGGAAACCTCAAGATTGCATTGTTCATATATGTTTGAAACAATGATAACTTGAATATCAACAATCCAAAATTCATGGTACCTCTTGCGTGTATCAGCCATATGTCTAATTGGAAAGGAAATAACTCGTTGAGGAGGAGAAACCAAACGGTCGTCTCCAACCTTGTAGCATGTACCCCATACTTCGTGGACTTCGATCATCCAAAGTAGGAAAAAAAATCCTTCGTCACGCCAACCCGTGTGACGAATACGTTGATATCTCTTGAGGTCCACGAGCTCCAGCTAGGTTGTTATAATTTCCATAGATATCGAATAGAATACAATGAGGGTGTTGAAGCATGGCTCGTGCCATACCCTCCCTTGGAATAAGACAAATGTCACACGACGGGGTTTAATGTAATCTCTTTCCAATAAATAAGATGAGGTGCCATAGATACCATGGAACCAACCCATGTACAAGAACTCTAGACCGTTGAGGAAATATCCTCCTTGGGTGGCCAACCAATTTTTCTTTGTTTAGATGACTAGTCTCAATCGACTCGTGATATAAATCGAATGTTAGATGCGAACAAATACATGTGGTGTTTCTGTATCGTAGGGTGTTATTGCAACCACCCTGGCTAGTGTCCCACTAGATAGAAACTCGAACAACCTTACAATTTCGAATGAGTAGTGATCTTTAACTTGACCTGCATAGCCCACCAGGATTCTCATCCACTGCAAGTTATTATTACGTGGGCCCCCGTAATAATAAATTGCCTTGCATGGTCACCCTGGTGTTCTACCGTTCAAAGACGACGATCAGTAAGAGAGAGAGGACGCTATTATCAACATACCTTCAACATAGAAGGGACCTTCATGATGGTCCACGTGCTATCATCCCTTGACATTACTCGGGAAAAGGCACGTCGATAGACAGATTTAGAAATAGACAGAATGTGCAACAATAACAACTGGAGGGGCACCTTCAAGATGAGCTCTTCACCTTTCCTTGTCTGGACAAGAGTGTCGTTATTAATGATTAATATGGGTTACAAGGACCTCGTCCCGCTAATGGAGTTGCCGTCCAAGGTTACCACCTCCGCCTCTTCGTCACCACCGAAGCCAGGCATCTCCGCATTCGCGGGAAAAGCAACCACCTTATGTGGAATCGATCCCAAGGTCTCACTTAGGAATCACGTTCGCCATAAGCTCCGCAATAGACGTGAGGTCGATATTCTCATTGTGCGAGTCACGGATAATAATAATATTCGTAGTCGAAGGTATTTCGTTCTTGGCAAAATATTCCGTACAACACATATATAAATAAATTATATATATACAATCACATAAAATCCCATCTAGCTAGGATTTCTATCTTTTGTAACGTGTCCGTGACACATAGTCTTATAATGTAATGTGTCTATTTCTCATAGACTAATCATGTATTGATCTTGCTCGTTACTTATAGTTGAGTTCGTGTGATAGATCCTCATGTTATCGTGACACAATGAAAACCTTTTTGTTATCTTCTTGTAATTCCAAAACATTTCTTTTATGTTTTAAACTTTGTTTTCATGTGTGAGCCCCTGGTGATTGTAGACCAACTTTTAATAAAAAGTTTTCCCTGGTTCACTACAATCGGAGCTCTGATACCAACCTGTCACACCCTGGTCGTAGCGGAAGCGCAAGTGTGTGACTATTAGGTAATCATTGCATCCAATCTAGTAAACAATATAAAATAACAACAATGCCATGCCATTAATAAGTTTCATTCCATATATACAACCATCAAAAGTGATATCACATTGTTATCTGTTTCAACTTGTTATCATAAGACATGATTCAAAACACATTGTTTCAAAATAAGACATTGTTCTTATCTTAAATTCATTTTGAGGTTTTGACCCCTATATACCCAGCGAAGTTGGGATATAAAAGGTAAACCCTCCAAAAGATGGCACTTCGTTGTCTTGACATATTCCCATAACCCGAATCATATCACCAGCTCATGCCTGGCGTCCTGAAATACATGTAATTTTAATAAGTCAACATAAAGTTGGTGAGTTCATGTAGTTAATGTTTTCGTATAAAAATGTCATCCTTGAAATCCAATAATGAAATCCGAGTATGTTAGTAGCATCAATAGCGTTCTCGGGTTCTTTAGTATGTCGCGAGCACCCTGACTTATATGTGCCATAAGTAAGTAACCTACCCGACACAACTCTGACATCATTTGGGATCACAAAAGCACTCCTAACCGGTTAACATACAAGGAGTGGAGCGTGTCTCAAACTCGATAGATCTATACCTTTTGCACCTTGGTCACTACGTGATTAATGGTTAATATTGTCATCATCCAACTTATGCACAAATGATCCTCTTATCAACTGAACCCATAACTAACATACTATTTGTTATGACATGTATTTCCCCTCGATAGTTTGTAAAACAAAATTTTGAAATCAATGAAAGGAGGGACATGAACTCACAGTTTTGCGTTCCGTTAAGTCGTACTAATCACGGTCAGTGTCCGTACACGTGTGTAACCTACATGTGTATTGAGTTTGTTAGACACCTAGGCCTCAATGGACCTTGTACTCGTTGTTCATCTTGAATCTTTGTTATGTATTTCTTTGTTATGATGGAACAACTTTTAATGTTATCATAGTGTTGGTAGTTTGTTTGTTCGGTTAATATTGTTATATATATACTTCTCAAATATATATATATATATATATATATATATATATTGTTGTTTTCAGATCGTGTGTGAACTGGGCCTTGCCCTTCACATGTCCTTGTGCCTTGCACGCGTGTCATTGGGCCTTGCCCATGTTATCCATGCCATTGAGCCTTGCCCATGTTTTCATGTCACATTGGGCCTAGCCCATGTTTTCATGTCATTGGGCCTAGCCCATGTTTGCTTTGTCATTGGGCCTAGCCCATATGTTATCTTTGTCTTTGGGCCTAGCCCATGTTATCTTGTCATTGGGCCTATCCCATGTTATCTTGTCATTGGGCCTAGCCCATGTTATCTTTGTCTTTGGGCCTAGCCCATGTTTTTTATGTCATTGGGCCTAGCCCATGTAATTTATATCTTTGGGCCTAGCCCATGTAATTTGTATGTTTTTGGGCTTCGTCCATATAGTTTATACGATTGGGCCTTGCCCATATATTTTATGCTATTGGGCCTTGCCTATGTCTTTTATAAATTGGGCCTAGCCCAAACTCATTATTAAGAGCCCATTTCTTATAAGTTTTATACTTATAAATTTTTACTAAGTATAGAGTATAAGTATATATTTTATGCTTCTAATAAATCACTTAGTAAATTCTTTTATATTTTTAACTTTTCGGATTTTGATTTCGATACATATATATATATGTTAAACGTCTAAATATATATTTTAGACTCGTCGTCGGCGTTGTTTATTACATGCTTGTTTCCGTTCGAAAATCGCCCATTGTTTTAATGACTTTTCGTGTCAGCGATTCATCTGTTGGTCGTCGACGCGACAGTGTAATGGTGCACGTTTATATCGTCCGCCTTGCTTCGTTTGTCCGTTTATTGTTTCGACGCATTGTGAGAATATATTGGCTTATGTCACCAACACTTGGTATTATTTTCAAGTGGTTGTAATTTTTGTGTATGATTGGGTATATTTATTGTAAATACCCTAAGCTTCTAAATACATACACATACAATACACATATGTATTTATACAAAATTCTTGGTGACAAAATATGTATACATGTTTTTATTTCCCAAGTAACTATATATATATTTATAAAAGTTACTTATTTTTACTTGTAAAAGTATATATATATATACTTGTTAAATACTTGGTATTTAGGGTTTAACCCTTGTCATTAGAACTTACTTAATGACGATTTAAGTTACTAACCGCGTTTAGTCCCGCTAATCACCCCATTAATCATGTCCTAATCGCGATTAGATTTTTAGAAATTTCGCCATAGTTTCCCCTAAACTATGACGTTTTCCATGTTTCAAAAACGTATTTAAAACCTTTTTAAGCTCATAATCCAGATCATCAATCCATCCCAAATCTTCCTATTATTTATTTACAACATTAATGTATCATCATCCATGGTTTTTAGTGTTAAAAATTCTATTAAAACATGATGGTGCTTTCAATATTTATTAGCACTTTTAAATCACCATTTTTGTTATATCATTTAATCAAGTCCATTACTTTAAACCCATTGATTACTACACTTTTTAAGATGATTACATCTTGAATCACAATGTTTATTTCTTATAAAAAATCATTCATGTGTAGTAAAATTATCTTTAAGTTGTAGTAATCTTCATGGATGATGTAGTTGATGATCTTGTTTAGATTTAAACATTATCATGTCTAAATCTTCATTTTCATACTTGATCATACAAGATCATCTCACTTTTACACCTTACTTTAACATAAACAACATCAACATGCTAACTAACTACCATATAACCACATAATCAACATAAAATAAACAATATTTAGTGTTATTATTATGGTGTGAGTTAGGGTTTTCGTTTTATCTTTTCTTCATTTTCAAGATGATCAACTTGTACATCACTAATCTAGACATAAAAAAATAAGCTAGATCAAGAAAGAATAAGTCTTACAATGGGTGCACAAGTTAGATGGTGATTTAAGAAGGAAATGAAGCTCCAAAATGCCTCCAATAACTCTCCACCCTTTCTAGGTCCTTGAATGACCTTGAAGAGGCTTTAAAGTGTGTATAAAGTGGTGGTTTATGGTGGCTAAATGGTGGTGCAAGGGTGATGGTGGTGGTCGTAGATATGAGGGGGAAAAGGGAAGAAATGTTGCAATTTTTTTGTGATAAAAATGATGAAGATCATGAAGTGATCAATATATTATCACCATTCTTTCATTATTATCATCACATCAACACACCATACTTCTAATTTATCATTTTCAACAAAATCAAGTGGGTGGGGCCCACATGGGGGGTTAGGTGCAAATATTATTTTCAACATGTGTTATATTGTAAGATATTTATGTAATTAAACTTAAGTATGGGGATTAGGGATTGGGCTTGCATCATTAGCAAATAATTAGAGTTTAGGGTGTTAATCTATGATAATTAGTCCACTTGATAATTTAATATAAGTTTCGGATGACGGAATTGTCGTTAGATCGTTCATCGACGCAGTATTCGCTAATAAACGAACTTAATTATTTAGTACGGGAAGCTTTTGTTTTCGACCCCCACAATTGTCATGGTGTCTATTTAGTGCACTTTCGACCTAAAAATATGCATAATTAGTTCGCTAGACGAATATACGATGAGCTAGGATGGCCAAGATGCCTTTCGTTCGACCGTTTGCTCGATATCGGCACTATTATATTCCGCCGTCGAACTTTTCCGAAATTGTGTTTCCATGACCTCATTTAGTTGAATGGATTCCACGTTCCAAATGAGGCTTAACTAGTTCGCTAGATGCATGAATGAGGCTATCGGCCACTAAAATGTTCGTCATTTTGACAAACGGTCGCCTTCTGGTCGCATTGTGCACTGTTCGCCGAATGACCGGAAACGATGTCTTTTATTCATTCTTGCTATTCTCACATTGTTTTAGGATGATTAACATTGTTTTGTTATTATTCTTACATCCGGAACCCACCGAATTAGTGTTGCAGACAAACTGACATTTGTCACCTTTTTGGTCGAAACGGACAATTTTGCAAAAAGGCATACCGGAAAGTTATGTATTATTGTAACGGTTGATCTCAAATAAGTGTTTACATTTACATATGGACTCAGGTATGGCATTAACATGCCATTATTCCTTAGTCTGATCCGTTTTAGCGGATTTACCGATACAGTTAGTGTCACTGCAATTAGTGCGCCCAACACATTCTACCAACACTTTAGGGTATCGTTTTGGTTTGTTCCGCATCGTAACGGAAACCAGTATATGTTATGATCAGATTTACTTGCCCTAATACTTAGGATACGGCGTACGACTCAGTTACGCAATTAAATTACAATAATATGCATGAGATTATAAAATAAAAGTAGTGATTCAATTGTACGGAATTACTAGCTATTTTGCCATTTGTCACCGCGCCTTCAACAACGATAACCTTTTTTCTTGATTTGCCTCTTGGATTTCTTTTTAGTAGGGTCAACACCGAGGTCACAAAGGCTACTTGCAAAGGCACACTTTGGGATGTTTAACCCATGATCGGAAGAAGCAATAGACTCCCCACCGGAAAGCAAGACAACATCTTCCCCAGCAGGAGTTATAGCATGACATGGTCTAGAGTTTAGTATATGCGCACCTTTGGTTGAAGTAGGGGCGTAGAAAAGATACCAGCCGGTTGGTACATAAAATTACCCTGAATCTGCTCATACTAGAGCTCTTCGTCTTTGTGCAAGGGCATCACACCCATAACACTAGCATGAACAGCGAATGCCCGATGATAAAGTTCGACTTCTACAGAATACATTTGAGAAAATTCGTGAGCTGTTATTAACCCAACATCCTTATGACAGGCAAAGAGATAACGATTTAAAAAGTTTACCTCGGTCATCTAAAAGAAGCACGGCAACATTCGTGCTGGTATCCGGCCACTTATCTGTAACACCTCGTAAAATTCATGTCCGGTAATATACCGACACGTGTACATGCCCTCGGATGAAGCCACAAATGTATAGGCCACTCATCTCGCTAAAACGTGTCCAATTCACAAAAAAATTCATATACTGGACCGTAAGCTACGGTCCTAAACCGTAAGCTATGGTTTAGCCTCTGACCAAAAATTCAAACCTAACTGTAACCTATGATCAAGGACTGTAAGTTATGGTCAGGACTTGCTGAATTGTTTTTATACTAACCGTAAGCTACCATCTAGTGACCATGGCCTACGGCGAGGCCTGAAATCCTTTGTTTTTCTTTATTTAAACTTTCAACAAATGACCCGGAGGCCCCTAGACCTCATTATTTTCATATTTCTTGCTTAATTAAGCCACCTTTCGATCCGAACAACTCTCGGTTAAGGTGATATCTTTTTATTCACCTACCTTAAGTATTCAACATTATCACCGAACCTTTAACTTTACTAATTTAGATAATTCAACCTATAAAACCATAAGAACTCGTATTTATCGTATCCTAAGCTAGTATCCACTTATAAGTCACTAAAGCACATAGTATAACTCACGTTAACGTCTGGTTATTCGTACTCTTCTTCAATACATCTCGTGTTGAATGAAAAGAACTAGTTATGTCATTATGTCACTGAATATAAGTCAAGGGACAATTCATGACATTTAATAAAACGATAATTAAAGGACCAAAAGTGTCAAAAATTCAAATTTTGGCCAAGATGCCACCTATCTTGCAAATTGCCACTCTCTTGCAGCTCTTGACACCTATCTAGCCACTTGTAATAATCCTACAATACCTCTAACACCTGGCTTCATCTTCATACACCCTCTTGCACTATAAATAGACCACCAAGTTCATTTCATTCCTTGCTCATTTACTTTTCTTCTCTCTATTACACTCTTGGAAGTTCCTGGTCATCTAGGAGCATCCCTTTGAGTTCTAAACTTCCTCTTAGATCACTTGTAAGTGTTCCATCCCTGCTCTTTTCTTTTATGGGCTTTTAATAGCCAAAAGTCAAGCATTTTCGATAAATGCTTCGACTGTCGGTTAAGACCACTATGGTCTAGCCATTGTTCAAGATGAACATGGCTAAGTGATCGTAATTAAGTAGGTATTAATCCCTTAAAAATGGCACCTCCTAGGATCACATTTACTAGGTCAATTGACGGGTCAAAGCTAATGTTTTAAAAAGTCAAACGGGTCAGATTTTACTAATATTATAATCTAAGTTTATATATGTTATAAATATGTTTTTGACACTTAAACAAGTTGGTAATAATTATTAGAACATATTGGAACGTGTTTGGCTCGTCAATTCTAGTCCTAGGGTCGGTTCGCAACCGAAAGTCACAAAGTTTGACTTTTACTTTGACTTTTGATTATAACCCGACTTAGATTAGTTTACTACTGACTTATGGTTGCATTATGATCGTAATATAGTATAGCATAACCCTCTGAGGTTATAATACACGATCATAATCATAATCTGAGTTTATGCACAAGCTCCACTAATATGTCCAACTTTGACCAAAATGCCCTTTTTACATAAAACAAGGTTTTAATCAACAATGAACTTGCAAATGAATTACCTACTGATATGTTAATATAATTAATATATTATGATGTTATTATTCTGATCATAAACTAAGTTTTATTGGAATATGGTAATTTATGCTTTTAAAAGACCAAAATGCCCTTCCGGCGCATAGTTTGGTCCTAAACCATTAACCACACTTATGTGTGATATTTTACTGATAATATATCAACAATTAAGTATTTTTAAAATTTTTATGATCATAACGTCAGAATATATATATATATATATATATATATATATATATATATATATATGCAAGCTCCTTTTTACGTCATATAAATAATCAAAACAACTTATAATGCGTAGTTTTGTTTTAAAACCTCAACGGGCATATAAGTTGATATCCTACGGATAATACAACTTATTTAAAGTATAATGACATATAGAACTTGTTCATGACTCACTCGGTTACCCGATATCGCTTATATGCATACGGTTGAGTATCTGTAACTAGTTTACGAAAATTAACCGAAACGGGTTTAACCTTATCTTTTTAATCTCAAATTCCAGAATGTTAATTGTTTACCCATGTCATACAAGTCTTAGTACTTGTTGGGTTTAAACTACATTCTATCCGGTCACCGCTTAATCTAGCGAATCGTATCGTTTTGATCCTTAAAGCTAGTCGGTCTAAGTCTACGACTTGAATAGGACCGTTAGCATTCTAATTGGTTAGCTTATGCCATTATTCCAGACTAGAAGCCTTCCAGTAAATGCTATCTGCACTTATCTATTGATTAAACGGCTGAGTTAATATAAACTTTCGATTAAAGTCAAGTACTTGCTCAGGTAAATACTTTTAACTTATTTCCCTATACGGGCTTGAGATACGGTAAATTATTACCGCTTGGTAGGGAATGATATCAATCGAATGTCGGATTGTGGCTAGTAAATCCGCATATTCTGTTTTGATGAGTTTTGTTTGATAACTTAAACATTTGGGGTTAACGACCGTATCCTGGATATCCTCGGCTCATTTAAGTTACTAATGGCCACGACCAAAGCACGGGGTGTAGGCATATACCTGACAGATGCGAATGCTAAAATATATTTTACCCACAAGTTGGGGATAACTCCTCCGTCGGTTTATAAGTGGCGTGTCAGTTAATCATGTCTCGGTTTCTATACTGGGCCCCATATGTATTGACAAACATTTGAATCTGTATACAAGGTTAAAAGCTTAACTTTCCCGAGTTATAAAAGATTTTTATGTGCCCTGTGCACTTAAATCAATTTTTGAAATGTTTTCAAAACGAGTCAATTAATTGTATTTACCAGCGAAAGCTGAAGTATTTTCAAAAGATTAAGTTGCAGGTACAATACGAAATAGGCTGGAAGCTGCTTGGTAGTGATATAAGAGGATCTTGCAAATCCTTAGATCTGTTTAAAGTCTGTTGTACATCTTTTGTATATTTTACGATCTGCCTGTGGATCTTTTGTTAGAAACCGTCTGTATATTTTTTTCGAACTTTGGAAATTTTGGTTTGTAATAGTATTTTAAACTCCAAGACTTCCACTGTGCTGTGTTAATTGACTATGATGATATCAACTTACGTCACGATATTCCCCACTCGGGCCCACTGAGATTAGGTTGGAAATTCGGGGTGTGACAGGTTGGTATCAGAGCCAACGTTTGAGAGAATTAAACACTAGCCTTTTGTGTTTAATCTCAAACTTACACAATAGCACATCCTTAGACTTCCGAATATAGGAATTGACCTAGGATTACTCATTTCATTATTAAGTTCTTATTATTGTTTTTTTACTTGATTTAATAGGAAAATGCCACCAAGATTTAGAGGACAAAGTGGAAGAGGAAAAGGTCCAATGAGGGGAGGACCATCGGGCGCATTCCTTCACAACCTCACAACTCAAATTCTTATCAAGATTCGGGAGATTCATCTCCTTGGCAACCAGTGAGAGACTCTATCTCTCATAAATATTCATCCCCACACTCCCAAAACTCTTACCATTCACATCACTCTCACCACTCCCATCATTCACACCATTCTCACCACTCCCATCATTCCCATTCACATTCATACCATGAAGAATTTAAACTAGATATTTATTTTAACCCACCTCCAGCTGATCAGAATCAGTTAGATCAACCAAATGTTATGGACGAGAACAAGGACTCCGACCCGGAGATGCCACCATCAGGATCACATGGACACCCCAATGAAATTTCTAGTAGCTCTAACTCTTATGCAGGATCACCTTATCACGGTCCTAACGAATGGGACCAGTATTGGAGTCAGTTTACTTTTATTAACACTCCTTCGTACCACTCTCCAACACCGCCACCTGCACAGGAAGACATCCAAACGGAACCGGTGGAACAACCTCAGCCACCACCTGAGCCACCAAGGAGGAAACGTGGAGCACGTATGTCGGTGCGTGGGGACAACGGTCGGGTTCACTACCACCATTGCCCAAAACCTACCCTACTATTCTTGAGGACCCACAAAATGGGTGGACCCTCAAATGCTATGCATGTGGTGGAACCAACACCACCACCTATGGTTCAACCACCACCGTTGGGTTTTAATAACCATATCCCTACATTCCAGATATGTCTGAATATAATCCTTTTAACCCGACTACGCCAACAAACTTAGACTATCAGGCTCTATCACATGACCTATATATGCAAGCAGTCTTGCATAATGCACTTTACCCGTCTCTTTTCCCACCTGCTTATCCACCTACTGGATGCCTAAGTTATGGGTACCACTACCCTGTTGTGCCTAAACCACAACCACAACCTCCGCCACCCCTTAAGGGCATTAATGAAGCCTTGGAACAGATGAAGGAAATGCAACAACAGGCTGAGAAGACAGAGAAGAAGACAAATAAGTTCTTCAAGAAACTTTCCAAGTTGGTCAACAGAAAGAAGGACGAGTGAAGTTTCTTCTATTTTATGTTTTGTAATTTTTCTTTAGTCCTACGTGGACATGTTATTCTTTTGGTCCCGACAAGGACAATTAGTTTAATTAATCTCAAGTATCCTAATTTTCTATTGTTATTTGATAAAATATTTGGAATTTTATATATATATATATATAATCGTTACATCCTCTTCAAGCGACCGTCTTGATTTTAACTCGAAATTTATGATCCGCTATATAATTCCAAAAGATCTTCTTAAATGTTTTGATTAGCCAAATGGCAAAGTCCATATTAATTGGCAAATTATAAAAGATAGTTAAGGATGAATAGCCCTTCTATCATAATAGTTAAGGAAGATTATCCCTTCTATCCAGAGGTGGTGAACTATGTTCAAGCCTCCAAGTCGTTAAGGTCAAATGCGACCATGACTATTATTAATCAACCATTAAGAAAATATTGTGTTAACATTCAAACAATGTTAATACTCTTGGTAGCGTGACTTGAGGAACCAAACTAACCATCTAGGTGATGGATTACGTCCTAACCTTATAGCCTATGTGATCAAATTTGATCCCGGCTAATATCATCAATACGATGATAATAATTAAACATCCATTAGTGATGAAGTGCCTACGAGCTATACTTGAACATCCATTAGTGATGAAGTGCCTACGGGCTATGATTAAACATCCATTGATGATGAAGTGCCTACGGGCTATGATTAAACATCCATTAGTGATAAAGTGTCTACGGCTATAATTAAACATCTATTAGTGATGAAGTGCCTACGGACTAAACATCCATTAGTGATGAAGTGCTTACGGGCTATGATTAACATCCATTAGTGATGAAGTGCCTACAGGCTATGATTAAACATCCATTAGTGATGAAATGCCTACGGGCTATGATTTAACGTCCATTAGTGATGATTTGCCTACGAGCAATACTATATTGTCAATTAAGACAATGACAGTTGTAACCTAATGGTTTCCTGTCCAAGATGGTGAGCTATGCTCAAGCCTCATAGTCGATATGATCAATGAGATCACGACTAATATCATTATTCCAATGATTATCTATCTTAACATCTTAAATAATGTTAATTAATTTGCCTATGAGCCATATTTATATTGTCATATATGACAATGACAGTTGTGACTTTATGATCCACTGTCCAATAATATATGGACTACGTCCAAATTTAGAAAGCCTTTTTAATGGTCCCTTCGAGACCTAGGCCAATTATACCTAAAAATCTCAAAGAATATTCATTTAAAATATTAAGCCTGACAGTTGTGATATGCACACTGGTTCAAATAGGCAATGGTTTATATATCCAAACTTTACAGCCTATATGGTTATTAATGTCATGGAAAATGTAAGTTTAATTTAATATTAGTACCAAAACATCAAAGATGGCTAATTCAGATGAGGCACAAAGTAGTCGCCGTGATATAATACTGACAATGCGGAAAATATAGTCATCAATGTTGATGATTTCCAAGCTCGCATTGATGCAGCTATTGGAAAGGCCATGGAAAAAATTTAAGGAATCGAGCGCTACTCGCTCCAAACATTTATCTATTCCACCATCTTCAGCTCGTAAGGAGAGCTTTGTCCACTCATCAAATGCAAAGAGTGAACCAAAGAAACTAGAGTTTCATGATAGGTCTCGTTCTTCCAAAGACAGATGTACCTATAAATACTTTGTCTCTTGCAAGCCCCGAGACTTTAACGGAGAAAAAGTGGCTATAGAAGCCTTGAGATGGCTCGATGAAATGGAAACTATTGTAGATATCAGCGGTTGTGCTGATAAGGATGTGGTGAAGTTTGTATCCCAATCTTTAATGGCGATGCCCTAATATGTGGAATGCGATGGTCTAGTCAACAAGAAAACTACACTTGTATAACTTGGGATGGTCCAAGTTTGCGGACGTTGTCAAGGAAACTTATTGCCCACCTCATGAGGTGGAGAAGATAGAGTCAGATTTTCTGACTCTTACAACGAAGAATCTGGATTGTCGGAAGTATGTTACCGACTTTAATTCCCTATCCAGATTAGTATGTTATTTAATTTCTCCTGAACCCAAACGCATTGCGAGTTTTATAAATGGGTTAGCGCCTGAGACTAAAGGCATGGTGGAGGCTGCTCAGCCTACTACTTACAGGTCTGCTGTTGACCTATCTCTCTATCTCACCTTAGATTTGGTGAGACAAAGGTCAGTCAAGTCTGAGACTGACGGAAAGAAGAAGAGAGAGGATGTTAACTCCACAGATCAAACAAGAAGAATAAGGGGAGATTTGGGTTTGGAAAGAACCAAGATAGGTCGGATGGGAAGCCGACATGCAAAACTTGCAATCACAGGCACTGGGGAGAGTGCAATTCTGACCCACAGGCTAAACCCTGTGGTATCTGCTAGAAAAAGGGACATAAGACCCTAGAATGCAGGATCTTAAGGATGTCGTCTGCTACGGTTGTAATGAAAAATGACATATTAAGATTAATTGCCTTAAGAATCTCAAGAGTAACAATGAAAAGCCTAGAGAGGCTAAGAAAAGAAATCCACGTGCCTTTCAGATGAATGCTAGGGAGGTTGTTAATGACAACACCATCATAACAGGTACATTCCTCATCAATGACATATATGCTAGAGTTCTTTTTGATTCGGGTGCAGATAAGTCCTTTGTAGACCATAAGTTCAGCAAACTATTAAACTTACCCATAAGAACCCTAGACATAACTTATGAGGTAAAACTTACTGATGGAACCATAGAAACAACATCTTCCATTCTTAATGGATGTTTTAAATCCATTAAGAATCATTCAACTCCTATGTCTCTTCTGCCAATGAAATTGGCGGGGTTCGATGTAGTCTTAGGCATGGATTGGTTATCCAATAACCAAGCCCGCATT
The DNA here is from genome assembly GCA_947069175.1 of Scalesia atractyloides. Lineage (NCBI taxonomy): Eukaryota > Viridiplantae > Streptophyta > Magnoliopsida > Asterales > Asteraceae > Scalesia > Scalesia atractyloides. The sequence goes on along the minus strand of CAMTDV010000008.1, from coordinate 41,422,465 downwards.
GCCTGTGATAAGAAACTCATCAAAGTTAAAACCCCATCTGGTGAAATGCTCACCATTTTTGGAGATTCACACTATGGGTTGCCAGACAAAGTGTCATTGCTTAAGGCATCCAAGTGTCTGAGGAGAGGTTGTGTCATCTACATGGCACAAGTAACTATTAACGAGCCAAAGCCAAAGATTGAAGACCTTTAAGTCATTTCTGAATATCCCGATGTCTTTCCTGAAGAATTACCGGGTCTACATCCAGATAGGCAAGTGGAGTTTAGGATTGAATCCTACCAGGAGCGGCACCTATTGTAAGAGCTCCGTATCGGCTAGCACCGACAGAAATGAAGGAATTGAGAATACAAATAGATGAACTTTTAGAGAAAGGCTTCATTCAGCCTAGTTCTTCACCTTGGGGAGCTCCTACCATTTTTGTTAAGAAGGACGGTTCAATGTGGATGTGCCTTGATTACCGTGAACTAAACAAGATAACGATCAAGAATAGTTATCCTCTGCCTAGGATCGATGACTTATTCGATCAACTCCAAGGGGCTAGTTATTTCTCTAAAATTGACTTAAGATCAGGGTAACATCAATTGAAGGTTAGAAGTGAGGATGTTCCCAAGACTGCCTTTAGGACCTGTTATGGTCATTATGAATTTCTGGTGATGCCTTTTGGACTCACAAATGCACCTGCAGCATTCATGGATCTCATGTATAGAGTCTACAAACCGTATTTGGACAAGTTTGTCATTGTCTTGATAGACGACATACTTATCTACTCTCGTAATCAAGTTGATCACGAGAAACATCTTCGGTGCATCCTAGAATTGCTAAGACAATAGAAACTTTATGCTAAGTTCTCTAGGTGTGAGTTTTGGCTTAGAAAAGTCCAGTTTCTTGGACATGTTGTAAGTAAGAGTGGTATCCAAGTAGATCCCACACCTAAACTCCACTTGCCTATCTGGATGTAGACCCGGTAATTCTTCAGGAAAGACATCGGGATATTCAGAAATGACTTAAAGGTCTTCAATCTTTGGCTTTGGCTCGTTAATAGTTACTTGTGCCATGTAGATGACACAACCTCTCCTCAGACACTTGGATGCCTTAAGCAATGACACTTTGTCTGGCAACCCATAGTGTGAATCTCCAAAAATGGTGAGCATTTCACCAGATGGGGTTTTAACTTTGATGAGTTTCTTATCACAGGCAATGCGGGCTTGGTTATTGGATAACCAATCCATGCCCCAAAACTCCATCGAAGATTGGTAGTTTCTTAGGATTGGCCGGTTATTATAGGAGGTTCATTGAGAACTTTTCGAGGATAGCCACTCCTTTAACTACTTTGACCCGTAAGAATGTCAAGTTTGACTGGAGTCCAAAGCAACAAGAATCTTTTGAAATTCTTAAACACAAGTTGAGTAATGCTCCCGTGTTATCTCTACCTGAGGGTATTGAGGATTTTGTTGTCTATTGTGATGCCTCGCACACTGGCATGGGTTGTGTGCTAATGCAAAGAGGCAAAGTGATTGCTTATGCATCACGACAATTAAAGGTGCATGAAAGGAATTACACCAGCCATGACTTGGAATTGGGTGTTGTTGTATTTGCACTTAAGTTGTGGAGACATTACTTATATGGCACGAAGTGTATTATATACACTGACCATAAAAGTCTCCAACATATGTTCAGCCAAAAGGATTTAAATATGCGACAGCGCCGCTGGATGGAAACGCTTGATGATTATGATTGCGAAATTCGCTATCATCCCGGCAAGACAAATGTCGTTGCTGATGCCTTAAGTCGTAAGGAAAGGGTTAAGCTTATTAGGATTAATGCCAAAAGCATTGAGCTCAGAAATAGTTTGATTGAGAAGCTATTAGATACACAAAAGCAATCCCTGTTAGAGGCTAATATTTCTAATGAAGGATTAGGCGGAACTGTTGATCAATTAATGCCTGGAAAAGATGGAATCCTTAGATTTAATGGCAGAATCTGGGTTCCAATCTTTGGAGGACTCAGGGATCTAATCCTCCAAGAAGAACATAATTCAAGATACTCAATTCACCCAGGTGGTGACAAGATGTATCAAGATTTGAAAAAGAATTATTGGTGGATGGGTTGGAAGAAATCCATAGCTACTTACGTAGCTAAGTGTCTGACATGTTCGCAAGTTAAAGCCGAACATCAGAAACCGTCAGGACTTCTACAGCAGCTTGAGATTCCCACTTGGAAATGGGAAATGGTAACTATGGATTTTATTACCAAGTTACCTAAGACCAAATGTGGTAATGACACGATTTGGGTCATTGTGGATAGGCTGACTAAGTCAGCACATTTCTTGCCAATTAAAGAAACTTATAACTCTGACAAGTTGGCTAAGCTATATGTGGACAAGATTGTGTCCCTACATGGTGTGCCGGTATCTAATGTATCTGATAGAGATACTAGATATACATCTCACTTTTGGAAAAGTTTCCAACAGTCATTAAGCACCAGATTAAACTTTAGTATGGCTTACCATCCACAGACTGATGGACAAAGTAAGCGTACTATCCAGACCTTGGAAGACATGCTTAGAGCATGTGTGATTGATTTAGGTGGAAGTTGGGACGACCATTTACCCCTAATAAAATTCTACTATATTAATAGCTATCATACAAGCATCAAGGCTGCTCCTTTTGAAGCCTTGTATGGGAGAAAATGTAGAACGCCTGTTTGTTGGGCTGAAGTTGGGGAAGCCCAACTGTCTGAACCCGAAATTTTCCTAGAGACCACAGATAAGATAATACAAATCCGTGATCGTCTCAAAGCTGCCCGTGATAGGCAAAAAAGTTATGCAGACAAGAGGCGAAAACCTCTTAAGTTCCAAGTAGGGGACAAAGTTATGTTGAAGGTATCACCCTGGAAAGGTGTGATGTGCTTCGAAAAGAAGGGCAAGTTGAGCCCGAGATATATTGGACCATTCGAGATAAACGAATGTGTCGATTCTGTAGCTTATAAGCTTCAGTTGCCTGAGGAGCTCAGTAGAATCCATGATGTGTTCCACATGTCTAATCTAAAGAAATGTCTAGCTGATGAGTCGCTAGCAATGTCACATCAAGATGTGCAAATTGATAAAAACCTGAGGTTCATTGAGAAAGCAACTTCGATCGAGGATCGATAGGTTAAGGCTCTGAAGGAAGTTTATACCTATTGTAAAGGTTAAGTGGGATGCCCTTCGAGGCCCCGAATTTACATGGGAGGTTGAGTCCACTATGCGACAAAAATACCCCCATCTTTTTAAATAAAATCTCGAGATCGAGATTTCTTGTAAGGGCGTGAGGATGTAACACCTCGTAGAATTCACGTCCGGTAATATACCGACTCGTGCACATGCCCTCGGATGAAGCCACAAATGTATAGGCCACTCGTCTCACTACAACGTGTCCAATTCACAATAAAATTCATATACTTGACCGTAAGCTACGGTCCTAAACCGTAAGCTATGGTTCAGCATCTCTGACAAAAAATTTAAACCTAACCATAACCTATGGTCAAGGATCGTAAGTTACGGTCAGGACTTGCTGGATTGCTTTTATACTAACCGTAAGCTATGGTCTAGTGACCGTAGCCTACGGCGAGGCCTAAAATCCTTTGTTTTTCTTTTTTTAAACTTTCAACAAATGACCCGTAGGCCCCTAGACCTCATTATTTTCATATTTCTTGCTTAATCAAGCCACTTTTCGATCCGGACAACTCTCGGTTAAGGTGATATCTTTTGATTCACCTACCTTAAGTATTCCACATTATCACCGAACCTTTAACTTTACTAATTTAGGTAATTTAACCTATAAAACTATAAGAACTCGTATTTATCGTATCCTAAGCTAGTAACCACTTATAAGTCACTAAAGCAAATAGTATAACACACGTTAACGTCCGGTTATTCGTACTCTTCTTCAATACAACTCGTGTTGAATGAAAATAACTAGTTGTGTCATTATGTCACTGAATATAAGTCAAGGGACAATTCATGACATTTAATAAAACTATAATTAAGGGACCAAAAGTGTCAAAATTCCAAATTTTTGCCAAGATGCCACCTATCCTGCAAATTGCCACTCTCTTGCAGCTCTTGACACCCATCTAGCCACTTGTAATAATCCTACAACACCTCTAACACCTGGCTTCATCTTCATACACCCTCTTCCACTATAAATGGACCACCAAGTTTGCTTCATTCCTTGCTCATTTCTTTTTCTTCTCTCTGTTACACTCTTGGAAGTTCCTGGTCATCTAGGAGCATCCCTTTGAGTTCTAAACTTCCTCTTGGACCACTTGTAAGTGTTCCATCTCTGCTCTTTTCTTTTATGGGCTTTTATTAGCCAAAAGTCAAGCATTTTCGATAAATGATTTGACTTTCGGTTAAGACCACTATGGTCTAGCCATTGTTCAAGATGAACATGGCTAAGTGATCGTAATTAAGTAGGTATTAATCCCTTAAAAGGGGCACCTCCTAAGTATCACATTTACTAGGTCAATTGACGAGTCAAAGCTAATGTTTTAAAAAGTCAAACGGGTCAGATTTTACAAATATTATAATCTAAGTTTATGTATGTTATAAATATGTTTTTGACACTTAAACAAGTTGGTAATAATTATTAGAACATGTGGGAACATGTTCGGCTCGTCAATTCCTGTCCTAGGGTCGGTTCGCAACCGAAAGTCACAAAGTTTGACTTTCAGTTCTGACCTGACTTAGATTAGTTTACTACAGACTTATGGTTGCATTATGATCATAATATAGTATAGCATAACCCTCTGAGTTTATAATACACGATCATAATCATAATCTAAGTTTATGCACAAGTTCCGCTGATATGTCCAACTTTGACCAAAATGTCCTTTCTACATAAAACAAGGTTTTAATCAACAACGAACTTGCAAATGAATTACCTACTGATATATTTATATAATTAATATATTATGATGTTAGTATTCTGATCATAAACTAAGTCTTATTGTAATATGGTAAGTTATGCTTTTAAAAGACCAAAATGCCCTTTCGGCGCATAGTTTAGTCCTAAACCATAAACCACACTTATGTTGATATCCTACGTATATTACAACTTATAATGCGTAGTTTTGTTTTAAAACCTCAACGGGCATATAAGTTGATATCCTGTGGATAATACAACTTATTTAAAGTATAATGACATATAGAACTTGTTCATGACTCACTCGGTTACCCGATATCGCTTATATGCGTACGGTTGAGTATATGTAACTAGTTTACAAAAATTAACCGAAACGGGTTTAACCTTATCATTTTAATCTCAATTTCCAGAATGTTAATTTTTTACCCATGTCATACAAGTCTTAGTACTTGTTGGGTTTAAACTACATTCTATCCGGTCACCGCTTAATCTAGCGAATCGTATCGTTTTGATCCTTAAAGCTAGTCGGTCTAAGTCTATGACTTGAATAGGACCATTAGCATTCTAATTGGTTAGCTTATGCCATCATTCCAGACTAGAAGCCTTCCAGTAAATGCTATCTGCACTTATCTATTGATTAAACGGCTGAGTTAATATAAACTTTGCATTTAAAGTCAAGTACTTGCTTAGGGTAAATACTTTTTAACTTATTTGCCCTATACGGGCTTGGGATACGGTAAATTATTACCGCTTGGTCGGGAATGGGATCAATTGAATGCCGGATTGTGGCTAGTAAATCTGCATATTCCGTTTGGAACAGTTTTGTTTCATAACTTAAACATTAGGGGGTTAACGACCGTGTCCTAGATATCCTCGACCCATTTAAGTTACTAATGGCCACGTCCAAAGCACGGGGTGTAGGCATACACCTGACAGATGCGAATGCTAAAATAAATATTTTACCCACAAGTTGAGGATAACTCTCCTTCGTGGGGTTATAAGTGGCGTGTCAGTTAATCATGTCTTGGTTTCTATACTGGGCCCCATGTGTATTGACAAACATGTGAATCTGTATACAAGTTTAAAACCTTAACTTTCCCGAGTTATAAATGATTTTTATGTGCCCTGTGCACTTAAATCAATTTTTGAAATGTTTTCAAAACGAGTCAGTTAATTGTATTTACCATCGAAAGCTGATGTATTTTCAAAAGATTAAGTTGCAGGAACAATACGAAATAGGCTGGAAGTTGCTTGGTAGTGATATAAGAGGATCTTGCAAATCCTTAGACCTGCCTAAAGTCTGTTGTACATCTTTTATATATTTTACGATCCGCCTGTGGATCTTTTGTTACCAACCGTCTGTATATTATTTTCGAACTTTGGAAATTTTGGTTTGTAATAGTATTTTAAACTCCAAGACTTCCGTTGTGCTGTGTTAATTGATTATGATGATATCAACTTATGTCACGATATTCCCCACTCGGGCCCACCGAGATTAGGTTGGAAATTCAGGGTGTGCATTATCACTCATCCTAACGGCGACCAACACCTGCTCGCCAAATGCCTAGTTGGGAAAAGACTTCAACCACTCATACCAGATTGTGCCTTTAGGTATCTTCAGATTTTCTTTCGGGATCGACGTAGGGTCACGAAATCCCATGGCAACTGGAATCACTTCCTCACGATGTAAAAGAACTTACCCTTCCAATCATGGAAGCTCTTGGGGGATTGATCAGCAATCGCTTAGACCCACGGGTGGCGAAAGAGTAAGATATAAGACTAGATTGCAGCTTATAGAAAGCGCGGAATTTATCCACAGTAGGCTCCTCCCTCTACGTGCGATAGCAAAACTCAAAGCGCCTTAATCTGACCATACCTAACGGGCTAAGTTGGGATACATGTAAATGGTAGTGGGTCAGAATCGTGCCAAAGAAATGGGTAGCAGGCAACCGGAAGTTACCCTCACCAAAGAAATCTGCAAACAAGCTGATATAGCCCGACAGTGCATTAGCAGCAATCTGACCCTGGGTGTCACACCCCTACCCGCAGCGGAAAAGGTGATCGGGGCATGATTGGGTTATCATCAAAGCTCATGACATTTATTATGCGTTTCATATTCATTAAATACAATTTAATGGAGATTTACAATAAATGTTACAACATGTTCTAACTATCAATCTAAGCTTCTTTGTTCTCTTCTAAGGCATTTCCTATGTTTTCTTTGCTTCAACCTATTCACCTGTATCATGTGTAAAAAGGTTTTGGATCAACATAAAGTTGGCGAGTGAACCCTATGGAAAAAACATTTGAACAAGTTTATTAAATTGATTATGAAATATGTGCACAACCACTCATGAGTAAAAATAGATGTAAACTTATTCAACAATCATAAGATATTAAATAAAGCACACATGAACAATAATGGAACATTTAGAGGCATGCGTTGCTCAACTCGTCTCTCACGAGGAACTGATGGGCCTAATGAATGAATTGCATAAACATGATAATATGAAGACACAACTACAAACAATATAAACTCAATGATACACACATGAACAATAATGAATTGGTTTTGAGGCACGCGTTGCTCACTCGTCTCCCACGAGGAACTGATGGGCTTAATGAATAAATTTCATAGAATTTGATAAAATGAAATAAGTAATCACAACAATATAAACAATCTAAGTTTAGGTCACGATATGGTTTGGCACAATTTAAATAAACGAGTTAATTATTTGAGACACATGACACACGCCAAAACGTGTAATTAAAAAGGGGAGTTGTAAGATTCACTCACAGTGGGTGCGTTCGGTTGATGATGTTGAATGCACGCGAAGTGGTTTTAACCACGAGTGAGATTAACCTAGATAAATATCATTATGGTTCGGTAAGTAAACGGATTTTATTAATCTATTTTAGTAGGATTGTTGGGTGTATTTTTGTGAGTTTAAGGCTATTTTCTAACCTTAAAAATGTTATTTTTAAGTATTTTTAATTGATTTTTAATTAAAATAATTAAATAAAAATAATAAAAAATTTTGACTTTTTCTGACCGTTGACTTTGACTTTGACCGTTGACTGACTGTTGACCGGTTCGTATGCGTATTGTTGTGCGCTGAGTGAGGCTCGAACCCGAGACCTCCAGTACGCGTGCACGCAGCTCTACCAACTGAGCTACGTGTCTAACCCGTCATATATCTGTTTTTAATTATATTTATATATTAACTAGTTTAAACAGAAAATCCTTTTTATTTTTAAAAACAATTTAAGTGAATCGGACGGTGCGCTCCACAGGTCTCGAACCCGGGACCTGTGGGTTATGATAACACACAGTCCACCGCTGGACTGTGTGTACAACTTGTTAACTTAACTGATTTTTGTTATACTTAAACACAAATTAGTTATTTTCATTTCTAACTTATTTAAAAAGGTACCTAATTGTCCGGGTCGATGCAGAAGACCGGACTCGAACTCGTGCACTTTGATTAAACATACACACAGTCCACCACTGGACTGTGTGTCTAACTTGGTTATTTTTCCGGTTATTAATATACTTAACATATATATAAATGAATCCGGTTCAGTTAACAAAAAAAAAAAAACATTTTTATTTACGCAGCGTGTGTGGAACAGGATTCGAACTCGAGACCTTTGTGTGTTTATTGTGCACACAGTCCACCGCTGGACTGTGTGTCTAACCCGAGTTATTTCTTGATTTAAATTATACTTATGAGTTACAGATTCATCGTCTTCTTCGTCGGATTTTAACCAGAGTCGGAAAATCCGACTGGTTCGATGTGTTAAATCATGTTCTTTAGCGTTTTTATGATTAATCAAAGGTGAGATATAAATAAAAAGAAAGGAAATTAGGCGTGAGGTATACCGACTATCTTCCTCTGTTTACCGGCAGAACTCCGGCGACAGCAATAGGCTCCGGCGTCAGGTGTCTTGCAGCAGCGAGCCTTCAGAAAGTTTGAAAAAGGTATGGGTGACTTCGGTATAAGCTTAGGGGGTTCAATAAGGCTCGGAAATGGAGAACCCGGTTTTCCGGCGACAAACAGAAGAATTCCGGCGAGTGGGTTTTCGCTGAGAAAGGGTGTGGTTTTGAGCGAAAAGGTTTGCAGAGGTTCGAGGGGGTATTTATAGGGCAAGTTATCGATGAACTTGGTCTGATTTCCGACTGGATTCGTCGGTTTGAATTTCTCCGGCGGTTATAGAAGGTGTCGCGGACTCAGACGTCAGTTATAACCGATATAGGTTTAAAGTTTTACGTTATAACTGAAGATGTCGTTAAAACTCGCGAGATTGCCGGGATTTCCGACGACTGAACTTTTGGGCGCCGGTTTTGAATTTGGAAAGTTATGATATGAATTAAATGGTCTTAATAATTAACAAGTAGCATCAGTGGCGTAGTGGTTTGTGTGTTGTGTGTTAAGTCGTTGCTGGACCGGTTACTGACCCGGGTTCGAAACCCGGCAGGAACAAAGTATTTTTATTTTCATATTTTTGACAGTTTTTCAAAAAGTAATTATATATTCCCGTATAATAATTGATTATGTATCGTTTAAAATTATTTTGGGCATTTAATTCGCAACGAAAATTTTAACTGACTGTTCGGTTAATAAACGGAGCGGGTTTGGTAAATCCGTTTTTTTGACGGATGTTACAGTATCCCCTGCTTTTTAGAAATTTCGTCCCGAAATTTAAATAGTGATATATTTGACTAAAAGAATGATAGTGTTTAGTTTTGGCAGTTACATACTTAGAAAAAGTAAGGGTTTAAGTTTTTGTTTGAGGCGGTAACGTTCCTTGTAAGGGCTAAGTACCCTATTACAGGAATCGCTTTTTGTTGCCTACTGTAAAAGTATTGATAAACAGAATTTATTCGCTAACTATGATATCATGCATAAAAGTTTGGATATGTTTGGAAGGGTATGGTTATATCCTAAGGCAAAACTTCCAATACTACAACCTACATGGAACATAATAAACACAACAGATAATATTTGAACATAAATAAACACAACAGCTAATATTTGAATCCACATTCTGCTATCATATATGTTTGAATGGTGGAAGTTCCTCTCTCGTTTGTTATGATGGAGAGGTTAGTTTATGTAGAAATGGAACACAATCCAATCTCTTTAAATATCAAGATGATATAAATGTAACACAATTTCAACCAAGGCAATACTAAATCCTATATGGAACTTCTCATAACCGCCTGATAATGCCTCTGATCCTTTGGCAAGAATACTTATATATAGGAAGTACCAGCGGCGTATCCACCATATGCTTGCCAAATTTTCATTGGTTTTATCCACAAGTTATGATTAGTTACCAAGGAACTACTAAATCCTACATAGAACTTCTCATAACCATCTAACAATGCCTCTGATCCTTTGACAAGAATACTTATATATAGGAAGTACCAGCGGCGTATCCACCATATTCTTGTCAAATTTTCATTGGTTTTATCAGTGAATTATGATTAGTCCTATATAACTCTACAACCAATACAACAAACATAAAATACTGAAATGAAAATGTCTGTGCGATCAAGGCTCAATCAAACGGAGCCGATCGTATAATGTACTGAAAATGAAATTGTCTGTGCACTCAAGGCTCAATCAAACGGAGCCGAGCATATTGCATGTACTGAAAATATACTTAATCTACACAAACAGCCTATGCATGGAACCTCTCATAACCGCCTGATAATGCCTCCGATCATTTGACAAGAGTACTTATATATAGGAAGTACCAGCGGCGTATCCACCATATTCTTGTCAAATTCTCATTGACTTTATCCGCAAGTTATGATTAGGTCTATGCGACTCTACAACAAACACAACAACCATAAGATACTGATAATGAAATTGTCTGTGCGCTCAAGGCTCAATCAAACGGAGCCGAACGTATTGCATGTACTGAAAATGAAATTGTCTGTGCGCTCAAGGCTCAATCAAACGGAGCCGAACGTATTGCATGTACTGAAAATGAATAACTTAATCTAAACAACAATCACACAAACAGCCTATGCATGGAACCTCTCATAACCGCCTGATAATACCTCCGATCATTTGACAAGAATACTTATATATAGGAAGTACCAGCGGCGTATCCACCATATTCTTGTCAAATTTTCATTGACTTTATCCGCAAGTTATGGTTAGTTCTATGCGACTCTACTACAAACACCACAACCACAAGATACTTATAATGAAAATGTCTGTGCGCTCAAGGCTCAATCAAACGGAGCCGAACGTATTGCATGTATTGAAAATGAAATTGTCTGTGCACTCAAGGCTCAATCAAACGGAGCCGAGTGTATTGCATGTAATGAAAATGTAAAATGAACGATCGATCAAGGCTCAATCAAACGGAGCCGATCGTTGCGGGCACGCCAAGTTCAACCGCATAATAAAATGGGGAACAAGCTCAAAACCTCACAAAGGGGGAGCTGTGGCCTCGGCAAATGCATATACTGAAAACAATAAACAATAATTACTCTAACAGTCTACACATGGAACCTCTCATAACCGCCAGATAATGCTTCTGATCCTTTGACAAGAATACTTATATGTAGGAAGTACCAGCGGCGTATCCACCGTATTCTCGTCAAAGTTTCATTAGCTTTATCCTTAAGTTATGTTTGGTTCTATGTGATAAAGAAAAACATAAAACTAAACGATAGGAGTTGAATCTGGATCTTCGGCGAAAGAGGACTAGTTGGGTATCTTCGTTTGGGCCGTCATTATCTTCGACAGGATTGGCGTTGATATTGAAGACTCTTCCTCTTGCTAGTGGCATAGTGGTTGGGTTTTCTTGGTTTACTTGGTTAACTGGGTTTGATTGGGCTTGAGTGTTGATGACGTTAACCAATTGAAGGCATGTGTTTCTAAAGTGGGTAGGGTCGCCACAATTGAAACAAGCTCGAGCATATGGGAACACGGGGTATTGGGGTTGATGATAAGTTTGGGCCATGTTTTGAGTAGGGGAAGAGGTTTGGTTTTGGAAGGTGCGACAAACCTTGCTCAAATGACCATAGCGTCCACAAGTTGTACATAGTCGACAAGGTAAGGTAAGGGGATGGTGATAAAAACAGTTGTTGCATCGAGGGTGAGGTCCAAGATATGGTTTCTTATTTGGGTAGGTTGAGTTGGGTGCCACTTGGGTGATTGGGATAGCATGGATGGGTATGGCGTGTGAAATTGGTTGATTTCGTTGCGTAGCAGCGAAAAGTTGCCCGACTCTTTTTCTCTTAGGATTGGGTTGAGAAAAGGATTCGGTTTGGGTGGAGTCGGAGGTTTCAGTCGATTCTTTATCCTTCTTCTTCTCCTCCTTGAAGTCTTTGTTTCGGATTCGGTTCTCGGTGAGCTCTGTTGCTAGCTCCATTGCTGCTTCCAAGGTTGCAGGCGAGGTACTTATTACAGGGTCTTGAATCTTTGACGGAAGACCACGAATGTAGTGCTCGATCAAACGGTAGAGGGGAGTGAACATGTTGGGAACCATTTGATGTAACTCGAGGAATCTTTTGTTGTAGGTGGTGTGGTCTCCTTCCTTTTGCTTCAACGAATAAAATTCATCTTCTAATTTCTTGATTTCGCTCCTTGGGCAAAATCGTCTGGTCATGATTTCCTTCAATTCGTTCCAAGTTAAGGACATAGCATCTTCAACACCTCGTTTAGCCTTCTCTGTATTCCACCAAGTAAGTGCTATCCCATATAATCGACCGGTAGAATAACGCACTTTGCGATCGTCAGGGCAATCGCAATTTAGAAAAGTGTTCTCCATTTCTTCAAACCAATGGAGGAGGGCGGTGACACCTTCAGTCCCTTTGTATTTCGGAGGGTCGCATGATTTGAAATGCTTGTAGGTGCATTTAGTGGTATTTGATGGAGAGTTGATAACGTTTTGGTTTGCTTGATTGACAGGATTATCGGTGAGTGCTTGTTGTACTTGGATTACAATGTTGGGTATTACGGCAGCCATTTGTTGAGCGATTAAGGCAGCCATGCGTTCGCGGGCTTTTCTTGCTCTCGTCTTCCTACGGGCGGGGTTAGAAGACATCTACAAGGGATACATGACAAGAGTATGAGTTGGATGTTTTTGGGTTCATGGGTCGCATTAAGAATGGACATTCATAAAATAATTATAGAAAAATAAATCTACTACATCCATAGGATGTCTTGGGTTTTGCTCGCCATTAGGCCCTACATGCCGCCATACTTTACCTGTGTATCATGTGGGCCCCCATGAATACCGGTTTTTCATATGGTTCGCACGGGTTTGCCAGGTTGCGTACACAAAAAACCCGAAGAAAATCGAGAAATATGTATACAACGTGTGATATTCGGAATGTGTCCAGGTGTAGACACGGTGACACCTCAAAGTGGGTTAGTTCGAACGACGTTTGGTGTGGCATGCTTTAGCCTAATAGGTCCTTCGTACTCTCATCGTTGGTCCCCAGGTAGGCAAACTGGTCCGTTATATTGGATTTATACGAATGCCAACCTAGACAGGACGTTCCGACTACCGGTACTTGTACCCTTCCAGTTACTACATGCCCGTCGCAGAACTTACTTTGATGAGATTTGAAAATTGCAACAAAATCTTTGGATAATGAGAGTATGAAAATAAATTGAATACATGAACATCGATATATGTATAATGAATATGTATATAAGCATGTATGTTTGACTGTAAATGTAAACAAATATGAAACAAATAAATATCACAAGTTTGTATGTAACCACCTAATCAATTAAAATTTAGGCAGACTATAGTATAGGCTCTAAGGGTCTAATAACCTATCCTATATCCCTATAGTCATGGCTCTGATACCAATCTGTCACACCCCGACCCGCAGCGGAAAAGGTGATCGGGGCATGATTGGGTTATCATCAAAGCTCATGACATTTATTATGCGTTTCATATTCATTAAATACAATTTAATGGAGATTTACAATAAATGTTACAACATGTTCTAACTATCAATCTAAGCTTCTTTGTTCTCTTCTAAGGCATTTCCTATGTTTTCTTTGCTTCAACCTGTTCACCTGTATCATGTGTAAAAAGGTTTTGGATCAACATAAAGTTGGCGAGTGAACCCTATGGAAAAACATTTGAAAAAGTTTATTAAATTGATTATGAAATATGTGCACAACCACTCATGAGTAAAAATAGATGTAAACTTATTCAACAATCATAAGATATTAAATAAAGCACACATGAACAATAATGGAACATTTAGAGGCACGCGTTGCTCAACTCGTCTCTCACGAGGAACTGATGGGCCTAATGAATGAATTGCATAAACATGATAATATGAATGACACAACTACAAACAATATAAACTCAATGATACACACATGAACAATAATGAATTGGTTTTGAGGCACGCGTTGCTCACTCGTCTCCCACGAGGAACTGATGGGCTTAATGAATAAATTTCATAGAATTTGATAAAATGAAATAAGTAATCACAACAATATAAACAATCTAAGTTTAGGTCACGATATGGTATAGCACAATTTAAATAAACGAGTTAATTATTTGAGACACATGACACACCCCAAAACGTGTAATTAAAAAGGGGAGTTGTAAGATTCACTCACAGTGGGTGCGTTCGGTTGATGATGTTGAATGCACGCGAAGTGGTTTTAACCACGAGTGAGATTAACCTAGATAAATATCATTATGGTTCGGTAAGTAAACAGATTTTATTAATCTATTTTAGTAGGATTGTTGGGTGTATTTTTGTGAGTTTAAGGCTATTTTCTAACCTTAAAAATGTTATTTTTAAGTATTTTTAATTGATTTTTAATTAAAATAATTAAATAAAAATAATAAAAAATTTTGACTTTTTCTGACCGTTGACTTTGACTTTGACAGTTGACTGACCGTTGACCGGTTCGTATGCGTATTGTTGTGCGCTGAGTGTGGCTCGAACCCGAGACCTCCCGTACGCGTGCACGCAGCTCTGCCAACTGAGCTACGTGTCTAACCCGTCATATATCTGTTTTTAATTATATTTATATATTAACTAGTTTAAACAGAAAATCCTTTTTATTTTTAAAAACAATTTAAGTGAATCGGACGGTGCGCTCCACAGGTCTCGAACCCGGGACCTGTGGGTTATGATAACACACAGTCCACCGCTGGACTGTGTGTACAACTTGTTAACTTAACTGATTTTTGTTATACTTAAACACAAATTAGTTATTTTCATTTCTAACTTATTTAAAAAGGTAACTAATTGTCCGGGTCGATGCAAAAGACCGGACTCGAACTCGTGCACTTTGATTAAACATACACACAGTCCACCACTGGACTGTGTGTCTAACTTGGTTATTTTTCCGGTTATTAATATACTTAACATATATATAAAATGAATCCGGTTCAGTTAACAAAAAAAAAAACATTTTTATTTACGCAGCGTGTGTGGAACAGGATTCGAACTCGAGACCTTTGTGTGTTTATTGTGCACACAGTCCACCGCTGGACTGTGTGTCTAACCCGAGTTATTTCTTGATTTAAATTATACTTATGAGTTACAGATTCATCGTCTTCTTCGTCGGATTTTAACCAGAGTCGGAAAATCCGACTGGTTCGATGTGTTAAATCATGTTCTTTAGCGTTTTTATGATTAATCAAAGGTGAGATATAAATAAAAAGAAAGGAAATTAGGCGTGAGGTATACCGACTATCTTCCTCTGTTTTCCGGCAGAACTCCGGCGACAGCAATAGGCTCCGGCGTCAGGTGTCTTGCAGCAGCGAGCCTTCAGAAAGTTAGAAAAAGGTATGGGTGACTTCGGTATAAGCTTAGGGGGTTCAATAAGGCTCGGAAATGGAGAACCCGGTTTTCCGGCGACAAACAGAAGAATTCCGGCGAGTGGGTTTTCGCCGAGAAAGGGTGTGGTTTTGAGCGAAAAGGTTTGCAGAGGTTCGAGGGGGTATTTATAGGGCAAGTTATCGATGAACTTGGTCTGATTTCCGACTGGATTCGTCGGTTTGAATTTCTCCGGCGGTTATAGAAGGTGTCGCGGACTCAGACGTCAGTTATAACCGATATAGGTTTAAAGTTTTACGTTATAACTGAAGATGTCGTTAAAACTCGCGAGATTGCCGGGATTTCCGACGACTGAACTTTTGGGCGCCGGTTTTGAATTCGGAAAGTTATGATATGAATTAAATGGTCTTAATAATTAACAAGTAGCATCAGTGGCGCAGTGGTTTGTGTGTTGTGTGTTAAGTCGTTGCTGGACCGGTTACTGACCCGGGTTCGAAACCCGGCAGGAACAAAGTATTTTTATTTTCATATTTTTGACAGTTTTTCAAAAAGTAATTATATATTCCCGTATAATAATTGATTATGTATCGTTTAAAATTATTTTGGGCATTTAATTCGCAAACGAAAATTTTAACTGACTGTTCGGTTAATAAACGGAGCGGGTTTGGTAAATCCGTCTTTTTGACGGATGTTACACTGGGCTGAGTAACGAGCATCCCACTCGGCAGCAAACTGTTGTCCTCGAACAAGCCCTCCTCCCACTTCACTGTTGGCATACCACCACCAACTTCTTCGACTTCAACGTTGTCCGTGTGGTCAGACATATCGGAATATGTATTTGTGAAGCAATCTGAAAAAATAGATGATGGAATCTTGAAGATATCTGCAACTCTCTGATGAACTCTTGAAGATCTTGAAGAACAACTTGAAGATTTGAAGATTCAGGAGGGAAAGAGAGAGAGAGAGAGAGAGAGAGAGAGAGAACTCGAGAAAAGGTATTGAACCATCGACTCTCCTTTTCTATTTATACCCATCGCAATTAATGCGATGGGTAACCGTGCCGAACAAGTGTAGCACGTCCCCAATAAAAAGAATGACACGTCAGGCAGCAAAACCAGAGTGACGGTTGCCACGCGCGCGTGAAATCTACTCGCCTGACACAAGACGAAACGGCGCGTTGCAAAAATAAGAGCTTGAATACCACTTGTAAATAATCCAAGGAACATGACGGGGATAGGAACCACTGAAGGTACTAAAGAAGACATAGTGACACCACGCTAGTCACTGTGTCAGTAGTCACATCAATGTCACTCTCGTCACCAACCTATCAGAAGATGCTCTTTTCAAATCTCGAGAACTTTCCGATGCAAATGCAAGAGATAACTTCACAAGTAAGCTAAGTAGTTGCGCCACTTAGGTCTTGTACCAATACATGTGCGCCAGCTTTTCTAGCACACTTGTTGATTTCTTGAAACACAGGATGAAAGCAGACACTTACCTTTTATTTCTAATCTAGAGCTCCAACCACTTGTCTCGCGTATGAAAGCAACACTAGACTAGGGGGACTTGAAGAGGTATGGTCCCAAATCCTGCGCCAACTAAGCAGGTTAACCCGAGGTCGCGCACGAAACCATGCCCAAGATAAACCAAAATGATAACTCCTTTGACCTTGCGCCGACTATATAGAGGTTTCCAAAGTCGCGCGCGGGATCAGGAGTAAGATGACACCATTCCCGATACTTAGTCCTTTTGACAAAAGACCTGACTTCCTTGACCTTGCCGAATACACGGGACGTGTCCATGATGCGCGGAGGCAGGAAGCGCATGGCAACATAAGACGAGTACAAAAGGTAGAAGTGACAGAACACTGGGCCAATAGGTCCTCTACAGGCTGTATTGGATCATACTGCACGATGAACAATCGTGCAGTAGACAAGAAGTACACAAGGACACACAGATGGCACCCAGCTTGCGTCGACCACTGTCCCATGATTCTCCACTCAACTGCTGATAACAGACCAGACAACAATGACAACTGTCAGGACATGTGGATCCATTCAACATGCGCAACTACCCTCTCGCCAACATTCACTAATGCTCGTGACAGAGGGAACAGAATGGATATTCCTTGTTGTCGATATTGGGGCCAAGGCCCATCATCGCGTCTCCTTCACAAATCACCTCGGCTATGAATAGGGAACTTCACTCCGGGTTCAGAGATCGCTCTCTTGCTCTCTCACTTAAACACACACTATTATCCTCAAAACCGATACTTATTCTTACACTGGAGGGTGGTTACAAGGAGAACTCCCTATTCTCCTCCTTGTAACGAGCTTCAGTTGATTGTTTTACAGGATCTTCATTGTTGTTTAGACGAGAGTAAAGAATATTAACCCTTATTTGTCGAGGCATACAAACCACAAACTAATCGCATGATCAGTTTGGTTATGGCTTTGTTTGAAATACTTGTATTGTATGGGAATCATTTTCAAACACATTGGTGAATGGCTAGTATTGATTTATGAACATTGTTTCTTGTTTTTTTAATGTTTGACGGTTGAAATATTTTGAATTTTGAGTTTGTTTGTATGCATCTTGAATTCGTCATTGGAAACTCAAAAAGTCTCCAATATTACAATCTATATTGATGTATTTACCGTTTTGATGGAGCAAGACGATTTGATCTTTTTTTACAATTCTGACAAGTTTATGTTAGTTAAAATACAAATCTTCGAACTTTATATCAAAATAAACAATTTATTTAACAAAATAAGTAATTTAAAAAATATTTCAAATCGAGTTTTTTCTCAAACTAGTGTTGATGGAAAATTTATTTAACAAAATGAGTAATTTAAAAAAATATTTATCAAAGTAGGTATTTTTTAAAACTTTATTTTTCTCACTCTTAATCTTATTGAATTAAAACTAATTTGATTGTAGAAAATATTCTTTTCAAAAACATAAGAAAATAGTTTTACAATAAATAACAAAAATATATTTTGTTGTTGGATCGTGATAGTTTGGAAAAAAAAATTAATGTTTCTTTAATTCTGTTATGAACATTTTGTTTTGACTAAATCTGTTATGATAATTTTGTTTTAACTCTTTTAAAATAGAAACGTGTTTGGTCTTTAGTAAATATTTTATTTTACTTTATAAATACTTATTTATAAAGTTTTTTTTTCAACCCAGTATAAATTCTACAGGTGGTAATAAAATACCTTTTTTGAGATTTAACTATATATAATGAAGTTTTAAATGTGATAAAAAATACAAGTATGTGTATTGGATTTGAAAAAAAATGGCTCTTTTAACTAGTTTCTATTAAAAAGTAATTTTATTTAAAAAGAGAAATCTTATATTTTTATCTATACTTTTTATGTAGTAAACCTGAGTTAATCAATATAAAAAAAAGTATGTCAAGCATGGGGTTTAGAAAAATTAATAGTAAGTCTAATTTTATAAAATACTCATCCTACATAAAATCCAACGAACAGTACAAACCACATATAAAGGTAAATAAAATCATTTCGAAAAAAAGATATAAATACTTTTTCTTTGAGAAATTAAAAGAAAACATATTTATAAATATACACGTAAAAAGATTACAAAAAAAAATATTATGAAAGACAAAAATCTTTATATTTTATGAAAAGTTAAATAAAGCTCATACAAAAAAAAACTTTTTATACAATATCATAATTCAACAATATATTTTCTAAATTTTATTAGATATTTTTTCCTTAACCTTTTCTGTAAAACATTTTTAACTATGCTCCAATAATAAAATTACGAGTGAGATTAATAAAGTTTTCATAGAAACACCCATTCTGATAAATATTTTTCAAATCACTCATTTTGGTAAATAAATTTTCCATCAACACTAGTTTGGAAAAACACTCATTCCAAACGCCCATTTTTATAATCTTGCTAATCACAGAAAATTAATGAATATTTATTTATAGGTACTAGCAGGATGCTCGCGCGATGTGACTGGAGCGACATATTGCATAACGATACTCAGTTTTGGTAATTTTCTTATCCATATAATATTTATTTTAGTATCATTGTGATAGATATACATCAAAATCGAAGTTTTCAGGTAATTTGTTTCATTATGTTGTGCATGGTTCGGCCGGTTTGGTTATTATCCTCAACCGAAACCGAAACCAAAGTCATCGGTTAGTCTATTTTATTAGCCAATTGGTTTTCGAATAATCACTTCGATTTATTTGGTTAGATTGACGATTTTGGTATGGTTCATTTAATTTCAGTTAATATAAAAAACCGAAATTAGGCTAAAACTTTTGTTTAGGTATAAATATATGAAATGGAGTTATAAAATATATGAACTGGAGGTATAAAAGTTGGAAATATATGAAAATATGAATGATTCGGTTCGGTTCAGCCAATTTTTATTAAACGAGAGTAGAAAAAAATTGAGAACTAATTTTTGGTTTTCGGTTAATTAAGTTTTTGGTTAATTTCAATTACGTTTCATCTGTTTTCGGTTTGGTTTAGGTTGTCGATTTAGTTATTGCTCACCGGTAACCGGTTTTGGTTAATTATCAATAGGTGCGTGCGCGATGCGGCGGGAAACACAGACATTGTCATGGTATGCATTGTTCAGTTAGTTCGATTATTACCCCCAACTGAAATTGAGGTCATCGATTAGTCTATCTTATTAACCAATCCATTTTCAGTTAATTGGTTTGGTTTATTCAATTAGATTGACGGTTTTTCGTGTGATTCATTTAATTTCGATTAATAGCTAAAACCAAACTTGAGCTAAAAATTTGATTAGAAATACATGAAATTTAGGTATAAATACATAAAATGGATGTATAGGTTGTAACATTCATGTAAAACGGGTGCCAAAACCCGCCTAGTTTAATATTCAAGTATTTATTAAAAGTTCATTACGCATCTATTTATTAGTGTGACGTATTTTTATGAATAAATTTCACAATCAAAATATTAATTAATAAAAGAATAAATGATAATAATATAATAAAACCTTAAAATAATAAAGAAAAATATAAAATAAAAATAAAGGGGCGGTCGGGTTTCGAACCCGGATCCCCATCTAATTCACACACTGCCTTCACCACTACACCACACACAAATATCTTATACAATTCCAAACCAAATAAATTTTATATCGAAACGACACTCGAATCAGATTTTTAAACAAGCGCGCCGTAACAGTCGAACCTTGATTCAAGCAATCAATTAAAGACCCGTTTTTTTTCCTTTGTAATCAACGAGTGTAACCGTTTTAATCATGAGGCAATCACCGAAATCAGTTACGCGAAATCATCTCGCCTTAATTAGTTGACCGAAACCGAAATTTATAAGTGCAACCTTCTCCAACTATAAATGGAGAGCTTAAACTCGTTCAGAAAACACATACATACTTCTCAAACTCTCCGCAAACTTCTGATTAACAACAAGCCTTCGCCGGAAGCTTAGCCGGTCGTCGGAATCACTGCTGGGTATCGGGAACATTTCGATTTTTGGTATGTCATTACACTTAACTCTTTCCATTCCATTATTAAACCACACTACGTAGGTAGCAAAAGCTTAAACTTTTAACAAGAGTAATAAACTCATGTTTTCATACTTCTGTGATATTTGAACGAAGAAGACATGCTAAAGTTTGAGGTTAAAAGGAACTAATTTTGTGAAAAAATTGGGTTAGACACACAGTCCAGTTGGATGGACTGTGTGCACATAAAGATAGGGTCACGGGTTCGAGTCTGCGTATATATCCGGTTCACCACAATATACAAACTTTTGTTTTATAACTTATACAGGAAACAACCTGGTTTGTACATAAAGCTAATCAAAATACTAAATCTTTCGGGTTAGACACACAGTCCAATGGTGGACTGTGTGCAACAGGAAGCCGACGTCGCAAGTTCGAATCCGGTTCCTTGCAATGTCTCTGAAATTAACCCACCTTTTTAAATGAATAAAAATATGTTAAACCGTAGTAAGTATATAAAAGTAATTAAATCTGGAAATATTTCGGGTTAGACACGTAGCTCAGTTGGTAGAGCTGCGTGCACGTATACGAGGTCACGAGTTCGAACCTCACATGCTGCCTATAATAAATGAGTCAGACCGGTCGTTGACCAGTCAACCCTTAGAAAAAGGGTAATTTTTTTAATTAAAAATCCTTTTTATTTTCTTTAAAAATTAGTTAAAAATACCTCAAAAAAAGGTTTTAAAGCCTAAAAATTTGCATTAAATTCACAAAAATAAATCTAAAAATCTCATTAAGAGCACTAATTAAAAATATTAATCTCAAATAAAATTTATTTATTTATCGAATTATTACGTTATTATTTAGGTTAGTTTTCCCTCGTCGGTTGAATCATAAATTCGTGCGCATTCATCATTATCAAGGAACGCACCCACTGTGAGTGAATTCTTACAAATTCCCCTTTTTATTCATGTTTTGGGGGTATCATGTGTCGCTTTAATTATTTCGTTTTATTCAAACTTGTGCTATTACCATCATATGATCTAAACTTGTGATGTAAATATTGTTTGTTGTGATGTGTGTTTACATTTTGTCAAGTTGCGTGCAAATCATTCATTAGGCCCATCAGTTCCTCGTTGGAGACGAGTTGAACATCGCGTGCCTCATTAGATCGGCTCCGTTTGATTGAGCCTTGATCTCATTGTTCATCATTTGGTGTGTGTGCTTGTGCATTAATTGATATTATGTGTATTGTGATTATGTTGTTTGTTGTGATGTGTGTTTACATATTGTCAAGTTGCGTGCAAATCATTCATTAGGCCCATCAGTTCCTCGTTGGAGACGAGTTGAACATCGCGTGCCTCATTGTTCATCATTTGGTGTGTGCGTGTGCATTAGTTGATATTATGTGTATTGTGATTAAATTTACATTTACGTTTACTCATATGTGGTTATGCACCTTTTCATAACCAATATAATGAATTCGTCCAAATGTTTTCATAAGATTCACTCGCCAACTTTTGTTGACCCAAAACCATATTTTTACACATGATACAGGTGGACAGGTTGAAGCAAGGAACACATAGGAAATTGTCTTAGAAGAAAAATAATGAAGTCATGAAAAATGTATTTGAACATGTTGTACTTATATGTTTATTGCAATTTTCTTCTTTAAAAAGAAATAATAAATATGAAACTTTATAGTAAATGTCATGAGCTTTGATGAAAACCCAATCATGCCCCGACTACCATTTCCGCTGCGGGTCAGGGTGTGACATAGTGGTATCAGAGCTTTTGACTATAGGGATATAGGATAGGTTATTAGACCCTTATAGCCTATACTATAGTTGATCAGATTTTAATTGTTTATGTGGTTACATGCAAACTCATAATGTTTATTTGTTTCGTATTTATTACACACACAAATGCATGCAAACACTTCCACTATCATTTTGTGTGATACTTAATGAGTTATACTTGTTGTCAAACATAACATGCTTACATATACATTCATCACGCATATTTCAATGTTCACATATTCAAATCATCCTCATATTTCCTTTATTCAAGATTTTGTAGCATTTTTCGTTTTTCAATCTCATCAAAGTGAGTTCTACGACGGGCATGTAGTAACTGGAAGGGTACAAGTACCGGTAGTCGAAACGTCCTGTCTAGATTGGCATTCGTATAAATCCAATATAACGGACCAGTTTGCATACCTGGGGACTAACGATGAGAGTACGAAGGACCTATTAGGCCAAAGCATGCCACACCAAACGTCGTTCGAACTAACCCTACTTTGAGTTGTCATTGTGTCCATACCAGGACACCCTCCGACCTTATACTTTGCTGTCATGTTTTACGATTTTCATTCGGGTGGCGCAAGTGTTAACAGGCCAACACCAATATGAACCATACCAGAGCCCAGTAGTCATGGGGGCCCACATGACTACCAAGGCCAAGTAAGGGGACATATGGGAGCCCAAACATGAGCAAAGCCCAAGACATCCTATGGATGTAGCAAATTTATTTTCTTCATTTGTTTTGTGAATGTTTATTTCTAAATACGACACATGACACCTAAAACGTCAAACTCATACTCTCGATACGTATTCCTTGTAGATGTCTTCTAGTCACTCTCGTAGAGGTAGGAGATCAAGAAAATCCCGCGAGCGCATGGCTGCCCAAATCGCTCAACAAATGGCCGCCGTAATCCCCAACATCGTAGTTCAAGTTCAACAAGCACTTACCGCTAATCCCGTCAACCCAATCAACCAAGAAGATCAAAACGTTGTCAACCCTCCCCCAAATACCACTAAATGCACCTTCAAGCATTTCAAATTCTGCGATCCTCCAAAATACGAAGGGACTGAAGGTGTCACCGCTCTCCTCCATTGGTTTGAAGAGATGGAAAACACTTTTCTCAATTGCGACTGCCCTGATGATCGCAAGGTGCGGTATGCTACCGGTCGTTTGTTCGGAGTAGCACTTACATGGTGGAATACGGAGAAGGGCAAGCGAGGTGCTGAGGATGCTATGACCTTGACTTGGGAAGAGTTGAGGGAGATCATGACAAGACGATTCTGTCCAAGAAGCGAAATCAAGAAATTGGAAGATGAGTTCTACTCTTTGAAACAAAAGGAGGGTGACTACACCACATACAACAAGAGATTCCTTGAGTTGAATCAGATGGTCCCCAACTTGTTCACTCCCCTCTACCGTTTGATCGAGCACTACATTCGAGGTCTCCCTTCAAAAATTCAAGACCATGTCATAAGTACCACACCTGCAACTTTGGAAGCAGCAATGGAGTTAGCTACAGCGCTCACCGAAAACCACATACGGAATAAAGACTTCAAGGAGGAAAAGAAGAAGGATAAAGCATCAACCAAAACCCCAAACTCAACCCAGACCGAATCCTCTTCTCAACCCACTTCTAAGAGAAAACGAGATGGGCAAAATTTCGCTGTCACTCAACGAAATCAACCAGCTCCACAAGCCGTACCCCTCAAGCTATCCCAGTCACTCAAGTAGCACCCAACTCTACTTACCCAAATAAGAAACCTTACATTGGACCTAACCCTCCATGCAACACCTGTTTTTATCACCATCCATCTACCGTACCTTGTCGATTGTGTGCTAATTGTGGGCGTTATGGTCATTTGAGTAAAACTTGTCGTACCCCTTAAAACCAAGCTTCACCCCTACCCAAAACATGATCCAATCATATCAACAACCTCAATACCCCATAGTTCCATATGTTCGAGCTTGTTTTAATTATGGCGACCCTGCCCATTTTAGAAACACGTGCCCTCGATTGGTTAACATCATAAACGCCCAAGCTCAAGCAAACCCACTTAACCAAGCAAATCAAGCAAACCCAGCACTACCACCAGCAAGAGGAAGAGCTTACAACATCAACGCCACTCCTGTTGAAGATAATAACGGCCCAAACGAACCACCCAACTAGCCTTCCCTCACCAAGAATCAAGACTCAACTCCAACCGTCTAGTTTTTATGATTTCTTTATGATTTCTCAATCTTTACGTATCCCTGTTATAAATTGGGAATTTGTGTATCCAAGAATTTTAATGCGAGTTGATATTACAGTTTTGTTTTATGTCTTTACTCATTGATTTAACTTTCATATCATCATACATCACGACGTATCTCGATCCCATCATTTAAAGAAGTTGGGTTGTGTCTCACTTTTACATAGACTGGCCCCTTCATCATAACAAACGAGAGCGGTACTGTCATCATTCAGTCATGTATTCTTTCAGATTCGCGACTCAAGTTTTGGTTGTTGTGGTTGTTTTGTAGATTTTAGAGTCACATGGAACTAATTATAACTTACTGACAAAGCCAATAAAATTTGACAAGAATATGGTGGATACGCCGCTGGTACTTCCTATATATAAGTATTCTTGTCAAAGGATCAGAGGTATTGTCAGGCGGTTATGAGAAGTTCCGTGTAGGTTTAAATATCGTCATAGTTGAAGTTTTGTCTTATGATATAACCTTATCTTTTCAAACGTATCAATTCCCTCAAAACTCTTATGCATGAAATCATACCTAGTCAATCAACTCTGTTTATCCATGTTTCGCATTTTTAGGCATCAAAAAGCGATTCCTGTAGCAGAGTATTCAACCTTTACTAGGAACGTTACCGCCTCATTTAGAACTAAAAAATTTCACCCTCCTCTGGTTATGTAATCGTCAAATCCAAGCATCACACCTCCGTTTTCGATTAATAAGACATTCAAACTTTTGTCAGCATCAAAAGCGAGGGCCTGAGTTTACTTGGGAACGTGAAGATTTAATGCTCGAAAAATACACGTATCTTACCCTATTACAACTTCTACCTAAATTTCGGGACGAAATTTCTAAAAGTAGGGGATACTGTAACATTCATGTAAAACGGGTGCCAAAACCCGCCTCGTTTAATATTCAAGTATTTATTAAAAGTTCGTTACGCATTTATTTATTAGTGTGACGTATTTTTATGAATAAATTTCACAATCAAAATATTAATTAATAAAAGAATAAATGATAATAATATAATAAAACCTTAAAATAATAAAGAAAAATATAAAATAAAAATAAAGGGGCGGTCGGGTTTCGAACCCGGGTCCCCATCTAATTCACACACTGCCTTCACCTCTACACCCCATACAAATATCTTATATAATTCCAAACCAAATAAATTTTATATCGAAACGACACTCGAATCAGATTTTTAAACAAGCGCGCCGTAACAGTCGAACCTTGATTCAAGCAATCAATTAAAGACCTGTTTTTTTTCCTTTGTAATCAACGAGTGTAACCGTTTTAATTATGAGGTAATCACCGAAATCAGTTACGCGAAATCATCTCGCCTTAATTAGTTGACCGAAACCGAAATTTATAAGTGCAACCTTCTCCAACTATAAATGGAGAGCTTAAACTCGTTCAGAAAACACATACATACTTCTCAAACTCTCCGCAAACTTTTGATTAACAACAAGCCTTCGCCGGAAGCTTAGCCGGTCGTCGGAATCACCGCTGGGTATCGGGAACATTTCGACTTTTGGTATGTCATTACACTTAACTCTTTCCATTCCGTTATTAAACCACACTAAGTAGGTAGCAAAAGCTTAAACTTTTAACAAGAGTAATAAACTCATGTTTTCATACTTCTGTGATATTTGAACGAAGAAGACGTGCTAAAGTTTGAGGTTAAAAGGAACTAATTTTGTGATAAAATCGGGTTAGACACACAGTCCAGTTGGATGGACTGTGTGCACATAAAGATAGGGTCACGGGTTCGAGTCTGCGTATATATCCGGTTCACCACAATATACAAACTTTTGTTTTATAACTTATACAGGAAACAACCTGGTTTGTACATAAAGCTAATCAAAATACTAAATCTTTCGGGTTAGACACACAGTCCAGTGGTGGACTGTGTGCAACACGAAGCCGACGTCGCAAGTTCGAATCCGGTTCCTTGCAATGTCTCTGAAATTAACCCAACCTTTTTAAATGAATAAAAATATGTTAAACCGTAGTAAGTATATAAAAGTAATTAAATCTGAAAATATTTCGTGTTAGACACGTAGCTCAGTTGGTAGAGCTGCGTGCACGTATACGGGAGGTCACGAGTTCGAACCTCACACGCTGCCTATAATAAATGAGTCAGACCGGTCGTTGACCAGTCAACCCTTAGAAAAAGGGTAATTTTTTTAATTAAAAATCCTTTTTATTTTCTTTAAAAATTAGTTAAAAATACCTCAAAATAAGGTTTTAAAGCCTAAAAATTTGCATTAAATTCACAAAAATAAATCTAAAAATCTCATTAAGAGCACTAATTAAAAATATTAATCTCAAATAAAATTTATTTATTTATCGAATTATTACGTTATTATTTAGGTTAGTTTTCCCTCGTCGGTTGAATCATAAATTCGTGCGCATTCATCATTATCAAGGAACGCACCCACTGTGAGTGAATTCTTACAAATTCCCCTTTTTATTCATGTTTTGGGGGTATCATGTGTCGCTTTAATTATTTCGTTTTATTCAAACTTGTGCTATTACCATCATATGATCTAAACATGTGATGTAAATATTGTTTGTTGTGATGTGTGTTTACATTTTGTCAAGTTGCGTGCAAATCATTCATTAGGCCCATCAGTTCCTCGTTGGAGACGAGTTGAACATCGCGTGCCTCATTAGATCGGCTCCGTTTGATTGAGCCTTGATCTCATTGTTCATCATTTGGTGTGTGTGCTTGTGCATTAATTGATATTATGTGTATTGTGATTATGTTGTTTGTTGTGATGTGTGTTTACATATTGTCAAGTTGCGTGCAAATCATTCATTAGGCCCATCAGTTCCTCGTTGGAGACGAGTTGAACATCGCGTGCCTCATTGTTCATCATTTGGTGTGTGCGTGTGCATTAGTTAATATTATGTGTATTGTGATTAAATTTACATTTACGTTTACTCATATGTGGTTATGCACCTTTTCATAACCAATATAATAAATTCGTCCAAATGTTTTCATAAGATTCACTCGCCAACTTTTGTTGACCCAAAACCCTATTTTTACACATGATACAGGTGGACAGGTTGAAGCAAGGAACATATAGGAAATTGCCTTAGAAGAAAAATAATGAAGTCATGAAAAATGTATTTGAACATGTTGTACTTATATGTTTATTGTAATTTTCTTCTTTAAAAAGAAATAATAAATATGAAACTTTATAGTAAATGTCATGAGCTTTGATGAAAACCCAATCATGCCCCGACTACCATTTCCGCTGCGGGTCAGTGTGTGACATAGGTACTTGAAATGGAGGTATAAATACATAAAATGGGGGTATAAATATGAAATACATAAACTGAATGTATAAAAGCTAGAAATATATGAAAATATGAATGATTTGGTTCGGTTAATTTTGGTTAAATGAGAGTACAACAAAATTGATAACCATTTTTTGTTAATTCGGGTTTCGATTAATCAGTTTTTAGTTAATTGAGTTGTTTTTGTTGATTTTGGTTAATGATTCAGTTATTACTCACCCTTAGACACTGCTAATCACGAAACATATCAAATTTTAATTAAAAACTATAGCAATACTACACTCAAATTAAATAGAATAAAATACTTGTTTATATGATGTAATCTAAAAATATATATTAATGTACTAAAAAGTTATGACCGTTTAAAAATCGTGAGAGGGAGTTAGTTTTTTATAGGATGGGCTAAATGCACTCTTTATTTTACCTTTTACAACTCCTTTCTAAAAATAAATAGTTTTTAAATTGTCAAATTCTACCCTTATGAAATTCTTATTCTTATTTTTCTATACATAAATAATTGATATGCATTCAATCGGTAACAAACTTTGGATAAGACTTGGTTATATAATTTGATAAATTTATTTGAAAAGTTTAAAGCTTTGGATAAGACTTGATTATATAACTTAACTAATTTTTTAACATTAAAAAACATAGGTAACCATATTTTTTAAATTATAAATATATATTAGTTCTCAATTTTTGATATATAATTCGGTTTAGAGTAAAATACCAAAATGATCCTTAAGTTTAGGCTATTTTTGCCACTTCAGTACACAAATGAAACCTTTTTGAATCTGAGTCCCCAAGGTTTCATTTTTATTGTCATTTTCATTCAATTGTCAAACTGGGTTAGAATTTTCTGTTAACGAATTTCTTTTTTTGTCATTTTCCTCATTGAAATTAATGATATAATCGTCATTTTATATCATAATATATTTTAATTAAATGAGGAAAATGACAAAAAAGGGAGAAGTTAATAGAAATTTCTAACCTAGTTTGCTAGTTAGATGATAATTGCAACAAAAATAAAATCTTAGGGACTCAATACAAAAAGTTCCATTTTTGAACTAAAGTACCAAAAATAGCCTAAACCCAGAAACCATTTTGGCATTTTACTCTTCAGTTTATAACTTTATCAACAAATATTTATATTCTTTAGATTATCCATTCCCGGAGATGCAATGGTGACGTTGGTGTTTTCCTTGGTTGCCAGCAGTGATGGTGGTGTTCCGGCTAATAAAACATACATATTTACCAGTATTTGAAGACAAAATTTGGTAAAATACCATCGGTATTGAAAACGTCAAAAAGTGGAGATTGATTTGGTACCGAAAAAAGACGACGATAAACCAAAATTCACAATATTTTAATTTAAAAAATCAGTTTTACAAGCATATTGTGTTTTAGATTGTATAAAAATATATGATGTTCACAATATTTTAATTTAAAAAATCTGTTTTACAAGCATATTGTGTTGTTAGATTGTATAAAAACATATGACGTTAAATTGCAGGACCCAAAGTTAATCAAAATAAAATTAGGTTGATTACTATGAAAACAAACATTTTTTATTTTATATATCGAATTTAAAAAATGAATATTACGAAAGGGACTGATAATGGATCATTTACTATATCTTTTGTTTAAAAGGTGGCGTATAAATACGAGGATGAAATTCGATATAATTTAATTATTTTTTGAATTGTTTATTTACTTAAGTAGATGCAATTTAAAAATAATAAATAAAAATGTTTGATTATATTTATCTGAAAACTTCAAGAGCCAGTAAAAATTGAAAAAAGAACTGCTTTAAGCAAAACCAATTTTATAAGGAGATAAAGTGTAACTATTAACTAATTATCTATAATTTTGTTAAAAACGAGAGATTAAAGTGTAATCTAGATGGGATGATTAAATTGATGGTATTTAATCACTTGACATTCTGTAGCTATTAAATATTCTGATATAATGACTAAGTACGATGGCCTTTAATTACTTGTACACTAATGCATCTTTAAATTCACAAGTCAATACTAAGCAAGACGACTATTGTTGGATCTATTGAAACCTATAAAAGAACAGATGATTGAAAGACAAAACAATCTACGACATCTGATCACTAATAAAGATCAGCTGCTCTAAACTCTACTGATACTTAAAGACTGTTCACAAGATCTGTTAAGAGACAAAGCTCTGCTGGAAGCTAAAGTCTACTGATGAGAACCTCTGATAAATATAAAGTTTGTTGAAGTAAAATCTGCTGAACACTAACAAATGATAAAACCCGACAGAGGATATCTCAAAAGTAGTTATCATCAGAGTTTATATTGTAATTTAATGTAATAGTATTTAGGTCTAGCAGAGGTTAGAGTTTGTTAGTCTGTTAAATGTCACTTTCATAGTGACGTCAGCCAAAGATGCTCCATGGTTTGTAATGTACTATAAATAGAACAGTGCCTGTATTGTTCTATCTATCACTTCTACACAGGCTGAGGGGGAGTTTGTAATTGCATGCATACGTGATTAATATTACAAAAGCATTGTCAATGAAAACATTATTCCAGTTGTTGTGAATCAAAGTTTACATTTCCGCTGCATGTATCTTTGATTTATCTTCATTCATCACTTTCCATCTTTATACTTTCACCACAATTCAAACTCAGATCCTAACAATTGGTATCCGAGCTTGGTCGTTCAAATTGGGATTAACAATCAATTTTATATAAACTGGTCAGCTCTTACTGGAAATTTGTTTGTTCGTTTGTGTTGAAAACAATAAAAGTTTATTTACGTTCAAAATTTTTAAACAAAACCTGTTTGTAAACAATCAGAATGTCTCAAAATCCACAAGATCCACACAACACTGGCACCATGTACAAACCTCTGATACTTGTTAGATCAGAGACAATATCTAGCAACGTCGGATGGGTCACATACTTGCACAAAAGAACACGGGTTGCTGGAAATCAGTTATCTTCGGACCACATGTTCCGATGGTACCAAGTGCCGAAGACCCAAAAGTTCAAGTTCCAAAGAATCCTAGACATTACTCTGAGCAAAATTTTTAGAAAAATGAGTTAGATGTAAAGGCATTTAATATCGTGGCAACTTCTTTGCCTAATGATATCTATGTTGGCCTGGTGCACTGCAACAATGCAAAGGAGTTTTAGGATGATCTGAAAGAATAATTTGGTGGCACTGAAGAGGTTATTGAAAATAACAGAGAAGTTTTGAACCAACAGTATGGAACATTTTGTCATGTGAAAGGAGAATCATTAACTCAACAATTTGAAAGGTTTAGTTGTCTCATTGGTGAGTTAAAACTGGTAAAGTCGAATATCCAAATTACACTTTGAATAGTCGATTTCTAAGATCTCTACTAGAAAAATGGGACACTATTGCCTTTGTAACTAAAACTGTTGGGTTCAAAGAGATAGTTTG
The DNA here is from genome assembly GCA_947069175.1 of Scalesia atractyloides. NCBI lineage: Eukaryota > Viridiplantae > Streptophyta > Magnoliopsida > Asterales > Asteraceae > Scalesia > Scalesia atractyloides. Next base: position 41,390,493 of record CAMTDV010000008.1, on the reverse strand, counting down.
ACTCAACTTCATGGTAGGCTTCTCACTTATGAGAGAGAGCTTAACCATAAAATGAAGCTACAAGAGTCAGGAAAAGTGGCTGATGAGTATTCTTTTGGTAGTACAACACTTTTTGGTCAAGAAGAAACGTCTAGTAGTAGCAAGGAACAGAGTTATGATCATTTCATTGACATAACATATGGTGGAAATTTCAACTATGATTTTTGCTCACCCAACTTTGCTTTTGCAGAAAATGGTGAAAACCAAGTTTCTGACAACTTATCCTTTGAACTTAATGATCTTCAACATTTTGATCCAACCGATTTAGAAGAAATGGACATATTACACCAACTGGCATTGCTGAGGTGTTAGGACCAGAAAGTTCTATAAAAGAACTGGTAGAAAATTCCCAGGGTTGCATGGAGGGTTAAAAGTTGGGTTGGATAGTAAAAGATTAAATGCTACAAGTGTAACAGGCTAGGTCACTTTGCTAGGGAGTGTAGGAGTCAAACAAATGGTCCAATGATCACACACCCAAAGCCTAGACCACAAAACACACAAAACACTGCCCATTATTCCGTATATACCCATGCTCTTCATATGCACAACACTGCTCATTTTGCACACCCAGTAACCAATGTTCCAGTTCAATATGTCCAAACAATTGTTCCTCAGATACAGTTTGTTCAAGCCCCAAGTCCTCAGGTTCAAGTGCAACATGCACCACAAGTTACACAAACCTCTGCTCCTGCAGAGACCAGGCAACAGAGCTTCTTTACACAAGGTTTTATTGATTGGAGTAGCTTACCTGAGGAACTGACTGATGAAAATTTTACTCTAGTTGCTAATACTGAAAAGAAACATGATGATTTTTGTTTCATGGCACTAGACACAATACTTGAAGGGAATGAGTCTGAGGAGGTAGTGTTAAATTCTAATGATGTTTGTGAAAGAGTTGTGGCAGATGTTTCAGAAGAGAAAGTTGGTGAAGAAACTGTGATCTCAATGTCAGACCCATGGAAACCAGTGTTTGTGAAGGTGAATGTGATTGTGCCATGATGGTTGCTTCTAAAATATCACCTCAGGTCCTTAAAGACTTATGCTCTGATAAATGCATTATTGCTTTTGCTAACATAAAAAAGGTGAATGAAAATCTTAGAAACAAAATTTTGGATGATGAAATTCAGTTTGAAAAACTTGCAAAAGAGTTCAAAACAAAACTGTTTGAAAAATATTCTGAAATCAGCAGTCTCAAACATGATCCAGCATAACCAAGGATCAACTCCAAACTATGATAAAAAATATCAAAGTTGTAAAAAGGAGCTTGAATCTACCCATATTACTTGTTAAAAGTGAGTAGAATCATGTAAAGGTTATGAGATTATGTTAGAATCACATATCAAAAGCAATGTAAAATTTGGTGTAGGTTTTAGAAAACATGACCAAGTTTCGCAAAACACTACTGTAAATGATCGTGACGTGGTTGAAATTATTCCAACAAATTTGGCTGGTCATGAAATTAAAGTCACTGAACCAAATGGAAAGAAAATTGTTTTAGAAAGACCAACAGGATCCTCAAGTTTTGAGGAAATTGAAAAATATCAATTCAAACCTACCTGGTCAGATGAGTGTGACATTCTTAACAACTTTAAGCCAATGGATTTTTCAACCATTGAAGGTGTAAAGGAACCATAAGTCAAGTTCATTCCCTTTTAAATATCTTCTAGCAGATGTTACAACATCTACTGACAAAAAGACTATAAAAAGGGAAGAAAAAGAGAAAATATCAAACTTGTTTTGTGATTTTTGTGAAAAGAAGAATTATGTCACTAAAAATTATTTTCTTCTAAAAACTTATGATATAAACAAAACAAGTGTGATCATTGATTCACCAAATTGCACCATTTGTGGCAGATCAAACCACAAAACTCAAGAGTGTGTTTATCTCAAAAATTTTGATGACAAAAGAAATGAGTATAACTCTAAAACACTTGAGAGTTCAAGAAATGAAAAGACCAAACAGACCTTTGTCCTTGTCCAAACATCTGTTACCAAACAATTAAATATAACTTCTGCTTTTAGAAAGGTTCAGTAACAGATGCACCACCAGCAAATAAATTTCCAAGGGGATATGGCCAACCTGCTTACAAGAGTGTACCACTTGGCTATGAGGTCTACAAAAGACCATCTAAACCAAGAGTTAACATGCATCCTCATGGTTATGGTCAGTTGATAGGAATGGTCCACAACAGATCTTATCAAAATCTGTTCAAAACACTAACCATAGTCCTGGACTTGAGGCTAGAATGTATATAACCCCATCCAAAGCCACCTTGGCTTTGGAAACTCACATAAACTACTTGCCTTGATAGTTTATGGTATGTAGATAGTGGAGGCTACAAGCACATGACATGATGTAGAGCCCTACTCAAATATTTCATGGCACATGGAGGGGGTGATATATCATTTGGTACCAATTCAAAAGGGAAGGTGTTAGGGTCAGTGATAGTCTAGGTTGCGAAACTCAAGTTTGAACTTGTCAATCTTATTGACAATCTGAAATTTAATCTTCTTAGTGTATCTCAAATGAGTGACAAAGGCTATGGGTCATTCTTCACTAAGAAAACTTGTTAGATTGTTGGGTCAGAAATGGTTAAAAAGATTGATCAAATCATAGCTGAGAGCAAAGCACACCTTGTTGCTCACAGGAGTGGCAATGTGTATGTAGTTGATATGTTGAAAGATAATCCAATGTCCAATGCATGTCTGTTCTCAGTTGCTAGACAGAACTATGGCATGAAGCCTTAGTCACACAAATCTTAAAACTATCACTACACTCTCCAAACAAGGCCTTGTAAGAGGTCTTCCGTCAAAACAATTCACATGTGATGAATATTGTGTTTCCTGTTTATAAGGTAAACAACATAAAAGTTCATACAAATCAATTGAAGAGTCCAAAACAAGTTAGTGTCAGCAATTGCTACATATCGACTTGTTTGGCCCTGTAAAAATCACGAGTCTTAAAAAGAAGAGATAATGTCTTGTCATAGTTGATGATTTTTCAGGTTTACATGAACCTACTTCATGCACTACAAAGATAAGAGTGCAGGTATTTTGCAAAATTTTGTTAAACAAGTTGAAAAGAAATTTGACCTGCTAGTAAAAGTCTTTAGGAGTGACGATCAGATAGAGTTTAAAAATAAGGAGTTGGATGATTTCTGTGTGTTAAAAGAGATTGTTAGTCAATACAGCATCCCAAGGACACCAGAACAAAATGGGGTGGTTGAAAGGAAAAATAGAACTTTGATTGAAGCTGCTAGAACAATGCTTGCAAACTCAGGTTTACCCTTGTCTTTTTGGGCAGAGGCTGTAAACACTGCTTGCTATGTTCAGAACAGAGTTTTGATTAACCCCAGGCATCAAAAGACTTCCTATGAAATTCTATACAAAATTAAACCTCTGTTCTCATATTTAATATCTTTGGTTGCCCATGTTTCATTTTAAACTTAAAAAAATCAATTTCAAAATTTGCAGCCAAAGTAGATTGTGGTTATTTTCTTGGATACTCAACCACTGCTAAAGCCTACAGAGTCTTTAATTAAAGGACTAGGTGTGTGGAAGAGACCTTGAATGTAAACTTCAATGAACTTTCTTCATTAAAAATCTCAGCAAATCATGTTAAACTGTTTGACTTAGATAAATTTACATTTGAAGATGTGTCTATCAAGACTAACAATGCAGGTACACCACAGTCTCCACATCAAGATTATGGATATGACATTGTGATTCCACAATACAAAGTCATTTCATCCACCAGAGATACAGATGTTACTAACAACTATGAAAACTCTGCCACTGCTGGATCAACAGTTGTTGATCCCCAAACCTCTGTCAGCTCATCAAATCAAACCTCTGTTGACAAAAGTCCATTTTCTGTGAACAAATTCAACCTATCTTTACCCCTATTCCACATATACCCCCACCTCCATTCCATACAGATGTTAGCTCTTCAAAATTGCCAACAGATGTTAGCTCGGATGATTCCCATATGCAGCCTTCACCTCAAAATGCTGTCATGTCATACAAGGGAGATCTAATCTACCTTAAAAACCATCCATCTGACCAAATCATTGGCAACATCAATGAAGGGGTTCTCACAAGAAGTCAATTCCACAACATTTGTTTTTTTTTTGCTGGTTTTCTATCACTCACACAACATGTCAAGTACCTAGAGGCACTAAAAGACAACAGTTGGTTAGAGACCAAGCAAGAAGAGCTCATACAGTTCAAAAGACAACAAGTATGGGAACTTGTACCATTGCCTCAGGATGTATGTCCCATAGGCACAAAATGGGTCTACAAGAACAAAATAGATGAAAGGGGCATTATCGTAAAAAAAAAGCTAGGCTTGTGGTTCAAGGCTATAGACAAGAAGAAGGCATTGATTATGATGAAACATTTGCTCCTGTTGCAAGAGTGGAGGCCATCAGACTGTTTTTAGCCTTTGCTGCCAACCACAACATCAAGGTGTATAAAATGGTAATCAAGTGTGCATTCTAATATGGCAAGATCAAGGAAGAGGTATATGTATGCCAACCCCTGGTTTTGAAGATACTTTTTATCCAGATCATGTTTACAAGCTAAACAAAGCTTTATATGGCTTGAAACAAGCACCTAGAGCCTAGTATTAAACTCTTTCCACCTTTCTCTTATCCTTAGGCTTTTCAAGAGGTAAAATTGATAACCTTTGTTTTTAAATGGAGAGGAAAGGATTTTATGCTTGTCCAAATTTATGTGGATGACATCATCTTTGGATCCACATGCAATGGTATGTGTGAAGAGTTTAGAGAACTCATGAAAGCAGAGTTTGAAATGAGTGCTATGGGTGAACTCTAATGTTTTCTTGGGCTTCAAGTTAAGCAATTGCAAAATGGTACTTTCATTCATCAAAGCAGGTATGTAAAAGAACTACTTACCAAATTTGATATTAATGATTGTAAACCATGTAGTACACCCATGGCTACATCTAAGCTGGTCACTATTGATGACAAAGATGACTTGGTTGATCAAACTCTTTATAGAAGCATGATTGGGTCTTTATTGTATCTAACTGCATCTAGGCCAGATATCATGTTTGCTACATATGTCTATGGCAGATCACAGCTAGCACCTAGGAAGTTAAATCTTATTGCTGTGAAAAGGATATTCAGATACATAAAAGGTGCTCCCGCACTTGGTATCTGGTATCCTGCTAATGGGAATGTGGAGCTTTCAAGTTACTCAGATAGTGATTTTGCTGGATGCCATGCCACAAGGAAGTCAACTTCAGGAGGTTGTCAATTTCTAGGCAATTACTTAGTTTCTTGGCAAAGCAAAAAAGCAAGCTTTAGTTTCAACATCCATAGTTGATGAGGCTGAGTATATTGCTGCTACAAGTTGCACTTCTCAACTCCTATGGCTTCAAAATCAATTGCTGGATTTTGGTGTAACTGCTTTAAAGACTCATCTCATGTTGGATAGTCAAGCAGCTGAAAATCATTAAAAATCCTTAGGATTGGAATGCTATACATGGATTAAAAGCAAAAGTTTGTTCTCCATGTGTAAGTAACATTAAAATGTTTTCAGAAAATCAAAAATCCATCAGTAAAAATAGCTAAAACTGAAAATTTTCAATAAATCTCTAAAGTCTGTTCCTAACCACTGTTTCTCAAAAACCTCTGTTTGGCTAAGAAAATCTATCCACCGTTAAAAGTGTATCCTTTGTTCATGTCCACTGTTTCCATCCACTGCTTGGGCTAAACCTCTGTTTTGCCTTATCCACTGATATCTATCATTTGATAGTGTAAAATCACCACTGTTCAGAACCACTGCTGGTCTCCAGGAGAGGTTTCCAAACTACTATCATCGATTATCAAAACAGAGTTTACACGTGGACAGATGTTAACCATCAGATCTTTGAAACAGATACCACGTCAGCATTCACTTTTTTCCATTTATAAACCCCTATTCCATCTAAACAGAGCTTTTTACTGTCGTCTCGAATTCAAACTTCCACAAAGCAGTTTCTATTACTCTCGTCTTCTTCTTTCTTCACTTCCATCTCCGATCATGGCTCTGCAAATCAAAACTCCACACAACTAACTTCCCATTTTCGAGAAAAATGAAAATAACACTTTCTTCCACTCAATAATCGATGTTCTCACATCGTCAAAATACAAAACAATTCTGCTTGCAAACGCACCTGTCTATGTGGATACTCTTCAACAGTTTGGCAAAACGCTAAAGTTGAAATTCAAAACAAACAGTCGTATGCTATTACTTCTAAAGTCGGAGAATCCCTGGTTCAAATTTCCCCATTTTCAATTTCCACAACATTTGGTCTGAATGACCTAGAAGGTAGAACTTCTTTTCCTAAAATAGACCTGCACACTGAATTCATAGAATGTGGGTATGAAGGTCAATTGACCGGTGTTACAATGTTTAAACCAAAATTCCCTGCTGAATTGGGGTTCTTTTTCCATACCCTACTTCTATGTCTTTCGGCAAAGTCCACCTCATTTAATGAGATTCCACAAAATATTCAGTATCTTGGATATTCTATTTTGACAAAATCTGATTTTAATCTATCCCAGACATTGTTTATGGATTTGGTGGCAAATTTTAATAAAATATCAAAAAATAAAGTTTTCTTTCTATCTTAGACTTTTGAGTTACTATCTTCAAAAACAAGTTCCTGAAAAGGATTTTCAACAAGGAGTTGTTTTTTAACTGAATAGTTTAACAAATGAAACCTTTACAAGGATTTTAAGTCAAGAGCCAAAGGTTTTGAAAACACAAACAAAGAGGTATGAGCAAAATTTAGATGTGTCCACATCACAAGCTCAAACCTCTATTGCTGAGCCCACTTCTGTTGGTGATCATGACACCACCACCAGTGTTGTGAAACCCACACCAACAAAAACCAAAAAGAAACCTTCCCAATCCAAAAAGATCTCTAAACAGAAACCCAAAAAGGTAACTCTGGAAGATGAGATCCAAGAGGTTATACTTGTGACAACACAAAAGTCACCCGAAACCACTGCTGCTACTTCCTCACAACAATTGGAACAAAGATCTCCACCCAACCATACTCCCCTTGATTCCTCATAAAAGGAACAAGTTGTAAGCACAGGGACACCACACCATGAGGCAGATATTTCACTTGAAAGTCTGTTCTCAAGCCCCTCTCCCAGGGCAAATTCTCTTTCTACTCCACAACCATCACCTTCAATTCCACCTATTATCATACCTCTATTTCGTGCAATCGAGATAGATCAGACACAAATCAATTCCTCTCAATCACCTGTTCATGACAGTTCACCTCCACATGGGATTGAGTCTGAGTTTTTTGCTAACATAGAAACAGCTGAGGAGGTTACACCCCCTGAGTTATAAGTAACTCTTGGTGGTAGTTCAAGTAAAGCAGCTACTATAATTGGTGAAACAACTGTTTCTCAATTGGACAGTAGTTACATTCATAAGACTTTCTTGAAGGCAACAACTGTTGAGGCTACAAAACCTCTATTCCAGTTGGAAGTCCCCAGAACCAAGAAAAAGTGGCATTTGGTTATGATACTATGGAGTTTACTCCTGTAAATGATCCAAATACAACTACCTCAGGTAGGAGTTCAGATGATCCTATTAAATTAGGTCACGAACTAAGATATAGAGAATTGAAGGATAGAGTGACATCCATGGAATCATCAATTGATGAGATAAAACAGATGATGAAGCAAATGTTACAAAATTGTCACAGTCAACCTTCCACACCCATAAAGTGCCGATGAACTATGGAAAATTGACAACCAATTATCCTAGCTCAAAGGAACTTGGCTGACATCCAACATGAAACCCACATGAAGCTCATCAGGAATATGGTTGAGGCTAGATACAAAGATACACAAGCATACATTAAAGCCATCAAAGACCATTTACTGAAGACAAATGGCTCTACCCCGGCTACAATCCTTCAAGATGAAATTGAGGATGATGCCAAGAAGGGGGGAAAAGATACATTGAGAAAGTTGCAGCCTTCATCACATGCAAAACCAAAATCAAAGGTGCAAGAGAAGCCAGTTCAAACCTTTGCTACAGCATCAAATGTCGGTTTAGGAAAAGGAATTGATGAGACCCTAAATAAAAAGGCAGAAGAGATTGCTAAGGAAAAGCAGAAGAGGCAAAATACACTAGAGGTCAAAGCCACAAAGCTCATTGAAGAAGAACAAGCCAAGAAGATGAAAAAAGAAGATCTTGGCACTTCAAAAAAGAGCAAGTCTGCTAGAAAAGTTAGACAGTCAAGAACCACCTCTCCTAAAACCACTGCTGGGCATACACTAAATGTATCCCCTACTCAACTAAACTAACACGACCACCTCATAAGAAACAAAGACCCACACCAAAGAAACCTCACCAACTCATTCAACAGATGTTGGAGCAGTAGATGCGATCATAACAAATGTTGTAGCATATATTGCTTCAGCAGATGTTACCCAATCCACTTCTCAACTCACTTTTCCAACTTTAACCCAACCATTATCCACACCACCAAGAATTCCAACACGACCACGTTCACCACAAATCAGATTCCAACGCAAAAGAAAAACTTCTATTGTTGAAGATGATGAAGAGATTCTATCACCAATTCCTTTGTCATCAAAACCTATCACTTTATCACCATCCTCATCATCTTCACCTAAAACCACTTCACTTCCAACCATTTATCAACCACCATCCATCATACCTTTTGCTGCCAAATATCCTCTGGAACTGATGGATGTGCGAAAAGAAATTGAATCATTCTTCACAGCAGAGGATAATACAAAACTTGACTTTCCATCTCTCTTTAGTTACAAAAATCCAAGAAATTTAGATGAATATCTAAAGCTGAAGGCTAGACAGGCTGAGAATATTGCCAAAGAGAGGAGCAAAGGGAAAGATAACAGGACTACTCAAGGCATTTTGTCTTATGAACTAAGCAAAGTAAGAAAGATTGAAGACCTTGCCAAAGAGATGAGTAAGTCTATGTCAGAAAGGCTTGTTAATGTTGGGCTTGATGTTGAAGTAAAACAGGATTATCTTGACCATATAATGCAACACAAACCATACAAAGCAACAAAAGCACAATTCAAGGATTGGTCCGCAAATGAGCTTAAAGAAGAAATTGATAGAATTCAGGCTATACTCAAGGATCTACTACACAAACCAACTCCACCTGATTGAAAAAAGACTAAACATGTTGATCAAAATCATGCCTTGAAGATTAAAAGGATGAAAGTTGAGCTGGTTGCTGGAAACTATGGCTCATTAAGGTTTGTTGCAAGATGGTCAGAGTCTATGGTAGTTGATACCTAAAAAACGACTTGAAGAGCTTAGAAAGAAAGATCCTTCAATTCCAAGAAAGCCAACATATTCACCAACAACAATCCCTTAACAGACCCAAGCCTCCAAAAAGCATACTTGCCTTAAATCAAGTAAAAGGCAAAAACAGATGGAAGAAGATGATGAGTAGAGGTTTGAAGAGCACAGGAAAGAGAGAATAAAAAATCAATTGCTTTACCATACAGATGCTGCAAATGGTAAGCTTAAAGAAATTATCTCAAACCTTGTTAGCAGACCTCAATCGCCAAACTCATCAAGAATAACTCTTCACCCACAAAAACCATCTGGTCCAAAAATTCTAAAGTGGAAATAATCCTAAGACACCCACGAATTGACCTTGCTCAGATTTGATGGTAAAGTTCAAAAGCTTATTATGGAGGATGCGTATGGTTTGGATACATCTAACCTCCAAGATCTGGTGAACCTTGAACTTCAAAGGGATTTTGATGATATGATTTCCATGGACTTTGAATTACAATTCAAAGGAAGAATAAGGGAAATGCTGATGAGAAATATAGATCAACAATAAAGAAAAGTTTTGGCATCATCTGTTCTAGGGGAGATTGTTGGATCTATTGAACCCTATAAAAGAACAGATGATTGAAAGCCAAAACAATCTAAAACATCTGATCACTAATAAAGATCTGCTGCTCTAAACTCTGCTGATACTTAAAGACTGTTCACAAGATCTGTTAAGAGACAAAGCTCTGCTGGAAGCTAAAGTCTGTTGATGAGAACCTCTGATGAAGATAAAGTCTATTGAAGTAAAGTCTGCTGAAGACTAACAAAGGATAAAGCCCAACAGAGGATATCTCAACAGTTGTTAATCATCAGAGTTTATATTGTATTTTAATGTAACAGTGTTTAGATCTAGCAGATGTTAGAGTTTGTTAGTCTGTTAAATGTCACTTTCATACTGACGTCAGCCAAAGATGCTCAGTGGTTTGTAATGTACTATAAATAGAACCGTGCCTGTACTGTTCTATCTATCACTTCTACACATTTTGTACGAACAAATTAGAGTGATCTTAGGCTGAGGGGGAGTTTGTAATTGCATGCATACGTGATTAATATTACAAAAGCATTGTCAATGAAAACATTATTCCAATTGTTGTGAATCAAAGTTTACATTTTCGCTGCATATATCTTTGATTTATCTTCATTCATTACTTTCCATCTTTAAACCTTCACAACAATTCAAAGTCAGATCCTAACAACTATCGAAACGCCGAAAAGAATGAGTAGGTTGTCACGGTACTTTTGAATTTTTTTAAACATTATAGTTTATAAGATATAACAAGAATTCAAAAAAGAATTATAAGTTTGTTGTGCAGGGGGAAAAGTGTAATTAATTACCCATAATTATGTTAAAACAAGGGACTTAAGTGTAATAAGATGGGGGGCTAAAATATAATTATTGGTTAAAAGACCAATTTACCCTTATTTTCAGGGTGTATTTATAAATTAAGAGAGAGAAAGTTCTTATTTTTTTGGTATCTTAAAATGTCTCTCTTATGCATATTATAATATAGTATAAATATTAGGTTCTAGGCTAGGAGTTGGCTACAAAGTCCAAATTTCCTAAAAAGTGTAAAAAGTTATAAAACATCAAATTGTCAACCATAAAACATACAAAAACCCAAAAATAACAAAATGAAGATTACTATAACATCATATATGTGGGTTCTGTTTGTGGTTTGGATGATAAGGTTTTGATTATCGAATGACAAACATTATTATGTTTTATGTTGATTATCAAGTTGTGTTTTATATTTATAGTTATGCGATTGTGTATTTGAAGTTCTTACGGACTATTATGGTTTGAATATGATGTTTTAGTAGTATGCACTCTGTTATTTGTGTGTTTTATGGCTGAAATTATAGTATTTATGACTTTTTACACTTTTTAGAAAAATTTAAACTTTGTAGCCAAACCCCACTCTTAGTATCTAAATGTTAATCAAATTATGTATTACTAAATACTTATCTCTTATGCATTACTAAATGTTTATCAGACACAATATTCACCTCCTATCACGTTATCTTGAAATGTCGTGCACCATTTTATTAAGCGAAGTTTATAAATGCCTTATTTTTTTAAGAATTTAGTTGATTGATTTCTTTTTAAGAATTTAGAAAATTTTAAGACCATATAATGGGCAAATTTAATAAGGTTTAAAAGCATTGTTCAAGAATATAAATGGATATTTCTCTCACGTAGTCACGTTTAATATAAATCAATTTTAAATAGAGAACCAAAAGATAGTGCTCTTGTTACATTGTGCTTGAGTGGTATAATCTATGTTCGAAAAAAATATAGTATAGAATTACATAACCTTCTTATATTTCATACTTAAAACAAAGTGTCACCTTTTTCTTTTCTCAAAATACAACACAATAAATTTAACATGAAAATTGTAGCTCAAAAAATTCAGCATAAAAATGTTATATAATACAACTTTTAATTTTTTTGGTTGTAATAATTTATATAATATTATGGTACCCAACTTAAAAGATTAAAAAATACTCGATTTTATGGTGCAATTAAAAAAAATAATTTCATATAATATTTTTATGAACTTTAAGAAAAATAGAGGGAATAAATACGTGAAGAGAAAAAAAATCAAGAAATAAGTTATTCCAAAAATACTCTTATACGTCTATTTTTTCTTATACTTTTATCTTAGCCATTTATTTGAAAACTGAAAAATTAATGTCTTCTTACCTTAGGCAAAATCAACTTTTCATTTCATCCTACCCCATGCTTATACGATATTTACACATATCATGTTTAAACCATCTCTGTAACGAACGTGACATACTGTATCTATCTATACTTAATAAATAAGTAACTAGTTGCATCACGTATCACAATTTCAAGAGCCTAATATTCTTTTTCTCGTTTCTCTTATTTCACTCTTTCGTATTTATTTCTTAATTAAAAAAGTTTTTTTAATACCATCTTATATCTTCATTATTAATTGTTTAATATTTTTCTAGTTAACTCGTATGGTACGGATTTCTAATCTATTAAATACATAAAAAAGAGACATAATAAACTTTAATAGTTTATAATAGAGGATGAGATCTGTACTGGTATCGTACCAAATCAGTACCACACTATATAATATCGATACCAAGGTTTAGTTAAATTCAAAACTGAATACCGTATTGTATATATTCGACGAATACCACAATACCGTACCGTCAAAGTACCAAATCAATACCATAGGACATGGTATCGATACTGAAATTTAAGTTGAATTCAAAGCAAAAATACTTTCCATTATATCTTAGGTTAGGTCGGTATGAAACTTGCAATCCGGGTTTTATAGGAGCCAAAAAAGACTCCATTTTTAACGAATGTACCACCTGAAACCAAAAAAAAAAAAAAAAAAGAAAAAAGACCATAGTTATTTTGATGAAAATCAGCAAGAAGATTCTGCGAAGCAACGCTACAATATTCATTATTCCCGACCCATCTTCTCTTTTCTCCCCAATTCTTCTTCGTTTTTGGTCGAATTCTTCTCTATTCTCGATCCACTCAACCCAGCTGATCTCTTTCATCAGAGGGCTTTGATCATTGAGCCACTTTCATCTCAACAATCGAAACGAAACGAATTCAATTAGAGAATCTTGGTAGCCATGGGGCAAGTGTTTCGAAAGCTGTTCGATGCATTCTTCGGCAATAGCGAGATGAGGGTATTCCAATTCTTGTTCAACTTTTGATTTATGTTTAGATTACAATTTAGGGTTTTTGTACTTGTGTTTTGTAATTGTGGGTGATAAATTGTAATTGAACTTCGTTAGCTCAGTTATGATGATTTTATTTTTGATTTAATAGTTAAGTATCAAAACAATCGTTAATTGATCAGCCCTTTGTGTTTTTCTTTTATGGGTATGAATAATTATGACTTTTTTTGTGATTATTAATAATTTGACCAGACTTATTTGCTTGAACATGTCTTACACTTGTAGTTTTCACTTTATACCGTTTGTTCTGTTCTTCCTTGACTGCAACTCTTTTTCATATTGGTTATTTTGATTTTGATTGCAACTTTAAGGGCACTTTACATCAGTGAGATCTGATTAGATCACCTGTGTATTGTAAATTTAAGAGTTTTTTTTTTTAATATGTTTTATTTACATTATGAGCTGTCATGTGAATCTGTGTGTTATTTTACATAATTAGGTTGTCATGCTGGGACTAGATGCAGCTGGGAAAACAACCATACTTTACAAGCTGCACATTGGAGAAGTTTTATCAACTGTCCCAACTATTGGTATTTGTTTTTATTTATTTATTTATTTTTTGTATTATGGACTCTTAGGTTAAAGTGTTGGTCAAGATTTGAAATTATTGTAATTTTTTTTTGAGGCAGGTTTTAATGTGGAAAAAGTTCAGTATAAGAATGTGATGTTCACGGTTTGGGATGTTGGCGGCCAAGAGAAGCTGCGTCCCTTGTGGAGGCATTACTTTAATGACACAAATGGATTGGCAAGTATATATAAAACTTTATTGTGTATATAACTTTAACATATGGTTTTTTATTAGTATCTTTAACAAGTTCCAACATAATATAGTGGTTAATAGTTTTCAAAATGACTCGAATATTCCTATACTCTGAGCAAATTTATTTTTAAATGTTGTTGGGAATTGGGGTATAATCATTTGATCTATGAATTATGTACTATAGTGACATTGTTATGTCCAGATTTATGTTGTTGACTCTTTGGACCGAGAGAGAATAAGCAAAGCAAAGGCAGAGTTTCAGGTAGTTTACATAGTATTTCACTATTTTGTATGTTAAATAATTAATTTAGAGAAATATTTTTGCTCAGATATTATATTCTGACCGTCACTCTGTTTTCTTTTTATTCGCAGACTATTATCAATGACCCTTTCATGTTGAACTGTGTCATCTTGGTGTTTGCAAACAAACAGGACATGGTATGTTTCCACTTGCAATAAGTGTTTTTGTGTGTTTCAGTAGGATGAAGTCTTTGTGTTATGCATTTTGTTGCCAACCGTTATAATACTTATAATTGTATATTATAATGTGATTAGGTGAAGTTTGCATAATGATTGATAACATACTTTCCTTAACTCTTTTTATGGAAATATCTTTCAACTATATCTCTTTCATTGATCCAACACCGAAGTTATTGGCGTTTTGAAATATTAGAGGATATCGTGATACGATAACCAACCAACTCCTTATATAATCATGGATACCATCACAATATTTCCATACAAGGGTCTATTTTGTCAAATGTAATCAGTTTATGGGTTTAAAATTAATACTACCACAGTCCACTAATTGAACAATATAACATATAAGTTATTTGTGCACATCGTAGTGGTAGCCAATCCAACATATAACAAATGAAATGTTCATATAGGTCACTGCACAATAACAAATTAGATTCCTTGTCATTCTTGTACTTTCCAAAATCAGATGCCGAGTAAATCAAGATTTTTTTTCCTTCAAACTTTTTGTTATATTGGTAGGCCATCATTACAACAGGACATTTGAGACAGGCATATACAGGTTTCTTTAGTCTGCCCCTGTGCTAGCCGCTAGGTGTTTCTTGGCTTTAATATGATTACATGAAAGGCTTTCAGTTGTGTAATATGCTTGTAAATAATGGGGATGCTTCTTATCTGTCAATTTTGATGTCGCTTGAAGTCAAAATGAGCTGCTAAAGATCCTTAATTTGGAATATGATTTTTGTAGCTACATTTGATTCATTCCTTATGAGAGTAATCTTTATTTTTAAAACCGGTCTCCTATCTTCAGTATAACTATTCATATCCAACTTAGCTCTATAGACCCATTTGAAGCCAATTCATTTAGCATTATTATGCAATTATACTAGTTCTCAGCCGTGATTAGTATTGAGCCATTGAGACGATTATTCACTTGTTGTGACTTCCTCTAAGAAGATGGGAAAATGTTAATTTATTTAGAAGCTGAAGGACTCTTTAAGGGGTGTTTGGGAATAGTGATTGCTTGTGGTAACTGCTCATATGCTTTTTGAATTTTCAACTTTTGACACATTGAGGGTGTTTGTGTTTGTTTATCCAAGCTGTTTATCTGATCATTGTAAGTGAAATAAGCTGTTTTGAAAAAGCAGTTTGAAGCTGCTTATTTGATTTAACAGTTTTACTAAGGAATCCCAAACACCCCTTTATTCTTGTTTATTTATCTATTTATTTCAGTATTAAGAAATAGGGTTTTAATGTTTTCTTTCTGTATCTTTCAATGTTCGCAAAATGAAAACCTTACGTGCCTTTGATTATTTATTCATTTACATACGGTAAGGAGTAATTTCTAGTGTTTAGTAAAGCTGATTCTGATTATATGTTTATTTATACGTCAAATAAACAATTTTGGATAATCAGTTGAGGAGTAGGCGTGACTAAACTATCCATCTGCTTATCTAAGAGTCATTTCACATGTAATCCCAAATAATATCACAATTCGCTTAACACTCAAATAGTTGACTTGTCCTTGTTTGTTTATGTATTATTTTTGTCAAAAAAATAAATATGATTATATCTACCTTTTCTCATGTTCGCAAGCCAATTTTATTTATGTGACGTTGATTTATAATTTATATACAGAAAGGAGCAATGACACCAATGGAAGTATGTGAAGGTCTTGGACTGTTTGAGCTGAAGAACCGAAAATGGCATATACAAGGGACCTGTGCGCTTAAGGGAGATGGGCTATACGAGGGGTTAGACTGGCTAGCCAGCACCCTAAAGGACATGAAGGCGGCTAGCACCTCATCTTTCTGATTAACTGGGTGGGCAAGTGCTATGAACCCACCCGTGTTGATCGCTTTGATCAATAACCCAACTTTTTTTAATGTATATTGAGAACACTTGAGCTTTGGATAGCTGTTGTGCATGACACCCTATGTGGTAGTTTATTTGGCATAATGTAAAAAAGAATACTGCTGTTTAGGTGTTTGATTTACATCTCTAAATTTATGTGTTGTGGAAAAGCAGAATGTGATGAATGCTAATTTGGTTTCTTTTTGATTCTTTGGACTTAAGTGAATGTGACCTAATGTTGAGTTTGATTTTTGTAGTTTCAAGATTCACTATTAGCATATGATGTTTGTGTTCTATAGATATATTTACAAAAAAGAAGAAAAGTTGATGTTGATATGTATGAAAATCATTTGAAGATTTGAGCATGTAGGATTTCCTGAAGAGGTCTTAGGTTTGAATCTAGTTAACTCGCTTTCATCTTAACACCTTGAAAATCATCTCTCTGTTTGTACATTATGTATGGTTTTCCTAGTTTTTATCTAAACACCTAGAAGGTCATCTCGCTATTTCTGCATTATATATATAGTTTTACTGGTTAGCATGATGTTGGTGGTCTCAAACCGTGATTCATGATTGTTAGTCAATAGGTTTCAGGGTTACAAAATATTGTTAATCCAACTAAAAGTGCTAAAACAAAATAGTCGATTGAACTATTATTAAAATACAAAAAAAGAAAAGATTCAGTTGCACCATAACAATGGATGGGAGACGGAAGCGTCACGTTGGCATTGCCTGATCGTCTAGAGATGTCTAGTGTTCTCTCCTCCTCTTCGTAGATGGGACAATCCTTCTATCCTCATCTTTTACAGACCTTGTCTGAACTAAACCCCCTCTCCCACAAGTTGCTCCACGGGCGTATGACGAGCATCTCTATTAGAGATGGTTTAATTTGTTAAACGCAAACGAGACAAATTTATCAGAATCGGCTACCTTTGGCAAGAAGCTAAGAGAGAATCACAACAAACAAATAAGACAAGAGGAGTACAAACAACAAACAAAATCACCACCGTCCATTAAACAAAGACTTTGTCCGCTCCAAGTTTCCCAATCAATATGTTTTCATTTGGATATGATTCGAATCCACCAAATTGATGTTTCCTTCATGTCCTCCATATTTTGACAAGTAGTGATGCCTTTAAACACCGCTTCACTTTGTTTGTTTTTTTTTCCTTGAAAAAAAGCTTTATATTTTTTGGTTGTTTTTTTTGTTTGTTTTTTTTTTTTTGAATAAAAGCTTATATATATATATATATATATATATATATATATTCTTACAAAAATTAGGGTTTTACTATGAATGTTTACTACCTCTAGATCTATTAAGCAAGTTGATTAACTTTTTGTCAAAGTTATGGATAATGCACCATAATACTTCTCCATCAAATAGTTAACATTGTCTATCAAATAGTTAATCTTTTTGTAGTATAAAAATACTAGCTCAAGGTAGAAGAGAAAAAACACCTCATATATACCCTTTCACAAGTTATACAATTCTCTACTTCTTGCTCTTATAATCTTTCTAAAGCTATTAAAGTTTTAGCAATAATCTTGTGTTAATTCTTGTTATATTATAACATGTTATCAGCACGAGTCGCTTATATACTAATCAAGAAAGGCTTTAAGCACAAAGATATCCATCATAAGTATTGTAAGCACTTCATTAACTCTATAATTTACTTTGAAAAAAAATATAAGTACAAAAGAACATTTTATTATACATATTTCATAATTACGAGACTACTAACAATCTAATTATTCATCTAACTTAACTTCTATTGCATCCAAATTTTATTTATACACACGCTCACATTTCATTTAGAGTTTACGTTTATTTATGTATACTAACCTTTTTATTCTTATTGTTATGCATCCTAATTTTATACCTTATAAAATAACATTTCTTTAATATATCATTTATTATAAATACAGACATACATATACATATATATATATATATACATATATATATATATATACATATATATATATATATAACCGTTGTATAACGGCTATAAAACGGTAATGCTCCAGCTCGAGTTGAGATCCCAAGTAAGACAATAGATAATAAGATAGCTCATGAATCTCAAAAACGTTTGAAACGTGGAAGGCCAATCGGTTAGAAGGATAACAATCCTAGAAAAAGAAAAGCATTTGTAAAGGAAATTGACTACAAAGAAAATGATCTTAATAAAACAGTGAATACCGAAACCTCTCATGTGATAAATGTTGATGATACTAACAAAGATATATCAACCAACTATGGTCTTACACATATCATATGTAACTGATATAAAATGGAAAATACTGATGAGATATTTTCTTATTCTATAGCAAGTGACATCATGGGTGGAGATGATGATCCTGAACCAAAATCTGCTAATGATTGTCAAAATAGACATGACTGGAATAAATGGAAAGGCGCTATGCAAGCTGAATTAGATTCACTTAACAAACGTAAGGTTTTTGGATCTATTGTTGTTACCCCTAAGGTTGTAAAGCCTGTAGGGTATAAATGGGTTTTTGTACGAAAACGAAATGAGAAAAATGAGGTTACAATATATAAAGCGAGACTTGTAGCTCAAGGTTTTTCACAAAGGCTAGGGATTGACTATGAAGAAACATATTCTCCCGTTATGGATGCAATAACCTTTAGATACTTAATTAGCTTAGCAGTTTCTAAAAAGTTAGAAATGTGTCTTATGGATGTCGTTACAGCTTACTTGTATGGATCACTTGATAGTGACATCTATATGAAATTTCCTGAAGGGTTTAAACTCCCTGAAGCGTTAAGTTCAAAACCCAAAGAAATGTATTTGATCAAATTACAAAGATCTTTATATGGGTTGAAACAATCTGGAAGGATGTGGTACAATCGGTTGAGTGAGTATTTGATAAGTAAAGGTTATACAAATAATCTTATCTGTCCATGTGTCTTTATTAAGAAGACAACATCAGGATATATGATCATATCTGTATATGTTAATGATCTAAATATAATTAGAACGCAAAAAGAAATTTATAAAACAATTATTCTTTTAAATAAAGAATTTGAAATGGAAGACCCTGGAAAAACCAAATATTATCTTGGTTTACAAATTGAACATATGAGCACTGGAATACTTGTGCATCAAATGAACTATACTGAAAAGCTATTGAAACGTTTCAATATGGACAAGGCAAATCCTTTAAGCACTCTAATGGTCGTTAGATCACTTAATGTCGAAAATGATCCATTTCATCCTTGTGAGGACAACGAAGAAGTTCTTGGTCCAGAAGTACCATACCTCTCAGTGCAATTGGAGCTTTTATGTATCTTAAGAATTGTACGAGACTTGACATTTCTTTTGTAGTGAACTTGTTGGCAAGATTTAGTTCAGCTCCTACTAAAAGGCACTGGAATGGGATTAAACATAGTTTTCGATATCTTCGAGGTACTCTTGATTTAGGCTTGTTTTATCCTAACGGTTCAAAAGAAAGGTTAGTTGGTTATGCAGATGCAGGTTATTTATCTGATCCTCATAAAGCAAAATCTCAAACTGGATATGTATTTATGAATGGAGGAACTATAATTTCATGGCGTTCTAAAAAACAAACACTTGTCGCAACATCCTCAAATCATGCTGAAGTCATTGCACTACATGAAGCTTCAAGAGAATGTGTATGGCTGAGATCTATGTCACAACGCATAGTGACTTCTTGTGGGCTAGAGAAAGATCGAAGTCCAACTCCTATCCACGAAGGTAATGTCGTTTGTGTCTCTCAAATGAAAGAAGGGTATATCAAAAGTGACAGAACAAAACATATACCACCAAGATTCTTTGCATATACTCAGGACCTTATTAAAGACAATCAGGTCGAGATGAGATATGTCCAATCCAGCAACAATTTAGCCGATCTTTTCACAAAAGCACTACCTGCATGTAACACCCTGTAAAAATCGTGTCTAGTAATATAGTGACACATGTTGTATTTTAAATACAGTATATTAAAGACTAATATGCACTAAAAGTGACAACATGCTTAAACTGAGCCTATGAATGACTTTTTGATGTCAACATGCATAAACGTAGCCTCTGAACGACCATTAGAGTCGTTATGCATAAAACGTAGCCTCTGAACAACCATTAGTATCATTATGCTTAAACTCGGCCTCTGAGTGACCGTTGTGTCAACATGCCTAGCCTCTGAGTGACATCGGGGTCAACATGCTTATACTGAGCCTCTGAGTGATCCTTTACGAAGTCCTAACTCTCATATGAGCCACTAGTTGGACAAGAGGGATTAATCCTGAAAATACGCTAATATTGGACAATAGAGGGGTTATGTAATACCACGTAAATTCATGTTCGGTAATATACCGACACGTGTACATACCCTCGGATCATACCTCAATAAGTTAGGCACTCAACTAAACCTAAAACAAGTTCAAAATTCACAAAGATTTTATATATAACTAACCGTAACCTACGGTCTAGGACCGTAGGCTACGGTCTAAAGCTGCTGAAACAAAATAACGCTGACCGTAAGCTACGGTCTGGCGATCGTAGCCTATGGCGGCCTCTGAAGCTCTTATTTTTCACCATTTAAACTTTCAGCAAATTACTCAAAGGCCCCTAGACTTTGTCATTTTCATATTTCTTATATTACTAAGCCACCTTAAGACCCGAACGTCTCTCGGTTGAGATGATATATTTTATTTACCATCCTCAAGCATTCCACTCTTTTACCAAACCTCTAACTTTAATAGTTTGGGTAATTTAACCCATTAAACCATAAGTGTTCGTATCTTTCGCGTTTAAGCTAGTAAACGCTTATAAGTCATAAGAACACCTAGTGTGACACCCGTTAACGTTCGGTTTTTCATACTCATCTTCAATACATCTCGTGTTGAACGAATAGACCAAGTTGTATCATTATGTCATTGGATGTTAGTCAAGGGACAATTCATGACAAACCACAAAACTAATTTTGATGGACTAAAAGTATCAAAACCACAAAATTCTGTCAAGACGCCACCTCTCCTGCAATTTGCCACACTCTTGCAGTTCTTGACACCTTGCTAGACACTTGTGATGATCCTAGAACACCTCTAACACCTGGCTTCATCTTCACACACCCTCTTGCACTATAAATAGCAACTCAAGTTTACCTCATTCTTTGCTCATTCACTTCTTTTTCTCTCTATTACACTCTTGGAAGTTCCTGACCATTTGGGAGCTTCCCTTTGAGTTCTAAGTTTCCTTTGGATCATTTGTAAGTGTTCCATCTCTACTCTTTTCTTTTTATAGGCTTTTAATAGAGTCAATCATTTTCGAAAAATGCCTTGACTTTCGGTTAAGACCATTATGGTCCAGCTATTGTTCGAAACGAACATGGCTAAGTGATCGTAACTAGGTAGGTGTTAATCCCTTAAAAGGGCACCTCCTAAGGATCACGTTTACTAGGTCAATTGACGGGTCAAAGTTATTGTTTAAAAAGTCAAACGGGTCATATTTCATAAAAATCATAATATGAGTTTATACATGTTATAACTATATTTTTGACACTTAAACAAGTTGGTAATAATTGTTAGAACATGTGGGAACATGTTCGATCCGTCAATTTCAGTCCTAGAGTCGGTTCGCAACCGAAAGGCGTGAAGTTTGACTTCTGCTTTGACTTTCGATTCTGACCCAACTTAGATTAGTTAACTTCTGAATTAAGGTCACATTATGATCATAATGCAATGTAGCATAACCCTCTGAGGTTATATTACTTGATCATAATCATAATCTGCGTTTATGCACAAGTTCCGTAAAATGTCAATCTTTGACTAAAATGCTCTTTTTACATAAAACAAGGTTTTAATTAATAATGAACTTGCAAATGAATTACCTACTGATATGTTAATGTAAGTAACATATTATGATGTTAATATTCTTATCATAAACTGATTCTAGTATAATATCGTAACTATACTTTTAAATGACCAAAATGCCCTTTCGGTGCATAGTTTAGTCTTAAACCATAAACCACACTTATGTGTGCTATCTTACTGATATTATATCATAAATTAAGTATTTTTTCAGAATGTTTATGATCATAACATCAGAATACATGCAAGTTCCTTTTATACGACATATAATTACCAAAACGCCCTTATGAGGCATAATTTCGTTTCAAAACCTTTTCGGGCATATAAGTTGATATCCTACTGATATTACAACTTATTTAAAGTATAATAACACATGGAACTTGTTCATGACTCATCCGGTTACCCGATATCGCTTATATGCATACGGTTAAGTATATGTAACTAGTTTACGAAAATTAACCGAAACAGGTTTAAGCTTATCATTTTAATATCAAATTCCAGAATTATAATTGTTTACCCATACTATACAAGTCTTAAGTACTTGTTGGGTTTAAACTACATTCTATCCGGTCATCACTTAATCTAGCGTATTGTACCGATTTTGATCCTTAAAGCTAGTCGGTCTAAGTCTATGACTTAAATAAAGACTGTTATCATTCTAATTGGTTAGCTTATGCCATAATCCAGACTAGAGCCTTCCAGTAAATGCTATCTGCACTTATTTCATTTTAAGTACGGCTGAAATATTAAATCTTGCATTTTAAATCAAGACTAGCTCAAGTAAATACTCTTGACTTATTTTCCTTATACGGGCTTGGGTTATGGTAAATTATTACCGCTTGGTCGGAAATGGGATCAATCGAATGCCGGATTGTAGCTAGTAAATCCGCATATTCAGTTTTAATCAGTTTTGTTTGGTAACTTAAACATTAGGGGTTAACGACCGTGTCCTGGATATCCTTGGCTCATTACATTAGATAATGACCACGACCAAAGCACGGGGTGTAGGCATACACCCGACATATGCGAATGCTAATTTTTTTTACCCACAAGTTGGGGATAACTCCTTCGTGGGTTCATAAGTGGTGTGTACGTTAATCATGTCTCGGTCTCTGTACTGGGCCCCATATGTATTGACAAACATGTAAAGTTGTTAACAAGGTTACAAAGCTGACTTTCCCAAGTTATAAAAGATTTGTGCCCTGTGCACTTAAATCAAAATTTTAAAAGGTTTTCAAAATGAGTTAGTCGGGTGTATTTACCAGCGAAAGCTGACGTATTTTCAAAAGACTAAGCTTGCAGGTACAATACGAAATAGGCTGGAAGCTGCTCGGTAGTGATATAAGAGGATCTTGCAAATCCTTAGATCTGCCCTAAAGTCTGTTATACATTTTTGTACATTTTACAATCCGCCTGTGGATCTTTCGTTACAAGCTGTCTGTATATTATTTTGTACTTTGAACATTTCGGTTTGTAATAGTAATTTAAATCCAAGACTTCCGCTGTGCTATGTTTAATTGACTATGATGATATCAACTTACGTCACGATATTCCCCACCCGGGCCCACCGGTGTTTGGTTGGAAATTCGGGGTTTGGTATCAGAGCTAACGTTTGAGAGAATTAAACACTATCCTTCTTGTGTTTAATCTCAAACTTACAAGCACATTCCTTAGACTTCCTAGTATAGGCTTTGACCTAGGATTACTTATTTCATTATTAAGTTATTATTATTGTTTTGATTTGATTTTTAAACAGGAAATGCCGCCAAGAGTTCTAGGACGCGGAAAAGGGCCTATGAGGGGAGGACCATCCGACCATGTCCCTTCACATCCACATCACCCGAACCCTTATGAAGATTCGGGAGATTCATGGCCATTTGCCCAACATTCACCTACACATACTCAAAGTTCTTATCATTCTTACCATTCACACCACTCCCACCATTCTCATCATTCTTGCCATGATGTGTTCAACCCAAACCAATACCTAAATACCCCTCCAGCTGATCAGAATCAGTTGAATCAGCCTAACCCTATGGACGAGGACTCCGACCCGGAGATGCCGCCATCAGGATCGAACGCGCATCCTATCAAAATTTCTAGTGATTCCAACTCCTATGCTGGATCACCATATCAAGGTCCTAATGAGTGGGACCAATACTGGGGTCAATTTACTTTTGCAAATACTCCTTCCCACCATTCACAACCACCTCCTGTGCAGGAAGATGTCCACATGGAATCTGTGGACCAACCCCAACATCCACCTGAGCCGCCAAGGAGGAAACGTGGAGCACGTATGTCGGTACGTGCGGGCCACCGGTCGAGTTCGCTACCACCTTTGCCCAAATCTTACCCCACCATTCAAGAGGACCCACAAATGGGTGGACCCTCAAATGTTTCACCTGCGATTGAACCTACACCATCACCTATGGTTCAACCACCACCATCGGGTTATAATAACCCAATCCCAACGTATCCGAATAACACTGGGTACGATCCTTTTAACCCTATTACCCCTATTGATTACCAAACACTATCACATGACCCTTATATGCAAGCGGTCATGCATAATGCACTTTACCCGTCTCCTTTCCCACCTGCTTATCCATCTACTGGATACCCAAGTTATGGGTACCAATATCCTGTTGTACCTCAACCACAACCACAACCACAACCTCCGCCACCTCTTGAGGCCATTAACGAGGCCTTAGAACGAATGAAAGAAATGTAGCAACAAGCGGAGAAGACGGAGAAGAAGACAAATAAGTTCTTCAAGAAGCTCTCCAAGTTGGTTAAGGGAAAGAAAGATGAGTGAAGTCTTTTCTTTTATTATATGTAGTCCCTGCGTGGACATATTTGTTTCTTTTAGTCCTTGCATGGACAATCAGTTTCATTTATTTATTTCAAGTATTGTACTTTCTATTATCATTTAATGAAATATTTTGGAATTATATGTATATGTACTCATCCTTTTCAAGTGATTGTCTCGATTTTACTCGAAATTTATGATCAGCTATATATTTCCAAAAAGATCTTAATGGTTTTGATTAGCCAAGTGGCATAAACCACATATTTGGCCAAATGTATAAATGATAGTTAAGTACGAAGGGGTCTTCTATCATGATAGTTAAGGGAAGTTATCCTTCTATCCAGAGGTGGTGGACTTAAGTTCAAGCCTCCAAGTCGTTAAGGTCAATGCGACCGGGACTATTAATCGACCATTAAGATACTCTTATGTTAACATTCAAGAATGTTCATACTCTTGGTAGTGTGACTTGAGGAATCACTGCCTTCTAGGTAATGGACTATGTCCTAACCTTATATAGCCTATGTGATCAAATTTGATCCCGGCTAATATCATTAGTGCGATGATTAAAAATCCATTGGTGATGTATTGCCCTTGGGGCTATAATTAAACATCCATTAGTGATGTATTGCCCTTGGGCTATGATTAAACATCCATTAGTAACGTAGGCCAATGTGCCATATTTTATGTCCATTAGTGACAAGCCAATGTGCCATATTTTTATGTCCATTAGTGACAGGCCAATGTGCCATATTTTATGTCCATTAGTGACATGCCAATGTGCCATAATTAATGTCCATTAGTGACAGGCCTGTGTGCCATAATCAAATGTCCTTTGTGACAAGCCTATGTGCTATATACAATTGTCCAAGTGACAATGACAGTTGTGACATTATGATCCACTGTTTAATAATATATGGACTATGTCCAAATTGTAATTTGCCTTTGATGGTCCTTTGAGACCTAGGCCAAATATAGATAACATTCATTTAAAATGTTAAGCCTGACAGTTGTGATTCCATGCACACTGGTTCAAATAGGCAATGGATTAATATATCCAAACTTTATAGCCTATATGGTTATTGATACCATGGCTAATATAAAATTTAATTTGGTATATAGTACTCGAACATCAGAGATGGCTAACTCAGATGAGGTGCAAAGTAATCGCCGTGATAATAGTGCTGACAAAGCTAAAAATATAGCCATCAATAATGATGATTTCCAAGCTCGCATTGATGCAGCTGTAGGAAAAGCCATGGAAAAGGCCATGGAGAAATTTAAGAAAGTGAGCGCTACTCGCTCCAAACCTTTATCTATTCCACCATCATCAGCTCGAAAGGAGAGCTCTGCTCACTATTCAAATGCGAAGAGTGAACCAAAGAGACTGGAATTTAATGATAGGTCCCGTTCTTCTAAAGACGGATGTACCTATAAATACTTTGTCTCCTGCAAGCCCCGAGATTTTAATGGAGAAAAAAGGGGCTATAGAAGCTTTGAGATGGCTCGATGAGATGAAAACTATTGTAGATATCAACGGTTGTGCTGATAAGGATGTGGTGAAGTTTGTATCCCAATCCTTCAAGGGCGATGCCCTAATATGATGGAAGGCCATGGTCCAGTCAACAGGAAAAGTACACCTGTATAACTTGGGATGGACCAAGTTTGTATCCCAATCCTTCAAGGGCGATGCCCTAATATGGTGGAAGGCCATGGTCCAGTCAACAGGAAAAGTACACCTGTATAACTTGGGATGGACCAAGTTTGCGGACCTTGTTAAAGAAACGTACTGCCCACCTCATGAAGTGGAGAAGATATAGACAGATTTTCTGACTCTTATAATGAAAAATCTGGACTGTCGGAAGTATGTTACCGACTTTAATTCCTTATCCAGATTAGTATCTTATCTGATTTCACCTGAACCCAAACGCATCGTGCGTTTTATAAATGGGTTAGTGCCTGAGATAAAAGGCATGGTGAAGGCTGCTCGGCTTACTACTTATAGGTCTGCTGTTTGTAACATCCGTCAAAAAACGGGTTTTCAAAACCCGCTTCGTTTATTTAATCGAACAATCAGTTTTAAATTTTTGTTGTTATTTATGACTTATTTTAATTTTAAACGATACATAATTAATAAACCAATTAGGATTTAAAAACAAAAATTATTAAAAAGTGAAAATAAGAAAATTAAAATTAAAACAAGGCTGCCGGGATTCGAACCCGGGTCAGCCGGTCAGCCAAGTCTTAACACACACACATCCAACCACTCCGCCACTTTTGTTATTTGATAACATATCGAAACAATTAATTCAAATAATGAAACATAGAAATCAAATCCAGTCAAAGACGCGCTCATTTCGCAGTCGCCGGAAATCCCGACGACTTCGCCGATAATTGACGGTTTCTATTGATTTAACCGAAGAATTAACCTCAACGTCGGTTATAACCGATGTCTAAACCCGCGACATCAGTCGTAACCGCCGGAAATCAGCTGACCATGAATTGAGACTGAAATCAGACCCAATTCGTCTCGATTCTTCCCTATAAATACACCCACAAGTCTCTGGTAGCCTTTTCGCTCAAAATCACACCTTTTCTCGAAGCAATTTCACTCGCCGGAAATATCCTGCCATCACCGGACTTTCGCCGGAAAACCGAGACTCACCTCAAAACGGTAAATACCTCGACTCTTTCTGTTTCAATCCGTTGTTAGACTGTTACTAACTTCAATCCAACCATCAGAATCAATCCCAGACGACGTAGCCGGAATATGCAGCTCTCGCCGGAAAACCTCTGAAATTTCTGATCCCACGCTGTGAATCGGTATAATCATTCAAACATCTGTTAATCCTTGTTTAAGTACCTCAATTTCATAACTAATCGAACAGAACTGTTAATTGATTATAACAGCCGAAGTTCACAAACAGAGCCGACGAATCTTTGCCGGAGTTCTGTGAAAGACACTGATCGGTACATCCTTTCCCCAAACTCTCTCCGTTCATTACCTTTCAATTACTTATAATGCTTGTTAATCGAATTAGACATGAATCAGTTGAATTATCATTATCTGTAATCTTGAGCGAAGAAGACGAAGTTCAGTTATATTATAAGATTAATTAAAATTAGTATATTGAACGGGTTAGACACACAGTCCAGCGGTGGACTGTGTGCAAACAATACACGCACGTCTCGAGTTCGATCCCTGTCCCAACCTCACTCTCTTGAAATAAAATAACTCACAGAATCATGTTAAGTATAATAAAAACCGGATTATTAACCAGGTTAGACGCACAGTCCAGCGGTGGACTGTGTGCACATTAACCCACAGGTCCCGGGTTCGAGACCTGTTGACAGCACCGGTTTGATACATTTAAAATCCTTTTTAAAATAAATAATTTCTGGATAAATCTAAATAGTATATAGGTATAATTAAAAACAGAATTATTTCGGGTTAGACACGTAGCTCAGTTGGTAGAGCTGCTTGCACGCGTACGGGAGGTCACGGGTTCGAGTCTCACCCAGCGCACATATATAAGCGACCGGACCGATCAACGGTCAATGGTCAACGGTCAACGGTCATGGTCAACGGTCATGGTCAACGGTCAAAAGTCAACATTTTTTATTACTTTTATTTATTTATTTAATTTAAAAATCAATTAAAAATACTTAAAAATAACGTTTTTAAAGTTAGAAAATAGCCTTAAACTCACAAAAATATATCCAAAAATCCTATTAAAATAGTTAATAAAATCCACATACTTACCGTACCTTTTCGTTATTAATTAGGTTAGTTATTCCTCGTCGATCAATCCTCTAAACTCGTGCGCATTCAACATCTTCAAGCAAACGCACCCAATGTGAGTGAATCTCTACCAATTCCCCGTTTTAATCACATTTTGGGGTGTATCATGTGTCGCTATTTATTTATTATAATTAAACACTTGTGCATCCATCATGTTCATGATCAAATGTGTTGCCAATATATATCTCTTGTTTGTGTGGTTAATGTTTAAATTAAAGTGATCATTTTCTGTACATACATTTCATAGGCCGCCGCTCCCCATTACCTATGAGCGTGAGCTGTTTCCCATTACCTATGAGCGTGAACCAGGTGTTGCCAACATAAGATCGGCTCCGTTTAATTGAGCCTTGATCTCACATACATTAGCATAGGCCGTCCGTTCTCCATTACCTATGAGCGTGGGACGTTGCCAACATATACATTGTCATTCTTATTATATACTTAAGCAAGGTGGTTTGTGATCGTTATGTTTACATACATTTGTTCATATATGATTATTGCACAGTTTTCCTATATTAATTACAATAATGAATCGATAACAAATGTTTTTAACAAGGTTCACTCGCCAACTTTTGTTGACCCAAAATTCCCCATTTTTACACATGATACAGGTGATCAAGTTGAAGCAAGAAACATATAGGGCGGCCTAGAAGAATAAACTAGTTTAGATTTTGGATTGTTTTAGTTAATTTTTCCTTTCCTTGTATTGTATGAATTTGACTTGGAACTTTGAGATGCCATTTGAATTCAATAAATATGAAACATATTAGTAAACATCATGAGCTTTGGTGATAACCCAATTATGCCCCGACTCTTATTCCGCTGCGGGTCGGGGTGTGACAGATTGGTATCAGAGCCATGACTATAGGGATATAGGATAGGTTATTAGACCCTTAGAGCCTATACTATAGTTGATTAGAATTTTTAAATTGTTTGTGTGTTACATGCAAAATTCATGATGTATATATGCTTTATGTTTATTGTTACGTTCAATGTTACGCAAGCATGTCCATAAATACATACTATCATACAATGCTTATCATGAATCATATTCTCATAACATATCATATCCATGGGAGCACACACCTCACAATTCATATGATTTTTACAACGATTTTTGTATTTTCAAATCACATCAAAGTGAGTTCTCATGACGGGCATGTAGTAACTGGAAGGGTACGAGTACCGGTAGTCGGAACGTCCTGTCTAGGCTTGGCATTCGTATAAATCCAAAATAAAGGACCAGTTTGCCTACCTGGGGACTAACGATGAGAGTACGAAGGACCTATTAGGCCAAAGCATGCTATACCAAACGTCGTGTGAGCTAACACCACTTTGAGTTGTCATTGTGTCTATACCTGGACACCCTCCGACCATACATCTCGCAAACATATTTCGTGGTTTTCATTCGGGTGATGCGAGTGTTAAACCGCCAATACCAATGTGGATCCTACTAAGCCAATAGTCATGGGGGCCCACATGACTATACCGGCGATGGTATGGGGGGCATTGGAGGCCCAAACATGAGCAAACCCAAGACATCCTATGGATGTAGTTGCATTATTGATGATTATGTTTTTTATTACTTTCAACGACACATGACACCTAAACACTTCTTAAACTCACAATCTTCCTATGTATGTTCCTGTAGATGTCGGCTAGGCAGCTACGTGGAGGACGAAAGTCAGGAAGGTCAAACGAACGCTTGGCCACTCAAATTGCGAAACAAATGGCCACGGTGCTTCCTGATATTGTGATTCAAGTCCAGCAAGCTCTCACCGCGAATCCTGTCAACCCACCCAATCAAGAGGATCAAAACATCGACAACCTTCCCTCCAAGAAGTGTTCCTACAAACACTTCGAGTCTTGCGATCCCCCAAAGTATGAAGGGACCGAAGGTGTCACCGCTCTCCTCCACTGGTTTGAGGAAATGGAAAACACCTTCCTAAATTGCGATTGTCCCGAGGATCGCAAGGTACGTTACGCAACCGGGAGATTATTTGGGGTAGCCCTGACCTGGTGGAACACCGAGAAGGGTAAGAGAGGAGTTGAAGACTCTATGGCCTTAACCTGGGAAGAGTTAAGGGAAATGATGACAAAACGCTTCTGCCCAAGAAGCGAACTCAAGAAGTTGGAAGACGAATTCCACTCGCTGAAGCAAAAGGAAGGGGACCATACTTCCTACAACAAAAGATTTCTTGAGCTGAACCAGATGGTTCCTAACTTGTTCACCCCAGTATACCGCTTGGTTGAACACTATATTCGAGGCCTCCCCTCGAAGATTCAAGACTCAGTCCTCAGCACTTCGCCTGCAACTCTCAAAGCTGCTATGGAATTAGCCACCGAACTTACCGAGAACCGCATCAGAAACGGTAAATTCAAGGAAGAGAAAAAGAAAGCCCCCATCGAGAGCCAAACCTCAAACCATTCCACCTCCTCCTCAAAGTTTTCTAACAAGAGGAAACGAAATACCAGAAACTTTGCTGTCACCCAAACCAATTTCCCTATCTCTGCTGCACCCATCACTCAAGTTGCCCCTTTACCCGCACCATACAAAAGTCAATACTCTGGCCCTTACCCAAAATGCACCCGTTGTCAATACCATCACTCCCCCGAACACCCCTGTCAATATTGCACCGGCTGTGGCCGTGCAGGTCACACCATCCAAACCTGCCGCTCACTACATCGAATGAACCGCAACCAACCCACAACCCAAACCCACCATCAAATAATGGGTCAAGCCCAAGAATCCCTACTACTACCACCTACACAACATACGGTCCAAACCTACTACCAACCCAACTACCCCATGATGCAACCCATGCGGGCTTGCTACAATTGTGGAGACCCAAACCACTTTAGAAACACTTGCCCACGTTTGGTGAACATTATACATGCTCAAGCTCAAGCAAATCCGGTGAACCAAGCTAACCAAGCTCCTCCACCTGCTAGAGGAAGAGCATTTAACATCAACGCCAACCAAGCTAGGGCTGACAACAACGTGGTTAACGGTACGTTTCTCATCAATGGTAGTTATGCATCCGTGTTATTTGATACTGGTGCAGATAAGAGTTTTGTGTCCTTAGAATTTGAACCCATCCTCAACCAAACTCATGATAAACTTATGGAATCCATAACGGTAGAAGTTGCTGACGGAAAACCGGTCTCATTAAACTCCATTATCCGAAACTGTACTCTTACTCTAAACGATCACGATTTTCCTGTTGACCTCATTCCTATGAAGTTGGGAAGTTTTGACATTATAATCGGCATGGACTGGCTCAGCCAACATCATGCTGAAGTGGTATGCCGCGAAAAGTTCATTCGCATTCCTCTTGCAGACGGTCAAACCCTACGAATCTTTGGAGAAACCCCTTCGAAAGGACTCAAACTGATGTCCTGTCTTCAAGCCCGAAAATATCTCCGCAAGAATTATGTAGCATTTCTAACCCACGTTGTCAAGAATGGAAATAAGGAGAAGAAACTCGAAGACATACCTGTAGTAAAAGAATTCCCGCAAGTCTTCCCCGACGACATCTCAGGACTTCCTCCCAAGAGAGAAGTCGACTTCCGCATTGATCTTATACCTGGCGCTACACCCGTCGCGAAATCTCCTTATAGGTTAGCCCCAGCCGAAATGCAAGAGCTAGCCAGTCAATTACAAGAATTGACCGACAAAGGATTCATACGTCCTAGCTCATCGCCTTGGGTGCACCTGTTCTGTTTGTGAAGAAGAAAGATGGAACGTTTCGCATGTGTATCGATTACAGAGAACTCAACAAATTAACGGTCAAGAACCGCTATCCATTACCTCGCATCGATGATCTTCTAGACCAACTCCAGGGTGCCACCTGTTTTTCAAAGATCGACCTTCGTTCTGGCTATCATCAACTCAGAGTACATGAAGAAGACGTCCCAAAGACCGCCTTCCGAACTCGTTATGGTCACTATGAATTCATGGTCATGCCCTTTGGTCTAACCAACGCTCCAGCCGTCTTCATGGATCTAATGAACAGAGTTTGCAAACCCTATCTCGATCGCTTTGTTATAGTCTTCATCGACGATATTCTCATTTACTCAAAGTCTAAGACTGATCATGAACGACACCTTCGACTTATCCTCACGCACTTAAGAACCGAAAAGCTCTACGCTAAGTTCTCCAAATGCGAATTCTGGTTAAAAGAAGTACAATTCCTTGGACATGTCGTCAATGAAAAAGGAATACATGTCGACCCCTCAAAGATCAAAGCAGTGCAAGAATGGCAAGCGCCACGTACACCAACCGAAGTAAGATCTTTCCTTGGTTTGGCTGGTTACTATCGCCGGTTCATATCAAATTTCTCTCGTATCGCTGTACCACTCACGGCTTTGACACATAAAGGAAAACCCTTCATTTGGGGACCTGAACAAGAAGAAGCCTTCCACACCCTTAAGCAAAAGCTTTGTGACGCACCTATCCTCACACTCCCCGAAGGTTGCGATGACTTTGTAGTATATTGCGACGCATCAGGGCAAGGACTAGGCTGTGTATTAATGCAAAGGGGAAAAGTGATAGCCTATGCTTCTAGGCAACTCAAAACTCATGAGAAGAACTACACTACTCACGACCTAGAACTTGGAGCCGTTGTGTTCGCTCTTAAGATATGGAGACATTATCTCTATGGTACCAAGTGTGAAATTTACACTGACCACAAGAGCCTCCAACATATCTTTAACCAAAAGGAGTTGAATATGAGGCAACGAAGATGGGTCGAACTTCTTAATGACTACGACTGCGAAATTCGGTATCATCCTGGCAAGGCAAATGTGGTGGCCGATGCACTCAGTCGAAAGGGTTATGCGAACTCCATTCGTCTTCTATGTTCGCAAATCATAACCGATATCAAAGATCAAATCCGAGAAGCTCAACATGTTTCCATAACAGAATACGACATACGCAATGAGTTATCTTGTGGAGCAGAACTTAAACTCGAAACAAAATCCGACGGTATCTAGATCTCATATGGATTCCCGATCACAATAACCTTCGCGATCTCCTTATGAAAGAGGCACACAAAACACGATACTCTGTACACCCAGGAGCCGACAAGATGTATCAAGACCTTCGATACACCTACTGGTGGCCTGGCATGAAAATGGATATTGCTGTTTTTGTTTCCAAGTGCCTTACCTGTTCTAAAGTAAAAGTTGAACATCAAAGACCCTCAGGACTTCTAGTCCAACCGGAAATACCTGTATGGAAGTGGGAAAACATAACCATGGACTTCATTACCGGGTTACCTCGCACTTCCGGTGGGTATGACACTATATGGGTAATCATTGATCGTCTTACAAAATCAGCTCACTTCATTCCGATTCGCGAGGACTTTAAGAATGAGAAACTAGCTCGTATCTACATCAGCGAAATCGTAAGCCGTCATGGTGTACCGTTAAGCATTATTTCAGATCGTGATGGTCGTTTCACTTCACGAACATGGCAAGCCGTACAAGCCGCTTTGGGTACACGATTAGACCTCAGTACCGCTTATCATCCTCAAACTGATGGACAATCTGAACGCACCATTCAAACTCTTGAAGACATGCTTCGAGCATGTGTCATAGACTTCAAAGGGAATTGGGACGCTCACCTACCATTAGTTGAATTTTCGTACAACAACAGTTATCATTCAAGTATCGGCATGGCACCTTTCGAAGCGTTATATGGTCGTAAGTGCCGATCACCAATATGTTGGCACGAAATTGGAGAAGCTCAAATCACCGGTCCGGAATTAATACAAGAAACAACAGACAAGATTCATCAAATTCGAAACAACCTTCTAGCGTCACAAAGTCGTCAAATGAGTTACGCAGACAAACGACGAAAGCCCTTGGAGTTTAACATTGGTGACCAAGTACTTTTAAAAGTATCACCGTGGAAGGGAGTGGTTCGTTTTGGCCAAAAAGGCAAGCTAGCACCACGCTACGTAGTTCCTTTCAAGATACTCGAAAGAGTAGGACCTGTAGCATACAAGCTTGACCTACCAGAAGAACTCAACAGAATTCATCCCACATTCCACGTATCAAACTTGAAGAAGTGCCTCGCTGATGAAAACCTCCATATTCCTCTAGAAGACATTCAAGTCGATGAATCTATGCATTTCATTGAAAGAGCAGTAGAAATTATGGCCTTCGGAGAGAAACGTTTAAGACGCAGCCGCATTCCAATTGTCAGGGTACGCTGGGAGTCGAAACGAGGACCTGAGTTTACTTGGGAACGTGAAGACTCAATGCGCGAGAAATACCCACATCTTTTTCCTGTTACCACTACTACTTAAATTTCGGGACGAAATTTCGAAAAGTAGGGGATACTGTAACATCCGTCGAAAAATGGTTTTCAAAACCCGCTTCGTTTATTTAATCGAACAATCAGTTTGAAATTTTTGTTGTTATTTATGACTTATTTTAATTTTAAACGATACATAATTAATAAACCAATTAGGATTGAAAAACAAAAATTATTAAAAAGTGAAAATAAGAAAATTAAAAATAAAACAAGGCTGCCGGGATTCGAACCCGGGTCAGCCGGTCAGCCAAGTCTTAACACACACACATCCAACCACTCCGCCACTTTTGTTATTTGATAACATATCGAAACAATTAATTCAAATAATGAAAACAGAAATCAAATCCAGTCAAAGACGCGCTCATTTCGCAGTCGCCGGAAATCCCGACAACTTCGCAGATAACTGACGGTTTCTATTGATTTAACTGAAGAATTAACCTCAACGTCGGTTATAACCGATGTCTAAACCCGCGACATCAGTCGTAACCGCCGGAAATCAGCTGACCATGAATTGAGACTGAAATCAGACCCAATTCGTCTCGATTCTTCCCTATAAATACACCCACAAGTCTCTGGTAGCCTTTTCGCTCAAAATCGCACCTTTTCTCGAAGCAATTTCACTCGCCGGAAATATCCTGCCATCACCGGACTTTCGCTGGAAAACCGAGACTCTCCTCAAAACGGTAAATACCTCGACTCTTTCTGTTTCAATCCGTTGTTAGACTGTTACTAACTTCAATCCAACCATCAGAATCAATCCCAGACGACGTAGCCGGAATATGCAGCTCTCGCCGGAAAACCTCTGAAATTTCTGATCCCACGCTGTGAATCGGTATAATCATTTAAACTTCTGTTAATCCTTGTTTAAGTACCTCAATTTCATAACTAATCGAACAGAACTGTTAATTGATTCTAACAGCCGAAGTTCACAAACAGAGCCGACGAATCTTTGCCGGAGTTCTGTGAAAGACACTGATCGATACATCCTTTCCCCAAACTCTCTCCGTTCATTACCTTTCAATTACTTATAATGCCTGTTAATCGAATTAGACATGAATCAGTTGAATTATCATTATCTGTAATCTTGAGCGAAGAAGACGAAGTTCAGTTATATTATAAGATTAATTAAAATTAGTATATTGAACGGGTTAGACACACAGTCCAGCGGTGGACTGTGTGCAAACAATACACGCACGTCTCGAGTTCGATCCTTGTCCCAACCTCACTCTCTTGAAATAAAAATGCCCTTTTTAACCGAACCGGGATAACTCACAGAATCATGTTAAGTATAATAAAAACCGGATTATTAACCAGGTTAGACACACAGTCCAGCGGTGGACTGTGTGCACATTAACCCACAGGTCCTGGGTTCGAGACCTGTTGACAGCACCGGTTCGATACATTTAAAATCCTTTTTAAAATAAATAATTTCTGGATAAATCTAAATAGTATATAAGTATAATTAAAAACAGAATTATTTCGGGTTAGACACGTAGCTCAGTTGGTAGAGCTGCGTGCACGCGTACGGGAGGTCACGGGTTCGAGTCTCACCCATCGCACATATATAAGCGACCGGACCGGTCAACGGTCAATGGTCAACGGTCAACGGTCAACGGTCATGGTCAACGGTCAAAAGTCAACATTTTTTATTACTTTTATTTATTTATTTAATTTAAAAATCAATTAAAAATACTTAAAAATAATGTTTTTAAAGTTAGAAAATAGCCTTAAACTCACAAAAATATATCCAAAAATCCTATTAAAATAGTTAATAAAATCCACATACTTACCGTACCTTTTCGTTATTAATTAGGTTAGTTATTCCTCGTCGATCAATCCTCTAAACTCGTGCGCATTCAACATCTTCAAGCAAACGCACCCAATGTGAGTGAATCTCTACCAATTCCCCGTTTTAATCACATTTTGGGGTGTATCATGTGTCGCTATTTATTTATTATAATTAAACACTTGTGCATCCATCATGTTTATGATCAAATGTGTTGCCAATATATATCTATTGTTTGTGTGGTTAATGTTTAAATTAAAGTGATCATTTTCTGTACATACATTTCATAGGCCGCCGCTCCCCATTACCTATGAGCGTGATGTGTTCCCCATTACCTATGAGCGTGAACCAGGCGTTGCCAACATAAGATCGGCTCCGTTTGATTGAGCCTTGATCTCACATACATTAGCATAGGCCGTCCGTTCCCCATTACCTATGAGCGTGAACGGGACGTTGCCAACATATACATTGTCATTCTTATTATATACTTAAGCAAGGTGGTTTGTGATCGTTATGTTTACATACATTTGTTCATATATGATTATTGCACAATTTTCCTATATTAATTACAATAATGAACCGATAACAAATGTTTTTAACAAGGTTCACTCGCTAACTTTTGTTGACCCAAAATTCCCCATTTTTACACATGATACAGGTGATTAAGTTGAAGCAAGAAACATATAGGGCGGCCTAGAAGAATAAACCAGTTTAGATTTTAGATTGTTTTAGTTAATTTTTCCTTTCCTTGTATTGTATGAATTTGACTTGGAACTTTGAGATGTAATTTGAATTCAATAAATATGAAACATATTAGTAAACATCATGAGCTTTGGTGATAACCCAATTATGCCCCGACTCTTATTCCGCTGCGGGTCGGGGTGTGACACTGTTGACCTATCTCTCTCACTCACCTTGGATTTGGTGAGACAAAAGTCAGTCAAGATTGAGACTAACGGGAAGAGGAAGAGAGAGGATGGTAACTCCCAAAGATTTAATAAGATGAATAAGGGGAGATTTGGGTTCAAAAAGAACCAAGATAAGTTGAGTGTGACGTGTAAAACCTGCAACTGCAAACACTGGGGACAGTGTAATTTTAATCCGCATGCTAAACCCTGTGGTATCTGTAAATGAAAAGGACATAAGACCCTAGAATGCAAGGATCTTAAGGATGCAGTCTGCTACGGCTGCAATGAAAAAGGGCATATTAAGACTAACTGCCCTAAGAATCTTAAGAGTAATAATGCGAAGTCTGGAGAGGCCAAGAAAGGAAATGCTCGTGCCTTTCAGATGAATGCTAGAAAAGCTGTTAATGACAACAACGTCATAACAGGTACATTCCTCATAAGTGACGTATATGCTAGAGTTCTGTTTGATTCTGGTGCAGATAAGTCTTTTGTGGACCATAAGTTTAGCAAACTATTAAACTTACCCGTAAGAATTCTAGACATAACCTATGAAGTTGAACTTGCCGACAGAACCTTAGAAACCACAACTTCCATTCTTGATGGATGCTCTATATCCATTAAGAATCAATCCATCCCTATCTCTCTTTTGCCAATGAAATTGGCGGGGTTCGATGTAGTCTTAGGCATGGATTGGTTATCTTATAACCAAGCCCGCATTGCCTGTGATAAGAAACTCATCGAAATTAAAATCTGGTGAAATGCTCACCATCTTTGGAGATTCACACTATGGATTGCCAGACAAAGTGTCGTTATTTAAGGCATCCAAGTGTCTAGAGAAAGGTTGTGTCATCTACATGGCACAAGTCACCATAAATGAGCCTAAACCCGATATCCAAGACCTTCTAGTTATCTCGGAGTATACCGATGTTTTCCCAGAAGAATTACCAGGTCTACCTCTAGATAGGCAAGTGGAGTTTAGGATTGATATCCTACCAGGAGCAGCACCTGTTGCTAGAGCTCCGTATCGGTTAGCGCCGACGGAAATGAAGGAATTGAGGACGCAATTAGATGAACTTTTAGAAAAAGGCTTTATTCAGCCTAGTTCCTCACCTTGGGGAGCTCCTATTCTGTTTGTAAAGAAGAAAGACGGTTCAATGCAAGTGTGCATTGACTACCGAGAGCTGAATAAGTTAACAATCAAGAACAGATATCCTCTGCCCAGGATCGATGATTTATTCGACCAACTTCAAGGGGATAGTTATTTCTCTAAGATTGATCTGAGATCTGGATATCACCAGCTGAAGGTTAGAAGTGAAGATGTTCCTAAAACTGCCTTCAGGACCCGATATGGTCATTTTGAATTCCTGGTGATGCCTTTTGCTCTCACAAATGCACCTGCAGCATTCATGGATCTCATGAATAGAGTCTAAAAACCTTATTTGGATAAGTTTGTCATTGTCTTCATAGACGACATACTTATCTATTCCCGTGATCAAGCTGATCACGAGAAACATCTTCGGTGCATTCTAGAATTGCTAAGATAGGAGAAGCTTTATGCTAAATTCTCAAAATATGAATTTTGGCTTTGAGAAGTCCAATTCCTTGGACATGTGGTAAGTGAGCGTGGTATCCAAGTGGATCCCACCAAAATAGAAGCCATAATGAATTGGGAAGTTCCCAAGACTCCATCAGAAATTCGTAGTTTCTTAGGATTGGCTGGTTATTATAGGAGGTTCATTGAGAACTTTTCAAGAATAGCCACTCCTTTGACTACCTTGACCCGTAAGAATGTTAAATTCGTTTGGGGTCCAAAACAACAAGAATCTTTTGAGATTCTAAAATAAAAGTTGAGCAATGCTCCTGTGTTATCTCTACCTGAGGGTATTGAGAACTTTGTTGATGCCTCGCACACTGGCATGGGTTGTGTACTAATGCAAAATGGCAAAGTAATTGCCTATGCATCACGACAACTAAAGGTGCATGAAAAGAATTACACCACCCACGATTTGGAATTGGGTGCCGTTGTATTTGCACTAAAACTATGGAGACATTACTTGTATGGCACAAAGTGTATTATATACACTGACCATAAAAGTCTCCAACACTTGTTCAATCAGATTGAATTGAACATTCGACAACGCCGTTGGATGGAAACGCTTAATGATTATGATTGCAAAATTTGCTATCATCCCGGCAAGGCAAATGTCGTTGCTGACGCCTTAAATTGCAAGGAAAGGATTAAGCCTATAAGGATTAATGCCAAGAGCATCGAGCTCAGAAATAGTTTGAATGAGAAGCTATTAGATGCGCAAAAGCAAGCACTATTAGAGGCTAATATTCCTAGTGAGGGATTAGGCAGAACTGATGATTAGTTAACGCTTGGAAAAGACGGAATCCTTCGATTTAATGACAGAATCTGGGTTCCAATGTTTGGAGGACTTACAGATCTAATCCTCCAGGAGGCGCATAATTCAAGATACTCAGTTCACCCAGGTGGTGACAAGATGTATCAAGATCTGAAGAAGAATTATTGGTGGATGGGTTTGAAGAAATCCATAGCCACTTATGTAGCTAAGTGTCTGATGTGTTCGCAAGTTAAAGCCGAACATCAGAAACCGTCAAGACTTCTACAACAACTTGAAATTCCCACTTGGAAATGGGAAATGGTAACTATGGACTTGATTACCAAGTTACCTAAGACCAAACATGGTAATGACACGATTTGGGTCATTGTAAATAGACTGACTAAGTGAGCACATTTCTTGCCAATTAAAGAGACTTATAGCTCTGATAAGTTGGCTAAGTTGTATGTGGACAAGATTGTGTCCCTACACGGTGTGCCGGTATCTATTGTATCTGATAGAGATACTAGATACACTTCTCACTTTTGGAAAAGTTTCCAACAATCGTTAGGCACACGATTAAACTTTAGTACCGCTTACCATCCGCAGGCTGATGGTCAAAGTGAGCGTACTATTCAGACTTTGGAAGACATGCTTCGGGCATGTGTGATTGATTTAGGCGGAAGCTGGGATGGCCACTTACCCCTAATAGAATTCTCCTACAATAATAACTATCATACTAGCATCAAGGCTGCTCCTTTTGAGGCCTTGTATGGGAGAAAATGTAGAACGCCCGTATGCTGGGCAGAAGTTGGGGAGGCCCAACTATCAGGACCAGAGATTGTCCTGGAGACCACGGAAAAGATTATGCAAATCCATGATCGTCTCAAAGCTGCCAGGGATAGACAGAAAAGTTATGCTGACAAGAGGCGTAAACCTCTTCAGTTCCAAATAGGGGACAAGGTCATGCTGAAAGTATCACCCTGGAAAGGTGTGATGCGTTTTGGAAAGAATGGCAAGTTGAGCCCAAGATACATAGGACCTTTGAAATAATCGAATGTGTCGGCACTGTAGCTTATAAGCTCAGGTTGCCAGAGGAGCTTAGTGGAATTCATGATGTATTCCACATATTTAACCTTAAGAAATGTCTAGCCGATGAGTCGCTACGAATGTCGCACGAAGATGTGCAAATAGATGAAAACCTGAGGTTCATTGAGAAACCAATTTTGATCGAGGATCGACAGGTTAAGAAGCTCCGAAGAAAAATGATACCTATAGTAAAGGTTAAGTGGGACGCCTTTAGAGGTCCCGAGTATACATCGGAGGTTGAGTCCACTATGCGACAAAAGTACCCCCATCTTTTTGAATAAAATCTCGAGGTCGAGATTTCTTTTAAGGGGGTGAGGATGTAACACCCTGTAAAAATCGTGTCCAATAATATAGTGACACGTGTTGTATTTTAAATACAGTCTATTAAAGACTAATATGGACTAAAAGTGACAACATGCTCAACTGAGCCCCTGAATGACTTTTTGATGTCAACATGCATAAACGTAGCCTCTGAACGACCATTAGAGTCGTTATGCATAAAACGTAGCCTGTGAACAACCATTAGTGTCGTTATGCTTAAACTCGGCCTTTGAGTGACCGTTGTGTCAACATGCCTAGCCTTTGAGTGACATCGGGGTCAACATGCTTATACTGAGCCTCAGAGTGACATCGGGGTCAACATGCTTATACTGAGCCTCTGAGTGATCCTTTATGAAGTCCTAACTCTCATATGAGCCACTAGTTGGACGAGAGGGATTAATCCTGAAAATACGCTAATATTGGACAATGGAGGGGTTATGTAATACCACGTAAATTCGTGTTCAGTAATATACCGACACGTGTACATACCCTCGGATCATACCTCAATAAGTTAGGCACTCAACTAAACCTAAAACAAGTTCAAAATTCACAAAGATTTTATATATAACTAACCGTAACCTACGGTCTAGGACCGTAGGTTACGGTCTAAAGCTGCTGAAACAAAATAATACTGACCGTAAGCTACGGTCTGGCGACCGTAGCCTACGGCGGGCCTCTGAAGCTCTTATTTTTCACCATTTAAACTTTCAGCAAATTACCCAAAGGCCCCTAGACTTTATCATTTTTCATATTTCTTATATTACTAAGCCACCTTAAGACCCGAACGTCTCTCGGTTGAGATGATATATTTTTATTTACCATCCTCAAGAATTTCGCTCTTTTTGCCAAACCTCTAACTTTAATAGTTTGGGTAATTTAACCCATTAAACCATAAGTGTTCGTATCTTTCGCGTTTAAGCTAGTAAACGCTTATAAGTCATAAGAACACCTAGTGTGACACCCGTTAACGTTCGGTTGTTTGTACTCATCTTCGTTACTTCTCGTGTTGAACGAATAGACCAAGTTGTATC
This sequence comes from Scalesia atractyloides, assembly GCA_947069175.1. Classification (NCBI taxonomy): domain Eukaryota; kingdom Viridiplantae; phylum Streptophyta; class Magnoliopsida; order Asterales; family Asteraceae; genus Scalesia; species Scalesia atractyloides. The sequence continues at coordinate 41,347,992 of CAMTDV010000008.1, read as the reverse complement.
ATTATGTCATTGGATGTTAGTCAAGGGACAATTCATGACAAACCACAAAACTAAATTTGAGGGACTAAAAGTATCAAAACCCCAAAATTCTGTCAAGACGCCACCTCTCCTGCAATTTGCCACACTCTTGCAGTTCCTGACACCTTGCTAGACACTTGTGATGATCCTAGAACACCTCTAACACCTGGCTTCATCTTCACACACCCTCTTGCACTATAAATAGCAACTCAAGTTCACCTCATTCTTTGCTCATTCACTTCTTCTTCTCTCTATTACACTCTTGGAAGTTACTGACCATTTGGGAGCTTCCCTTTGAGTTCTAAGTTTCATTTGGATCATTTGTAAGTGTTCCATCTCTACTCTTTTCTTTTTATAGGCTTTTAATAGAGTCAAGCATTTTCGAAAAATGCCTTGACTTTCGGTTAAGACCATTATGGTCCAGCCATTGTTCGAAACGAACATGGCTAAGTGATCGTAATTAGGTAGGTGTTAATCCCTTAAAAGGGCACCTCCTAAGGATCACGTTTACTAGGTCAATTGACGGGTCAAAGTTATTGTTTAAAAAGTCAAACGGGTCAGATTTCATAAAAATCATAATATGAATTTATGCATGTTATAACTATATTTTTGACACTTAAACAAGTTGGTAATGATTGTTAGAACATGTGGGAACATGTTCGATCCGTCAATTCAGTCCTAGAGTCGGTTCGCAACCGAAAGTCGTGAAGTTGACTTCTGCTTTGACTTTCGATTCTGACCCGACTTAGATTAGTTAACTTCTGAATTAAGGTCACATTATGATCATAATGCAATGTAGCATAACCCTCTGAGGTTATATTACTTGATCATAATCATAATCTGCGTTTATGCACAAGTTCCGTAAAATGTTAATCTTTAACTAAAATGCCTTTTTTACATAAAACAAGGTTTTAATCAATAATGAACTTGCAAATGAATTGACTACTGATATGTTAATGTAATTAACATGTTATGATGTTAATATTCTGATCATAAACTGATTCTAGTATAATATCGTAAACTATACTTTTAAATTACCAAAATGCCCTTTCGGTGCATAGTTTGGTCTTAAACCATAAACCACACTTATGTGTGCTATCTTACTGATATTATATCAAAATTAAGTATTTTCCAGAATGTTTATGATCATAATATCAGGAATACATGCAAGTTTCTTTTATACGACATATAATTACCAAAACGCCCTTATGAGGCATAATTTCGTTTCAAAACCTTTTCGGGCATATAAGTTGATATCCTACTGATATTACAACTTATTTAAAGTATAATAACACATGGAACTTGTTCATGACTCATCCGGTTACCTGATATCGCTTATATGCATACGGTTAAGTATATGTAACTAGTTTACGAAAATTAACCGAAACAGGTTTAACCTTATCATTTTAATCTCAAATTCTAGAATGTTAATTGTTTACCCATACTATACAAGTCTTAAGTACTTGTTGGGTTTAAACTACATTCTATCAGGTCATCACTTAATCTAGCGTATCGTAATGATTTTGATCCTTAAAGCTAGTCGGTCTAAGTCTATGACTTAAATAACGACTGTTATCATTCTAATTGGTTAGCTTATGCCATAATCCAGACCAGAGCCTTCCAGTAAATGCTATCTGCACTTATTTCATTTTGAGTACGACTGAAATATTAAATCTTGCATTTTAAATCAAGACTAGCTCAAGTAAATACTCTTGACTTATTTTCCTTATACAGGCTTGGGTTATGGTAAGTTATTACTGCTTGGTCGGAAATGGGATCAATCGAATGCCGGATTGTAGCTAGTAAATCCGCATATTCCGTTTTAATCAGTTTTGTTTGATAACTTAAACATTAGGGGTTAACGACCGTGTCTTGGATATCCTTGGCTCATTACATTAGATAACGGCCACGACCAAAGCACGGGGTGTAGGCATACACCCGACAGATGCGAATGCTAAATTTTTTTTACCCACAAGTTGGGGATAACTCTTTCGTGGGTTCATAAGTGGTGTGTACGTTAATCATGTCTCGGTCTCTGTACTGGGCCCCATATGTATTGACAAACATGTAAAGCTGTTAACAAGGTTACAAACCTGACTTTCCCAAGTTATAAAAGATTTGTGTCCTGTGCACTTAAATCAAAATTTTAAAATGTTTTCAAAATGAGTTAGTTGGGTGTATTTACCAGCGAAAGCTGACGTATTTTCAAAAGACTAAGCTTGCAGGTACAATACCGAATAGGCTGGAAGCTGCTCGGTAGTGATATAAGAGGATCTTGCAAATCCTTAGATCTGCCCTAAAGTCTGTTATACATTTTTGTACATTTTACAATCCGCCTGTGGATCTTTCGTTACAAGCCGTCTGTATATTATTTTGTACTTTGAACATTTCGGTTTGTAATAGTAATTTAAATCCAAGACTTCCGCTGTGCTATGTTTAATTGACTATGATGATATCAACTTACGTCACGATATTCCCCACTCGGGCCCACCGGTGTTTTGTTGGAAATTCGGGGTGTGACACTGCAACAACTTTCAGGAAATACGTTCATCACACTGGCATACTTCAGTACGGAGAATGCAATGTCTTACAAATTACAACTTGAGGGGAAGCTATAGACTGCACTCTTTTTCCCTTAGCTAAGGTTTTTCCCACTGAGTTTTTCTTTAGCAAGGTTTTCAATGAGGTAGTACTTAAAGACCCCGAAGTTTGCAAAGTGTCATCTAAGGAGGAGTGTTATGAATATTTACCATGTAGATCAAGATTTACCTATAGATCTATTTAGCAAGATGAACTTTTTGTCAAAGTTATGGATAATATACCATACTACTTGTCCATCAAATAGTTAACATTGTCTACCAAATAGTTAATCTTTTTATAATATAAATACTAGCTCAAGGTAGAAGAAAAAATACACCTCATATATACATTTTCATAAGTTATATAATTCTTTACTTTTTACTTTTATAATCTTTTTAAAGTTCACAAAGTTTTCGCATATTTATTATTATTATTATTATTATATTATAACAGGTTTGTAATTACGGAGGGAGTAAAAATCCGGGATTTTTGTATCCATGGGAACAGAACACCACACTCATCAACGTCGTACATATCCCCATATTATCATCTACAAAACCAGACCCGCCAAAACTATGATTGCAGATTATTTCATCTCATATCCATTGCAAATAAATAAATCAACTAATTCTTCATCTCTACAAAAACCCCAGAGAGAGCAGACTATGGCAGCCACATCTGGATCTTGACATTTGCAGCACCATCAATCTCATTAAACTCCATTAACGACACACCAAAGGTACGCAAAACCCTCAATTCATCTCATATATCCTGCTCAACTTCAGTTTCCAATGAACAACAAGAAACACCACCTTCAAGAAAATTTAGCTACAGCAGAGCATCCCCATCAATCAGATACCCTAATCTTAAAGAACCCATCAATAATTATAAAATAAAGCAGACCCAGATGCCAATTTCCCTTCAAAACCCTAATATTGATGGTTTAGAAGAAGAAAGTTTGAAACTTGAGCCACAAGACAAGGAAATTGGTGAAACCCTAGAATTTTCGGGTCGGTCGAGTCGTCGGGTGGCTAAGAAAATGACTAAATTAGCCTTGAAAAGGGCTAAAGATTGGAGGGAAAGGGCTCAGTTTTTAACTGATAGGATTCTAGGGTTGAAAGCTAATGAATTTGTGGCTGATGTGTTGGATGATAGAAAGGTTCAAATGACACCTACTGATTTCTGTTTCTTGGTGAAAGGGGTCGGGAAATCGAATTGGCAAAGGGCGTTGAGGTGTATGAATGGTTGACTCTTCGAAACTGGTACTCGCCCAACGCGCGAATGCTTGCAACTATACTGTCCGTTCTTGGTAAAGCGAATCAAGAATCTTTAGCTGTAGAGATTTTCGAAAGATCAGAAGAAGGGATTGATAGTACGGTACAGGTGTATAATGCGATGATGGGGGTGTATGCTCGAACTGGACAATTCGTTAAAGTTCAAGAAATTCTTGATATGATGAAGGAAAGGGGATGTGAGCCCGATCTTGTTAGTTTTAATACATTGATAAACGCCCGTTTTCGGTCCACGAAGATGGAACCGAACGTGGCACTTGATCTACTAAACGAAGTGAAACGGTCCGGGCTTCAACCCGATATTATCACATACAACACACTTTTGAGTGCGTGTTCTCATGATTCAAATTTACAAGAGGCGGTTAAGGTGTATAAAGACATGGAGGAAAATAAATGTCAACCTGATATATGGACTTATAATGCCATGTTATCGGTTTTATGGTAGATGTGGGTTGGTTAACGAAGAGCTATTAAATTAATTCGTCGTCGAGAATTGAATAGTATAACATACGAACATCTTTTATCCATACCAAATCCAATCTTGGATTCCCGCCGAATCACTGTTTTTCGACATAAAGTAAAAAGGGTTTGACCCGGATGCGGTAACATATAATTCTTTGCTATACGCGTTTGCTAAAGATGGTCATGTAGATAAAGTTGAGAAACTTTGTGATGAGATGGTGAAATTAGGGTTTGGTGAGGATGAAATGACGTATAATACCGTTATTCACATGTATGGGAAGTTAGGTCAACATGATTTGGCATTTCAACTCTATAAAGACATGAAATCCCGTGGTTGTGATCCTGACGTCGTTACATACACCGTTCTTGTTGATTCTTTAGGGAAAGCTAACAAGATTGCAGAAGCTGCGAATGTGATGTCGGAAATGATGGATGTCGGGATTAAACCGACTTTACGAACTTATAGCGCTTTGATTTGCGGATATGGGAAAGCTGGGAAGAGACTTGAGGCCGAAGAAACCTTCAAATGCATGGTGAAATCTGGTATTAAACCTGATTTTCTTGCGTATTCTGTTATGTTAGATATATATTTGCGGTTTGATGTGCATAAAGCTATGGTTTTGTATAATAGTATGGTTCGTGATGGGTTCATGCCGGATTTAACTCTTTACGAGATGCTAATCCAAGCTCTTAACCATGAAAACAAAGAAGATGATATCGAAAAAATAATTAACGATATGCAAAAGTTATGTAATCTGGATCCACAAGTGATTTTGTGTATTTTAATTAAGAGTGAGTGTTACGATCATGCAGCCAAGATGGTTAAACTCAGCGTTTTAGAGGGTTATGATTTGGATCACGAGAACTTGTTATCGATTTTGAGTTCATATAGTTCATCCGGAAGACATTCAGAAACGTTGGCTTTACTTGATTTTTTAAAACAACGTGCACACGGGTCCCATGATTTTGTAACCGAAGCTCTAATTATGATTCTTTGTGAGTCGAATGAGTTAGATGCCGCTTTAGATGAATACAAAAAGATTAGGTGTTTAAATTTCTTTAGCGGGAGCTCGCTGATGTATGAATCTCTTATTAAGAAATGCGAGGAAGGTGGACTTTTTCATGAAGCGTTTCAGGTGGTCTCGGATTTGATGTTTAACAGAGTACCGATTTCCAAATTAATTTATATAAATATCGCGTCCATGTACTGTAAAATTGGGTTTCCAGAAACCGCTCATGATATAATCAACCGGGCTGAGTTAAATGGGTTGTCAATCGATGAGATTTCGGTTTACGTGGACCTTATCGAGTCTTATGGAAATTCAAACTTACTAGAAAAGGCGGAAGGTGTAGTGGGGAATCTTCGGTCAAAACTCCCTGTTGTTGACCGAAAAGCATGGAATGCATTGATTCAAACTTACGCTTCAAAAGGTCAATATGAGAAAGCACGCGCTGCGTTTAGTACCATGATGAGAGACGGGCCTATTCCGACTGTAGAATCCGTTAACGGGCTTATGCAAGCTTTGATTAATGATGGGAGATTAAATGAGCTATACGTTGTGGTTCAAGAACTTCAAGATATGGGATTTAAAATTAGTAAAAGTACCATTGTTTTAATGCTTGATGCAGTTGCGCAAAACGGGGATGTGTTCGAGGTGAAAAAGATTTACAACGGAATGAAGGCTTCGGGTTATTTTCCCACTATGCATCTTTATAGAACGATGATCGTTTTATTATGTAAGGTGCGACACGTGCGGGATGTTGAAGCGATGGTTGATGAAATGTTGGAAGTTGGATTCAAACCAGATCTTTTTATATACAATTCTTTGCTCAAATTATATACGAAAATCGAAGATTATAGGAAAACGGTTGAAGTATACCACAAGATTAAAGAAAATGGATATAAACCGGATGAAGATACGTACAATACATTGATAGTTATGTATTGTCGAGACCATAAACCCGAAGATGGGATGTTATTAATGCAAGAAATGGTCAAAGAAGGTTTAGATGCTAAGTTGACCACATACAAAAGTTTAATAGCGGCGTTCGGTAAGCAACAAATGGTGGAAAAAGCCGAGGAGATTTTCGAAAAGATGAGAGGTGAAGGGTATAGTCTAGACCGTTCATTTTATCATTTAATGATGAAGACGTATAGAACCACGGGCCATCATTCTAAATGTGAAGATTTACTTAAATTAATGAAAGAAGATGGAATCGAGCCTAATGTCGCTGCGATGCATTTGCTTATGATTTCTTACGGAAGCTCGGGAAATCCATTGGAAGCGGAAAAAGTGCTTGATAATTTGAAGTCGAAAGGCGAGGAGTTAAGTACGTTAACTTACAGCTCGGTTTTGGATTCTTATTTCAAGAACCGGGATTATAATACGGGAATTCGAAAGTTTGTTGAGATGAGAAACGAAGGTTTAGAACCGGATCACAGGATATGGACTATCTTCGTTAGGGCTGCTAGTTTGTGCAAAACTACAAGTGAAGCAATGATGATCTTGAATGCGTTTAAAGATGCTGGTTTCGATCTTCCAATCAAGTAATAATCTTTACTACTTTCATTAGCGTTGGCAAAATGGGCGGGTTGGATTAGAAGTCGAAACGGGTCTGGGTCAGAACAACTTTTGGACAACTTTCAACCCGTTTGACCAGTTTTATTTCAAGTTAAATTTTTTAGCTTATTAACCCATTTGACTACCAAAAATAAATGGGTCGAAATTGTTAACCACTAACTTCTGTTCATGTATATATATGTTGAGATCGAGAGAAAGCTCCCTTGAGTTGTGAGAACTTAGAGAACTCCGACTTCTCATGCGAGTTTTGCCACCATTTTTTGCACACACGTAGATTACAATGTTACAAACACAGTTGTAGCTGTAAAAAAAATTCCGAGCGGGGTTTTCAGCTTTTTGCAGCAGCGTAAATAAGCTGCTGACATCAGCATTTACACCTTGTAAGGGTTTTTTTACGGTAGTGTAAATCAACAATAGAAATTTTTGGAAAAGTGTTTTTTCTAGGATTTTTGGTAAAATTGTTTTTGGAAAAAACCTTTTGTAAGGCCGAGTTCTCTAGTTCCCACAAGAGTTTTCATTTTACCCTAACCCTATATATATATATTCTTGCTTTTCAGTCCATAAAGTTTTAAACTTTATATCTACGAATCATGTTGTACAGGCTTTTGCAAAACTCAGAATCGACCGTGTTGAAAATAGACCATGTTTTGGAAGAATTGAAACCGTTGGAAGATAATGCAGCACTTAACTTTGTTAACGCTATAGAAGATCTTTTATGGGGCTTTGAACTTCGGGCCACTGCTTCATGGGTGTTTCAATTGGCAGTCAAAAAAGGATATATATCGACATGATGTTTTCAGGTAGCCGTACCAATATTAAAACTTACTACATGATCAAATGTTTTAAAAGTAATCAAAACCTAAAAAAACGCTCTTTCTTAACGCAGGGTAGCAGATAAAGACTGGGGAGCCGATTTTAGAAAATTATCTGCCGGTGCGGCTCTTGTCGGTCTTACGTTATGGCTTGACCACATGCAAGATGCATCATTAGAGGGTTCACCGTTATCTCCAAAATCGGTTGTTTTAATCACAGGGGTTTCGGAATACAACAACGTCTCGTTAAACAGTACGATAAAAGCTTATTTATGGGAAATGGGTTCCCCGTTTTTACCATGTAAAACTAGAAGCGGGTTACTCATCGCGAAAGCTCATTCTCTAAGAATGTGGTTAAAAGATTCGCCTTTTTGTTTGGATCTTGAACTAAAAAACAGTGTTAATCTTCCGGAAACTAACTCGATGGAGCTGATTGAAGGATGTTATATAAGAAGTGGGATTGTTCCTGCATTCCAAGATATAACCCAGAGGCTCGGGATTGTGAGGCCGAAGAAGTTTGCTAGGTTGGCGTTGATGTCAGATGAGAAAAGAGATAAAGCGATACAGGCGGATATTGATGACAGAAAAGAGAAATTAGAGAAAATGAAAAGATTAGGGGTTACAAAAAAGACGTCGTATCAGAAGAGGAAGTTTGTGAGGCGGGTAGCGGTCAAACGTTGAAGTGGTATCCTGGGAGTCTGGCTTTTGACGATTTGAAGGTGCAGATATTGGAGGTATAGTTTGACTTTTATGGTCGAAATGAAATGATGGCTCGTATGAATTTGCATATGTAGGTCATGTGAAGAAACTTTGACCTGGTGTGGGAGGGATCCGAGTCAAGATTTTGTCAGGTTTGAATTCACATGGTCAAGATTTGCGACGGTGAAGGTTGGTTAGCCTACAGAATTAGATCGGTTTTTGTTTGATTCAAGTGTATAAATGTGATAGCAAATTTTGTATTATCAATGTGGGCACTAATAGAGGCAAAGTGAGTTGTCCGTTATCTGTTACCAGAAACTTGATTATCTGGAGTGTAAGTTAAATGGGTGCTGCTACTTCTTTACTAATCACATACATAACCTCGAAAAAACATTACATTATTACATTACATATTAAAATTACATTATGAAATCTATTATCGGAATAATTTTATTATTGTTATTATTATTACTATTATTTTACAAAGTGTTACGATTATTACTATTTTTTTTTTGCTTTACGTGTCTAAAAATCATTCAAAAGAACGATTTTATTCCTTTGATACTTTGACTATTTATTATGACTAGTTTGCTTGTGACGATTTCTTGTGACTATTTTACTCATTCAAAGGAAGCCATTCAAAGCTAAAAAGATTATTTTGTATTTCTAAACTGCATCATGATTTGAAATACTCATTCATGAGTTGCGTCGTGATAATTCTGTATTCATAAATTTACTTGTTCAACGAGTGATCTATGTATGTTTCGTCATATCATTCGTAAAAGCTAAAGAGATGTCTGGATATTTAACGAGTCAAGTATAGTTTGCTAATCCTCATGTTTCAAGCTTAAACTTAGTTATATAATCTAGCTAGAAGGGTCTTGTTTGAGTTTAAATAGTTTGTTTGGAAAAACAATTATATTGTATCAATTATACAAGTTATAAGTAGTCAGTAACATATGATTTATACATCATTAAAAAATACATATGAAATATTCATATTATTATGTTTTTATTTAACTTTTTAAATGTATCATTATGTTATGTGTAGAGGATATTAAAAAAAAGAAGTTATCGAACCTAGACATATAATTTAATAAAGTAATTTAGATGTATATACTTTAATATAAGGAATAATGGTTTTTCACATGTAAATCAATGAACATTTACTAAACCGAAAAGGACTAGGGGACAAAAAGAAATTAAGTTTCTGACACGAAATATCCATTGGTTTACAATATGTTAAAAGATAAGACCACCACTGATTATTTTTTAAGTTAAGACTGTTGCCGGTCAACGACTAGTAGTTATGATTATTAAAATCCATTATTCCTGTTAATAATAAAACTAACTTAACTAAACAACGTATACGTGAAGCATCAATATATAATGTTTTGTATTATTTTCTCCATATGTATATTAGATATTATCAGACAAATTACCACAAAAAAGCTAATAGTATTAAGTTTTTCTAAAAAAAAATTAAAATTTAAAATAGAATTTAAGAAAAAAAAAACTTAAAAAAAACTTTTCTAAATGTCATGGTATGCTTTTAAAGTCTGCTATAAACTTTTAAAGAACAAACTTTTTAATAAAATTACTAGAGTTAACTTCTGTTTTGTTCCCTGTGATTTGATCGTTTTAACGGTTTTGTCTCAATGGTTTAAAAAGTGTCAGTTTCCTCCCTGATGTTTGTATGTCTTCTCTAATATACTCCCTGCCCTTAACTTCGTTAATTTTTGCTGTTAAAAGTAAGGGGCATTTTTATCTTTGTAGTTCAAAGTAAGGGTATTTCAGTAATTTTACATATAAGTGATTATTTTTATTTATCGTTAACAACAAAAATCCAATTTTATTGAAAGGAAAAAAACATTCCTCACTTCTCACCCTCCTCTCACTCTATATATCTCTCTTTCTCCCTTTTGTAACAACCATCAGTCATCACCATCAGACACCACAGCCACCACCACTATCAGATACCATCACCTCACATGAACGAACCCCTTCGCAACCCCAAGTCCGACTGCAACCACAACCCCAAATCTAACCGTCACCATCGCAATTCCAAATCCAGCCATCGTCACTTACCTCCTTCGCAGCCCCAAATCCCAAATCCAACTACCATTACCTACCTCCTTCTCAACCCCAAATCCGACTGCTCCCACCATCATCACTACCTCCTTACATCCAATTGTCGCTTCAAAGGGTCTACATTTTCTTGTTTTTGAGCAAGATCTGAAAGTAGATCTGAGCCCCTCGTCTAGTACTTGAAATAGATCTGAGCCCCTCGTTCGAACTCAAAGCAGATTTGGCGGTAGCGACGGCGGTGGTGGCAGGTGGTGGTGGTGTCGGTGGTGGTGGTGGTGGTGGCGGTGGTGGTAGAGAAGGTAGAGAAAGAGAGAGAAAGAGAGAGAGGTAGGGAAGTGATGATGTTTAACAGAAAATATAGTAGTGAATGATGGTGGTAACGGGTTGGTGGTGGTGGTGGCCGATTGGTGGTATATGGATGGTGGTGGTCGTCTTCTCTCTACACTTCTGAAAGTGTTTGATTTGGATGATATGTATTTAAATGTGGGTTAAACATATTATTTAAGTATAAAAGTGGGTTAAACAGATCATTTAAGTATAAAAATAGGTTTTGTTTTATACTATAAATTATCAAAATACCCTTTTTCGTTAACATATAATTTGGATGGAGTTAAGGCCGTGAAGCAAACTAGCGACAAAACCGACACATTAGCGAGTAAATGTCCGTTTTTAAATTATTGAAGCTAAACCATTAAAATGACTAAACCCCAGGGAGCAAAACGGAAGTTTACTCAAATTACTTTTTTTGCCCCAAAACAATTAATATTTTGTCAACTAATGTTAGGGTTCGGAATCGGTACCGGTACTGAAGAAACACCGGCTGAACCGAGAGGTATCCGGAGATATCTTAGTTACAGCCTAGTTTTTATGCATAAAAGGTTGTCTCTCGTTCTTTCTTCTGGGTGATCTCACTTCGAGCTGATCTGCAAAACTAGCAACGCCGTTAGCCTCGTCACGGGGAAAGGGGAGGTTTTTCTTAGTGACTACACTCCGGTGTGAGAATAAGTAGGTGTATTGCAAGGTAATAGCAAGTAAGTAATGAGTAAGCTCGTGTACCCTTCTGATCTTTTACCTCGTGGTTCGATACTCATTTTATAGCCGAAAATAAGTGGGTTTAGGAGATGGGCTGATGGGCCTTGGGCCCGGCCCATACGACCAGGGTTATCCGTTCTGTACCTCTGCATCGATCACTAAATGTTCCCTGTAGGATCATTAATGATCTCTAGCACGAGGTGTGCTTTGTCGGATGTTAAATGGTGACACGTGTAAAGGCAGCTGTCCCTGGTGTCAGACCTGCTATCAGCCGAAAGTGGAGCATGTGTGACAGTCATAGCGTGGGTATGGTTGGTGTACAGTCTGGCCTCTACATTTACTGTTCATGCGACGCAGTCTGACACAACCTGCCGAGTAACCATTGGGTCACAGCTCTGCCACTCTATACCCTTGTATATAGTCAACACCTCTTTGCACCTTTCCCTTCCGCGAGGCTTTCAGTGCTTTCTGGCCAGCGCAGAGTTGTAGGAATTATCCTTTTGTTCTCAAGACTATGAGTTGCTCTCATGTTTGTCTTTTCCTATGTAAGGTTTAGGACTTCGCAGCTAGAGGGGTGTTTGATCCGCGTAGGGTCAAGTAGCCTGCGCGTCTAAGGTCTAACTTGCCGTTGCGCTGAGTGCGCAAGGTTCGTTGTGCGACCTCTATGAGTTGGTCTTACCTGGCGTTGCGCTAAGTGCGCAAGGCTCGTTGTGTGACCTGCATGGGTTGGTCTAACTTGCCGTTGCGCTCAGTGCGCAAGGCTCGTTGTGTGACCTGCATGTATTAAGGATGCCTTACCGTTGCGCTGAGTGCGCATGGTTAATAGGCAACCTGTTGGTTTCAAGAAAGGCCCACCATTGCGCATTGCACGCAAGGTTATTCTTATAGTATGTTGTTGTTGAGGGTATGGTCCTTTGCGCATGCGCAGAGTTTTTGGGACCATACCCCTCCAAGTCCCCCAGTCCAGTTATGCTCCTATGCGCATGTTTGCAAGTAGGAGGAGTGCTGGACCAAAAGAATTCTTGTATGCGTGCTTATTTCAAGGGCAAAAGTTCAAGAAGGGTTGGAGAAAACCTTTGTGTGAGGGAAACCTTTACTCATGATGAAATCTTGAAATTTGAATCGCCAGGCTGACGTTGCAGATGGGTTGGTGAGAAAAAAAGGAGCCTTGGAGGTGACATTTGACAGTTGTGGCTTGCTGTCAACAGTGCAGCCTCACTTTCATTAATGAATTGGCAGGGGAAGTGGCAGCCATGTGCATATGAGAACCGTCAGTTGCCACTGGCGTGCCACGCGTCTTGTGCGGATTGGTTGTTAATTTCTCGTGTGTGTTACAGTTCTCCATCGCATTAAATGTGATGTGTATAAATAAGGGTAACCGTCTAGGGTTTCCATTCACGCCTTCAAACTTTTCTTTGAAATTCTCTGCAAACTTCTTGAGTTATTGAGTTTTCTTGTCTTCAAAACTTTTCATCTTCAACACTTTTCTTTTCTGATTCTCATGGCGACTAGGGTCCCGAGGCTGTTTCTTCTGCAGAGGCTTCGACCTCTTTGCCGGCCATCAAGTGGAACCAGGCCAGTTTCCACCGCATGGTTTCCGGTTATCGGTTCTCTAAGGATTGGGATGCCCGGTTTCCGGCGGAGGGTGATACTGCTGCCAACACTCCGACCGGTTACATCACAATATTCTTTGATTTTTTTGCCAATGGTAACTTCCAATTACCGGCAACAAAAGTTTTTCTTGAAATTTTGAATTTTTAAGGATTCTACATCTCCCAACTCAATCCGATGGGGATGGTGAAAATTAAGCACTTTGAGTTTTTGTGCCGGTTGACGGGGTCTGTCCCAACTGTCGACCAGTTTTGGATTTTTTTATCAACTCCATTGTTTAATGGGGTTTTATTCTTTCCAGCATCGCATTCAGGCAAAAAAAATTTGCTTACACCCCCTAAGTCTTTCCATGACTAGAAAGCTAAATTTTTTTACATAAAAGCCGGGGTGATACCCCTCCGGATGCATTTCCGGGGGTAGAGGACATCCCCATGGAGACTGTCCCTATACGAGTGGTGGATTCATGGTATAAGGATTTGAAAGAGATCCCAGCGGTGCAACTGCCAGAACGAGCGTTGGTGGCGGCTGGGATGAGCCTGGTGTGGAAGCCCAACCGCCAAGAGAGGCCTGTCTACATGGAGGGTGATAAGAGTGAGTACTGTTGTCTTCTTGAGGTATTTCTTGATTTCGCCTTGTGTGTAGACTGATTATGTGTTTTCCTTTGCAGAGGTGCCGCTGTTCTTGGTGGCATTCCAACGAAAGGAGGGGCATATTTAAAATCTTGCCCTTGGCCCGGAGGAGCCCACCTGGTATGCCCAGATCTTGGGGAGTTTTGAACTCCCCAAGAATGAAGATTTGTTGGTAAGCCTTCATATTACTGTGTTGATATCTTTGCAGATTACTCATTTGTTGCGCCATTGTGCAGACGCTTTGAAAGACTTGGGCATTGGCCCTGATCATAAAAAGAAGAGGCGTGCGGAAGGGGTTGACTCAACCCAGGGCAGACCCACCAAAAGGTAAGCGCACCGTGTCCGATCATTGGAATGACTATGTAGTAGTCTCTGACTCATTTGAGGGTCTTGCGCCTGTAGGTGTGAGGAAACCAGCGCTGAAGCCGGTGGAGATTCCGGTCGTTAATCCGGACGACTCGGTGGAGGTCGAATCCAGCCCGGAGCCTCTCAAGCGGAAGGGACGTCCGAAGAGCGACATCTCCGCGCAGCCCTCCAAAAAGGCTGCACGGAAGGTGATAGGGAAAAGGGGGAGCCTGGACGCGCTTACCGCCAATATCTCTCTAGGTAAACAACTTCAAACTTGTGTTAATCGCACCATTTTTTTGTATTATTTGTCTGATCGTTTGTCATCCTGGAGGGGGAAGTGAGCCCTTTTCGTGGGATCCACTACTCCGGTCGCTCCCAAGGATACTCCAATGCCCTCGCCTGTAGGTGAAGGCGCGCAAGTGTCCCGCGCACAAGGTGAGGAGTCAACTATTGGGGCGGCGGAGCATGAGGTGGTGGTGGAAGATCTTGAGGTGGTGGTGGAAGATCCCCAGGTGGAGGTTGAGGAGCAAGTTGATGCTCCACAGGGGGTGCACACAGAAGAGCCGGCGCCGGGGGTGATGTCGGGGGATCTGGTAGAAGCCCTCCCGCAGAAGGATTTCCAATCCGCCCGGACGAGACCCCGGGTGATTATTATTACAGGTCATATACCATGGCCCGTGCTGAAGAGATCCACACCTTGTGTGGAAGTTGAAGAAAGGAGATGACTTTTCTCACTGGCTGGCATGCTGTGAGTGGTTTAAAGGGACCTTCCCCCGCAGAGGTGCGTGCGCGCGCTGAACATGAACAAGAACAAACTTACCGTACCTCCAGGCAGCCGCTAGCTCCGCCTCGGTCACACACATGATAGTAAGGGAATGGCAGGGCATGATGAAAAAACAAGCCAAATTCGACGCTGCCAAAGCGGACTTGGTTAAAGAGCGAGCCCAAATAGCTGCGTAGAAATCTGAGTTGGAGGCGAATAAGGCTAAATTTGCTGAATACCAACGGGTCGAAGAGTGGACCGCGCTGGGGTGGAAGAAGAGGGCCGGGAGCTCCACTGCCACACTTGCTGAAGAGCGCAGGTTGTGGAGGGAGGCTTGTGAGAAGGATAACAACGTGAAAAAATCTTTAAGGGATGAATGGCCCAGTTGCGCGGAGAAGTAGAGCGCGAGAGGAAAGAGTAGGAGGCAGCTTCTGCTGCGGCCGCGGAGGCCAGGGTGGACTACGAGCGTAGTGAGCAGAAGGAGGTAAAAACTTGCCTCTTATTATTTTTTCCTTTATTTTTATGATCTACAGGATGTCATAATAACCTTATTGTATGTGACCAGGTTGCTGCTTGCGCCGCTTTGGAGGGTGCCAAGAAGGATCTCCAGGGCGCCAAGAAGGATCTCCAAGTGGCCTTGGTGGAAAAGGCTGAATTACAACGCATGCACCAGGAGGATAAGGAGCGGCTGTGATTGGCGGAAGCAAAGGTGGACGCGGGCGAGAAAAGATTTGAGAATTCTGAAGCCGCCCGCGCCATCTCCGAGTCGTTAGTGGAGTCGCTGACCAACAATATGTTGTGGATGCCGCAGCATGGAGTTGTCAATGTAAGTACTCCATTTGTTTTTTGCTCACTTTGTGTTGATTCTAACCCTGTTCTTGTATTGTAGATCGCAAACTCCATTCTGAATTATGCGGAGCTAGACGGCGCAGTGGCCAAGCTGATGGTCACTGCGCGCCACGACGGGTATGCGCAGGGCTATGCTGAGTGTGCGTATCATGTCACTCATGCACTGGGCGTTCAATGGGACAACAGCCACGTTGCTACTCATGGTGTGATACCGAAGCTACCACTCATGGACCATTCGAGATAGTTGAATGTGTCAGCACTGTGGCTTATAAGCTCAGATTGCCAGAGGAGCTTAGTGGAATCCATGACGTATTCCACATATCTAATCTTAAGAAATATCTAGCCGATGAGTCGCTAGAAATGTCGCACAAGGATGTGCAAATTGATGAAAACCTGAGGTTCGTTGAGAAACCAATTTCGATCGAGGATCGACAGGTTAAGAAGCTCCGAAGAAAGATGATACCTATTGTAAAGGTTAAGTGGGACGCTTTTAGAGGTCCTGAGTATACATGGGAGGTTGAGTCCACTATGCGACAAAAGTACCCCATCTTTTTGTATAAAATCTCGAGGTCGAGATTCCTTTTAAGGGGGTGAGGATGTAATGCCCTGTAAAAATCGTGTCCAATAGTATAGTGACACGTGTTGTATTTTAAGTTGTCTATTAAAGACCAATAAGGACTAAAGGCGTCAACATGCTCAAGTTGAGCCTCTGAGTGACGAACCGACGTCAACATGCTTGAAACTTGGCCTCTGAGTGACTGATATGTCAACATGCCCAGCCTCTGAGTGACATCGGAATCAACATGGTTATAATAAGCCTCTGAGTGATCCTTTGTGAAGTCCTAACTCTCATACGTGCCATTTGTTGGACGGGAGAGTTCAATTTTGTAAATATGTGAAAGTTGGATAATGGAGGGATTAAAAGTGTCAACATGTTAATTTATACCTCTGAGTGACCTTTCAACGAACCGAGAGCTCGACAATGTCCGGGCATAATCCCGGGTATGCCAAGTATTTGCTATGGATGGTTAAAAGTGCCAAAAAGGTGTTTAAAAAGGTTTTTAGAAGCTTTTTAAAGTTTAGGGGCTAAAGTGTCAAACTTTGAAACTGGTCGTGGGGCGGTCGCGGGCCGCGAGAGACCAGGCCTGGGTCTCTCGCGGGGCGCGAGAAGGCCTCTGTTGAAGAAAGTTTTGTTTGGTCTCCAAGCAAAACTCCAAAACCATTTAAACTCGAAACCATGGATTTGTAATCAGCTATGCCACGTTTTGGGACACTTGTAAGCTTCTTCTTACACCCCTAAACACCTGGCTTCACCTCCTTTGAGTTCTCCAACTATAAATAGGTGTTCAAGTGTTCATTCCAACTTGTACCTTTCTAAATCATAACTCTTCTCCCTCCTCTGTAAGTTCCTAGCTGAAAGGAGTATCCAACTTAGTTCTCTTGCATTGTAGGAACCTCTTGTAAGTGTTCCTTGCTCTTGCATGTTAGTTTATAGGCTTTTATAGCCAAAAGTTAAGCGTTTTCGTAAACGCTTTGACTTTCGGTTAAGACCATTATGGCCCATCCATTGTTCGAAATGAACATGGCTAAGTGATCGTAATAAGGTAGGTGTTAATCCCTATAAAGGGCACCTCCTAAAGATCACGTTTGCTAGACCAATTGACGGGTCAAAGTTATGATATTAAAAAAAGTCAAGCAGGCCATTTTTCGGAAAAATCATAAATTGATCTTATATATGTTATGAAACCTGTTTTGACACTTAAACAAGTTGGTAATAATTATTAGAACATGTAGGAACATGTTCGGCTCGTCAATTTCAGTCCTAGGGTCGGTTCGCAACCGAAAGTCGCGAAGTTTGACTTCTGCTTTGACTTTTGATTCAGAACCGATTTAGATTAGTTACATACTGATCTAAAGTTGCATTATGATCGTAATATAATGTAGCATAACCCTCTGAGGTAATATTACATGATCATAATCAGAATCCAAGTATATGCGCAAGTTCCATAATTATGCCATATTTGACCAAAATGCCCTTTTTACATAAATCAAGGTTTAAATGATAATAAATTTGAAAATGAGTTTCCTACTGATGTAATATTATAATTAGGAATATTGGGATGTTAAACGAAGTTATAAACTGAGTTTTCAAGCAGGTCCTTAAACTATGTCGATAATTGACGATTTTAGCCTCTATGGCTTATAAAATAGTTTTCGTCAAATCTTTTCAAGGTAAATCATTTACCTACTGATATGTTATACTAAATAACATATTTTAAACATTTTTTAACTGACTATAACATCAGTTTTCATAAACATCACTTAAAGACGTCATATTACGACATAAGCACCATTTCGGCGCATAGTATGGTTTTAAACCATATTAATGGACCAAGACTTGTTACCTACTGATTTTAAACTTATTGTAAACATATTTACAGTAGGTATATGTTATAAACTCAGAATCCCAAATATTTATAAACTATGTGTAAAATGACAAAAATGCCCCTTCGGTGCATAGTTTGGTCATAAAAGGTAAAATACACATATAATTGATATCCTACTGATATTATATCATAAATAAAGTATTTTTCCAGAGTACTTATAACCACAACATTAAATTATATTCAAGTTCCTTTTATATGATGTGAAATTACCAAAACGCCCTTATGAGGCATAATTTCGTTTTAAAACCTTAACGGTCATACAAGTTGATATCCTACTGATATCTTAACTTATTTAAAGTATAATGGCATATAGAACTTGTCCATGACTTATCCGGTTACCCGATATCGCTAATATGCGCACGGTTACGTGTATGTAACTATTTTACGGAAATTAACCGAAACGGGTTTAACCTTGTCATTTAAGTCTCAAAATCCAGAATGTTAATAGTTTACCCATATTAAACATGTCAAGGTACTTGTTGGGATTAAACTACATTCTATCCAATCATCGTTTAATCTAGTGTCATACATTTTGATCAAGTACGCTAGTCGGTCTAAATCTATGACTTAAATAAGACCGTTAGTATTTAATTGGTTAGTTTATGCCATAATCCAGACTAGAGACTTGCCGGTAAATGCTATCTGCACTTAGTCCTCTTTGTGTACGGCTGAGTTATTAAAATTAAAGAAGAATAGCTCAGGTAAATACTCTCGACTAATTTCCCCTATATGGGCTTGGGTTATGGTAAGTTATTACCGCTTGGTCGGAAATGGGATTAATCGAACGCAGGTTCGGAATATAAATCCGCATATTCTGTTTTAATCAGTTTTGTTTGATAAATTAAACATCGGGGGTTAACTACCGTGTCCTGGATATCCCCGGCTCATTACAATCGAAATGGCCACGACTTTAGCGAGGGTGTAGGCATACACCCGATAGACGCTCAATTATGCATTCCCACAAGGTTGGGAGGAATTGACTCCTTCATGAGTCCAAAGTGGTGTGTACGTTAATTGTGTCTCGGTTTTCGTGCCGAGCCCCGTATGTATGACAAACATGTAAATCTGTTAACAATGTTGGACGGTCAATTAACATAAGTTATAAAAAGATTTTGTGCTGATACGCACCTAAAACATTTTTGAAATGTTTTTAAAATGAGTCAGTTGGGTGTATTTACCAGCGAAAGCTGACGTATTTTCAAAAGACTAATCTGCAGGTACAATGAAAATAGGCCGGAAGTGCTCGGTGGTGATAGAGGATCTTGCAAATCCTAAATCTGCCCAAAGTCTGTTTTATATTCTTTCCTTGTACAATTTATGATCCGCCTGTGGATCTTATATTACAAGCTTGTACATTATTTTGTATTTTCGAACATTCAGTTTGTAATAGTAATTTTACTCCAAGACTTTCGCTGTGCCGTATTTAATTGACTATGATGTTATCAACTGTTGTCACGATATTCCCCACCCGGGCCCATCGGTGTTTGGATTTCGGGGTTGGAAATCTGGGGTGTGACAGGGTTGGTATCAGAGCCAACGTTTGAGAGAATTAAACACTAGCCTTTTGTGTTTAGTCTCAAACTTACACGAGCACATTCCTTAGACTTCCGAGTCTAGGTATTGACCTAGGATTACTCATTTCATTATTAAGTTATAGTATGTTTTTGAATTGATTTTTAAACAGGAAAATGCCGCCACGTGTGAGAGGACAAAGTGGACAAGGAAAAGTTCCAATGAGGGGAGGACCATCGGGGCGTATTCCTCCTCAACCTCATAATTCAGATGCATACCAAGAATCAGGAGATTCATCTCCATTGCAACCAGCGAGACGTTCCGTCTCTAATAGACACTCGCCCTCACATTCCCAAAATTCTTACCATTCACACCACTCCTACCATTCTCACCACTCCTACCATGAAGAATTTAACCCCAACCATTATCTTAACACGCCTCCAGCCAATCAAAATCAGTTGGACCAACCACACCCTATGGACGAGGACTCCGATCCGGAGATGCCGCCGTCGGGATCAAATGTGCATCCCATTGAAATATCAAGCGATTCAAACTCTTACGCTGGATCGCCCTACCAAGGTCCTAATGAGTGGGATCAATACTGGAACCAATTCACATTCGCCCACACTCCTTCTCACCACTCTCAACCACCTCCTGTTCAAGAAGATGTCCACATGGAACCCGTGGACCAACCTCAACCACCACCTGAACCACCAAGAAGGAAGCGTGGAACACGTATGTCAGTACGTGCCGGACAGAGGTCGGAATCGCTACCACCTTTGCCCAACTCCTACCCCACCATTCAAGAGGACCCACAAATGAGTGGACCCTCTAATGTTCCACCTATAGTGGAACCAACACCAACACCTGTTGTTAAACCACCACCAACGGGTTATACTAACCCAATTCCCACGTATCCAGACACGTCTGGATATGATCCTTTTAACCCATCTACACCGATAGACTATCATGCATGGTCGCAAGACCCCTACATGCAGGCGGTTATGCACAATGCACTTTACCCGTCTCCTTTTCCCACTTACTTATCCACCGACTGGATACCAAACTTATGGATACTAGTATCCTGTTATGCCACAACCACAACCACAACCTCTGCCACCACTAGAGGCCATTAATGAGGCCTTAGAAAGGATGAATGAAATGCAGCAACAGGCAGAGAAAACGGAAAAGAAGACGAATAAATTCTTCAAGAAATTCTCCAAATTGGTCAAGGGAAAGAAGGACGAGTGAAGCCTCTTCTAATAATATGTAGTCCCTGCAAGGACATTGTTATTTCTTTAGTCCCTGCATGGACATTTTTATTTCTTTAAGTCCTTGCATGGACAAGTTTGTTTCATCCTTCTAGTATTGTAATTTCTTATGGAATTTTAATGAATTACTTTTGGAATTATATATATATATATGTAATTCATCTTCTTGGAAACGAGCGCCTCGATTTTACTCGAACTTATGCTCTGCTATAAAATTCCAAAAGACCTTAATAGATTGATTATGCCAAGTAGCACGGACCACACATTGGCCACGAAGTGATAGTTAAGTACGAAGGGGTCTTCTATCAGGATAGTTAAGGGAAGTTATCCTTCTATCCAGGAATAAGGGACTAGGTCCAAACCTCTAAGGTCGTTAAGGTCGAAGGTGACCGAGACCATTAATCAATTATTAAGGTACTCTTATGTAACATTAATAAATGTTCATACTCTTGGTAGTGTGGCTTGAGGAACCACACTAGCCGTCAGGCCAATGTGCCCAATTAATTGTCCGACGGGACAGGCTGATATACCATATACATCTGATATGATGTAGGCCAATGTGCCCAATTAATTGTCCTATGGGACAGGCTGATATGCCATGTACAGCCCAATTAATTGTCCAACGGGACAGGCTGATAAGCCACATACATCTGATATGATGTAGGCCAATGTTCCCAATTAATTGTCCAATGGGACAGGCTGATATGCCATGTACATCTGATATGATGTAGGCCAATGTGCCCAATTAATTGTCCAACGGGACAAGCTGATATGCCATATACATCTGATATGATGTAGGCCAATGTGCCCAATTAATTGTCCAACGGGACAGGCTGATATGCCATGTACATCTGATATGATGTAGGCCAATGTGTCTAATTAATTGCCCAACGGGACAGACTGATATGCCATATATATTATGACCAATATGACCGGCCAAGGTGCCCAATTATTATGTCCATTAGGGACAAGCCTATGAGCTCTATAATTGTCAAATGATGACAATACATATGTGACATTGCGATCCACTGTCCAATCATATATGGACTGTGTCCAAATTCTAATTTGCCTATGATGGTCCTATTAAGACCTAGGCCAAATATAGATATGTTAAGCCTAAGAGTTGTGAATTATTCACACTAGAATAGGCAATGGATTGATATCCAATATTGAAAGCCGATATGGTTGATACACCATGGCTAAATGAAGTTTTATTGGTATATAGAAACCAAGACTTAAAGATGGCTAGCTCAAACGAAGCACAAAGTAGCCACAAAAATGTTGAATCTAACAAAGCTGAAAACAAAAACATAGATGATGAAAATTTTCAAGCCCGCATTGATGCGGCTGTGGAAAGGGCCATGAGTAAGGCCATAGAAAAGCTAAGAGAGCCGAGTGCCACTCGCTCTAGACCCTTATCTATTCCACCATCTTCAGCTCATAAGGAGAGCTCCGTTCACTCTTCAAACACGAAGAGTGAACCAAAGAAAATGGATCTTACTGAAAGGTCCCGTTCTATTAAGGACGGATGTACCTATAAGTATTTTGTCTCTTGTAAGTCCCGAGACTTTAACGGAGAAAAAGGAGCTGTAGAAGCCCTAAAGTCGCTAGACGAGATGGAGACGATAGTAGATATCAGCAATTGTGCTGATAAGGATGTGGTCAAGTACGTATCACAATCCTTCAAGGGCGATGCCTTAACATGGTGGAAGGCCATGATTCAATCAACAGGTAAGGTACACCTGTACAACTTGGGATGGTCCAAGTTTGTTGATTTGGTAAAGGAAACTTACTGCCCAACCCATGAGGTGGAGAAGCTAGAGACAGACTTCTTGTCTCTATCAATGAAAAACCTAGACTGTCGGAAGTACATCCGATTCAACTCCCTATCTAGGTTAGTATCCTATTTGATCACCCCCGAATCCAAACGCATTGCGCGTTTCATAAATGGGTTGGCGCCCGAGATAAAGGGCATGGTAAAGGCTGCACAGCCTAATACCTATAGGTCTGCTGTAGACCTATCTCTTTCCCTCACCCTAAATCTGGTAAGACAAAAGTCAATTAGGACTGAAGCTGATGGAAAGAGGAAACGGGAGGATAATAACTCCCAAGGATTTAAGAAGAAAGGAAATTTCGGGTTTAAGAAGATCCAGAACGCGTCTAGTGACAAACCTCTGTGCAAGAATTGTAACCATAGGCACTAGGGACAGTGTAGTATAAGTCCACAAACCAAACCCTGTGGTATCTGTAAGAGAAAGGGGCATAATTGCAAAGATCTTAAGGATGCAGTTTGCTATAACTGCAATGAAAAAGGGCATATAACGTATAATTGCCCCAAGAAACCCAAAAGTAATGATGCAAAACCTGGAGAGGCCAAGAAAGGGAATGCCCGTGCCTTTCAAATGAATGCCAGGGAGGCCGTTAATGGCAACAACGTCATAACAGGTACTTTCTGTAACATTTGTCGAAAAACGGGTTTTCAAAACCCGCTTCGTTTAATAACCGAACAATCAGTTTTAAATTTTTGTTGTTCATTTACGGCTTATTTTAATTTTAAACGATTCATAATTGATCAACAAATTAAAAGATATAAATTAAAATTGTAAAAAATATAAGAATGAATTAATTAAAAAGGAAAACCGGCTGCCGGGAGTCGAACCCGGGTCAGCCGGATATTTCCTCAAAGTCTTAACTCGCACGCCATAAACCACTCCGCCACTTTGATTTTCTGATAATATAATGAATCTATTAATTCAAATAATAATGTGCGGAATTCAAAACTCAGTCAATTTGCGCCCAAATAGCAGTCGTCGGAAATCCCGACAACTTCGCCGATAATTTACGTTTCCGCTCAAATTAACCAATGAATTTACTCTAACGACGGTTATAACCGACGTCTGAACCCGCGACATCAGTCGTAACCGCCGGAGAACGGCTGACTTTGAATTGAGACCGAATTCAGACCCCATACTTCTCGATACTACCCTATAAATTCACCCACAATTCACCAGAAACCTTTTCGCTCTCAAATCGCACCTTTTCTCGACGAGAATTTACTCGCCGGAAAACATCTGCAAGTCGCCGGAAAACCGAGACTTCCACCTACACGGTAATTACTTCGATTTTTCTGGCTCATTCCTTTATTAGACAAAATTCTAATATAAATCCCTCACCCAGAATTCTTTCCAGTCGACGTTGCCGGATTATCTGATTCGCCGGAGAAATTCTGGACTTTCAAGGAAACTGCTGATAATCGGTATGATTCTTCTAATTTACTGATAGTCATTACCCAGTAGTTCCACTTCACATCTAATCCCTCCAAATTGTTGGTAGATCCTATTAGTCACAGCTCACCAAGACGGAGCCGACGACCTTGCCGGACGTCTGAAGAAAAACGAACAGTTGGTACAATCAACCCTCCAATCTCTTTCCATTCATTTTCTTTACGATGGCTCATAACCTTCATTGAGCTAACTTATCAAATAACAGTCTATTGGTCGATGTCTATGTTTTGAACGAAGAAGATGAAGTGTGGTATAATATAAGAATAATTAAAATCGGTTTAATAAACGGGTTAGACACACAGTCCAGCGGTGGACTGTGTGCAACAAACACACACGCAACGCGAGTTCGAATCCTGTCCCAGCTTTACTCACTTGAAATAAAAACCTGCCTTTTTAACTAAACCGGGTTGACTCCAAGTCTATATTAAGTATAATAAAAACCGAGTTAATAACCAAGTGAGACACACAGTCCAGCGGTGGACTGTGTGTACGCTAACCCACAGGTCCCGGGTTCGAGACCTGTGGTCAGCACCGGTCCGATACGTTTAAAAGCTTTTTAAAAATAAATAATTTTCGGTTTAAAGTAAATAGTATATAAGTATAATTAAAAACAGAATTATTTCGGGTTAGACACGTAGCTCAGTTGGTAGAGCTGTGTGCACGCGTACGGGAGGTCTCGGGTTCGAGCCTCACTCAGCGCACAATTACACACAATTAAACCGATCAACAGTCAAGGTCAACGGTCAACGGTCTCGGTCAACGGTCAAAGTCAACTTTTTTTTTATTATTTATTTTAATCAATTATTTAAATTAAAAATCAATTAAAAATACTTAAAAATAACGTTTTCAAGGTTAGAAAGTAGCCTTAAACTCACAAATTTATACCCAAAAATCTTATTAAAATAGTTAATAAAATCCACATACTTACTGTACCTTTCGTTATTTATTGGTTAGTTATCTCTCGTCGATCAATCTCCTAAACTCGTGCGCATTCAACAATCTTCAAACAAACGCATCCAATGTGAGTGAATCTCTACCAATTCCCCGTTTTAATCACATTTTGGGGTGTATCATGTGTCGTATTTATTTATTATAATTAAACATTGTGCATCCATCATGTTCATGATCAAATGTGTATTCAAGGTGTATCCATTGTTTGTGTGGTTGAAGTTTAGATTAAATGTTATCATTTCAGTACATACATTTCATAGGCCGCCGCTCCCCATTACCTATGAGCGTGAGCTGTTCCCCATTACCTATGAGCGTGAACCAGGCGTTGCCAACATAAGATCGGCTCCGTTTGATTGAGCCTTGATCTCACATACATTAGCATAGGCCGTCCGTTCCCCATTACCTATGAGCGTGAACGGGACGTAGCCAACTTATACATTGTCATTCTTATTTCATGCTTAAGCAAGGTGGTTTGTGATTGTTATGTTTACAGACATTTGTTCATATATGATTATTGCACAATTTTCCCAAAATTAAATTAAATAGTAAATCAATAACAAATGTTTTAAACAAGGTTCACTCGCTAACTTTTGTTGACCCAAAATTTCCCATTTTTACACATGATACAGGTGATCAAGTTGAAGCAAGAAACATATAGGGCGGCCTAGAAGAATAAACCAGTTTAGATTATGGATTTGTTTAGTTAATTTTTCCTTTCCTTGTATTGGATGAATTTGACTTGGAACTTTGAAATGTAATTTGGATTTAATAAATATGAAACATATTAGTAAACATCATGAGCTCTGGTGATAACCCAATTATGCCTCGACTCTTATTTCCGCTGCGGGTCGGGGTGTGCTAGAGTTCTTTTTGATTTGGGTGCAGATAAATCATTTGTTGACCATAAGTTTAGTAAACTATTAAACTTACCCATAAGAACTCTAGACAAAATTTATGAGATAGAACTCGCCGCTGGAACCTTAGAAATTGCTTCTTCCATTCTTGATGGATGCTCTATATTCATTAAGGATCATTCCATGCCTATCTCTCTTTTGCCAATGAAATTGGCGGGGTTCGATGTTGTCTTAGGCATGGATTGGTTATCTCATAACCAAGCCCGCATTGCCTGTGATAAAAAGCGCATCGAAATCAAAACCCCATCTGGTGAAATGATCACCATCCCTGGAGACTCATACTATGGATTGCCGGACAAGGTGTCATTAAGGCATCCAAGTGTTTGAGAAGAGGCTGTGTCATTTATATGGCACAAGTTACTATAAATGAACCAAAGCCGAACCTTGAAGATCAACCAGTTATCTCAGAGTATCCCGATGTTTTCCCTGAAGAATTACCAGGCCTACCTCCAGATAGGCAAGTGGAGTTTAAGATAGATATCATACCAGGGGCAGCACTCGTAGCTAGAGCTCCATATAGGCTAGCACCTACTAAAATGAAGGAATTAAGGACGCAACTAGATGAACTTCTAGGGAAAGGCTTTATACAACCTAGTTCCTCGCCTTGGGGAGCCCCAATCATCTTCGTCAAGAAGAAAGACGGATCAATGCGAATGTGCATCGACTATCGGGAGCTGAATAGACTAACGATTAAGAATAGATATCCTCTGCCTAGGATCGATGATTTATTCAACCAACTTCAAGGGGGCTAGCTACTTTTCCAAGATAGATTTGAGATCGGGATATCATCAACTGAAGGTTAGGAGCAAGGATGTTCCTAAGACAGCCTTCAGGACCCGCTATGGTCATTTTGAATTCTTAGTGATGCATTTTGGGCTCACAAATGCACCAGCAGCATTCATGGATCTCATGAATAGAGTCTGCAAACCGTATTTAGATAAGTTTGTCATTGTCTTCATAGACGACATACTTATCTATTCTCGTAATCAAGATGATCACGAGAAACATCTTTGGTGCATCCTAGAATTATTAAGGCAGGAGAAACTTTATGCAAAGTTCTCTAAATGCGAATTTTGGTTTAGAGAAGTCCAATTTCTTGGACACATGGTGAGTGAGCGTGGTATCCAAGTGGATCCCGCCAAAATTGAGGCCATAATGAATCGGGAAGTGCCCAAGATCCCAACGGAAGTTCGTAGTTTCTTGGGATTGGCTGGTTACTATAGGAGGTTCATTGAGAACTTTTCAAGAATAGCCACTCCTTTAACTTTCTTGACCCGTAAGAATATTAAGTATAATTGGGGTCCAAAGCAACAACAATATTTTGAAATTCTTAAACACAAGTTGAGCAACGCTCCTGTGTTATCTATACCTGAGGGTATTGAGAATTTTGTTGTTTATTGTGATGCATCACACACCGGTATGGGCTGTGTGCTAATGCAAAATGGCAAGGTAATTGCTTATGCATCGCGACAATTAAAGGTGCATGAAAAGAATTACACCACCCACGATTTGGAATTGGGTGCCGTTGTATTTGCACTAAAACTATGGAGACATTACTTGTATGGCACAAAGTGTGTTATATACACAGACCATAAAAGTCTCCAACATATGTTCAATCAGAAAGAATTGAACATGCGACAACGCCGATGGATGAAAACACTTAATGATTATGATTGCGAGATTCGCTACCATCCAGGCAAGGAAAATGTAGTTGCCGATGCCTTAAGACCGCAAGGAAAAGGTTAAACCTGTAAGGATAAACGCTAAGAGCATTGAGCTCAGAAATAGCTTAAGTGAAAAGCTACTAGGTGCGCAGAAACAAGCCCTATTAGAGGCTAATATCCCTAATGAGGGATTAGGCGGAACTGTTGATCAGTTAGCGCCCGGAAAGGATGCAATCCTAAGATTTAATGATAGAATTTGGGTTCCAATCTTTGGAGGACTTAGAGATCTAATCCTCCAAGAAGCGCATAGTTCATGATACTCTGTTCACCCGGGTGGTGACAAGATGTATCAAGACTTGAAGAAGAATTATTGGTGGATGGGTTTGAAGAAATCCATAGCCACTCATGTAGCCAAATCTCTAACGTGTTCGCAAGTTGAGGCCGAACATCAGAAACCGTCAGGACTTCTACAACAACTTGAAATTCCCACTTGAGAATGGGAAATGGTAACGATGGATTTGATTACCAAGTTACCTAAGATCAAAAGTGGTAATGACACTATTTGGGTCATAGTGGATAGGCTGACCAAGTCAGCACACTTCTTGCCAATAAAAGAAACGTATAATTAAGATAAATTGGCTAAGTTGTATTGGACAAGATAGTGTCCCTACACGGTTTGCCAGTATCTATTGTATCCGATAGAGATACTAGATACACATCTCACTTTTGGAAAAGTTTCCAACAATCCTTAGGCACACGATTAAATTTCAGTACGGCTTACCATCCACAGACTGATGGTCAAAGTGAGCGTACTATTCAGACTCTGGAAGACATGCTCAGGGCATGTGTGATTGATTTAGGCGGATGTTGGGACGACCACTTACCCCTAATAGAATTCTCCTACAATAACAGTTATCATACTAGCATCAAGGCTGCTCCTTTTGAGGCCTTGTATGGGAGAAAATGTAGAACGCCCGTATCTTGGGCAGAAGTTGGGGAGGCCCAACTATCAGGACCAGAGATTGTCCTGGAGACCACGGAAAAGATTGTGCAAATCCGTGATCGTCTCAAAACTGCCAGAGATAGGCAGAAGAGCTATGCTGACAAGAGGCGTAAACCTCTTAAGTTCCAAATAGGGGACAAGGTCATGCTAAAGGTATCACCCTGGAAAGGTGTGATGCGTTTTGGAAAGAAGGGCAAGTTGAGCCCAAGATATATTGGACCATTCGAGATAGTCGAATGTGTCGGCACTGTGGCTTATAAGCTCAGATTGCCAGAGAAGCTTAGTGGAATCCATGACGTATTCCACATATCTAATCTTAAGAAATGTCTAGCCGATGAGTCGCTAGCAATGTCGCACTAGGTTGCGCAAATTGATGAAAACCTGAGGTTCGTTGAGAAACCAATTTCGATCGAGGATCGACAGGTTAAGAAGCTCCGAAGAAAGATGATACCTATAGTAAAGGTTAAGTGGGATGCTTTTAGAGGTCCTGAGTATACATGGGAGGTTGAGTCCACTATGCGACAAAAGTACCCCATATTTTTGAATAAAATCTCGAGGTCGAGATTTCTTTTAAGGGGGTGAGGATGTAACACCCTGTAAAAATCGTGTCCAATAGTATAGTGACACGTGTTGTATTTTAAGTAGTCTATTAAAGACCAATAAGGACTAAAGGCGTCAACATGCTCAAGTTGAGCCTCTGAGTGACGAACCGACGTCAACATGCTTGAAACTTAGCCTCTGAGTGACTGATATGTCAACATGCCCAGCCTCTGAGTGACATCGGAATCAAAATGCTTATAACAAGCCTCTGAGTGATCCTTTGTGAAGTCCTAACTCTCATACGTGCCATTTGTTGGACGAGAGAGTTCAATTTTGTAAATATGTGAAAGTTGGATAATGGAGAGATTAAAAGTGTCAACATGTTAATTTATACCTCAGAGTGACCTTTAACGAACCGAGAGCTCGACAATGTCCGGGCATAGTCCCGGGTATGCCAAGTATTGGCTACGAAGGGCTAAAAGTGCCAAAAAGGTGTTTAAAAAGGTTTTTATAAGCTTTTTAAAGTTTAGGGGCTAAAGTGTCAAACTTCAAAACTGGCTGTGGGGCGGTCGCGGGCCGCGAGAGACCAGGCCTGGGTCTCTTGCGGGGCGCGAGAAGGCCTCTGTTGCAGAAAGTTCTGTTTGGTCTCCAAGCAAAACTCCAAAACCATTTAAACTCGAAACCATGGATTTGTAATCAGCTATGCCACGTTTTGGGACACTTGAAAGCTTCTTCTTACACCCCTAAACACCTGGCTTCACCTCATTTGAGTTCTCCAACTATAAATAGGTGTTCAAGTGTTCATTCCAACTTGCACCTTTCTAAATCGTAACTCTTCTCCCTCCTCTGGAAGTTCCTAGCTGAAAGGAGCATCCAACTTAGTTCTCTTGCATTGTAGGAACCTCTTGTAAGTGTTCCTTGCTCTTGCATGTTCGTTTATAGGCTTTTATAGCCAAAAGTTAAGCGTTTTCGTAAACGCTTTGACTTTCGGTTAAGACCATTATGGTCCATCCATTGTTCGAAATGAACATGGCTAAGTGATCGTAATAAGGTAGGTGTTAAACCATATAAAGGGCACCTCCTAAAGATCACGTTTGCTAGACCAATTGATGGGTCAAAGTTATGATATTAAAAAAAAGTCAAACATGCTATTTTTCAGAAAAATCATAAATTGATCTTATATATATGTTATGAAACCTGTTTTGACACTTAAACAAGTTGGTAATAATTATTAGAACATGTAGGAACATGTTCGGCTCGTCAATTTCAGTCCTAGGGTCGGTTCGCAACCGAAAGTCGCGAAGTTTGACTTCTACTTTGACTTTCGATTCTGACCCGATTTAGATTAGTTGCATACTGATCTAAAGTTGCATTATGATCGTAATATAATGTAGCATAACCCTCTGAGGTTATATTACATGATCATAATCAGAATCCAAGTTTATGCGCAAGTTCCATAATTATGCCATATTTGACCAAAATGCCCTTTTTACATAAATCAAGGTTTAAATGATAATAATTTGAAAATGAGTTTCCTACTGTTGTAATATTATAAGTAGGATTGTTTGGGATGTTAAACCAAGTTAAAAACTGAGTTTTCAAGCAGGTCCTTAAACTATGTCGATAATTGACGATTTTAGCCCATGTGGCTTTAAAAATAGTTTTAATCAAATATTTTCAATGTAAATCATTTACCTACTGATATGTTATATTAAATAACATATTTTAAACATTTTTTAACTGACTATAACATCAGTTTTCATAAACATCACTTAAAGACGTCATATTACGACATAAGCACCATTTCGGCGCATAGTATGGTTTTAAACCATATTAATGGACCAAGACTTGTTACCTACTGATTTTAAACTTACTTTAAACAAATTTACAGTAGGTACATGTTATAACATCAGAATCTCAAATAATTTAAAAACTATGTGTAAAATGACCAAAATGCCACTTAGGTGCATAGTTTGGTCATAAAAGGTAAAATACACATATAATTGATATCCTACTGATATTATATCATAAATAAAGTATTTTTTTAGAATACTTATAACCATAACATTAAATTATATTCAAGTTCCTTTTATATGATGTGAAATTACCAAAACGCCCTTATGAGGCATAATTTCGTTTTAAAACCTTAACGGGCATACAAGTTGATATCCTACTGATATCTTAACTTATTTAAAGTATAATGGCATATAGAACTTGTCCATGACTTATCCGGTTACCCGATATCGCTAATATGCGCACGGTTACATATATATAACTATTTTACGAAAATTAACCGAAACGGGTTTTACCTTGTCATTTAAGTCTCAAAATCCAGAATGTTAATAGTTTACCCATATTAAACAAGTCAAGGTACTTGTTGGGATTAAACTACATTCTATCCAATCATCGTTTAATCTAGCGTTATACGTTTTGATCAAGTACGCTAGTCGGTCTAAGTCTATGACTTAAATAAGACCGTTAGTATTTAATTGGTTAGTTTATGCCATAATCCAGACTAGAGACTTGCCGGTAAATGCTATCTGCACTTAGTCCTCTTTGTGTATGGCTGAGTTATTAAAATTAAAGAAGACTAGCTCAGGTAAATACTCTCTACTTATTTCCCCTATACGGGCTTGGGTTACGGTAAGTTATTACCCTTGGTCGGAAATGGGATTAATCGAACGCAGGTTCGGAATAGAAATCCGCATATTCTGTTTCAATCAGTTTTGTTTGATAAATTAAACATCGGGGGTTAACTACCGTGTCCTGGATATCCTCGGCTCATTATAATCGAAATAGCCACGAATTTAGCGCGGGTGTAGGCATACACCCGATAAACGCTCAATTATGCATTCCCACAAGGTTGAGAGGAATTGACTCCTTCGGAGTCCAAAGTGGTGTGTACGTTAATTGTGTCTCGGTTTTCGTGCCGAGCCCCGTATGTATGACAAACATGTAAATTTGTTAACAAGGTTGGACGGTCAATTAATCTAAGTTATAAAAAGATTTTGTGCTGATACGCACCTAAAACATTTTTGAAATGTTTTCAAAATGAGTCAGTTGGGTGTATTTACCAGCGAAAGCTGACGTATTTTCAAAAGACTAATCTGCAGGTACAATACGAAAATAGGCCGGAAGTGCTCGGTAGTGATAGAGGATCTTGCAAATCCTAAATCTGCCCAAAGTCTGTTTTATATTCTTTCCTTGTACAATATATGATCCGCCCGTGGATCTTCTATTACAAGCTTGTATATTATTTTGTATTTCGAACATTCGGTTCGTAATAGTAATTTTACTCCAAGACTTTCGCTGTGCCGTGTTTAATTGACTATGATGTTATCAACTGTTGTCACGATACTCCCCACCCGGGCCCACCGGTGTTTGGATTTGGGGTTGGAAATCCGGGGTGTGACAATAGAGTAGATAATAAGATACTGGGTTTGCCAATGTGTTGCGCAGATATTTGATGAAGCCTTGACATTAGAACATGCTGAGATAACAGGTAGCGTCGCCTTAGAGTAGCGTGCGCTCTTCTGATGGCTGCGCTTGCGCGTTGGGCCACCCTGGATCATGTTGACAAATGGTTTTCATTTTCTTACTACTCGGGCCTTCTCCGCCGCGAGTAATTTGGCGTATTTCCTTGCGCACGTTTTGGAGTAAGTGGGAGAGCTTCCCACTTTTCAGTGCTTTTTCGATCTCCATGCGCAAGGAGAATCAGTTATCGGTTGTATGCCCTGTATCTTTGTGATAATCGCAGTAAAGGTTGGGGTCTTGGCCTTCTTTGTTGTGCATCGGTGGGGGCAGTTTGAATTGGTGATCTTCCGTGCTGAGCACCTCCGCCGGTGTTTTCGTCAGTGGTGTCCACTGACGATCCCGATTTTCCTGCTTGATTGCTGTCTGGGCAGCAATTTTATTTTTGGTCACGCGGGCGTCGACTGGTGAGTAGGGAGGGTTCTGGCTAGGATCTCTCCAACTCTTATTCTTTTTCCCAAAACTCTTGCTCATGTCTTGGGGACGATAGTGCGGTAGGGGAGGTCTGCTGGCGTTCAGGTTGCGCTCTGTCTGCGCGTATACCTTTGCTGCCGCCATCAGTTTCTCCCAGCTTTTGAACAGTCCAGTAGTGCATGATAAGACTTTGATCATCTCGTCACAGGGGACAACATACTTGAACTATGCGTGAATCAGGTCTTCGTGCACTTCCCCAATCTCCAACACCTCTTTATTATAGCGAGTGATTAAGTCTTCGAGACTTTCATTGTCATGCACCCAGATGTTCAATACGTCAGAGGAATCTCTGACGTAACGTCGCTGCTGGCAAAAGTGCGTTAGGAACTTGTCCTTGAGGTCGTTCCATGACGCAAGTTTACCAGTGGGCAAGTTGTCAAACCGTAGGCGCGCAGAAGTTGAGACCGTTGGTTTACAATATGTTAAAAGATAAGACCACCACTGATTATTTTTTAAGTTAAGACCGTTGCCGGTCAACGGCAAGTAGTTGTGATTATTAAAATTCATTAATCCTTTTAATAATAAAACTAACTTAACTAAACAACGTATACATGAAGCATCATTATATAATTTTCTTATTATTTTCTCCATATATATATTAGATATTATAAGACAAATTACCACAAAAAAGCTAATAGTATTAAGTTTTTCTAAAAAAAGTTAAAATTTAATAATAGAATTTAAGAAATAAAACTTTAAAAAAACTTTTCTAAATGTCATGGTATGTTTTTAAAGTTTACTATAAACTTTTAAAGAACAAACTTTTTAATAAAATTACTAGAGTTAACTTCTATTTTGTTCCCTGTGATTTGATAGTTTTAACGGTTTTGTCTATTTTGGTTTAAAAAGTGTCAGTTTCCTCCCTGATGTTTGTATGTCTTCCCTAATATATTCCCTGCCCTTAACTTCGTTCATTTTACTGTTAAAAGTAAGGGGCATTTTTATCTTTGTAGTTCAAAGTAAGGGTATTTCAGTAATTTTACATATAAGTGATTATTTTTATTTATCGTTAACAACAAAAATCCAATTTTTATTGAAAGGAAAAAAACATTCCTCACTTCTCACCCTCCTCTCACTCTATATATCTCTCTTTCTCCCTTTTGTAACAACCACCAGTCATCACCATCAAACACCACAGCCACCACCACTACCAGAAACCATCACCTCACCTGAAAAATGACCCCTTCGCAACCCCAAGTCCAACTGCAACCACAACCCCAAATTTAACCGTCACCATCGCAATTCC
Organism: Scalesia atractyloides; assembly: GCA_947069175.1. Taxonomy (NCBI): domain Eukaryota; kingdom Viridiplantae; phylum Streptophyta; class Magnoliopsida; order Asterales; family Asteraceae; genus Scalesia; species Scalesia atractyloides. Next base: position 41,313,390 of record CAMTDV010000008.1, on the reverse strand, counting down.
AAATCCAGCCATCATAACTTACCTCCTTCGCAGCCCCAAATCCCAAATCCAACTGCCATTACCTACCTCCTTCTCAACCCCAAATCCGACTGCTCCCACCATCATCACCTACCTCACATCCAATTGTCGCTTCGAAGGTAGTACTAGGGTCTACATTTTCTTGCTTTTGAGCAAGATCCGAAATTAGATCTAAGCCCCTCGTCTATTACTTAAAATAGTTCTGAGCCCCTCGTTTCGAACTCAAAGCAGATTTGGCGGTGGTGGTGGCTGGTGGTTGCGGTGGTAGAGAGGATAGAGAGAGAGAGAGAAAGAGAGAGAGGTAGGGAAGTGACGATGTTTAACAGAAAATATAGTAGTGAATGATGGTGGTAACGGGTTGGTGGTGGCAGGTTGGTGGTATATGGATGGTGGTGGTCGTCTTCTCTCTACACTTCTGAAAGTGTTTGATTTGGATGATATTGTATTTAAATGTGGATTAAACATATTATTTAAGTATAAAAGTGGGTTAAACAGATCATTTAAGTATAAAAATAGGTTTTGTTTTATACTTTAAATTATCAAAATACGCTTTTTAGTTAACATATAATTTGGATGGAGTTAAGGCCGTGAAGTAAACTAGCGACAAAACCGACACATTAGCGTGTAAAATGTTCGTTTTAAAATTATCGGAGCTAAACCATTAAAATGATTAAACCCCAGGGAGCAAAATGGAAGTTTACTCAAATTACTTTTTACCCCAAAACAATTAATATTTCGTCAACTAATGTTAAGGTTCGGAATCGGTATCGGTACTGAAGAAACACCGGCTGAACCGAGAGGTATCCGGAGATATCTTAGTTACAGCCTAGTTTTTCTGCATAAAAGGTTGTCTCTCGTTCGTTCTTCTGGGTGATATCACTTTGAGCTGATGTGCAAAACTAGCAACGCAGTTAGCCTCGTCACAGGGAAAGGAGAGGGTTTTCTCAGTGACCACACTCCGGTGTGAGAATAAGTAGGTGTATTGCAAGGTAATAGCAAGTAAGTAATGAGTAAGCTCGTGTACCCTTCTGATCTTTTACCTCGTGGTTCGATACTCATTTTATAGCCGAAAATAAGTGGGTTTAGGAGATGGGCTGATGGGCCTTGGGCCCGGCCCATACGACCAGGGTTATCCGTTCTGTCCCTCTGCATTAATCATTTAAATGTTCCCTGTAGGATCATTAATGATCTCTAGTACGAGGTGTGCTTTGTCGGATGTTGAATGGTGACACGTGTAAAGGCAGATGTCCCTGATGTCAGACCTGCTATCAGCCGAAAGTGGAGTATGTGTGACAGTTACTAGGGTAGGTATGGTTGGTGTACAGTCTGGCCTCTACATTTACTGTAACATTTGTAAAAAAAAAGGGTCTTCAAAACCCGCTCCGTTTTGTAATTAAATACCAAGTTATGAAAGTACATTAATTAATTATGATTATTTTGGGTTTAAACATTACATAATTAATAAATAAACTAAACCATAAAAATTATATTTGATAAAAAGTTAAAATAAAATAAATACAAAACATTTGTAGCTGCAGGGACTCGAACCCGGGTCAGCTGAGGAACTCCAACAACTTAACATCCTATCCCCAAACCACTCCGCCACCAAGTGTTTTCTGTTAATCTTAGGAGAGCATTTGGATCTTATATACAAACTCGAATAAACCGTTAATACCATCTGAATAACGGAAATCGGCAAACCGACCGCCAAATCACTTCGTTTTCATCTGGCCAGCTTATAACCGATGCATTTCGGTTTCTAATTACATCCGAATTGAATGATCATAAAACTTCATCGCTTTCGGTAGTTGAAACCGAAAAGTTATCAAACTCCGATTTAATTCTAGTTCCAATCATTTGTGCGATTCAGAACTGTCACAACAACACTCCCTTTCCTTTTCGTCGCGTTTTCAAATCATTTGAGCACCTTAAACTGTTCGCCGGAATTCTCTGCAGAAATCGCCGGAAAACCGTGTTCAACACAAACCGGTAAGATATTCCTTCCTTGCGATTTCAATCTATTGTTAGAACTTTACTAACATTAATTCATCACTCAAAATCAGCCACAGACGACTTTGCTGGATTTTCTGTGTTCGCCGGAGAAATTCTGGAATTGCCGGAAACTCGCTAGTTAACGGTAAGCACATTCAAACGTACTAATAATCAATGCACCCTGGTTCAATTTCAAATCTAATTCCTTAATTCTGTTGATAGACCCTCTCAGCCGAAGGTTCAAAAACAGAGCTGCCTGATTCTCGCCGGACTCCATAAGAAAGACAACCTGTCCGGTATCTTCTTTCCCCAAACTGTTCGGTTTTGTACATTCAAGCTAGTCGTCATGTTTATTAATTAGTTAAATCATGAATCAGATGTTTGAGAAAAATCTGTAATCGTAATGAAGAAGACGAACTTAAAAACGGGATAAGAGTAATTAAAATTCGGATTATAAACGGGTTAGACACACAATCCAGCGGTGGACTGTGTGCAAAGTTCATAGACATGTCCCGAGTTCGATCCTTGTTACGCGCACACTTGTGTAATAACATTCTTTTTAAATCATGAACTAACTCGGGTTGAATCGGGTAGTTGTTAAGTATAATATAAATCAAGAATATAACCGGGTTAGACACACAGTCCAGCGGTGGACTGTGTGCAAGATAAACTTCACGTCGCGCGTTCGAATCCTGTCCCAAGCATCGGTCAATTGAATTAAAACGTTTTTGTAAATAAAGGTATTTTCAGTTAACTCAAATAAGTATATAAATATAATTAAAACTAAGTTTCTAACGGGTTAGTCACGTAGCTCAGTTGGTAGAGCTACGTGCGCGTGAACGGAAGGTCACCGGTTCGAATCCCGCTTGGCGCAGCATTTACCGCTGACCGAACCGGTCAACGGTCAACAGTAAAAATAATATTTTTTTATATATTTTTATTTGTTTATTTTAATTTAAAAATCAACTTAAAATACTTAAAAATAACATTTTTAAAGATAGAAAATAGCCATAAACTCCCAAAAATATATCTAAAAATCCCATTAAAATCCTTAATAAAATCCATCCATTTAATATATTTTCCATTATTATTTAGGTTAGTATTCCTCGTCGACTCGCTCGTCTAAATCGTGCGTATCTCACTATCTCCAATCCAACGCACCCAAGGTGAGTGAACCTTTCAAATTCCCCGTTTTAATCACGTTTTTGGGGTGTATCATGTGTCTTTGTTTATTTACATATTATAACGAAATTATTGTGCATATATCATATCATGACATGTGTATTAGTTTGTTGCTGTTAAGTGTTATTATTGGATGCAAATTATTATTTTCAATACATGCAATTGCCGAGGCCGCAGCTCCCCATCCATCGAGGTTGAGTTTGATCCCCATTTAATTATGCGGTTGATCTTGGCGTGCCCGCACGATCGGCTCCGTTTGATTGAGCCTTGATCGGTCATTTCATTTTACATTTCAATACATGCAATACGCTCGGCTCCGTTTGATTGAGCCTTGAGTGCACAGTTCAATTTATATTTCCAGTTCATGCAATACGTTCGGCTCCGTTTGATTGAGCCTTGAGCGCACAGTTCAATTTACATTTCCAGTTCATGCAATACGATCGGCTCCGTTTGATTGAGCCTTGATCGCACAGTTCATTTATGTTAGTTATCATATGATATTGGTATGTTCATGAATGCTATCAAATGATAATGTATGTTATAATTGTAACTGCTAAATGCCAATGTTTGATTACTTACATGTGCTCTTTTATGATTATGCATAATATTTTATTGATAAACTAACCATATAATCATTATCAAATGTTTATCTATGAGGTTCACTCGCCAACTTATGTTGACCCAAAACTCCCATTTTACACATGATACAGGTGAACCAGCAGCAGCTAGGAACACATAGGACCTGGATTAGAAGAAATAAAACGATTTAGTATTTGGATTATTATGTTTGGTTATTTTCCCTTGTATTGAATGAACATGTTTGGATGTTTGAGAAATGTAACTTTGACTTCATTTAATTATGAAACATAATAGTAAATGTCATGTGCTTTGGTGATAACAAAATTATGCCCCGACTCTTATTTCCGCTGCGGGTCGGGGTGTGACAGATTGGTATCAGATCCATGACTATAGGGATATAGGATAGGTTATTAGACCCTTAGAGCCTATACTATAGTCGATTAGAAACTTATAAGAATTTTGTGTGTTATATGCCAAATTTCATGATGTTTATATGTTTATGTTAAATGTTACATTTGATATTGTTCAAGCATGTTCATGAGTATGTATTATCAAATAATGCCTATCATGAAATCGTATGATCATAACATATCACATTCATGCAAGCACACACCACAGCATGATTGATTTTACAATGATTTTCGTGTTTTCAAATCTCATCAAAGTGAGTTCTCATGACGGGCATGTAGTAACTGGAAGGGTACTAGTACCGGTAGTCGGAACGTCCTGTCTAGGCTGGCATTCGTATAAATCCAAAATAAAGGACCAGTTTGCCTACCTGGGGACTAACGATGAGAGTACGAAATACCTATTAGGCCAAAGCATGCTATACCAAACGTCGTGAGAGCAAATCCCACTTTGAGTTGTCATTGTGTCTACACCTGGACACGTTCCGACCAAACATCTCATGAACATATTTTGTGGTTTGCATTCGGGGGATGCGAGTGTTAAATTGCTAATACTAATGTGAAACCTACCAAGCCAATAGCCATGGGGGCCCACATGACTATGTAGGTGAAGGTATGGGGGACATTTGAGGCCCAACATGAGCGAACCCAAGACATCCTTTGAATGTAGTTGCATTATTGATATTTATGCTATTTTCATTTTCTTAAAGACACATGACACCTAAAAAGATACCATAAACTCACAATCTTCTCATTTTATGATCCTGTAGATGTCGTCTAGACAGCATCGAAGAGGTAGGAAATCGGAAAAGTCTCGGGAACGTTTGGCCACTCATATCGCGAATCAAATGGCCACGATATTGCCTGACATCGTAGTACAAGTACAACAAGCCCTTGCTGCTAATCCTACTAACCCTCCTCAATAACAGGACCAGAACATCGACAACCCTCATACCGTCAAATGCTCTTACAAACATTTTAAGTCCTGTGATCCTCCAAAATTCGAAGGGACTGAGGGAGTCACTGCCCTCCTGCATTGGTTCGAGGAGATGGAGAACGTTTTCTTAAATTGCGATTGTCCTGAGGATCGCAAAGTTCGTTATGCCACCGGGAGACTACTTGGTGTAGCTCTAACTTGGTGGAATACTGAGAAAGGAAAGAGGGGAACAGAAGATGCGATGGCCTTAACTTGGGAGGAGTTAAGGGAAATCATGACTAGGCGATTCTGTCCTAGAAGTGAAATTAAGAAATTGGAAGATGAATTTCATGCCTTGAAGCAAAAAGAGGGTGATCACTCTACTTACAACAAAAGGTTCTTGGAGTTGAACCAAATGGTTCCAAACTTATTCACTCCAACCTACCGCCTGATCGAACATTACATTCGAGGACTTCCCTCGAAAATCCAAGATTCGGTCCTCAGCGTTTCACCGGTAACACTCGAAGCTGCCATGGAGTTGGCAACAGAACTGACCGAAAACCGAATTCGCAATGGGAAGTTCAAAGAGGAAAAGAAGAAAGCCCCTGCTGAGGGACAAACCTCAAATCACCCCACTCCTTCCTCTAAATTTGCTAACAAGAGGAAGCGTAACACCAGGAACTTTGCAGTCACCCAAACCAACACCCCTGTTCCTGCTGCACCCATCACTCAAGCCACTCCTTCACCCGCGCCATACAGAAAACCATATACAGGGCCACTACCAAAATGTAACCGTTGTCAGTATCACCACTCCCTTGATTATCCTTGCCAATACTGTACCGGCTGCGGTCGCGCCGGACACAGTGTTCAAAACTGCCGCACGCTTCAACGAACAAACCGCCACCAACCTATAACCCAAACCCACCAACAGTTAATGGGTCAAGCACAACAACAACTACCATTTCCACCCACTCAACATTTGGCCCAAACATACTATCAACCCAATTACCCTATGGGCCAACCTACGCGGGCTTGTTTCAACTGCGGCGATCCAAGTCATTTCAGAAACACATGTCCAAGGCTGGTCAATATTATTCATGCTCAGGCCCAAGCCAACCCTGTGAATCAAGCAAACCAAGCTCCTACACCTGCTAGAGGAAGAGCTTTCAATATTAACGCAAACCAGGCCAGAGCTGACGGCAATGTGGTCAACGGTACGTTTCTTATAAATGGTAGATATGCCTCTATGTTATTTGATACTGGTGCAGATAGAAGTTTCGTGTCATTAGAATTTGAACCTATCTTAAGTAAAAATCGGGATAAGCTCGCGGAATCCATAACGGTGGAAGTTGCGGACGGAAAACCTGTTTCATTAGACTCTATTTTACGCAACTGTACGCTCACCCTAAACGACCACGATTTCTCAGTCGATCTTATTCCTATGAAGCTGGGAAGTTTCGACATCATAATCGGTATGGATTGGCTCAGTCTACATCATGCGGAAGTTGTATGTCGTGAGAAATTTATTCGTATTCCTCTTTCAAACGGTCAGACTCTTCGAATCATTGGAGAAACCTCGTCGAAAGGGCTCAACTTAATGTCTTGTCTTCAAGCTCAAAAATACCTTCGCAAGAATTATGTTGCGTTTTTAGCCCATATCATCAAGAAGGGGACCGCAGAGAAGAAACTTGAAGATATTCCTATTGTAAAAGATTTTCCACAAGTTTTTCCTGACGACATTTCAGGACTTCCTCCGATCAGAGATATCGAATTCCGTATCGATCTTATACCTGGTGCTACACCAGTGGCAAAATCTCCATATAGGTTAGCCCCCTCTGAAATGCAAGAGCTAGCCAGTCAATTGCAAGAGTTGACTGACAAGGGATTCATACGCCCCAGCTCATCGCCTTTGGGTGCACCTGTACTTTTTGTAAAGAAGAAAGATGGATCTTTTCGCATGTGCATCGACTACAGAGAGCTCAACAAGTTAACTATCAAAAATCGTTATCCTTTACCTCGCATAGATGATCTGCTTGACCAACTACAAGGTGCCAGTTGCTTTTCGAAAATCGACCTTCGATCTGGCTATCATCAACTTAGAGTGCATGAAGAAGACGTCCCTAAAACTGCTTTTCGAACTCGATATGGTCACTATGAATTCATGGTTATGCCGTTTGGATTAACCAACGCACCAGCTGTTTTCATGGACCTAATGAATAGAGTCTGCAAACCTTACCTTGATCGATTTGTAATTGTATTCATCGACGATATTCTTATCTATTCAAAATCTAAAGCTGATCATGAGCGTCATCTGCGACTTGTTCTCGCACTTCTAGAAAAGGAAAAGCTTTATGCCAAGTTCTCTAAATGTGAATTCTGGTTAAAAGAGGTGCAATTTCTCGGGCATGTAGTCAATGACAAAGGAATACATGTGGACCCATCAAAGATCAAAGCAGTTCAAGAATGGCAAGCTCCACGTACACCAACTGAAGTAAGGTCTTTTCTTGGACTAGCTGGCTATTATCGTCGGTTCATTTCAAACTTCTCTCGCATTGCGGTGCCACTCACGGCTTTAACCCATAAAGGGAAACCTTTTGTATGGGGACCCAAGCAAGAAGAAGCTTTTCAAACTCTCAAGCAAAAACTTTGTGATGCACCAATCCTCACTCTTCCTGAAGGTTGTGATGATTTTGTAGTCTATTGCGACGCGTCAGGGCAAGGATTAGGTTGCGTTCTCATGCAAAGGGGAAAAGTCATAGCTTATGCCTCAAGGCAACTCAAGACACACGAGAAGAACTACACCACTCATGACCTTGAACTTGGAGCCGTGGTATTCGCTCTTAAGATATGGAGACATTATCTCTATGGTACGAAGTGTGAAATATACACCGACCACAAGAGTCTTCAACATATCTTCAATCAGAAAGAGTTAAATATGAGGCAACGAAGATGGGTCGAACTCCTAAATGATTACGACTGTGAAATCAGATACCACCCTGGTAAAGCAAATGTGGTGGCTGATGCACTTAGTCGAAAGGGTTATGCGAACTCCATTCATCTTCTATGTTCGCAAATTATAACCAATATTAAAGATCAAATTCGAGAAGCTCAACACATTTCAATAACAGAGGAAGATGTACAAAAAGAGATGTCCTGTGGAGCCGAGCTAAAACGTGAAACTAAATCTGATGGTATTTTGTATTACCTAGATCGTATATGGATTCCTAACCACATCAATCTTCGTGAAACACTCATGCATGAAGCTCATAAATCGCGATATTCTATACACCCAGGAGCTGATAAGATGTATCAAGACCTACGGTACACCTATTGGTGGCCTGGAATGAAGAAAGATATTGCCGTTTTTGTTTCCAAGTGTCTCACATGTTCTAAGGTGAAGGCTGAACACCAAAGAACCTCAGGACTTCTAGTCCAACCAGAAATACCTGTATGGAAGTGGGAAAATATAACCATGGATTTCATTACCGGGTTACCTCGCACTTCTAGTGGGTATGACACTATATGGGTGATTATAGACCGACTTACAAAATCCGCTCACTTTATCCCTATTCGAGAAGATTTCAAGAACGAAAAGCTTGCTCGTATCTATATCAACGAAATCGTAAGCCGACACGGGGTACCAGTAAGTATTATTTCTGATCGTGATGGTCGTTTCACCTCACGAACATGGCAAGCAGTATAATCCGCTATGGGCACTCGATTAGATCTCAGTACCGCATACCATCCTCAAACTGATGGACAGTCTGAGCGCACCATTCAAACTCTTGAGGACATGCTTAGAGCATGTGTCATAGACTTCAAGGGAAATTGGGACGCTCACCTACCGTTAGTTGAATTTTCGTACAACAACAGTTATCATTCGAGCATCGGCATGGCACCTTTTGAAGCTTTATATGGTCGAAAGTGCCGATCTCCTGTTTGTTGGCACGAAATTGGGGAAGCGCAAATTACTGGTCCAGAATTGATCCAAGAAACCACAGATAAGATTCATCAAATCCGAAACAATCTTCTAGCGGCCCAAAGTCGTCAAAAGAGTTACGCAGATAAACGACGGAAGCCCTTGGAGTTTAGCATTGGTGATAATGTACTTTTAAAAGTATCACAGTGGAAGGGAGTAGTTCGTTTTGGTCAAAAGGGAAAGCTAGCACCACGTTACGTAGGACCTTTCAAGATACTCGAAAGAGTAGGTCCTGTAGCATACAAGCTTGACCTACCGGAAGAACTCGATAGGATTCATCCCACATTTCACGTGTCGAATTTGAAGAAGTGCCTCGCTGATGAGAATCTTCATATTCCACTGGAAGATATTCAGATCAATGAATCCATGCATTTTATTGAAAGACCAGTGGAGATTATGGACTATGGAGAAAAGCGTCTACGACGAAGTCGCATTCCTATTGTTAGGGTACGCTGGGAGTCGAAACGGGGACCTGAGTTTACTTGGGAACGTGAAGACTCAATGCGTGAAAAATACCCTCATCTTTTTTCCACTACTTCAACTGTTTAAATTTCGGGACGAAATTCCTAAAAGTAGGGGATACTGTAACATTTGTAAAAAAAACGGGTCTTCAAAACCCGCTCCGTTTTGTAATTAAATACCAAGTTATGAAAGTACATTAATTAACTATGATTATTTTGGGTTTAAACATTACCTAATTAATAAATAAACTAAACCATAAAAATTATATTTGATAAAAAGTTAAAATAAAATAAATAAAAAACATTTGTAGCTGCCGGGACTCGAACCCGGGTCAGCTGAGGAACTCCAACAACTTAACATCCTATCCCCAAACCACTCCGCCACCAAGTGTTTTCTGTTAATCTTAGGAGAGCATTTGGATCTTATATACAAACTCGAATAAACCGTTAATACCATCTGAATAACGGAAATTGGCAAACCGACCGCCAAATCACTTCTTTTTCATCTGGCCAGCTTATAACCGATGCATTTCGGTTTCTAATTACATCCGAATTGAATGATCATAAAACTTCATCACTTTCGGTAGTTGAAACCGAAAAGTTATCAAACTCTGATTTAATTCTAGTTCCAATCATTTGTGCGATTCAGAACTGTCACAACAACACTCCCTTTCCTTTTCGTCGCGTTTTCAAATCATTTGAGCACCTTAAACTGTTCGCCGGAATTCTCTGCAGAAATCGCCGGAAAACCGTGTTCAACACAAACCGGTAAGATATTCCTTCCTTGCGATTTCAATCTATTGTTAGAACTTTACTAACATTAATTCATCACTCAAAATCAGCCACAGACGACTTTGCTGGATTTTCTGTGTTCGCCGGAGAAATTCTGGAATTGCTGGAAACTCGCTAGTTAATGGTAAGCACATTCAAACGTACTAATAATCAATGCACCCTGGTTCAATTTCAAATCTAATTACTTAATTCTGTTGATAGACCCTCTCAGCCGAAGGTTCAAAAACAGAGCTGCCTGATTCTCGCCGGACTCCATAAGAAAGACAACCTGTCCGGTATCTTCTTTCCCCAAACTGTTCGGTTTTGTACATTCAAGCTAGTCGTCATGTTTATTAATTAGTTAAATCATGAATCAGATGTTTGAGAAAAATCTGTAATCGTAATGAAGAAGACGAACTTAAAAACGGGATAAGAGTAATTAAAATTCGGATTATAAACGGGTTAGACACACAGTCCAGCGGTGGACTGTGTGCAAAGTTCATAGACATGTCCCGAGTTCGATCCTTGTTACGGGCACACTTGTGTAATAACATTCTTTTTAAATCATGAACTAACCCGGGTTGAATCGGGTAGTTGTTAAGTATAATATAAATCAAGAATATAACCGGGTTAGACACACAGTCCAGCGGTGGACTGTGTGCAAGATAAACTTCACGTCGCGCGTTCGAATCCTGTCCCAAGCACCGGTCAATTGAATTAAAACGTTTTTGTAAATAAAGGTATTTTCAGTTAACTCAAATAAGTATATAAATATAATTAAAACTAAGTTTCTAACGGGTTAGTCACGTAGCTCAGTTGGTAGAGCTACGTGCGCGTGAACGGAAGGTCACCGGTTCGAATCCCGCTTGGCGCAGCATTTACCGCTGACCGAACCGGTCAACGGTCAACGGTCAACGGTCAACGGTCAACAGTAAAAATAATATTTTTTTTATATTTTTATTTGTTTATTTTAATTTAAAAATCAACTTAAAATACTTAAAAATAACATTTTTAAAGATAGAAAATAGCCATAAACTCCCAAAAATATATCTAAAAATCTCATTAAAATCCTTAATAAAATCCATCCATTTAATATATTTTCCATTATTATTTAGGTTAGTATTCCTCGTCGACTCGCTCGTCTAAATCGTGCGTATCTCACTATCTCCAATCCAACGCACCCAAGGTGAGTGAACCTTTCAAATTCCCCGTTTTAATCACGTCTTTGGGGTGTATCATGTGTCTTTGTTTATTTACATATTATAACGAAATTATTGTGCATATATCATATCATGACATGTGTATTAGTTTGTTGCTGTTAAGTAGTTATTATTGGATGCAAATTATTATTTTCAATACATGCAATTGCCGAGGCCGCAGCTCCCCATCCATCGAGGTTGAGTTTGATCCCCATTTAATTATGCGGTTGATCTTGGCGTGCCCGCACGATCGGCTCCGTTTGATTGAGCCTTGATCGGTCATTTCATTTTACATTTCAATACATGCAATACGCTCGGCTCCGTTTGATTGAGCCTTGAGTACACAGTTCAATTTATATTTCCAGTTCATGCAATACGTTCGGCTCCGTTTGATTGAGCCTTGAGCGCACAGTTCAATTTACATTTCCAGTTCATGCAATACGATCGGCTCCGTTTGATTGAGCCTTGATCGCACAGTTCATTTATGTTAGTTATCATATGATATTGGTATGTTCATGAATGCTATCAAATGATAATGTATGTTATAATTGTAACTGCTAAATGCCAATGTTTGATTACTTACATGTGCTCTTTTATGATTATGCACAATATTTTATTGATAAACTAACCATATAATCATTATCAAATGTTTATCTATGAGGTTCACTCGCCAACTTATGTTGACCCAAAACCTCCCATTTTACACATGATACAGGTGAACCAGCAGCAGCTAGGAACACATAGGACCTGGATTAGAAGAAATAAAACGATTTAGTATTTGGATTATTATGTTTGGTTATTTTCCCTTGTATTGAATGAACATGTTTGGATGTTTAAGAAATGTAACTTTGACTTCATTTAATTATGAAACATAATAGTAAATGTCATGTGCTTTGGTGATAACCCAATTATGCCCCGACTCTTATTTCCGCTGCGGGTCGGGGTGTGACATTTACTGTTCTTGCGATGCAGTCTGACACAACCTGCCGAGCAACCATTGGGTCACAGCTGTGCCACTCTGTACCCTTGTATATAGTCAACACCTCTTTGCGTTTTTCCCTTCCGCGAGGCTTTCAGTGCTTTCTGGCCAGCGTAGAGTTGCAGGGATTGTCCTTTTGTTCCCAAGACTATGAGTTGCTCTCATGTTTGTCTTGTCCTATGCAAGGTTTAGGACTTAGCGCTAGAGGGTTGTTTGATCCGCGCAGGGTCAAGTAGCATGCGCGTCTAAGTCTAACTTGTCATTGTGCCAAGTACACAAGGTTCGTTGTGTGACTTGTATGGTTTGATCTAACTTGCCGTTGCGCTAAGTGCGCAAGGTTCATTGTGCGACCTTTATGAGTTGGTCTAACTTGGCGTTGCGCTAAGTGCGCAAGGCTCGTTGTGTGACCTGCATGGGTTGGTCTAACTTCCCGTTGCGCTGATGCGCAAGGCTCGTTATGTGACCTTTATGAGTTGGCCTAACTTGCCGTTGCGCTGAGTGAGCAAGGCTCGTTGTGTGACATACATGTATTAAGGATGCCTTACCGTTGCGCTGAGTGAGCAAGGTTGTTAGGCAACCTGGTGGTTTCAAGAAAGGCGCACCATTGCGCATTGCGCGCAAGGTTATTCTTGTAGTATGTTGTTGTTGAAGGTATGGTCCTTTGCGCAAGTGTAGAGTTTTTGGGACCATACCCCCAGGTACCAAATAGAGGTGTTTATCAAATCGAATATTGAATTTTCGAACTTTATAAATTTAATTTTCCCTTAATTCAAATTCGATTAAAACTTACCCAATTTGATTCGAATTCGTATTCGAATAAAAAACCCAATTCGTATTCGATTTAAAATTCGAATGCGAATCCAATTCGAATAGATTCGATATGATTCAAATTCTTTTTAAACATGTAAAAAAACTATCAAAATATAAAATAAATTTTAAAGCAGCCATAAAGCATGTATCACATTAAATGCTCCAAATAAAGTACCATAAGTCTAACATTCAAAACGGTAAGTTGTGAATAACCACTCCACATTACTAGTTAAAATTTTAGGGTTAGAAATCTATTGATACTTGTTATTTAGGTTTTAGTTATGACCACACCTATTTTTGTTGGGAAACCAATTGCCGAGTGGGGCGTGGAAGTGATTCGTGCCCCAATAAGATGTCGTGACACGAACTAGAAGGTAGAACCATAAAATTTGCATCCTCCGTTCTTGAATGTTTCCCATCTGTGAGCGTACAGGGAAAGAGATTTGACCTAGCGGAAATACGACCTCGTTGCAGAAACCAGTAAGAGGTTGGTATAAAGGTTCGAACCGCACCTTGTCCTTGGGGTCGAACTGGTTGAAAAACTGCTCGTAGATAATGTTTGTTGTGATGTCTGTGTCTATGAACACATAATTTGTTTTGTGATGGCCTAAACAACGGTGACAAAGACGTGTCACTTGTCGTGAGGTCCATCGTGCACCACTAGGAAAATTACCTGCTGTTCATTCCATGTATCGTTTTGTGCACTCTTGTTGTAAATTCTTCATGTTTCTCCTTGGTCCACCTTGAATCATATGGGGTTCCAACTGCTTCATTTTCTTATTGCTCGGTCCCGCGTCATTGTGGGTGATCTACTTGACTTCCTTGTGAACATTCTTGACAAGTTGTGTGAGCCTTCCACTTTTTAATGCTTTCTCAATTTCCGTGCGCAGGCTGATGCAAACATCAGTTTTGTATCCTGAGTCTTTATGGATTTCGCAGTATATGTTGGGGTCTTGGCCTTTCTTGTTGCGCAATTGTGGTGGCACTTTGAACTGATGGTTTTCAGTACTTAGCACCTCTTTTTGAGTCTTTGTAAGGGGAGTCCACTGCCTCTCCCTGTTATATTGTTTAACGTTTTTTCGGTGATTGTTTTTGCTGATTGATGTTCGTGCATCACCGTTGGAGTTGCATTTCTCACCCTTGTTGTAACGCCTCGTATTTCCGTATTCTGATTTTAGAAATTTCGTATTCGTATTCTATTTTTAGAAACCTTACAATCGTACTCCATCCCCGTTATCTCAATTCGAGAAGTTAATCATAATAAAATTCGTACTTAATACATACTTGTCTTACATGCATTCGATCGTTAAATACATGTTTACATACAACCGATACTTGTTATACGTATAAATACTCATACATACACTCTCGGTACTCAAATTATACTTACATGCGTGTTATACACTTAAAAACATGCCAAAACACCAAGTTTTAGCTTAAAATGAAGGAAAAACCAAGTTCAGACCAAATTGCAAAATCTGCCTAAATTAGTCTCTATCGGGGCGCGAGAGACAAGGCTCTGCCTCTCGCGGGGCGCGAGAGACCTCAATTCACATAAAATTGTTTCCAGTTTGCGGGTTGGTCCATTTTTCATATGCCATGTTTAAATTAATCTAGTTTCTTCCCCAATAAACATTTTCTACAACAAGTGATTTTACTAATACGCCTTGGAACTAAAAGAACTTTTCTTACAACTTACGGTGCGGGCCGCACATTTTAATCAAAATACATCCTTATACATACTAAAACATTCCTCTTAGATTACACTCGTTTAAAATATTCCTTCCAATGAGTCGTCCAGACTCAGTCAAGCTCACTTGTTTACACATACACATGCACGTTTTTACTTATTCTTATACACACTTATGATTGGTGTCTCAAAACACCTTAGTCAAACAAATAACTTTCACGAACCTACCATTTTTATCCTTCGAAATTTCCATACATATTTACACACTTATACATGAACTCCGCATAAACTTTAAACTTCAAAATCTCAATTTTGGACAAAAATTTCACCAAAATGACATCTTTTCCAAAGTCTTTCTCTTGAATAAATTTCGGGACAAAATTTTCTAAAGTAGGGGAGACTGTAACGCCTCGTATTTCCGTATTCCTGTTTTAGAAAATTCGTATTCATATTCTATTTTTAGAAACCTTACAATTGTACTCCATCCCCGTTATCTCAATACGAGGCGTTAATAATAATAAAATTCTTACTTAATACATACTTTCTTACATGCATTCGATTGTTAAATACATGTTAACATACAAACCGATACTTGTTATACGTACAAATACTCATACGTACAAATACTCATACATACTAGATTAATGTTAAGCTAGCAGACTTGTAGATCGCATGCCATGTTTAAATTAATCTAGTATGCTAGCTTAACATGTGGATTCGTTTAAACTATTTCATACTTAGGTTATATCAAACTTGTATACTTGCCAATATTTTTGTGTTGAACTATGCTTTTAACATGTTGCAGGTTAAGGATGACGCCATTGATGAAACTTAGTAGGGACTTCCTAGAAACGCACCTAGAAACTTCTAGACTTCATGTTGCTTATTGTTAATCATGTTGTACTTGAATTTCTTAAATGTTGTACTTCCAAATTTCTTATGTTGTACTTGACGAATTTGAATTGAAATTAAATTTTTTGAACTTAATATTGTCACAAATAGCGTTATGATGTCTCGAGAAATCTATTTCGTCTCACTCTGATGTTTCCGCCATCGGTTGGGGCGTGACAGATTGGTATCAGAGCCATAACTATAGAGAGTTAGAAAAAATTGCCATGATTTGACCTAGTCTATAGTTTAAGTACCATACTTGACCATTATTGATGCTTAAATGTCTAAATTCTTCCTATTTGCTTCTATCTAATCTTTTGTCTTGAAAAATACTTAAATCTTTCTTAAGACGTTGCACAATACACAATTGAAGACATGAAGACACTCATACTTAACCAACAAGACGACTTGCACCAAAATAGGCCCAATGGCCCACAATTTTTGGTGAAATCCCTCGTTCCGCGTATTCGATTTTTCACGCATTTACTCCATCAAGTTAGGAGTGATATCCACATCTTGATGGAAAATTTCATTTCATACTCTAGTGGACCCTTACCAATGAGTCAGAATTTGCTCATCGTTTGGTAAGTACCAACCATGTTTATGGAACAAAATTATCAAGTTAGGGGTGAAACTCGCATGCCACTCCTTGATTTTTTCGAATCCCACCGAGGTCTCGAACTTTCGATTGACTAGGGACATGTAGCAACCGAAAGGGTGAATACCGTTAACCAAAATTTTGGTGTGAGTATTCTACCTATTAGGCCAAAGCATGCTTCCCAAACTCAAAAGAACTTTCGATCACTTTGGTTTAGTCAAAGTTTCGTTTCGGAACAATCCAAGTTTTAGTAAAAACCCACCATTATACTAATATCAATTTTATACAAAACGCAATTCAAATACCTCCTTTTCAAAATTCAAATTCTTTTCACAATAATTACACACACATCATACTAATCCTTTTCATATACCTACACGCTATTTATATATACAATTTCAAAACATCACCGCAAGATAGACACTACTCATATTCCCAAAAATGAAAGCCTTATCATCAAGATACGAGTGATTCCCTTAGCTTGACGATTGACGCCGCCCATTTCTCGAAGAAATCTTATCCTTGAGATAGGAGTGATGTCCACACCTCAATGGAAGATTGAATCACAACTCGACCATTTTCATGACAACCATTTGATTTAGACTTATACCTAAACCTATTATCATTATGTCAATTTCCTCACTTATGCATGAATCTCGAACCTTATTATTTTATCAAATGTGTTTCTCACCCTACAATCTATTTACGTAAATCACATACACGAAATTCATAATCATACTTTAAATGTTTCTTTCCCAATTTACAAAATCTTATGAAATGCTATCTATCAACTTAGTCGGTCTAATGCACCTCTTGCTCACGATTTCATAATTAGTCCAATCACTAGAACACACTCACGTTATACTATCATTCTAAAGACATTTTGTCCCTAACAAGGAACCAACAAAAACTCTCTCACATACATACATGTATGTTTTGCAAAAATTCCTTTCAAAAATCAAAGTTTATCCACGGAATTTTCAAACACAACTTTCCTTATTTTGAATATAAAACACCTTCAATGAAGCAAGCTCACTGTTTTAAAGCCTTTTTCAAGAATGTTAATATGCAATTCTAAATCTAAACACGTGGGCATGGAAGACTCATTAGGTCGGACATTCCTCGACATACTCGAATCCTATTTTTTTTAAAACAAAAGTAGCATTTCTTTTACAAACCACATTTTACATCATAAATTAATACTTTTTCTCAATATTCTCTCGACATACACAAATCTGATCCTTCATTCCATACATATCCGACTTATTTTGTTTTGACAAACTCAATGTTTTGACTCAAACAACCATACACATGCATATCATATATGATCCAATTTATGCAGTAAATATTTCATAAGAATCTTACACGTATCATTGTTTACCCTTTTGATTTATACACTCAAACTATATACTAGACTTATGTGTGCTTAACGCCATGTAAATTTCAAGATATACGCTCTATACTACATGCTAATTTTATACGTATTTGTCATAAATCATACTCAAAACTCATACATTCGCACTACTTGGTAGTCATACTTGAAATCTATAAGTAGGCATAACCCGAGTGGTTTCGCCTATGTTAGACACACTCACATTTAAGTACAAGCATGCTTACATGCTTAATTTTTTATACGCTATCGCACATTCATGTTCTCACTTGTAGTACTAAAATGTATCCTAACCCATACACTACTAGTATAAACAATGCGGATCCTGCACGGACCAAGATAATCGCGGGTGCATACGGAATTATATTGGTAGGCGCTTGAAAACCATAGTGGGTTCTACTGTGTATCATAACACGGAACGTAACATGACACTGAATAGTGAAACGAACGTAACATGGTGGATACGCCACTAGTACTTCCTATATATAAGTGTACCTATCATGTTACCAAACTTTTGTTAAACGTGCCATGAGAAATTAGGTGATCTCCCGGACCTATTAAATACGATTAAATAACAACAAACCTTGGTGACTCACAATCTTTTCCTCGTTGTACCCAAACACACTTCAAAATACTTGATACCCGATTATCCACGACTAAACCTCATTCTCAAAAAGTCGTTAGCCGTAACGGCTACAACTATCACTAGCATCTCTAAACGTTCCATATTCGCATTTTATCTGATATCCATACCATTTTTACCCCTCACATAACCTACCAAATCGTTTATTCACTACCATACCACGATATTCCCAATTCTCCCCTTAACATTTCATCCAAACTTTATTTATAGTGAATCGGTCTAAACGTTCAATCCATTTTAATAAACGTCTCCACCGGCTTGGTCTTGTCAAAATGTTCTTTTTCTTTTAAAAGTATTTTCCACTCTTATTTACGCGCAAACTTCAACTAGTCGATCTATTATCGCCAAAACCTTTTAGAAACTATAAATATTTACCATCCTAGTTTCTCCCCAATAAACATTTTCTACAACAATTGATTTTACTAATACGCCTTAGAACTGAAAGAACTTTTCTTACAACTTACGGTGCGGGCCGCATATTTTAATCAAAATACATCCTTATTCATACTAAAACCTTCCTCTTAGGTCGCAGTCTTTTAAAATATTCCTTCCAATGAGTTGTCTAGACTCAGTCAAGCTCAGTTGTTTACACAGACACATACACGTTTTTACTTATTATTATACACACTTACGATTGGTGTCTAAAAACACCTTAGTCAAACAAATAACTTTCAAGAACCTATCGTTTTTATCCTTCAAAATTTCCATACATATTAACACACTTATACATAAACTCCGCATAAACTTTAAACTTCAAAATCTCGATTTTGGCCAAACTTTTTCACCAAAATGACATCTTTTCCAAAGTCTTTCTCTTGTATAAATTTCGGGACTAAATTTCCTAAAGTAGGGGAGACTGTAACGCCTCGTATTTCCGTATTCCTATTTTAGAAAATTCGTATTCGTATTCTATTTTTAGAAACCTTACAATCGTACTCCATCCTCGTTATCTCAATTCGAGGCGTTAATCATAATAAAATTCGCACTTAATACATACTTGTCTTACATGCATTCGATCATTAAATACATGTTTACATATAAACAAATACTTGTTATATGTACAAATCCACATGTAGATCGCATGACATGTTTAAATTAATCTAGTACGCTAGCTTAACATGTGGATTCGTTTAAACTATTTCATACTTAGGTTATATCAAACTTGTGTACTCGCCAATACATTTGTGTTGAACTATACTTTTAACATGTTGCAGGTTAAGGATGACGCCATTGATGAAACTTAGTAGGGACTTCCTTGAAACGCACCTAGAAACTTCTAGACTTCATGTTGCTTATTGTCAATCATGTTGTACTTGAATTTCTTAAATGTTGTACTTCCAAATTTCTTATGTTGTGCTTGATGAATTTGAATTGAAATAAAATTTATTCTCACAAATAGTGTTATGATGTCTCGAACAATCTATTTTGTCTCACTCTGATGTTTCCGCCTTCGGTTGGGGTGTGACACTTGTAACCACTGGGTTGCGAATTCCTCCAAGATGCGTTTGTGCCCCTATGTTCAGTCAACTATTATCTTGATTGCTGTAGTGATGGCTACATCCTCAAGTGTGGTTGCGTTTCGTTTGCGCCCATACCTTGGTTGCCGATACCACTTTATCGCATGCTTTTGGCATGGCATCCTTGTCGGAGATTGTGCGAATGAGATCATCACATCGTACTACGTTGGTGAAATGCGGCGCGCAGTAAGTCTTCGCTCAGGTCGCCTATCTCGAGGCGTTCCTTGTTGTATCGGGTAATAAAATCTTCTATTGACTCGTTCTCTCTACGCTAGATGTTCATAACGTCCGTGGTGTCTATGACGTGATGTCTTTGCTGACTAAAATGTTGTAAAAACTTCTTTTGAAAATCACTAAACGACTTGATTCTTCCAGTAGGTAAGCTTTCAAACCATGCATGTGTTGCGCCTGTTAACGTTTGAACGAAGAGATGTCACCACATTGAGTGTGTCCAGCATCCGACCATGCCTGCGTTGGTGAAAATGTGAATGTGGTCGTTTGGAGCTGATGCGCCATTAAACTTCCCGATGTTTGGTGGGAGCTTTTCTTTCTCTAGAAGAGCGAAGGCAATATCTGGGATAAACTTTGATTCTTCTGCAACAGTGGCTGGTCTATAAACCAGATTATAATCGTACTCCGTCGCCGGGTTGTACACAGCGCGGGTGCGCGGCTTGTGTGATTGATTATGTAAAAAAAGATAGACTATCGCCTTATTTGTATGTTGGTTCCGACTCCCCCGTGTACGTATCCTGCTCATCGTGCGCGAAACTATGGGGACCGAATCGGTCTTGTATGGGAGTTCTTTGGCGTAGGTGTTCGTTGTGTGTGTCTTCGCGTCTTCCAGTGTTGGTTCTTGTTTCGCGTGTGGTACTAATATCGAAGTAAAAAGTCATGTTGGTGTTGGACACCCCATGTACGCGCATGATCACTTTGGAGGGAGATGTAATCATAAGTATTTATAGTGTCTAATTTAAGAGATGAAATGATTAATTTTATTTATTATTTAAATAAAGATATGTATAATCTATGCATAGGAGAATTAAAAGGAAACCTTTTAAAAAATAAAGGTTTATAAAGAAGGTGAATTTAATAATTTTAAAGGAGTTAATTATGTTTTTTGTCCCTGTGTTTTATCAAAAATCACTATTTCAGTCCATTAGTATAAAAATTGCCAAAACAGTCCCCTGTAGTTTCAGTTTCATAACTATTACAGTCCACCCACACTAACGCTATCCTGTTGTGGTCCCGGTGACGGCGGTTCTAGATGGAAGTCTAGGCGTATGATAGTACAGATTTGGTAGAACCTTATTAAGAAAGGAGTAGAAACAGAATTAGCGGAAGCATTCATTCATTCATACCGAAAGAGTATACATCTTGTCTGGCTGGTGGAATTCCTAGAGAGAATCCGTCAGCATTTTCCCTTAGGGAACTTCCAAAACTTAACAAACAATGAACACATTACACCTATATATAGACATAATCAGCTTGTGCGAATGGTTGCTCGTACGAGTGACAAGATGTCACTCGTACGAACCAAATAAGCTCACTCGTACGAGTGAGATGTTTATCACTCGTACGAGGCACATTGTCACTTGTACGAGTGACATTTTCACTCGTACGAGCCAGTTCTCGTTCGCACTTGGGTTGTGTGTTCGTATCCAATCTATATAATATTCAAAACACACTCTTTCTAGCCTATTCGCACAGTGACGGACATAAAGTTCATCAACACCTGTTATTCTGTTAGTTTATTTGAAATGACCATAACGCCCATGTTATTAATATTAAAATTAAAAAAATAAAGATTTGATTACGTTTTCCGTACCGTGGTTTGTTAAAAATAATCATTACAATCCATTAGTTTTAAAAAAAGCCAAAACAGTAGTAACTTTTTATTGTTTATTTTTAGAACTAATGGACTGTAATGGTTATTTTTAATAAACCATAGGGACAAAAAAGGTAACTAAATTTTTATTTATTTTAATTTTAATCTTAATAACATGGGTATTATGATCATTTAAAATAAACTAACAGAATGATAGGATAACGTTAGTGTGAGTGGACTATAATAGTTATAAAAGTGAAATCATAAAGACTATTTAGCAATTTTTAAACAAATGTACTGAAACAGTGATTTTTTAGAAACAAAAAGAGGAAAAAAATAGTTAACTCATTTTTAAAGTGTTATTTTTAATAAGTGGGTATAAAATAAAGAAGGGTGGGTTAGCCTACCCTTTCATTTAAGATGAGTAGATGACTACTACGGAATATTCGTGGGAATATTATGTTTCGACGTCATTTTGACGACTTACAAGAATATGAATATCCAAAAGGGAGGAGTCAAAACTTGGTCGGGTTAGTCTCCCTCTTTACTTTAACTCTTTGACAACTTTTTTTACAATCTTTTCAAAATTTACAGGTTGTACCCAATATACATGCATACATGAGTATTTATTGTCATAACTAAAATAAGCAAGTGAATATAAGCTCTTCTAAATGCCTTTTAATGAAGAGTTAGTTAGATAGCTTGCTATACAATATAAGTTTCTTTACATGCATAAACAAATCTTAGATAAAAAATGTAGTTTATAATTCATTTATAACCATAAGCAATTGATTTTGCTTCAAGGACTTGCCATTTGTTCTCCAAATCGCTTGATATTGACCTTCCTAGTTCGAAGAATTCGTGAGACATTACGGCTTAGAATGACTTGCTTTTGATGAAGAACTTCAAAAGAATGATGGTAGGCTATTGTTATGGTTACTTGATGGGTGCTTTTGCTGTCATAGGAAGAACATAATTTTCCAAAGGTCTAAACAAATGTGCGAAACTATTTTTGATTCCAAAGTTTAACCAAATCTGTTTGTGGTTTGCTATTAAGAATAGAAAAGCGAAAATTATTGGGGTGGATTGGTTGAGAAATACAATCCGTTCCTGATTTTGTAATTGTTTTTTTCTCCGACTACTCGTTTATATTTTTATATTTACTCTGTTATATCTGTAAGTGTTGTTTTTTATTCAAACCAAAGTTTTGAATTAAGATAAACTATTAAACGAATTCGAGCTACAATAGGATTGTATCATAATTATATTATTAATTTATTTTTTTTATAATCCACTATATATTAATAAAATCTAATAAACATTACCAATATATCCCTAAAGGTTAATACAAGTCTAAATATCATATGCATAACAAGAATAAATATAATAAAAAACAAATTGTTTGACTATCTATTTTTTGGTTTGCTAACAAATAGTTTAACAAAATCAACCAACTTGTGGCTCCCCTATGACATGAAATTTTTATAAACATAATACAAGACCTAAAAAGTATACTTCTTATAAACAAGATTTAAAAACTTGAGAACGATTTGAAAAAGGGATGATCAAATAGACAACAAAAATAAAATTATCATGAACGTCTTAAAATGATCCATAAATATAACAATTACGAGATTAGTACATGTTTGATTTATAGCACATTGTCTTAACTTAATTGTATTCTATAATTTCTTAGATATGTGTTCTTTTTCATCTCAAGAAAGAAAAAGCAAATATTTCAAAATCTCAAATTACTAAGGGTGCTTGGATTGAAAGAGGTAAAAAATATAGTGACGATATTGCCATACATACCCACTACCTGTACATACACATCTACTATATCTATAAGATAAAGAAAGCACGCAAGCAAACCTCACCTACTTTTTTTCTTCTTGATATCTTCGCCTTGAGCATCCACCATTGTTGTCCCCTACTCACCGGAAAAAAATCGTTATCGTATGGCCACCACCGGTTCGCAAAGCCGGAGAATCGCAAACCGATTCATCACTCAGATCCGTAGTACTGTGAATCCAAATCTCATTCTCAGGTACTTTATTTTCATCAAGGCTCATTTTGTATAACAAACTGTTTTCAATTTGGTTGAATCAGTAGTAGTTGTTTCATAGAAGAAGTGAAAACGAGTTACTTAGAGTGAAATTTGTCGTCTTCAATGTTGATCATCGTATTTTGTTGTTACTCTCGCCCTCGCCTGTTTTGGTGTTTACATAGATCGATTTGGAAAAGGAGCTACGTATATGTTTAATAATTTTAGGTTATTCGATCGAGTGAAATTGTTGCGATCGTCTTCAATGTTTTGGAAACGAAAATCACTGGATCTACGGAAATTAGTATGTTTTTGTTGCCTGAATTCTATTCTAGTTTATGAAGATGATCGATCTGTAGTTGTAGAGTGTAAAAGAGGAAAGATAAGTTGCCGTACAGTAGAGTGGTGCATTTTCGTATAATTTTCTTTCTGGACCCTCGATATCATATCGTGGAAAAGAATAAAAAGACAAGATCATTGATTCACAACAGATAGATATTAGGATGCAAATAAATCCCAAACTTATTTAGTCCATCTCCAATGCAATTGTTGGACTTACACCCGCCAGCCCTATCTGCTTTGGAGAAAATCTTATCTTAGGTTTAAAAGTTTTCAGTTGTCCCAAAATAATTAATTAATTCGCCAAAACTGTAACAGCTGTAAAGGGGGTTTTTAAGAGGTTCAAGTGGTCCTATTTGCATAAGATGTCTTGTTTTGTTTATCCTAAATTCGGTCATAGTTTGAAAGATCTAGAGTGTAATTTTAATAGAAGTAATTTGGATATTATCCGTTGGGAAAAAGTATTATCCGTGTGAGATGAGATGCTTCCCCTCCCCGGCCTGTTTTGTGGGCCAGGTGCATCTTATCATAACCAATTTCTGGATTAGCAACTACCACTTGTAATGATTTGGCTTTTCGTTTTAAACCCCATTAAACTAGTGAATTATTTCTTTCTCTTTGGAGCTTTTGTAGCTATAAGAAATAATGTTTCAATCTTCACTCTCTTCAAGTTTTAATTTTAAACCCCATTATGGTCAACTTTATATGGATTATTATTGCATGTATTGGACTTGCTAAAAATGCTACTTACTTCTTATTATACCAACTTTTAAAACATATACATTTTATCTAGTCTTTTTTTGTCTTTGAGTTCATTTTACGTGATTTTTGACCCCTTTAATATATAAGAGTTTTACACTTAACCCATTAGGTTGTTAAAGAACTCAAAACCAACCTGTTTAATTATAATTTAAATCAGCTGCATGTAACCTATAATACGATTCTTGCACTACATGTCTCAGGAGGGGGTTGCATGTATCGTACGACAAGAACGTAGATGATCAGGTCCGTCCATCACTGGTCCCAGAAGAAGCGGTTACCCGAACGGAACCAGAAAAGTACTGGGCACCACACCCAAAGACCGGGGTGTTTGGGCCAGCAGATGAGCAAAAGCCATGTGGGTCTGAGCCAGCAGCCAGGGATGGTTCGGTGTTGGAGGAGAAGACTTTTTTTCCGTCCACTTGAGAACTTGGAGAAACCGACTCACCCGTGAGCCGGAATTGATCAGTAAGGTTTGGTGGTAGTATGTTACATATATGTGCAGTGAGGAATAAAAATTGTGGTTGTGTAGCAGTAAGGATTTGGTTATGGTATGTGGGACGTAAACATGTCATTATGTAGCATGAATTATAGACATATGCATGCATGCTTTTATATTTTGATATATACCTGTTTTGTAAGGCTGTTGAAAAAGCTAAGTTGCTTGTTGCTCGCTCGAAGCTTGTTTGAAAAAAGCTTGAATGAAATCGGCTTGATTGTAAACAAGCCGAGTTGATCCAGCTTGGTTTGTAAACTAGTTGAGCTCGAGCCAAGGTCAACTCGTCTGTTGATACTTTCAATAGGCTCGTTTAAATAAAGCACGAATTTAATAGATATAAATTATCACCCAAAATTATAAAATATTTTGAAATTTCTAAGCCTATATTTTACTATCCCAATGTATAAATAGGTCATAAGGACAAAAAACATACATTTTCTCAAAGTAAATTAGTTGCCTCTCGATTTTTCATGAGCTCAAGCTTAATATTCCAGCTTGTTAAAATAACTGAGAATATATAGTTGAGTTAACTTGTTTAACTTTGACCCAGAGCCCGATCCCAACCAGGCGCTGTGCGGTTGCATTCCCTTACATGCTTATAGCCCTAGTAATGTGGGTTAACATATCAGTTTGACATGACGGACCGAAGAATTGTTTTCAAGGGTATCATAAACGTTTTTGGTGTTGGTTGTCTATCGCTAACTTGCTAGTATTAAATTTTTCCGTTTAATTTGTATCAAGTCAAATCGAGTGATATAATAAAAGAAAATGTCAATTTTTTCGGGCCAAAAAAATTCAAGCCTAAGTTAACAAACCGAATGGTATTTAAAAACCCAGTTTTGAGTCCAAAACCGACATGTGAACACCCTTACAACCTGCGGTAGTAGGTGTCTTGGACTCTTGGTAGAGTCATAGATTGAATTATTAGTTTGAAAAATTCAACTTGTAGGTGAGGCGTGCTTAATAAAAAAATCCGCTCTCATATTTTATAGGTTAGTTTTTTAATTGTTAAAAATGGGTGGGGCTAAATGTGTTTGGCTTTGATTGTGTTGGGTTTAAGGGTTATGTGTTTATTTAAAATGAGTTTAGTTGTTTTAAAATGAGTTTAGTTGTTCCACAAAATTAGTTTACAATAGATTTGTACAATTATATTTGAATAATTTTAGAAGCTTAACTAATATTTATTGGGAGTCGGTTTCAAAGAATGGAACAATTTTATATTTCATGGGTCTGTTTTAAGTTTTAAAATATTATGAGGTTGTTATCAAAATTTCATGGGGGTCGGGTCGATGTCAAAATTCCTTAATGGTCGTTGGGATTATATCACGTATATACTTGAAAGATACTAATGGGGTGTGGGTCAGACTTGTGTTTCTCTAGCCCTAAAGGTAAACATAGGTGATGTGGGTTGACGTTGCTTTAAGGTATTTCTGGAAGTTTATGTAGCAAACACATTACAAATATTAGAGTAAAAATAAAAATCTTGTAAATGACTTCAAAGAATGTCATGTTTAATCTTAGTTATGGTTTTAAAAGAGATGTTCATTCGGCTTCTTTGTAAGGCTAATCCCAACCACAACGATTTAACATGTTTAACCCTAATTATGGTTTTGAAAGAGATTTTCTAATCACTTCATATGATTTCAAATAGTTTTTAAATTAAAACCATTTGGGAGTTCTCTCATTGCTGGTCTGCAACTCATCTCTGGACAAATTTTGGTCAATCTAACGTCAAAATGTCAATTTTTTATATGCCTAAATATAGAAGAGTGTAAGTTTGTCTAAATAAAATATTATCTGTATTATATGCAACACCAAACCCGATTAAAAGACTGGGATGTTACTTTAACAATAATCAGACCTGAAATATAATTCCACAAACGATAAAGAAGGTTCTTAAATAAGCATCTTATTACATTATAGTAAGAAAATATCTTCCTCGTCAAATTTATCACTCGTCACAATTGTCAAATTCATCGCTCTTCACAATCTTCTTGAATGACCAACGTGCATGAAGAAAGAAAACAAACATGAGCATAACGTTCCTTGGGTGGATAACTAACTAGTACTTTATCCGTCCGTTGGACGGGAACATAAATGTCATAATGTTGGCACTACATCAAATCATATTTGCAACAAAAATCATTTTGCTTAAATAAAATTGAAAAGAATAAACATATAAACATAAATAAACAACAAACATCCATCTGTAATATAAAGTTAAAAAAAAAAAACCTTTTACCTGAACCTATTTTTTGGTCATAACCTGGTTTGACTCGAACCAAATTGGATTCGTTATACACAACCCGTTCTGAACCATCACCTGACCCACCCGTTTAGCCAGAATCACATAAGATCCACATATTCTCCAACCATTATATGCACTTCATAATCAAAATAGCATGCAGAATTCAACTATAAGCAAACAAAATGTTGTGATATATGATGTTTACCTAGATAAAGTTGTTACATGAGGATGATGTTTGTGTTGTTAAATGCAAAACACAATGAGAGTAAGAATTAACAAAGAATCCAGGTAGTCCTGATAAGTAATAAGAGGCACCTACATATGAGAATGAGCCTAATGCAATCGAAAGGCTGCAAATTGATACCATCAAATATGTTAACCTTAAAAAAGAACTTAGCTTTTACAAAATTCACTACTCCTAGGAAACAACATACAAACTCAAAATCTACCATGACTCTCCTAAAACCCCCATTCTTGGTTTTAATCTTCAACTCAAGTGGTTTGGAGGCCAAAGGCGAGGTAAAATCCGGGGTCCTTTCCAAAATTCCATTGTTATACTCCATTTATCGAGGCTTGACACCGCGAGGATAAAGAATTAGCAAATATGATAATTCAGTTTCACCTAATTATTAACTTAGCAAATAGGACACGGAATGAAGTCTCACAAAATTGAATACCTGAACGGTGGACATTATGTTATTGTTTTTTTTCATCCCTTCTAACTCCTTTACTACTGCATGAAACAACATCAAAACATAAATAAGGCTCCATTAAGATGATGAGAATAAGTTATACTTATCATGATAAAGGCAAATCGAGATCACAAATAAATATCACAATTAGAGAAACATATGTCAAAGACCTGATTGAATTCCAAATGAAAACCCTCATTTTTTTCATCTCTATAAGCAACCCTGACTCCTCTTCTTCCTCTCTTAATGCTGAATCCGTCAATTGCTGCTGCCATTACTTCACCGGGCCTGCATTTCCTTTATCGGCGCCCGGAAGCCTGAAACTTCAGTCAAAAGTAACACCAACCCATAAAAACCTTTACTGAGTTGATCGATCATATCTTACGATAACTCGAATAATGATGAATCAACACCACCATACAGAAAATG
Organism: Scalesia atractyloides; assembly: GCA_947069175.1. NCBI lineage: Eukaryota > Viridiplantae > Streptophyta > Magnoliopsida > Asterales > Asteraceae > Scalesia > Scalesia atractyloides. The sequence continues at coordinate 41,284,533 of CAMTDV010000008.1, read as the reverse complement.
AAATCAACTCAAACCACAAGCAAAGAAACCAAACACTCCCTGTCTTTTACAATTTGCATGATTACAGTTACAATATGGTTGCAAAAAAACATACAATCTCGGGGTCAGTTTGAGGCTTTCCAAGCTTAATATTGACATAGGTGAAGACAAATGGCATAAAAATTGCATAAATCTATGCACAGGTTTGAGTCAAAATGACTTCTTTGATGCAAGTTGAACAGTTTGGTGAGTTAGCAATAAGATAATGAAAAGTATGGCCTTTTACTTGAGCAAAATTAAAACTTTTGATTTGCAAGTATTCAAGGCATAGATACTGAAGTGTAATTGTATTACTAGTAATTTACGCCATTTCAAAACTATACATAAGAATTACCATGGATGAGTTTGATCTTTGATACTTTCACAAGGTGGGATTTTCCCTGTGCAATTGTAGCATGATAGTTCTCAATATTTGAGCCAATATCATTTAAATTAAATTGATCACACTCAACTCACAAGTCACGACATGAATATAAAAAGTGAAAAAATTATACTTACCAACCAGTGTTCCTTGCTCATGACCCTAAACCCTAAACCAAAAGAGCAAGATTTTTTGAATATTTCATTTACCTTTACCTCACCAATTTGGTTTTGAATTTCTTGTATTTCCTAATCTCTTACTTCAATAATAGCCTTATTAAATGCAATCTCATTATCTAACACTAATACTTGCTGACAAATTTACAAGAATGTCCCTTCTATATGAGAATCCAGAAGTGTATAGGACTTCTACCTGAGTCGGCGTCTGTTTTGCTGGCTTCATTACTGAAAATCATAAAAACAAACCTAATCTGCTACAAACTTAAAAATTGGAGAGTGTGATAAATGGACCTTATCGCAGAGATCACAGTCAGAACAGTCTACCTACTGCATCTTGCATGTTTATATCCTAAATAAACCCATTGAATCAGTTAATACAAACAATTACACTAAATAAACAAAACCATAAATAGATACAAAAAAGCGCAACAATACATTATATTGCACATTAGCTAGATAGTGATGTTCAAAAACAAATCTGATGCTCAGGGTTTTAATCTGCAACTGATTCTTTAAACAAACAGGAAGATGTGGCACCAAAGAAAGTTGTAGAGACAATTGAGGCCCTAAGATGTGAGAGAAAGCCATTAGTTACAATTCATATATTAATAATTTGTAAAATTTAAAACAAATTAAATGATGTGGCTCAATCCAACGAGTTTGAGATGTTACCAGATTAAATGAAGGATACGTGTTGGTCACCACTCATAGACGTCATGTTGTTCCTTTTCCTATTGCTAGTTGATCACCTGTTGAAGATCAATAAGGTCAAGCATATGGGGGATAAACTTAAAAATTGACACAAAAATAACAATTAAAATTGTAAGGCATAAGGATGTGACTATTGTCTAATAACACTTGTTACATCTTAGATAAAAAGAGAACTCAAGCCTGTGATCATCTTAACACTTACTCACAGAATGTGAATTACCTATAGATTGATGTGTGCCACGTTTCCCTGACAGGGTACATGCACACGTTCATATCCATTTCTTTATTTCATGTTTTGCATATTGAGTTATTTGAGTTCCTAACATTGGGTTGGTGTAGTTAGTGGGTTTTGTGGTTTCCTTTGTTCCTGTAAGCCATAGTTTGTTTTGCTAATGAAAGTTTTGAATGAAAAAATATAGATGATCTCAAGTTTACTTCTTGCTAATTTCTTGAGTTTAATCCACTCAACGGTTACCACATATCGAAATCCGATTGGTACATATGAAAGAAGCCTAAAGAAACTGGTGAAATACCGATTGTAGATGATAAACATATGATTTCAGGGGTTCTGATTGAAGATGATCAACTTGCCGTTACAGACCAAAGATGATGAATTGATGATTTTAGGTACAAGTTTGCTCCACTGAATTAACAGGGTTTCAATCGTCTGCCTTCATACCAAATTACTAGCTCAAACATCATTTAATACTTCCCTAGTTTCATCAACATACTTGGTGAACATTAAAAACTTGGTTTGAGAAGATTGTTTTCAAATGTGGGATACTAAAACTCAGGAAAATTCCTTATTTTAAGTTGGAATTATGATGCGCGACCATGTAACTTGCAATTCGGGAGGGAGACACTAGAACCGCCGTGAACTGCCGATTTATGGCGGTGATTGTAGGCTTCAATCATGAATTAGGAAAGGCGATCGTTGATTTTGGTGAAAACAACTGGAAGTGAAAAGCAGAATGAAGGTGTTGCGGTTGAATAAAGAAATAGGGAGGGTTGTCGCCTGCAGCCTTCTTGAGTACCCTGTATTAAAGTATATATGTTGTTTGTATAGTTAGTTACAGTTGCTAGTTGTTGTAGAGTTGGCAGTTAGTTGTGTAGTAGTGTTCTTCTATAAATAGACTATCATGTATTAGAGTTGTAGTAATGCGAAAACGATTTGTCATGTTACCTTTCACATGGTATCTGAGCAATTTCTGATCCTGTGGCAGTTTTAGAGATATGCTCTGCAGATTTGTTAAGTTTCTGGTGAGCAGTTCAATCTCTGGTAACTAATTTCGCTCAACATTGCCCTTTCTGATCTTCTTCTCTGATCAACCTTCAATTCTCTGTTTTTTTCTTCTTCGATCTGTAATCTTCCATGGCTAAATCAAGCTCTGCAACAAGCAAAATGATGACTATTCAGAGCACAGATTCCCGACGACCTGATTCCAGCAACATCTATAACAGTTCATCCATGGCATCAAGTTCTAATCTGGTTATCTTTTTAGTATTATGCCTATAAAGCTTGATTTTGATAATTCCTTAAAGTGGAAGCATCAGATCTTAACATTGCTCAAAAACATTGGACTACTGAACTTCTTAAATCGCGAAATACATATTCCTTCAACCAGATCTGATGAACGAGTGGCTTGGGAGAAATTAGACGGTTATGTCTCTGCAATTCTTATTGTCGATTCTCCTATTGTTCTTGATGCTGCTCCCTACGCCGGCTCTGAGTGAGTTATTGTAGGCAATGGTATGGCTCTTACGACTTTTCACATTGGCGCGGCCTTGCTTCATTTATCTGATTGTACTCTTACCTTTAGGCATGTTCTTGGGGTTCCTTGTTTAGCCAAGAATCTTTTATCGATCACGCACTTGGTGACTGATCATCCTATACTGTTGTTTTGTCATATCTAGGTCTGTCTACTCAGACTCTTGATGGATAGCTCATCCATCACACGCGTGGTAGTCCACATAAGTTATATTCACTTGCTGCTTTCACTTCTCTTTCCGTGAGACTTGGCATTCTCGACTGGGTCATCTGTTTGATGATGTTTTATCTAGATTTTCGTTTTTACATCTGACAAACAAAACCCAACACACACATTGCACTGCTTGTAATGTTTCAAAATCAACTAGATTGCCTTTTACATCAGTTGTATCCCATTCTATTTCACCTTTACATATTATACATTTTGACATTTGGCGTGCCTCTCTTGTTATGTCTAGAGATGGATACCGATATTTCATTACTTTGATTGATGATTTACTCGATTTACATGGATGTATCCTTTGACTTGTTGTTCTCAAATGGTTGATTGCTTTCGACATTGCAAACTGCTTGTTGAGAAACTCTTCTCTTATACCATCAAACATCTTCATGTGATGGTACTCTTGAGTTCATTTGTGGTTCTATGACTCGTTTTCTTTTAGATTTGGGCATTGCTTATAACATTTCATGTCCCTATACTCCCCTACAGAATGGGGTTGCTGAGCGAAAAAAACCGCCATCTTTCTAACGTAGCTCGAGCTTTATTGTTTCATGGTCGGTTACTAAAGAAATTTTGGTATGATGCATATGCCAACATGATGTGCTAAAAGTAGGTTAATAATTATTAACTAAATTATCATAATCTAGACACTAAGTTAAACTCTAGACTCTCTAAAACTAGACCAAACTACTAACTGGCAAATGAACCGATCGATTCTAGGATAGCTAAGTAAGTCCGGAAATCGAACCTACGAGGCTGTTTTAATTACGTTAACTAAACTCACTAGACTTAATGACTAACACGACTAAACTGTTTTTATATTTTGAGAGGGGGTTTTCTAATAACCTAAAATTGCTAAAGACTAACTACTTAACCGAACGAAGATCCAACTTGGAACTTGAGTTTTACTCAGATGGTGATAAAGTGACTACCTAGGTTGGAATCCCATATGTTATCAGTTATCTTTCTACTGGTCACGAACTATTATGGAACCGGGATCGTAATATACTAAACCAACCGAGAAACCGAACAGGACCCTCGACCCTTCTTGAGAAGACACCTATAGAATTCTAATAGGTTGTTAAATTACCGGTTTGATTAGACTCGCTTACAGTTATCTAACTATTCTAAAAAATACCCTTAATCGACGATCTACCTGACAACGTGAAAGTCAAGGGTAACTTGGAAACTTAATTCGACTCGATTCAAGAATTGAAAAGGCAACTAAGTTGGACTTCTCACAAAGCTCCTAAGCCTAGCAATTTACCAATCTAGACATACCGACAATCTAGCACTTCACGGTTATTATGATTAGTAAAACACCTAGACCTGCTCAATTCACGGATATTTGGTGTATTGGCCAATCAACCATAAATCACAAACACATAGTCAATGATCTAACACGAACCTATTATATGAAAGACGTTCAACTAGGAACATGTGAATCAATAAACATTTATCAAACAAGTAAAAGTATGCATATACATCGAATCAAATAAATCAAGTCTTTACATTTATAGAAAAATCCACAACTAGTTTATAAACCGAATAAAAATCAAAACTTTAACACATGTTCATCCTAACCTAGGTAGTTCATGCAAAATTAGCTTAACATCTTTGTCAAAGCAATCAAAACACAAAGTTCAAGAATATAATTCATGGTGAAAGATGAATGTATGAAAACTATGAAATCGGGAAGGTGGAACCCGGTATTCTTCATTCTCGTGCCTTGGATCCTCAACCATATGATTCCTTGCTTCAAAATCTTTGTTTCCTTAGATTATTGAGTTCCAAAATCATCTAAGGGTTCTTCAAATTCGTAGGGTTATGAGTTTTTTGTGATAATGATCATTATATATAATTTTCTACCACAACCCTTATCAGTTGTCGAACATTATGTGGAAAACAGCTACTCGCGTCACGCAAGGAGCATTAGGGTTCATGGATGCGCGATGCGACCATGATTAAAGTCAAAATAGGTCAAAATACCTCCTCGTGTCATGCAGGGAGCATTCACTTCCTAGTCGTGCGATGTGACCAAGTGAATTTTCTCTAATTTCGTTCCTTTTTAGCTCTCGGTCCCCCGAACTCATTCTGGTGCTGGGTTTCGCAATATATGACTTGGTTTTCGCCTTTTTCCAGCAATCTTCAATTCCCGAGACCTAGAAAACACAAAGTAATCAGTAATATACATATTCTTCTTAAAAAAGACTAAAAAAATCAAAAACACAAAGTAATCAGTAATATACATATTCTACTTAAAAGAATAAAAAGGACTCGAAAACTGTACAAACTATACGTGATAAATACAGGTACTTTGCAATACATCTAATATCCCCACACTTACTTTTTTCATCCTTGAAAAAGAATTGTGCTAATGGAGTCATAGTCAGGTTTTACAATCAACTTAAACCTAACACCAGTTCTAAGCCCTTATCATTTTATTTAGTTAAAGTGCAGCCTATCTACCTAGGGCTCACACTAAAAAGTCACAGTTTCACCTAATCCCGTCTTAAGTTTATGAAACAAAATGAACAGTCTATTGACTATTTCCTAACCTTTTTATTGCCAAAACCAAAAGAATTTAACATCAATATTTTCTCCTCTTTTTTTTTCACATGAGCACATAACTGTACCTAACCAAGTGGTTGTCCAAGCAGAGTCACCATCCCAGCAACGGCAGCATGAGCTTCGTCATTTTATTGTTCTTTATAACTTAACCTAGAAGGATTCTCAATCAGAGTCATCATCCCCAAAGGAGATTACATAGGCCTCGTTTTTATCTAGCTCATTATTCCTTATTTAAAGCAATTTTATTCTTTAATAAAAAATTCTAACAGTTTTAACTTATAACAACATTTCTTATACTATTTTTAGTGGTTTCAGTTTTCCTATTTCTCCTAGATGAGTACCCATCCTAACATCATTAGGCATATTTAGCTCAAAGGAAACCTATTAGTGGCTCGGCCTACCCACATATCCCAAACTATACATGTTTTCAATCTATTTATCATCGCTTATTATCATCATTTGAAAACCATCCAAAACCCAATTGTACTATCATTTCCCATATTTAAACTACAAACTTCAAAATCAGAGACATTCTTGATTATTTTGATTTTGTTTTGTATTTTTAAAATTTTCTGACTCAAACGATTCAACTAACACTATGACTCAAATGTCCCATCCCCACACTTAAAATTTGCCCCTAATGCAGAAATAGAAACATAACTCAAAAAGAAGAAAATAAAATAAATATAAAATAAAACTAAAACTAAATATACAATGGAAACACCTTAGCTAGTAATTTGCGAGACTATCAAAGTGGCAGTCAATTCCACAAATGCTTTCCAATCCGAACGTGCTCAACAAACAATAACGATGACCTCACACATGAACGAAAACGGCTATTTCTCTCATCAATCCTAAGTAAACATCATCGCAAACAAAACCAAACAATATAGATAGATAATAATGTCTTAAAGCAAACACAACCATAACCAAACCAACCAATAGTATCAAATATAAATATCAGTACAGACCAGGGATATAAAAACAACATAAAAGAAAAATAAAAGAAAAGATACAACTCCAACTGATGCTGAATCCCCACACTACTCGTGGTCATCACTTTCTTCCTCCTCCTCATCATCTCCCGGTATGTTATATGGCTGCACATCATCATGCCCAAGCTGATATGGGGCTACAAAGAAGTTTGGAATTCCAATGTTCATGTGCCCCATCATATACCTCAACGCATCCTCTTGCCTCTCCTGACCAGTGTGAATCATGTTTCTCAAATCCCCGTATTGCTAGTTCATCATGCCCTAAATCTAGCCAAACCCAATATCCATCCGATAATATAATGACTCCAAGGTAAACGGATCTGGTGGTGGATGTCGGAGCCGATGCTGCTGTGTTGGTAGCTCCGACCTGTGTAGAGGCCTCTGATATCGTGTAAGGATCCCAGCCAGCGTAGCTGCTGCTGATGATCCCTCCGGCCTGTCTTTATCTCCTCCCACCTAACCGACTCTGTCAAAGTCAAAATACCGGCCATCTGAAGTTCTCTAGCACCTATATAATTTCTGTCGGCCCTGGTCTCAGATAATCCTCTTTACACCTGCTAAAAACTCGCAAACTCTCTGCTATTCTAGTAATATACAGGTCCACAGCCAAAGCAACTCGTGGTCCTCCTCTACGGACCCTAGCAATCGACCATGCTAACACACTCGCCAGGCTTCCTCTCAACCATGCATAACAAACAGACTAGGACACTAGTTGACCTTGTTTTCTCCTGAACCCCTTCCAACCAACGTCGACATAATCTTGTGTATGTACATGTAACTTGATCCCTAATGTCTGACCCTAACATATTTCCTGAAAATGGTGTGTTGGCTATGGTCTCCTAAAAACTAGCTGAAGCCGGAGCCGTCAAACAGTGCTCTCTCTGCCTCTTAAACGCACCCCTAAAACTCGTCCTAAACTCAGATGTCTGAACCTCCTCCTATGTGTATAACTCACTAGCCACTGCAAACTGGGTTATGGTCATCTTGTGAACCTGTCTAAAGAGAAAGAGAATGCGTTATATTGCCCAAAATTACCTTTCTTGTACTTGAAGGTTGCGTGAAACTCTAATGTAAGCTCTTCGTACTGTGAAGCAGTACACCCTACAGCAGCCCTGAACTTGTCTCCTAGCAGTGCTGCAATCCTGTCAGCTTGACCAATCTGTCCCAGAAACACCCAATCTATCATCCTAAACTGTAACTTAGTTCCAATGAAACTATCCATTTTCTTAAATTCATCTATATCAAGCTCCAATTGTAGAAGTGTGCAATCTCTCAGTCTAGTACTCCTACACAATTGTAGTCACTCTATCGTATGATACTTAATCCTTCTAGCCATCAGGTTCTCAAAATTCATTTGTTCCGTCGGGTCTCCTTATGGACAAGCAGTCGACCTATGTCTTCGTTTACTCCCCCCTGCAACACTTGATGAACCTTCGCCTGACATGTCTACAAAACAAATTTAAGCAAAAGCACGCAAACAAAGAAAGCATTGGTAAGCATAAACTATTTTTTTTATATTTTTATAAATCTTAAAAAAATTGAATTTTTTTAGAATTTTCTGTTTTTATTTTGTATTTTTATAATTTTTTTTTTCAAAATGGAACGACCGTATAGCATTTCATTCACGATCGCAAGCAAAAAACAGTGTTTACAAAAATAATTTGGGTTACCGTTTACAAAAGTGTTTTCTTTGACTATTCCCTTCAGTTTTCTATCATGAATGGGGTGCTTCCTGAAGGTGTCTTATATGCGGTTCGGAACCCCCAAACGCATCATCTAATTTGTCGGACCAATCTTTTCGACTCTTCCCTACAGTTTTCTCTAGAATTTTCTTCACTCCTCGATTCGTGTTTACGACTTGACTAGTTGTTTGAGAATGATAGGCCTTTTCCATAACGTGCTAACGCCTTTTCCATAACGTCCTAACGCCTTTCCATCATGGCATTGCAAAAGTGAGTGCACAATCACTAATATGATCTTTCAGGTTACCGAAACGGGTGAACAACTTTTTGAGGAATCTCACCACCACTCCAGCTTCATTTGTAGGTAAGGCTTGAGTTTCCACACACTTAGAAACATAGTCAATAGCCACGAGGATGAACCGATTCCCACTAGTGATGGGGAACGGTACCATGAAATCAATGCCCCAAACATCGAAGTTTCAAGAATTTGTATTAGGTTTTGAGGCATTTTATCTTTGGATGAGATATTTCTAGTGCGTTGGCACGCATCACACCTTTTAACGAACTCGAGGGCTTCCTTAACTACCGAAGGCCAATAGAAACCACAATCAAACACCTTTTGATTGATGGTATGTGGACCGTGGTGAACTCCAGTTAAACCCTCATGGCCATGTCTAAGAATTTCTAAACCTTCGTCCTTAGTCACAAATCTCCTTAGAATTCTATCCCACCTATATTATAAAGCAAAGGGTCGTCCCAAATGTAACGAGTGGCATCCATAAAGGACTACTTCTTTAGTCGGGTCCTTATACCCTTCAACACTAGTCCATTCGCAAGGTAGTTTGCCAAATCGGTGAACCATGGCATACCTTGCTTCTCGGCATCTACAAAATCAACCTACTAGTGACGGAATTTATCACCTATCACCTCCTCATGAGTCTTCACTCTCTTCGGGTCTTCTAAACGTGACAAATGGTCAGCCGCAACATTCTCCGCTCGTTTCGTGTCTTTGATCTCTATGTCGAACTCGGAAAGCAAAAGAATTCACCGAAAGAGACGAGGTTTGGCGCCTTTCTTTTGGAAAAGAAAATGCGATGCAGAATGATCGGAGAATATGGGGGTATTCAAAAGCACGAGGTAGAAACGAAATTTATCGAATGTGAACACTATGGCTAAAAGTTCCTTCTTGGTGGTGGGGTAGTTCTCTTGGGCATCATTGAGAGTTTTGCTTGTATAATAGAATGGATGAAAATGTTTGCCATGCCTATGCCCTAAGACTGCCCCTATAATCATTGGCGTCACACATGAGCTCCAAGGGTAAGCTCCAGTCGGGTGAAACTAAAATGGGGGCACTAACTAACTGCTCTTTCAAGAATTCAAAGGCCTGAAGACACTACTAGTCGAAGACAAAGGGAACGTCTTTCTCAAGGAGTCGGTTCATGGGGCGTGTGATTTTGGAAAATTTCTTAATGAATCGCCTATAGAAGCCCACATGACCAAGAAAACTACGAATGGACTTGACACTAGTTGGTGGCGAAAGTCTACTAATGGTATCTATCTTAGCCCTATCCACCTCTATGCCATCTCTCAAAATCTTGTGTCCTAAAACTATCCCCTCGGTCACCATGAAGTGACATTTTTCCCAATTTAGCATCAACTTCGTCTCTGTACAACTCTTCAACATCCTCTCCAGATTAAGGAAACATTGATCGAACGAGCCGTCATAAACTGAAAAATCATCCATGGAAACCTTCACGGAAGTCTCAATCATGTCCTGAAATATGGCAACCATGCAACGTTGAAAGGTAACCGGAGCGTTACATAACCCAAACGACATGCGGTGATATACATATGTGCCAAAGAGGCATGAGAAGGTCGTATTTTTCTGACCCTCCGGTGCAATGGGGACCTAGAAATAACCTGAAAATCCATCAAGGAAATACTAGAACTGTTGCCCCGTCAGACGCTCCAACATGCGATCGATAAATGATAGAGGAAAATGGTCATTTCGGGTGGCATCGTTTAATTCTTGATAATCAATACACACACGCCAACCGATGACTCTACGCGAAGGGATAAGCTTGTTTTTCTTATTCATCACAACTGTCATCCCACCTTTTTTTGGGACAAATTGATTCAGGCTCACCCATGGAGAATCGGAAATGGGATATATCAACCCGACATCCATTAACTTTAACACTTATTTCTTCACCACTTCTTGCATATTCGGATTTAGACACCTTTAAGGTTGCACCACCGACTTAGATTCATCCTCCATAAGAATCTGGTGCGTACAATAGGCGGTGCTAATGCCCTTTATATCTTTAAGTCTCCATGCAATAGCCACTTTATGCAATTTCAACACGACAAGTAACTTCGACTTCTCGTCCTCTGTCAACTTAGAAGAAATAACGATGAGGAAACTCGAACTCTCTCCTAAATAGGCATACATGTGAAAGTAAGACCTTAAGCTCTACATGGGGTGGTATCTCTAAGAAAGGCTTATTACACTCATCCCTAATTTCACTATTCTTCATCGCCTCGGGAAAAATCGGTGTCTCCTCCTCATACTCCTCGTCAACCTAATCAATCTTGTCAACCTCATTAACCTCATCAACTAACTCCTCTCCCACCAAATCGACTCAACAGATGCAGTTGATACATTGTTCACTTGCGAGATGAATGAGTTTATTAAATAAACGGAATCGCATGGACCACTAAAATCATCTTGACCACTCGGATGTTGCATAGACCTAGCAACCTTAAACGTGACATTTTCGTCACCTACGCGGAATGTGATCTTCCCGTCAAAGACATCAATGATTGCCTTCGCGTTACATAAGAATGGACTACCTAAAATATAGGAACTGTCTTGTCGGCCTCCATATCAAGAATGACAAAGTCCACAGGGAAAACAAATTTATCAACCTTAACGAGCAAGTTTTCAATGATTCCCTGTGGGTATTTGACTAAATGGCTGGCTAAAGATAAGGTCATGCGTGTGGGTGTGAGTTCACCTAGGTCTAGCTTTTTGTAGAGAGAGAATGGCATCAAGTTGATGCTAGCACCTAAGTCGGAAAATGCTTAGCTTGGGGTGTCGCTGCCAAACAAGCACGGGATCGTGAAGACTCACGGATCCCCTAATTTCTCCGGTAGTTATTCAAAACCACCACGGACTAAGCCTCGGTCAAAGCAATGTTCGAGAGCTCCCCTAGTTTATCCTTTCGTTTAAGAAGATTCTTTAAAAACTTGGCATATTTGGGCATATGCTAGAGGGCCTCAATGAATGAAAAGTTAATTTTAAGTTGTTTGAACATGTCGAGGAAATGCCCGTATTCCTTAGTGTATTTTTAATGTTTAAGGCGGGCGGGGTACGGAACACGCGAATGATCTATGAGTAGTGACGGCCTAATCTCTAACGGCTTCTTTCCTAAGCTCTTCTCTACTTGAGACTCACTGTTTGGTGCGGTAATTGCTTGGTCTATCCTAGATTGCACCTTCTCAGCAGCTTCCATCTCTATCTCCTCGCCTAGTAAATCCTCCTCCTTACCTTAACCGACTCTCTAACTAACTCTTCTCCTAAACCTCCACCGCTACAAGTGATGACCGCTTTTAACTAGGCGGCCAGGTTGGTTTGAGTACCACCCAAGAACTAGCCAGGTGCCCGTTCTTCAAGTCATCTTAGCTATGTTACCAATAGACCGCTGAACATCTAAGAATGCAGATTGTTGATTTTTCAAAAGAATATCATGCTCCGCTAGGGTTTTCTGAGTGACTTGATCCTTAACAACTAACTTAGATAGTAACTCCTCTATCCTCTCTAACTCACTACCCAAACCTCCTAGTGAACTAACTCTACCCCAGTTTTGAGTTTAATTTGATTGGAAACAAGAAGGATTAGTTGGACCTCAGTTTTGACCCCTTATAAACTCTACCTGTTCTTGATCTAGCAAAGGACACTCTAAGGTTCCATGACCCCCCTGGTCACGCCTCGCTCTAATCTACCTTGGATTTGATTTCTTTCATCTCTGAAATTAGGTTTTCTAGAGCAGCAACAACACTAGTAGCCAAAGTGACCTAGTGAGTACCTCATGCAGATGAGGGTGTACTAGTTGTAGTAATGGTAGTCATACTTATTGACCGCTGCTCGAACTCAGGTTGGGAAAAACTCTCGAAGAGGCCATTGCATTCGGCCACAATTTCTTACCCATAAGGTGGCCTTCTATTGATGTATCAAATCGAGCTCGGGTCTCATAAGTGGACCGTTGTAGAATTTCTCTACAAGTGCCTAGTCGGACAGACCATGATGGAAACATCGGGTAAGAAAGTTTTGGAATCTCTCACATGCTAAGTAGTAGGGCTCATCAGGTTCCATCTGGAACGAATGAATTTGATCTCTAAGCCTAGAAGCTTTGACCGGTGGGAAGTATTTGTTCAAGAACCCTTCGCGGAGAGTCGCGCATGTGGTGAACGTACCTGCGGGCTGAGAATCGAGCGAAGTGGTAGACCATCCCGCTAGAGTGAATGGGAAAAGCTGAAGGAAAATTGCAACGGTCGTGGCACCTTGCAACTTAAAGGTACAACAGATGCGGGTGAGGCGAGCTATGTAGGCCGGTGCATCCTCGTCATCACGACCATGGAACTGACAAGAGTTCGAGATGGTGGTCATAATGTACGAGGGAATCTACCAAGAATTTTCGTTGACAATGGGTGGGCAACTGATGGGCGAGTTCACACCCATGAAACCATGGGTGGACTGCTGGTGGATGGTTCTATGGTCAACCATTTGAAGATGTGGGTGGGATGTATTAGGCGGTGCGGGTGGGGTAGATGGTGAAGTAGAGTCACAAGGGGATGAAGATGAAGATGTACTAACCTCGAATTTAGGATCCGAAAGCTTGGGAATCACGATCGGTGGTGGTGGTCCTTGTGAACGCGTATGGGCCATTCACTTCAAAACAGACACGAAAGAAAAGTAAGAAGACTCTACTAATGATACCTAAATAAAGAAAAGAAAAAGACACGACTAATTAGACTCCTACGACTCAAAACAAAACACAAATAACACGGATGCAACAAATCTAATCAAAGCTAATGAACGCAATCGCCAAAGTCCCCGGCAACAACGCCAAAAACTTGATGTGCTAAAAGTAGTTTAATAATTACTAAGGAAATTACCCTAATATAGACACTAAGTTAAACTATACACTCTCTAAAAGTAGACCTAACTACTAACCTACAAGTGAACCGATCGACTCTAGTATAGCTAAGAAAGTCCGGAAATTGAACCCACGGGACTTTTTTTATTACGTTAACTAGACTCACTAGACTTAATGACTGACACAACTAAACTTCTTTTATATTTTGAGAGGGGGGTTTCTAATAACCTAAAATCGCTATTAGTTAAAGACACCAACTAATTAACCGAACTAAGACTCAACTTGGAACTTGGATTTTACTCAGATGGTGACTACCTAGGTTGGAATCCCATATGTTATCAGTTGTCTTTCTAGTGGTTATGAACTGTTGTGGAACCGGGATCGTAAAATACTAAACCTACCGTGAAACCGAACATGACCCTCGACCCTTCTCGAGAAGACACCCATGAAAATCTAATAGGTTGTTAAATTACTATTTTGACAAGACTCCCTAAGGGTTATCTAACTATTCTAATAACTACTCTTAATCGACAATCTACCTCATGACGTGAAAGTCAAGGGTAAATTGGAAACTTGATTTGACTCGATATGCAAGAATTGGAATGCGACTAAGTCGGACTTCTCACAAAACTCCTAAACCTAGCAATTTACTAACCTAGAGAAACCTATAATTTCTCACCTCACGGTTATTAAGATTAGTATAACACTTAGACCTACTCGATTCACGGATATTACTTCTATTGTGTATTTGCCAATCAACCATATAAATCACAAACACACAGTCAATGATCTTAACACGAACCTTATATATGAAAGATGTTCAACTAGGAACATGTGAATCAATAAACAGTCATCAAACAAGTAAAAGTATGTAAATGCATCGAATCAAATAAAGCAAGTCGTTACTTTTAATAGAAAAATCCACAACTAGTTCATAAACCGAATAAAAACAAAAACTTTAACACATGTTCATACTAACCTAACTAGTTCATGCATAATTAGCCTAACATCTTTGTCAAAACAATCTAAACACAAAGTTCAAGAATATAATTCATGGTGAAAGATGAAAGTATGAAAAACTATGAAATCGGGAAGATGGAACCCAGTATTCTTCGTTCTCGTGCCTTGGATCTTCAACCGTATGATTCCTTGCCTCAAAATCTTTGTTTCCTGAGTTTCTTAAGCTCCAAAAGCGTCTATGGGTTCTTCAGATTTGTAGGGTTATGAGTTCTTCAAAGTCGAAACATTCTTTGGAAAACAGCTTCTCATACCACATGGGGAGCATTAGGTGCGACCATGATTAAAGTCAAATTGGGTCAAAATATCTCATCGCGTCACGCGGAGAGCATTTACTTCCGGGTCGCGCGATGCGACTAGGTATTTTTCTCGAATTTCGTTCCTTTTCAGCTCTTGGTCCACCGAACTCATTTCGGTGCTCGGTTTCGTTTTTCTCCTTTTTTAGCAATCTTCAACACCCGAAACCTGAAAAATACAAAGTAATAAGTAATATACATATTCTACCTAAAAGGGACTCTCAAACTGCAGAAACTATTTACAATAAATAGATTTTTGTAATACATTACATTGTTGCCTTCCTTGTTAACTTGTTACCATCATCGGTTCTTCATCACTCATCTCTTTATGAGGTCCTCTTTGGATCTCTTTCAGATGATTCTCTTCTTCGTACCTTTGGGAGTTTCTGCTATCCATTTCTAGGTGATACTCGAGTGGATAAACTTTCAAGCTTGTCTACTCCTTGTACCTTTGTTGTCTATGCTCCATCTCATCTCGATTTTCTCTATTTTGCTCCTTATACGTCTCGTACGTTTACTTCTCATCATGTTCAATTTCATGAGTCGATTTTTTACATTCCAGGGAGTTCTACTACTCCCACAGATTCATTGGATCCTGTTCTTTTCTTCACTCCTCCTTTGCTTCCGACTTCTGTTTGTTCTCTTTCCTCTTCATCTCCTCCTATTATTTCTTCTTCATCTTCTCCTGTTATTTCCTATCCTGATATTACTTCACCTTATTTTCCTCCTCCTCTTATTCTGACTCACCGAATCGTTACATAATCTCGCGATTATACACGTCAGCTATATCAGTTTCCTGATCATGTTGTTTTTCATGTCTCTACTACTCCCACCACTAAGCCTTCTACATTTCAGCAGGCTCAACAGTACTCTATTTGGAGGGATGTGATGTGTGCTGATGCTCTTCATGCCAACCAGACTTGGCGTCTGGTTCAGGAGCTCCCACTAACGCCATCATTGTTGGTTGTAAGTGGGTTTACAGGATTAAACATAATCCTGATGTAACGCATCGTATTTTATTATTTTTCTAAATAATAATAATAATAATAATATTCTTATTCTAACTGCATTTCACGACGTTTGTGATTGAAAACAGGCTTCAGAATTTTATCGGGCTTGGGCCCAACACACACACTAACCTACCTAATTAAACCCTACACAAACACACTCACACACACTATACACACACACGCCGCACCCATCATCTCCCTGCCTCCCCCTCTCTCGCGACTCTGGTCAACGGAGCAAGTCCGGCCGGCGCCGATCTCCGATCGCGCAGCATACACCCCCTACAACTCTCCTTCTCCCTTGTTCCTTCTCCGTTGAAGACCACGACAGCATCAGTGGTGACCGGTAACACCAGCTCTCGCTCCTCTCTCTCTCTCTCTACACAAGCGGCCGACCACCACCCTTGGTGGCGACGCACGACCACTGTAACATTTGCGTAAAACGGGTTCCAAAACCCGCACCGTTTGAGAATCAAATAGTTAATAGGATTTCGTTGAGCATTTATTCAATTATTATTTAAACTTTATAATTATTGAATAAGAAATAAATTATAACCAATAAAATAATTAAAACTTAAATAATATAAAGAAAAATAAAATAGAAATAAGTAAAAGGGGCTGCCGGGTTTCGAACCCGGGTCCCCAACAAACCTACACACACCACAACACTGCTGCATCACCCACTCTCTATTGTAATTAACCCATTCGAATAAACCTTTATGTCTTACCTCACAATCATCTTCTTGAAACAATTGCCGCCCAGTAACGGCGCAATCAATCCAGAGATCAAAGCTTTCCATTTTGATGAAATTGACCGCGAAACTGACTCTCAATCATATATCTAGACTCAAACCGAGTCAAACCGCAGCCAATTGTGATCTGCTAACATCTCGCCATAACCGTTTTTTTTTTACTGGAAACCTCTAAACCGAAACCCAATCCAAGCTATCTCCTTCAACTATAAATAGGGGTTTCTGGGAACTGTTTAGAATGCACACAACCTATCTGCAAACCTCTGTTCATCGGAATTCATCACCGGAGTTGTCTGATAGTCGCCAGAAAATATCACCGGAAAACCGAAATCGTGGTGGATCACATCACCAATAAATACCTTGCTAAACCTCGTTTCCAAACTCGTTCAAACCCTTCTCGAAATCCTCTGCTTATTCTCCCCAGCTCCGCTGACCTCAGAGCTTTTCTGCACTTCGCCGGAGTTTAACCTCAGCCGCCGGAATCCAACCAGAATTTCCATAACATTCTCCAATCGGTATGAATTCTTAATCTTTTTTTTTTGTCAGTTCTATTCGATTCATTTGTCTAATCTAAAACAGTAGATCAGTGAAATCGAATGTTTAATAAATCTGTTTTTCAGTTCTAAGTTAGTGAAGAAGATGAACATCGAGTCGTTTATAAATATAATTAAAATCAGTATTTCAAACGGGTTAGACACACAGTCCAGTGGTGGACTGTGTGCATTTCATACTATTGATACCGAGTTCGATCCTTGACACAACACCTATCCACAGTAATAAAACGTTTTTTTAAAACCGGAACCATATTAACTCACTGTAAGATGATAAGTATAATAAAATTGCAATATATAACGGGTTAGACACCCAGCCCAGTTGGTTGGGCTGGGTGCAACACAACACGGGAAACGCGAGTTCGAGTCCAGGCTCTCACATCGGTTCGACAGTTTAAATCCTTTTTAAAAATTGAATAATTTCTGAATAATCTAAATCGTATATAAATATAATTAAAATCAGAAATATTTCGGGTTAGACACGTAGCTCAGTTGGTAGAGCTGCGTGCACGTATACGAGAGGTCACGAGTTCGAACCTCGCTCACCGCATGGAATAAACACAGTCTGACCGGTCAACGGTCAACGGTCAACTGTCAAAAAAAGTTTTATTTCTTTTTATTTATTTATTTAATTGGAAAATTATTTAAAAATACTTAAAAATAAGATTATTAAAGTTAGAAAATTTCCTTAAACTCAAAAAAATAAATAAATCTAACAATCCCATTAAGAGCACAAATTAAAAATATTAATCTCAAATAAAATTTATTTATTTACCGAGTCATTTTGTTATTATTTAGGTTAGTTTTTCCCTCGTCGGTTAAATCATAATATTCGTGCGCATTCATCGTCATCAAGGAACGCACCCACTGTGAGTGAATCCTTACAAATTCCCCTTTTTATTCATGTTTTGGGGTGTATCATGTGTCGCTTTAATTATTTCGTTTATTCAAACTTGTGCTATTACCATTATATGATCTAAACTTGTGATGTAAATATTGTTTGTTGTGATGTGTGTTTACATTTTGTCAAGTTGCGTGCAAATCATTCATTAGGCCCATCAGTTACTCGTGGGAGACGAGTTGAACATCGCGTGCCTCATTGTTCATCATTTGGTGTGTGCGTGTGCATTAATTGATATTACGTGTATTGTGATTATGTTGTTTGTTGTGATGTGTGTTTACATTTTGTCAAGTTGCGTGCAAATCATTCATTAGGCCCATCAGTTCCTAGTGGGAGACGAGTTGAACATCGCGTGCCTCATTAGATCGGCTCCGTTTGATTGAGCCTTGATCTCGTTGTTCATCATTTGGTGTGTGTGCTTGTGCATTAATTGATATTATGTGTTTTGTGATTAAATTTACATTTACGTTTACTCATATGTGGTTACGCACCTTTTTATAACCAATATAACAAATTCGTTCAAATGTTTTCATAAGATTCACTCGCTGACTTTTGTTGACCCAAAACCCTATTTTTACACATGATACAGGTGATCCAGTTGAGAAAAGAAACACGTAGGATGGCCTAGAAGAATAAACAAGTTAATGCTTTGGAATGAACGATTAGTTTTGTTTTCCTTTGTAATTGTATGATTTTTTGTTTAATGGATACTTTAGTTTGTAATTTGAATGAAAATGTATTTGAACATGTTGTGCTTGTATGTTTATTGTAACTTCTTCCTTAAAGAGAAATAATAAATATGAAACTTTATAGTAAATGTCATGAGCTTTGATGAAAACCCAATCATGCCCCGACTACCATTTCCGCTGCGGGTCAGGGTGTGACAACCACGACGACAACAGTCGCGGTTCAACACGGGTTAAGTCTCTACTCAGTTTGATTCGGATCTGGTTCAGTTTAGTTCGAGTCGGTTTCAGTTCTTCGGTCAGTTTTGTTCCAGGATTTGGCGTCGATGATGATGATTTGACGGTGGTGGTGTCGACGACAACAAGAGCCGACGCACGGCGGTAGCCGGCGTCGGCAGAGACAGCGGTTCACGGTTCTAGTTCGAGTTTCAGCTCAGTTCCGGTATCGACTTCAAGTTCAGGTTCCGGTTTCTCAGTTCAGGTAAAGTTTTCAGTTTATTCGGTTCGAGTATGTAGTTCAGTTTCAGTTTCAGCTTCGGTCTCGTTTTGGTTCAGGATAGAAATAGTTCTGGTTTTGTTTGTTTATATTTCGATTCAAGTTCAATGGTTGTTGTTTCAGATTCGGTTCGGTCTTGGCTCGGATTTTAGTTCATGTTTGGCTCGGGTTTCGGTCAAAAACAGTCAACCGACTTAGTTGGGTGTTCCGGCTCAAGCTCAGTCGATTCGGGTCTCGTTTCAGTTTGGTGTTCGGTCAAATCAGGTCAAACCTGGTCAACTATGGTCAAACAGTCAACGGGTCAGATTCGATGTTCGGTAAAAATTCTAACGACTCGATGTTCATTTCTATTAGTTATGTTACTGCTCTTTTAAACGCGAGACTCGTTGTAATGACGCGTATGTCGATTTTTTATTTTCTATTTAGATATTGATGTTATAGCGAAAACGAACCCTAAATAACTGTTTATAAAAATACATAGAAAATTTATATATTTATTGAAATGTTGCGTTTTGACAAATAATATCGACACTTGTGTGTCGGGATCGTCCAAAAACAAGGGGAAACTCTGGCCGTTTTTCGTCAAAACAAACGATTATATATTTATTACACCTTACGACAATATATATTTCTTTAACGACAAAATATATATAAACATATTACACTTTGACAAAATATATTTAAAAACTTTACGATGGTATATATTTATAATTATTGTACATCTCGATAAAAAAATATATGTTTATTTATATTATACTTTTCGACGAAAATATACCTATTTCTTTATTATGATTTTAGACAAGAACATAAATTTATTTATTATTTATAATTTTCGACAAATACATTTATCTAAACGACCAATTATATATAGATATATTATTTTTTTACATATATGTTCAATGACACAATATTTGTACATTAAACCTTTCATCAGAATATATACATATTTATTTATCATACATTCGACCAAAATATACTTATACATATTAAACCTTTTGTCGAAACATAGATGCCTAGCATGTTTTTCGTTAAAACATATAAACATATATACATGTTTCTATTTTGCTTTTCATCAAAAAGACTAAAGATAACTTATCAGATTCGAATAATTTTGATAATTATAAAGGTATATGTATCGTTTATTTTGACGGCACTCCTAGAACACTTTTGACGAAATTAGATTTAGAATTGTTACACTAACTATGTTAAATATACACGTACATCCAAATTCCATCTCAAATCCTCCTACTTAATTCCGTTTACTCATACACCTTCGTTTGCCATATAAGGTGTCCTCGACGTCTCATTCTCCAATTCATTAACTCGTCGCGAGTTTTCAAGAAGACTTAGCAAATTTTGTGAGTACACTCGACCCACTTTTATTTATATCACTTTTTGGGTGTAACATGTTTCCATATACAAAAATCACAAACACTTAAGTTTTATAAAACGCACAAACAATCCTATACACATGACTACTTGAATCGTATACTTGTTGCTTGTCTGGGATATTCGTTATGCTATGCTTTAGTCATTAACTATTTTTAGCCTTCGTTTGACATGCTTAGCGCTATAGGAATTCACGCATCCACCTCCATCGTGTTATTCGTGAGGTCATGTTAAAACATCGTGATTGCGTTACGGGTTTGATTATTAGTATTGCATGCCTTGATATTGCTCTTGTATAGATTTGGTTGCCATGAGGATTGTTAAAACTTTATTCGTAAACGTATGCTATGCTTAAACTTGTGTACTCGCCTTGCTTTTGCATTGACTTTATTTTAAAACATGTTACAGGTTGAAGGAGATGATGCTATGAAATCAAAATAGCAAGGACTTAGATACACACATTTTAGACGTTAGATTTATAAATGTTGTACCAAATTTTGTTATGTTTTATGAACTTATTGTATTGCTTCATGTTGTATTTGACAATGTTGTGAAATGAAATTTGGATTTAATTAAATATTGTCATTTATTAGCGTTGTGAGCAATGAGCAATCTCGTTTTAGTCTCATCCCGATGTTTCCGTCATCGGTTGGGGTGTGACACCTGATGGTTCAGTATGTCGTTATAAAGCTTGGCTTGTTGCCAAGGGCTTTCATCTGACTGGAAGGTCCAAAAGCTAAGGAGAAGACGTATCAAACTAGTCAAAGTTCATTGGAACTCAAAGCGCGGGCCCGAGTTTACTTGGGAACGTGAGGATCAAATAAAAGCAAAGTACCCCCAACTATTCAAGAAGATTCCTACTCAGGATGACTCGGCTTAAATTTAAGGTCAAAGTACATTTTAACAAGGGGAATATGTAACAAACAACAAAATTTCAAGTATATCCATACAACCTAATCATTGTTCAATATATACAGTTACATGCATTTAGACTTAATTATATATTAATTGAGTCCACTAAGTCTAGCAATGTCTAGGAAATGCATTTAAATTTGCATTTAACATGATCGTATTCGTCGGGTCGTGATACGATGAAAACAATTTTTAACAAACGATTGGTGGTTATCCGGTTCACGAGGGTTATGTCAGGACGGTTCCGGTACGTAAGGAAACATTTTACAAAGGACATTATTTCATGCCCGAAAGAAACAACGAATAAAAACCTAATTGATAATAAGTATATGTATTCTAAAATTTTTGGAAAAATACGCAAGTGTTATATGTTTCCAATTCTAGCAACATGGCTTACAATTTTCCACCAACGGACACACATATTAATTAATAGATAATGTTGATTATCATAATTGCTATAAAGGGTCATTAGATATATTAAGGATATTCAAATACTAATTACCAGTTAATTTCACATAATCAATCACTAATCGATTTATAAGCACGACTTATGTCCGGTTTAACACCAAATCATCATCAATGCGTACTAAACTAGTTGATCCTAGTTAACATTCTAATGCTAGAGTTAACTCCTAATCATCACCCGTGACCTAAGTACCTAAATATCTTCCATCCATTCCACCACATGTTTTAAATGACAAAAGAAATCAGCAAAAATCAAACCAACCCCCCTCCATACCTACGACCAACTAAGGGGTCCCACACCCTCCATACCTTGGTTACTTGTAATCTAGGGGAAATATGTGACAAGTTTGATTAACGATGCAAGAATGTATGGATGAAAGCTGTGAAGAAATATATAACATTCCAAGCCAACATATCCCCACATTTGCAAACACTTGGATTCAGTTTTCATACCTAAACAACCACATCACTCTCTCCTCTTCTTCTACCTACGACCTCCTCTCTCTCTCTCTCTCTCTCTCTCTCTCCTTTCTTCAATTTTCATAACCTAAACAACTAAACCAAGGGTTCTTTACGATAAAAAGGAGTCTTACAAGTTGACATCAAACATAGAAATCATCAAGGAGGCTTGATCTTGCAAGACTTGGAGCTATATCTTTCTTTTTCTACAAAAAAAAGTTCATCCCTAGCCTAAAGCTAGTAGTAAGTTCTTTATTTTAGCTCTAAGTTTAGTGTAAATTATGCAAGTACAAGTGTTCATCAACAAGTCCTATTAAGATGATTAAAAGTTTTAAAAGAAAACAAACACTATAAAAGAAATGTTGATGAAGTTGTGGTGATTCTAACTTCAATAAACTATAGTATACTTGTTAAACTTGTGATTTAGTGATTAATAATGGTTTAAAAAGTTAGAAAGTATAAATGGTGTGAAAGAACTTGTTTAAAAAGGAGGTTGAACATGAACGTTGTTTTTGAGTATTTTTAGGGGTTTTATATAAATTTCATGTTCAAGGATTTTGATTTTAAAGTATAGGTGATGTTGTTAATGATATGTTGATGATGCGGATTGGATGATGATGATTAAGGAAGGATAATGTTAATCTAGGGTTATAAACCTTAATATGGGTTATCTTCACTAAGTATGGTTATATGAATTTTTGGTGAATAATATAAGTTATGTAATATCATTGTGAATTAGGGTTTAAGTACATAAAAATGGTTATAAATATATATTTAGAGTCATGAATATATATTATATATATATATATATATATATATATATATAGTATTAAAATATATATTTGGTGGAATATGGAAATAAAATTATATATATTTAAGAGTTAAAATATATATTGGATTAAAATATAAAAGTATGTATATATCGAGCATCTTATATGTATAAGTTAGTAAAGCATGGAAATACGTATACATATATATGTATACACTTTGGATATAAAAATACATGGATAAGTTGAGCCCTTAAAAAGATATGAACCAGATGGTATAGAAACAAATTCCTAAAAAACATTAACGGTAAACTTAACAAATATATTACCATGACGGAATCCAAGTTCCCAAAAAACATGATGATGATACCAGACAATTGGATAAATTGCAAATATATACTTATTGGATAAAAGTGTACCTTAACAAAACTGCTGCATAAGTATATGTATGATTTTGGACAAATTATAAAAATATATATTCTTCAAATATATATATATATATATAAAAGACCCTTTTACAAAAAAGTAAATTAATTTTAAAAAATCATAAGAATATGTTTTCTTAAAAATATATTTCCGGAAAAACCGACCAAAAACTAAATGTGGATTAATCAAGAAGTTAAAGTACATGTGAGTCCCAAAACAGATTCGGATCACAGTGGTTGATTGTTTTCACCCAAACAACTAAGGATTAGTTGTTTGAATGTGAAAATACTAAGAAAAACCAAGCAAAGAAGATGAAGAATCTTGTTTGGATCAAACAACTAGTGTTGTATATGAAATCCCAATAACATGTAATCAGTAACAACACTTGGATATTCGGATGAAAGCACAATAGCAAAAATCACAACACAAGAAAATCACCAAAATCTGTCCAAGAAACTTGTACATAACTTCATTTAACATAGTATTTATACAGACTGATCACCCAACGTATTTATTAAATACGCTGGGCAATTAATTACGCCGCGTACATGCAAGTTTCACAAAATATCACTTTTGACCCTTTTAATTTGTCTAACTATTACAAATTTGCTCAAACTATGGATTATCCAAGCACCAACGGTCTCAAAAGCTCTAACAATATCCCCAGACCGTTGCGTGCTTGGGCTTTCTCAATCTTGCCTCCGAGCTTCAGGGTCTGCGGCTGGATCTTCTGTTTGTTGTTCGGTTGCTGCATCAGTTGATTGTTGAACAAAAGCTTCACTAATGGTTGGATGGCCCTCCATTGTAACTTCATATGTGGATGAAGTCGGAGGTGGTTGAATGATCTGGATGTCTGAATCTGGAGATGGATCTTTGGTTGGAGGAGAGGATGATTCTTGCTTAGCTGCTTTCTTCTTGCTGGATGCATCTTTTTCCTTTTTCGCTTCCATTCTGAGCAAGATTTCCATTACTTCAATCTTTCGAGCTCTCGCACGCTCGACTGCCCTCTGAAAGAGCATTCCCTCCTCAAGATATTCATTTCCGGCCCCAACATTAATCTTATGTCCGTACAAGATGTTCAAGTCGGAGAGACAGAACATAAAAAATCCATAGGGTCCAGAATGCAAATGTCTTCATTTGAATTAGACCTTATGACTGCCTCACCTGTTTTTCCGTCATAGAACCACTTCTTGAAATTGGTGAGCGTCACAGGTTGCTCTGGAGGAAGCTTCACCTTGGTAACCACCTTTGCTGGATTTATAACCCACGTTTCTTTCCTTTACCGGTGAACGGATCCTTGGTGGTTTTAGACACACGTTTTCTGGGGCGCTGAGGCTTGAAAACTGAAAATCCTCGCAAGCATTCTCTTTGTATTAATCTTTCTAAATCTCCGCCTATGCTCCTGTTTGTTGGATTAATCAGCTCATGCTTGCTAAGCTCTCGTATGTCCCAAGTGGGTAAGCTCTGCATATCTCGTACGCTTTGAAAATATTGAATCACTCCACCTCTTCGTTTTAGGACGAACCACCCGGTCAGATTGCAGTACTTCCAACTAATGATTTTATCAGTAATCTCAGTTTTCTCAACTACCTAATAAAAGTCAGGCATTTTCACTATCTCCTTTTTGAACCACTCTGGATGCTGTGGTTCAAATTCATCTCCCCCATCCGTTTCGTCCACCACATCTTCTTCCAAACCCCATTCTAAGAATTTTGCAGGCATTTCATCTTTGTCAACTTCTTCTTCATCACTGTCATTTCCAAGACTAAAGTCTATTGCTGATTCCAGACGTTTCTTCTTCTTTTCAGCTTTCTCTACTTTCTTTTTCTGCTCTTTTTCCTTAAATAAGTCAAAGTTAAAGATGTCTTCATTCGAGTACCTTAGCTTTCTGTTTGTAGCACCATATAGCTCTTGAACCATTTCATGAAGCTTCTCCATCCCTTCCTGCTGAAATCTAATGAATTCTGTTTGCTTAGCAACGTATGCATGCAGTTCTTTCTTCTTCAACCTTTGCTCTTTCAACTTTCTCTTGAGAACATCGGTATCATTGACTTTGTTCTTCAACAGACAGAATTCCTTAGCAGAGAAAGACCCGATTTCCTTTGATAGACGGTTGTAGAGCTCTTGAAAAGGTCTGGGTCGAGAAGGAATTTGCTGACGAGGGGGTTGTGCTGATACTGGAGGTTTGGGTGGAACGCTTGTAGATGATCCTTCTCCAGATTTTCTCTTCTTTGGCACTGCAGCTTCGCTTGGAGAAGGCTCCAGTGGATCAGCAAAAAGTCCCTCCACGAATCTATCTAACTGTTCTTGCTCTGATGTAACAACCTCCGGGGTTTCAGATTCGGTCATTTCCCTTCTTTTCATTCTCCTCTCCCGTTTCTCAGCCTCTGCCACTGCTTGGATGGCTTGCATCCTTTCAATCTCTTCCCTGGTCGATCCAGCGCGAATGCTGTCAGCCATGATTTGCTCTAGGTTGGGGTATCTTTCTTGCTCTTCTTCCTCTAAGGTTCCTCTTCTACTACTTTCTTTCCCTTTTCTTTCCGCTTACGTACCAGAGGAATCTCTTCTTCTTCTTCAGCTTCTTCAGAGACATCAACTGGACGACTTCGACCTTCCCTACTTTTTCTTGTCTTTTCTCTATATTTGTTGTAAGCAGCAAGAACAACTGGAAGTCTTTCCTCACGATACATCCAATGGTGCAGTATCACCCATTCTTTGGTTTTTAGCTCAGTAATCTTCCTTCCTTTTAGTAGCTGAAACTGGTACGTGCTTGCATCATGTGGCAAGTTTCGATGCTGATCGTCAATGAGCAATTGCACGAATCTAGGATACATCGCCCATGCACCTAGTTGTCAATCATGCAGTAAGAAATCAATCCAGAAATGTTGAACAGCTGATTTGTACACAGGTTTAGCATAGCCGCGGACCATTCTATATTCAAGCCATCATAACCGCCCTTTCGATGACAGATGCTCATACAAAACGTGTGCAAAATAATCTCCAGTCTTTCATCAGCCCTGACTTTTTGATTTCGTTTTTGTGACGAAAATATCCGACGTAGTTCATTCCACGAAATCCCTCTAGAATTTCCTCCTTCTTTAGCTTCAATGGATCATTTGCATTATCTCCTAGGCTCAGAACTTTCCGAATTCGTTCCTCTGTCACTCTAATTTCTTTGTTTCTAATAGTCGTTGTGATATGTTTGACGTTGTTCAGCGTTCTTGCTCTTGCCATTCTCCAAAATTCTTCTATGTGAATGGAGTAGATACTAGGATTAGCTTGGATTGCATAGCTAATTTTACTACGTGACAACCAATCCATCACGTCTTCAAAATCTGGCTCCGGAGGAACTAGAGTAATTGGTTGATTATGCTTTCTTGTACCGTCCCATACCAACTGTTGAGCCATATCTGAAATGTGGAAACGAGTCAAGTTAGATTTTCATACAGCGATGTAAGTTTAGAATTTTATATATGTATAAACAACTATTAAAGTAAATTAAAAAGTATACATATATATATTTATATACAAAATAATTAAAATCGCTGATAAATATGCTGAATCATCAAGAACAAATATGCAGACCAACTTTTTTGGCGGAATTAAGTGATTTGCGGCTAACATGATTTTTTACGCTGTCATGACCGGCGTATTATTCTAATACGCCGGTTGCGAAAGCTTTTAATTAAAACTTAAGTCCGCCATTAGATGTCTTGAACTAATACGCTGATCAACCATATTTACGCTGATCATAGATGAGCGTATTTAAGTGCCAACGTAGATGACTATCTACGCTGAGCTTAGCCGGCGTATTTGTCTAATGCGTCGGTTGCTTGAACTCGCGTTCAAGACTTAAATCCGCCAATCTTTGATCTGACTAAATACGCCATCTTCAACAAAAATACGCCATACTCAAACTTAAATACGCCATATTCATAATTTTCTTGAGAAACCCTTTTGTCAAAGACCGAAACAGCTACATAAAAGAGACTATATACACATAATAGAGATTGAAATGATTTAACCACCCATAAACGAATATCAATGGGTATTTGAATATCGAAATCATACCAATATCGATTCTGATCGGATTTTACTGAATGCGGATTGAAAGAAACAGAGTGTGTGGGTGTTTGTCGAGTGAAGAAGATGATGATTTTATTTTGAAAATATTTACAAACGGTGAAAAGGTTAAGTATTTATACTATTTTACATTCAAGCGTAATTATTAATTACGCTGGATAAATAAATACGCCGCCTTGATATTTTTCAAGGTTTCTTCAAGCCTAAGAATTTGAAATCAATACGCTCGAAAAATTCAAATTTTCTTGAAAAATGTGCCCTTTTTGGTTAAAAATATTGCAAGAAATTAAAAATAAGCTAAATGAAAATAGAAAGTTGCAATTTTGGATCCTGAAAGTTGTTTTTGGGTCCGGAAGCCTCCTTTTTCACACAAAATTTATGCTAACTGACTTGAATCCTGTGACTTTCCTGCAAAAGATCATACTGGTAACACTTTGTTCGTTTGAGATAAAATATTGGATATATTAAATAATTAAGGGACAAGAAAAACTGTCAGTATGCTTGTCCTTTTAAATCCATGCACCTATATTTCAACATGCGATCGGAGAGCCTTTTTATCATGTTGCAGTAATATTGATAAGAGATTCAATGTTCCCCACTCATGCTGAAGCCGTCAGAATGTTGTGCCCGTGAGTCCCACGTCAGGACATACCCCCGTGATCAAGGTATGCGCAAAAATTCCTCATAACAGGTGAGTATACTGACTTCATTCATTTCTGAGATTTCAACGTTAGACAGTTGGCGTTCAGGTCAGTACTTCCGTACAGCAGAGAGACCAAGGTCTTACGAGGGCTATGGCAGATACCAGATGCGGTACGATTTAAGCACTTGAATGATTCTCAATGAGAGATTCATTTGTGTAGGGTTTTGGCCGCATAGGCTCTTTTTGGAAAAGATATCATAGCTGTGTCTAGGTCAGCATATTTCTGAATGCAGCAGAAGAGCAACTATGATATCCCCGAATGATTAGCTAATATAAAGACCCGAAATCTCAGACTTTGGCAATCTATCAACGCAAGATTTAAGACCATTAAGCCATACGCCGCAACGTGTTACCCGCAGGTTGCACAACATTGTGGGTATTCAGAATTCTTGTGTGATCATTAGAGTTTGTCTCCGTTTCACAGTTTACTTCAAGGTATTGCTGAATCTACCGACACGTCGTTGCTTGAGGCCTTAATCTTTTTCTGTTTTAAGATCAGAACAAAAGTGTTAGCAGTTTTTCTATCATTTCTCGTGCAGGTGCCAAAGACGGAATCAGTCTCAACAATATTTTCTTGAAAACTTTCCCCTTAAAATTTTATTTTTGAGAATCCATTGCTTGAAAAGAAAGTTTAACCTTGCAGAAAATCTTTTTGTTGGACACATTTTATGAGATTGTTTATTTACTATGAAACCCCCCCTTTTTTTAACCAGAAGTCAATTCTACTCAAGGAAGTTCACCATTTCCAACCAGGTTACCAACTGGTTGAATCGAGCTTTATCGAAGGCTTTCGTAACTATATCAGTTTTTTGTTGCACTGAATCCACTAGCACCACTTGGATGTATCCTTTCTCGTACGCATCTCTAATCGTATATTGTGAATTTCGATGTGTTTCGTTCTTAAGTGGTGGATGGGATTCTTCACAATTCCCAGACACGCTTCATTGTCGATGAATATCGGAGTCTTCATGATGTTGATCCCAAAATCCAACGACTGATTATGTATCCAAAGGACTTGTGAACATCAACTGTAAGCTATCGTGTATTCAGCCTGAGCGGTAGATGTAGAGACTATTGTCTGCTTTTTTCTTTACCACGAAATAAGACGATTTCCCAAGAATTGGCAGCCTCTGGAGACAAATTTTCTGTCTACTTTGCAACCTGCATGATCACTGTCAGAGTAAGCTATTAGATCAAAATTACTATCTTTAGGATACCACAAACCAAGCTTTGGAGTTCCTTTGAGATAGCGAAAGATTCTCTTGACGGCAGCATCATGCGATTCTTTGGGATTTCTCTAAAAGCGGGCACAGAGACAGGCAGCCCACATTATGTCAGGCCTACTAGCAGCCAGATACATTAACGAGCCAATCATTGAGCGATAGAAAGATTTGTTCACTGGCTTTCCTTGAAGATCTGAAGTGAGTTCCGTCTGAGCAGCAAAAGGAGTGCTGGTGGATTTGCAGTCATTCATGCTGTATTTGGAGAGAATATCTCTGATATACTTAGCCTGATGAATGAGGATACCATCTTTTCTTTGCTTCACTTCTAATCCTAAGAAAAACGTGAGTTCTCCCATCATACTCATCTCGAACTTCGCTTTCATCACCTTCTCGAATTCTCTGCAAAAGGCTTCATCTGTCGACCCAAAAATGATATATTCTACGTAGATTTGAACCAACATTACATCTTCTCCAATCCTTTTAGTGAAGAGAGTCATGTCAATTTTTCCTCTTGAGTATCCACACTCTAGAAGATATGTTGACAAAGTCTCGTACCAAGCTCGAGGAGCCTGGTGAAGACCATAGAGAGCTTTGTCAAGCTTGTAGTATTTTGAGAGAGAATGAGGATCTTCAAAACCTGGAGGTTGACAGACGTAAAGTTCTTCTTTCACCTTCCCATACAGAAAAGCACTGTTTACTGTCACACCCCGACCCGCAGCGGAAAAGGTGATCGGGGCATGATTGGGTTATCATCAAAGCTCATGACATTTATTAAGCGTTTCATATTTATTAATACAAATTAAATGGAAATTTACAATAAATGTTACATCATGATCTATCTAACAATCTAAACTTCTTTGTTCTCTTCTAAGGCATATCCTATGTTTTCCTTGCTTCAACCTGTTCACCTGTATCATGTGTAAAAAGGTTTTTGGATCAACATAATGTTGGCGAGTGAATCCTATGGAAAACATTTGAACAAATTTATTTAAATTGATTATGAAATATGTGCACAACCAAACATGAGTAAAATTAGATGTAACTTAATCAACAATCATAAGATATTAAATGGAACACTCATGAACAATAATGGAACAATTAAAGGCACGCGATGCTCAACTCGTCTCTCACGAGGAACTGAGGGGCCTGATGAATGAATTTGCATAAACATGATAATATGAATGACACAACTACAAACAATATAAACTCAATGATACACACATGAACAATAATGAATTTGAATTGAAGCACGCGATGTTCTACTCGTCTCCCACGAGGAACTGATGGGCTTAATGTATGAGTTTCATATAATTTGACAAAAGGAATATAAGTAAATCACAACAATAAAAACAATCTAAGTTTAGGTCATGATGTGGTATGGCACAAGTTTAAATAAATAAATCAATTATTTTCATAATACATGACACACCCCAAAACGTGTAATTTAAAAGGGGGAGTTGTAAGATTCACTCACAGTGGGTGCGTTCGGTTGATGACGTTGAATGCACGCGAAGTGGTTTTAACCACGAGTGAGATTAACCTAGATAAATCGCATTATGGTTTGGTAAGTAAACGGATTTTATTAATCTATTTTAGTAGGATTGTTGGGTGTATTTTCGTGAGTTTGAGGCTATTTTCTAACCTTAAAAATGTTATTTTTAAGTATTTTTAATTGATTTTTAATTAAAATAATTAAATAAAAAATAATAAAAAAATTGATTTTTTTCTGACCGTTGACCGGTTCAATTCGGAATACAAGTGCGCTGAGTGAGGCTCGAACCCGAGACCTCCCGTACGCGTGCACGCAGCTCTATCAACTGAGCTACGTGTCTAACCCGTTATAAATCTGATTTTAATTATATATATATATTAATTAGTTTAAACCGAAAATCATTTTATTTCAAAAATAGTTTTAAGTCAATTCGGCGGTGCGCTCCACAGGTCTCGAACCCGGGACCTATGGTTTAATCTAACACACAGTCCACCGCTGGACTGTGTGTTAAACATGTTATATAATTCGATTTTCATTATACTTAAATACAATTTAGTTATTACCTTTTCTGCCTTATTTAAAAAGAAGAGATAATTGTCCGAGTCGGTGCAGAAGACCGGACTCGAACTCGTGACCAGTGTTATAAACAAACACACAGTCCACCGCTGGACTGTGTGTCTAACTTGGTTATTATTCCGATTATTAATATACTTAACATATAACTGTGACGACTCCGGTTCAGTTTAACAAAAAAAGATTTTTATTAAGGCATTGTGTGTGGGACGGGATTCGAACTCGAGACCTTTGCTTTATATGTGCACACAGTCCACCGCTGGACTGTGTGTCTAACCCGATTAATATCCAGATTTATATTATACTTATAACATACGGAAATATATCGTCTTCTTCACTGAATATAACCAGAGTTCGGAAAATCGACTGGTTCAAAGTTTTATCGGTTTATTAGTGTTTTTCAGTTCGTTACGGTGAGATAAATGTGAAAAGGAAAAGAAATTGGGCGGAGAAGTATACCGACTGGACTCTCTGTTTTCCGGCAGAAACTCCGGCGACAGAATTCAACTCCGGCGTCAGGTGTCTTGCAGCAGCAAGTCTCCGGAAAGCTTGGAAAGAGTATGGGTATCTCCGGTATAAGCTTCAGAGGCTCAGCAAGGCTCGGCAATGGGGAAGTCGGTTTTCTGGCGACGAACAGAAAAGTTCCGGCGAGTGGAATTACGCCGAGGAAGAGTGTGGTTTTGAGCGAAAAGGTTTGTCGTCGGTTGTGGGTCAATTTATAAGGCAAAACGTTGAAGAATCTAGTCTGATTTCCGACTGTGTTCGTATATCATAAAAACTCCGGCGGTTATGGTTTGGTCGCGGACTTCAAACATCGGTTATAACCGATGTCTGGTTAATGGTTTACGTTATAACGTAAATTGTAGTTAAGGCTCGCGAGATTTCCGGGATTCCGACGACTGAACTGTTTGGGCGCCGGTTTTGAATTCGTAACGTTACTTTATGATTTAAATGATTTCATTATATAACAAACAAAGTCAGCGGCGCAGTGGTTTGTGTGTGTGAGTTAAGTTTGTTTGCTGATTCGGTACAGACCCGGGTTCGAAACCCGGCAGAAGCAAATCATTTTTATTTTGCGATTTTTGACAGTTTTTCAAAAACTAAATATATATTCCCGTATAATAATTGATTACAGATCGTTTAAAATATTTTGGGCATTTAATTCGCAAGGAAATTTTTGACTGACTGTTCGGTTGATAAACGGAGCGGGTTTGGTAAATCCGTTTTTGACGGATGTTACAGTATCCCCTGCTTTTTAGAAATTTCGTCCCGAAATTTAAATAATGATATATTTTGACTAAAAGGATGGTGATGTTTTGTTTGACAGTTGTATGCTCAGAAAAATGAAGGTTTAAGTTTTTGTTCGAGGCGGTAACGTTCCTTGTAAGGGTTAAGTACCCTATTCAGGAATCGCTTTTTGTTGCCTACTGTATAAGTGTTGATAAGCAGAAATGATTTGCTAAAAATGATATCATGCATATGAGTTTAGATACGTTTGGGAAGTATGGTTATATCCTAAGGCAAATCTTCTAACACTACAACCTATATGGAACACAACAACTGGTATTTGAACATAAGTAAACACAACAGCTAATATTCGAACATGAATAAACACATCAGCAAATATTTGAACATGGATAAACACATCAGCAAATATTTGAACATGAATAAACACAATAGCAAATATTTGAATCCACATTCTGATAGCATATATGTTTGAATGATGGAAGTTTCTCTCTCGTTTGTAATGACGGAGAGGTTAGTTTATGTAGGAATGGATCACAATCCAATCCCTTTAAATAACATGATGATATAAATGTAACACAAATTCCAACCAAGGCAATACTAGATCCTACATGGAACTTCTCATAACCGCCTGATAATGCCTCTGATCCTTTGGCAAAAATACTTATATATAGGAAGCACCAGCGGCGTATCCACCATATTCTTGCCAAATTTTCATTAGTTTTATCCACAAATTATGATTGGTTACCAAGAAACTAATAAATCCTACATAGAACTTCTCATAACCGTCCGATAATGCCTCTGATCCTTTGGCAAGAATACTTATATATAGGAAGTACCAGCGGCGTATCCACCATATTCTTGTCAAATTTTCATTGGTTTTATCATTGAATTATGATTAGTCCTATAATTCTACAACCAATACAACAAACATAAAATACTGAAATGAAATCTATCTGTGCGATCAAGGCTCAATCGAACGGAGCCGATCGTATTGCATGTACTGAAAATGAAATGGATGGGCGCTCAAGGCTCAATCAAACGGAGCCGAACGTATTGAATGTACTGAAATTGAAATTGTGTGCTCAAGACTCAATCAAATGGAGCCGAGCGTATTGCATGTACTGAAAATGAATAACTTAACCACACAAACAGCCTATGCATGGAACCTCTCATAACCGCCTGATAATGCCTCCGATCATTTGACAAGAATACTTATATATAGGAAGTACCAGCGGCGTATCCACCATATCCTTGTCAAATTTTCATCGACTTTATCCGCAAGTTATGGTTAGTTCGATGCGACTCTACTACAAACACCACAACCACAAGATACTGATAATGAAATTGTCTGTGCGCTCAAGGCTCAATCAAACGGAGCCGAACGTATTGAATGAAATTGTATGTGCGCTCAAGGCTCAATCAAACGGAGCCGAACGTATTGAATGTACTGAAATTGAACAACTTAATCTAAATAACCATCACACAATCATCCTATGCATGGAACCTCTCATAATCGCCTGATAATGCCTCCGATCATTTGACAAGAATACTTATATATAGGAAGTACCATCGGCGTATCCACCATATCCTTGTCAAATTTTCATTGACTTTATCCGCAAATTATGGTTGGTTCGATGCGACTCTACTACAAACACCACAACCACAAGATACTGATAATGAAATTGTATGTGCGCTCAAGGCTCAATCAAACGGAGCCGAACGTATTGCATGAACTGGGAATGTAAATTGAAATGTGCGCTCAAGGCTCAATCAAACGGAGCCGAACGTATTGCATGAACTGGGAATGTAAATTGAAATGTGCGCTCAAGGCTCAATCAAACGGAGCCGAGCGTATTGCATGTATTGAAATGTAAAATGAAATGACCGATCAAGGCTCAAACAACGGAGCCGATCGTGCGGGCACGCCAAGATCAACCACATAATAAAATGGGGATCCAACTCAACCTCGATGGATGGGGAGCCACGGCCTCGGCAAAAGCATATACTGAAAACAATATATAATATATAATATCCAATAATTTCTCTAACAGTCTACACATGGAAAAACATCAAACTAAACGATAGGGGTTGGATCTGGATCTTCGGCGAAGAGGACTAGTTGAGTATCTTCGTTTGGGCCGTCATTATCTTCGTCAGGGTTGGCGTTGATATTGAAGACTCTTCCTCTTGCTGATGGCATAGTGTTTGGGTTTTCTTGGTTTACTTGGTTAACTGGGTTTGATTGGGCTTGAGTGTTGATAACGTTAACCAATTGAGGGCATGTGTTTCTAAAGTGGGTAGGGTCGCCACAATTGAAACAAGCTCGAGCATGTGGGAACATGGGGTATTGGGGTTGGTGATAAGTTTGGGCCATGTTTTGAGTAGGGGAAAAGGTTTGGTTTTGAAAGGTGCGACAAACATTGCTCAAATGACCATAGCGTCCACAAGTTGCACATAGACGACAAGGTAGGGTATGGGGATGGTGATAAAAACAGTTGTTGCATCGAGGGTGAGGTCCAAGATATGGTTTCTTATCTGGGTAAGCTGAGTTGGGTGCCACTTGGGTGATTGGGATAGCTCGGATGGGTATGGCGTGTAAAACTGGTTGATTTCGTTGGGTCGCAGCGAAAAGTCGCCCGACTCTTCTTCTCTTAGGATTGGGTTGAGAAGGGGATTCAGTTTGGGTGGAGTCGGAGGTTTCAGTCGATTCTTTATCCTTCTTCTTCTCCTCCTTGAAGTCTTTGTTTCGGATTCGGTTCTCGGTGAGCTCTGTTGCTAGCTCCATTGCTGCTTCCAAAGTTGCAGGCTTGGCACTTATTACAGGGTCTTGAATCTTTGACGGAAGACCACGAATGTAGTGCTCGATCAAACGGTAGAGGGGAGTGAACATGTTGGGAACCATTTGATGTAACTCGAGGAATCTTTTGTTGTAGGTGATGTGGTCTCCTTCCACTTGCTTCAATGAGTAGAATTCATCTTCTAACTTCTTGATTTCGCTCCTTGGGCAAAATCGTCTGGTCATGATTTCCTTCAATTCGTTCCAAGTTAAGGACATAGCATCTTCCACACCTCGTTTGGCCTTCTCTGTGTTCCACCAAGTAAGTGCTATCCCATATAATCGACCGGTAGCATAACGCACTTTGCGATCATCAGGGCAATCGCAATTTAGAAAAGTGTTCTCCATTTCTTCAAACCAATGGTGAAGAGCAGAGACGCCTTCAGTCCCTTTGTATTTCAGAGGGTCGCATGATTTGAAGTGCTTGTAGGTGCATTTAGTGGTATTTGGGGGAGAGTTGAAAATGTTTTGGTTTGCTTGATTGACAGGATTAACGGTAAGTGCTTGCTGAACTTGGATTACAATGTTGGGTATTACGGCTGCCATTTGTTGAGCGACTAAGGCAGCCATGCGTTCGCGGGCTTTTCTTGCTCTCGTCTTCCTACGGGCGAGGTTAGAAGACATCTACAAGGAATACATGACAAGAGTATGAGTTGGATGCTTTTGGGTTCATGGGTCGCATTAGGAATGAACATTCATAAAATAATTATAGATAAATAAATTACTACATCCATTGGATGTCTTGGGTTTTGCTCGCTGTTAGGCCCTTCATGCCGCCATACTTTACCTGTGTAATCATGTGGGCCCCCATGAATACCGGTTTTTCATATGGTTCGCACGGTTTCTGCCAGGTGCGCACACAAAAACCCGGAGAAAATCGAGAAATATGTATACAACATGTGATATTCGGAATGTGTCCAGGTGTAGACACGGTGACAACTCAAAGTAGGGTTAGTTCGAATGACGTTTGGTGTGGCATGCTTTGGCCTAATAGGTCCTTCGTACTCTCATCGTTGGTCCCCAGGTAGGCAAACTGGTCCGTTATATTGGATTTATACGAATGCCAGCCTAGACAGGACGTTCCGACTACCGGTACTTGTACCCTTCCAGTTACTACATGCCCGTCGCAGAACTTACTTTGATGAGATTTGAAAATTGCACAAAATCTTTGGATAATGAGAGTATGAAAATAAATTGAATACATGAACATCGATCTATGTATAATGAATATGTATATATGTATGATGAATATGTATATAAGCATGTATGTTTGACTGAAATGTAAACAAATATGAAACAAATAAATATCACAAGTTTGTATGTAACCACCTAATCAATTAAAATTTAGGCAGACTATAGTATAGGCTCTAAGGGTCTAATAACCTATCCTATATCCCTATAGTCATGGCTCTGATACCAATCTGTCACACCCCGACCCGCAGCGGAAAAGGTGATCGGGGCATGATTGGGTTATCATCAAAGCTCATGACATTTATTAAGCGTTTCATATTTATTAATACAAATTAAATGGAAATTTACAATAAATGTTACATCATGATCTATCTAACAATCTAAACTTCTTTGTTCTCTTCTAAGGCATATCCTATGTTTTCCTTGCTTCAACCTGTTCACCTGTATCATGTGTAAAAAGGTTTTTGGATCAACATAATGTTGGCGAGTGAATCCTATGGAAAACATTTGAACAAATTTATTTAAATTGATTATGAAATATGTGCACAACCAAACATGAGTAAAATTAGATGTAACTTAATCAACAATCATAAGATATTAAATGGAACACTCATGAACAATAATGGAACAATTAAAGGCACGCGATGCTCAACTCGTCTCTCACGAGGAACTGAGGGGCCTGATGAATGAATTTGCATAAACATGATAATATGAATGACACAACTACAAACAATATAAACTCAATGATACACACATGAACAATAATGAATTTGAATTGAAGCACGCGATGTTCTACTCGTCTCCCACGAGGAACTGATGGGCTTAATGTATGAGTTTCATATAATTTGACAAAAGGAATATAAGTAAATCACAACAATAAAAACAATCTAAGTTTAGGTCATGATGTGGTATGGCACAAGTTTAAATAAATAAATCAATTATTTTCATAACACATGACACACCCCAAAACGTGTAATTTAAAAGGGGGAGTTGTAAGATTCACTCACAGTGGGTGCGTTCGGTTGATGACGTTGAATGCACGCGAAGTGGTTTTAACCACGAGTGAGATTAACCTAGATAAATCGCATTATGGTTTGGTAAGTAAACGGATTTTAATAATCTATTTTAGTAGGATTGTTGGGTGTATTTTCGTGAGTTTGAGGCTATTTTCTAACCTTAAAAATGTTATTTTTAAGTATTTTTAATTGATTTTTAATTAAAATAATTAAATAAAAAATAATAAAAAAATTGATTTTTTTCTGACCGTTGACCTGACCGTTGACCGGTTCAATTCGGAATACAAGTGCGCTGAGTGAGGCTCGAACCCGAGACCTCCCGTACGCGTGCACGCAGCTCTACCAACTGAGCTACGTGTCTAACCCGTTATAAATCTGATTTTAATTATATATATATATTAATTAGTTTAAACCGAAAATCATTTTATTTCAAAAATAGTTTTAAGTCAATTCGGCGGTGCGCTCCACAGGTCTCGAACCCGGGACCTATGGTTTAATCTAACACACAGTCCACCGCTGGACTGTGTGTTAAACATGTTATATAATTCGATTTTCATTATACTTAAATACAATTTAGTTATTACCTTTTCTGCCTTATTTATAAAG
The DNA here is from genome assembly GCA_947069175.1 of Scalesia atractyloides. Lineage (NCBI taxonomy): Eukaryota > Viridiplantae > Streptophyta > Magnoliopsida > Asterales > Asteraceae > Scalesia > Scalesia atractyloides. The sequence continues at coordinate 41,245,753 of CAMTDV010000008.1, read as the reverse complement.
AAGAGATAATTGTCCGAGTCGGTGCAGAAGACCGGACTCGAACTCGTGACCAGTGTTATAAACAAACACACAGTCCACCGCTGGACTGTGTGTCTAACTTGGTTATTATTCCGATTATTAATATACTTAACATATAACTGTGACGACTCCGGTTCAGTTTAACAAAAAAAGATTTTTATTAAGGCATTGTGTGTGGGACGGGATTCGAACTCGAGACCTTTGCTTTATATGTGCACACAGTCCACCGCTGGACTGTGTGTCTAACCCGATTAATATCCAGATTTATATTATACTTATAACATACGGAAATATATCGTCTTCTTCACTGAATATAACCAGAGTTCGGAAAATCGACTGGTTCAAAGTTTTATCGGTTTATTAGTGTTTTTCAGTTCGTTACGGTGAGATAAATGTGAAAAGGAAAAGAAATTGGGCGGAGAAGTATACCGACTGGACTCTCTGTTTTCCGGCAGAAACTCCGGCGACAGAATTCAACTCCGGCGTCAGGTGTCTTGCAGCAGCAAGTCTCCGGAAAGCTTGGAAAGAGTATGGGTATCTCCGGTATAAGCTTCAGAGGCTCAGCAAGGCTCGGCAATGGGGAAGTCGGTTTTCCAGCGACGAACAGAAAAGTTCCGGCGAGTGGAATTACGCCGAGGAAGAGTGTGGTTTTGAGCGAAAAGGTTTGTCGTCGGTTGTGGGTCAATTTATAAGGCAAAACGTTGAAGAATCTGGTCTGATTTCCGACTGTGTTCGTATATCATAAAAACTCCGGCGGTTATGGTTTGGTCGCGGACTTCAAACATCGGTTATAACCGATGTCTGGTTAATGGTTTACGTTATAAAGTAAATTGTAGTTAAGACTCGCGAGATTTCCGGGATTCCGACGACTGAACTGTTTGGGCGCCGGTTTTGAATTCGTAACGTTACTTTATGATTTAAATGATTTCATTATATAACAAACAAAGTCCGCGGCGCAGTGGTTTGTGTGTGTGAGTTAAGTTTGTTTGCTGATTCGGTACAGACCCGGGTTCGAAACCCGGCAGAAGCAAATCATTTTTATTTTGCGATTTTTGACAGCTTTTCAAAAACTAAATATATATTCCCGTATAATAATTGATTACGGATCGTTTAAAAATATTTTGGGCATTTAATTCGCAAGGAAATTTTTGACTGACTGTTCGGTTGATAAACGGAGCGGGTTTGGTAAATCCGTTTTTTACGGATGTTACATTTACATCCATTTGAAACACCTTAAAGTTTTTAAATGAAGCATAGGCTAAGAAGATTCTGATGGCTTCTAACCGTGCAACCGGTGCAAAAACTTCCTCGTAGTCAATCCCTTCTTCCTGTCGAAACCCTTGAACCACTAATGTAGCCTTATTCTTGATGACTACACCATGATCGGCCATCTTATTACAAAACACCCACTTGGTACCAATTGGATACTTTCCGTCTGGTAGGTCAACGAGTTCCCAGACTTTGAGTTTCTGAAATTGGGCCAATTCTTCTTGCATAGCTTGTACCCAACTTGAATCTTGAATAGCTTATTCGATATCTCTTAGGACAGATTGCGAGAGAAAAGCTGCATACAGTCCTGTGTTGATGGTATGTGTTTGTCCGTGTGTTCGAACTCCATCTTCAACAGAACCGATGACATTTTCAATTAGATGGTTTCGATTGGTCTTGTACCCTGCATTGGTGTGAGTCTCCACTTGTTGAGGCAGATTAGAAAAGTGTTCATCGACGTAGATAATTGGAGTTTCGTCTTCTTTGGGTGGTTCATCCACAGCCTACTGTGAAGAAGAATCATCATGTGCGGATGCATTCTCAGCAGATGTGTCACCATTTACTTCGAACACCGGAAGAGTAGGAGAGGCAGAGGCAGGAGTGAAACGGGTTGTAAAAGGAGTAAAACCAATGTCTGAGGCATCAAACAAAGGTTCCAAAGGAGTGGATTCTGTAGGTTCGGATTCAGCGATAGGTTCATCGATGCTGAAAGTGTTGAATATAATATCCACGTCATAAAACTAGTTTGGAGCGCTTCCAGTATTAGTGGAGTTTCCTTCTTGAAAATCGACGTAGTATGATTCAATCACCATCATGGTCGTTTTGTTGTAGACCCGATATGCCTTTTGAGAAGATGAATAGGCCATGAAGTAGCACATGTCACCAACTGCTTCAAACTTGATGAGATTGTCTTCAGTGTTGAGAAGTATGCATGAACACCCGAACGGTCTGAAGAAATCTATCAGAGGCTTCCTTTTGAAAAGTAGTTCATAGGATGTCTTTCCGTGAGGTTTGACGATAAGAACACGATTCAAAACATAGCATGCTGTGTTGACTGCTTCAGCCCAGAAGATTATGGGAGGCTTAGAGTCGACAAGCATAGTTCTTGCAGCTTCGATGAGAGTTCTGTTTTTGCGTTCTGCTACCCCGTTTTGCTGAGGAGTCCTGGCAGCGCTGTATTGGAGGCGAATTCCCTTATCTTCACAGAAGGAGTCAAATTCAGAACCGTTGTCGCTTCTGATGGAGTTGACTTTCAGCTTGATCACGTTTTAAATCATGGGAATGAAGCTCTTCAGAATGGATGTCATTTCACTTTTGGCTTCAAGAAAGAATACCCATGAAAACCGTGAGAAATCATCTGTAATCACCAAACAATAAGATCTTTTAGCTAAAATTTAACGCTAATTGGGCCGAAAAGATCCATGTGAATTAATTGCAGAGGGGCAGAAATCATATTCACTGCTTTGGACTTATGAGACTTTTTATGTTGCTTTCCTTGGGCGCATGCATTACACTTTTCAGAAAAAGGAAAATCTTTCATAGGTAAACCTCTTACTAGATTTAATTTTGAAAGTTTATTTATGTTCTTAAAATTCACATGCCCCAAACGCCTGTGCCACAGCAGTGATTCCGATTCAGATGCTTTTGACATAAGACATGTCATTGGCTCATTTGATTTGGCATTCTTCATATTTAGCACGTAGGTGTTATTTTGACGGGGAGCTCTAAGCATTCCGTGTCATTGAACAACACTGCGATTCCTTTGTCACAGACTTGTGAAACACTCATAAGATTGTAACACAATTCTGGAACATAGTTCACATTCTCCAAAGTGAGTGCTTCTGACACGACGTCACCCATTCCAACGATTTTTTCTCCCTTTTCATCTCCGGCAAAGGATACAGAGTCACCATCAATAACTCGAAAGTTGGTAAGCAAATCCTTTAGACCGGTCATGTGCCTGGAGCAACCGCTGTCAACATGCCAAATATATTCCATGAGCATCCGAAGCCATTTCTGAATTTTATTCTGTTATACAACAACAACAACAAAAATATGTACAAAATTAGCTAGCTTTTGGAACCTAGACTTGCTTTACATTAGTTTTATCATGATTTTGAGCAAGAGAGTTTTCTTTTCTTTTCCAAAAACAGGTTGAATCAACTATGCATTTTACTGATTTCCTTAAATTGTCAAATTGATCAGTAAAACTTTTAACGAGATCTTGACTAGGTTTAGAAAATTTCTTGCTTTTGCAATGTTTCGTCGTATGTCCTAAATGACCACAGCGAAAACATTGTTTTTGACTCGATCTTTTCTTCCTGGGTGCTGAGTGTGAAGATGATGTATGTGATGAGAGTCTTGAGCATCTTGAGGAGTTTGATGATGTAACGTGGCTTGAATCTTTAGCTTTCTTCAGTTTCTTGTCAGGATGATGTTTATCTTCAATGTCGACTTCACTGTGCTCACTGTTTGATGAGAAGCTTGATTGACTTTCATCTGACCTTTCTTCATCACTTTCTGAAGTTGTCGTTCTTGAGTCTTCAGTGAAATCTTTATCAGTCTCTGATGTACCTGCAACTGATGGAAAAAATTCTGGAATTTCCTCTGTAAGGAATTTTCCAAAACTGTTTTTCTTTAACTCTGGTACAAATATAGGAGATTCAAGCATAACATTTTCATCATTAAGAACAAAGTTTAGGTCATGACCCTCAACCTTAGCAATCCCTTGGTTATGAGCCTTAAGTGTAGGCACATTGCCATTACAGTCATCCCGAATTGTCAATTTAGGCATACAGCCATTACAATCATCCATCCTAGATAAACTATTACAGTTATCTTGAATAGAAATTTTGTTCGTCTTATCACAATTCCGGGCGAACCAGTTAACAGTTGAATAACTGTCGCCTGAATAGCCTATTCCTATTTTCATCCCTCCACAATCATCTTCCCCATCGCACACATCTTCCTTACTCTCGCACAGATCTGCATTACTTTAAGAAAAGTTAGTTTTGTTTTCGGATTTATAAAAGATACTTTGATCCAAAAGATCATTTTTATTGATTATGTCGTTTTTAGGATGAGGAGATGGCATAGGAACATATTTTTTGCTGTGCGGAGGAGGAAATAATCTTCTTTCGTTTCCGAATTTATCTTTATATCCAATTCCATCCTTTATGAATGTCGGTCGTTGGCAGTTTACAATATCAACCAATGCTTTTTGACTAATTTTCCATTTATCAATAGTGATTTGTAATTTGTTATTTTCGTTTTGGGATTTTTCTAGCTTTTCTGTCAAATCATTTATGATAAAGTCTTTTTCTTAAAACAAATTCCTTTAGAGTCTGCATTTTAGCTATGGTTGAATTCAACTTTCGCTGATATGCAGCCTCATTTTCTTTTAGTTCTTGATTTATTTTCAAAACTTTTTCATTTTCTTTAATTATATCATGGTTGAGTGATTTGTAGTGTGCCACGATGTTCAAACATGGTTTTGAGCACAGCTTTGCTTTAAATTCATATGGAATGCTGTTTACCAAATCCTTATCCTCGGCTTTTGATTTCATGGCGGTAGAGGATGTTCCAACCGCTTCATTCTTGCTAGTACTGATGACTTCTTGAATAGCAGGCTTCGACTCGATCATTTCAGCTTTCTATGGTCTCTTCTCTGAGACAGGAGAGATGATGCTTTTCAAACCAGTGTCATCTTTTGGAATCTTGGAGGTTTGTTTTTCAACACCATTTGAAGCAGACGTGGCAGAGACCATGGTGATGTTTGCCATGAGAGCCTTGTTTACTTCTCCCTTTGCCTCAGCTATCTCCTCCGACCAATCATAATCTTCCACCACTAAAGCCTTATGATTATTTTCAACCGCATTATTATTTCCTTCAATGGCAATCGGCCTCCTTGTCTGGTTGATTTCGGTATTCTCGTTCTTCAACAACGGACACTCTCTTTTGAAATGTCCCAAGTCTTTGCAATTATAACATCTAAGCTTGGACTTGTCACATACAGCTTTTCCAAGAGCCAACCTCTTTCCTGTTTTATCTTGGAATTTCTTCAACCGTAGAGTGATCATTGCCATCTGCCACTTCAGATCCATCTCCTCCATGTCATCTGGATCTACTTGATACATGTCCTCTGCTGTGAGGAATTCTCTCTTCAACTCTCCTGACATAAGCGCCTCATAGCTACTTAAGAAAGTATTAAAAAGAGCTACAATTTCTATGGAAATTTTAAGTGCTTGAGTGTCGCTGGCCACGGTGGTCTTCTCGGAGGATGACGAGGCCTTCACAGAGTTTGCGGAAGCATTTAAATAGGATTCGACAGCACTTTCGGAATTTAATCCACATGAGGTGACAGGAGCAAGAAATGCCATATTCTTGGGGACCGAGGTTGCAACAGCTTGCTGAGACGTCTTCTGAGAATATCCAGTTTGATTCATCTCTCGTTTCACGATGTCCATTTCAAAGGCTTTTAAAGTGTTAATCAATTCTGAGAGAGTAACTGGAGTTGTGCTGGTGAGGAAAGTTCTCTTAATCATCATGCATTGAAGACTCCATTCTTTTGGTAGAGAATCTAGGAGCTTCTTGATTGATGCATAATTTGCAACTGGGTTTCCCACCTTCTTCATCTTGGTCAACACCCCAGAAATCTGCTTATGTGGTCGGACAAGCTTTCGCCACGAATACTTCCAAACATATCATATTCTTTCTGCACCATGCCCCGTTTGTTCTCCCTAAGTTCCTCATTGCCTTCATAATGATCGATTAGATCCAACCACAGTTCATGTGCCGAGGTGTATTCTTCAAACAGATTGTTATCATCCTTTGACAGAGCCATAGTGAGAGCAGCGTGAGCCCTCCCGTCATGTTGAATGAGTATCCTATCTTCATCTGTGAATGTTGAAGGATCTTCATTGATAGTATGAATGTCGTCACGTATTATCATGGGAACATGCGGGCCCACAGTGACTGACATCCATTGAGTATAATTGGTATACTCAAAAAAGGTGTGATCCTGTTTTTCAGCTGCTGAAATCTTCCGAGCCTTTCAACTTTGGTGGCCTTGTAGCGGTTCTAGTTTCTACTTCGGCTTGAGCAATCGGATTGAGTTGATTGAGAGACATGACGGATGAAAGATGATCAATTACGCTATATTTACTGAATCAGAGAACAATTACGCTCGCTAGGAGGTAAATACGTTGGACCAGAGATTAAATACGTTGCACTTAGAAACAATTACGCTGATGGGATCGGCGATTTTGTCCTGCAAAAAGCTAAATCCGCTGGATATTTGAAAACAAGCAAAGGTTTAGTTAATTTCGCTGAACACCATGATAAAATCGCTGAGGATTAGTATCACTGATTTCGAAGTCGCCTTCGAGTAAATTCGCTGGACAATTACGCTGACAAATTTATAACTCCGCTGATTTAAGAACCAGCGTAGTTGTTAACTACGCGAAATTCAAGTTAAATACGCTAGATTCAAAATAAACACGCCAACTTCAAATATATCTACGCTAGCTTCAACATTAAATACGCCCAGAAGGGTTTTAGTACGAACAAAAACCCTCTAATCACCCAAACACGACCCAAAATTCATGTTTCTTTGTAGCTAAATGACCAAAATGTTTACCAAACTACTGATTAACAACAACCCAAAGATTAAACGCACCAGATCAAGCCATTTTAATCCCAAAAATTTGAAAAACCATGAAACTTTGAGAACTTTTGTAAAACCTTCAAAACTTGACAAATCTTAACAAAAACTCAAACAATCAAGAGCACAAAGGCTCGGATACTAAATTCTGAGTCCCAAAACAGATTCGGATCACAGTGGTTGATTGTTTTCACCCAAACAACTATGGATTAGTTGTTTGAATGTGAAAATACTAAGAAAAACCAATCAAAGAAGATGAAGAATCTTGTTTGGATCAAACAACTAATGTTGTATATGAAATCCCAATAACATGTAATCAGTAACAGCACCTGGATATTCGGATGAAAGCACAATAGCAAAAATCACAACACAAGAAGATCACCAAAATCTGTCCAAGAAACTTGGACATAACTTCATTTACATATTATTTATACAGACTGATCACCCAGTGTATTTATTAAATACGTTGGGCAATTAATTACGTCGCGTACATGCAAGTTTCACAAAATATCACTTTTGACCCTTTTAATTTGTCTAACTATTACAAATTTGCTCAAACTATGGATTATCCAAGCACCAACGGTCTCAAAAGTTCTAACAGTACATATACATTTAAGTGTCTACGTATATCTCAACACTTAGTAAAATAGGAGGTTAGAAGTAGTACACAAGTATATGGACACACGTACCAATATGAAAAGTATATAAATAAGTATATATACATGTATATACTTATAGGTGCAAACACGCGACACATACATGAGTTAGAAAAGACTACAAACAAGTATATATACATGTATACATATTTTATTTTTAACAATATCGAACTCGGAATATATGTTTATATTTAAGGATAAATATATATTGACTAACTATTTACTTAGTGAAATGATGATACACGATATAAGAATATATTTTGGATATAAAAATATATTGTTTTCACGAAACGAAACAAGCATGTGGGACATGAGTCTATACAAGGGGGCTTGGCCCTGGACATGATACAAACAAGGATACATACACATACACACATATATATATAGAATACATGTATGGTCATTCGGATAATCTCCCACCAACATGTCTAACGAATCAAAGATAAGTCTTAACAAGGATTTGGTGATAGACTTGTACACGATACAAACGATTAGACCTAGGTGTCTCTAACGAAATATGACCTATGTCGGAAGCGATTCAAGGAAACATTATATATTGCTAGCATCAAGCACAGAATGCAAATTGTGAGTTTCACGACCCCTCTTTTAAATCTTTTGGTTCCAAAACTAGGGGAGACATGTTTATACAAAGGTATGATAGTTATTGAGTGAAATTGACCTTTTGCTCATAAGTGTGTGCATTAGTACCCATTAGTCACATTACAAACCAAGGAACAATTGAATAGTTCTTTTCAGTGTGGGGAAGCTCTACTCCTTGTCCCTGACACCCTATTGGAGTGCTATTGTGTCCGGCTAGTAGTGCATCACTAGGACTTAGTAGCTCGGTACGACGGAACATTATCAAGGTTTGGTTACTAGCTTTTGGCGACAGGTATGTTAATGTCCTTGCAAAACATTAATTGATCAATGAATTTCATTGAACGGTGTGACACTTGTCAACACACCAGAAATATCTCATCCAAGGATTAATGCCTCAAAACCTAATTCAAGTTCTAGAAGTATTTGATGTTTGGGCCATTGATTTCGTGGGATCGTTCCCCATCTCTAGTTGGAACCGGTACATCCTCATGACCATTGGTTACTGACGTGAGCGAGGGTGTGTATATTTTTATTATATTTTAAGTACTTTTCACTTATTATTCAATCTTTATATTTATAAAACACGATATAACACTATCACTCTCGTCAACACGCTAGGGCAAGTGCACCCATCGTTGGCGTAGTATAGTGATGGTAAGATACCGAGGTCGTCCAAGGACACAAACAAGAGCTTTTAATACTAGATTATCGTCAACGTCTAATCAACCCAAATTTTGAGAAGAGTTTTAGTGAGTAAAATAAAGAAAGAAACTAAAGTAATAGAAGAAACAAATAAATAAAATAGAATCACTTGGTTCCAACTCACCTTTCATTTATCCTTTGATGATTTCCGCACTTTGGGTTTTTTAAGAGATTATCTTGGTTATAGTGGCATGTCCCTCTTTTGGAGGCAGCGCTACCCTCGGCTATATTGCTCTGAGTCAATAGGGATACGTCAAGGCCGGAATATTGAAAGATAATTAAGTGAGTTATTAATACAAAATGTGGCATGTCCTTCTTTTGGAGGCAATGCTACCCTCAGCCATATTGGTCTGAGTTAGCACGGATACAGTCCCGCAAGGCCGGTTTAAAGTTTTAACAGTAATTTATATATAAGGGATTTAAGCCGTTCTTACTTCCCTGATTTGATGTTATCTACCTCAAAGGAAGTCCTAATAAGCTTGAATCAAGTTCTCGTAGGATCTATACACTGAATGAGGCAAGAACTTTACCCAAACCTCCCTTCTAACCCTCTTCCAGGCAGTTAAAGTGCTTTATATGGACCGTAAAGACATGAATGAGTGAATCAACAAAACATGAAAAGATGATAGCATAAAATGAACTTTCAATATAAAAAAAACTAGTTATTGAAGTCATTAATACAAACCCAATTAACAAGTTAACCAAAGATTGGAAATAAAAAATAATACATAAAAGATTGTGTTTCATCAAGTGATGTAAGAAATTAGCCAAGCATGGACATAATTTGACAAAGGCTCTTATGATCAATCTTGGATCCCAAGACTACTACACACTCTAAACTCAAATGATTGTGGAAGATGGTGGTGGTGGAGTGGTGGCAGATGGGAGAGAAATGGTTTGCCTTGGGATGGATTGCAATTAAACCAATCACCCATATTTATAGCTGGAAACAGAAGCTTTACATGGCCCCGTGCCTCCAACTTCTTTGTCTTCATTTAATAGTTGTGTTAGTCCGGATGCTTGCATGACCCTGTGTGTCAACGGCATGCCCCATGGCCAATGTACTTGCTGTACTATCCAAGATTTGCATATCTGGAAGTTGATCACGACCCATGTCTCTTGTCTGCTTTTGTTTATCTTCTTCTTTCTAGAATCTTGAGTGGGTTACGGCCCCATGCCTTGGTGGCACGGCCCCGTGCTTGTCTTCTGATTGGTTGTTTTTGGTTTTGGGGTGAAGCTCGGAGGGTCGGTATGATGTGTCAACCTTCCTTCTTTTGTATTTATGCTGGTTTTACCGTTAATTTGTTCCTTTTGTACATTTAAGCTCTTTTAATCCTGAAAATCAAAACTATAAAAAGAAACATACTTTTAACTACATTAGTAATAAGGGTTGATTTTATACCTTATTTGATATAATTTATATGCTATATTTGGTGTATATCAAATACCCCCACACTTGAATCTTTGCTTGTCCTCAAGCAAAACTCTTAAATATTTGCTTACACACCCAAATGGAATTGGTAGAGAAGTTTTTGGGTCTTGTTTGTAGAGTATCGAGAATCCAAGTTATTTTTATTCTCGCTTTTATTTTATTTACACTCTTATTCAACGTGATTTATTTAGAACGCTTTTCAAGAAAAATATATTTTTACGCGTAACAAGCTTTTTAGAATTTCATTTAACTATATACAAATTCACACACCTCACAAGTGATCACTCAATACTCGGCCGAAGATGTATAAGTGAAACGCTCAGTCCCGTTATGGAACTTACTCCTACCATATGCTTGGCAAGTAATCAAACCTCCACCTTTTTAACATAAACCTTGTAAATATCAAGAGGACTTTAAAGGGTAGGTTTTTGGGTAATGGTAGGGTAGTTTTATTTGAATAGTGGCTAAAGTCTTTTGAAAAGTTTATTTATTTGTGACTTTGGTACAACGTAGAGGTTTATAAGCAAATAAATTTTCTTATTTTATTTCAAGCAACTATATATATATATATATATATATATATATATATATATATATATATATATATTCAAAAGTAAATAAGTCACATATTTTTGTATATTTCAAAAGAACTGAAAAGTGAGCATTTAGTAAAGATATGATATTGAATGCTCGGTAAAGGCTCAAGACTCATGATTTGTGGGAAAAAGGGTAAAAGTGTGAAAATATACAGACAATCAAATTTTAAAAAGATTGTCATGACTTTTTATAGAGTTTTCTTATATGGTTCTTTTTATCACGATGCTATCAGTTGTAAAGTTGTAAAAACTTGAACTTCTAGAACTTGGTCTTCTAACTTAAACTAAAACAAGACAAAAAAAACTAAAAAATATTTTTAAAAAAGATTTGAGGTATTTAGTGTTCCGAGTAGAGTTTTGTGTAAGGCTTATTTTAGGACAAACAAGTTCAAGTTCCCCCATACTTCAATTACACATTGTCCTCAATGTGTCCAAAATTAGTTAGATATGATTAAATGTGTAAATGTGGATTAAAAACAACATATTTTTCAAAAATTAGATCACGGTGGTGTGTCTGAGAGACATGGACCCGTGTGAAAAGTACCAGTATCAATGTTTCAGTAAAAACTTACAAGAAGGTTGACTTGGGGACGTGCCTGAGAAACACGACCCCATGGGGCAAGTCCAGAAGAAAAAAAGTTTCAGTGACAGAGAGGCACGGGGCCGTGTCTGGGAGACACGGCCCCATGTGGGGCTACTATTTGTTTTAGGAAAAGGTGTTTAAGGTGCCGGGCTTCCTGCGTCAGGTCCGGGGTGTCGTATGTAGATCCAATCATCCCAAGGTACCTGTAAGCATATTTACAACACAACAACGACAATCTAACAAGAAAAATAAAAATCCTAAATTACGAAAGTTTAAGTTTAACATCCACCATACAAACATAAAAATTAAAAAGTTCAGAAAAAAGTATATTGTTCAAAGACAGGTCGCAGCCCGTAATCATCATTGTTGTTTAAAGGGAGGAAAGAGTTAACCTGTCACATCGCCACCATGCTACCATCGTCGCCACCATTGCCTAATCCAAGTCCATGTCCTCACCCTCCTTCTTGTCATCCCTGTATGCCATATGCTGTTGAGTGTAGGTGATGTCGGAATGCATAGAGGCCATGTTCCTCTCTATACCACCAACTTGAGTGTTGATGCTTTGCCCCGTGGTGAAGGTATTTCGGGAGGTGTGGAGCGTTTCCTGCATTAGATTATATAAATTATGCATATTAGGAAAGTCGTTCCCTCTTGGGAGGAAGATCACGGCACGAAACCATAGGAGTAGCGTGGAGGACGGTTGGGGTCGTCTTTGATTACGAGGACTTGATCTGGATCATTCAAGCTCCAAACTTTTCCTTTGTTATCCTTGAAGTGTAAATGTCCATTATTGTAGTCGGCGATGAGGTTCAAGCTTCAACATAGCATGATGTTGACCCGGGTGACGCCAACCCCTTTGGAGAAGCTTCGTGGGTGCGTCCGGCATAGTTCCTATAGACCCGGGCGATCCAGCCACCGATAATAGGCGTCGGACGTGTGGCTCTGGTATTTGAGGCCACATTCATCGATAGCATGTAGGTGACGTTGAGGGGCTGTTGGTTCAGGATGCTGTAAAGGTTAGTGAGCTCCCGAAGATTAACATCGCCCCCGCTATCTTTCCTCTGACATAGTATACCGCTTAGGACCTGATGTAGGTAGCGAATGCGGGTCCTGTATTTTGGTACTCTTGTCACTCGGGTTGTATATCCCGTCTCCTATCTGTGCCCAGCATGCGGGTCCCATATTTTGGTACTCTTGGTGTGACTCGGGTTGTATATCCCGTCTTCTTAGTGTAGATCCCCACATCTACACCAAACTTAGCCACTAAAACACCGTACCAAGTACCGCCACACCTGAATGTAACCGCTTCATTATCAAACATATCTTAGATTTTTTCTTGAGGGCAAATGTGCTCAAGAATTCAAGGCTAAATTCATGAACCGATTGAAGCGGTGCCTGAAAAAAGAGTCAAAGGGGTCCCGTCACTAGACTATGATAGCGTTCTCTTTGCCCCACGGTGTCCAAGGTGTCATAGCAAACTTGCCTTGGTGGCTCTTCGTTGCGTGTTTTGAGTATCTACATTCGTTCTTCACAATGCGAATGTTCCGATTTGAACTTCAATAATTTGTGGGGGGCATTTTCCTATAAAGAATGAACATTTAAACAGTCAAGTGCGGTAAAATCTAAGAAAAAAATGAGAAAAAGGGGTCTACACATGACTTCGCGCCTTAGAGGCACGATCCCGTGCTGCATGTTTTTCAGGGCACGACCCCGTGCCACAAAGGCACGGTCTAGTGTGAACCTACTGTTTTGCCAAAAAATCAACTTTTTCGAGCCGGCTTCGAAAAGTCCAAAATCTTTTATCCCCCTTGTGCGGTATACCACGAGAAACAAACCCCAAGTATCAATTTTCAGTTACCAACCCATTTCACCCTTCAATTTTTAGTTTTTCCGGTTATGAACAAGGTTTTACTAAAACTGCATGAAAATTTCTGATTTTTTTCACAATGGGTTGATGATTTACTCCTTAAAACACTTCTACTATCTACTACTAACAAGATCTAATAAAATTTTAGATCGACACGGGTCATGTTCAAGAATCCTAGATTTTTCCCCAAATCTTGATGTTGTTTAACATGCAAAACATAAATCAAACTAATCTAGATATTAGGAACATACCTTGCAAGAGTTTGGTGTGAAGAAATCATTGAAAAGTTGCAGGGGAGCGCGAGGATTTGGGGTTCAGAGAGACGGTCCGTGTGGGTTTTGTGAATGAAACTGCTGAGAAAAGGGTTTTATCCCATCTGCAGTTTTGACACGGCCCCGTGTCTTTTTTTAAGTTTACAAATTTTGGTCATTTCTCTGTCGTTTAATTCCTCGGTTTGTTTTACCTAGTATGATGACTTCATGAACTTTTTACGATAAACCTGCAAGATGGATTATTATAACAAAGCAAATAAATATATACAAGTTGTTATTCTCTTGTTACTTATCAATCTCTTCCAAGTTATTTCCCTTTCTTCATACTCGAGTAATCCTTCATAGAATTTTAAGCCTTTGTCCATTTACTTTAAATGGTTCTCTATTTGGAGGCTTAATATCTATTGCACCGTGAGAGTAAACTTTGATGATGGTAAAAGGTCCGGACCATCAAGACTTAAGTTTTCCGGAAAAAACGTAGCCTAGAGTTAAAGTGGAATACTTGATCTCCTTCTCGGAATTCCATAGGTGCGCTTATATATTTATCATGTACTCTTTTTAAGCATTCTTTATAGATTCTGAGTTTGAATATGCATGAATTCTTAGCTCATCTAACTCATTTAACTGGTGTAGGTGATCTTTTCCTGAAATCTCTTGGTTTAAGTTTATATTTTTAAATACCTAATATGCTTTGTGTTCAATTTCTACTGGGAGGTGACCGTTTTTTCCATAGACTAGCTTATATGTTGTGGTACTTATTGGTCTTTTGTAAGTTGTTCGAAATGCCCATAAAGCGTCGTCTAATTTGTCGGGCCATTCTTCTCGGTTTTGACCCACAGTTTTTTTAGAATGACCTTGATTTATTACTTCGACTTGACCATTGGTTTGAAGACGATAAGCGGTCGAGAGACAGTGATAAACCCCATATCGTGTTAGTGTTTTTTTTTCATTTTAGATTGCAAAAGTTGGTTCCTCTATCACTGATTAGGGCTTTTAGAGTTCCAAAACATGAGATTAGCTTTTTCAGGAACTTTACTACCACTCTTCCGTCATTGGTGGGAAGAGCTTCGGCCTCGGCCTATTTAGAAATGTAGTCTACAACCACTAAGATGTATTTGTTTCCCCTCGATGGTGGGAATGATACCATAAAATCCAATCCCCAAACGTCAAATATTTCACAAATAAGAAAGCTATTTTTTGGCATTTCATTTCTTCGTGATATGCTGTCTGCCCACTGGCATGCATCATATGTTTTGACCAATACATAAGCATCTTTGTGTATTGTGGGCTAGTAAAATCTTGCATCATACACCTTTCGTGCGGTGCTGGCTACTCGATGATGTCCTACACATGGTCCTTCGTATCAATGGTGGAGAATTTGTCTTGCTTCGCGACCATGGACTCATCGTCTAATGAGCGGGGCTACACATATTTTGAAAAGATATGGGTCTTCAAAAATAGTAATTAATGTCAGCGAAGAATTTATTTCATTGATGAAAGGATAACCCTTTGACAATAGTTCCACTAGCTAAGTATTTAGCATAATCTGCATACCAAGGTTCTATTTTATATTCTACCATTTCTAAGGATTTTGTGGGAAATTTTTCATTGATGAGTTCTTCTCGAGTTTCTACCAAAGCGGGGTCTTTAAGACGAGACAGGTGGTCAGCAGCAGTGTTTTTTGCTCCTCTTTTTTCTTTTATTTATATGTCAAATTCCTGAAGGAGAAGAATCCATTTGAGGAGACGCGGTTTTGCATCTTGTTTCTTGAAAAGGTATCGGATGGCGACATGGTCTGTGTAGACTACAAAATTTATCAAATGCAAATACTACAGCTAGTATTTTCAGTGGTCATGTAATTTTCTTGAGCGTCACTAAGAGTTTTGCAGGCGTATAGTATTAGATGGAAGTGTTTTTCTTTTCTTTGTCCCAAGATTTCTCCAACTGCAAAATTGCTTGCATCGCACATAATTTCAAATGGTAGTTTCCAGTCAAGTGCAATCATGATTGGTGCTTTGACTAGCAGATCTTCAAGGGCAAGTAATGCTATCGTGCAATCTTTGTCAAAGATGAATTGGGTATCTTTTTCAAGTAGCTTTGTTAGAGGTCGAGAGATTTTAGAAAAGTCTTTGATAAATCTCCTATAAAATTTGGCATGTCCTAGGAAACTTCGAATGGCTCGAACGGATGATGGAGGAGGTAGCCGGGAAACAGTATCGATTTTTGCGCGATTGACTTACATTCTTGCGTTCGACATTTTGTGACCGAGTACTATTCCCTATGTGACCATAAAATGGCACTTTTACCAATTAAGGGTGAGGTTTATCTCCTAACATCTAGATAACATTCATTCAAGGTTATCGAGGCATTGGAAGAATGAATCACTTAAGATAGAGAAATCGTCCATGAAATTTTCCATGATTTTTTCTATCATATCATGAAAAATGGCTACCAGCATCGTTGGATTGTTGCAGGTGCGTTGCATAGACCAAATGGCATGCGTTGATATGCAAACATCCCGTAGGGACAAGTGAAAGTGGCTTTCTCTTGGTCTTCTGGTGCGATAGGAATTTGGAAGTACCCAGAGAATCCATCTATAAAACAATAAAATTTATGACCGGATAGTCGTTCTAACATTTGATCAATAAAGGCTAAAGGAAAATGGTCTTATCTTGTGGCTTCATTGAGTCTACTATGTCGATGGACACTCTCCATCCAGTGACGGTTCTTATTGGTATGAGCTCATTCTTTTCATTGGTTACAACCATCATTCAACCCTTTTTTTGGTACTATTTGGACGGGACTTACCCATGGACTATCGAAAATGGGGTAGATAAGTTCGGCATTTAAGAGTTTGATGACTTCCTTTTTTATTACTTCTTGGACGTTAGGATTAACCCTTCTTTGTGGCTGGATTACCGCTTTGTAGTCATCTTCCATTAGAATTTTGTGTCATGGAAGGACTATATCATTTGATGTCCATTAGTTTCCATGCAATTGCTGTTTTATGTTTTTTAAGTAAATTAAGTAATTTTTCTTTTTCTTGAGATGTGAGATACGTAGAAATGATGACAGGAAGTTTACCTTTATTGTCTAAGAATGCTTATTCTAAGCCTTATGGAAGTTCTTTGAGTTCTAGAGAAGGTGGGTCTTCTATAGATGGCTTAGCCTTTGGTTCATCATCGCGGTCGATGGCCGAAACAATTTGGTTGGTAATGGCTTCCTCTTCAACGAATTGGTCATTTTGATCCTCCGTATCGGGTGGCTCAACTTCATTTTCCAAAAAGGGGTTGTCATTGCCGGTTGGATATTTCATTTATTTATTTATATTGAAATTTTGTTTGTCGGCCCCAAGTTTAGTGGGAATATTGTGATGTTTTTGTTTGAGAAAAGCTTGATGGGTTTTAATGAAAGGTTTTCCCAACACGAGTGAAGCATCATCTAGGATGATGAAGTCGGTCGGTACAATCGTTTGTTTGTTTGAATGAGAACGTCTTCAATCACTCGCATAACATGTTTAATATTTCGATAGCCAAGAGGATAGGAATTTTAATTGCAAGAATATCACCAATACTTAATCTTTCGAATATGTAGCTGGGCATTATGTTAACGCAAAGATTTTATGTCTATTGATGTTGGTACATAATGTTTATCGCCTACGTCTAGGATATGTCGGTTATGTAAATAGGGCTTAGAATGTCCTTTTTATATGTTTTATATATGGCTCGTACGAGTGACCTTTGTGGCTCGTACGAGTGACATCTTGTCACTCGTACAAGCAAACACTCGCACGAGCCTGCAACACTCACTCTTTGTGCGAGCCATGTTGGCCTATAAATAGTGGAGCTTGAGTGTTGTGTTTGTATCTGTTGTTTTGTGACTACGGTGAAGCCTTGTCAAAGTGTTTACTCGTCTGTAACCTTCATGTTTATTAATACGAATCAAGGCGTTTAATGTAACATCCGTCAAAAAACGGATTTACCAAACCCGCTCCGTTTATTAACCGAACAATCCGTTAAAAATTTCGTTGCATATTTAATGCCCAAATTATTTTTAAACGATACATAATTAATAAGTATATTGGAATATATAATTTGTTTTTGAAAAACTGTTAAAAATAATGAAATAAAAATAAAAAGCAGCTGCCGGGTTTCGAACCCGGGTCAGCCAGCGTTTCAGCAAACAACTTAACACATAACCATCCAACCACTGCGCCACTAGTGTTTCTTGTTAATTAATGGAAACAATTAATTCATATCATAAATATCGAATTCAAAATCGACGCGCCCAATTGCAGTCGTCGGAAATCCCGACTAATCGCCAAGTTTGGACGGTTACTTCCGTTTTAACGTAAACTTTAATCTCATCATCGGTTATAACCGACGCCTGAACCCGCGACACAAGCTATAACCGCCGGAAAACGTAATGACTTTGAATCAAGCCTGAAAGCCGACTCTATACATCTCGATTCCTCCCTATAAATTCACCCACAATCCACTGGTAGCCTTTTTGCTCAAAACCGCACCCTTTCTCGACGAAAACTCACTCGCCGGAAATCTCCTGCAAATCGCCGGAAAACCGGGTTTTTCACTTCTGTGCCTTACTCTAAACACTGAACACTCAGAACTCATACCGAAGCCACCCACATTCATCTCAAGCTCGTTGAAGACTCTCTGCCGCAAGACACAAGTCGCCGGAATAGTCTGCTGACATCGGAGTTCCGCCGGAGAAACAGAGGAGTCCAATTTCGGTATATCTAACGCTTAGTCTTTCATTCTTTTCATTTATCTCACCTATAATTAATCATAACACACTAAAGTAACTTGATAAAATCGATGAATCAGTCGGACGTTAGTTCTGGTTAAATCCAACGAAGAAGACGAAGTTTGCTGTTGTCTATAAGTTTAATTTAAATCACGATATAACTCGGGTTAGACACACAGTCCAGCGGTGGACTGTGTGCACATTAAACACGCTTACGTCTCGAGTTCGAATCTTGTCCCGCGCACCTTCGTCCTAATAAAAATGTTCTTTTTTTAACCGAACTGGAGTCACTGCGTAAGATGTTAAGTTTAATAATAACCGGAATAATAACCAAGATAGACACACAGTCCAGTGGTGGACTGTGTGAATGTTTAATCACAAGACACGAGTTCGAGTCCGGGCTACCACACCGGTCCGGACAATTATTAAACTTTTTATTTAAGACAGAAATGAAAATATTTAGTTTGTATATAAGTATAATAAAAATCAGTTTATTTAACAAGTTAGACACACAGTCCAGCGGTGGACTGTGTGTTAACCTAAACCACAGGTCCCGAGTTCGAGACCTGTGGAGTGCACCGAGTCGTTAGATTAAAATCGTTTTTAAAAATAAATGATTTTCTGTTTAATTCGATTAATATATAAATATAATTAAAAAACAGAAATATTTCGGGTTAGACACGTAGCTCAGTTGGTAGAGCTGCATGCACGCGTACGGGAGGTCTCGGGTTCGAGCCTCACCCAGCGCACACAATTACACATACGAACCGGTCAACAGTCAAAGTCAATGGTCAATGGTCAACGGTCAACGGTCAAAAAGTCAACATTTTTTATTATTTTTATTTATTTATTTTATTTAAAAATCAATTAAAAATACTTAAAAATAACATTTTTAAGGTTAGAAAATAGCCTTAAACTCACAAAAATACACCCAACAATTCTACTAAAATGGATTAATAAAATCCGTTCACTTACCAAACCATTATGCCATTATCTAGGTTAGTTTCACTCGTGGTTAAATCCAACTTCGCGTGCATTCAACATTATCAACCGAACGCACCCAATGTGAGTGAATCTTACAACTCCCCTTTTTAATTACACGTTTTGGGGTGTGTCATGTGTCACAAAATTAACTCGTTTATTTAAACTTGTGCCATACCATATTGTGATCTAAACTTAGATTGTATATATTGCTTGTAGTTATGTATTTCATTTTTTCAAGTTTATGCAAATCATTCATTAGGCCCATCAGTTCCTCGTGAGAGACGAGTTGAGTAACGCGCGCCTCAAAACAAATCCATTATTGTCCGTGTGTGTATTATTTAGTTTATGTTGCTTGTAGTTATATATTTTATATTGTCAAGTTTATGCAAATCATTCATTAGGCCCATCAGTTCCTCGTGAGAGACGAGTTGAGCAACGCGTGCCTCAAAACGATCCATTATTTTTCATGTGTGCATTATTTAATATTAAATGATTGGTGTATAAGTTTACATCTATTTTTACTCATGTGTGGTTGTGCACTTAATTTTATTATCAATTAAATAAACTTGCTCAAATGTTTTCCATAGGATTCACTCGCGAACTTTTTGTTGATCCAAAAACCATTTTTACACATGATACAGGTGAACAGGATGAAGCAAGGAAAACATAGGAAATGCCTTAGAAGAAAACAATGAAGCCTAGATTGATGTTTAGGACATGATGTAATATTGACTGCAATTTTCCATTAAAGTGTATTAATGAATATGAAACGTTAAAATAAATGTCATGAGCTTTGATGATAACCCAATCATGCCCCGATCACCTTTTCCGCTGCGGGTCGGGGTGTGACATTTAAGCATTATATCTTTCTTGTTTGTTTGTCCAACTCGCTAACAATGAATTCCACCTCTGTTAGCTGAGTCGAATCAGTCTGGTGCTCATAAGAGGAGAGCCGATCCCCTCTCACAAGTGGTATCAGTGCCTTGAGGCCTGATTTGAGGACAAACATCATGTTTCAGCAGACAGCCAACAGTTTCAACGGTTGCAGATCCAGATTCAACCATTAAAGTTTTTCTACATCTACTCTTTCTCATACAGATTTCAGGAGTAGACGAATTCATGGATGAATTGGACTAGGATTTTAGTATCATGCGTTAAAATCAACTCTAACTAATCCCTGAAACTTTCAGATCTAATATCAAACTAAATCATGTCGAAACTTGCAAAAATCATCTGTTTGGTGACCTGAGCTGACATGTACGAGTAGAGGGACAACTCGTACGAATGGCCATCCGTACGAATTAGACACTCGTACGAACAAGAAAACAAGTTTTCTTAAAATTTTCAAGTTACAAAAAGGTCATTAGTACAAACAAGTGTTTCGCATAAGGAGTCATCCATACGAAGTAACTCTCACTCGCACGAGTCACCTGACTCGCACGAGTATCCAGTCACTAGCACGAAGGACAGTTTGTGAATTCTTCTCAACTTTCGTGATTTTATCAATTTTAAATCTAATCATTTTCGTCGAAAGTTTGTGTTTCTGAAATATTGTAGATAAAAATGGAAGAATATGCTGAAATTTTTGAAGAACCTGAGAATGTTGACGAATATGCTGAGGCATCTTTTGACGAAGCACCAGATGAATATTACAACACGTCGTCAAAAGAAGAAGAACTCTTAAATAGTGAATTTAAACATCTCTTGCCTTCTGACATTCTTAAAACTTTTGAAGGTTACTTCGATACAAGCTATCGACCATCTTGTGAAGAAGAGAAAACGCCTGAAGTAGAAGAGATGATTGATGTGTCCAAATAGTTGAATTTGGAGAATCTGACTGACATAGCCGACAAAGCTCTAATGGCTAACACGAATGAGGTAGTTACTGAGGAAGCTAGACTCAGATCGGTAAATGTGTCAGTAAATGAGTCAGTACAAGAAACACATTGCATGAAGTGTAAAGAGCCATGCGTTGAGTGTGTTGAAAAAGAAACGAGATACAAAGAGCTGAAATGTCATACAGATAATTTGTCATGTGACTATAATTCAACAAAAGAAGCTTATGACAAATTAAGAAAAACAATTAAACAATTTGAACAAGTGATCGGAGAAAATGACAGGACACTTTCGATGCTCAATGCGACTGTAATGGACAAACAAATGGCCATCAATATTCATTTAAATACAATTGCCAAGCTAAAAAGTGAACTAGAGAAAATGAAAATCGAAACAAAACGGGTTAAGAAGTTGTTAATCAGTTATTCAACCAGTTCGTACGTCATTGATCACATTCTTCCAAAAATTGAAAGCAACAAAGATAATCAAATTGATGAAAACAATGGTGCAAGTTACGATCGTGTTCCACCACCCATGTGGAATAGCTATGCAAGTAAGAAACCATCGGGGGTGGAAAAGGCGCTCAACTTAAAATTAAAAACTGAAAAGACAAATGAGCTGCCTGTGAACATTGATGTAACATACACCAAACCAGAAAATGACTGTGATTCTGACGTGGTAAAAACTGTGGTTGAAAATGTTCTGGAGAATGAGTCTGCCAAATCTATATTGGATGTTGAATCATCAGAAAATAGTTTAAACAATGATCCAAATCTAGTCGTATACAAAATGAAAGGATCTGATAAATTATATTCTGATGAGGATTTCCCAATTCAGAATGCTAATCTTGATCGGGTTAATAAATTGTTCAAGCTTGTTGAAGTCAGCCATTCCGATTTAGAAAAACGAGATGCATCATTTTATTCTAAATCAAAATGTGTTCACAAAACCCATCATCAGAAGAATAGGGACTATCCTGAAAATAAGAGAGCAGGGTTGGGATTTCAAAAGCAAAGAAAGAACAAGTTTCAAAAGTTGAACTTTGCTAAGAAAATTGATTTTGTCTATGGGACAACCACCGAAAAGGAGACAGAAAGCATTGGTAAACAATCTAATGCAGAATTTAAGAAGGAAAAGGAGAGTAGAAAATGGGATTTGGATTCCTCTGTTAGAAATGACAACAGGACATGCTACAAATGTAACATTGTCGGGCATATTGCACGACAATGTTCTCAAAGAAATCCAAAACCTGTTTCTAACTCAAGCAAATCTACAAAAGATGTGAAACAAAAAACACCCAAGTTTGTTCCAAAACAAATTCTGAAAAGAAATAATGAATCCAATAAAAATGTGACATCAAAGATTCAACTTAATTCAAAATTTGAGGTTGGTGAAATATCTACAAAGAATCATCAAAAGGATTTAAAATTCTATTTTAAAAAGGCAGTTTTGAAAACACAAACTTGGGTAGCAAAAGTCAAACCATCTTAAGTAGAAATGAAAACCCCTATTCCACTGAAAGCAGAAATCAAACAAAATGTCAAGATTAAAGTTCCAAAGTTTGATATTCCAAACCCACCCAAGACCAAGCAGGCTTGGGTTTCTCTATTTAAATGATTTCTTCCATGTGTGTGCAGGGGCTCCCTAGGTCAATCATCTTAAAATGGATTGTGGACAGCGGAGCTTCCCGACACATGACTGGGATGCTTGCGTTGTTGAACAACGTAAAGGCTATCTGGGGAGGTTACATTGGGTTTGCGTGGACACAGGGTGCAAGAATAGTGGGTGAAGGTATTCTCACGAACGGAGTGGTATCTTTCGACAAGGTGAACTACATTGCAGAGCTTGAGAACAACCTACTTAGCATTTCACAAATCTGTGACAAGAAATTCACAACACAATTCAATGACAAGGAATGCTTAAATCTCAAACCAGGATTCAAAATTCCCGAGGAGTGGATACTCATGCGGGCTCCACGAGAGAATGATTTCTATGTCTAGATATAAGCCTCGCATCCACTATGTCAAAGAAGGTTCAATGCTTCATTTCTAAAGCTACCGAGAAGGAGTCAATCTTATGGCATCGGAAGATGGGGCACATACACCTAAAAAAGATGAATTATTTGGTGCACAACGACCTAGTGGAGGGTGTTAATCTGAAGAATTTTCATTTATCTGATGATTGTCTGAGCTGTAAGAAGGGGAAACAACATAAGAAATCACACCCAAAAAAGTTGCTTAACTCTATTAAGTTACCAGTAGAAAGGCTTCATATGGATCTCTTTGGGTCAGTAAACGTGAAAAGCATTTCTGGAGATCTACATTGCATGGTTGTGACAGATGATTTTTCAAGATTCTCATGGGTTTTCTTCCTGGGGAGTAAAGATGAAACGTTTGAAAGTCTTATGATTCTCTTTAGGAAACTTGAAAACCTGTATATCTTGCCTATCAAGAGAATCCGCAATGACAATGGTACTGAGTTCAAAAACAAGAGGATGTTGGAATTCTGCAACGAAAAGGGAATTCTTCACGAATTTAGTGCTCCCTATACTCCTCAACAAAATGGAGTAGCTGAACGTAAGAATTGCACACTGATCGAGACCGCCAGAACAAAGCTCGCTGATTCAAAACTTCCAATAAGTTTTTGGAGCGAAGCAGTCGCATCTACGTTTTACAACCTCAACCGTGTGTCGACAGTCAAGCCTCACAACAAGACCTGTTTTGAGCTGCTAAACCATCAAAAGCCGAACCTCGCATTTTTGGAGCCTTTTGGATTGCCATGTATTGTTCTGGAGTCGGGTGGTAAATTTGGAGCCAAATCCTTGGAAGGATTTTTTGTCGGTTATGCTAGTCCACAAAAGCGAGTCTTCTTGCCAAGTCTTAACTAGGTTATTCTTGCACAGCATGTTGATTGTCAAAGATATACTACGCCTACGCAGAAACCTGGGGATCCATGGCTGTTCAACTATGATGGGTTGTGGAATTCATTTGACCTACCTGAAAGTACCAGTTGAAGAAGAACTTGTTATGATTTTTCAACAACATCAAATTTCCAATAAAGAGCAAGTTTCTAGACCGTTAGTGATTTCCCCGTCACTTCCTGTATCTAACACTTTTGATGTCCGAGCAATACTCTGCACGAATCAGTCTTTGTACCTATCTTGAACACTATTGAATCATTTTCCCATCAACCGATTGATGCCGACTCTGATTGTGAACCGCCGACTTTTGATGATGGAGGAACCAGTTCTGATGAAGGATCTGAGCATATTCAAAGCTTTCTGAATTCTCAAGCTGATCAATCAAATGTCAGAAATGAAGCTACATCATCTGAACCAGTTGTTGATGAAGTTGTCACGAATTTGCAAAGTCACGTAGATGTTCCAAGTGAAGTAATGCCCAGGACACTATCTTACCATCCGTCGGAGAATATTATTGGAAGCTTACAAACCGGAGTGAAAACTCAGAATCAGATCAACAAGGATCTAAGCTACTTTTATACTAGTGTTGCTCCATTACAAACCAGACTTTCTTACAGTTGTTTTGTTTCGCATGTTGACGCAGGAAACTGGAAAGATGCGTTGAAAGAGGAAAGCTTGGTGGATGCAATGCAAGCAGAGTTGCTTCAATTCTAGAAACTTGGTGTCTGGAAGCTTGTTGACCTACCGGATTATCATAAAAAGATTAATACTTGATGGGTCTTCAAGTGCAAGAGAGATGACAGAGGTATTGTGGTCAGAAACAAAGCTTGGCTCGTGGTCCAGGGTTTCCATCAGCAAGAAAGGAAAGACTACAATGAAGTCTAGACCCCTGTCTCTCGTCTTGAAGCTATTTGTATTTTCTTGGCCTTTGCTTCATGGAAAGGTTTCAAGGTGTACCAATTGGATGTGAAGTCTGCTTTCCTGTACGGAAAGGTAAACGAAGAGGTGTATGTCGGCCAACCACCGGGGTTTGTCGATCTGATGCACAAGGATAAGGTCTATCTGTTGAACAAAGTGTTATACGGATTGCACCAGGCCCCGAGAGCCTGGTACGAGACGCTCTCCAAGCATCTCCTGGGAAACAGTTTCTCAAGAGGCACAGTAGACAGTACCCTCTTTACCAAGGAAGTGGATGGACATCGGATTGTTGTACAAATCAATGTGGATGATATCATCTTTAGGTCGACAAATGATAAGCTATGCAAAGACTTTGAAGAAGTCATGAAAAAGAAGTTTAAAATGAGTGCTATGGGGGAGATGAAGTTCTTCTTCAGACTTCAGGTTGAGCAATTGCCTGATGGTATCTTCATTCATTAGACGAAGTATGTTCATGACGTGTTAGAGAAATTTGACATGACAGGAACTAAGTCAGCATCAACTCCATTAGCCCCAAATCACAGCATTTGTCCAGACGCTCATGGAGTCAAAGTCGATGAAACATTATATCACTCCATGATCGGATCCTTGATGTATCTCACAGCTTCAAGACCTGATATCATGTATCCGACATGCCTATGCACCCGATATCAGTCTAATCCAAGATATTCACACATGTTAGCCGTCAAACAAATCATGCGCTACCTAAAAGGATGTCCAAGCACCGGCTTGTGGTATCCTCGACATGACGACTTCAATCTCACGGGTTATTCAGACTCTGATTTTGATTGCTGCAAGCTTAATGCCAAATCTACAACGGCTGGTTGCCAGTTCCTCGGAACCCGTTTGGTAATGTGGCAATGCAAGAAACAGACCACGGTCGCTCTAACAACATGTGAAGTTGAATGCGTTTCAACATCCAGCTGTTGTTCCCAGATACTCTGGATACAACAGCAGATGAGAGACTTCGGACTGCAATTTCTTGATACGCCCATATATGTAGATAATAAGGCGGCTATTAATATCGCTAAAAACCTAGTTCAACACTCACGCACAAAACACATAGAAATTCGACACCACTTTATCCGTGATTGTTATGAGAAAAAGTTTGTTAGAATTGAAAAAATCCACACTGATGACCAAAAAACATATTTTTACACAAAAGCTTTTGATATATTAAGATTTAAAAATCTTTTCGAATTAAATGGTTTAAAAAATCTGACATCAGGGGTTGAAAATGAGGTTGAATTCGAGGATGACGAAGACTTAACATGATTCTCATCAGTATGGCATATGTTTTTTCTATAAATATATTTCTTTCTTCCTTAAATACTAAAAACCAAAAATATGTTTTTGATATTAGGGGGTAAAAGTTGTGAAAAATACAAAAACATTAAAAAGGATAAAAAGAGTTTTTGTGAAAAGGGGGTAATCGTATTACATCAGTGGACTATCACAGTATGCTAAAGATATGGTATGTTTAAATGGGTAATTAAACAGATCTTACTGATGATGTGCCAATAGGCTTCACTCATTCGGTAAATTGTTCATCAAGATATAAACCTAAAAGAAAAACTGAGTAATTTGTGGGTCGACATCTCCCGGATATATGGACTTAGTACTCCGAAATTTAGTTTGAGAGAATGCTAGATTCTGTGATACTAGGTCGTTATATTTATTTGATATCGGGGTTAATACGGGTTCTTCTGATTTTGCGTCGGCAATGACCTAGAACTTGTATAATACTTTACGCATTATTCACCTCCAAAAGCTGCACAAAAAATGAATATGTCATAAAAATTTACGACATCTGCATTCCAAAAGATTCCTAAATGGAACAGCACCTAAAGTCGAGCCTTCATCTCTTTCTCTATATGGGAATACTATCCTGAGCTCTCAAGGTCTCGCATTTCATCCCATTTACAAATATCAATTAGATATATTCACCCGTGAGATGAAATTCTGGGAATCTTGATACGGGAGTATATTCTGAGATACGAAACATAGTTACTTCATGTTCCTTAATGTTACCTAACATATCTTGAAACAATTCAGAAACGTGTAGAGGTTTAAGTGGATAAGGATATTGGCAATCTAAGTAAATCTGTTTAAGATCTTAAAGTTATTACCAAGACCAACGGTACTAGTGATTTGTCTAAATAACTGATATGATCCTTTAACAGAAAATCACAAAAATATGTATGTAAATACACCTTTATTTACTCATTCTTTCTTTAAAAAAAACCCAAAAAGTTTTTCAGTTTATTTTTAGCAATCTATTTTAGATTTTAGTCTATCGATGAAGAAACACCGTTAGTCCAAGTCAAAGCGACAGTTGCTGGAGGATAGCGGAAGATCATGGGCTGGGAGCTAATCTAAGAAGATAATTCTGAAACGTCAAAAAGTTCATTAACTTGAAACTTTAAATTTTAAAATAAATCTGTTTTGGTCAAACAACGATCAACCAAGCTCATTAACTTGGACTTGGTAGGCAAATCGGTTAATCGGGGTCATTAACTTGGACTTGGTCAACTGAGTGGGTAATAAAAACAGATAAAATTTCACAAAAAATCAAAAAGATAAACAAAGTACAAGGAACTGACTCGTACGAGTGAAATAATGACTCGTACGAGTGAAATACTAACTAATACGAGTGATAGAAGGCACCATTCGTACGAGTGGTTGCTCGTACGAATGACCTTGGAAATGTATAAAAGGAGCTCTCACTTGCACGAGTCACATAAGTGAATTTGTGTGACTGAAAGTTTTCTCTGTGCTATTCAGTTCTTTCTACAGACATTCTTAATCTTTTTCGTATCTTATTCTTTGGAGAGGTTGATTGGCACACCTCTCACGATGGGCAAGGTACAACTACAAGTTTTGAGCCGTTATAATGCCGAAATTGGACCAAAAAGGACATAAAACATAGATTTAGGATAATTGGACCGTTAAAATGTAAAATTCAACTCAAAATCGTATAAATCGGCCCTTTTAGCCCCTAAATATTAATTTGTTATAATTTACACGTTTTAACTTCAGTTTGAGAAGGTGTTATTTGGTACGATTCGTAACTCGTATAAATTGACTCGTACGAGCAAACTTTTAGTATGTCAAATTATCTTCATCGCTCGTACGAGTGATGGTTCGTACGAGCATGTCCTTAAATGTCTTAAGTTTCTTTGACTCGTACAAGTAAGTCTGTTCAAATCCTTAAAATTGTTAAGTATAAACTTCAACTCGTACGAAAAGTGACTTATACGAGTGCGTTTTGTTCAAACTTAATTCTTTGTTTAAGTATCTGACTTGTACGAATGGTGACTCGTACGAATATATAAGATTTGAAATGTTTGAAAATTTTTCTTAGTGTTTGAAATCTTTGTGTTTGTAGATCAAGAAATCTTCGTTCTCATCGTTCCACAACATTTGTTGTCTACTAGATGAGACTATTCTAGAGATAGCAGCATACAGAGAAGTTTTAGATTTTCTGAGCAGGCTGTCTATTACAAAGGCCCTTACAGATCGTCATACAACATACCGATCTCATGTTGAATATTTTTGGGGTGCTGCCGAATACAGTGAGGAAGAGAATGCCATCCTGTCTACAGTGTGCATCAACAACGAAGATACTGAAGTCAAGATCACTGAAGATCTTATTCGAACAATTTTGGAGTTTAATGACAGTGAAGACGACCCGACCGGTTTCCCATAATATACGGTCAAAGGGTGTTTTTATAGAATGGGCTACGCTGGATTCGTTAATGCTGCACCTTTCAAGAGAGGAAATCTCAGTGCTCCCTTTCGCTACATCGCTCACTGCATTATTGACGCCCTAAGCCATAGAAAGGGTGGTTTTTATGACTTGATAGACTATCAGATGTGTATGATTACGCAACTGATTCTCAACCTGCTGTACAACTTTTGAAGACTTATATTTTCGCAGTTGGTATAAAACATTCAACGTCAAAAGTTTTTACAGTACCCGAGATTCGTGCAAATGCTGCTAGATCATCTACATCCAAATCTAAAGAAGAAGGACGATATTATGAGACTTGAGCATATGGTTGTGTCTACATTACAGAAGATGAGTCTGCACTTAAAAGCCTTCCCCAACACTAAGCCTGTATTTGGGGCTATCACTGACAAAGACTATGTGGCGCCGCCGAGGGGGAAGTGGCGAAAGGATGATAGTGGGGATGAAGCTGAGGAGATAGAAGCATTATATGGTTTTGTTACGAAAAGAAGCGTGTGGTTTACCAAGGAAGATAAGAAGGGGGTAAGGGGACAAAACGAAAGCAAACGGCTATATCTTCCTCCACTGCCCCTTAAAAGAAGAAACGTGCATCTGCCGACATGAGTTTGGTAGACGAGCCAGAGCTAGAAGAAAATGTTGAGATAGTGGCTGATGAGATAGAGCGTCAGGAATTTGGTGGTAAAGAAGGTAGAGTTGAAGAGGCATCCTCCTCTAGCATCGATGAAGAGGATAGGATAGCCAGAGAGAAATAGAGAGCCAAAGAAAAAGAGTTAAAAAGATTGGCTGAATACAACGTAAAGCTGAGAAGAAGAGAAGAAAAGAGACAGGGGAAGACGATACTACATATGTGCCATCTAGATCTGACAGTGACACTCCTGGTCTCAAATCATTAAAGATGCCATCTAAACATTTGAAGTGGCCAGCGGTTAGAAGTTCTGACTCTTCGAAAGCTCGATTAAAGAGAAAGGTGCAAAAGAAAGCAGATATAGCACAGAATGTTGAATCTACTCCTCAACCACCACCATCACCACCTCCACCTCCACCATCACCACCTCCACAACCAACACCACAAACACCACCACAACCCTCCCCTCAACCTAATCTACTCAATCTCAATCCTAGTTCTCAACAGGATCCAAGCTTGAAGATCAGTTTGACTTTGATTTTGGAGATATTCCAAGGGGGAAGAGTTTTCTGCAGGCATGTTCAATGACACGAGGATTGATGAGTTAGAAAATCAAGTGATGCTGAACAGTGTTAAAATTGCTGAATTATAAGAGCAGATTAAGGGCCTGAAAGAAGATAAACAACATCTTGACGCTATCTTGGAAAGTATTGTGTTTGAGAACGAAAGGCTAATGAAACGGATGGAAGAATATAATGAAGAACGCCTCAGAAATCAACTACAAATGAGCTTATTCGAGAAAATTCTTACCAAGAAACTCGAGATTAATTTGGCCGCAAAAATTGATGAGATTGAAAGGGAAGAGGCTAGGGAAAGAGTTGCTGAGTGGGAACGTATAGTCAAAGAAATATCTGACGCTCATGGCAAAGGTAAAGAAAAGGTTGGAGAGGAACATGTGATTGATATAACTGAGCCAAAAGCTGAATATGTGCCAATATCTTCAGAGATAACGGTGTATGAGCAGACAAAGAAGTTTGTGTTGGTTGGAAAGCCAAAGGATGTAGATATTGATATGTGGAATCTATCTGCAAAACATCAAGAATGGCTAAGAGAAAGAAAGATGGCGAAAGAGATTGAGGAAGAATTAGATGAGTTTGCTGAGAATTCCGATGAGGATGATGAAGACTTGGACAAAACTGATGGTGCATCTAAGGAAAGTCTGATAATGATAGTGATGATGATGATAATGATTTGGGTAGTTCGGAAATTCGTGTAACAGAATCTTATTTGAATAAAGATATTGATTTTTCTGTGTACTTAGACGACTCAGCCAACCAAATTGAAGGTGATAAAGATCAGGGAAAGACGTATGAGAGCTCGAAGGATTCTAAGCAGGCAGGTTTCCTCACAGTGACTGATATGTCAATTGTTCTTGTCATGCCAAAACCGAAAATTTTATATTTAGAGGATGATGTGGAAGAAGGAGAGTTTGTTCATAGTTACACGGAAGAAGAAATTGCGAGTATCTTGGGCGTGGACGAAGAAACGTTTGAATTTGATTTCGAAGGCGAGCTGAACGACATCAGTGCTTTCCAGCCTGAGGATTATATTTTTCGAACAATATTCTGATGCACACGATTATGACAAGGTTGTCGTGGAGGATGATTCCGATGACAATGATACTAATATTACCGGAGAGGGTACAGATGACTTCCCAACCTTTAGTGAGATGTTTGCAGCCGAAAATGATGATTTACTGAAGCGTAAAGTTGAAGAGGTTGTGAAACAAGGAACATTTTCTCAACGTTTATCTAAAGAAGAAATAGCCGAGATGAGGAAACTGTGGTTCAAGGAATTACTTGCGGAACGTAAATTCAAATGTCCCCTAGCATTCTTCACGCATGATGCTAACATTTCTCTAGGGAACATCATTAGCTGGGGATGGATCGAAGAACTTGATTTTTATGTGATTAAGAGGGAGTATGGGCTCCAGTACTTCTGACACCTGAGTGATATCAAGACCCTACCGTTCTGGGATATTAAAGAATTGGTGCAGACAAAGATGATAAATCTAAAGATGAAATTTCATAACCAGCGGCTGTGGAAACTGATAAAGCTAGAAGCTACTCACGGCTTTAGACACTAAAAGCCACATATGCCCAAGAGAATCACAAAGATCGATCCAGTTACAAAGGAAAAAGATGTGACGTTGATAGTGAATAGACCGAAAGTGATGAAAAACATGCCTCTAATCAAGATGGAGCAAGATTTCTTCAAGATTTTCAAATGGTGGCACTATGATTTGAGTACTGGTGAAGCTGTTATTTGTGTCCATCCAGATGAAGATTCTTGGAAGATAACTGAAGAACTATCCGAAGCCGTCATAGCACACAAACGCATATATGGTCTATGGCGCGGCATTCGAGTACTAGATCCCATGTGGCTAATCAATTGCTCTAAGAAGGATATAGAATGTCTTTTTACAGCAAAATCAGTTTTGAGGAGAAAGATAAAGAGCAGGCTCTCCAATTCCAGAAGATTGTTAATGTTTGTTTTGCTAATGACATACATTTAGGAACAGCATAGAACACTTCATGGAGGAAGCTGGAAGAGATAGAGCAGCAAAAGAAAGAAAAGAATGATGGAAGGATTCCAGAGAGAAAGCGGATTGCATCCTCCAACAGACCAAACGCTGATATCTTCTGAGGAGTGTCGCAGGCCACCGAAACGTTTCTTTGGACGTTAACTGTCAAATTTTTGAAGAAATTTTTGAAGTCTATCCAAGACTGCGGCAACATCCAAGGGGGAGTTTGTTGGTGCATAATGTCTATCGCCTACGTCTAGGATATGTCGGTTATGTAAATAGGGCTTTGAACGTCACTCTTATATGTTTTATATGTTTTATATATGGCTCGTATGAGTGACCTTTGTGGCTCGTACGAGCCAGCAACACTCACTCTTTGTGCGAGCCATGTTGGCCTATAAATAGTGGAGCTTGAGTGTTGTGTTTGTATCTGTTGGTGTGTGACTACGGCGAAGCCCTGTCAAAGTGTTTACTCATCTGTAACCTTCACATTTATTAATACGAATCAAGGCGTTTAAGCATTATATTTTTGTTGTTTGTTTTTCCAACTTGCTAACAATGAATTCCGCATCTGTAGCTGAGTCGAATCAGTCTGGTGCTCATAAGAGGAGAGCTGATCCCCTCTCAAATTGAGATGTTACTAATATAGATGTTATGAATAAAACATGTTACTGGTTTTAAGCTTAATCCAATTTGTTCATCTTGTATTAGTGAGGTTTGACATTTAGTTAAATTAATGCTTGCTATTTCTTTGATGTTAGGATTAGTGGTTAACTCTTTTAAAAAATTAGCATGACATGGAACCAAACTATGATTTTCAAAAGAAGGCTGTAGGATGTGTATTTCTTGGAAGTCTCTTTGCTCCTCTTTGAAATTTACCTTTAAGGACTTACCTTCCGAATGGCTTGGTTTAGTCTTCTCATCTTCAGGTGTTGGGTTTTCTTTGAGTGGTTCCTCTTTCATCGGCTCTTGAGGTTTTGCCTCTTCTATTATTACCTCTTTGGTATAAATGGTCACGAGATTGCTTGATCATGACTTCTAAGTTCTTGAGACTTTGTATGAGGCTTTCGGCTTCGGGGACGATTGTAGGTGGTCTCTCGTATGTTTCAAATGCTGGAGTGTCCCAATCAAAGCTTGATTTTGGAAGCTCAAACGTTGGTTCCTCATATGTTGTGTATGAGGTTGATGGATGAAAAAGGTAACAATTTTATACCGAATAGGAGTCACCACATATGGTACAATAGGGTTCCTCATAATCATCATAATTGTAGTAATCATAACCTCCCATGTAATAATCCATTTTTTGGATAGTACCCAGAAGATTACGGCTCTCGGGAATTAAAATTTTTGTGAACACAAAAGGTTTACACGGCTCCATGATGTCTGGACACAGCCCCATGCTTAGGATTGTGTTTTATTTGGTTCTTGGCGTTTTTAACATGGCCTCATGTCGAATGAAACATGGCTCCGTGTGAGCCTTCTGTGAAAAACTTTTGTTTGGTTTTCAATTACAACAGATTAGACATGACCCCCTATTAGTGTGGCTAGCCCCGTGTTCAGCTTCTATAACTAAAATTTTGAGACAAACAAAGAAGAATTTGGACAGAAAAACTGAAGCAAATGATTAGGCCGTTGATTTTAAACTTTCTTAAAATCCTTGTGTGCCCGGCAACGGCGCCAAAAACTTGACGTGAGCTAGGGTGTGTATCCTTTTATTAAATTTTGAAGTACTTTTCACTCGTTATTTAAGCTATATATTTATAAAACACGATATAACACTATCACTTTATACAACACGCTAGGGTAAGTGCAGCCATCGTTGGCGTAGTCTAGTGATGGTAAGATACCGATGTTGTCCAAGGACACAATATAACGATTAGACCTAGGTGTCTTAACGAAATAGGACACTTGTAGGTCGGAGTCGATTAAGGGAAACATTATATATTGCTAGCACCAAGCACGAAACGCAAAATGTGAGTTTCACGACTCCTCTTTTAAATATTTTGTTTCCAAAATTAGGGGAGATACATGTTTATACAAAGGTATGATAGTTATTGAGTTAAATCAACTAGACCTTTTGCACATAAGGGAATGCATTAGTAGCCATTAGTCACATTACAGACCAAGGATCAATTAAATATATCTATTGAGTGTGGGCAAGCTCCATTCCTCGTCCCTGAGACCCTATGGGAGTGCTTTTGTGTCCGGATAGTAGTGGGCGTCACTAGGACTTAGTGGCTCGGTACGATGGAACATTATCAAGGTTTGGTTACTAGCTTATGGCGACACGTATGTTAATCTCCCTGCAAAACATTAATTAATCAATGAATTTCATTGAAAGGTGTGACACATGTCAACAAACCGGAAATATCTCATCCAATGATTAAGTGCCTCAAAACCCAATTCAAATTCTAGAAGTATTTGATGTTTGCGGCATTAATTTCATGGGACCGTTCCCCATCTTTAGTGAGAACCGATACATCCTCATGACCATTAATTACTGATCGTGAGCGAGGGTGTGTATATTTTTATTATAATTTTAAGTACTTTTCACTCGTTATTCAAGCTTTATATTTATAAAACACGACACAACAGTACCACTCTCTACAACATGCTAGGGCAAGTGCACCCATCGTTAGCATAGTATAGTGATGGTAAAATACCGAGGTCGTCCAAGGACACAAGAGCTTTTTTTCCGCACTTTGGGGTTTTAAGAAATTATCTTGGTTATTGTGGCATGTCCCTCTTTTGGAGGTAACGCTACCCTCGGCCATATTGGTTTTGTCAGCAGGGATACAGTCCTGCAAGGCGGGAATATTGAAAGATAATTAAGTGAGTTATTAATGCAAAATGTGGCATGTCCCTCTTTTGAAAGCAACGCTACACTCGTCCATATTAGTCTGAGTCAGCAGGGATACAGTCCCGCAAGGCCGGTTTAAAGTATTAATAGTAATTTATTTATAAGGGATTCAAGCCGTTCTTACTTCCCCTGATTTGATGCTATCTGCCTCAAAGGAAGTCCTAATAAGCTTGAATCAAGTCCTCGCAGGATCTATACACTGAATGAGGCAAGAACTTTACCAAAACCTCCCTTCTAACCCCCCTTCCAGACAGTTAACGTGCTTTATATAGACCATATAGACGCGAATGAGTTAATCAACAAAACATGAAGGAATGATAGGATAAACTTCACTTTCATATAAACAACTAGTTTTTAAAGTCATTAATACAAACCCAATTAAAAAGTTAACCAAATATTGGAAATCAAAAGTAATACATACAAGATTGTGTCTTCACCAAGTGATGAAGAGATTAGCCAAGCATAGCCATAGTTTGACAAAGGCTCTTACGATCAATCTTGGATCTCCAGACTACTACACACTTTAAATTCGAATGATTATGGTAGATGATAGTGGTGGAATGGTGGCAGATGGGAGAGAAATGGTTTGCCAAGGGATGTATTACAATTGAACCAAGCACCCCTATTTATAGCTGGAAACAGAAGCTTTACACGGCCCGGTGCCCGGTGGGAACGACCTCGTGCCTCCTTATTCTATGTCTTCATTTAATAGTTATGTCAGTCCGTATGCTTGCACGGCCCCGTGTGTCAATGGCACGGCCCCGTGGCCATTGTACTTGCTGTACTATCCAAGATTTCCATATTTGGAAGTTGACCATGGCCCATGTCCATGGGACACGGCCCTGTGTCTCTTGTCTGCTTCTGCTTCTCTTCTTCTTTCTGGAATCTTGAGTGGGGCACAGCCCCATGCCTTGGTGGCACGGGCCCGTACTTTTTCCAACATTAGTACTAAAAAGGGGTGATTTTATACCATATTTGATATAATTTATCTGTTGCATTTGGTGCATATCAATTACATTTCCAACTGGGTGGAGGCCCGATCTCTACCTATAAACGATGCTCGAGTGGTGTTGAGATTCCTAAAGAAGTCTTTTACCCAATTCAGAACTCCCAAAGCTCTCATAAGTGATCGTGGCACACACTTCTGCAACGTCGTGATGGAGAAGGCGTTAGCACGTTACGAAGTCACTCACTGTTTGTCCACTACTTACCATCCAAAAACAAGCGCTCAAGTTAAGATCGTGAATCGAGGAGTTAAGAGAATCTTATAGAAAACCGTAGGGAAAAGTCAGAAGGATTGGTCCAACAAATTGGATGATGCGCTTTGGGCATTCAGAACTGCCTACAAAACACCGTTAGGAACAACGCTCTTTATGATTGTCTACGCTAAAGCGTGCCATCTCCTTGTAGAGTTAGAGCATCGAGCTCTATGGGCCCTTCAAACGGTTAACCTCAACCTAACTGAAGTAACAAAGAGACGATACTTTCAGATCCATGAGTTGGAAGAGCTTCGAGATGTAGCTTATGCATGTTCTTGGAGTATCAAGGAGAAGATAAAGGCATTGCAAGATAGGAGGTTGAAGGGAGTAAAAGAGTTTAAGAAAGGAGACAAGGTGCTATTGTACCATTCTCGCTTGAAACTATTCGGAGGAAAGCTCAACTCAAAGTGGGGGGACCGTTATATAGTGAAGAAGGAGGTGTTTCTATACGGTACTATCGAGTTAGAGAACGACGTAGACAGAAACACGTGGAAGGTTAACGGTCATTGGCTAAAACATTACATTGGAGGATTGTTAGATTTGACCGAAAAGGAGGAAACTTCTCTTGAAACTCCACCTAAAATGAGTGATTAGAGGTATTGGGTGAGTACCCAAACGTAGAGTGTGTGGTGTGTATGATTCGTAGTCTCGTGTTTTTCGGTAGATTTTTGTAGTTTCGTTTTTTGTTTTGAATCTTTTGCGGGGATTCGTAATCATCATGGAGTGGAAACCAACGAGAAACGAAATGCTAGGTAAGTTCTCTTAATAAAATTTAGTGTTAAAATGGGTTTCGGAAGGTTTGGGTGAAGTCAGAAATTTGCTAAGGCATAAACCAAAGAAAAAGACGAAACTTTCTGTGAAAAAGGGTATCGTCACGCAGCGCTAGGCCCCCATGACTCTTCCTAGTTATTTTGCTCTTTCGTCACGCGAAAGCATTGTCACATAGTTGTCGCGTCATGAAATTCCTTTAAATAACCAACCAGTCCATATTACGTTCTCGCGTCACACGAAACCCAACCTTCTAACCTCTCGCGCTGTGCAACGGCTTTCTAGGTCGTTGAAAGCCTGTTCTTCCCCAAATCGCGTAAAACTTTTAAAAATATAAAAACCTCTCTACACCATCGACATTACACCACCATCTACCACTATACACTCCCGATTACCACCTTTCATCCCTCCTAACACCACTTACCTCCTCCACCCTCTACCGATAGCTACCCTCAATCACCCTTCTCCTTTGATTACACCACCATCCACAATCACGATACACCTGTGATTATACCTAGTACGACCACCTCTCATGTCCACAACCATTATCATTCACTTCGATTACACCGCAGGACATCCGAACATCGGGTTTCGCCTAAAAATCAAACATTTTATTTTCATTTTCCATGCAAATTCTATCGAAGCTCAGATATGGATTGCATTGCAAATTTTGTGTTGTAATCTTAACTCGCGTCGTAAATATTTAGTGTTAGATGTCTTGCGATTTTTTCATGTATTATATTATGTTGAGTCGAGTCTCGTATGTTCGAGTCTTGATAAGTTGGTATGTTAGCGTCGAGTCATGGTAATGCTGGTATGGTTTCGAGTTGCGGGTGCGGGACGGGTGTGTAATGTTGAGTAGTAAATTGCGGGATGAACGGGTTGGACATTGAGTTTTGAAATAGGTACATTAAACGGATAAAAAAACCCTTTCTCTAAGGGGACTTTTAAACCCGAATCAAGTTTTTAACACTACACGGTTTTCTAAAACTAGATGGTTCGGGACTCAATGTTGGTTTATCTTGGCACTTGGGATTTAATTGCGGATAATTAAACTGCCCGGATGGTGTAGTGTACATTAAGTCAAGTTTTTGAGTTGGTTAGTGTAGTGTTGGGTTTGTCGAGTCGGTCTTAGTTAGTTTGAGTTTTGATGGATTCATTGGGTTTACTTATATTTTAATAGGTACAAGACTGCTCGCCCGTACTCAATCTCCATTCAGGCGAGTTTCGGTCAAGAAATATACTTTTGTAAACGGTAACCCAAAGTTTTTTTAAAAATTTTGTTTTCAGTCATGACCGCGAATGAAATGCTATACGATCGTGTCCATTTTGAAAAAAGTTAAAAAACGAAATACATAAAAATCTTAAAATTCTAAAAACATTAAAAAAGTTAAAAATACCAAAAATAACTTGTGAATACTAATGGTTTCTTCGTTTGATTGTTTTGCCTTAACTTTATTTTTCAGACATGTTACGTGAAGGTTCATCCCTAGTCAATAAGGAGATCCAGCAGAACAAGTTGATTTAGAAAATCTGTGGCGTTGTAGGATTAAGTATCACACGGGGGAGTTTTTGTCGTTGTGCCATAGTACGAGGCTTAGAGATAGTCTGTTATTGGAGTTCGAGTTAGGTACGGCGAAGAGTAAGAAGTTGGATACCTTGATTACACTGAGATGATGGAGAATAGGACCATAGATTGGACGTTCTTAGATACGGTTGGTCAGCAGGATAGGATTGAGGAACTATTGGGAGATAAGTTTAGAGTTGTGGTTGATTGTTATTGGCCACAGTATGGGAGTTGACACTTAAGTTCCATTCGACCTCCAGGCATAAGGAAGGTACTTTTTACGAGGTCAATACAGTTCCATTCTCGTTAGGTTGAGTTTTGCATGAGATGACCATGCCACAGTTTGCGGTAGTGAGCCAATCTATACTCAGGAGGAGGTTGAGGCTTCAGAATTTCGTATGAGTCTGAGAAGAGCATATCAGAAAAAGAGGGGTTGTAGTTTGATGGATGCTGATTTGGCTAGGTTTCGGACCACTATTACTAACACACCATTTTCAGGCAGCATGTTAGGGATAGATATTAGAGACCTATTACAGGAATTTGCATAAGATCATATCGTGCACTTTGATTGGTAGGAAGTCGAGGGAAAACAAGGTCATCTGGTTGGACCTTTTCTATGTGTTGTCTATGGTTGAGCAGAGGCTAGTGAACCTAGCTTGTGTTTGGGCGTGATCATTTATGAGGGTTAGGGGAGGAGGTATTCGAGCTACGTTGGATATGGGTTCGTACATTACTAGGTTGGCCGAGAGTTTGAATGTTTTAGCAGGTATAAGACAGAGCATCTGAGGTTGGGCTGGTGACAACCTATTTTGGGGTAAGAGAGCTTCAACAGGCGGGTATTTTTACTTTGACCAAGCCTATCATGTGGGAACCGATTAAGGTCGGACCTCAGGTGCATCCCCAAAGGGAACAGCGAGAGTAGAGGCCCTTCAGGTGGGGATCCCTACTCGTTTACACTCCCCAACATAGGA
This sequence comes from Scalesia atractyloides, assembly GCA_947069175.1. NCBI lineage: Eukaryota > Viridiplantae > Streptophyta > Magnoliopsida > Asterales > Asteraceae > Scalesia > Scalesia atractyloides. The sequence goes on along the minus strand of CAMTDV010000008.1, from coordinate 41,206,271 downwards.
GCGAGATGCCTACTCCTTAGTATCCTTTTCGATAGCCGCCTCCAGTGCCACTTACTATAGAGTATTTGTATGAGAGGATGATTACATACTACGGGGTTTAGTTACTACTGGGCATCAGGAGATCCGGGATTTGATTCAGACCGGTCGGAGGAGGCAGGAGGATGCACTCTGGTACATGATGGGGCATATGAACATTGGTATTTCATGCTTCTATACAACCCCAGGTTCAAGTGGTCAGGAGCGTGGTCAGGAGTATGATACAGAGAGTGATGATGAGGAGTAGTGTGGGGGTAGCAGCACAATAGCAGCAGGAGCATGGAGTAGTATCTTTTTCTTATTTTAGGTTGTTTTTGCATATCCTGGTTTATACTGATATTTATACACTTGATACTTCGGATTATGGGTTGGTTGGTTAGTAGGTTTGTTATGTTATGATATTATCTATTATGTTTGGTTGTTATGATGTTTGCTTAGAAGGGCCGACGTGAGAGGTAGTCGCTTTTGTTTGTGTGAGAGGACTAAGAATTGTTTGCTGAGTACGTTTGAACCAGAAAGCATTTGTGGAATTGACAGGCACGTTGACAATCTCGCAAATCCTTTCCATTGTATATCTTGTTTTATTATTTTTATTTTTATATTTGGTCTTTATTTTCTTTTTGAGTCGTGTATCCTTTCCTACATTGGGGATAATGCAAATTTTAAATGTGGGGATGGGACACTTGAGTCATAGTATTAGTTGAGTCGTTTGAATCAAAAAAATTGAAAAAGAAAAATACAGAAAATCCAAAAAACCAAAAATTAAATAAAAAGTTGACAAAAAACGTCTTTGATTTAGAAGTTTGCATTATTAATAAATATGGAAAATGATAGATAAAGTCAGGTGTCCAAGTTTTCAAATAATAATAATATGAGCTAATAAATAAGTTGAAAACGTGTCTGACTTGGGATATGTTGGTAGGCCCAGCCGGTTGATAGGTTTCCTTTGAGCTAAAATATATCTAATAATGTTAGGATACTTGTGCATTTTCATCTAGGAGAAATAAGGAGATCGAAAATGCCAAATATAGTATAAGAAATGTCATTATAGGTTAAAGCTGTTAGAATTTTTATCAAAAGGAAAAAATTGTGATCTATTTATATATGAGCAAGATAAACATAACGAGGCCTTTGAAATCTCTCTTGGGGATGGTGAACTTGATTAAGAAGTAGGAAGAAAACCAAGCCCTGGAACGTGTACGATTGATCGAGAAGTTGAACTACGAAAAAATCCAGAAAAACACCCTGTCGCATTATGCGACAGGGAATGGGAAGCCCCTCGCGTGACGCTAGGTGTGAATATTGACCATGTTGATTTCAAGCTCTCGCGTGACGTGAGAGTAACATGGAAACCCCCTCGCACAACGCGAGAGGCCTAAAATTATAGAAACTTTTGAGTTGGGATGGGATTTCAATGTTATAATCAATATACAACTCTCATTCAACATACAACAACTTGGAGATGATTTTGGAAAAACCGTAGGCGATTTTAGAGCTAGAGACATTAAAAGTCACAGAATTTATCTCTCGAGATCATCAAGGTTGAAGAATCGAAGAATAAGGATCGAGAATTACCGGGTCTCAACTTTCGGTTTCTTAGTTTCTTTGTTTCAATCATTCAAACCATGACTTTGTATATGAATTGTGTCATGTTTTAATTGTCACTATGATTTTAGGCTAAAACTTATAACGCTACCTAGGTTAATGACGAATACACGATAAAGTTTGGATTTTTATCGATGTTAAACATATTTGTGTATTAACTAATAAAGTAAAGACTTTGGTTTCATGATTCGATGTATATGTGTATTTCGACTTGCTTAATTACATGTTTAATAACTTCACATGCTTCCTTGTTGAATATCTTTCATTGATAGGTTCATGCGACATCAATTATTGTATGTTTTTATTAGTTTATGGTTTTCTAGACGTAGTATCCGTAGAAGTTACTCTTGTGAATCAAGTAGGTGAGGTGTTCAATTAATCTTAATATCCGTGAGGTGAGAGGTTGCCGGTCTGTCTAGGGTGTTAGAATGCTAGGGTTAGATATTTTGTGAGAAAATTACCTTAGTTTACCTTCCAATACTTGCTTATTGAGAATCAGGTTCCCATAGTTACCGTTGACTTTCTTGTTGCGAGGTAGTTATAGTTGGAAAGCCCATGAGGGAATCCACTAAAATCGGTAATTTAATAGCTTATTAGGTTTAGAATGGTCATTTAGGTTATCCTTTAAGTTTAGTATTATAAGATCTCGGTTTCACAACAGTTTCAATACCGATAGAAAACCAATCTAAAGTGTGTAGGATTCTAACCTAGGTAATGTCTTTATAAACGTCTGAATCAATCCAAAATCCATGTTCGTGTCTTAGTTGAGTTTTAGTTAGTTTTAATTACTTGCAATTAGGTTATTAGAAAACCCCCCTCAAAACATAAAAACAATTAAATCAATCATGTAGATAAGTAAATTGAGTCTAGTTAACATAATTAATAGAGTATCGTAGGTTTGATATTCGGACTTACTTAGCTATTCTAGAGTCGATTGGTTCACTTGCTGGTAGGGCTGTAAATGAACCGAACGACCACGAACAAGGCCTTGTTCGTGTTTGTTTGTTAAGGAACAAGCTTTTTGATGAATTGTTCATGAACGTTTACCGAACTAGATTTCTTGTTCGTGTTCGGTCATTAAGGAAAACGAACATGTTCGTGAACTGTTCACGAACACTTACCATATGAAAATGAACTCTAACAAATGTTCATGAACATAAATGTACACAAACAACATTTATGAACACAAATGAACACAATATTCATTTTAGAATAAAATCTGCATTTTCATCACAAACATTACAAAGAATCCAAAAATAAATAAACACTCAACATAATTATCCGAACACAGTTGACGTGATTATCAGAAACATGATAAACACAAAATTAAGAGTTTTTCAACAAACTAAAGTTGAAATAGTGAAATGAGGGATGTTATGAGAGGCATATAAGATAACTAGGGTTTAAAAAATTTTAAAACTAGAAATAATAAAACAAAATACAACATATAAAAACCTTTAAACGAATGAACACAAATAAAAATTAAAAAGTTAGTGAACTCATTACCGAATGCTCACGAACATAAATGACACATTACAGAACATTCACGAACATAAACGAACGAACGCAACACCTGTTCATGTTCGTTCGTTTAACTAAACGAACGAAACTTCCTGGTCATGTTCGTTCATTTGCTAAACAAACGAACATAAACGAACTTCATGCCAAATAGTTCACGAACTGTTCGTTGAACATTCGGTTCATTTACAGCCGTATTTGTCGATTAGTAGTTTAATTTTAGAGCGTCTAGAGTGTACTTAGGGTCTAGTCTAGGATTAGTTTAGTTAATATTTATTAAACTACTTTTATCACATCATTTGGAATTCAAAGACTAGGGATGCATAAACGATGCCATTTTAGGGGGTTTGTCTTATATTTCTCACCTTCGCGCGATGATATATAGGCCAAAGCCTAGTTATCAAGTCTTATACTTTGTTTAAATATATTTTATGAAACTTAAAGTTTGTGGTTCATGTATGAAAATGAAATACTTTGGTTTGTATTATTATTTCAAGTATACTTTGGTTTGTGAAACTTGGCATCGTTGGTTGTTTTAAATCATGTAGACGTTTATAGTATCGAATGCTATGAAAACCTTTGGTAATCACACCTCTCGCTTCCGCTATGAGTGTGTGTGATAACATCATTACTACTGGGAGCTCTTCTGATTTTGTTACTTGTTTTATTGGGCACTTACATTCTCAGTTTGCGCTTAAGGATTTGGGACAGTTATTATATCTTTTGGGCATTCAGGCCACATTTTCTGAGGTTGTAATACACTTATCTCAACAGCGTTACTTATTTACTACGGTGCACTGGTCTTGCTGATTGTCGACCATTATCTACTACTGTCTCTTCTGGTAGACAACTTTCTCGACATACTAGTGATCCTTTATCCGACCCTACTATGTATCGGAGCACTGTTGGTACATTACAGTATCTTGTACTGACACGACCAGAGATTGCTTATGCGGTCAGTAAGGTGTCATAGTTTCTTCAGACACCTATTGATCGCCCCCTAGGCCGTTGTCAAGAGGATTTTGAGGTACCTTAAAGGTACCATTTCTCATGCGTTATGTATATGTCGGTCTACTTGTGTTGATTTATATGCTTACAGTGATGCTGATAGGGTTGGGTGTCCTGATTACCGACTTTCCACCAATGTTATTGTGTTTTCCTAGGGCCCAACCTTATCAGTTGGAGTTCCAAGACACAGCATGCGATTGCTAGGTCAAGTACTTAGGCTGAGAACCATGCTCTTGCTCTTACAGTTGTCGAGTGTAACATTCCGCAAATATTGTATTATTCGTTTCCGTGTTTTTCGTATTCAACCATTGAAATCCGAGACTTATGATCATAATGGAATTCATTTTATTTTTATATTTTTTTCTCTCAATAATTGTTCAATCAAACATAGGTGTATTCATATAATCATCAAGACACATTTAAATCATTCAAAAACCGACTTATGTTGTGTAAATTCGATATTCGAGACCCAACCAATCAACTATTGTATCAAACTATGTTTATAAATTATGTTGGAAACTCAAATTTATACAAATAACAAAAAAATAAATGCATAAAACAAACAAGCCCATGACAGTATGCCCAAAATAAAAAATATATATATTAATGGGCCAATTTACAACTTTTCATATTTCTTTGACCACCTTAAACTCTAATCTCTTCTCTATAGATACCACACTCATTCCACCACTTTTCTTTGTCATTTCTCAAAGAATTCTTCCCTCTTGAAAGTGAATTCCATCTCCTTTCACCTTCTTCACTTCTTCTTGTTTTTCTTTATGTTTTCATACTTCTCCATCTTGGAGAAATCCGTATGAAATGTCACCAAATGTTTACTATGGTAAACAAAGATGGTGCATCACCAAAATAAGGACCAATCTTGGGTTTTATTTTATAACTTTCAACCTTTCATTATTGTATGTCATTTATATTTTATACATGACCAACCAAGATCATCACCTAAGTTGATGATTCTTGGTGTAACAAAGGGGTACAATGAATGACATTTATCCTACTTCCATAACATGGTCATTACATTACTAACCTATTACTAATTACTATTATATTATCCAACTTATTATTATTATTATTATTATTATTATTATTATTATTATTATTATTATTATTCATGCCTAACCTACATAATAATATTAGTAAGTAACATATTATTACCATGTCTAACATTACTAACCCATGCTAACTCTTTAATCATGCTACTAGTTACTAACTACTAACTACTAACTCTTCTAATCATACTACTAATATTTTTTATTTTGTCATTTACTTGTTTAGTCTTACAATTATATCATTGTTACCAATTCATTAATTACTATTACATACTAAAAATATATAAAACTACTAACTCTTTTAAATTATGTCATTTACTTATTTAGTCTTACAATTAGATCATTATTATCAATTCATTAATTATTATTACATACTAAAAATATATAAAATTTTAATTTTTTTATTTATTTATTTAGACTTACAATTTAATTATCATTGTCAATCCATTATTTAATATTATGTACTAAAGATATATAAATATTAAACCTAGCCATGACACCAACCAATTTATGGTGGAGAGTTGTGTGTAAAGGTATTCATATATCTTAGACTAAGTTCCTCACACTTGGACTTCTAGTGGGTGAAATAGTACCTACAAAATACACATAATTTTATTATGTCCAAAGTGAGTGTTTAGTCAAGATAATATTTTATGTATTTTCATGTGTTGTTGTTGTTGTTGTATTTACATTCTAAGTTCTAAATCCTTCTACTTACACACCTTGTTCATCCTTGTTAGGATAAATTGGTGCTTCAACCTCTCAAGACGATCATCTCACGTTTGTGGAAACCACTTGTAAACAGCGAGTATACTCGAACCCTTTTTTCTTTAAACACACTTTGGGTTTCAGTATATGAAATTATAAAAACTCACATACACACAATCAATCACATTATTCAAACACTCAATCTATGAATACATGCTATTTGTTATACATACATGCTAGAAGTCAATCTTGTCTACTCAATCGCCCACCTTAACAATTATAGCACTATATGAGTAGCACACCGCCCTTATATGGTATTGTTAAGTATTCAATCTTATACAGTCTGTTCCCTTATGTGGAAAGGATATGCTAGTGGACACTTGGTATAATTGATAGTTTACACATGCTAGTAGTATACAAATTGGCATGTTATATTGAGACTTTTTATTTTATATTATGTAGCCACCTATTTTGTTGACCTTTATTATTCATGTATTGCAAGGAATTGATGATAATGTTCAAGAAATCTACCAGGTGGATTTAGAAACGCATGAATAAAATTAGTTTTTCTTTGTTTGAATATTTGAATTGATGTAATTTTTTTCTTCTTTTACAATGTACGAATTTGAGTTTATGAAATAAAAATGGTTTATTTAAATATTATCATTTTCAATTGTTATGATGCTTTGAGCAATCATCCATTCGCTCATGCCCTGATGATTCCGCCTCTTTCTAAATTGCTTCTATCTCTTCTTTTGTCTCAAGTTACATACCTTTCTTAAGGTACTTTACAAAATGGCACGACTACACGAAGACATTCTTATTCCACAATCGAAACGACTCACCAAAATAGGGGTGATTCCCAAATTTGGTTACGACTTTCAATCCGCCTTACATGTTATTTTCACAAAATTCTACCATCAAGTTAGGAGTGATTTCCTTAGCTTGATGGAAATTTCCCATGCTCACTTTAGTGGACCTTGCCAACTTGTCGAAATTCACTTCTCATTGGTAAGAACTAACCACACTTAGGAACGACATCGTCAAGTTAGGAGTGAAATCCACATCTTGACGATTAGTTCCATTCCTTGATTTTCAATCTCAGCAAAGTCTTGAATTTTCGATTGGCTAGGGATACGTAGTAATTGGAAGGTTGAATACATTTAACCAAATTTTCGGCGAGAGTATCCTACCTATTAGGCCAAAGCGTATTCCTGAACTCAAGAGAAGTTTCGAATACTTCGGCTAAGTCATAGTTTCATTCCGAGACTCTCCACGTTTTACGAATCGAAATATCGTTTATGTTACATCAATTTCAGTGTGTTTTACATTTGATCGTTACTCGTTTCAAATTCGATTACGCAAATCACGTCCCCGCAATTTAAAACACTTGACAACAATCGAGAACAAACTAAATTTATACTCCTTCATGTCTCCTTATTTATGTCAACATGACTATATCATTCATTATGTGAAACTATTTGAAATCACACGTGCCTACATGCAATATTTGAATCACTACATGCTTATGTGAAACATGCAAACTATGTTATACACACCATTATGTCACAAATTGAATAAATTTTAATAAAACACCCATTTGATCAAAGTCTCATCACCCTCTTATGTCATATTGTAGATGTCTTCCAGTTGTCATTCCAACTCACGAATAGGTTCCAACCAAAGCAATAACAAGAAAATGTTAGCCTTTATGGCCAAGCAAATGGCCAAGTTCATACCTGACATTGTCAGCTAAATCCAAGCTAGCTCTAGCCCAAATGTTTCGGTTGATTCCCAAGTCACTACTTCTAAGCCTACCACCTTTAACTATAAGCACTTTGATACTTGTCACCCCAAGCCATTCACCGGTGATAACGGTGCCACTAAGATGCTAGAGTGGTTTGATAGCATCGAATTGACTTTCATTAATAGTGAGTGTCCTGACCACCTCAAGACACGAAGCACTATGGGAGTCTTCGAGGCAAGCACCCTCGACTGGTGGACAAACAAGCGTTAATTCATGGAACAGAGGTAGCTTGCGCCCTAACTTGGGCGGAGTGAAATAGCTTATGCTTGCTGAATTCTGCCCTCCTCATGAACAACAAAAGCTTGAAGATGAATTCTGGCACCTCAAGCAAGAGGGTAACAATAACCTTGCCTACACCACCCGCTTCAAACAATTGAGCATTATCGTTCCCCACATGGTTAGTATAGCCGAGTGAGCGATCGCGGGAAGTACCTTAATGGTCTTCCCCCTGCGATTCGTGACACCATTCAAGTTGCTAGACCCGACACAACTGAACTTGTCTATCGAATAGCCGCTGGTCTCAATGAAAACCATGTGAGGAATAGTTCCTCCTCCACCCAAGCCACTACCAAAGCTGCTCACCAAGCCACAGTCGAACCTACCAAATAAACCAAACCTCAAACCCCCAAAACCAACACAAGTGGCAAGAAACAAAAGTCTCAACACCAAAACTATGCCCTGGTCACACCATCAAACCAACCCCCCGTCAACTCAAACCAAGCACCCAATAATCCTAACCAAGAACCCACCAAGAAGGCTTACACTAGGCCATTTCCCAAGTGTAACACATGTCACTACCATCACCCCACTACTTACACATGCCGCCATTGTACTATGTGCAATTGGTATGGGCATTTCTCCCACTCATGCCGAAGTGGCCTAGTTCCGTAAGGCAACCAAGCCCAAGTTCAACCGAAAACCGAAAACCAATGACCACCGGTGAATAACGTCCATGCCTGCTACAAGGGTGGTGACCCTAATCATCTTAAGCTTCAATGCCCTCAAGTCGCCCAAGAACAAGCTCAAAAGCCTCGTGGACGCGCCTTCAACATTAACGCCACTCAAGCTCAAAACGACAACAACGTCGTGAACAGTACGTTCCTAATCAACGACATTTATGCTTCTATGTAATTTGATACTGGTGCTGATTATAGTTTTGTATCTTTAGAATTTGAACCATTGTTAAAATGTGCACGATCTAAACTACCAAAATCATCCTCTGTCGAAATTGCTAATGGCAAAACTGTCACTGTCGACTCCGTTCTCCATGATTGTGTGCTTAATCTTAACAAACACGACTTCCAAATCGATCTTATACCCATGCAATTGGGTAGCTTTGACGTCATAGTGGGCATGGACTGGCTTCGTAAGAACCAGCCGAAGTTGTTTGCTACGACAAATTCATTCGAATCCCACTTCCGTCCTGTGACGCCTTACATGTCTATGGTGAGAGACTCTCGAAGAGTCTCAAACTCATGTTGTGCATTCAAGCGAACAAGTACTTGCGCAAGAAATACATCACTTTTTGGCCCATATAGTAGAAAAGAAGGGCGAAGGAAAGAGCATAAATGATGTTACGATTGTATGAGATTTCCTCGAAGTTTTCCCCGAGGACCTACCCGGTCGTCCTCCTCCTCGTTTCGTTTATTTTCGAATCGACCTCATACCTTGCGCTACACCCATTGCTAGAACCCCCTACCATCTTGCACCTGCTGAATTGCAAGAGCTCTCTAGCCAAGTTCAACGGTTACTTGATAAAGGTTTTATTCGTCCTAGCAACTCCCGTGGGACGCTCTTATCCTTTTCATCAAAAAGAAAGATGGATCGTTCCGTATGTGCATCGACTATCATGAGCTCAACAAACTCACCGTTAAGAACCGCTATCCTCTTCCACGTTTCGATAATCTTTTTTACCAACTCCAAGGCGCAACGTGTTTTTCAAAGATCGACCTTCACTCCGGTTATCATCAACTTCAAGTCCTTGAAGAGGACATACCCAAAACCGCCTTTTGAACTAGATATGGACACTACGAATTCATGGTCATGCCCTTTGGATTAACAAATGCACATGTGGTTTTCATGGATTTGATGAACCGTGTGTGTAAACCTTATCTCGACTGTTTTATGATTGTATTAATCGATGATATTCACATCTACTCCAAGACCCAAACCGAACATGAGTGACACCTACGTTTAATCCTATCACGTCTTCAAACTAAACGATTAAACGCCAAATTCTCCAAATGCGAATTTTGGCTAAAGGAAGTTCACTTTCTCGGTCATGTGGTGTAGTAGTGTTCTTCTATATATAGACTATCATGTATTAGAATTGTAGTAGTGAGAAAACAGTTTGTCATGTTGCCTTTCACACCCTGAAACAGTTGGAAAAAGAGGAGAGTAAAAACCATAACTGGGAACGTGGATGAGATAAAACCACCAGAAACCTCCTAACAGCATCAAATAGGAAAAAGAGTGTGAACCTCCGTGAACCACCACTTTTTTCAGTTACTTTTTGAGTTAACACCATTCAATTTGCAAGTGATTACACCATTCGATGGCAATATAATATACAATAACTGATAATGAAAAAAAGTGTTACACTTTATGCACCAATCATCATTGCATACATTATGTTATAAAAAGTAACATATGTTGTGTAATCGTCGTACTATCAAAGTTTAACTTACTCACAATACCATCACCGCACAAAGTTTTTTACTGATGTGGTATATTCAAGGTTACATCTATACTACATTAAAATATATTTCATTTCATGGGGGTAAAAATAGAATTTTGCCAATTAAATACATTTCATTGGGGAAAAATGAGATATCTTTTTATCCATCACTTGTGGCCTACAGTTAGGAAGACTTAGGTTTTCCAATTGATACCCAACTTCAATCCTTACTTATGTCACTTTGGTGTATAAGATAATGGTAGATAGAGTCTAGCCTCCTTGTAGAGGTGTCAGACTCTATCCTGAGCCTACTCGGGTTTTCGTCCCACCATGTGTTACGCCAGGGAATTCTGCTCTTGTTGTGGTACAGCGACTCAAGTGTCAACTGGCAGAATGGTTTCCCGGGGGAATGCCCAAGCCAAACTCTGAACCTGACGTGGGCCTGGTTAAGACAACATAGTCTAGTCGAAGTGGGGCAACGGGGCTCTCCAATTTCGGGAGTGCGGTAGCCTAATACAAGAAAGTCACCGTTCAAAAAAAATCGCCGGAATGTGTTAAGACGCAGGAATGTGATACATCGCAGAGATGAAGCCAACATACGCCCGTTATTCCCAAAATTGAATGCCGCCTTCATTTCAAGACCTTAAACTTGACTTTAGATCTTGCGAGAATTGCGTATCTTCCCTTAAAAATCTTCTTAATTGCATATTTACCCAAGTCTAAGAACCCAGGATAAATATGCATCTCCAGACTTTAGATCTTCTTCTCCATATTTTCTTCATTGACATCCACGATTGATGAATCTCTCTCATAAGAACCCAGGGTTTCAATTTTCGACTAATTAATTAGTTTTAGTAGCATTTTACTTTCATTACTCATAATTATAAATTGTATAGCTTATACCGCGTTGAGTTGTTTGGGTGCCTTTGGGATTATTAAAGTCGAAAAATCTTATTTTTGAATCGAATGAATAGCAATAGGTAGGATTATTGCAATTTGAGTGTATTTTATGAAAAAGTTACAATAACTGGGAACGATTACTTGGTGGCGAAATCCTTATGTGTTTACAATCTAAGGTGTTAAAAAAAATATACTTAATGAGGTTAGTTCATCATGTTTTGACTTGTCAATTGAAAGCAGCCTAGCCTGACTTTTGTCTATAGCGTCCGTGCTAATTGGTTTTTTTAGAGTTACCTCCGGGAGACTGTTCCAATTTAGTTGAACAGCTTTATCGTTGCCTGCAATATCACAAAAACAAAACTACTCAAATTGCATCCTTCATAAACTGTTTGTAGTAATTACATGTCAGTATAGCATTGGAAAATATATCAATATCTAAAGGTCTAGACATATTTCTTCAGCTTCCTTCGCATTTTGGGCCGATCAATAGCCCTATGCCTCTAATAGACAACATTTGGAATTTTTCAAGTTCAATTACTTAATCAGACCACGATTCTCAAGCAACCAAATTATTAAGATAAGATACCTACATCATGAAATGCAGGGTTTAAGCACGTCGGTGGCAGACTCATGATTTTTTCAATAGGGTCCTATTTTTTCGGTGTTTGAATTTTCATAACCAAACGTTAGAATTTTCAGGTCAGTCAAGATTTGGATCAGGGCGATCAACTAGTTCATAGCACATAACAGATATTCATAGCACAATTTGTATTTGATTTTGTAGGTATATTCAATTGTGTTTGGTGATGGTAGTCTAAATTATGGTATTAAAGATCAGAGGTTTTAGTGGTGCCTACAAATAATATACTACTAAAACATGGTATGGCTTATTGGTTCTTTTAAATTTAACAAAAAGAAAAGGAGTTAAAGGGTCAGAAACCCATGATCTTTGGTTTAAAAGGGAAGGGAGTTGCCACTCCAACAAGCTTGAATTTGATGTTATAGGGTCCCTTAGAATAATTAAATTTTATGGATCCTTTAAAAAATTTATATAGCGTCTCAAAAGATTAAGATATGGGGATCCGGACCCACTAAAAGTGGGTCCACCCCCGTCACGTCATACTTTTTGCAAGCTTTTTTTTAAGTGCTTTAGCCTCTTAACATATTTAGTAATAGCTGTGGGTCTTTTGCTCATTTTATATTTCAACACATGTTAAAGCTAGTAACATGATTTTTATATTGTGTTTAAATACGAGCCATGTCTCCTATAATTTCTTTACGAAGCTTCTGTTGCAACGCACACGTTCGCACTACTACAATATAATATATTAACCTTTCAAACATGTTATTTTTCTATATATGTTTATATTAAAACAAACAACGCACACCTCTTGTTTTGCTTAATTACAAAAATCCCATCACATGGATTGTTTTGATTTGAGAAGATTTGCGTGTTTGAATCTAGCCATGTTATTAGAACTAGTGTTTTGTTGTGTAGGACACTTCCATACTCTTGCCACTGCTACCATGTATGAAATAAAACATAATTTAAAATTTTCATTTCTAGTTTAAAAGTTCCATTTTATTTTATTTTATATACATACAAAGTACATTAGGGGGAATAGTGTCAGACAGTTGTCTGACACTTCTTCACTGGTTCGGCCAAATTACGTTTTTGTTCTGTTTAAATTTACAGTTTTACTATTGGTTTTATTTTTTTCCTTCTAGCCAAATTACAATTTTACCCTTAGTTCAAATTTACAGTTTTATCATTGTTTTTATTTTTTTCCCTATCAAATTTCGATTTTGCTCCCAGTGTAAAATTACAACCATACCATTGTTTTCGTTTTTCTTTTTCTTGACGAAACTATGATAGTGTTTTGTTTAATTTGTTGATTTGATGTAGTATCTATTCGTGTCAGGCAGCCACGCTCATTTGTCTTGAAAAAATACAATTTTGCTCCCAATTTAAAATTAAAGTTTTTCTATCGTTTTACTTCTTTTTTTTTCTATTTTTGCAGTTTTAATTGATGGACTTTATGTAAATTTAAATTGAGATCATGGTATGAATAGTATGTATAAGTGAACGAAACACAGACGGTACGTGTTATGAAAAAGAAATAGTCGGCTTAACGCTCCGCAATGCGAGTGTGACAAAAACTAGTTCTTAACCAAACCCCACATGCCACTCTCAACCACGAAATCACTTCAATTATTATATATAATATGTAGATGGACAACACGCGTAGGCTAAAATAAGAGTTTTTTAAAGTTTCAATAATGTACTCTTAATAATAATAATAACTCAAGGAGAATCGTGTATGTGGTCATGAATATTCATATTTGACCATTTTTTATTCAACTAATACGATTATTCATTTATTATATTATGACCTAATGAGCTTCCAAAATTCACCTATTAAAAGGTAACATATACAAAGTAATTATTTATCTGAAAACCATAAAGAACTAATACTCACACGGCCAGTCTGTCAAGTTTTACACATTAGTCATTGTTAACAAAATTGATGTCTTCTTAAAAAGAGGTAACTAAAAATTCACCATTGCTCCCTAGGTAAAGAATTGTAACCAAAATCAATCAAATTCAGGATTAATTTTTTTATTTTAAAACTAAAATATCATAAGCATGATTAATAACTAAACAAACAAATTACACCATAAGACACATTCTTTTTTTCTTAGAAAGATGTTGGTTTACCCATAAACCATTGTTGTTTCACGCGTCAACTTTATATACAAGTGTTGGTTCGTATGTCTAGTTTCTTTTATATTTACTCCTAACTAAAACTCATAAATTTACATATAAATTAAAATTTATTTTCAATTTTAGTGGATATCAATTCACATATAACTTTAAACATTCTATCAGCGCCAATATTCTATATAAAAAAGTCACTTCACATGGAAAATCAAAAGGTGGTTGATTGATATAGAACAAAAATCAAATAAAAAATGAAGGTGATTAATTGATATGTATCGTCACAATTTAATCTTTAAACAATTGTGGATAAAAAATTAATATAAAACAGCAACGAAAATGAAAGCTTGATATACTTGTATCAAGAATCAATATTTTATTTATTTTTTTGGAATCGAATTTGTAGTTGATCCTGGATTCAAGTCAACCGGCAGATTCTGGAGTTTGTATGAATTATTGAACATGCATGTGGCCCAAGCTCCTATTTCTCTTCATCGCCAACTTGCTGTGTGGCCTTGTTATCATATTGTGACAAAACAACATCATTTATGAATATGACTTTTGTTTCAACTCCCCTTTTATCTCTAATTAACTATGAAAATATCAGATATCTGAAATATAAATGAAACCGTTTAACTTAAAATTCTCTAAGCTTGAGCTCAAACTCTTCTCGTTTTGATTCTTATACTTAAAAGATTCGTTCAGAAAAGTTTTACAAGTTTGAGGTCACCTCTCGCTTACCTAGATTATTATTTATTACTTATTTAACTATTAAAATTTTAAATTATTTACTAGATTTTGTGTGTAAATATATATGAACCATACATTTTATATAGCTCTTTTAATTGTATTATTGTGTAATATACATTAACATTATATTTATGGCGGATATGTTTGAAAATTGATTTAATTAATAAATTTCACAAAGAGAGAAAACTATCAAAAGTTACCGCACTGGTAAATAATCTTTTATTATATCTTATAATATCTAAATAATTATTCTTTTGCCTCGAAACAAATAACTATATTTCGGTTCGTTTGTAAAATAAGTGAGACCTTTAACGCGTATCAAAATTTAGTCCTATATCATATTACGATGATATAAAAACATATATTACTTGAAATATTGGCGTGTTAGAAAATTTATGCTTATGGTTATGATTTATCGTACTAGACAACATAACACAATACAACACGACTCATACTCATGAGTATGAAGCTTTGCGTATCTAGCATAAACATTTGCGTATCTTTTGTCTTTTTATTTTATGCATTCTTAACTACCCATGGCACGACCATCTACATTGTCAATTTTTTTTTGTTTAACTCTATAAGAATACCTTGCGGTCTCTCCATGATCGGGTTGGTTAACCTTTCATAACTCTTGCTTAATGTTAGGGTTGTTCACGAGCCGAGCTTGGACTTGGCTTGATTCTAAACCGAACGAAAAGTTTAAGCTCGAGCTGGCTTGATTACGCTCGAATTTAATTCGAAATTTAACAAATAGCTTTCAATATTCAACAGTCTGAAATACTCTTCAATAGTTCAAATAAACATATCCAAAATAAGTACAACTTAGTACATTACAAGACAAAGTCGAGTCCAACCAAATACAAAATAAGTTTCAACGGAATACAACATAAGTTCTTTTGCATCCTAATCAACCCCCAAATATGCCATAGATATCCATCTCCACACCATAGTAAAAGCAAAATATTCCGAGCCGAGCTAATGAGGGAACCAATCCGGCTCATTATAAACCGAGCCGAGCTAGGCTCGCTTTCTAAACGAGCCGCGCCGCACAACTTAGTTTCAAACGGGGCGCATGTCGAACGAGCTTCGAACCAGGAGCTTTAGCTATACTTAAAGTTGAAAAATAATACTAAGATTTTGTATAAGAAATGACAACCCTTTACAATACATGGGTCGATTGCATCGCTGTCGAAGGTTTCTTAAGTGGGATAGAGGTTACTAATTAGCACCATATTCTATGATATATCGGATGTTTCTTGATAATTCGCACAAGATACCAAAATAGTATTTATGTAGTAGTTTTTGTTTTGGGTATATTCTTCTGTAAAAGTTATCTAACATCATGTTAAAAAAGAAAAAAAATTTGTTAGATGTTAAATAATAATAATAATAATAATAATAATAAGGGGATGATCAAATAGGAAGTATAATTTGGCTAATAAGGATATGAAGCAATAAGGTTATGACATGTGGTAAATTGAAAAATAAGACGAAAGGGTATTTTAGTCAATCTTATCCCATCTTCTTCCTTTTTCTTTCTCTTTAACTTCAAAACCCATAACCATCTTCAACCTTTTCTTCACTTTCAATCTCAATAATCACTACATCCTAGTACGATTTTCGTCATCAATCAATGATTCAAACACTCAATCAACGTGTTCTTCAATTATTTTTTAAGAAACACAATTTAATTTCATACAATTTCTCATTTTTATTGTGATTTTGAAGTAAATCACTCAATTCGTTCTATTCGATCGTTGATAAGTGTTTCTAACATTCAAATTTCGTCAATCGTTGAAGAAATCCGAAGAAATCGGCTTCGCTCTGTGTAAGAAATTTTTGAATTCCGTTTTACGATCTGGGTTTTTGAATTAAGTCATTGCGTTTTACAAGGAAATAAAAAACAAAACACTTTTTTATGTTTTCTGTTCATTGTGTTTTAGAAACAACACATTTCTTTGTGTTTTTAATCCATTGCGTTTTAGAAAAAATGCATTTCTTTGTGTTTTTAGTTTATTGCGTTTAAAAAAAGACATTTCTTTGTGTTTTAGTCTATTATGTTTTAGAAACAACACATTTCTTTTGTGTTTTTTGTTCATTGCGTTTTATAACACACTGAAAAATAAATTTGTTTTATACTTTTAATCCATTGCGTTTTATAACACAATGAAATAAACACATTTTGTTTTGTTTTTAGCCCATTGCGTTTTAGATCTGGAGTGCACTGAAGCTGGAGTGGAGTGTGGTGTTGGAACAGAAACATGAACATGTGAAATCTCATTGCTGTGAAACCTCATTGTGTTTTAGCCGTTTTAACTGACATGATCATGTTAAAACAGAAACATGATCATGTTGTGAAAGGTTGCATTTTAGACCTGGAAGCTAAGCTGAGGTAACACTAAACTAACATGATCATGTTAATACAGAACACATGATCATGTTGTGAAACCCAACCCATTGCGTCCATTGCGTTTTAGACCTGTATAATAAACTGACATGATCATGTTAAAACAGAAACATGATCATGTTGTGAAACCCATATTGCGTAACCTGCAACTGCAAAATCTTTATTTTAGGTTTCATTGCGTTTTACGTATCTGGGTTTTCGAATTTTTTTTTTAAAGTATAGCAATAGTATACTCGTTTGAAAGATTAGAAAACGCTGTTTTTTATGGTGCAATTTTTATAAAAAAATAATGTCGTATGAAAGAGTTATTAACGTTTAAAAAATGGGAGGATTTGGAGGAGAGAGAAACTATTGTTTTGGATTGACTTGAAAACCCCTACACAAACTCACGTGTCTCCTTTCTTTTGTTCAATTTCACTCCTTTAATTTTAATCCTTGATTACAAGATAGTTGGTCAAGATCACTTTCTATCTTTCCTACCCAAAAAAACTTACTAGTATATCCTGACCCATAATAATAATAATAATAATAATAATACTTTGTAAGTTATCTCTTTATTTTAAGTTATCTTATTAGATATTATAGATAAAAAAATATATTTACACATAAAATAGAAATAATCATGCACCTCAACTTCCAAGTGTACACAATATCCGAACTCTAGCCCATATTAATACATCATATTTCCTAATGTGGACCAAGATAACCGAATATAATAATTGTAATTGATTGAATCACAAGAATCTTTGGATAATTAAATCATATATAAGCTGACGTTCACACCCTCCTCTTCCTCCCATTTCATCAACATCCTTGATTCTAAACATCAAATGACCCACATTTTTCGATCTTTGTCGCGAGACAAAAGCCGAGAACGATTGTTGTTTCGAAAGGGGCACCCGGAACTAGGCTATTATTGTGAATCGGGTAGCACCATCGAAAAAGGTGATGCTTCAATTCTTGATGGAATCAAGAAATGGTGGATTAATGTTTGGTGGCATCTTGTTAATGCTTACAAGATGGGCCGATCTGATCCCAGAAAGTTCAAGTTTGGTGTGAAATCGGGCTTGACATTCGCGATTGTTTCTTTACTTACGTATGTAACCGAGCCTGTTCAGTTAATCAACGAGAATATCATTTGGGCACTCCTCACTGTCATCCTCATCTTCGAGTGGAATGTTGGTAAGTAAATCATACTTCATCCTTAATCTGTTCATTGTTTTGTTTTCAAGATCATAATCGCCATTTTCGGTTTGAAATAGTTTATACATGGTATTTGAGTTACTAATATGTATATAAATCATACCTTATAGAGACTTAATTGTAAAAGGGGTGAACTATCTACATGTCAAATCCAACATGTAACATGCCCATAGGCTCCCATCGTTTAGGTCTATTCCATGTCTTGTATCATGGATATTTTATTTGTACCGATAACAAATGGAAGAAAGCGACGGGTATAGAAATTTCGGTTGAATTTATTATTTTGATGGGCCTACATTACAAAGGTGGGTCAGTTGTCAATTTGGGCCGAGGCGCTGGGTCTCACCTGGATGTTGTGGACTTGTGCATGTGGTCACTGTTCTGTTCTGGTGGGTTCAGACTTCAGATTCCATAGTGACCACTTGGTGCTAGTGATATTATCAAGAAAAGAACAACGTGTTTCAATCACCTTATCATAACTAATTTGTTGCCATGAATTCCAGTAATAGCCTTATGTAGATGGGTAGACAGCACGTTTAACAATTAACACGACTATTAAATTCGAATACGCATTTTGAACTAAATATGTTATATTTGTAAACAATAACATTCATATGTTTAGTAAACGGGTTACATGACACGTTTTACTCAATTATATGAAACACATCTATAACACAAATAACATTACATGGTTGTTTTAACACAATTATATATAAGCGTTTTAAGAAATCGAGAGGTTTAACACTTGATTATAGACACAACTCAGTATACACATTTAAGAATTAATAAGACAATTAAATACGATAAAACAAAAAATAGCAAAAATCACAATTCATATTAATTATATTATATTTAACTATTTATAAGACTATAAAATTAAGTTTTAATAATGGACCTATAAACTATTTAAAATGATAACCTAAAACATGTTAAGCATGTCATAAACAAGTTGATTCAGTTTAAACACATTTAATCATCTCATTAACGTGTCTTTATGACCCAAACATGTTTACCCAAACACTAGCTTACGTGTAAAGTTATATTGTAATAACGAATTATGTCATATATTACCAGTTGCCCCTAGGCTTTCAATACATGATTTTATATCAAATGTAATCTATTTTAAATTTTGATAAAATTTCAATCTTAAAGGGTAGGGTTTATTGGGAACACTAAAAAAGTAGGAAACCGAAAAATCATGCATTTAACATGTTAAAAATTCAACTTAACATGTTCAAAGTCCTTTAAAAAAACTCTGACACTTTTCCTTTTAAATACATGTAGAAGCGTTTTTAACCAAAAAAAAACTAAAAATATCAAAAACAGTTAAAAATAGATTTAAAAAAATTACCAAAATGATTTTTTTATTGCAATAACTTCTACACATTTTTAATGCAAAAGTTTCGAAAAAAATTAAAAAAATATTTTCAACATTTTAAATTGAATTTTTAAGATATATTTAAATGTTAAATGCATTATTTCCCGGTTCCCTACTTTTTTAGTATTTCCAAATAAACCTCTAACTTTTATTATTAAGCTGGTCTAATTATTAAAACAGGTAGTTGTTAAGATCCTATAATCTTTTTAATATTATGATTTTGTTTAACAATTTGCATAGGATCCCGATTTAAATTATGATTCAAAACAATCCGTACTTCTCTTACTTAATTTAGTAATTGAAATACTCTAAATGATCCAACTTTATTAAGATAAACAACAAATACCAGTTTTCTTTTCTTTTTTTTTTAAAGGATACATTTTATAAAAACCAGCAGAGCCCGAAGGAACAATTACGTATCTAAGATGCTAATTAGAAAGAGAATTTACATCAGTCATTCTACTCTATTGATGCAATTTTTGAACGATTTTTTAACCATAAGAATTCTAACGCCTTGATCTCTTATACCATTTCATTCTTTTTCTTCCACGCAATCCAAGTAGCTAATCTGATAATCATTTGCATTATTTCCATTTTCCGAACCTTGTACTGTTTCATGGATTTGGAACAAGTACTTGACCGAGAAGGCGTAAATTTGAGGTAAAGTACACCATGTTGATTAGGGTGTGTATGGTTTGGTTTTTTGGCAAAACGAAAACCGAAACCGAAATGTCGGTTTTCAGTTTTTTAAAAACCATTTGGTTTCGGTTTTGTTGTTTTACGCCGGTTCGGTTTGGTTATTTCGGTTTTTGAAACAAAATTATATAAGATACAAAAAATAAAAAGTATAAATTAAAATATAAGAATCTTTCTTGTATGTTTATATTTAAGTTATTATATAGTTAGGGTAGGGTTATTATAAAAAGTGTGTGTTCTGTGAGAAGTGTAAGAAAGAATCTACACCATTTTATCTATAATCTAATGATTGAGATTATAATGGCAAAATTATAAATAGTGTTTACCATTAAATTAATTTATTTTCTAGATTAAGGATATAAAGGTAAATTTAACATTTTTTTAATTTAGAAACTCACATGCAATGCACATGCAAGTTCCCCCCTTCTTTTTTAAACGTCAATAACTTTTTATACGTAACTCTTTTTAAAAAAAAAAAATACACCATAATAACGAGTGTTTTTATCTTTAATATGAGTATCATATTTTTATACTTATGTATAGAAAAAAAATTACGTTTCGATTGGATGTTTTAGTCTATGGTGTTTTTTCTATGTTCATATAATGGTGTTTTCACTGTATTGCGATTCAAGGCGTTGTATTTTATAGTAAAACACCATTAACGTAAATAAGACACCATAACATTGCAAATAATGAGTTATGATTCAAGTCATGGTTATTAATATCTAGAGTATGTAACATTGTATTGTGATAACAATCATGGCGTTTTAACATCTAAATAGCAATAGAATCATTCTAAACGTTAAAACACCACGACTGTATTATGATTCAGTTCATGGTGTTTTTGGAATTTGTATGGTGTTTTATACCTGCAAAAATAACAAAAATCATTACAGATGTTAACACACCACGGCTGTATTACGATTCAAGTTGTGGTGTTTTTTGGAATTCGTATGATATTTTATACGAACTGATGATAAATTCCTAAAATAACTGATAAATTCCTATATAACTGATGAAATGAATTCTTAAAATAATTAATGAATTCGATTACAAGATTATATCTTTAATTAGACTTATGGGTTAAATAACCATCTTACTCTTAAACTAATAAAATAGATAGGGACATATGTTATTACCAGAGTCTTTCATCCTTCCCACACTTTTAGTCTTTTTTACAGGAACCCAAACCTATATAGTTAACCTCTTTAGTTAATAGTTTTTACATAAACTTAACTTCTAATCTATTTTTGTGTTTCTTCAAAGTTTTTATTAAGACATTTTCTTTTATAATAATCTGAATATCATTTAATTTTTGTATTAAATTTTGTTATTTCATGTAGGTAATAATAAATCGCTTCAATTAAAAATAAAAAGTAATGTTTTCATTATAAACATTTAACATTCAAGAATAAAATTAATAATTTCTACTAGCATTACGTTAAACACTTAAACAACTTAAACTTAAACTTAAAAATATATGGATTGTAACTTATCGGTTCGGTGTGGTTTTTATTAGGTTATTGGAAATGGTTATCCGAAAACCGAACCGTTGGTTTTTGTTTCGGTTTGGTTTCTTTCGTTAATTTCGGTTACGGTTCGGTTATTTCGGTTTTCTGCTCACCCCTAATGTTGATACCGCTTGCCATATAATCGATAATTCACACATAAAATGCATACAGTCAACAGTTTGTTCATCCGTCTCCTTACCAGTTCAACTCGTGTTGGTAATCTATTCAAGAACACCCTCCATCCGAATATATTCACCTTAAGTGGCAGCCACTTTGACCATTTAAAAGTCTCAGCAACCACAACATCGCTGGTGCCTAAGACCAGTTGTTTAAAACTTTTAAAGGAGAAGCAACCGTCAGTTTCACCGGCCCATTTCCATCGATCATTCTCTGGTAATAAGTTGACAACATACAATAGCTTGCAACACTCAAATAATTCCTATACTTCCAGCGGATGTACTGGATTCCTAGACCAAGCCCATACAATATTACAATGTACCACTTTGTACCAATCTATCCTTGACCAAGCAATTTTTATCCTTTTCTAGCTCAAATAGAGATAGGGAAATAAAGTCTCATTTGCAGCCCATGAGTCAACCCAAAACTGGATACTCCCACCATCCACCAATGCAACCTTTGACTAAATGTGGAATTTTCACCAGACTACCTTCTTTAAATAATTCAGAATTTATTATTCTTACTCCAAAAACTATTATTGATGTTAAATTGGAGGCGAAGCTTGAACGAAAACTCGGCAAGGGTCGGATTTTCAAAATCTAAATCGATGAAGCCAGACTTTAAAAAATCTTATTTTACACACTTCAAAAACTATTATTGATGTTAAATCGGTGGCGAAGCTTGAACGAAAACACGACAAGGGTTGGATTTTCAAAATCCAAGGGCCAGACTTTAAAAAATCTTATATTTTACACTACAAAAATATTTTCGATAAAATTATCATTGCGGGAAAAAAGCAGTGAAAGCCGAGGCACCGCAAGCCACCAATAACCTCTGCCCATGGTTAAAATAATGTTTCCCCAACAAAGAAAAACAAAAAGAGAAACAAATTAACTATTTACCAATTAGAGAAGATACCGAATATAATAATATAAGAAGCTAATTATGAAACCAGATGAAGAACATGTATAAAATAAAACAAGTTCTAAATATAATAATTTAAAAGCATAGGGGTGAGGGCTGATGACATGATCTTTATCAGCGGCACCGGGGCCTGAGGGAGGGTTGTTGGATCAACGGGTCTGGGTCCCTTGTTATTTATTTAAACTTGTTAAAATATCTTGGATTCTTTTATAAATATTTTTTTGAGTGATCTTTAAGGGGCGTTAGAGGCATCTGTTATATTTATCACTCATTATATTATCACACCTAATCATAATATAACATTTTATTCCATCACATTTTATTACACCATCACTAAAATCTTGTAACACCTATCAAACTAACACATTCTATCACTAAACTTTTTTTAAATAATATATAAACTAAATTAAAAACAAATTTTTTATTACATAAAATCATATGTAAGAACTGAATAAATGAAAGAAAGTGAAAAATATAAAAATTTTAAGAAAATGGTTTAATTTTACCAAAAAAAACTGATATAAACATAGAAATGTTATGATTTTATATTTTTTGAAAAAATGTAAAAACAAAGTAAATAACAAAAAATGTTTTAAACCAAGAAATGCTATAAAATTACAAAAAAAAGGTTAAAAAAAAGATGTTTAAAAATAAAGGGGCTAATTATGTTAATTCAAAATGTTAAAGAAATGAATTGTTTAAAATATGAGGGGCTAACTGTAGAAATAAAAAAAAACTTTTCATCTTCTTTATTGAGATCTAAATAGAACAAGCTGCAACTACAAATCAAACAACCACATTTAAAAAAAAAGCTTAATTTCTTTTATTAAAAAAAAGTGCTAAACAAATCAAACAAGAAAATCTCTTCCACAAGTCTGATGAACATCAATCACCGGTGTGAAACAAGGCCTTGTGGCGGTGTTTTATGATTATCGTGTTGGTTTTTCACGGGGCACCCTAACCCTCCTTAGTAGTGGGTCCTGTATAAATAAACTTGACATGCTAAATGTCCAAATAACTAAATTAATGTATTATTAGAGTTAAAATTACACGTGTAGTTCCAACTTTTGGAAATTACACTACACACACTCTCTCTCCATCTCTCTCTCTCTCTCTCCTCTCTCTTTCTCTCAGGAAAGCCCCACCACCACCTACCGTCACCAGCACCACCACTGCCACACCACCTGTCACCACCCCCACACCACCATCCAACCTCACACCACCACCACCCCCACACCACCACCTGCTTCAAATCCGGCAATCACCATCCCCGACGTAGCCATCACCATTACCAACACAAATCTGGTAACCCCGCACCATTTGTTTGTCGAGATCTGAAACTAGGTTTGAATATGGTGGTTAGGGCTTCAATTTAGGGTTTGAATTTGGGGGTTTGATACTTTGATTTCGAATTACAACGATTTGAATTACTTTGATATTTGTTTGATAGGAATTACATTGATATGGGTTTGAATTTGGGGGTTTGATACGGTGGTTGTGGTGGTCGAGTGAAGGCGGTGGTCGAATGAAGGCGGTGGTGGTGAGGGTGTTTGTAGATAAATGTGGTGGTGGTGAGGGTGTTTGCTGGTAAAGAAGAGGGAGATGACGGAAAAGAACGAGGTGATTCTGGTGGTCGAGTGAAGGCGGTGGTGGATTAGGTTGGAGGTGGTGCGGCGGTGGTGGGTTTAGGTTAGAGGTGGCGCGGCGGTGGTGGGTTCAAGTTGGAGGTGCCGGTTGTTTTTTTAAGGGAGGGGTGAACAAGGTGGGCCCACACTTTTAATAATCTATATTGTTTTTTATGTTTTTTATAGGGAGGGGTAAATAAGTAATTTCAGATGGACTTAATGGAGAAAACTAACCTCCATCCACTCTAGGGACTATCCGAGTAACAAAATGTCAAACCACAGGGACCACCAGTGTAGTTTCCAAAAGTTGAAGACTATTGGTGTTATTTTACAAGACCACAAGGACCATCCGGGCATTTGACTCTTATTATTACCTTACAATTTGAACTAAAGTAATTAAACTAGTAATGAAGTACCCCTTCAAAAACTATATAGTAATAACCATTCCTTATGTTAGCATAGTTACCTTAGTTATTTGTACCGTTAGCACGTTAAATTTATTTGTATTTGATTCTAACTCATTTTTTAGATATATTTTGTAGACTGTAACATGATTTTTCTAAACACTTTTATAACATTCAAGAATATATATATATATATATATATATATATATATATATATATATATATATATTATATATATGGGAAGGATTTAGAGAAAACGTCTAAAACTGTGAAAACGATGAGAGCGCCCCTCATCCGTTGGATCAAAACAATCTATGGATTAAAACATCAACTTTATTACTTGGACGTGAGTCATTAAGGGTAAAAGGGTCTTTTTACTGCTCTAATACAAAACGTCACACTAATGAGCAAAACGTTGTTCAAATTTCACGCGCTAACCTACATTCCATACACATCAATCACTTCCAGATGAAACGACATATTTATCTAAAATGCAATTGATACAAAATGACAACACTTAATGATAAAACGTGTTGCAGATTTAATAAATATATATGAACAAACAATAACTGAAAAGTTAATTATTAACATTTATTATAAAAAATTTCCTCCTAAATGACGCGCCAAAAACATCATTATATAAATGACGTTACCATCACTTCCACTATCACTTCAATTGATCATACTAAAACGCCATCTTTAACCAAAACGCCAAATTTCAAAAACAAAAAAACTCTGAAAGGAAGAAAAATGGCAACCATTGTTTCATTGAGATACACCCTCGGATTAAGAAGATTCGTCATCCGTTTTGACAACAAAAGAAGAGTGTTTATTAAAACAATCAACGCCTTATTGAACTCGGGAGAAAAAGTACAAAGGGGGGTTTTTAGCACTTGGCGTCCCTCTAGATAACCATTGTGATAAAACACATATAAGAAGATTAACCAGAAAATTTGGACCAAACATGGCAAATGCAAAAATGGACCCAGTCATCAGATCATGACATTTTGATGATGACACTAACATGGTCACCGTTATATGTGACAACGGGGAGCAAGAAGACTACATTCTTGAAAACATCATGACCAAGCAGGGTCTTGGGTTCATGCAGGAGTTACACAACGTAACATGTTTGAACACAAACATGAAGGAAAAATTGGCGTTATTGCATAACATGTTTAAATGGAGGCTTCAAAATCTTCAAGAACAAGAGGGCAATTAAAGCGAAAGTGATGAGTTGGATGAGAAACTGGAAGAAGAATCCGAAAAAGAAGACGAGGGGAGTGATGGATACTTCTCAGACAAAATCCCTTCTGACGAGAAGTTTTAATTTTTTTTTCTTTTTTTTTCTTGTGTGTAATTTTTTTTGTGTTTGCTATGTACTTTTCAAATAATAAAATACTATTTTCTCCAATTAGTTATAAAACGTCAAAATGCCAGAATTGCAAAATACCAAAAAGTTAATTAGGGTGTTTTATAATCTTTATCTATAAAACGCCTTAAAATACAAAACGACAAACATGGAAGATGAGACGTGTTACAGGCTTGACAGATAAAGCTGAACAAACAGTAACTACAAACAGTAACTGAAGCGACGTATACTTTATTACTAACATTTATTAAAATAAAACCTTGCTTAAACTACACGCCAAAAAGCTCTTATATAAACAAACATCTCAGGAACTTCCATTGATCACACCCAAAAACAAAACACCATGCTTTCTTGGCAAACCATTCACTTAAAAACGCCAAAAAAGTTAAAATAACCACAGATGGGAAACGTTGTTTCTTGGAGATTCTGTATTGTTCTCTATGAAGTTTTGCTGAATGGATTCTTAGATGAGGGGGATAACTCAATAAACTTTTGATGAATGAGATGGACAAATCTTCAAGAAAAAGAGACTGCTGACAGTGATATGTCATTTTGTGTGCTTTGTTCTTGAGGAAGGTTTGGATGAGAAGAAAAGACATATGCTAGTGTAAATGTTATTTTGGACTCCATTATTAAATGACGAAGAGTGGGATGAGCATGAAGATGATGGCAGTGTTAATGCTATTTTGGACTCCAAGCGAAAACTCACTCACAATCACACCCCAGTAATAGGATCGACAAAATACGCCATCGAGCTATGTCTCCAACATCCACAAAACCACTTCAACAAACAACAAAAGATCACACCAAACCAAAAAGACATATTTTAATGAATGATCAACTTCGTCTAGAGCATGGCGTTCAGTTGTGTAGGAAATAGGCACCTGCGTAAAGAAGTTCAAAGGTTCAGGGGATAAAAACTTCAAGAAGAATAGGCTGATAGTAGTGAAGATTTGGATAAGAAATTGGATTACCAGTTTTAATTTTTTTTCTTTTCTATCTTTCTGGTGTCATTTTCTGTGGTTTCTTATCTATTTTTCAGCTAAATTCTCTAATTACTTATAAAATGCCAAAATGCCACAAACGTCAAACACCAAACCTATAATAAAACCCTTTAATCACGTATTATTAAAAAACTCCAAATAATTACTGAAATGTATAAAACAATGTGCAAGTGATAGAACAAAAGGGTGCCTTACAAAAGTTTTATTTTGTCATAAACACCATTAAAATATAAAACGCCAAACTTAAAAGATGGGACGTATTACAGCCTTAACAGATAAAGCTGAACAAACAGTAACTGAAATGACGAAAACTTTATTACTAACATTTATTATATTAAAAACCACTGCATGGCAATTGAATTTTTTTATATTTTCAAAACGTCATAATTATCTGTCACATTATAAGTCTACATCCTACATCACACGACAAGAGATAAAAAAACATATTAAAAAATATAAACTACACATGAAGTGGTTGTTGAGAGGGAAGAAGGTGAAAACGCCATAATTAACAAACCGTTAGTTTATTGATAAACAATAAGAATAACTAATTTGTTGTAACCCTAAAACATTTTAATGAAAACGTCATAATTCAGAGATACGTATCAAGGTGTAAAACGTCATTCGTAAAATGAAAACGTCATAAAAGATTTACAATAACCTTAAAACATTTTAATGAAAACGACATTTTTCAAAAATATTGTTTTGAGAAATAAATTTGAAAATAAAACACTATAGAAACAAGAATAAAGAATAACACGCGATATCTGATTGACTTTTGTTTTAAAATGAATTATAACGCCATCTATTAAGCGGACTTAACAATGACAATCGTATCCTGCATATCATTTAACATCCTCTGACATGTGTTCGATTAGGATCCGATCTCACCGTTTTTACAAAATTGAACTTTTAGTTAGAGCACATTTAATAAATGAATTCAAACGCAAATTTTATATTAGGCCTACTAGTGTAAGCGAGTTCATTAATTATTTAATATTGTAATGTAATGTAATATTTTATATTTATATTTATGATTATATAATATACAAGAACACAACAAATAAATATTATCATATATAGGTAAATAGATAAAATTATATATACTAAAAATAATAAAAAAATATAAAAAGAATACTTATACATGTTAGATAAAAGATAGTTAAGCAACACATACTAAGAAAGAAATGCGATCGATTTATAGATATAATCATGAAACGAGTCGAACGCGAATTTAGTCAGGCTTGACACGATTTACTTACACATAAATACTTTTCTAAAAGTTTAAAAAAGCTCCAAGTATTTTAAATTATATTTTCAAATTCCCAAGTAATCTAACTAAATGTTAAATATCTTTTTTGTAATAATCCTATTACTTCTCACCGTTATATATATACTATATAAAAAGAAAGACGTTTAAACACTAAATTTTCTTTTTTAATTTTAACTAAATAATCCTATTACTTCTAACCATTATATATAATATATAAAAAGAAAAAGGTTTAAACACTAAACTTCTTTTTTCTACAATTTTAATTTTAACTAGTATTCGGATCTGCCCGTGATGTGGTGCGACATCCGAATACATTATATATTCTCTCTCTACAAATTATGTGGCACAAGTAAGAAAGAAAGTACTATGGATGAATTGAAAGTATACATTAACTTCCATAAATGTTATTAACCTTAGTTTATTAAGATTCCTCATCTGATTGGATGTTTGTTGAAATATATCATGTGCTCTTATGATAAACTTTTACGACACAAAAACATATAAATTAATATAAAGCTACAAAATTGTTGTTATATATTCATACAATTAGAAATATACAATCTAAAAACATACAAAGTAAAATATTAAGTTTAATAATCAAAGCATTGATCATATACTATACACAAAATTTACAATCAATTTTACATACTCACTACAAAGTAATGTCAAAGCTAAATTTCAACATCCTTTTGGCCCTCGTTGCGCACATAAAGCGCACTAATGGAGATGTGTAGCTCCATTTGTTTCACGCATATGCTAGCAACTCTCGCGGTTAAGTCATTAAGCTTTTCGGATACCACCCGATCTGCTTCGATAACATCTTCTAAAAGCTCCTCAAGTTGTTGTAAAACAAGAGGGTCCATGCGCGAAGAAGATGTCACACCCCGACCCGCAGCGGAAAAGGTGATGGGGGCATGATTGGGTTATCATCAAAGCTCATGACATTTATTTTAACGTTTCATATTCATTAATACACTTTAATGGAAAATTACAATCAATATTACAATGTCTAAATATCCATCTAGGCTTCATTGTTTTCTTCTAAGGCATTTCCTATGTTTTCCTTGCTTCATCCTGTTCACCTGTATCATGTGTAAAAAGGGTTTTTGGATCAACAAAAAGTTGGCGAGTGAATCCTATGGAAAACATTTGAACAAGTTTATTTAATTGATTATAAAATAAGTGCACAACCACACATGAGTAAAAATAGATGTAAACTTATTCACCAATCAATTTAATATTAAACAATACACACATGAACAATAATGGATCGTTTAGAGGCACGCGTTGCTCAACTCGTCTCTCACGAGGAACTGATGGGCCTAATGAATGAATTGCATAAACTTGACAATATAAAAGACATAACTACAAACAATATAAACTCAATAATACACACATGAACAATAATGGATTTTGTTTTGAGGCACGCGTTGCTCAACTCGTCTCCCACGAGGAACTGATGGGCTTAATGAATGACTTTCATATAAGTTGACAAAATGAAATACATAACCACAACAATATAAACAATCTAAGTTTAGATCACAATATGGTATGGCACAAGTTTAAATAAACGAGTTAATTATTTTGTGACACATGACACACCCCAAAACGTGTAATTAAAAAGGGGGAGTTGTAAGATTCACTCACAGTGGGTGCGTTCGGTTGACGATGTTGAATGCACGCGAAGTGGTTTTAACCACGAGTGAAATTAACCTAGATAATGGCATAATGTTTCGGTAAGTAAACGGGTTTTATTAATCCATTTTAGTAGGATTGTTGGGTGTATTTTTGTGAGTTTAAGGCTATTTTCTAACCTTAAAAATGTTATTTTTAAGTATTTTTAATTGATTTTTAATTAAAATAAATAAATAAAAATAATAAAAAAAAGTTGACTTTTTTTGACCGTTGACCGTTGATCGTTGACTGTTGACTTTGAACGGTTCTTATGCGTGTATGTGTGCGCTGAGTGAGGCTCGAACCCGAGACCTCCCGTACGCGTGCACGCAGCTCTACCAACTGAGCTACGTGTCTAACCCGAAATATTTCTGTTTTTAATTATATTTATATATTAATTAGATTAATCCGAAAATCAACTTATTTCTAAAAAGATTTTAATCAGTGACTCGGTGCGCTCCACAGGTCTCGAACCCGGGACCTGTGGTTTAGGTTAACACACAGTCCACCGCTGGACTGTGTGTTTAACTTGTTATATAAACCGATTTTTATTATACTTAAATACAAACTAAAGATTTCCATTTCTATCTTAAATAAAAATTTTAATAATTGTCCGGACCGGTGCGGTAGCCCGGACTCGAACTCGTGTCCTGTAATTAAACATACACACAGTCCACCGCTGGACTGTGTGTCTATCTTGGTTATTATTCTGGTTTTTATAAACTTAACATGTAACAGCGGTGACTCCGATTCGGTTAACAAAAAAAAAGACATTTTTATTAAGGCAGCATGCGTGGGACAAGATTCGAACTCGAGACGTTAGTGTGTTTAATGTGCACACAGTCCACCGCTGGACTGTGTGTCTAACCCGAGTTATATCTTGATTTATAATAAACTTAAACACTACAGAAACTTCGTCTTCTTCGTTGATTTTAACCAGAATCGGAAGTCCGACTGGTTCGATGTTTTAATCATGTTCTTTAGTGTTTTGAGGTTAATTACAGGTGAGATATATAAAAAGAATGAAAGATTTAAGCGTAAGGTATACCGACTGGACTCCTCTGTTTCTCCGGCAAAACTCCGGTGACAGCAAAAGATTCCGGCGACGTGTGTCTTGCGGCAGAGAGTCTTCAGCAAGCTTGAAAAGGATGTGGGTGACTTCGGTATAAGCTCAGGGGGTTCAGTAAGGCTCAGAAGTGAAGTGTTCGGTTTTTCGGCGATGTGCAGAAATTTTCCGGCGAGTGGAATTACGTCGGGTAAAGGTGCGGTTTTGAGCGAAAAAGCTTGCAGAGGTTCGAGGGGGTATTTATAAGGCAGGTCATCGATGAATTTGGTCCGATTTCCGACTTGATTCGTCGGTTAGAACTTCTCCGGCGGTTATAGCTTGTGTCGCGGGTTCAGGCGTCGGTTATAACCGATGTAGTGATTAAGGTTTACGTTATAACTGAAGAAGTCGTAAATTATTGGCGAGTTAGTCGGGATTTCCGACGACTGAAATTTGGGCGCCGGTTTGAATTCGAGAATCATGATATGAATTAATTGATTCTAATAATTAACAAGAAATACAAGTGGCGCAGTGGTTGAGTGTGTGTGTGTTAAGTCTGTTGTTGACCCGGCTGACTGACCCGGGTTCGAAACCCGGCAGTGCCATTTTATTTTTAATTCATTATTTTTAACAATTTTTCAAAAACAAATTATATATTCCAATATAATAATTAATTATGTATCGTTTAAAATTAATTTGGGCATTAAATACGCCACGAAATTTTAAACTGATTGTTCGGTTAATAAACGGAGCGGGTTTGGTAAAATCCGTTTTTTGACGGATGTTACAGTATCCCCTGCTTTTTAGAAATTTCGTCCCGAAATTTAAGTAGTGATATATTTTGACTAAAAATGATGGTGTTTAGTTTTGACAGTTACATACTTAGAAAAAGTGTAAGAGTTTAAATTTTGTTTGAGGCAGTAACGTCCCTTGTAAGAGTTAAGTACCCTATTACAGGAATCGCTTTTCGTTGCCTACTGTAGAAGTATTGATAAGCAGAGTTGATTCGCTAAATATGATATCATGCATAAGAGTTTTGATATGTTTGGAAGGATATGGTTATATCCTAAAGCAAAACTTCTAATACTACAACCTACATGGAACTTCTCGTAACCGTCTAACATTACCTCTGATCCTTTGACAAGAATACTTATATATAGGAAGTACCAGCGGCGTATCCACCATATTCTTGTCAAATTTTCATTGGTTTTATTAGTAAGTTATGATTGGTTCTATGACTATAGAACATAAATAAACACAACAACTAATATTTGAAACCACATTCTGATAGCATATATGTTGGAATGGTGACAGTTCCTCTCTCGTTTGTTATAATGGAGAGGTTAGTTTTTGTAGAAATAGAACACAATCCAATTTCTTTAAATGGCAAGATGATATGAATGTAACACAAATTTCAACCAAGGCAATACTAAATCCTACATGGAACTTCTCATAACCGCCTGATAATGCCTCTAATCCTTTGGCAAGAATACTTATATATAGGAAGTACCAGCGGCGTATCCACCATATTCTTGTCAAATTTTCGTTGGTTTTATCCGCAAGTTAAGATTAGTTACCAAGAAACTACTAAATCCTACATAGAACTTCTCATAACCGTCTGACAATGCCTCTGATCCTTTGATAAGAATACTTATATATAGGAAGTACCAGCGGCGTATCCACCATATTCTCGTCAAATTTTCATTGGTTTTATCAGTGAATTATGATTAGTCCTATGTGACTCTACAACCAATACAACAAACACAAAAATACTGAAAATGAAAAATGTCTGTGCGATCAAGGCTCAATCAAACGGAGCCGATCGTATTGCATGTACTGAAAATGAAAATGTCTGTGCGATCAAGGCTCAATCAAGCGGAGCCGATCGTATTGCATGTACTGAAAATAATAAACTTAATCTAAACAACAATCACACAAACAGCTTATACATGGAACCTCTCATAACCGCCCGATAATGCCTCCGATCATTTGACAAGAATACTTATATATAGGAAGTACCAGCGGCGTATCCACCATATTCTTGTCAAATTTTCATTGACTTTATCAACAAGTTATGATTAGTTCTATGTGACTCTACAACAAACATAACAACCACAAGATACTGATAATGAAAATGTCTGTGCGATCAAGGCTCAATCAAACGGAGCCGATCGTATTGCATGTACTGAAAATAATAAATTTAATCTAAACAATAATCACACAAACAGCCTATACATGGAACCTCTCATAACCGCCTGATAATGCCTCCGATCCTTTGACAAGAATACTTATATATAGGAAGTACCAGCGGCGTATCCACCATATTCTCGTCAAATTCTCATTGACTTTATCCGCAAGTTATGATTAGTTCTATGTGACTCTACAACAAACACAACAACCACAAGATACTGATAATGAAAATGTCTGTGCGATCAAGGCTCAATCAAACGGAGCCGATCGTATTGCATGTACTGAAAATGAAAATGTCTGTGCGATCAAGGCTCAATCAAGCGGAGCCGATCGTATTGCATGTACTGAAAATAATAAACTTAATCTAAACAACAATCACACAAACAGCTTATACATGGAACCTCTCATAACCGCCTGATAATGCCTCCGATCATTTGACAAGAATACTTATATATAGGAAGTACCAGCGGCGTATCCACCATATTCTTGTCAAAGTTTCACTGGCTTTATCCTTAAGTTATGATTGGTTCGATGTGATTCTAAAACATAAACATAAAACTAAACGATTGGAGTTGAATATTGATTTTCGGTGAAGAGGACTAGTTGGGTATCTTCGTTTGGGCCGTCATTATCTTCGACAGGATTGGCGTTGATGTTGAAGACTCTTCCTCTTGCTGGTGGCCTAGTGGCTGGGTTTTCTTGATTTACTTGGTTAACTGGGTTTGACTGAGCTTGAGCGTTGATGATGTTAACCAATCGAGGGCACGTGTTTCTAAAGTGGGTAGGGTCGCCACAATTGAAACAAGCTTGAACGTATGGTAACATGGGGTATTGGGGTTGATGATAGGTTTGGATCATGTCTTGAGTAGGGGGAGAGAGTTGGTTTTGAAAGGTGCGGCAAACCTTGCTCAAATGACCATAGCGTCCACAAGTTGCACATAGTCGACAAGGTAAGGTAAGGGGATGGTGATAAAAACAGGTGTTACATCGAGGGTGAGGTCCAAGATATGGTTTCTTATTTGGGTAAGTTGAGTTGGGTGCCACTTGAGTGATTGGGATAGCTTGGATGGGTATGGCGTGTGAAATTGGTTGATTACGTTGGATAGTAGCGAAAAGTTGCCCGTCTCTTTTTCTCTTAGAATTGGGTTAAGAAGGGGATTCGGTTTGGGTGTATTCGGAGGTTTCAGTTGATGCTTTATCCTTCTTCTTCTCCTCCTTGAAGTCTTTGTTCCGGATTCGGTTCTCGGTGAGCGCTGTTGCTAGCTCCATTGCTGTTTCCAAAGTTGCAGGCGTGTGGTACTTATTACAGAGTCTTGAATCTTTGACGGAAGACCACGAATGTAGTGCTCGATCAAACGGTAGAGGGGAGTGAACATGTTGGGAACCATTTGATGTAACTCGAGGAATCTTTTGTTGTACGTGGTGTGGTCTCCTCCCTTTTGCTTCAGCGAATAAAATTCATCTTCTAATTTACTGATTTCGCTCCTTGGGCAAAAACGTCTGGTTATGATTTCCTTCAATTCATTCCAAGTTAAAGTCATAGCATCTTCAACACCTCGTTTGGCCTTCTCTGTATTCCACCAAGTAAGTGCTATTCCATATAAACCGACCAGTAGCATATCGCACTTTGCGATCATCGGGGCAATCGCAATTTAGAAAAGTGTTCTCCATCTCTTCAAACCAATGGAGGAGAGCGGCGACGCCTTCAGTCCCTTTGTATTTTGGAGGGTCGCATGATTTGAAATGCTTGTAGGTGCATTTAGTGGTATTTGGGGGAGGGTTGATAACGTATTGATCTTCTTGATTGACAGAATTAGCAGTAAGTGCTTGTTGGACTTGGATTACAATGTTGGGTATTACGGCAGCCATTTGTTGAGCGATTAGGGCAGCCATGCGCTCGCGGGCTTTTCCTGCTCTCATCTTCCTACGGGCGAGGTTAGAAGACATCTACAAGGAATACATGTCAAGAGTATGAGTTGGATGCTTTTGGGATCATGGGTCGCACTTAGGAATGAACATTCATAAAATAAATATAGAAAAATAAATCTACTACATCCATAGGATGTCTTGGGCTTTGGTCGTCATTAGGCCCTACATGCCGGCATACTTCACCTTCGTAATCATGTGGGCCCCCATGAATATCGGGTTTTTCATATGGTTCGCATGTTAGCCTGGTTACGTACACTAAAACCCGGAGAAAATCGATTTTGTTTTGAGGCACGCGTTGCTCAACTCGTCTCCCACGAGGAACTGATGGGCTTAATGAATGACTTTCATATAAGTTGACAAAATGAAATACATAACCACAACAATATAAACAATCTAAGTTTAGATCACAATATGGTATGGCACAAGTTTAAATAAACGAGTTAATTATTTTGTGACACATGACGCACCCCAAAACGTGTAATTAAAAAGGGGGAGTTGTAAGATTCACTCACAGTGGGTGCGTTCGGTTGACGTTGTTGAATGCACGCGAAGTGGTTTTAACCACGAGTGAAATTAACCTAGATAATGGCATAATGTTTCGGTAAGTAAACGGGTTTTATTAATCCATTTTAGTAGGATTGTTGGGTGTATTTTTGTGAGTTTAAGGCTATTTTCTAACCTTAAAAATGTTATTTTTAAGTATTTTTAATTGATTTTTAATTAAAATAAATAAATAAAAATAATAAAAAAAAGTTGACTTTTTTTGACCGTTGACCGTTGATCGTTGACTGTTGACTTTGAACGGTTCTTATGCGTGTATGTGTGCGCTGAGTGAGGCTCGAACCCGAGACCTCCCGTACGCGTGCACGCAGCTCTACCAACTGAGCTACGTGTCTAACCCGAAATATTTCTGTTTTTAATTATATTTATATATTAATTAGATTAATCCGAAAATCAACTTATTTCTAAAAAGATTTTAATCAGTGACTCGGTGCGCTCCACATGTCTCGAACCCGGGACCTGTGGTTTAGGTTAACACACAGTCCACCGCTGGACTGTGTGTTTAACTTGTTATATAAACCGATTTTTATTATACTTAAATACAAACTAAACATTTCCATTTCTGTCTTAAATAAAAATTTTAATAATTGTCCGGACCGGTGCGGTAGCCCGGACTCGAACTCGTGTCCTGTGATTAAACATACACACAGTCCACCGCTGGACTGTGTGTCTATCTTGGTTATTATTCTGGTTTTTATAAACTTAACATGTAACAGCGGTGACTCCGGTTCGGTTAACAAAAAAAAAGACATTTTTATTAAGGCAGCATGCGTGGGACAAGATTCGAACTCGAGACGTTAGTGTGTTTAATGTGCACACAGTCCACCGCTGGACTGTGTGTCTAACCCGAGTTATATCTTGATTTATAATAAACTTAAACACTACAGAAACTTCGTCTTCTTCGTTGATTTTAACCAGAATCGGAAGTCCGACTGGTTCGATGTTTTAATCATGTTCTTTAGTGTTTTGAGGTTAATTACAGGTGAGATATATAAAAAGAATGAAAGATTTAAGCGTAAGGTATACCGACTGGACTCCTCTGTTTCTCCGGCGAAACTCCGGTGACAGCAAAAGATTCCGGCGACGTGTGTCTTGCGGCAGAGAGTCTTCAGCAAGCTTGAAAAGGATGTGGGTGACTTCGGTATAAGCTCAGGGGGTTCAGTAAGGCTCAGAAGTGAAGTGTTCGGTTTTTCGGCGATGTGCAGAAATTTTCCGGCGAGTGGAATTACGTCGGGTAAAGGTGCGGTTTTGAGCGAAAAAGCTTGCAGAGGTTCGAGGGGGTATTTATAAGGCAGGTCATCGATGAATTTGGTCCGATTTCCGACTTGATTCGTCGGTTAGAATTTCTCAGGCGGTTATAGCTTGTGTCGCGGGTTCAGGCGTCGGTTATAACCGATGTAGTGATTAAGGTTTACGTTATAACTGAAGAAGTCGTAAATTATTGGCGAGTTAGTCGGGATTTCCGACGACTGAAATTTGGGCGCCGGTTTGAATTCGAGAATCATGATATGAATTAATTGATTCTAATAATTAACAAGAAATACAAGTGGCGCAGTGGTTGAGTGTGTGTGTGTTAAGTCTGTTGTTGACCCGGCTGACTGACCCGGGTTCGAAACCCGGCAGTGCCATTTTATTTTTAATTCATTATTTTTAACAATTTTTCAAAAACAAATTATATATTCCAAATAATAATTAATTATGTATCGTTTAAAATTAATTTGGGCATTAAATACGCCACGAAATTTTAAACTGATTGTTCGGTTAATAAACGGAGCGGGTTTGGTAAAATCCGTTTTTTGACGGATGTTACAGAAGACATCCTCCAACAAAAGATAAGTGTATGGTAAAACTCAATAAGACCCTACAAAATCAAATGGTACAAACCAAACAACCAAAGAAGCAAGTCACCTAAACCAAGGAAAATCAAGGAAAACCAACAAAAGTAAAGGTATAATCCGCAATGCACCAAACTCATTGTAATTAATAGTGTATAATATAGATTGTGGGGTTTAGCTTATTAGTAGCAACCACCGGTTTCATGGAAACTACATTGTCTGAAATGACTATATAAAAGAATCTTTACGAACTCTTTTTAAAAATATATCTACAACATAAATTTTAAATACGCAAACCAAAAATTACGAATGAACCATCAAACCTCCTGCAAAATCAAAAACCCCAACAACATCATCAAACACATAAAAAGGCAAAATAAAACAGCCAAAAGGAAACAACATAAGCATGACAAACCTGTATCACTGTATGAAGTCAAAATGACAGCAAAACCAACAAAGCCAAAACAATCTACACAAATGTCATAAACCTGTAAGAA
Organism: Scalesia atractyloides; assembly: GCA_947069175.1. Taxonomy (NCBI): domain Eukaryota; kingdom Viridiplantae; phylum Streptophyta; class Magnoliopsida; order Asterales; family Asteraceae; genus Scalesia; species Scalesia atractyloides. The sequence goes on along the minus strand of CAMTDV010000008.1, from coordinate 41,167,767 downwards.
TTTAACAGCTTAATAAAAGCATGTTAAACTCTTATAGCAGGTCTCAGCATAGTATCATAGACTCAAAGGACACCATACTAAGCCGAAACGCCACAATATTAATATATTGTTAATTACCAAGATATTTTGTGCATATGCAACAAAAGCTTACAAACCAAATAACCAACAACACAAAAAAATATTTAACAACAATGGTCTCAGCACAACATCATAGACCAAAAAGAACATTGTAAACAACACCGCATATGCAAACAACCATCCACAAATAATGAACACCCATCAATACATAAATATTACGCAACAATCAATAAAATATAAACAAAATAAAGTGCAAACAATCTCGGACAACTAACACGTAATCCTCACCGGCAAAACACAACTAAAATACAAGCATTGAAGATCAAACATCTCAGCATCACATCATAGACAAAAAAAGTAAACTGCGAAAGAGTCTTGCTAACAAAACATTCATCATTGGAGACCGACCACACCGAAATAAACCAAATCTAAGAACATTAAAAGTTATGCAATCAACCGAAAACCATGTAAATGCATGTATAAATAGTTTTCGAAAACTAAACAGTAATCATCATCCACAAACCAACATTAAGCACACAAAATCCAACAACTTTCAAAAACATGTAATTATGTGATCAAACGATAAACACAAAGAAAACACCAAAACAACATCAAAGCCAACATCATCGTTAAACCTCAAAACCCAACAGAGACAATCGTAGCAAAAAACGAACATAACATACTTAACCGTCAAAAGCAATCGATAAACACAAAACCCAACAAAAAAATGGTGGTCTAAAAACACCAAATAACAAATAATGGTGAAGTCAACCAAAATCGTCCGTCAAAAGCAATATGTAAACACAAAAGCCAGCAGAAACAATTGTGTTCTAAAAACATTAAGTAAGAAATAAGAGTAAACACAGACAAAATCATACAAAACTCTAAATTGTAAACTGAAACCATCAACAAAAACAAACCCTTAACAACAACAAACAAAAAAACACAGACATAATTAGGAACATAACTGTAATCGTGTATACCTAAGGTTGCGGGAGAATCACCGAAGAATCCCAAACAAAGCTTCTGTACTAAAAAAGAAAGAGGAAAGTTATCAGCAAAGGTAGACAAATTAAGGAAGACAACTTAAGGTCGTCGGAGAATGCCCAACAAAGCTTCCGTACTAAGAAAGAAAAAGAAAAGTTCACCAAAGGTAGACAAAATAAGGATGAGAATCGTAATAGCGTATATCTGAGGTCGTCAGAGAATCGCTAGAGAGCGCCCAACAAACCATCTGCATTAAGAAAGAAAAAGGGAAGTTGTTTGGTGGGGGGCTGACCCTTTTAAAGCTCCCACCAACACAAAATGTACAAACAAAAAAAACAAAGGAACAACCCACTCAAAGCAATGAAAAACATTAAAGCACAAAGTACAATCAACATTGTATAAAAATATTGTAAAATAACATTATATAAATAGTATTTTATTATTATAAATAATTAAGAACATATTTTAGTTTATCGTATAACTTTTAAGATATGATCTTTTCTAGATTTTGAGTATGTAGGTGTGATGTGTCTATTTTAATCTATTACTTGATATAAATGTTTTGTGAAACCAAGTTGTGAGTGGTAAGGTATCATTATTAAAGCTACCTCACAAATGTACATTTTATATAAAAGCTACCTCACATGTATTTTTATTTATATATTGGTGTTGTTTGCCCTTTTTATTATTCTTAAATATGTGTCGATATTCTTTTAAGCATATCATGACTTTGTTTTTTGGTACTATTTTTCGATTGTGATAACGAGTGTTAGTATCATACCGATATTGTCATTAACAGAACTGATACTTACTGAATTCTCGCCGCAACGCACGGATAATTCCGCTAGTTATTATCATTATTAAAGAAGCTGAATAATACAGTTTGAATAATAGTTGATAATAATATACTTAATAAAAAATTGATTATAACATAAAAAATATAAGTTTAGAATAGAAAGTCGTGGACAAGGGACATAAAGTTTAGAAAAGAAAGACGTGGACAAGGGACATAAAAGAGTGGACCTCACAAACGGTTTAACCACCAAGCAAAGCAAAGAAAAGCTTTTGTTTCTTAATTGCATCCTTTAAAATAAATTAGACTTTGTAAACGAAGTGCCATTTCATAAAATATATCATTGACCCTCTTGAAAGTCCCCTTTTTGTTTCTTAATTGCATCCTTTAAAATATATTAGACTTTGTAAACGAAGTATCAATTCATTAAATATTGCATTGACCCTCTTGAAAAAGTCCCTTATAAGGATTGCACCCTTGCTATATATATGGCAAGGGAGTAAGGGACAGATCTCCTTATTACAGCTATTTCTAGATTGCATCAACAAGAATATATATTTTCTTGTCCCTCGATTTGAATAGCTTTAAACTAAACAATGGCCTTGAGTGATGTTTGCCAATTTGAGCTCACGTTATGTTAGTACTTGGTGTTTTATGAGCTATTCGTTATTTAGTTTAAGTCAACCCAAATTAACCTTTTGTATAATTTGAGATATCCGTTATTACTTTTTTCCGTATCAATCTATGTATTGATAATGGATTAGTGGTATGTTAAAAGAGACTTCACTTTTCCATATATATGCATTTTATGGGAAGAAAATTGAGCAATCATCATCCACTAATATCACTCCTTTAACCCATCATTTTGACTTTTAAGTGGTGGAACACTTATATTTTTTTTAAAAGATGCAGTTTAATTCCTACTTGGTGCAGAGTGAGGCACTAGTGGGTAATGATAGGAGACCCAGGAAAACTTGGGTTTGATCCTTAAGCCAAACGGGTTTTACCGGTAATTTTACCATCGTGGCTACGGCGGATGGGTTACCGGGTTTCCTCCGTAATTGGTGGTGGACTTGGGTTACTATCGGAGTACTCCGTTTATCCAGTGGGTGCCCCGAAAGTACTCGTAATGGATTCTGTTGACCGTTAAAAAAACTTATGCGGAGAAAGAAAACTTGTCAAACCCTTTATACTAAACCATTGGCTGAATTTAGGACACGAACTTGAATATTAATGTTGGTTTGAAATGAGTAGAGAAACGTTGGGTTTGAACTTCAAATATTCGTGACTTAAAATTAGAAGAGAAACGTTGGGTTCGAACCTCAATAATATCAACCAAATACGGGAGAAAGTGTTCTATGGTTTGCTAAATTATGTAATTTATACGTATAATTATTCAAAGGTTATCTAAATTCATAAGTTAGAAAACTTTTTATTATCTCTTACTTTTTGTCTCGATAACAAAAATATATATATAGATAAATCATTCGTTTTTCCAAAAAAATATATTTATTAGTATTTACATTTTGTCATTAAAGATTGATAAAAGAGAATCACAAAGCTTATGTGTTCTCGGTAGATGTGTCATAACAATTTCACTTCACACGTAAATACATGATATTAGGAATGAGCATTTGGTACTGGATATCGGTATCAAACCGTATCGGATATATTAGGTACCGGTACCAGTTCTCAGTTTCCTTGTATTTCGGTACCGGTACGGTACCGGTATTTGCAGGTAAAACACCAGTAAGTACCGGTACCGAACCAGTGTATTCGGTACAGGTACCACTTTTCCCTATTTTTTGGTACCGGCACTTTCAATACCGGTATCGATTCAATACTGAACGGGTACCGTGCTCATCCCTACATAACATACACGACATACTGTTACTTCTGTATCGATTTTTTAATGCAATTGCATTACATAAACCGTGACTTACACGAGTAAAAACATATATACAAATTTGATTTGCATATCATTTAATAGGTAAGACACAAAAGCACTTTTAGTTATACATGCATCTAAAAGACGAATATGTTTTAGGTATACATGCTCACGTTACGTTTTTATGGATACATGATTTATTCTACATTTGTAAAATAATTAATTCTTCCATGACCTTTGTCTTTTTCGAGAAAGTTTGGGTCTCGTTTGGTTCACAATTTGAACAAAGTGAAAAACATCTCATCAGATTTTGTGTTTGGTTGGTTAGTGATAAAATTGAAATTGGAATTATTTCTACCCGATTCCATCAACCAAACGATTTTCATCAGGAATTATAAACATCTTGTTTTCCAATAGATTGTTTGAAGACTACCAAAAAAGCCCTAACGACCTTTCTTCCCTTTATACTATTTCTTTTGGAAATCGGTTACAACCAAGGAATAAATACTTATAAAAAACGATTACAAAAATCACTTATCAAAATCAATCTATGAAAATCAAAGGAACAAGAAGTCGACTAGAACAAGATAACCAAGTAACTGATGAAAATCAAACCACAAACCTGATAAGAACAATATAAATGGAAGAAACCCATGAAAATCGAATTGAAAATGAAGAAAATATGACGAAAACACTTTCCACAAACGTATGTCTTCACCATTGTAAAAAGTGATGCTCATCGAAACCCTAAAGCATGAAAACACCTGCCATAAAAACCAATATAATTCCACGTTAATGAACGCAAAAACCCATGTCAACGATTCTAGGCCAATGACCTTAAAGTGTTCCAAAGTTCACTAATGGAAGTAAAGGAAAGGAAATAGAAAGGATGTTAAAATATTTTGTGTTCCAAAGTTTCATTTAAAGAAGTAAAAGAAAGAAAAATAAAACATGTGTTCTCGAATTTCATTTAAGGAAGGAAAATAAACTAAATGGAAGGAAAACTAGGCTAAATTCTTTAGTTTTTATTTCCTTCCGATTTGGAAGGAAGTGGAAGGAAAGATAACCTTTCTTTTTCATTCTCTTCCTTTCCTTTATTCCTTTTGCTTTCTTATATTTTCCCTCGTTAAGTGAACTCGGGAACAGAGAATGAAATAAGGTAGATGGTGACGAAGTTGAATAAAATCCATGCGTCCGTCATAAAACTGAATGTAGCCCAAGTAGCGTTGATGATGAAATCGAGCATTGAATTGAGTTCCGGGTGAATCGAATAAAAAGCATGTCAATGAAGGTCAAGGTGAAGTATTAAAGGGGTAATGTAGTAAATTTAGCCTATCTACATTCGAATTTCATTCACAACTTTCTAAAACCAAATTCAATACAACGTGTCGTTTAAATTAATTCCATTTTCGTCGATTTTTAATTCCTTCCAAACATTATGCAACCAATCAACCCCATGGCTTCGATCTTTATCTAATTCTCTTTTTCAAATTGTTCCTTCACAAATTAAAACTCAAATTCATACTCAAGTTTCAACAACCAAAACTTTTGTAGTAGAGCGATACATTCTTCATTTCATTTTCTAATGTCTAATACGGGTAGTGAAAAATCAAATACAAAGATAGTATTGAAGGATCGATGAGTAATGTAGATATCAAATAGCTTGTAGTCTAGTGGATCAAGTTGTGATCAAAAGGTATTTGATAAATGTGTAAATTTATAACTAGAATTAAGTGGTGTGTGTTAGCGGTACTTAAAAAAGATAATTTGAACGTTGTTTGGAGTTGGAAGTGTAGGGGTGTACACAGCTGGGTTAGGTTCGATTATTAGCATTAAGCGAAGCTAAAACCGAAGTATCGGTTAATCTATTTTACTAACCAACAACTTTTCGGTTAATTGGTTCATATTTTTTAATTAATTTCTCATTTTTCAATTATCTTCGATTAATTTCAGTTAAAAACCAAAATCATACTTGGGCTAAATTTTGTGCTTAAAAATACATGTAATGAAGGTATAAATACATGATATAGATGTATAAATACATGATTTTGAAGTATAAATAAATGAAATAGAGGTATAAAAGCTAAAATCTAAAAGCTCAGGCTTGGCTCGTAGCTCCCTCGAACAAAGATAGCTAAAAAAACTCGATTTGAACTGACTTGAGTTGAGTTGGCTCATTTTGTAACCGAGCTCAGGTTGAGCCAAGCTTGACTCGACTCATGGCTCAGCTCATTGGCTTGGTCTTAGGCTCATTTAACTTCGAGCTCGAGCCGAGAAACCAAGTTTAATTTTAAGTTCGAGCCCACATTTGTAACGCTCCGCATTTTCGAACTTTTCTTATTTAGAAAGTGTATTCGTATTTTTATTTTTGGAAACTTGTAATTACATTCGTATCTTTCATTTTTCCACTCTTGTACTCTGAGATTATGATCATAATGGAAACTCATTTTTGTAACATCCGTCAAAAAACGGGTTCTAAAACTCTATTTTGTAATCAAGTTTGTATTACAATCACTTTTCGTTGCGTATTTATGTAAGTCGTTTAAGAGATTTGATATATTAATAATATAAAATAATAAATAATAATAAAGATGATAATAATAATAATAAATAAAATATATAGATATAAAATCAAAAAGAAAACATTAAAAATGGTAGACCGCGGGAATCGAACCCGGGTCCCAACCCTAACCAAACACACAACACACCGCTACACCACACACTAAACATCTGAAATGACCAAACCAATTAATCTTTTAAAACATATTATCTCCTTGAATCTGAATTCAAAGAATGCCGCCCTGTAACATCCGCTTTTAATCCGGCAATCACCAAAACTTTGGTTCTTCGCAATTGACTGGCGAAATTACTTCCAATCATGAATCTGTACACAAAACCGACTCAACCATCGTTCAATTAGAGTTGCAAACAACTCGTTCATAACCGTTTTTGACCGAAACCTTCGAAAACCGAAACCCAATCCAAGCTACCCTTTCAACTATAAACAGAGAGCTCTGGAACCCATTAGAATGCACCGGCACACTCCCAAAGCTTCTTGCAAATCTCTGTTCATCAAAACATTTCGCCGAAAAATCTGTCATTGTCGGAATCTCGCCGGAAAATCGAAGAGCTCACTGTTCGGTTAGCCGCTTCGTCACTTGGTATCTCAACTTCTCAATCGTGCGCAATCTCTAACGAATCTTAATCGCACCCACTGTGAGTGAATCTTACAACTTCTCTTTTTATTCACGTTTTTGGGGTGTATCATGGGTCGCTATATATATATTGTGATCTTGTTATTTAAAATCTCGTGCTATTACCATTATGTGATCTAACGTGCTATGTGATATTGTTTTGTTTATTGCCATTTAGTGTTTATATTCTCATTGTAGTCAATTTCTCACATTAGGCCCTATGTTCCCCGTTGCTTACGGGTGGAGCGTCGCGTGGCCTAATATACTAGATCGGCTTCGTTTGATTGAGCCTTGATCTCGCAACACATCACTTATCGTGCAGACATGTTCATTATTAGTTGATGATTGATGATATGGTTTGTGATTTAGATAACATACACGACATTTCCATATCTGGTTAATGCACATTTTTATAAAATACTAAACATATCATTTTTCTTAATGATAAAATGGGATTCACTCGCCAACTTATGTTGACCCAAAACTTTATTTTTACACATGATACAGGTGAACAGGTTTGAAGCGTGGATCACATAGAACATGGGCCTTAGAAGAAATAAAATTGTTAATTGCAAGTTTGTTTGGAACAATATTGTGTTTGTTTGAATTATGTGTTGTTGGAATATTTTAATTAAGTTTGGAATAATAAATATTAAACCTTTGCAATAGTAAATGTCATGAGTTTTGATAAAAACCCAATCATGCCTCGACTACCTTATCCGTTGCGGGTCACGGTGTGACAATTTTATACTTAATTATCTGTTACATACTTGAATTATGCTCTACAATTCTTAATACATGATTACATGTGAGAAACTCATACTTAAATGCTCGAATACTCAACTTTTATGCACTAGTATACTCATACATCATTCATACATGCTTAAAATGCTTAAAAACCCACAAGTCGTGCGAAAACAGCTCCAAACAGCCAACCTCGCACGAAGAGTAGCCGCGCCGTACGAAGTGGGCCACCTCATACGAGGTGATGCCCAACTCGTACGAGGTGACTCCACTTCGTACGAAGTGGCCTGTTTTCCGAAATCTCAATGACCCCCACTCGAACTTGCGAGAACTTGGTAGAATACGATTAGTTCCTAAGTAAGTCTTATAGCTCACTATACCTCAAACTTTTATAAAAGCGCTTTCAAAACCTTCCTTCTATCTAGCTTCTGTTTTCTTTTCTTTTGTACAAACCAGTGAACTAAGTCCAAGAGACTAAGTTCAGCTAGTGTGAGAACATTGGGAGCCCGAATTAAGTTCCACATGTCACTTGAACAAATCTTTACAATTTGTTATTCATGACCAACCGGGTTTACGAACTTTGTGCTTTGGTGAATCATATAATGAGGTGTTCGCACCCTCATGTTTGACTTCTATGATAAAATTGAATATATCTCATATTTTACTTACCACTGATCCGGACATAATATTGATCACAATCTGACCTAGTGTTATGACTCGGATTACCCAGCCTCGTTACCACGTTCTCCGTTCGCAGACATCAGTGCGGAAATGGATACGAAACGGGCTAACACATTCCAAAACTGTCACCTCGCACGAGGTGAACAACTAACTCGTACAAGGTGCAAGCCAACTCGTACGAGGTAACGGTCAACTCGTACGAGTTGCAAGTCAGCTCGCACGAGGAGGTCAGCCCACTTTGTACGAAGTGGTGTTTTTCCCACTTTCATTTCATACTTTCTGCCTCATACTTCGGACCAATCATTCCACTCAGATTACTCACGCCCTCCTGTGTACCCCTTATACGGTAACTCCGTGTTGCATCACCTAATCACTCGTCCATCCACGAACTTGCTTAAGAAGCTTGCAAAAATTGTGAGCATACTCGATCCTATTTTACGCTTTATCACCTTTGGGTGCAATATGTACATTATGCAAAATACACAAACATGCTTATACTCAATTCACAAGAAAATATTTATATGCTATTATGCTAAACTTGAAATCACATATGCTTATACTCGTTATGCTTACACTCGTTATGCTTACACTCAGCCATTAACTTTGATCAAGCCTCCTTTAACATGTATAGCGCTATAGGAGTAACGCACCGCCCATATCTTGATGTTATGTTAAGTCATTCATTCATTACGGTCTGATCGTTGCGACGATAAGATTACGCTAGCGGTAAACTTTGGGTTGACTAGTATACTTATGTAGAATAGTTTAATGTATGTTAGCCTCATAAATAGATAAGTACGCATGAAGATTTGTCTAAGCGTTTTTACTATGCTATTATTCAAACTTGTATGCTTGCCAATGCCTTGTGTAATTAACTATACTTTAACATGTATTGCACGGTGAGGTTGATGATAACTACGGATGGAAACGAATAGGACGACTTAGATACAGAACTAGAATTGCAACCTTAAAGTTGTTGTATTCGCAATTTGATAACCATGATGTTGTATTCTGAAATTTGTACTTTGTACTTGCTATTTCAATGAAAAGAAATTTTGTTATATAAATTATTGTCACATTTTAGCATTATGAAGTCTTGAGCAATCTATTTCGTCCCGCCCCGATGTTTCCGCCATCGGTTGGGGTGTGACAGATTGGTATCAGAGCTACAACTATTGGGAATTATGTAGAACTACCATGTTTGGCCTAGTCTATAGTCTAAGAACCAAATTCAGACCATTCTGTGCGAACTGGACACTTCGTACGAAGTGAAACCAGCCTCGCACAAAGAGGGCAAGTCTGCTTCGTGTGAAGTGGAGTCATCCACTTTGTGCGAAGAGGAGGTGTTTACTTCATGTGAAGTTGACAGCTACTTCGTGCGAAGTGGAGTGTTCTGTCCGTTAGAATGCTTAAATTCTTCCTATCTTGCTTCGTATATGCTCTTTTATCTTAAATATTACATATCTTTCCTAAAGCTACCATGAAAACACACACTTGAAGACCCGAAGACACTCATACTTTACAATCGAGACGACCTCGCCAAAAAAGGGGTGAAACCCGCACTTTGGTGATCACTCTCAATCCGCGTATTCAATTTTAAACGAAATTACACCATCAAGCTAGGAGTGAATTCCACATCTTGATGGAAAAATTTTCATGTCATACTCAAGTGTACCCTTATCAACAAGTCGGAACATGCTCCTCGTATGGTAAGTACCCACCACGTTTAAGGAACAAAATTATCAAGTTAGGAGTGATATCCACATCTTGACAACTAGCTCCACTCTTTGATTTTCAATCTCGCCAAAGTTTCAAACCTTCGATTAATTGGGGACATGTAGTAACTGGAAGGGTAAAATGCTGTTAATCATGCTTCAGTGAGAGTATTTTACCTATTAGGCCAAAGCATGCCACCCTAATTTGAAAGGATTTACGCTTCGCTCCGGAATAGTCAAAGTTTCTAAACCGAAGCACTCCTATGTTTTATCAAACCCCTCTTTTATGTGAATCAAATTCTATGTGTTTTACCTTGATACGTTGATCATTTCGAATGCACAAATCGCACTCTCCTCACAATCTAAAACAATACTAATAATTGCGAACCAACTTAATTTACACTCCTTATGCATTTCACCTCTTTATACGTGATTATACTTCATGAAAACATGCTATGCTTATGCTTTGTACATAATGCTTATGTGCTACATGAATTACTCATGCGAATTATGTGAAAACCTATAAGATACGTGAAACACTTACACTCATTAATGCAATCTAAACGTCATTTTAAAATCGTTATGATCAAATCTCATCTTTTCCCTCTATTCCAACTCTATAGATGTCTTCTGAGGTGAAAACTCCGACTCCTAGAAGGTCGCTAGCAACACCAGCGACTCCATAACCAAGAGGGATATGATGAAATTTATGGCAAAGCAAATGGCCAAGATACTCCCCGACATCATCAACCGTATCCAACCTACTTCTACCTCTACTAACACCGAGAACCTCGACGATACGACCAAGCCTAAAGACGAAAGGCCTAACCTTCCTTCACCTTTAAGCAATTCAACTCCTGCAACCCAACGCCTTTCACAGGTGAATACGGGGCAACAACGATGCTCCAATGGTTTGACGCCATGGAGGTCACCTTTCGCCAGAGTGGTTGTCCCAACGACCAACGTACCGGCAATGCTAGTGGCGTATTCTGATCAAGAGCTCTCGATTGGTGGACGTCAGAACGCAATAGGCGGGGCAATGACACGACCTACTCACTGACTTGGTCCTACTCCAGAAATTCATGAGAGATGAGTTCTGTCCTCTCCACGAAACCCAACAACTCGAAAACGAGTTTTGGAACCTTAAGCAAGTGGGAAGTGACAATGCTGGGTTGACAATAGGTTCAAATAACTCAGTATCATTTGCCCTAGTCAAGTCGACACTATCGAAAAGGTCATTGCTAAGTACATTCGAGCCTACCTTCTTTTATCTCCAACTACGTTGAGTCTTCTCGACCAACAACTATCGAGGATGCTTATCGCCTCGCAACCAAGTTTAACCACAACCTGATGATGGAAGAAGCCTTCGAAAAGAAGGATCCGACAAAATCATCTCACTAAGCCACTGCTGAACTAAACCTTGAACCCACACCTACTAAACCACCCACTAGGAACAACAGGATTGGTAGGAAGCGAAAGGCTTCAAACCAAAATTTTGCGGTTGTTACGCCGCAAAACCCTCCACATCAGCAGCTAGCCCTAACCCAACACCTTGAGCCAGCCAAGCAAGGCTACACTGGGAACCTTCCCAGTGCGCAACTTGCACCTACCATCACTCCACCACCGCACCATGCCGCCTTTGCACTGCGTGCAATAGGTTCGGATACTTCAACACCCATTGTCGTGTTGGCCAAAAGCCTCTAGGCAACCAGAACCAACCCCCCTCACCCAGAACCAAATCCAGCAGACTACCAACAATGATCGCACTTGCTACAAATGTGGCAACCCTAACCATTTCGCCAACACCTGCCCTCAACGCAGCAGCAACCAGACACCACAACAGCAACAACAACAAGCTCCGCGTGGTAGAGCTTTCGTCATCACGGCAGCCCAGGCGCAGAATGCCAACGACGTTACTAACGTGATGTACCTCGTCAACAATGCATATGCTTCATGTTTGTTTGATACTAGTGCACATAAAAGTTTTGTATCTGTTGAATTCGAACCTTTGCTTAAGTGTAGTCATTCTAAGTTACCTAAATCACTCGCAGTCGAAGTCGCTAATGGTAAGTCTGTCAACATCGACTCCGTTCTTTCTGATTGTGCCCTCAACCTTAACGACCACAAGTTCTCAATCGATCTTTTACCTATGCAAATGGGTAGCTTCCACATCATAGTAGGCATGGATTGGCTTAGGTGAGTTCGTGCTGAAGTTGTTTGTTCCGAAAAGTTCATTCGTCTTCCTCTACCTAACGGTGATTTCTTACACGTCTATAGCGAGAAACCTTCTAAAGGTCTCAAACTTATGTCGTGTACCTAAGCAAACAAATACTTACGCAAAGAATACTTTGCCTTTATTGCCCACATTGTGGAAAAGAAGGATAAGGTCCAAGCATAAGTGATGTACCAGTTGTTTGCGATTTTCCTGACATTTTCCCAGAGGATCTAACTTGTCCTCCTCCATCCTGTTCTGTTGACTTTCGTATCGACCTCATCCCTGGCTCAACTCTTGTCACTAAATCCCCTTATCGTTTAGCACCCTCGGAAGTGCAAGAGCTATCCAACCAACTTCAAGGGTTACTTGAAAAAGGCTTTATACGCCCTAGTACTTCTCCTTCGGGCGCTTCAGTCCTCTTTGTTAAAAAGAAGGATGGTTCTTTTCGTATGTGCATCGATTATCACGAACTTAACAAACTCACTGTCAAGAATCGTTATCCTCTTCCTCGCATCGATGACCTCTTTGATCAACTCCAAGGCGCAACGTGCTTCTCAAAGATCGATCTTCATTCTGGCTATCACCAACTTTGAGTTCTCGAAGAAGATATCCCTAAAACCGCGTTTCGTACTAGATATGGTCACTATGAGTTCGTGGTTATGCCTTTTGGTTTGACCAATGCACTAGCGGTTTCATGTATTTGATGAACCGTGTGTGTAAACCTTATTTGGACTGATTCGTGATCATATTTATAGACGACATCCTAATCTATTCGAAAACTCACGCCGAGCACAAACGTCATTTGCGCCTAATCCTTGAACTTTTGCGTGTTGAACGTCTTTATGCCAAATTCTCCAAGTGTGAGTTTTGGTCAAAAGAAGTTCAATTCCTTGGACATATCGTCAACGAACTTGGTATTCATGTTGATCCTGCGAAAATCAAAGTTGTGAAGAATTGGATCGCACCAAAATCCCCATCTGAAATTCGTTCATTCCTTGGACTAGCAGGTTACTATCGTCGATTCATCTTGGAGTTTTCAAAGATCGTCGTTTCTCTCACATCTTTAACTCAAAAAGATAAACCTTTTGTTTAGGGTTCTGAACAAGAGGAGTCTTTTCAAGCACTCAAGGACACGCTGTGTAATGCTCCTATCCTAGCTCTTCCCGACGGTAATGACGACTTCGTCGTGTAATGTGATGCATCTAACCAAGGTCTTGGTTGTGTTCTCATGCAACGAGACAAGGTGATCGCCTATGCTTCGAGACAACTCAAGATACATGAAAAGAACTACACCACTCATGACCTTGAACTTGGTGCAGTTGTTTTTGCAGTAAAGATATGGCGACACTACCTTTACGGTACCAAGTGTGTAGTCTACACCAACCATAAGAGCCTTCAACACATCCTTAATAAAAAAGAACTCAACATGCGACAACGTCGATGGGTAGAGTTCCTCAATGACTACGACTGTGAGATTCGCTATCATCCGGGCAAGGCAAATGCTGTGGCCGACGCACTTAGTCGTAAGACTCATGTAAAGAGTATTCGTTGTTAGCAAACAATGAACATCTTCATGAACGTATTCGTGAAGCACAATAATCAGCCATCAACGAGAATGACTTATACAACAAGAATGACTTATACAACGAGATGAAGTATGGTGCTGAAAACCAACTCGAGACCAAATCCGATGGTATCCTATACTATCTCGATCGCGTGTGGATTCCAAATTGTGATGACCTTCGTAACTTCTTAATGAAGGAAGCTCATAAATCCCGATATTCCTTTCATCCTGGCGCTGACAAGATGTACCACGATCTTCGTATGTCTAATTGGTGGCCCGACATGAAGAAAGATATCGCCCTCTATGTCTCCAAATGCCTTACTTGTTCCAAGGTAAAGGCTGAACATTAACGTCCCTCGGGCTTACTCGAACAATCATAAATTCCCGTCTGGAAATGGGAGAGTATTGCTATGGATTTTATTACCAAACTTCCTCGCACATCTTCGGGTCATGATAGTATCTGGGTAATCATTGATCGTTTGACCCCATACGTGAAGACTACAAAGTTGAGAAATTGGCTCGTATCTACACGGATGAGATCATTTGTTGTCATGGTATCCCCATTGACATCATTTCTGATCGTGATGGTCGTTTCACTTTGCGTCTTTGGCAAACTTTCCTAAAAGCTCTTGGTACTCATCTTAACCTTAGTACCGCCTTCCATCCTCAATCCGACGGTCAAACCGAGCGCACTATCTAAACTCTTGAGGATATGCTTCGTTCATGCGTAATCGACTTTGGTGGCAACTGGAATTCTCACTTACCTTTGGTAGAATTCTCGTACAATAACAATTATCACGCTAGTATTCAAATGGCACCATTTGAAGCCTTGTATGGTCGAAGGTGCTGATCTCCTATTTGTTCGTACGAGATAGGAGAAGCTCAACTCACTGGTCCCGAACTCATACAAGAGACAACGGATAAAATTCTGCAAATACGTGACTATCTGCTCAAGGCTAGAAGTCGACAAAAGAGCTACGCAGATAAGAGACGCAAACCTTTAGAATTTAACTTGTATGCTTGCCAATGCCTTGTGTATTGAACTATACTTTTACATGTATTGAAGGGTGAGGTTGATGATAACTACAGATGGAAACGAGTAGGACGACTTAGATACACACCTAGAATTGTAACCTTAAAGTTGTTGTATTCGCAATTTGATAACCATGATGTTGTATTCTGAAATTTGTACTTTGTACTGGCTATTTCAATGAAATGAAATTTTGTTATATAAATTATTGTCACATTTTAGCGTTATGAAATCTCGAGCAATCTATTTCGTCCTGCATCGATGTTTCCGCTATCAGTTGGGGTGTGACAACCCTTGATCGAATCATTACAGTCTTACCAGAAATATATGAAAATATCAACGGTTCGGTTTGATTCGGTTAATTTCGGATAACCAATGGTATAGAAAAAACCGATAACTGATTTTCGGTTAATTTGGTTGTTGCTTAATTTCAGTTTCATTGCATTGATTTTTAGCTCGGTTTCGATTAACGAATTGATTATTGTTTACCCTTATTCTTTAGTAGCGGTGCACGAAAAAACAGAACTCTGAAGTTAACCCAATAAAAAAAACCTAGAATTGGGGTTTTTTATACTCGGGTATTGGGTACCCGAATCCAAACATACCCATAGGGCACACATAAGATATGTATTTCAATACAAAATCCATACCCGATACATACCCGAAAACCGATTCTGGGTCCATACCCAAATCCGGGTTTTTCCATTCCGAAATTGGATATTTTTGATACCCAATATATAAATCTATATTTTTAATTTTTTATCTTTGTATTATTTTTACTCTTAATACATGCACTTTTATGTTATTTATTAATATTTATCATATTGATTTTGAAGTTTTTATGCAAAAAAAATGGACATGAAATAAAAAATATAAAACCCGATCAATACCCGAAAATACGATTTTTTATATACCCAAAAAGTGAGCATTAAAAAAACCCAGGTATAGGGTACTTGGTTCCATACCCTACCAGGAAACGGTGACACCAAATATGATTTTTCAAGTCAATATTCGGACCGAACCTGGCTCGGTTATGATTAATACCTGATTTTTCTTTATACCAGTCATATACTTGGATCTATACCCAAAACCGGGTATTAAAAAATCCTGGTTTTATGCACCTTTAATCTTTAGTAATACCGGAAATGTATTAATCTTAAGTTTGCCATATATATCTAAGTATTTACGAAAGTAAAATAAATATAAGACACATGAAAATGACGGTTTATTTGAAGAAAAATCAATAAATCATGATTGAGTCAATGAGGTGGTGGGGAAGTGATAAAGGAGAGATGTGTTCTTAGGGACTTAAGTTTAATTTCTGCTCTTTAAATTATTTTTTGCAACGCTAGGTGATAATGGGAGGCTAGATGCATATGCAGAGATCGCTAGTTCGATTTTTGAACCTAGCGGGTTTTACCTTACTGCACTGTCTTGCCTTCGGGCAAGTGTATATGGGCTTCGATCATAGATAAGGATTCGTGCTTTTATTCCATTTGAAGGATTCGTTTCCTGTTAAAAAAATAAAAAATAAACAACGATTGATGATGGCGGCTGTAAAAAGAAATATCCTCCTCCCCCTACCTCAAGATTAAGGTGAACCCATCAAAGATACGAGTGGTTTAGATCAGAGATACTCCCCTATCTGTCTTCTTCATTTAATTTATCCCCCCATATCATGCTCCCCACTACTACCCTTCAGTCCTTCAATACACCCATTTCACTTCTCATCATCAACATTGATCAACATGGCGGCCAATCTTGGATTCATGTCACGCAATTTTGCAGATAAAAGCAAAGAAAGATTGTTATCTCGAAAAGGGTATTCTGAATTAGGCTTCTTTCCTGAATCTTATTCTTATAGCAATGAAGATGTTTCGGTTCTTGATCGGATCAAGAAATGGTGGGCGGGTGTTCAACTGTTTCTTGTTAATGCTTTTGAAATGGGTCGGGCTGATCCGAGACAGGTTATCTTTGCTGCTAAATCTGGGCTGGCACTTGCTATCGTTTCTGTACTTATATTCTTTAAAGAACCCTTGAATTATATGAGCAGTATTCCATCTGGGGTATCTTAACTGTCATCGTTGTCTTCGAGTTCACCGTAGGTAAACCTTTTTCTTTTTTTAGGTAAAAGAACTGTTGTTAGTTAGAAAGTTTGTTAATTTATTGTTGGGAACAAGTTTTGAGGTTAATTGATTATATGGGTGTCATTGAGTTTGACTTTTTTAAATCTTGATAGGAGCAACACTTAGCAAAGGGTTTAATCGCGCTTTGGGGACGTTTTCGGCTGGCATTCTTGCATTGAGTATTGCTCAGATATCTCTGTGGGCTGGCCAATGGCAAGAGGTTGTGATTGTGGTCAGCATCTTTATGGCAGGTTAACATCCAAACACTATCTTTGGCATCCTGTTTTGTATCAGTTGATTATCCGATTCTAATTATTTCATATCGCGTAATAAGTTTTGAGATAGCCTGTAATTAATGCTGAAAATTGGGATGCTGTTTGCAGGTTCTATTTCAAGTTATGTGAAACTGTACCCGTCAATGAAGGCGTATGAATATGGGTTCAGGGTCTTTATGTTGACCTTTTGTATAGTACTTGTGTCGGGTACTTCACATTTCGTTCAAACGGCGGTATCGCGGTTGTTGTTAATTGCAGTTGGTGCTGGTGTGTGTTTAGTTGTAAATATATGTGTCTATCCAATTTGGGCTGGTGAAGATCTCCATAAATTGGTTGTTAAAAATTTTAGGGGCGTTGCGACTTCCTTAGAAGGTAAGATACAGTTTTTGCATATACGCGTTTGGATTATTCTGTAGTTTCCTTAATAATCTTAATTATGTTATAGGCTGTGTTAATAATTACCTTCAGCATTTTGGATACGAAAGGATACCTTCAAAAATACTTGTATATCAAGCGTCCGATGACCCTCTTTATAGCGGATATAGATCAGCAGTACAGTCAACAAGTCAAGAAGATGCTCTCGTATGCCTTCTCTCTTTTTTGTATCATATTATAAAGACATGTCACTAAATAGTAATCAAGTTTCACCATTGTTATTTCTTGCTCACTTGAACTAATTTTTTTAGAAGGTTTAACACTCAAGTTTCAGTTCTATTTCAATGTCATATTACCAGTTACATATGTTGGCATGACGTCTCAGTTGTATAAAATTGACAAAAGTGAAACATAAGTGGTTATGCCTTTTTTAGAAAATGACATAGGCAGAACAATTGTGAAACTTTAGTGATAGTTTTCCTGAAGTATACACTGAGCTGATTAGGAAACGTCATCAGTGGGGTTTTAACGAGATTAATTATTGATTTTGCAGATGGGTTTTGCGGTTTGGGAACCGCCACATGGGCGTTATAAAATGTTAAACTATCCTTGGAGTAATTATGTGAAAGTTAGCGGTGCACTTAGGCATTGTGCTTTTATGGTCATGGCAATGCATGGTTGTATACTTGCAGAAATTCAGGTACTTTTTACTCTCTTTATTGCTGATGTGGCACTAGTTTGTATTGCTGATGTGGCACTTGTTTTTATTGTGTGGTGGTGTCTCACGTTACCATTTTATATGCTATAGAAGATTACTTATGTATGTTAGATTCGGTGACAAAAGGTTGATGTTATGCAAAAAGGCATATAATTTTTTATGTATTTAATGTCAATAGGCACCATCTGAACTAAGAAACATGTTTAAAAACGAGATCCAAAAAGTGGGTGCCAAAGGAGCAAGAATATTACGCGAGTTAGGAAACAAAGTAGAAAAACTAGAGAAACTAAGCCCTGATGTCGACTTGCTTGAAAAAGTGCACGAGGTGCAGAAGAACTACAAATGATGATTGACCAAAAGTCATACCACTTGGTCAACTCTGAGAAATGGGCAGCTGGAAGACAGCCAAAAGATTTTGAAGATGCTGAACGTCTTCAAGAACTCAAAGAAGAAGAGATTAAACCGAATGTCATCAGTTCTTTAAGTGAAGCAAATCTAAAACCACCACTTCCCAGTAAAACCCTTGATCGCCACATCAGCACTCTGTCAAACCACCCTTCACTAGTGCACTGGGGTTCATCTGAAGATATGCTGAAGCAACAAACACATTGGCCTTCAAGATTATCACTTCTGGGTGAAACAATTATAAACGTGCGTGAAGTGAAAACTTATGAAAGCGCGAGTGCTTTATCGCTTGCTACTTTTACTTCTTTGTTGATTGAATTTGTTGCAAGACTTCAGAATCTTGTGAGCGCATTTGAAGAGCTTAGTGAGAAGGCTAAGTTTTCTGAACCTGTGAATATACTTGAAGCGAAAGAGGAGGTTAGTGTTTTGACAAGACTCCTCAAGTGCATTGGGATCAAGTGATTGTTTGGTTTCTTAACGTTGTATTGCTTGTGACAGTTGTATTCTAGTATTTTTGTTGTTTGTTTAGTTATTTATATCATCCATTTGGTTGTTATAGAGATGGAGATAACATGAAGAGAAATAAACCTTCTTTGTATATTCGCTCATAAAGTGCGATTGCAGGTTTTTGTGTCGAAAATGGCACTTTAGCTGTAAATTGTTTTGCAAAAAGTTGTTTGTATATGTTACAAATATATTGCAAGGTCCGTGCTTTAGCTTTCTACAAACTTTTTAAATGAATAACGTAGTGTACTGGATGTGGTTCGGTCGCCAAGTTCGGTTTCTAGATGAGGGTTAGAGGACCGGTTTCTAGATGAGGGTTAGAGATGACACCTTGGTGCAGCTTCCCCCATTGATGATTAAGGTGCAAACCTTGGTAGCAACTAGTGTGAAATATGGCCTCTTGTTGTTGGTTGTCGGAATTTAGTGAATTGGGGACGCACACCCCCCTCGAACTTCCAAAACATCAACTAATTAAGTGGGTAAGTCTTTACGGTTTTTACAAATGTACGTAACTTATATATAACAAGTGAGATTCTTCCGTACTACGTGACGAGAATTCGATCGGTATTGGTTCAGTTGGTTACGGTGCCGACTTTCGCTATAGCAGTCGAAAGATAAAATCCAAAAGTTGAAGTCGTGATATGTCAAAGGTTATTGATACGAGCTTGACAAGGATTGAGAACAGTAAAATGATAACTAATTTAAAAATAAACAAATAAGTTGTAAAAAGATATACATTTTCCCAAAAGCCCTCCTTTTTTTTCCTTCGCTTCCACACTTTCGTTAAAGCGGCCTCTTTGAAATCAGGCCACCTTTGAGCCTTCGCTTTTCCTTCACCCTTCGTTTTTTGGATAAGTTCTTGAACCTCAACCTCCTCCTCTTCTTCTTCTTCTTCTTCTTCTACATACTCTTCCTCGTCCTTGTCACTTGATGCGTCCTGATTTTCTTCACGATAGTTTTGAGAGATCCCGTTGTAACTCCCGCTTTGTGATTGTAAACTAGAATTGAACTTTCGGATGAGCTGTGACATCAGGAAGTGAGGGTATTGATAATACGCTGGAGCTTGGTTGTAGTAGTTTGGAGACGCCATTTGGGGAATATGTTGGCCGCTTGAGCGGGGTGGAAGGTTGTAAACCCGCTTGTTCAGACAAAGAACCGACTTTTTTTTAGTCGAGGCCTGTGAAAATTGGGGTTGGTTTTCTTTGATGAAGAGCCACTTTGGCCTCCCATTTTCTCCTGTATGAATTTGGGTGTAAAGATTCTGAAATAATTTTGTATGTTGCCCGGTCGGGTCCGGCAATCCCCGTGCTTTCCCCGGATGCCATCCCGACCCCCTTAATGTTGGGTCAATACTATCTATTTCTAGAAAAAGGAGTGCATTACAACTATCTATGCATACTGGTTAAACATGTTCAGACTTGGTTTACAAATTTAATTAGATAAAATATAATTTTATTATTTGTTAATATCTAATATTAATCAACTAGCGGAAGCATGTACACAAAACTTTAAATCCGATTTATTCCTGTCAGTGATCCAGTTACAATTCGTTCAAACAATTATATAATCCAACGTACGGTGTTTAGGTTTATACCTTTCACGAAAAACCACAAGAACCCACACGATGGATCCGACAAACGTCACGTTAGTTGACAAGTTGATGAGCACCCAAATTGGAATCAACACTTGATACAACAGGAGCACCACGGAATACCGACACCCAACAACAAGGTGGGGCGGTTGCGGTTGGGGAGCCTGAACGGCGTCACGTGCGAGCAACGGTGTCACACCCGTTCATAGTGGAAGCGCGCGGTGTGAACTTGATTAGTTTTCATCGCATACGACATAAGTAAACAACTATATGAATTTAAAAGCATTCACGATGTTCATCCATTCACCATATATAAACATTACAAGCCACAAGTTGTTTGGAAGTAAAAGTCGACATAAATAAATTAAAGTTTACAAAAAGGCTTGTTCAAAATAACTTTTAAGACATTAAGGCTTTGCATCCTATATTCCGTTCGAAGATGGAATATATAGACCAAACCCTCCAAAATACGGATGACATCGACTACTAGTAACCTTGAAAACTTCGTAAACGACTGCGCCAAGATCCACTTCAATTTCCTGAAATGCATGTAAGTTTAAAAACATCAACAAAAGTTGGCGAGTTCATGCGTTTTGTGTGCACACCAAATGAATCTTAAAAACGTTTGAGAGTTCATATATGAAAATATGTGGTATGTAAAGCGTCAATGAACTTGGTGATCATTAATGTTTTGCAAGGACATTAATATGTGTGCCGACATAGGAAGTACTCAACCCTAGACGATTTCTTCCGGTCCACCCGACTGGGACAACAAAAGCACTACATGCGACCACACAAGGACCCATGAGTGGGGCTCGCTACACCCGATAGATCTACCACTCTTGTTCTTCGGTCTTATAAAAGATTAATGGCACTTAAGAGAGACCCTGTTCGTACATGATCTAATATTTCATTCCATGGCTAAACCATACCATCGAAAACATGTATTTCCCCCGAGAGTTATAAATCAAAAACATTTAAGAGAAAATGGGGACATGAACTAACTGATTTGCGTATGTGAATATATGCTAGCAAAACGGGTATCCCAAAGAGCGTATTAGCCTACAAGTGCTCTAACTCATTAGACACAGGAGTTACTGTTAAATGCGCACACTTTGTTCATCTTGAACGTTATTGTATAAGTAAAGTATTTGGATCCCTTACATATTTTAAATATATTGGCATTTGTTTCGCATTTTTGTTTTAATATATATACGCTTCTTATATATATATATATATATATATATATATATATATATATATATATATATATATATATATTATTGTATCCATCAAGTGTACGAACGGGCCTTGCCCTTCGTGCCTCGCACGAGTATAAGTGGGCCTAGCCCATAAGAGTCTTTGTGCCTCGCATAAGTGAGAATGGGCCTAACCCATTTGAGTCTTTGTGATCCACACAGTATGAGTGGGCCTAGCCCATGAGTGCCTCCGTGCCACGCACGACTTACGATCGTTATGTGTGATTTATACATATATTCTCAAAATATGTACATCTTGAGTCTAGTGAACTTCGTTCATTTCATAACGACATGTTCGGCTTGTAATGAGTATTTGTTCTTCATGTTGTATGCCATTTATAATCATAAGTGTTAAAAATATTTATTTTTAACATCGTAAATACGTTGATGTATTGAACACTATTCTTTGTGTGAGTATACTTTAACAAGTGTATGTGAGTACATCACTATGTACTTACGTATTTTTATACGGGTATGTATACCGTATTCGTACTTGTATTTTTATACCGTTCCATTGGTATTTATACCGTATTTATACGTATTTTATATTGTATTTATACGTATTAGTATGTCGTATTATTTGGTATTTATATTGTATTTATACGTATTTGTATACCGTATTATTTGGCATTTATACTGTATTATACATATTTGTATACCGTATTATTTGGTACTTTATACATATTTATATACCGTATTATTTGGTATTTTTGCGTATATGGGCCTAGCCCAAATGAATTTATGGGACCAGCCCAATAAGGTTATGTAAGTGGGCCTAGACCAATGTATTATATGATGTCGGGCTTAGCCCATTCGACATATTAATGTGCCTAGCCCAATGTTATGTTTTAAAATGGTCCTTAGTCCATTTATATATTATTAGGCCTAGCCTAACTTATTATATATATTAGTGGGCTTTTACTAGCCCACTACAAATCCAAGTATTCTTGTATTTACCATAAGTGTATTTCAAGCGTATTTTATACATATATACTTTTACATGGGTATAATTTGTGACTCTTCGTTTTATACTTTCCGGAATTTTGAAGTGTTGAAATATATAGATTTTCAACCAAATATATATTATTTTTAGAGTTCGTCGTAGAACTTATTGTTATATATTTTCTTGTCGAAACGCCCAAGCATCGCCCGTGATGGGTATCCTTTCCGTGCTATAATGATGCGGCGTCCGTTGCAGATAGCTACGCATTTACTTTGTTGGGTCGTTCTTTCGATAATTCATGTCGGCTTTTGGTTTTATGTGTGTGTGTGTGTGTATATATATATATATATATATATATATTTTGTCCGTAATATAAGATTACGTAACGATTTGCCTGATGTCCGGTTGTTCGTCGTCCGCATCTCGTGCCAAAGTGTAATATAATTTTGTTCATGTATTAGTTCCTTAAATGTTTTCATACTCGTTTGTCATCGCGTATTTGGAGATTGATTTTGTAGTGTATTTGTATTTTAGTTAGTATTCTTCCTAACTTCTAATACATACACATAATCGTACACAAGTATATATACACATAAGTTGGTATTTTTAAACATGTATATATTTTTATTTAAAAATATATTTATACTTATAAAGTTTCCATTTCACCTTTTTATAACTCTTTTTAACTTATAATTATATACAAGTGTTTATAAAGGTTCTCGATTAGAGCTTAACCCTTTTTATTAGACTTTCTTAATTACCGATTAAGGTTACTAATCGCGTTTAGTCCCATTAATCACCCCGTTAATCGTACTTTAATCACGATTGGATTTTAGAAAAATTTCGCCATAGTTTCCCCTAAACTATGGCGTTTTCCACGTTTTAAAACATATTTTAAGCATGTTTAAATTCCTTAATCTCAATCAATTTCCAATCAAGTTTCTAACTATCAACTTTGCATGTATAATTTGCACATGAATATGCTCATGCTCCATGAACTTTATATATTTTTCTAGTCACACTTTTAAGATATATATGATGACACTTTTATATCATCTAGCAAGATCATTTCAACCATCGTATTTAGCACACTAATCTTGTTCTTATATTTAAACAACTTTGAATAACACACTTTTAAAACTATCTTAGTGTAAATCATAATTTTTAATTTGCATGAAAGTTATAAGAGGTTAAAATTCACTTTTATTTTATAGTAAAGCTCATGGATCATGGGATGGATGATCTTGTCTTGATTCAAACATTAATATGTTTGAATCATCATTTTTGTTCTTAATCATACAAGACCATATACTTAAACAACCTACTTTAACATAATCATCAAGAATATATAAGCTAACTAGCACTAAGCAACATGATCAACACAAAATATATCACATTAGTAGACTTTTTATGTTAGATTAGGGTTTTAAGCTTTTATTTTCGTTGAGATTCAAGATGATCAACTTGTACTTTACTAATCTACATATTATAACAAGCTTAGGTTTAGTGAAATAAAATCTTACAATTTTGCAAGATTATGATGAAGATGATGAATAAGCTTCTAAAGACCTTCCATGCTTGCACCTTCTTGAGGGGTCTTGAAGTGGGTTAATCTAGGGTGTTTAGTGGTGGAGAAATGGTGGTGAGTGGTGGTGTTAATGGTGGCGTGGGGTGAGGAAGAAAAGGGAGGAGAGTTGAGTTTTTTTTTATAAATGGACATAATATGAAATGGTGATCAAGACCATCATTTTATAAATCCATCAAATCTTCTTCACCATACCCTAGCCTTATGTAATCTTGCATTTTTCAAACAAGAAACAAGTGGGTGGGGCCCACTTGTTGACCGAGTTTTAGATGGAAGGAGGGGGGGTTAAATGTAATTTTTTAACATGTGCATATATATTAGATATTTTGGTAATTTAATTAGGTATATTGATTAGTGATTGGTCTTGCATCATTAGAGAGTAATTAGGGGTTTTAGATGTTAATTAGTATAAATTAATCCCCTCGAATAGTTGGTGTTAGTTTCGGGTGGTAAAAATATTATTAGATCGGTCGTCGGGTCACTTTCGGGCAATATATGGAAATGTGCTTTAGTACTGGAAACGTCATCTCAGCTTATTATATGGCACCACCAATGTTGTTTCAGACATGAAATACTCTTAACCAGTTCACTGGATGATCCGTTTAGGTGTTATATTGTAAGGATGCTTCTTACTAGTTCGTCGGATCGGTTTCGGACAAGTTGCATCCGTTATGGTGTAACGTCGGAAGCTTATGTTTAGGATATTCCATTGATATCCCTAAGCTTATTTAGGGTGTATAGCTTATATACGAGCCCTATGTCCCTTCAAGTGTTGAGTCTTGGCATTTGGGACAAATTTACTTTCTTATATGTTAAAACGATTCGGATGAATTTTAATGACATGTGTTTTTCCAGAAAGTTAAGGTGTTTTTGTATTTAATGTCCCTAATTAGCGGTTTTTATTTGTATTTCATCCATAAAATGCTTTAGTGCCATTCGTTGCTCATTCCGACAGTTTTCAGAACTTGCTAGCATGAATAGTGTGTTCTGGTGAATAGTGTTTTCAGCATTTTGCCAACATTTTTGGACATTGTTTGTTGTTTTCTCGCAACGTGAAGAATGTAACAATGTTGTTTGGCATACTTAACAATGTCCTATGATTGCTGGACTTTACGCGACCTAATAATGCATTAACTAAGTCATATGAACGCAATAAATTGTATAATCAAGTTGTTAAGCTGTACGGAATTTACCATTATTTTGCCGGTTGTCACATTCTCCCCTCGTTAAAAGAATTCGTCTCAAAATTCAAGCCGTGTTATTGTTTGTAGGGGAGTCTTGGAACAAATGCGGGTACTTGGATCTGATTTGATCCTCACGTTCCCACGTATACTCGGGGCCATGGAGTGAGTTCCAACGAACTTTAACCAGTTTAATACGACTTCTTCGTGTCTTGTGGACCTTCCAGTCCGTAACCTCCACGAGTTCTTCAGTAAAATGGAGTTTGTCGTCAATGTGAATCTCATCCGCTGGAATGATAACCGTT
Source organism: Scalesia atractyloides (assembly GCA_947069175.1). Lineage (NCBI taxonomy): Eukaryota > Viridiplantae > Streptophyta > Magnoliopsida > Asterales > Asteraceae > Scalesia > Scalesia atractyloides. Next base: position 41,141,611 of record CAMTDV010000008.1, on the reverse strand, counting down.
TCTTGAGTAGGACTTTTCTTTAAATTCGACACATGGAATGTGTCATGTACGCTGCTGAGCTCGTCCGGTAACTTCAACTTATAAGCCACGGTTCCAGTTTTTCCAAGATTTTGAAGGGTCCAATGTAGCGTGGGTTCAACTTTCCACGTTTACCAAATCTTGTTACGCCTTTCCAAGGCGAGACTTTCAATAATACGTTTTCTCCGGCTTCAAAGGATAGTGGTTTTCGTCGTCTGTTGGCATAGCTCTTTTGTCGGTCACGAGCCGCCTTGATACGGTCTCGTATCTAAAAGATTTTGTCGGTAGTCTCCTGGACTAATTCTGGACCAATGAGCTGTTTGTCTCCGGTCTCCGCCCAACATAGCGGTGACCGACATTTTCGTCCATATAGAGCGTCAAACGGGGCAGCCTGTATACTAGTGTGATAGCTGTTATTATATGAGAACTCCACTAAGGGTAAGTGAGTATCCCAGTTTCCACCCAAATCCATCACAAAAGCACGTAACATATCCTCCAAGGTTTGTATCGTCCGTTCACTTTGGCCGTCCGTTTGAGGGGGAAAGGCCGTACTAAGATCCAGTCGCGATCCAAAGGCCTTTTGGAATGATTGCCAAATCCTTAACACGAATCGGCTGTCTTGGTCCGATATGATAGAAATAGGCACTCCATGCCGTGCTACGATTTCTTTGAGGTATAATTCTACCAGTTTCTCCGTGCTATCCTTCTCAAGGATAGGTAAGAAGTGTGCAGACTTCGTAAGTCGATCAACGATAACCCAAATCATGTCGTGACCTCTCGAGGTCCTGGGTAACTTAGTAATAAAATCCATTGAAATCTGTTCCTATTTCCATACGGGAATTTCAGGTTGTTGTAGTAACCTGAAGGCTTTTGATATTCGGCCTTAACCTTGGCGCAAGTAAGGCATTTTCCGACATAGTTAGCAATGTTGCCCTTGAGGTTAGGCCACCAATAGAATTCTTTTAAGTCCTGATACATCTTATCTGATCCTGGATGTATACAGTACTTCGATTTGTGTGCTTCATCTAGAATAACTACCCGCAGATCGCCAATGGAACCGAAATTCATCCCATAAAGTATAATTTTCCATCCTCCTTTGGTATCAACTGCTTTTCCATTCCGCACAATGATTCGGCCGGTATGTTCTCAGGTTTAAGTGCTTCTTGTTACGCATCACGAATATGAGAAGTAAGGTTATTTTGTATGGTCAAATCTAAGGCTCGAACCCTTAAAGGTTTTACTCGTTCTTTGCGACTCAAGGCGTCCGCCACTACGTTCGCCTTGCCCGGGTGATATTTAATTTCGCAGTCGTAATCGTTCAATAACAACCCATCGTCTTTGCCGCATATTTAATTCCTTCTGATCAAATATGTGTTGCAGACTCTTGTGATCGGTAAAGATTGTACAACGAGTACCATATAAGTAATGACGCCAGATTTTTAACGCGAATACCACCGCACCTAGTTCGAGGTCATGCGTGGTATAGTTTTTCTCATGCACCTTAAGTTGTTGAGATGCGTACGCGATGACTTTGTCTCGTTGCATCAGCACACAACCGAGACCTTGATGCGACGCATCGCAATATACGACAAAGTTGTCGGTACCGTCTGGTAGAGATAAGATTGGTGCATCACAGAGTTTGTCCTTTAACCGTTTGAATGCAGCTTCTTATTTGTCACCCCAATCAAACTTCTTATCCTTTTGAGTCAGGGACGTAAGCGGTTGGCCAATCTTTGAAGAATTCTCTATAAATCGTCTGTAATAACCCACTAATCCCAAAAATTGTCGCACTTCCGTCGGCGTCTTAGGTGCTTCCCAATTCTTTATTGCCTCAATCTTGGAAGGATCGACATGAATCCTTTCTCATTCACCACATGTCCGAGAAACTGTACTTCGCGAATCCAAAATTCGCATTTGGAAAACTTTGCGTAAAGATGTTCATTCTTCAGCAGTTCCAAGATAGTTCGTAAATGTTGCTCATGTTCGTCCTTCGATCGCGAATATATTAATATGTCATCAATAAATACGATCACGAACTTATCCAAATATGGCTTGCACACGCGGTTCATGAGATCCATGAACACCGCCGGTGCATTTGTCAAGCCGAACGGTATCACAAGAAACTCTTTGTGACCGTAACGAGTTCGAAAAGCCGTTTTGGGTATGCTTTCTTCTTGAATCCTCAACTAATGGTAGCGCGATCGTAGATCGATCTTTGAATAGAAGCTTGAGCCTTGTAGTTGATTAAACAAGTCGTCAATTCTCGGTAAGGGGTATCGGTTCTTGATAGTGAGTTTGTTCAGCTCCCGATAGTCTATGCACATATGTAAGCTCCCGTCCTTCTTTTTAACAAATAACACCGGAGCTCCCAAGGTGAGAAACTCGGTCTAATAAATCCTTTATCCAGCAATTCCTGAAGTTGAGTGGATAGCTCCTTCATCTTAGACGGAGCTAATCGGTTAGGAGACTTCGCCACTGGTGCCGCTCCTGGCACCAAATCGATGCTAAATTCCACTTGGCGTTGTGGAAGTAGTCCCGGCAAGTCTTCTGGAAAGACTTCTGGAAACTTCTTCACGACTAGAATGTCTTCTAACTTCGGCTCCTTAGTTTCTTCGTCTACTACATGAGCGAGGAAGGCTATGCAACCTTTTCGTAGACACTTTTGCACCTTCATGCAATTAATAATTCGTAAGGACGTCTCGCGCTTTTCTCAATGTACAACGAGTGTTTCTTCATCTGGTAAGGGAATGCGGATGGTTTTCTCATGGCAAACCACTTCCGCCCGTTTGTCGGACAACCAATCCATTCCGACAACTACGTCAAAACTACCCCAAGTCAACGGGTAAAAGATCGATAGAGAATTTTCGCGCTCCAAGTTCGAGTGTGCAACCTCTATAATTTATCCCATTTTGACTAATTTTCCGTTCGCTAATTCTATAGAATATGGGACGTCTAATTTACTCGACTCTAGTCCAAGTATATTTTTAAACTCTATAGATATAAAGCTAAAGTCGGCGCCAGTATCAAATAGGACGGATGCAAAATGTTGGTTTATGGTAAACGTACCGGTAACCACGTTCGGGTCTTGGGGTGCAGCCTTAGCTCCTATCACAAAAGCTCTTCCTCGAGCCTGGTTTTCCTTCGGGCAATTCTTCCGATAATGCCCTTTTTCTCCACACCCGTAGCATACTTGACCTTTGCCATTCCCGTTTCCGCCCAGATTGTTATTTCCGTTACCTCCTTGATTTCTATTTCCACGTCCAGCACCCACCCAACAAGTCTCTTTGCTGTGCCCGGTCTTACCGCATGTGTCACACTTGGTATTTCTACAAGGGCCCAAGTGGTGATACCTACACTTATCACATTTCGGTAAGAAGCCCGTATAACCTCTACCACCACTTGCATTAGTTACTGCAAAGGACTTAGCTTCCTAGGTGCGTGCATTTCCCTTCGCTTGTTGGGTTGGTTTTTGTTGTTTGCTCAGGTGCCTTTCTTAAAGTTGGTGAACTTTCATTTTCCCTCACTCGTGGACTCCACATGAGTCTCCTTTTTGTTAGACCCAGTCCTTGACAACTTTCCTAAATGAACAGCCTCCTCAGTGAGACTAACAGCCAATTTGATTGCCTCACTGATATTAGCAGGCTTAGAAGAGGTAACCATGCTCAAGATCTTAGGAGCAAGTCCCCAAATGTATCGTTCGATTCTCTTGAATTCTGGTTCCTCCAGATATGGAACAACCCTTGACAAGTCATGGAAACATTGCGTATATCCAACAATATCAGCTCCGATCATCTTCAAATTCCAAACTCGGTCTCAAGTTTTTGAATTTCAGCCCTTGAACAATATTTCTTTCTCATCAACTTTTAGAGTTCTTCCCATGTCATAGCATACGCAGCTTCTTCCGCTTTGGTTTGGACTTGGAGAATCCACCATGATAGTGCTCCGTCTACGAATAACCCAGAAACATATGTGACCCTTTGGTCAGGAGGACACTTGCTCATTCTTATGACTGAATCAGTCTTTTCGGTCCAGCGCACAAATGCTACGGCACCTCTAGTGCCATCAAAGTTCAGAGGCTTGTAGCCCAGAAACTACTTGTATGAACAACCTGAAATATTGTACGAACAAATTATGAATGAGCATTGTCAAAGGCACGAATGGAATAAACGAGAGTATTGTATGGTGTCATAGACAACCAAGTATTACCCGTATTGGGGTTGCCTCTAGATGAACCTCCAGTTCCACCACTGTGCTCAGAGCGGTTGGCCTCATACTGCGCTATTGCTTGTGAGATGTGCCCATTTAGCTTAGCCTCAGTCGTTGGTAGTGCGTTCGCGTTGGTCCTACGTCTTGGTGGCATCGTCTTCTTGTAATAGATATCGAAGGGTGTTAGACAAATATTTAATAATAAATATTGTCGGCTAAGATATATAAAATATATAAATAATCATCACGTCAACCAAACATCATCCACAATAACCAGACATGCATAAAATAAATCACAATATGCAATAAAGAAAAGCATAATGCCAAGCTTTCATATATATATATATTCGACAACTTGTTACATTGTTTTCGGGAAAGAAAAACAAAAGGACACGGGAATATATAACCCCGGTCATACAAGTTTATAATACATAAAAGTGGTAAAGTTTTTTTCTCCCTATCGGTCTTCAAAAGTCTTCAAGTGTCGATAGCTTGCACCTAGTCTTCATATATACATCAAAAGCGGGTCTTCTAATCCCGTAACTAGTACCTGCAATAAAATAAAACTACGGTGCGAGAGGTGAAGGGGGTGGGGTGGAAACAATCAAACTATGGAGATGATCCATCTCATCCTCCATGCAGCTAACACAAGTTTCAGAGAGGTTGGCTCGCTGCTCCAAGGTTAGCACACGGGCCTCAAGACCAAAATGTGGATGTGAGGGTGGTGGAGTAGGCGGTGGTGGGTAGGCAGGTGGTGGTGGTGGCAAAGTATCTGGAAACGCTCAAACTCCCAGACCTTACGGGACAAGAGCTGAATCTGCAGCTGTAGGGACTGAACGAGATCGTCCCTGGTGTAGGTAGGGTGGTGACTGGGGTGGTAAGGGTCTGACGGGGACATATGAGTAGGTGACTGAAATGGCTGGGATGAAGGTCCCTCTCTAGGACGTGGTGCTGGAATCTCGTGAGTGAAAATGACAGATGCACCGGTATGAGGGAGGAGTCTCAATGAATAAAGGCTGCTGGGTAGTGGGGTGTCGACAAGAGGAGCAGGTATCTCAGTGGCATGAGGAGGGACAGGGATATCAGGAGTGTGTCGTGATGTAGGAGTAGCTGGTGGAGTAGGGACCGACGTAGGCACATGGGTGGCCATGGGAATGGTATCAAAACTACTATCCGTTGCATTCGCCCGTAGTCCCACGCGGCGAATAGCAGAGGAGGATACGCTGTCGTGCGTATCAGATGAAGAGATGGCTACAATAGATACAACGGGTGAAGAAACCTCCAAAATAGCAATATCAATGACCTCGCCGTCGCCGATATCATTGTCCAGGTGGTCTACATGAAATACGGGGACCTCGTCCTCGTCGTCAGACAAAATAAAGAGAGGTGGAACGACAACAATATGTATGACATCTAGCGGAATATAGTCGACGATATGTGCACTATCGGGATGTCCCACAATCACAAAGTCATTTAGCTGTGGCTCCACAGCTAACACGTCATCCAATGCCGGAGTGTCCTCCGTCGTAGCATCGTCGGAGGCATAGTCGGGGTTCTCCTCGGGGTCCGACTCATCTGAAGAAGATATGATCTCAATAACAGGTGGGTAATCATCGTCTGGTGCGTCATCATAGATGCCGCTACTGGCCGAAGATGCCATCATACCCTGGCAAAATATTCCGTACAACATGTATATATATATATATATATATATACATCAATAAATAATATTATTAGTTATTAAATATATAAGCATGTAATCTTATAAAGTGTTATCACATTGGTTTGTGCGAGTCAATCTAGTTTTGCAAGTCTATCTCATATAGACTATGCCCCAAATAATATCCATGCATTATTTGTTTGAAAAGAGTTTTATTAGTGGATCTTGCGTTTCTGTATATGCAATGAAAACCGTTTTCAAAATCAAAATGTTTTCATGAGAGGATCCTGATGATTGTAGACTAGACTCGAGAAGGAATCCTGGTTACTACAATCGAAGCTCTGATACCAATCTGTAACAGCCCAGCGTAACCGCACCATGATATTGTCCGCTTTGGCAGCCAGCACGCCCTCAGCGCCTGCCCCTCACGGTTTTAAAATGCCTCATAATGGTGAAGGTATCCAGCCCCTTATAATGAAGCCTTCGTTCCCCTTCATAACCGATGTGGGATATCACAGTTCTGACTGCCGATTATTTGAGAAACACAGAGGATCGAAGATTCATTATTTGGAATGTCGTGATCAAAAGATGTTCAGAATTTTCAGATCATGTTTCAGATTGATGCTCAAGGGTTAAATGTCTGATCCCTGATATGGAATTGGAAGCACATACGACTGCTTCTCTTTAACTCTACAAGGCAAATGAACTGTTTTTCGGTAATCGCCAGGAAACAAGGATGTCTTGTAGTTTCATGCTCCATTCCAGCGGAGATAACTATACATTTGTTTTTGTGGCTAGAAAGGAAGAATGTGATTCTAATTGTGACAGAATGTGTGATTGAAGAATGTTCAGAATTTTCAGATCATGTTTCAGATTGATGCTCAAGTGTTAAATGCCTGATCCCCGATGAGGAATTGGAAGCACATACGACTGCTTATCTTAACTCTGCAAGGCAAATGAACTGTTTTTTGGACTAACCTCTAGGAAACAAGGATGTCTTGTAGTTTCAGTGCCTCATTCCAGCGGAGATAGCTATACATCTGATATTGTGACTAAAAAGGAAGAATATGATGCTGATTGCTGAAGAATGTTTCTCAGATTCGGTGTGTTACCAGATAGTATGATTCCGATGATGATTTGCTGATTGAGAAGATTACCGATTTGCTGATCAATCGTGATTACGGAAATCGGGATTTCAGATTTTTACGGATATTCATTGATTTGGAGTTTTTCTTTGTGGTAATTCGAAGTTTCTATCAATTGCCGGTTGGGTTTTGAAGATTAGAGGATCGAGCATTAGAGGAGTGTGCTAAACCAAACGTGGATGTGGTTAACGTCGAAACGGAGAAGCTGCATTGTTTAATTTCAAGTTGGTGATTATTCAAGAAAATTTGTAGATTAAGTAAATCAGAGGAGGCCTTGAACCGTGCAAACAACGACCTGAAGATTAATTTCTGGAGAAAATTATTTCAGGGGGAATGTTGCTTAAAGTAGATAATGCAAACTCGGATCATCAATCAAGGGGGAATTTGTTGACGCATTCTACGACATCGACAGATACATGATTGAAGTTGCAGAATATTCAAACACAGCTCTCAGATTTCAAGATCAAGCTTCGACAGTGACGTCCAAGGGGGAAATTGTTGATGCACTTTATGTCCGTCACTGTGCGAATAGGCTAGAAAGAGTGTGTATTGAATATTGTATATATTAGATACGAACACACGACCCAAGTACGAACGAGAACTAGCTCGTACGAGTGAAAATATCACTCGTACGAGTGACAGTGTGCCTCGTACGAGTGATAAACATCTCACTCGTACGAGTGAGCTTATATGGTTCGTACACGTGATATCTTTTCACTCGTACGATCAACCATTCGCACGAGCTGGTCATGTCTATATATAGGTGTTGTGTTCATTGTTTGTAAGTTTTGGAAGTTCCCTAAGGGGAAACGCTGGCGGATTCTCTCCCGGAATTCCGCCAGCCAGTCAAGATGTATACTCTTTCGGTATGAATGAATGAATGCTTCCGCTGATTCTGTTTTCTAATTTCTTTATACCGAATTGGTACCATCATATGCCCAAGCTTCCATCTAGAACCGCCGTCACCAGGACCACAAACTTGCACCCAAACCCTAATTTCAATCTCAGCCACCAATATCAGAATATCCCAAATAATTAGCAAGTCCCAATTGTAAGAACGATGATGATGACAGTCTCCAGAGATGGAGGTGTCTGAGGAGTAACGGTGGTGATCGGAAAAATGGCGTAGGGTGGTCAGAGGTCATTGGATGATCGTTGGTAACAGAGATTGAAGGGGTGAACAATGTAGATGATGAGCGACGGAGATGTGGGTTTCAGATTCGAAACTTTTTCGGATTCAATCAAATCTAATGTTTCAGATTCGAAACACGTTTTGGATGGATGTAATTCGGAAACTGTTTCGGATTTGAAATTGTAACACCTCGTAAAATTGTGTCCAATAATATAGTGACACATGTCATATTTATATATATATATATGTCTATTAAGGACTAATAAGGACTAAAGGTGTCAACATGCTCAAACTAAGCTTCCGAGTGACCCTCTGGTGTCAACATGCATAAATCGAGCCTCTTAGTGACCATTAGTGTCAACATGCTTAAACTTAGCCTCTGAGTGACCATTAGTGTCAACATGCTTAGCCTCTGAGTGACCATTAGAGTCAACATGCTTATACTGAGCCTCTGAGTGATCTTTTATGAAGTCCTAACTCTCATATGAGGCACTAGTTGGACGAGAGGGATTAATTATGTAAATATGTAAAAGTTGGACGACGGAGGGACTAAAAGTGTCAACATGTTAATTTATACCTCTTAGTGAACTTTAACAAACCGAGAGCTTGACAATGTTCGGGCATACTCCCGGGTACGCCAAGTATTGGCTACGGAGGGCTAATTATGCTTATAAAGGTGTTTTAGATGTTTAATAGGTTGAGGGGCTAAATGTGGCAAGTTTTGAAAGGTCCCAGGAGGCGCTCGCGTGCCGCGAGAGACACGGGCCTGGTTTCTCGCGATGCATGAGGGGACTGTGTCTGTAGAAAATTTGCTTAGCCTCCACACATATTACCAAAAACCATTTGATTCGAAACCAGGGACTTCCAAACTCCTATGCCACGTTTTAGGACACTTGTAAGACTCCCTAACACCTGGCATCACCTCCTTCAAGCTCCCCAACTATAAATAGGTGCATTAGTTCATGGTGCATAGGTGCATAAGCTCCCTCTAAGACTCTCTTGCATTTTCATTTATAGGATTTTATAGCCAAAAGTCAAGCGTTTTACGGAAAACGCCTTGACTTCGGTTAAGACCATAATGGTCCAGCCATTGTTCATAACGAACATGGCTAAGTGATCGCAATAAGGTAGGTGTTAATCCCTAATAAGGGCACCTCCTAAAGATCACGTTTGCTAGACCAATTGACGAGTCAAAGTTTTATTATTAAAAAGTCAAACAAGCCAGTTTTCTAAAATATTATAATATAAGCTTATATGTGTTATGAAACATGTTTTGACACTTAAACAAATTGGTAATAATTATTAGAACATGTGAGAACATGTTCGACTCGTCACTTTCAATTCTATGGTCGGTTCGCAACCGAAAGTTGCAAAGTTTGACTTCTACTTTGAATTTCGATTCTGACCCGATTTAGATTAGTTAAATACTGATCTAAGGTTGCATTATGATCGTAATATGATGTAGCATAACCCTCTGAGGTTATATTATATGATCATAATCACAACCTGAGTATATGCACAAGTTACACAATTATGCCATTTTGACTAAAATGCCCCTTTTCATAAAAGAAGGTTTTAAACGATAACAAACTTGAAAATGAACTATCTACTGATGTAATATCATAAGTAGGATTATTTGGGATGTCAAGTCAGATTGTATACTGAGTTTACGTACAAGCTCTTGTGTCATGTCGATAAATGACGATAAAGCCCTTGTGGCTCATAAAATGGTTTTAATCATACTTTTCATATTAAATCTTTTACCTACTGATATTTTATATTAAATAACATATCTAAAACAATTAAACTTGATCTTAACATCATTTTTACTAAACTTCACACAAAATCGTCATTTTATGACATAAACGTTGTTTCGGCGCATAATATAGTTTTAAACCATATCTATCAACCAAGACTTGTTACCTACTAATTTTAAAACTTATTTAAAATACTTTTACATTAGGTACATTATGTAAACTCATAATCCCAAATGATTTATAAAACTATGTGTAAAATGACCAAAATGACCCTACGATGCATAGTTTGGTCATAAATGATAAATTACACATATAATCAATATCTTACTGATATTATATCATAAATTAATTATTTTTCCAGAATACTTACGATTATAACATTATAATACATTCAAGTTCCTTTTATACGGTATATAATTACCAAAACGCCTTTTATGAGGCATAATTTCATTTTACAACCTTAACGGGCATGTAAGTTGATATCATACTGATACTAAAACTTATTTAAAGTATAATGGGATATAGAACTTATTCATGACTTATCCGGTCACCCGATATCGCTTATTTGCGCATGGTTAAGTATATGTAACTAGTTTACAGAAATTAACCAAAACGGGTTTAACCTTATCATTTTAGCCTCTTTACCCATATTATACAAGTCATAGTACTTGTTAGGTTTAAACTACATTCTATCCGATCATCGGTTAATCTAGCGTATTATACCGTTTTGATCATGTACGCTAGTCGGTCTAAGTTTATGACTTAAATTAAGACCGTTAGCATTTTAATTGGTTAGCTTATGCCATAATCCAGACTAGAGCTTCCGGTAAATGCTATCTGCCTTTTTTTTTATTTTGGATACGGCTGAGATATTAAATCTTGCATTTTAAATCAAGACTAGCTCAGGTAAATACTCTCGACTTATTTTCCCTATATGGGCTTGGGTTACGGTAAATTATTACCGCTTGGTCAGAAATGTGATCAATCGAATGCCGGACTGTGGCTAGTAAATCCGCATATACCGTTTTAATTAGTTTTGTTTGATAACTTAAACATCGGGGGTTAACGACCGTTTCCTGGATATCCTCGGCTCATTACATTAGTTAATGGCCACGACCAAAGCGCGGGGTGTAGGCATACACCTGACAGATGCTCATGATAAATTATTTTTACCCACTAGTTGGGGATAACTCCTTCGTGGGTTATAAGTGGTGTATATATTAATCATGACTTGGTCTCCGTACTGGGCCTCGTATGTATGGACAAACATGTGAATCTGTTAACAAGGTTACAAGGCTGACTTTCCCAAGTTATAAAAGATTTTTCGTGCCCTGTGCACTAAAATCCATTTTGAACATGTTTTCAAAATGAGTCAGTTAGGTGTATTTACCAGCGAAAGTTGACGTATTTTCAAAAGACTAGCTTGCAGGTACAATACGAAATAGGCTGGAAGCTGCTCGTTAGTGATATAAGAGGATCTTGCAAATCCTTAGATCTGTCCAAAGTCTGTTATACACTTTTTGTACATTTTACGATCCACCTGTGGATCTTCTATTACAAGCCGTCTGTATATTATTTTTCGTACTTTGAACATTTGGTTTGTAATAGTAATTTAAACTCCAAGACTTCCGATGTGCTGTGTTTAATTGACTATGATAATATCAACTTACATCACGATATTCCCCACCTGAACCACCGGTGTTTGGTTGTAAATTTTGGGGTGTGACAGAAACTGTTTCGGATGGACAGACAACAAATACGAGATGGAGTTCGAATGTGTTCTGGATGGAGTTCGAACGGGTAATGATGATGATATTAATGGTGTTGCGGATGATCTTATGTATTTCGGATGGTATGGTATTTGTTTCTATGATGATGACGCTTTTTTCGAGAAGTAATTCGGATGAGTTTTTGAAAGATACAGAATTCGAATGAATGATGATAATGACGTCAGATGATGATGATGATGTGTTGATGTAAGTTCCAAATCTGTTTCGGATGGTGACAAATTGAATTTCGGATGAAGATGTTTGTTGTTTTTAATAATTTTGATTTTTTAACATTTTTAATATAAAAGAATGAACTTTTAATCTATTTAACACCTTCTCAAAAGATCAAAACAACAAAATATAATGATATTTTGGTAAAAACTGATGAAATTGATGAAGAACGTGAAGAACACCAACCCAAAAATTCCGGAAAACTTGAATGTTTGATATCACCGAGCGTAAAAACAGGTTCTAAAGGCTCTGATACCAATTGTAAGTCCCAAAACTCCGGATCTCATAACAATATTAAACAATCACGAACGATGGGTGAAATCCAAACTTGGTGAGATTCAAGAAAAACCTGAAAATAAGAAGATTGAGATGAACGAGAATAACACGCGCTTCACTTTAAACTTACATACGATTCTATTACTTTCTTAAGCAAAAACGTCTTATACAAGTTCTCTCTCTCTATAACAATGGAGGCTCCAAAGGTTATTCTCTAAAGCTTAACCCTAGAAATGCCATAACATTAGCTTATATACCTAGGGTTTGCCCATTCCCCATTCCCCATATGGGCTCCCCTTGGGCTTGCTTGGCCCACATGGCCTAAGGCATGCTCAAATGACCTATACAAGGTCCAATCCTAATATAATCTAACCCAATTAATCCAAGTTCGCAACCATAGTCCGATGCGTATATTTGATGCGTTAGTCTCACACTTATAGGACCTAACAATGGTGTCCCGGTCATGCCGTGATTTTAAGAAAACAGAAAATTTTTAGAGTACGTTTTCGAGGACTTCATCTGGGTAGGCGATTGAATACTCTCCGGCACCGGCGAATTTTCTTATCTTAGTAGTTGCTCCACCGTCAACCTCTTCTGAACACACTTCCGAGTGGTTGCAGTTCATGTGATCTAGAATGATTTGTGGCATGGGAACTGGGATATAATTTGTGGGTATGAATGAGGTGGTGAGGGGCTCGTCCCCGGTGCGTCGAGGAGGGACGACGGCCTGCACCCCCCCCCTCGGCGGGTTGTCCTCGTCGTCTCCGTCCTCCCATAGATGTTGAAATCGGGCCTCTTTCTTCTTTATACCACACACACACACACACACACACATATATATATATATATATATATATATATATAGTGGAGAGTTCAAATGAGAAGAAAAATTTTGTAAGAAATTTTTAAACCAATAGAAATTCTCCATTTACTTCATTTAATGTGTGTATTTAATATTATGAAAAAAAGCATATAGGTAAATCTATAATTGTCATTAATTAGCTAATTAATTAAACTTGTAACTCATTTTTAATATACTTTTTCAAGATAAAATAATTTATGGTGAAGAACAATTTTCAACATGTGTAGGATAAATTTTAGTATGTGTAGGATAAATTTTGAAATGTATAGGGTACATTTACATGTGTGTAGGGTAAATTCCGATAAGTATAAGATATATGTAAGATAAATTTTGAAATGTGTAGGATAAATTTTGAAATGTGTAGGATAAATTTTTTTGTTTTATTAATGAGAAATATCATAATTAATGAGAGTAGTTATAAACTATTTAATGTTTTTACAATTATGCCCTTTCTTCTTTTTCTTCTCACATTAAATTTCTTCTCAATATATTGAAGCTCATCCCTCACACCCTAAGTTCATCCCCTTTAGACCTATTCTCACACCTGATTACGTGGACACCTACGTAACAAACCATCCTTTTAGTACTACCCTTCTTCACATCCCTTAATCTGAGTTTAGAGATAGAGAGACAAACAGATAGTTTAGAGAGAGAAAGAGTCATCTTATGAATTTACCGTCACACAGATATATAGTGGTGGGCATTGATTGGTGACATTGATTTTTGTCCCACAGTAAATATACCAGTTAAAAAGAGTAAACATACCATTACAATTATAACCTTTAAATTTTAGTTGCTTAATATTACTGAAATTATTTTTTAGATTTTCCTTCCATCAAACAAATAAGAATTTAACTTATATACCCCATACACGAAATTCATAAAAGTAACGTCCTGCCTTCAAATTGTTGTATTAAATAGATAAAAATATGTGAAAAATGAAGATGAGATTAAAGAAAATACTATTACTGTTCATTTCATTGCATCTGATATACAGCAATCATGCTTTCAAATATTTCATGTATTTGTGCTTCCTTATATAACAATCACGCTTTCTAAGAAAAGAAAAAAGAAGAGGTATTAACATCGGTACATATTCGTATCATCAAAATCGGTACATATTCGTATTATCAAAATCGGTATATATTATGACAAACCAAATCAATACAAATCGAATTCTACGTACAAACCCTAGTTAGTTTTAATGTAACAACGTTTTGGTTTATTGATTTTATCAGGTAAACAGTCATTTTCATTGGTGTCACGTACTTATTTTAGAAATAGTTAAATATTAATTGTTTAGAGAAACAATTAAAGGATGATGGTGATTATTATTTAATTATTAAATAATAATAACTAGTTTTATATTTATAAGATAAATATAAACTAAGCTAGGTTTATCATCTTCGTCGCATTGCGGCGAACTTGTTTTGTCATTTAGTTTATGTTTACATGTGTTTTGAAATCAGTACGAGCGTGTTGCGTATGAAACCAATGACAAGAATAAAAAGAAAATGTAGGAAAAACACTAAAAGATAACCGAAAGAAAATCAACCAAAAAAGTTGTATGGTAATGATCTTGTTCGTATGAAACCCGAAAGATCCTAATTACCAATTCGGTACCGATTTTTGGCATTTAATGTATAAGAATTTATACATCTTTTAAACGTCAAATATCACCCATTAATGCGGAAATTCGTTGTGTTTTCATTGATTTAGATACTCATTTGAGTTATTTGTGAAAATGCAGGCCCGGGCTTCGGCCCGATAAAGAAACAAAGTCTTTTGGAGCAAATTGGAGCAAAAATGGAACATTCTGCCAAATTGCCAGATATGGCACGACCGTGCCAACCATTGGCACGACCGTGCCAAGCATCAAGAAGTCGGCACTATCACAAGCACTATCATAAGACTGCACAATCCGAGCCAAATCAACACTTGGCACGACCGTGCCAACCCTAAGCACAACCGTGCGCGTGCAATCACAGGCTCTGATCAGCTAGTTTCCGAGTGCGATATCGATAAGCACGACCGTGCCAAATGGTGGCACGGTCGTGCCACCTCGAGGAAATTTTAGCGGGATCTTTTCGGATTTGGCATCAAACTTGGTCAACAACTCAGAAAGGCACCTGACACTTACCAAGCACGACCGTGCCAAATGGTGGCACGGTCGTGCCAAATGCCCAATAGCTTAAATACGTGAATTCAGCTCATTTGAAGGAGAGTTGGAGCATTTGGTTGGATTTCTCTCTCAAGAAGCTGATCTTGGAAGCTTGGAGATTGAAGAAGGAGCCTTTAGGAGGTTGTATCACTTGATAATCCAACTCATTTAGCTAATTACCTTGTCTTAAACACTAGTATTTCACTTGTTGTTCATGCACAATCTATATTACTTTATGTTTGTCTTAGTTATCATGAGCCTTCTAGGCTAAACAATTGTGTTGTTTGAATTTTTGTTGAAGCTAATGAACACTTGACAATATGGAAATAGATGTGGTGATTATTGTATGTTAATCTTCATGATGGTATTTATTCAAGTTTCTTGGAATGCATGTTCATGTTTAAAGTTATTATTCTTGAATGTTTGATCATAAAAATTTACATGTAGTGTTGGAAAGCCCATGTAGAGATTATGATTATTGAATCTTGTTAGTTGATTGATTTGATTCATAGCATGAAACTAGGAATGGTAATTGCTAACATGATTAGGATGATGATTTGAATATGAGTATGAATTCTTGCATTTGGATTTGTAAAGATCTTATGAATGTTTATATGAATTCTATGGTTTGTGTTCATGTTGGATTGATGATTTAGGCTAAAGTTGTTGTTTAGCATGACCATGCTTGTGATTTATGTCAAGAGCTTGTTGAAGATATCATGTACTTGAAACCAAGTTAGGGTGATTAATGTGTTGTTCATGTTACTTTTCCTTAATTTGTAGCGTTAGGAGTTTTGATTAACAATTAACTCATTATTAAAGATTAACATCAATTTAGCAAGAGAACTTAAAGAATGAATCTTAGGTGATTAAAATGTTGTTCATTATAATTTTCCCAAGATTTATAAAACTAGGGGACCTTGATTGGAAACTTAGTTGATTCTAAGACTTGCATCACCATTAGTTTTCCTTAGAAGTTGTCATATGTTTATTAGTGGATACTTAATTCAAGCAACCTTTCTTAGATATTGTTCTTGTTAATTCATTTAGTTAATTTTTATCCTTGCATGATAGTTTAAAAACAATCAAGAAATCAACTCATTGATCGAAACAGGTTTAAAAGTAACGAAAATTTAGTACTGAGACATCGAGTCCACGGATTGATATCCGGTTCTTACCAGTGAACTATACTACCACCTGACGGGTACACTTCCCCTATGTGTGTGTAGTTGGTTTTAAGTAAAAACTATTTTAAAACCTAATATGTGTGAACAAAAATTATAATAATAAAAATATATTCAATTCACGCACATCAAGTTTTTGGCGCCGTTGCCGGGGACTCGGTCTTCTCGAGAATGGTTGGAGTTACTTGTTAAATCATTGTGAAAAGTGTATAAATTTTGTCTAGTTGTTTTTATTTGTCTCACATAATTAATTGAAAAAAAATTATGTTAAGTAATTAATTAATCCTTTTTATCTTTGTGTATACATAGGGCATTGTGTTCCTTCTTTTTCCTTACAGGTCGTGCATGTCCCAACCCCAGTTGCTGAAGTTGTTGAGCCTTCATTGGAACCGGAGTGCAATTTTCATCAAAGATTGTGGGAGCGGGCCCGCAGGGTGGCCGCCACAATTAAGGCAGACGCGTTGGGAGACGACACACTTCATGAGGTTTACGTAGAAATGGCAGACGAAGAGGAAACGAGGGTTTTAAACGACATAGGAAAACCTTCACTTGAGGGTTTACCTGCGAGCATCAATGCACCTACAATAAATAATAATAATTTCGAGATCAAATCTGGTACCATTTCGATGCTGCAGAATGCGGTTCAGTTTTATGGCAAGGATCACGAGGATCCTAGTGTCCATATCGCGGGGTTTCTGGAGGTTTGTGCCACATTCACCATTCGTGATGCATCATCGGATGCAATACGTCTTCGGCTCTTTCCGTTCTCTTTAAGTGATGGAACTAAAGAGTGGCTTCTTTCACTTCCAGCTGGATCTATCACTACGTGGAATCAATTAGCTGAGAAGTTCCTTCAGAAATATTTTCCCCCAGAGAAAACTGTTCGGTTAAGAACCAAGATTCTTAACTTCCGTCAGGACGATGATGAGCCCCTCTATGAGGCGTGGGAGCGGTTTAAAGAGCTCATGAGAAAGGTCCCACACCACTGGTTGCCCAAGTGGCAACAATGTCAGATCTTCTACCATGGTTTGAATGGTCAAGGGCAGATGATGGTCGATACATATTCAGGCGGAGACATTGGCACGAAAATGCCAACGAGGCATTTGAGATCTTAGAGAAATGTGCCTTGAAGAATCGGACACAACAGCCATCGCGAGGGAAGAGTTCTAGACAGGGAGTTCATCACATGAATGACTTCACCTCCATCACAACACGAATGGATGCCTTATCTTCAAAGTTTGATCGAGTGATGGAGATCCACTCGAGTGGTTCCTCGAGTGGGGGAGCATATCATGTAGGGGATTTTCCGGCTGGTGAGGTGTCGCACGAGCATGTAGATTTTATGGGAAACCAATACTGTCCTCAGCATAATCCCTACAGCAATACTTACAATCCGGGGTGGAAGAATCACCCAAATTTCAGTTGGAAGTCTGAAGCGTCAAATCAGCATCCACCCGGGTTCGCTCCACGCCCCCAGCTCTTGGAGGATACGGTGAACCTCGGCCTCAGCAGATGCCTTCCACTAATGAACCTAGTGTTCAGGAAATGTTTAGTCAACTCTTAGCTGGTCAAAATTCTCAAAGAATCGAAAATGAAAAGCCCTTCAAGGAGTATGACGGTCGTTTCACGAGGCACGAGAGTGAGTTGAGAAGTCAAAAGGCTTCCATGCAGACCATAGAGAACCAAGTTGGCCAGATTGCCAAGATGTTGTCTGAGAGACAACAGGGGGGCCTTCCAAGCAATACGGAGCCTAATCCGAATGCTACTACGAAGGCCATCATGTTGAGAAGCGGCAAGACCGCTGAGCCCATCACTTCGGCTGCTTCACCAAAGCCGATTGATGATGAGGTTGATGAGGAGATTGAGACTGAGTCTCCGGGAGAGGTGCAACTGAGGTGAGACCCAGCAAGTATAGCACGTCCCAAGGAGCCAGTGAGAGAGTATGTCCCTCCCGTTCCATATCCGGGGAGGTTGAAGAAGCAAAGAATGGAAGAACACTACGGTAAATTCCTTGAGCTTTTCAAGCAACTTCATATAAACCTACCGTTTGTCGAGGCACTTGCTCAAATGCCTAAGTACGCCAAGTTTCTGAAAGATATTCTATCTAACAAAAAGAAACTTGAGGAGATTTCGCATGTGATCTTGAACGAGGAGTGTTCAGCAGTTCTTCAGAACAAGATGCCACAGAAAATGAGTGATCCCCGGAGTTTTACTATCCCTGCTTGATTGGTAGTTTGTCAGTCAGCAATGCACTAGCTGATCTTGGGGCCAACATAAACCTCATGCCTTATGTGGTTTTTGCTAAGCTGGACTTGGGAGAGCCAAAACCCACTCGTATGAGCATTCAGCTAGCCGATCGTTCAGTGAAGTACCTTCGAGGTATAGTTGAGAATATGCTAGTGAAGATCGACAAGTTTGTCTTTCCTGTTGATTTTGTGATCCTGGACATGGATGAGGACAAAACTGTTCCTCTCATCTTAGGTAGGCCATTCCTTGCCACTGCTCGAGCGTTGATCGATGTCTGCACCGGCAGACTTACTCTTAGGGTGGACGATGAAGAAGTGACCTTTGATATAGGGAAATCCATGCAGCATCCACAGAGTCATGATGATACACTCTACTTTATCGAGATTATTGACACATATGTGAGTGATCATCTTCATAGCACGTTTAAGGAGGAAGTTATGGACACACAACTTATTGGAGGAGAGACTTTTGGTTCGCCTGCTATGGTCCAGTCTACTGAAGAGATGACCTGTCTGATAGGTCATGTGGCTCCCCCACGTACTAAGGTTTTTGAAGTGGTGGATCGCGTTGCTGAGCCTAAAGCACGCCATTCGGTTGAGGATCCACCCTCACTTGAGCTTAAGGAACTTCCAGATCACTTGGAGTATGCTTTCTTAGAGGGTGCGACTCAACTACCCGTCATCATCTCTGCTAGGTTGTCAGAAGAAGAGAAGGGTAGATTGCTTGAGGTTTTGAAGCAGCATAAAAGGCGATAGCTTGGAAGATCATGGATATAAAAGGAATCAATCCATCTTTTTGTACCCACAAGATCTTGATGGAGGAGGACTTCAAACCCGTAGTGCAGCATCAGAGGCGTTTAAATTCGAACATGCAGGATGTTGTGAAGAAAGAGGTCATCAAATTGCTTGATGCAAGTCTGATATACCCGATTTCTGATTCGCCTTGGGTTAGTCCTGTGCAGGTGGTTCCAAAGAAAGGAGGGATGACAGTGGTGACTAATGAGAAGAACGAGTTGATTCCCACTCGTACTGTCACCGGGTGGAGAGTTTGCATTGATTATCGCAAACTCAATGATGTCACAAGGAAAGATCATTTTCCTCTTCCTTTCATTGATCAGATGTTAGAGAGGCTTTCATGGAGGATGTTTTAATGTTTCCTTGACGGTTTCTCTGGCTATTTTCAGATTCCCATCTCTCCTGAGGATCAGGAGAAGACGACATTCACATGTCCCTATGGCACATTTGCCTACCGGCGAATGCCCTTTGGACTGTGCAATGCCCCGGCCATGTTTCAAAGATGCATGGTGGCTATTTTTCACGACATGATCGAGGATTCCATGGAGGTCTTCATGGATGATTTTTCTATTTTTGGAATTTCTTTCGATCATTGTCTCGGGAATCTGAAAAGGATGTTGGCCCGATGTGAGGAGGCCAATCTGGTGTTGAACTGGGAAAAATGCAACTTCATGGTGAAGGAGGGCATTGTGCTTGGGCACAAGATTTCGCAGGCGGGGCTCGAGGTTGATTGGGCCAAAGTTGAGACTATCTCTAAGCTCCCGCCGCCCATATCGGTGAAATCTATTAGGAGCTTTCTTGGTCATGCAGGTTTCTACCGGCGATTCATAAAGGATTTTTCCAAAATCGCCCGTCTGATGACCCAGCTTCTAGAGAAGGATGCCCAGTTTGTTTTCTCCGATGAATGCCTGAAGGCATTTGAGCTGTTAAAGGTGAAGTTGGTGAATGCCCCAATCATGGTAGCTCCCGACTGGGAATTACCATTTGAATTGACGTGCGATGCGAGTGACTTCGCAATTGGGGCCGTCTTGGGTCAGAGGAGAGATAAGCATTTTCACTCGATTTACTATGCGAGCAAGACCTTAAACGACACTCGGGAGCATTACACCACGACTGAGAAAGAGGTCCTAGCAGTGGTCTTCGCGTTCGACAAATTTCGGTCTTATCTCATCCTCTCCAAGACCATCGTGTACACGGATCATGCAGTACTTCGATATCTCTTTGGCAAGCAAGATGCCAAACCCAGATTGATACGATGGATTCTTTTGCTGCAGGAGTTTGACATTGAGATCCGTGATAAGAAAGGGGCCGAAAATTTGGCGGCTGATCATTTGTCCCGTCTTGAGCATTACGGGGGAAAAGAAGTTCGTGGGGCCAACATCAATGACAATTTTCCCCACGAGTTTCTTATGAGGATCGAGACAAGTGACGACTCCCCATGGTTTGCTGACATCGCAAACTACCTAGCCAGCGGCATCCTGATCAAAGGGATGACCTTTCAGCAGAAGAGGAAATTTTTTGCGGATGTCAAGTACTACCTTTGGGTTGACCCCTATCTATTCATGGTGGGCGCGGATTAGATGATCCGGCGCTGCGTGCACGGCAAGGAGGCGAGGGACATCCTTCGCCACTACCACGAGGGACCTACGGGAGGTCACAATGGGGCAAATAATATCGCCAAAAAGGTGTTTGATGCTGGACTCTTCTGGCCTTCCATCTTTAAGAACGCCCATGAGTTCGTGAAATCTTGTGACGCCTGTCAAAGGGCATGCAATATTTCTGGATGCCACGAGATGCCACAAAACGACATTCAAGTCTGCAAGGTTTTTGAGGTTTGGGGTCTAGACTTTATGGGACCTTTTCCGACTTCCTTCGGAAACCGATATATCCTAGTTGCGGTCGACTATGTTTCAAAGTGGGCGGAAGCGCAAGCTCTGCCCACCAATGATGCTAGGGTGGTTGTCAAATTTCTAAAGAAGCTGTTCGCGCGCTTCGGTGCTCCTAAAACGCTAATCAGTGACCGGGGACACACTTTTGTAATGCTCAATTGGAAAAAGCATTGTCCCGATATGGTGTGCAACATTGGTTTTCCACACCATACCACCCACAGACTAGTGGGCAAGGCGAGGTGATAAACCGGGGAATTAAGCGCATATTAGAGAAGATAGTGAAGGCCAGCTGTAAGGACTGGTCTGACAGATTAGATGATGCACTGTGGGCCTTCCGAACGTCCTACAAGACTCCTATAGGCACTACTCCATTTAAGTTAGTCTATGGGAAGTCTTGTCATCTCCCTGTTGAGCTCGAGCACAAGGCATACTGGGCCTTAAAAACTGTTAACCTTGACATGGCAGCTGCGAGCGAAAACAGGTTTGTGCATATCCATGAGATGGAGGAGCTCCGAAATGAGGCATATGAGAGCTCCAAGTTGTACAAGGAACCCACTAAGATGCTCCATGACTCCCGCCTGAAGGACAAGAAGGAATTCCGGGTGGGTGATCAGGTGTTGTTGTACAACTCGCGTTTCAAGCTGTTCCCTGGCAAGCTTAAATCTCGTTGGTCAGGACCTTACACGGTGCAGTCTGTGTTTCCATACAGAACAGTGGAAATAGGCCATGAGGATGGCCGCCTGTTCAAGGTCAATGGGCACAGACTGAAGTCGTATGTTGGCGGCCCTGCGGATAGGCGTGAGGAGGTTGTTACCCTCCACCCCAAGAACAAATGAATTCGGGGTGGTGAGTCTAGCTGAAGACTCGTAAATAAACTTAGCATCTTCTTGGGGTTTCAGTTGTTTTTCTGTTTGGTTGCTTAGTTTCTTTTCAGGTTGCGGTTCGTCTTGGACGCGGGGGATGTTGGAACACATTGTCGATCTTCAGGTATGTAGTTCGGCTCTTTTCTTGGTAGGAAGTGTTTCATGAGTGATCCAGATTCAAGTGGTGTTTGTATTTGGGTTTATAACTTAAATAATTAAACTTAAAAAAAAACGGCACTATAAACAGTGTTTTCTGGCACTGTCAGATCTGATAGTGCAGGTCCATTTGCAGAAGAAGCCCATAACCTAATTTTCTTTAAAATCTTCAAAACCCCACTTGAATCTCATAAACTCACTCAAGAATCCTCCACACTTCCATCCTTCTCTCAAGAAATCTGTATTCTTTTCATCCCAATCTTCGTTCCAGGTACGAATGTTTCCACTTTCTCTTTGTAGTTGTTAAATATTTAAGGTTTGTTCTTCAAGTTAGGTTTTCTTTAAAGTTTTTAGGGCTTGGTCTAAATCGACCGATTCAAGCCCGTTTTTCGTGTTTTTTATGTTGTTATGCTTCACTCTGGACCGATCTACAAAACCCCCAAGCAAAAGTGTTGAAAAATCGGGGTTTTGGGTGCGTTTTGAGGGATTTCGCAGGCTGCGGTTCCGTCACGCACGGTCGTGCCAAAACTTGGCACGACCGTGCTCTTCATAACGAGTGATAAACTGCATCAGGAAACCCAGAAAATCATCACGCACACGGTCGTGCTCTTCATAAATTCTTGATGAAACTGGAAATTCTGCCCAGAAATTCAATAAGCACGATCATGCCAACATTTGGCACGGTCGTGCCCTTCATAAAGATTTCTAGTTTTTTTCCCACAAAATCCACCCAGATTCGGTCCTGCACGGCAGTGCTTAAGTGTGGCACGATCGTGCTTCGTGAAGAACAAACCCATAAAACTTCATAACTTTGGCATCTTCATAAAGCTTGCTGAAATAAGTATGCACGGTCGTGCCATTATATGGCACAGTTGTGCGAGCCCATCTGAAAACCAGTTTTGCTGATTTTCCGCATTATAATTGTTGATTTTGTTTTATTCTTGCAGATGAATCACCCATTTCTTCGTTTCAGCGATAATGCTAGGGAAGGACATTGTATTGCGAAGGTTGAAAGACTGTGGGCTCGTAGGCACTTAATCGAGCCTATGAGGATGCTGCAAATGGTCGATCTCGACCTACTCGGTCAGACTGAAAGATTTGAGGAGCTCATGACCCTCCTTGGTCTCGCCTTTTCGCAATGGCGGAGCCCCAATATGTCGAGTTAGTTATCGAGTTTTTTTTGCCTCGTTCAGGTTTATCTTCCCTTGCCTGATGTTTATGAGAAAAGAGTTGGTGTTAGTTACCGTCTGGGACGGAAGTGGCATCATCAATCGATCAGCAGGTTTGGTCAGATACTTGGATTATATGAGGAGGATGAGATCGAATCCGAGTTATTTCATGGCAGTCTGCAAGAATGGGAGGCTGATACGGATAAAGCAGCATTCTGGGATCAGATTACTGTACCGGGCCGGGCCTGGGATCCACGCCAAGCCAAAGCCACATGGATTCTTGACCCGTTGCACCGCATCATAGAGCGAGCCATCTTCCATGTAATCGGCGGTCGGGGTGATAGGACTAGAAACATCACCACCCGCGACTTTTTCCACCTCTATTGCATCATATCGGGTCCAACTGCAATGTCGCAGTTAGTGTTGCAGAGTCCATCCAAAGGGGTATTGGGTCGACCCCACATCGAGGATCTGTGGTGGTGCATTCGCCACTAGGTTAGCTAGGCACTACAGGTGCGGTTGGATGATCTTACCGTAGCTTGTGATTATGGATTACTTGATGTGGCACAGCTGACTGCCATGCATATGATTCACAAGGTTAATGGCATCCCGAAGTTGGTGGATCGATTGGGTAGGATTTGGGACCTACTCCCTGAGGGAGAAAGTGATCCAGAAGAGGGCGATGTTGGTGGAGCCGAGGACATCCACATGGAGGATGCTCCAGGATTCGGGCCAGGTGAGGCTGCTGGGGGAGCAGACCCTCATCTTCAGATGGGTGCCCAAGTTGGGAGCACTTGTTTGGTGGTTTTGGTGGTGGTTACGAGCAGGGTGCGTATGGTCCGCATGAACCGTCTACAGTGGATCTTTGGAGAAGAATGGATGGGCTAGCATTAGAGCAGCAAGTTGTACGACATGACGTGGACTTGATCCGCGCTGAGTAGCATCGTCAGGGTAATTTTATGGAAGATATGTACGAGCAAAGTAGGCGTAGCTTCGACTGGTTATTCGGGTCTCAGCAACATCTAGCAAGCTCACTCGGTCATCCGTACACACAGCCGCCGCCGCACTTCACTAGGAGATCCCGGTTTGACCGCCGGGATGATACCGGTCCTTCAGGATCTGGCGGCCGACCCTGATCTTACAGCTCCTGTCGTACTTTCATTTGCATTTCTATGTTTGAGGGGTGTACCATTTTGGACTGTCCATACACTCCTCCGTTGTTGCTTTAAATTTCTTACATTTTTTATTTTTATTTAGTGGTTTAATTTTTGAACTATGATAAGGGATTGTTGGGTTGGGTTGTTTATGGTAATCTTGATCAGGTTTGCAAGTGTGTAGTTTTGAAATTGATGATATGCCAGTCGCTGGATGGTGCAGTGGTGTGTTGGAATGTTTCATATTACCTTCTTTCGCTCCATTTCTAGCCTTTTCAAACCAGGGAAGTTTTCGTATTCCCGCTTCCTCCACTGCTATACTATTGCATTGCATTATGATCATTTTTTTTGCACATCGTGGGTGATGTACAATTCAAGTGTGGGGAGGTGGTTAAGCTTGTTTATAGTTTTCTGAAAAAAAAAAAAATAATAGTATTAATAATAACAAAACTCTCTTGAATAATCAACTCAACACAAGTTTTATATAAATCTAAAAGTTTTTGATAAATTCACAAAGGTGAACAAAAAGGATTTGCTCGAATAAAAGTTACCATTTAGTAATCTTTTTTGTATAAAATTGAGCGTGAGAAATCAAGCAAAATTCTTACCTGTTTGCCTTGCATAATTACCCAATACACCCGTTTCCGTGAGTTATTTTTGAGCCTTATAGCTTTAGAATTATTTTTGCTCATGTTTTTGCGGGCAAAGATTGAGTGCGCCGGATGACTTTCGCGATTTAGAACTTGTGTTAGGCATGCATTTTGAGAACACAAAGCAAGCACATAACATAAAAATGATTGAGGCAGTAGGAAACCTTTTATTTTTAACCAATTTCAATTATCCTTACACCCAAATCACACCCTTAGTTAAACCAATTTGAGCCTCCCCCTTTCATTTCATATAAACCACTAAATATCACCAATCAGCCAATTTAGCCTTTTCTTTTTGAAACCACAATTTTTTTGGTTTAAAGTCCGATCCGGTTAAGACTAAATTGTAAGCTTTCTTGTATAGTTTATCAGTTTATTAGTTGTAACATCGTAGCTTGGAACTTTTATCTAAGTAGACGTACTTAGTTCCCTCTAAAGTGGTGAATGAAAAAAAAAAAGAAAAAAAAGCCGCGTCAATTGGCTTTGCTAGAGCAATTTTGCGGTACATCCAAGCGGTTTGCTAGCTCTCGGTTAGTTATTTGGATAGTTTTATCTTTCTTCACTTCAAGTTAGTCGAGCCTTCGGTCTTTAGCCATTTTAGCCACTTTTATAAATCCATTTCCACACCCTTGACCCTAGCCAAATTACAACCCACACAAGACCTCTTGATTTTTGGTATGTGTTGGTTAAGTGTTTAGATTTGATCCTTATACAAGCTTATGATATCGCATAGTCATTGTCTTGGCATCGAGTGTTCTAAACATACTCATTGAATTGTATGTTCCCTATATTTTAGCCGAGTGTGTGTGAACATTGCGAGGATGTAAGGTGAACTTGTAGGGATGCCGAGATGAATCATTGCTCATATCCATATTTCATATACTTTTTGGTTTTTCCTTTTATGTCGAGTAATCCGTTTTGTTTTACCCAAGTTATTTATTTGTGCTTATATAACGCTAGTTGAGATGATTGCAAGATAGAATTTTGTTTACTTTAGTTTGTTTGAGGACAACCAAAGTTCAAGTGTGGGGATGTTTGATGTATAAGAATTTATACATCTTTTAAACGTCAAATATCCCCCATTAATGCAGAAATTCGTTGTATTTTCATTGATTTAGATACTCATTTGAGTTATTTGTGAAAATGCAGGTAAGGGCTTTGCCCGGTAAAGAAACAAAGCCTTTTGGAGCAAATTGGAGCAAAAATAGAACATTTCTGCCAAATTGCCAGATATGGCACGACCGTGCCAACCATTGGCACGACCGTGCCAAGCATCAAGAAGTCGGCACTATCACAAGCACTATCATAAGACTGCACAATCCGAGCCAAATCAACACCTGGCACGACCGTGCCAACCCTAAGCACGACCGTGCGCGTGCAATCACAGGCTCTGATCAGCTAGTTTCCGGGTTCAACTTAGTCATTTCTGAGTGCGATATCGATAATCATGACCGTTCCAAATGGTGGCATGGTCGTACCACCTCGGGGAATTTTTAGCGAGATCTTTCCGGATTTGGCATCAAACTTGGTCAACAACTCAGAAAGGCACCTGACACTTACCAAGCACCGTGCCAAATGGTGGCACGGTCATGCCGAATGCCAAGTAGTTTAAATACGTGAATTCAGCTCATTTGAAGGAGAGTAGCATTTGGGTGGATTTCTCTCTCAAGAAGCTGATCTTGGAAGCTTGGAGATTGAAGAAGGAGCCTTTAGGAGGTTGTATCACTTGATAATCCAACTCATTTAGCTAATTACCTTGTCTTAAACACTAGTATTTCACTTGTTATTCATGCACAATCCATATTACTTTATGTTTGTCTTAGTTATCATGAGCCTTCTAGGCTAAACAATTGTGTTGTTTGAATTTTGTTGAAGCCAATGAACATTTGACAATATGGAAATAGATGTGATGATTATTGTATGTTAATCTCCATGATGGTATTTATTCAAGTTTCTTGGAATGCATGTTCATGTTTAAAGTTATTATTCTTGAATGTTTGATCATAAAAATTTACATGTAGTGTTGGAAAGCCCATGTAGAGATTATGATTATTGAATCTTGTTAGTTGATTGATTTGATTCATAGCATGAAACTAGGAATGGTAATTGCTAACATGATTAGGATGATGATTTGAATATGAGTATGAATTCTTGCATTTGGATTTGTAAAGATCTTATGAATGTTTATATGAATTCTATGGTTTGTGTTCATGTTGGATTGATGATTTAGGCCAAAGTTGTTGTTTAGCATGACCATGCTTGTGATTCATGTCAAGAGCTTGTTGAAGATATCATTTACTTGAAACCAAGTTAGGGTGATTAATGTGTTGTTCATGTTACTTTTCCTTAATTTGTAGAGTTAGGAGTTTTGATTAACAATTAACTCATTATTAAAGATTAACATCAATTTAGCAAGAGAACTTAAAGAATGAATCTTAGGTGATTAAAATGTTGTTCATTATAATTTTCTCAAGATTTATAAAACTAGGGGACCTTGATTGGAAACTTAGTTGATTCTAAGACTTGCATCACCATTAGTTTTCCTTAGAAGTTGTCATATGTTTATTAGTGGATACTTAATTCAAGCAACCTTTCTTAGATATTGTTCTTGTTAATTCATTTAGTTAATTTTTATCCTTGCATGATAGTTTAAAAAGAATCAAGAAATCAACTCATTGATCGAAACAGGTTTAAAAGTAACGAAAATTTAGTACTGAGACACCGAGTCCACAGATTGATATCCGGTTCTTACCAGTGAAGTATACTACCACCTGACGGGTACACTTGCCCTATGTGTGTGTAGTTGGTTTTAAGTAAAAACTATTTTAAAACCTAATCCGTGTGAACAAAAATTATAATAAAAAAATATATTTAATTCACGCACATCAGCGTTCCTAGTATCGGTTTTTACCTTCATATACCAGTACAGTAACAGATATTTTCAGTACCAGTAACAATTCGGTATCGATTGGCACCGAGCTCTTCCCTACCCATAAAACTAAAAAAATTTCATTACAAGTTAAAAAAAATCAACAAAAAAAGTTGTCTGATACCGTTGTTGTTCGTATGGTACCTGTGATCAGGGATGAATAAAGGGTACCGAGTAGCAGTACCGAATTTCCCAAACTAAAAGATTTTTCAAAATCAATTCGGTATCGACTTTTGACTTCTTTAGTATCAGACGGGTACCGGTTTTTACCTTCAACGATAATGAACCGGACTGTACCGATTAATACTAAGCTTATCCAACTTAAAAAGCAAAGAAAATATTATTATAATAATATTAAAATAATGAAAGTATTAAACAACTATATATATTATTATAATATATTTAGAACACTAGCTACTATTATATATATATATGTATAGGGTTAGGTTAAAATAAGAACAATCATGAGTTGTGAGAACCATAAGAATTAGGCCATTTAAAAGGTTTAAAAAAAAGTTTCTCAAAAATCATAAAAAAATCACTTGTTTCCGCAAAAAAAAATTAAAAATGTTGTATACACACATTTACATGAGGTGTAAAAAGAATATTTATCTTCGTAACAAAATTTACATCAAGCAAAACTATCGACTCGACAATTTTTTTTTGCTTTTTTATAGATGTGTTTATAATATTTTCATCTACGTATGTGCAAAAAATTGTCGTCCAACTCGCGCGGAAAGTAGGAGTTCTCATGGTACTCACAACTCGTAGTGGTTCTCATTTGAACCGAAGCCTTTATATATATAGGGTGAGGTTATTCTAAAAAAGTGTTTTTTTTGTGAGAAGGGTAAGAAAGAATCTAAACCATTAATCTTTAATCTAATGGTTAAGATCCGGATAGCAATTTTGTAAAAAGTGTTTACCATTAAAATAATTAATTTTTAGATTAAGAATATAAAGGTAAATTTAACATTTTTAAGTTTTGAAAGTCACATTCAATGCACATGCAAGTTCACCCCTTCTTTTTTTAAACGTCAATAACTTTTTATACGTAATTCTTTTTTTTAAATTACACCATAATAACGAGTGTTTTTTATCTTTAATATGAGTACCATATTGTTATACTTATGTAGAGAAAAAAATTACATCTCGATTGGATGCTTTAGTCCATGGTGTTTTTATAGTAAAACACCATGAACGTAAAAATAAGATACCATAGCATTGCAAATAATGACCTAATACCAGAAATATATAACACTATATAATACTATACATCCATCATAGACATGTTACAGAATACATGACACTATAACTACTATATAATACTATACATCCAATATAGACTTGCTACCAGAAAATATATAACCACTATACATCCATCATAGACCTGTTACAGAAAACATAACACTATATAACAGTATACATCCATGGTAAACCTGCTACAGAGAAAATAACACTATACATCCATCATAGATCTGTTACATGAAATAACACTATACAAAGTCGTGTTCCTATAATAATAGGTGGCGGTTATGAAAGGTTATCAATTAATTGAA
This sequence comes from Scalesia atractyloides, assembly GCA_947069175.1. Classification (NCBI taxonomy): domain Eukaryota; kingdom Viridiplantae; phylum Streptophyta; class Magnoliopsida; order Asterales; family Asteraceae; genus Scalesia; species Scalesia atractyloides. The sequence goes on along the minus strand of CAMTDV010000008.1, from coordinate 41,111,803 downwards.
TCAATGAGAAAATTACTTGTTTACCTTTTTGAATTAATTTAGATTAAGAACACATGTCATCTCCACAATATTTCTCACACTTCTCACACTTTGGGCCATTTTTACAGGATCATCTACCTATATATATATATATATATATAATGGAGTGTTTGATCACCACTACCTCCGTCCGACCCAACATGCGACCCAACGTGGCGCTGTTCCCGCTTGTGACAACCAGCAAAATAATGGTAAATTCCGTACAACTTAACTACTTGATTATACAATTTATTGCGTTCGTATGACTTAATTAATGCATGATTAGGTCGCGTAAAGTCTAGCAATCATAGGAAATGGTTAATTATGCCAAACAACATTGTTACATTCTTAGCGTTGCGAGAAAACAACAAACTATGTCCAAAAATGTTGGCAAAATGCTGAAAACACTATTCACCAGAACACACTATTCATGCTAGCAAGTTCTGAAAACTGTCGGAATGAGCAACGAATGGCACTAAAGCATTTTATGGATGAAATACAAAACAAAACCACTAATTAGGGACATTAAATACAAAAACACCTTAACTTTCCGAAAAAACACATGTCATTAAAATTCGTCCGCATCGTGTTAACATATAAGAAAGTAAATTTATCTGAAATGCTAAGACTCAACACTTTAAGGGACATAGGGCTCGTATATAATGCTATACACCCTAAATAAGCTTAGGGATATCAATGGAATATCCTAAACACAAGCTTCCGATGTTACGCCATAACGGATGCAACTTGTCCGAAACCGATCCGACGATCTAGTAAGAAGCATTCTTACCATCTAACACCTTAACGGATCATCCAGTGAACTAGTAAGAGTATTTCATGTCCGAAATAAAATTGGTGGTGCCATATAATAAGCCGAGATGACGTTTCCGGTACTAAAGCACATTTTCCATATATTGCCCTAAAGTGACCCGACGTGTAACATTTGTAAAAATCGGGTTTTCAAAACCCGCTCCGTTTTGTAATCAAGTATCAAGTTATAAAAGTTACATTAAATATTTATGATTATTTTGAGTTAAAACGATACATAATTAATAAATAAACTAAACTATAAAAATTATATTGGATAAAAAGTTAAAACAAAATAAATAAAAAAATTATGAAGCTGCCGGGACTCGAACCCGGGTCAGCCGGTTACAACATCAAAGACTTAACGCACACACACATCACCACTCCGCCACTTGTTTGTTTTCTGTCATCTTTAGGAAACAAATAAGTTTTATGAACTAAGGTAAATCAATCGATTTTACAAATTGTAACTGAAATCGGTTATCAAACACCCAAAGTCGATTTGGATACTCGCGATTCAGCGAGTATAACCGATAAACGGACGATTCCAATCAATGCTGCCATGAGTGTAACTTGAATTCGGAAGTAGATCGGTTTAATAACCGAAATTTTTCAATTCTCGAACTACTTCAATCCTAGACTCTTCATGCGACTCAAAACACTCCGCAAGGCTTTCAATTGCATTTCTGCAACCTTACAGTCCACCGGAGAAGCTAAATCAAATCGCCGGAAAAATTCTGCAAGTCGCCGGAAAACCAGGACTCACATCCACACGGTATTTCCTCCGACTCTTTCTGTTTCAATCATGTGATTAATCAGTCACTAACACAACTCCACCATCAGAATCGATCCTAGTCAACGTTTGTCGAAAATCTTACCTTCGCCGGAAAACTCCTGAAACTGCCGGAAACACACCGTGAAAGGTATGATCTCCCAAACTTCTGTTAAACCTTGTTTAAGTGCCTCAACTTCTTAAATAATCGAACAAAGCTGTTAATTGGTTTCAACAGTCGGAGTTCACCTTCAGAATCGACGAACCTCTGCCGGAATTTTGTGAACAACATCAATCGGTACACCTTTTTCCCCAAACTCTCTCGATTCTTTACTTTTAGATTACTTGTAATGTCTGAAAAGCGTATAAGTCATGAATCGGTCACAACAGTCGGAATATGTTTTTCTGTGTAAAATCAACGAAGAAGATGAAGACGCAATACAACTTAAGACTAATTAAAATTGGTATTTTAAACGGGTTAGACACACAGTCCAGCGGTGGACTGTGTGCAAAATACACACGCACGTCCCGAGTTCGATTCCTGCTATACGCACTCCTTATATAATTAAAAGCCTTTTTGTTTAAAAACTAAACCGGGATAACTCAGTTAGTTATTAAGTATAATAGAAACCGAGATAATAACCAGGTTAGACACACAGTCCAGCGGTGGACTGTGTGCAACATGAACCATACGTCGCGCGTTCGAAACCCGTCACTTGCACCGGTCCGTTGAATTAAAATGTTTTTGAAATTTAAGAGAATTTCGGTTGAACTGAATAAGAGTATAAATATAAATAAAAACAAGATTATTTCGGGTTAGACACGTAGCTCAGTTGGTAGAGCTGCGTGCACGCGAACGGGAGGTCTCGGGTTCGAGCCTCACTCGGCGCAAACTAATACGCTGACCGAACCGGTCAACGGTCAACGGTCAACGGTCAACGCTAAATAAACAATTTTTTTATATTTTTATTTATTTAATTTAATTTAATTTAAAAATCAATTAAAAATACTTAAAAATAACATTTTTAAAGATAGAAAATAGCCATAAACTCACAAAAATATTTCTAAAAATTTCATTAAAATCCTTAATAAAATCCACCCATTTAATATATTTTTCCGTTATTATTTAGGTTAGTAATCCTCATTGTTCCGCTCATCTAATTCGTGCGCATATCACCATCTCCAATCCAACGCACCCAAGGTGAGTGAATCTTTACAAATTCTCCGTTTTAATCACGTTTTGGGGTGTATCATGTGTCTTGATATATATATATTATACTTAAACCATTGTGCATACATCATATCATGAACTAGTGTATTCAGTTTGTTTCCTGTTGTGTTATTATTGTTGGATGCAAGTTTATTATTTTCAGTACATGCAATTTCATAGGCCGCCGCTCCCCATTACATTATGAGCGTTGAGCATGTTCCCCATTTCATTATGAGGTTGAACCTGGCGTGCCCACATACGATCGGCTCCGTTTGATTGAGCCTTGATCGCGCAGACATTTTCATTTTCAGTACATGCAATACGATCGGCTCCGTTTGATTGAGTCTTGATCGCACAGTTTCATTTATGTTATTTACAGTATGATGTTGGTATGTTCATGTATGCTGTCATGTGTTATTGTATGTTATAGTTGTGACTGCTATTTGCCATTGCTTGATTATTTACATTTGCTCATCTATGATTATGCACAATTTTTCATTGATAAACTAACAATTAATTTGTTAATAAATGTTTATCTAATAAGGTTCACTCGCCAACTTATGTTGACCCAAAAACCCCCATTTTACACATGATACAGGTGAAGCAGCAGCAGCTAGGAACACATAGGACTTGGACTAGAAGAATAAAACGATTTAGTGTTGGGATTGTTATGCTTGGCTTATTTTCCTTGTATTGAATGAACATGTTTGGATTTTTGGAAATGTAACTTTGACTTTATTAAATATGAAACATATTAGTAAATGTCATGAGCTTTGGTGATAACCCAATTATGCCCCGACTCTTATTCCGCTGCGGGTCGGGGTGTGACAGATTGGTATCAGAGCCATGACTATAGGGATATAGGATAGGTTATTAGACCCTTAGAGCCTATACTATAGTCGATTAGAAACTATTAAGATTTTTGTGTGTTACATGCCAAATTTCATGATGTTTATATGTTTTATGTTAAATGTTACATTTGATATTGTGCAAGCATGTTCATAAGTGTGTATTATCATATAATGCCTATCATGAATCGTATGCTCATAACATATCACATCCATGAAAGCACACACCACATCATGATTTCTTTTACAATGATTTTCGTGTTTTCAAATCTCATCAAAGTGAGTTCTCATGACGGGCATGTAGTAACTGGAAGGGTACCAGTACCGGTAGTCGGAACGTCCTGTCTAGGCTGGCATTCGTATAAATCCAAAATAAAGGACCAGTTTGCCTACCTGGGGACTAACGATGAGAGTACGAAGTACCTATTAGGCCAAAGCATGCTATACCAAACGTCGTGTGAGCTAACCCCACTTTGAGTTGTCATTGTGTCTACACCTGGACACGTTCCGACCAAACATCTCATGAACATATTTTGTGGTTTGCATTCGGGGGATGCGAGTGTTAAATTGCCAATACTAATGTGAATCCTACCAAGCCAATAGCCATGGGGCCCACTTGACTATGTAGGTGAAGGTATGGGGGACATTTGAGGCCCAACATGAGCGAACCCAAGACATCCTATGAATGTAGTTGCATTATTGATATTTATGTTATTTTCATTTTCTTAAAGACACATGACACCTAAAAAGACACCATAAACTCACAATATTCTCATTTTATGATCCCGTAGATGTCGTCTAGACAGCAACGAAGGGGTAAAAGATCGGGAAGGTCTCAGGAACGTTTGGCCACTCAGATTGCGAAACAAATGGCCACGATACTGCCTGACCTTGTGGTCCAAGTACAACAAGCCCTTGCTACAAATCCTACTAACCCACCCCAACAACAGGACCAGAACATCGACAACCCTCCTACCAGCAAGTGCTCTTACAAACATTTTAAGTCCTGTGATCCTCCTAAATTTGAAGGGACCGAGGGGGTCACTGCTCTCCTACATTGGTTCGAGGAGATGGAAAACACCTTTCTAAACTGCGATTGTCCCGAGGATCGCAAGGTTAGATACGCCACCGGGAGACTATTTGGGGTAGCTCTCACATGGTGGAATACTGAGAAAGGGAAAAGGGGAACTGAAGATGCGATGGCCTTAACTTGGGAGGAGTTAAGGGAAATCATGACTAGGCGTTTCTGTCCTAGAAGTGAAATTAAAAAGCTGGAGGACGAATTTCATTCTCTAAAGCAAAAGGAGGGTGACCACACTACATATAACAAGAGGTTCTTGGAGTTGAACCAAATGGTTCCAAATTTGTTCACCCCAACCTATCGTCTGATCGAGCACTATTCGAGGACTTCCATCGAAAATCCAAGATTTAGTTCTCAGCGTTTCACCAGTAACACTTAAAGCGGCTATGGAGTTAGCAACTGAACTGACCGAAAACCGAATTCGCAACGGGAAGTTCAAAGAAGAGAAGAAGAAAGCCCCTGTTGAGGGACAAACTTCAAACCACCCCATTTCTTCCTCTAAGTTCGCTAATAAGAGGAAGCGCAACACCAGAAATTTTGCAGTTACTCAAACCAACTCCCCTATTCCTGCTGCACCCATTACTCAAGTCACTCCTTCACCCGCACCATACAGAAGACCCTACACAGGCCCGTTACCAAAATGTAACCGTTGCCAATATCACCATTCCTCTGATCATCCTTGTCAATATTGCACCGGCTGCGGTCGCGCGGGTCATAATGTTCTAACTTGCCGCATGCCTCAACGAACGAACCGCCATCAACCTATAACCCAAACCCACCAACAAATAATGGGCCAAGGCCAACAACCCCTACTACCACCCATTCAACATTTAGCCCAAATATATTACCAGCCCAATTATCCTATGGGTCAACCAATGCGGGCTTGCTACAATTGCGGCGACCCAAGCCATTTCCGAAACACTTGTCCAAGGTTGGTTAATATTATTCATGCTCAGGCCCAAGCCAACCCGGTGAACCAAGCAAACCAAGCTCCCCCACCTGCAAGAGGGAGAGCTTTCAATATCAACGCTAACCAGGCCAGAGCTGACGGCAATGTGGTCAACGGTACGTTCCTTATAAATGGTAGATATGCCTCTATGTTATTTGATACTGGTGCGGATAGAAGTTTTGTGTCTTTAGAATTTGAACCTATCTTAAGCAAAAATCGGGATAAGCTCACGGAATCCATAACGGTAGAAGTTGCGGACGGGAAACCAGTTTCATTAGACTCTATTTTACGCAACTGTACACTCACCTTAAACGACCACGATTTCTCAGTCGACCTTATTCCTATGAAGCTGGGAAGTTTTGACATCATAATCGGTATGGATTGACTCAGTCAACATCAGGCGGAAGTTGTATGTCGTGAAAAATTTATTCGTATTCCTCTTTCAAACGGTCAGACTCTTCGAATCATTGGAGAAACCTCGTCGAAAGGGCTCAGCTTAATGTCTTGTCTTCAAGCTCAGAAATATCTTCGCAAGAATTATGTCGCGTTTTTAGCTCATATCATCAAAAAGGGAACCATGGAGAAGAAGCTTGAAGACATTCCTGTAGTAAAAGACTTTCCACAAGTTTTTCCTGACGACATTTCAGGACTTCCTCCAGTTAGAGACGTCGAATTCCGTATTGATCTTATACCTGGTGCTACACCAGTTGCAAAGTCTCCATATAGGTTAGCCCCCTCTGAAATGCAAGAGCTAGCCAGTCAATTGTAAGAGTTGACTGACAAAGGATTTATACGTCCTAGCTCGTCGCCTTGGGGTGCACCTGTCCTTTTTGTAAAGAAGAAAGATGGATCTTTTCGTATGTGCATTGACTACAGAGAGCTCAACAAGTTAACGATCAAGAATCGCTATCCTTTACCTCGCATTGATGATCTTCTTGACCAACTACAAGGTGCCAGCTACTTTTCAAAAATCGATCTTCGATCTGGCTATCATCAACTTAGAGTGCATGAAGAAGACGTCCCTAAGATTGCTTTTCGAACTCGTTATGGCCACTATGAATTCATGGTTATGCCATTTGGATTAACCAACGCACCAGCTGTCTTCATGGACCTAATGAACAGAGTCTGCAAACCTTATCTTGATCGATTTGTTATAGTCTTCATCGACGATATTCTTATTTATTCAAAATCTAAAGCTGATCATGGGCGTCATCTTCGACTCGTTCTTGCACTCCTAGAAAAGGAAAAGCTTTATGCCAAGTTCTCCAAATGTGAATTCTAGCTAAAAGAGGTGCAATTCCTCGGGCATGTAGTCAATGACAAGGGAATACATGTGGACCCTTCAAAGATCAAAGCAGTTCAAGAATGGCAAGCTCCACGTACACCAACTGAAGTAAGATCTTTCCTTGGACTAGCTGGCTATTATCGTCGGTTCATTTCAAACTTCTCTCGCATTGCTGTACCACTCACGGCTTTAACTCATAAGGGAAAACCTTTCGTATGGGGACCCAAGCAAGAAGAAGCTTTTCAAACTCTTAAACAAAAACTTTGTGATGCACCAATCCTCACTCTTCCTGAAGGTTGTGATGATTTTGTAGTCTATTGCGACGCGTCAGGGCAAGGATTAGGCTGCGTTCTCATGCAAAGAGGAAAAGTCATAGCTTATGCCTCGAGACAACTCAAGACGCATGAAAGGAACTACACCACTCATGACCTAGAACTTGAAGCCGTTGTATCCGCTCTTAAGATATGGAGACATTATCTCTATGGTACTAAGTGTGAAATATACACTGACCACAAGAGTCTTCAACATATCTTCAATAAAAAAGAGTTAAACATGAGGCAACGAAGATGGGTCGAACTCCTGAATGATTACGACTGTGAAATTAGATACCACCCTGGTAAAGCAAATGTGGTGGCTGATGCACTTAGTCGAAAGGGTTATGCGAACTCCATTCATCTTCTATGTTCGCAAATTATAACCGACATTAAAGATCAAATTCGAGAAGCCCAACACGTTTCAATAACAGAAGAAGATGTACGAAAGGAGATGTCCTGTGGAGCCGAGCTAAAACTTGAAACTAAATCATACGGTATTCTGTATTACCTAGATCGTATCTGGATTCCTAACCACAACAATCTTCGTGAAACTCTTATGAATGAAGCTCACAAAACGCGATATTCTATACACCCAGGAGCCGATAAGATGTATCAAGACCTACGATACACCTATTGGTGGCCTGGAATGAAGAAGGATATTGCCGTTTTTGTTTCCAAGTGTCTCACATGTTCCAAGGTGAAGGCTGAACACCAAAGACCCTCAGGACTTCTAGTCCAACCGGAAATACCTGTATGGAAGTGGGAAAATATAACCATGTATTTCATTACCGGGTTACCTCGCACTTCTGGTGGGTATGACACGATATGGGTAATTATAGACCGACTTACAAAATCAGCTCACTTTATTCCTATCCGCGAAGATTTCAAAAACGAAAAGCTTGCACGTATTTATATCAACGAAATTGTAAGCCGACATGGGGTACCGTTAAGTATTATTTCTGATCGTGATGGTCGTTTCACCTCACGAACATGGCAAGCAGTACAATCCGCTATGGGCACACGATTAGATCTCAGTACCGCCTATCATCCTCAAACTGATGGACAGTCTGAGCGCACCATTCAAACTCTTGAAGATATGCTTAGAGCATGTGTCATAGACTTCAAGGGAAATTGGGACGCCCACCTACCATTAGTTGAATTTTCGTACAACAACAAGTATCATTCGAGCATCGGCATGGCACCTTTTGAAGCCTTATATTGTCGTAAGTGCCGATCTCCTGTATGTTGGCACGAAATTGGGGAAGCACAAATTACTGGTCCAGAATTGATCCAAGAAACCACAGACAAGATTCATCAAATTCGAAACAATCTTCTAGCGGCTCAAAGTCGTCAAAAGAGTTATGCAGATAAACGACGGAAGCCCTTAGAGTTTAACATTGGTGATCATGTACTTTTAAAAGTATCACCGTGGAAGGGAGTAGTTCGTTTTGGTCAAAAGGGGAAGCTAGCACCTCGTTACGTAGGACCTTTCAAGATACTCGAAAGAGTAGGTCCTGTAGCATACAAGCTTGACCTACCAGAAGAACTCAACAGGATTCATCCCACATTCCACGTGTCGAACTTGAAGAAGTGCCTCGCTGATGGGAATCTCCATATTCCGCTGGAAGATATTCAGATTGATGAATCTATGCATTTTATTGAAAGACCAGTGGAGATCATGGACTACGGGGAGAAACGTCTTCGACGAAGTCGCATTCCGATTGTTAGGGTACGCTGGGAGTCGAAACGGGGACCTGAGTTTACTTGGGAACGTGAAGACTCAATGCGTGAAAAATACCCGCATCTTTTTCCTACTACTTCAACTACTTAAATTTCGGGACGAAATTCCTAAAAGTAGGGGATACTGTAACATTTGTAAAAATCGGGTTTTCAAAACCCGCTCCGTTTTGTAATCAAGTATCAAGTTATAAAAGTTACATTAAATATTTATGGTTATTTTGAGTTAAAACGATACATAATTAATAAATAAACTAAACTATAAAAATTATATTGGATAAAAAGTTAAAACAAAAGAAATAAAAAAATTATGAAGCTGCCGGGACTCGAACCCGGGTCAGCCGGTTACAACATCAAAGACTTAACGCACACACACATCACCACTCCGCCACTTGTTTGTTTTCTGTCATCTTTAGGAAACAAATAAGTTTTATGAACTAAGGTAAATCAATCGATTTTACAAATTGTAACTGAAATCGGTTATCAAACACCAAAGTCGATTTGGATACTCGCGATTCAGCGAGTATAACCGATAAACGGACGATTCCAATCAATGCTGCCATGAGTGTAACTTGAATTCGGAAGTAGATCGGTTTAATAACCGAAAGTTTTCAATTCTTGAACTACTTCAATCCTAGACCCTTCCTGCGACTCAAAACACTTCGCAAGGCTTTCAATTGCATTTCCGCAACCTTACAGTCCACCGGAGAAGCTTAAATCAAATCGCCGGAAAAATTCTGCAAGTCGCCAGAAAACCGGGACTCACATCCACACGGTATTTCCTCCGACTCTTTCTGTTTCAATCATGTGATTAATCAGTCACTAACACAACTCCACCATCAGAATCGATCCTAGTCAACGTTTGTCGAAAATCTTACCTTCGCCGGAAAACTCCTGAAACTGCCAGAAACACACCGTGAAAGGGTATGATCTCCCAAACTTCTATTAAACCTTGTTTAAGTGCCTCAACTTCTTAAATAATCGAACAAAGCTGTTAATTGGTTTCAACAGTCGGAGTTCACCTTCAGAATCGACGAACCTCTGCCGGAATTCTGTGAACAACATCAATCGGTACACCTTTTTCCCCAAACTCTCTCCATTCTTTACTGTTAGATTACTTGTAATGTCTGAAAAGTGTATATGTCATGAATCGGTCACAACAGTCGGAATATGTTTTTCTGTGTAAAATCAACGAAGAAGATGAAGACGCAATACAACTTAAGACTAATTAAAATTGGTATTTTAAACGGGTTAGACACACAGTCCAGCGGTGGACTGTGTGCAAAATACACACGCACGTCCCGAGTTCGATTCCTGCTATACGCACTCCTTATATAATAAAAAGCCTTTTTGTTTAAAAACTAAACCGGGATAACTCAGTTAGTTATTAAGTATAACCGAGATAATAACCAGGTTAGACACACAGTCCAGCGGTGGACTGTGTGCAACATGAACCATACGTCGCGCGTTCGAAACCCGTCACTTGCACCGGTCCGTTGAATTAAAATGTTTTTGAAATTTAAGAGAATTTTGGTTGAACTGAATAAGAGTATAAATATAAATAAAAACAAGATTATTTCGGGTTAGACACGTAGCTCACTTGGTAGAGCTGCGTGCACGCAAACGGGAGGTCTCGGGTTCGAGCCTCACCCGGCGTAAACTAATACGCTGACCGAACCGGTCAACGGTCAACGGTCAACGCTAAATAAACAATTTTTTTATATTTTTATTTATTTAATTTAATTTAAAAATCAATTAAAAATACTTAAAAATAACATTTTTAAAGATAGAAAATAGCCATAAACTCACAAAAATATATCTAAAAATTTCATTAAAATCCTTAATAAAATCCACCCATTTAATATATTTTTCCGTTATTATTTAGGTTAGTAATCCTCGTTGTTCCGCTCATCTAATTCGTGCGTATATCACCATCTCCAATCCAACGCACCCAAGGTGAGTGAATCTTTACAAATTCCCCGTTTTAATCACGTTTTGGGGTGTATCATGTGTCTTGATATATATATATATATATTATACTTAAACCATTGTGCAACATCATATCATGAACTAGTGTATTCAGTTTGTTTCCTGTTGTGTTATTATTGTTGGATGCAAGTTTATTATTTTCAGTACATGCAAATTTCATAGGCCGCCGCTCCCCATTACATTATGAGCGTTGAGCATGTTCCCCATTTCATTATGAGGTTGAACCTGGCGTGCCCACATACGATCGGCTCCGTTTGATTGAGCCTTGATCGCACAGACATTTTCATTTTCAGTACATGCAATACGATCGGCTCCGTTTGATTGAGCCTTGATCGCACAGTTTCATTTATGTTATTTACAGTATGATGTTGGTATGTTCATGTATGCTGTCATGTGTTATTGTATGTTATAGTTGTGACTGCTATTTGCCATTGCTTGATTATTTACATTTGCTCATCTATGATTATGCACAATTTTTCATTGATAAACTAACAATTAATTTGTTAATAAATGTTTATCTAATAAGGTTCACTCGCTAACTTATGTTGACCCAAAAACCCCCATTTTACACATGATACAGGTGAAGCAGCAGCAGCTAGGAACACATAGGACTTGGACTAGAAGAATAAAACGATTTAGTGTTGGGATTGTTATGCTTGGCTTATTATCCTTGTATTGAATGAACATGTTTGGATTTTTGGAAATGTAACTTTGACTTTATTAAATATGAAACATATTAGTAAATGTCATGAGCTTTGGTGATAACCCAATTATGCCCCGACTCTTATTCCGCTGCGGGTCGGGGTGTGACACGACGTCTGATCTTTAATATTTTTACCACCCGAAAATAACACCAACTAGTCAAGAGGATTAATTTATCTATAACATCTTAAACCCCTAATTACTCCCTAATGATGCAAGACCAATCATTAATCAATATACCTAATTAAATTACCAAAATATCTAATATATATATATGCACATTTAAAAAAAAATACATTTACCCCCCATTTAAAACTCGGTCGACAAGTGGGCCCCACCCACTTGTTTCTTGTTTGAAAAATGCAAGAAACACTTAAAGCTGAGAACACACCGGCCGAATCATTGCGCGGAATGGAAAAGCAGTTGATACCAAAGGAGGATGGAACATTATACTTATGGGGCGAATTTGGGTTCCAGACTTTGGCGATGTGCGGGCAATTATTCTAGATGAAGCACCCAAATTGAAGTACTCTATACATCCAGGATTAGATAAAATGTATCAGGACATAAAAGAATTCTATTGGTGGCCTAACCTCAAGGGCCACATTGCTAACTATGTCGGAAAATGCCTTACTTGCGCCAAGGTTAAGGCCGAATATCAAAAGCCTTCAGGGTTACTACAACAACCTGAAATTCCCGTATGGAAATAGGAACAGATTTTAATGGATTTTATTACTAAGTTACCCAGGACCTCGAGAGGTCACGACATGATTTTGTTATCGTTGATCGGCTTACGAAGTCTGCACACTTCTTACCTATCCATGAGAAGGATAACACGAAGAAAACTGGCGGAATTATGCCTCAAAGAAATCATAGCACGACATGGAGTGCCTATTTCTATCATATCAGACCGAGACGGCCGATTCGTGTCAAGGATTTGGCAATCATTCCAAAAGGCCTTTGGATCGCGACTGGATCTTAGTACGATCTTTCACCCTTAAACGGATGACCAAAGTGAACGGGCGATACAAACCTTGGAGGATATATTACGTGCTTGTGTGATGGATTTGGGTGGAAACTGGGATACTCACTTACCCTTAGTGGAGTTCTGATATAATAACAGCTATCACACTAGTATAAAGGCCGCCCCGTTTGAAGCTCTATATGGACGAAAATGTCGATCACCGCTATGTTGGGCGGAGATGGGAGACAAACAGCTCATTGGTCCAGAATTAGTCCAGGAGACTACGGACAAAATCTTTCAGATATGAGACCGTATCAAGGCGGCTCGTGACCGACAAAAGAGCTATGCCGAAGACGACGGAAACCACTATCCTTTGAAGCCGGAAATAAAGTATTATTGAAAGTCTCGCCTTGGAAAGGGGTAACAAGATTTGGTAAACGTGGAAAGTTGAACCCACTCTACATTGGACCCTTTGAAATCTTGAAAAATTTGGAACCATCGCTTATAAGTTGAAGTTACCGGACGAGCTCAGCAGCGTACACGACACATTCCATGTGTCGAATTTAAAGAAAAGTCCTACTCAAGAAACGGTTATCATTCCAGCGGATGAGATTCACATTGACGACAAACTCCATTTTACTGAAGAACCCGTGGAGGTTACGGACAGGAAGGTCCACAAGAAACGGAGAAGTAGTATTAAACTGGTTAAAGTTCGTTGGAACTCACGCCACTGCCCCGAGTATACGTGGGAACGTGAGGATCATATCAGATCCAAGTACCCGCATTTGTTCCAAGACTCCCCTAAAAATAATAGCACGGCTTGAATTTTGGGATGAAATTCTTTTAACAGGGTGAGAATGTGACAACTGGCAAAATAATGGTAAATTCCGTACAACTAAACAACTTGATTATACAATTTATTGCGTTCGTATGACTTAATTAATGCATGATTAGGTCGCGTAAAGTCTAGCAATCATAGGACATGGTTAATTATGCCAAACAACATTGTTACATTCTTCACGTTGCGAGAAAACAACAAACTATGTCCAAAAATGTTGGCAAAATGCTGAAAACACTATTCACTGGAACACACTATTCATGCCAGCAAGTTCTGAAAACTGTCAGAACGAGCAACGAATGGCACTAAAGCATTTTATGGATGAAATACTAATAAAGACCACTAATTAGGGACATTAAATACAAAAACACCTTAACTTTCCGGAAAAACACTTGTCATTAAAATTCATCCGAATTGCGTTAACATATAAGAAAGTAAATTTGTCCGAAATGCCAAGACTCAACACTTTAAGGGACATAGGGCTCGTATATAATGCTATACACCATAAATAAGCTTAGGGATATCAATGGAATATCCTAAACATAAGCTTCTGACGTTACGCCATAACGGATGCAACTTGTCCAAAACCGATCCGACGAACTAGTAAGAAGCATCCTTACTATCTAACACCTAAACGGATCATCCAGTGAACTAGTAAGAGTATTTCATGTCCGAAACAAAATTGGTGGTGCCATATAATAAGCCGAGATGACGTTTCCGGTACTATAGCACATTTTCCATATATTGCCCGAAAGTGACCCGACCACCGATCTAATAATATTTCTACCACCCGAAACTAACACCAACTAGTCAAGGGGATTAATTTATACTAATTAACATCTAAAACCCCTAATTACTCCCTAATGATGCAAGACCAATCACTAATCAATATACCTAATTAAATTACCAAAATATCTAATACATATATATATGCACATGTTAAAAAAATTAATTTAACCCCCCATCTAAAACTCGGTCAACAAGTGGGCCCTACCCACTTGTTTCTTGTTTGTAAAAGGCAAGATTACATAAGGCTAGGGTATGGTGAAGAAGATTTGATGGATTTGTAAAATGATGGTCTTGATCACCATTTCATATTATGTCCATTTATAAAAAAAGTCAACTCCCCTCCCTTTCTTCCTCACCCCACGCCACCACTAACACCACCACTCACTAAATTTAAACTTGTTAATGTAGGTTAGTAAAGTATAAATTGATCATCTTGAATCTCAAAGAAAATAAAAGCTTAAAACCCTAATCATAACATAAAAAGTCTACTAATGTGATATATTTTGTGTTGATCATGTTGCTTAGTGCTAGTTAGCTTATATATTCTTGATGATTATGTTAAAGTAGGTATTTTAAGTATATGATCTTGTATGATTAAGAACAAAAATGATGATTCAAACATATTAATGTTTGAAATAAGAAAATATCATCCATCCCATGATCCATGAGCTTTACTACAAAAATAAAAATGATTTTTTAACATTTTATAACTTTCATGCAAATTAAAAATCATGATTTACACTAAATTGGTTTTAAAAATGTGTTATTCAAAGTTGTTGAAATATAAGAACAAGAATAATGTGCTAAATATGATGGTTTAAATGATCTTGCTAGATGATATAAAAGTGTCATCATATATATCTTAAAAGTGTGACTAGAAAAATATATAAAGTTCTTGGAGCATGAGCATATTCATGTGCAAGTTATACATGCAAAGTTGATAGTTAGAAACTTGATTGGAAATTGATTGAGATTAAAGAATTTAAACATGCTTAAAATACGTTTAAAAACGTGGAAAACACCATAGTTTAGGGGAAATTATGGCGAAATTTTCTAAAATCTAATCGCGATTAAAGTACGATTAACGGGGTGATTAATGGGACTAAACGCGATTAGTGACCTTAATCGGTAATTAAGAAAGTTTAATAAAAAGGGTTAAGCCCTAATCTTACAAGAACTTTCATAAACACTTGTATATAATTATAAGTTAAAAAGAGTTATTAAAAAGGTGAAATAGAAACTTTATAAGTATAAATATATTTTTAAATAAAAATATATACATGTTTAAAAATACACCAACTTATGTGTATAAATACTTGTGTACGATTATGTGTATGTATTAGAAGTTAGGAAGAATACTAACTAAAATACAAATACACTACAAAAACAATCTCCAAATACGCGATGACAAACGAGTATGAAAACATTTAAGGAACTAATACATGAACAAAATTATATTACACTTTGGCACGAGATGCGGACGACGAACAACCGGACATCAGGCAAATCGTTACGTAATCTTATATTACGGACAATATATATATACACACACACATATATACACATAAAACCAAAAGCCGACATGAATTATCGAATGAACGACCCAACGAAGTAAATGCGTAGCTATCTGCAACGGACGCCGCATCATTACAGCACGGAAAGGATACCCATCACGGGCGATGCTTGGGCGTTTCGACAAGAAGATATATAATAATAAGTTCTACGACGAATTCTAAAAATAATATATGTTTGGTTAAAATCTATATACTTCAACACTTAAAAATTCCGGAAAGTATAAAATGAAGAGTCACAAATTATACCCATGTAAAAGTATATACGTATAAAATACGCTTGAAATACACTTATGGTAAATACAAGAATACTTGGATTTGTAATGGGCTAGTGAAAGCCCAGTAATATATAATAAGTTAGGCTAGGCCTTCTAATATATAAATGGGCTAAGGACCATTTTAAAACATAACATTGGGCTATGCCCATTAACATGTCGAATGGGCTAAGACCGACATCATATAATACATTGATCTAGAACCACTTACATAACCTTATTGGGCTGGGCCCATTCATACAAAATTCATTGGGCTAGGCCCAATATGTAAAAAGACCAAATAATACGGTATATAAATACGTATAAATACGGTATAAATACCAAATAATACGGTATACAAATACGTATAGATGCAATATAAATGCCAAATAATACGGTATACAAATACGTGTAAATACAGTATAAATACCAAATAATACGACATACTAATACGTATAAATACAATATAAAATATGTATAAATACGGTATAAATACCAATGAAACAGTATAAAAATATAATTACGTATACAGTATACATACCCGTATAAAAATACGTAAGTACATAGTGATGTACTCACATACACTTGTTTAGGTATACTCACGCAAAGAATAGTGTTCAAATACATCAACGTATTTACAATATTAAAAATAAATATTCTTAACACTTATGATTATAAATGACATACAACATGAAGAACAAATACTCATTAGTCAAACCGAACATGTC
This sequence comes from Scalesia atractyloides, assembly GCA_947069175.1. Lineage (NCBI taxonomy): Eukaryota > Viridiplantae > Streptophyta > Magnoliopsida > Asterales > Asteraceae > Scalesia > Scalesia atractyloides. Next base: position 41,094,947 of record CAMTDV010000008.1, on the reverse strand, counting down.
ATTACGGAATGAACGAAGTTCACTTGACTCAAGATGTACATATTTTGGGAATATATGTATAAATCACACATAACGATCGTAAATCGTGCGTGGCATGGAGACTCTCATGGGCTAGGCCCACCCATACCGTGTGGATCACGGAGACTCAAATGGGTTAGGCCCATTCTCACTTGTGCGAGGCACAAAGACTCTTATGGGCTAGGCCAACTTATACTCGTGCGAGGCACGAAGGCTCACGAAGGGCAAGGCCCGTTCGTACACTTGATGGATACGAAATATATAAATAAAAGAAGCGTATATATATTAAAACAAAAATGCAAAACAAATGCCAACATATTTAAAGTACGTAAGGGATCCAAATACTTAACTTATACAATAACGTTCAAGATGAACAACATGTACGCATTTAACAGTAACTCAAGTTTCTAATGAGTTAGAGCACTTGTAGGTTGATACGCTATTTGGGATACCCGTTTTGCTAGCATATATTCACGGACGCAAACCAATGAGTTCATGTCCCCCTTTTCTCTTAAATGTTTTCGATTTATAACTCTCGGGGGGAAATTTTCGATGGTATGGTTTAGCCATGGAATGAAATATTAGATCATGTGCGAATAGGGTCTCTCTTAAGTGCCATTAATCTTTTATAAGACCGAGGAACAAGAGTGGTAGATCTATCGGGTGTAGCGAGCCCCACTCATGGGTCCTTGTGTGGCCGCATGTAGTGCTTTTGTTGTCCCAGCCGGGTGGACCAGAAGAAATCGTCTAGGGTTGAGTACTTCCTATGTCGGCACACATATTAATGTCCTTGCAAAACATTAATGATCATTAAGTTCATTGACGCTTTACATACCACATATTTTCATATATGAACTCTCAAACGTTTTTAAGATTCATGGTGTGCACACAAAATGCATGAACTCACCAACTTTTGTTGATGTTTTTAAACTTACATGCATTTCAGGAAATTGAAGTGGATCTTGGCGCAGTCGTTTACGAAGTTTTCAAGGTTACTAGTAGTCGATGTCATCCGTATTTTGGAGGGTTTGGTCTATATATTTCCACTTCGAACGGAATATAGGATGCAAAGCCTTAATGTCTTAAAAGTTATTTTGAACAAGCCTTTTTGTAAACTTTAATTTATTTATGTCGACTTTTACTTCCAAACAACTTGTGGCTTGTAATATTTATATATGGTGAATGGATGAACATCGTGCATGCTTTTAAATTCATATAGTTGTTTACTTATGTCGTATGCGATGAAAACTAATCAAGTTCACATCACACGCTTCCGCTATGAATGGGTGTGACAGATTGGTATCAGAGCCAGGGCCGGACCGGTGGTGCCAGGTCCGGCGAGGACGCTGAACCCCTTAAGGGGGGTGGATTGTGATATCCCACATCGGTTGTGAAGGGGAACAAATGCTTCATTATAAGGGGCTGGATACCTTCACCATTATGACGCGTTTTAAAACCATGAGGGGCAGGTGCTGAGGGCGTGCTGGCTGCCAAAGCGGACAATATCATGGTTCGGTTACGCTGGGCTGTTACAGGACCCAGATACTGTTGCATCGTCAAGAATTTCAAAAATGACGGAATTTTAACATATAGGTGATAAACTTTTATTCCCCCTCATTTTTGCAAATCCTGACGTCTTTCGTTTTAAGGGAATGAAGATTATGGCGCGACTGCAGCATATGGTACTCAAATTTTGCGAAAATTTCCCAAAATTGCAGTTTTGATCAAATGTTGATTTAACGTTAAGGCCCATTAATAATCACTACACCAGATGGTCAACATTTTGCGCAGGTATCAGTGACTACCCCAAATCTTCATTCCTTTGTGACCGTATCATCAAATCTATACTCTGAAGCTCTAGACGGTGTCCCTGAACAACCTGAATTAGACGTTAAAATCCCGAAAAAATTTGTAATCACCAAATTTTTTTTAGATACTCGTCTCGTCAATACGATCAAAAAATGCCTTTTTTTTGTTCACCACTTCGTACGAGCTGGACTTTGTACGATTGATGCTTCGTACGAGTGGTGCTTCGTACGAGTTGTTTTGCTTGGTGCATCGTACGAGTGACCTCACTCGTACGAGCCACAGAATCTCTCGTATGAACAAAACTGATTACGTCTTTTCAATCCAGAATCTTCATTTCTTTGAATTTCAACATGATTTTTGCACAGATCTGGTCGAAAATCAGTCTATGACAATCCTATGGTTTCAATTTTACATTATGTCCGTTGATTGTCCGATTATTTGATGTTTTACGTCTAAAACCCCTCATACGTCCAAAATACATGAGCGTAGGTGATTCCTCAACTGTTAGATTGAAGGAATCGGTACCGTAGCTCTGATACCAGTTGTGGTCCCGGGGGCGGCAGTTCTGGACGGAGGTTTTGGGTGAATGATAGTACCGATTCGGTAGAACGATAGAGTCAGGGAGTAGGAACAGAATCAGCGGAAGCTTTTCATTCATTCATACCAAAAGAGTACACATATTGACTGGCTGGCGGAATTCCTGGAGAGAATCCGCCAGCGTTTCCCCTCAGGAAACTTCTAAAACTTAACAAACAATGAACACACAACCCATATATATAGACATGAGCAGCTTGTGCGAATGGTTGCTCGTACGAGTGACAAGATGTCACTCGTACGAACCACATCATCTCACTCGTACGAGTGAGATGTTTATCACTCGTATGAGGCATACTGTCACTCGTACGAGTGACATTTCACTCGTACGAGACAGTTCTCGTTCGCACTTGGGTCGTGTGTTCGTATCTAATCCATACAATATTCAATACACACTCTTTCTAGCCTATTCGTACAGTGACGGACATAAAGTGCATCAACAAAGTTTAAAAAGAAAAAGCGAAGGAGAGGATCTAGATCTGACACTTGTTTTTATGTTTGATTATTTTAAGGTTTAAATAGGTTTTAATTATTATATTCATAAGCTAATCATTAGGTTTATTATTATAATCATAAGCTAATAATTGTTATAAATAAACTATATTATGATGATTATCCACATTCTAACTCCCGTCTTTTCATGTCCTTTGGATTAATTCAAGAACACTATATATAGAGGTTCTTTGTATTGCATCTTTACATCTCAATGAACGATAATTTTCTATTCTATATTTCTCTCTGTGTTCCTTTGATACTTGTTCTTATGTTCATATACTAGTCGCTAGTAGGCCATTGTTTCACAAGACGTTGTCAGCACGAAAGTGCTTTTCTCCAAAACCCTATTTTTCTGAAACTAATGTCGGCCATTTTTTTAAAACCGCCATCGCTCTACTTTGGTCGACAACCACCAACCAATGAAAGAACTTATATCTTCGGGTTAAAAATCTTCGGATGTCAATCTCTCTTATAGATTTGCTTTCCACCATATTCATAAGGTATTATATAGAAGTGTTACATTCTTTATTTTATATTAAGTTATTTATAATATTTTTAAACTATCACGTTATATATCATTTATTTTCTATTGGGTTACGATAGTAGTAAGGGAATCAAAAATTAATTGATCCACTTCTTAAAATATATTAATAAAAGGGAATCAAAAGTTAATTGATCCACTTCTTAAAATATATTAATAAGGTTATTATTAAAAAAATAATGTTTTTCATTAAATCCATGAGTTTTAAAATAAGTATATGAAACGCTTTTGGATGGAAATTGTTATGAACTTATCGATTGTATATACTACAACATGGGTTGATATAGATTTGTAATTATAATTAAATGCACAATTATTTAATTGATATCCAACAAGTATGCTTATCATTAATAATTTTTGTATTACTATGTAGATATTATATGTATTATGGTATGTATATTGTGAATATTATCATATGTGGAGGATGTTGATATTCCTAAGAGTTTGTCAAAGTGAAGGTTTATTTATTATTTGAGAACATTGCTAGAATATACTTGTTTATCTGTTAATAACATATTCCTTTAGTATTAGTCTTTTTTTACATCCGTTTACAGTAGTATTATATGGATCATAATAGAAGATATGATGGATTTAGATTTAGTTTATATTTATTTTCGTGTATATAGATGATTAACCGGTAGTATTTTACTAAAGTAAATATAGTATATAGTAGAAGTATTGTAAATCTTGTGATGCTAATAACCTAATACGTTTGATGATTAAAAGGTTTATTGTCAACATGTTTTAGAGTTAATAAAATACATTTGTATTCACAATACAATAATAGTATGCATTTGTAAGATGTTGTCGACTAGATGCACAGTCTTTGCAGTATATTTTCTATATATATGATTATTTTGATTGCTTATTGAAATTGAATTGACAAGTTTTTCCTACCATATGTTATTAAAACACCATGATGACTTGATGAAGATTTTTGGTTAATTTTCAAATTAAAGTAACAATATTATACAAGATATACTTTTGGCTAGGTCTACACTTGTGCCGTGATACGTGAATTCTTACAATATTAGATAACTTATTCGTGATGCACTGTTACCTATAGACAAATTTGTTCGCAAGATAATGTGTTAAATTGTGGCATCATTTTCTAATCATACTTATACTAACCATATAATTATTGTTATTGCTATTATCGTCTTGATCATATATATGTGTACTCATTTGGGTGAAATTAATTGAATGGAATAAGTTAGTATGATCAAGATACATGTTTAGTAGTTTTGAGATTTGTTTACGAATAAAATAGGGGAACTTTAAAATTTTATGTTGGTGTGACCGGTTAGACCACACGAGCCAATGATAATGTGAAACTTAATGAATAACCAGAAGATTCTTCATGATAATTAAACATGTCATAGTTGCTCTCAACAAAAGTTAATTATTTACCAACCAAAGTAGGGTGTGAATCCCTAAAATATTATGGAATGAACGAAGGATGTATATATCCAAACATGATACGGTTTAGTGTTTTTAAATCGATACATCGTCTAAATGGTTATCAAATCTACAACTTGAAGTTGTGTGTAGCTAAGCTAATGAGATAGCAAGCCTATTATTCCAGATTATATTTATAACATTGAATTTAATATTCATGTTACTAATGATTATTGGAATAAGTATTGTATTTTCTAAATGCTTAAGACACAAATTGCTTTTGTTGAAGCGATGATCAAACGTCTAAAAATTGATTGCAAAACCAATAATCAAGAGAGCAAAAGTTAATATTTGAGCACATGTGATTTTATATGCAGTAATATTATTTCACATCAAGCCAACATGTTGTAATAGTTTCTCTCCATTATAGTTGGTTTTGGTTAGGAACCAAATATTTCCCATCAGACGTTTTATTGTGCGCTATAGATTGGAATTGATCCACCACAACGTATTAAGATTGAAACTCAAATAATGTTGGGTGAAAATACTATTTATGATTACATACATAGAGCAATTAACGAGAGATTTATTTACGGGTCATTGGATCTTACTTTAAGTAGATTAACATTACCAACATTAGAGGGAGATTAATGGTAGTTGGAAAAGGAATGAGTATGCATGAATTATCATTGATCCTCAAACTAAATTGTCTGAACAAGAAGTTCAAAAGATAATTCGTTACCTAGATTAAAGAATCAATTACCAGACATGTTCACTGACCTAAATACAGTGACCAAGTAAGTCACGTTGTCAACTGCTAATGCTCCAATTAAGTTAATTGTCCTAGTAGGGCAAACCATATATTAGTAACGAGTCTATTGCACGTCTGAAATGTGGTAGACTAATCGATTCTAAAAAAAGTTCCTGAAAAAAATTGGAGCAAGTAATGAAGAAGATGGTCAAGTCAAGGTTATAGTAAAAAAAAGGTCACTTGAAGAGACATTAGACATGATGGTTCTAGAAGAACCATCAGGTACCTGAAAATAAAGAGCTCTTAGTAAATTATATCATGTCTAGAAGTGTATGGAATCGAAACAAAATCAACGTCGTTATACTTTTGTATATATAGCGCTTGAAATGATGAAATGACGAGGATCATGATTTAAGATCTATCTACGAATGAAACATATAAAGGATTGGCCAAAATGGAAAGACGCAAATAAGGTAGAATTGAATTCTCTAATGAAATGGAAAGTTTCTGAACCAACAGTCCATATAACTACTGAAGTTGTAAAATATGTGGGATACAAATGGTTCTTTTATGCGATTCATGTGAAATCAAATTAAGTGAATAAGGAAAAAACTAGTGGCACAAAGATTTTTGCAAAGACCCATGATTGATTATAAAGATACACACTTTCTAGTGGTGGAGGCAATGACTTTCCAATATTTTATTCGTCTAGTAATATAAAGAAAAAAAATTGATATGCATCTTATAAAATTTATGTATCATGTGATACTGAAAGTTTACATAAAAGTCACTGAAGGATTTAAATTATCAAAGTCATGTAAAGTAAGTTCTCGAGAACACCATGATTCATATTTGCATACGATATGGTTATTATATATGCTATATATGATTACAACTTTTGATGAGTTTCCTAAGGCAGTTGAGTGCCTAAAAAGTTAATCAAAACATCTTAAGGATGTAATTCTTGTGCACCAATAAACATAAATAGAAAACATGTACTCGGTGATTACAATATCTCAATGTACAAGCATGGTATAAAATGAATTTTATAAAAAAAACAAGTGTTCAAGACATCTTTATAAAAATCAATGAGAAAGTTTATGTGATGGAACTTCTAAAGAGTGTATACACATATATAATTAGTCAAAGTGGAAAGAAGTATGTGAATGATTGTAAATGCCTAAAGTATAGATGTCAAAAACCTTGGCAACGTATGTTTATAAAGTTAAGAAAAGATTTGTATGGACTAAAATAGTAGAGTCGAATGTGGTATAATCGACTTGTTGTTAAGCTTTAAAAAAGGAGAAATACATATGGTGTAGTTGGTCCATTTGTTCTCATTAAAAGAACAATATGATGTTCACAAGTATTATTGTATATGTTGATAATGTCATTAAAGATGGCATATCAAAATGGGCTCAAATATTTAAACTAAGAATTTGCAAATTAAAGATGGAGGCAAATTTATGGCTCAATATGTAGAATATGCATTTGTATTATTATCCATCAATCATAATACATCAAGAAGATGGTGGACATTTTCATATGCACAAAGCTTATGATATAAGTACATTTTCATATGCACTTTATCATCTCTAATCAAAGAAGCATATATCCTTGGTCTAGAAGTACCATAGTTAAATTCGAATTGTATTAATATATCTTGCTAGTATATATACATGGGCACATGTCAGGAAATTCATTGACAAGATATAACTCGTGTACAGTGAGGAGATAATGTAATGTAATGGGTAAAACATTTATTTTTATACCCTTAAGGAACAAAATATATGAATTCATATTTTCCTATCCTATCAACAAGTTTGGTTAGTTTTGTAAATGCAGAGAATGTAGCAAAACACATTCATGGATCTTATGCTATCTACTTACAAGAGGAAATAATTAATTTTTCACATGAAGATCATACATCAATGTTCATTGAAGGATTTCCCATTAATGGATCAAGCAACATATTAAGCTGCACATCAATGGATTACAAAGTTTTGAGCAACTTTTAAAGAAGCCCAACACGAGCCATTTATAGGATACATGTAAAAATGAGGGTGAGCATTATACAAGTTGCACTCTTTTTCCCTTAACCAAGTTTATCCAAATGGGTTTTCTTAGTAAGGTTTTTAATGAAACAACATACCTGATCCAGAAGTATCAAGGGAGGAAAATAAGCGCTATACTCTTTTTCCCTTAGCTGAGGTTTTATCCCACTGGGTTTTCCTAGCAAGATTTTTAACGAGGCAGCACCACCAAGCGTGTAATATATTATTTTCTTTTATCACGTGGGTAGTCAAGGGGGAGTGTTATAAATAAACTATATTATGGTGACTATCCATATTCTAACTCCCGTCTCTTCATGTCCTTTGCATTAATGTAAGAACATTATATATAGAGGTTCTTTGTATTGCATCTTTACATCTCAATGAATGATAATTCTCTATTCTATATTTCTCTCTGTGTTCCTTTGATACTTGTTCTTATGTTCATATACTAGTCGCTAGTAGGCTGTTGTTTCACAACAATAGTTAGGTTTTAATAATTATATTAATAATAATTAAATATTAATTTTAGGTTTCTTATTAACAATTATTATATGTTAATTATTTAAAAAAAGTTTTTTTGGTTTTTGTAAAAAATTTGGACAGGATTTTGAGGTGCAGTACAGAAAGCGGTTCATACGTTACGAGGTGTTCAAGTTAGCAAGTACAGGGGTTCTTGGACTTTTTTGGGTTTCTCAACTATTTTGACCGCCGGAAACAATCAAACTTTCGACAAGCTTCAAATTTACAGGGATTGATGCATAGTGCTGACGATTTGCATTTTGAAATTAAATTTTTTTCTGGAGATGGAGCTGGAATGTTGCGGGACCGAGTGAAGGAAAAACTGAATGAGTTTATGGGGAACTACAATGTTGACCCGGTTGTGGAATATGTGATGCGCTTGCTTGAACGTGGGAGGCAAAAAAAAGGAAGTAAGGACGCAGAAGAATAGTTTTTTGGGTGATGATAGAGATTCCTTTATATCTTGGTTGTGAGATCATTTAAAATCTCACCAAGATCTATACGCACAATCAACAGAGTCTCATCCTAATGAAGTGGCTAAACAGAAACCTCAAGCCTAACAAGCTGCAGTCAATAGCCCAGCACCCCAAACTCAGACTCAAATTGACGAACAAAAATCGCTTATTGACACAGTCAACTACCTTTTGTGCACTGAAGCTTGCAGGAATACGGTTGCATAACTCAGGGCACTTAATTCCAAAATGGTAAATGATTACAACAATGCAAACAAGTTGCTTACTGAAAAGGTTGAAGTTTAAAAGAAAGATATAACTCAGCTCCACTTGGACGTTAATCAACATTAGTGTTGGGTTCATGATTACAAACACAAACTTAATGTGAAAAACATGGAACTTGAGTCTGTGAGAGCTGAGCTAGAGCTCCTGTCTGGAAAGTATTAACAAATTGAAGTTAACATAAAGAATTTTGATACATCCAACAAGATAGTTCAAAACGTGTGCGATGTGCAACTGGCATACAAAGCGAACAAGGGGAAGGGTGTGGGATTCAATCAGGTTGCCCCACCATATAATCACAACTACACAAGAATGTCTGAAATCGAGGAAGAGGTTGAAAACACACAACATATGGTGTATGGCAAACCTAGTGATTATATGAAAACACGGGAACCGTCTTATGCTGCTGACTTTTCTAATAATTCAGCTGAAGTGTCTGGCGTTTCATCCAATAAAACAACATCCTCCGATTCTATCAAAGCTGATGAAGAGAGAGCTGATGTGAACAAGGCTTCTAGTTCGCAAACTGAATGATCTGAACCTTCCGTTAGTGTTGCAAAGGTTCGGATCATGCAACAGGAGCCGGAACGAGCAGATCAGAGACGAGGAACAAAAAAAATCTAAACATCAAAGACAATCTCGCTCTCCGAGATCATCTACGGGCAATAATAGTCCTCAAAAGGCTCGTGATGTGAAAAGTGATTTGTTAAGCCAGTCAGTAACAGCATATGTGAGAAATATGCATTTGATTGTGCTAACAAAGCCTTTGAAAAGATAGGTGAGATTTCTAAACAAGACTTGTAGTCTAAACAACACAAGAAGACTCAAAAGAAATCTCCACCACAGAAGGCCACTTCTAATGACAAGTATAGACATCCAAATTCATTGTTGTCTGCAAGAAACGTGCAAGGAAATCAAACACAGAAAGGATCGATTCATCCTTCAGGGCCTGCAAAAGCAAATCACACTGATTGGAATGCCTTATACGTGAAGTGACAAACATGCTTCAATTGCGGCATTCCTGGTCATATTGCTCGGAACGACACACGTAGTCCCTACGTACCATATTATGCTCAAAATCAGAATGTTACACCAAAGGATAACTACCATTATAAGCCAATGAAGGTATATTCACCTAAGGCAATGAAGAATGTGAATCCCAAGGTTAAACCATCTGATGGGGATTGGAATGCTGCTAAAAACAAATGCAAGGCTGTTCAGGAACAAAAATCTGTTTCTAAAACTAACAAACCTGAAATAGCTAAAGTTGCTCAACCGAAGTTAACAAACGCGTTTGTTAAGCTGAAACATATTTGGAAACCTAAATGCAAAGCAGCAACATCACCAATCCTTGAAACAAAAGGGGACTTGTATCTGAAAGAAGTGTCTTATTTTGATACTTCAGGAATACCCAGGACCACGATGGCCTGGGTACCAAGATCTCCTTATTTTTCAGGGACAACCAAGAAGAAGTTGTTGACAATCTCTGGAATGTTGATAGTGGTTGTTCCAGAGATACAACAGGTAACATTTCACTGTGCAAGAAGTTCAAATTTTTTTTATAGATGATATGTTTAAGTTGGAGGAGATGAGGTAAGATAAGATCAACGAAAATGTACAATTTAATTTTCGTGCTTTAATTTGTCATTGATTAGTCTTCAATCTAATGACGAAACGGTTAAGCAAAAACAACAAAAATATTTTCATTTTCTTTGTTTACAACTTTGTACATACGTTTTCATTATTAGGTAAATTTGCACATGAAATGTGATGCACAAATTTGGGGGGGGGGGGAAGAGGGACGTATATGTACATATGCATTGTTTGAGGGGGAGAAAATGAGAAAAATCCAAAAACATTTGAAAAACAGTAAAAATCCAAAAAGATTTTATTGCTTCATTGGGAACTGAAATAAATTTTAGTACTAAAGGGCGTGACTGATAGATGTAAGGTGTCACAGCTTAAAAAACTAGGATCTACTGTGATATGTCGATAGGCTTGATGCTCAAAAGATAAAAGATACTATGTGACACAAACATAACGAACTATGTATCACGTGGGTAATATACCATCGACGTATGATTTCATGGTCTTAAATCCTTCATTGAGAGATAGCCAACATCGGAAGTTTCGGGTGTTTATACCGGTGAGTCATCCGGGATATCAAGACTGCCCTTATGTTGCAGACCTAGGTACAGTCAGGATATCCTTAAAAGGGCCAAAATTGAAAGCCAAAACCTTAAAAGAAAGGAAATCTCATCACAAGAAAATTCCATGTGCTTGAAAAGTCAAAAGTATACCGTAATGTATAATGCCTAACCCTCGTAGATATTATTGGTCACTCTGCTGTACGAAAGTACTGACCTGTTCACCACTAGTCCGACATTGTAAAAGATAAATGATGATCTCAGTATACTCAATGCTACGATGAATCGTTGTGCTTACCTTGATCGCGGGGGTATGTCATGGTATGGGACACACGGGTATTGTAGCATAATTTTACCTTAAACGTATCACAAAGTTGAAAATTGAAATTTGGGCGTTAGGTTTAAGAGGACAAAGACTAGTCTAAATAAGCTCGCACTGAAAACTGTTCCCTTGTCCGTCTGAAAACGATTTTGATCCCATTGCAATTGTATAATTGTAACTATTGAGTTAGTTTATTCGTTTAGTTGTGCTTCTGTTTATATTCTTATATTTAAAATTAAAAAAGTAGAAAATTCAAAAATAGTGTCTTGTTTTTTTATAAAACCAAAAATCCAAAAATAGAGTGCTTTATTTGTTTTATTAAAAAATTATTATTAACCGTTCTTGAAGATTTGACTGGTCATCAAAAGATGAAGAAATTTGAATTTGGATCCAAGTACAAGTACTTGGATGTACCGAGTGTTCATATGGTAATCTCCATGTTGCATAGAATTGTTTGCTTATTAATTTATGAGAATTTTGCAGAACTTGATTTAGATCAAGAGACAGGGGTTGCTGAAAATTAAGATGCTGTTAGTTGCTAACAAAGCATGAAGCATCACAACAACAAGATGTACCTGAGTCAGAAGAATCGTATACGAGTCATCGTCTGACAATGACAGTACATTTGAAGTAGTACAATAAAAGAGCTGTTGAGAATCCTCCCCTCGCATTCTTTTTAATAAGATTTTCAAGCATAGCTGATCGTGATCTTGATATGAAGCTAACCGCGAGAGAAGACGAAAGAGATCCAGTGCCGAGAGTTCAGAAGTCAAAATCTTCCACAACATCTGAAGCATAGTGACAACAATAATCTTCGTTGAAGACGTTGCTAAATTAATACTAAGAAGACACCAGTCTAGGGGGAGATTGTTAGGTCCTAGTAGTGTGATATTGACGCATCAAATATACGCAACGGACTATGGTTGCGAACTGGGGTTAATTGGATTAGTTTATATTAGGATTGGACCTTGTATAGGTCATTTGGGCATGCCTTAGGCCATGTAGGCCAAACAAGCCCAAAGGGAGCCCATATGGGAAGTGGGCAAACCCTAGGTATATAAGCTAATGTTATGGTATTTCTAGGGTTAGGCTTTAGAGAAGAACCTTTGGAGCCTCCATTGTTAGAGAGAGAGAGAGATAGAGAGAGATAACTTGTATCAGACGGTTTTGCTTGACAAAGTAATAGAATCATATGCAAGTTTAAAGTGAATCGCGTGTTATTCTCGTTCATCTCGATCTTCTTATTTTTCGGGTTTTCTTGAATCTCACTAAGTTTGGATTCCGCCCATTCTTGGTGATTGTTTGATATTGTTGTTAGATCCGGATTTTCAGGACTTACAGCCATGTCGGTCGTATGTGAATACTAGATGTTTTTCCAGCAACTGATGTCAAACCTAGACGATGGTGATGGATCTATGGTGGGTATGTTGAGCAATCTACAGCGTACGTTGTTGGTCGATTGAAACATGATTTTATTTTAGGGGAACACTATTGGCCAAAGATATCTAGTGTAGATCGAGACATGTTGTCTCCTCGTCTTCATTGGAAACCCATCCGGCAGTCGCCGTTCCTCTAGGAGGTTCTATACCGTTATGTCTTACACTGTCTTCATCACGTCTCCGGTTGCCCCTAAACCCTTGTTTGAATATTATCCACTCCACATATTCTGACACCATCGCCGGTGAAATCAGCTCCGACGGTGCCTCATCCACTGGTTCACGAATTCTTCTTTGGCAAACAGATAATCTATGAAGTTTTTTATTGAAATTTAAGGTTAAAGAAGAGGTATTTTCGTAATTCTAAAGTTGTACTGTAGCAACCACTCTAGCTACTACAGTGAAAATGAGAATGGTGTTATCATAGTAGCTATTTTGTAATTTAATATATAACTAGTTTAAGTACTAAAATAAATTAGATTATTTAATAATGTTGATATAAATTTTTAAATGAAAAAAAAATTCATTAGACAAACATTAAATTACAATGAATTGAAAAAACTGAATAAAAAAAATCACAAAGTCTCTAAAAAATTCTTTATACTTCTTCCATCTGTTTTCTTGAATTAGAATGAATTGAAGAAACTGAATAAAAAAAATCACAAATTCTCTAAAAAATTCTTTATACTTCTTCCATTTGTTGTATTGTCTTGTTTATAGGATGAATTTTACAATAGGCTTGAAATCCGCAAATACAAAACCATGCTCTGAACCAAACCAGTTTGTAACTTTTCTGACAGTTATGTAATAAAAATATATTTTCCTCTTTATTATATGTTCATTTTCACTTATTAGTGTTACTTAGCCCTTCTATACTAATAATCCCCATAACCTTTCTTCAACTTTGTGTGTAGTGGATAATCTCCCATAACCCCCCTCAATATAGATATATATGTATGCACGTGTATATGTGTGTGAGAGAAACAAAACATAATCCTCCCTTCTTCCCGTGGGAGCATAACGCCTGGCCACATAACCCCCTTCGATAAAGCCCCATAACATCTAGGGGGCTGTGTTCTAGACGTTATGAAGAGTTATAGCGCCCCATAACTCCTTTCACCTCTCGACTATACATGACCTTATACGTCTTTTCAGCAAGAGAAGACCCATTAATGAAAAGGCAATCATCTAAATACAAAGGCTTTTCGAATCTAAAAAAGAATTTATGTGAACCTACTTGTATCTTGTTGCCCTGCATTTAAATTAGTTAAAAAAGCTGCCGGATATTAGGTCTAATAATAACCAAAAAATAAATGATTGTGAAAGAATTATAATAGTAAAAATACCATTTCATCCATAAGTATCATCCCGATACACCAAGTGTTGACATTGTCATCATTCATCAATTACCTCCAAAGGTTAATTATTTTCATCATTATTTTAAAATTATTTTCAAGACTTCTAATTCACTCAACACAGTTACTTTTTTGTTTTCCACTTATCTGGTTTGTGGATACATTGAAAAGGCATCATCCAGTAAATAACAAATACAGTAATAATTTAGATTCATAAAATGTGGAAGTACTTCATAATCGTGTAATGAATTACAAACTCTGTCGATATGTAGCCATTTTCATTGAAACATAAACAAACCTTTGGCTTACAAAAAATGTATAAAATATAATATACCTTATTGATTGTTGAATTGAAACCGTAGCTTTGTTGTATGTGAATAACATATAGGAACTAGTAGCTTACCCGTCCGTGTTCTGGGTATATATAATTAAAATCATCCAAATTCATTGTATGTTTTAATATCACAATGACTTCTTATCCAACTATTAAGAACATCAATAATTGTGTTTGTATTTAAAATAATGATGACTTTTTATTCGATTTTTATTAGTAACTAAAACTGTTCTTGAATTGTCATACATACTAACTTAAAATCTTACATCTAATTCACACAATTTAAAATATTTAATAAATTATTTGTAAATTGATTAACGTAAATGAAGATAGATGAGATCCCATCAAAGTTAGATGTTTACGAAATTATTAAAAAACTACCAATGACAATCAAACTATGATTATATTTATTGGCGTAAAAAAATTACACAACATTTCATTGATTGAATAAATCATAAAAGTCATTTTGTTTAATCAACTATTACACAATATTGCATAAACTAAATAAATCATAAAAATTATTTTGTTACTGTTTTAATTTTATACAATTAACACTAACTAACAAACATATTCTAAACATAATAGACCAATAAAATAGCATATTAATTGCTAAACATTGAATCTTCATATACAAAAATATACCAACCACAAAAACAACCACAAACATATATATAACACAAAGATAACAATAACAACTAAATACAAAACCATAACTAAAGATGTGGTGAAACTATAGTTTCAATATAGGTTGCACCTATGATGCGATGCGTAAAGATGATAGGAAAAAACCATGCATCTTCTTTGCCCTTACGTTTATCTCAGCAACATCATCTCATTCATGTACTATAAGTAACTTGTTATTTCCATCAATATAGTGAAGAGATGACCCTATCATCAATGGCATAAACACATGGGGTACAAAAGACACCACTTTCGACCAAGTTTCATTTTGCAGACGCCACAATTGAACATATACACTACACATTCTAATACTAACCAACATATGAAGTTCATCTCGTATAGTCACCAACTGACCTATAGATTCCACACTCAGTGTATCTGGGTATCCTACATTTTCTATTACCTTCGACTCAACATCCAAACGAAGAACCGCTATGTTACCCATACACCAGAATTTGGTCATTAAAAAATACGAACTATTTCTACAAAACGTCCCCATGGACCAAATATAGATAGCAATATCATATGGACTATAAATTAAGAACTTTGGAGTTGACCATGAACCTTCACTAAATGAATAAATGTCAACAGTCAACCTGAAATGAGTGCGTTGAATGTGCATAATTTTGTAATCGCCAGCAGAGGCAACACAAAACCCAAGACTATCATCATCCATATAGTAAAATCCCTGAGAATTAGAATTTTTTAGCATCTTGAACATACGAGTTAGTGGATTCCAAACAACTAATTCACCAGTATTACATAGGCAAGCACATATTATCCCATCCAAACTTGCTAGAAACATCACAGTACATGGATGAGCGTCAAAGGGAATGTGAAGATTAGTGCCTAAAACACATCTAGGAGATTCAACATCCACAAAACGAATCGTAGACGATGATTTTTCAAGAGCAATTATTTTCTGGTCACCTAATATTCGCAAGAAATGATAATATTCTTAGCAAACTCAGGGGTTGAAAGATAGGCTAACCAATCTTTACACAAAGCCTAGCATCATGTAACAGCCTTTGCCGGAAGTCTTGGAATAATCCTCATAAGTATTAACAGAGACGAAAGATCCCTCATATGCACTTACGGTTATGCTTGAATTAGAAATACTTACGTCGATAGAGAGAGGAAGAAAACAGATATGCAAAGTGATTCCTTTGAAAAATGAAAACCTACATAAAAACTACCCCAACTAATGGTTAACACATGCTAGTAAAAAGTCCTAAAACTACGGGCACTGGGTAGTAATCGGTTTTTACATACTATGGCCGATAGGGGGTAAATAAAATTAGATAATCATATATTAGAATCCGTTTCTAATTTTCAGGTAAACATATACGGGTATACTTTTTATTAATAAATGTTATTTTTATAAATGATTGTGTTATTTTTCAAACATTGTGTTATTGAAATTATGAAAATAATTACATGGTATATTTTGTGGCATTGTGTTTTGTATATTATTTTGTCCTTTTCAAAAAAATATTGTTTTTAAAAAATGCCTTGTTGAAAAAGAATGAGAATCACACAAAAAAAGTAGGAAGTTAATTACACAATGTAATATATAAAAATAGACAACTAAAAAATCAAATATATAAAAAACAGAAGACCAATAACACAATAATACACAAAACACAAAATGAGACTATTATAAAAAAAACCATTCCAGTAAGAACTATTCCTTAACTGCACATATTATAACGTGAGAAGTTTATAATTGTCCTTAACTTTACAATACATAACCATTATTGAAAAAGAATGAGAACGAAAACAAAAAGTAGGAAGTTAATTACATAATGTTATATATAAAAATAGACAACTATAAAAGAAATCAAATATATAAAAAACAGAAGAAGAATGACACAATGATACACAAAAAACAAAATGATTATATTCCAAAAAACTCATTTCCTTAACTGCACATATCACGTGGGAAGTTTCTAATTCTCCTTAACTGCACAATAGGTAACCATTATACAATTTAAAAAAGCTAACAAATTCAATTACGTTATTTAATGACCAAATTACAAGTTAAAAATTATGAATACTATGACCGGTACATCCATTGTTTTATGACTAAACGATTACTAACTATAAATAGAAAGATTAAACCACCACAAACACAAAACACATAATTATTTAAATAAACAATTAAGTACATAAAGAACTAATACATAATAGGTAAAGCACACACAAAGCAATAACATTTAACAAACTTAAAACGATTTTGAAAATTGCAACTTCAATTCGATAGAACACTTTAGGGAATCTAAAATCACCGTAGTTTTTTCTAACTTATCCAGATCTTTGTTTTTCTCGTCAAGGGTAAAAATCATGGCAATGTCACGAATTGCAGATGTAAGTCCCAAAACATTGGATCTCACAATATCACACATAACTTGATTGGTGGTGGAATCACACAAACAAGATATGAATCAAGATAGAAGAAATAAGATGAAATAGAAAGTTCAACTTGCATACAAATGTAGAAATTTGTCTAATACAAGTTGTAGAGAAACCACCAAAAGCTACTAACCCTAATACATCATTATCTATTTATACTAAAGGGTTAGAGCCCCATTAGCCTAAGCCCCTAGGCCCAAAAGCCTTCCCCAAGCCCATATACACAAGGTAGCCCACACCACTAATGTAACTAATGCATAAACCTAATTAGGGCCTAACAATCTCCCCCTAGGTTTACTGCATTAGTAAAGCCTTCCGCTTCAAGATCTGCCAGCTTCGCTGCCTCCAAATAGTGGACATGGATCTGCATAAAGTTTGTTGTTGATCACATTTGCTACAACACCAGTCCAAGATTTTGCACAAGCTTCATATTTGTCGTTTGTACGAATTTGATGCTGACCCAAGACCTTTATATCTTCCTCATGGAAGCTGATTAATTCCAAGGTGTCAGCCAATCGAAAAGCTTTCTCTTGAGTCACAATCACAGCCTCTGCCATCCTTGGATCATATGCCTAGTAGTTAAAGTTCTTCAGCACTCCTTTTGGAAATTTAGGAGCAATAAGAATCACTTTCTCTTTGTCATACGCTTGTGAGTATGTGGATCACAAATTCTAGGATTCTTCTTAAGATAAGTTTCAACCGTTTTCGTGGTAGGAAATTCGTGTGTTACTTCATGCTCAAGTTTTGAATGAAACGCTCAGCCTGACACTGATTTGGATCTGAATCATAATAAGGAGCTCGCAACAGACTTTTCAGATCAATCTTAGTCCATGATTCAAACTGCGACTGCTTGGCATAATATTTTTTGTGTCCACTCTTTCTAGTTACAAACCACAACTTCCTATCTAGATCATATCTCCAACATTTCACTTTGAATTTGTTTCCAACCTTGTCGTAGTGACTTGATCCCAGTGTCATCACAGGTCGATCTGATGTTTTCGTTGGATCCTTTGATTGAAAGTTTTCATCAAGCGGATTCAGATCTTTGTTTTTCATGATCAACATCTGCTTGTTGCTCTGCTTCTTTTGAGTTTGCTTTCTTTTCTTTGTTTGCTCAGCAGCAAGATAGGCATTTGAACCAGCTTCTCTTTTAACATCAGTTGTGGCCTTTTCTTCAGCAGTACGTTCATGATGAGAACATTCATTGAGTCGTCATCTTTATCAGCAAATTCGCCACCAAATTTCTTCTGCAGCTTGGCTTTCAATTCATATATCTCTGCCATTAGTAGACTCACATCACCATGAAGCTATTCTAATGCTTGATCTCTAATAGTCACTTGAGCTTGTAGAGATGACACTTGAGCGTTCTTCAACTCATTATCTTGTTCCTACAGCACCACTCTTCGTTGTAGTTTACCAATATCCACTACTTCATCATCATCGATGTTAGATTGTTCAATGAACTTTTTCTATTTTGCAGCCATTCTCATTGCAGCTTCATCATGTTCAGTAAACCTACCACTAGAACTGCTGACTTCAAATTGAGCGCCGCTAGAACTTCCAGGATGAGATCCAGTGGTTGCTTCTAAGATAGGAGTTTCTAGCATGTCTGTAATCGGGGCATCTTGAATAGATGGCTCATGGAAGGTACTCAAGCTTGTGGGTTTGGGGTCAATGGGGGTTTCTGCTTCAGTTCTCTACTTCTTTCGAGCTTCTTCCTCAGCTTTGTCATGAGTTTCTTCAGTTTGTATTTCTTTAGTAGGGAAGATTTTGGAAGGAGGGATCCCATAATCGCCCTGTAGTAATGCAAGAAGTGTTGCAAGATTTTCTGCCAATAGCTCAGATCTCTGATGGTTTACTAAGCTTTCTCAGATTCAACATGTACCAATTCATCTTCATCATCTTTTACGTCAGTTACTAAATCTTGAACATAAGGCACTGACTTCTGTTTAGCACCAATGATTTGTATATCATGTTCCTCAGAAACTGTGGCGTTCACTGGTTTAGGTGCAGATAACACTGGTCTGAACTTGCCATGCTTTTCCAAAGCATACTTGCCAGTGAATTTAATCTTGCCGTATCTCGTTGTTTGAAAGCTGCTTCAAAGAAAGTGGACCCATAGGCTTCAGATTCAAGAATTTGTGCTCTTCACTAGGTCTGGATACTTCACGTCAAGAATCATTTGAACAAACCTTGGATATAACAGGAAAACTTTCTTCTTGGGATTCTCCAGCATGTTCTTCATATTGTCAAAAATAAATACAGAGTAGTTGTAATCTCAGTTGTTCACTCGGGCAACTAATGCAGCTGATTATGTCTGGTTGAGCTGATCCAGTCCGCCTTTGTTTTTTGAAAAGCATTGAAGGAATATGTGTGCAAGGAATCTCCAATACGGCAAAAACATTTTCTTTAAGACTGTTGGTAGCGCGCCCTCGTGGCTCAACTATCGTAACTCTTGAGCAACCTGTCTTTGGCGTATGATGTCAGATGGTGAGCCTGATCATCAATCTTCAATATCTCTCGTACACCTGTCTCTGAAATAATGATATCTTTCTTTTGGATCTTCGATTCAATCATACCTTTACCGCCAACATCACTCCTTTTCACTTCAGCGTTTATCCAAAATTCCTAAATCATGTCTTTAGAAATAACCAGATTTGAAGCATGAATGATGCGACAGTTGTTTAACCCGATCATCATCAAATGGAACATCTCGTAGTAATCGGCCGGTGGATCTGACAGAAAGCATGCCTGATTATGGAAGGGTTCAACTTCGAGCTTTCATTTTTCCATCATCTTTTGTGCCATTTTCTGCACTTTGAACAAAGATGTGAAGTTTTATCGTAAAAATCAACTTAGTTGATTCTTTTGACCGTTCAATCCTAAATCAAACGAGTCAAATAGTCAATAAGTCATAGAGTTCAAAATAGGAGGGTCAAGGGGTCAACAGTTCAAAGGTTCAAAAGAGTCTTGAACCGGTCAAACAATGAAAGGTTCAAACAGATTGAACTAGTCAATCCTAATTCAAATGAACCGGTCAAAGGTTCAAAGCCAATTTGAGTAAACCCTTGTTAGTCATCCGAGATGACCTACCATTTCGGATGGATTTTGTCAGATTTCGGATGATTAATCCGAAATACATGTGTATGATCCGAGATGCATCCAAAATGTGAGATGTCATCGGAGATGCCCTTAAGTTCATCCTAGTTCCATCCAAGATGCAAAGGAAAACCAAACCTATGAGTTCGAGTCAATATGTTCGAGAGAGATCCGAGATGAGTATAAGGGTTCGAAATGAATCGCAATGATCCGAAAAAGGCCATTTTATAGACTCAAAATGGGCCTATCCGAAATGTTGGGTCAGGCCCATTTCGGAACAGTAACAGTCCAGATGATGGGCCTGTTCGAAATGGTGGGCCCAATGCGAATCTGTTCGAGATGAGTGGGCCCGTCCGAAATAGGTGGGTCCATCCGAAATAGTAATTTTATTTAAAATATTGTGGGCCCACTTGGTTCCTAGTTCTGTGTGTGCCATATCAAGGCATACCCTCGCGATCAATTTTCAACCTCGCGACTTAACTTGTTGAAATTTGCGATAACATCCGTGTGTCCCATATCAAGGCATACCCCACGATCAAGGTAAGCACAACAGTTCATTGTAACGTGTGAGTATAGTGAGATCATCCTTTCGTTTTACAACATCAGACTTGTTGGTGAGCAGGGTCAGTACACCGTACCGCAAAGTGACCAAACAACATCTGACGAGGGTTGGGCTTTATACCTTATACGGTATTCTTGAGTTTTCAAGCGCACGAAATTTTCTCATGATGAGATTTCCTTTCTTTTAAGGTTTTGGCCTTTAATTTTTGGCTCTTTGAGGATAACCTGACTGTGTCTAGGTCTGCATATATACGGATGCAATAGAAGGGCAACCCTGATATCTCGGATGATTCATCAGTGTACCAACCCAGAACTTCAGAAGTTGGCTATCTATCAATGTAGGATTTAAGACTATGAAATCATATGAAAATGATATGTTACCCACGTGATGTATAGCTTGTAGAGTTTTGTCACTTGGTATCTTTTTGTCCTTTGAGCAATAAGCCTATCGACAAATCGCAGTGAATCTTTTCAGCATCGATAACTTACATGTGTTAATCAAATTCATTAATACAAAATTTATTTCACTTCCCATAACAACAAAATATTTCTCCCCTAAATTTGTGCAAAAGTTGAATACTTATGCCCAAATTTAGTTATTTAGCGTGACGTTTTGCTTCCTCGCTCCAAAACTGAGTGCTTCGTCCAGAGAAAATGGAAGGTTTAAAAGAGGGTTTGCAGGACGTACAAAATCAAATCAGTTTTAGGGCTTCTTTATTCTATCTTCTCCAATTCACGCCATCTCGTTACAGATTTTTTTTTGTGCTCAGTAGGAGTAACACATCATTTTTAAAAGGTCCACAAGCACCTTGAATCTTGAGTTGCTGACAGGTTTATCCGCTGTATTAGCATCAGTATAGATATGTTCAAGTTTGATTAAACCTCTGTAATATCAATCTCGAATGAAATGAACTTTGATATCAATGTGCTTGGTTTGGAGTGAAAAACAGGGCTTTTAATGATTTGGATAGCGGCATCGTTATGACAATAGATAGTAGTGTTTAGATAAGTCAAACCGAAATCTTCAAGCTGATGTTGCATCCAAATAACCTGGGAGCAGCAAGCAGATGCTGCAATGTATTCTACTTCCACAGTTGATAGAGACATTGCTTCTTGCACTGCCATGAGATGAGTCTGTCTCCCAAGTATTGACATCTAGCCGATGTAGACTTCATAACCCTGTTTGTCCCTCCAAGGTTACTGACAGAAAAGGCAAACAAATCAAAGTTTGAATCTCTAGGATACTAGAGTCCTAGTTTTGGAGCTCCCTTAAGGTATCTAAAGATTCGTTTAACGGCAGTGAGATGAGAAAGTTTAGGATTAGCCTGATAGCGAGCACATTGGCAGACATCAAACATAATGTCCGGCCGGCTTGTAGTTAAGTACATTAATGAACCAATCATAGATTGGTACATTGTATGATTGACCGGGCCTCCTTCAGCATCCTCATTCAACAAGGGTTGTTCTACAATGGGGGAGTCTATAGGCTTAGAATCTGTCATGTCGAATTTGCAAGAACGTCCTGAACGTATTTGCCTTGATGAATCAAGATCCCTTCACTAATTTGACGAACTTGCAAGACTATCTCATTTTGAACTTCTTCTTCATCACCTCCTCGAACTCCTTGCATAGATCTTTGTTGGTTGACCCGAAAATGATATCGTCAACATAGATCTGAACAAGGATGAGATCCTTGCCAACACGTTTAATGAATAGCATTTGATCTATCGTCCCCCAGGTATATTCGTGTGCAAGAAGTTGCTCTGTTAAGGTTGCATACCATGCACGAGGTGTGTCACACCCCAAACAATGGCAGAAACATCGGGGTGGGACTAATGAGATCGCTCGAGACTTCATAACGCTAAAATATGGCAAGTAATTTAATAACAAGATTTCATTTCATAGATTGAATAGCAAGTACATAGTTTCAAATTTGAATACAACATCATGAAAAACAAGATACAAATACAACAACTTTCTAATGCATTTTAGGTGAGTATCTAAGTCGTCCTATTTGATTCCATAAGTCTCATCATCAATAATAACCTGCAATACATGTTAAAGTATAGTTCAATACACAAGGCATTGGTGAGCATACAAGTTTAAATAAATAGCATAGTATAAAGTTTAAATGAATCCTTATGCATCAATGGCTATTCATGGGGCTAACTTATAATATACGAGCATGTGAATATACTAGTCAACCCAAAGCTAACCGCAAGCGTAATCTAATCACAACATTGAATAGACCGTATGTGTTTAACTTAACATGATCTCAAGTTTACAGGCGGTGCGTTACTCCTATAGCGCTATACATGTTAAGGGAGGCTTGATCAAAGTTAATGATTGAGTTTGAGAATTCAAGTATAAGCATGTGTGATTTCAAGTTTAGCACAAAGAGCATGTATAAAGATTGTTTTGTGATTTATGAATAAGTATGTTTGTGTGAATTGATATAGTAAATGTATTGCACCAAAATGTGTAAAAGTAAAATGGGGTCGTGTATACTCAAAATTTTGCAAGCTTCCTAGTATTCCATTTGTAGAGTTTTCAAGTGATGCAACTCGAAGTAACCCTACATTGGGTAAACAGGTGGGCATGAGTATACTAAGTCGGACGATAGGTCCAGATTCTGAAGCAGAAAGTACGGAAAGTAAACGGGAAAAATGCCACTTCATACAAGGGGACCACTTTGTGTGAAGTGACAGTCCACTTCATATGAAGGGTCTGTTTTTGTAACATTTTAGCTCATTTTGCACCCATTTCGACATAGACTTTTGTGAATAGGATATTGGCAATGAGGCTGAACAGTCTAAGACCATGATACTTAATCAGAAAGTGATTAAGATTCTATTCCGACTAGTTATTAAGAAGATACGAAAATTATGTGTAGTTAAGTATATAGATATTCAAGTTGGTTATAGACGTCAAGCATGGAGATGCCAAATCTTGTTATATACTCATCAAAGCACAAGGTTGCAATAACCAGGTTGGTCATGAACGTACAAAAAGTAAATGCAAACTGTTCAAGTGAGGTGTGGAACTTAATTCAGGTAACCATGGCTCCCAACGTTCTCACTAGCTAGAACACTAATCCAATCCTATGAGGATGATGAACTAGGTTAGCTTACAACACTTGGTACAAAGAAAAGTAGTAAAAGAAGAAGTTATATAATTTGCAAAATGTTAATGAGTTAAACTCACTTAGAAGAAGATAGTTCTGTCGAGAATCAAGAAATTCGAGAGTGAGAGTGAATGGAAGGTTGGATGTGGTAAAGTGCGACTGTATTTGTTGGTGCATAATGTCTATCTCCTACGTCTAGGATATGTCAGTTGTGTAAATAGGTCTTAGAATGCCATTTTTATGTGTTTTGTACATGGCTCGTATGAGTAACTATTGTGGCTCGTACGAGTGACATCTTGTCACTCGTACGAGGCACCACTCGCACGAGCTACACCCACTCACTCCTTGTGCGAGCCATATTGGCCTATAAATAGTGGAGCTTGAGTGTTGTGTGATTATCTGTTGGTGTGTGACTACAGCGAAGCCCTGTCAAATTGTTTACTCTTCTGTAACCTTCACGTTTATTAATATACGAAGCAAAGGCTTTTAAGCAGAATACTTGATTGTTTGTTTGTCCAACTCGCTAGCAATGAATTCCGCCTCTGTTAGCTGAGTCGAATCGGTCCGGTGCTCACAAGAGAAGAGCTGATCCCTCTCACAGTATTTATAGGAAAAATGGTTGTCAGCTCCGCTTCGTACGAGGTGTGCCACTTCGTGCGAAGTGTGCTCCACTTCGTGCAAGGTGTGCACTTCGTGTGAGGCAGGTCCAATTCGTACGGAGGGGGTCAATTGAGGCTGATTTTACGTGTTTAGTCAGTTTTAAGTATTTAGAGCATGTATGAATGATGTATCAGTGTAATCGCACGTAAAACCGAGTATTTAAATGTTCTAAGTATAAATCTATTGTATATAATCACATTTTTTAGATTATAACGTATAGCTTAAGCATGTAACATGTGTAAGTGTCAAACAAGTTTCCATTATGATCATAATCTCAACGTACAAAGGTTGAAAATGAAAGGTACAGTTACGATACAAGTTTCCGAAAATAGAATTTCAACAATACCTTCTAAGTAGGGAAAATACAGGACTACGAGGCGTTACAAGGTGTTTGGTGCAGTCCATACAGAGCTTTATCTAACTTGTAGGAATAGTCTTGCATATTTGAATCGACAAACCAAGGGGGTTGAGCGACATAAATTTCCTCCTTGAGCTTCCCGTATAGAAACGCCATCTTGACATCCATCTGATAAACAGTAAAACCCATGTAGGGTGCATATGCCAAGAAGATACGTATGGCTTCTAGACGAGCGACTTGTGCGTACACCTCATCATAATCAAGGCCTTCGATCTGCTTGATCCATGGACCACAAACCGTGCTTTGTTTCTCACAATCATGCAAGTATCATCTTGTTTGTTTCTGTACACCCAGCGAGTTCCAAGACCACACTTTCCTTCCGGTAGTTTCACTAACTTCCATACTCCCAGCTTTTCAAATTGATTGAGCTCTTCATGAGTTGTATCAACCCATCTAGGTTCTTGCAAAGAAACATCAATGCTCTTAGGCTCAATCTATGAAATGAAGCATGAATATAAACATGTATTAATGGTTCCTGATCTACTGCGGGTCTGAACACCAGCAGTTACAGGACAAATAACATTAGTAATCAGATGGCTTCTCTGAACACGATGTGGGATTGCTACAATAGGTGCCTGCAAGTTTGATTGAAGATTAGAAAAACTTCCTGACACTATCCCAGATTGCTCCCCCTCATTTGTTATAGCAGTAGTGTTAATCCCCGGTGGATCTACAGTGCAATCTGATGGAATCGACTCCGGAAACAATGAAGCTCCTTGGATGTTTGTATTTGAAGGACCAACAACATTTTGCTGTGTGGAGGTTTCATTGTTTTGAACTGAATCATCGGGAGTAGATATTGTAGTAGGTTCAAGAACTGGCTCCTAAACTAGTGAAGAATGATGCGGTGCAGTAGTAGCTTCATGAAATCCTAGTGGATCCACAGTAAGCTTCTTGAAAGCATCTTGAAGAGGTATAGCATCATCTTCAGCAATGATGGGAATAGGTATCACTGTACTTGACACATCTGCAGTAACAATCACATTAGACATAATATTAAACGACTTAAACAAGGAAGAATAATCATATAACCAATCAGGTCCAATCCGTGTGTCTTTGGGATTTTTCCAGCCAATCCACATAGTACGTCTTCACGACCTGCTTCTTGATCTTGTTGTATACTCGATATGTGGTGTTTTTAGGATATCCGATGAAATAGCATAGATCTCCTCTTGCTTCAAATTTGCCTTTGGCATCCATGGTTAGACGAACACAAGGACAACCAAAAGTGCGGAAATGTTGTAAAGAGGGTTTCTGTCCTTCAACTATCTCATACAGCGTCTTCATGTGATGTTTGTTGATTAGCGCATGATTTTGAACATAGCAGGCGGTGTTTATTGCTTCTGCCCAAATATCAGTGGAAGGCCAGAATCTATCAGCATCGTACGAGCAGCTTCAATGAGAGTCCGATTATGTCTTTCAACAACTCCATTTTGTTGAGGAGTTTGAGATGCACTATTGATGATCAATACCTTTTAAAGCAAAGAAATTATTCAACTTAGCATTCTTGAACTTCGTCCCATTGTCGCAACAAATAATTTTACTCGCTCGTTCTCTTGGTTCTCTATGAGATTGACAAATTTCTTTATCAGGCCTGCAGTTTCACTCTTCTGTTCTAAGAAAAACACCCAAGTGAAGCGAGAGAAATCATAAGTGATAACCAAGCAATAGGCTTTTCCTCAAATACTCGGCACATTTACAGGACCAAAAAGATCCCTGTGAAGCAATTCCAGAACTCTAGATGTCGTGTGAAAAAGCTTGGGCTTGTGAGTCTTACGATGCTGCTTCCCAAAGCACATGATTCACATTTCTCGATCTGCATAATATCTCTGATCGATAAGTTTCTGACTAAGCCTCCTTTTGCGGTCGATGAAGACTCTTCATGTTCAGATGACCAAGCCGACGATGCCACTGCATAGCATCATGTTTAGCAATTTCAGAAAACAAACATGTAACTTGATCAGTGGGGGCCTTATTCATATCAATTACGTATGCATTTCCCCAGCATTCAGCTTCAATCAAGTACCAATCTTCGTATATGACAATCCTTGGCTTCAAAACCACGCATGCTCCTTTGGTGAAGAGAACTTCTAATTCATTGTCGCACATTTGGGATACAATAAGAAGATTGTGTTTGAGTTCAGGAACATAATTGACATCAGAGAAGCTAAGGACCTCGTTTTTAACTGTGCCTTTCATAGTAATTCTTCTAGTTTCTCCTCCTACAAAGGTGACAAATCCGCCGTCAAAGATTTTTATGTCGTTCAACCCTCCATAGTCGTTCCTGCACATATAAAGGGATTAGTGAGAAACTAGAACCCAGACCATATTCTACTGGGTTGATCATCACTTTTCGTTCGTGAAACCTCATGAAAAATCATATGACTTTTCGTAGAGTTTGAGGTTCGAGAGGAAAAGGACGTAGAGCTTGATGATTGTGAACACTGAGACTGAGATCTAGCAAGGACTTTGGGTTTCCAGATTTTTGAATCATTGTTGTTCGAAATAAATTTGGTAAATGTTGCATTTAATTTCCTGGACTGATTTTGGAAACCATTTGAGTTTGAAACCTTTTGATTGATTTTCTTTGCTAGATTCCAGTCTCCATCAGAGGGCTTGGCTTGAGAGAATTGATGTCCATGACGTCGATAGTGCGAAGCCGTCTGATGATAGGTGTTCCTTGAATGGTAAGATACGAGAGGACGATGAACACAATTTCTAGCTATGTGCCCTGGAATTCCACAATTGAAATAAGTTTGTCTTTTCGAGAAAAAGACTCTTAGTTCTGCTTGTGTTATTCTGGGGAGCTGATTTGGTCTCTTCTTTCCACTAGGTGCTGCTCACAACCATCATCACAAGAGTGAGTATCAATAACTTTACCCTTCAATTTAGGTTCTGTTAGCTTTTGAGATGGGTTTTTCTTTTGATTTTGGTTAACAACATCTGAGGAGACTTCCTTTTGTGTTGTTTTATGGTTTTTCGAGATTGCCTTTTCTTTGTAGGAGTGGATCTTGCAGACTTAGTCTCTTTTGAAACCATTTCTTCAGAAACTGATCTTTTTGCAATGACTGTATTAGTTTCTTTGGAAACCGTTTCATTAGACACAAACCTTTCAGGATCACCTGATTTTTTATTACCAGATGATGAGCAATCTTGGTCAATAATTTGACCATCACAAGCACTTTGCTCATTATCTGATGTGTTAGAATCTTCAGTCTGATCCTCAGATTTATCAGACAATTCCTGTTCTTCAACACTTTCATTCACACAATCCAACACAATAATATTTTCATCTTCACAATTTTCAGAGAGATCTGAAGTATTAGTTGAGGTTTCAGGGAAACTAGAATAGTTTTCTGAATCACTTGAAACAGATGTCTCAGTCTCCTATGATAAACAGTTAAATCACAATCAGAATCAAAAACCACATCATTCAAAGTTTTCTTTTTAACAACTTCAGAAAAACCCTGAGTCTCAAAAACCATGGACCTAACAAAGTTCCAAACGTAATTATCATGTTTATCACATAAAGAAACATTCGAATCATCAGCATCATTTGGATGTGGTTCATCATCCACTTCTGACCGCTCCTCGGCTATCACTGACTTTGCACATACACTAAAACAGTTAATTTTATCTACAGAATCAAATGTTGATGCCTTTTCTTGTGGTTACTCGGGTGGAGTTTCTATCGGCCCGTTTTCATGTTTAAATTTTCAACTGATTCATTTGAGCATTCTTGATTAATATCTTTAGCAAAACTCATGGGATTTTGAAAATCGGTGGGTCTAGTGTTCTTTGGTTTGAAGGGTTCCCAAGGAATGTAATCGTTTGGTTTGCCATACATCATTTTATCATAATTTTCTAATTCTTGCTAAGTAACGGGCATTCTTGAGTAATTATGACTATATGGCACTGGAACTTGTGTATAACCCATCCATTTGCCCTTGTTTTCTTTGAATGTGAACAGTGTCGCTGGAAGTATCAAATTTCTTAATGTTTAGCTCATTTTGTTGATACTTTCAAGTGAGAAGTTCCAGCTCAGCTCTCACAGAGTTGCACTCCATTGTTTTTAAATTTAGTCTGTTTAATCATGGACCCAACATTTCTGTTGATTGACATCCAAGTGGAGCTGAGCTATGTCCTCTTTAGTGCGTCAATCTTTTCATAGAGAATTTTAATATTCTCTCGAATACCGATGCACTTAGACATGGCAATGTTGTAATAACTGATTAGGACGAAATTATGCGCTCTCATATGTGCAATATTATTTCTACAGTGTTCGGAACACAAAAGAGAGTTTGCCATTTTGGAGAGAGTTTAAGGTTCGTCGGTCTGCGCCATCAAGCATTTGTGGTGTGTTTCAGCAACTTATGAGATCTTCAAAGATTCCACTTGAGCTGCAGCGTCAACTCAGCCGACTCTTGTACCATCAGCAACTCTAGATGAAGTTGAAGTTGATGTTTGAGTTGGAGTAACCAGAACCATGGATCTCTCTGAGTTCCTAGCAGCAACAGCTTAAGTTGCTTCATAACCCACTGGTGTTTTCTTGCAATCTCTAGCAAAGTGACCCGGTTCATGAAATTTGTAGCACCTCAACTTGTCTTTAATAGATCCAGTACGAATGCTTGACATGGGACGACGACCGTATCTCTTCTGAAACTTCTCTTCTTAGAATGTTGCCATAGCCAGATTCCAGGATGCATCCAATTCTTCAATGTCTTTTTCAACAACCTGATTTATCTCTGTAGCAAGAATGGATGGAGGCAAGAGATCACCTACAAGAAAAACATGCAGACTATTGAGCATAGACGGTGCGAGAGCCAAGTTTTCTTCATTTTGCTTGGTTAGGAAAGCAAGGTTTTCAGCAGAGGGTGTGGATGGGACATTCTAAGAGGATTAGGTGTTCACTGGACTGTAAGCGACGTTTGCGTGCTGAGGATATTGCTGAGCAGTAGCAGGTGCAACTAAGTTGTTCGGAAGAGACATGCCATAAACGTAGTTTGTCTTCTGAGCTTGTAGTTGTGCTTGAGCTATCGGGCTGAAAACAACATTCGGATTACTGTTTGTCACAGGACTGAAAACAAGGTTAGGATGACTTTGAGACATCAAAGCCATGTTAGAACCAGTCATCCCTGCAGCAATCATAGAGTTCTTATGGTTCAACTCTCTCTAATGGTTGTCAATTTCACATGATTTAACGGTAGCAATCAGTTCGATGAGCGTAACTTCATTCAGGTTTGTGGTATGTTTAATCATCGAGACATCAACATCCTAACTTTTCGGCAACGAGTTCAAAAGTTAGCGATTCATCCCACTGTTAATAATACAGATGCCAACACTGATCATCTGTGAGACTAGCTTGACGAACCTCCTTATTTGGTTTTCCATAGTCTCCCCGTAAATGTGATTGAATGAACTGAACTGCTGTTTCAACATGTTTACCCTGCTAGCCTTCATGTCGGTTTTTTGCTTCATACAGATTTCTGAGCACATCCCAAACCTCTTTTGCATTTGTGTAGTTTCTTACAACAATTGAGATATCCGGACCGAGAGCCATAGTAAGATTCGCCATAGGCTTATCGTCTTCGTCTTTGATTCTTCGATCATCGTCCGTCCACAGATTCTCAGGCTTCAGAATCTTAGTAAGAGGATCATCCTCAGTAGCGTACATAATGATACGAGGACCATCACGAATACACCTCCAGACTCCGGGCTCCTTAGCCTTGCAGTACTGCTCAAAACGCTAGGTCCACTCAAAATAGTCATCTCCATACAACAATCGTGGAATTTTGGTAGACGTTCCTATAATTGTGACAATCGGCAAAATTCCGATAATTCCATACAACCTGAACAACTAATACATTATCTATTTACCACACAACATGACTTAATTTTTGATTTTAAGTCTTAAAAGTCTAGGAATTCAACAAAATCATAGTTTGGTATGATAATGAATTCGTCACAATCACGAACATATAAAATCATATCCTAGACGGATAACAAAAAACTTGAAAAAGCAATAAATATCAGTACTGGTTACAGTACAGTCGGATATGACAAGAATAAGACATAAGATATGTCTGCACTTTTATACCATGAAAATTTTATTTAAAACACCAAATTGTCCAAGTCTGCAGCAAAATACAGCATGCCGCAGCACAAAAGAGCAAATGTCCAAAAAACCAAAAATAAATATTTTTAGTTAAAAATAATAACGGGTGTTAAAAATAGTATAAAATTCGTATATAAATCATGTTGTTTAAAGTTATACAGCTTGTTCAGTAAAACCTGACAACAAAGCCGGTATAGGAACTGAACTTAAAATGACAAATTTATTAGTTTGGAGAGCTAGATTAATTAACTGAAGAATAAAAATTGTACTAGAACTATTATGAAAATAAAATTTTATAAAGTAACAATATGTCAGTATTTTACCCGGTACAATACCTGAACTAAATTTATCAAATGAACAATGAAATAATAAGACTAGTAAGTTATTTTGGCATATTATAACATCACTTTAAAGTGTTGGACCATTAGATTTTATAAAAACTTATATATAAAAATAATAAAGTTTAAAAAAATTAAAAGTTTTTATATATAAAAAATAACCAAACCACCCGTCCCCACTCATGGCTACATAGGCTGTTTTCCCCCATGCCACTTAGTCTTGATTCTGTGTTGGCAAATTGTGAGCTTTGTTGGTTTATAATGAGGTGTAAGAACATAATCAAAACATCAAAACCAATATCCACTTTCATTTCCTTCCATTTTGAAAACACCAAAACACAACAACACCTCCATTTTTCCTCCTAAAAATCCGCCAAAGCACCACCAACCATACCTTTGACTTTTTAAAATCCAAACTCAAGAAATTCAAGCTTGCATGGAGATCCAAGGATGATCTAAGGTGTTTGCAAGGATTAGGAGGCACACTTGAAAACTTTGGAACTCTTGATCAACACATTTTCTTCATCTTTTTACCAAAATTTTGATCATCCTAGCCAAGTGCTAGTAGTAAGCTCCATAACTTAATCTTATATTTTATATTTCATTAAAATTCACAAGATCATCTTAAAAGATATTTAAAAATCCACTTGAAAAACACTAATAAAACTATAATCACTAACCTAATTATCTGGTTTTCTTGATGATTATGGATGATCTTGAAATTGTCATAAATTAGTAAACTTGAATCTTGCATTTTTTTGTATAAAAAAAGATAATTTAAACACATGCATGTTTAGATTAGCAAGATCTATTAACAAAAATTGTCATGAACATAATTTTATATTTTAAGATGATCATACAAATTATAGATTATTAAATAAAAGTTATGATTTAGAAATTTTGTTAAAAAGTGATAATAAAGTTTCCATTTAAGAAAGTTTTTAACTATAACAAGTTCATGACATTTTTGTTAATACATAGGTATAATACTTGTGATTTGATGATGAATTGAGTTAGAAAAGTGATTTAAAACATGTTTATATAAACATGGAAAGTTCATATTTTAAAGGAAACTATGACAATTTTTTATAAAACTTAATCTTGATTAAGATGTGGTTAAACTAAAGATTTTCTACTTAAAGTGATTAGGAACTTTAAACAAAAGTTTGGATGAAAAAGTTTAAGATTAATTACTTCCTTTTTCTTAAACTAAAAGGAAATAAATATATCTTTTTTCAGATAAAATATACATTTTGAAATCATCAAATATGTGTACATATATTTTTGTATAAAAATTATATATTTAGATCATGAAGGATCTAATATAAAATTATGTATAAGTATTCAACTTTTGACAAAATAATATATCGGACAATTCGGACAAAACAAAGTATATCGTATAAACGAAACAAACGACAAAGACGAAACGAAAAAAATGGTCGACGCAAACATAACGGTCAAAACGAACAAATCAACTGTTACACTTTATAATTACTAGGACTTATAAAAATTTAACTTATATCTTGTAGTTTTTATAAATAAAATTTTATAAGTTATAACATTTACTAGTAAATATTTTTAAAAACTTGGATTAAGCCCAACTAAACAATTGTTTGGACTAAGCCCATTTTCATAAATTTATATTAGGCTAAATCTATTTTTATAAAAATATATGGACTAGCCCATTTATATAAATTAATTTAGGCTAGGCCCACTTGTATAAAAATCAAACTTGGGCTAAGC
This sequence comes from Scalesia atractyloides, assembly GCA_947069175.1. Classification (NCBI taxonomy): domain Eukaryota; kingdom Viridiplantae; phylum Streptophyta; class Magnoliopsida; order Asterales; family Asteraceae; genus Scalesia; species Scalesia atractyloides. Next base: position 41,061,289 of record CAMTDV010000008.1, on the reverse strand, counting down.
TCACTCTTACAATATTAACATGGGCTAAACCCACTTTTAATAAATTTACATGGGCTATGCCCACTTTTATAAAATTAATTTGCGCTAAGCTCACTATTATAAAAACTAAATTGGGCTAATCTATTTCGATAAACTATTTTGGGCTAGGCCCAATCTTTCATTTTTTTAACTTTGGTTAGGCCTAGTTTTACAAACCAATTGGGCTTGAACCACTTTAAATAAAATTAGGTTGGGCTAGGCCCACATACATGAAATGAATTTGTGCCAGACCCACATACATGAAATGAATTGGGCTAGGCCCACTCATATGAAACGAATTAGGCTACGCCCACACATAGTAAGCAAATTGGGCTAGTCCCATACTTACAAAACTTATTGGCTTAGGCCCATATGTAATAAACTTTTAGATTGAATTTTTACAATAAATTATGAGCTAGGCCCATTTACATGTAACCTATCTAGAATATATATATATACCAACAAAGAAAAAACAACAAATACAAGTATGAAATTCAAGATAAAATACTTGTACTAAAAACGAACGAATGCCTAAGTGTCTAATGAGAATAGAACATTTGTAGGTAGAGAAACGAACGAAGTATCGGAAATCGAATAGAGATTTGCACGGAACGCAAATCTGTGAGTTCATGTTTCCCTTTTTATTTTAACGTTTTTATGGTTTTTAAACGTGCGGGGATGTATACATGTTACATTTAGTATAGTTGGGAAATGAAAATATTTAGATCACATGTGGATAAGGCTCAAGCATGGGACCATTAATTAATAATAAGTACCGAGGAACAAGGGGATAGATCTATTGGGTTTGGGTGAGCCCCACTCTAATACGGCAATAATAACAGATTGTATTAGAGTGCTTGTGTGTCTAAAACGAGTGTCTCAGACATAATAAATCGTCAAGGTTTGGTTGCCACCTTATTCGGCATACAGATTAGTGTCCTTGCAACACACTAGTGATCTTACAAATTTCATTAAGCTATATTAAACAAATTTTTTATTTCAAATGTTTTTGAATATTCATTTGATATGAAAATTTATAACATGAATTCACCGGCTTTTGTTGACATCGTTTTCAAAACTAACATGTATTACAGGAAACTAGTGGACAACCTTGGGGGAAAACATGTTCGTACGTTGTGAAGTCAAGATGTTATGTTTCATCCAGTCTTTTTTTATTATGTTTGTAAACTCATGTTTAAAATTTCAAATAATGTTGCTGAACTTGTGGTATGTTTCAAGACAAAAAGGTCGTATGTAAACTTTATGTTAAATAAAGCGTATGGATGAATATTTTACAACGTATTACAATTGTCATTTACTTGGTTGAATGCAACGATTGTCGCTCTTGCCACACCTTGCATACGCTTCCACTACATCGAAAATCGGGGTGTGACAATAGTTTGACCAGTTCGTGATGCAATGCAAGAGTCTGTGACTGGAATTTTGGTAGACGTTCCTATAATTAAAGGTGCCAAGTCGAAAAGTCCAATCCGAAATGGTCATCAGTAAAGTCAACTCGAAACACTGTGCAATCCGAAATGAGAAGTGAAACTGGAACAATGTTCGAATTCGGAATAGTGCTCGAACTCAGAACAATGATTAATCCGAGATGGTTTGATGATGATCCAAAATGCTATGATGATGATCCGAGATGCTTTGAATGTGATCCAAAATGATTTGAAGCTTCAAAAGAATGATCCGAAATATAAGCCTTTGATTAGAGATGGTTTAAAGATTATCTGAGATGTGATGAATACAATCCGAGATGAATCCGAAACGTCAAGCTGATGATCCGAAATGATCCGTGTCTTCAAGCAGATGATCCGAAATGATCCGAAATGCAACCAAAACTCAACAGAAACTTTGAAATAGTAGTAGATGTAGTTCGAAATAGTGTCATATCAGATCTGAGTCTGGAAACAGGTTCAAACAGGCTCTGATACCAATAGTAAGTCCTGAAAAACCGGATCTCACGATATCACACATAGCTTGATTGGTGGCGGAATCACACAAACAAGCTACGAATCAAGATAGAAGAAACAAGATGAAATAGAAAGTTCAACTTGCATACAAATGTAGAAATTTGTCTAATACAAGTTGTAGAGAAACCACCAAAAAGATACTAACCCTAAGACATCATTATCTATTTATACTAAAGGGTTAGAGCACCATTAACCTAAGCCCCTAGGCCCAAAAGCCTTCCCCAAGCCCATATACGCAAGATAGCCTACACCACTAATGTAACTAATGCATAAACCTAATTAGGGCCTAATAGCAAATGCTAGCAAAGACACCAGTTTTGTAGTTACCTTATCTTTTTTCTCAATACACTTCGAGAAATGTGTATAACACTGCTTCAACACATCATTACACAGCACATCCTTGTTGTATTGTAGAAGAAGTTGCCTAATTAATTCACCCTTCGCATCGTCGTCTGCTGGTGGTGATGATGAAGATGATGCCATCATATGAGAAAGTCAATAATAGATTACACAAAAGATATAGGGTATGTGATAACAGTATTACAAGTAATGCATGTCTACATATTTATAAAAGAAAACCTGATAGATTATACCTAACATTCAAATAACATTAACTCACCACGTTTAATAGCTTTTAATGCGGTATATGCACAACCATATTTACTTACTTACAAATTACAAATGTAAGATTTGATTCTTAAATTCAAATGAACAAACACATATGACACCCGAATAAATTCACACGTGTACACCACTGAGACAGATATTTCTATTATTTTATAAATATACTTTGTCCCACAACGTTTCTTGTCACACATTCCTCATATATAGGCCACCGCAATACTACCATTTACCCACCCAAGTACTTTCTCCGAAAAATAAGTACTGCCAAAAGATGTCTTCTTCCACTAACAAACATAATGGAAGCAACAAAGATGTACAAAACATTCTTAAGAAGAATTTCGAAAAAGAAACCTTTGAAGAAGGAACTATAAGAAACTCATGCGGAATGGTGACAACTCTTCTAATCGAAGACATAAAAAAACACGAAAATCTTCTCTCAAATTGTTGACATCCCTGAGTCTACTGATCGTACAAAAGCCTTGGAGTACCTTGGAAATCAGCTGGTACTAAACAACGAAATAGCTTGCAAGTTGAGAGACTTGATCGGAAGTATTATTAACAACAACTAAGAAAAGAATGTAGTTATGGATAATATCATGAAATATGAAGAATAGTAAGGCTATGCTTGCATGGGGATGATATGCCATGTTTTGACCTTATTGGGTTTTTCTGATCATGTGGTGACCTTTTATCTTTGTTTGATCATTTGTTGAAAATGTAAACAGGTTTCATGAATGTTTATCATGCTTTAACTTACTAATGTTTTGTTTTATATATGCAGTTATAAAAATATGCTTAATGTTTCTTTACTAGATTATCATACATTTCCATGTCTTGTCCTCTGATAGATTAATGTAGTGTTTATCTATGCAAGTGTACAAGTATTCTTAATGTCTTAATTAGTCATATAGAAAGTGTAAGTCCCGATGATCCGGATCTAACACTCATATCACACAATCACCAAGGATGGACGGAATCCAAACTAGGTGATCTTCAAGAAAATCGAAAAGATGAAGAACAACACGAATCAACTTTAACACCTTGCACACGATTATATTACTTGAACAAGCAAAACCGTCTGGTACAAGATGGAGGCTCTCTCTAGAGAAATCCCAAAATCTTCTCAAAAAACTAACTCTAGAAATGAATAAGCTTAGCTTATATACCTAGGATAAGGCATGTCCCTCATGGGCTTGCCTGGCCCACATGGCCTATGGAAAACTAAATGACCTATAAAGGTCCAAACCTAATACAAACTAACCCAGTTAACCCCAGTTAACTACCATAGACTGTTGCATATATTTGATGCTTCAGTCTCACACTTCTAGGACCTAACAATTTCCCCCTAGACTGATGCATCAAATTGCCTTCATAGCATAAATTCAGCAACATCTTCAACAGAGACTATGGTTGTCGCTATGCTATAAGTGTTGTGGAAGACAGTCTCAAACTTCTTGGACCTGACACTTCAACGAACTCTCAGCACTGGGTCTCTTTCTTTAGCTCTTGTGGTAGCTTCATATTAGGATCTTGATCAGCTTTGCTTGAAACATCCTTGTCAAAAAGAATGTGAGAGGAGGAACATTAGTAGCTCTTTTCTTCTTCAATCTTTCTCTTTCAAGCAAGCAGGTGCGCAGATACTTCTTCAAATGTACTATCACTGTCAGACGATGACTGACATCTGGTTCTTCTGACTCAGGTACACTTTGCTGTTGTGATGCTTCATGCTTTGTCGGCAACTAACAACATCTCAATTTTCAGCAACCCCTGTTTCTTGATCTAAATCAAGATCTGCACAATTCTCATAAATATATAAGCAAACATTCTTATGCATCAGGGAGAGTACCACATGAACACTTGGTACATTCAAGTACTTGTACTTGGATTGAAATTCAAATTTCTTTCATCCTTTGATGATTAACCATATCTTCAAGAACGATTAATAATTTTAATAAAAACAAATAAAGCACTCTATTTTTGGATTTTTTTAAAATATAAGAATATAGACATAAACAAAAATAAACAAAGAAACTAATTCAATAGTTACAACTATACAATTGTAATGGGATCAAAATCGTTTTCAGGCGGACCAAGGAACACTTTTCGGTGTGAACTTATTCAGACTTGTCTATGCGATTGCCAATATGTTTGTCCACTTAAACTTTAATGCTCAACTTTCATTTTTCAACTTCGTGATATGCTTAAGGTAGTATTATACTATAATATCCATGTGTCCCATACCATGACATACCCACGCGATGAAGGTAAGCACAACGATTCATCCTAGCAGGCGAGTATACTGAGATCATCCTTTATCTTTTACAACGTCAGACTATTGGTAAATAGGTCAGTACTTTCATACAGCAAAGTGACCAATAATATCTGATGAGGGTTAGGCAAATACCTGATGTGGTATGTTTGAATTCATGGAATTTTCTCATGAAGAGATTTCCTTTCTTTTAAGGTTTTGGCCCTTCTATTTTGGCTCTTTTAAAGATATCCCAACTGTGCCTAGGTCTGCATATAATCTGGATGCAACAGAAGGGCAGCCAAGATATCCCCGGATGACTCAACAGCATAAAGACCCAAAACCTTAGATGTTGGCTATCTATTAACGCAGGATTTAAGACCTTAAAATCATACGCCGATGGTATGTTACCCACAAGATACATAGTAATACTTATGTTTATATCACTTAGTATCTTTTAATCACTTTGAGCGTTAAGCCTACCGACATATCACATTAGATCCTAGTCTTTTCAGCTACGACACCTTACATGTGTCAACCACACCCTTTATCACGAATATTCATTTCATTTCCCATTTGATGCAAATAGACCTTTTGTATTTTTTTTATTTTTCAAATGTTTTTGCATTTTTCTGTTTTTCAAATGTTTTTCGTATTTTTTCTGATTTTCTCCCCCTCAAACAATACATATATACATATATCACTCTCTTCCCCCCTAAATTTGTGCATTATACTTTATGCACAAATTTACCTAATAAAGAAAACATATGCACAAAGTTTTAAACGAAAGGATAGGAAAATATTTTTGATGTTTTTGCTTAACCGTTCTGTCATTAGATTAAAGACTAATCAATTTGAAAATTAAAGCATGAAATTTAAATTTGTACCTTTCCGCTGATCTTTTCTTACCTCATCTCCTCCAAAGGAAACATTGCACTCGTAAAAATTTTTAACCTTTTGCAACAGTGAGATGTTTTCCGATATGTCCCTAGAACAACCGCTATCAACATTCCAGAGATTGTCAACAGCTCCTCCTTGGTTATTCTTGAAAAATAAAGAGATTAGTAAGACAGTGGGACCCAGGCCATTGTGGTCCTAGGTTTCCCTGAAGCATCAAAATAAGACACTTCTTTTAGACACAAGTCCTCTTTTGTTTCGTGGAATGGTGATGTTTTTTGCGGCTTTGGATTTGGGTTTCCAAATCTGTTTCGTTTTAATAAACGCGGTTGTTACCTTTGATTGAGCAACTTTGGCTGTTTCAGGTTTAGTCATTTTAGAAAAAGAATTTTTTTTCTGAACAACCTTGAATTTGTTTTTGGCAACATTCTAATCCTCATCAGATGGTTTAACCTTGGGATTCACATTCTTCATTGCCTTAGGTGATGATACCTTCATCGGCTTCGAATGATTGTTATCCTTAGGTGTAACCTTCCGATTTTGGACATGATACGGAACATGGGGACTATGTGTGCAGTTTCGAGCGATGTGACCAGGAATGCCGCAATTGAAGCACGTTTGTCTTTTCACATGTAAAGCATTCTGATTAGCTTGATTTGCTCGTGCAGGCCTTGAAGGATGAACTGATCCCTTCTGTGCTTGATATCCTTGCAAGTTTCTTGCAGACGAAGATGAATTTGGATGTCTGTACTTGTCGTTTGCATGGGCATTCTTCTATTGTGGAGATTTCTTTGGATTCTTCTTCTTTTGTTTAGACTGCAAGTCTTGTTCAGAATCTCCCCAACCTTTCCAAAAGCTTTGCTAGCACGGTCAAAAGCATATTTTTCGCATTTGCCATTAAAGACCGGCTTAACAAAAGCATTTTTTACAACACCAGCCTTTTGAGGAATATTACTGCCCACTGATGATCTTGGAGAACGTGACTGTCCTTGTCGTTTAGACTTCTGCTTTCTTCGTCTCCGATTTGCTCGTTTCTGCTCTTTTAACTTGCTCTGAACCTTTTCATCAGAAGCAAAAGGTTCAGATTTTTCAGTTTGCGCACTTGGAGCCTCATTCACGTCAACTCTCTCTTCATCAGCTAACTCATTAGAAGAGTCAACAGCACCAGATGGTTCCCGTGTGTCTGACGAATAATCATCGGGTTTGCCGTACACCATATGTTGTGCTTTCTCAATATCTTTGTCGGTTTCAGGCATTGTTGTGTAGTTATGATTATACGGTGGGGCAACCTGATTGAATCCCAAACCCTTACCTTTGTTCTCCTTATATGCCAGCTACACATTGCACACGTCTTGAACAAGCTTGCTGGATGTATCAAACTTCTTTATATTAACTTTGTTTTGTTGATATTTTCCAGTAAGAAGTCCCAGCTCAAGTCTTACCAGGTCGCATTCCATGGTTTTTGAATCCAATTTGGTTTTATAATCATGGACCCAACATTTCTGTTAATTTACGTCCAGGTGAAGCTGAGCTATGTCTTTCTTTTGTGCTTCAACCTTTTCTGTGAGTAACTTGTTACTTTCTCAAAGGCTGATGCACTGAGCCATTGCATTGTTGTATTCATCGGCCATTTTGGAATTAAGAGCCCTGAGTTGAGCAACCCTACTCCTACAAGGTTCAGTGCACAAAAGATAGTTGACTGTGTCAATGGGCGAGCTTGATTTGTCACCGTGAGTTTGGGCTTGGGGTCGAGGTTGGGTGCTGGGCTGCTGATTGCTGCTAGCTGGGCTATTGATTTCGGTTCGAACACTTCTTCAGGATGAGACTCTGTTGATTTAGCGTATAGATCTTGGAGATCTTGGTTTGATTGTAAATGACCCCATAACCAAGATACAAAGGAGTCTTTGTCATCTCCTAAAACGCTATCCAACTCATCTCTTACTTCCTCTTTTCGCCTCCCACGTTCAACCAAATGCATCACATAGTTAGCAACCGGATCAACATTGTAGTCTCCTATAAACTCATTTCGCTTTTCCTTCACTTCCTCCCGCAGGCTCGGGTTTTGATTTTGTGTTGCTATGTTCAAGTATTGAGCTTGGGCTGCAAACACCTTCGGATAATCAAAACCGGACCGGTAAACACGATAAAAAGATGTCCGAAAACTGTTTCTACCAAAATGTACCATTAGACTCGTCTCGACGATAGAAATCCAATGATATATAACTCCGGTTACGTCAGCTGGTTAACTTTCATCCTTTAAGGGTACAACTCGGAACAGTACCGAATTCGGAACAATAACTCGGACTAACAATCCGAGATGGAATCTGAAAACAGTGATCTGAGATGGTAATTCAGAATAGTGATCCGAGATGATATCCGAGATGCACTGTGTCAATTCGAGATGCTTCCCAAATCCGAGATGTAATCCGAGATGAGAGAATCCGAACTAGAGAATCTAGTCCGGAATGAAACCCTAATCCCGAATGAAAGACCAAATCCGGAATGAAGAATCCTCAACCGTATTCCGATCCGGATTGCAAGAAATCCGGATAAAGTTGTTGAGAAAGTTGATGAACAGTAGCCCGGAATGAATCCGAGATGGAATCTCCTTCGTGTTCTTCGGGATCTTCAATGACTTTGAATCTGAAATTCAACAGATTAGTCCGAAATCAATCTGAAATTTATCCGAAATCTATCCGAAATTCAATATTTTAATCCGAAATACAAAAATTAATCCGAAATCAATCCGAAATACAACAGAATGATCTGAAATCTGTCCGAAATGTAACCAGAAAATCCGAAATCCTTGAATGTTGATCTGAAATGCTTGAATCTTATTCATGTTCTTCGTGTTTTTCAGCCGAAACGAACAGAATCGTGTAATATCAGATCTGAGCCTGGAAAACATACCACTTGTAAGTCTCGATGATCCGGATCTAACACTAATATCAGACAATCACCATGGATGGGCGGAATCCAAACTTGGTGATCTTCAAGAAAACCGAAAAGATGAAGAACAACACGAATCAACTTTAACACCGCACACGATTCTATTACTTGAACAAACAAAACCGTCTGGTACAAGATGGAGGCTCTCTCTAGAGAATTCCCAAAATCTTCTCAAAAAACTAACTCTAGAAATGAATAAGCTTAGCTTATATACCTAGGGTAAGGCATGTCCCTCATGGGCTTGCCTGGCCCACATGGCCTATGGCATGACCTATAAAGGTCCAAATCTAATACAAACTAACTCAGTTAACCCCAATTAACAACCATAGACTGTTGCATATATTTGATGCTTCAGTCTCACACTTCTAGGACCTAACAAAAAGGTAATACTTATCACATCATGTAAAGCCATTATTAAATGCAAAAGGCAATTAAAAAGATTGTTTAGTATTAACACTAGGTATTTAGGTAAAAAATACACCAACTGACTGTTATTGTCCTTTTTACATGATTTTTCTTTTCACCAAGAGATTGCGATTTTTTGTTTTAAATTTTTTTTGGTTTCGTGTAACATTCTGATTTCAAGAACTTATTGTGCTTTTAAATATTAATTTGTCTCATTACCTTTGTGTTTTTCTGTAACACAATGTCTTTAATAACCAACATTGTGTTTTTTTTTGTGTTATTAAAACACAATCACATGCAATCATAATTAAATACGTATATAGGTAATATTAAAATCATACAAACCCAATGAATATTTAAGATGATAATATACCACATTAATTCATAAGATTCAATGTCGTGACAAAATATACCACACATAAAAACAACCACAAACATCGATTAGTAACTGCTCAAAACAACGAAAAACAGTAAAAGAACTACATAAAATAGCATAACTAAACATATGGTGAAACTATAGTTCCAATATAGACTGATCCATTGATGCCTTGAGTAAAGATAATAGGCAATAAACCATGCATTTCCTTTGTCTCCATATTTACATCAGTAATCTCACCCCATTCCTATACTATAATGAACTTATTTCCATTGATATAGTGCACATATGACTCAATCATCAATGGCATAGAAATAGCAGGTAGACAAAAAACACTTTCGACCACTTTTCATTTTCAAGTTTCCACAATTCCACATTCACACTATAGAATCCGATACTAATCAACATATGGAGTTGATCTCGTATACTAACCAACTGACCTATAGCTTCCACATCCATTATATATGGGAATCCTACATTAGAAATTACCTTGCTATCAACATCTAAACGAAGTACACAAGCGTTATCCATACACCAGAATCTGGTGAATACGAAATACAAACAATTTGCACAAAATGTGCCTACAGACGAACTATAGACGTCAACATTATACAGACTATAGTTTGAGAACATTGGAGTTGACCATGACCCTTCACTGACAGAATAAATGTTAACAACCAACATCATATGTGTTCGTTTAATATACACAATATTGTAATCACCGGAAGAGTTGACACAAAACCTGTTAGGATCTGAGTTTGAAACTATTATGAAACTTCTAAAAAAATGAAAGTTGAAAGACAATAAATCAGATGTAAATGCAGCGGAATGATGAACTTTAATTCATAACAGTTGAGAGATTGTTTTTCATTATCATGCTTTTAATGATTGTAATCAAATACATATAAATCACAATATCCCCCTCATCTTAAGATCACTGATTTGTTCGTACAGAATGTAAATAAGAATGATAGATTGATAATTGATGAAAAGTAATCAAATAGAATAGTACAAACACTGTTCTATTTATACTAGAATCCTAACCACTGATCATCTTAGAATGATGTCAGCATGAAAGCGAGACTTAACAAAATTAACAAACTAACAATATCTGCTAAGCTAACCACTGATATAACTAAACATAATAAAGACTGATAGTAAAACAATGATGAAACATCCTCTGTTGGCCTTCAGCAGATCTTTGCCTTGGCAGACCTTTAGCTTTAGACTTAAATAGAGCTTTGTCTTCAACAGAGTTTTGCTATGGCAGACCTTTAACATTTAGTCTTCAGCAAAGCTTGACTCAGGTAGATGTTATATTATTATTAGCATCAGAGGTTGTAGTATATTTTGGCAATCTATCATCTGTTCTTTTGTAGAGTTCAATTCCAACAATCTCCCCTAGAACAGATGATGCCAAAACAGAAACTTTATTACTGATCTTTATTCCTCATCAATGATTCCCTTATTTATCCTTTGAACTAAAGTTCAAAGTCCAGAGCAATCATATCATCTACATCCCTTTAAAGTTCAAGATTCAACAAGTCTTGGAGGTCAGTTGCAGCCAGACCATATGGATCCTCTATTTTTATCTTTAGAACTCTACCATCTGACCTGAGTAGTGTCAATTCATGGGTGTCTACGGAAGACTTCCATTTTAGAATTTTTGATTCAGATAGTTTTCTTGGGAGTAGGGTTATTTTTGATGACTTTGGTGAGATAGGTCTGCTTACAAGTGTAGAAAGTGTGGCTCTAAGCTTATCACTTGCAGCATCTATGTGGTACAAAATTTGATTCTTTATCCCCTCTTTTCTTAGTTCTTCATGCATCCTTTGATACTCTTGTTCCATCTGTTTTTGCATCTTTGCTTAATTAAGGCAATGGTGGGTAAGCTAGAGGTTGAAGTTGATCTTTTAGGAGCGTGGGTCTGTTGAGGAGTGGTTGGTTGAGAATAGATTGGCTTTCTTGGGACAGAAGGATCTTTCTTTCTTAGCTCTTCCAATCTTCTATAGGTATCGATCACTTTAGACTCTGACCATCTAGCAATTTGCCTTATTGTTCCATATAGAGCATCAACAAGTTCGGCTTTCATTCTTTTAATCTTTAGAGCATGGTCTTGGCTTTCAAGTTTAGCCTTTTTCCAAGTAGGAGGAGTAGGCTTATTTGAAGGATTTTTGAGCATTGTATGAATTCTTTCAATTTCTTCTTTTAGCTCATTTGCCGACCAGTCTTTAAATTGAGCCCTTGTTGCTTTGTAAGGCATGAACTTCATAATATGATCAAGATAATCTTGCTTTAGCTCTGGATCATCAGAAGTTGGATTTTCAGACATAGACTCACTCAACTCCTTAGGTAATTCTTCAATGTTTCTCACTTTGATCAGTTGAAATTGCAAGGAGATTTGTAAAGCCCTGTCCTCTTTATCTTTTGATTTTTCTTTTGCAATGGTCTCAGCTTGTCTAGACTTTAACTTAAGATATTCATCAAGATTCTTAGGCTTTCGATACCCTAGCTAGGATGGAAATTCTCTCTGTTTCGGATCCTCTATCTTGTAGAAAGCTCCTATCTCTCCTTTAATAGCAAAAAGTTCCAAAGGGTATAGTGCACCCATTGGAAGGAATGAAGATGATAACTGCATGGGAGGAATTGGGGTTTTTGGATGTGGCAGTGATGAGGATGGTTGTATAATGGATTGTGATGATGCAGGGAGTGGTGATTGCCTCTCTTCAGCATCATCATCATCAACAACAAAAGTTTTCCTTTTGCGTTTGAATTTAAGTTTTGGAGATGGTGAATGTGTAGGAATTCGAGGTGGTGTGGATAATGGTTTGGTTAATGTTGAAAATGTGAGTAGAGTAGTGGTTTGAGAAACATCTGTTGGAACATCTATTGTTCCAGCATCTGCTGTCACAACATTGGTCCTAACATCTGTTGGGGTTATGGTGATAGAGGATACAATGATAGTAGCTTTAGCAGTGGTTGTAGAAGATATGGGAGTTGGTTGTCTTGCTTTTCTTGCAGACTTTCTTTGTCTTGAAATACCAACATCTTCTTTTTCCAACTGCTTAGCTTTTTTTCTTTAATGAGCATCAAAGCTTTAACTTCAAGTGTATCTTGTCTTGCTACTTTTCATTAGCAATCCTTTCAGCTTCTTTGTTTAGGGTCTCATCAATTCCTTTTCCCAAAGTAGCTTCGGATGCTTCAGTAGTGGTTGTTGGCTGTAGTTGCACCTTTGATTTAACATTTGAATCAGGCTGCAACTTTCTCATGTGATCTTTCTCCCCCTTTTTGGCATCATCTTCTATGTCATCTTGAAGAATGATAAACGGGGCAGAGCCAGTAGTTTTCAGTAAGTGGTCTTTGATAGCTTTAATGTCAGCTTGTGTATCTTTATAGCGAGCCTTGACCATATTGCGGATCAACTTCATATATGCTGAATATCAACCAATTGTCACTGAGCTAGGATGATTGGTTGAACAACCTTCCATAGCTCTTCAGTGTTTTGTGTTGGAGATGGTTGTGGTTGAGAATTTTTGAGCATTTGTTTCATCATGGGTTTGATTTCATCAATAGATGATTCCATGGTATTGATTCTCTCCGTCAATTCTTGATATTCTGTAACACCCTGTAAAATCGTGTCCAATAATATAGTGACACGTGTTGTATTGTTAAATATAGTCTGTTAAAGACCAATAAGGACTAAAGGCGTCAACATGCTCAATCTGAGCCTCTGAGTGACAATCTGATGTCAACATGCTTAAATCATTAGCCTCTGAGTGACTGATATGTCAACATGCTTGAAATTTGGCCTCTGAGTGACTGATATATCAACATGCCCAGCCTCTGAGTGACATCGGAATCAACATGCCTATCATAAGCCTCTGGGTGATCCTCTGTGAAGTCCTAAACTCTCATACATACCATTTGTTGGACGAGAGGGTTCAATTTTGTAAATATGTGAAAGTTGGATAATGGAGGGATTAAAAGTGTCAACATGTTAATTTATACCTCTGAGTGACTTTTTAACGAACCGAGAGCTCAATAATGTCCGGGCATAATATTGGGTATGCCACATATTGGCTACGGAGGGCTAAAAGTGCCAAAAAAAGTGTTTTAAAGGGTTTCTATAAGCTTTATAAAGTTAAGGGGCTAAAGTGTCAAAATTTGAAATTGGCCTTGGGGCGGTCGCGGGCCGCGAGAGACCAAGCCTGGGTCTCTCGCGGGGTGCGAGAACAGGCCTGACGTAGAAAATTGTTTGGCAGCCAAGCAAAGCTCCAAAACCATTTAAATTTGAAACCATGGACTTGTAATCAGCTATGCCACGTTTTGGGACATTTGTAAGCTTCCTCTTACGCCCCTAAACACCTGGCTTCACCTCCTTTGAGCTCTACAACTATAAATAGGTGATCAAGTTCACCATTTAAACTTGCACCTTTCTAAATCATAACTTTTCTCCCTCCTCTGGAAGTTCCTAGCTGAAAGAACCATCCAACTTAGTTCTCTTGCATTGTAGGAACCCCTTGTAAGTGTTCCTTGCTCTTGCATTTTCATTTAGAGGCTTTTATAGCCAAAAGTCAAGCGTTTTTCGGAAAACGCTTTGACTTTAGGTTAAGACTATTATGGTCCAACCATTTTTCGAAATGAACATGGCTAAGTGATCGTAATAAGGTAGGTGTTAATCCCTATAAAGGGCACATCCTGAAGATCACGTTTCCTAGACCAATTGACGGGTCAAAGTTAAGTTATTAAAAAGTAAAACAGGCCATTTTTCAGAAAAATCATAAAATGATCTTAATATAGTTATGAAACCTGTTTTGACACTTAAAAAAGTCGGTAATAATTATTTGAACATGTAAGAACATGTTCGGCTCGTCAATTTCAATTCTAGGGTGGTCGGTTCGCAATCGAAATTCGCGAAGTTTGACTTCTGCTTTGACTTTCGATTCTGACCCGATTTAGATTAGTTACCTACTGATCTAAAGTTGTATTATGATCATAATATAATGTAGCATAACCCTCTGAGGTTATATTACATGATCATAATCAGAATCCAAGTTTATGCGCAAGTTCCATAATTATACCATCTTTGACCAAAATGTCCTTTTTGCATAAAACAAGGTTTTGAATGGTAATGAACTTGAAAATGAGTTCCCTACTGATGTAATATTATAAGTAGGATTATTTGGGATGTTAAACCAAGTTATAAACTGAGTTTTCAATCAGGTCCTTAAACTATGTCGATAAATGACGGTTTTAGCCCTTGTGGCTTATAAAATGGTTTTAATCAAATCTTTTCAAGGTAAATCATTTACCTACTGATATGTTATATTAAATAACATTTGTAAGACATTTTAATCTGAACTTAACATCAGTTTTCGTGAAAATCATATAAGGACGCCATTTTACGACATAAGCACCATTTCGACGCATAGTATGATTTTAAACCATATTAATGGACCAAGACTTGTTACCTACTGATTTTAAAACATATTTTAAACATATTTATAGTAGGTACATGTTATAAACTCAGAATCCCAAATAATTTATAAACTATGAGTAAAATGACCAAAATGCCCCTACGGCGCATAGTATGGTCATAAAAGATAATTTACACATATAATTGATATCCTACTGATATTATATCATAAATTAAAAATATTTGTCTAGAATACTCATGATTATAAACTTAAAATATGTTCAAGTTCATTTTATACGGTATATAATTACCGAAATGCCCTTATGAAGCATAGTTTCGTTTAAAACCATAACGGGCATATAAGTTGATATCCTACTGATATCTTAACTTTTTTAAAATATAATGGCATATAGAACTTGTCCATGACTTATCCGGTTACCCGATATCGCTAATATGCGCACAGTTACGTATACGTAACTATTTTATGGAAATTAACTGAAATGGGTTTAACCTTGTCATTTAAGTTTCAAAATCCAGAATGTTTATAGTTTGCCCATAATATACAAGTCAAGTACTTGTCGGGATTAAACTACATTCTATCCGATCATCGTTTAATCAAGCGTTATACGTAATGATCGTGTACACTATTCGGTTTATAAGACCGTTAGTATTTAATTGGCTAGCTTATGCCATAATCCAGACTAGAGCCTTCCCGGTAAATGCTATCTGCACTTGGTACTTTTGTATACGGCTGATTTATTTAAAAATA
This sequence comes from Scalesia atractyloides, assembly GCA_947069175.1. Taxonomy (NCBI): domain Eukaryota; kingdom Viridiplantae; phylum Streptophyta; class Magnoliopsida; order Asterales; family Asteraceae; genus Scalesia; species Scalesia atractyloides. The sequence continues at coordinate 41,045,605 of CAMTDV010000008.1, read as the reverse complement.
AAAGAAGAAGACTAGCTCAGGTAAATACTCTCGACTTATTTTCCCTATACGGGCTTGGGATACGGTAAATTATTACCGCGGTCCAAAATGAGGTCAATCGAATGCCTGCTTGTGGCTAGTAAACCCAATTTCGTTTTAATCAGTTTTGTTTGATAACTTAAACATCGGGGGTTAAATTACCGTGTCCTGGATATCATCGGCTCAATACGTTAGTTATTGGCCACGACTTTACGACGGGGTGTAGGCATACACCCGTTGATGTTCATATGCAATGAGTCAGTTGAGTGTATTTATCAGCGTAAGCTGACGTATCGTCCAAAGACTAAACTGCAGGCATAATATGAAATAGGCCGGAAGCTGCTCGGTAGTGAATAAGAGGATCTTGCAAATCCTTAGATCTGCCTAAAGTCTGTTTTATATTCTTTCTTGTACATTTTAATGATCCGCCTGTGGATCTTCTATTACGAGCCTGTATATTATTTTATTTTGAACATTTGGTTTGTAATAGTAATTTTACTCCAAGACTTCCGCTGTGCCGTTTTAATTGACTATGATGATTATCAACTGACGTTACGATACTCCCCACCCGGGCCCACCGGTGTATGGATTTCGGGTTGGAAATCCGGGGTGTGACAGGTTGGTATCAGAGCCAACGTCTGAGAGAATTAAACACTAGCCTTTTGTGTTTAATCTCAAACTTACACGAGCACATTCCTTAGACTTCCGAGTCTAGGCAATGACCTAGGATTTACTCATTTCATTATTAAGTTATTAGTATGTTTTTGTATTGAATTTTAACAGGAAAATGCCGCCACGTGTGAGAGGACAAAGTGGAAGAGAAAAAGGTCCAATGAGGGGAGGACCATCGGGGCGCATACCCCCTCAACCTCATAACCCAGATGCTTACCAAGAATCAGGAGATTCATCTCCTTGGCAACCAGCGAGATGTTCTGTCTCTAATAGACACTCGCCCTCACATTCCCAAAATTCTTACCACTCACACCACTCCTATCATTCACACAATTCTCACCATTCCCATTCTCATCACTCTTACAATGAAGAATTTAACCCTAACCACTATTTTAACACGCCTCCAGCTGATCAAAATCAGTTGGACCAGCCAAACCCCATGGACGAGGACTCCGACCTGGAGATGCCGCCGTCGGGATCAAATATACATCCCATTGAAATTTCGAGCGATTCAAACTCATATGCCGGATCGCCCTACCAAGGTTCTAACGAGTGGGACTAATATTGGAATCAATTTACTTTTGCCTGCACTCCTTCTCATCACTCTCAACCACCCCTTGTTCAAGAAGATGTCCACATGGAACCGATGGACCAACCTCAACCACCTCCTGAACCACCCAGAAGGAAGCGTGGAGCACGTATGTTGGTACGTGCCAGACAAAGGTCGGGATCGCTGCCACCTTTGCCCAATTCCCACCCCACAATTCACGAGGACCCACAAATGGGTGGACCCTCTAATGTTTCACCTATAGTGGAATCAACACCAACACCTGCTTTTTAACCACCACCATCGGGTTATAATAACCCAATCCCCACATATCCAGACAAGTCTGGATATGATCCTTATAACTTGTCTACACCGGTAGACTATCAAGCATGGTCGCAAGACCCATACATGCAGGCGGTTATGCATAACGCACTTTACCCGTCTCCTTTCCCACCTACTTATCCACCAACTGGATATCCAACTTATGGGTACCATTATCCGGTTATGCCACAATCTCAACCTCAACCTCCGCCGCCACTAGAGGCCATTAATGAGGCCTTAGAAAGAATGAAAGAAATGTAGCAGCAAGCGGAGAAAACGGAGAAGAAGACAAACAAGTTCTTCAATAAACTCTCCAAATTGATGAGTGAAGTCTCTTTTAATTATATGTAGTCCCTGCGAGGACATTATTATTTCCTTAGTCCCTACGTGGACATGTTTAATTATTTTTAAAGTCCTTGCATGGACAGTTTATTTCATTTTCTAGTATTGTAATTTCTTATGGAAATTAATAAAGTACGTTGGAATTATATATATGTATTCATCCTCTTGAAAATGAGCGCCTCGATTTTACTCGAATTTATGCTCTACGATATAATTCCAAAAAGATCTTAATGGTTTTGATCTACCGAGTGGCACAGACCACATATTTGGCCAAATATATAAATGATAGTTAAGAACGGAAGGGTCTTCTATCATGATAGTTAAGGGAAGTTATCCTTCTATCTAGAGGTGGTGGACTAGGTTCAAGCCTCCAAGTCATTAAGGTTAATGCGGCCGGGGCTATTAATCAACCGTTAAAGATCCTCTTATGTTGACATTCAAGTAATGTGCATACTATTGGTTGTGTGACTTGAAGAATCACACTAACCTTCCAGGTAATGGACTATGTCCTAACCATATATAGCCCTTGTGATCTGTTTGATCCCGGCTAAATATCACCAGTGCAGTGATGAATAAAACTTCCATTAGAGATGTATTTTATATAGCCCTTGTGATCTGTTCGATCCCGGCTAAAAATCACCAGTACGGTGATGAATAAAACATCCATTAGAGATGTATTTTATATAGCCCTTGTGATCTATTTGATCCCGGCTACTATCATCAGTGCGATGATAATTAAACATCCATTAGTGATGTATTACCCTTTCGGGTTATGATTAATTTTATATAGCCCTTGTGATCTAATTGATCCCGGCTACTATCATTAGTGCGATGATAATTAAACATCCATTAGTGATGTATTACCCTTTGGGTTATGATTTATTTTATATAGCTCATGTGATCTATTTGATCCCGGCTACTATCATCAGTGCGATGATAATTAAACATCCATTAGCGATGTAGTGCCTATGTGCCATAATTTTATGTCCTTAATGACAAGCCTATGTGCCATAATCTTATGTCCATTAGTGACAGGCCTATGTGCCATAATCTTATGTCCATTAGTGACAGGCCTATATGCCATAATCCATGTCCATTAGTGACAGGCCTATGTGCCATATTTTAAAATGTCTTTGTGACAAGCCTTTGTGCTATATATAATTGTCAAATATGACAATAACAGTTGTGACATTGCGATCCCCTGTCTAATAATAAATGAACTATGTCCAGATTGTAATTTGCCTATGATGGTCCTATTAAGACCTAGGCCAAATATAGTTATCTTAAGCCTAAGAGTTTTGTTGTTCTTCACACTAGCTAAGTTAGGCAATGGATTTCTATATCCAATGTTTAAAAGCCGATATGGTTGTTATACCATGGCTAATAGAAATTTTATTGGTATCATAGAACCAAAGCTTTGTAGAATGGCTAATTCTAATGAGACACAAAGTAGCCATCGGAACATCAAAGACGCCGAGAATATAGCCATAAATGATAATGACTTCCAAGCACGCATTGATGCGGCTGTGGAAAGGCCGTGGGTAAGGCCTTAGAAAAACTAAGAGAGTCGAGTGCTACTCGCTCTAAAGCATTATCTATTCCACCATCTTCAGCTCATAGGGAGAGCTCCGTTCACTCTTCAAATGCGAATAGTGAACCAAGGAAAATAGATTTCACTGAAAGGTCCCGTTCTGTTAAAGACGGATGTACCTACAAGTACTTGGTCTCCTGTAAACCCCGAGACTTTAATGGGGAAAAAGGAGCCGTAGAAGCCCTAAAGTGGCTGGACGAGATGGAGACCATTGTAGACATCAGCGGTTGTGCTGAAAAGGATGTGGTCAAGTATGTATCACAGTCCTTTAAGAGCGATGCCTTAACATGGTGGAAGGCCATGATTCAGTCAACAGGTAAAGTATACCTGTATAATCTGGGGTGGCCTAAGTTTGTGGACCTTATTAAGGAAACCTACTGCCCACCACATGAGGTGGAGAAAATAGAGACAGATTTCTGGCCTCTATCAATGAAAACCTAGACTGTCAGAAGTATGTTTCCGATTTCAATTCCCTATCTAGGTTAGTTTCCTATTTAATTACCCCTGAATCCAAACGCATTGCGCGTATTATTAATGGGTTAGCGCCCGAGATTAAGGGCATGGTAAAGGCTGCTCAGCCTAATACCTATAGGTCTGCTGTAGACCTATCTCTCTCTCACCCTTGACTTAGTAAGGCAGGAGTCAGTTAAGCCAGAAACTGAGGGGAAAAGGAAGAGAGAAGAAGACAACTCCCATAAGTTCAATAAGAAAAATAAAGGGAGATTTGGGTTCAAAGGGAACCAATGCAAGTCGGCTGTGATGTCATTCTGCAAGACTTGCAACCGCAAACACTGTGGACAGTGTACTTCTGATCCACAAGCTAGACCTTGTAGCATTTGCAAAAGGAGAGGGCATAAGACCCTAGAATGTAAAGATCTTAAGGATGTTGTATGCTTTATCTGCAATGAAAAAGGGCATATTGCGACTAACTGCCCTAAGAATTCGAGGAATAATAATTCGAAGCCTGGAGAGGCCAATTAGGGAAATGCACGCGCTTTTCGGCTGACTGCTAAGGAAGCTGTTAATGACAATAACGTCATAACAGGTACTTTCCCCATTATCGATATTTATCCTAGAGTTCTTTTTGATTCGGGTGCAGATAGATCTTTTGTTGATCATAAGTTTAGTTAACCATTAAATTTACCCATAAGAACTCTAGACAAAATTTATGAGATAGAACTCGCCGATGGAACCTTAGAAACTGCTTCTTCCATTCTTGATGGATGCTCTATATCCATTAAGAATCATTCCATCCCTATCTCTCTTTTGCCAATGAAATTGGTGGGGTTTGATGTTGTCTTAGGCATGGATTGGTTATCTCATAACCAAGCCCACATTGCCTGCGATAAGAAGATCATCAAAATTAAAACTCCATCTGGTGAAATAATCACCATACCCGGAGACTCGCACTATGGATTGCCAGACAAGGTGTCATTAATTAAGGCATCCAAGTGTTTGAGAAAAGGTTGTGTCATCTACATGGCACAAGTCACCATGAATGAACCTAAGCCTAACCTTGAAGATCAACCAGTTATCTCGGAGTATCCCGATGTTTTCCCTGAAGAATTACCAGGCCCACCTCCGGATAGGCAAGTAGAGTTTAGAATTGGCGTCATACCAGGATCAGCACCCGTAGCTAGAGCTCCATATAGACTAGCTCCAACCGAAATGAATGAGTTAAGAGTTCAATTGGATGAACTCTTGGAGAAGGGATTTATTCAACCTAGTTCCTCGCCTTGGGGAGCGCCAAACCTTTTCGTTAAAAAGAAAGACGGTTCAATGCGGATGTGCATTGACTACCGAGAGCTAAACAAGTTGACAATCAAGAATAGATATCCTCTGCCCATGATCGATGATTTATTCGACCAACTTCAAGGGGATAGTTACTTTTCTAAGATAGATTGAGATCAGGATATCATCAGCTGAAGGTTAGAAGTGAAGATGTTCCTAAGACAGCCTTCAGGACCCGCTATGGTCACTTCAAATTTTTGGTGATGCCTTTTGGGCTCACAAATGCACCAGCAGTATTTATGGATCTCATGAATAGAGTCTGCAAGCCATATATGGATAAGTTTGTCATTGTCTTCATAGACGACATACTTATTTATTCTCGTAATCAAGCTGATCACGAGAAACATCTTCGGTGCATCCTAGAACTGCTAAGGCAAGAGAAGCTTTATGCTAAGTTCTCTAAATGTGAATTTTGGCTTAGAGAAGTCCAATTCCTTGGACATATGGTAAGTGAGCGTGGTATCCAAGTTGATCCTGCCAAAATTAAGGCCATAATGAGTTGGGAAGTGCCCAAGACCCCAACAGAGGTTCGTAGTTTCTTAGGATTTACTGGTTACTATAGAAGGTTCATTGAGAATTTCTCAAGAATAGCCACTCCTTTAACTTCCTAGACCCGTAAGAATATTAAGTATAATTGGGGTCCAAAGCAACAAGAATCTTTTGAGATTCTTAAACACAAGTTGAGCAACGCTCCTGTGTTATCTCTACCAGAGAGTGTTGAGAATTTTGTTGTCTATTGTGATGCATCACACACCGGTATGGGCTGTGTGCTAATGTAAAACGGCAAGGTAATTGCCTATGCATCACGACAATTAAAATTGCATGAAAAGAATCACACCACCCATGATTTGGAACTGGATGCCGTTGTATTCGCACTAAAACTATGGAGACATTACTTGTATGGTATGAAGTGTATTATATACACTGACCATAAAAGTCTTCAACACATGTTCAATCAAAAGGAATTGAACATGCGACAACGTCGGTGGATGGAAACACTTAATGATTATGATTGCGAGATTCGCTACCATCCCAGCAAGGCAAATGTCGTTGCCGCGCCTTAAGTCGCAAGGAAAGAATTAAGCCCATCAGGATTAATGCGAAGAGCATTTAGCTCAAAAATAACTTGAATAAGAAGCTATTAGATGCGCAAAAGCAAGCCTTATTAGAGGCTGATATTCCTAATGAGGGATTAGGCGGAACAGTGGATCAGTTAGCGCCTGGAAAAGATGAAATCCTTCGATTTGATGATAGGATCTGGGTTCTAGTCTTTGGAGGACTTAGAGATCTAATCCTCCAAGAAGCGCATAATTCAAGATACTCGGTTCACCCAGGAGGTGACAAGATGTATCAAGATCTAAAGAAGAATTATTGGTGGATGGGTTTGAAGAAATCCATAGCCACTTATGTAGCTAAGTGTCTGACATGTTCGCAGGTTAAAGCCGAACATCAGAAGCCGTCAGGACTTCTACAACAATTAGAAATTCCCACCTGGAAATGGGAAATGGTAACTATGGATTTAATTACCAAGTTACCAAAGACCAAAAGTGGTAATGACACTATTTGGGTCATTGTAGACAGACTGACTAAGTCAGCTCATTTCTTGCCAATCAAAGAAATGTATAACTCAGATAAATTGGCTAAGTTGTATGTGGACAAGATTGTGTCCCTACATGGTGTGCCGGTATCTATTGTATCTGACAGAGATACTAGATACACATCTCACTTTTGGAAAAGTTTCCAACAATCGTTAGGCACACGATTAAATTTTAGTACGGCTTACTATCCGCAGACTGATGGTCAAAGTGAGCATACTATTCAAACTTTGGAAGACATGCTTAGGGTATGTGTGATTGATTTGGGTGAAAGTTGGGATGACCACTTACCCCTAATAGAATTCTCCTACAATAATAGCTATCATACAAGCATCAAGGCTGCTCCTTTTGAGGCCTTATATGGGAGAAAGTATAGAACGTCCATATGTTGGGCAGAAATTGGGGAAACCCAACTATCGGGACCAGAGATTGTCCTGGAGAGCACGGAAAAGATTATGCAAATCCATGATCGTCTCAAAGCTGCCAGGGATAGGCAGAAGAGCTATGCTGACAAGAGGTGTAAACCTCTTCAGTTCCAAATAGGGGACAAAGTCATGCTGAAATTATCACCTTGGAAAGGTGTGATGCGTTTTGGGAAGAAAGGCTAGTTGAGCCCAAGATATATAGGACCCTTCGAGATAATCGAATGTGTCGGCACTGTAGCTTATAAGCTCAGGTTGCCAGAGGAGCTTAGAGGAATCCATGATGTATTCCACATATCAAATCTTAAGAAATGTCTAGCCGATTAGTTGCTAGCAATATCGTATGAAGATGTGCAAATTGATGAAAACCTGAGGTTCGTTGAGAAACCAATTTCGATCGAAGATCAACAGGTTAAGAAGCTCCAAAGGAAGTTAATACCTATAGTAAAGGTTAAGTGGAACGCTTTTAGAGGTCCTGAATATACATGAGAGGTTGAGTCCACTATGCGACAAAAGTACCCCCATCTTTTTGAATAAAATCTCGAGGTTGAGATTTCTTTTAAGGGGGTGAGGATGTAACACCCTGTAAAATCGTGTCCAATAATATAGTGACACGTGTTGTATTGTTAAATATAGTCTGTTAAAGACCAATAAGGACTAAAGGCGTCAACATGCTCAATCTGAGCCTCTGAGTGACAATCTGATGTCAACATGCTTAAATCATTAGCCTCTGAGTGACTGATATGTCAACATGCTTGAAATTTGGCCTCTGAGTGACTGATATGTCAACATGCCCAGCCTCTGAGTGACATCGGAATCAACATGCCTATCATAAGCCTCTGAGTGATCCTCTGTGAAGTCCTAAACTCTCATACATACCATTTGTTGGACGAGAGGGTTCAATTTTGTAAATATGTGAAAGTTGGATAATGGAGGGATTAAAAGTGTCAACATGTTAATTTATACCTCTGAGTGACTTTTTAACGAACCGAGAGCTCAATAATGTCCGGGCATAATCCCGGGTATGCCACATATTGGCTCCGGAGGGCTAAAAGTGCCAAAAAGGTGTTTTAAAAGGTTTTTATAAGCTTTATAAAGTTAAGGGCAAAAGTGTCAAAATTTGAAACTTGCCTTGGGGCGGTCGCGGGGCGCGAGAAGAAGCCTGATGCAGAAAATTGTTTGGCAGCCAAGCAAAGCTCCAGAACCATTTAAATTCGAAATCATGGACTTGTAATCAGCTATGCCATGTTTAGTTCACTTGTAAGCTTCCTCTTACACCCCGTAAACACCTGGCTTCACCTCCTTTGAGCTCTCCAACTATAAATAGTGATCAAGTTCACCATTTGAACTTGCACCTTTCTAAATCATAACTCTTCTCCATCCTATGAAAGTTCCTAGCGGAAAGGAGCATCCAACTTAGTTCTCTTGCATTGTAGGAACCCCTTGTAAGTGTTCCTTGCTCTTGCATTTTCGTTTATAGGCTTTTATAGCCAAAAGTCAAGCGTTTTTCGGAAAACGCTTTGACTTTCGGTTAAGACCATTATGGTCCAGCCATTGTTCGAAATGAACATGGCTAATTGATCGTAGTAAGGTAGGTGTTAATCCCTATAAAGGGCACCTCCTGAAGATCACGTTTACTAGACCAATTGACGGGTCAAAGTTAAGTTATTAAAAAGTCAAACAGGCCATTTTTCGGAAAAATCATAAAATGACCTTGTATATGTTATGAAACCTATTTTGACACTTAAACAAGTCGGTAATAATTATTAGAACATGTAAGAACATGTTCGGCTCGTCAATTTCAGTTCTAAGGTCGGTTCGCAAACGAAAGTCGCGAACTTTGACTTCTGCTTTGACTTTCAATTCTGACCCGATTTAGATTAGTTACCTACTGATCTAAAGTTGCATTATGATCATAATATAATGTAGCATAACCCTTTGAGGTTATATTACATGATCATAATCAGAATTCAAGTTTATGCGCAAGTTCCATAATTATGCCATCTTTGACCAAAATGCCCTTTTTGCATAAAACAAGGTTTTGAATGGTAATGAACTTGAAAATGAGTTTCCTACTGATGAAATATTATAATAGGATTATTTGGGATGTTAAACCAAGTTATAAACTGAGTTTTCAATCAGGTCCTTTAACTATGTCGATAAATGACGGTTTTAGCCCTTGTGGCTTATAAAATGGTTTTAATCAAATCTTTTCAAGTTTAATAATTTACCTACTGATATCTTAACTAAATAACATATCTAAGACATTTTAATCTGAACTTAACATTAGTTTTCGTGAAAATCATATAAGGACGCCATTTTACGACATAAGCACCGTTTTGGCGCATAGTATGATTTTAAACCATATTAATGGACCAAGACTTGTTACCTACTGATTTTAAAACTTATTTTAAACATATTTACAGTAGGTACATGTTATAAACTCAAAATCTTAAATAATTTATAAACTATGTGTAAAATGACCAAAATGCCCCTACGGCGCATGGTTTGGTCATAAAAGATAATTTACACATATAATTGATATCCTACTGATATTATATCATAAATAAAATATTTGTCCAGAATACTCATGAATATAAACTTAAAATATGTTCAAGTTCCTTTTATACGATATATAATTACCGAAATGCCCTTATGAGGCATAGTTTCGTTTTAAAACAATAACGGGCATATAAGTTGATATCCTACTGATATCTTAACTTATTTAAAATATAATGGCATATAGAACTTGTCCATGACTTATCCGGTTACCCGATATCGCTAATATGCGCACCGTTACGTATACGTAACTATTTTACGGAAATTAACCGAAACGGGTTTAACCTTGTCATTTAAGTTTCAAAATCCAGAATGTTTATAGTTTGCCCGTAATATACAAGTCAAGTACTTGTCGGGATTAAACTACATTCTATCCGATCATCGTTTAGTCAAGCGTTATACGTAATGATCGTGTACACTATTCGGTTTATAAGACCGTTAGTATTTAATTGGCTAGCTTATGCCATAATCCAGACTAGAGCCTTCCCGGTAAATGCTATCTGCACTTGGTACTTTTGTATATGGCTGAGTTATTTAAAAATAAAAGAAGAAGACTAGCTCAGGTAAATACCCTCGACTTATTTTCCCTATACGGGCTTGGGATACGGTAAATTATTACCGCTTGGTCCAAAATGAGGTCAATCGAATGCCCGCTTGTGGCTAGTAAACCCCATATTTCGTTTTAATCAGTTTTGTTTGATAATTTAAACATAGGGGGTTAAATTACTGTGTCCTGGATATCCTCGGCTCAATACATTAGTTATTGGCTACGACTTTAGCATGGGGTGTAGGCATACACCCTTTGATGCTCATATGCAATATGCACAAGACGTTGGGGATGACTCCTTCGTGAGTACCTGAGTGGTGTGTATTTAATCATGTCTCGGTTTCTGTTCCGGGCCCTGTATGTATTGACAAACATGTGAATCTGATACAAGGTTGCAAGGTCAACTTTCACAAGTTAATAAAAGATTTTGTGCCGTTTTGTACTTAAAAATCATTATAAAGTTTTCAAAATGAGTCAGTTGAGTGTATTTACCAGCGTAAGCTGACGTATCATCCAAAGACTAAACTGCATGTACAATATGAAATAGGCCGGAAGCTGCTCGGTAGCGAATAAGAGGATCTTGCAAATCCTTAGATTTGCCTAAAGTCTGTTTTATATTCTTTCTTGTACATTTTAATGATCCGCCTGTGGATCTTCTATTACGAGCTTGTATATTATTTTATTTTGAACATTTGGTTTGTAATAGTAATTTTACCCCAAGACTTCCGTTGTGCCGTGTTTAATTGACTATGATGATTATCAACTGACGTCATGATACTCCCCACCGGGCCCACCGGTGTATGGATTTCGGGTTGGAAATCTGGGGTGTGACGGGTTGGTATCAGAGCCAACGTTTGAGAGAATTAAACACTAGCCTTTTGTGTTTAATCTCAAACTTACACGAGTACATTCCTTAGACTTCCGAGTCTAGGCAATGACCTAGGATTTACTCATTTCATTATTAAGTGATTAGTATGTTTTTGAATTGATTTTTAACAGGAAAATGCCGCCACGTGTGAGAGGACAAAGTGGAAGAGGAAAAGGTCCAATGAGGGGAGAACCATCGGGGCGCATACCCCCTCAACCTCATAACCCAGATGCTTAGAAATTCATCTCCTTGGCAACCAGCGAGGCGTTCTGTCTCTAATAGACACTCGCCCTCACATTCCCAAAATTCTTACCACTCACACCACTCCTATCATTCACACCATTCTCACAATTCCAATTCTCACCACTCTTACCATGAAGAATTTAACCCTAACCACTATTTTAACACGCCTCCGACCGATCAAAATCAGTTGGACCAGCAAACTCCATGACGAGGACTCCGACCCGGAGATCCGCCGTCGGGATCAAACATACATCCCATTGAAATTTCGAGCGATTCAAACTCAACGCCGGATCGCCCTACCAAGCTCCTAACGAGTGGGACCAATATTGGAATAATGATTAACTTTTGCCCACACTCCTTCTCATCACTCTGAACCACCCCCTGTTCAAGAAGATGGCCACATGGAACCGGTGGACCAACCTCAACCACCACCTAAACCACCAAGAAGGAAGCGTGGAGCACGTATGTCGGTACGTGCCGGACAAAGGTCGGGATCGCTGCCACCTTTTCCCAATTCCTACCCCACAATTCACGAGGACCCACAAATGGGTGGACCCTCTAATGTTTAACCTATAGTGGAACCAACACCAACAACTTCTGTTCAACCACCACCATCGGGTTATACTAACCCAATCCCCACATATCCAGACACGTCTGGATATGATCCTTTTAACCCATCTACACCGGTAGACTATTAAGCATGGTCGCAAGACCCATACATGCAGGCGGTTACGCACAACGCACTTTACCCGTCTCCTTTCCCACATACTTATCCACCGACTGGATATCTAACTTATGGGTACCAGTAGAGTCCATTAATGAGGCCTTAGAAAGAATAAAAGAAATGTAGCAGCAAGCGGAGAAAATGGAGAAGAAGACAAACAAGTTCTTCAAGAAACTCTCCAAATTGGTCAAGGGAAAGAAGGACGAGTGAAGTCTCTTTTAATTATATGTAGTCCCTGCGAGGACATTATTATTTCCTTAGTCCCTACGTGGACATGTTTAATTATTTTTAAAGTCCTTGCATGGACAGTTTATTTCATTTTCTTGTATTGTAATTTCTTATGGAAATTAATAAAGTACTTTGGAACTATATATATGTATTCATCCTCTTCAAAACGAGCGCCTTGATTTTACTCGAATTTATGCTCTACGACATAATTCCAAAAAGATCTAATGGTTTTGATTTGCCAAGTGGCACATACCACATATTTGGCTAAATATATAAATGATAGTTAAGAATGGAAGGGTCTTCTTTCATGATAGTTAAGGGAAGTTATCCTTCTATCTAGAGGTGGTGGACTAGTCAAGCAGCTAAAAAAATCATCAAAAATCCAATATATCATTCTACCACAAAGCACATTGACATCAGACATCACTTTGTGAGGGATTGCTATGAAAAAAGTTTGAATTCTCTCCGTCATGTTCTAACTAAATATCAACTGCCAGATGTTGTAACAAAAGCATTGATCTCTAGGATTGGTATGCTCAACATGTAATTAAAACAAAATTTTGTTTTCTATATGTAAATATCATCAAAATGTTTTCAAAAAGTCAAAAATCGATCCTTAAAAATAGCTAAATTTGAAATTTTTCAATAATCTCTAAAGTCTACTCATAACCACTATTTCTCCAACCTCTGCTTGGCATGAAAATCTATCCATTGCTGAAAGTGTATCCTCTATTCTACATCCACTATTGGTGAAACCACTGTTTTCCCAATCCATTGATAGCATATCCTCTAATATTGTAAAATCACCACTGATCATTCATCTGTTTCAGAACCACTGCTGGTATCCAGCAGAGGTTTCCAAACAGTTGTCATCCATTACCAATAGAGGTTGCACGTGGACAGAGGATAGCCATCAGATCTTTTGGAAACCGCTCCCACATCAGCATTCACTTTACACTTTATAAACCCTGTTTCATCCAAACAGAGTTGCACTTGCCATTTCGATTTCAAAACTTCTCCATAAAAATCTCCATTACTCTCATCTTCTTATAAACCCTCAATAATCACTTTTCCATCATGAATCTCATCATCAAAACTCCCCACAACTACCTTTGATACTCGAAAAAACAAATAATAATGCTGCTTTTCACTCCATTATCGATGTTCTACAAACATCATCATACAAAGATGTGTTACTGGCTAAAGCTCCAATCTATCCAGACACTCTTCAACAATTTTGGGTAAACACTGAAGTCCAGATTCAAAACAAAAAGCCTTTTGCCATCACTTCAAAGATTGGACAGTCACTTGTTCAAATCTCTCCATCTACTATCTCCACCAGATTTGGTCTTAATGATCTCGATGACCCCACTTATTTCCCAAAGAAAGATTTACACGCTGAATTCATTGAGCGAGGATATGAAGGTCAATTATCAGGTAGTACCATTTTTAAACCTGAATTTACTGCTGACATGAATTCTTTTTCCACACACTTTATTATGTTTGTCAGCCAAAACGACTGCTTTTAACGAAATACCTTTAAATATTCAGTACCTAGATTATGCTATTTTAACCAAATCAAAATTTAACTTTTCACATGTATTGTTTTCTGATTTGGTTGCAAATTTTAATAATATTAAAAAGGGTAAAGCTTTTTTGATACACCCTAGGTTGTTGAGTTTCTATTTGCAAAAACAAGTTTTTGAAACTGATTTTCAACAAGGTGTCATCTGTGAAATTGGCAGCCTTAAACATGAAACTTTACTAGACTCTCAACACAAAAACCAAAGGCGTTGAAAACAAAGCAACAAAGACTGAGCATGTTTTGACTACTTCCACAATCTCTGCTCCTTGAGCCCACTGCTCCTGGTGAACATGGCACTACAACCAGTGTTGTGCAACCCCCACCAGAAAACCCGAAAAGAAGCCCACCAAATCCAAGAAGTCCACCAAACACGCCAAAAAGGCAACTCTAGAAGATGAGATCCTAGTTGTTTTACTTGTAACAGCACCATAGTCACTTATAACCACTACTACTACTTCCTCACAGCAGTTGGTTCAAAGATCTCCACCATCATAAGCTCCTATTGTTTCCTCAAAAAAGGAACAAGTTGTAAGTACAGGGACACCACACTATGAGGCAGATGATTCAATTGAACATTTGTTCTGAAGCCCCTCCCCCAAGGCTATGTCTCTTTCTACTCCATTACCCACCTCTCCAATTCCTTCCACATTTTTACCTCTTTTTCAAGCTATTGAGAAAACTCAGATTACAAGCAGTCCCTCTCAATCACCCATCACTGAGAGTTCAACTCCATCGTTGACTGAATCTGAGAAAACTCAATTAGCCAACCCAGAAATAGTTGAGGAGGTTACACCCCATGAGTTCCATGTAACTCTTGGTGGTTGTTCAAGTGAAGCAACTACTACAACTGTTGCTACAATAGTGGCTCAGTTGAACAGTGGTTACATACATAAGATTTCCGTGAAGGCAGCAGCTGATGTAGCTAAAATTATGGCACATAGGAACTACATTGCTAATGGATGTTTAATTATCATCGCACTGATGATAGTATTCGGGATCAAATAGATCACATGAGCTATATAAAATAAATCATAACCCAAAGCGTACTACATCACTAATGGATGTTTATTTATCATCGCACTGATGATAGTAGCCGGGATCAATTAGATCACAAGGGCTATATAAAAGTAATCATAACCCGAAAGGGTAATACATCACTAATGGATGTTTAATTATCATCGCACTGATGATAGTAGCCGGGATCAAATAAATCACAATGGCTATATAAAATTAATCATAACCTGAAAGGGTAAGACATCACTAATGGATGTTTAATTATCATCGCACTGATGATAGTAGCCGGGATCAATTAGATCACAAGGGCTATATAAAATTAATCATAACCCGAAAGGGTAATACATCACTAATGGATGTTTAATTATCATCACACTGATGATAGTATCCGGGATCAAATAGATCACAAGGGTTATATAAAATACATCTCTAATGGATGAGGCACTGGTGATATTTACCCGGGATCGAACAGACAACAAGGGCTATATAAAACACATCTCTAATGGATGTTTTATTCATCACTGCACTGGTGATATTTAGCCTGGATCAAACAGATCACAAGGGCTATATAAGGTTAGGACATAGTCCATTACCTGGAAGGTTAGTGTGATTCTTCAAGTTACACAACCAAGAGTATGCACATTACTTGAATGTTATCTAACATGAGAGGAGTCTTTAAAGCAGTTACACCAAAATCCAATAGTTGATTTTGAAGCCATAGGAGTTGAGTAGTGCAACTTGCAGCAGCAATATACTCAGCCTCTGTTGTGGATGTTGATACTGCAACTTGCTTTTTTTCTTTGCCAAGACACTAAGCAATTTCCTAGGAATTAACATCCTATTGAAGGTGACTTCTTTGTGGTGTGACATCCAGCAAAACCACTGTCTAAATAACATGAAAGCTCAGTATTTCCATTAGCTGGATACTAGATACCAAGTGTGGGAGCACCTTTGATGTATTTGAATATCCTTTTTACAGCAATGAGATTGGACTTCCTAGGTGCTGACTGGGATCTGGCACAAACACATGTTGCGAACATGATGTTTGGCCTTGATGCAGTTAGGTACAATAAAGAACCTATCATGCTTCTATAAAAAGTTTGATCAACCAAGTCATCTTTGTCATCAACAGTGACAAGCTTTATGGTGGCCATGGGTGTGCTACATGGTTTACAATCATTCATATCAAATTTTGTAAGTAGTTCTTTGACATACTTACTTTGGTGAATGAATGTATCTTTTTACAATTGTTTTACTTGGAGACCAAGAAAACATTGGAGCTCACCCATTGCACTCATTTCAAACTCTGCTGCCATGAGTAGTTTGAACTTTTCATACATGGCAGTGCATGTGGATCCAAAAATGTTGTCATCCAATAAATTTGGACAAGCATCAAATCCTTTCCTCTCCATTTCAAAAATAAAGTTTTGTCAATTTTACCCCTGTAAAACCAATGGATAAGAGAAAGGGGGAAAGAGTTTCATACCAGGCTCTTGGTGCTTGTTTCAAGCCATACAAAGCTTTGTTAAGCTTGTGGACATGATCAGGATAAAATGCATCTTCAAAGCCAGGAGGTTGACAAACATATACCTCTTCTTTGATCTTACCATACAAAAATGCACTTTTGATATCCATTTGAAACACTTTGATGTTGTGGTTGGCAACAAAGGCTAAGAACAGTCTGATGGCTTCTAATCTTGCTACTTGAGCAAGAGTTTCATCATAGTCAATGACTTCTTCCTGTGTGTAACCTTGAACCACAAGCCTAGCTTTATTCTTGACAACAATACGCCTTTCATCTGTTTTGTTTTTGAAGACCCATTTTGTGCCAATTGGACATACATCCTTTGCAATGGTATAAGTTCCCATACTTGTTGTCCTTTAGACTGAAGGAGCTCTTCTTGCATGGCTTCTACCCAACTGTTGTCTTTCAGTGCCTCTTGGTACTTGACAGGTTGTGTGAGAGATAGGAAACTAGCAAAATAACAAATGTTTTGGGATTGACTTCTAATGAGCACCCCGTCATTTATGTTGCCAAAGATAAGGTCAGATGGATGGTTTTAAAGGTAGATTAAATATCCCTTATATGGAATAATGGCATTTTGAGGTGAAGGCTGTAGATGGGAGTCATCTGAGGTAACATCTGTTGGCAATTTTGAGGAGCCAACATCTGTTTGGAATGGAGGTGGAGGTATTGGTGAGAGAGGTGTAAAACATGATGACTTTTATCCACAGTGGCTAGACTTTTATCAATAGAGGTTATAGTTGATGAGATGGTAGAGGACTGAGGATAAGCAGTGGTTGATCCAGCAGTGTTAGAGTTTTCACAATTGTTAACAACATCTGTTCCTCTGATTGTGGAAGTGACTTTATATTGTGGAATCACAATGTCATATCCATAGTCTTATTGTGGAGATTGTGACGTACCTACAGGGTCAGTCTTGAAAGACACAACTTCAAAAGTGAATTTGTTTAAATCAAAAAGGTTTAGTAGGATTTGCTGGGATTTTTAATGAAGAAAATTCATTGAAATTAACATTCAAGGTCTCTTCCACACACCTAGTCCTTAAATTAAAGACTCTGTAGGCTTTAGCAGTGGTTGAGTATCCCAGAAAATAACCACAGTCTACTTTGACTGCAAATTTTGAAATTGAATCTTTAGATTCAAAATGAAGCATAGGTAGCTAAAGATTTTAAAGTATGAGATTAGTGGTTTGATTATGAATAGAGTTTCATAAGAAGTGGATTGATGCCTGGGGTTGATCAAAACTCTATTTTGAACATAGCAAGCAGTGTAAACAGCCTCTGCCCAAAAGGACAAGGGTACACTAGAGTCTGCAAGCATAGTTCTAGCAGCTTCAATTAAAGTTCTGTTTTTTCCTTTCAACCACTTCATCCTTTTCTGGTGCTCTTGGAATGATGTACTTCCTTACAATTTCTTTTGACACATAAAACTCATCCAACTCCTTATTTTTAAACTTTGTGCCATTGTCACTCCTTTAGACTTTTACTGGCATGTAAAATTGCTTTTTAACTTGTTTCACAAATCCTTGCAAGATACCTGCAGTCTCATCCTTTGAGTGCAAAAAGTAAGCCCATGTAAACCTTGAAAAATCATCAACTATGGCAAGACAATATTTCTTTTTACTTAGACTCATGATTTTTAAAGGGCCAAATAAGTCCATGTGCAACATTTGTAAGCACTGACTTGTTTTGGACTCACCAATGGGTTTGTAAGAACTTTTATGTTGTTTCCTTTTAAACAGGAAACACAATGTTCTTCTCTTGTGATAAATGTTTGTGGTAAGCCTCTTACAAGGCCTTGTTTAGAGAGTTTGGTGATAGTTGTCAGATTTGTGTGTTCAAGTCTTCTGTGCCATAGTTCTGTCTCTTTGTTAGAGGCAACTGAGAACAGACAGGCATCAATCATTGGATTATCCTTCAACATATCAACCACATACACATTGCCACTCCTATGAGCAACAAGTTGTGCTTTGTTCTCAGCTATGATTTGATCAATCTTTTTAACCACTTCTGGCCCATCAATCTGATAAGTTTTCTTAGTAAAGAATAACCCATAGCCCTTGTCACTCATTTGTGAAACACTAAGAAGATTAAATTTCAGATTGTCAATAAGATTGACATTTTCAAATTTGAGTTTCCCAGCCTGAATTGTTCTTGACCCAAGCACCTTCCCTTTTGAATTATTACCAAAGGATATATCACTCCCTCCATGAACCATTAAGTCTATGAGAAGGGCTCTGCATACTTTTATATGCCTGGAGCCTCCACTATCTATGTACCATAAACTATCAAGGCAAGTAGAAGCTCCCTGCACAGTAGTAACAAAATTAGTTTAGGTCAGTTTCTAAAGCCAAAATGGCTTTAGAAGGGGTCACATACAAGTCAGTCTCAAATTTAGAAGAATGGGCATAAGTTTGAACAGATCTTTGTAACATCTGTTGAGGCCCATCTCCTACCAGATGATAGTAACCATGAGGATGCCTATTTACTCTTGGTTTTGAGAGCCTTTTGAAACCGTTATAACTAAGAGGTCCCTTTTGATAAACAGGTTGGCCATGTACTCTTGGAAACGGATTTGCAGGTGGTGCATCTGTTACCTGAACCTCTCTGGAAGCAGAGGTTTTGTGCAGTGATTTGGTAACAGATGTTTGAATCGGCACAAAGGTTTGTTTATAGTTTCCTTTTGCTGTTTAGTCTTTGAACTCTTTAGTGTTTTTGATTAAACTCATTCTTTGTCACATCAAAGTTTCTGAGATAAACACACTCTTGAGTTTTATGATTTGTTCTTTCACAAATTTTGCATTTAGGAGAATCAATGATCTCACTTGTTTTGTTAATGTCATAAACTTTTAGAAGAAAAGAGTTTTTAGTAACATGGTTCTTCTTTCCACAAAAATCACAAAACAAGTTTTTGATCTTTTCTTTCTTTTTCCCTTTTTCAGATTTTTTTATCAACAGATGTAACATCTGCTGGTAAATCTATTATGAAAATGATTCTTGCTTTTGGTGCTTTGACACCATCAGTGGTTGAAAAATCAATTGGCTTGAAATTTTCAAGAATGTCACATTCATCAGACCATGTGGGTTTAAACTAATATTTCTCAATCTCCTCAAAAGTTGAGAATCCCTCATGTCTTTCTAAAACAATTTTATTTCATTTTTATCAGTGACTTTATTTTCTTGACCAACAAAGTTTGCTGGAACAATTTCAATCACACAAGAATCATTTTTAGTAAGATTTTCAGAAACTTGGTCATTTTTCTTGTATCCTATGCCAAATTTTATGTTACTTTTGACATGGTTTTCTAGCAAAATCTTAGAACCTTTACAGGTTTCCACCCATTTTTCAGAAGTGATTTGGATAGATTCCAACTCCTTTTTGCAAACCTGATATTTTTCTATCATAGTTTGGAGTTGATCCTTGGTTATGCTTGATTCATGTTTTAAGCTATTGATTTCAGATTCTTTTTCAATCAATTTAGTTTTTAGCTCTTTTGAGAGATTTTCAAACTGCAATTCATCATCTAAAATATTTTTCCTAAGGTTTTCATTTACCTCTTTTATGTTAGCAAAAACTGTGATGCATTTATCTGAACATATATCTTTTAAGACCTGAGGAGATACCTTAGTACTGACCACCATGGCACAATCATATTCACCTTCACAAACACTAGTATCTCATGGGTTAGACAGAGATTTCAAATCTTCATCAACACTTTCTTTTGTAACAACAGTTTCATCATGAACATTAGACACAACAGATTTAAACTCCACTTCCTCAAATTCAACACCCTCAACTATAGACTCTAATGCCATAAAGCAAAATTCATTAATTTCTTTTCAGTGTCAGCAATTAGAGCAGAGTTTTCATCAGTCAGATCCTCAAGCAAGCTACTCCAATCAACAAAGCCCTGAGTAAAGAAACTCTGTTGATTAACCTCTGCCTAAGCTGTGGTTTGAGTTGTGACAAATGGCAAATAACTGGTAATTCCGTACAATTTAATCACTACTTTTATTTTATAATCTCATTCATATTATTGTAATTTAATTGCGTATCTGAGTCGTACGTCGTATCCTAAGTTTAGGGCAAGGAAAACTGATCATAACATATACTGGTTTTCGTTACGACGCGGATCAAACCAAAACAATGCCCTAAAAGTGTTGGTAGAAAGTGTTGGGCGCACTAATTGCGGTAACACTAACTGTGTCGGTAAATCCGCTAAAACGAATCAGAACAAGGAATAACGGCATGTTTATGCCATACCTGGTCCATATATAAATGAAAACACTTATTTGAGATCAACCATTACAATAATACATAACTTTCCGGTACAACGCCTAAATTCAAAATTGTCCGTCTCGACCAAAAAGGCGACAAATATCAGTTTGTCCGCAACACTAATTCGGTGGATTCCGGATTTCAGAATCATAAAAAGCCAATGTTAATCATCCTAAAACAGTATAAGAATGGCAAAAATGCATGAAAGGCATCATTTCCGGTCATTCGACAAACAGTGCACAATTCGATCAGAAGGCGACTGTTTGTCGAATCAACGAACATTTTAGTGGCCGATAGCCTCATTCGTGCATCTAGCGAACTAGTTAAGCCTTATTTGGAACTCGGAATCCATTCAACTAACATGAGGTCACGGAAACGGAACTCCCGGAAAAGTTCGACGACAGATATAAAAGTGCCGATATCAAGCGAACGATCGAACGAAAGACATTTTGGCCATCCTAACTCATCATATATCCGTCTAGCGAACTAGTTATGCATATTTTTTAGATCAGAAGTGCACCAAATAAACACCATAACAATTGTGGTGGTAAAAAACAAAGGCTTCCGGTGCTAAATAAAAAAGTTCGTTTATTAGCGAATATTGTATCGACGAACGATCTAACGACGTTTTCATCATCCAAAACTTAAATTAGACGATTAAGCGGGTTAATTACCAAATAATAACACTCTAAACCCTAATTATATACTAAGAATGCAAGATCAAATCCCTAATCACCATACTTAACTTAATGGCTAAAATATCTAATAAATAAAGCATGTTTTATAAAAATTTTACACTTTACCCCCTTCATGATTCACGACACAAGTGGGTCCCACACTCACTTAATGCTTGTTGAAAATGTGAGATATGGAGGCATGGTGTGTTGATTATGTTAAGACATTTGAAAGATGGTTTGATATATATAATAATCAACATAAGATTTCCATCATTCTTCGCCTAAAAAATGCAACCATTTCTCCCTCTCTCTCACTAAAACCCACGGCTACCACCACCACTCTTGAACCACCATTTAGCCACCATAAAACAACACATTACACCCACTTTAAAACCCTTTCAAGACCATTCAAGAGGCTAGAAAGGGTGGAGGACCATTGGAGCTATCATGGAGCTTCATATTCCTTCTAGATCATCACTAACTTGTGCACCCATTGTAAGGCAAATCCTTTCATGTTCTAGCTTATTTTCATGTCTTGTTTCATAAAGTACTAGTTGATCATCTTGAAAATGAAGAAAAGATAACCTAAAAACCCTAGCTCACACATTAACAATAACACTAAATATTGTTTATTTTGTTGATTATGTGTTTATATGGTATTTAGTTAGCATGATGATGTTGTTTATGTTAAACTAAGGTGTAAAAGTTAGATGATCTTGTATGATCAAGTATGAAAATGAAGATTTAAACATGATAATGTTTAAATCTAAACAAGATCATTAACTACATCATCCATGAAGATTACTACAACCTAAAAATAATTTTACTACACATGAATGATTTTATAAGAAATAAACATTATGATTTAATATGTAACCATCTTAAAAGTGTAGTAATCAAAGAGGTTTAAAACAATGGACTTGGTCTAATGATGAAACAAAAATGATGAGTTAAAAATGCTAATAAACATTGAAATCACATTTTATTTTTAGTAAGATTTTGACTACAAAAATGTCAGGATGATGATACACATGAGTTGTAAACAAATAACATAAAAACTTGAAATAATTATTGATCTTGATTATGAGTTTAAACAGGGTTTAAATACGTTTTAAAAACGTGGAAAACGCCTTAGTTTAGGGGAAACTACGACGAAATTTTCTAAAAATCTAATCGTGATTAAGATATGATTAACGAGATGATTAGTGGGACTAAACGCGATTAGTGACTTAAATCATCATTAAGTAAGTTCTAATGACAAGGGTTAAACCCTAAACACCCAAGTATTCAACAAGTTTATATATATATTTTACAAGTAAAAATAAGTAACTCTTATAGATATATATATATACTTACTTGGGAAATAAAAATATGTATACATATTTTGTCACCAAGAATTTTGTATAAATACATGTGTATTGTATGTGTATGTATTTAGAAGCTTAGGGTATTCACAATAAAAATACCCCACTTTCTACAAAATAATACCAACACTTGAAAATAATACTAAGTGTTGGTAACACAAACAAGTGTATTCTTACAATGCGTCGAAACAATAATCGGACAAACGAAGCAATGTGGACGATGGACGAACGTTCACAAATACGTCATCGCGTCGACGACCAAAGGGTGAATAGCCGACACGAAAAGTTATTACGATGATAGGCGATTGTCGACGAGAAGACGCATGTAATAAACGACGACGATGACAAGTCTAAAATATATATTTAGACCCATAACATAATATATGTTATCGATATCAAAACTCGGAAAGTTGAAATATAAAAGAATTTACTAAGTGATTTATAAGAAGTATAAAATATATACTTACACTCTATACTTAGTAAAAATTTATAAGTTTAAGGCTTATTAAAAATGGGCTCTTATAAGTGAGGTTGGGCTAGGCCCAATTTATAAAAGACATGGGCAAGGCCCAATAGCAAAAAATATATGGACAAGGCCCAAAATGTATAAAATATACGGACAAAGCCCAAATATGCATAAGTTACATGGCTAGGCCCAAAGATATAAATTACATGGGCTAGGCCCAATGACATAAAAACATGGTCTAGGCCCAATGACATGAAAACATGGGCTAGGCCAAATGACATAGAAAACATGGGCTAGGCCCAATGACAAGAAAACATGGACTAGGCCCAATGATATAGAAAACATGGGCTAGGCCCAATGACATAGAAAACATGGGCTCGGCCCAATGACAAGAAAACATGGGCTAGGCCCAATGACATGAAAACATGGGCTAGGCCCAATGACATAGAAAACAGGGGCTAGGCCCAATGACATGAAAACGTGGGCTAGGCCCAATGACATGAAAACATGGGCTAGGCCCAATGGCATAGATGACATGGGCAAGGCCCAATGACGCGCGTGCAAGGCACGAGGACATGTGAAGGGCAAGGCCCAGTTCACACACGATCTAAGAACAACAATATATATAACAATTTTAATCGAACAAACAAACTACCAACACTATGATAACACTAAAAGTTGTTCTATCATAACAAAGAAATACATAACAAGAATTCAAGATGAACAACGAGTACAAGGTCCATTGACGCCTAGGTGTCTAATTTACGCGATACACATGTAGGTTACACACGTGTACGGACACCAATTGTGAGTAGTACGACATTCGGAACGCAAAAGTGTGAGTTCATGTCCCTCCTTTCAGTTATTTAAAAGTTTTGTTTTTAAAATTATAGAGGGGAAATACATGTCATAACAAACAGTATGTTAGCTATGGGTTTAGTTGATAACACGATCATTTGTGCGTAAGTAGAAGGATGACAATAGTAACCATTAATTACATAGTGACCAAGGTGCACAAGAAGTAGATCTATTGAGTTTGAGACCCGCTCCACTCCTGGTTGGTATACCCTTCGGAGTGCTTTTGTGATCCCAATGATGTCAAAGTTGTCTCGGTTTGGTTACTTACTTATGGTACATATATGTCAGGGTGCTCGCGACACACTGATAGATCCTTAAAACTCCATGATGCTAATAACATACTTGGATTTCATTACTGGATTTCAAGAATGACACTTTTATATGAAAACAATAACTACATGAACTCGCCAACTTTATGTTGACTTTTAAAATTACATGTATTTCAGGACGTAAGACATGAGCTGGTGATATGATTCGGGTTATGGGAAAATGTCAAGACAACGATGTGCCATCTTTTGGAGGGTTTTCCTTATATATCCCAACTTCGTTTGGGTATATAGGGGTCAAAACCTCATTATGCACTTATAATGAAAACAATATATTATTTTGAAGCAATGTATTTTGAATCATGTTTATGATGACAAGTTGAAACAGATAACAACATGAAATCACTTTTGGATGGTTGTATTTATGGAATGAAACTTATTAATAGAATGGCATCGTTGTTAATTTATATTGTTTACTAAATTGGATGCAATGATTGCCTAATAGTCACACACTTGCGGTTCTGCTACGACCAGGGTGTGACAGGTTGGTATCAGAGCTCCGATTGTAGTGAACCGGGGAAAACCTTTTTATTAAAGTTTGGTCTACCATCACCGAGGGCTCACACATGAAAACAAAGTGTAAAACATAAGAAAAATGTTTTCGGAATTATGACAAAATAACAAAAAGGTTTTCATTGTGTCACGATAACATGAGGATCTATCACAGGAGCTCAACTATAAGTAACGAGCAAGGATCAATACATGATTAGCCAATAATGGATAGACACAAAACAATAATATTACACGTGAAAACAAAAGAAAACAAGTCTTGCATGAGAAGTGGTGATTAATATAAAATATATCATAAGTAATAATAAATTACTAACATGTATATATATGCATTGTACGGATTATTTGCCAGGACTATGTTTTCTTTGTCGAGCTACGAGGAAGATCCCATGGAGTATGTGTCCGATGATGGATACGACCCCGATGCTGAGGCCCTACCCGTTGAGGATGGAGTCGACCATGAAGACCTCGATGTCTTTCAGCCGCTTGCTCTTATTGATCCAATGGAGGATGATGCCACATAGGCAGACGACGTGCCAGCCGTTCCGCAACCCCTACACGATGTTATTATTTATGGCCATCTGGAGGGCGAGCATGCGATAGTACACCTGGCCATACCTCTTGCCGTGGTACCTCCAGTCATTGATCTGGATGACGACAATGATGACATACCAGTGTTCCATGTCGATCATATGGAGGATGACCTCTAGGAT
The DNA here is from genome assembly GCA_947069175.1 of Scalesia atractyloides. NCBI lineage: Eukaryota > Viridiplantae > Streptophyta > Magnoliopsida > Asterales > Asteraceae > Scalesia > Scalesia atractyloides. Next base: position 41,019,821 of record CAMTDV010000008.1, on the reverse strand, counting down.
GGCGAGGTCTTTGATGACATAGCTATGCTCGAGCTCCCACCCCCTGTCATACCAGTCGTTGACATCTCGTCATCCTCAGATGCCACCCAGAGTAGTAGACGATGCCTCTTCTGCCGCCCCAGATACGCTTGTATCGATGTATTCACCTCCTGCAGCCTAACTGGCCCGTGTTAGCTCATTCCCAGCTAGTACCCTGACCAATGGACCCGCTCCCTATTCCGAACCCGCCTGACATTATTCACTGAGTAGTACCCCGCGTGCCCCTGAGCAGCCACCTCCATTTTGCTCTGAGAGGTCCACTTACCATCCTGTTTACAACCCATCTGCAGCTGGACCTTCCCACATGGCAGGACCTTCTTTCTCGACTAGATCACCTCCCATATATGCCCCACGCCCCATACCACCTACAGCAGGTATGTCTATGCTGATACCCCCATCGGGTATGAGCCCTTATGACCCCTACCACCCCTCACACTTTCCACTGATTCCTCTGGAGGAAAGAGTGACTTCGCATGATATTCAGCTCTCCTTTATCCTTCACAGGATCTGGGAATTAGAGACCCAGTGCACTGCTCATGTCGCTGCTAGGGCCACACCCCCATTACCATCATTGCCACTACCACCCCCACTTTCATACCCACCACCATCACCACCACCACTAGCACTATCACCAACACCGACCCCACCATTCTACTGTCCATTTCACCACTCGTCATGCCCATCTGTGGCACAAGTGCAGGAGTTAGAGCAGTTTCAGACTGATGCTACTAGGCGCATTTCTGACCTAGAGGAGGAGGTGGCTTACCATCACGGTTTGCTCCATCGAACACCATCTCCAACACCCCCTCCACCTCAGTAGTATGTTGTGATTATTGTTTGGGGATCAGATGTACTTTTGATGACTTAGCTCATGAAGACTCAGCTTTGAAGATCCCGGTTTTTGGAAAACAACTTGATGACGTAAAGAAGCAATGTAGAAGAAAATCTTACTTTTGTAATGTAAAAACTTGTACTGACTAGGGTTATGTATCCCTAAGTCCTCTTGATCTTCACGAACAAAATGTAACAAGTTGTCATTGTATAAAGTCTATTTTCTTTATTTCACATTGTATCTCCTTTATGTTATGGTTGATAGTGTTATGATGTGGTGATATTACGGTTGATGTATTGTGTCATGGTGATACTATGATTGATATCTTGTGATGTGGCAACTATCTATGCGACGAGTTACGTGCTTATGGTAACGATGGGTGTGCGTATGGCGTATACATATATTTTCTTACTTATTGTATACCGGATGTACTTATACATATATGTTTGACAAAAAAAGAGAGAAATAACAAATAAATAAATATAAGAAATATAACAATAAATATGTATATATTATTAAACCAATTCGGCTAATTGTGAGCGACATTTTATGATAGAAGACGATGCCGCCCCGCCGAAGGAGTTCCAACAACAATACACTACCGACAACACAAGAGGAGTTAGATGAACGCATTTCTCAGGCAATTGCGCAATACGAAGCTAACCGCTCTGAGCATAGCGGTGGTACCGGAGGATCAATTGGAGGAAATTCTCCAACTGGTTGCACTTACAAGCAGATTCTAGACTGCAAACCTCTGAATTTTGACGGTAGCGGAGGTGTTGTAGCCTTCGTACGTTGGACAGAGAAGACTGATTCACTCATCCAGATGAGCAAGTGCCTTGCTGAGCAAAGAGTAACTTATGTTACTGGACTCTTCGTGGATGGAGCTTTATCTTGGTGGAACCTCCAGGTCCAAACTAAGGACGACGATGCTGCATACGCCCTGACCTGGGAGTAACTTAAATAAATGATGAGAAAGAAGTATTGCTCAAGATCGGAAATTCAAAAGTTAGAGATGGAATTCTGGAATTTAAAGATGGTTGGTTCAGATATTGTTGGGTACACGCAGCGACTTCATGACTTGTCTCGAGTGGTGCCATACTTAGTGGAGCCTGAATTTAAGCGAATTGAGAGGTACATCTGGGGACTTGCCCCTGAAATTCTGAGTCTGGTTACCTCTTCGAAACCCACTGAGATTGGAGCAGCAATTGATCTAGCTGTTAGCCTTACTGAGGAGGCTGTACGTCGGGGAAGGTTGCCTAAATGTAGTGTGAACAAGAAGGAAACTACTTAGGAGACTACGGAATTCAACAAAAGAAAATTTTCCCATTTCAAGAAAGGCTCTCGAGGTAATAATAATAGTAACAAGAAGCAAGCCACAAGAGGAATTAAAGAAACCAAGGCATATGTTATCACTACCACAAACATTGCTTCTAAGAATTCTTATACTGGGGGAGCACCGAAATGCCCCAAATGTCCTTTCCACCACTACGGGGAATGTCGAGGCCCCAAGTGTGGAAAATGCGGTAGGTTTGGACATCGCACTGATGTGTGCGGGGAACAAATACTAGAGAACAAGGTTGTTTTGGATGCGGAGACAAAGGGCATTTCAAGAAAGATTTCCCTAAAGAAAACTAAGACGGGGAAGAGCATTCGTGATTAGAGCTAAGGATGCTCGCCAGGACCCGAATGTGGTCACCGGTACGTTCCCTAACAATAATCACTGTGCATCTATTCTTTTTGATAACGGGGCAGATATCAGTTTTATTTCTAAAGAGTTTAGAGATATACTTGGGGTAGAGTCGAGTAAATTAGATGTTCCGTACTCGATTGAATTAGCTAACGGTATATTAGTAGAATCGGGGGAAATAATAAAGAAATGTACGTTAGAATTGGGTGAACGAAAGTTTGATATAGATTTGTTATCAGTTCAACTGGGTAGTTTTGATGTCGTTATTGGGATGGATTGGCTATCTGATAATCGAGCCAAGGTTATATGTCATGAGAAAATCATTCCCATCCCCTTATCCAACGGAGAGCATTTGATGATTCATGGTGAGAATCATGACACGCCACTACGAATCATAAACTGCATGAAAGCTCAAAAATGTCTGAGGAAAGGATGCATCGCCTTTCTTGCCCACATGGTGGATAAGAAGACCGAGGAGCGCAAGATTGAGGACATTCCCGTAGTTAGGGAATATCCTGAAGTCTTTCCGGAAGACTTGCCAGGACTACCTCCACAAAGATAGGTCGAACTCCGCATTGATTTAGTGCCAGGAGCTGCACCTGTGGGGAAAGCCCCATATCGACTAGCGCCCTTGGAAATGCAGGAACTATCTACTCAGTTACAAGAGTTGCTTGACAAAGGTTTCATAAGACCGAGTTTCTCGCCTTGGGGAGCTCCGGTGCTATTTGTGAAAAAGAAGGACGGACCCTTTCGCATGTGCATCAACTACCGAGAACTAAACAAGTTAACCATCAAGAACCGGTACCCATTACCAAGGATTGACGATCTATTTGATCAGTTGCAAGGGTCGAGTTTTTAGTCAAAGATTGATCTAAGATCCGAGTATCATCAGTTAAGAATCCAAGAGGAAAGTATTCCTAAGATGGCGTTTAGGACTCGCTACGGTCATTATGAGTTCCTTGTTATGCCTTTTGGCCTAACGAACGCCCTCACAGTGTTCATGGATTTGATGAACCGGGTGTGTAAACCATATCTCGACAAGTTGGTGATCGTTTTTACAGATGACATATTGATATACTCACGAACCGAGGAAGAACACGGATAACATGTGAGAACTATATCGGAGTTGCTAAAGAAGGAGCAATTATATGCTAAGTTCTTGAAATGCAAATTTTGGATTCGCGAAGTGAAATTTCTCGGGCATGTGGTGAACGAGAACGGAATACATGTACACCTTTCAAAAATCGAGGCTATAAAGAACTGGACCACGCCAAGGACCACCACGGAAATACGACAATTCCTAGGTTTAGCGGGATATTATAGAAGATTTTTTTGAGAACTTCTCAAAAGTTGCTCAGCCGCTAACCTCACTTACACAGAAAGATAGAAAGTTTGATTGGGGAGAAAAGCAAGAATCGGCGTTTCAAGTATTAAGGAGAAATTGTGTAACGCGCCAATATTATCACTCCCAGATGGTACCGATGACTTTGTGGTGTACCGTGATGCATCGCATCAAGGCTTAAGTTGCGTGTTAATGCAACGCGAAAAAGTCATTGCATACGTATCGCGTTAGCTAAAGGTTCATGAAAGGAATCATACCACGCATGACCTAGAGTTAGGCGCGGTGGTATTTGCTTTGAAGATCTGGCATCATTATTTATATGGCACTAAGTGTACCGTATTCACGGATCATAAAAGTCTTCAACATATATTCAATCAAAAGGAACTGAAATGCACCAATGACATTGGGTGGAACTGTTGGATGATTATGACCGTGAGATCAAGTATCACCCGGGCAAGGCAAATGTTGTGGCAGATGCCTCGAGCAGGAAAGAACGAATCAAAACATTACCTGTACGAGCTTTAGAGATGACGATCCAGACAAACTTTACAGCTCGAGTGCATGATGCACAACAAGAAGCTTTGAAACCAGAAAATATTCCAGCAGAATCATTACGAGGAATGGAAAAACAATTGGAACCGAACAAGGATGTAACTTTATATTTCATGGGAAGGATCTGGATCCCTATTATGGCGATTTGCGAGACTTGGTGTTGGATGAAGCACACAAGTCCAAGTACTCGATACATCCAGGATCTGATAAAATGTACCAGGATCTAAAAGAGTATTATTGGTGGCCTAATCTCCAGGGAGATATTGCGACCTATGTTGGGAAATGCCTAACTTGTGCGAAGGTCAAGGCCGAATACCAAAAACCATCTTGTCTATTACAACAACCTGAGATCCTTGTTTGGAAGTGGGAGCAAATCTCAGTGGATTTCATAACAAAATTACCCCGGACCTCTCGAGGTCATGACATGATATGGGTTATCATTGATCGGTTAACCAAATCAGCTCACTTCTTACCCATCCGCAAAAAAGACAGTACCGAGAAGTTGGCTGAATTGTATCTGAAAGAAATCATGGCACGTCATGGAGTGCCAATCTCGATAATCTCTGATAGAGATGGTCACTTTGTGTCACGGATCTGGCAATCATTTCAAAATTCGTTTGGTTCCTGCTTAGATTTAAGCACAGCTTTTCATCCACAGACCGATGGTCAAAGCGAGCGAACCATCCAAACGTTTGAAGACATGCTTCCGGCCTGTGTGATGGATTTAGGCGGAAACTGGGATACTCATTTACCGTTGGTAGAGTTTTCCTATGATAACAGTTATCAAACCAGCATCAAGGCCATGCCATTCGAAGCACTATATGGACGAAAGTGTCGATTTCCCCTATGTTGGGCGGAAGTCGGTGACAGACAACTCATTGGTCCCGAGCTAGTACAAGAGACCACAGACAAAATATTCAAGATCCGTGAGCATATCAAAGCAGCTCGAGATAGACAAAAGAGCTACGCAGATCGGAGACGCAAACCATTATCCTTCGAGGTCGGAGACAAAGTATTGTTAAAGATCTCTCCTTGGAAAGGCGTAGCTAGATTCGGGAAGCTCGGAAAACTTAACCCGAGATATATTGGACCTTTCAAAATTCTGGCAAAGATCGGTATAGTGGTTTACAAGTTGAAGCTGCCAGCGGAACTCAATAATGTACACGACACATTTCATGTGTCTAATCTGAAGAAAAGTCCGACTAATGACACAGTTATCATTCCAGCGGATGAGATTCATGTTGATGACAAACTTCAATTTACCAAAGAACCAGTTGAAGTCATGGACTGTAAAGTCCAAAAGACGAGAAGAAGCCAAATCAAGCTGGTAAAAGTTCGCTGGAACTTGTGTCACGGTCTCGAGTATATGTGGGAACGTGAAGATCAGATCAAGTCAAAATACCCCCACCTGTTCAAGAAGACTCCTTCAGAGGATGTCTCAAACTGAATTTCGAGACGAAATTCTTTTTAACAGGGGGAGTATGTGACAAATGGAAAATAACCGGTAATTCCGTACAATTTAATCACTACTTTTATTTATAATCTCATGCATATTATTGTAATTTAATTGTGTATATGAGTCGTACGTCGTATCCTAAGTATTAGGCAAGTAAAACCGATCATAACATATAATCCTTTCCGTTATGACGCAGAACAAACCAAAACAATGCCCTAAAAGTGTTGGGCGCACTAATTGCGGTGACACTAACTGTGTCGGTAAATCCGCTAAAACGAATCAGAACAAGGAATAACGGCATGTTAATGCCATACATGAGTCCACATATAAATGAAAACACTTGATTGAGATCAACCATTACAATAATACATAACTTTCCGGTACAACGCCTAAATTGCAAAATTGTCCGTTTTGACCAAAAAGGCGACAAATGTTAGTTAGTCCGCAACACTAATTCGGTGGATTCCGATTTTCAGAATCATAAAAAACAACGTTAATCATCCTAAAACAATATAAGAATGGCAAGAATGCATGAAAGGCATCATTTCCGGTAATTCAACAAACAGTGAACAATTCGATCGGAAGGCGACCGTTTGTCAAATCGACGAACATTTTAGTGGCCGATAGCCTCATTCGTGCATCTAGCGAACTAGTTAAGCCTCATTTGGAACTCGGAATCCATTCAACTAACATGAGGTCATGGAAATGCAACTCCCGGAAAAGTTCGACGGCATGATATAAAAGTGCCGATATCGAGCGAACGATTGAACGAAAGACATTTTGGCCATCCTAACTCATCATATATTCGTCTAGCGAACTAGTTATACATATTTTTAGATCGGAAGTGCACCAAATAAACGCCATAACAATTGTGGTGGTGAAAAACAAAGGCTTCCGGTACTAATTAATAAAGTTCGTTTATTAGCGAATATTGTATCGACGAACAATCTAACGACGTTTCCGTCATCTAAACTTATATTAGATGATCAAGTGGGTTAATTACCATATAATAACACTCTAAACCCTAATTATATACTAAGAATGCAAGATCAAACCCCTAATCACCGTAGTTAACTTAATGGCTAAAATATCTAATAAATAAAGCATGTTTTATAAAAATTTTACACTTTACCCCCCTTCGTATTCAAGGCTCAAGTGGGTCCCACACTCACTTAATGCTTGTTGAAAATGTGAGATATGGAGGCATGGCGTGTTGGTTATGTTAAGACATTTGAAAGATGGTTTGATATATATAATAATCAACATAAGATTTCCATCATTCTTCACCTAGAAAATTGCAACCATCTCACCCTCTCTCTCACTAAAACCATGGCTACCACCACCACTCTTGAACCACCATTTAGCCACCATAAAACAACACATTACACCCACTTTAAAACCCTTTCAAGACCATTCAAGAAGCTAGAAAGGGTGGAGGACCATTGGAGCTATCTTGGAGCTTCATTTTCCTTCTAGATCATCACTAACTTGTGCACCCATTGTAAGGCAAATCCTTTCATGTTCTAGCTTATTTTCATGTCTAGTTTCATAAAGTACTAGTTGATCATCTTGAAAATGAAGAAAAGATAATCTAAAAACCCTAACTCACACCTTAATAATAAAACTAAATATTGTTTATTTTGTTGATTATGTGTTTATATGGTAGTTAGTTAGCATGATGATGTTGTTTATGTTAAACTAAGGTGTAAAAGTTAGATGACTTGTATGATCAAGTATGAAAATGAAGATCTAAACATGATAATGTTTAAATCTAAACAAGATCATTAACTACATCATCCATGAAGAGTACTACAACCTAAAAATAATTTTACTACACATGAATGATTTTTTTAAGAAATAAACATTATGATTTAAGATGTAACCATCTTAAAAAGTGAAGTAATCAAAGAGGTTTAAAACAATGGACTTGGTCTAATGATGAAACAAAAATAATGAGTGAAAAATGATAATAAACATTGAAATCACATTACATTTTTAGTAAGATTTTGACTACAAAAATGTCATGGATGATGATACACATGAGTTGTAAACAAATAATATGAAAGCTTGAATAAATTGTTGATCTTGATTATGAGTTTAAACAGGGTCTAAATTATGACAACCGGCAGTTTCCGGTCATAATTAAGCACTTAACAAGCTGTAATACCATTATAATTAGCGTAATTAGACGTAAATTAACTTGATCAGGCCTTTGGAAAGCCTGGGAACGTCTACTTGCTTCACGTTACGTGATTTGGCGATAATCGAAGACACTAAACGCGAAATTTAACGATAAGCGAACTGATGCCTAACAAATACTGACAACGCCTAAAAATACAAATTTTATACTTGTAATTATCATACAGTTAAGATTATGCGATAAATTTAGATCGTTGAACGTCGCAAAGCACAACGCGGAAGTTACGTGGAAAAAAGGAACGTACCGACAACAAAACGGAAGCAACGGACCAGAGAAACGACTAAATATTAATATATTATGATATATTTAGCTTCGTAATTGAATTTTAATACTCGTGGAAGAAACCAGAACGAAAAACGGATCGGAAACGACAAACAGGGCAATTACGCGATTTTTAACGCAACAAACGGTTTACGCGTCAAACAACGACCCCCGATATAATTTAATACGTTTTCGAGTCAAAACGAATAAATTTCGATAAATAACAACACTCGGATCGAAAAACAGACTATAGATGGCAATCGTAGAGATTTTACACAACTTTTAACGAAACCGACAAACTGTCGCGTCAACCGGTCGACTAAAGACAACATTTCGTGTTTTTGAACTCATTACGAAATAACACAATGCTCAGGTTCAAAAATGGGCTTCAGATACGTGTTTGGGCTCGAATACACGCTAACGGCCCGACCCAACCCGTTAGAAACCCTAACTATATAAGCATATTAAACTCACAAATCCCCTCATTTTTGTTTTGAAACCCTAGCCTACAACAAGAAAACCTCTGCCTCTTGCTCCCGTCTAAAATCCGGTCGCCAGATCTAGCTCCGACCGGCGCCGGTCTTCTTCTCCGGTAGCCGTACACCCATGACACCCCACTTCTCTCCTCTGTTCGCCCTCACACACACACCGCATACATACATATCAGACATATATAGAGAGAGAGAGACTGTAGAGAGAGAGAGCGACGGAGAGAGAGAGATAAAAGAAAAGGAGATGCGGCGGCACGGTGGGACGCGACCACGGCGGCAGCGGTGGTGGCCGATAACGGCAGTCGCCGGCGGCGGCTTTGAGCCGGTCAAACAGCGACGGTTCAGGCCCAGGTCAACTTGGTCAGTTTTTGGTATGATTCAGTTTATATGTTTCAGGTTTGATTCGAGATTGGTTTTGAGGTTTCAAAGGCGGCGCATATCAGCGGCAACCGACCGACAGCGGCGGCTGCCGGCTGTTTCTGGTAGGCCGGCAGCGGCGGCGGTAATGGTTGGGTTATTGTGGTTTAGTAACACGGCGCAGTTTTGGTTCGAACCAGTCTCGGTTCAGTTCAAACTCGGTTCACTCAGCTTCGGTTCACTCCGGTTCAACACAGTTTCAAACCCGGTTCAGTCCGTCTTAGGTTCAGGTTTCGGGTTCGACTCAGTTCGACCCGGTTCAAGTTCGAAATAATTTCAATAAATTCCGTTTCGTTTCGATTTGGTTCAGTTTGAATATTTAATCGTATGTTTCAGGTTCGGTTCGGTGCGGTCAACAAAAGTCAACGGGTCAAGCCCGGTCCACGTGGTCAAAACTGGTCAACTGTCGGTCAATGAGTCGACCCACGACTCGGTAAAAATTAATTACGACGCATTTAATTATATTAATCTATAATTATTATTAAAATATAATTATCGCGAAACCGAGCTCGACCCGACCAGTTAACAATTCGATATCCGCCAAAACATTTAATAAATAACAATCGATCCGACAAAAATATTCGCGAAAAATTATTAGTTAAAAATCAAACCAACGCCGCTACTATAATATAAATCGAAAATTCAATCGGCGAAAATTATATTCAAAACCCGACGAACATATTGTTTGTTTGCGAAACTGCAGGTTGTGTTTTGATAGTACATCGATAACTAGTATTGTCAGGATCGTCCAAAAACACAAGAAACTCTGCCCGATTTTCATAAAATTCGTAAAAGAAAACGCGTTGTAATTCAAAGTCAAAACATCCGATTTAAACGATTGTTATAAAATAAATACGTACATTTATCTTGATGGCACTTACGAATCGATACGATAACATTTCAACGCGCGCGACTACGAGACAACGAGTTTCGGCAATCCGTTAAAATTGAATATTATTATTTATATTATTTCAAATGTCAACGATTCGGGAATTAGTTTTCAAACATCGATAATATATTCGAACGACGATATAAAACAAGTATATTGCTTATATTTATTTAGAAACGCCAAGATTCCGAACGCTTTTACAAAACGAATACAAGGCGCGTATTATTTCAAACGACAGACAAATTCGGAAGCGTATTACCAGAATATTATTTATATTCGAACGTCGAGATTTCAAATACTTTTATAGAATAATATAGTTATATTTATTTCTAACGTCGACGACACGGACACGTACGAATACTTTCGAATGATATTATAATAATAATATATTTTTTATATTCGAATCAAACGCCTAAACGAAGAGCGACACGATACCGCCCGACTATTGCGCGAATACGCAATGTATTATTTATACGGATATATAGACAAGTATATATATACAACATGTCTTACGAAAATATGAAGTAGTTATGATTTCATGAAATATAGTTATGTTTTATATAAACATACATTTCAAGTCGTTCGAAAACAGAATCAATTCTAAGAAAACCATAGGTTGGTTAACCGAGTTAAGTCAATAATAATTTCATAGAATCGCATGAGTAACGATTCGGTAGAGCTCGGTATCACGTAGTATAGCCACGTCATTCTAAGAAACTTACGAGTTATTCCATTTTAGGAATACCTTAGATTGCATGTTAGCAAGACAAGTTGTGGAGACAACAGTATTGAAATCACATTTAGCTAGCTTTATGCAAGGACAGCAGGTGAGTTCATATCCCCCACTTTTACCGTTTTACGTTTTTATAAATGTTTTTGGGGTGGAAAGACATGCAAGTTTTGCAAAAGAACACAACGTTTCGATAAACGAAAATCATACATTTCTAAACCATGTTACAAACAGATTTCATTGGTCACAAATGGTTTACGAAAGGTTTATACTAAACTTATCGATTTTCACAGCAATACAAAGCTTTTCGAAACATGCATGACTTTTTTGACTAGTGACGGGATTGTCATAGTCACAACTAGGGGGTGAGACCCCAAAACTTTATTGAAAACATGGGCTAGGCCCAAAGACAAAATAACATGGGCTAGGCCCTAGGACAAAATAACATGGGCTATGCCCAATGACAAGAAAACATAGGCTAGGCCCAATAACACAGATTTATAACAATTGGCATATACCTATGGGATTAGGTTATAACAGATCAATGTGCGTAAGTAGGATGATAACAATAGTAACCATTAATCACGTAGTGACCAAGGTGCAAAAGGTATAGATCTATCGAGTTTGAGACCCGCTCCACTCCTGGTATGTTAACCGGTTAGGAGTGCTTTTGTGATCCCAACATGACGTCAAAGAAGTCTCGGTTTGGTTACTTACTTATGGCACATAGGCCAGTGTATTAGCTACACACTAACTGATCCTTAGATTCCATAGGAAAACTACATACTACGATTTCAATATCGGTTTACAATTATGACAGAAAACATTTCAACGCTGGTTTATTTACAGATACGATTGAAAACATTTTATCACCGGTTTATAAACATAACCATTATATGCATGGATTTGCAAACAACATGGAAAACATTTTAATACTGTTATACAGACATGACATTTCAAATGCTTTGGGATACTATGATCCCACAAACTGGTTTTCGAACGCAAAATGCGCAAATGTTTTATGACTCGTTTGAAACAAAACAAACAAACTATGAACTCGCCAACTTTATGTTGACTTTTCGCATGTTCTTTCTCAGGTTATGATTACAAGTATGGCATGTTGGAATAGTGGAACCCATGGGGATTCTAGCAGTTAGCGGGCGTTCATTTACTAGAAACCTTAGCCATCACGTCTGCTTCCACTGTACGATGAAGATACCAGTTCAGTTCACGCCCCGGCTCTGATCTGTCACACCCCCAATGTTATGCATTTCGCATCAGAGCCGGGGCGTGAACCGAATGGCATCTTCATCGCACAGCGGAAGTAGACGTGATGGCTAAGGTTTCTAGTAAATGAACTCTCGCTAAGTACTCGAATCCCCATGGGTTCTCCTATTCCAACCGTGCCATACTTGTAATCATAACCTGAGAAAGAACATGCGAAAAATCAACATAAAGTTGGAGAGTTCATAGTTTGTCTGTTTTTGTTTCAGATGAATCATAAAACATTTGAAAGTTTTGCATTCGAAAACCGGTTTGTGGGATCATAGTATCCCAAATCATTTAAAATGTCATGACTGTATAACAGTATTGAATTGTTTTCTCACGTTGTTTGCAAATCCATGCATATAACTGTTATGTTTATAAACCGGTGATAAAATGTTTTCAATCGTATCTGTAAACAAACCGGCGTTGAAATGTTTTCTGTCATAATTGTAAACCGGTATTGAAATCGTAGTATGTAGTTTTCCTACAACAAACACTAGAATTTTTATACTGAACCGAAAAGTAAACCTGAATCAAATCAAAACTGTAATATCGAAACTAAACCGAGATGGACTGAACCGAAATTTTGTTGAACCGAACCGATCCTAAGCCGAGCTGGATCCGGGCCGTTGACTGAACCCGCATCGGAGGTGAACTGTGTCGACCTGAGGGAACCAAAAACTGAGATAAAACTGAAATGAACCGGGAATTCAAAATACCGCAGCCGCCACTAAGACGCGGCGACTATCGCTGCCCCTAGTCCGATGAGTCGTCGCTACTACGACACTGCTCCGCCGCCACGCCGTCGCACCGCCGTCGTTCTATCTTTCGCTTGAATCACCCTGGTATCAGAGCGGTAGGTTCTAGCGTACTAGGTATCAACCCCCGCTCTGATACCATAGTGGTATCAGAGCCAAAGGTTCTAGCGAACTAGGTATTAAACCCCGCTCTGATACCAGAGTGGTATCAGAGCTATAGGTTCTAGCGAATTAGGTATCAAACCTGACTATGATAACAGATAGATTTTTGTGGAGATGCCTAGCCTTTAACCTCACGTTCTTTTGGGGACATTAGATCAATAAGACTTGAATACATACAGAACGCCTAGTACTCGAAAATGGGTTCCAACCGTGGCCGAAAAACAGTAAGTCAACATTATGATTTTAATCATACACTAGTGTTGTGTTTGATACACGGTACACGAAAACATTACATACCGTAAGCAAAACCTTAAGGGTTTTGGCAACATGCATTTAGGACCTTTGGAAGATTTATGACAATATCCATTATAGGTCAGCACGTAGGAACCACGATTATTAGCTCGGACAAACACATTACATATATTAACGCTACTATTTTATTTACCGAGCAGGTAGCCTATGCGAAACGAAAACACTAGTGCACAAATGTACATGAAACTTAAACAATACGACAACGGATGTTGAAGTACAACACAAACGACTTTCAGGCCGCGACCTTGAGAAAACACGACATTACGACAACGATGCTAATCTCATCAGCGGGAGAACTACAGACCAGAATGCAGAAAATTTATCATGTGGTCCTGTAAGCGACATGAAACACGCCGAGGCACGTCCAAACGAGAATTCATAACAGTCGGTACTTACTGCAATGGTAATCACAACAATTGGTGCTACAAAGGAAGTTACATGTCTTCGCATTCCCCCTACTTCATTTATGACGACCATGCCATATACGACATTCGGTGGTAATGTCACGAAAATAATAAGTCATCACAAGAAATACCAGGTAAAGTCCTCAAACTCCTTTTGTTGAAATTTCAACTATGCATATACTGAGTAGGTTTGCACATCTCTACTCCTCATAATGGTCATTGTGTCACGGGAAATTCTTTCATGATTAGCGAACACTTATTGCGTCATTTCTTGACAAATTTATACGATACGCATGTTTTGTTTGTTATGCATGTGGTTAACTTGATACGTGGAGACCATCAGGGTTTTCACTTCGAATAGTCATTTCATCAAAAATTCAAAGGTTGGCTCGCTATATTCAAATTTTCGCTTTGTGATCTAAATGACCTGCATTATTGCAAGTTTGATTCCTTGATATCGAGTCAACGAATTTCTTAAAATTCATTTTCTTTCTAAGTTGCATACATGGGTTTTCATAGTAACCATATCAAAAACTTTCTGTTCAAATCATGTATTTATTGTTGGATTGTGTCAAACCAAGTTCAATTGTTTGAATTCACTCATTGTATACCAAGTTCAATTTAAGAATTTCATATGATGGATTGAGGCCATCATATTCAAAGTAATATCAACAAGCAATTCTTTTGTTTCGAACCATAGCAGACTGGTTCAGTCTGCACCCTTATTAAGTCATTCCTTGGTTACGACACCTTGTTATTAAGTCATTCCTTGGTTACGACACCTTGTTATTAAGTCATTCCTTGGTTACGACACATGGTGGTGGTATTACACTAGTTAAAGCTTGCGCAGATCGCTTTCACAACTCATGTACGGATTCAATTACTTGATTATTTATTCATTATTAAATCCCCTTGTTGGATCATTTTCTTAAAATATTCTTAATACAATCGTGTATTAAGAAAAGGGTAAGCAAATTCATGGCCTATTTCAGTGTACCTCGTAATGGTTATTTCATCATCGGTCGAACATTTTGGGATATTTATTGTTCTTCCACTAGCGACCGAAAATTATATTTATTTGTTCTTTCATTTTCAGTTGAAAATACTATTGGATTTATTTGGAACAAATATTCAGACTTACTTGATTGAACTTTTCGTTGTAAACACGGTGAATTTGTTCGATCACCGCTATTACTGAATTATTTCAATGGCTATGACGCCTTATGGCGTCGGTAGAAACTTGTAGCTTGGGCTAATCATTGAAAGTAGTCTTAATGCAACTATGTATTAAGACAATGATACACTAATTTCGGTTGTAATCCGGTGTATCCTTGCAAATTCAATAGCGTTAACTTATGGTTTGAAAAGTTAACAAATCATCTTCATGTTCTTAATTCAGTTGAGCTTGTTGATTCAAAGGCTCACCAATCCAACAACCAACGCTAGTTTCCGTTGGTATAAATTTCTATTGTTTATGAAATTCAATTACAGATTGTGAACGTCATGAAAATCTAACTGTTGAGATCCTCATTTGTATGACCCATGTAAACTCAATCACGTTGGTGATTATGTCATTACGTTTCGTTCACTTGGCATCGATTCTTAAAAACAGATTCAGTTGAACCAGTGGGTTTATGTTGTTGTAGTAAGACATTGTATTCACATAATCCAGACAAGTCTCAATACGATTACATAGTCATTTACCTGGGTATTTTTAATGCTTACCTATGCATGACAAAAATCTAAGTAGATAACATAACTTAAATTTCGAGGACGAAATTTTTATAACAAGTGGAGAATGTGACAACCGGCATTTTCCGGTCATAATTAAGCGCTTAACAAATAGTAATACCATTATAATTAGCGTAATTAGACGTAAGTTAACTCGATCAGGCCTTTGGAAAGCCTAGGAACGTCTACACACTTCACGTTACGCGATTTGGCGATAATCGAAGACACTATACGCGAAATTTAACGATAAGCGAACTGATGCCAAACAAATACTGACAACGCCTAAAAATACAAATTTTATACTTGTAATTATCATACAGTTAAGATTATGCGATAAATTTGGATCGTTGAACGTCGCAAAGCACAACGCAGAAGTTACGTGGAAAACAGGAACGTACCGACAACAAAACGGAAGCAACGGACTAGAGATACGCCTAAATATTAATATATATATATATATATATATATATATAGCTCCGTAATTGAATTTTAATACTCGTGGAAGAAACCTGAACAAAAAACAGATCAGAAACGACAAACAGGGCAATTACGTGCTTTTTAACGCAACGAACGGTTACGCGTCACACAACGACCCCCAATATAATTTAATATGTTCTCGAGTCTAAATGAACAAATTTCGATAAATAACAACACTCGGATCGAAAAACGGACTATAGATGGCGATCGTAGAGATTTTACGGAACTTTTAGCGAAACCGACAAACCGTCGCGTCAATCGGTCGACTAAAGACAACATTTTCGTGTTTTTGAACTCATTACGGCATAACGCAATGCTCGGGTTCAAAAATGGGCTTCAGATACGTGTTTGGGCTTGAATACGCGCTAACGGGCCTTGGGCCCGACCCAGCCCGTTAGAAACCCTAACTATATAAGCATATTAAACTCACAAATCCCCTCATTTTTGTTTTGAAACCCTAGCCTACAACAAGAAAACCTCTGCCTCTCGCTCCCGTCTAAAACCCGGTCACCAGATCTAGCTCCGGTCGGCGCCGGTCTTCTTCTCCGGTAGCCGTACACCCACGACACCCCACCTCTCTCCTCTGTTCGCCCTCACGCACACACCGCATACATACATATCAGAGAGATAGAGAGAGACTATAAAGAGAGAGACCGAAGAGAGAGAGAGAGAGAGCGACGGAGAGTGAGAGATGAAAGAGAAGGAGAGGCGGCGGCACGGCGGGACTCGACCGCCGCGGCAGCCGTGGTGGCCGATAACGGCAGTCGCCGGCGGCGGCTTTGAGCCGGTCAAACGGCGACGGTTCAGGCCCAGGTCAACTTGGTCAGTTTTTGGTATGATTCAGTTTATATGTTCCAAGTTTGAGTTGGGTTGGTGCAGTTTTGATTCGAGATTGGTTTCGAAGTTTCAAAGGCGGCGCATATCAGCGGCAACCGGCCGACAGCGGCGGCTGCCGGCTGTTTCTGGTAGGCCGGCAGCGGCGGCGGTAATGGTGGGGTTATTGTGGTTTAGTAACCCGGTGCAGTTTTGGTTCGAACCAGTCTCGGTTCAGTTCAAACTCGGTTCACTCAGCTTCGTTTCACTCCGGTTCAACACAGTTTCAAACCCGGTTCAGTCCGTCTCAGGTTCAGGTTTCGGGTTCGACTCGGTTCGACACGGTTCAAATTCGAAACAATTTCAATAAATTCCGTTTCGTTTCGATTTGGTTCAGTTTGAATATTTAATCGTATGTTTCAGGTTCGGTTCGGTGCGGTCAACAAAAGTCAACGGGTCAAGCCCGGTCCACGTGGTCAAAACTGGTCAACTGTCGGTCAATGAGTCGACCCACGACTCGGTAAAAATTAATTACGACGCATTTAATATATTAATTTAAAATTATTATTAAAATATAATTGTTGCGAAACCGAGCTCGACCCGACCAGTTAACAATTCGATATTGCCAAAACATTTAATAAATAACAATCGATCCGACAAAAATATTCGCGAAAAATTATTAGTTTAAAATCAAACCAACGCCGCTATTATAATATAAATCGGAAATTAAATCGGCGAAAATTATATTCAAAACCCGACGAAAAAAATTATATATATATTGTTTGTTTGCGAAACTCCAGTTGTGTTTTGATAATAAATCGACAATTAGTATTGTCGGGATCGTCCAAAAACAGAGAAAACTCTGCCCGATTTTCATAAAATTCGTAAAACAAAACGCGTTGTAATTAAAAGTCAAAACATCCAATTTAAACGATTGTTATAAAATAAATACGTCCATTTATCTTGACGGCACTTACGAATCGATACGATAACATTTCAACGCGCGCGACTACGAGACAACGAGTTTTGGCAATCCGTTAAAATCGAATATTAATATTTATATTATTTCAAATGTCAATGATTCGGGATTAGTTTTCAAACATCGATAATATATTCGAACGACGACATAAAACAAGTATATTGCTTATATTTATTTAGAAACGCCAAGATTCCGAACGCTTTTACAAAACGAATACAAGGCGCGTATTATTTCAAACGACAGACAAATTCGGAAATCGTATTACCAGAATATTATTTATATTCGAAAGTCGAGATTTCAAATACTTTTATAGAATAAATATAGTTATATTTATTTCTATCGTCGACGACGCGGACACGTACGAATACTTTCGAATGATATTATAATAATAATATATTTTTTATATTCGAATCAAACGCCTAAACAAAATGCGACACGATACCGCCCGACTATTGCGCGAATACGCAATGTATTATTTATACAGATATATAGACAAGTATATATATATCAACATATCTTACGAAAACTACGAAGTAGTTATGATTTCATGAAATATAGTTATGTTTTATATAAACATACATTTCAAGTCGTTCGAAAACAGAATCAATTCTAAGAAAACCATAGGTTGGTTAACCGAGTTAAGTCAATAATAATTTCATAGAATCGCATGAGTAACGATTCGATAGAGCTCGGTATCACGTAGTATAGATACGTCATTCTTAGAAACTTACGAGTTATTCCATTTTAGGAATACCTTAGATTGCATGCTAGCAAGACAAGTTATGGAGACAACAGTATTGAAATCACATTTAGCTAGCTTTGTGCAAGGACAGCAGGTGAGTTCATAACCCCCACTTTTTACCGTTTTACATTTTTATAAATGTTTTCGGGGTTGAAAGACATGCAAGTTTTGCAAAAGAACATAACCTTTCGATAAACGAAAATCATACATTTCTAAACCATGTTACAAACAGCTTTCATTGATCACAAATCGTTTACGAAAGGTTTATACTAAACTTACCGATTTTCACAGCTATACAAAGCTTTTCAAAACATGCATGAGTTTTATGACTAGTGGCGGGATTGTCATAGTCACAACTAGGGAGCGAGACCCCAAAACTTTATTGAAAACATGGGCTAGGCCCAAAGACAAAATAACATGGGCTAGGCCCAATGACAAGAAAACATGGGCTAGGCCCAATGACAAGAAAACATGGGCTAGGCCCAAAATCAAGAAAACATGGGCTAGGCCCAATAACACAGATTTATAACAATTGGTATGTAGCTATGGGATTGGGTTATAACAGATCAATGTGCGTAAGTAGGATGATAACAATAGTAACCACTAATCACGTAGTGACCAAGGTGCAGAAGGTATAGATCTATCGAGTTTGAGACCTGCTCCATTCCTGGTATGTTAACCGGTTAGGAGTGCTTTTGTGATCCCAACATGATGTCAAAGAAGTCTTGGTTTGGTTACTAACTTATGGCACGTAGGCCAGTGTCTTAGCTACACACTGACTGATCCTTAGATTCCATAGGAAAACTACATACTATGATTTCAATACCGGTTTACAATTATGACAGAAAACATTTCAACGCCGGTTTATTTACAGATACGATTGAAAACATTTTATCACCGGTTTATAAACATAACAGTTATATGAACATGGAAAACATTTCAATACTGTTATACAGACATGACATTTCAAATGCTTTGGGATACTATGATCCCACAAACCGGTTTTTGAACGCAAAATGCGCAAATGTTTTATGACTCGTTTGAAACAAAACAAACAAACTATGAACTCGCCAACTTTATGTTGACTTTTCGCATGTTCTTTCTCAGGTTATGATTACAAGTATTGCAAGGTTGGAATAGCGGAACCCATGGGGATTCATGTAGTTAGCGGGCGTTCATTTACTAGAAACCTTAGCCATCACCTCTGCTTCCACTGTGCGATGAAGATACCGGTTCAGTTCACGCCCCGGCTCTGATGCGAAATGGATAACATAGGGGGTGTGACATAAATACGTTTTAAAAACGTGGAAAACGCCGTATTTTAGGGGAAACTATGACAAAATTTTCTAAAAATCTAATCGCGATTAAGATATGATTAACGGGATGATTAGTGGGGCTAAACGCGATTAGTACCTTAAATCGTCATTAAGTAAGCTTTGATGACAAGGTTAAACACTAAACACCCAAGTATTCAACAAGTTTATATATATATTTTACAAGTAAAAACTAAGCAACTCTTATATATATATATATATATATATATATATATATATACTTACTTGGGAAACAAAAATATGTATACATATTTTGTCACCAAGAATTTTCTATAAATACATGTGTATTGTAAGTGTATGTATTTAGAAGCTTAAGGTATTCACAATAAAAATGCTCCACTTTCTACAAATAATACCAACACTTGAAAATAATACAAGTGTTGGTGACACAAACAAGTGTATTCTTACGACGACGGGCGATTGTCGACGAGAAGACGCATGTAATAAATGACGACGACGACAAGTATAAAATATATATTTAGACACATAACATAAACATATGTTATCGAAATCAAAACCTGGAAAGTTAAAATATAAAAGAATTTACTCAGTGATTTATTAGAAGTATAAAATATATACTTACACTCTATACTTAGTAAAAATTTATAAGCTTAAGGCTTATTAAAAATGGGCTCTTATAAGTGAGGTTGGGCTATGCCCAATTTTAAATGACATGGGCAATGCCCAATAGCAAAAAATATATGGACAAGGCCCAAAATGTATAAAATATATGGAAAAAGCCCAAAAATGCATAAGTTACATGGGCTAGGCCCAAAGATATACATTACATGGGCTAGGCCCAATGACAAAAAACATGTGCTAGGCCCAATGACATGAAAACATGGGCTAGGCCCAATGACCTAGAAAACATGGGCTAGGCCCAATGACATGAAAACATGGGCTGGGCCTAATGACATGAAAACATGGGCTAGGCCCAATGGCATAGATGACATGGGCAAGGCCCAATGACACGCGTGCAAGGCGCGAGGACATGTGAAGGGCAAGGCCCAGTTCACACACGATATAAGAACAACAACAATATATATATATATATGTATGTATATATTTGAGAAATATATATAAAAATATTAATCGAACAAACAAACTACCAACACTATGATAACACTAAAAGTTGTTCTATCATAACAAAGAAATACATAACAAGAATTCAAATGAACAACGAGTACAAGGTCCATTGAGGCGTAGGTGTCTAATAAAGTCGATACACATGTAGGTTACACACGTGTACGGACACCAACTGTGAGTAGTACGACATTCGGAATGCAAAACTGTGAGTTCATGTCCCTCCTTTCACTTATTTCAATGTTATGTTTTAAAACCATCGAGGGGAAATACATGTCATAACAAACAGTATGTTAGCTATGGGTTTAGTTGATAACATGATCATTTGTGCGTAAGTAGGAGGATGACAATAGTAACCATTAATCACATAGTGACCAAGGTGCAAAAGAAGTACATCTATTGAGTTTGAGACCCGTTCCACTCCTGGTTGGTATACCCTTCGAGTGCTTTTGTGATCCCAATGATGTCAGAGTTGTCTCGGTTTGGTTACTTACTTAGGGTACATATATGTCAGGGTGCTCGCGACACACTGATAGATCCTTAAAACGCCATGATGCTAATAACATACTCGGATTTCATTACTGGATTTCAAGAATGACATTTTTATACGAAAAAATTAACTACATGAACTCGCTAACTTTATGTTGACTTTTAAAATTACATGTATTTCAGGACGCAAGACATGAGTTGGTGATATGATTCGGGTAATGGGAAAATGTCAAGACAACGATGTGCCATCTTTTGGAGGGTTTGCCTTTTATATCCCAACTTCGTTTGGGTATATAGGGTTCAAAACCTCATGATGCATTTATAATGAGAACAATATCTTATTTTGAAGCAATGTATTTTGAGATCATGTTTATGATGACAAGTTGAAATAGATAACAACATGAAATCACTTTTGGATGGTTGTATTTATGGAATGAAACTTACTAATAGTATGGCATCGTTGTTAATTTATATTGTTTACTAAACTGGATGCAATGATTACCTAATAGTCACACACTTGCGCTTCCGCTATGTGACATCTCGGTTTTTCAGACGTCTTAAACGCACTACTTCACGGTTATTCGTTCCTACGCTAAATTGATTCGGAGACTTAAATTGCACGCTCGAAATAATTACGAAAATTTCGTGTACTTGTCAAATGAATTACGTGCTACGACTTAAACTTTTATAAGATGGTGCGTTATTATGTGAAGTTCCGATTTCGTGTTTTGTTTTAGTTGAAAAATGTAGATATAATAAAGAGATAAATGAATCGAACCGAGCCGCGAAAAGAATAGACCTCACTTCCTTGCGACTCAAGTAGTTAATCGAAACTTGAGGACCAAGTTTTAAACCCAAACCAACCCACCCGAACCACTTGCGGCCGTGAGTACCCAAACCGCAAACCCTTCCCTTTTCTCCTTACCTCTTGCGCTACATATACACATACATGCATGTGCATTGCTTCACAAACAAAACACACAAACCCTAATAGCTAAACAGCCGACGGCAGCCCTCCATTCAGTCTCTCGATCGTAAAACAGCCTTGCTACATCCCTCTTGATCGCGGCAGCCCTCCCCTCGCCATTCTCCTTCTCGGTCGCGATCCTCTTTGATCATCGGCTCCCCATCTCACTCACGGTTCATTAATCTTCGGTGTAAAAGGTTAGAGTTATCATTATTTGCAAAGTTATAATAGGATTATAAACTCTTGATCATGTTTGAATGTAGTGTTATGTTGTTAGCCGATTTATTTATGCTAGTTGCGGTTAAGATGATTAGCGGAATCCAGAAACATTAGGCTGCGTTCTTGATCGCTTATGTTCAATGTATCGATGGTTTAAGCGGGTTAGATTGTGATAAAGTGCTGAATCAGGATGCTGAATGGTGTTTACAGCCAACTTCAACTGGCTGTAACTTGGTTATTATTTATCGAAAAACGGATTTTCTGAAGTCTAAAACGTAGAGTTTTGAAAAAACGTTTCTAATGGCGCTGGATTCATATTTTTCTGAAGTCGTTTGATATTTTTAAGTGGCCAATTAAGTTCAGTAACTGAAGCTGTGAAAATGAAAATTTGTTAATTGTTTATCGAGTCGGATCTAATAATCTGTAGGGAGTCGAATCATGAAATTTGTACAGCAACTAGATATGGAAATTTCCGGGAAACTCCCATTGGAATTTTGTTAATTGGACGAACGGTGATTTTTAAATAAATTCTTCCGTGGACTGCAGTCAGAAAGTGACGAATCTGACTGCAGCCTAGTATATTAATATTTATGAATAATTGGTAAAGTATTAGGACTTGAAAAATTTATATAAAATTCTAAAGTACAGTTTACACCTGCTGTAAAATAATTGGAATTTTTGGAATGTTGGAACTATTTTATAAAAATCTTTGAAAACAGCCTAATTATGAGTATATAAGCTGAAACTTGATAACTTGCGAATGTATGTACCAAAGTGTTGTATGGATTGAATGTGTTCATGATAAATTGTTTTGATCACTATATTGGCATGATGATACTTGCATGCATGATTTGAGTCTTAGGAATTGTCATTGTATGTACCGCATTGTGTGTTAGTATGTGTAGGACTTGTATCAGTGTGATCGCACACTAACTCTAAATCAATTGACTTGTTAGGACGCAATTAGCGGTCCCATCATTTGCTACATCTGTGTTACACTAACCGAGCAATTAAAGGTGAGTTCACGGCCCCTAATTTTCCGGTTTTAAACAACAGGGGGAGAAACATGTATACACTCTACAACTCTATCTCTTTACGTTATATGAAATTAACGTCATTAAACTATTCGGTAACTAAGTTAATGTTAATGTACGTTATGGTCACTAAGCAGCTATATCACACAAGTCCTCGACAATCTCTCGGATCGTTAGTCTTGGGTTAGATAGCGGGGAAATTATAAGTAGTACTACTGGGCCCGACAAGCCCCACCCGAGCTAGTCGCGCTAGCCGACCGGGTATGGTCAACGGGTGAATAATTTGGCCTAACTTCGCCATGGTCAGTGATAGGCCTCGCAACACGGAGGCACAACAGTCAGCTTCGATCGCGAACACTTACGTGACATAACTTTAGGCTAGCTACCTATATATATTAACATTGAACTTAATTACGAATCAACAATATTATCCCGGGTTAGGGATAATGGAACCAACAACGTTATTATTCCGGGTTAGGAATAATGGAACATCATTATTATTCCGGGTAAGGAATAATGGAACTATCAGTATTATTCCGGGTTGGGAATAATGGAACTAAATTGTTATCCCGGGTTAGGGATAACGGGGGAAACAAACTTATAACCGAACAAACGAATTTATGAAAACCTGTGAACTCACTCTTCTTTAATGTTGACACTTGTTTCTTTACATGTTTCTCAGGACGCTAGGAGCTCTAGGTGCACTCACTTGCATTCATCAAGACATCTTTTATCGAGTCTCATTTACAAACATTGTTTTGGGTTTTTCTTGAGTTTTGGCGTTTGTGTTGGCGCCCGTTCCTTTACTTTATCTTTATGCTTCCGCTCAACTTTAAAAACTAATGCTTCCGCTAAACATTGAAACCAAACGAAGACAACCTAAAATTTACTACGAATGGTTAAACAAATGATTTTGGAAAATGTATTAACAAATCATATAGAGTCGTTCGACGTTGCTAGTGTCTCAGATTCTGGTTTGTTCACACGCCTCGCGGTAAAACTCCGCAAGTGGAAAATTGAGGGTGTGACAGATTGGTATCAGAGCCTCTAGCTATAGAGAACCAGGTTTGCATTAAAAGTAGACCTAAACTATAGCTGATTACACGACACTAGACGTAGTTTGGCACCGAACTGTTATATCTTGTTATGTGATGTACCACAACTGTGTTATGTAGAATATGAATGCATAATAAGAAATGAATGCAACTCGTAACTAACTACACAACCTAACAGGCAATGTCATCATCATCATCATCCGACAAACTTTCACAACCAAGGGCGCCGGGAAAGGCACCTATGGTGGAACCCTCACCATCTTATGGCGTGGAGACACGCTCAGCTGCGAGAAAAAGGCTCGCTCTAGGGGAGGAGTCGTCCTCACGCCCGACCGTCGCTGTGCCGGTCGAACCGGTTAACTCGGTAGAAGTAGGGAACGACCTACTTAGAGATATGATACGGAAACAACAAGAACAATTAGAAAGAATGCATGAAACCATCCTAGCACAGGGATGGATGATACGACAATTGACAGGTAAGACTGGATCGCTCGAGGAAGAGCAACATACGAGTAAGATAGCTCGTAACACTTTAGCCAGAGATCTTCGTGCTGAGCAGCTAAGGGCTGACTGGCTAGAAGACAGAGTTCTTGAGTCTAGCTGGAGAATTCAAGAACTAGAACAGAATCAGGCACCTGTACCAGTACCTGCACCAGCACCGGCCCCTCCAGTGCCGATAGAGGAGGATCCGGAAGAGGATCCAGAAGAGGATCCAGAGGAGGATCCGGAGGAAGACCCAGCTGTAGAGGCTGGAAATGCCGCGGAGGATGACGGTAGCGATAGCGATTTGGGGGATGGAGACGTAGAAGACTGACACGTCTCGCCTATTTTATTTACTTTCTTTCAGTCTATTTATTTTCCTACTTGTGTTTAAACTTGAGACTTTATAGTAAACTCATATGTTTGGTTGGCACTTTGTAAGACGTTGAAATTTTATTTAATCAAGTATTTCTTTTGACTGTTTAATTTATTTGGGTTGACATAACGTGAGGAATTATTTAAGTATGGAATAGGATAACTATATTGGATATATAGACTTATCGGTGTGTGTTTATGTTGTCTTACGAAGATCTAAATGGCAACTGGACGTCGCGGAAACCTTAACATGACGCCCGAAGAATTAGCTGCAATGATCCAAGAGCACGTGAATGCAGCTCTAGCGGGTGTTCAGAACCAACCGGCAGCAGGAGGGGGTCTTAACCCCTACAAGATGTTCCTCGACGTGAAGCCAAGCAAATTCACGGGGGCAGAAGGACCCATAGGACTGGTCCGCTGGATCGAAAAATCCGAATCAGTGTTTGAAATGTGCAACTGTCTGGAGGCCAACAAGGTCAAGTATGCTGCCTCAACATTGGAGGATGGGGCACTAACTTGGTGGAATGCACAAGTCCAAACGCGTGGACTTATTGCTGCAAATGTAATGGCCTGGGCCGAGTTTAAGGCCCTAATCAAAGAAGAGTACTGTCCGCGAGACAGAGTTCAACAGTTGGAGCAAACATTATGGAACCACAAGATGGTGGGATCTGAAATCGAAGCATACACAGCGAAACATCACGACTTGGTATTTCTATGTCCCGATCTGGCCAACACTGTTGAGAAACGACTCGAGTTTTACCTTGGGGTCTGGCCCCTAAGATTCAGGGTATGGTAATGGCTAGCAACCCTGCAACTGAACATCAAGCAATCAGGTTGGCGCGCAAACTCACCGACAAGGCGGTGGAACAAAAGAAGTTGCCAACTCGGGGTACGACTGAAGTTGCCCCTGATAATAAAAGAAAGTTTGAAGACTCGTCTGCTCGACAGTCTTCGTCATCCCAGCCACAACAGGGGAACCAGAAACGGTTCAATAATTTCAACAGCCACCGGGGTCACAATAATCAGCCCGCCAACAACAACCAGAACGCAAGCGGCTATGTAGGTCGAAAGCCGCAGTGCAATCGCTGTAATCTTCATCATCACGGCCCTTGTGCCGGGAATCGCTGCCAACGATGTGGCAAAGTGGGACATGCGGCAAAGGATTGTCGCGGGGAAATCATGTCCCGACAAAACCAAAATCAACCCCAGGGTCAGCAGCAGGGTGTGTTAACCGGGGATACTATCAGTGTGGTAGCACTGCCCACTTCAAAAGAGACTGCCCACAGCTTCGTAACAACAACAACAATGGTGGGAACAACCACAACCACAATAACCACAACAACAACAATAACAACAACAATAATGGAAATGGTGGCACAGGAGGTGCCAAAGGTCGCGCATTTACGCTGGGCCGCGGAGAGGCCAGAAACGACTCGAACGTGGTCACCGGTAAGTTTCCCCTTAATGAACATTTTGCTACTGTGCTTTTTGATACGGGTGCGGATAGGAGTTTTATATCTGAGAATTTTAGGAAGAACCTAAATCTCACGCCCAAACCTCTAGAGGCCCTTTACGTCATAGAACTCGCCAATGGTAAATCTGTAGATGTGACCCATATAGTATCCGGCTGTCAACTCAAACTCGCGGGTCACACCTTTACCATTGATCTGATGACAACTACCCTGGGTAGTTTTGACGTGGTAGTCGGAATGGACTGGCTATCCGACGTCCGAGCTGAAGTTCTCTGTTTCAAAAAATCTATCCGTATTCCGCTCTCTAACGACGAAATCTTGACGGTGCAAGGCGAGAAGGCAGGCGCCGTCACAAACATTATCTCTTACATGCAAGCGCAGAAGTATCTTCGGAGGAAGAACTCTTTCGCTTTACTCGCACTGGTTACCGAACAGCCTAAGGACGAGAAACGTATAGAAGACATCCCCGTCGTCCGTGATTTTTCCGATGTATTCCCAGAGGAGTTACCTGGTCTCCCACCCCGTCGACAATTGGAGTTTGAAATTGAATTGGCGAACCATGCAACTCCTATCGCCAAGGCCCCATACCGCCTAACTCCAGCCGAGCTGCAGGAGCTGTCTACCCAACTTCAGGAGCTGTTAGAAAAAGGATTTATCCGACCTAGCGCTTCGCCATGGGGAGCTCCAGTCCTTTTTGTCAAGAAGAAGGACGGGACCTTCCGCATGTGCATCGACTACAGGGAACTCAATAAGGTTACTGTCAAGAACCGGTACCCATTACCTCGCATCGACGATCTCTTCGACCAACTTCAAGTGTCAAGCTACTACTCCAAGATTGATCTACGGTCCGGTTACCACCAGTTGCGCGTCAGGGAGGAGGATATCGCTAAGACGGCATTTCGTACTCGGTATGGCCATTATGAGTTCTTGGTCATGCCCTTCGGTCTCACCAACGCACCCGCGGTGTTCATGGACCTCATGAACCGTGTGTGTAAACCATACCTCGACAAGTTTGTCATTGTGTTCATAGATGACATACTCATCTACTCTAAATGTGAAGAAGAACATGCTGGACATCTACGATTACTGCTGGGATTACTTCAACAGGAGAAACTATATGCCAAGCTTTCAAAGTGTGATTTTTGGATTCGGGAAGTTCAGTTCCTCAGGCATATCGTAATTGAAAAGGGTATCCACGTCGACCCTGCCAAGATTGAAGCTATCAAAAACTGGGAAGCACCCAGGACACCGACGGAGATCCGCCAATTTTTGGGTTTGGCTGGTTACTACAGACGTTTCATCGAGGGATTTTCAAAGATCGCGCAACCGCTTACTACCCTCACCCAGAAAGGCATCAAGTATGCTTGGGGTGACAAGCAGGAAGCGGCATTTCAATTGCTGAAACAGAAACTTTGCAGTGCACCCATTCTGTCCTTGCCGGAAGGGACAGATGATTTTGTAGTATATTGTGATGCTTCCATTCAGGGATTGGGATGCGTCCTCATGCAACGCGATAAGGTTATCGCGTATGCGTCCTGACAATTGAAGGTTCACGAGAAAAACTACACAACACATGACCTGGAATTGGGAGCAGTAGTGTTTGCACTCAAGATTTGGAGACACTACCTCTATGGAACGAAGTGCACAATCTTTACAGACCATAAGAGCCTCCAACACATCTTTGATCAGAAGGAGTTGAACATGCGACAGCGTCGCTGGGTCGAACTCTTGAACGATTATGAATGTGCCATTCGGTATCACCCGGGTAAAGCTAACGTGGTAGCTGATGCCCTCAGTAGGAAGGAACACTTGAAACCTCGTCGGGTATGAGCACTACAGCTCACTATTCATTCGGGGTTACCCGAACAGATACGCGACGCGCAGTTAGAAGCAGTTAAGGAAGAAAACATCAAGGCCGAATCGGTGGAAAGATGGAACGCGATTGGGAAGTAAAACCCAATGGAGCCCGGTATTTCATGAATCGCATATGGGTACCTCTCTACGGAGACCTCAGAAAGCTAGTCATGGATGAAGCTCACAAATCCCGATACTCTGTCCATCCTGGTTCGGATAAGATGTATCAAGACCTTAAAGCTGCGTATTGGTGGCCCAACATGAAAGCTGATATAGCCACCTACGTGAGTAAGTGTTTGACTTGTGCAAAAGTCAAGGTAGAGTATCAAAAGCCATCGGGACTACTCCAACAACCTGAGATCCCAGTGTGGAAATGGGATCAGATCTCGATGGACTTCATCACTAAACTCCCCCGAACTTTGGGTGGTTGCGATACCATCTGGGTAATCGTGGATCGTTTAACTAAGTCCGCACACTTCCTAGTTATTAAAGAAACAGATAAGATGGAGAAGTTGACTCGCATCTACATTAAGGAAGTAGTTTCTCGGCACGGAGTGCCAACGTCCATCATCTCAGACAGAGATGCTCGCTTCACGTCCAACTTTTGGCAGTCACTTCAGAAAGCGTTGGGCACACGCTTAGATATGAGCACAGCTTATCACCCTCAGACTGATGGTCAAAGCGAAAGGACCATACAGACCTTGGAAGACATGCTTAGGGCATGTGTAGTAGACTTCGGGAATAGTTGGGAAATCCACCTGCCTTTAGTGGAATTCTCGTATAACAACAGTTACCATATGAGTATATCGGCAGCACGGTTTGAGGCATTATACGGTCGTAAATGTAGTTCACCGGTCTGTTGTGCAGAAGTCGGTGACAGTCAACTCACAGGCCCTGAGTTGATACTTGAGGCTACTGAAAAGATTGTACAAATCAGAAACCGCATGGCGGCGGCACGAGATCGACAGAAAAGCTACGCTGATCAACGACGCAAACCGCTCGAATTTCAAGTAGGCGACCGCGTCCTACTGAAGGTGTCACCCTGGAAGGGTGTAATCCGCTTTGGAAAACGAGGCAAACTAAACCCACGGTACGTAGGTCCGTTTGTGATCTTGAAACGTATTGGACCCGTAGCTTATCAATTAGACCTTCCTGCTGAACTCAGTGGAGTTCACAACGTTTTTCACGTGTCAAATCTGAAGAAGTGTCTATCAGATGAAACCCTAGTCATTCCATTGGATGAGATTCAAGTGGATGAACAACTGCACTTTGTGGAACAACCTATCGAGATCATGGATCGTGAGATCAAGACTCGAAGGCATAGCAAGATTCCAATCGTCAAGGTTCGTTGGGACTCTAAGCGTGGACCGGAGTTCACATGGGAAAGAGAGGACCAAATGAAAAGCAAATACCCACACCTCTTTGCAGCTGAGCAGCAAGCTAACGATACCAGCAACTAAATTTCGGGACGAAAATTCTTTTAACACGGGGATGATGTGACAACCTGGAATTTCTTGTAATTTCGCGTACCATTGTTAACGAACTAAATCTTTATGCGTGGCACTCTAAACATGTACGCTGCATTCTAACCGCGTTTACTCAATTTTCGGGACGAAAATTCTTTCAACATGGGGACAATGTGACATCCCGGTTTTTCAGACGTCTTAAACGCACTACTTCACGGTTATTCGTTCCTACGCTAAATTGATTCGGAGACTTAAATTGCACGCTCGAAATAATTACGAAAATTTCGTGTACTTGTCCAATGAATTACGTGCTACGTCTTAAACGTTTATAAGCTGGTGCGTTATTATGTGATGTTCCGATTTCGTGTGTTGTTTTAGTTGAAAAATGTAGATATAATAAATAGATAAATGAATCGAACCGATCCGCGAAACGAATAGACCTCACTTCCTTGCGACTCAGGTAGTTAATCGAAACTTGAGGACCAAGTTTTAAACCCAAACCAACCCTCCCGAACCACTTGCGGCCGTGAGTACCCAAACCGCAAACCCTTCCCTTTTCTCCTTACCTCTTGCGCTACATATACACATACATGCATGTGCATTGCTTCACAAACAAAACACACAAACCCTAATAGCTAAACAGCCGACGGCAGCCCTCCATTCAGTCTCTCGATCGTAAAACAGCCTTGCTACATCCCTCTTGATCGCGGCAGCCCTCCCCTCGCCATTCTCCTTCTCGGTCGCGATCCTCTTTGATCATCGGCTCCCCATCTCACTCACGGTTCATTAATCTTCGGTGTAAAAGGTTAGAGTTATCATTATTTGCAAAGTTATAATAGGATTATAAACTCTTGATCATGTTTGAATGTAGTGTTATGTTGTTAGCCGATTTATTTATGCTAGTTGCGGTTAAGATGATTAGCGGAATCCAGAAACATTAGGCTGCGTTTTGTGTAATAAAAACTATATGTTATGATTAGGGTTTGCATGGGTATGATATATATGATGATATATGATTGGTAATTCTGTTCTTGATCGCTTATGTTCAATGTATCGATGGTTTAAGCGGGTTAGATTGTGATAAAGTGCTGAATCAGGATGCTGAATGGTGTTTACAGCCAACTTCAACTGGCTGTAACTTGGTTATTATTTATCGAAAAACGGATTTTCTGAAGTCTAAAACGTAGAGTTTTGAAAAACGTTTCTAATGGCGCTGGATTCATATTTTTCTGAAGTCGTTTGATATTTTTAAGTGGCCAATTAAGTTCAGTAACTGAAGCTGTGAAAATTCTGAAAATTTGTTAGTTGTTTATCGAGTCGGATCTAATAATCTGTAGGGATTCGAATCATGAAATTTGTACAGCAACTAGATATGGAAATTTCCGGGAAACTCCCACTGGAATTTTGTTAATTGGACGAACGGTGATTTTTAAATAAATTCTTCCGTGGACTGCAGTCAGAAAGTGACGAATCTGACTGCAGCCTAGTATATTAATATTTATGAATAATTGGTAAAGTATTAGGACTTGAAAAATTTATATAAAATTCTACAGTATAGTTGACACCTGCTGTAAAATAATTGGAATTTTTGGAATGTTGGACCTATTTTATAAAAATCCTTGAAAACAGCCTAATTATGAGCATATAAGCTGAAACTTGATAACTTGCGAATGTATGTACCAAAGTGTTGTATGGATTGATTGTGTTCATGATAAATTGTTTTGATCACTATATTGGCATGATGATACTTGCATGCATGATTTGAGTCTTAGGAATTGTCATTGTATGTACCGCATTGTGTGTTAGTATGTGTAGGACTTGTATCAGTGTGATCGTACACTAACTCTAAATCAATTGACTTGTTAGGACGCAATTAGCGGTCCCATCATTTGCTACATCTGTGTTACACTAACCGAGCAACTAAAGGTGAGTTCACGGCCCCTAATTTTCCGGTTTTAAACAACAGGGGGAGAAACATGTATACACTCTACAACTCTATCTCTTTACGTTATATGAAATTAACGTCATTAAACTATTCGGTAACTAAGTTAATGTTAATGTACGTTATGGTCACTAAGCAGCTATATCACACAAGTCCTCGACAATCTCTCAGATCGTTAGTCTTGGGTTAGATAGCGGGGAAATTATAAGTAGTACTACTGGGCCCGACAAGCCCCACCCGAGCTAGTCGCGCTAGCCGACCGGGTATGGTCAACGGGTGAATAATTTGGCTTAACTTCGCCATGGTCAGTGATAGGCCTCGCAACACGGAGGCACAACAGTCAGCTTCGATCGCGAACACTTACGTGACATAACTTTAGGCTAGCTACCTATATATATTAACATTGAACTTAATTACGAATCAACAATATTATCCCGGGTTAGGGATAATGGAACCAACAACGTTATTATTCCGGGTTAGGAATAATGGAACATCATTATTATTCCGGGTAAGGAATAATGGAACTATCAGTATTATTCCGGGTTGGGAATAATGGAACTAAATTGTTATCCCGGGTTAGGGATAACGGGGGAAACAAACTTATAACCGAACAAACGAATTTATGAAAACCTGTGAACTCACTCTTCTTTAATGTTGACACTTGTTTCTTTACATGTTTCTCAGGACGCTAGGAGCTCTAGGTGCACTCACTTGCATTCATCAAGACATCTTTTATCGAGTCTCATTTACAAACATTGTTTTGGGTTTTTCTTGAGTTTTGGCGTTTGTGTTGGCGCCCGTTCCTTTACTTTATCTTTATGCTTCCGCTCAACTTTAAAAACTAATGCTTCCGCTAAACATTGAAACCAAACGAAGACAACCTAAAATTTACTACGAATGGTTAAACAAATGATTTTGGGAAATGTATTAACAAATCATATAGAGTCGTTCGACGTTGCTAGTGTCTCAGATTCTGGTTTGTTCACACGCCTCGCGGTAAAACTCCGCAAGTGGAAAATTGAGGGTGTGACACGCTACGACCAGGGTTTGACATAAATCACTTACCATGAGCCAACAATTAAGATGTCTTGGTTTAACCAATGTTATGTATAAACGAAATATCTTTTATAAACAAATGTCAATGTATAAACCAATGTCTTTTATGGCAAACAAAAGTCTTGTTTGAACCATAAAATAAATGTCTTGCATAAAATAACCAAAATGCCATGTCTTGTCAAAATGTCTTGTATAAAACAGGTGTTTTGAATAAACAACGGTCTTGTTGGCGAATACATTCAAGCCTTGTTGACTGTCGGATAAACCCTTATAAAGATAAAGGTTTACCAAATGTTCATTGGATTCTGTCATTCCCTAAAGTCACTTCCAAACAAACCTAGGAAGCAGGAACGGGATTGTCAATCCTATGGTACCATTACATACTACCAGTCGGCGTGATCAATGTTAATGAATGTATCATTGTATATTCAACGCACCAATATGTCTTGAACAATGTAAGCATGTCATGAAAATGTTTTGAAATCATGTACTTGGCACACTAAGTCAACATACGAAGCAAAAATGTCTTTAAAATCATGTACTAGGTATGCTAAGTCAACATATGAAGCAAAATGTCTTTGAAAGCATGTACTATATGTACTAGATAAGCAAAACATGTATAATGTAATGAAAACAAGAAAGTAGTGATAGGCACATATGAATCACCCAAAAATATTTGAAAAGGTAAAAGAGGGGGCTATGTACTCACATGGGATTGCGTAAATGTCTTGTTCAAATGATCAAACAAAGCTCAAGGATTGAAGAGTTCAAGTGTGTCCTAATGTATCTGAATACTATGTTAGTGTATCGAGACTTTAATAAGAGGATTGGATAGAATGAGTTCTTATAAACCAAACGAGTGTTGGGACTCATATGATATGGTTTATAATACCTTACATTCTGATTTGGAAGAGTTTCTAAGTGCTTTGATCCGTTACGACTTGTTAAAATGGTTTATGCCACTTTAACGGGTCGCAAGCGTAACTATGGGTTTGGATGGTTAAATAAGTCCTATGAGTCTTATATGTCAAAACAAGTTTGATTATGCTATAATATCAGTGTAGATGTCAAAACTATGGTCTTACATGTTTAAAACCATTTTATGTGCTAAAGGGTGTTTCTCGTCATTTTAAAAGTACATAAAATCGACTCATCATATAATTAACCAAACTATATGACTATAAGGTATAACCTCAGAGGGTTATTCCCAAAATTACTATGTCATAAAAATACACTTGGTCGAATCATAAGATTGACCAAACGGGTCAGATTCGAAAGCCAAAGCTGTAGTTAAACTGCTTGACTTACCACTAAGAAATAAGCACTAAACTAGAAATGACGAGTTAGACATGTTTGAGCATGTCTAATAATGCTATAAAAATGATTTGGTGTCAAAACCTTAAGTTTTAATACCCAAAAACGTTTTCGTCATAAAATGCATTTTTATACATTTTTTTAACTTTTAACTCGTAAAACTTTGACTTGTCATCTCGCCTACTAAACGTGGTAATCAGAAGGTGCAATCGCAAGGGATTAATGCCTTCGTGATTATGATCACGTTGCAAAGTTCAATTTGAACTTTGACTTGACCAAAATGGTCAGAACCGAAAGTCATACAGGAAGCCAAACAATTTGACTTTTAGCTCAAAATAGCTAAAATAACTAGGAAGAGTACTTACTAGTGTTGAAGAACACTTTCAGAACTCAAGATAGGAGGCTCCCAAAGGCTGGAAACAAGCTCCAAGAAGGATAGAAAGAAGAACTTCACACTTTGCTTTGTAGTGTTTTGAAGTGGTGTGAAAAAATGGATGATTCAAAGGGTATTTATAGTGTTTTATGATCAATGAGGTGATGACAAGTGTTACCAAGTGTGGATTATGTCCTAACATATGTTAACACCAAATTAAGTGTGGCAAAATGAGTGCAAGGTGTCAAAAATTTGAGATAGGTGGCCAAACTTGGTGATGAAACAAACTTTTTTTTTTACAATTTTGGCCCCTGGACTTGTATTGTCACGTTTAGTCATTTTTAACCCCTCTTAACCTAATATTTAGGTTATATAAAGGCGTTAAAGAATGTGTAACTTGGATTTTGTCCAGAAATGTCGTGGATGTCGGTTCGTTCGATTTTATGGTTACACGTTTCATAAATAAAGTATAAAACTTTATCGAACACGAAAATGACCAAATTTGTGCAATGATCGACATTTTTTGCATTCTTACCAATAAAATGCAAGATTTTATTGAATAAAAATGTCCAGGATTGGGGATATATAAATATACATTCTCGCAAATAAGACAAAATATTTTATTAAACATGAAAATGTCCGGAATTGTTCAATGACTAAAAATGTACAAATGTCATAAAATTGGAGGTCGGAATCGTGTCGTCACCGGTTCCGGCTACCGGATTTCTAGAGAGAGAAAGCTGGAGAGAGAAGGGTGAGGAGAGAGGAAGTGTGTGTGTAGGCTATGGTATTTGTGTGTGTGTAACTAGCTATTTATAGGTAGGGTTGGTGGTGGGTTGGGTCTAAGGCCATAAGCCCGTGTCTAGTGTATTGGGGGCCCAATCGCGTCTATGAGGCCCGTTTTCAAACCCGAACATCGTGTAATGTTGTATAATATTGTTTAGGGTCAAAACCATGTAAAATGATGTCGAAAGTGTTTGACGCGTACGTTCGTTGGTTGCGTTAAAATTGCGTAAAATGCTTCGGTTGTCGTTTCTTGTCCGTTTTTCAATCCGATTTCGACTACGGATATTATAATTCAGTTATGAAACTAAATTTATCATAATGTTTCCGTTTTAAGGTAATACACGAGTCCGATGCTTCGTTTCGTCGTCGGTGCGTTCCTACAGACGTGTTTTTCGTTCACGTATGCATTTTGTGACGTTCGAAAGCATGATAATTCATCAAAACCAATTCATGTGTTTAAAATATATGTATAAGACTCGTATTTGTTGGCATTGTGAGTTTTTCATTCGGTATCAGTTGGTTATCGTTTAACGTTCGGTAGTTTTCCTGCAAATCGCCGTTCACGTACCATGCTGCCGAATAGACGTTCCTAGGCATTCCCAAGGCCTATTTAATTTAATTAAATTTGCGTCTTAAACACACCACTTATAATTATCTTAATGTTTGTTATGCATGTAATTACAACCCGTAAATTGCTGGTTGTCACACATAAGCACGCAACACTCTATCAAAACTTGATATGCCTCCATGAAAATAGACCTCTATTATTTACAAACACCATTAGATCTATATATATACTTAGTACATAACACTGTTTCATTGAGGTTCGAGTAATATCTCCATCACAAACACGCCATAGACAAGCTATGCCCTACTCTATTATTTATAGTATATACTTTAAATTAACAAAACACAATAGCGAAGCACATTGCTATAAAATGAGATGTGACCAACTGTTAAATTCAACTAATAACAAAAGAAAGCAAATTACTATATCAAGAAATAGGAACAACTTTTTTATACTATATTATAAAAATATCAACTTTTCAAACGCTATGGATAAGGGAAACTGAAGAACGGTAGTAAAATTCATAAACAAAACAGATGTGTTGTAAAATATAGTTATGAAAGCTAAAATGATAATAGGGCAAGGTGGTGGGTAGTTTTGAATATGCACCATAAGGTAGGAATTATAATTTTCTTTCCATGATATTATATATTTTTTGCAACAACAAAGTAAATACGGTTCTACCACTACTGCATGCGTGACTAAAAATGCTAATTATAATTATAAAAATTCGTTGGGTTAAGGTAATGCAAGTTTTTTTAAATAAATCGTGTTTTTATAGAAATGTTATAATATATTCTAACATTGCGTTATTCCATTTGTATTGTTGATAACATTGTGTTTTATTTTGGAAAACATTGTGCTTATATGAAATCACTATAGGAATAGTACATTATCTTATTGCAATACTCTTTATAAACCACACCGTGTTTTTGTAGTTGTAAGTGTTTTTTATACATTATTAAGCTCTAATAAAGGCATTGTGTTTTTTTTATTAAATCTTACTTTTTTTACTGAATTCTAGTTATGAATTAACATTGTTTTATTGACATAAAAGCACAACCACAAACCAAACTATATAAATGATACTTTTTTTCTTTCAACATTTACTAACATTAATTGTAAGAAATACAATAACTGAAACCAAAGGTGCTTTTATAAAAACCAAAACGTCATCATTAAATAAATTAGTAATAAGAAACATAGAAAAATAAAAAAACAAACACTAAAACAAATACTAAAAACGCTCTAGATAATTAATCTTTAATTCCATGGAACACTCCACACTTTCAAGAGTAGATACAATACGATACAAATGATTAATTGCTTTCTTAATTACATCGATGGAAGCACGAACACCAATGTCACGAACATCACAAGCAGGTAATTCCAACAAATCAGCTAATATTTTACGCATATCTTCTATAAAGTTAGCCACACGTTTGAAACCGTACTTCAAAACATTGATATACAAGACAACCCTCTATACCTACCAAACTACTTCATGGACCATCTTTTGTTTAAAACTGTGACAACTGGCAAAATTCTGGTAATTCTGTACAACTTGAACAACTAATACATTGTTTATTTACCAAACAACTTGACTTTAGTTATAATTTTAAGTGTTAAAAGTCTAGGAATTTAACCGAATCATAGCTTGGTATGCTAATGAATTCGTCACAATCACGAATATATAAAACCATATCCTAGACAGGATAATAAAGACGCGAACATATAATAAATATCAGTACTGGTTACGGTACAGTATGATATTTCAGAATTAAGACATAAGATATGTCTTGTGACAACCGGTACTTTTCGATTGTAATTACGCGAATAACAAACATTAAGATAATAATACTAGCATAATTAGACATAAATTAACTTAATTAAGCCTTTGGAATGCCTAGGAACATCTTTTTGGCTTTACAGTACGTGAATGTTTATTTGCGGGAAGACTTCTGAACGATAAGCGGTAACGAACTGACACTGGACAAAATACTGACAAAGCCTAAAAATACGAATTTGTACTTGTATTTATCATTCGGTTATAATTATGCGATATATTGGGATAATCGGGCATCGCAAAGCACAACGCGGAGGTTACGCGAAAATCGGAACACACCCACAACGAAACGGAAGCCACGAACTAGAGATTCGTCTAAATATTGATATATTATGATATACTGGGCTTCAATTTCAAATTTTAGTACGCGTAGTCGAAACCGGATCGAAAAACGAATTCAAAACGACAAACGAAGCCGTATACGTAATGTTAACGCAATCGACAAACGAACTCGACAAACAGCGACTCCCGACGCTATTTTACATACATTTGACCCAAAAATTTAGTTTAAGATGTTCCATGGAGTTCGGGTTTGAAAACGGGCTTTGGATACGTCATTGGGCCTGAACACGTTAACGGTTTTTGGGCCCGACCTATTTAAAGAAACCCTAGCTATAAATACACTCACCCCTCATCTCCTTACACATCAAACCCTAGCCCCTTTTTTTCAAGACTCCCCTGCTCTCCTTCCCCAAGCTCCGGTCGCCAGAAGCCGGCAACGACCACCGGCCGATCCCGGTCATCTCTCCGACCGCACACCCACCTACATACCCCTTCCCCTCTCATACACACATCCGCACACAGATCTGATAGATTACAGCGGAGAGTGCGAGAGAGCAGCAAAGTGAGAGAGATCAAGGTAGGGAGAGAGAACGGCAGGGAGAGAGGGGGAACAGCGACAGTGGCGTCGGCGGCGGTTTGGGCGGTGGGGGATTCGAATGCGGCGACGATCGTGGGGTGTAGAGCGGCGGCGGCTATCGTGTCTCAGCGGCGAACACGCCGCAGCCGGCGGCAGCGGCAACCGGTGTTGGTTCGAGTTTTGGTTCGGTTCAACTGCGGCACGGGTTCAGCCAACATCAGGTTCAGTTCAGGTTTTGGGTTTGGGTTCGGTTAAAGATTTGGTTTATTTGGTTTCATCTCCGTTCAGTTTTGGTACAGGTCTCGGTTCGAGTTCGGTCAACTCAGTCGCGGATGGTCAAACAGCCAACAGACCGCCCGTTAACAGATTACATATCGCCAAAATTTTAAAAATAACAATCGATCTGACTACGTTATTCGCGTAAAAAAATTACTAGTTAAAACCGAACCGATGTTATTATAATATAAATCAGATT
Organism: Scalesia atractyloides; assembly: GCA_947069175.1. NCBI lineage: Eukaryota > Viridiplantae > Streptophyta > Magnoliopsida > Asterales > Asteraceae > Scalesia > Scalesia atractyloides. The sequence continues at coordinate 40,980,231 of CAMTDV010000008.1, read as the reverse complement.
TATATTTGGCGAAACATTATATTCGATCACGACGAGAAGTTATATATATTGTTTGTGTACCTTGATAAATTGCGCTTTGACAAAATAAATCGACAACTAGTATTGTCAGGATCGTCCAAAAATAGAAGAAACTCTGCCCGATTTTCGTAAAATACGTAACACAAAACGCGTTGTATTTCAAAGACAAAACATCCGATTCAGACGATTGTTATAAAATAAATATTAATATATATTTATTTTGACGACACTTACAAATCAACCCGACCGATTAAAATCTCGAGAAAATAATACTTCATTATTTCACCTATCGGTTTATTATATTGTCATATATATATATATATATATATATATATATAAAAGATACTTATATGAAACTTTAAAGCTTGATGTTATCTAAATATCGGACGTAAAATGATTACTTATATTTATTTAAAACGTCAGAATTCGGAAATTTTGTTTTAAACGTTTAGCATTCGAAAATCATATAAGATGAATAAAATTATTTATATTCAAGCGTCAAGATTTTTAATACTTTTATAAAAAAAATATAAATTGTTTATATTTATTTCAAACATCGTAAATTCTTATACTTTTATAAATAAATGTAATTGTTTTTCTCTATCTCAAACATGGTTAAGTCGTATACTTTTCTAAAATAAATATAATTATTTATATTTATTTCAAACTTCTAAACGAAGCACGACACATTACTATAAGATCGTAACACAATGTAGTGTCCGAGTTATTACCTAAACAAACAACCGAAAGTCGATTCTAACGCGCATACAACTATATAATTATTTTATTAATTATAAACGGGACGCAAGACTATTGCGACTACGCGACGACTACTTGGAAATCATACGACCACATCCTACGAATCTACGACGTGTATTATTTTTATACAAACACTTGTTTGCGTACACGTGCGACCATTCGGAACGACTAATACGATTCTATAAGTATATTTATATTATATATATATATATATATATATATATGTTTTATGTATATATATACATATAACATATACATATACATATACAAATATTCTCTCGGGAACTGAGTGTTTCCAAAACTTAAAATTATCATCGACAATAAACGGGACTAAAACGAGTATAATAATGTCGTTACTATTAAGTTAACATCATCCCGTCAAATCGTACGATTAGCAATTCGGTGGAGCTCGGTGACACGTAGTCTAGCTACATCATATTTAGAAACTTATAAGTTATTTCTTGATCGGAACAATATAGATTGCATGCGAGCGAGTTTATGTTCAGAAACGACATTATGGATTACATTATGCAAGCTTGTACTGGACATCGAGGTGAGTTCATAACCCCCACTATTTACGATTTTTACATTTTGCAAATGTTTTCGGGGGTGGAAAGACATGCAAGTTTTGCAAAAGTACATAACATTTCGTTGAACGAAAGTTCATATTTCTAAACCATGTTGCGAATGGATTTCAATAACTCAAATGGTTTACAAAAAGTTTATACTCAACATACTGGTTTTACAAAACACACGCGTATTTTCGAAACGTGCATGAGTTTCATGACTAGGGACGGGATTGTCCTAGTTACAACAGGACTGGGTTGTCCTGCATACAAATAAGAGGACTGTTTGGTCCTGCTTTTAGACTCAAATAAGCTAGGCCCATTCTCATTTGTGCGAGGCACAAAAACTCCGTGAGTTCATGTCCCCCTTTTTCTTAAATGTTTTCGGTTTATAACTCTCGGGGGAAATACATGTTTTCGATGGTATGGTTTAGCTATGGAATGAAATATTAGATCATGTGCGAATAGGGTCTCTCTTAAGTGCCATTAATCTTTTATAAGACCGAGGAACAAGAGTGGTAGATCTATCAGGTGTAGCGAGCCCCACTCATGGGTCCTTGTGTGGCCGCATGTAGTGCTTTTGTTGTCCCAACCGAGTGGACCGGAAGAAATCGTGTAGGGTTGAGTACTTCCTATGTCGACACACATATTAATGTCCTTGCAAAACATTAATGATCATCCAGTTAATTGACGCGGTACATACCACATCTCAAATGATAACGCAACACAGATGTTGACAGTCATACAAGTTTTATAAATACAACAGAAAATATTTCGATATCGGTTTACAGACATGACAGAAAACATTTCAATACTGGTTTACAGATACGATTCAAAACATTTTATCACCGGTTTACAAACATAACAGTTATATGCATCGGTTTACAAACAACACAGATTACATTTCAATACTGTTATACAGATATGACATTTCAAATGCTTTGGGATACTATGATCCCACAAACCGGTTTTCGAATGCAAAATGCTCAAATGTTTTATGACTCATTTTAAACAAAAACAAACAAACTCTGAACTCGCCAACTTTACGTTGACTTTTGGCATGTTCTTTCTCTGGTTACAAATTTCAAACTATGGTACGGTTGGAATAGTGGAACCCATGAGGATTAGAGTACTAGCGGGTGTTCAGTTACTAGAAGTCTTAGCACTCACATTTACTTCTGCTGTGCAATGAAGATACCAGTTTAGTTCACGCCCAGCGCTGATGTGATGGAATTATAGGGGGTGTGACAGATTGGTATCAGAGCTATAGGCTTTAGCGAATTAGGTATCAAACTTGGCTCTGATAACAGATTGGTCTCAGAGCTATAGGTTTCAGCGAATTAGGTTTCTATGGAGATACCTAGGCTTTAACCTCTCTTTCCTTTGGGGACATTAGATCATTAAGACTTGAATACATACAGAACAACTAGCACTCGAATATGGGTTCCAACCCTGGCAGAAACAATAAGTCAACATTTTGATTTTAAACATTCACTAGTGTTATGTCTGATACACGGCACATGAAACAGTTACATTATGTAAGCAAAACTTTGAGAGTTTTGGCAACATGCATTTAAGACCATTGGAAAACTTATGTCAATATCCAGTAAAGGTCATCACGTAGGAATTGCGACTAATAACTTAGGTAAACGCCATTACATATACTATCAATGTTATTTTATTTACCCGAGCAGGTAATCTACGCGAAACGAAATACGGGAATGCAAATATACATGAAACTTAACTTATACAGCAACGGATGTTGAAGTACATCACATATGACTTTTAAGGCGTGACCTTGAGAAAACACGACATTACGACAACGATGCTAATCCCGTCAGCGGGAGTATTACTGACCAGAATGCGGCAATTTATCACGGGGTCCTATAAGCGACACGAACCACGCTGAGGTACGTCCAAACGAGATTTCACAACAATCGGTACTCATTATAATGGTAATCACAACAATTGGCGCTGCAAAAGAAGTCACATGTTGTTGATACACTTTTGTGTCTGTCGCTTGTTCTTAGTTACATCTGTAATTGTTCGGTCTTTGTTTACTGTGTCTATATAAGTTTGGTCGTGTCGACCAAATCAAGATATCCTCCTATCTTGGTTTCTTACGATGTTTTTAGTTTGTCTGTGCTAAACAGTTGCATGTGTGCATACTGTTGAGTCTTGTGTACGTCATGTCTGTGACACGCTCTCTAAAGAAAGCATTCTGTGCGAGTAAGAATGCTCCGTACGAGCAAGATGTTGCTCGTACGAGCCACAAGCTACATACAAAGGAATCTATAGAAACAAGCGTGTTACTTGTTTCGTACGAACTAGTGAATGCTTCGTACGAACCAACTTGTTCGTACAAGCATCTTTGGAGCAGTTATTCATGTGTATTAGTGTGTTCCGTATGTCTAGCGACGTACTTCGTACGAATGACTAGCATCGACACTATATAAGCAGACATGCACCTCTCAGTCAGAGGTTGGTGAATTTGCTGAAGTTGGTCATTTTGGTCACTGATCAAAGTCGAACTGGCAAGTTTTGCAGAGGAAGACGCAAGAGTACATGCGATTTGTATGAGTTGTATGAGCATTGTTTGTATATGTTTGTACTAGTTCTCGTTAGTTAATCAAGATACTGAATCTTTGGTTATCCCGTGTTCTTGCTTTGCTTTGGTTTGCATGTATACTTGGATTCCACACTTGTATGTGTGTTGCATGAACAAGGAGTCAGGTTTAACTTGATCCTCAGGTGGACCTTCAAGTGGTATCAGAGCTTTGGCTCTCTTCCTTGTTCAAAATCAAGCTTAGTATTGTGTCCGAGCTAGTTTGAAGATTTCTTGAAGTGTTCTTGAACTCACAGCTGAAAACTTAAGTTTTGAATAGATAACTAACTTAAAACTTAGCTAAAATATGTTATATCCGGAAAATTTTCATAAAAACTGAGTTAGAATACATGGAGACATGTTCAAATCTGTTGTAAATATCCTCGATAAAAATTTTCAACCAAAGGATCCATCCAAAGTGCCAGACCGATATGTCATGGAGATAGGATCAAGCCATTATGATAAGTTGGAAACAAGTCAGAAGTAAAATGTTGGAGATATGATCACGACAGAACTTATGGATAGTCACGAGGGAGAGCGGCCACAGAGAATGCTATTCAAAGCAGACACAATTTGAATCCTGGACGAAGATTGATCTGAAAAGTCTGTTAAGAGCTCACTATTCTGACTCAGATCCAAATCAACGAGGTCCTAGATGGGCATTTCATTCAAAGCTTGAACATGAAGTATCTCATAACTTCCCAACAATGAAAACTGCTGAATCATATCTGAAGAAAAGCCCAGGTGTCGAGATCCTTATACTCACAAACGGCTTCAAAACGTTATCTGGCCACCGACTGACAAAGACAAGGTCATTTTAGCTGCACCAAAGGTTCCAAAAGGTGTGCTAAAGAATCTCTACTATTGGGCTTATGATCCGAGAATGGCTAAAGCTGTTATTGTTACAAAAGAAAAGGCTTTCCGGTTGGCTGATACTTTGGATTTAATTAGCTTTCACAAGGAGGACATTCAAATATTGAGTGCACATCAAATTCAAGCTAGTGATAAATATGAAGAATGTGTGAAATCTTGGATGAGTGCGGTGGCAACAGTGATGCAAAACAAATTATTTGCACGTGATTGAAAAACCTGAAGCGTAAGGCTATTTCTAATGCAGTAAACCTAGGGGGAGATTGTAGAGGCATTAATAGGTTTACGCATTAGTATTGATTAGGGATTGGGTTATTATGATTGTAATGTGCTTGGGGAAAGGCTTTGGGCCTAAGAGTTTAGGGTTTTTGAGCACTAACAATCTAGTATATATACTTAATGATGTATTAGGGTTTGGTGGCTCTTTGATTGTTTTTCACTTGTATTAGACAAATTCCCAATTTGTATGCAAGTTGAATCTTTCCATCTTCATCTTATTTCTATAAGCTTGTTAGTGTGATTTCGCCACCTTTCAAGCTAAGTGTGATATCGATTTGATCCGGTTTAGGACTTACAGTTATGGTTGTGGCGAGAAGGGCCACATCAATACTAACTGTCCCAAGGCTGCCAAAGAGGGTACTGCAAAACCTGGAGAGGTGAAAAAGGGAAACGCCCAAGCCTTCCAGATGAATACAATGGAAGCAGTTAATGACACAAATGTCATAATGGTACGTTCATCATTAACGATGTCTTTGCTAGAGTTATTTTCGATTCCGGAGCTGATACGTCTTTTGTAGACCATAAGTTTAGTAAGCTACTAAATCAACCTATAAGAACCCTAGATATACCCTATGAAGTAGAATTAGCCGACAGTACACTAGAAACCGCATCTTCTATCCTTGATGGATGATCTATATCCATTATGAATCATTTAATCCCAACGTCTCTTCTGCCTATGAAATTTGCGGGGTTCGATGTAGTCTTAGGCATGGATTGGTTATCTGGTAACCAAGCCCGCATTGCCTGCGATAAGAAACTCATCAAAGTTAAGACCCCATCTGGTGAAATGCTCACCATCCATGGAGATTTACACTATGGATTACCCGAGACGGTGTCATTACTCAAAGCATCCAAATGTCTAAAGAATGGATGTGTCATTTACATGGCACAGGTTACAATAGATGAGCCAAAGCCCAAGGTTGAAGACATTCCAGTCATCTCTGAATAGCCTGATATATTTCCTGAAGAACTACCTGGCCTACCTCTAGAAAGACAAGTGGAGTTTAGGATTGATATCATACCAGGAGCTGCACTAGTTGCAAGGGCACCATATTAGCTGGCACCAACAGAAATGAAGGAATTAAAGACCCAGCTTGAAGAGCTTCTGGGGAAAGGCTTTATACATCATAGTTCTTCACCCTGTGGAGCTCCTATCTTATTCGTTAAGAAAAAGGACGGGTCAATGTGCATGTGCATTGACTATTGCGAACTAAATAAGATAACAATCAAGAACCGTTATCCTCTGGCCAGGATCGACGACCTGTTCGATCAACTTCAAGGGGCTAGTTACTTCTCAAAGATCAACTTGAGATCAGGATATCACCAACTAAATATTAGGAATGTGGATATTCCAAAGATTACCTTTAGGACCAGATACAGCCATTATGAGTTTCTAGTGATGCCTTTTGGGCTCACTAATGCACCAGCAACATTCATGGATCTCATGAATAGAGTCTGCAAGCCGTATTTAAACAAGTTTTTCATAGTTTTTATAGATGACATACTTATCTATTCACGTAATCAAAATGGTCACGAGAAACACCTCAGATGCATCTTAGAGTTGTTAAGATAAGAGAAGCTCTATGCAAAGTTCTCTAAATGTGAAGTTTGGCTTAGAAAAGTCCAATTCCTTGGACACATGATAAGTGAGCGTGGTATCCAAGTGGATCCCGCCAAGATTGATGCGATTATGAACTTGGAAGCACCAAAGACTCCATCGGAGATTCGTAGTTTCTTAGGATTGGCCGGTTATTATAGGACATTCATTGAGAACTTTTCGAGGATAGCCACTCCTTTAACTACCTTTTACCCGTAAGAATGTCAAGTTTAACTGGGGTCTAAAGCAACAAGAATCTTTTGAAATTATAAAACACAAGTTGAGTAATGCTCCTATGTTATCTCTACCTGAGGGTATTGAGGATTTTGTTCTTTATTGTGATGCCTCGCACAATAGCATAGGTTGTGTGCTAATGCAAAGAGACAAAGTGATTGCTTATGTATCATAACCCTCTGAGGCTATAATACGTGATCATAATCACATTCTGAGTTTTTGTACAAGTATCAATATTATGCCAAACTTTGACCAAAATGCCCTTTTTGCAAGAAATAAGGTTTTAATTAGTAATGAACTTTCAAGTGACTTATCTACTGATACAATAATACAATTTAACATATTTTGATGTTATTAAACTGATCATAGACTGAGTTTTTATATAATATCATAAACTATGTCACTTAATGACTAAAATGCCCTTGTGGCACATATTTGATTTTAAACCTTAATGATCATATAAGTTGATAAATTACTGATGTTACAACTTATTTAAAGTAAAATAGCATATAGGGCTTGTTTATAACTCATCCGACTACCCGGTAGCGCTTATATGCGTACGGTTAAGCTTATGTAATTAATTTACGTAAGTTTACCAAAACGGGTCAAATCTTATCATTTTACTTCAAATTCCAGAATGTATATTGCTTACCCATATTATAAAAGTCCTAGTACTTGTTAGGTTTAAGCTACATTCCATTCCGGTCATCGTTTAATCAAGCGTATCATAACGTTTTCATTAATTTAAGTTAACCGGTCCAAGTCTATGACTTAAAAAGGACCCGTTGACATTCTAATTGGATATTTAAACAATTCATTCTATACTAGGGATGTAGAGACATTAATAGTTTTATGCATTAGTATTAGTTAGGGATTGGTTTATTATAATTGTAATGGGCTTGGGGATAGGCATTGGGCCTAAGAGTTTTGGGTTTTAGAGCACTGGCCCTCTAATATATATAGTTAATGATGTATTAGGGTTTGGTGCTCTTTGATTGTTCTTCACTTGTATTAGACAAATTCCTAATTTGTATGCAAGTTGAAGGTTTCCATCTTCATCTTATTTCTTTCATTTGATCCTTAAGCTTGTTAGTGTGATTCCGTCACCTTTCAAGCTAAGTGTGATATCGTCAGATCCTGTTTTCGGGACTAACAATTGGTATCACAGCCTGTTTGAACCTGTTTCCATGCTCAGATCTGATATCACATGAATTTCGGATCACATCTGCTACTGTATTGGTGTTCGGTTGCATTTTATTTCATCTCAGAACGTCTCGGATTATCCTCTTGAAGATCTCGGATTGTTCTCTTGAGGATCCCGGACCATCTCGGATTATCTTATTGAACATCTCGGATCCAAGAATCGCATATCGGATCATTTCGAATCATCGGCTTGTATCTCGAACCATATCAACCTGCATCTCGGATTAATTATCTTGAAATCTTGAATAATGAACATGCATCTGGAATTCATCTCGGATCATTAGTATTCAAAGTTTTCTCCATCTTCAAAACTCAGAATCATCTCTGACGTGTTGTCGTTATCACACGCAAATTTAATCCCAAACTGCTACTAGATAGCGGTAAGTGGGTATCGAACATGAGGATTTGTGGAACTAATGTTATCAAAAGGTTGTACTATTATACTAATTACCTAATTTGCAATAATTTAATTTCAGATTTCGATTGATGGATTTTAAACTTAATTACTAGCAATTCAAAGATTGGTTTTTAACAAATTAATAAGGGAATGATCATCTTGGGCTCTGGTTCAAAACTTATGTGCTTAATTCTACTAGAAAGAGTCACATAGATAGGACTCGTGTTTGATTAACTATTTGTGATAAAAGGGAACAAAGTACTCAGATTAAAATGCGAGATTGTTACCCGATGACCAATTGATTAATACCCAACCCATAAACCTCCTTGTGATATCTTGATTGTCAACGACACCAAGAACGCACGGAACAAGCAATAAGCACAATATCAACCAATAATTTACAAACAATCAATCAACACCATAAAAACCATAACATAGTAATTATTCTAGAAATCCAGAATTCAAATACAATTGTTCAACAAACCTTCACCCAAGACGATCACCGAAATGTTTAGCCACTCATGTTCCCACAATCAAACAAACTTCAATTGTCTTGTTCATACGAATTAAACACACTCAAATATTGTTTAGAACTTGTTAGAATCAATGAAAAACACCTAAAATCACCTCCCAAATGCTATGCAAATCATTCCAATCATTCATAATGTGAAAGGCCACCATAACTCAGCTTAAATTGGGCAGTTACACATTTCCCGTAGCCCACCACCATAAGCTACGGTGCCCACCGTAGCTTGCGGTGGCCAAAAGTTCATTACGGCTTCAATCTTCTGTCTTACGGTGATCTTCAAGAGGGGACTCCACCGTAAGCTACGGTGGCCACCGTAGCTTACGGTGGTCAGCTTCATTTTTCCATTTTTGCCCTTCATGCAATCTCTTAAGTCCTCTATTCGATTAGGCTCTTGTAAATACCCGCTAAAGCACGTTTAAACTCCCTCATTACGCTCTTCGGTACCTGCAAAGCCAAACACACCGTAGACATCAAATCGTAACAAATAAACGTTTAAAGCATGGAATATTTATCATTTTAGTTCACTTACGGGTTGTCCAAAAGACCACCCGTCACATCCCCACACTTAAACGTTGCTTGCCCCAAGCAACCATTTCACAAAAGTTTTAAAAAGCAAGTAATCATCATATAAACCATACACAAACAAGTTGCCCTGTTATCAACTTTTACCATCATAACACATAACACATCCCTCACTAAATTCTTCTCTCGGCGACAAAATAGCACTAGCAAGATGGTGCTAAATCACTCAATACAAGTGTGCAAATGTGCGACAATAAGCTTGGATAACAATCGAGTCTTTACCTACAATTCGTCTAACATGCTCGTGAATCAGAAGGACTTTCGGGTTGTAACAAGGCTATGTGTATAGGTAGGAATTGGTGGGAAATATTCATGAAGCTTGCTTAATTAACCCGGTTTATTATTACATCAATATAAATAACACACTCAAAATGTACAATTAATCTTCCTTCTTTTTTTTTTCTTTTTTTTCTTTTTCTCTTTTTTTTTCTTTTCACCATATTGAAAGAGAACATACTAACATAACAAGAACTACTAACTAAACCGGGTCGATTAAAAGGTAGAATTTTAGGACATAGGTTCGGGTGACAATTGAAAGGCTACAAGCTCAAATTTGGCTACTAATGTCCAACCCCCATCCCGGTCACTACCAAGCTCATATTTATAACTTATGAGGTCCAACCCCCCAAACCCACACTCAACACACATCCAGACGAGGCTGCCTAAATGCCCTCATCATATTCACCAACATGTAAACTCAGGTTTCGACAAGCATATATTATCCAAGTTCTATTAACATACTATACACATCGCCACTCAATCAAATAATAAATTCTCAATGACATATAGGTGTGGCTCAATCCTCACCAAGAAAGAATGGAATTGGGATAATGATGTGTCATGCATAATATGGTATTACTTTCAAACTTTAACAACTGTTTCGTTCGGTTCACAAATTTTTTTTCAAAATTCCTAAAAATTTTCCCCCATCCCCACACTTGGGATACATTGTCCCCAATGTATGGGTTTAGATTTTTTTCAAAATTCCTAAAAATTTCCCCCATCCCCACACTTGGGATACATTGTCCCCAATGTATGGGTTTAGAGGAATGATCACTTGTTTTCTTCAACATCACCTTTCAGTAAAACTCTCAAATCCTAAAGTTTCTTTTTTTTGTATATCAAAAACTCAACCACAAACACCAACCCAACAAAACTATTAACCATGTTACACCCCCAAACCTTCCCAACCATAAACACAAAGCAACAAACTCCAACTACAAAATGTACAAAGGAAGAACAGAACCTGATCAGTAGTAGCGCGGCTGAGGAGGTTCGAAGATGGAGGTCATCATCTCCGAAAATTTATTAAATGCAAGTGTGCCACTTCCTCCGTCTCCTTGTTGTTGCTCCGAGCTCTGTTGCTGCTGCCCATACCGTGGGTCCACCTACTGAGAATGGTGCATTGGCGATGTTGGGTAAGAAACACTACCATCATAAGTTGGTAGGGTGGTGTAGTCAACTGGAGGCGGGTCCACAACCACGGGACGTCCTGCATGCCAATCTTCATGCATTCTTCGTTGCTGACCATCCAAATACCGGTTATTAATCTCCTGCTCAAAGGCATAGGCATGTGTACGATTCCAAGATTCTTGTCTATCAAAACTGTGCCTTAGTGCACGTTCCATGCTTGCGCCCATATATGTTTGGTGATCAAAAAAAGTTCGTTCAGCCCCACTCCAGCTATCAAAAACCGAGGGCCTTTGATTTTCAATAACTTCCTGCATGGTACCTTCATGAGCCCAATTCGGCTCATAAGGAAATCTAGAAAAATCAAAGAACCCCCCGGTCGGAATACTACTCGACCCCCTTGTTAAACATTCGATGGGGCAACCTGCGGCTCATCCATGTAATCATCATCGCCACTCGGGCCTTCGTCATCACTTTCGGGGTCATCTTCTTTCCCCGGCCGAAGTGGCCGCGCATCTACTTTTAAAAACCTCCATCGTTGACCTTCACTCTTTTGCTTATGATATCTCTCAGACTCTGAATACTTCCACCCAGCTCCCAACTGGCGGATGTCAAATGGCTTAAACTTCTTTTAAGATCCCTTATCATCAGCATCAATCGCCCCATACATCTTCAATAATGTGGTAATGAGATGACAATGCAGAATGATTTTTCGCTGGTCGCTGTTTCGACTGATCCAAAATATTGTTCATCACCAAAAAACGGAATGGAAAAATGGGACCCCCAGTTAGCAAAGCATAGAGTACCGGCACTTCCGGCCGTCGAACTTTCGTCTTATCACCCCGCCTCGGGATGACGTTCTACATACAAATTGCGAGCATGAGCTGCCCCTCAATCTTGAGATTCTTCCGATATAATTTCCCATGAGTAGTACCCAGTAAAAACAAGTAATCTAACATGGTATTCCATCTCGGATGCTTTTCGGGTTCGAAATAAAGATCTTCCAATCTCGGAAGCATATATTGATTAACTGGTTTGCTATCGAATTTCGCGACCCTTCGCAACGAATCAAAAGGCATCTCCACATCTATGTGATTTACAGTGCCAATTATCTCATTCTTGAAGCTCCACCCTTGTATGGAGGGCACCTAAGAGTGGCCATCCACTCTTGTATTTCTGTATCATAAAGGTTGGTGCCCTCATAGTCATAGCACTTTAACGCTGCTTCCCATCCTAAAGCCCTGAATTTGTCCGTGATCCCAAACGGACCAAAATCAACCTCCTTAACTTCTTTCTCACAAATGAATGCCTCCTTCCTCTACGCCAATCGGTTAATTTGATCATTAAATAGTTTGGCCAACCACTCTTGCGGTTGATCATGTAATAGACCAGATGTCCATCGTGGCTTGGGCCCTCGATCGGGCACATCTTCCTCTATATCCTCATCACTGTCGCCTTGCACCACGAGTAGTCTTTTCCTCGGATCCGGGTTACTAGATGAAGCCACCTTTTCTTTACCCTTTCGACCCATTGTAATCCTGCAAGACACAAACATGAAGAACACATGTTACTCACCTTTTCAAACACTACACTATCCCCACACTTGCTTATTGATAAGGTCATGAAAATTAGACAAAACTTGAAGTTCATCATATGCATCAATTTGAACAAATTCCCCTAAATTAGTGAAATTTACACAAAAATCATATCTTTATCACCTAGCTAACTTCCATGACTATAATCATTCAAAACTTATTCAAATTCATCTTAAAATTATCAAATATAAGCAAGTGTAGGTCATGATAACCTAGTTCATATCAAAATCTCAAAATCCTACAATGCAATGACAAAGATGTAAGAAATTGCATACCTTGATCTTGTAGAAGATGATGAAACCTAAAAACTTCAAGATTATCAAAAACCCACAAAACCCTAGAAATTTTCGGATCAAAAGTGCCCAACTTGATCCCCAAAACAACATATTCGACCAAATGCAAGCACAAAACCGAATTCCTTGCGAAATTTAGTCAAAATTGACCCAAAAATCGCTTGATTTGGTTAGGAATTGAAAGATTTGGGTGGATGAATATGGGTGTTCTTGAGGTTTAATGGAGGAGAAGAAGAAAAGGAATTGTGGCTGAAAGTGGTGTAGAAAATGAGAGGTTGGGGTTGAAATCCCATGTTAAAACATGTTTTGCGGACCCCATTTACGCCCAGGGACCACCGTAAGCTACGGAGGTCACCGTAGCTTACGGTGACCTGGGTTTCAAAAAGGGCCGTAAGACAGTTTATAAGTGGCGTAAGGGATTTTTACCTCGCCGTAGCTTACGGTACGGACCGTAAGCTACGGTGGGATCTAGAAATTCCAAAAAAAAATTTCAAAACAAGGAACAAAACAAAAACCTATTTTAATATCACCCCCCCTTGAAAAATTCATGTTGTCCTCAATACCGTGTACGAGAAATTTCGAAAAAACTTCCCCACACTTGTTTCAAACACAAATCAACAAGTAATGATAAAGACACAAAACAAACGAAACACCTAAACAACAAAAAAGCACTTTACAATACCAAACCTGGGCCTTTTGCATTAATCTTCATCCAAGGGCCGCAAGATGTAGCCCACTTTATCCAGTTCAAGATGCTTGATATCATTCCCCTCTAAGTACGGCTTGAGCCGATGCCCATTCACCGTTTGCTTCTTCCTCGAACGAGAATTGAAATAACACCAACTTAACATCATCCGACGAAACCCTTGCCCCCAATAGTATTGCAAATGGAATCATAAGTTTCCAAGTGAAAGTAAGGTTCCTCCGTTGCTAGACCCTTATGCTTCGGCAAACTTTGCAAGGCAGTCGTCCTAACTTCAAATGTCCTTCCGTCCGGCCGTTGAGGTATTACTACCGGAGAAGGATTATTGGTAATAACCGGACGAAAATGCGCTTCAACCCCCCGCACTACTTCACGATGATGTCGACGCGGGGCACCCAATGGTACTCTTGGTCGGCCCACTGGACCTTATCTTAACCCTTTAGGCACAAATTGTTGTTGAGGTGGAGGTTGATGCATTGGTCTTTGGAATTTTGGTTGTTGATGTTGAACCTGAATTTGTTGTAGAGGCATTGGTTGTTGAAATGGTGGCCCTTGAGGACGAACTTGTTGCATCCCCGTGGGTTGCCTTGGTGGATAACCCATTCCCCCTTGCGGTCCTAAGTGACCTCCATCACCCCCATAATAGTAACCTTCATCTTCATAACCTCCGAATTCCTCTTCATAACCGTCATCATACCCGTCTCCTCCTACACCTGATGTTTGCACAAACTGTGAAGAAGGATTATGAGAACCCGGTGGGTTTGATGGTTGAAATGTAGGTGAAGTATGGATAATGGTGGAACTAGGTAAAGGTTGATTTGGTAAAGGGTATTGGGTGGATGAGGATTGACTGGATGTGGGAAAGAAAGATGAGAATGGTGGTACTAGTGATGCGGTGTTAGATGGGTCAACTTCATGTGTCGAAGTTGGGTGAGAGGTGGAATTTGGTGGAGGTGTAGATGGTGAGGTTTGATTTGTGGTGGTAGGTAAATTTTCCATGGTGTGGAGTGGTGAAATAGGTGATGATGGTGCTGTTGGGGAACCACTAATTTTATTCTCCCATAGCAAAACCCTGTTGTGTTGTAAAGTCCGTTCGATTTCCGGATCAAATACCAATGGCGATAGCTTGTTAGATCCTCTAGTATGCATACACTTGTGAGAACCTGCACACTAACACAACCAACGTAAACCCGGAAAAATAACAAACTATACTAACACACAATAACACACGCTATCTAGTAGCAACAGCGCCAAAATTTGACATGTTGTCATTGTCACACACAAATTGAATCCCAAACTGCTACTAGATAGCGGTAAGTGGGTATCGAACACGAGGATTTGTGGAACTAATGCTATCAAAAGGTTGTACTATTATACTAATTACCTAATTTGCAATAATTTAATTTCAGATTTCGATTGATGGATTTTAAACTTAATTACTAGCGATTCAAAGATTGGTTTTTAACATATTAATAAGGGAATGATCATCTTGGGCTCTGGTTTAAAACGCATGTGCTTAATTCTACTAGAAAGAGTCACATAGATATGACTCGTGTTTGATTAACTATTTGTGATAAAAGGGAACAAAGTACTCGTATTAAAATGCGAGGTTGTTACCCGATGACCAATTGATTAATACCCAACCCGTAAACCTCCCTGTGATATCTTGATTGTCAACAACACCAAGAATGTACGGAACAAGCAATAAGCACAATATCAACCAATAATTTACAAACAATCAATCAACACCATAAAAACCATAACATACTAATTATTCTAGAAATCCAGAATTCAAACACAATTGTTCAACTAACCTTCACCCAAGACGATCACCGAAATGTTTAGGCACTCATGTTCTCACAATCAAACAAACTTCAATTGTCTTGTTCATACGAATCAAACACACTCAAATATTATTTAGAACTTGTTAGAATCAATGAAAAACACCTGAAATCGCCTCCCAAATGCTCTGCAAATCGTTCCAATCATTCATAATGTGAAAGGCCACCATAACTCAGCTTAAATTGGGCAGTTACACATTTCCCGTAGCCCACCACCGTAAGCTACTACGGTGGCCAAAAGTTCATTACGGCTTCAATCTTCTATCTTACGGTGATCTTCAAGAGGGGACTCCACCGTAAGCTACGGTGGCCAGCGTAGCTTACGGTGGTCAGCTTCATTTTTTCCATTTTTGCCCTCCATGCAATCTCTTAAGTCCTCGCTTCGATTAGGCTCTTGTAAATACCTGCTAAAGCACGTTTAAACTCCCTCATTACGCTCTTCGGTACCTGCAAAGCCAAACACACCATAGACATCAAATCGTAACAAATAAATGTTTAAAGCATGGAATATTTATCGTTTTAGTTCACTTACGGGTTGTCCAAAAGACCACCCGTCAATCTCTGATCATCATCCTCTAAGAAAAGTAACTGTTCCGAGATATTGTTACCATCTGGGATCAACTTTTACCATCTCGGATCTATTGTTACCATCTTAGATCAACTGTTACCATCTCAGATCTACTGTTACCATCTCGGATCAACTATTACCATTTCGGATCTACTGTTACCATCTCGAATCCACTGTTTCGAGTTAGTATTTCGAGTTACTATTACTGTTAGCTTCTCTGATTGATCTTCCACTCTTTTGATGATGAATCCAAACAGCATTCTGACAGGTGCGGATCTCACCAACGCTACCTTAACGGCCATTCAGTCTCAGACTCTAACGTTGCATCAGGAACTGGACCAGAGTATTGGAACGTCTACAAAAATTCCAAGATTGCTGTAAGGAAATGATTATTTGAATGCACTTGGTGCTTTGAGCAGTATTGCAAAGCAAAGGAACCCGGAATGTGGAGGTGCATTCGTGATGGTCCTCGCACAATCATGTACGCAACTACCAATGATCCAGACACTTGAATTCCAAAACCAAAAAGTTTATGGTCCGACGAAGATCGAAAAATCAAGGACGAAGATGATAAAGCTATGGCAAATCTTACTATGGCACTCGGTCCTGACATCTCGATTGTTATCAGAAACTACACAAGTGCGAAAGAAATCTGGAATGTGCTAGCAAGTAGGGTAAACATGTTGAACTAGCAGTTAGTTCATTTAATCACATCTACGGAGAGACTGTGGAGAATCAGATCAGGAGATTCATTAAACTTATTTCACAGATGGTCACTGTTGGAATTCCAATCACAAATAGTGGGATGAATCGCCAACTATTAAACTCTCTGCCAAAGTCATGGGATGCTGCTATTTTGATGATCAAACGTACTACTAATCTGAATGAAGTTGCTCTCACTAAACTGAGCGACACATCAAATCATGTTAAATAGACAACCAGCAAAGTGAACTGAATCACAAGAACTCCACGATGGCTGCAGGGGTGACTGGCTCTAACACTTCCTTGATGTCTCAAAGTCATCCTAATCTTATCTTTAGCCCTATGACAAACAGTAATCCAAACGTTGTTTTCAGTCCATTGACTCAAGCACAGCTTCAAGCTCAGAAGACTAACTATGTTTATGGCATGTCTCTCCCAAACAACTCAGCTGTTCCGGCTACTGTTACTGCTTTGCAATTACCTCTGCATACAAACGTTGTCTACAGTCCCATTAATATGTCAGCTCCTCAAAATGTTAAATCTACACCCCGCTGAAAATCTTGCATTTCTGACCAAACAAAATGAAGAGAAGTTGGCTCTGGCAGCTTCCATGCTTAACAGTTTGAATGCTTTTCTTGCAGGAGATCTCTTGCCTCCTTCAGTGTTTGCTACTGAGATGAATCAAGTAGTTGAAGAAGATATTGAAGAACTGGATGCGTCATGGGATCTGGCTATGGCCGCATTTCGAGTAGAAAAGTTTGAAAAGAGATACGGGCATCGATGAATGTTAAACATTTGCACTGGGTCAATCAAAGATAAGCTGAGATGCTATAGATGTCACGAACCCGAACACTACGCCAGAGACTGCAGGAAAACACCCGTGGGATATGAAGCTACTGCTGCTGCCGCAAGGAATTTAGAGAGGTCCATGGTTCTAGTTACTTCAGCTTAGACGTCATCATCAACCTTATCAAGCCAAGGAGGATCAGGAGCGGAAAGGCCCTAATGGTGCAAGAGTAGCATAGTTTCAGCTGGGATGATGTTGCAGCTCAAGTGGAATCTCTGAAGATTGCCAAGGTTGCTGAAATCATCTCAAATGCATGATGGCACAAACTTAGGAGCCCAAATCTCTCTCCGAAATGGTAAACTTTCTCCTATGCTCAGAAGATTGTAGAAATAAAATGGCACAAATGAGAGCTCATAATCTCAATCTCATTAGTGATTTCAACAGTGCCATGTCAAACTATATCGGTCTTCGTGAGAACAATAGAATTCTCTACGAAAAGATTAATGCACTAAAGAAGGACATAGCTCAACTTCACTAAGACATAAACCAACAGAAATTTTGGGTTCATGATTATAAAACCAAACTACATTCAAAAACCTTGGAATGCGACTTGGTAAGAGTTGAGCTAGGTCTTCTTACTGGAAAGTTTAAATAAAATGAATTGAATATTAAGAAATATGATACTTATAGTGACACTGTTCGCAATCTTTGCAATATATAAATGGCATAAAAAGAGAACAAGGGAAAAGGGTTGGGTTATTCACAAGTCCCTCCACCATATAATCATAATTATTCAAGAATGCTGCTCACTGAGCAAGAATTGGAAAATTATGATAAAATGGCGTATGGCAAACCAAGTGACTCCGTTCCTTGGGAACCTTTCAAGCATAAGAATACCCATTCAAATGATTTTCAAAAGCCTATAAGTTTTGTAAAAATTATAAATCAAGAGTGCTCGAATGAGTCAGTTGAAAATTTGAAAGGTGAAAAGGAGTCAACAAAAACTCCATCTGAAAAACTTGTGAAAGCAATTTTTACTTCTGATTCTGAAAAGGGAGTTAACTGCTTTAGTGAATGTGCAGAGTCAGTGAAAGATGAGGAGCAATCAAAAGTGGATGGTGGACCTCATTCAGTTGTTGTTGATGACACAGATGTTTCTTTATGTGATAAACATGATGACTATGTTTGGGATTTTGTTCAGTCTATGGTTTTTGAGACTCATGGTTTTTCCGGTGTTGTTGAAATTGAAACTTCAAATGATATGGTTTTTGATTAAGTCCATGATTTAACTGACAGTCTAAAGGAGTATGAGGCTTCAGCTTTGAGTAATTCAGAAAACTATTTTAGTTCTTCTGAAACCTCAACGGATACCTCTGATATTTCTAAATCTAGTGAAACTGAAAATATTGTTGTGATGGACTATTTGAATGTAAATGCTTGCGAATAGGAGACGTCTGATATTTCTAGGAATCAGAGTGAAGATTGTAACTCATCAGATGATGGGCAAGATGGTTACTGCAGTCAAAATATTGACAAAAGTTCCTCATCATCCGATGACCAAGAATCCACTGATTCTGAAAGCTTAGTTCCAAATGAAACCGCTTCCAAAGAAACTGAAACAGTTGTTTCTAAGAGCTCAGTTTCAGAAGAAAAGGTTTCAAATGAAAGTAAGACTATAGAATCCACTCCTGCAAAGAAAAGAAGATCTAGAAAACCAGAAGACAACACATAATGAAAATTCAGGAGAAAGTTTCCTCAAGTGTTGTTAATCAAAGGAAAACCCCAACTCAAAAACCAATTGAATCAAGGTTGAAGTGTAAAGCTGTCGATACTCCCTCTTGTGCTGATAATTGTGAGCAGGTTTTTCCTAAGTGTAAAAATGCACACAAGAAATCAGCACCTAGTGGAAAGAAGAGACCCAATCAGCTCCCCAGAATAACACAAGCGGAATTAAGAGTCTTTTTCTCAAAAATACAGATTTGCTTCAATTGTGGAATTCTGAGGCACATTGCTAGAAATTGCGTTCATCGTCCTTTCGGGTCTTATCCGTCTAAAATTTCCATCCATCAGACGGCTTCGCGCCATCGACATCAAGGTCATCAAAAGCCTTCTGATAGAAACTGAATTTAGCAAAGAGAAACAATAAAAAATGTTCAAACTCAAATGGTTTCATAAATCAATACAAGAAATTAAACACATCATCATATCATATTTTCTCAAACAACAAAGAGTTAAAGATTTGGAAACCTAAAAAGATTGCTAGATCTCAGTTAGAGCGTTCTCACTTGCCAAATCTTATATCCTCATCTTCTCAAGCCTCAAAATCTACTAACCAACCTAGATTGAAAATGATCTGGGTTCCCGTCTCCCACTAATCTTGTTCTGTGTGAAGGAACAGCTTTGGAGGGTTGCTGTTAGACTTTGGTTTATTGACAGTGGCTGTTCCAGACACATGACAAGGGACATCTCCCAGTTGAATGGCATCAAAATCTTTGATGGTTGATTTGTCAGCTTTAGAGGGGGAGAAATGGGAAGAATTACTATGAAAGGCACAGTCTGAAACGAGGTTTCAGCTTCTCTGAACAGTCTTCTCAGCGTCTCTCAGATGTGCGACACTGGTTTAGAGGTTTTGTTTACAAAATGTGGATGGGTTGTTCTAAAGCCCGGAATTGTCATACCAGAGGATTTATACTTGATTGAAGCTGAACGACGGGGAAATGCCTACGTGATCGACATGAACAAAGCCCCCACTGATCAGTTACTTGCTTATTCTTTGAAATTGCTGAATATGATGCAATGCTATGGCAGCTATGACTTGGCCATCTTAACACGAAGAATCTTAATCGACTGGCAAAGGGAGGTCTGGTAAAAAATTTACCAATCAAGGATTTTATGCAGATTAAAAAATGTGAGTCCTGTGCTCGTGGGAAGCAACACCGTAAGCCTCATAAGCCCAAGCTTGTGCACACAACATCCAAAGTTCTAGAACTACTTCACATCGATCTTTTTGATCCTGTCAATGTGCTGAGTATTGGAAGAAAAGCTTATTGCCTAGTCATCACTGATGACTATTCTCGTTTCACTTGGGTATTTTTCTTGGAACAAAATAGTGAAACTGCAAGTCTGATAAAGAAATTATTCACTCTCATGGAGAACTAAGCAAACGAGCGAGTGAAGATTATGCATTGCGACAATGGAACAGAGTTCAAGAACGTCGAGCTGAACAATTTTGTGCTTCAAAAGGGATTAATCATCAATACAGTGTAGCTCGAACTCCTCAACAAAATGCAGAAAGACAAAATAGAACTCTCTTGAAGCAGCCCGTACTATGCTGATTGATTCCGGTCTTCCACTGATATTTTGGGCAGAAGCAGTGAACACAGCCTGCTATGTACAAAATCATGCTCTCATCAACAAACGTCACATGAAGACACCTTATGAAATAGTTGAAGGACAGAAACCCTTGGTACAACATTTTCGCACTTTTGGCTGTCCTTGTGTTCTCTTTATCATGGATGCTAAGGGAAAATTTTACGCAAGAGGAGATCCATGCTATTTCGTCGGCTATGCAAAGAACACTTCCTATTGTGTTTACAACAAAATCAAGAAGCATATCATGGAGACGTATTATGTGGATTGGTTGGAAGAAAATCCGAAAGATGCACGACTTGGACCCGATTGGTTATATGACTACTCTTCCTTGTTTAAGTCTTTTAATATTCTACCTGATTTGATTGTTGATGCAGATGTCTCAAAAATGGTGATACCCATTCCTATCATAGCTGAAGATGATGTTGTCCTGATTCAAGATTCTTTCAAGAAACTTACCGTAGATCCTCCGGGATTTCATGAAGTTACTATGGACATGCATCCTTATACACAAATGCGAAGAACAGGTTCTCAAACCTATTGCTGTCAGCAACATTGAATCCTCTACACATCAAACTACTGTTCAAAGAGCTTAGCCGTTTCCGGAGCCGATTCCGTTAGATTGCATAGTAGATCCTCCTGTAACCCATACTACTGATGCATCAAATGAGGGGGAGCAATCTGGGATAGTGTCAGGAAGTGCTTCTAACTTAGAATCTAATTTAAAGGCACCAGATGTGGCAATCCCTCAGTGCGTTCAGAAAAATCATCCAATTGCAAATGTTATTGATCCTGTATTTGCCAGTGTTCAAACACGCAGTAGATCAGGAACCATTAACACATGTTTATATTCATGTTTCATATCGTAGATTGAGCCTAAGAACATTGATGTTGCTTTGCAGGAACCTGGATGGGTCAATGCAATGCATGAAGAGATCTATCAGTTTGGAAAGCTGGGAGTGTGGAAATTGGTGAAGTTATCGGAGGGAAAACGAGCTCTTTGTACTCGTAGGGTATATAGGAACAAACAAGGCAATACTGGAGTGATCGTGTGGAACAAAGATCAGCTAGTGGTGCAAGGATTCAGACAAATCGAAGGTCTTGACTATGATGAGGTATATGCCCCCATAGCTCATCTAGAAGCCATACGCATCTTCTTGGCATATGCATCCTATATGGGTTTCACAGTTTATCAAATGGATGTCAAAACGACATTTTTGTACGGGAAGGTCAAGGAGGAGATTTATGTTGCTCAACCCCTAGTTTTACAGATCCTAAGAATCAAGGATATGCATATAAGTTAGATAAAGCTTTGTATGGTTTGCATCAAGCACCTCGTGCATGGTATGCAACTCGAACAGAGCATCTGCTTGCTCATGGTTATCTAAGGGGAATGATAGATCAAACACTATTCATTAAACGCGTTGGCAAGGATCTTATCCTTGTTTAGATCTATGTCAACTACATCATTTTTAGGTTTACCAATGAAGAACTATGCAAAGAATTTAAGGACGTGATGAAGAAAAAGTTCGAAATGAGCTCTCTAGGTGAGGTGAGATGACTATATTTCTGGGGTTGCAAGTTCGTTAGAGCAATCAAGGAATCTTGATTCATCAAGGAAAGTATGTTCAAGACGTTCTCGCAAAATTCGACATGTCAAACTCGAAGCCCATCGACTCGCCCATTGTTGAACATCCATTGTTGAATGAGGATGCTAAAGGAGATCCGGTCAATCAAATGATGTATTGATCTATGATTGTTTCATTGATGAACTTAACTAACGAGCCAGCCGGACATTATGTTTGCGGTTTGCCAATGTGCCAGATATCAAGCTAATCCAAAACTTTCTCATCTTTTAGTCGTTAAACGAATCTTTAGATACCTTAAGGGAGCTCCAATTGGGCCTCTGGTATCTTAGAGATTCGAATTTTGATCTATTTGCTTGATCTGACCGTAACTTTGGAGGGACAGACAGGGATATGAAGTCCACATCAGCCGGGTGCCAATACTTGGGAGACAGGCTTATTTCATGACAGTGCAAGAAACAACAACAGTGTCTTTATCAACTATAGAAGCAGAATATGTTGCAGCATCTGCATGCTGTTCCCAAGTTATTTTGATGCAACATCAGCTCGAGGATTACGGTTTGACTTATCTTAACACTACTATCTATTGTGATAATGATGCCGCTATCTAGATTGTCAAAAACCCTGTTTTTCATTCCAAAACCAAGCACATTGATATCAAAGTTCATTTTATTCGAGATTGCTTCGACAGAGGTTTAATTAAACTTGAACAGATCTACACTGATGTTAATACATCGGGTCTTTTTACAAAACCTGTCAGCAATTCGAGATTCAAAGTGCTTGTGGACCTTTTAAAAAGGATGTGTTTTACTGACTAAGCAACTTTATATAAAAAACGCTTGTCTTTTTCAGCAACATAACTAAATTAGTGCATAAACTAGTCTACTTTTGCAAAAAATTAGGGGGAGAAATATTTGCTTTGTTCAAACTAATGAACTTGGTTAACACATGTAAGGTATCGATGTTGTAAAAGCGAGGATCTTCTGTGATGTGTTGATAGGCTTATCGTTCAAAAGTCAAGAAGATACCAAGTGACTAACTCTGACAAGCTATGCATCTCGCGGGTAACATATCATCGGCATATGATTTCATGGTCTTAAATCCGGTATAGATAGCCAACGTCTGATGTTTCAAGTCTTTATGCCGATAAGTCATCCGGGATATCAGGACTGCCCTTCTGTTGCATCCAGATACATGCAGACCTAGGCACAGTCAGTATATCTTAAAAGAACCTAAATGAAAGGGCCAAAACCTTAAAAAGGGGAAATCTTTCATGAGAAAATCCCATGTGCTTGCAAAAGTCAAACATACCATATAGGGCATTGTGCCTGTAACCATTGTTTGATATTGTATGGCCTCTTTGTAGTACATTGTACTGACCTGTTTACCAACAAGTCGAACATTATAAGAAAAAAGGATGACATCGATATATTCACTTGTTACGATGAACTGTTGTGCTTACCTTGATCACAGGGGTATGCCTTGATATGGGACACACGGATGTTATCGCATGCTCACTTAATGAAGTCACAAGGTTGAAAGTTGAAGATTGATGCAATAAGTTTAGAAGGACAAATATATCGGCAATCGTACGGTTCCGTTTGACCAAGCTCATGCCGAAAAATGTTCCTTAATCAGTTCAGAATTGGTTTGATTGCATGGCAACTCTCCCCTTATCCCTTAATGATTATTATTTTTATTATTTCCTCTTCTTTTAAAACCGGTTGCTTGGTCGGTTGGATCACAGATTTTGACAAAAGGTGTTACTATTCATGACTCGTAAAAATTGGTGGTGCCTGAAAAGTTCAAAATATTTCTATTTAGAGTGGGCCCACTCATCTCGAATAGACCCACTTTATCTCTGAACATTGTTTCAAGATGGACCAGGCCCATCTATCTCGAACCATTATTCCAAGATGGGCCTGGCTCTATTTCGAGTATTTATAAACCCATCTCGAGTCATTTCGAGTCATCTTGAGTCATTTCGAACACTTGCTTATCCTGGATCTCTCTCACCTCAGCCTCAGAGGTAGATTTCTTCATCTTGGAAGCATCTTGAATGCATCTCGGGTGCATCCCGGATGCATCTCTGAAGCATTTCGGATGCATCCCGGATGCTCTTATATGAACCTTCTCGAATGACAAGGGGTCATTGAATTGAACCCTTTCCATCCGAGTTCATCTGACTTGTTCAAATCGGTGTGAACCTTTAAACTTCAGTTCTCCTTTGACCCTCTGACCTTCCCATCTGAAGTGTTAACTTTTCAACTAAATTGATATGTCATACAGTCAAGAGGGTCAATAAAAGTTAACCTTTGCAATAAATGTTGACATCTCTGCTTCAGGTGCAGAAAATGATGGATAAACGCAAGCTGGAAGTCGAGGCCTTTCATAGTCAAGCTTTCTATTTGTCTGAGCCTCCGCCGGAATATTGGGAAAATTTGATTCTCTGATTTATGGACTGAGTAACTGCTGACTTACTCATGCTTTGAAGACAAACCCAATAATTGATGAAGACATGATCCAGGACTTTTGGACTAATGCTAAAGTCAAAGGTGGCGGTGCTTACATTGAGACAAATATTGGAGAAAGAAAGATAAAGGTTTCAGAGGGAAACGTACGAGACGCACTACAGTTTGGAGACAACGAACGTCATCCTACAGCATTCGACAGAGACAGCGTGGTGAAAGCTCTACATCGCATGAGCTATGAAGGAGCATATCCAACCATGTTGTAGAAACTATTCCCACCATACTGGAGATGCCTGGCCCACATCTTTTTACAGTGTATTTCCGAGAATAAAGGTGGCCAGGATCAACTATGGTTGCATTAGTGAATGACTGGGACTACAACTTTTCGGTTTTCATATTTGACAACTTGAAGACTATGTTGGAAAGCACAAAGAAGAAGGTGTCTTGCTATATCCGAGATTTGTGCAAATGATCGTTGACAAGAAGTATCCTAAGCTGATAAAGGGCACAAACCACCTTAACCAATAGCTCCTTGGACCGAGTTGTTTTGAAGCAGCATGTAAACAGCGTGATTCTACTAAGGTCAAGTTTGTTGGTCGATATGAGCTGGTTAAACATGGGAAGTTTAAGGAAGTTGTATCTGCACCTAAACCAGTGACAACATTCGTAGCTGAAGAACATGATATTCAGATCGTCGGTGGACCAAGTCAACCAGAACCAGTCATTGAAGATCTTATGTCTGATGAAGAAAAGGAAGAAGCAACGACACAGGCTGAAACAGAGATAGCTGAGAAGACTGTTAGAGAAATGAATCTGATTTTTGCTGAGAACCTTGAAACTTTACTTGCATCACTTAAAGGTGATTCTGGGATCCCTTCTCCTGGTATCATTCCTTTCGATGAAACGCAGTCTGAAGATGATGAAACAGAAAAAGTTTTTGCAGCTGAAGCCCCTAATCTCCTCAAGCCCTCAAGCTCAAGTACTATTCATGATCCGATATCACAGCCAGAAAGTTCTAGTGGAGTTCGTTATGAGGCAGGCAGCTCTAGCGGTGGTTTGTCTGAATATGAAGAGGCCGCAATGAGAATGGCAACTGAAAAGATGAAATTTGTTGAGCAGTCTAATAACAATGAAGATGAAACAGTGGATATTGGCAAGCTACAACGAAGAGTAGTGCTACTGGAACAAGAAAATGAATTGAAAAACGCTTAGATAGCATCCTTACAAAATCAAATAACAATCAGAGATCAAGCTATTGAGAAACTTCAGGGAGATGTGAGCTTGCTGATGACAGAGATCTATGAGATGAAAGCTAAGCTGCAGAAGAAGTTTGGTAATGAATTTGCAGATAAGGATGATGATCCTCTAAATGTTGAACATCATGAACGCATAGAAGCGGAAAAGGCTGCAGCTTATGCAGAGCATGAAAAAGGTTTGAATGCATATCTTTAACTGAAAAATCTAAGAAAAGAAAGTAGCCGCAGAAAAGGAATACCAGCAGCAGGAAAATGCTTTCATGAAGAACCAAGATGTAAATCCCCTCGATGAAAACTTTCAACCAAAGGATCCATCCAAAGTGTCAGACCGGTATGTCATGGAGATAGGATCAATCCACTACGATAAAGTCCGAAACAAGTCAGAGGTAAAATGTTGGAGATATGATCATGACAGGAACTTATGGATAGTCACGAGCGAGAGCGGCCACAGAGAATACTATTCGAAGCAGACATAATTTGAATCTTGGACGAAGATTAATCTGAAAAGTCTGTTGAGAGCTCACTACTCTGACTCAGATCCAAATCAACGAGGTCCTGGATGGGAATTTCATTCAAAGCTTGAACATTAAGTATCTCATAACTTCCCAACGATGAAAACTGCTGAATCGTATCTAAAGAAAAGCCCAGGTATTCGAGATCCTCATACTCACAAACGTCTTCAAAATGTTATCTGGCCACCAACTGACAAAGACAAGGTCATTCCGGCTGCTCCAAAATTTCCAAAAGGTGTGCTAAGGAATCTCTGCTATTGGGCTTATGATCCGAGAATGGTTGAAGCTGGTATTGTTACAAAAGAAAAGGCATTCCGATTGGCTGATACTTTAGATTTAATTAGCTTTCATGTGGAGGACATTCTTATGCTAGGTGCACATCAAATTCAAGCAAGTGATAAATATGAAGAATGCGTGAAATCTTGGACGAGTGCAGTGGCAACAGTGATTTAGAACAAATTATTTGCACATGATTGAAAATCCTGAAGTGTAAGGCTATTTCTAATGCAGTATACCTAGGGGAGATTGTAGAGGCATTAATAGGTTTATACATTAGTATTAATTAGGGATTGGGTTATTATAATTGTAATGGGCTTGGGGAAAGGCCTTGGGCCTAAGAGTTTAGGGTTTTAGAGCACTAACCCTCTAGTATGTATAGTTGATGATGTATTAGGGTTTGGTGGCTCTTTGATTGTTCTTCACTTGTATTAGATAAATTCCAAATTTGTATGCAAGTTGAATCTTTCCATCTTCATCTTATTTCTTTCATTTGATCCTTAAGCTTGTTAGTGTGATTCTGCCACCTTTCAAGCTAATTGTAATATCGTCAAATCCGGTTTTCGGGACTAACAAGGGACTTCCGGTAAATTGCAACCTTGTTAGTTGTTTTGTTTGAACGGTTATGCTCATATTATCTTTGGATTTCAAAGATTAATACTCTTAACCTATTTTCATATACGGGCTTGGGATACGGTAAAGTATTACTGCCTGGTCGGGTATGGGATCATATATTGGATTGTGACTAGAAAATCTGCATAACCCGTTTTAGTCTATTTTGTCTAGTGACTTAAACGTTGGGGGTTAACATGACCGTGTCCTGGATATCGTCGGGTCATTTAATTTGCTAATGGCCATGATTAAGAACAGGGTGTAGGCATACACATGACAGATGCTAATGCAATTTAAATGTTTTCTTACCCATATTGGGGATAGCCCCTTCGTGGGTTAAAGTGGTGTGTCGGTTAATCATGTTATTCAGTTTCTACACCGGATCCCGTATGTATTGATAGGCATGTAAAACTGTATACAAGATTACTATAATTGTCCCAAGTTATTTATAAAATTACATGTGCCTTGTGCACTTTAACAAATTTTGAAATTACTTTCAAAATGTGTCGGTTATTTGTATTTACCAGTGAAAACTGATGTATCTTCTAAAGACTAAGTGACAAGTTGCAAAGAACATAAATAGGCTGGAAGCTGCCCGGTGGAATTTGCAACCCCATTGCATAGAAGCCTATAGTCTGTTATTTCATCTTGTAAATTTTGGATCCGCCTGTGGATCTTTTCATATACTATTCGTCTGTATAATATTTTAAACATTCAGACATTTTATTGTAATAATTTAAATCAAAGACTTCCGTTGTGCTATAATGTGTTGTCAATCTTACGTCACGATACTCCCCACCCAGGCCCACCGGGATTTGGTGTGAAATTCGGGGTATGACATTTAACCATCCAAACCCATAGTTACGCTTGCGACCCGTTAAAGTGACGTAAACCATTTTAACAAGTCGTAACGGGCCATAGCACTTAGAAACTCTTCCAAATTAAAATGTAAGGTATTATAAACCATAACATATGAGTCCCAACACTCATTTGGTTTATAAGACCTCATTCTATCTAATCCCTCAATTAAAGTCTCGAGACACTAACATAGTATTCTGATACATTAGGACACGCTTGAACTCTTCAATCCTTGAGCTTTGTTTGATCATTTGAACAAGACATTTACGCAATCCCAAGTGAGTACATAGCCCCCTCTTTTAGGTTTTCAAATGTTTTGGGGTGATTCATATGTGCCTATCACTACTTTCTTGTTTTCATGATATTATACATGTTTTGCTTATCTAGTACATATAGTACATGGTTTCAAAGACATTTTGCTTCATATGTTGACTTAGCATACCTAGTACATGATTTCAAAGAAATTTTTGCTTCGTATGTTGACTTAGCATACCTAGTACATGATTTCAAAGACATTTTGCTTCGTATGTTGACTTAGCATACCTAGTACACGATTTCAAAGACATTATTACTTCGTATGTTGTCTTAGCATACCTAGTACACGATTTCAAAGACATTATTACTTCATATGTTGTCTTAGCATACCTAGTACATGATTTCAAAGACATTTTTGTTTGGTATATTGACTTAGTATGCCAAGTACATGATTTCAAAATATTTTCATGACATGCTTAAATTGTTGAAGAACATTGGTACGTTGAATATACAATGATACGTTCATTAACATTGATCATGCCGACCAGTAGTATGTAATGGTACCATAGGATTGACAATCACGTTCCCGCTTCCTAGGTTTGTTTGGAAGTGACTTTAGGGAATGACAACATCCGATGAGAATTTGATAAACCTTTGTCTTTATAAGGGTTTATCTGACAGTCAACAAGGCTTGAATGTATTCGCCAACAATCCAAATAGATGTGTCTACACAATAAAAGCAATTGATTTATAAGACAAGAGTTTTTGTTTAAACAAGACCTTTGTTTATTCAAAGCACCTGTTTTATACCAAACATTTTGACGAGACAAGACATTTTTGTTATATTATATAAGACATTTATTTTATGGTTTAAACAAGACTTTTGTTTGCCATACAAAACATTGGTTTATACATAGACATTTGTTTATAAAAGACATTTGGTTTATACATGACATTGGTTTAAACAAGACATCTCAAATGTTGGCTCATAGTGAGTGATTTAAATGACGAGACATGTGTAATATGATAAAATCATGGTGGATACGCCACTGGTACTTCCTATATATAACTGCTTTCATTATATTACATAACGTAGCGTTATCTAAACCACTTCAAACAAAATACAAGACATGACATATTTTATACCAGGCACGAGTTATTTT
Source organism: Scalesia atractyloides (assembly GCA_947069175.1). NCBI lineage: Eukaryota > Viridiplantae > Streptophyta > Magnoliopsida > Asterales > Asteraceae > Scalesia > Scalesia atractyloides. The sequence continues at coordinate 40,950,335 of CAMTDV010000008.1, read as the reverse complement.
GGTTATTAAGTTAACCATGCATCATTTCTTTTAAATCATTTGATTTTCATATGATTTCATAAAATAAATATTTTTGTAAAGGATCATGGCTACTTTTGTAATAGTTGAACATTTCTTTTAACTTTCAAAGCCATGAATCTTCATCACAAAACCTATGTTACTCATAGGCATTTTTATGCTGACGTTTTATTTTCACATATGTTTCAGGAGCTAATGTTTAACTTTGAGCATGCTTCACATAGGGCGGGCTTGGGCGTTAGTGACTTTAAAATTAGCAAGACTATTGTTATGTTTTTGATTTCATTCTCCCAAGACAATATAAACAATTAAATTCAATAATACAAAACTCTATGTACCATGCGTTGTGAAACAATAGTTCTGTGACATGACTCCCCGATGTTTCCACCGTGGTTTGTTATTTTACGTGGATAGGGTGTTACAGTGGGTGTACTCCAATCCTTAATCGTAGTGATTTTTGAAGGATCCACATGTATAACTTGTTCGTTGACAATGTGACCCAAGAATTGAACTTCCCTTAGCCAAAATTCACACTTGGAGAATTTGACATAAAGTTGTTCTTTCTTTAAAAGTTCCATTATTAGACGGAGATGACATTCGTGGTCAGCTCGAGATTTTGAATAAATCAAGATGTCGTCGATGAAAACAATGATGAACTTATCTAAATAAGGTTTACAAACCCTATTCATTAAGTCCATGAAGACGGCAGGAGTATTTGACAACCCAAAAGGCATGAAAGTGAAATCGTAATGGCCGTATCGAGTGCGAAAAGAAGTTTGGGAATATTTTCTTCGAGTACACAAAGTTGATGATACCCAGAACGAAGATCGATTTTGAAAAACAGGTAGCGCCTTGTAGTTGATCAAAAAGATCATTAATACGAGGTAGGGAATATCGATTTTTAATCATGAGTTTGTTGAGCTCACAATAATTGATGCACATGCGAAAGGAGCCATCCTTCTTTTTCACAAACAGCACCGGAGTACCCTAGGGGGAGAAACTTGGACGGATAAATCCTTGTCCGAAAGTTCTTGGAGTTGTTTCGACAATTCTTGCATCTCAGATGGTGCAAGATGGTAAGGGGATCTGGCAATTGGGTTAGCACCAGGTACAAGGTCTATGCAAAATTCCACTTGGCGTACCAGGGGTAAACCCAAGGTAGTTCTTCATAAAGCACCTCGGAAAATCTCGAATAATGGGGATTTCTTGAACACTCTTAATTTTGCCTTTCTCCTCTACGATATGTCCTAGAAAGGCTACATATTTCTTCTGTAGGTATTTTTTGGCATGGGTACAAGTCATGAGTTTTAGACTACTAGAGAATTTCTCTCCACGAACGCCAGATGGAAGAGGTATGCGAACAATCTTATCAAAACAGATCACTTCAGCATGGTGTTTAGTTAACCAGTCCATTCCTACTATGAAGTCAAAACTCCCAAGTTGCTTTGACATGAGGTCAATGGGAAAAAATGGTTATTGAGGTTTAATTGACAACTACTAATGACAGAATTGAGTACAAGAGGTTTGCCACTATCTATTCTACTATTAAAAGTTTTCCTAGTTTTGTTCTAGGCATAGATAGAAAAGGTTCAAAGGCTAGGGATACAAAACTTTTATCGGCACCCGAATAAAAAAGAATAGAAGTAGGACGATTGCTAACAAGGAACGTACCATTAACTACATTGTTGTTAGCACGAGCCTCGTTAACGTTTATGTTAAATGCGCATCCATGGGCTGGATTTGTATCAACAAGCTTTGGGCAGTTATTCTTGAAGTGACCATCTTGCCACAATTATAACAAGACCCAGGTGGAAAGTGAGGTCGAGCAGGATTTGTTTAAGGTTGAACAAGATTTGTAATAGCTTGGTTTGGAATAGATCAACAAACATTGGCCAAATGACCGAATCGTCCACATGAGGTACATTGACGACAAGGTAAATGATTTTGGTGATGGCCATTGCATCGGTTGCACAACGGTGCAGTGCCAGCGTATGATTTCCTAACAGGAGATTGAGCTGTTTGGTTGAGAATAGCTTGATTGGGTTGAGTAACAACAGCAAAGTTCCTTGAAGCCTTACGCTTCCTTGAATTTTGGAGGGTTCGGTTTTGGTTTCCTTTGGTTTTTCCTGTGCAGTCTTGGCAGTTTCTTTCTTGTCACTCTTGCGAAAGAGTTTCTTTTTCATGACTTCAGAGTCGGTTAGAGTTGCGACTAGTTCGATATGCTCTCTAACGGTAGTTGGCTTGCTACCAGTGACTATATCTTGGACTGGGTCAGGGAGGCCATCAATGTACTTCTCAATTGCCATATTCAAAGGCGTGACCATGGTGGGACATAGCAGGCTCAATTCCTCATATCATCTGTGTAGGCACGATGTTCTCCACTATCTTGCTTAAGATCGTGAAATTCATTCTTGGGTGCCCTTAATTCGTTGCGTGGGCAGAACTCTCTCATCATGAGAGCTCTAAGTTGTTCCCATGTTTGTACCATTGCTACGTCTGCACCTCTATCTCTCATAATTTTGTTCCACCACGTGAGTGCTCTCTTTGGGAAAACACTAGAAGTGAACTCTACCTTGCGTTCATTAGGACACTGAACATGACGGAAAGTGCTCTCGATGCTCTCAAACCATTGTAGGAGCCAGTAGCTCCCTCAGACCCATTGAACTTGAGTGGTTTAACCGAATTGAATTGTTTGTAGTTACAAGGAGTAGGTGCATTGTTGTTGTTATTGTTATTGTTGGCTTGATTGAGTTGGGTCATAAGTTTTTGGTAGTATCACAGCCATTTGCTGAACGATCATAGCCGCCATTTTGGCGTCTTGGGTAGCTTTGCGACGAGGAGACATTCTAAAAGAGAGGGAAATTATGAGAGGAAACGAATGAGATTGATATTGGATAGTAAAAAAGAAACCTTTAAACATATCAACGAAACATAAGGATTGTGGTCATTTATTCGTTACTTAAAACGAACAAACGACACTTTAACTGACCAAAGTGAATGAGTCTTTATAATGTATTGCAAAGACATGCTTTAGCCTATAAGTGGACACTCACCCCAAGAGTTCCCAGCTAAGAGTGACTGGTCCGATTAAGTGGATTTGTACAAACACTCTAGCCTTAGACAGAAAACTCAGGGTACAGGCATCCACCCTTTCAGATTACACGTGTTAACATTATTAAAACCCAAAATTTGACGAGATTTTGAAAACATCAAAAGCTTAAAAAATCCTAAAAAGAAATTATCTAAGGGTAGATGATGATTACTTGTAAAAAGTCTTGGAAAAAATTGACTTTAAAGATTAATTAATGGTTTTGCATTGTTTTGTAATCACCTGATAAGTGATGGTATTGTATTAAGAATCTATACGTGAGTTACCTCGCGTTAAGGTCTTAGGAAGGTTATAGTCTAGGTCAAAAGCACTACTAATAACCTAATCCCTATAACCATGGCTCTCATAACAATCTCTGTAACACCCCGACCGCGTAAAACAACAAACCGCGACGGAAACGTCGAGGAGTCACGTTATAGGAATTGTTTCAAGCACATGGTATTTAAGGTTTTGTTTTATTGTATTAATAATTTACATTGTCTTTAGATAACACAAACAAAATACAAAAAATTGTCTTTAAGTTTTAAAGTAAACTAAGGCTCGAGTCCATCCTACGTGTAGCATGCGTTCATAATCGTCACACATTAGCACCTAAATCATATGTGAAAAAGACGGTCAACAAAGAATGCTGGTGAGTTACATAGGTTTTGTGTCTCAAATTCATGGCTTTGTAATAGCTTTTACAGTACCTTGTCCGACTACGAGAGTCGATGAGTGAAAACCTTGTATCCCAACTTATATTAAAATGTTCAGTATTGTAATATGTTTAACCAACTATAAAAGTTAGTATGAGTTATAAAACCTTGTAGCCATGAATCTTGACAAAAGTATTTCTTTTGTAAAACCGTATAGGAAATCGATTTAAAAGAAATCTTTGTATGGTTTATACATCTTTAATTGAAAACCATTCGTGACTTGTCTAAAGCCATTTGTCCTTGTTTTGTATAAACTAATCATCCGTGTTGTGTATAAACCAATCATCCTTGTTTTGTATAATACATTTGTCCTTGTTTTAATTGTGTAAACTATGGTCGTTTTGGTTAATACATTCAAGCCTGTGTTGACTCATCTCGACTAACAGACCACCAAAGGGTCTATTAAAATATTCGACCAACAAACCACCAAATGGTTTATTAAAATACAGATTTTGTCGTTCCCCAAACTTCCCCACAAACGCCGGGAGTTTTGTAACGGGATTTTCAGTCCTATGATACCATAACATACTACAGGTCTGCTTGGCCAAAGTTAATTCGTGTTATGGATAACGCACCAACAAGTTTCCCACATTATTGAAAACATATTGTTATATATAAACCATATACTCGTTTTGAAAACTTGAAAATAGTTTAGCACATATGAGTCACCCCAAAACATTTAGAAAACGTAAAAGAGGGGAGCTATGTACTCACTTGGAGTGCGTAGATGTCTTGTGTAAACAAAGCTCAAGTGTTCAAGTGTTTCCTAATATGTCAGATAACTAAGGTTAATGTATAATGCGACTTAATTCGGAGGAACGGATAGAATAAGGTTCATAAACCAAACGAGTAGAGGATCTCGTGTAATATGGTTCATAATACCTTACATTCTGATTTGGAAGTATCTAGGAGTGTTTTGACTTGTTATGACTTGCTAAAGTGGTTTAGCCACTTTAACGGGTCGTATGCGTAACTACGGTTGTATAGTTAAATAAGTCCTATGATGAGTCTAACATGTCAAAACTAGTTTAATTATGTAGTATGATCAGTTTATAAGTTAAAAATAAGGACATGCATGTTTAAAACTATTTTTGTGCAAAAAGAGCATTTCCGAAATTTTAAAAGTATATATAGTTGACTCGTCATTTGACTAACCAAACGAATGACCATAAGGTATAACCTCAGAGGATTATTCCCTTATTACTATAGTCATATAAATGGGTTTGGTCGGATCCTAAAGTTGACCAACCGAGTCAGATTTGAAAGTCAAAGCGGAAGTCAAACTGCTCGACTTTTGACTAAGGAAAAGCGATTAATTGGAAATTAGGAGTTAGACATGTTAGAACGTGTCTAATAATGTTATAAAACTGATTTGGTGTCAAAAATTTAAGTTTTAATACTCAAAAACACTTTCGTCGTAAAATGCATTTTTATGCACTTTTGACTTTTATTTCGTAAAAGTTTGACTCGTCATTTCGCCTACTAAACGTGATGATCAGAAGGTGTAGTCACAAGGGATTAACACATTCATGATTACGATCACGTAGCAAAGTTCAATTTGAACTTTGACTTGACCAAAATGGTCATAACCGAAAGTCATACAAAAAGTCAATTTGTTTGACTTTTAACTCATAACTAGAGAAAATAATGAAAAAGACTACGGAACTTACTTGTGTTCTAGGAATGTTTAGAACTCAGTAGGAGGCCTCTAAAGAGAAGCAAACTCTAGAAATGAGTGATTAGAGAGAGGAGAGTGAATTGAGGAAGTTGAAAGGATGAACATATAAGGCTATTTATAGTTGAACAAGTTCATCTAGATCATGCCAAGTGTTATGGACTTCTCTTGATGTTAACAAGTGTCCCATGAGGTGTTAGAACCAGGAAGAGGGTGGTCATTACGTGCTAGGTGTCAAATAATGAGCATAGTTGGCAGAACTTGGAGGCCAAGCAAAATTTCTACAACTGGGATGCCTTATGGACCGTATGGCTTTAGGTCTTACGGTCCATAAGACCTTCTGCTAAATAAGTTTCTATTTTCGGCAGTTTTGACCCATGAACTTGTATTTTCACTTGTTTGCCATTTTTAACCCTTATAACTTGTTATTTAAGCTATATGAAGGGTATATAGGCATAAGTAAATTGGATTTTGTTCCGAATATGTTGTGAGTTTCATTTCGCTCGATCATAAGATTACGTATTTTATAAATAAAATATAAAATTTTATTGAATATGAAAAATGATCGAAATCATACAATGGTTGAAATTATGAATGTTACACTGGTGGATAAAAACCCTTCTTAAAAGTTTGAGTAATCACATCAATAGAAATTATATCTACATGACCACAAACACCTAGTTTTTTACAGTGAAATATAAAGTATTCTTACAAAAAAAAAAAACCCAGGAGACCACGAATAACACGCTACTGCATATGGTTTTCCAACCAAACAATTTACATTTCTCCACGTGTAAAACCGTCGTGAATAGAGACGAGCAAAAACATGATTCCGACAACGTTTGATGTGTAATACTCTAAGATCATTGGATGTATCAAAATACATACCAGCTGCATCAAATTCCCAATCGTATATCATATCAGACCGCTAGTTCGACAAAACTTTAAAACTCATAGTAGTTGAATTCCAACGTACCATCTGATATGTAGGTCGTTCATTGCAAACTAATAAAAGCCCACCAACAGTTGAAATAATATGTAAGGACTCCTCGGGGTTATTAAGGGGAAACAAATAATTTTCCTTGCACCAATGTCTACCCGTCCATCTAATATTGTATCAATAGAAATAAATGGAGGACGAATGGCAATTCTTTTTCGGTTTTTAGAATTACCAATTCAGCGAGAATACAAGGCAGCAAAGTGATGAGTTGATAATTCATAATTATATTGTCTAGAAACACATTTCAAACCTTTGTTGGAAGTCTAGTTAGAATTTCAGAAACTATAAATTCGATCTCAAGATTTTCGATGGTAAACCCTACATTAAACAATAGAATTACGTGTAAAGTAAATCAAGAAATAACTAAAAGATATTGTAAAATGGATAATGCACAACTAGATATATTATAAAACCAATTTTTTTTACAACTGCTATTGACACATGTCCATGTAATATAATAACAGCTAACCACCCACATTACATATATATATTAAACAATTGTTGATGTTAGCAGTTTAGCATTGTATTAACACAATGTTAAACAACTGTTGATGTTGGCAGTTTTGACTTTTCTATAACTATTTTTAACACACATTCATGACTTCTAATAACTCCTAAACACCTAGGTTACATATATAAAAAAACAGCAGTTGATGTTATTAGGTTTGCAAGACAATGTTACAAAAAAGAAAAAAAACACAAAGTATACCATCAAATACATTTTCGTTGGTACAACACAAACAATTGTAAAAAAAACACAATTCATGTTATCAGGTTAACGTCAACTACATCTACAGTAAAACAAATTAAACTGAAGACAATTAAAATATATGAAAATATATAATAACAGAAATACATAAAAACACAATAATAACCAATCAACTTATCTACATTCGGAATAAAATTGAACTTGGTGTCTTGGGGGGGGGGGGGGGGGGGGGTTAATTTATGAATCACCTAGATGAACTATGTATGATTGTAGGATAACAAGGTTATTTCTGAATATAAATGACAATTGTATTAAAATAATGTTACACAAAAGCAAAAAAAACACAATGTATACAACAGTTATTCACACACGCCCATGTGATATGATAACTGCTAACCACCCATGTTACATAAATATACAAAACAACTGTTCATGTTAGGAGTTTAACATTGTATTAACACAATGTTAAACAACGGTTGATGTTAACAGTTTTTACTTTACTACAATTGTTTTTAAACACACATTCATTAGTTCTAATAACTGCTAAACACCCGGTTTACATATATAAAAAACAACAGTTGATGTTATCAGGTTCACGACAATGTTACACAAAAGAAAAAAAAACACTATCTATAGCATAAAGATACATTTTCCTTGGTACAACAAAAATGATTGTAACAAAAAAAAACATATTTAATGTTATGAGGTTTAAAGGACAACGTCACCTACATCTACAGCAAAACAAACAATTAAAATATACGACGATATATACTAACACAAATACAACAAAAACACAGTAATAACAAATCGACTTATATATTGTCACACCCTCAATTTCCACTTGCGGAGTTTTACCGCGAGGCGTGTGATCAAACCAGAATCTCAGACACTAGTAATATCGAACGACTCTATATGATTTATTTAAACGTTTTCCAAAAACATTTGTTTAATCTATCATAGTCATTTTCAAAATATCTTAGTTTCAGAGTTTAGCGGAAGCATTAGTTTCAAAGTAAAGTAACGGGCGCCAACATAAACGCCAAAACCAAAAATTCCAAACATTATTCGTAAATAAGACTCGATAAAAATGTCTTGATCAAATGCAAGTGAGTGCACCTAGCGCTCTTAGCGTCCTGAGAAACATGTAAAGAAACAAGTGTCAACATTAAAGAAGAGTGAGTTCACAGGTTTTTATAAGTTCACAAGTTCGGTTTAAAAGTTTGTTTTCCCCGTTATCCCTAATCCGGGATAACGATATAGTTCCATTATTCCTAACCCGGAATAATAATGTTGGTTCGTAATTAAGTTCAATGTTAACATGTAGGTAGCGAGCCTAAAGTTACGTCACATAAGAGTTCGCGATCGAAGCTGACTGTTGTTGCCTCAGTGTTGTCAGGTCTATCACTGACCATGGCGAACGTTAGGCCAAATTAATCACCCATTGACCATACCCGGTCGGCTAGCGCGACTAGCTCGGGTGGGGCTTGTCGGGCCCAGTAGTACTACTTATAATATCCCCGCTATCTAACCCAATACTAACGATCCGAGAGTTGGTTGAGGACTTCCATGATAAAGCTACTTAGTGATCATAACATACATTAACATTAACTTAGTTACCGAATAATTAACGACGTTAATTTCGCATAACGTAAAAGATAGAGTTATAGAGTGTATACATGTTTCTCCCCCTGTTGTTTAAAACCGGATAAAATAGGGGCCGTGAACTCACCTTAAATTGCTCAGTTAGAATAACACAAAAGAAGCAAATGATGGAACCGCTAATCGCGTCCTAACATGACAACCGATTTAAAGTTAGTGTGTGAACACACTGACACAAAATCCTAAGCATAACTAACACACAATACGGCACACGCAACAACCAATTCGAAACCAAAATCATGCATGCAAAATATCACCATACAAAATAATGATCAAACCAACTTGTCATAAACACAGGTTAACTCATACAACACTTAGGTACACACAAACGCAAGTTATCATGTTTCAGCTTTTATGCTCATAACTGGGCTGTTTTCGAGGATTTTTATAAAATAGTTCCAACGTTTCAAAAATTCCAATTTTTTTACACAAGGTGTCAACTAAACTGTAGAATTTTATGTAAACTTTTCAAGTCCTAACGCTTTACCAATTATTTATAAACATTTATATACTAGGCTGCAGCCAGATTCGTCGCTTTCTGACTACAGTCCACGGGAAAAATTATTTAAAAATAATTGTTCATCCAATTAACAAAATTCCAGTGGGAGATTTCCGGAAATTCCCGTCTCCAGTTACTGTACAAATTTCGTGACCTAACCCCCTACAGACTATGAGATCCGACTCGATAAACAGCCTGCAAATTCTGCAGAATTTACGCAGCTTCAGCTGCTGCACTAAATGACCACTTAAAAATAGCAAACGACCTCAGAAAAATATGAATCCAGCGCCATTAGAAGCGTTTTTCAAAAATACACATTTTAGGCTTCAGAAACTTCACTTTTCGATAGATAATGATCAGGTTCCAGCCAATTGAAGTTGGCTGTAAATGTCATTCAGCAAACTGTTTTCGACTTTTATCGCATTAGAACATGCTTAAACGATCATGACGCTTAGTAATAATGATTAACAACAGGTTTATTTATCAAATATCATCATGTATATCAATATTCATGCAAACCCTAATTATATAACATGATCTTTATCGCTAAAACGCAGCCTATGATTTTAGTATTCGACATAACATCACAATCGCAAAGATTCTCACAATCATCCGAACTAATCATAAATCACAACACTTTTCATACTAATAATCCTACCATTACACATAATCATGATCAAGATTACACAAACCTTAATGTGAATCGCAAAACAATTAGACCCTAACCTTGAAACGATGATGATTAGCGAACCGGGACAAGATTGGAATCAATCCGGAAGATGTGGGGTTTTGCGATCGTGAGAGGGGGGGCTGCCGTCGCCTCCCTCTAGGTGCTAGGGTTTTTTTGTTTTTTTTAACAAACAATCCATGCATACATATAAATATAACAAGGGAAAAGAAGGGAGGGGGCGCGACCGCGATGGGGGGGCGGTTTGGGTTAAGTGGCTTGGGCCTCATGTTTAGGTTATTTCCTTGGGCCGTAAGGAGGTGAGGTCGACACGTTTTGCGGCTCGGTTCGGTTCGGCTATTTATTTATTATTTTTTTATAACTAATAATCGCGAAATCAAGGCGTGATACAATAATCTACAAAATCTACAAACGTCTAATAACACATAGCACGTAATTCACCCAATAGATTCACAAAGTTAGCGTAGTTATTGCGAGCGTGTAATTTAATTCTCCGAATTAAATCAGCGTAGGAATGAATAACCGTAAAGTAGCGTGTTTAAGATACCTGAAAAGTCGGGATGCCACATATACCTTCTGAATAAATGTATACAACTACTTTTCACACACACAACTCATATAATAACTACTAACCATCCACGTTACATATATGTAAAACAATTGTTTATGTTAGCAGTTTAACATTTTATTAACACAATGTTAAAAAACTGTTAATGTTAGCAGTTTTGACTGTTCTACAACTGTTTTTTAACACACAGTCATGAGTTCTAATAAATGCTAAACACGCAGGTTACATATATAAAAAAAGCAGTTGATGTTATCAGGTTCTCACGACAATGTTACACAAAAGCCAAAAAACACAATGTATAACATAAAATATATTTTCGTTGGTAAAACACAAACCATTGTAAAAAACACAATTGAGAGACAACTCCATTCTTCATAGCATCAAAACATTTCCTTAGATCTCTAGCAATCACTGTGTCAACTTCAAATTCTTCCCTCGCTTCTTTTTAAAAGAGTTGCTTGAATTGCTCTCCTTCATTACATGATGATGATGCCATTATTAAAAATTTACTTTCTAATTCGATATCTCTGTAAAACTTAAATAAGTTAACATACATCATACATGTATTGTCTATATATATAAAGGGCATATGGTTACTAACGCGAAACTATTAATGGCAGGAACGGTTAAATAATGGACAAACTGCATGGGGAAACCATGCAAATAATTGAAGAGACACACCACATACAGTTATTACTAAACACACAAACCCATTCAATAAACACAAGAAACTTAACGTGATACACGCATTATACGCATGAATCAACGAAAATATTAATAACCTTTGTAATTAAAACGAAAATATTAAAAATAAAGAAAAACATGCATGTTTAAATGAAGGGAAAATATACACATACAAAACTCCAACTCAACTTAATAGCATTACAAAAATGTAATGTATTCAAAATTTTACACAAAAAACAAATTGAAATTCAATATCATAACTAACTTTTGACAACAAACATAAGAATACATTAAAATAAAACTACAATGACAAATAAGTATAAAATGATTACAAACCATTTCACAATCTAACCATCAGCATACAATAAAAAAAACTACATACCTAAATAACCTAAACACTCAAGCTAACGTTTCCAAGGGAAAAACAACAACAAAAGAAAAAACAAAAGTTTGCAAGTACGATAATATGGTAGCCCACCGTGGAGTGAAAGAAAAGCATGGATTAATTTTTTTAATAAGCATATCATCATCTTACGAATCTTGATCAAAACTGTGGATTTCAATTACCTCATCCCACTTCCAATTCTTCAGCGCCTTTGCCCTTTCATTAATTCTTCTGAACTTGCGAAGCTAAGAAATAATAAGTCAATCATTCATCTATAATATTAAGTAAACACATACTAAACATATATTTGAGGTACCAACCTTGTTCATCTCATGCTTCATAGATTTGTCAGGACAACCAACCAACGCACCAAACTCCAAGTCAAAGCCTTTATCTTTGTTCTGACATATACATAAAATAATAAAAACAGACATAATAAGTTTCAGCATAAACATCACTAACTATCACTAACAAAATAATTTGCATACTTTAAAACAAACAATTTACCTTTGCAGATTCGATTGAAGACATAGCCAGGTCAGGAAGTCCTCCAAACAATTCTTCAAACTAAAAAACAACTATCAAATCCAGTATACTCGTTAATAAAATAAACTACCATGTTGTTCTAAACCGTGTTAACTTACAACACAAGCATTATTACATACGTTTCCAGTTTCATGAGATATCTTATTCAACTTTTGAAAATGATCATCCACAAACATGTTGTCAGCCATAACCTTGAAAAGAAAAAACAACTGTTTATCACTGTTGTAAAAGTATATTACAAATATAAACCAAAAAACACAATATCTGTCAAACAACACAATCATTTAAAGAAAAAACAAAATAATAAATAATAACACAAACTTAATCATAAGCTTGCTTATATAACTGTACATTCTCATTAGAGCAATGAGTAAAATTATGCAAATGACCATCCACAAACTTGTCAGCTACAACCTGAGCAAAAAGAAAAAACATGTCAATGATTGTTTTACAATGATAACTAAAAAGCCTGCTAAAACACAAAACGAACATATAAAACACAATGCTATATGAATCACAATCCTTTTGAAAAAACAAAATGATATATACATTTCCAACTACATTTGACGACTTCATAACTACTGCCTGTTTCATATCCACAATGATGTGCAATCCAGCAAACTGAAAAACATAAACATTATTATTCAAATTAACAAACATGGTTAATTAAAACACAATGCAATACAAATTAACAACTTACATTTTTCCTTATAATTGAATGTTCATCATACGCAAAATTGTCCATCGTTTCTAGCTGAAGCAAAACACCAAACTAAATCAGAAACTATTTTCGAAACATAAGAAACATCTTCAACACATAAAATATGTAACGACCTTACATTGCTATCCTTTTATTCAAAATGGTGTAATACAGAGTATACACGGACATATATATACGTCTTGTATGCTAACTTCCACGAAGAAGTTATCGAAGATGTCGGACATGGTTTGAAAACCGACAGAACATGCAGCGATAAAAGCTCAGCTCAACTAACCGCAGCCCCTTAAAAAACCGCAAAATTTTGAGGGTATTCCGGTCAGGATTTATCCTCATAAATAATCGACATGATCGGACGGTCCAGATTACTCCAAAAACGGTTAGTTTTGTCAAAATTAGAGGTTTCTTAACGGTGAACAATCTATTAATAATTTCAAAGCACTTGTCAAAATGAATATAATAACATTTAAGTGTTAGTCTAACCTATTATGATGACTTCAGGGCTGGTTAAAAGGAAAACAAAACACTTGTCGGTTAGAAGGTCTATTACAACTATTAAAAACATCCAACTTTTAAAAAAAAATAGCAGGAAAAGGAAAGTAACACCTTACCTAGTCTAAGCCCACGTTTTTTCTAACTACGCCTGGCTCCGGCGGCGCCTGTTGGTTCAGGCCCCTAAACTCGCATACTGTTCTTTGTAAAATAAATGACAATGTGCAGCAAAGAATATAGGCAGAGAGTTGCAAAAGGAAAATACGAAATGAGAAGCTTATTTTATTCAATGAATTAAACCCAATATATATAACCATACAATGAACTTGGAGTGGGAAAAAACGAATAAAAAGCTATTTTATCCTAAAGACCTGGTAAAACATCACTTTTTCCTTTTATGTGTACATCACCAACTCAACGTACACTTGCTGCAAAACTCCGTCAATTTTGACCAAGGGCGGACCTACCTTAGGGGAAGGGGTAGCCTCCGCTACCCCTTGGCGTTCGAGCGTTAGTGTAAATTTTAAAAAAATTGACGTTTTTTCGATTTCGTTACCCCTTTTTGATAAAACGTTACCCTTACGAAAATTTTCTAGATCCGCCACTGATTTTGACACCTTCTTTATCCACTCAAAACATGCACTAAATGACCCTTTTACCCCTGGTTCATTTGCACTTTTGACCCGTAACCTGCTGACTCGAATTGAACCCGTAACCCGAGAGCGGCGTGACCCATAAATGAACCCGAATAACCCAGCAGCACGCCTAAGCACCATTTTCACAAAAAAAAACACATTTTTTCGCCTAAGCTTCCACCGGGCGCTATAGCCTCACCTCGCTACGCCCAAGCGCTTAGCCAAGTTGCTTTTGAAAACATAGATTTGACATAGATAAAAAGACTAAAACACACTTTATCTAGGTCATGGTCAACATAATTATTAGTTTACCAATTTGACCCATTTCAAGGTTTATTAGTTTGGTCTTCTTGCAGTCAAAAGACAATAGAATGCCAAGTATTTATGTAGTTTTTGCTGCATTTTTATTGCGGTCAAAAGCACATATTTGCTACATGTTATTGCTGTCATAAAGAGCAGTTTTGCTGCGTTATATAGTTGTAAAAAAGTGCAAGTTCACTGCATTTATAGCTGCCAAAATGCAGTTTTTGCTGCGTTATTATTGTTGTTAAAATAGCAGCAATCAATGCACACTTTTGCATGGACCCTTTCTTGAAAGAATTGAAAAAAATAAATTTAAACAAATAATAGTTAAACATAGTCTCAAAATTGCAAACAAAGAATTAATGGGGACTTCATTACAATTTAGAGATAAGAGTCAAGATTGCAAACAGAGATCAACGGGAATCTCATTACTTTGATATATCTGATATCTCACAGGGTGTTTGTGATCCTGCTAAACAAACTGTGTTTAAAAATCAAATTGTATAACCCAATAAAATAGTATGTGCTACACGATTCCTTTAGACTACACATATACTTTTGGCACAGTTTGGTATGCTATCATGTTGAAAGTTGTCACAGAATATGATTTTTATTTTTATTTTTTTGAATTTTTTTTGTTTTTTATTTTTTAATTTTTTAATTTTTTAATTTTTTGTTTTTTTAATATATTTTTATTTTTAACTTTTTTAATATTTTTTGTTTTTTGAATTATTTTGATTTTTTATTTTTATTGGGATTTTTAAATTTTTTTGAGTTTTTTAATTCTTTTACTTTTTCCCTATTTTTTTATTTTTTAACATTTTATTATTTTTTCCATTTTAAAAATTTGTAGTTTTTTATTTTTCTGATTTTTTTTAATTTTTTTGGGGATTTTTACTTATTTTTTACTTTTTGGATTCTTTTTTATTTTTAAAATTTTTTCTTATTTTTTATTTTATTTTTACCTTTTTTTAAAAATATTTTTTTTCTGAATTTTTATGTTTTTTTTAATTTGTTTTTTAAGTTTTTTAGATTTGTTTTGTTTTTATTAATTTTTTATGTTTTACTTATTGTCTGTCATCATCGAAAGTCAAACCAATATATACCCAAACTCATTTTAACCTTTAATGAACTCATCTTTACTCAAACTCATCATAACCCATACTCATTCTAACATTTAAAAAAAACTCATTCTAACCCAAACTCATTCTAACCTATACCCAACCAACCCATGACCCAAACCTGCCCAGACCATCACTTTTGCCACCCATAATCCTGATTCATTCTTAATTATTTCTCAACCTATCCTGACTCATCCTCATTTTTAAAATGACCCAAAATATCCAATAGGTTTTTATTGAAAGGCCTACTTTATGATGTGCTTTTGAATTGCACTAAAGATCGAACCTTCAAATCTAAATCTTATAGTATAAAAGGATTTAAGATTTGGCAGTATCTAGAACCGAGTCGAACACGAAGGAATCTGAACCAAATGAATCAGCCCACCACTACCACCGCCGCGACCGTCGCGTCGCTGAGACGCGGCGACCGCCACCGTCGGCCGGCAAGCCAGAAAGCCCGCGGCTGCACAGCCGTCGTCTTTGTCGCTGAAACGCGCCACCGCAGACCGCCGCTTCCTTTCTCTGTCTCGTCTCCCTCTCTCCTCACAGCTTTCTCTCTCCTCACCCTCTCTCTCAGATATGTATGCGGGTGTGTGTATAACGAGGAGACAAGGGTGTCGATGTGTGTGTGTTTGCCGGAAAATCGACCGGAGCCGGTCGGGAGTCCTAACCGGACTCCACTGCTCTCTCTCTCTCTCTTTAGTCTCTCTCTCTCTACAGTCTCTCTCTCTCTCTCTATCCGTATATATGTATGTATGCGGTGTGTGTGTGTATAAGAGACGAGGAACAAGAGGTGAGTGGTTGTGGGTGACCGAGGGAGAAAACAACCGGAGTCGACAACCGGTGCCGCCGGCGCCCTCGCCAGACTCCGGCGATCGGAAGCAGGGAAGGGAGAAAGAAGCAGGGGATTTAACATGGGGGCTAGGGTTTCTTCAAATGACAGTGAAGAGGGAATTAGGGTTAGCTTAGTTTAAATAGTTAGATTTTTGAGTGGGCCAGGCCCAAAAGACGTTAGCATGTTTCAGGCCTAATATGTCTTCTGTAGCCCGTTTTTGAAACCCAAACATCGTGTTTTGTCGCAATGTGTTCAAAAATACGTAAATGTTGTCTTTAGTCGACCGGTTGACGCGACGGTTTGTCGGTTTCGTTAAAATTTGCATAAAATCTCTACGATCGCCATTTATAGTCCGTTTTTCGATCCAATTGTTGTTATTTGTCGAAATTTATTCGTTTAGACTCGAAAACGTATTAAATTATATCGGGGGTCGTTGTTTGACGCGTAAACCTGTCGGTTGCGTTAAAGTTGCGTATTTTGCCCTGTTTGTCGTTTCTGATCCGTTTTTCATTCTGGTTTCTTCCGTGAGCGTTAAAATTTGAAAACGAAGCCTGATATATCATAATATATTAATATTTAGACGTATCTCTAGTCCGTGGCTTCCGTTTCGTTGTCGGTGCGTTCCAGTTTTCTGCGTAACGTCCGCGTTGTGCTTTGCGACGTTCAACGATCCAAATTTATCGCATAATTATGAATGTATGATAAATACAAGT
This sequence comes from Scalesia atractyloides, assembly GCA_947069175.1. Lineage (NCBI taxonomy): Eukaryota > Viridiplantae > Streptophyta > Magnoliopsida > Asterales > Asteraceae > Scalesia > Scalesia atractyloides. The sequence continues at coordinate 40,933,283 of CAMTDV010000008.1, read as the reverse complement.
ACAAAATTCATATTTTTAGGCGTTGTCACTATTTGTTCGCCATCAGTTCGCTTATCGTTCGATTTCGCGTTTAGAGTCTTCAATTGTCGCCATGTCGCGTAACGTGAATCAAGTAGACGTTCCTAGGCAAAGGCCTGGTCAAGTTAATTTACGTCTATTTACGCTAGTTATAATGGTATTACTGTTTGTTATGCGCTTAATTACAACCGGAAAGTGCCGGTTGTCACATTCTCCCCTTGTTATAAAAATTTCGTCCTCGAAATTTAAGTTATGTTATCTCCTTATATTCTTGTCATGCGTAGATAAGTATTAAAAATACCCAGGTAAATGACCATGTAGTCGCGTCGAGACTTGTCTAGATTATATGGATACAATGTCTTACTACAACAACATGAACCCACTGGTTCAACTGAATCTGTTTTCAGAATCGATGCCAAGTGAACGAAATGTAATGACATAGTCACCAATGTGACTGAGTTTACATGGGTCATACAAATGAGAATCTCAACAATTAGATTTCCAAGACGTTCACAATCTGTAATTGAATTTCATAAACAATAGAAATTTATACCAACGGAAACTAGCATTGGTTGTTGGATTGGTGAGACTTTGAATCAACAAGCTCAACTGAATTAGAAACATGAAGGTGCTTTGTTAACTTTTCGAACCATAAGTTAACATTATTGAATTGCAAGGATACACCGAATTACAACCGAAGTTAGTGTATCATTGTCTTAATACATAGTTGCATTAAGACCACTTTCAATGATTAGCCCAAGCTACAAGTTTATACCGACACCACAAGGCGTCATAGCCATCGAAATAATTCAATAATAGCGGTGATCGAACAATTTCACTGTGTTTACAATGAAAGATTCAACCAAGTAAGTCTGAATATTCATTCCGAATAAATCTCATAAGATTTTCGACTGAAAATGAAAGAACAAATATATATAATTTTCGGTCGATAGTGGAAGAACAATAAATATCCCAAAATTTTCGACCGATATTGAAAGAATCCGTTAAGAGGTACACTGAAATAGACCATAAAGTTGTGTACCGTCTCCTTAATACACGATTGTATTAAGGATATTTTAAGAAAATAATCCAACAAGGGGATTTAAAAATGATTAATAATCAAGTAATCAAATCCGTACAAGAGTTGTGATAGCGAGATTAGCACAAGCTTCAACTAGTGCAACGCCACCACAAGGTGTCGTAATCAACAAATGACTTACTAAGGGTGCAGACTGAACCAGTCTGCTATGGTTCGGAACAATGAATTGCTTGTCGATATTACTTTGAATATGACGGCCTCAATCCGTCACATGAAATCCTTGAATTGAACTTTGTATACCGTGAGCAAGTTCAAACAATTGAACTTGGTTTGACACAATCCAACAAATAATACATGATTCGACCAAGAAGCTTTGATATGTTTACTACGAAAACCCATGTATGCAACTTGAAAAGAAAAGGGAATTTCAAGAAATTCGTTGACTCGATATCAAGGAGTCAATACTCACAATAATGCAGGTCATTTAGATCACAAAGCGAAAATCTAAAAATTGAATATAGCGAACCAACCTTTGAATTATTGATAAATTGACCATTCGAAGTGAAAACCCTAATGGTCTCCACGTATCAAGTTAACCACATGCGTAACAAACAAAGCATGCGTATCATGTAAATCTTGTCAAGAAATGATGCAATATGCGTTCGCTAATCAAGAAAGAATTTTCCGTGACACAATGACCGTTATGAGGAGTAGAGGTATGCAAACCTACTCAGTATATGCAAAGTTGAAATTTCAACAAAAGGAGTTCGAGGACATTACCTGGTATTTCTTGTGATGACTTATTGTTTCGTGACATTACCACCGAATGTCGTATATGGCGTAGTCGTCGTTAATAAGGTAGGGGGAATGCAATGACATGTGACTTCTTTTGTAGCACCAATGGTCGTGATTACCATTGTAATAAGTACTGACTGTTATGTATTCTCGTTTGAACGTACTTCAGCGTTGTTCGTGTCGCCTACAGGACCACGTGACAAATTTCCGCATTCTGGTCGGTAGTTCTCCCATTGACGGGATTAGCATCGTGGGCGTAATGTCGTGTTTTCTCAAGGTCGCGGCCTGAAAGTCGTATGTTATGTACTTCAACATCCGTTGTCGTATCGTTTAAGTTTCATGTATTTTTTTGCGCACTAGTGTTTCGTTTTACGTAGGCTACCTGCTCGGTAAATAAAACAACAACGACAATATATCTAATGTGTTTGTACGAGCTAATAATCGTGGTTCCTACGTGCTGACCTTTAATTGATATTGACATAATTTTTCCAAAGGTCCTAAATGCATGTTGCCAAAACTTTCAAAGTTTTGCCTACGATATGTAATGTTTTCGTGTACCGTGTATCAGACACAACACTAGTGTATGTTTAAAGTCGTAATGTTGACTTACTGTTTTCGGCCACGGTTGGAACCCATATTCGAGTACTAGGCGTTCTGTATGTGTTCAAAGTCTTAATGATCTAATGTCCCCAAAGGAACGTGAGGTTAAAGCCTAGGTATCTCCATAGAAAACCTATCTGTTATCATAGCCAGGTTTGATACCTAATTCACTAAAACCTATAGCTCTGATACCACTCTGTCACACCCCCATATTGTCCTTTTCACATCAGAGTCGGGGCGTGAACTGAATGGCATCTTCATCGCATAGCGGAAGCAGACGTGATGGCTAAGGTTTCTAGTAACTGAATGCCCGCTAACTAATCGAATCCCCATGAGTTCCACTATTCCAACCGTGCCATACTTGTAATCATAACCTGAGAAAGAACATGCGAAAAATCAACATAAAGTTGGCGAGTTGATAGTTTGTTTGTTTTTGTTTCAAATGAATCATAAAACATTTGAAAGTCTTGCATTCGAAAAACCGGTTTGTGGGATCAAAGTATCCCAAAGCATTTGAAATCTCATGCCTGTATAACAGTATCGAAATGTTTTCCATGTTGTTTACAAATCCATGCATATAACTGTTATGTTTATAAACTGGTGATAAAATGTTTTCAATCGTATCTGCAAATAAACTGTTATTGAAATGTTCTCTGTTATTTTTGTAAACAGAGATATGTATGGGGTGTGTGTATAACGAAGAGACAAGGGTGTCGATGTGTGTGTGTTTGCCGGAAAATCGACCGAAGCCTGTCGGGAGTCCTAGCCGGACTCTGCTGCTCTCTCTCTTCAGTCTCTCTCTCTACAGTCTCTCTCTCTATCCATATATATGTATGTATGCGGTGTGTGTGTGTATAAGAAACGAGGAACAAGAGGTGAGTGGTTGTGGGTGACCGAGGGAGAAGACCACCGGAGTCGACAACCGGTCCAGCGATCGGAAGCAGGGAAGGGAGAAAGAAGCAGGGGATTTAACATGGGGGCTAGGGTTTCTTTAAATGGCAGTGAAGAGGGAATCAGGGTTAGCTTAGTTTAAATAGTTAGGTTTTTAAGTGGGCCGAGCCCAAAGCCCGTTTGCATGTTTCAGGCCCAATACGTCTTCTGTAGCCCGTTTTCGAAACCCGAACATCGTGTTTTGTCGCAATGCGTTCAAAAATACGTAAATGTTGTCTTTAGTCGACCGGTTGACGCAACGGTTTGTCGGTTTCGTTAAAATTTGCGTAAAATCTCTACGATCGCCATTTATAGTCCGTTTTTCGATCCAATTGTTGTTATTTGTCGAAATTTATTTCGTTTAGACTCGAAAACGTATTAAATTATATCGGGGGTCGTTGTTTGACGCGTAAAGCCGTTGGTTGCGTTAAAGCTGCGTATTTTGCCCTGTTTGTCATTTCTGATACGTTTTTCGTTCTGGTTTAATAAATTAATATTTAGACGTATCTCTAGTCCGTGGCTTCCGTTTCGTTGTCGGTGCGTTCCGGTTTTCCGCGTAACTTCCCGTTGTGCTTTGCGACGTTCAACGATCCAAATTTATCGCATAATTATGAATGTATGATAAATACAAGTACAAAATTCGTATTTTTTGGCGTTGTCACTATTTGTTCGCCATCAGTTCGCTTATCATTCGATTTCGCGTTTAGAGTCTTCGATTGTCGCCATATCGCGTAACGTGAATCAAGTAGACGTTCCTAGGCTTTCCAAAGGCCTAATCGAGTTAATTTACGTCTATTTATGCTAGTTATAATGGTATTACTGTTTGTTATGCACTTAATTACAACCGGAAAGTGCCGGTTGTCACATTTGTTACATCCAAGTACTTGTACTCGGATCAAAATTCAAATTTCTTTCATCTTTTGATGATTAGTCAAATCTTCAAGAACGGTTAATAATTTTCATAACACAAAGAAAGCACTCTATTTTTGGATTTTTTATTTTAGAATATAAGAATATAAATAGAAACGAAAATAAATGAAGAAACTAACTCAGTAGTTACAACTACACAATTACAATGGGATCAAAATCGTTTTCAGGCGGAACAAAGAACACTTTTCTGTGCGAACTTATTCAGCCTGGTCTAAGTGATTGCCAATATGTTTGTCCACTTAAACTTTAATGCTCAACTTTCATTTTTCAACTTCATGATATGCTTAAGGTAGTATTATACTATAATACCCGTGCATCCCATACCATGACATACCCCCGCGATCAAGGTAAGCACAACGATTCATCGTAGCAGGTGAGTATAGTGAGATCATCCTTTATCTTTTACGAAGTCAGACTATTGGTGAACAGGTCAGTACTTTCGTACAGCAGAGTGACCAATAATATCTTATGAGGGTTAGGCAAATACCTTATATGGTATGTTTGACTTTTCAAGCACATGGAATTTTCTCGTGATAGGATTTCCTTTCTTTTAAGGTTTTGGCCCCTCTATTTTGGCCCTTTTAATGATATCCTGACTATGCCTAGGTCTGCATGTATCCGGATGCAACAGAAGGGCAACCTTGATATCCCAGATGACTCATCAGCATAAAGACCCGAAACTTCAGACGTTGGATATCTATCAACGCAGGATTTAAGACCATGAAATCATGCACCAATGCTATGTTACCCACAAGATACATAGTTCGTTATGTTTATATCACTTAGTATCTTTTAATCACTTTGAGCGTTAAGCCTACCGACATATCACATTAGATCCTAGTCTTTTCAGCTACGACACCTTACATGTGTCATCACGCCCTTTATCACGAATATTCATTTCATTTCCCATTTGATGCAAAAAGAATTTTTGTATTTTTCTGTTTTTCAAATGTTTTTGTATTTGTATTTTTATGTTTTTCAAATGTTTTTGTATATTTTCTGATTTTCTCCCCTCAAACAATGCATGTATACATATCTATCTCTCTCTCTCTCTCTTCCCCCTAAATTTGTGCATCACACTTTATACACAAATTTACCTAACAAAGAAAACGTATGTACACAGTTTTAAACGAAAGAAAAGGAAAATAATTTTGTTGTTTTTGCTTAACCGTTCCGTCATTAGATTAAAGACTAATCAATTTCAAAATTAAAGTATGAAATTTAAATTTGTACCTTTTCGCTGATCTTTTCTTACCTCATCTCCTCCAAAGGAAACATCGCACTTGTAAAAACAATTTGCACTTTTTGCAACAGTGAGATGTTTTCCGATATGTCCGTGGAACAACCACTATCAACATTCCAGAGATTGTCAACAGCTCCTCCTTGGCTGTTCCTAAAAAATAAGGAGATTAGTAGGACAGTGGGCCCAGGCCATCGTGGTCCTGGGTTTCCCTGAAGCATCAAAATAAGACACTTTTTTTAGACACAAGTCCCCTTTTGTTTCGAGGATTGGTGACGTTGCTCCCGCTTTGGATTTGGGTTTCCAAATCTATTTCATTTTAACAAACGCGGTTGTTGCCTTTGATTGAGCAACTTTGGCTGTTTCAGGTTTAGTCGTCTTAGACATATATATTTTTTTCTGAACAGCCTTTCGTTTGTTTATGGCAACATTCCAATCCCCATCAGATGGTTTAACCTTGGGATTCACATTCTTCATTGCCTTAGGTGATGATACCTCATTAGCTTCGAATGATTGTTATCCTTAGGTGTAACCTTTTGATTTTGAACATGATACAAAACATGGGGACTATGTGTGCAATTTCGAGCAATGTGACTAGGAATGCCGCAATTGAAGCACATTTGTCTTTTCACATATAAAGCATTCTGATCAGCTTGATTTGCTCTTGCAGGCCTTAAAGGATGCACTGATCCCTTCTGTGCTTGATTTTCTTGCACTTTCTTGCAGACGAAGATGAATTTGGATGTCTATACTTGTCGTTTGCAAGAGCCTTCTTCTGTTGTGGAGATTTCTTTTGATTCTTCTTGTTTTATTTAGACTACAAGTCTTGTTTAGAAATCTCCCCGACCTTTCTAAAAGCTTAGCTAGCACGGTCAAAAGCATATTTTTCACATTTGCTATTAAAGACCGGCTTAACAAAAGCATTTTTCACAACACCAGCCTTTTAGGGGCTATTGCTGCCCACTGATGATTTTGGAGAGCATGACTGTCCTTGATGTTTGGACTTCTGCTTTCTTCATCTCCGATTTGCTCGTTTCTGCTCTTTTAGCTTGCTCTAAATCTTTTCTTCACAAGCAGAAGGTTCAGATTGTTCAATTTGCGCACTTGGAGCCTTGTTCATGTCAGCTCTCTTTTCATCAGCTTTGATAAAGTCGGAGAGTCCTGGTTTATCAGATGAAAGAGCAAACACTCCAGTTGAATCATTAGAAGAGTCAACAACACCAAATGGTTCCCGTGTGTATGACGTATAATCATTGGGTTTGTCGTACACCATATGCTGTGCTTTCTCAAGATCTTCGTCGGTTCAAGCATTGTTGTGTAGTTGTGATTATACGGTGGGGCAACCTGATTGAATCCCAAAGCCTTCCCCTTGTTCTCCTTATATGACAGCTGCACATTGCACACGTCTTGAACAAACTTGCTGGATGTATCAAACTTCTTGATATTAACTTCATTTTGTTAATATTTTCCAGCAAGAAGTCCGAGCTCAACTCTTACCGAAACGCATTCCATGGTTTTTGACTGTAATCTGGTCTTGTAATAATGGACCCAACATTTCTGTTGATTTACGTCTAGATGGAGCTGAGCTTTGTCTTTATTTTGTGCTTCAACCTTTTCATTGAGTAACTTGTTACTTTCTCGAAGACCGATGCACTGAGACATTGCATTGTTGTAATTATCAGCCATTTTGGAATTAAGTACCCTGAGTCGAGCAACCCTATTCCTGCAAGGTTCAATGCACAAAAGGCAGTTGACTGTGTCAATGAGCTATCTTGGTTTGTCAGCGTGAGTTTGGGCTTGAGGTAGAGTTTGGGGTGCTGGGCTGTTGATTGCTGCTTGCTGGGCTTGAGGTTTCTGTTCGGACCCTTCTTCAAGATGAGACTCTGTTGATTTAACGATAGATCTTGGTTTGATTGTAAATGATCCAACAACCAAGATACAAAGGAGTCTTTGTCATCACCCAAAAAGCGATTCATCTAATCTCTTACTTCCTCTTTTCGCCTCCCACGTTCAAGCAAGCGCATCACATAATCAGCAACCGGATCAACATTGTAGTTTCCAATAAACTCATTCAGCTTTTCCTTCACTTCATCCCGCAGGTTCAGGTTTTGATTTTGTGCTGAGCTACTATGTTCGAGTGCTGAGCTTGGGCTGTAAACATCTTCGGATAAACAAAACCGTACCGGTAAAAACGATAAAAAAATGTCCGAAAACTGTTTTTACCAAAATGTACCGTTAGACTCGTCTCGACGATACGAATCTAATGATATATAATGTCAAAGACCTATTTCCGAATTTCCGTGCCTCTTTTTTTGTGCTAAAAATCACACAAGTCTAACCGTACAACCGGTTTGTCAAGATTGTCTATAGATCAAGTTCTGCGTACGAAAACGTTTAACTCCAGTTACGTCAGCTGGTTAACTTTCCACCTTTGTGGGTACAACTCGGAACAGTACCGAATTCGAAATAGTAACTCGGATTAAAAATCCGAGATGGAATCTCGATCAGTGATCCGAGATAGTGATTCGGAACAGTGATCCGAGATGGTATTCGAGATGCACTGTTTCAATCCGAGATGCTTCCTTGTTTTTCCGAGAGGCTTCCCGTTCGAGATGCAATCCGAGATGAACACCTATGATCCGAGATGCTATCCGAGATGCACTGTTCTGATCCGAGATGCAACTATTCTGATCCGAAATACAACACTGATGATCCGAAATGCAACCTTTCTTATTCGAGATGCTTCTCTAATGATCCGAGATGGTTTCGAGATGCATGTTCATCAATCTGAAATGGTCCAAAACTTTCAAGCGATCAATCTAAGACGATCCGAGATCTTCAAGCTCCAATCCGAGATGATTAGAAACACTGTGTGATATCAGATTTGAGCCTGGAAACAAGGTCAACAAGCTCTGATACCAATTGTAGTCCCGGAAATCCGGATCCAACAACGATGTCACACACTCACCAAGGATGGGCGGAATCCAAACATGATGATATTCAAGAAAACCGAAAATATGGAAGAACAATACGAATCAACTTTAACACCTTGCACACGATTCTATTACTTGAACAAGCAAAACCGTCTTGTACAAGATGGAGGCTCTCTAGAGAAATTCCAAAAGTCTAACCCTAGAAATGACATAAGCTTAGCTTATATACCTAGGGTAAGAGCATGCCCCTCATGGGCTTGCCTTGCTCACATGGCCTACAGCATGCCCAAATGACCTATAAAGGTCCAAACCTATTACAAACTAACCCAGTTAATCCCTGTTAACTACCATAGACCGTTGCGTGTATTTGATGCGTTAGTCTCACACTTATAGGACCAAACAATCTTTGTTGCTAAATGTGGTCTCGCACTTGCCATTTTTTCTTTACTTATATTCTTTAAAGAGCCCTTTGATTTTATGAGCAAGTATGCCATATGGGCTATCTTAACTGTCATCCATATCTCCGAATTCAGCATAGCTTTGCAGTTCCTATAAACTTAGTTACTTTAATGTTACTTTTACTTTTTTAAGCTTCATCTTGATATACAGGAGCATCACTTAGGCTTCAGTGACGCTTTGGGGACGTTGTTCGCTGGCACTCTTGCATTGGGTATTGCTTAGGTTTTCTATAGGAGATGCATTCCTGCATCTTTTGCATTGGTTTGGGATTTTGGATTTTACTTACCTATGGTTTAGAAATTAATTAGGAAGATAGTTTGGGATTTAAATTAAGCAGGGATTGATTTACGCAAGTTAAAGAGAATTTATTACACAACTTGTTTCATAATTGCACAAGTTATGTTATAATTATGCTTGTTATACAATGATAATTACGTATGTGTTGCTCACACCACATCAACTTTTAAAAAAACATTTTAAAGAGCATATAATCCTCTTTGTTATAGTGCAATTTAAAAAAAATGTCATATAACAAAGTTATAAACTTTTCAAAAAGATGATGGAATTTGAAAAGAAAGTCAACAATAGTAGGCTATACCAATTTTACCCTTCTCAACTTTTTTTCTTATTTATCTATCTTATTTGAAAACTATCTGGTACGTCCATGTGTGAATTCATCCTCTTAATCTTAACCCTTTATTCCCTAGATCAATAGTTCAAAATCATTTTTACAATTTATGTGAATTGATCCTCCTAATCTTAACCATTTATTCCCTAGATCAATAGCTCAAAATCACTTTTACAATTTTTAGTTTAACAAAGCTTTGTATTTAAACCTTTCACCCTCAATATAAAAATATAAAATATAAAAGTTAATTTGTACAAATCAAATCAAAAGCAAATCGAACGTAATCCAACTAGTTAAATTCAATTTCCAATTCCTTGCAAATATCATGTAACCAAACAACCCCACGGACTTCAATCTGCTACCAATTATTTTCCTTATGTTTCTTCTTTTAAAATTGTTAGTCTACAAAATCAAAATTAAGTTTCAACAATCAAAACTTTTGTAGTGAAGACTTGAAGAGATACATTCTTCATTTCCTTTTCTAAAGTGAAATTCGGAAACATGAAGAAACACCAAATCTAAATTCACAGGATTTATTTTTAAGGGAATGGTCTTGTCAAATAATGATTAATCCTTAATCTTTTTCTCGACAGTGAATCGATAGCAATCTGCAAAACGAAACACCGTGAGACTCATTACAAGGATGAGAGGCTGGGGGTTCTCCTTGTAATCACCCTCTGATGTGAGAATAAGTATCGTTTAACAATATAAAACAAGTGTGTGTTAATTGTAAGAGAGTGAGAGAACCGATCAGTAAACCTGTGGTTGAAGGTTGGTATTTATAGCCAAAAAGTGTGGAGAAGGAGATGTGCTGATGGGCCTTGGGCCAAACGTCTTTAATAAGGAATATCCTCTTTGTCTTTTCTGACACGATCGTTAGTTGCAGAGCATAGAGACATTGGCACATGATGATTGGGGCCATGTGGCCTAGCAATTGTCCTTGTTGTCGAGTTTGTCACTAGCTGTAAGTGAAGATCATGGAACAAGGAACGGCATGACCTGATTGGTTCCATGTCACTGTCTTGTTGTATCTTTCTCTCCTGCATGGTTGCTGATGTATTGCATAATGCATCATTTATTGTGTATAGTCTGTACGGTTTTAGTCATTACTAGTTTCGGTTTCTAGTAGAATGTGCGTACTTTTGATCCAATCGCGTTTTGCAGGTCTTGGGTGATAGAAACAGTGGAAAAGTGCAAGAAGCGAGAGAAAATGACCAGAAATCAAGTCCTGAAACGTGTTGGAAGGCTCGGGAGTTAAAACAAGGCAAAAAACTGTGCCAGACCCCTTCTGGCGGGCCGCGAACGATCAATGATATGCCTCCCGCGGGTCGCGAGAGGCCAATAAAATTGATGGATTATCTACATGGTCGCGGGCCGTGATCAGTGACCTATATACTTCTCGCAGGCCACGAGAGGGTGCTTTTTCTAGAAAGAATCATTGCTGGGCACGGATTTGCATAATAGAAAACTATAAATACATCATTACACATCCCATAACCCTATTCACGAATTTGTGCAACCAAAGCAGTAACAGGAGGCGATTTTAGCAGAGTTATGAAGGCGAGGAAGTGCTGGAATCATCGTGTGATAGCTAGAGTTGAAAGAGCGAAGACTTTTCCGGTTTTTTCAACCCGGTTTTCATTGTTTCTTACTTTTCTTCTTTAGCATGATGAATTCTAATTTTGAAACTTGTGTTTTGTCGTTTACAACTATGTTTCTTGGCTAACTTGCTTAAACTACCTAGGTGAAGGTGAACCTTTACTAAAGTTTTGAATTTTATTGGATTTATTATGTTGATTTGGGTTTCCTAGTAAAGTAATGAACTTTGAGTATTAATTTGGTGTATATGCATATTATTGCTTGATTCATGATTGTTTATCTGTTTCACACGAAAGTTTTTGAAGGATCTTCTTAAACGAAAGGATAAGCTAGGAGAGCTCTCAAACATTCCATTGACCGACGGTTGTTCTTAATATATTGCCAGAAAAACTTACTGATCCGGGCACCTTCACCATTCCATGTCTCTTTTGAGGTGCCATTGCCCTCGCCCATGCCTTAGCCGATTTAGGTGCGAGCATCAACTTGATGCCATTTTCTCTTTATGAGAAGCTAGGTTTAGGAGAGCTCATTCCCACGCGTATGTCATTGTCTTTGGCCGACCGTTCGGTCAAATATCCTCGTGGAGTCGTAGAGAATCTTTTAGTGAAGGTTGATAGGTTCATTTTCCTCGTAGATTTTGTTATTCTAGATATAGAGGCCAACGAGAGAGTACCCATCATTTTAGGTCGTCCGTTCCTACGAACAACGAAGGCAATCATTGATGTCTTTGACGGTAAGATCACACTTCGTGCGGGTGATGAGAACATCACATTCGAGATTGATAGGTCTATGCAACACCCGAGTGGTAGAGATGATGATAGTGGTCCGTGTCATTCCGTTTACTTTCTAGATTAATTCATCTCGGGCGTTGATCATTGTAGATTACATTAGTGGAGCCGATCTAGTGAGTGAGGGAGTAGTTGAGGAGGAGTTCAATGAGGAAGAGGAGGAGGTAGATCTGAATTGGGTTCCCGAAACATTAGAGCTTTGTGAGATTAAGGAAGAGAGTGAGAGTAAACCCGTAGATACTTCTTCCTTAGAGCTTAAGGTTCTTCCTTCACACTTAGAGTATGCTTTCTTAGGAGAAAACTCGAATTTGGCCGTCATCATTTCTTCTAATTTCACGGAGGAGGAGAAGTTGAGGTTGATTGATGTGTTGAGAGAACACAAAGAGGCCATTGCATGGAGGTTGTGTAATATAAAGGGGATTAGTCCTACCTTTTGCACTTACAGGATTCTTATGGAGGACGAGTATAAACCGGTGGTGCAACCCCAAAAGGCGCCTCAGTCCCAACATGCAAGAGGTAGTTAGGAAAGAGGTGTTGAAGCTCATGGAGGCCGGGTTGATATACCCAATTTCTGATTCGTCTTGGGTGATTCCTACTCAAGTTATCCTTAATAAGGGAGGGATGATGGTTGTCGTGAAAGAGAAAAATGAACTCATCCCTTCGTGTACGGTCACTGGTTGGTGTGTGTGTATTGATTACCGCCAGCTCAATGATGCCACCGGGAAGGACCACTTCCCACTCCCATTCATTGATCAAATGCTTGAGCGTCTCGTAGGGTAGCAATTCTATTGTTTCCTTGATGGTTTTTCCAGGTATTTCAAAATCCCCATCGCACCGGAAGACCAAGAGAAGACGACCTTCACATATCCATATGGCACGTAGGCATGCCGTTTGGATTATGTAATGCTCCGACGACCTTCTAGAGGTGTATGGTTGCTATCTTCCAGGATATGATTGTGAATTCAGTGGAAGTGTTTATGGACGATTTTTTGGTTTATGGAAATTCTTTCGATTAGTGCTTAGCTAATTTTGCGAGGATGATGAGGAGGTGTGTATATTTGATGCTAAATTGGGAGAAGTGTCGCTTCATGGTGACGGAGGGGATTGTGTTATGTCATAAGATTTCTCAAGTAGGTATAGAGGTAGATCAAGCTAAGATAGATACTGTTAGTAGACTTCCTCCACCGACGAGTGTTAAATCCATCCGTAGTTTCTTGGGGCATGAGGGCTTCTATAGGCACTTCGTTAGGGATTTTTCCAAAATCACACGTCCCACGACCCGACTCCTTGAGAAGGATGTTCCATTCGTCTTCGACGAGGAATGTCTCAAAGCTTTTGAGTTCTTGAAAGAGAAACTTGTTAGTGCCCCCATTCTTATATCGCCCAATTGGAGCTTACCTTTTGAGCTCATGTGTGACGCAAGTGATTACGTGGTCGGTGCGGTTTTGGGGCAAAGGCGAGAAAATCATTTTCATCCAATCTATTATGCGAGCAAAACACTCAACGATGCCTAAGAGAACTACACCACCACCGATAAGGAGGAAACTCCTCTCGACGTTCCACCCTCCACCATTACATAGGATCTTGAGTGAAAACTCGAGTGTAGAGTTTGTATAGTTAGTATTTCTCGTGTCTTGTTTTTGGGTTGTTTTAGTAGTTTTTCCTTTTTTGTGCTTTGTTTTTTTGTGTCGTTAAGTGTTTTGTAGGAATTCATCATCGTTATGGAGCCGAGATTGATGATAGAATGGCGTTCCAGGTAAGTTTTCATTTTTCGGTTGGGTTAATGAGGTTTGGTATAACAAGAAAATTTTTCTGAGGCAAATAACCCTTCATAATCTTGAAACCTTCTGTGAAAAGAGGCTTCTCGCTGGTGGCGAGAGGCTTTGCCTCCACCTGTCGTGGCCCGCCAGAGGCACATGACTCCGGAGTTATTTGGGATGGTCGCGGGGTGCGAGAGACAAGTGTCTCACATGTCGCAATCCGCGAGAAACCCTATCTGCAGACCCTCTTCATTTTTATCCCCAATTTTCACCATTTTGACCTAATTTCTTCTCTACAACCTGCCGGCCACCACTTCTATCCACCACCTGCAACTGTAAACTGCCTCTTTTCACCTCCATTTGCACTCCCACTACACCCACTTCTGTTATCCACCTGATTTCACCATCAATGTTCTATCTTTCATCATTAAACTTGCGATTTCAAGGGGGTTCAACTGTGCTACCAAGTCTCTTAGTTTTTCTTGTCTAGATCGGCTACCAGGATGTCAGGTGAAGGTTCTTCGAGTAGGCCCGGGAAGAAGAGAGGTCTTACGCTCGGCCACAAGGAGATCCATCTAAGACTCAACCCTTGACGCCGAATTTTGGGCAATGAAGGAGTGTCAGGTACAGAGGAGGGGGTGTTCCTCATGGTCAGAGTACGAGGCTGAGGGATAGTCCTTTGTTACAACTTGATTTAGATTCAAATGAGAATGAAAGGTTAGCTAATCTTCATACGGTGGATCTGTTACTGTCTAGGAGGATTGTCTGGGATATGTTGGACCGTCTGGGTTCGATAGGTAGAGTTGAGCAGCTTTTGGGGAATAAGTTTAGGAGAGTGTTGGATTGTGATGCTAGGCATTACAAGGAGATTACTTTGGAGTTTCATTCCACATTCGAGTATAAGCATGGTAATTATAGTGAGACCGATGCGGTGACTTTTGCTCTTGGTAGGCATGTATACGAGCTGACTATACCTCAGTTTGCAGTTGCTACATAGTTCTACACTGAGTAGGAGGTTCAATCGGGAGAGTTTGTTACAAGTTTAAGGGGAGTGTTTAAGAAGAAACAACCATACAGTTACAGACGGATGAGTTGGTCAGATTTTGGGGTACGATTTTGTCTGCACCGTATTTGAACAACGTGGTTGCTAGTGACATCATTGATCCGGTTTATAGGTTTGTTCATAAGATTTTGGTAGCCACATTGGTAGGTAGAACAAGGTGATAATAAGGTTAATCAGGTTAGTCTGTTTTGTCTGATGTGTATGGTGGAGCAGAGGCCGGCGAATTTGGGGATTGTTTTTGCGTGGTCGATGAAGAGGTTGTGGAGAGGCGACCCAGGAGCTCGTATCTACTATGGGCCATATATTACTTGGTTGGCCGAGAGTCTTGGGGTGTTTGATAGGTACCCGAGGGATAGGATGAGAGAGGGGCCAGCTCCGTATTTTATGAGTGTGAGGGATTTGCAGGCCGCTGTATTTTGTCACCTAATGAGCCGATTACTTGGGAGCGCATTCGCCAGGGTCCACAGGTTCAGCCTCCACCTGGTTCTGATGCTGCATCATCTATGCAGTCTGTTGTTCCTCCTCATTATCAGAGGCCGGTGATTCGCCAGGAGTTACTGAATAGGCAGTACCCTTTGCGACAGCCCCGGCTAGATCCACTTACTTTGGATTCTTTATATGATAGGATGGAGACGGGGTTTGGTGATTTGCGTGGGTATCTAGATGAGCAGTTTGGTGGGGTTAGGCAGGTCATGATGGAGAGTAGGAGGGTTCATGAGCAGGGTCAGAGGCGTTTGGAGGATGGGATGAGATATATGATGGAGAACTTGCATATGAGAGTTCTGTCTTATTTTCAGCAGCCGGGCCAGTGGTATGGAGGATGTGCAGCCATATCAGGTTTATCAGTAGTCTGAGGAGGAAGAAGAGGATGATTAGCTTATGGAGGCAGTAGCGGTTCTATGATCTATATCTTTTGTTTTTTTATGCTGTTTTCATCTTCTTATGGTCTGTAGGTTTATTTTGAGTACTTGAACTTCGTAGGTTGGGACGGGTTGGTTGATTATTGATGATGTTTGTGGTTGGTTTGTGGTCGGTTTGTGCTAGACACTTATTATCTATCTATTATGTTATGTTTTGGATATATGTGTGTTTGTTGATAGGTTTGGTGTTGGTTTTGCCGCTTCCGTTCGCGTGTGAAAATTAGAAATTGTTTGCTGAGCGTATTCGAATTGGAGGGTATATGTGGCATTGACTGGCACATTGACAGTCTCGCATATCAGCTAAGTTCTTTCACTTGTATACTTTTTGTACAGCTTTATTTAGTTTTTATTTTTAAGTTTTGGTAGGTTAGTTTAGTTTGAGTCGTATTCTCGTTCTTGCATTAGGGACAATGCAATATTTAAGTGTGGGGATGAGATATACATAGTCGTGGTGATAATTTAAGTAGTTGAGTTAATAAAAAAAATTTCTTGAAAAAAAAAGAAAATTTAAAAATCCAAAAAAATGGAAAATCAGAAAATGGCCTTTGAAGAAGAAGTTTGCAAAATAAAAACGGAAAATGATAGAAAAGTCGGGTTTTTTTTCAGGTTCAAATAATGATAATATGAGTTAATATAGATTAAGCTTGTGTCTAGTTTAGGATGTGCGAGTAGGCTCGATTCGGTTATAGGTTCCTTTAATCTAAATATACCTTAAATGTCGGTCTACTAGTGGGTACTCATCTAGGAAAAGTGGGAAGCCGGAACCGCCAAAAATAGTATAAGGAATGTCGTTATAAGCTAAAATCTTTAGAATTTTCAATCATGTAAAAATAAAAAAATATAGAATAAGTGAGCATGATTGAAAAAGTAGACGGGGCCTATATAATCTTCGTCGGGGATGGTGACTCTGACTTAGATTTCTCTAGGATAAGTTGAAAAAATTGCTTAAATGCCGAAGCTCACGTTGTCGCTCTTGGGGATGGTGACTCTGGTTGAGACAGCCTCTAGGTTAGGTATGCAAAAATCGAGTGCTTAAAAGACAAAAAATGGAAAGGAAAAAAATTTATTTGATTTTAAATTCTCTTATTTTTTGTATAAAACGGTTAGGAATTAGTGCAGTGACTTTTCCTTTTGTTCTATAAGCTTGAGGCGGGATTAGGAGTACTGTGGATTCTAGTGTGAGACCTTAGGTGGATTGGCCGAACTTGAACTAAAATTACATAATAAGGGTTTGGAACCGGGTTTGGGTTTAAAGGGACAAGTATACTTGCAATCATGGCTAACACAAGTTTCGATTTTAATAATTAATCTAGAATGTGACCCGAATATTTATCCGTCTTTGATTCCGTTTGCATAATTCTTTTTCGAGGTTGAGAAAAGAGTAAGTGTGGGGATATTTGATGTATTGTAAATACATCATTTATTGTGTATAGCCTGTACGGTTTTAGTCATTATTAGTTTTGGTTTCTAGTAGAATGTGCGTACTTTTGATCCAATCGCATTTTGCAGGTCTTGGGTGATAGAAACAGTGGAAAAGTACAAGAAACGAGAGAAAATGAGCAAAAATCAAGTCTTGCAACATGTTGGAAGGTTCAGGAGTTAAAACAAGGCAAAAACCTATGCCGGACCCCTTCTGGCGGGCCGCGAACGATCAATGATATGCCTCTCGCGGGTCGCGAGAGGCCAATAAAGCTATGGATTATTTACACGGTCGCGGGTCACGACCGGTGACCTATATACTTCTCGCAGGCCACGAGAGGGTGCTTTTTCAGAAAGAATCATTGTTGTGCACAGATTTGCATAATAGAAAACTATAAATACATCATTACGCATCCCATAAGCCTATTCACGAATTTGTGCAACCAAAGCAGCAACCGGAGGCGATTTTAGCAAAGTTTTGAAGGCGAGGAAGTGCTGGAATCATCGTGTGATAGCTAGAGTTGAAAGAGCGAAGACTTTTTCGGTTTCTTTTCTTACTTTTCTTCTTTAGCATGATGAATTCTAGTTTTGAAACTTGTGTTTTGTCGTTTACAACTATGTTTCTTGGCTAACTTGCTTAAACTACCTAGGTGAAGATGAACCTTCACTATAGTTTTGATTTTTATTGGATTGATTATGTTGATTTGGGGTTTCTAGTAAAGTAACTAACTTTGAGTATTAATTTGTTGAATATGTGTATTATTGCTTGATTCATGATTGTTTATCTGTTTTACATGAATTCGGTTGAATGTCTTTCATATAATGAGTTTGTGTTGATATTCGGGTCTTAGCGGGTTCGGGTAATCTTATAGTTAATTGGCCAATAAACCATAGAAACAGTAATAAAGTGTTAAATTAGGTTTTAATATTCTGCTAATTGTGGTGTTGAGAGGTACTAAGTTGTTGATAGGTCTAATTAGATAATCACTAGGATTAGGTTTTTGAGAGAAGACCAGTTTTAGTTACTTTATCACAAATTTGTCTATTGAACCAAATCGAGATCCTTAGTTTCCTTAGTTTCCCAACCGAGAGGTAGTAGTCACATTAAGGCACTTTCTAGAGCATAGACAACTTAAAGGAAGTCTATTTAACCGGTATTCGTATCAAACCTTAGAGAGGTCCATAGGTGTCTTCCTGAGAAGGGTCGAGGGTACTATTCGGTTTCTCTTAGGGTTAGAATCTAAGGATCCTGTTCCAAGTCACATAACTTACCCATTAGAAAGCTTTATGATAGTAAAGGGGGATTCCAACCTAGGTAGTCTTCATCACCACTGAGAAAAAATCTTCGGGTTAAGTTCGTGTTAAGCATCGTTAGCTAATTAGTTTAATTGATTTCTTAGGATGTTTAGTAAACCCCCCCATCAAATAAACAATTAGTTATGTCTGTGTCAGTCTTAGTCTAGATAGAGTCTTTAGCATAGTTTAATCGAGTCTCGTGGGTTCGTTATCCGGGCTTAATTTAGCTTTACTAGAGTCAATCGGTTCACTTGCCAGTTAGTAGTTTAGTTGAGTCTTAGAGTGTCTAGAGTATTACTTGTGTCTAGATTAGATTAATTTAGTTTATTTTTGTTAGACTACTTTTAGCACATCAGTTGCCCATCGTGGGAGTTGTCTGGTTAGGGTCTGGCGCAAGCTGATTGGCAACAGCTCCTGCCACCTGCATGGTGTAAGGATGAGATCATTACTCATACCATACCAAGCGGTATTAAGCGGTATAGTACCGATAATGATATGTGGCTTAAACCAAAACTGAATACCATACCATGTATGCTCAGTCCAGAAGTACGGTATAATTCAGTTAAAAGTTACCAACAAGTACCGTATCACATGGTACCTATGCCAAAGTTGAGTTAAGTTAAAGTTAAAAGTAGTATTAAAAGGTGTGTGGGTTGGCAATAAAAGAAAGGTTGGAAACTCTTCGAGTAAAATAAGTACGTGACAACCAAGAAAATGACTGCCCATAGTTTTATAGCCTAGTGGCATCTTGGAGGTGGGGTAAGGCTTTGGGACCAAGAGATTCTGCGTTCAATTCTCACAAGGGAGTTTTCCCATATTTAGTGGTTATCCTCCTGAGTTGGTGTATAGACATTATGGATATGATCCGGTGGTTCCGCTAATGACACGATGATACTCCAATGGTCCGTCAGTGATCCAAATTTGCCACTAAAAAAAACCATGAAAATGAGTGTTTACTTGATAAAATCAATAAACCAAAATGTTTTACTTTAAAATTAAAACTAATTACAAAAATATTTTTCTAAGAGTAAAATGCCAAAATGGTCCTTAAGTTTAGGTCACTTTAGTCTAAAATCAAACCTTTTATATGTAGGTCCCTGAGTTTTCAGTTTTGATGCCATTTCATCCAAATGATAAATTGGGTTACAGTTTTCTATTAAACTCCACCTTTTTGTCGTCTTCCTCATTTAAAGGAAGGGTATATTTGTCATTTTAAGTATGAATAATAGTTAATTAAAATGAGGAAGACGATAATAAAAGTGGAGCTTAACAGGAAATTCTAACCCAGTTTGCCATTTGGATGAAAATGGCATCAAAATTGAAACCTCAAGGATCCAGATATAAAAGGTTTGTTTTTGGACTAAAGTGGGAAAAGTACCCTAACTCAGGGACCATTTTGGTATTTTACTCATTTTCTAATATTCATTTTGTATCATAACTAGTTATTGCCCACGCGTGGTGCAGGGCACCAAAACGAATATTTCTCTCTCATAAGATGAACGTCTGTGTTTCGGTTACTTGTACATACTACTCATAACACAATCTTAAAAAAATTACATCGATTCAATCAATTAAAACAAAAACTACCATACTTTTGCAAAAAAAAAAAAAACTAAAACGATGGAAAGCCTAAATTTTAAATTGTAACGCCTCCTATTTCCGTATTCCTATTCTTAGAAAGTTCGTATTCGCATTCTATTTTTAGAAAACTTACAATCATACTCCATCTCCTTTATCTGGAAATTCATTTTATACATATACGTGTTACAATTCATATTTGTATTATATACGCAATCAATATTAAAATACGTGTTTATACACAAACTGAGACTTAAAATACACTTCGGATACCTAAAAACAAGTTAAAATACAAGAAAATGGCATAACATAACCTAGTTAGAAAGTGCAAGGACTTAAAATGGACAAAACCAAAAGATTTTCCACCTCCTATCTCCTCCAATCACCTCCCACCTTTTTTTAAGCCAATCATATTTCATCCTTCTCCACCTCCTTTCTCCTCCAATCACCTTCCACCTTTATTAACTCTCAAACCATAATCCCCACTTATAAATACAAGCCTCCATATACTCCTAAACATACTCCAAACACTCAAATCACTCTCAAATCTTCTTGGTTACTCTCTAATTTCTAAGATTTGGTAGAAAGTTGCAACCATTCTATGGGAGTTTTAGCTCACTTTTCTTCTTATTTTCTTATATTTTTCTTCTTTCTTTCTACTTGGATAACCTCTAGGAAGGTTTTCACAAGCTTGCCTTGGCAAACTAAGGAGAAACCTCACCACATTTGAGGTCAAAAGTAGGATTAAAAATTCTGCTTACATTTATAGTAATTATTGTATATTTCCTTTTCACTCATTATCTAAGTCTTGAACCTTTAGTTAACGATTCTAATGGGTATCTTCACCCATGAAATCACATCAACCCATACGGGATTTATAGTGTCAAAAAAACGAGTGTTTTAAGACTAGATAATTACTTTGTGTATATGTAAACTTCCGTTTTGCTCCCAGTGATTTGGTCACTTTAATGGTTTTGCCCCAAACCTTTAAAAATAGTCATTTTCCTCCAATAGTTTGCTATGGTTTTTCCATTTTGCTCCCTGCCTCTAACTCCATCCAAATTATCTGTTTTTCCATTTTGCTCCCAGGGAGCAAAATGGAAAAACCATAGCAAACTATTGGAGGAAAATGGCTATTTTTAAAGGTTTGGGGCAAAACCGTTAAAGTGACCAAACCACAGGGAGCAAAACGAAAGTTTACTCTATACTTTTTGTACTTAAATTCTAGATTCCGATTTCAACCATTCCATAAACCCCGAATAACCTTATACCCTCAATTCCCCATTCTCAAACAACTCGTCACTCACGGATAATCAGAAAGCTTTGCAAAATTGTGAGTATACATGACCCCTTTTGTTTTTACACTTTTGGGTGCAATACGTTATACTATTAAAACACATGTAATCACTTATACTTTATGCAAACACAAACAATCCAATCATACATGCTTAAATACGTGATACTTGATTTGTATTCTTGGAACATTCTTATGTGATTTACTTATCATTAACTTTGTTTAAAGCCTCCCCTTAACATGTATAGCGCTATAGGAGTAACACACCATCCGAATTCTTGAGGTCATGTTAATCATTCATTCGTTACAGTCTTATCGTTGCGACAATAAGATTACGCTTGCAGTAAACTTTGGGTTTACTTATATAATTGCATGCCTTGGTACATTAATCTAGTTAACTATTTTTGTCATGTGGATTGTTCAAACCTTCTTTACATATGTGCTAGTACTCAAACTTGTATGCTCGTCAATACTTTTGTATTGAACTATACTTTAAAACATATTTGCAGGATTTTGATGATGATGATGCACGGAACCTAGTAGGATGCCTAGAAATGCACCTTAAACTTTAATACTTGTTATATCTTATTTTGATCCAAACTTGTTGAAATTTCATTTTCAAACAATGTACTTGATATTAGGAATAAAATGAAATATTATTTATTAAATACTTGTCACATTTAGTGTTATGAAGTCTCGAGCAATCTATTTACGTCTGCCCCAATGATCTCGCCATCGGTAGGGGTATTACATAAATCGGGGGCAAAATTGTATTTTTTAGAACAAATGGGCGTGTGCTAGGCTGTCGCCTGACACGAATAAAAATTACACCCCAGTCAACCAATTAAAACAAAACACTACCCTAGTTTTGTGAAAAAAAAACTAAAAGAATGTCATGATTGTAATGTTACAATGGGGCAAAATCGTAATTTGCTTGGTAAAAAAACAAAAACGATGGTAAAACTATAAATTTGAACCGAGTGCAAAACCGTAATTAACCAATGGCAAAACTGTGAATTTAAACGGGCAAAATCGTAATTTGCCAAAAGCTAAAGGGGTAGCAATACTGTAATTTTTAACCACGGGCAAAATCATAACTTTGAAAATTCATAATTTTTAACTAGAGTTAAAATCGTAATATTCTTGGAACAATGGGAAGTGCCATGCATGGCAATACTGTAAGTGGGGGAAATGTAATTTTGGGCTAGGGTAAAATCGTAATTTGCGAAAAGCTAAAACGATGGCAATAATGTAATTTTTAACCAGGGGCAAAATTGTAACTTTGAACGGCGGGCAAACTCGTAAATTTTAACAAGGGTTAAAATTGTAGTATACCTGGACTAATGGGGGAATGCTAGGCAGCTGTCTGGCACTATTCCCCACCTTGTAAATGTATATATAGTAATAATAATAATAAATGTATATATAGTAATAATAATATACTAGTCATTTACCCGTGCGATGCGGCGGGAGTGGTGATTTAAATAGGATTCTCGTTTACCATTAGTTTATAAGTCATCTCGTGATATATTGTATAGTACTTAAGTTAGTTTTCTTATTCGTGATATGTTGGCACTTGTTTTTCTGTTAGTTTATCAATTCTTTGGTGATATACTTTTCCTAATTTTTTAGTTGTAGCTTCGGCGTGATCGATATACAAGAAGAGTACAAAACAAGGAAGTAGATGTTTTAAAAACAAACAATTAATAAAATAAAACACATTAGGGTATTTTTATGATCATCACTTAAAAGAATAATAAATTATTGGTACCTTCCATTTCTCCTACGGTGTTGTAGGTCCACCTGAAGGATCAAGATAACCTACTTCCTTGTTTATGTAACACACTTACGAGTGCGGAATCCACGTAAGTATGCAAACCAAAGCAAAATAAGAAACACAAGATAACCAAAGATTCACTATCTTGATTAATAGAAGAGAACTAGTACAAACACAAACAAACAATGTTCATACAGTCTCAGGAAATACTCTCCGTGCTCTCTTCTTGTGCTCTCAGTGTCTCACATGCGTCCACTTATCAACAACACACGAGAAGTGAGGTGCATGTCTGTTTATATAGTGTCAACACCTAGCAACACTACGAAGAATGTTGCTGGTCATACGAACCACTATAAGTCACGAAGAACCTTCAGCATTGGTTGCTCATACGAACAATCTATGGTTCGTACGAATAGGAATCACTCATACAAATGGTAAGTAGCTCGTACGAGCAACAACTTGCTCGTACGAAGCACCTTTCACTCGTACGAAGAAGGGTTCTTCGGAGAACGTTCTAACAGACATGCCGTACACAAGACTTAAAAGTATGCACACATGCAACTGTCTTTCAACACAGACAAACTAAACGTCGTACTAAATCAAGATAGGAGGATATCTTGATTTGGTCGACACGACCAACTATACAGACATAATAAACAAAGATCGTACAATTACAGACATAACTAAGAGCAAGCGACAGACACAAAAGTGTATCAACAAACTCCCCCTTGGCTGTTGCTTGGTCTTCAGTCTTCATTTCTAATTGCCTGCTGCTTCCATGATCTCTGAACTTTTTCAATCCAACGTAGATTGAGAATTCAGGTCTTCAACATTCCCCATAAACATCAAACCTTTCCTGTTTCCTCTTGAATGCCACTGGAGGCAACTGGATCGGTCACGATCTGTTGTACATTAGACTCTACCACTGGAGTTGAAGCAGAAACTTTCGATTGCGAGGATGAGGCTGAAGCATCAGGATTACCAGGGTCTTTACTATCCTGATCACATTTACGTTTGATCTTCTGTGCTTTGCATCTTTCATTCCACAGAATGTTTACTCGCTTTCTGCTACGCCTTTAATACCATTAATGCCTTCAACCAGTGTAGAATTACGAGAATGATACCATTCTCTCAAGTCGTTATGTTTAGCAGTTAATGTTTCTGCAGATCGTTGTACAGCCGCACTACGTTCTTTCAGCCTATTCAACTCAATCCCATGAGAGTATCAGCTGCTCTCATCTGTTGTAGCTGAGTTGTCTTTTTAGCATCCACAGCCTTCAACCGCTCATTTTCTTTTCTTAACTACGCAATCTCAGAATCCTGTTTTCTAACAGTCTCTTTCAAAGAATTAATCTCCAACTGTTGTTTGACAACTGTGTTCCGATTTGAAGATATAAACTCCGAGTGCTTGTTAATCTGAATTACCGCATCTTGTAGCTGAGAGAACAGGAAATCCACTTTCTCATCCTATTCCATTTCAGAGAATAAACGACTGTTTCGTTTTGTATTTTGTTGATGAGTTGTGGACTGGGATTGTTGAACAGATTAAGTAGAAGGTTGTGATTGAACTGGAGTATTTCCAGCCGAAGGTATTTCAATTGCTGTGGTATTTGAAGGTTGTGGTTCAGAGAATGTAGTGGGTTCCGTCATTACAGGTTTAGTCTCCTTCATTGTAAAGGTAGACTGGGCTTCTACAATTTGTTCCAGTACAGTTTCTTGATGTGAGGTTGTAGGTTGTGTGATTTTAGGTTGTGCTGACGATGTTCCCATAGACTTTTTGCTTTGTTTCTTTCTACCCTTATCACCACCTGTAGTACCTACATCATTTGCACTACCATTACCATCATCATCACCGTCATCATCATCATCATCACCTTTTCCCTTTTGACGACTAAACTTATCTTCGATCATCTTTTTCAAAATTGGTTCTTCATTATCTTACTCACTATCATCATGGCGCCACTTATCGTTTTCTGGTGCAACATATTGATCGTTTTCCAGAAAACCGAACAATTTACGAGGAGGTGTGCTTTCCTTGTAACATTTTGCTGCTACACCTCTAATATTTTCAACGAATGTTCCATCATGATCTCAACTTTTAGAACATCGTTGTCGTTCTTTGGAAGATTCGGATGTTGCACATTAAAGATCATCTGGAGAAAACAAGGATACATCCAAAACTTCTTTCCACCATATCCGGTTCTTCTCAAGTTTTCCTTCATGTTTGCAAAAATATACTTTGAAACACTGAATGGTTTGTTCAATGTCAAAGCTATCATCATTCCAACTAAGTCATTATTTTCCATGTCATAACCACTTCGTCTGTCGCTCAAACACTGAATTAAAACATGTAGAAAGAACTTGTATCAGAGTGGCAACCATGCTTTGTTTAGTTGTCCTACGAGAAAATATCCAACACATTTCATTCTAAGCAAACATCCACGTTGACATTTCAATGGAACTGAGAATGGAGCTTCAGGATCATCGTCAAGTTGTAATACTGAGTTAACGATTTCAACAGAGATATCTACGTCCAAGTCATTTACTCTTCCGTGGATAAGTTCCTACCCATGCATTTCAACAACTTTAGCTGAATCCCAAAATTCCTTGATTAACGTCTTGTATATTGTAATCTTGTGTGTGATATCATAATGTATCATTGAGTCGCGCAAAAACTTCATTATACTGTTGTACTCAGCAAATTTATCTTCCGGATCTAAGTAGGCTACCATGTTGTGTCTTGGCTCTGACATGATTTCCACTTCTGACTTGTCAGTTCTCTTTGTTGCGGGTTTTCTTTTATGTTCCTTTTGTTCCATTCTGTACACAAAAGATAACTAGAATAAGAACATAAATTCATTAGGGAATATACAAAAAAAGTTTTATTGCAACTTTCTGTATGTATGCATTCCCTAGACGAAGAACTACTGACTCATACGAATAACAATTTATTCGTACGAAGAACAACTGATTTGTACGAACAACAAATTTTGTTAAACAAGTGATTTACTCATACGAGTAACTGGCTCGTACGAGCTACAGGTTACTCGTGCGAATGATAGTTCACTCGTACGAAGCAAATTAACTGTTCGCACATAGAACTTCAAGTGAAGATTATGTATGAAGAACTTGTTTTTTCGTTAAAAGGTTCTTTGCTTAAAGTTTGTTGTTCATGTCAGGCAAAGTCACATAGTCAGATAATGTTCAAACCATTCATCTTCAAGGTATGCCAACATTGTCAAACATACCTTAAAGATATTAAACACAAGTTAAAAGGGGTGAAAGGATGACGTGAGCAAGGTGAAAATACAGTTAATTCAAAGGACTGCATCACCCTTTATACCACATTCTTGTATTCGTACGAAGGACCTCAGCTCGTATGAAGAACTGTTACTTCGTACAAAACACCAGTTGTTCATTCGTACGAGGTATATCACTCATACGATTAACCTTTGATTCATATGAGTCCAAGTTTTTCAAATCTGGACTTTCAGTTCTTTATGGACCTTAGGTTTTTCGTTGACCTGTTTAGATCTTTGCACATATCCACACAGATTCACAAGTTAAGTTTGGAAATCAAAAGTTGAGCAGCTACAGATGCATTATCAAAAGTTGGCAGATTAAAGGAGTCAAACAGTCCATCATAGTCAAACATCCAAGGAGCACCCAGAGCTCATACTGATTCAGTGTATCTTTGAACCTTAACTTCACCCCACTCTTCAATCTTTTTTGATGACAAATTCCACACTCTGAAATCTGGAGTAGCATATCCAAGAAAGAAACCTTCGATAGACTTTAGACCGAATTTACCATGTGGATCAATCATAGTGCATGGAGCTCCAAGAGGTTCTAAGAAAGACACATCCAGTTTCCTTTTATGTAGCAATTCGAAAGATGTTTTCCCATGCCTCTTCACCGTAAAAACTCTATTCATCGTATAACATGCAGTAGCCACAGCCCTCCCCAAAACTGAACAGGAAGTTCTGATTCTACTAACATAGTTATTGCAGTTTCAATCAGAGTTCTATTTTTCATCTCAGCGACACCATTTTTTGTGGAGTGTAACGAGAACTGTATTCATGTAAAATGCCTTTAGAAGAACAGAACTCATCCAAAACATGATTCTTGAATTTGGAGCCATTGTCGCTTCTGATTCTTCTTATCTTCAAATTATACAAATTTTCAAGTAGCGTGAGGAGATTCTTGAGGATTTCAGGAACTTCACTCTTGTGTGCCAAAACATTTACCCATGAAAATCTTGAATAGTCATCAGTAACAACTAAACAATATGAATCACCAAAGGTAGTCTTGTGTTTCATAGGTCCAAAGAGGTCCACATGAAGACGTTCCAGAGGCATATTCACCGTGTTAATCTTCTTCACCGGATGAGACTTTCATGCTTGCTTTCCCTTTTGGCACGATACACAGACATCTTGTAAATGAAAGTTCTTCACTGGTATAACACTCACAAGATTATTTTTCACCAAATAGTTCATTTTCCTCAAGTGAATATGTCCCATTCATCTATGCCAAGAGATTGATTCCTTTTCGGTGGCTTTTGAGACAAACATGTAACTTGTGCAGACGTAGTAATAGCTTGGCTCATGTCAAGAATATACAAGTCATTAATTCTTGGATCAGACATGAGAATCCATTCTTTGTGAATCTTGAAACCATGTTTCAGCACATAACGACCGGCATCATCAAAATGAACCGTGAACTTCTTGTCGCAGATTTGAGAAACACTCAGAAGATTGTGATCAATTTAACCAACATAATTGATCTTGTCAAAACTAATAACACCATTGGAAACCATTCCTTCTACAGTGATGTATCCGCCCCTATCTCCAGCAAAGGCAACATAACCTCCCCTAATACTTTTCACATCATATAGGAGCCTTAAGTCGCCTGTCATGTGCTGTGATGCTCCAATGTCAACAATCCAATGACTATTCAAAGTTCCTCCTAGAACACCCTGCACATTACATTACCCGATTAGTTTGAGATGGGGACCCAAGCCTTAGTGGTCTTGGGTCGACCCTTATCATCAAGAAATGTAATTTCTATTTCTTTATTATTTGGAAAATTTGTGCCTCCCCCCTGAAACTTTACCGCTTTTAGGTTTCCAAGATTGTTGATATTTACCAGATTGACTATTATTTACAGATTTAAGTACTTCTGGTTTTTTCAAACTTGATGAACTTGGTTTCCTTTCTGAAATATCCGGTTTTAATGCCTTCTCAATTATTTTAACTTGTTTACGTCTCTGTTTTTCTTCTTGTTCCTTAACAATACGTTTGTCTTGTTTAGGTGACACAGATCGACATTGGCAAGTTGTTTCAAAAGGGGCTTTTTCAACAAACTTCGGTTTTGCTGGATTGGTACAATTTTTAATTATGTGGCCAAACTCCCCATATTTAAACATGTTCTCCTTTCAACATATTTAGGAGATCCTGTTTTATGACTTGATGTTGAACTTGTGGGTCTAGAGATACTTGGTCTATCTTCACACCCATTTGCGTGTTGAGTGTAATTGTTTTGACTAGTACGCTTTAAAATCTTAACTTGGTTTACAAAATCAATATTAGACATGCTTCCAAAAGTCTCGATTTTATCAGTACCAGTTGAACCCACAAATTTAACATTCTTCAATTTCTTCTTGTAGCGAGCTCCTTTAGCTTCAACCTTTGGTTGTGACGCCTTAGGTTTTTCAGCTTGCTTTACTAGTTGTTTTTCTTTTGAAATGATTAATGGTTGTGACTTGATTGGATTCTTCTTTTCCAAAAATTTGGTTGTTGAATTTTCAAAAACTTGATCAATTGAAGTTGGATTTACATTTTTGATTGGAAAGTCTTTGTTTGAGTAAATTTTCTCATCCCCAATCAAAGTATACAACACATTATCATTTTCAGATGTAGACGCTATTGTCTTGACATTTTTGATAGGATCATTCCCTTGATTTGCAACATATTTCACATTAGGAGTAGTAGAAATTTCTACCCCTTTTTCTTCATCAGGAGATTGATCCTGATCGATTTTCTCTAACTCATCATTTGATGAATCATATTCCTCTATTATAGATGGATTTTTATCAATAACAGATGATGAGTTCTCTGTTTTTCTTGATTCTTATGAGGAATTTTCCAGCTAAAACCCTAATCATGCTGCAAATTCTTCAGGATTAAGAGGTACAGATGCTTCAAAGTGTGGCATTTCCTCTTCATCAGGTAATTTGGTATAATTGTGTTTCAATGGAGGTGGACACGATTTATACCCAATTCATTTGACATCTCCCTTAAGTTTTTGAACATCAATGATGTGATCAAGCACATATCGGGATAACAATCCAATTTTAGCTTAATTGCATCATGTTCGCATTTGGCAATGGCTAATTCCTTTTTCGTTTCTTCAAGGATATTAATGTAGTTATTAATTCCTATTTGCTTGTTCAAAACTGTTTTTTGTTAATTCAGAAAATCTTTTCTTAAGAGTCTCGATCATAGATTTGAATTCTTTTTCGTTTCGAGTTAAAGAGGATTTGCCTCTTTGCATTTTGACAGTTCAACTACTAGGCTTTGATTGTGACTGTTTATAGTTTCAAATTTAGTTTTTAATTCAGCACAGTCACTGCATGTCTTAGGAGAGTCGGATTTTACCTGACTTGTTGAACCTGCAACGTTAGCCAGGAAAGCAGTATGATGAGAAAAGGACGCATTATTGGCAAAGATTTCTCCATTTCCTTTGATGCAACTTCTGCTTTCCTTATCAAACCAGCCTTTTAACTTTCAACTTTTCTGCTTCTTTCAACAATTCATTGACCTCAGTATCAATCCTTTCCATGACATCTGAATCAGATCCATAACCACCTACACTCGAGCTTTCCTCGTCAGAACTACCATTATACCCAGAACTATCATCATCATCAGAAGTGTCAATGCTATGAACATGTTTGATCTGATTGATTATCTTGGCATAACACGTAGATCCTCCTTGATTCTCGTTTCCCAACTGAACTGACCAATCGCATCCTTCATCTGCTTGAACTACTAATGCTCTATTTGTGTTGTTTGAAGGCCCAGACTGAGTGGAGTTGTTTGGGTTGTTAACAGCTACTATTCTTTGTTCATTGTTAACTTGAATTGTGTTGGATGGTCTTGATTGATTTTGGAAAGGGTTGTGATTTCCTTATTTACTAAGTCGAGTACACTCGCGCTTGAAATGACCTTTTTCTCCACAGTTGAAGCAAGTAACAGCATCTTTATCAAAACCATACTACGTATCTTTCTTGCTTTCCAAACTTGTTCTTCCAGTTCTGCTCATGTAGTCTTTAGCTCTTCTGACCGCACTTGTAAATGCCCATTTAATATCCATCAACAACATCTCATCTCTGTCTATTTGTTGATAGTCTTCATTAGTCAAATTGATATTTTCAATTTGACCAGCGACTAGTCCATAATAAGCACTAACCATGGTGTTTAGAAGTTCCATGTGTTCCTGAGCAACTTCTACACTGACCTTGGACAGATGTGAGGTATCAAGTCTGATGGTATTAGGATTTGCAGGTTGAAAGTTGTTACCATGGAAAGCTTGTTGAGAAGCTTGTTGTGGAACTTGAAGTGTAAGAACTGAAGGTTGTGGTAGAAAGGCTTTAGGATCCAATACTTGACCATAGGTTTGAGTACTTGAGCCGGCAGATTGATCTGTTTGAACTGGTAGTGGTAGAAAGGGGTTACCATTTGACACAAATGTGGTTCGAAGTTTCGGTTGCTGAGTTGTACTAACACCTGTGTTAATACCTCCAAAGTACATTTTAGGGTTTTATGGAATAGAAACTCTTTTTGCTTTCGGGATTTGTTCTTCATTTTTGTTCTCTATCTTCTAAACAAATTCATAAATACTAATCACATCCAAAATGCATGTATGCTTTAGTAAGTCAATAAATTGACTCCATTTTGGTGGAAAGGCATCAGCAAAATGCATCATGATTTCTTGTGGAGATGCTAACACTTTGTATGAATACATTTCAATAAGAAGATGGTAGAAACGGGTTGTCATATCGCTTAGTGTTACATTCTCCATGAACATGAATCCTTCAAACTCTTTCTTCAGCAGATCATGTTGTATCTTTCTTGTTGCAGCATTTCCTTCTCCTCTTGCTTCCAAAGTATCTCACAAATTCTTGGTGGTGGTACAGTACACAAACTGATGGTAAATATCCTTATGAAGTGCTTGTGTATGGATAGCAAACGCCTTCTTCTCTAAATCATAGGCCTTTTTATCATTTTCATCTAAGTTGGCTAAGGAGGTTGGATTTGATCCTGCTTCTTTGAGAGATTCCTTATATGGTGTAGTAAAACATGTCCATAATTCTGTATTTTGACCGAGAACGTATGTATGAAAATGACTTTTCCATGAAGAATAATCATTCATATGGTTCAATTTCGGTGGACGGTTATTACTTCCTGTTTCACTCTCGCTTATAAGAAGAGTCTGAATACTCTGATTTTGATTTGCCACACACGCCCATTGATTAGCAGTAATCATGGTTGTGTGCTAAGGCATCAGTGATTTAACCCATGAGGTGGTGGAGCATTGTGATGAGTCTTGGTTTGAGCTTGAACTACTCCCCCAATCCCAAGGATTAGTATCCATTTTGTTTTCTTGTTTATGAAGGTAAACTTTAAAGATTTTAAAGATTAATTTTAATATAACAGTCTACTTTTAAAGTTCACAATTTTAAAACTACAAAGTTTTGAAAACTGGAACACGAAAAACAGATCAAAAAAGCTTGGTTCTTCATACGAATCAATGATTCATACGAGTCACAATTCTTCGTACGAACCAGGTTGTTCATACGAACAGTAGTCTTTCGTGCGAGCAACCTATGCTTCGTGCGAACAGGATTCTTAGTGTGAATGACTTGGTCTTTCGCACGAACAGTCTTGTTCTTCGTGCGGATGGGTTATTCGCACGAATGGTTTTTCGCTGAAGTTTGGTTTTTCGTAGGGAGGAATCTTTTTGCAGGGTTGGTTGGTGAAAGTTTCCTTTTCTAACAGAGACTTGTTTATGAGTTTGTTCGAAAGTGGTCAGTTGTCTACACAATTTGGTTAAAAAGACAAACATTCTAATATCAGCTTTTCAGTTAAAAACAGTCAAGTCCAAAGATTTGGTTAACCCTAAAAGAATATTTCGTGAGCTTTCCGGCAGATGTTTCACCTGAAAATATGTCAAACTGAACTTCAATAGAAAATTTTAAGAAAAACCATATCCTAACATGTCTCCAGCCTCCATGTATTCTTACAAGGTTTTTATAAAAATTTTCTGGATACAACAATTTTTTCCTAACTTTTAAGCTAGGTATCTTTTAAAAACTTAAGTTTCTTGTTTTGAGTTCAAGAACACTTCCAGAAACCCTCACAACTAGCTCAGACACAACACTAAGCTTGGTTTTTAAACAAGGAAGAAAGCCAAAGCTCTGTTACCACTTGTAGCTCCACTTGGAGGATCAATATAACCTACTTCCTTGTTTATGTAACACACATACGAGTGCGGAATCCACGTAAGTATGCAAACCAAAGCAAAGTAAGAAACACAAGATAACCAAAGATTCACTATCTTGATTAATAGAAGAGAACTAGTACAAACACATACAAACAATGTTTATAGAGACTCAGGAAATACTCTCTTTGCTCTCTTTCTTGTGCTCTCAGTGTCTCACATGCGTCCACTTATCAACAACACACGAGAAGTGAGGTGCATGTATGTTTATATAGTGCCAACACCTAGCAACAGTACGAAGAATGTTGCTGGTCATACGAACCACTCACGAAGAACCTTCAGCATTGGTTGCTCGTACGAACAATCTACGGCTCGTACGAACAGGAATCACTTGTACGAACGACAAGTATCTCGTACGAGCAACAACTTGCTCGTACGAAGCACCTTTCACTCGTACGAAGAAGGGTTCTTTGAAGAACATTCTAACAGACATGTCGTACGCAAGACTTAACAGTATGCACACATGCAACTGTCTTTCAACATAGACAAACTAAACGTCGTACTAAATCAAGATAGCAGGATATCTTGATTTGGTCAACACGACAAACTATACAAACATGATAAACAAAGACCGTACAATTACAGACGTAACTAAGAACAAGCGATAGACACAAAAGTGTATCATCGGGTGTTGTTATTGTTGCGAACCTCATCGATCGATACTCCATGACGAGGTATGTTAGCATGCCAACCCAACTCACCATTAGGAAAAAATAGAGGATACGAAAATGGATCATAACAACTGAAGTATGGCTGAATAGTTAACTATATTCAGACCTACCGTAAATATTAATATTTCGTTTATACGAAGTGATATTGTCATTACCTTCAACCCAAATACCAGCAACCTATATAATCGTCAACTATAAGTAAGTAAAATAAGCAATACTATTAAATAATTGTAATTAGTGTAATCTCTGTTGTTAGACAAACACTATTAATAACATCAGATGTTAGACAAACACTGATGATGTTGCTAACCTCTGATGGAGTAATAACATCAGATGTTAGACAAACACTGATGATGTTGCTAACCTTTAATGGAGAAATAACATCAGATGTTAGGCAAACACTGTTGGTGCTAGACAACCACTGCTGGACAACCACTGCTAAGTATAACATCAGTGGTTAGTGAGTCTGTGGTTGAATCAGTGGTTTTGCTATACAACTATTGTTGGTGTGTTAGCAGTGCTTTATCATCAGTGTTGTCATACGAACCACTCACGAAGAACCTTCAGCATTGGTTGCTCGTACGAACAATCTACGGCTCGTACGAACAGGAATCACTTGTACGAACGACAAGTATCTCGTACGAGCAACAACTTGCTCGTACGAAGCACCTTTCACTCGTACGAAGAAGGGTTCTTTGAAGAACATTCTAACAGACATGCCGTACGCAAGACTTAACAGTATGCACACATGCAACTGTCTTTCAACACAGACAAACTAAACGTCGTACTAAATCAAGATAGCAGGATATCTTGATTTGGTCAACACGACAAACTATACAAACATGATAAACAAAGACCGTACAATTACAGACGTAACTAAGAACAAGCGATAGACACAATAGTGTATCATCGGGTGTTGTTATTGTTGCGAACCTCATCGATCGATACTCCATGACGAGGTATGTTAGCATGCCAACCCAACTCACCATTAGGAAAAAATAGAGGATACGAAAATGGATCGTAACAACTGAAGAATGGCTGAATAGTTAACTATATTCAGACCTACCGTAAATATTAATATTTCGTTTATACGAAGTGATATTGTCATTACCTTCAACCCAAATACCCGCAACCTATATAATCGTCAACTATAAGTAAGTAAAATAAGCAATACTATTAAATAATTGTAATTAGTGTAATCTCTATTGTTAGACAAACACTATTAATAACATCAGATGTTAGACAAACACTGATGATGTTGCTAACCTCTGATGGAGTAATAACATCAGATGTTAGACAAACACTGATGATGTTGCTAACCTCTAATGGAGAAATAACATCAGATGTTAGGCAAATACTGTTGGTGCTAGACAACCACTGCTGGACAACCACTGCTAAGTATAACATCAGTGGTTAGTGAGTCTGTGGTTGAATCAGTGGTTTTGCTATACAACTATTGTTGGTGTGTTAGCAGTGCTTTATCATCAGTGGTTTCTAATCAGCGGTAGTTTGTGATCAATTGTTTATTACACGGTGTTTTTATAACATTTTATACACCTCCGATGTTGTTGGTCGGTTGTACACCCTTTAATCAAGTTCAAACGAAGTATTCAAAGTGACTCTATAGTTGTCCAGAGGTCCTACTTCCGAATGTATCAACATATGGGCTTGTAGAAAGAATTCGTGTCAAAATCTTAGTTATGCGTCGATCAAGATTTGGCCATTGAGTCTGAGATCTAACTCAGCATCAGGATCATAAAAATACAACTGCAGGTACCTAGGGGTTCCATCCCTCGGAACTAATTGGTCATTTTTGTGATATATTCCTCTATGTGCACGAAAAGTATATACACCGTCTCTCATATTGCTCAATGTATCATCCAACATCACTCCTCTTGAGGTAAAAGAAAATCGGTGTTATAAGCACGAATGTGTTGCCTAAAAATGTTTCCAATTTCATCTTGCGATGTGAAAAGCCGGTGCAATTCCTCTGGAATTTCTGAATTTTCTAACACAATTTTCCCACCATACAACAAAATGTATCAAATTCAAATTGAAAACGTTTTGCTTCACGATGCTATCTAGGTACACGATCGTAAACAAAGTTATATGGATCATCTTCTACGTTCTCATCTTGGAAGGAAGGTTAATCAACTACTTCACAAAATTGAGGTAAAAGTGTACGCGGTTGAATTTGAACACCTAAAAAGATCACTGTCTTAAGTAATGAAGTTTGTTAAAGATGTCAAGTTCAACAAAGAAATCATTATTAAATAAATAGAAACCTCGTGATATTCTAGGCACGACTTCATCAATTACAGAGGGGAATGTGCTTGACGCGTTCTCATTTGTCATTTGGGTAAATTGAGTAATATTAGTTTCTAAACTTCTGAAGGGTGTCCTTTCTGTTGCTCTATTACTCATTAAAGATATTGATGAAGAACTTCGGGAGACCTCACCACTTCCAAATTTTGAGACTTCGTTATTTTCTTTGCGTGCAGCATAGTATCTTTTGTTATACTCTTTTTGTTTTTCGGCTCTAGTAGATGCACTCGAGCTAGAAGCATGATTAAGATGCTTTGTGTCAAACCCCAACCGATGGCGGAAACATCGGAGTGAGACGAACGAGATTGCTTGAGACATCATAACACTAAATGTGATAATATTTAATTAAACAATTCATTTCATTTCATTCACCAAAATGTCAAGTACAACACAATTCCGATACAATGTAAATTAAAATAAGACAACTTCAACAAAACATAATAAATAACTTAGCATTTTAAGTGTATTTCTATGCCATTCATACTAAGTTTCATCACATCAACATCCTCAACCTGCAACATGTTAAAAAGTATAGTTCAATACAAAGTATTGGCGAGTACACAAGTTTGAATCATAGCATAAGTAATAAAACCGTTTAAACAAATCCACACGATAAGCTAGCATACGAGATTAATGTAAACAAGGCATGTGAACTACAAGTCAATCCTCAAGTGTCACCGCAAATAGATTAAACTTAACATGACCACAAGAATACGGGCAGTACGTTACTCCTATAGCGCTATACATGTTAAGGGGAGGTTCGTACGAAGTTAATGAATTTAGTATCACATAAGAATGTTCCAAGTAAACAAATCGGGTATCACATAACTATAGCATGTATGATGGGTTGTTTGTGGGATTTCATAAAAATAAAAGTGTGATTTAGTGTGTTTTTGATAGATTAACATAGTGCACCCAAAAGTGTAAAGCGTAAAAGGGTGTCGAGTGTACTCACGGTTTTGCAAAGTTAAATCCGTGAAAGTGTTGGTTGATTAGAGGACGAACACCGAGTTATCCTACACAAGGAAGCGTGGGTGTGTGAGTATTGGAATGACAATGGAGTTCGTTAATTTAGGAAATTAAAGCATGCAAAAGTATGTACAGTCGAAAGTATTTATCTAGACGTCAACGCTCGTTTTGACGCCCAATAGAAACGTAACGATGGTTAAGTGTTAGATAAAATAACCTAATATTAGGACAAGTAACCATTCGGTCATCGTCAAAGGTTCGGTTATAGTTATTTTTTACACATATATGTTACATATTATATTATCAAGTTTATCATATAATTCATGGATTTCATGGAAGTCATAGAAGTGATGCATGGAGGTAGGAGGATAACCGTCCTTAATCTCTTTCGTAAGATTCACCAATACACAAATTTCCACAAGGACAATCTGGATGGTCATGAATGAAATAAAAGTAAGATACTTCACTAAACTATGTATCGACCAAGTAAGCAAGCTAGGTGCGTGCATCCTGAACATGGCAATGTTTGGGGACGTGTCGTGGCCATGTTACTCAATTGAAGGTGGAACATAGCTTAATGGATAGAAATCATCAAGTGAGGTGGTGGATTGAAAGTTGGATAGCAAGGCCTCCATGTAATCACACCTTTACCAAAACACAAGCTTGTAAGCATGGATGGTTTCAACACTTGTGGGTTAAGACCCTTAGTAAAACAACAAGTTTAGAGGTACTTTTATACCTCTTAATTTGTATAAAACAACTCTAGCTAGCTCACTTATCATGGACTTGATTAAGAAGCACAAGTAGCATAAAGTTGTTAAGAGAAAACAAGTTTAAGAAAAGTTTATAAGTTTAACTTCCAAAACAGAAAGTTTGGCCATAAAAATGGTATTTTTTCACCTTGGTTTTCCATGGAAAACCTATGGTAACATCCCAAGAGGCTTGTCAAACAATGTAGAGGAAGAAAACATGTTTACAACTTGAAGTTTTGAAGTTATGAAAGATTTAAAAATGGACAGATTGTTGTAGACACTTTTGAACCTCAAAATGGTGAGGTTTCACCTTCGTTTGCCCAAGCAAACTTGTGAAAACCTTCGTAGAGGTTATCCAAGTGTTTTAGAAGAAGAAACAAGGCTTGGTTAGCCAAGGAAGTGAGTTAGAACTCACTTGCAAACTGAAGTAGGACAGTAGTGAATTCTGGAGGTTTAGGGAGGTTTTGTGAAGTGTTGGAGGCTTGTAAAAGTGAGAATCGATGGGGGAAGGCTTGCTTTTATAGAGGGAAGATTAGGGTTAAGTTAGGTTAGCATTTAAGATAGTTAGGTAGGTGTTTAACATGAAAAACAAAAACTTAATCACACTTGACAGCTTGCGGCCGCAAGCTGTCTTCTTTTTTGTTATTTGTTAAATATAAATGTGTTATTTGTTGTTTGTAAAGTATACTTTATATATATATATATATATATATATATATATATCATAAGTATGGTTTGTTTGGCATGCTAGAATCAAGTGTAGGGACATTACATAATCTTAAAAGAAACTTGTTAAAGGACAATTATTATTACATGAATGTGTAAGATTTGCAAGATGCCAATTGCTTATGTTTTTCATGTTTAAATCACCATTTTCCTCGCTTGATTGAAACGTTTAAATTTTACTAATGTATGATAAGAATTCACGAGTTAGTTTGAGATTATACATCATGTAACAAATAAGTGTATGAACATAAGTATAAATGTGTATGAAGATTGCGAATTTCGTCTAATTGATCAATTTGATTACAATCAAAGCCTTGGATTTATAATGATTCCAAAATGCGATACGATTACTAGGTTTGGACTTTCCAAAATAGAATCACGAAGCAAACATACTAAAAACAGAAAGTTACAAAAAGCGAAGCATTACAGTCTCCCCTCCTTTAGGAAATTCCGTCCCGAAATTTAGGAAGATGTAACGAACATATGCATATACTTAGTCTTCATGTCGCTTTCAAGTTCCCAAGTAAACTTAGTCCCACGTTTTCCTTCCCACCGAACCTTCACGATAGGAATTCGACTGCGCCTTAGTTGCTTGGTGCCTCGATCCATGATCTCGACTGGTTTCTCAACGAAGTGTAAGGTATCATTGATTTGAAGATCTTCAAGTGGGACTAGGAGTCCTTCTTTGGCTAGACATCTCTTCAAGTTTGAGACGTGAAAAGTAGGATGAACGTTGTTGAGCTCTTGTGGTAGGTCCAATCCGGTATGCTACCTTGCTAATCCTTTTGAGAATCTTGAAAGGACCCACATAGCGAGGAGCAAGCTTTCCCTTCTTTCCGAAACGAACCACACACTTCCAAGGGGATACCTTGAGAAGTACAAAATCACCAACGTTGAATTCCAAGGGCTTGCGTCTTTTATCTGTGTAACTCTTTGGTCAGCTTCTGGCTTTGAGCAAGTTGTCTCGAATCTGCAAAATCTTGTGTCTCTTCTCTTGTATAAGCTCGGGACTAGTGATTTGAGCTTCCCCGATCTCGTGTCAACAAATAGGTGACCGGCACTTACGACCATACAATGCCTTGAAAGGTGCCATTTGAATACTCGGGTGGTAACTGTTATTGTACGAGAATTCGACCAAAGGCAAGTGCATATCCCAGTTGCCACCAAAATCGATTACGCAAGAACGAAGCATGTCCTCTAGATTTTGGATAGTACGCTCGGTTTGACCATCAAACTGAGGATGGAAAACAGTACGGAGCTTGAGGTAAGTACCAAGAGCTTTTTGAAATGTTTGCCAAAGACGTGAAGTGAAACGACCATCACGGTCCGAGATAATGTCAACGGGGACACCGTGGCGACAGATGACTTATCCATGTAGATACGAGCCAATTTCTCGACTCGGTAGTCTTCACGTATGGGAAGGAAATGAGCAGATTTGGTCAGACGGTTGATGATTACCCATATACTATCGTGACCAGACGATGTACGAGGGAGTTTGGTAATGAAATCCATGGCAATACTCTCCCATTTCCAAACAGGGATTTCCGGTTGTTCGAGTAAACCAGAAGGACGTTGATGTTCGGCCTTTACCTTGGAACAAGTAAGGCATCTCGAAACATTGCAGGCGATATCTTTCTTCATACTAGGACACCAATAAGACGTACGAAAGTCATGGAACATCTTATCAGCGCCAGGATGAAAAGAATACCGAGATTTATGAGCTTCACTCATCAAGAGGTCATGAAGGTTGTCACGGTTCGGAATCCAAATACGGTCAAGATAGTACATAATGCCATTGGATTTGGTCACGAGTTGGTTTTCGACACCACACTTCAAATCATTATCGAGGTTACCCTCATTAACGGTTGAGTATTGTGCCTCACGAATCAGCTCTTGAAGCTTTCCCAAGGTTTGGTAGCAACGTATACTTTTAACATGAGTTTTCCGACTAAGTGCGTCGGATTTTCCGTCAGCGACTTCGACTTCAAATGATTTAGGCAACTTAGAACGTCTACTTAAGCAAAGGTTCGAATTCAACGGATACAAAACTTTTATCCACACCAGTATCAAATAGACACGAAGCGTAAAGATGTTAACGAGAAACGTACCCGTGATGACATAGTTGGCGTTTGAGCCTGTGCGGTAGTGATGACGAAGGCTCGACCACGAGCTTGCTGTTGTTGTTGCTGGTTGTTGTTGTTGTTGATGTTATTGTGCTGCGGGCAGGTGTTGGCGAAGTGGTTAGGATCTCCGCATCTGAAGCAGGCATGATCTGTGGTTGCAAGTGGTCGGGTTTGGTTTGCTGTGGGGTTTGGGGTGCGGTGATGGCTCGGGCTTGGTTGGTGGGGGCTTGCGAAGCACTTCGACATTGCAGAGCAAAGTGTCCATATCTATTGCAGCTAGTGCATATGCGGCAAGGGGCATTAACGGGATAGTGGTAGGGGCATGTGTTACACTTGGGATGCGGCCCAGTGTATGCCCTTTTGATAGGCTTGGGGTTGGCTAAGGATAGCTGTTGGGAGGGTTGAGGGTTTAGCGGAGTGACTACCGTGCAGTTTTGGCTTGAAGCCTTCCGCTTCTTGCCTTTGTTGTTGCTCTTCGGTGGCTTGGGTGAGGTAGGTTCGGTGAGGGTTTCGGCGGTGGCTTGGTGGGCTTTCCTCGATGAAGCCTTGGAGGCTTCACGAAGGACGTGGTTGTTGTTAAGTCGGGCGGATAGGCGGAAGGTTTCCACGAGAGTTTTGGCCGAGGTGGCGTCAACGAGGTCCGTAAGGTGAGGAGGGAGGTAGCGTATGTATTTGGCAACCACCTTTTCAGTTGTGTCGACTTGACTAGGGCAAATCACACTCAGCTGCTTGAAACTGGCCGTGAGGCTCGCGTTATCGTTCCTAACCTGTTTCAGGTTCCAAAACTCGTTTTTAAGCCGTTGGATTTCATGGGGAGGGCATAATTCATTCTCCATCATCTTTTTAAGCTCGATCTATGGGAGGGTGTGTGCGGCATCATTTCCACGAGCGTTACTCTCGGAGGTCCATCAATCAAAAGCCCTTGATCGAAAGACTCCCGTCGTGTTGATGGTACGTAGGTGGTCGGGACAACCACTTTGTAGGAAAGTCACCTCAATGGCGTGTAACCGTTGTAGTAACTTGGTGGCGTCCTCTTCGCCAGAGAATCGTAGTGGGTTGCAAGAACAAAACTGCTTAAAGGTGAACGTCGACTTAGGTACTTAGACCTTAGATTCGACGGAGGCGTGGGGTGAGTCGTTGTTTGGCGAGGGTTGGATCTTGCTAACAATGTTCGGGATAACCTTGGCCATTTGCTCGGCCATGAACTTCAAGCAATCCCTCTTTGACATCGATTCGGAGCGGGACTTTGACTTTGACTTCTTCTTTCCCATGACGCTTTGTGAGAAAGACATATAAAGGGTTGACAATAGAAGAGAGATTAAGGCTTTGATCATAATGTGTTTTTATAAAAATCGCTTTCGAGCATATAAGTATCACGTAACACGTATGAGTACACATAGATAGCATAGGCATACAAGCATTCAAAAGCATAAACACGTATGATTGCGTAAGGAGTAATTTAGTTGGCTCACGAGGGCTATTATTGTTTTTGGTTATGAAAGGCGTGTGAGTTGTGCATCGGGCTAGAAACGAATGAGGTAACACGTATTAAAACACATAATAATTGAGATAACATAAATGATAGGCTTAATAAAACATTGGAGTGTTTCGGGTTGAGAAACGTCGACTATTCCAAAGTGAATCGAGATCCTTTCAAATGAGGGAAACGTGCGTTGGCCTTTAGGTAAAATGCTCTTGTCGAGAAGCGATTAACGGCACTTTACCCTTCAAGATACTACACGTCTCTAACCGATCGAAAAATTGAAACTTTGACGAGATTGAAAATAGAGGAATGGGACTAGTTGACAAGGTGCGGGTTTCACCCCAACTTGACAACATCCTACCCCAAGTGTGGTTGGTACTTACCAAACGAGGAGCGAATTCCGACCCATTGGTAAGGGTCCACTAGAGTATGAAATGGAAATTCCCATCAAGATGTGAATTTCACTCCTAACTTCATGGTGTAATTTTTTGTAAAATCGAACACGCGGATTGAGAGTGATCACCAAAGTGCGGGTTTCACCCCTATTTTGGTGAGATCGTCTCGTTTATAGTATGAGTGACTTCAAGTCTTCAAGTGTGTAAGTTGTCTAAGTATCTTAGGAAAGACACATTGCATATATATTAAGACAAAAGAAATAGAAAGAAGCAAATAGGAAGAATTAACATTTTAAGCATGGATCAAGAAAGGTCAAGTTGGTCACTTAAACTATAGACTAGGTCGAACATGACAATTCTACCTAATTCCCTATAGTTATGGCTCTGATACCAATCTGTCACACCCCAACCGATGGCAAAAACATTGGAGTGAGACGAACGAGATTGCTTGAGACATCATAACACTAAATGTGACAATATTTAATTAAACAATTCATTTGACGAACAAGATTGCTTGAGACATCATAACACTAAATGTGACAATATTTAATTAAACAATTCATTTCATTTCATTCACCAAAATGTCAAGTACAACACAATTCCGATACAACGTAAATTCAAATAAGACAAGTTCAACAAAACATAATAAAGAACTTAGCATTCTAACTGTGTTTCTATGCCATTCCTACTAAGTTTTGTCACATCAACATCCTCAACCTGCAACATGTTAAAAAGTATAGTTCAATACAAAGTATTGGCGAGTACACAAGTTTGAATCATAGCATAAGTTGTAAAACCGTTTAAACAAATCCACATGATAAGCTAGCATACGAGATTAACAAGGCATGTGAACTACAAGTCAATCCTCAAGTGTCACCGCAAATAGATTAAACTTAACATGACCACAAGAATACGGGCGGTGCATTACTCCTATAGCGCTATACATGTTAAGGGGAGGCTCGTACGAAGTTAATGACATTTAGTATCACATAAGAATGTTCCAAGTAAACAAATCGGGTATCACATAACTATAGCATGTATGATTGATTGTTTATGTGATTGCATAAAAATAAAAGTGTGATTTAGTGTGCTTTTTTATAGATTAACATATTTCACCAAAAAGTGTAAAGCGTAAAAGGGTGTCGAGTGTACTCAAGGTTTTGCAAAGTTAAATCCGTGAAAGTGTTGGTTGATTAGGGGATGAACACCGAGTTATCCTACACAAGGTATGGTTTGTTGGTTGTTATTTGTTAAATATAAATGTGTTATTTGTTGTTTGTAAAGTATACTTTATATATATATCATAAATATAGTTTGTTTGGCATGCTAGAATCAAGTGTAGGGACATTACATAATCTTAAAAAAAACTTCTTAAGTGACAATTATTATAACATGAATGTGTAAGACTTACAAGATGCCAATTACTTATGTTTTTCATGTTTAAATCACCATTTGCCTTGCTTGATTGAAACGTTTAACTTTTACTAATGTATGATAAGAATTCACGAGTTAGTTTGATATTATACGTCATGTAACAAATAAGTGTTCGAACATAAGTATAAATGCGTATGAAGATTGCGAATTTCGTATAATTGATCAATTTGATTACAATCAAAGCCTTGGATTTACAATGATTTGGAAATGTGATACGATTACAAGGTTTGTACTTTCCAAAAATAGAATCACGAAGCAAACATACTGAAAACGGAAAGTTACAAAAAGCGAAGCATTACACTTTGGTTGTCCATTATTCATTGTAAATTAATAAAGTGTCAAATACCTTGCAAATTAAATAAATGATAGTCATAATAGATGATGAAATAAAGTCAAACTATTGATGAGCCAACATCTGAAAGAATCCTTGCCAAACCTCTGATGAGTTTGCTAACCTCTGATAGAGTAACAACATCAGATGTTAGACAAACATTGATGATGTTGCTAACCTCTAATGGAGTAATAACATCAGATGTTAGGCAAACACTGTTGGTGGTAGCCAACCACTGTTGGACAACGACTTCTGAGTATAACATCAGTGGTTAGTGAGTTTGTGGTTGAATAA
This sequence comes from Scalesia atractyloides, assembly GCA_947069175.1. Classification (NCBI taxonomy): domain Eukaryota; kingdom Viridiplantae; phylum Streptophyta; class Magnoliopsida; order Asterales; family Asteraceae; genus Scalesia; species Scalesia atractyloides. The sequence goes on along the minus strand of CAMTDV010000008.1, from coordinate 40,889,156 downwards.
GTGGTTTTGCTATACAACTACTGTTGGTGTGTTAGCAGTGGTTTGCCATCAGTAGTTTCTGATCAGTGGTAGTTTGTGATCAATTATTTATATTCCACGCTGTTTTTATAACATTTTATATACCTCCGATGTCGTTGGTAGGTTATACACCCTTTGGTCAAGTTCAACCGAAGTATTCAAAGTGACTCTATAGTTGTCTGGACGTCCTACTTCCGCAAGTCTTTGAAATGTATCGACATATGGGTTTGTAGAAAGAACGTGTGTCAAAATTTGGGTAATACGTCGATCAAGATTTGGCCATTGGAGTCTGAGATCTAACTCAGCATTATGATCATAAAAAAAAGTCAACCCTCGCGTGTCACCGCAAAATAGAATAAACTTAACATGACCTCAAGAATACGGGCGGTGTGTTACTCCTATAGCGCTATACATGTTACGGTGGAGGCTTTAGCCAAAGTTAATGACGAACAGTATCACATAAGAATGTTCCAAGTATACGAATCATGCATCAAGTAACTATAGCATGTATGATGGATTGTTTGTGTGATTGCATAAAACTATAAGTGTGATTGCGTGTATTTGATAGATGAACATATTGCACCAAAAAAGTGTAAAGCGTAAAAAGGGTGTTCGAGTGTACTCACTGTTTTGCAAGCTTTTAGTTGTTACTTTGCGAAGGGTTTGGAATGTTGGAGGAACACCAAGCTATCTTTTGAAAGCCTTAACCTTTAGATAGAGAGAGCTTTAGAGAGAAGAGAAGAAGAGTTTGAGGTGTGAAATGAGTGTGGGAGGAGGTGAGTATTTATAGTTGAGGTTTGGTGGTTGAGTTAGGTGAGTATTAAATGCAAGAAACACAATCCAAAAAAACACACTTTTGCCCAATCCATGAGCTAGAAACAACTTTCTCCGGATTATGCTATTTTTAGTCCTTGAACTTAGTTTTTCCTTCATTTCATGCTAAAACTTGATATTTTTGCATGTTTTTAAGTATATAACGTATTTGTAAGTATATTTTAGGTATCGAGAATGTATGTATGAATATTTGCACGTATAACAAGTATCGGTTTGTATGTAAACACGTATTTAACAATTAAATGCATGTAAGACAAGTATGTATCAGGTATGAATTTTATTACGATCAAAGTCTTGGATTATAAGATTGGGAAATGAAATACGAATGCGATACGAATACAAGTTTTCACAAATAGAATTACGATTACACTTTCTAATTAAGGAAAGTATGAAAAAGCGAGGTGTTACAGTCTCCCCTCCTTTAGGAAATTTCATCCCGAAATTTATTCGAGAGGAAAACTTTGGAAAATATGACATTTTGGTGAAAATGTTTGGCCAAAATCAAGATTTGAAGTTTAAAGTTTTTGTAGAGTTCATGTATAAGTGTGTCAATATGTATCGAAATCTTGAAGGATAAAAATGGTAGGTTCGCGAAAGTAATTTGTTTGAGTAAGGTGTTTTTGAGACAACAATCGTAAATGTGTATAAGGATAAGTAAAACGTGTATATGTGTGTGTAAGCAAGTGAGTTTGATTGGGTCTGGACAACTCATTGTAAGGAATATTTTAAAATAGTGCAACCTAAGAGGAAGGTTTTAGTATGACTTAGGATGTACTTTGATTATAATGAGCAGTTCGCACCGTAAGTTGTAAGAAAAGTTTTGTCTGTTCTAAGGCATATTATCACTTGTTGTAGAAAATATTTATTGGAGAGAACTAGGATGGTAAGTATTTACGGTTTCTAAAAGGTTTTGGCGGTAATAGACCGACTAGTTGAAGTTTGTGCGTAGATAAGAGTGAAAGATAGTTTTAAAGAAAAGGAACATTTTACAAGATTGAGCCGGTGGGGACGCTTACAAAAATGGATTAAATGTTTAGGCTGATTCACTGTAAATAAATTTTGGATGAAAGGTTAATGGAAGAATCGGGAATATCGTAGTATGGTAGTGAACGATTCAGTAGGTGTATGCGAGGGGTAAAAATAGTATGAATATCAGATAAAATGTGAACATGGAATGTTGAGAGATGCTAGTGATAGTTGTAGTGGTTAAAGCCGATTTTGAGAATGAAGCTTTGTCATGGATAATCAAGTACTAATCATTTCGAAGTGGGGTCACCAGAGTTTGTTATGAATCAAATGTATTTATCAAGGTCCGGGAAATCATTGAATTTCTCATGGCACGTATTACGAAAGTTTGGTAACATGGTAGGGACACTTATATATAGGAAGTACCAGCGGCATATCCACTATGTTCATACCATGTTACGTCCGTTTCGCTATTCGGTGTCATGTTACGTTCTGTGTTGCGATACACAGTAGAACCCACTATGGTTTTCATGCGCCTACCAATATAATCCTGTGTGCACCCGCGATTATTTTGGTTTGTTCATGATCCGCATAGTTTGTACTAGTAGTGTACGGGTCAGGTTACATTTGGTATTACAAGCAAAAGGTGTGTAAGATAACATGTAAAAATTAAGCATGTAAGCATGATTGTATGTATGTATGAGTGTGTCGAACGTAAGCAAAACCACTCGGGTTATGCTTACTTATAGATTCCAAGTATGACTACCAAGTAGTGCGAATGCATAAATTTTGAATATGATTGAAAACAAATACGTATAAAATTAGCATGCAGTATCGAGCGTATAGGTGGAATAAAATGGGATTTAGCATATATAAGCTACCACGATGTTGCGAGTGTGTAAAATACGAAGTGTAATGGTGATACGTATAATATTGTAATGTAATATAGAAACGTGTAAGGCGATATGCATGTTTATGGTTGCTTGAGTCAAAACATCGAGTTAGTTGAAATAAAATAAGTCGGGTTTGTCGGGAATGAAGGACCAAAATTGTGAACGTCGGGTGAATATTGAGAATAGTATTAATTTTTTGATGTAAGATGTGGTTTGTAAAAAAATGTTACTTTGGTTTCAAAAAAGGTTTAGGATTTGAGTATGTAGAAACTTGTCCGACCTAATGAGTTTTTCATGCCCACGTGTTTAGATTTAGAATTGCTTGTTAAAATTCTTGAAAAAGGCTTTAAAACAGTGAGCTTGCTTCATTGAAGGTGTTTTATATCGAAATAAGGAAAGTTGTGTTTGAAAATTCCGTGGATAAACTTTGATTTTTTTAAAAGGCCTTTTTTTTGCAAAACGTACTTGTATATATGTGAGAGAAAGTGTTCGTTGGTTCTTCGTTAGGAACGAAATGTCTTTAGAATGATAGTATAAAGTGAGTGTGTTTTGGACAAGTTATGAAAATCGAGGGCAAGAGGTTCATTTGACCGACTAATTTGATAGGTAGCATTTCTTAAAGTTTTTGAAAATTGTGAAAGAACCGTTTAAAGTATCATTAAGGGTTTCATGTATGTAATTTACGTAAATACATTGTAGGGTGAGAAATTATTTGGATAAAATAATATGGTTTGAGTTTTATGCATAAATGAGAAAAATTGAAACAATGATAAAATGTTTGAGTATAAGTTTTGATATAGTGATTGTTACGAAAATAGTCGAGTTGGAGTTGGACTTGACTTATTTCTCCAGCTTGAGTTTCGCGAAAAACATATCTAAGTGATAGACAATAAAGTCACGTTTGAGCATGTAAGTAATAACAAGTATTCAAAAGTATAAACACGTATGATTGTGTAAGGAGTATAAATTTAGTTGGTTTGCGAGAATTATTATTGTTTTTTATTGCGAAAGATGTGCGAATTATGCATCGGGTTCGAAATGAACGAGGTAATAAGTATTAAAACACATAGAAATTGAGATAGCATAAAAGATGGGCTTAGTAAAATATTTGAGTGCTTTGGGTTGAGAAGCGTTGACTATTCCAAAGTGAATCGAAGATCCTTTCAAATTAGAGGAACGTGCTTTGGCCTATAGGTAAATTGCTCTCGCTGAGAAGCGATTAACGGCATTTTACCCTTCCAGTTACTACACGTCTCTAACTGATCGAAAAATCAAAACCTTGGCGAGATCCAAAAATCGAGGAGTGGGACTAGTTAACAAGGTGCGAGTTTCACCCCTAACTTGACAACATCGTACCCTAAGTGTGGTTGGTACTTACCAAACGAGGAGCGAATTCCGACTCGTTGGTAAGGGTCCACTAGATTATGAAATGGAAATTTTCCATCAAGGTATGGATATCAATCATAACTTTATGGCGTAATTTCATGAAAAAAATCGAATACGCGGATTGACAGTGATCACCAAAGTGCGGGTTCACCCGTATTTTGGTGAGATCGTGTCGTTTGAAGTATGAGTGTCTTCAAGTCTTCAAGCGTGTATATTGTGTAAATGTCTTTGGAAAAACATATTGCATATATTAAGACCAAAATAAATAGGAAGAAGCAAGGTAGGGAGGATTAGCATTTTAAACATGAATAAAGAATGGTCAAGTTTGGTCACTTAAACTATAGACTAGGTTGAACATGGCAATTCTACCTAATTCCCTATAGTTATGGCTCTGATACCATTTTGTCACACCCCAACCGATGGCGGAAACATCGGAGTGAGATGAAATAGATTGCTCATTGCATCATAACATTATTTGTGACAATATTTAAATCAACCAAATTTCATTTTATAACACAATTGTCAAGTACATCACAAAACTTTGAATACAACAATGACAACATAAACTTAACAATCTAGGTGTGTATCTATGCCATCCCTAGTAAGATTCATCATGATCAACATCTTTAACCTGCAACATGTAAAAAGTATAGTTCAATACGACAAGTATTGGCGAGTACACAAGTTTGATATAACATAAGTACAAAAGGTTTAAACGAATCCACATGTTAAGCTACCATACAAGATTTACGTAAACATGGCAAGTAATCTACAAATCAACCCTCGCGTATCATCGCAAAATAGAATAAACTTAACATGACCTCAAGAATACGGGCGGTGCGTTACTCCTATAGCACCATACATATTAAGGTGGAGGCTTTAGCCAAAGTTAATGACGAATAGTATCACATAAGAATGTTCCAAGTATACGAATCATGCATCAAGTAACTATAGCATGTATGATGGATTGTTTGTGTGATTGCATAAAAGTATAAGTGTGATTGCGTGTATTTGATAGACTAACATATTGCACCAAAAAGTGTAAAGCGTAAAAAGGGTGTTCGAGGTACTCACTGTTTTGCAAGCTTTCAGTTGTTACTTCGCGAAGGGTTTGGAAGGTTGGAGGAACACCAAGCTATCTTTTGACAGCCTTGAACCTTTAGATAGAGAGAGCTTTAAAGAGAAGAGAAGAAGTGTTTGAGGTGTGAAATAAGTGTGGGAGGAGGTAAGTATTTATAGTTGAGGTTTGATGGTTGAGTTAGGTGAGTATTAAATGCAAGAAACACAATCCAAAGAAACACACTTTTGCCCAATCCATGAGCTAGAAACAAATTTCTCCGGATTATGTTTTTAGTCCTTGAACTTAGTTTTTCCTTCGTTTCATGCTAAAACTTGATATTTTTGCATGTTTTTAAGTATATAACGTATTTGTAAGTATATTTTAGGTATCGAGAATGTATGTGTGAATATTTGCACGTATAACAAGTATTGGTTTGTATGTAAACACGTATTTAACAATTAAATTTATGTAAGACAAGTATGTATCAGGTATGAATTTTATTACGATCAAAGTCTTCGATTATAAGATTGGAAAATGAAATACGAATGCGATACGAATACAAGTTTCCATAAATAGCAATACGATTACACTTTCTAATTAAGGAAAGTACGAAAAAGCGAGGCGTTACAGTTTGGCATCAGTGGTTTGCATTAGTGGTTTCTGATAAGTGGATGCGACTGACGTGTTGCAGATTTAACAGATAAAGCTGAATAAACAGTAACTTAATAATGGACATGCCATCTTTATTACTGAAATTTATTGTAGAAAATTCCTGCCCAAACTACGCGCCAAAAACATCTTATGTAAACAACTTCAGGCCCTTCCATTGATTACACCAAAAGCAAATGCCATCATTTACTAAATACCATATGGCAAACCTCGTTTCTTGGAGATTCAGTTTTGTTCTCAATAAAGTTTCACTGAATGAGGTGGACAACATTCTTAGGTCATTATTAAGTGAGCATAACAATGTTGTCCATCTTATTCAGCAAAATTTTATTGAGATAAACCTCACCCTGTTCAAATTAAAACTCTAAAATGTTCAAAATAACAGATGGCAAACCTGTAAGTTGTGTGTTCTAACATGCTCAAAGATGGCAAACGTGATTAAAACGACAAAAAAGTTAAAACAACCACAGATGGCAAACGCCGTTTCTTGGAGATTCAATTTGTTCTCCATGAAGTTTCACTGAATGGATTCTTAGGTGAGGGGGATAACTCAGTAAGATTTTGCTGAATGAGATGGACAAATCTTCAAGAAAAAGAGACTGATAACAGTGATATGTCATTTTGTGTGCTTTGTTCTTGAGAAAGGTTTGGATGAGAAGAAGAGACCTATGCCAGTGTAAACGCTATTTTGGACTCCATTTTAAATGATGAAGACTGAGATGAGCTTGAAGATGATGGCCGAATATCATCCAAGCGAAAAACCCACTTACAATCACACCCCAATAAACACCATCGAGATACAAAAAGTACACATAAAAAAATTACGACAAGAGATACAAAAAGTACACATAAAAAATTACGACAAGAGATACAAAAAGTACACATAAAAAAAATTACTATTGTTTTTTAGCGCCAAAAACATATATCCAGCTCGTGCAAAAAAAAACCATTATATAAGTAGAACAGGTAAACAAACTTAACACTCCATAAATTGTCTAAACATGCCACAAATTTATAATGAGATTCATGGTGAAGAAGTGCGTGATTAGGGTTTTGAGAAAAAGGAAAGTAATGGAGAAATTTATGAGAGATTTTTGTTTTTGAAATTGAAACGGCAAGTGGAAACTCTGTTTGGATGAAAAAGGGTTTATAAAGGTCTGTTGGCTATCATTTGTGCACGTGTAAACTCTGTTGGATATTGGATGATAGTTCTTTGGAAACCTCTGCTGAAGACCAGCAGTGGTTCTGAATAGAGGAATGATCAGAGGAGATTTTACATCTGATTATCAATGGATTGAGGAAACAGTGGTTTCACCAACAATTGAAGTAGGAACAGAGGATACACTTTCAGCAACGGATAGATTTTCATGGAGTAATAACATCAGATGTTAGGCAAACACTATTGGTGGTAGACAGCCACTGCTGGACAACCTCTACTGAGGTTATAGTATATTATGGGCAGATGGTACATTATTGTTTGGACAGAGGCTGTCTGCTAGAGACCAGCAGTGGTTTGAAACAGAGGAATGATTAGAGGAGATTTTACACTATCAGGTGATAGATATGGGAAATAGTGGTTTCACCAACAGCGGAAGTAGGAACAGAGGATACACTTTCAGCAACGAATAGATTTTCATGGAGTAATAACATCAGATGTTAGGCAAACACTATTGGTGGTAGACAACCACTGCTGGACAACCACTACAGAGGTTGTAGTATATTATGGGCAAATGTTACATTATTGTTTGGATTAGAGGTTGTAGTATAATTTGGCATTCTTTAATCTGTTCTTTTGTAGGGTTCAATTCCAACACACTTTTATTAATTTTTTTAGCTATTAGTTTATCAATCTTTCCATCATCAATTTTAAATACATAATGCTTTAACCATAATTTATTAATCGATACAAATACGAAATGCAATATGCTAAACATTATAAATTTGCTAACAAAATTACAACGATAAACATTAATTGATAAAAAAATAAACATTAGAAATTTGTAACAATAATTACAATGATTTGTTTATGAGGATCTCTCATGATAAAGTTTTATATATATATTTTTTGCTTTGTAGGAGGAAGATGGGTGCTTCTCTCCATAGCATGAATCTTTCACAACTAACTTCCCTTGATCAAGAAAACACACGTTTCATCCATGAAGAGAAGCACCTATTTTCACCCTAAAAAGCAAAGAAAACATATCACGTAATTTAAACCTTCTTTCAATTTCTCTTCATCATAATCAGACGTGCTAGACTCAGTTGCTGGTCTAATTCGAAAAGAGTATACTACCATTTTTAGAAATGGTTATTAACTAAAGTAAAAGGTGGCATATGTGAGTGATGTAACACCATGTAGAATTTTACCTTATTGTGATGAACATAGCTATCGCAAACCAGAGCCTTGACCTGGACTTGAATATCATTAGGGCCTAGACTTTTTAGGAAAAAAAATCAAAACTAAGAACCTGGTGTAAATAACTTATTAGATGTGGTGAATTTTGTATAAGTAGAAACCTAAAAAATGACGATGGTAAGGCTGAATTTAAAGGTTCTTGAGCCAACCCGCAGTGTTGTCTCTTTCACCTGCTAATTTTCAACTGTATTCACATTTCCAGAAAAAAATATATACTCTCTGCGTAGATCCATTCACAAAACATTAAAAAACACAAAACCAACACAGATCTGACAAAGATGTTTAAAAAACTCATAAGATATAAAATTTAACAAACAAAAACGATAGATAGGTAAAAATGGTACCAATCTGGCCCCCAACCACAGATCTGGCGTCATGCTCTCTCTTCCACCCACAACCACAGATCTGGCGTCGTGTTCTCTCTTTCACCTGTTCATCGGTCTTCATTTTCAACTGTATTCACATTTCAAGAAAACATGAAAACATGCTGAAATCTTCCCCCTTGAGAGAGAAAAAGATTCAGATCTGAGCTTCAAAATCAACGAAAATGTAAGACGCTAACAAAAATCAACAAAAACGTAACAATGGATGCAAGTATCTATTACCGGTTGGTGTCAGATCAAGCACTTGAACAATAATTTCTGGAACATCCACGATTTTAAGAGAAGATACCATAAACCCTAGATCTACAAAATCGCTGGAAGAAAAAAGGATGGGTTATTGGGTTGTGTAATGAGATTTGAAAAGTGTGCAGTTGGGATGAGCGGAATATTGGGTTTTTGAGAGAAGATGCCGCCCAAGGGTATTATTGGAAAGTTAATTCAATTTTGATATTCAAGTGCTTTAAACACTTGTACATCATATATTAAAGGTATTTTAAGGGAAGTGGCAAATTACCTTAAATAGTCCCTTGGATATGCTTATTAATATAGTATAGATATAGATATATAGTAAATACTATATATGAACCCTCAATCTCTACAATAACTCAAAGGCACACCGTATCCCTTATGCACTTTATTTTGTAACTTAATGGAAGTATGAGGGGCAAAACTAAAAAATCATACGAAAACATGAAAATTGTAAAGTTTCTTCTTCATCTTTCCGTTTCCTCCTGTCACCAGCAACTGTTGATCTTCTTTTCTGAATTAGAAGTCGTCGGCGTTGATTTGACCACAACAACACCAAAAAGCACTCCTGTCATCATGCTACTCCACCCCAAACAATCTTAAAATCACCACGATAGTAATGTATATATAGTAATAATAATATATATAGTAATAATAAATGTATATATAGTAAATACTGTATATGAGCCCTCAATCTCTACAACAACTCAAAGGCACACCATATCCCTTATGCGCTTAATTTTGTAACTTAATGGAAGTATCGAGGGCAAACCTAATAGATCATACGAAAACATGAAAAATTGTAAAGTTTCTTCTTCATCTTTCTGTTTCCTCCGGTCGCCGGCAACCGTTGATCTTCTTTTCCGAATTAGAAGTCGCCGGCGGGTTGATTTGACCACAAACAACAAAAGCACTCATGTCATCATGCTACTCCACCCCAAACAATCCTAAAATCACCAGGATCAATCTAAAAATTACCCAACATTAACATGGCACCCAATTTTAGATCCATGTCGCGTAAATTCGCAGAAAGAAGCAAACACAGATTATTGTTATCCCGAAAGGAATTAGGGGTTTTCTCTAAATCCTACATCAACGAAGATGATCATCGATGGGCCCGTCTTCGTTTGTTTCTTTTTAATGTTTTGGAAATGGGTCGGGCCGATCCTCTACAGTTTATCTTTGCTGCTAAATGTGGCCTCGCACTTACAATTGTTTCTTTACTTATATTCTTTAAAGAGCCCTTTGATTTTATGAGCAAGTATGCTATCTGGGCTATCCTAACTGTCATCCACATCTCCGAATTCAGCATAGGTTTGCACTTCTTAGTTGCTTTAATGTTACTTTTACTTTTTTTAAGCTTCATCTTCAATCACAGGAGCATCACTTAGCAAAGGCTTCAGTGGCGCTTTGGGGACGTTGTCTGCTGGCATTCTTGCATTGGGTATTGCTCAGATATCTGTTGGGGCTGGCAAGTGGCAAGAAATTGTGATTGCCATCAGCGTCTTTATAGCAGGTTTTCTTACACCTCATTCTATTTCCAGTTTTCTGAAACTGTACCCGTCAATGAAGTTGCATGACTTCGGGTTCAGGGTCTTTATGTTGGCCTTCAGTATAGTACTCGAATCGGGTACTTCAGATTTTGCTCAAGAAACAGTCTCGCGGTCATTGTTAATAGCAGTTGGGGCATGTGTGTGTTTCAGTGTAACTATTTGTGTTTATCCGATTTGGGCTGGTGAGGATCTCCATAAATTGGTTGTTAAGAATTTTAGGGGCGTTGCGACTTCCTGAGAAGGTAGGATAGTAGTTCTTGTGTCTGCGCGTCCGCGTTATTTTGTAGTTCTTTAATAATCTTATTTTTTTTATAGGCTGTGTTAATAATTACCTTCAGCAATTTGGATATGAAAGGATACCTTCAAAGATACTAGTATATCAAGCATCTGATGACCCTCTTTATAATGGATATCGATCCGCAGTAGAGTCAACAAGTCAAGAAGATGCTCTCGTCCGCTTTTTTTCTTCTTTTTTGTATAATATAATATGTTACTTTATAAGATACTAAAACAGTTTTCATAAAGGCTAAAGTATACACAGTTTGTGTTAATTAGGAATTGTCATTAGTTTAATTTTGATTTTGCAGATGGGGTTTGCGGTTTGGGAACCGCCACATGGGCGTTATAAAATGTTAAACTATCCTTGGAGTAATTATGTGAAAGTTAGCGGTGCACTTAGGCATTGTGCGTTTATGGTCATAGCAAAGCATGGTTGTATACTTGCAGAAATATAGGTACTTTTTGCTCTCTTCTTTTGCTGACGTGGCACTAGTTTTTATCGTGTGGTGGTCGAGTTCTGTGACAAAAGGTTGATATAAATTTTTTATTTTTCAATGTCAGTAGTCACCAGCGGAACTAAGACACATGTTCAAAAACAAGATCCAAAACGTTGGGACCGAAGGCGCGAAAGTATTACGCGAGTTAGGAAACAAAGTAGAAAAACTAGAGAAACTAAGCCCTGATATCGACTTGCTTGAAAAAGTGCACGAGGCTGCAGAAGAATTACAAATGATGATTGACCAAAAGTCATACCACTTGGTCAACGCTGAGAAATGGGCAGCTGGAAAACGACCAAAAGACTTTGAAGATGTGGAGCGCCTTCATGAACTTAAAGAAGAAGAGATTGACATTGAACCGAATGGCATCGGTTCTCTATATGAAGCAAATCTAAAACCGCTGCTTCCCGGTAAAACCCTAGAAGGCCACATCACCACTCTGTCAAACCAACCTTCAATGGTGCACTGGGGTTCATCTGAAGATATGCTGAAGCAACAAACACAATGGCCTTCAAGATTATCGTTTGTTGGGGAGACAATTTTAAACGTGCGTGAAGTGAAAACTTATGAAAGCGCAAGTGCATTATCACTTGCTACTTTTACTTCTTTTTTGATTGAATTTGTTGCAAGACTTCAGAATCTTGTGAGCGCGTTTGAAGAGCTTAGTGAGACGGCTAAGTTTTCTGAACCTGTGAATATTCTTGAAGCGAAAGAGGTGGTTAGTGTTTGGACAAGACTGCTCAAGTCAATTGGGATCAAGTGATTCTGGTATTTTTGTTGTCTGTTTAGTATTTTATATCATGCATTTGGTTGTTAATAGAGATGGAGATAACATGAAGAGAAATAAACCTGCTGATGAAGTGCGATTGCGTTCTTGAAAATGAAAGTTTATTGTGTCGAAAATGGCACTCATAGCTGTAAATTTCTTGCGAGAATTTGTTGTTTGTATATGTTTCAAATATACTGCAAGGTCCTTGCTTCAGCCTTCTGCAAACTTTTTAAATGAATAAATGTAGGGTGCCGGATGGGGCTTGGTCGCCAAATTAATTTTTCTCCATTGATGATCAAGGTGCAAACCTTGTTGGCAACGGAACGAGTGTGGAATGTGGCTTCTCGTTGTTGGTTTTCATCTTGATGAACTAAGAGCAGGTTCGTTGTTGTCTTTCTGAATCAGGGCCGGCTTTATATTGGAATTTCTGTCGGACCATTAAGAGTGGTAGTTGTAGTTCCTAAGGCTTGAAATGGTACATAAGAGAACGTTCTTTGCATGTTGTGGAAATCACACAACTAATGTCGTCAAATGAGAGTCCAAAGGAAGGCTCTTCAGAAACAGAACCCATCTTAAATAAGTCTAAAAGCAGCTGTTTGTAGTTGTTGAGGGTATCTCAATGGACTTCAGAACAACCCAAGTGCCCATTTTTCACTTCGTCTTGGGCCCCCAAAATGGTTGAGCCGTCCCTATTCAGCTGTCTTGAATAGATCCGTATCTTATATCGCCATTGTTAAACATCAAGACAATTGCATCTATGTTACCAGTCTCATGGCACATTTATGACACTAATTATTTGATGATTTGAATTTAATGGTTGATTTGGCATCGAATAATGGTTACCAGCGCACTTTAATTTTAATAGGTGTTGGGGATGAATGCAATATTAATTAATTATCCGATTTTTGAAAACTTCAGTTTCTGAAGTTGTAGCTCTCATGGTTGAGCCACATTTAATTCAGATACGGAGAAATTGTAGTATGTTTTCTTCACCATAAACTTGTAGGTGGTTATACCTCATGATTTAAGTTAAGTAACTCCAAAACTATATAGCAATAATGCACAACTCAAACAATGGTTGTGGTGGCGGCAAAAAATAGCCGTGAATGTTGCTCGTCCATTTGGGCTCATGTTAAGTTAGCAAGTGTTTGAGTGTTGCTCGTCCATTTGGGCTCATGTTAAGTTAGCACGTGTTTTAAGAGCTACCCGTTGTTTAGTTTAAGTTGGCCCCTTTTATAATTCGAGTAGACTAATATTATCCAGATTCCCGAATGTAATTACTTTCTACCCAAATGAATTCATCTATTGATCAGCATGTCATGATTATCACGCTTAGTATCATCTCAAACACATATTGGCCTTAGCCTATGGTTTCACTAAAAAGACAGCGTGCTTTTAGGCTGATCTAGTAAAGGGCATTAACTCATAACACATGGTCATAATACTTCATCAATATGCGTAAATGGGGAGAAATAAAACTTGTCAACCACATGAAAGCAAGTACACTACAGCAACTTAAATCTTCTTCTTGGTTTGAAACAAGCAGATTTCTAAACCCCTGCCTTGAAACTAGCCAAAAAATAGGGTTTGAATTTCGAAAACAACCACCAAAATGGTATCCATTTATCGAAATGGTGTTAACTGAAAATTACTAACAAAAGTAGTTTTTTACGCAGACAGTCTTTATAGTCTACCAAAAGTAACACCTTTTGAGTACCAAGGGTTATTTTTGTTGTTGTAACGGATTTGGGTTTTATAGTTTCAATTTTGTAAGAGGTTAGAGTATTAGAGCTAACACCAGTTAGTTTTTGTAACACCCTGTATTGTATTTTAAATATTGTATGTTAAAGACCAATAATGACTAAAGGTGTCAACATGCTCAATCTGAGCCTCTGAGTGACGGTCCGATATCAACATGCATAAATAACAGCCTCTGAGTGGCTGATATGTCAACATGCTTAAATCATTAGCCTATGAGTGACTGAGATGTCAACATGCTTGAAATTTGGCCTCAGAGTGAATGATATGTCAACATGTCCAGCCTCTGAGTGACATCGGAATCAACATGGTTATAATAAGCCTTTGAGTCATCCCTTGCGAAGTCCTAACTCTCATACGTGACATTTTTTGGACGAGAGGGTTCAATTTTGTAAATATATGAAAGTTGGATGATGGAGGGATTAAAAGCGTCAACATGTTAGTTTATACCTCTGAGTGACCTTTTAAAGAACTGAGAGCTCGACAATGTCCAGGCATAATCCCGGGTATGCCAAATATTGGCTACAGAGGGCTAAAGGTGCCAAAAAGGTGTTTAAAGAAGTCTTTAGAAGCTTTTTAAAGTGAAGGGGCTAAAGTGTCAAAATCTGAAACTGGTTATGGGGCGGTCGCGGGCCGCGAGAGACCAGGCTTGGGTCTCTCGCTGCGCGCGAGAAGCCCTCTGCTACAGAAAATTTGGCTTGGTCCCCAAACAAAGCTCCAAAACCATGTATTCGAATCTATGGACTTGTAAACTTCTATGCCACGTTTTGGGACACTTGTAAGCTTTCTCTGACACCCCTAAACACCTGGCTCCACCTCCTTTGAGCTCTCCAACTATAAATAGGTGCTTAAGTTCTCATTCCAACTTGCACCTTTCTCATTAATTCACTCTTCTCCCTCCTATGGAAGTTCCTAGCTGAAAGGAGAATCCAACTTAGTTCTCTTGCATTGTAGGAACCTCTTGTAAGTGTTCCTTGCTCTTGCATTTTCGTTTATAGGCTTTTATAGCCAAAAGTCAAGCGTTTTTCGGAAAATGCTTTGACTTTCGGTTAAGACCATTTTGGTCCAGCCATTGTTCGAAAGGAACATGGCTAAGTGATCGTAATAATGTAGGTGTTAATCCCTATAAAGGGCACCTCCTGAAGATCACATTTACTGGACCAATTGACGGGTCAAAGTTATGATATTAAAAAGTCAAACAGGGAATTTTTCGGAAAAATTTTAAATTGATCTTATATATGTTATGAAACCTGTTTTGACACTTAAACAAGTTGGCAATAATTATTAGAACATGTAAGAACACGTTCGGCTCGTCAATTTCAGTTCTAGGGTCGGTTCGCAACCGAAAGTCGCGAAGTTTGACTTCTACTTTGACTTTCGATTCTGACCCGATTTAGATTAGTTACCTACTGATTTAAAGTTGCATTATGATCATAATATTATGTAGCATAACCCTCTGAGGTTATATTACATGATCATAATCAGAATCCAAGTTAATGCGCAAGTTCCATAATTATGCCATCTTTGACCAAAATGCCCTTTTTGCATAAAACAATGTTTTAAATGGTAATGAACTTGAAAATGAGTTTTCTACTGATGTAATATTACAAGTAGGATTATTTGGGATGTTAAACCAAGTTATAAACTGAGTTTTCAAGCAAGTCCTTAAACTATATCGATAAATGGCGCTTTTAGCCCTTATGGCTCATAAAATAGTTTTAATAAAAACTTTTCAAAGGTAAATCTTTTACCTACTGATATGTTATTTTAAATAACATATCTAAGACATTTTAATCAGGCCTTAACATCACTTTTCTTAAAAATCACATAAAGACGCCATTTTACGACATAAGCGCTGTTTAGGCGCATAGTATGGTTTTGAACCATATTAATGGACCAAGACTTGTTACCTACTGATTTTAAAACTTATTTTAAATATATTTACAATAGGTACATGTTATAAACTTATAATCCCAAATAATTTATAAACTATGTGTAAAATGACCAAAATGCCCCTTCGGTGCATAGTTTGGTCATAAAAGGTAAAATACACATATAATTGATATCCTACTGATATTATATCATAAATAAAGTATTTTTCCAGAATACTTATAATCATAACATTAAACTATATTCAAGTTCCTTTTTATGGTAAGAAATTACCAAAACGCCATTATGAGGCATAATTTCATTTTAAATCCCTAACGGGCATACAAGTTGATATCCAACTGACATCTTAACTTATTTAAAGTATAATGGCATATAGAACTTATCCATGACTTATCCAGTTACCCGATATCGCTAATATGCGCACAGTTACGTATATGTAACTATTTTACGGAAATAAACCGAAACGGGTTTAACCTTATCATTTAAGTTTCAAAATCCAGAATGTATATAGTTTACCCATATTATACAAGTCAAGTACTTGTCGGGATTAAACTACATTCTATCCGATCATAGTTTAATCAAGCGTTATACGTAATGATCATGTACACTATTCGGTTTATAAGACCGTTAGTATTTAATTGGCTAGCTTATGCCATAATCCAGACTAGAGCCTTGTCGGTAAATGCTATCTGCACTTTGTACTTTTGTATACGGCTGATTTATTTAAAAATAAAAGAAGAAGACTAGCTCAGGTAAATACTCTTGACTTATTTTCCCTATACGGGCTTGGGATACGGTAAATTATTACCGCTTGGTCCAAAATTGGGTCAATCAAATGCCCGCTTGTGGCTAGTAAACCCCATATTTCGGTTTAATCAGTTTTGTTTGATAACTTAAACATCGGGGGTTAAATTACCGTGTCCTGGATATCCTCGGCTCAATACATTAGTTATTGGCCACGACCTTAGCGCGGGGTGTAGGCATACACCTGATAGACGCTCATATGCAATATTCCCAAGACGTTGGGTATGACTCATTCGTGAGTCCTAAGTGGTATGTATTTAATCATGTCTTGGTTTCTGTACTGGGCCCTATATGTATTGACAAACATGTGAATCTGATAGAAGGTTGCAAGATCAACTTTCCCAAGTTAATAAAAGATTTTGTGATGTTTTGCACTTAAAAACCCTTTTAAAGTTTTCAAAATGAGTAAGTTAGGTGTATTTACCAGCGTAAGCAGACGTATCGTCCAAAGGCTAAACTGCAGGTACAATACGAAATAGGCCGGAAGCTGCTCGGTAGTGAATAAGAGGATCTTGCAAATCCTTAGATCTGCCCTAAAGTCTGTTTTATATTCTTTCTTGTACATATTAATGATCCGCCTGTGGATCTTCTATTACGTGCCTGTATATTATTTTGTATTTTGAACTTTTGGTTTGTAATAGTAATTTTACTCCAACACTTCCGTTGTGCCACGTATAATTGACAATGATGTTATCAACTAATGTCACAATACTCCCCACCCGGACCCACCGGTGTATGGATCTGGATAGAAATCTGGGGTGTGACATGTTGGTATCAGAGCCAACGTTTGAGAGAATTAAACACTAGCCTTTTGTGTTTAATCTTAAACTTACATAAACACATTCCTTAGACTTCCGAGTCTAGGCATTGACCTAAGATTTACTCATTTCATTATTAAGTCACTAGTTATGTTTTTGAATTAATTTTTAACAGGAAAATGCCGCCACGTGTGAGAGGACAAAGTGGAAGAGGAAAAGGTCCAATGAGGGGAGGACCATCAGGGCGTATTCCCCTCAACCTCATAACCCAGACGCTTACCAAGAATCAGGAGATTCATCTCCTTGGCAACCAGCGAGATGTTCAGTCTCTAATAGACACTCGCCCTCACATTCCCAAAATTCTTACCACTCTCACCACTCTTATCATTCACACCATACCCATCATTCCCATTCACATTCTTACCATGAAGAATTTAGCCCTAACCATTATTTTAACACGCCTCCAGCTGATCAAAATCAGTTGGACCCGCCACATCCTATAGACGAGGACTCCGACCCGGAGATGCCACCGTCGGGATCAAATATGCATCCCATTGAAATTTTGAGCGATTCAAACTCTTATGCCGGATCGCCCTACCAAGGTCCTAATTAGTGGGACCAATATTGGAATCAATTCACATTCGCCCACACTCCTTCTCATCACTCTCAACCACCCCCTGTTCAAGAAGATGTCCACATGGAAACGGTGGACCAACCTGAACCACCAAGGAGGAAGCGTGGAGCATGTATGTCGGTACGTGCAAGACAAAGGTCGGGATTGCTACCACCTTTGCTCAACTCTTACCCCACAATACCAGAGGACCCACAAATGGGTGGACCCTCTAATGTTTCACCTATAGTGGAACCAACACCAACACCTGCTGTTCAACCACCATCGGGTTATACTAACCCAATTCCCACATATCCAGACACGTCTGGATATGATTCTTTTAACCCGTCTACATTGGTAGACTATCAAGCATGGTCGCAAGACCCCTACATGTAGGCGGTTATGCACAACGCTCTTTACACGTCTCCTTTCCCACCTACTTATCCACCGACTGGATATCCAACTTATGGGTACCAGTATCCGGTTATGCCACAACCACAACCTCCGCCACCACTTGAGGCCATTAATGAGGCCTTGGAAAGAATGAAAGAAATGCAGCAGCAGACAGAGAAAATGGAGAAGAAGACAAACAAGTTCTTCAAGAAACTTTCCAAGTTGGTCAAAGGAAAGAAGGACGAGTAAAGTCTCTTCTAATTATATGTAGTCCCTGCGAGGACATTGTTATTTCTTTAGTCTCTGCGTGGATATGTTTATTTCTTTAAAGTCCTTGCATGGACAAGTTATTTCATTTTCTAGTATTGCAATTTCTAATTTGAAATTTAATGAGGTACTTTTGGAGTTATATATATATATATATATATATATATATATATATATATATATATATATATGTTAATCATCCTCTTGAAAATGAGCGTCTCAATTTTACTCGAAATTTATGCTCTGCGATATAATTCCAAAAGATCTTAATGGTTTTGATTTGCCAAGTGGCACAGACCACATATTTGGCCAAAAATATATAAATAATAGTTAAGAACGGAAGGGTCTTCTATCATGATAGTTAAGGGAAGTTATCATTCTATCTAGAGGTGGTGGATTAAGTTCAAGCCCAAGTAATTAAGGTCAATGTGACCGGGACTATTAATCAACCATTAAGGTCCTCTTATGTTAACATTCAAGTAATGTTCATACTCTTGGTAGTGTGACTTGAGGAATCACGCTAGCCTTCAAGGTAATGGACTATGTCCTAACCTTATATAGCCCTTGTGATCTGTTTGATCCCGGTTAAATATCACCAGTGCGGTGATGAATAAGACATCCATTAGAGATGTATTTTATATAGCCCTTGTGATCTGTTTGATCTCGGCTAAATATCACCAGTGCGGTGATGAATAAGACATCCATTAGAGATGTATTTTATACAGCCCTTGTGATCTATTTGATCCCGGCTAAATACCACCAGTGCGGTGATGAATAAAACATCCATTAGAGATGTAATTTATATAACCCTTGTGATCTGTTTGATCCCGACTATCACTAGTGTGGTGACTAAACATCCAATAGTGATGTATTGCCCTTATGGCTATGATTAATTTTATATAGCCCATGTGATCTATTCGATCCCAGCTAATATCACCAGTGCGGTGACTAAATATCCAATAGTGATGTATTGCCCTTATGGCTATGATTAATTTTATATAGCCTATGTGCTCTATTCTGATCCCGGCTAATACCACCAGTGCGGTGACTAAACGTCCATTAGTGATGTAGTGCCTATGTGCCCTATTATATGTCCATTAGTGACAGGCCTATGTGCCATATCCTATGTCCATTAGTGACAGGCCTATGTGCCGTATTATATGTCCATTAGTGACAGGCCTATATGCCATATTTTAAATGTCCTTCGTGACAAGCCTATGTGCTATAAAATTTTCAAATATGACAATGAAAGTTGCGACATTGCGATCCCATGTCTAGTAATAAATGGACTATGTCAAGATTATAATTTGCCTCTGATGGTCCTATTAAGACCTAGGCCAAATATAGTTATATTAAGCCTAAGAGTTGTGATGTTATTCATACTAGTATAGGCAATGGATTTTTCTTATATCCAATGTTTAAAAGCCGATATGGTTACTATACCATGGCGAAGAGAAATTTTATTTGGTATATAGAACCAAAGCTCTGAAGAATGGCTAATTCTAATAAGGCACAAAGTAGCCATCAGAACGTCAACTCTAAGGACGCCGAAAATGGCCATAAATGATAACGACTTTCAAGCTCGCATTGATGCGGCTGTAGAAAAGGCCATGGGAATCGAAAGGCTTAGAGTGTCGAGTGCTACTCGCTCTAGACCCTTATCTATTCCACCATCTTCAGCTCATAGGGAGAGCTCCGTTCACTCTTCAAATGCGAAGACGGATGTACCTATAAGTATTTCGTCTCCTGCAAGCCCTGAGATTTTAACGGGGAAAAAGGAGCGGTGGAAGCCCTAAAGTGGCTAGATGAAATGGAAACAATTGTGGACATCAGCAACTGTGCTGATAAGGATGTGGTCAAGCATGTATCACACTCCTTTAAGGGTGATGCCCTAATATGGTGGAAAGCCATGATTCAGTCTGCAGGTAAAGTATACCTGTATAATCTGGGATGGTCCAAGTTTGTGGACCTTATTAATGAAACTTACTGCCCACCCCATGAAGTGGAGAAATTAGAGACCGACTTCTTATCTCTTTCTATGAAGAACCAGATTGTCGGAAATATGTTTCCGATTTTAATTCCCTATCTAGGTTAGTTTCCTATCTAATTACCCCGGAGCCCAAACGCATTGCGCGTTTTGTTAATGGGTTAGCGCCCGAGATAAAAGGCATGGTCAAGGCTGCTCAGCCTAATACCTACAGATCTTGTTGACCTATCTCTCTCCCTCACCCTTGATCTAGTGAGACAAAAGTCAGTTAAGTCTGAAACTGACTGGAAAAGAAAGAGGGAAGATGACAACCCCCAAATATTTAATAAGAAAAATAAAGGGAGATTCGGGTTCAAAGGGAACCAAGGCAAGTCGGCTGTGATGCCATTTTGCAAGACTTGCAACCGCAGACACTAGGGACAGTGTAATTCTGATTCACAAGCTAGACCTTGTGGTATTTGTAAAAGGAGAGGGCATAAGACCCTAGATTGTAAAGATCTTAAGGATGCCGTTTGCTACATCTGCAACGAAAAAGTGCATATAAAGACTAACTGCCCTAAGCTTCTTAAGAATATTAATTCAAAGCCTAAAGAGGCCAAGAAGGGGAATGCACGCGCTTTTCAAATAACTGCAAGAGAGGCTGTTAATGACGACAATGTCATAACAGGTACATTCCTCATTAACAATATCTATGCTAGAGTTCTTTTTTATTCGGGTGCGGACAAATCATTTGTTGATCATAAGTTTAGTAAACTGTTAAATTTACCCATGAGAACTCTAGATAAAACTTATTAGATAGAACTTGCTGATGGAACCTTAGAAACTGCTTCTTCCATTCTTGATGGATGCTCTATATCCATTAAGATCATTCCATCCCTATCTCTCTTCTGCCAATGAAATTGGTGGGGTTCGATGTTGTCTTGGGCATGGATTGGTTATCTCATAACCAAGCCCTTATTGCCTGCGATAAGAAGCTCATCAAAATTAAAACCCCATCAGGTGAAATAATCACCATCCCCGGAGACTCACACTATGGACTGCCAGACAAGGTGTCATTATTTAAGGCATCCAAGTGTTTGAGAAAAGGCTGTGTCATTTACATGGCACAAGTCACCATAAATGAACCAAAGCCGAACCTTGAAGATCAACCAGTTATCTTGGCGTATCCCGATGTTTTCCCTGAAAAATTACCAGGCCTACCTCTGGATAGGCAAGTGGAGTTCAGAATTGACATCATACCAGGATCAGCAACAGTGGCTAGAGCTCCATATAGGTAGTGCCAATGGAAATGAAGGAATTGAGGACGCAACTCAACGAACTCTTGGAGAAAGGCTTTATTCAGCCTAGTTCCTCGCCTTGGGGAGCTCCTATTCTGTTTGTAAAGAAGAAAGACGGTTTGATGCGAATGTGCATCGACTACCGGGAGCTAAACAAATTAACAATCAAGAATACATATCCTCTGCCCAGGATCGATGCTTTATTTGACCAACTTCAAGGGGCTAGCTACTTCTCCAAGATCTTTGAGATCCAGATATCATCAATTGAAGGTTAGGAACGAAGATGTTCATAAGACAACCTTCAGGACCCGCTATGGTCATTTTGAGTTCTTGGTGATGCCTTTTGGGCTCACAAATGCACCAGCAGCAATCATGGATCTCATGAATAGAGTCTGCAAACGGTATTTGGATAAGTTTGTCATTGTCTTCATAGACGACATACTTATCTATTCTCATAATCAAGCTGATCACGAGAAACATCTTCGGTGCATCCTAGAATTATTAAGGCAGGAAAAACTTTATGCAAAGTTCTCTAAATGCGAATTTTGGCTTAGAGAAGTCCAATTTCTTGGACACATGGTAAGTGAGTGTAGTATCCAAGTGGATCCCGCCAAGATAGAAGCCTTAATGAATTGGGAAGTACCCAAAACTCCATCTGAAATTCGTAGTTTCTTAGGACTGGCTGGTTATTATATAAGGTTTATTGAGAACTTCTCAAGGATAGTCACTCCTTTGACTACCCTGACCTGTAAAAATGTTAAGTTCGTTTGGGGTCCAAAACAACAAGAATCTTTTGAGATTCTAAAACATAAGTTGAGCAATGCTCCTGTGTTATATCTACCTGAGGGTATTGAGAACTTTGTTGTCTTTTGTGATGCTTCGCACACCGGTATGGGTTGTGTGCTAATGCAAAATGGCAAGGTAATTTCCTATGCATCACGACAACTAAAGGTGCATGAAAGGAATTACACCACCCACGATTTGGAATTGGGTGCCGTTGTATTTGCACTAAAACTGTGGAGACATTACTTGTATGGTACAAAGTGTATTATATACATTGACCATAAAAGTCTCCAGCATCTGTTCAATCAGAAGGAATTGAACATGCGACAACGCCATTGGATGGAAACTCTTAATGATTACGATTGCGAGATTCGCTACCATCCCGACAAGGCAAATGTTGTTGCCGACGCCTTAAGTCGCAAGGAAATAATTAAGCCCATTAGGATTAATGCGAAGAGCATTGAGCTCAAAAATAGCTTGAATGAGAAGCTATTAGATGTGCAAAAGCAAGCGTTATTAGAGGCTAATATTCCTAATGAGGGATTAGGCAGAACTGTGGATCAGTTAGCGCCTGGAAAAGATGGAATCCTTCGATTTGATGATAGGATCTAGGTTCCAGTCTTTGGAGGACCTAGAGATCTAATCCTCCAAGAAGCACATAGTTCGAGAGACTCAGTTCACCCGGGAGGTGACAAGATGTATAAAGATCTAAAGAAGAATTATTGGTGGATGGGTTTGAAGAAATTCATAGCCACTTATGTAGCTAAGTGTCTGACGTGTTTGCAAGTTAAGGCCGAACATCATAAACCATCAGGACTTCTACAACAGCTTGAGATTCCCACTTGGAAATGGGAAATGGTAACTATGGATTTGATTACCAAGTTACCTAAGACCAAATGTGGTAATGACACGATTTGGGTCATCGTTGATAGGCTGACTAAGTCAGCACATTTCTTGCCAATCAAAGAAACGTATAATTCAGATAAATTGGCTAAATTGTATGTGGACAAGATTGTGTGCCAACACGGTGTGCCGGTATCTATTGTATCTGACAGAGATACTAGATACACATCTCACTTTTGGAAAAGTTTCCAACAATCTTTAGGCACACGATTAAACTTTACTACGGCTTACCATCCGCAGACTGATGGTCAAAGTGAGCGTACTATTCAAACTTTGGAAGACATGCTTCGGGCATGTATGATTGATTTAGGTGGAAGCTGGGATGACCACTTACCCCTAATAGAATTCTCCTACAATAACAGCTATCATACTAGCATCAAGGTTGCTCCTTTTGAGGCCTTGTATGAGAGAAAGTGTCGAACGCCCATGTGTTGGGCAGAAGTTGGGGAAGTCCAACTATCAGGACCAGAGATTGTCCTGGAGACCACGGAAAAGATTGTGAAAATCCGTGATTGTCTCAAAGCTGCCAGGGATAGGCAGAAGAGCTATGCTGACAAGAGGCGTAAACCTCTTCAGTTCCAAATAGGGGACAAAGTCATGCTGAAAGTATCACCCTGGAAAGGTGTGATGCATTTTGGAAAGAAGGGCAAGTTAAGCCCAAGATATATAGGACCCTTCGAGATTATCGAATGTGTCGGCACTGTAGCATATAAGCTTAGGTTGCCAGAGGAGCTTAGTGGAATTCATGATGTATTCCACATATCTAACCTTAAGAAATGTCTAGCCGATGAGTCGCTAGCAATGTCGCACGAAGATGTGCAAATTGATGAAAACCTGAGGTTCATTGAGAAATCAATTTCGATCGAGGATCGACAGGTTAAGAAGCTCTGAAGAAAATTGATACCTAAAGTAAAAGTTAATTGGGACGCCTTTAGCGGGTCCCGAGTATACATGGGAGGTTGAGTCCACTATGCGACAAAAATACCCCCATCTTTTTGAATAAAATCTCGAGGTCGAGATTTCTTTTAAGGGGGTGAGGATGTAACACCCTATAAAATCGTGTCCAATAGTATAGTGACATGTATTGTATTTTAAATATAGTCTGCTAAAGACCAATAAGGACAAAAGGCATCAACATGCTCAATCTGAGCCTCTGAGTGACGGTCCGATGTCAACATGCATAAATAACAGCCTCTGAGTGACTGATATGTCAACATGCTTAAATCACTAGCCTCTGAGTGACTCATATGTCAACATGCTTAAATCATTAGCCTCTGAGTGACTGATATGTCAACATGCTTGAAATTTGGCCTCTGAGCGACTGATATGTCAACATGCCCAGCCTCTGAGTGACATCGGAATCAACATGCTTATAATAAGCCTCTCAGTGATCCCTTGCGAAGTCCTAACTCTCATACGTGCCATTTTTTGGACGAGAGGGTTCAAGTTTGTAAATATGTGAAAGTTTGATGATAGAGAGATTAAAAGCGTCAACATGTTAATTTATACCTCTGAGTGACCTTTTAACGAACCGAGAGCTCGACAATGTCCAGCCATAATCCCGGGTATGCCAAATATTGGCTACGGAGGGCTAAAAGTGCCAAAAAGGTGTTTAAAAAGGTTTTTAGAAGCTTTTTAAAGTTAAGGGGCTAAAGTGTCAAAATCTGAAACTGGTTATGGGGCGGTCGCGGGCCGTGAGAGACCAGGCTTGGGTCTCTCGCTGGGCGCGAGAAGCCCTCTGCTCAGAAAATTTGGCTTGGTCCCCAAACAAAGCTCCAAAACCATGTATTCGAATCTATGAACTTGTAAACTGCTATGCCACGTTTTGGGACACTTGTAAGCTTCCTCTTACACCCCTAAACATCTGGCTCCACCTCCTTTGAGCTCTCCAACTATAAATAGGTGCTTAAGTTCTCATTCCAACTTGCACCTTTCTCATTAATTCACTCTTCTCCCTCCTCTGGAAGTTCCTAGCTGAAAGGAGCATCCAACTTAGTTCTCTTGCATTGTAGGAACCTCTTGTAAGTGTTCCTTGCTCTTGCATTTTCGTTTATAGGCTTTTATAGCCAAAAGTCAAGCGTTTTTTGAAAAACGCTTTGACTTTCGGTTAAGACCATTTTGGTCCAGCCATTGTTCGAAAGGAACATGGCTAAGTGATCGTAATATTATAGGTGTTAATCCCTATAAAGGGCACCTCCTGAAGATCACATTTACTAGACCAATTGACGGGTCAAAGTTATGATATTAAAAAGACAAACAAGCCATATAAAGTGATATTATATATGTTATGAAACCTGTTTTGACACTTAAACAAGTTGGTAATAATTATTACAACATGTTCGGCTCGCCAATTTCAGTTCTAGGGTCGGTTCGCAACCGAAAGTCGCGAAGTTTGACTTCTACTTTGACTTTCGATTCTAACCCGATTTAGATTAGTTACCTACTGATCTAAAGTTACATTATGATCATAATATTATGTAGCATAACCCACTGAGGTTATATTACATGATCATAATCAGAATCCCAGTTTATGCGCAAGTTCCATAATTATGCCATCTTTGACCAAAATGCCCTTTTTGCACAAAACAAGGTTTAAATGGTAATGAACTTGAAAATGAGTTTTCTACTGATGTAATATTACAAGTAGGATTATTTGGGATGTTAAACCAAGTTATAAACTGAGTTTTCAAGCAAGTCCTTAAACTATGTCGATAAATGGCGATTTTAGCCCTTATGGCTCATAAAATAGTTTTAATCAAATCTTTTCAAGGTAAATATTTTACCTACTGATATATTATATTAAATAACATATCGAAGACATTTTAATCTAACCTTAACATCACTTTTCGTAAAAGTCACTTAAGGACGCCATTTTACGACATAAGCGCCGTTTAGGCGCATAGTATGGTTTTGAACCATATTAATGGACCAAGACTTGTTACCTACTGATTTTAAAACTTATTTTAAACATATTTATAGTAGGTATATGTACTAAACTCAGAATCCCAAATAATTTATAAACTATGTGTAAAATGACCAAAATGCCCATTTGGTGCATAATTTGGTCATAAAAGGTAAAATACACATATAATTGATATCCTACTGATTTTATATCATAAATAAAGTATTTTTCCAGAATAGTTATAATCATAACATTAAACTATATTCAAGTTCCTTTTTATGGTATGAAATTCCAAAACGCCCTTATGAGGCATAATTTCATTTTAAATCCATAACGGGCATACAAGTTGATATCCAACTGATATCGTAACTTTATTAAAGTATAATGGCATATAGAACTTATCCCTGACTTATCCGGTTACCCGATATCACTAATATGCGTACAGTTACGTATATGTAACTACTTTACGGAAATTAACCAAAACGGGTTTAACCTTTTCATTTAAGTTTCAAAATCCAGAATGTATATAGTTTACCCATATTATACAAGTCAAGTACTTGTCGGGATTAAACTACATTCAATCCGATCATCGTTTAATCAAGCGTTATACGTAATGATCATGTACACTATTCGGTTTATAAGACCGTTAGTATTTAACTGGCTAGCTTATGCCATAATCCAGACTAGAGCCTTGCCGGTAAATGCTATCTGCACTTGGTACTTTTGTATACGGCTGAGTTATTTAAAAATAAAAGAAGAAGACTAGCTCAGATAAATACTCTCGACTTATTTTCCCTATACGGGATTGGGATACGGTAAATTATTACCGCTTGGTCCAAAATAGGGTCAATTGAATGCCCGCTTGTGGCTAGTAAACCCCATATTTCGTTTTAAATCGGTTTTGTTTGATAACTTAAACATCGGGGGTTAAATTACCGTGTCCTGGATATCCTCGGCTCAATACATTAGTTATTGGCCACGACCTTAGCGCGGGGTGTAGGCATACACCTGATAGACGCTCATATGCAATATTCCCAAGACGTTGGGTATGACTCCTTCGTGAGTCCTGAGTGGTGTGTATTTAATCATGTCTCGGTTTCTGTACTAGGCCCTGTATGTATTGACAAACATGTGAATCTGATACAAGGTCGCAAGATAAACTTTCCCAAGTTAATAAAAGATTTTGTGACGTTTTGCACTTAAAACGCCTTTAAAGTTTTCAAAATGAGTCAGTTGGGTGTATTTACCAGTGTAAGTTGACGTATCGTCCAAAGGCTAAACTGCAGGTACAATACGAAATAGACGGGAAGCTGCTCGGTAGTGAATAAGAGGATCTTGCAAATCCTTAGATCTGCCCTAAAGTATGTTTTATATTCTTTCTTGTACACTTTAATGATCCGCATGTGGATCTTCTATTACGAGCCTGTATATTATTTTGTATTTTTAAACATTTGGTTTGTAATAGTAATTTTACTCCAAGACTTCCGCTGTTCCACGTATAATTGACAATGATGTTATCAACTGACGTCACAATACTCCCCACCCGGGCCCACCGGTGTATGGATTTGGATAGGAAATCCTGGGTGTGAGTTTTTAACGGAAAACACCCTCGCGTGATTCACCATGAGCAGAAAGATTCACAAGAATGAGGAGGGCGAGAGCGTATTTTACCGTGAAGATCATAAGCGAAATCGATTTATTTCAGCTTGTTCTTGAACCGATTTAAAAACAATCTCATTGGTTTTCTTTGTTGATAATAAGTTTATGCTATGGAAGAATAATATTTTTGTGATGTCGTTGTTGTTGCGGTTGCTGTAAAGATGGTGGCTATTACAAAAATGTTGTGTTTTTCAGCATTATTTGTATGAGCCAAATTTGTAATCTTGGTGGTTGATTTTGGTAGAGATAGTTTAGTTGTTTCTTTTTGAAGTACGGGTGCCAGGATATAATAATAATAACATTTCGTTGAAAGACTCATATTATTTCTCCGATTCATTTTTCAGCAGAATTAGAGGTGTTTGGGATTGCTTATTTTATTTATTTGCTTTTTGAAAAATTAAAAAGTATTTATTATGAAATTATTACATGAGGGGAAAAGACAGTATGAAGTGATTTATTAACTTTTCAAAAAAATTATGAAAAACTAAGTTTCTTTTTGTGACAACCCGGCTTTTCAGGTATCTTAAACGCGCTACTTTATGGTTATTTACTCCTACGCTGATTTAATTCGGAGAATTAAATTACACGCTCGCAATAACTATGCCTAACTTGGTGAATCTATAGGGTGAATTACGTGCTATGTGTTATTAGACGGGTTGTATCTGAATTACGTGCTATGTGTTATTAGACGTTTGTGATTTAATATTTTATAAACTTCATGTCGCAAATAATATTAGTAACTTTTATTTATAAACCGAACCAAACTTGTGAAACGTTTCAACTTCGCGACCAAGCAAACCCAACCCGCCACCCACACCCCCTTGCGACCCACACCTCCTTGCGGCCCAAGGAAATAACACAAACTTGCGGCCCAAGACACTCACCCAAACCCCCCCCCATCGCGACCGCCCCCCTTCCCCCTTTTTATATTTATATGTATGTATGCATGGGACGTTTTAAAAAAAACACAAAACCCTAATCCCTAGAGGAAGTGCGAAGGCAGCCCCCCCTCTCACGGTCGCGCAAGCCTACAACTTCCGGATTGATTCCAAGCTTGTCCCGGTTCGCTAATCATCAACGTTTCAAGGTTAGGGTTTAATTGTTTTGTGATTCACACTAGGTTTTGTGTAATATTGATCATGATTATGTGCTTGTATGATTATTCTATGAAAAAGTGTTGCGGGGTATGATTAGTTCGGATGAATAGGCGAATCTTTGCGGTTGAGATGATATGTTGAATACTAAAATCGTAGGCTGCGTTTTATCGATAAAGATCATGATTATATTTAGGGTTTGCATGAATATTGATATATATGATGATATTTGACAAGTAAACCTGTTATTAATCAATACACCTAAGCGTCATGACCGTTTAAACATGTTCTAGTGCGATTAAGTCGAAAACAGTAAGCTGATTGACATCTACAGCCAACTTCAGTTGGCTGTAACCTGATCATTATTTATCGAAAAGTGGATTTTCTGAAGCCTAAAACGTGTATTTTTGAAAAAACCCTTCAAATGGCGCCAGATTCATATTTTTCTGAGGTCGTTTGCTATTTTTAAGTGGTCATTTAGTGCAGCAGCTGAAGCTGTGTAAATTCTACAGAATTTGCTGGTTGTTTATCGAGTCGGATCTCATAGTCTGTATGGGGTTAGGTCACGAAATTTTCACAGTAACTGAAGACAGGAATTTCCGAAAATCTCCCACTGGAATTTTGTTAATTTGATGAACGATGATTTTTAAATAATTTTTCTCGTCGACTGCAGTCAGAAAGCGACGAATCTGACTGCAGCCTAGTATATAAATGTTTATAAATAATTGGTAAAGATTTAGGATTTGAAAATTTTATAAAAAATTCTACAGTCTAATTGACATCTCCTGTAAAAGAATTTTAATTTTTGGAACGTTAGAACTATTTTATAAAAATCCTCGAAAACAGCCTAGTTATAAAAGTACAAGCTGAAACATGATAACTTGCGTTTGTGTGTACCTAAGTCTTGTATGAGTTAATATGTGTTTATGACAAGTTGGTTTGATCACTATTTTGTAGGTGATACTTTGCATGCATGATTTTGGTTTCGAATTGGTTATGACGTGTGCCGTACTGTGTGTTAGTTATGCATAGGGTTTTGTGTCAGTGTGTTCACACACTAACTTTAAATCGGTTGACATGTTAGGACGCGATTAGTGGGTCCATCATTTGCTTCTTTTGCGTAATTATAACCGAGCAATTTAAGGTAAGTTCACGGCCCCTATTTTATCCGGTTTTAAACAACAGGGGGAGAAACATGTACACGCTCTATAACTCTATCTTTTTACGTTATGCGAAATTAACGTCGTTAACTATTCGGTAACTAAGTTAATGTTAATATACGTTATGGTCACTAAGTAGCTTTATCACGGAAGTTCTCAACCAACTCTCGGATCGTTAGTATAGGGTTAGATAGCGGGGAAATTATGGTAGTACTACTGGGCCCGACAAGCCCCACCCGAGCTAGTCGCGCTAGCCGACCGGGAATGGTCAACGGGTGATTAATTTTGCCTAACTTTCGCCATGGTCAGTGATAGACCTGGCAACACTCAGGCAACAACAGTCAGCTTCGATCGCGAACTCCTATGTGACGTAACTTTATGCTCGCTACCTACAAGTTAACATTGAACTTAATTACGAACCAACATTATTATTCCGGGTTAGGAATAATGGAACTATGTCGTTATCCCGGGTTAGGGATAACGGGGAAAAACAAAACTTTTAAACCGAACTTGTGAACTTATAAAAACTTGTGAACTCACTCTTCTTTAATGTTGACACTTGTTTCTTTACAGGTTTCTCAGGACGCTAGGAGCGCTAGGTGCACTCACTTGCATTTGATCAAGACATTTTTTATTGAGTCTTATTACGAATAATGTTTGGGTTTTTGGTTTTGGCGTTTATGTTGGCGCCCGTTACTTAAATTTAATGCTTCCGCTAAACTTTGAAACTTTGTTATTTTGAAAATGATTATGAATGTTTACAACAAATGTTTTTGGAAAACGTTTAAATAAATCATATAGAGTCATTCGATATTGCTAGTGTCTGAGATTCTGGTTTGATCACACGCCTCGCGGTAATACTCCGCAAGTGGAAATTGAGGGTGTGACAGATTGGTATTAGAGCCTCTAGCTATAGAGAACCAGGTTTGCATTAAAAGTAGACCTAAACTATGGCTGTTACACAACACTAGACTTAGTTGGCACCGAACTGTGATATCTTGTTATGTGTTATACTACAATTGTTCTATGTGAGATATATATGCATATTGTGATATACGTAGCTCGTAACTAACTACACCAACCCAGCAGGCTATGTCATCATCATCATCCGACAGATCTCGACAATCAAGGGCGCCGGGGAAGGCACCCATGGTCGAACCCTCACCACCTTGTGGCGTGGAGACACGCTCAGCTGCTAGCAAAAGACTCGCTCTAGGAGGGGAGTCGTCCTCCCGTCCGACCACCGCTATACCGGTCGAACCGGTCAACTCTTTAGGAGTGGGGGACGATCTACATAGGGATGTGTTAAGGAAACAAAAGGAACAGCTGGAGAGAATGCAGGAGACTATCGAAGCACAGGGATGGTTGATACGTCAGCTGACTGGTAAAACTAGAGAGCTCGAGGAAGAGCAGTATGAGAATAAGAGAGTTCGAAACATTTTAGCTAAGGACTTTCGTGCTGAGCGGCTGAGGGCTGACTGGCTCGAAGACAGAGTTCTTGAGTCCAGTTGGAGGATTCACGAACTGGAGCAGAACCAAGCACCACCTATCCCAGTACCTGCACCAGCACCGGCCCCTCCAGCGCCGGTAGAGGACGAAGAGGAGGATCCAGAGGAAGACCCAGAGGAAGATCCAGAGGAAGACCCGGAGGAAGAAGAGCCGGAACAGGACCCGACTGTTGAAGCTAAAAACGCTGAAGAGGAAGACGGCAGTGATAGCGACTTGGGAGATGGAGATATAGATGACTAACTCGTCTCACCAATCTCCGTTTTGTTTCCTTTAGTTTGTTTGTTTCCACTTATGTTTGAACTTGAAAATTTTATAATTAAACTGATATGTTGGGTTGGTATTTGGTGAGACATTGCAATTTATTTAATCGAAAGTTCCTTTTGATTGTTTGATTTGTTGGGTTGACATAAATTGTGTGATTATTGAAGTGTGGAATATGATAACTATATTGGATATATACTTATCGGTGTGTGTTTGTGTTGTCTTGCGAAGATCTGAAATGGCAACCGGTCGTCGCGGAAATCTCAACATGTCAACTGAAGAATTGGTCGCTTTAATCTAAGAACACGTGAATGCTGCTCTGGCAGGTGTTCCTAACCCACCAGCAGGTAACCATTATTAAATTTTCATGGGAAAATCTAATAGTTTGGCTAGTGGACTTTCTCGCTGACTACCTATCCTCTATCCTCAGGAGGGGGTCTTAACCCCTACAAGATGTTCCTTGATGCGAAACCGAGCAAGTTCACGGGTGTTGAAGGACCTATAGGACTGGTCCGTTGGATTGAAAAGTCGTAATCGGTTTTCGAAATGTGCAATTGCATTGAAGCTAATAAGGTCAAGTATGCCGCCTCGACGTTGGAAGATGGGGCATTAACCTGGTGGAACGCACAAGTCCAAACGCGTGGACTTGTTGCGGCGAATGCAAGGACCTGGACCGAATTCAAAGCTCTAATCAAGGAAGAATATTGTCCGCGGGACAGAGTTCAGCAGTTGGAACAAGCGTTATGGAACCACAAGATGGTCGGGTCAGAAATTGAAGCGTACACAGCGAGACATCATGATCTGGTGTTCCTTTGTCCCGATTTGGCTAACACCGTCGATAAACGACTTGAGTTTTATCTTGGGGGTCTGGTCCCTGAGATCCAGGGCATGGTAATGTCAAGCAACCCTACGACGGAGCATCAAGCGATTAGGCTGGCGCATAAACTCACCGATAAGGCGGTGGAGCAAAGGAAGTTGCCACCCAGGGGTGCAACTGAAATTGTCCCTGACAACAAAAGAAAATTCGAAGACTCACCTGCTCGACAGTCTTCATCAGCCCAGCCACAACAAGGAAACCAGAAGCGGTCCAACAACTTCAACAACAATCAGGGTCACAACAATCAGTCTGCTAACAACACCCAGAACTCGAGCGGCTATGCGGGTCGAAAGCCGCAATGTAACCGTTGTAACCTCCATCATCATGGCCCTTGCGCCGGAAATCGCTGCCAACGATGTGGCAAAGCAGGACACGCGGAAAAGGATTGTCGCGGGGAGATCATGACATGACAAAATCAGAACCAGCACCAGGGTCAACAGCATGGTAACAACCGGGGATGCTATCAGTGCGATAGCACTGCCCATTTCAAGCGAGACTGCCCACAGCTTCGCAACAACAACAATGGTGGGAATAACAACAACAACCACAACAACAACAACAACAACAATAACAACAATGGCAACAATGGAAATGGTGG
The DNA here is from genome assembly GCA_947069175.1 of Scalesia atractyloides. Taxonomy (NCBI): domain Eukaryota; kingdom Viridiplantae; phylum Streptophyta; class Magnoliopsida; order Asterales; family Asteraceae; genus Scalesia; species Scalesia atractyloides. Next base: position 40,855,697 of record CAMTDV010000008.1, on the reverse strand, counting down.
CACAGGAGGTGCCAAAGGTCGTGCATTCACGCTGGGCCGTGGAGAGGCCAGAAACGACTCGAATGTGGTCACCGGTAAGTTTCCCCTTAACGATCATTTTGCTACTGTACTTTTTGATATGGGTGCGGATAAGAGTTTTATAACTGAGTCTTTTAGGAAGAACCTAAATCTCACACCTAAACCCCTAGAGACCACTTACATCATAGAACTAGCCGATGGTAAATCTGTAGATGTGACTCATTTAGTAACCGGCTGTCAACTTAAACTCGCGGGTCACACCTTTACCATTGATCTGATGACAACTACTCTGGGTAGTTTTGATGTGGTAGCCGAAATGGACTGGCTATCCGACGTGCGAACTGAAGTTCTCTGTTTCGAGAAAGCTATCCGTATTCCTCTATCTAATGACGAAGTCTTGATGGTGAAAGGCAAGAAGGCATGCGTCGTCACGAATATCATCTCTTACATGCAAGCTCAGAAGTATCTTCGGAAGAAGAACTCTTTTGCTTTGCTCGCACTGGTCACCGAGCAGTCTAGGACGAGAAGCGGATTGAAGATATCCCCGTCATCCGTGACTTTCCTGATGTGTTTCCAGAGGAGTTACCCGGTCTTCCACCACATCGACAGGTGGAGTTTGAAATCGAATTGGCGAGCCATGCGACTCCTATCGCCAAGGCCCCGTACCGCTTAGCTCCAGCAGAGCTGCAAGAGCTGTCTATCCAACTTCAGGAATTGTTGGAAAAAGGATTTATCCGACCAAGTACTTCGCCATGGGGAGCTCCAGTCCTTTTTGTCAAGAAGAAGGACGGGACCTTCCGCATGTGCATCGACTACAAGGAACTCAATAAGGTTACCGTCAAGAACCGATACCCATTACCTCGCATCGACAATCTTTTCGACCAGCTTCAAGGGTCAAGCTACTACTCCAAGATTGATCTACGGTCCGGTTATCACCAGCTACGCGTCAGGGAGGAGGATATCTCCAAGACGGCATTTCGCACTCGGTATGGCCATTATGAGTTCTTGGTCATGCCCTTCGGTCTCACCAATGCACCCGCGGTGTTCATGGACCTCATGAACCGCGTGTGTAAGCCGTATCTCGACAAGTTTGTCATCGTGTTCATCGATGATATACTCATCTACTCTAAGGGTGAAGAAATTGCTGGAACTACTTCAACACGAGAAACTATATGCCAAGTTTTCGAAGTGTGATTTCTGGATTCGGGAAGTTCAGTTTCTCAGGCATATCGTGAATGAAAAGGGTATTCACATTGATCCCGCCAAGATCGATGCTATCAAGAACTGGGAGGCACCCAGGACACCGACAGAGATCCGCCAATTTTTGGGTTTGGCTGGTTACTACAGACGTTTCATCGAGGGATTTTCCAAGATCGCACAACCGCTTACCACTCTCACTCAGAAGGGCACCAAGTATGCTTGGGGTGACAAACAGGAAGCAGCATTTCAATTACTGAAGCAGAATCTTTGCAGTGCACCCATTTTGTCATTGCCAGAGGGGACGGATGATTTTGTGGTATATTGTGACGCTTCCATTCAGGGATTGGGATGTGTACTCATGCAACGTGATAAGGTCATCGCGTATGCATCCCGATAGTTGAAGGTCCACGAGAAGAACTACACGACACATGACTTGGAATTGGGAGCAGTTGTGTTTGCACTTAATATTTGGAGACACTATTTATATGGAACAAGGTGCACAATCTACACGGATCACAAGAGCCTCCAACATATTTTTGACCAGAAGGAGTTGAACATGCGACAGCGTCGCTGGGTTGAACTCCTGAACGATTATGAATGTGCCATTCGGTATCACCCGGGTAAAGCTAATGTGGTAGCTGATGCCCTCAGTCGGAAGGAGCACTTGAAACCTCGTCGGGTTCGAGCTCTGCAGTTCACAATTCATTCTGGGTTACCCGAACAGATACGCGACGCGCAGCTAGAAGCAGTTAAGGAAGAGAACATCAAGGCCGAATCTGTGGGAAAGATGGAACGCGATTGGGAAGTGAAACCCAATGGTGCCCGGTGTTTCATGAATCGTATATGGGTACCTCTCTACGGAAACCTCAGGAAGCTAGTTATGGACGAAGCTCACAAATCCCGATACTCTGTCCATCCTGGTTAAGATAAGATGTATCAAGACCTTAAAGCCGCGTACTGGTGGCCCAACATGAAGGCGGATATAGCCACCTACGTGAGCAAGTGTTTGACTTGTGCGAAAGTCAAGGTGGAATACCAGAAGCCATTAGGGCTACTTCAACAACCTGAGATCCCAGTGTGGAAATGGGATCAGATTTCGATGGACTTTATCACTAAACTCCCGCGAACTCCGAGTGGTTGCGATACCATCTGGGTAATCGTGGATCGTCTAACTAAGTCTACACACTTCCTAGCGACCAAAGAAACAGATAAGATGGATAAGTTGACTCGCATCTACATTAAGGAAGTAGTCTCTCGGCACGGGGTGCCAACGTCCATCATTTCAGACAGAGATGCTCGTTTCACGTCTAATTTTTGGCAGTCACTTCAGAAAGCGTTGGGTACACGCTTAGATATGAGCACAGCTTACCACCCTCAGACGGATGGTCAAAGTGAAAGGACCATTCAGACCTTGGAGGACATGCTTATGGCATGCGTGGTAGACTTCGGGAATAGGTGGGAAATCCATCTGCCTTTAGTGGAATTCTCATATAACAACAGTTACCATACGAGTATTCAGGCAGCACCGTTTGAAGCATTGTACGGTCGCAAATGTAGATCACCGGTCTGTTGGGCAGAAGTCGTGACAGTTAACTCACAGGTCCTGAGTTGATACTTGAGGCCACTGAAAAGATTGTGCAAATCAGAAACCGCATGGCAGCGGCACGAGATCGACAGAAAAGTTACGCTGATCAACGACGCAAACCGCTCGAATTTCAAGTAGGTGACCGCGTCCTACTGAAAGTGTCACCCTGGAAGGGTGTAATTCGTTTTGGGAAACGAGGCAAACTAAACCCACGGTACGTAGGCCCATTTGTGATTTCGAAGCGTATCGGGCCCGTAGCTTATCAGTTAGACCTTCCTACCGAACTCAGTGGATTTCACAATGTTTTTCACGTGTCCAATGAAGAAGTGCCTATCAGATGAGACCCTAGTCATTCCATTGGATGAGATTCAAGTGGATGAGCAACTGCATTTTGTGGAACAACCTATCGAGATCATGGACCGTGAGATCAAGACTCGAAGGCACAGCAAGATACCGATCGTCAAGGTTCGTTGGAACTCTAAGCGTGGACCGGAGTTCACGTGGGAAAGAGAGGACCAAATGAAAAGCAAATATCCACACCTTTTTGCAGCTGAGCAGCAATCTGACGTTACCACCAACTAAATTTCGGGACGAAATTCTTTCAACATGGGGATGATGTGACAGCCTGGGATTTACTTGTACCATTCTAACAAACTGAACTTTTGTGCGTTGCATTCTAAACCGTGTTTACTCAATTTTCGGGACGAAAATTCTTTCAACATGGGGATAATGTAACATCCCGGCTTTTCAGGTATCTTAAACGCGCTACTTTATGGTTATTCACTCCTACGCTGATTTAATTCGGAGAATTAAATTACACGCTCGCAATAACTACGCTAACTTCGTGAATCTATAGGGTGAATTACGTGCTATGTGTTATTAGACGGGTTGTATCTGAATTACGTGCTATGTGTTATTAGACGTTTGTGATTTAATATTTTATAAACTCCATGTCGCAAATAATATTAGTAACTTTTATTTATAAACCGAACGAAACATGTGAAACGTTTCAATTTCGCGACCAAGCAAACCCAACCCGCCACCCACACCCCCTTGCGACCCACACCTCCTTGCGGCCCAAGGAAATAACACAAACTTGCGGCCCAAGACACTCACCCAAACCCCACCCCCCCCCCATCGCGACCGCCCCCCTTCCCCCTTGTTATATTTATATGTATGTATGCATGGGATGTTTTAAAAAAACACAAAACCCTAATCCCTAGAGGAAGTGCGAAGGCAGCCCCCTCCCCTCTCACGGTCGCGCAAGCCTACAACTTCCGGATTGATTCCAAGCTTGTCCCGGTTCGCTAATCATCATCGTTTCAAGGTTAGGGTTTAATTGTTTTGTGATTCACACTAGGTTTTATGTAATATTGATCATGATTATGTGCTATTATGATTATTCTATGAAAAAGTGTTGCGGGGCATGATTAGTTCGGATGAATAGGCGAATCTTTGCGGTTGAGATGATATGTTGAATACTAAAATCGTAGGCTGCGTTTTATCGATAAAGATCATGATATATATTTAGGGTTTGCATGAATATTGATATATATGATGATATTTGACAAGTAAACCTGTTATTAATCAATACACCTAAGCGTCATGATTGTTTAAACATGTTCTAGTGCGATAAAGTCGAAAACAGTAAGCTGATTGACATTTACAGCCAACTTCAGTTGGCTGTAACCTGATCATTATTTATCGAAAAGTGGATTTTCTGAAGCCTAAAACGTGTATTTTTGAAAAACCCTACAAATGGCGCCAGATTCATATTTTTTTGAGGTGGTTTGCTATTCTTAAGTGGTCATTTAGTGCAGCAGCTGAAGCTGTGTAAATTCTACAGAATTTGCTGGTTGTTTATCGAGTCGGATCTCATAGTTTGTATGGGGTTAGGTCACAAAATTTTCACAGTAACTGAAGACGGTAATTTTCGAAAATCTCCCACTGGAATTTTGTTAATTGGATGAACGATGATTTTTAAATAATGATTCTCGTGGACTGCAGTCAGAAAGCGACGAATCTGACTGTAGCCTAGTATATAAATGTTTATAAATAATTGGTAAAGCTTTAGGATTTGAAAACTTTACAAAACATTCTACAGTCTAATTGACATCTCTTGTAAACAAATTGGAATTTTTGGAATGTTGGAACTATTTTATAAAAATCCTCGAAAACAGCCCAGTTATAAGCGTACAAGCTGAAACATGATAACTTGCGTTTGTGTGTACCTAAGTGTTGTATGAGTTAATCTGTGTTTATGACAAGTTGGTTTGATCATTATTTTGTAGGTGATACTTTGCATGCATGATTTTGGTTTCGAATTGGTTATGACGTGTGCCGTATTGTGTGTTAGTTATGCATTGGGTTTTGTGTCAGTGTGTTCACACACTAACTTTAAATCGGTTGACATGTTAGGACGCGATTAGTGGGTCCATCATTTATTTCTTTTGCGTTATTCTAACCGAGCAATTTAAGGTGAGTTCACGGCCCCTATTTTATCCGGTTTTAAACAACAGGGGGAGAAACATGTACACGCTCTACAACTCTATCTTTTTACGTTATGCCAAAATAACGCCGTTAACTATTCGGTAACTAAGTTAATGTTAATATACGTTATGGTCACTAAGTAGCTTTATCACGGAAGTCCTCAACCAACTCTCGGATTGGGTTAGATAGCGGGGAAATTATGGTAGTACTACTGGGCCCGACAAGCCCCACCCGAGCTAGTCGCGCTAGCCGACCGGGAATGGTCAACGGGTGATTAATTTGGCCTAACTTTCGCCATGGTCAGTGATAGACCTGGCAACACTTAGGCAACAACAGTCAGCTTCGATCGCGAACTCTTATGTAACGTAACTTTAGGCTCACTACCTATATGTTAACATTGAACTTAATTACGAACCAACATTATTATTCCGGGTTAGGAATAATGGAACTATGCCATTATCCCGGGTTAGGGATAACGGGGAAAAACAAACTTTTAAACCGAACTTGTGAACTTATAAAAACCTGTGAACTCACTCTTCTTTAATGTTGACACTTGTTTCTTTACATGTTTCTCAGGACGCTAGGAGCGCTAGGTGCACTCACTTGCATTTGATCAAGACATTTTTTATCGAGTCTTATTTACGAATAATGTTTGGGATTTTGGTTTTGGCGTTTATGTTGGCGCCCGTTACTTAAATTTAATGCTTCCGCTAAACTTTGAAACTTTGTTATTTTGAAAATGACTATGAATGTTTACAATAAATGTTTTTGGAAAACGTTTAAATAAATCATATAGAGTCGTTCGATATTGCTAGTGTCTGAGATTCTGGTTTGATCACACGCCTCGCGGTAATACTCCGCAAGTGGAAATTGAGGGTGTGACACTTTTGGAATGGTGATGCTATCTAGACATCCTCTAAAATTTTTGTACATCCCTCAATAGGAACCGTATTGCTCAATACGCTTCCATAGGGTTTGAAGCATTAAATGCGACACCAGTAGGAAGCGTATTGGTCAATACAGATTCTATTGGTACAATGAACCTAGAGATTCTCTGACGGGTACGCAGTTCAAAACTGAAAAGGTCTGAAAAGTGATTTAATAGGAAGCGTATTGCCCAATACGATTCCTATAAGTTTAATAGGAAGCGTATAGGGCAATACGATTCCCATAGGCAATACGATTCCTATTGGTATGCTCAAAGTGACCCCAATAGGAAGCGTATAGGGCAATACGATTCCCCTAGGGTTAATAGGAAGCATATAGGGCAATAAGCTTCCTATTGGTACGATGAACTAGGTATTCTCTGACATGCAGGCAGTTAAGAACTGAAAACGTCTGAAAAGTGACCCCAATAGGAAGCGTATAAGGCAGTACGATTCCCATTGGGTTTCGGTAGGTGAGCAAATTAAATCAGTGGGAAGCTTATTGGGCAATATGATTCCTATTGATCTGAAAAAGTGACCCTAATAGGAAGCGTATAGGGTAATACGATTCCCATCGGTAGGTGAACGAATTAATTTAGTATGAAGTGTATTGTGCAATACTGATGTGCGTGAATTAAATATATTTTATTTCTATGATTTTCGTTCACACAAATTAGGTTTTAAAAATGATTTTTACTTAAAACCAATTACACACACAAAGGGGCAAGTGTACCCGTCAGGTGGTAGTACAGTCTGTCGGTAAGAACTGAATATCAATCCGTGGACTCAGTGTCTCAATACTAGATCTTTGTTACATTTAAACCTGGTTCAATGGGTGAATTGATTTCTTGACTTTTTAACTATTATGAAAATATAACAATTAACTATTTAAATTAATAAAGAACAATAATTAAGAAATGTTGCTTAAATTAAGTATCCACTAATAAACATAAGACAACATTTGAGAAAAACTAATGGTGATGCAAGTTCTAGATTCAACTAAGTTTCCATTCAAGGCCTCCTAGTTTTATAAATCTTGGGAAAATTATAATGAAACAACATTTTAATCACCTAAGATTCATTCTTTAAAGTTCTCTTGCTAAGTTTATGTTAATCTTTAAATATGAGTTGATTGTTTATCAAAACTCCTAACTCTACAAATTAAGGAAAACTAATATGAACAACACATTAATAACCCTAACTTAGTTTCAAGTAAATGACATCTTCAACAAGTTCTTGACATGAATCACAAGCATGGTCATGCTAGATAACAACCTTGGCCTATATCATCAATCCATACATGAACACAAACTATAGAATCCATATAAACATTCATATGATCTTTCCAAATCCAAATGCAAGAAATCATACTCATATTCAAATCATCATTCTAATCATGTTAGCAATTACCATTCCTAGTTTCATGCTATGAAACAAATCAACAAACTAACAAGATTCAACAATCATAATCTCTACATGGGCTTTCTAACACTACATGTAAATACTTATGACCAAACATTCAAGAATAATGACTTTAAACATTAACATGCATTCCAAGAACAAGATCAAATATCATCATGAAGATTAACATACAACAATCACCACATCTATTTCCATGTTATCAAGTGTTCATTAGCTTCAACAAAATTCAAGCAACACAATTGTTTAGCCTAGAAGGCTCATAATAACTAAGAAAAATGTGAAATAATATAGATTGTGCATGAATAACAAGTGAAATACTAGAGTTTAAGACAACATAATTAGCAAAATGAGTTGAATTATCAAGTGATACAACCTCCTAAAGGCTCCTTCTTCAATCTCCAAGCTTCCAAGATCAGCTTCTTGAGAGAGAAATTCACCCAAATGCTCCAACTCCCCTTCAAGTGAGCTGAATTCACGTATTTAAGCTACTGGGCATTTGGCACGATCGTGCCACCTTTTGGCACGGTCGTGCTTGGTAAGTGGCAAGTGCCTTTCTGAGTTGTTTACCAAGTTTGATGCCAAATCTGGAAAGACCCCGCTAAAATTTCCCCGAGGTGGCACGACCGTGCCAAATTTTGGCATGGTCATGCTTATCGATATCGTACTCAAAAATGACTATGTTGATCTCAGAAACTAGCTGATCAGGTCTTGTGATTGCACGCGCACGGTCGTGCTTGGGGTTCGCACGATCGTGCCAAGTGTTGGATTGGCTTGGTTTGTGCAGACTGATGATAGTGTTGGTGATAGTGCTGGCTTCTGAATGCTTGGCACGGTCGTGCCATGGGTTGGCCCGGTCGTGCCATATCTGGCAGTTTGGCTGAAATGTTCCATTTTTGCTCCAATTTGCTCCAAAAGCCTTTGTTTCTTCACCGGGTCGAAGCCCGGACCTGCATTTTCACAAACAACTCAAATGAGTATCACGATCAATGAAACACAACGAATTTCCGCATTAATGTGGAATATTTGACGTTTAAAAGATGTATAAATTCTTATACATCAAACATGCCCACACTTGAACTTTGGTTGTCCTCAAACAAACTAAAGTAAACAAAAATTCTATCCTGGCAATCATCTCAACTAGCATTATATAAGCATAAATAAATAACTTGGGCAAAACAAAACGGATTACTTGACATAAAAGGAAAAACCAAAAAGTATGTGAACTATGGTTATGAGGAATGATCCATCTCGACATCCCTACAAGCTCACCTCACATCCTCGCAATGTTCACACACACTCGGCTAAAATATAGGAGACATACAATTCAAGGAGTATGTTTCGAACTCTCGATGCCAAGACAATGACTATGTGATATCATAAGCTTGTATAAGGATCAAATCTAAACACTTAACTAACACATAACAAAAATCAAGAGGTCTTGTGTGGGTTGTAATTTGGCTAGGGTAAAGGGTGTGGAAATAGATTTATAAAAGTGGCTAAAATGGCTAAAGACCGACGGCTCGACTAACTTGAAGCGAAGAGAAAAAAATAAAACTATCCAAATAACTAACCGAGAGCTAGCAAACCGCTTAGATGTATCCACAAAATTGCTCTAACAAAACCAATTGACACGGCTTCTTCTTCTTTTTTCTTCTTTTTTTCACCACTTTAGAGGGAACTAAGTACGTCTACTTAGATAAAAACTCCAAGCTATGATGTTATGACTAATAAATCGATAAACTATACAAGAAAGCTTACAAGTTAGCCTTAACCGGATCGGGCTTTAAACCAAAAATGTGGGTTCAAAAAGAAAAGGCTAAATTGGGTAATTGGTGATATATAGTGGTTTAAACGAAATGAAAGGGAAAGGCTCAAATTGGTTTAACTAAGGGTGTGATTTGGGTGTAGGGATAAATAAAATTGGTTAAAAATAAAAGGGTTTCCTACTTCCTCAATCATCTTTATGTTATGTGTTTGCTTTGTGTTCTCAAAATGCATGCCGAACACAAGTTCTAAATCGCAAGAGTCATCCGGCGCACTCAATCTTTGCCCACAAAAACATGAGAAAAAATAATTCTAAAGCTATAAGACTCAAAAATAACTCACGGAAACGGGCATATTGGGTAACTATGCAAATCAAACAGGTAGGAATTTTGCTTGATTTCTCATGCTCAATTTTATAAAAAAATACTAGATGGTAACGTTTATTCGAGAAAATATTATTTTTCGTTCACCTTTGTAAATTTATCAAAAACTTTTAGCGTTTATATAAAACTTGCGTTGAGTTGATTATTCAAGAGAGTTTGTATTATTATTAGTATTATTATTATATATATTTTTATATAGTTTTCGGACAACCACAAACAAGCTTAAGTACCTCCCCACACTTGAATTGTACATCGCCCAAGATGTACAACAAAAAAACGATCATAATGCAATGCAATAGTATAGCCGTGGATGAAGCGGGAATACGAAAACTCCCCTGGGTTGCAAAGGCTACAATGGAGCGAAAGAAGGTAATACGAAACATTCCAACAAACCATCGCACCATCCAGCAACTAGCATATCATCAAATCAAGACTACACACTGGCAAACATAATCAAGATCACAATAAACAACCCAACCCAAAAATCCCTTGTCATTGTTCATAAACCAAACCACTAAATTAAAATTAAAATGTACGAAATTTAAAGCAACAATGGAGGAGTGTACGGACAATGCAAAATGGTACACTCCTCAAACACATAATGCAAATAAATGTACGACATGAGCTGCAAGATCAGGGGCGGCCGCCAGATCTTGATGGACCGGAATCATCCCGGCGGTCAAACCGGGATCGCCTTGTGAAGTGCTGCGGCGGCTGTGTGTAAGGATGACCGAGCAAGTTTGCCAAATGTTGTTGTGATCCGAAGAGCCAGTCGAAGCTCCGCCTACTCTGCTCATATATATCCTCCAGAAAATTTCCATGTCTATGTTGTTCAGCGCGGATCAAGTCCACGTCATGTCGTACTGCCTGCTGGTCTAAAGCCAACCCATCCATTCGTCGCCAAAGATCCACAGGAGACGGCTCATATGGCCCGTAAGCACCCTGCTCATACCCGCCACCAAAACCACCGAACATATGCTCCCAGTTTGGGCTTCCAAAGCCCTAGCCCAATTCATCCATCTGAATGTGAGGGTCTGCTCCCCCAGCAGCCTCACCCGGCCCGAATCCTGGAGCATCCTGCATGTGTATGACATCGCCTCCACCAACATTTCACTCTTCTTGATCACTTTCCCCCTCAGGAAGTGGGCCCCAAATCCTACCCAGACGATCCACTAACTTCAGGATACCATTAACTTTGCGAATCATATGCATGGCAGTTAGCTGTGCCACGTCAAGCAATCCATAATCACACGCTACGGTAAGATCATCCAACCGTATCCTGTAGTACTTGGCTAACATGGTGGCAAATGCACCACCACAGATCCTCGATGCGGGGTTGAACCAATACCCCTTTGGATAGACTCAGCAACACTAACTGCAACATTGCAATTGGATCCCGAAATGATGCAATAGAGGTGGAAGAGGTCGCGGGTGGTGATGTTCCCAGTGCTATCACCCCGACCGCCGATCACATGAAAAATGACGCGTTCGATTATGCGGTGCAACGGGTCAAGAATCCAAGCAGCCTTGGCCCATCGTGGGTCCCATTCGCGCACCGGCACGGTGATCTCAGCCCAGAATGCGGCTTTGTCCGCATCAACTTCCCATTCCTGCAAACTTCCGTGGAAAAGCTCAGAGTCGATCTCGTCTTCCTCATATAACCCAAGTATTTGCCCGAACCTGCTAATAGACTAGTGATGCCACTTTCGTCCCAGACGGTAGCTAACACCAACACGTTTCCCGTAAACATCTAGGCACGGGAAAATGAACCTGAATGAAGCAAAAAACTCGATGACCAGCTCAACATATTGGGGTTCAGCCATTGCAAAGAGACGGGTCCATGGGGAAGTCATAAGATCATCAAATCGTTCAGCCTGACAAAGCAAGTCAAGGTCGACGGTTTGAAGAGTCCGCATAGGCTCGATTAAGTGCCTCATAGCCCATAGCCTTTCAACTTTTGTAATACAATGCCCTTCCCTGGCATTGTCGCTGAATCGGAGAAACGGATGATTCATCTGCAAGAATAAGACAAGATCAGCAATAAAAACGCGGAAAACCAACAAAAACTGGGTTACATACGTGTTCGCACGACAGTGCCATATATTGGCACGATCGTGCGTGCTTGTTCCAGCAGGATTTATGAAGATTTCAACATTGTGAAGTTTTTCTGGGTCTGTTCTTCCCTAAGCACGATCATGCCACACCTGAGCACTCTCGTGCTGAACCAATTTCTGGGTGAAATTTTTGAAGACTGGAAATCCTTATGAAGGGCACGATCGTGCCATCAGATGGCACAGTCGTGCATATTGAATTTCTAGGCCAGATCTGCAAATTTATCAATATATTATGAAGAGCACGGTCGTGCGTGTTGATGGCACGATCGTGCTTGATGAATTTCTGGAAAATTTTTGAAGATTCAGTCACAACTTATGAAGAGCACGGTCATGCCTGGGTTTTGCATGGTCGTGCGTGACGGAATGCAGATCTGGAAAAGTCTCAAAAATCACCCAAAACCCCGATTTTTTAACAGTTTTGCTTGGGGGTTTTGTTGATCGGTCAAGTGTGGGGCACGACAACAAAAAATTTCACGGAAAACGGGCTTGAATCGGTCGTTTTAGACCAAACCCTAAAAAAACTTATAAGAAAACTACTTAAAGAACAAACCCAACTATTCAATAACTAAAAAGAGAAGAATAAAGATGCGTTCCTGGATTGATGCTTGGGATGAGAGGAAAACAGATTCTTGAGGAAGGAAGAAGGTGTGGAGAATTCGTGAGAGGATTTGTGAGGATTCAAGCGGGATTTTGAATGTGTTAAAGAAAGAAAGAAGATGGGCCTTGCAATTGGGTCTGAACTATCAGACATGACAGTGCTAGAAAACACTGTTGATAGTGCCGACTTTTTCGGATTTTTTTAAAATAATTATTTTCCTCTTAAGTTTATTTATTTCATTTAATAAAACCAAAAATAAAAACATCACTTGAATTCGGATCACTCACGAAACACCTACTACCAAGAAAAGAGCCGAACTAACATACCTGAAGATCGGCAATGCATTCCAACATCCCACGCGTCCAAGACAAACCGCAACCTGAAAAAGAAACTAAGCAACCAAAGAGAAAAACAACTAAAAACCCCCCAAAATCATGCTAAGTTTATTTACGAGTCTTCAGCTAGACTCACCACCCCGAATTCATTTGTTCTTGGGGTGGAGGGTGACAACCTCCTCACTGTTATCTACTGGGCCACCAACATACGACTTCATCCTGTGCCCATTGACTTTGAACAAGCGGCCATCCTCATGGCCTATCTCCACTGTTCCATAGGGAAACACCGATCGCACCGTGTAACGACCTGACCAACGAGACTTAAGCTTGCCAGGGAACAACTTACGAAGCGAGTTGTATATCAAAATCCGATCACCCACCCGGAATTCCTTCTTGTCCTTCAGGCGGGAGTCGTGGAGCGTCTTAGTACGTTCCTTCTATAGCTTGGAGCTCTCATATGCATCATTTCGGAGCTCTTCGATCTTGTGGATCTGCACAAACCTGTTTTTGCTCGCAGCTGCCATGTCGAGGTTAACTGTTTTCAAGGCCTAGTATGCCTTGTGCTCGAGCTCAACAGGGAGATGACAAGACTTCCCATAGACCAACTTAAATGGAGTAGTGCCTATAGGAGTCTTGTAGGCCGTTCGAAAGGCCCACAGTGCATCATCCAGTCTTTCAGACCAGTCCTTACGGCCTGCATTCACCGTCTTCTCCAATATGTGCTTAATGCCTCGGTTTATGACCTCAACTTGCCCACTAGTTTGTGGGTGGTATGGTGTAGAAAATCAATGTTGCACACCATACCAGGACAATGCTTTCTCCAATTGAGCATTACTGAAGTGTATCCCCCGGTCACTGATTAACGCTTTAGGAGCACCAAAGCGCGCGAACAGCTTCTTCAGAAAATTAACCACTACCCTAGCATCGTTGGTGGGCAAAGCTTGCGCTTCCGCCTACTTTGAAACATAGTCGACCGCAACTAGGATGTATCGGTTTCCAAAGGAAGTCGGAAAAGGTCTCATAAAGTCTAGACCCAAACGTTAAAAACTTCACAGACTTGAATGTCATTTTGTGGCATCTCGTGGCGTGCAGAAATATTGCTTGCCCTTTGACAGGCGTCACAAGATTTCACAAACTCATGGGCATCCTTAAAGATGGAAGGCCAGAAGAATCCAGCATCAAACACCTTTTTGGCGGTATTGTTTGCCCCATGGTGACCCCCGTAGGTCCCTCGTGACAGTGGCGAAGGATGTCCCTCGCCTCATTGTCGTGCACGCAGCGCCAGATCATCTAATCCGAGCCCACCCTGAATAGATAATGGTCATCCCACAGGTAGTACTTGACATCCGCAAAAAAATTTCTCTTCTGCTGAAAGGTCATCCCTTTGATCAGGATGCCGCTGGCTAGGTAGTTTGCGATGTCAGCAAACCATGGGGAGTCTTCATTTGTCTCGATCTGGATAAGAAACTCGTGGGGAAAATTGTCATTGATGTTGGCCCCACGAACTTCTTTTCCCTCGTAATGCTCAAGACGGGAAAAATGATTAGCTGCCAAATTTTCGGCCCCTTTCTTGTCACGGATCTCAATGTCAAACTCTTGCAGTAAAAGAATCCATGGTATCAATCTAGGTTTAGCATCTTGCTTGCCAAAGAGATACCGAAGTGCTGCATGATCCATGTACACGATGGTCTTGGAGAGGATGAGATAAGATCGAAACCTGTCGAAGGCAAAGACCACGACTAGGAGCTCTTTTCCTGTCGTGGTATAATGTTCCTGAGCATCGTTCAAGGTCTTACTCGCATAGTAAATCGGGTGAAAATGCTTATCTCTCCTCTGACCCAAGACGGCCCCAACTGCGAAGTCACTCGCATCGCACATCAACTCAAACGGTAATTCCCATTCGGGAGCTACCATGATTGGGGCATTCACTAACTTCTCCTTCAACAGCTCGAATGCTTTCATGCATTCATTAGAGAAAACAAACTGGGCATCCTTCTCTAGAAGCTGGGTCATCGGACGGGCGATTTTGGAAAAATCCTTTATGAATCGCCGGTAAAAACCTGCATGACCAAGAAAGCTCCTAATAGATTTCACAGATGTGGGCGGCGGGAGCTTAGAAATAGTCTCAACTTTGGCCCGATCAACCTCGAGCCCCACCTGTGAAATCTTGTGCCCAAGTACAATGCCCTCCTTGACCATGAAGTGGCATTTTTCCCAGTTCAACACAAGGTTGGCCTCCTCACATCGGGCCAACATCCTCTTCAGATTCCCGAGACAATGATCGAAAGAACTCCCGAAAACAGAAAAATCATCCATGAAGACCTCGATGGAGTCCTCGATCATGTCATGAAAAATAGCCACCATACATCTTTGAAATATGGCTGGGGCATTCCACAGTCCAAAGGGAATTCGCCGGTAGGCAAATGTGCCATAGGGACATGTGAATGTCGTCTTCTCCTGATCCTTAAGAGAGATGGGAATCTGAAAATAGCCAGAGAAACCATCAAGGAAGCAGTAAAACATCCTCCCTGAAAGTCTCTCTAACATCTGATCAATGAAAGGAAGGGGAAAATGATCTTTCCTCGTGGCATCATTAAGTTTGCGATAGTCATTGCAAACTCTCCACCCAGTGACAGTACGAGTGGAAATCAACTCGTTCTTCTCATTGGTCACCACCGTCATCCCTCCTTTCTTTGGAACAACCTGCACAGGACTAACCCAGGGCGAATCAGAGGTCGGATATATCCAACCTGCATCAAGTAATTTAATGACCTCCTTCACAACATCCTGCATGTTCGGATTTAAACGCCTCTGGTGTTGCACTACAAGTTTAAAGTCCTCCTCCATTAAGATCTTGTGGGTACAAAAAGATGGATTGATTCCTTTTATATCCATGATCTTCCAAGCGATCGCCTTTTTATGCTGCTTCAAAACCTCAAGAAATCGACCCTTCTCTTCTTCTGACAACTCAGCAGAGATGACGACGAGCAAATGTATCGCACCCTCCAAGAAAGCATACTCTAAGTGATCTGGAAGCTCCTTAAGCTCAACTGAGGGTGGATCTTCAACCGAAGGGCGTGCTTTAGGCTCAGCAACGCAATCCACCACTTCAAAAACCTCAGTACGTGGGGGAGCCACATGACCTATCAGACAGGTCATCTCTTCGACTGACTGGACCATAGCAGGCGAACCAAAAGTCTCTCTTCCAATTAGCTGTGTGTCCACAACGTCCTCCTCAAACATGCTATGTAGATGATCACTCACGTATGTGTCAATAGTCTCGATAAAGTAGAGCGTATCATCATGACTCTATGGATGATGCATGGATTTCCCTATGTCAAAGGTCACCTCTTTATCGTCTACCCTAAGAGTAAGTCTGCCGGTGCAGACATCGATCAATGCTCTAGCAGTGGCAAGGAATGGCCGACCTAAGATGATAGGAACAGTTTTGTCCTCATCCATGTCCAAGATCACAAAATCAACGGGAAAGACAAACTTGTCGATCTTCACTAGCATATTCTCAACTATACCCCGAGGGTACTTCACTGAACGGTCGGTTAGCTGAATGCTCATACGAGTAGGACTTGGCTCTCCCAAGTCCAGCTTAGCAAAAACCGCATAAGGCCTGAGGTTTATGCTGGCTCCAAGATCAGCTAATGCATTGCTGACCGACAAACTACCAATCAAGCATGGGATAGTGAAACTCCCGGGATCACTCATTTTCTGTGGTAGTTTGTTCTGAAGAACTGCTGAACACTCCTCGTTTAAGGTCACATGCGAAAGCTCCTCAAGTTTCTATTTGTTAGATAAAATATCTTTCAGAAACTTGGCATACTTAGGCATTTAAGCAAGTGCCTCGACAAACGGTAGATTAATGTGAAGTTGCTTGAAAAGCTCAAGGAATTTACCGTAGTGTTCTTCCATCCTCTGCTTCTTCAACCTCCCCGGATATGGAACGGGAGGGACATACTCTCTCACTGGCTCCTTGGGACGTGCTGTACTTGCTGGGTCTCGCATCAGTTGCACCTCTCTCGGAGACTCAGTCTCAATCTCCTCAACAATCTCGTCATCAACCGGCTTACTCAGAACAGCCGAAGTGAAGGGCTCAATGATCTTGCCACTTCTCAACGTGATGGCCTTTGCAGTAGCTTTTGGATTTGGCTTTGTCTTACTTGGAAGGCCCCCTTGCTGTCTCTAGGACAACATCTTCGCTATCTGACCAACTTGGTTTTCAATGGTCTGCATGGAAGCCTTTTGGCTTCTCAACTCACTCTCGTGCCTCGTGAAACGACCGTCATACTCCTTGAAACGCTTTTCATTTTCAACTCTTTGAGAATTTTGACCAGCTAAGAGTTGACTAAACATATCATGCACACTAGGTTCATTAGTGGAAGGCATTTGCTTAGGTCGAGGTGCACCGTATCCTCCAGGAGCTGTGGGATGTGGAGCAAATCCGGGCGGATGCTGATTTGACACTTCAGACTTCTAACTGAAAGTTGGGTGATTCTTCCACCCCGGATTGTAAGTATTGCTGTAGGGATTATGCTGAGGACGGTATTGGTTTCCCATAAAATCTATGTGCTCGTGTGAAACCTCTCCTGTCGGAAAATCGCCTACATGATATGCTCCCCCACTCGAGGAACCACTCGAGTGGAGCTCCATCACTCGATCAAACTTCGAAGATAAGGCATCCATTAGTGTTGTGATGGCGGTGAAATCGTTCACATGATGAACTCCCTGTCTAGAACTCTTCCCTCTTGGTGGCTGTTGTGTCCGATTCTTCAAGGCGCATTTCTCTAAAATCTCAAATGCCTCGTTGGCATTTTTCATGCCAATGTCTCCGCCTGAATAGGTATCGACCATCATCTATCCTTGACCATCCAAATCATGGTAGAAGATCTGACATTGTTGCCACTTGGGCAACCCGTGGTGTGGGACCTTTCTCATGAGCTCTTTAAACCGCTCCCACGCCTCATAGAGGGGCTCATCATCGTCCTGACATAAGTTAAGAATCTTGGTTCTTAACCGAACAGTTTTCTTTGGGGGAAAATATTTCTGAAGGAGCTTCTTAGCTAATTGATTCCATGTAGTGATAGACCCAGCTGGAAGTGAAAGACGCCACTCCTTAGCTCCATCACGTAAAGAGAACGGAAAGAGCCGAAGGCGTATTGCATCCGATGATGCATCACGAATGGTGAATGTGGCACAAACCTCCAAAAACCCCACAATATGGACACTAGGATCCTCATGATCCTTGCCATAAAACTGACCCACATTCTGCAGCATCAAAATGGTACCAGATTTGATCTCGAAATTATTATTATTTATTGTAGGTGCATTGATGCTCGTAGGTAAGCCCTCAAGTGAAGGCTTTCCTATGTCGTTTAGACCCCTAGTTTCCTCTTCGTCTACCATTTCTATGTGAACCTCGTGGAATGTGTCGTCTCCTAATGCGTCTACCTCGATTACGGCGGCCACCCTGCGGGACCGCTCCCGCAGTCTTCGATGAAAATTGCGCTCCTGCTCCGATGAAGGCTCAACAACTTCAGCAACTGGGGTTGAGGACATGCACGACCTGTAAGGAAAAAGAATGAACACAATGCCCTATGTATACACAAACATAAAAAGGAATAATTAATTACTTAACATATTTTCTTTTTCTTTTCAATTAATCATATAAGACAAATAAAAACAACTAGACAAAATCTTTGTACACTTTTACAACCATTTAACAAGTAACTCCAACCATTCTTAAGAAGACCGAGTCCCCGGCAACGGCGCCAAAAACTTGATGTGCGTGAATTAAATATATTTTATTTCTATGATTTTCGTTCACACAAATTAGGTTTTAAAAATGATTTTTACTTAAAACCAACTACACACACAAAGGGGCAAGTGTACCCGTCAGATGGTAGTACAGTCTGTCGGTAAGAACCGGATATCAATCCGTGGACTCAGTGTCTCAATACTAGATCTTTATTACTTTTAAACCTGGTTCAATGGGTGAATTGATTTCTTGACATTTTAACTATCATGAAAATAAAACAATTAACTATTTGAATTAATAAAGAACAATAATTAAGAAAGGTTGCTTAAATTAAGTATCCACTAATAAACATATACAACATTTGAGGAAAACTAATAGTGATGCAAGTTCTATATTCAACTAAGTTTCCATTCAAGGTCTCCTAGTTTTATAAATCTTGGGAAAATTATAATGAAACAACATTTTAATCACCTAAGATTAATTCTTTAAAGTTCTCTTGCTAAGTTGATGTTAATCTTTAAATATGAGTTGATTGTTTGTCAAAACTCCTAACTCTACAAATTAAGGAAAACTAATATGAACAACACATTAATCACCCTAACTTGGTTTCAAGTAAATGACATCTTCAATAAGTTCTTGACATGAATCACAAGCATGGTCATGCTAGATAACAACCGTGGCCTAAATCATCAATCCAAACATGAACACAAACTATAGAATACATATAAACATTCATATGATCTTTCCAAATCCAAATGCAAGAAATCATACTCATATTCAAATATCATTCTAATCATGTTAGCAATTACCATTCCTAGTTTCATGCTATGAATCAAATCAACAAACTAATAAGATTCAACAATCATAATCTCTACATGGGCTTTCCAACACTACATGTAAATACTTATGACCAAACATTCAAGAATAATGACTTTAAAAATGAACATGCATTCAAGAACAAGATCAAATATCATCATGAAGATTAACATACAACAATCACCACATCTATTTCCATGTTGTCAAGTGTTCATTAGCTTCAACAAAATTCAAGCAAAACAATTGTTTAGCCTAGAAGGCTCATAATAACTAAGAAAAATGTATAGTAATATAGATTGTGCATGAATAACAAGTGAAATACTAGAGTTTAAGACAAGATAATTAGCAAAATGAGTTGAATTATCAAGTGATACAACCTCCTAAAGGATCCTTCTTCAATCTCCAAGCTTCCAAGATCAGCTTCTTGAGAGAGAAATTCACCCAAATGCTCCAACTCCCCTTCAAATGAGCTGAATTCACGTATTTAAGCTACTGGGCAATTGGCACGACCGTGCCACCTTTTGGCACGATCGTGCTCGGTAAGTGGCAGGTGCCTTTCTAAGTTGTTGACCAAGTTTGATGCCAAATCTGGAAAGATACCGCTAAAATTTCCCCGAGGTGGCACGACCGTGCCAAATTGTGGCACGGTCGTGCTTATTAATATCGTACTCGGAAATGACTAAGTTGATCTCGGAAACTGGCTGATCAGGTCTTGTGATTGCACGCGCACGGTCGTGCTTGGGGTTGGCACGATCGTGCCAAGTGTTGGATTGGCTTGGTTTGTGCAGACTGATGATAGTGTTGGTGATAGTGCCGGCTTCTGAATGCTTGGCACCGTCGTGCCATATATGGCAGTTTGGCTGAAATGTTCCATTTTTGCTCCAATTTGCTCCAAAAGCCTTTGTTTCTTCACCGGGCCGAAGCCCGGACCTGCATTTTCACAAACAACTCAAATGAGTATCAAGATCAATGAAAACACAATGAATTTCCACATTAATGGGGAATATTTAATGTTTAAAAGATGTATAAATTCTTATACATTAAATACGTTTCCCATCGGACCAGAAATCTGTAATATATCCAAGTTTTCGGGGACGGGTTTATTCTAACGAAAATTCACAAACAAAAAAATCCGATCAAATCTTTCATATCACGATGTCGTTTTGGGACATCAATTATGTTTTGCGATTATTCAAACCAGTCATGTCCGAACGAATCATATGTCTCCGAAAGTATAATCGAACCCGTTTTTGAACAAGGGCAGGAAGAGGTTGCATCCATGGTTCGTTGTAATGACGGGTTTCAGCTGCCCGATTTGAACCAAGAGTACGTAGATGATCCTGAAAGCTACCCACAGTACCAATCCCCGTCTTACCATCCGCATGCGGAAGTAAAACTCGAGAACGAGGACGAGGAAGGTATTAAACATATCGAGGAAGATGGTGACGATTTCGAAGAAGTTGATGACGATGAGGAGGTTGGTAACGACCACGAAGAACCTAACCCGGATGTCTCTTTTGAAACGGATCAGGATTGATATTCCGATTACTTATGTATTATATTGTTTTAGGGTTTACGTATATTTTTACGGTTAGGGTTTACTATCACATATTTTAGGAGATGGATAAAATCACAAAACTACAACTGCAACCACTGCCAGTGAAAAGGAGTATGATCTCCAAGTTATTGGCCATGGTGAATCCAAGTATGACTGACCATCATCCGCCTGAGGTACAAAAAGATACTCGCGGACGCCCAACTGCGAAAGCACGACAACAGATAAATGAGGAGGCTGATAAAGATGATACTAAAAAGAAAGTCGTGCAACGAAGTCGCCTAAAAAAACTAAAGATAAACAGAACATTTGTGATGACGAACTTCCACTATTTGTTGGGAGCAGGTACTTAAATAATACAAACATACATACATTCATACAAACCACATGATAAAGATTTTCAACTAATTGGCGGTGACAGGTACAAAAAGGTTATTGACAGTTTTAAGAAATGGCTTCCAACTAGGTATCGACCAGGGGCGGATCTACCATACAATAAGGGGTAGCCCCCACTACCCCTTAACGCTCCAGTAGTAGTGTAAATTTTGGAAAATTTGACATTTTTTGACGTTTTTCGATTCCGTTACCCCTTTTCTTTGATACATTACCCCTATAAAGATTTTGTAGATCTGCTACTGGTATCGACCCTACATTATAGATATAGAAAATGTCCAGCCGGATGGTAACTGTGGCTTTCGATCCATAGATCGCGGTTTAGGGATGGAGCAGAATCAGTGGTTGTTTGTCCGTGAACAACTTCTAGACGAGCTGATCGTTAACGAGCCTCTGTGGAGACCTATGTTATGCAAACTCGATAAAGAACTTTACAATGAAATATATAACTCAATAGATCATCTGGAAGTGGTACCTACACCATATCGAAAGTGGATGCAACTTCTGTATGCCGGATTGTTGGCTGCTCAGAAATTCATTGTGATAATCCAGCATTTCAGTAATGGTGGTAATCAAACATACTTCCCCATGTTTGATGGTCGAACGACTTACCCTGATCAAACCACCATGTCTATTTCTTTTGCCAAGACGAACCACTTCATCCTCCTTAAGTTAACCAATGATTGTCCAATGCCTCCACCAAATGGACTTTGGAGTCTATACAGAACTACCGGAGCTAAAGAATGGGAGACACTATACGCGTCTCGTATTCAACAGGGTAAGACATTAATGACAAGTAACAAAAGTCAACATAAAGAGTACATAAGCGTGTTTGACTAGTCGTAGCATTAGTTGTTGTATTATTTAGTGTTATCATGCTAAAATTATTTAATCATAGTGTTATTTTATGTTAAAAATGGTTGTTCATATTAGTTTTACTTAAAAAAATATAAGTTGCATCAAATTTTTAACTTATTATTAATTATAATGTTTTTTTATAAAAAAGCACTTATTAAAATATATATATATATATATAGGAAATGTATGGGGCAATATGGTTCCCCTAGACCCAAAGTATAGGAAGTGTATGGAGCATTATGGTTCCACTAGACCCAATGTATGGTCCTATATGAAGTGTCTGGTCCTATATGATTCCCCTAATTATTAGCTGACTATATTCTGAAAAGTTTGTACTTCAAGTACACATATAAGAAGTGTATTGCTCAATACGCTTGGACCCAGAGGAACTATATTGTCCTATACGCTTCCTATAAGGTTCAAGGGATGTGCAAATAAAATGAGGAGATGTGTGGATAACCAAGCCCTTTTGAAATGACAATAGGCGATTGTTTGTTTAAGAAGGAGGAGGGACACAAAAATCGAAAGAACCTACCTGAACCTACTATCTTAGTATTCAAATGTATTAGTTTTCAAGGACTACATGTAAATAACTCTTTTTCAAAATTAATGGAAGTATTCCAAAATCTTATGAAAACATCAAAAATCCATGACACTTTCTTCTTCCTCTTCTTCTACATCCTTCCTTTTCCTCCGGTTGCCCAAACACAAACGGTTGATTCTTTTCAGGTGCCGGCAATCGTTGATCTTTTTCAAGTTACAAGTCGCTGGCATTACATATTACGATTAATGTTGGTAAAAGATTAGTTTGTTACGTGACAAATGTCGATTTTAGTAGCACCACCAAAAAACACTCCTCCCATCATGCTCCCCCTCTGATCAATCTTAAAATCCCCAAAAATCAATCAAATTCTCAACATTTACGTTAACATGGCAAACTACCTTAGATCTATGTCCCGTAATTGGGCAGACAACACAAGCAAACAAAGATTGTTATCCCGAAGGGATTACTCCCGCTTAGGGTTTTTCCCTGAGTCTTATACCAACGAAAATGCTTCCATTCTTCACAGATGGTTGGCCGCTCTTCAACTCTTTCTTGTTAATGTTTTCGAAATGGGTCGGGCCGACCCAAGACATGTTATCTTTGCTGCTAAATCTGGCTTGGCACTTTCTATTGTTTCTATACTTATATTCTTTAAAGAACCCTTCACTTATATGAACCAGTATTCCATCTGGGCTATCTTAACTGTCATCGTTGTCTTCGAATTCAGTATAGGTAGGTTTGTTTAACAACTTTTCAAACTTAGTTACTTTAATGTTGGAAACAAGGTATTTCATCCTATGGGTTTCTTGAATCTTCATAGGAGCAACACTTATCAAAGGGTTTAATCGCGCTTTGGGGACGTTTTTGGCTAGCATTCTTGCATTGGGTGTTGCTCAAATATCCTCGTGGGCTGGCCAGTGGCAAGAGGTTGTCATTGTCGTCAGCATCTTTATAGCAGGTCAGTATTGATTGCATCCTGTTTTGTTACAGTTGATGATATGTTTCTGATAATTTCATATCGTGTACTATGTTTTAAGACACAATGCCAAACATTGCTCAAATTAGGATGATGTTTTCAGGTTCTATTACAAGTTATGTGAAACTGTTTCAATCAATGAAGGCGTATGAATATGGGTTCAGGGTCTTTATGTTGACCTTTTGTATTATACTCGTATCGGGTAATACACATTTCCTTCAAACGGCAGTCTTGCGCTTCTTGTTAGTAGTAGTTGGTGCACTTGTGTGTTTAGTTGTAAATATATGTGTTTATCCGATTTGGGCCGGTGAAGATCTCCATAAATTGGTTGTTAAGAATTTTAGGGGCGTTGCGACTTCCTTAGAAGGTAAGATAAGGTTTTTGCATCTGCGTATATGCATTGTTTTCTAGTTTCCTTAATGATCTTTTTTCTTTTTATAGGCTGTGTTAATAATTACCTTCAGCATTTTGAATATGAAACCTTCAAAAATACTTGTATATCAAGCGTCCGATGACCCTCTTTATAGTGGATATCGATAAGCCGCAATCAACAAGTCAAGAAGATGCTCTCGTATGCTTTTTCTTCTTTTTTGTATAAATTATAAAGACATGTCTTGAGTGCGTATTTTATGAGTTTAATTATTTATTTTGCAGATGGGGTTTGCGGTTTGGGAACCACCACATGGGCGTTATAAAATGTTAAACTATCCTTGGAGTAATTATGTGAAAGTTAGCAGTGCACTTAGGCATTGTGCGTTTATGGTCATGGCAATGCATGGATGTATACTTGCAGAAATACAGGTACTTTTTACTCTCTGACGTGGCATTAGTTTTTATTTTGCCGCGTTACCATATTATCTGCTACAGAAGATTACTTATGTATGTTATAACTATTCAATGTCAATAGGCACCAGTTGAGCTAAGATACATGTTCAGAAACGAGATCCAAAAGTTGGGTGCCGAAGGTGCGAAAATAGTAAGCGAGTTAGCAAACAAAGTAGAAAAGCTAGAAAACTAAGTCCTGATGTCGACTTGCTTGAAAAAGTGCATGAGGCTGCAGAAGAATTACAAATGATGATCGACCAAAAGTCATACCACCTGGTCAACTCTGAGAAATGGGCAGCTGGAAGACAATGAAGATACTGATCGTCTTCAAGAGATCTAAGAAGAAGATATTAAACCGGATGTCACGGGTTTGTTAAACGAAGCAAATCTAAAACCACCTCACAGTAAAACCCTAGAACGCAATAAAACCCTAGAACGCAACAAAACCCTAGAACGCAACAAACCCTAGAACGTAACAAAACCCTAGAACGAAACAAAACCCTAGAACGCAACTTCACCCTGGGACGCAACTTCAGCGCAGTGTCAAACCACCCTTCGCTGTCGCGCTGGGGTTCATCTGAAGATATGCTGAAGCAACAAGCACAATGGCCTTCAAGATTATCGGCCGTTGGTGAGACGATGTGAAACATGCGTGAACTAAAAACTTATGAAAGCGCGAGTGCATTATCGCTTGCTACTTTTACTTCTTTGTTGATTGAGTTTGTTGCAAGACTTCAGAATCTTGTTAGCGTGTTTGAAGAGCTTAGTGAGAAGGCTAAGTTTTCTGAACCCTGGAATGTACTTGAAGCGAAAGAGAAAGTCAGTGTTTGGACGGGACTGCTCGAGTGCATCAGGATCAAGTGATTGTTTGGTTCTTTGAAGTTGTATTGTTTGTGACAGTTGCATTCTGGTATTTTTTTGTTGTTATAGAGATGGAGATAACATGAAGAGAAATAAACGTTCTTTGTATATTTGATTATAAAGTGCAATTGCGTTCTTGATAATGACAGTTTATCAATGCAAGTGAAGGGTAAGTTGTTTTTAATTGACGGCTAAAAGATTTTAGCTAAACACTTAGGCTGTGTACAGTGGCCATTTAGGCTGTGTATCACGGCCCTAGCAAGTCCGTTTTCTAATGGGTTTTGCCTTTTCTTTCGTTTAGCCACTCACGAGCGTTGGCCCCCAACAAAGGATATGTTATTTTCTTCTTCAATCAAAAACCACATCATATTTTTTTATTTAGTTATTGTTAACTTAATTTTAATGATAAACCATTACAGACTTTTGAGTAAAAGTGAGCGTGAGCTCTCAACCTACGTTGTCCAGTGAAACATCACTTTTTTACGATTAAACCACTATACAGTTTTGAAATTGCATGAAGTTGTTCCAATAAAAAAATATCAAAATCATCAGATTGAGTGGCTAATTATAAAGGTGTCACATTTAACAACCAAGAACATGAATCGCCAAAATTTGATTCATTAAACAAATGTATCCTAAAAGCTCAAAATGCCAAAACATCCATGTCGGCTACAGATTCATCAGATTTAAGATAACAAAGAGAAAATCAAACTCAGCAATGGAGTAATCTAGAACCCTAAAGCATTCCTCATGTCTTTCAACTGTCACCAGGGAGAGACTTGATGATGTCAGAATCACCTGTTATGGCAACAATTTCATCATGTCAAAAACGCATTTTGATACACAGAAAATACAGTAAAATCAGTTAGAAAATTTGCATTCATACCTGCATCGATGATGCTAAGGCATGACACACGGAAATACTTCCCACACGCGGTTCCAAGATCAACATTGTCTGCGCATAAACATAAACAAGTTTAATTCACAAATGTATCTGTCGTACGCTTTCACATAGACAAATCTTAACAAAACTCAATCCCCCTAGCAAAAGATTATCATGAAACTTCTAAATGACATATACAGCCATTTGTGAGGTAAGTTTTTTTTTCTAGAATTTGAGGATATATATATCTGTATATAAGACATAGCTGTCATAAGCCAAATAAAGAACAAAGAGGGATGAATAAGAACGAGTTGACATACTTCCGTTGTAATGATGAACACCAACTTTGGCAAGCATAGCATAGTACTCAATTTCAGACTTCCTCAAAGGAGGGCAATTGTTAGATATGATGATCAGCTTGCCTGCATCCAAACAACACTATATTATAAAACAAATACATACATAAACACACCAACCCTGCAATTGAGTAATCATTTCTTATGCCTTTACTATAGCAGCCCGTCAGTCCTCTGTTTAAGTTTGGCAAATTCAATAGCTATCTCTAAAATTTATAATACATGTAAGTATCATTATGCAGCATATACCATATGAACATAATGCGATCAAGCAGTTAAATTCTTTTATCTCGACGTTACTGCAATCCAAGTTATCACCCATCAGTCATTTGTCTATGTTATACAAATTCAATATTTCCAGTAAAAGTTTCTACATAGATAACAAAAGTCACAAACATTTTAACTTCTAATACATGTAAGTATCAATATGATTAATTCTTTTCCCTCTCCAATCCAATTAATCAACAGTCATCTTAAACTTTCAAACATGATCCACAATCATATTGATAAATGAAATTATCATACCTTTAGAGCTTCTGAGAGACTCAAGCACTGTCTTGTAACCAAGAGTGTACTTTCCACTCTTCATAACAAGAGCCAACCTGTTGTTGATGCTCTCATGAGTCTTCTTCTGCAATGGCACATATCGTAATCAACAAACATACATGGATATAAATATTAAAATACATACGTATTACCGTCTTCTTTCCTGACACCATTTTTGCTCCTGCAACAGCTAAATCGTCTCTCTGTTGTGAGGAACAAATTAACAATTAGAGATTTGAAGAATGGTTGATTGGAATTTAGGAATTAGGGTTTACTTACCGCAGCGGCGATCAAAATGACACACAGCTATCATGTTAGGTATTTAAACTCAGGGTTTTAACTATTGGGCCTTTTTGGGTTTTGTTTTTAAGACCCAGACATAAAAGCCCATCAACAAAAAATATTAAACTCGTTCGGTTTCGCTCAGCTAGTGGTGTACAAATACCAGTTTCGACTCAAATTGAATCGGTTTCAAAACCGAACCACTTTTTAAAAAAATGGGTCAACCACTTCGGTTATAAATCGAACCTAACCCACTCATTGATTTGGATCGGGTTCAAACCGTTTTAGAGCACTAAAAACAGCTTTTTTGGATCAAGCTCAAGTCAATTCAGGTTGGAACCGGTTCTCAACCCAAAGTCTTAAAAGTATGACAAATAGTTGGGTTTGATCAGGCCCAAAGTGGTTTGGCTCAAACCAATTATTATTATTATCATCATATCATCATCATTATTGTTATTATTTGCGATCGGGCCAAGTTAAAAACCAGCTCATCCGGCCCAAACAAGTTTTTGTACACCTCTAGTATCACCTTAAGTGTGGGTATAAACCTTAATGTGGGTTATATATAAAGGTGTGTATTTTCATTTATTTTTCCTTAATTCGGTTTGGTTTGGTCAACATTGGTAAAAAATGGTTATTGGTAAAGCCGTTTCGGGTTTAGAATCGTTTTTGAACCGCAAAACGATTGATTTGGTGTGGTATTTAACTGATTCAACGGAGGAATTCTGAAATCGATATCCGGCGGTTTGGTTTGAAACCGGGACAGTTTCACCAAATTTGTTTCAATATCACTTTCGGGCTAGGTTTGGAACCGGCTTCGGTTCATAACCTGTTTTTTTCACCTCTGGTTATATCTAAAAAGGCCCTATAACATTTACTAAAAAACGGTTTATAGAAACACCTCTCCCATCCTTGGTAAAACGAAAGAAAATGACCAAAATGAACGTGAACATGTTTCGTTTGTTCATTTGCGTTCATTAGTCTTCGTTTATGTTATATTATAATGTTAAAATAAAAAAACCCCAACAAACAAACATAAGTGTACACGGAGTCATTCATTTTCTTAAAAGAAAACATGAGGAAGATGTTCTCTTGTTTGTTTGTTTGTTTAGGTAAAGTTAAACGAACAAACACGAACAAGCCCTCTCCGTGTTCATTCGGTTCATCAATCTTTTAAATACCGATATAAACTGGTCGGTTATACTGGTTAAACCAGATATCGGACACGAGTCCGGTAAAACCCGAATACGGTATGTCTTATGTACTGGCGGTAAATCCGGTTCTACCGGTTCAAAACGTTGAACCGGTTTGCATTTTCTTAAGATTTGATTTCTTAATTTTAATAAAATACGATATTAAAGTAATATTGATCTTCCATATTTCCGGTACTTAACCTAATGTCTTCTATTCCAAATTTCATTGTTGTTGAAACTGTTACTCAAATCGTACAATGCAATATTGTTTATAACTAATAAAAATATTCTTAAAATGCTTCATTAGTTTACAATAAAAATAATTATTTTTAGATAAAACTATGATCAGTTGCGTAAATTCTAGTTGAGATTGGATTGTTTTTTGAGATGAGTTTGTATTTCATGGAATTTATAGGATTAACTAGTAACCCGGTTCAACCACCTGATACAACCCGGTTCAACCGGTTAAACCATTTTAGAGCCCAACCCGATATGACTTAAAAACCGGTTTTTAAAACATTGGGTTCGATTACGTACCTAAACAAAATCAAATTTAAATTTGAGTTAATTACGTTTTTTGTCCTTGTCGTTTGTTGAAAATAACCATTACAGTCCATCAGGTTAAAAATTGCTAAAATAGTCCTTGTACTTTCAGTTTTGTAACAATTATAGTCCACCATCACTAACGTCATCCAGTTATTATGTTAGTTTATTTGAAATGACCATAATGCCCTTATTATTAAAACTACAATATAAAATAATAAAGAGTTAATTGCGCTTTTCGCCCATGTGATTTGTTGAAAATAACTATTATAGCCCATTAGGGTGAAATCCTCGGCAGCCTCAACGGGGAAAGATTGTTTGTCAAGCTAACCGTTGAAGGCATCCTCAAATTCATTAATCATCAAAGATTCAAATGTTTTACAATTCAATTGACTCTACAGACTTCCCCTTAGCTGGTCACACAAACAAATCAGTTCATACAAGAGAAAATATGATGTGTGTGTGTGATTGTTAGATCACTAACAGGTGTGATCTATTTTTACAAGTACGAAAGCTCTCTTTGGTGATTGGCTGACGTCACCCTGATAGTGACATCTAACATTCTTACCAGAAAAGATTCCTAGATGTTTGCAAACATCTAAGCAAATCTTATTATCTGTTCTAGGCTATACTAAACACTGATGAGATAAATATTGTTACTGATGATACACTATTGTGCTTGTCGTTTGTTCTTAGTTACGTCTGTAATTGTACGGTCTTTGTTTACTGTGTCTGTATAGTTTGGTCGTGTCGACCAAATCAAGATATCCTCATATCTTGGTTTAGTACGACGATTAGTTAGTCTGTGTAAAATAGTTGCATGTGTGCATGCTGTTGAGTCTTGTGTACGTCATGTCTGTGACACAGTCTCCAAAGAAAAATTTTGTGTGATGGGAATACTTTGTACAAGCAAGATATTGCTCGTACGAGCCACCTATCATTCGTACGAACGAGTCCTTCTAAGTAAACATACTGCTTGTTTCGTACGAGCTAGTTGATGCTCGTACGAACCAGCTTGTTCGTACGAGTATCTTTGGAGTATGTTCTTCGTTTCTTTTGGTGTTTCGTATGACCAGCAACATACTTCGTACTGTTGCTAGGAATGGACACTATATAAGCAGACATGCACTTCTCAGTATATAGTCACAAGTTAGACGAGACAAGTGAGTGAACTAGAGAGAGAGACACAAGAGCACAGAGTGTGTTGCATGAGAGTGTATGAATGTTGTTTGTATATGTTTGTATCAGTTCTCTTCAGTTAATCAAGATATTGAATCTTTGGTTATCCTGTGTTCTTACTTTGTTTAGGTTTGCATACTCATGAGGATTCCGCACTCGTATTTGTGTTGTATAAACAGGGAAGTAGTTTAATCTTGATCCTCCAAGTGGGCCTACAGTTACATTGAGAAAACACTATCTAAGCTATCCTCTGTTGTAGTTGTCCAAACATTTGTTTGCCCTAACAGATGTTTGGTCTTCTTCATCAGACCTTTGGCTTGATTAGAGCTTTGGTCTTCAGCAGATGCTAGCCTTCAAAAGATGTTGCTGCTCTTGAACAGCAGTTCCAAGTCTTCATCAGATGTTAGCCATGCTCTTGAATTAGATGTTCCGAATAGGTGTTCAAGATTCACTATATTTGGGGAGAGACTGGTTCATCTTTTGCTTGTTTTTTGATTAATGGATCATGCTTTGGATTTTAGATATCTTTTGTTCTTTTGTAGGTCCAACAATCTCTCTCTAAAACAGATGATGCCAAAATAGATGTTTATTGGAACAATTTTTGTTCCTCTTCTTCAACAAACCTTTGACTTGAGCTTTGAAATTCTTCTCAAATCTTTAGATAGTGAATCATCAGCATCCTTTTCAAGAGGAAGATCTAGTAGATCTTGCAGATCTTCAATTCATAAGCTCATAATGTTGTTCATTGAAGTCTTTTGCACTTCCCCATTTTCACGGACCAGAGTCAATTCATGGCTGGCTTTGTCTGAGGACCACTTTTGAATTTTAGAGGCAATGGGGTTTACTAGGATTGATCTTATTGGAAGAGGTGAGGGGATTTGCATTCCCATGACTTGACCTATGGATCAGCTTGATTGGCACCAGGAAGTTCATACATAATCATGTTTTTGATCCCTTCCTTCATGATGTGTAGGCCCACCTGCGGATGGTGTTAAACCTGTTCCTTGTTCACACAACGCACACACAAGTGCGGAATCCAAGTGTGCATGCAACCAAAGCAAAGTAAAGAACACGGGGTAACCAAAGATTCACTATCTTGATTAATGATTGAGAACAAGTACAAACATATACATTTATTTTGCAATGACTGCATTAGTAGGTCTGGGTGTGGAGTTTTTTAGTAAAATTTTCGTCATATCCTTGATCTCTCCAACAGATGTTTCTAACTGTGTCACCCTCTCTATCAATTTTTGATAGTTTAATCCATCACCTGAGTTAATAGGATCATCTGAATCCCCACCAGAGGTGGTTAAACTTGGTTTTATACCAAGTGCCCCTTGCTCTTGGTATTGGGTACTTCCAACTGATGTAGAGACTACTGTCTCAACAGTTGTTGCCTTCAAGGAAGTTTTAGAGATGTAACCATTGTCCAACTATAAGACTATTGTCTCAATAGTTGTAGTTGTTGCCCCACTTGAAATACCAACCTGTATTTCTTTCGATACCAGAGGTGTAGCCTCCTCTACTTGTGGGATAGCAATAATCCTTGAACTTGCCCTAGTCACTTGTTGAAGTGAACTCTCTTTGATTTGTTGTTGAGAGGAACTAGGTATATGCAAGTCAGATGTATCAATTGCATCAAGCAATTTTTGTAATGATGAATGGGCTGTTGAAGTGGGTGGAGGTGTACAACAAGAAGCAGCCCTGGGGAAGGACTTCTGTTGGATCTTTTGAGATCGTTGGTACTTAGTTTTAGTAGGTTTTGGATTGTTTTGTGATGATTTAATGCATTTTAGAAAGTTCAGTGGCTGAAAGTGTATTTATGTGCCCAGCGTATTTATTAAATACGTTGGGTAGTCAGATTGTATATATACGTTGATCAATGAAACCCTAGTCCAAGGTTCTTGAACAAGTTTTGGTGATTTCTTGGTGTTGTGATTGTTGTTTCTTGTGCTTAATCCGAACATCCAGGTGCATTTAGTGATTATATCATTTGGGATTCTATATACAACACTAGTTGTTTGATCCAAACAAGAATCTTCATCTTTTGGTTTTTCTTAACTTTTATACATTCAAACAACTAATCTATAGTTGTTTGGGTGATAACAATCAAACCACCATGAT
The DNA here is from genome assembly GCA_947069175.1 of Scalesia atractyloides. Lineage (NCBI taxonomy): Eukaryota > Viridiplantae > Streptophyta > Magnoliopsida > Asterales > Asteraceae > Scalesia > Scalesia atractyloides. The sequence continues at coordinate 40,823,161 of CAMTDV010000008.1, read as the reverse complement.
CTGAATCTGTTTTGGGATTCACAATTTGGTATCAGAGCCTTTGTGCTCTTGATTGTTTGAGTTTTTGTTATGATTCTTCAAGTTTTGAAGGTTTTTCATAAGTTTTCAAAGTTTCAAGTTTTTTCAAATTTTTTGGACTTAAAATGGGTTGATCTGGTGTGTTTAATCATTGGGTTGTTGTTAATCAGTGTTTTGGTAAACATTTGGGTCTTTTTGGTACAAAGAAACATAGATTTTGAGTCGTTTTGTGGTGATTAGAGGGTTTTTGTTTGTACTTAAACCCCGCTGGGCGTATTTAACTTTGAAGTCAGCATAGATAAACTTGAATATAGCGTTTTTAACTTGAAGATCGCGTAATTAACAAATACGCCAGCATTACACAGCATATTTGTTGATTTCCAGCGAAATAGCGTCTGCGTAATTAGTCGAAGGCAACTTCGAAATCAGTGATAAAAATCCCCAGCGATTTTATCACGGTGATCGGTGCATTTAGCCAAATTCACGTTTGTTTTGTGTGTTCCAGCGGATTTAGCTATTGTCACCGGGTCAAATAGCCAATCATCATCCAGCGTAATTGTTACTTGCAGCATATTTGCTCTTTGGTCTCTTAAGTTCCAGCGTATTTAATCCAAGATCAAGTTTTTGAACTCGAAATCAATCAAAATGTCACTCAATCAGCTTAATCCAATAGCCCAAGCCGAACTGGAGACGGGAACAGCTACAAGACCTCCTAAGTTGAAAGGATTTGAAGACTTCAGTAGTTGGAAGAATCGAATCAAACCGTTCTTTGAGTATACATACTATACTCAATGGATGTCTGTCACCGTAGGACCGCATGTTCCTGTAACACCTTGTAAAATTCGTGTTCGGTAGTATACCAACACGTGTACATACCCTCGGTCATACCTAAATGAGTTAGCCACTCAAACATGTCCAAAATTCATTTTTTTAAACTAACTGTAACCTACAGTCAAGGACCGTAGGCTACAGTCTAATGCTGCTGAACGAATTTTATACTGACCGTAAGCTACGGTCTGTCGACCGTAGCCTACAGCGAGGCTTGAAAGCCTCTATTTTTCCTTATTTCAACTTTCCCAAAATGACCCAAAGGCCCTAGACTTTGTTATTTTCATATTTCTTGATTTACTAAACCACCTTTAGACCCGGACGTCTCTCGATTGAGACAATATCTTTTGATTTACCATCCTTGAGCATTCCGCTTCTTCACCGAACCTTTAACCTTATTAGTTTGGGTAATTTGACCCATGAAACCATAAGTATTCGTAACCTTCACGTTTAAGCTAGTAAACATTTATAAGTCGTAAAAACACCTAGTGTGACACTCGTTAACGTTCGGTTATTCATACTCTTCTTCAATACATCTCGTGTTGAACGAAAAGAACTAGTTGTGTCATTATGTAATTGAATATAAGTAAAGGGACAATTCATAACAATCCACAAAAATATTTTTGAGGTAAAGGTCAAAACCCCAAAATTCTGTCAAGATGTCACATCTCCTTCAAAATGCCACACTCTTGTAGCTTTTGACATCTTGCTAGACACTTGTGAAGATCCTACAACACCTCTAACACCTGGCTTCATCTTCACACACTCTCTTGCACTATAAATAGCCCACTAGTTCACCTTATTTTTTGCTCATCACTCTTTCTCCTCTTTATTACACTCTTGGAAGTTCCTGACCATTTAGGAGCTTCCCTCTGAGTTCTAAGTTTCCCTTGGATCACTTGTAAGCGTTCCATCTCTGCTCTTTTCTTTTTATAGGCTTTTAATAGCCAAAAGTCAAGCATTTTTTACAATGCCTTAACTTTCGGTTAAGACCCTTATGGTCTAGCCATTGTTCGAAATGAACATGGCTAAGTAATCGTAATTAGGAAGGTATTAATCCCTTAAAAGGGCACCTCCTAAGGATCACGTTTACTAGGTCAATTGACAGGTCAAAGTTTATGTTTTAAAAAGTCAAACGGGTCAGATTTTATAAAAATTATAATCTGAGTTTATATATGTTATAAACATGTTTTTGACACTCAAACAAGTTGTTAATAATTATTAGAACATGTGGGAACATGTTCGGCTCGTCAATTCCAGTCCTAGGGTCGGTTCGCAACCAAAAGTTACGAAGTTTGACTTCTGCTTGACTTTCGATTCTGACCCGATTTAGATTAGTTTAACTTCTGAGTTATGGCTGCATTATGATCGTAATACAATGTAGCATTACCCTCTGAGGTTATATTACATGATCATAATCATAATCTGAGTTTATGCACAAGTTTCATAAAATGTCAATTTTGACTAAAATGTCCTTTTTACATAAAACAAGGTTTTAATCAACGATGAACTTGCAAATGAATTACCTACTGATATGTTAATGTAATTAATATATTATGATGTTAATATTCTAATAAGAAACTAAATTTTAGTATAATATCGTAAACTATGTTTTTAAAAGACCAAAATGCCCTTTCGGTGCATAGTTTGGTCTTAAACCATAAATTACACTTATGTGTGACTTCTTACTGATAATACATCACAAATTAAGTATTTTTCCAGAATGTTATGATCATAACATCAGAATACATGAAAGTTCCTTTTATATGACACATAAAGGTCAAAACGCCTAATAAGGCATAGTTTCATTTTAAAAGCTCAACGGGCATATAAGTTTATATCCTACTGATATTACAACTTATTTAAAGTATAATGGCATATAGATTGTTCATGACTCACCCAGTTACCCGATATCGCTTATATGCGTACGGTTAATATGTAACTAGTTTACGAAAATTAACCAAAACGGGTTTAACCTTATCATTTTAATCTCAAATTCTAGAATGTTAATTGTTTACCCATGACTTATAAGTCTTAAGTGCTTGTTGGGTTTAAACTACATTCTATCCGGTCATCGCTTAATCTAGCGTGTTGTACCGTTTTTGATCCTTTAAGCTAGTCGGTCTAAGTCTATGACTTAAATAAGACCGTTAGCATTCTAATTGGTTAGCTTATGCCATATTCAAGACTAAAGCCTTCCAATAAATTCTATCTACACTTATCTAATTGATTAAATGGCTGAGATAATATAAACTTGCATTTATATCAAGTGTTAGCTCAGGTAAATACTCTTGACTCATTTCCCCTATACAGGCTTGGGTTACGGTAAATTATTACCGCTTGGTTGGAAATGGGATCAATCGAATACCGGATTGTGGCTAGTAAATCTGCATATTCCGTTTTGATCAGTTTTGTTTGATAACTTAAACATTGGGGGGTTAACGACCGTGTCCTAGATATCCTTGGCTCATTACATTAGTTAATGGCCACGACCAAAGCACGAGGTGTATGCATACACCTGATAGATGCGAATGCTAAATTATTTTTACCCACAAGTTGGGGATAACTTCGTCCTGGGTTCGTAAGTGGTGTGTACGTTAATCATATCTCGGTCTCTGTACTAGACCCCATATGTATTGACAAACATGTGAATCTGTTAACAAGGTTACAAGGTTGACTTTCCCAAGTTATAAAAGATTTTTCGTGCCCTGTGCACTTAAATCAAATTTTTGAAATGTTTTCAAAACGAGTCAGTTAAATGTATTTACCAGCGAAAGCTGGCGTATTTTCAAAAGACTAAGTTGCAGGTACAGTACGAAATAGGCTAGAAGTTGCTTGGTAGTGATATAAGAGGATCTTGCAAATCCTTAGATCTACCCAAAGTCTGTTACACATTTTTGTATATTTTACGATCCACCTGTGGATCTTCCATTACAAGCCATCTGTATATTATTTCGTACTTTGGACATTTGGTTTGTAATAGTAATTTAAAATCCAAGACTTCCACTGTGCTGTGTTAATTGACTATGATGTAATCAACTTACGTCACAATATTTCCCACCCGGGCCCACCGGTGTTTGGTTGGAAATTCGGGGTGTGACAGGTTGGTATCAGAGCCAACGTTTGAGAGAATTAAACACTAGCCTGCTTATGTTTAATCACAAACTTACACAAAAACACATCCTTAGACTTCCGAGTCCAGGCATTGACCTAGGATTACTCACTTCATTATTAAGTTATTATTATTGTTTTGACATGATTTTAACAGAAGATGCCGCCAAGAGTTCAAGGACAGAGTGGAAGAGGTAAAGGACCTATGAGGGGAGGACCATGTCACACCATGACCCGCAGCGGAAATAGAAGTCGGGGCATGATTGGGTTTTCATCACAGCTCATGACATTTACTATAATTAAGTTTCATATTTATTAATTCAAATTTAAAAGAGATATCCTAACAAACACAAGAAAATTGTTCTCGATAAGAAAGGTTTTATTCTTCTTCTAAAGCCAAATCCTAAGTGTTCCTCTCCTCAGCCTGTCCACCTGTATCATGTGTAAAATAAAGATTTGGGTCAACAAAAGTTGGCGAGTGAATCTCATTTAACATTTGAAAGAATTAGTTATATTGGTTAATTAAATAAAAATGTGCATAAACCAAATATGAGCAAACATGTATGTAAATCTAACCACCAACCACATAAATCAAACAATGTACACATGAGCATGTTAAATGATGAACTATGAGATCAAGGCTCAATCAAACGGAGCCGATCTAATGAGGCACACGATGCTCAACTCGTATCCAACGAGGAACTGATGTGCCTTATGTGAATGATTGCACTAAAATGAGAAAATGTAACCACATATAACGACAAACAAGCATACATAACATGTAAGATCATATCATGGTAGTAGCACAAGTGTTTAAACAAATGAAATATGTAAACGTCACATGATACACCCCAAAACATGAATAAAAAGGGGAATTTGTAAGGATTCACTCACAGTGGGTGCGTTTCTTGGGATTGATGACGATTTCGCACGATTTAGGATTCAACCGAGGAGAAAAACTAACCTAAATAATCACGTAATAATTCGGTAAATATATATCTTTTATTTGAAATAAATATTCTAATTAGTGCTTTTTATTATATTTTTAGATCTATTTTTGTGGTATTTATTACCATTTTTAAATTTAAAAAGTCTTATTTTTAAATATTTTTAAATGATTTTTAGATAATAACAATAAAGAAAATAGTAATAAAAAAATAATGGACCTTGCCAGGTATGACCGGTTAATATGCGTGTTATTTTGGCATCGTGTGTGGTTCGAACTCGTGACCTCCCGTATACGTGCACGCAGCTCTACCAACAGAGCTACGTGTCTAACCCGAAATATTCTCTGTTTTAATTATATATATATATATATATATACTAGTTAACTTAACTATATTTTGTTTTTATTTGAAAAGAATTACAATTGCCAAAACCGGTTTCATAAGCCGGATCGAACCCGTGACCTGATATTCGTGTGCACACAGCCAACAAGTTGGGCTGTGTGTCTAACCCGTATATATGCTGAATTATATTATATTTATATTCATGTTGAAAGGTGATCTGAATAGGTTTTAAAAAAGGATTTTTTATTTCAGAAAATCGGACACGCATAAGACTCGAACTCGGGTATCCACGATTGCATTGCACACAGTCCACCACTGGATTGTGTGTCTAACCCGGTTTAACTTATAAATTTAATTATATTTACACACTGCTCAGACTTTATCTTCTTCATAAGTGTTACCCAGAACCGACTGTTATCTATAAATTCGTTTGAATTTTTGTTGTTTTGATTACTTTAATATAGAGTATAGATAACACAAATATGGAAAAGATAGATTTGTACCGAAACGTGAAGGTTCAATATTCTGGCGACTTGCGGCGAGGGTTCAGAGAGAGTTTGGAAGAAGTTGAGAGTAGTGAGCGAGTTCTGATGAAGGTTATGGTATGGTATTTATAGGACAAATGATTGAAAAGTTTTCGGTTCCAAGATTTTGAAATCATTGAGTTTTAAACGGTTACGTTGAATTGGACTTGATTTCGCGAACCGATGTTTGATACCGGTTACTTATGTCTTCACAACTGAAATCAAGGATTGAGCTTGATTGCTCGATTGACGATTACTGGTTTGAGATTCAATTTTTGCAGGTTTGAGATTTGAGAGCGTATAAAATTTAATTGATTTGGGTTTTAAAACATTTTGTATGTGTAGCTCAGTGGTGTAAGCGGTGTGTGTGTGTTTGATGGGGACCCGGGTTCGAAACCCGGCTGCCCCTTTTTATTTATTTTCTTATTTTTTTAAACTTTGTATTATTTTTACTTTTTATTTATTTAATAATTTAAATATATAGTTTATTTATTAACCATAAACATTAACAATACGAATTTGAATAGTTAACAAACGCGAAATGAAAACTCAAATAAAATACTTGAATTAATTAAACGGGGCGGGTTTGGAACCCGTTTTACATGAATGTTACAGTATTCCCTACTTTTAGAAATTTCGCCCCAAAATTGAAGTAGTAGATGTACCTGGAAAGAGATGCGGGTATTTTTCACGCATTGAGTCTTCGCGTTCCTAAGTAAACTCAGGTCCTCGTTTTAATTCCCAACGCACCCTGACTATTGGAATACGACTTCGTCTTAAACGCTTCTCACCGAAGTCCATGATTTCTACAGGTTGTTCAACGAAATGCATTGATTCATCAATCTGAATATCTTCCAACGGGTATATGGAGATTTTCGTCGGCAAGGCACTTTTTCAAGTTTGATACATGGAACATGGGATGACTTCTGTTGAGTTCTTGGTAAGTCAAGCTTGTAAGCTACAGGACCAACCCTTTCGAGTATTTTGAATGGTCCCACATAGCGTGGTGCTAGCTTGCCTTTTTGACCAAAATGAACCACTCCCTTCCATGGTGATACTTTCAAAAGTACTTGATCGCCAACACAAAACTCAAATGGCTTTCGTCGTTTATTGGCGTAACTCTTTTGACAACTTCGAGCTGCTAGAAGATTATTGCGGATCTGAAGAATTTTACCAGTCGTTTCTTGAACCAACTCAGGTCCAGTGATTTGTGTTTCCCCAATTTTGTGGCAACATACTGGAGATCGGCATTTACGACCATATAAGGCTTCAAAAGGAGCCATGCCGATGCTTGAATGATAGCTATTGTTGTACGAAAATTCAACTAATTGTAGATAAGTATCCCAATTGCCCTTGAAGTCTATAACACATGCTCGCAACATGTCTTCAAGAGTTTGTATGGTGCGCTCAGATTGACCATCAGTTTGAGGGTGAAAGGCAATGCTGAGATCTAAACGTGTACCCAATGCTGATTGTACGGCTTGCCATGTTCGCGAAGTAAACGGCCGTCTCGATCCGAAATGATACTTAAAGGCACACCATGATGGCTTACAATTTCATCAATATAGATACGAGCTAACTTCTCATTCTTGTAATCTTCGCGGATTGGAATGAAATGAGATAATTTAATGAGACGATCAATGATAACCCAAATTGTGTCATACCCACTGGAGGTGCGAGGTAACCCGGTAATGAAGTCCATGGTTATGTTTTCCCACTTCCAAACGGAAATTTCAGGTTGTACGAGTAATCATGAAGGTCTTTGATGTTCAGCTTTAACCTTAGAACATGTGAGGCATTTGGAGACAAAAATGGCGATGTCCTTCTTCATGCCAGCCACCAGTAAGAGTATCGTAGGTCTTGATATATCTTATCAGCACCTGGATGGATAGAGTATCGTGTTTTGTGAGCCTCATCCATAAGAAAAGCACGAAGATTGTCACGATCAGGTACCCAAATACGGTTTAGGTAGTAAAGGATACCATCGGACTTGGATTCTAATTTGGTTTCAGCTCCACAAGACAATTCATCTCGCATATCATTTTCCATGACAGAAATATGTTGAGCTGTCCGAATGTGATTTTGAAGATCAGTTATGATTTAGGAACACAAAAGATGGATGGAGTTTGCATACTCTTTTCGACGAAGAACATCAGCTACAAAATTAGCTTTGCCAGGATGATAACGGATTTCACAATCGTAATAATTTAAGAGTTTGACCCATCGTCGTTGCCTCATGTTCAACTCTTTTTGATTGAAGATATGTTGGAGGCTCTTATGGTCAGTGTAAATTTCACACTTGGTACTATAGAGATAGTGTCTCCATATCTTTAGAGCAAACACGACTGCTCCAAGTTCTAGGTCGTGAGTAGTGTAATTCTTTTCATGTACTTTGAGTTGCCTTGAGGCATAGGCTATCACCTTTCCTCTTTGCATTAGGACACAACCTAGTCCTTACCCTGACGCATCATAATAATCCACAAAGTCTTCACAACCGTCAGGAAGAGTAAGGATAGGTGCATCACAAATTTTTTGCTTCAAAGTTTGGAAAGCCTCTTCTTGCTTGGGCCCCCAAATGAAGGGTTTGCCCTTATGAGTCAAGGCTGTGAGTGGTACGGTGATACGAGAAAAATTTGTGATGAAACGTCGATAATAACCAGCTAGACCAAGAAATGACCTAAATTCGGTAGGAGTGTGTGGCGCTTGCCATTCTTGCACTACTTTGATCTTTGCAGGGTCGACATGAATCCCTTTGTCGTTGACGACATGACCAAGAAATTGTACCTCTTTTAACCAAAATTCACATTTCGAGAACTTAGCATAAAGCTTTTCGGTTCTCAAAAGTGTTAGGATGAGTCGAAGATGTCGCTCATGATTGGATTTGGTCTTAGAATAAATAAGAATATCATCGATGAAGACTATGACGAAACGATCGAGGTAGGGTTTACACACCCTATTCATCAAATCCATTAAAACGGCAGGAGCATTTGTCAAACCAAAAGGCATGACCATGAATTCGTAGTGACCATATCGAGTTCGAAAAGCAGTCTTTGGGATGTCTTCTTCGCGTACTCTAAGTTGGTGATAACCAGATCGATGATCATTTTTGAGAAACAGGTGGCACCCTGTAGTTGATCTAGAAGATCATCGATGTGAGGTAACGGATAGTGGTTCTTGATAGTCAGCTTGTTGAGCTCTCAATAGTCGATACACATTCGAAAAGTTCCATCTTTCTTCTTTACGAAAAGAACCGGCGCTCCCCAAGGTGATGAGCTAGGACGTATAAATCCCTTGTAACTCAACTCTTGCAACTGACTAGCTAACTCTTGCAATTTAGAGGGGGCTAACCGATATGGAGATTTTGCAACTGGTGTAACACTAGGTACAAGATCGATTCGAAATTTGACTTCTCGCACAGGAGAAAGTCTTGAAACGTCGTCGGGAAACACTTGAGGAAATTCTTTAACGATTGGAATGTCTTCGAGTTTCTTTTCCTTGCCTTCCTATTTGACGATGTGAGCTAAAAATGCGATATAGTCTTTGCGAAGGTATCTTCGAGCTTGAAGGCATGACATCAATTTGAGTCCTTTGGAGGGGGTTTCTCCAAAAATACGTAAATTTTGACCGTCAGCGAGAGGAATTCGAATAAACTTCTCATAACAAACAACTTCAGCGTGATGCTAACTAAGCCAGTCCATACCAATGATGACGTCGAAACTACCCAACTTCATAGGGATGAGATCAATTGGAAAATCATAATCATTGAGAGTAAGAGTGCAATCATGAATAATTGAGTCTAACGTAATAAGTTCACCATCGGCGACTTCCATCGTGAATGATTCAGCTAGACAACGCGAGGTAAATCAAGAATATATTCGAACTCTAAGGACACGAAACTCTTATCCACACCAGTGTCAAATAGAATCGATGCATAAGTACCGTTAATAAGAAATGTACCGTTAACCACGTTGTTATCCGCTCTAGCCTGATTAGCATTGATGTTAAAAGCTCTTCCTCTAGCGGGTGGATTGGCTTGGTTGGCTTGGTTCACTGGATTAGCTTGGGCTTGAGCATTTATGATGTTCACCAAACGTGGGCAAGTGTTTCGAAAATGGGTTGGATCACCGCAATTGAAACAAGCTCTGATTGGTTGCATCATAGGGTAGTTGGGTTGGTAATAGGGTTGAGCCATGGGTTGAGCAGGTGGTAAAAGTAGAGGTTGTTGTTATTGGGCTTGGCCTACCACTTGGTTGTTGGGTTGGGCTTGAGGTTGATTGTGGTTTGGTCTTTGAAGAATGCGACAAGTTTGAATTGTATGACCTGCACGGCCACAACTTGTGCAATGAAGACATGCGTTCTCAGGAAGGTGATGATATTGGCATCGGTTGCATTTTGGATGAGATCCTGTGTATGGTTTCTTGAATGGGGCGATAGGAGGAGCAACTTGTGTGATTGGGGCGGCAGTGTTAGGGGATTGCTTTGGGTAACAACAAAATTCTTTCCATTGTGTTTCCTTTTACCAGCAAACTTAGAAGACGATCCTGGTTGGGTTGGGGTTGGGGTTGGGGTTTCAGCAGGTGTCTTGTCTTTCTTCTTCTCGTCTGTAAAATCACCATTTCTGATGCGATATTCCGTGAGCTCAGTAGCTAGCTCCATCGCAGCCTTGAGAGTTGCAGGCGTAGTGCTCATCACAGAATCTTGAATTTTCGAGGGAAGACCTCGAATGTAGTGCTCGATCAATCGTAGAGTGGAGTGAACAAGTTGGGGACCATCTGATTCAACTTGAGGAATCTCTTATTGTATATTATGTGGTCTCCCTCCTTTTGTTTCAAAAAGTAGAACTCATCCTCTAATTTCTTGATTTCACTTCTTGGACAGAAGTGTCTAGTCATGAGCTCCCTCAACTCTTCCCAAGTTACGGCCACAACGGCTTTAACACCTCGCCTACCTTTCTCCGCGTTCCACCATGTAAGGGCTACCCCATATAAACGACCGGTAGCATATCGCACCTTGCGATCATCGGGACAATCGCAGTTGAGAAAGGTGCTCTCCATCTCCTCAAACCAATGAATGAGGGCGGTGACACCTTCAGTCCCCTGGTATTTTGGAGGGTCGTAGGAGTTGAAGTGCTTGTAGGTGCACTTGGTTTTGGTGGGAGGGTTGGCAACATTTTGACCTTCTTGATTTGTTGGGTTGGTGGGATTAGCGGCAAGGGCTTCTTGGACTTGAACTACGATGTCAGGAAGTACGGCGGCCATCTGTTGGGCTCTTTGAGCAGCCATGCGCTCGCTAGATCTTCCTGACCTTGTACCTCCTCGTGAGTGTCTAGCAGACATCTATAGGAAATACGTAGGGAGATTATGAGTTGAACGTTTTAGGTGTCATGTGTCGTAAAAAGAAAAATCAACATTCACAAAATAAATGAGAAAATAAGTTTACTACATCCATAGGATGTCTTGGGCTTTGCTCATGTTTGGGCCCCCATATGTCTCCCATACTTGGGCCTAGGTAGTCATGTGGGCCCCCATGACTACTGGGCTTTTTAGGGTTCACATTGGTGTTGGCCTGTTAACACTTGTACCACCCGAATGAAAATCGTAAAATATGATTGCGAGATATAAAGTCGGAGGGTGTCCAGGTGTAGACACAGTGACAACTCAAAGTGGGGTTAGTTCACACGACGTTTGGTGTGGCATGCTTTGGCCTAATAGGTCATTCGTACTCTCATCGTTAGTCCCCAGGTAGGCAAACTGGTCCATTATGTTGGATTTATACGAATGCCAATCCTAGACAGGACGTTCCGACTACCGGTACTCGTACCCTTCCAGTTACTACATGCCCGTCGTAGAACTCACTTTGATGAAATTTGAAAAATGAAAACATCATAAAACCCTAAAGAAAAGAAAGCATGATAAATGTTTAAATATGTGAAATTGAGACGTGTGTGTTTGCATAAACATGATATGTTGATAATACATATACCACAAAGAATATCATACAAAAAATTTAATAATGAGGGTGCTTGCATGCATTTGTTTGTGAAATAAATATGAAACAAATAAATATCATGAGTTTGCATGTAACCAAATAACACATAAGCAATTAAAATCTAATCAACTATAGTATAGGCTCAAAGGGTCTAATAACCTATCCTATATCCCTATAGTCAAAAGCTCCGATACCACTCTGTCACACCCTGACCCGCAACGGAAATAGAAGTCGGGGCATGATTAGGTTTTCATCAAAGCTCATGACATTTACTATAATTAAGTTTCATATTTATTAATTCAAATTTAAAAGAGAATATCCCAACAAACACATAAAAACAAACAAACACAAGAAAATTGTTCTCGATAAGAAATGTTTTATTCTTCTTCTAAAGCCAAATCCTAAGTGTTCCCCTCCTCAGCCTGTCCACCTGTATCATGTGTAAAATAAAGATTTGGGTAAACAAAAGTTGGTGAGTGAATCTCATTTAAACATTTGAAAGAATTAGTTATATTGATTAATTAAATAAAAATGCGCATAAACCAAATATGAGCAAACGTATATGTACTTCTATCCACAAACCACATAACATCAAGCAATGAACACTTGAGCATGACAAATGATGAACTGTGAGATCAAGGCTCAATCAAACAGAGCCGATCTAATGAGGCACGCGATTCTCAACTCGTATCCAACGAGGAACCGATGGGCCTAATGTGAATGATTGCACTGAAATGATAAAATGTAACCACATATAACAACAAACAAGCATACATAACACGTTAGATCATATCATGGTAGTAGCACAAGTGTTTAAATAAGCGAAATATGGAAACGACACATGATACACCCAAAACATGAATAAAAAGGGGAATTGTAAGGATTCACTCACAGTGGGTGCGTTTCTTGGGATTGATGACGATTTCGCACGATTTAAGATTCAACCGACGTGAAAAACTAACCTAAATAATCATGTAATAATTCGGTAAATATATATCTTTTATTTGAAATTAATATTTCTAATTAGTGCTTTTTATTAGATTTTTAGATCTATTTTTGTGGTATTTATTACCATTTTTAAACTTAAAAAGTCTTATTTTTAAATGTTTTTAAATGATTTTTAGATAATAATAATAAAGAAAATAGTAATAAAAATTAATGGACCTTGTCAGGTCTGACCGGTCTATCCGGTTAATTCGCCTGTGATTTTGGCATCGTGTGTGGTTCGAACTCGTGACCTCCCGTATACGTGTACGCAGCTCTACCAACTAAGCTGCGTGTCTAACCCGAAATATTCTTTGTTTTAGTTACATATACATACTAGTTAATTTAACTATATTTTGTTTTTATTTAAAAAGTTTAACTATTGCCAAAACCGGTTTCATAAGTCGGATCGAACCCGTGACATGATGTTCGTGTGCACACAACCCAACCAGTTGGGCTGTGTGTCTAACCCGTATATATGCTGAATTATATTATATTTATATTCATGTTGAAAGGTGATCTGAATAGGTTTTAAAAAGGATGGTTTTTATTTCAGAAAGTCGGACACGCATAAGACTCGAACCCGGGTATCCACAATTGCATTGCACACAGTCCACCACTGGACTGTGTGTCTAACCCCGTTTAACTTATGAATTTAATTATATTTACACACTGCTCAGACTTTATCTTCTTCATAATTGTTACCCAGAACCGACTGTTATCTATAAATTCGTTTGAATTTTGTTGTTTTGATTACTTTAATACACAGTATAGATAACACGAATATGGAAAAGATAGATTTGTACCAAAACGTAAGGTTCGATATTCCGGTGACACTTCTGGCGATTACCCAAAAATTTCGGCGACTTGCGGCGAGGGTTTAGAGAGAGTTTGGAAGAAGTTGAGAGTAGTGAGTGAGTTCTGATGAAGGTTATGGTATGATATTTATAGGACAAATGATTGAAAAGTTTTCGGTTCCAAGATTTTGAAATAATTGAGTTTTAAACGGTTATACGTTGTATTGGAGTTGATTTCACGATTGTAGCCGATGTTTGATATCGGTTACTTATGTCTTCACAACTGAAATCAAGGATTGAGCTTGATTGCTCGATTGCAGTTACGGTTTTAGATTCAATTTTTGCAGGTTTAAGATTTGAGAGCGTATAAAATTTATTTGATTTGGGTTTTAAAACATATGGTATGTGAAGCTTAGTGTGTAAGCGGTGTGTGTGATGGAGACCCGGGTTCGAAACCCGGCTGCCCCTTTTTATTTATTTTCTTATTTTTTAAACTTTGTATTATATTTACTTTTTATTTATTTAATAATTTATTTATATAGTTTATTTATTAACCATAAATATTAACAATACGAATTTGAACAGTTAATAAACGCGAAATGAAAATTCAAATAAAATACTTTAATTATTTAAACGGAGCAGGTTTTGGAACTCGTTTTACATGAATGTTACAGACCATCTAGACGTATCCCTTCACAACCCCATCACTCAAATCCTTATGAGGATTCGGGAGATTCTTGGCCACTAGCGAGACATTCTAACTCGCAAGAACATTCACCCACTCAAACACAAAACTCATACCATTCTTACCATTCTCACCACTCACAACCATTTTCATCACTCTCATCATTCTCATTCATATCATGATGAGTTTAACCCTAACCATTACTTCAACACACCCCCAGCTGATCAGAATCAGTTGGATCAACCAAACCCTATGGATGAAGACTCTGACCCGGAGATGCCACCGTCAGGATCGTTTGCGCACCCCATTGAAATCTATAGCTGTTCTAACTCTTATGCTAGATCACCTTACCAAGTTCCTAACGAATGGAACCAATATTGGAGTCAATTCACTTTTGTTAACACTCCTTCGAACCACTCTCCAACACCGCCTCCTACACAGGATGACGTTCAAATGGAACCGATGGAGCAACCTCAGCCACCACCTAAGCTACCGAGGAGGAAACGTGGAGCACATATGTCGGTGCGTGCGGGACAACGATCGGGTTCACTACCACCTTTGCCCAAAACCTACCCTACCATTCATGAGGACCCACAAATGAGTGGACCCTCTATCACTTCACCTGTGGTGGAACCGACACCACCACCTATGGTTCAACCACTACCATCGGGTTTTAATAATCCTATCCCTACATACCCAGATACGTCCGAGTATAATTCATTTAACCCAACTACACCAATGAACTTAGATTATCAGGCGCTATCACATGACCCTTATATGTAAGAAGCCACGCATAATGCACTTTACCCGTCTCCTTTCCCACCTGCTTATCCACCTACTGGATATCCAAGTTATGGGTACTAGTATCCTGTTGTGCCTCAACTACAACCACAACCTCTGCCACCTGTTGAGGCCATTAATGAAGCCTTGGAGAGGAGGAAGGAAAAGCAACAATAGGTAGAGAAGACGGAGAAGAAGACAAATAAGCTCTTCAAGAAACTCTCAAAGTTAGCTAAAGGAAAGAAGGATGAGTGAAGTCTTTTCTATTACTATATTATTTCTTTAGTTCGTGTGTGGACATTGTTATTTCTTTAAGTCCCTGTGTGGACATTGTTATTTCCTTAGTCCCTACGTGGACATGTTATTTCTTTAAGTCCTTGCATGGACAATTAGTTTTATTTATTTATTTCAAGTATTGTAATTTCCTATTGTCATTTAATGAAATATTTTGGTATTATATATATATATATATATATATATATATATATATATATATATATATATATATATATATATATATATGTGTGTGTGTGTGTGTGTATGTAATCATTACATCCTCTTCAAGCAACATCTCGATTTTAACTCAAAATTTATGATCAACTATGTAATTCCAAAAGATCTTAATGGTTTTGATTAGCCAAACGGCAAAGTCCATATTAATTGGCCAAATTATAAAAGATAGTTAAGGATGTATAGGCTCCTATCATGACAGTTAAGGAAGATTAATCCTTCTATCCAGAGGTGGTGGACTATGTTCAAGCCTCCAAGTCGTTAAGGTCAATGTGAACGTGACTATTATTAATCGACCATTAAGATAATCTATAATGTTAATACTCCTGGTAGTGTGACTTGAGGAACCACACTAGCCGTCTAGGTAATGGACTACGTCCTAACCTTATAGCCTATGTGATCAAATTTGATCCCGACTAATATCATCAATGTGATGATATAATTGAACATCCATTAGTGATGTAGTGCCTACGGGCCATAATTGAACATCCATTAGTGATGTAGTGCCTACGTGCCATAATTAAACATCCATTAGTTAGGAAATGCCTACGGGCTATAATTTAACATCCATCAGTGACGATTTACCTTCGAGCAATAATATGTTGTCAATTAAGACAAAGAAAGTTGTAACCTTATGGTTCCCTGTCCAAGGTGGTGAGCTATGCTCAAGCCTCATAGTCTATATGATCAATAAGATCATGACTAATATCATCAGTGCGATGATTATCTATCTTGACATCTTAGGAGATGTTAATTGATCTATTATATTATTTTGCCTACAGGCCATATTATATTGTCAAATATGACCACGACAGTCATGACTTTATGATCCGCTGTCTAATAGTATATGGACTATGTCTAAATTAAAAAAAAAGCCTTTGATGGTCTCTTTGAGACCTAGGCCACATATAACTAAATATCTCAAAGAACATTCATTTAAAATGTTAAGCTTGATAGTTGTGACTCTATACACACTGGTTCAAATAGGCACTGGATATATATATCCAAACTTTATAGCCTATATGGTTATTATTACCATGGCTAATGTAAATTTAATTTGGTATTTAGTACCCAAATACCAGAGATGGCTAATTCAGATGAGGCACAAAGCAGTCGCCGTGATAATAATACTGACAAGGCTGTAAATATAGCCATCAATAATGATGATTTCCAAGCTCGCATTGATGCAGCCATGGAAAAATTTAAGGAATCGAGCGCTACTCGCTCAAAACCTTTATCTATTCCATCATCATCAGCTTGAAAGGAGAGCTCTGTTAACTTATCGAATGTGAAGAGTGAACCAAAGAAACTACTATTTAATGATAGGGCCCGTTCTTCTAAAGACGGATGTACCTATAAATACTTTGTCTCCTACAAACCCCGAGACTTTAATGGAGAAAAAGGGGCTATAGAAACCTTGAAATGACTTGATGAGATGGAAACTATTGTAGATATCAGCGGTTGTGCTGATAAGGATGTGGTGAAATTTGTATCCCAATCCTTCAAAGGCGATGCCCTAATATGGTGGAAGGCTATGGTCCAGTCAACAGGTAAGGTACACTTGTATAACTTGGGATGGACCAAGTTGGCGGACCTTGTTAAGGAAACTTACTGCCCACCACATGAGGTGGAGAAGATAGAGTCGGATAATCTAGCTCTTACAATGAAGAATCTGGACTGTCAGAAGTATGTTACCAAATTTAATTGCCTATCCAGATTTGTATCTTATTTGATTTCACCTGAACCCAAACACATCACGCATTTTATAAATGGGTTAGCACATGAAATTAAAGGCATGGTGAAGGCTGCTCAGCCTACTACTTATAGGTCTGCTGTTGACCTATCTTTCTCTCTCACCTTAGATCTGGTGAGACAAAAGTCAGTCAAGATTGAGACTGGCGGGAAGAGGAAGAGAGAGGATGGTAACTCCCAAAGATTTAACAAGAAACACAAAGGAGGATTTGGGTTCAGAAGGAACCAAGATAAGTCGGGCATGACGTCGACATGTAAGACCTGCAACCGCAGGCACTGGGGACAATGCAATTTTGATCCACAGGCTAAACCCTGTGGTATTTGCAAGAAAAGGGGCAGAGGACCCTAGAATGCAAGGATCTTAAGGATGCTGTCTGCTACGACTGTAACGAAAAAAGGGCATATTAAGCCTAACTGCCCTAAGAATCCTAAGAGTAATAATGCGAAGCCTGGAGAGGCCAAGAAAGGAAATGCTCGTGCCTTTCAGATGAATGCTAGAGAGGCTGTTAATGACAACAACGTCATAACAGGTACATTCCTCATTAATGACGTATATGCTAGAGTTCTTTTTTATTCGGGTGCAGATAAGTCTTTTGTGGACTATAAGTTTAGCAAACTATTAAACTTGCCTGTAAGAACCCTAGACATAACTTATGAAGTAGAACTTGCTGACGGAACTTTAGAAACAACGTCTTCTATTTTTGATGGATGTTCTATATCGATTAAGAATCACTCAATTCCTATTTCTCTTCAGCCAATGAAATTGGCGGGGTTCGATGTAGTCTTAGGCATGGATTGGTTATCTCATAACCAAGCCCGCATTGCCTATGATAAGAAACTCATCGAAGTTAAACCCCATCTGGTGAAATGCTCACCATCCTTGGAGATTCACACTATGGATTGCCAGACAAAGTGTCGTTATTTAAGGCATCCAAGTGTCTAGGAAAGGTTGTGTCATTTACATGGCACAAGTAACTATTAATGAGCCAAAGCCAAAGATTGAAGACATTTCAGTTATCTCAGAATATCCCGATGTTTTCCTTGAAGAATTACCAGGTTTACCTCCAGTTAGGCAAGTAGAGTTTAGGATCGACATCCTACCAGGAGCAGCACCTGTTGCTAGAGCTCCATATCGGTTAGCACCGACAAAAATGAAGGAATTGAGAATACAATTAGACGAACTTTTAGAGAAAGGTTTCATTAAGCCTAGTTCCTCACCTTGGGGAGCTCGAATTCTTTTTGTTAAGAAAAAGGTCAGTTCAATGCGGATGTGCATTGATTACTGCAAACTAAACAAGATAACAATAAAAAAATGTTATCCTCTGACCAGGATCGATGACTTGTTCGATCAACTTCAAGGTATTTCTCTAAGATCGATTTGAGGTCAGGATACCATCAACTGAAGGTTAGAAGTGAGGATGTTCCCAAGACTGCCTTCAGAACTCGCTATGGTAATTATGAATTCCTAGTGATGCCTTTTGGGCTCACAAATGCGCCTGCAGCATTCATGGATCTCATGAATAGAGTCTGCAAACCATATCTAGATAAGTTTGTCATTGTCTTCATAGACGACATACTTATCTACTCTCGTAATCAAGTTGATCACAAGAAACATCTTTGGTACATCCTAGAATTGTTAAGACAAGAGAAGCTTTATGCTAAGTTCTCTAAGTGCGAGTTTTGGCTTAAAGAAG
The DNA here is from genome assembly GCA_947069175.1 of Scalesia atractyloides. Taxonomy (NCBI): domain Eukaryota; kingdom Viridiplantae; phylum Streptophyta; class Magnoliopsida; order Asterales; family Asteraceae; genus Scalesia; species Scalesia atractyloides. Next base: position 40,804,201 of record CAMTDV010000008.1, on the reverse strand, counting down.
TCCAGTTTCTTGGACATGTTGTAAGTGAGCGCGGTATCCAAGTGGATCCCGCTAAAATTGAAGCCATAATGAATTGGGAAGTACCCAAAACTCCTTCGGAGATTCATAGTTTCTTAGGATTGGCTGGTTATTATAGGAGGTTCATTGGGAACTTTTCAATGATAGCCACTCCTTTAACTACCCCTTGACCCGTAAGAATGCAAGTTTGATTGGGGTCCAGAACAAAAAGAATCTTTTGAAATTCTTAAACACAAGTTGAGCAATGCTCCTGTGTTATCTCTATCTGAGGGTATTGAGAATTTTGTCATTTATTGTAATGCCTCGCACACTTGCATGGGCTGTGTGCAAATGCAAAAAGGCAAAGTGATTGCTTATGCATCATGACAATTAAAAGTGCACGAAAGGAATTACGCCACCCATGATTTGGAATTGGGTGCCGTTGTATTAGCATTTAAGTTATGGAGACATTACTTATAGGGCATGAAGTGTATTATATACACTGACCATAAGAGTCTCCAACATCTGTTCAATCAAAAGGATTTGAACATGCGACAACGCCGCTGGATGGAAACACTTAATGATTATGACTGCGAAATTCGCTATCATCTCGACAAGGCAAATGTCGTTGCTGATGCCTTGAGTCGTAAGGAAAGGGTTAAGCCTATTAGGATTAACGCCAAGAGCATCGAACTCAGAAATAGCTTGAATGAGAAGCTATTAGATGCACATAAGCAAGCCCTATTAGAGGCTAATATTCCTAATGAAGGATTAGGCGGAACTGTTGATTAGTTAGTGCCTGGAAAGGATGGAATCCTTAGATTTAATGGCAGAATTTGGGTTCCAATCTTTGGAGGAATTAGGGGTCTAATCCTCCAAGAAGCACATAATTCGAAATACTCAGTTCACCCAGGTGGTGACAAGATGTATCAAGATTTGAAAAAGAATTATTGGTGGATGGGTTTGAAGAAATCCATAGCCACTTATGTAGCTAAGTGTCTGACGTGTTCGCAAGTTAAAGCCAAACATCAGAAACCGTCAGGACTTCTACAACAACTTGAGATTCCCATTTGGAAATGGGAAATGGTAACTATGGATTTGATTACCAAGTTACCTAAGACCAAACATGGTAATGAGACGATTTGGGTCATTGTGCACAGGCTGACTATGTCAGCACATTTCTTGCCAATTAAAGAGACTTATAATTCTTATAAGTTAGCCAAGCTATATGTGGACAAGATTGTGTCCCTACATGGTGTGCCAGTATCTATTGTATCCGATAGAGATACTAGATATACATCTCACTTTTGGAAAAGTTTCCAACGATCTTTAGGCACAAGACTAAACTTTAGTACGGCTTACCACCTACAAACGGATGGACAAAGTGAGCGTACTATTCAAACTTTGGAAGACATGCTTAGAGCATGTGTGATTGATTTAGGTGGAAGTTGGGATGACCACTTACCCCTAATAGAATTCTCATACAATAATAGCTATCATACAAGCATCAAGGCTGCTCCTTTTGAAGCCTTGTATGGGAACGCCTGTCTGTTGGGCTGAAGTTGGGGAAGCCAACTATCTGGACCTGAAATTGTCCTAGAGACCACAGATAAGATAATACAAATCCGTGATCGTCTCAAAGCTGCCCGTGATAGGCAAAAAAGTTATGCAGACAAGAGGCGAAAACCTCTTAAGTTCCAAACTGGGGACAAAGTATTATTGATGGTAACACCCTAGAAAGGTGTGATGCGCTTTTGAAAGAAGGGCAAGTTAAGCCTGAGATACATTGGACCATTCGAGGTAATCGAATGTGTCGGTTCTGTAGCTTATAAGCTTAAGCTGCCAGAGGAGCTCAGTGGAATCAATGATGTATTCCACATATCTAATTTGAAGAAATGTCTAGCCGATGAGTCGCTAGCAATGTCACATCAAGTTGTACAAATTGATAAAAGCCTGAGGTTCATTGAGAAACCAATTTCGATCGAGGATCGACAGGTTGAAAAGCTCCAAAGGAAGTTTATACCTATTGTAAAGGTTAAATGGGATGCCCGTCACGGTCCCGTGTATACATGGGAGGTTGGGTCCACTATGCGACAAAAGTACCCCCATCTTTTTGAATAAATCTCGAGGTCGAGATTTCTTTAAAGGGGGTGAGGATGTAACAACTCGTAAAATTTGTGTTCGGTAATATACCGACACGTGTACATACCCTCGGATCATACCTCAATGAGTTAGCCACTCAAACATGTCCAAAATTCATGTTTTTTTTAAAAACTAACCGTAACCTACGGTCAAGGACCGTAGGCTACGGTCTAATGCTGCTGAACAAATTTTATACTGACCGTAAGCTATGATCTGTAGACCGTAGCCTACGGCGAGGCCTGAAAGCCTCAATGTTGCCTTATTACAACTTTCACAAAATGACCCAAAGGCCCCTAGACTTTGTTTTTTTCATATCTCTTGATTTACTAAGCCACCTTTAGACCCGAACGTCTCTTTGTTGAGACAATATCTTTTGATTTACTATCCTTGAGCATTCCGCTTCTTCACCGAACCTTTAACCTTACTAGTTTGGGTAATTTGACCCATGAAACCATAAGTATTCGTAACCTTCACGTTTAAGCTAGTAAACATTTATAAGTCGTAAAAACACCTAGTGTGACACTCGTTAACGTTCGGTTATTCATACTCTTCTTCAATACATCTCGTGTTGAATGAAAAGAACTAGTTGTGTCATTATGTCATTGAATATAAGTCAAGGGACAATTCAAACAATCCACAAAACTATTTTTGAGGGACTAAAAGTATCAAAACCCTAAAATTATGTCAAGATGCAACCTCTCCTTCAAAATGCAACACTCTTGCAGCTATTGACACCTTGCTAGACACTTGTGAAGATCCTACATCACCTCTAACAGCTGGCTTCATCTTCACACACTCTCTTGCACTATAAATGGCCCACTAGTTCACCTCATTCTTTGCTCATTCACTCTTTCTCCTCTCTATTACACTCTTGGAAGTTACTGACCATTTAGGAGCTTCCCTTTGAGTTCTAAGTTTCCCTTGGATCACTTGTAAGTGTTCCACCTCTGCTCTTTTCTTTTTATAGACTTTTAATAGCCAAAAGTCAAGTATTTTTGACAAATGCCTTGAGTTTCGGTTAAGCCCCTTATGGTCTAGCCATTGTTCGAAATGAACATGGCTAAGTGATCGTAATTATGAAGGTATTAATCCCTTAAAAGGGCACCTCTTAAGGATCACGTTTACTAGGTCAATTGACGGGTCGAAGTTTATGTTTTAAAAAATCAAATGTGTCAGATTTTTTAAAAATTATAATATGAGTTTATATATGTTATCAACATGTTTTTGACACTTAAACAAGTTGGTAATAATTATTAGAACATGTGGGAACATGTTTGGCTCGTCAATTCTAGTCCTAGGGTCGGTTCGCAACTGAAAGTCACGAAGTTTGACTTCTGCTTGACTTTCGATTCTGTCCCGATTTTGATTAGTTTAACTTCTGAGTTACGGTCGCATTATGACCGTAATACAATGTAGCATAACCCATGAGGTTATATTACATGATCATTGTTGGTGCATAATGTCTATTGCCTTCGTCTAGGATATGTTGTTATTGTATATAGGATTTAAACGTCAAATTGTAAATGTTATTGTTTGTTTTATGCATTTTGTAGTAGGCTCATATGAGTGAGTCAGATGACTCGTACGAGTGACTCTCTGTCACTCGTACGAGGCAAGTACTCGCACGAGTCACAGTCTCTGTTACACACTCTCCTGTGCGAGTCATGTCGACCTATAAATAGAGGAGTGTTGTGTTAGAACTAAGGCATGTTAGTCAGTTGGTACGGCGAAGCCCTGCTGAATTGTTTACTTGCGTTGTACTTTGCACGTCAATTAATACATTGAAAGCAGTTAAACAGTAGGTCTCACTTGTTCGTTTGTCAACCTCACTAACAATGAGTTCCGCCTCTGTTAGTTGAGTTAGATCAGTCCGGTTGCTCATCGGAGGAGCCGATCCCCCATTCACAAGTGGTATCAGAGCCTTGAGGTTTGATCTGCTGACAAACGTCAAGTTTCTGCAGGCTACCAACTGTTTTAGATTCATATTCATTGTTGCAGCTTTCTACTTTTACACTTTCCCAAACTGATCTCGGAATTGGACGAAATTATGGACAAATTGGACTAGGATTCTAGTATATCACGTTAAATTCTATTCTAATCAATCCTTAATAATTTCAGATCTAAAATCGAGCTTAATCATGTCAAAATTGGTCAAATTCACCCGTTTGGTGACCTAAGTTGTTTCGTACAGTTAAGAGACCACTCGCACGAACGACTGATCATTCAAGTTAATTCATTCATACGAACGAGTAATCAAAAGTTCTTAAAATTTACAATTTAAAAATTTAAAATTGTGATTCGCACAAGTTACACACTTTAAGAGCAACTCATCCGTACGAGGGAACATTTCATTCGTACGAGTTGCTTCTTTGTTCACACGAGTAGCTTTCTTGTTTAAATCATTTTTTCCACATGAATTTCTGGGTCGCACGAGCTAATCTTGGTCACACAAATTAATTTGTTATCCGCACAAAGAAATTTTATCATTCTAATCAGTTTTTTTCGGAAAGTGTGTTTTTAAATTTTTACAGAAAAATGGCAGAAGAATTTTATAATGCATTTGCTACATCCGCAGTCACGACTACTACAACACAAAACATGAACCTCGAAGACTTCGATAGTTGGAGGGAACGTTTCATGAATTGGGTTTAGGCAAATCATTTTACCTGTTGATTTGCTATCGAAGAAAAGGATCAATCTTCCGTTGGTGAAAATGGTCTCGAAAAGACATTGGCTCAACTTTCTGATTTTGAGAGAGAAAAGTTTATAAACAAGAAGAAAATGATGAACATTCTCCAACAATCCATCAAAGAGGACATACTGGCACGATTACAACATGACGATGACGCATAATCATTGTGGAATGCTCTTCGATTGAAATTCTAGGGAAGTGCACAATTGCAAAAGAGCAAAAGGGCGTTGAGTAAAGAATTTGACATCTTTACATTGATCAAAGGAGAGACGGTTAAACAACTGATTGAAAGATACTGTCATCTTGTTGTGCAAATGAAGCGAATGGGAATCATAAAGACGAATGAAGAACTTGTTGATAAACTCGTTGATTCCTTGCCACAAGGCAAATGGTCTACTTATTTGACCATTTTGAAGAATGGAACTGAATATGGTAATTTCTCATTACCACGATTCATCAAAAGATTGGAGGGACATGAATTAGAAATGCAGAAGATGGCGAAGAATAAAGGCGTTCAAATGCAACAAGACGTCAATCTTTATTTCAAGAATAGTTCTGCTGCTCAAATTCAATCTCCAAAGATCCAGACTGCCTTTAACACTTACAGCACACCGAGTCCGCCGTCAAATCAAAACAGTAGTTTTCAATCATTTGCTACGGTCAATCCGATACGTCTCAAAGCCCACAGTCATCACATGGATCGAGCAATCCCCAACTCAAGCAGAACAGTCAATCAAATCCTACTCAAAGGGTACTACAGTGCAATATCGATGTCGATTTCCAGAAGCACAAAACTTTGATGAGAAAACCGCTAAGCAGCATATGTCACTATTAGCATCGGTTCTTGAATCTTATGACAGTCTTATAGCAGGAAAGATTGGAAATTCTGAAATGACCAGAGAGGACTATGATCAGATTGATCTGGAAAAATTGCAGCTGATCGACATCAAATGGTGTATGGCATCTATTGTTAGACGCGCACAACGCTTCATGAAAATCACGGGGAAAGAGAACTTGGGAGGTTTGGATGGAAAACTTGGATTCGACAAGTCCAAAGTCACTTGTTTTAAGTGTCGGGAAAAGGGACATTTTAGACGTGAATGCCCAAACAGAGAAGCTCAGGGTCAGAACCCATTTGCAGATGACTACTACAAGAAGACTATCTACCACCGTCCCCAACCAAGAACTCGAATGGTGCATATCGAAGATAGACAGCCAGAAGCCAAAGACAAAGCGCTAGTGGTTACTCAAGAAGATGAGGGCTTTAACTGGAACAAATATATTTCCAAGAATGAGAGTTTGGCGTTGGTTGCTGAAATAATTGAAGATCCTAAAGAAGAATCAGAGGCATCTTTTGATGAGGCTCCAAAAGATGATTATTACTATCATACATCATCAGAAGAAGAGAAAATTTTAAATAGTGCTTTTAAACATCTCCTGCCTAAAGATATCTTGAAAACTTTTGCAGGTTACTTTGGACCAAGCCATCGATCATCTTGCGAAGAACAGAAGATGCCTGATGTTGAACAGATAGTTGATGAAAAGATGGAGAACTTGACTGATGAGACTGGTAAAGCATGCATGGCAAACATAAACGAGGTAAATGAGTCTATAAGTGAGCTAGTGATCGAAAAACCATGTTTAAAATGTGCTGAGCCATGCAATGAATGTGTCGTAAAAGACACATGATATACTGAGCTCAAAAGTTTAACCGACAATTTGTCGAGTGATTTTAAATCAAAGAAAATAATGGAACTCTTTCTATGCTCAAAGCGACAGTTATAGACAAGCAAATGGCCATTAATATTCTCTTAAATACTATCGCTGAGCTAAAGAGTGAGCTTGAGAAGGTAAGAATAGAAACTGAACGAGTTAACAAGTTGTTAATCAGTTATTCAACAAGCTCTTACGTCATTGATCACATTTTACCCAAAATTGAAAACAAAGATGAATCTAAAAACGATGATAACAAGAGTGCAAGTTATGATCATGTTCCACCCCGTATATGGAATAGTTATGCTTGTAAAAAGGCATCAGGGGTGGAAAAGGCGCTCAATCTAAAACTGAAAACTGAACAATCAAATGAGCTGCCTACAAACATCGAGGAAACTTACACAACATCTGAAACTAAATGTGACTCTGAGGTGGTTAAAACACTGGTCAAAATGTTTTAAAAAGTGAATCTGACAAGTTTGAATCTGATGTTGAAACATCGGAAGATAGTTTAAATAATGATGCAAACGTCATAGTTTATAAAATGCATGGTTCTGATAAACTATTTTCTGATGAGGACTTTCCATCCAGAATGTGAATCTGGATCGTGTTGAAAACATGTTCAAGTTTGTGGAGGTAAGCCATTCTCATTTAGATAAACATAATTCGTCATATTACTCTAAATCAAAATGTGTCACCAGACCCTACCATCAGAGAAACAAAGATTATCTGGAGAATAGAGGGCGGGTTTGGGTTTCCAAAAGCGAAGAATGAACAACAAGTCTCAAAAGCTAAACTTTACTAAGAAAATCAATTTTGTTTTGTGGACAACAACAGAAAAGGAAAAAGAAATTATCAGAACACAATCGAATGATGATTTCAAGAAAGAGAAAGAGAATAAGAAACAAGCTTTGGATTCCTCTGTCTATAAAGACAGTAGGACATGCTAAAACATGTAAGAATGTCAGGCATATCGCATGATATTGCTCACAAACACATCCAATACATGTTTCTCATTCTACAAGGTTTACCAAGGATAAGAAACAAAAGGCACCTATGGTTGCACCTAAGCAAATTTTGAAAAGAAACAACAAATCCTATAAAAATGTTAAACCAACTCTTCAACGTCATTCTAAATTTAAAATTGGTGAAACATCAACTAAATATCATCAAATGGATTCAAAATTTTATGTTAAGAAGGCAAATCTGAAAACACAAACGTGGGTGGCAAAAGTCAAATCATCCAAGGTAGAACCGAAACCTTCTGTTCCAAACAAAACTGTGCCTAGAAAGAACATAAAAACAAAGTAGGTCCGAAATTTGACATTCCGAACCCACCCAAGACCAAGTAGGCTTGGGTTTCTTTGTTTAAATAGTTTCTTTCACATATGTGCAGGGACTCCTGGGATCGATCATGTCTAAATGGAATGGATAGTGGAGCTTCCAGGCACATGGCAGGGATGCTTGCATTGTTACACGACGTTAAAGCTATCCGAAGAGGGTATGTAGGTTTTGCCGAAATGCAAGGAGGACGAATTGTCGGTGAAGGAATTCTCACTAATGGAGTTGCATCGTTTGATAAAGTGAACTACACCGCGGAACTTGAGAACAATCAACTCAGCATTTTGCAGATTTGTGACAAGAAGTTCACAACGCACTTCAATGATAAATAATGCTTGATCTTAAAGCCGGGATTCAAGATTCCGGAGGAATGGATTCTCATGCATGCTTTTATGTTCTCGATATGAGTGTCGCATCAACAACATCAAAGAAGGTTCAATGCTTTATTTCTAAAGCTACCGAGAAAGAGTCTATTCTTTGGCATAGGAAGATGGGGCACATTCATCTGAGAAAGGTGAATTATCTGGTGCTCAACGACCTAGTGGAGGGTGTTAATCTGAAAAGTGTTCATTTATCCGATGATTGAATGAGCTGTAAAAAGGGGAAACAACATAAGAAATCACACCCACGGAAGCTGTTGAATTCTATCAAGCTACTACTAGAGAGGCTACATATGGATCTTTTCAGGCCAGTAAACATCAAAAGCATTTCTTGTGTCTATATTGCCTTGTCATTACAGATGATTATTCAAGATTCTCATGGGTTTCTTTCTGGAGAGCAAAGATGAAACATTTGAGACTCTAATGATTCTCTTCAGAAAACTCAAAAACCTGTATCATTTGCCAATCAAGAGAATCTGCAGTGACAATGGTACAGAGTTCAAAAACAAATAGATGATCGAATTCTGCAACGAAAAGGGGATTCTTCATGAATTCAGGGCTGCTTATGCTCCACAACAAAATGGAGTAGCTGAACGAAAGAATCGCACAATGCTCGAGATTGCCAGAACCATGCTTGCCGATTCGAAATTGCCTATCAGTTTCTGGAGTGAAGCAGTCGCATCAGAGTGTTACACCCTGAATCGTGTTTAACAGTTAAACCTGACAACAAGACTTGTTTCTAGTTACTAAATCAACGGAAGCCTAACATTCATTTTTGGAGCCTTTTGGATCACCGTGTACTGTATTGGACCCGGATGGTAAATTTTATGCCAAATCCTTGGAAGGATTCTTCGTGGGTTATGCTACTCCACAAAAACGTGTCTTTTTGCCGAGTCTGAACCAGGTTTTTCTTGCACAGCATGTTGATTGTCAAAGGTATACTACACCAACGCAGAAACTTGGGGATCCATGGCTGTTCAACTACGAGGGTTTGTGGAATTCATTCGACCTGCCAGATGTGACATCAGATGAAGAACTTGTTATGCTCTTTCAACAGCATCAAATATCCAATGAAGAACAAGTTACCAGACCGTTAGTGATTTCCCCGTCACTTCCTGTGTCTAACATGTCTGATGTAGGTCCGAGCATTACTCTTCAAGACTCTGTACCTGTACCAATTGTCAAAACTGCTGAATCATCTGCCTAGCAACAACCAAATGCCGACTCTGATCGTGAACCAACTTTCGATGATGGAGGATCTAGTTCCGATGAAGGATCTGAGCAGATTGAAAGCTTCCTGAATAATCAAGCTGACCAACCAAATGTCAGGAATGAAGCTTCATCTTCTTCACCGGTAGTTGATGAAGTGATCACAAATTTGCCAACACAAGTAGATGTGGACGCAATGTATGAGGAATTGCTTCAATTCCAGAAGCTGGGTGTCTGGAAGCTTGTTGACCTACCAGATCATCACATAAAGATAAACACTAGATGGGTCTTCAAGTGCAAACGTGATGATAGAGGGATTGTAGTGAGCAACAAAGCTCGACTTGTGGTACAAGGTTTCCATCAGCATGAAGGGATAGACTACTCCAAAGTCTATGCCCTAGTTGCCCGTTTTGAAGCGATCTATGTATTCTTGGCCTTTGCTTCTTGGAAAGGTTTCAAGGTGTACCAATTGGATGTCAAATCTGCTTTCCTGTACAGAAAAGTAAAAGAGGAGGTGTATGTAGGCTAACCACCGGGGTTTATCAATCCTATACACAAGGACAAAGTCTACCTTCTGAACAAAGCCTTATATGGTCTACATCAAGCCCCGAGAGCTTGGTATGAAACGCTCTCAAGACATCTTCTAGATAATGTCTTTATCAGAGGAAATGTAGATTCTACCCTCTTTACAAAGGAAGTGGATGGGCATTTGATTATAGTGCAGATATATGTGGATGATATCATCTTCGGATCGACAAATGACATCTGTGTAAAGACTTTGAAGAAGTCATGAAGCGCAAGTTTGAAATGAGCGCGATGGGGGAGATGAAGTTCTTTTTAGGACTTCAGGTCGATCAATTGCCTGATGGGATCTTTATCCATCAGACGAAGTAAGTTCATGACATATTGGAGAAATTCGATATGACAGGAACTAAACCAGCATCTACCCAATTAGCTCCTAATCACGGCATTTGTCCAGATCTTAATGGAGTCAAAGTTGACGAAACATTATACCGCTCCATGATCAGATCCTTGATGTATCTCACTACTTCTCGACCTGATATCATGTATCCAACGTGCCTGTGCGCCCGTTATCAGTCCAATCCAAGAGATTCGCACTTGCTTGCCGTCAACCGTAGTATGTGATATTTGAAGGGATGGTTTGTGGTATCCTCGACACGACGACTTCAATCTTGCGGGATACTCGGATTCTGATTTCGGTTGCTGCAAACTAAACGCCAAATCTACGACGGCTGGTTGCCAGTTCTTCGGAACGCATTTGATAACATGGCAATGCAAGAAACAGACCGCAGTTGCTCTCTCTACCTGTGAAGCTGAATACGTTTCAGCATCCAGTTGTTGTTCCCAGATTCTCTGGATTCCACAGCAGATGAGAGACTTTGGACTGCAATTTCTTGATACGCCTATATATGTATATAATCAGGCTGCGATTGATATCACTAAAAACTCATGTCAACACTCTCGAACTAAACATATTAAGATTCGACACCACTTTATCCGTGATTGCTCGAGAAAAAGTTGGTTATAATTGAAAAAATCCACACTGATGACCAAAAAGCAGATTTTTTTACCAACACATTTGATCGTACAAGATTTAAAAATCATTTAAAATTAAATGGTTTAAGAAATCTGACATCAAGGGATATACATGAGGTTGAGTTTGAGGATGAAGACGACTTGACGTAATTTTCATCGGTTTGACGTATTTCTGTACATTCTTTCTTAAAAATCTAAAAATCCAAAAATATGTTTTTTATTTTAGGGGAGAAAGTTTGGAAAAATACAAAAACATTATAAAAAGTCAAAAAGAGTTTTTTGTGAAAAAGAGGAATCATATTATATCAATATGACAGTCACAGTATGCTAAAGATATGGAATGATTAAACAAGTTATTAAACAGGTCTTACTGAGGATGTGCCAATAGGCTTCACTCGTTCAGTAAATGGTTTTCAAGATATAAACCTAAATGAAAAACTGAGTAACTTGTGGGTTAACATCTCTTGGATATATGGACTTAGTACTCCGAAATTTCGTTTGAAAGAATGCCAGATTTTGCGATACTAGGTCTTTATATTTAATCGTATCTGGGGTATTCTCCGAATTCTTCTGATTTTGCGTCAGCAATGGCCTAGAACTTGTATAATACTTTATGCATTTTTCTCCTACAAAAGCTGCATAAAAAATGATTATGTCATAAACTTTGTGACATATGCAGTTCAAAAGATTCCTTTAAGGAACACCACCTAAAGACGAGCATTCATATCTTTGTCAGTACGGTAGTACTAACTTGAGCTCTCAAGGTCTCGCAATTCACCCCTTTACAAATATCAATTGGATATATTCACCTGTGAAATGAAATTCTGGGAATCTCGATACGGGAGTATATTCTGAGAGGGGAAACATAGTTACTTCATGTTCCTAATATTACCTAACACATCTTGAAATAGTTGAGAAACGAGAAGAGGTTTAAGTGGATTAGTATATTGGCAATCTAGGTAAATCTGGTTAAAAATCTTAATAAGTATACCAAGATCAATGGTACTAGTGATTTGTTAAAACTTGATATGATTCTCATAACACAAAACTCACAAAAATATATGTATGTATATACATCTTTACTTGTTATTTCTTTTCGGAGAAATTCTAAAACCCAAAAAGATTTTAAGTTTCCTTAGTCTTTTAAGTTTTGTTTTAGTCTACTGATGATGAAAAAACTGATAGTTGAAGTAATGGCGACGTCTTGCTGATGGAAATCTGATGACCACGGGTTGGGAGCTAATCTTGAGAAGAAGTTACCTGAACGTCAATAAAGTTCATTAATTTGAAACTTTACCATTTAAGATAAATCTGTTTTGGTCAAACATGGTCAACCAAGGTCATTAACTTGGACTTAGTAGACAAATCAGATAACCGGGGTCATTAACTTGGACTTGGTTAACTGAGTGGGTTTTACACAGATAAAAAAATTCATAAAAATCATAAAAACTCAAAAAGTTTAAAAATATCAGAATTGATTTGTACGAGTAGCACTAACTCATATGAGTGACATTTGGTGTCATTCGCACAAGTCCTAAATTTGTAAGAGTGAACTGATACATTGGGGAGGTCGATTCGCACACCTCTTACGATGGGAAAGGTACTACTGCGTGTTCTTAGTCGTTATAATGCCGGATTTAGACCAAACGGACATAAAACGTAGATTTAGGGAAATTGGACAGGTGAAACATAAAATTGAACTTAAAATCATTAGTATCGGCCCAAATAGCTTATAAATCAACTATCAATTTATTAAAAACAACACGTTTTAAGTTTGGTTTAAACTTGGTGTTATTTGGTACGGTTCACAATTCGTACGGATGTCCACTTGTACCAGCGGAATTTTCAAAATCTTCCAAATAATGTTTTTTACTTGTACGGGGCATTGTTTGTATGAAGCAAGTTCGATTAAATCTTTGAAAAATGTCTAAGTATTTAGTCACTCATACGAATTAGTGACTCATACGAGTGATGATGTTTTGATTCAATCTTGTAAAATTTTCTAAGTATTGAATCGTACGAATGTATGGATCGTACGAGTGATCTTGTAAGTTGAAATTTGTGAAATTTTTTCTAACGTTTTGAACTCTCTATGTGTGCAGGTCAAGAAAAAGTCTTTTGTCACACCCTGACCCGCAGCGGAAATGGTAGTCGGGGCATGATTGGGTTTTCATCAAAGCTCATGACATTTACTATAAAGTTTCATATTTATTATTTCTTTTTAAAGAAGAAATTACAATAAACATACAAGCACCACATGTTCAAATACATTTTTCATGACTTCTTTATTTTTCTTCTAAGGCAATTTCCTATGTGTTCCTTGCTTCAACCTGTCCACCTGTATCATGTGTAAAAATAGGGTTTTGGGTCAACAAAAGTTGGCGAGTGAATCTTATGAAAACATTTGAACGAATTTGTTATATTGGTTATAAAAAGGTGCATAACCACATATGAGTAAACGTAAATGTAAATTTAATCACAATACACATAATATCAATTGATGCACACGCACACACCAAACGATGAACAATGAGATCAAGGCTCAATCAAACGGAGCCGATCTAATGAGGCACGCGATGTTCAACTTGTCTCCAACGAGGAACTAATAGGCCTAATGAATGATTTGCACGCAAATTGACAAGATGTAAACACACATCACAACAAACAACATTTACATCACAATACACATAATATCAATTAATGCACAAGCACACACCAAATGATGAACAATGAGATCAAGGCTCAATCAAACGGAGCCGATCTAATGAGGCACGCGATGCTCAACTCGTCTCCAACGAGGAACTGATGGGCCTAATGAATGATTTGCACGCAACTTGACAAAATGTAAACACACATCACAACAAACAACATTTACATCACACGTTTAGATCATATAATGGTAACAGCACAAGTTTGAATAAACGAAATAAATAAAGCGACACATGATACACCCCAAAACATGAATAAAAAGGGGAATTTGTAAGAATTCACTCACAGTGGGTGCGTTTTTCTTGATTGATGAAGAGTGCGCACGAATTGAGGATATAACCAGACGAAGGAAAACTAACCTAAAATAATAACGCGATAAATAGATAAATTAATATTTTTAATTTATGCTTTTTATTAGATTTTTAGGTTATTGGGGTAATTGGTACAAATTTTTAAAAGTTTAAAAACCTTATTTTGAGGTATTTTTAACTAATTTTCAAAGAAAAATAAAAAGGATTTTTAATTAAAAAATACCCTTTTTCTAAGGGTTGACTGGTCAACGGCCGGTTCAACCGGTTTAATTATTGGTAACGTGTGAGGTTCAAACTCGTGACCTCTCGGTTGCGTGCACGCAGCTCTTCCAACTGAGCTACGTGTCTAACCCGTAAGGAAACCAGTTTTAATTATCCTTATATGCTTCTTAGGTGATATCTGAATTTATTTTTATTTAAAAAGAATTTAAATCAGCGAACCAGAGTCACTTGCGGGTATCGAACACGCGATCTTGGGTTTAGGTTGCACCCAGCCCAACCAACTGGGCTGGGTGTTTAACCCATTAAATATAGATTTCTTATAATACTCAACAACTATTTCTATTTGGTGTATTTTGATTAAAAAGAAGCCGGTTTGTATCTCCACCAAAACTGGAGTAACCAAGGTTGGAAACCAGGTCATACCCTTTAAAATTGCACACAGTCCACCACTGGACTGTGTGTCTTACCCGGTTATATACCCGATTTATATTATATATATATACAACATAAACTTCATCTTCTTCCCAATACCTCTGCCCGACTGTTATACCCTTAACTGATTTGTTCAAAGCTGAATTTATAACAGAATCATTATACGCAAGATAGGAAAAAATGTTTGTACCGAATCGAAAGGGGGTGGTAAGTTCTCCTGTTGATTTCCGGTGTTGAACGGGATCTCCGGCGACTGCAACAGGAAGGGTTCTCGCAGAGAGAGTTCCTTTGATTTAAGCGATGAAGAGGATGTGAGTGGGTACAATTGAGTGGAAGGATCGGTATATATAGTAGATAACTCATGGGGGTTTTGTCGGTTACCATCTCAAATCATGAGATAATGATTTCAAATCTACAACCGATTCAGAGTTGATTGGACTTTAATTGCGAAACTGTAACTTGTGTAACAGTTATGTCCGTTTCTGAATCAAGATTTAAGCTTGATTGATCCAGGGCGGTTACTAACGCGCAGTTAAAGAAGTTGCAGGTCATAGCTTGCTCGCATTATAATTTACTTAGTTTGATTCCAACACATCTAGTGTGTGTAGTGCAGTGGTGCTGTGAGTGTGTGAACATGGGGGAGACCCGGGTTCGAGATCCGGCTACTCCTTTTTATTATTTTTTTTATTTTTTTGTTTTATTTTATTATAAAGCTTATTTTCTATAACTTATTATTATTTTTATTTATTGGTTATCTTTTTAATTATGAGTTATTTATTAATTATGAATACTAATATAAAATAACTAACGCAATAAATATGAAATGAACATTTAGATGAATACTTGATTTTTAAACGGAGCGGGTTTTTGAAACCCGTTTTACGACGAATGTTACATCTTTCTCTCCATTCCACAACATATGTTGTCTGCTTGATGAATCTATTCTGGAGATTGCTGCTTACCAAGACGTGTTAGATTTTTTGAGCAAAATCCCGATTACTAAAGCTCTCACTGATCGCCATACTGTGTATAGATCTCACATAGAGTTTTTTTGGACCGCAACAGAGTTTAATTCTGAAGATAATGCGATTATTCAGCTGTAAATATTGGTGATGAGGATATTCAGGTAAAGATTACAGAGGATTTGATCAGGAAGGTGTTGGATTTTAAAGACAACGAAGACGATCCGACAGGGTTTTCAGAGTATATGGTGAAGAGTTGCTTTTACCGCATGGGTTACGCCGGATTCATGAATGCCGCTCCTTTCAAAAAGGGTAACCTAAATGCACCGTTCCGATATATTGCACATGTTGTTATTACGCTTTGAGTCATCGTAAGGGAGGATTTGATGATTTGGTCGACTACCAAATGTGCATGATTACTGCGTTGGTTCTCAATCTTCCATATAACTTTTCAAAGGTTATATTCATGCAGATGGTGCAAAATATTCAGAGGGAAAAGTTTCTGCAGTACCCACGTTTTATACAGATGCTGCTAGATCACCTGCATCCAAACTTGAAGAAGAAAAAAGATGACGTGTTGAAGCTGGAACACATGGATGTCTCGACTCTTAAGAAGATGAATTTGCATCTTAAGACATTTCCCCACGTCAAGCCAGTTTTTGGAGCTATCATCGACAAAGACTATATTGCTCCAACACCGGGAAAGTGGAGGAAGGAAGATAGTGGAGATGAGAATGAAGAGTTGACTGCGCTTGATGGTTTTGTTGCAAAGCGTAGTTCTTGGTTTGTTAAAGATGGAGAAAAGGGTGCAAAAAGAAAGGCAACAGCTACATCTTCTACTTTTACATCTCAAAAGAAAAGCAAGCAGCCGAAAGTTCTGGATTGAGAAATGAACAAGAGATTGAAGAAAATATTGAAGATATTGCTGTAAACATTGAGAGGCAAGCTTTTGGTGGTGATAAAGTGGCTGAAGAAGTTTCATCTTCTAGCACAGATTCTGAAGATAGACGAACTGGTGAAAGAAAAAGAGGTAAAAAGATAGAAGCCAAACGACTTGCAGAGAAAAAGAGAAAAGCTAAAGAGAAAAAACGCAAAGCGGCAGGAGAGGACGACATGAATTATATACCTTTGGGTTCAGATTATGATACTCCTGTTCGCAAACCGGGAAAGAAAATAACACGAAGTCTCAAACTACAAGCGGATTGAAGCATTGAGTCTCCTAATGTCAAATCCAAAGAGGCAGTGCAAGAGCAGACGGTGGAAAAAGAGGTTGTTGAACCAACTCCACATATTCCACCATCTCCACCACGTCAGGATACTCCACAGCCGTTACCACAACCAACACCAAAACCGACTCCACAGCCAACACCACAACCGACACCGCAGCCGCCGCCACAAACTTCGTAGTACCAGCCTCACTTTGATTTTGATTTTGGGGATATTCCATGGGGCGAAGACTTTTCTACAGACATGTTTGATGACCACACGTTGAAGACCTACAGAAATAGGTCATGTTAAACACTGTCAAAATTGCGAAGTTACAGGAGCAGCTTAATGTGCTTAGCGAAGACAAACAACAACTTGAAGCTATGCTCGACAATATTGTGTCAGAAAATGAGCGCTTACGAATTCGAATGGCTGAATATAAGGAAGAGCGACTCAGAAGTGATAGAAGAATGAATCTTGTTGAGAAGATATTGACAAAAAGCTGGGAGTTAATATTGCTATGGAGATAGATGAGATTGAACAAGCTGAAGCTAGAGAACGTGTAGTTGAACGTGAACGTTTTGCTAAAGAACTATCAGATGCGCAAGGCAAGGGCAAAGCCAAAGTAGTTGAGGATCCTGTGAACGTCACAACTGAGCAAGAAGCTAAGTCTGTGCCAGTTATTACAGATATAGTGTAGTATACAGTCTCGAATAAGTTTATTCTGATCGAAAAGCCTAAAGATGTGGATATTGATATGACAGATCTTTCTATGAGACACCGAGAATGGCTGCAGAAGAAAAAGTTAGAAAAAGAGATTGAGGCAGCGGCTAATGAATTTGATGAAGATGCTGAGAAATAGGATGAAGATTTAGATGATGTAATATCTGGTGATTCTGATTCTGATAGTGGTGATGATGATGATGTAGGTGGTGCAGGTATTTGTGTAACCGAATCTGGTTTAAATGAAGAGATTGATTATTCTGTGTATTTAGACGACTCTGCGAATCAAACGACTGAAGAAAGTGGTAAAGGTAGAACTGAAGGTCCTTCTGATGCTCAGCAGGCAGGAATCTTCATGGTAACCGATACATCTACCGTTCCTGTCGTGCCTAAGCGAAGGTTTTTTTATCTTGAGCATGATGTTGAGGAAGGAGAATTTATCCACAGCTATTCTAAGGAAGAGATTGCTGAAATGTTAGGCATGGATGAAGAAAACTTCGAGTTTGATTTCGAAGATGAGCTGAACGAAATTAGCCCTTTCGAGCCAAATGATTATGTCTTCGAACAAGTTGAAGAAGCAAATGATTATAATCGAGTTGTCGTGGAGGATGATTCTGATGACGATGTTACTAATCTTGCCGATCAGGGTACAGATGACTCCCCAACTTTCACTAAGTTGTTTGCAGCAGAGAATGCCGATGTTCTGAAACAAAAAGTTGAAGAAGCTGCTAAACAGGGTACCATTCCTCAATAGTTGAATTGAGCTGAAATTGCAGAAATGAGGAAGAAGTGGTTCAAAGTTTCACCAGCAGAGCGCAAGTTCAAACGTCCTCTAGCGTTCTTTACGCGTGATGCAGATATCTCTCTAGGGGACATTATCAGCTGGGGTTGGATCGAAGAACTTAATGTTTACGATATCAAAAGGATGTTTGGAATCCAGTACTTCAGATATTTGAGCGACTCAAATCCTTGCCATATTGGGATATCAAAGAGCTCGTGCAAACGAAGATGACAAATCTGAAGATGAAATTTCACGACCAACGGCTATGGAAGTTGATCAAGCTTGAAGCTGCACATGGATTTATACACTGGAACCCTCACTTTCCGAAGCGTATTACGAAGATTGATCCAATTACTAAAGAAAAAGATGTTACGCTGTGAAGATGCGAAAGGTAATGAAGAATTTGCCTATGATTCAGATGGAGCAGGATTTCCACAAGAACTTTAACTGGTGGTACTATGATTCTAACACGTGAGAAGCTGTTAAGTGCACCCTGATGATGATTCATGGAAGATAACTGAGGAGCTTACCGAAGCCGTCATAGCTCACAAATGAATATATGGGCTGTGGCGTGGCATTCGAGTACTAGACCCGATGTGGCTAGTAAATTGTTCGAAGAAAGATATAGATTGTTGTTCTACAATAAAATCAGCTACGAAGGGAAAGACAAAGAACAAGCACTCCAGTTTCAGAAGATTGTTAATGTCTGTTTCACAAATGATATACATTCTGGATCGACATGGAACACTTCTTAGAGGAAACTAGAGGAGACCGAGAAAAAGAAAAAGGAAAAGAAGGAAGCAAGGATTGCTGAGCGAGCTCATATAGCGTCGCTGAGAAGTTTTCGGTTTGGCAATACAGTTAACTGACCTCCTCCAACAGATCAAACGCCAATTGCTTTTCAGGAGCGTCGCAAGCCAACGAAGTGGTTTTTTGGTCATTAAACGTCAGATATTATGAAGATTTTATGAAGACTATCCAGACTACGGCAACATCCAAGGGGGAGTTTGTTAGTGCATAATGTCTATTGCCTATGTCTAGGATATGTTGTTATTGTATATAGGACTTCAACGTCAAATTGTAAATGTTATTGTTTGTTTTATGTATTTTGTAGTAGGCTCGTACGAGTGACTCTCTATCACTCGTACGAGGCAAGTACTCGCACGAGTCACAGTCTCTGTTACACACTCTCCTATGCAAGTCATGTCGACCTATAAATAGAGGAGTGTTGTATTAGAACTAAGGCGTGTTAGTCAGTTGGTACGGCGAAGCCCTGCTAAATTGTTTACTTGCGTTGTACTTTGCACGTCAATTAATACATTGAAAGCAGTTAAACAGTAGATCTCACTTGTTCGTTTGTCAACCTCACTAACAATGAATTCCGCCTCTGTTAGTTGAGTTAGATCAGTCCGGTTGCTCATCGGTGGAGCCGATCCCCCATTCACAATCATAATCATAATCATAATCTGAGTTTATGAACAAGTTTCGTAAAATGTCAATTTTGACTAAAATGATCTTTTTACATAAAACAAGGTTTTAATCAACTACGAACTTGCAAATGAATTACCTATTGATATGTTAATATAATTAACATATTATGATGTTAATATTCTGATCATAAACTAAATTTTAGTATAATATCGTAAACTATGTTTTTAAAAGACAAAATGCCCTTTCGGTGCATAGTTTGGTCTTAAACCATAAATTACACTTCTGTGTGACTTCTTACTGATAATATATCACAAATTAAGTATTTTTCCAGAATGTTTATGATCATAACATCAGAATACATGCAAGTTCCTTTTATACGACACATAAATGTCAAAACGCCTAATAAGGCATAGTTTCGTTTTAAAAGCTCAACGGGCATATAAGTTGATATCCTACTGATATTACAACTTATTTAAAGTATAATGGCATATAGAACTTGTTCATGACTCACCTGGTTACCCGATATCGCAAATATGCGTACGATTAAGTGTATGTAACTAGTTTACGAAAATTTACCAAAACGGGTTTAACCTTATCATTTTAATCTCAAATTCCAGAATGTTAATTGTTTACCCATGACATACAAGTCTTAAGTACTTGTTTGGTTTAAACTACATTCGATCCGGTCCTCGCTTAATCTAGTGTATTGAACCGTTTTTTGATCCTTTAAGCTAGTCGGTCTAAATCTATGACTTAAATAAGACTGTTAGCATTCTAATTGGTTTAGCTTATGCCATATTCTAGACTAAAGCCTTCCAGTAAATGCTATCTACACTTATCTAATTGATTAAACGGCTGAGATAATATAAACTTGCATTTAAATCAAGTGCTAGCTCAGGTAAATACTCTTGACTTATTTCCCCTATACGGGCTTGGGTTACGGTAAATTATTACTGCTTGGTCAAAAATGGGATCAATCGAATGCCAGATTGTAGCTAGTAAATCCGCATATTCCGTTTTGATCAGTTTTGGTTAATAACTTATACATTGGGGGTTAACAACCGTGTCCTGGATATCCTTGGCTCATTACATTAGTTAATGGCCACGACCAAAGCACGGGGTGTAGGCATACACCTGATAGATGCGAATGCTAAATTATTTTTACCCATAGGTTGAGGATAACTCCATCGTGGGTTCCTAAGTGGTGTGTACGTTAAGTGTATTTACCAGTGAAAGATGACGTATTTTCAAAAGACTAAGTTGCAGGTACAATACGAAATAGGCTGGAAGCTGCTTGGCAGTGATATAAGAAGATCTTGCAAATCCTTAGATCTGCCCAAAGTTGGTTACACATTTTTGTATATTTTACGATCCGCCTGTGGATCTTTCATTACAAGCCGTCTGTATATTATTTTCGTACTTTGAACATTTGGTTTGTAATAGTAATTAAGATCCAAGACTTCCAATGTGCTTTGTTAATTGACTATGATGATATCAACCTACATCACAATATTCCCCACCCGAGCCCACCAGTGTTTGGTTGGAAATTCGGGGTGTGACAGTTCCTATGGTAATTCACGATGGTGTTCGAACAATCAACGAAGACCCTTCAACATTCACTGAAGAGGACAGAACTCTCATTCAACGCATTGTAGGGCTTATGCTGCTCTAATAATGGCTCTGTCCAAGGATGACAACAATGTGTTTGAAGAATACACTTCAGCTCACGGATTCTGGTTGGCCCTTATTGATCACTATGAAGGGAACGAAGAGTTGATGGATAACAAGAGAGACATGGTTCAGAAAGAATATGATATGTTTAGGAGTGTTCATGGTGAAAGCTTGTCAGATAATATCAGTCGATTTCTGAGCGTGCTAACAAAAATGAAAAAAGTTGGCAATCCTGTTGCCAACTATGCCTCCGTCAAGAAACTTTTGGACTCTCTTCCAAAAGAATGGAGCCTACAATGTATGATGATCAAGAGAACCTTCTTGACCAGCACTACTCCTGTCACCCTTTCAGAACTGACCAATACACTAAAGGCTTTTGAAAAGGATGTACTCAAGAGAGAAATGAATCAAGCAGGATACTCTCAGAAATTTACTCAATCTGCTGCTGCTGCTGCAGTTCCCAAAACTATGGCATTCCTTGCACCCATAACCTCCTGTGGTTCAAATTCTCAAAGTGCTACGCATCTTACCCGAACGCTTCCGCAGGCTCTGCAAAGGCCCCATCATCTAACGAGAAGACTACTGTGGCCGGTGATGCTCAAGCACTCAAGATATCTACTGAACATGTTGCATTGTTTAACACCTTCATGAGTAGCTATGAAGCTCTCATGTCAGGTGAGCTAAAAAGGGATTTTCTCACTGCTGATGACATGTATCAGGTAGATCTAGATGATATGGAGGAAATGGACTTTAAATGGCAAATGGCAATGATCACACTACGACTAAAGAAGTTTCAAGACAACAGGAAAGAGACTGGCACTGGGCAGAGCCGGTTTTGAAAATTCAAAGCTGAGATGCTACAATTGCAAGAATCTGGGTCACTTCAAGAGAGAGTGTCCACTATTGGAAAACGAAAATGTTGAAGTTGTTTCGACAAGAAGGCCAATAACTATCGAATGGAGTGATAATGTTGCTAATAACAACCCAACAGCATTAGTGATGGAAGATTGTAACTGGGCAGAAGAAATAGATGAGGCAAAAGAAGAAGTCAACAAAGCACTCATGGCTAAAATCACTACCACCTCCGTATCGTCTTTATCAAACTGCGTTGAGAAGCAAGCTGCCAGAATTCCCAAAGGCGACAAGGGTTTGAAAAGTATAATCGCTCCTACTGAACCAACTACAGAAGATGGAAAGAAGGAAGCTGAGAAGACTGAATCGAAGAAGACAGTCCAAAGAGCAACAAGCAACAACAAGAATGAGAAAGCTGGAACTTCAACTTCTGCAGTCACCATGAAAGCCGAATATACAAAAGAAAAGGAGGATAAGGATTTCGTAAACAGCATACCGTATGAAGTTAAAGCAAAACTATGCTTCCAACCATGTTTTAACGTCGTGGCACATTACAAATCACTCAACTGTGACCTGATTAGAGAAAAGGAAAAGGTTTTGAAATTTAACAAAGAACTGAAAGAAAATGAAGCTGCATATCAGAGAAAGTTGAACTTAACTTTGGCTGAGATGCAGACATCAAAACAATTCATTTTTAGAAAAAAAGTTTATCATTAATGATCTAACTGAAAAATTAGAAAAATCTCAAAATGAAAACAATAACTGCAAATCACAATTAATAAATGGAAAGTTACTCAAAAGGCACTGGTTGATATTGAAAATTGCCAACGACCAACATTCGTGAAGGATGGGATTGGATACAAGGATAAGCTCGGAAATGAAAGAAAAATCTTTCCTCCTCCGCGTAGCAAAAACTATGTACCTATGCCATCACCTCATCCTAATAATAACTTAATTGATAAACATGATCTGTTTGCTCAAAATATCTTTCATAAAAATGAAAATAATACTAACAATTCTGAAAGTAATGCAGATATGTTTAAGCGTAAGGAAGATGTGTGCGATGAGGATGATGACTGTGGAGGATCGAAAATAGGAATTGGATACTTAGGCGACAGTTATTCCACAGTTAACTGGTTTGCCTGGAACTGTAACAAGAAAAACAATACTTCTATATGGGATAACTGTAATAGTTTGACTAGAATGGATGACTGTAATGACTGTGTACCTAAATTTAATATTTAGGATGACTGTAATGGCCATGTGCCTACATTTAAGACTCAAAACCAAGTGCATGTCATGGTTGAAAGTCATGACCTAAATTATGCTTTTAATGGTGAAAATGTTGTGCTTGAAACTCCTGTATTTGTCCCAGAATTGAAGGAAAACTGATTTGGAAAGTTCCTTACAGAGGAAATTCCCAAGTTTGTTCCATCATGTACAGGTACATCAGAGTCTGATAAAGATTCAACTCAAGTCAGCAATAGTTATGACTCGAGCACAACAATTTCAGAAAGTGATGAAGAAATATCAACTGAGGATCAGGAATTTAACAAATTAATTGAAAATCAAGAATCAGTTTCGTCATCAGATAGCGAGATCGGTGAAGACTGCATTAAAGATGAAAATCGTCTTGACAAGAGAGTGAAGAAAGTTAAAAGTTCAAGCTATACTGCATCATCAAATAACGCTTCAAGCAGCTCTAGACTCTCATCACATACATCATCTTCACACGTGGCGCCCACCAAAAAGAAAAGATCAAATTGGAAGCAATGCTTTCGCTGTGGTCATTTAGGACATACTGCATAACATTGCAAGAGCAAGAAATTTTCTAATCCTAAACAAGATCTTGTTAAAAGTTTCACTAATAAATTTGATAATTTTAAGAAATCAGTAAAATGCATAGTAAACTCAACTTGTTTTTGGAAAAGAAAAGAAAATATTCTTGTTCAAAATGATGATAGATTAAACTTGAAGCAAGTCTGGGTTCCGAAAACAAACCAACCTTTTTTGTTTCTTGTTGTATTAAGAATAAATTGCAAAAATGGCTTCGAATGCTCATGGAGTATATTTGGCACATAGACAGAGGATGCTCAACGCATATGACCGGATTGAAGGAACTTCTGAAGAACTTTCGAGTCATCGATGCGATTTCATATCCTTTGTGGGAGATGAAAAGGGAGGGAAAATTGTTGGAATGGGTGACATTGTATCTGAAGCACTTACATTAGAGAACGTCAATTATGTTCCAAATTATGTTACAATCTCTCTACCGTAGCTTACGGTCCGTAGACCATAGCTTATGCTTGGCAGATTCCTTCCAAAACTGTTTTCTTCATAACTTCTTGGTTTTATCTCTGTTTTACGCACCATTTTTGCCCACGTCTTCGTAATTCAGCCCTCTATCATTCCATCTCCTAAGATCTTTAATTCCACTCCATTTGTTTTACTCAGAACACATCCAACCTTCGTGTTTAACCTACAAAACACCATTTACTCGTAGTTATTCAATTTCACACATTTAAACACATAAAAACTCATAAAGCTAATCACTTAAACATGTTAAGCACCATTCCAATCCCATTCCATCACAATCTCATGAGCGTATCTCAAGTCTGTGACAAAGGGATTTCAGTGCTGTTCAACGACGTGGAATGCCTATTCCTCAAGCCCGAATACTCTGTTCCTGCCGAAATGATTATGCTTGCAGCTCCTCGTCAAAACAACACCTACGTTCTCAATATGAAAAATGCAAAATCCAGTGAGCATATGACATGTCTAATCTCAAAAACGTCATAGTCGGAATCACTGCTTTGGAATGGGCGGTTGGGGCATGTGAACTTCAAAAATATGAATAAACTTTCCAAATTAAATTTAGTGAGAGGTTTACCTATAAAAGAATTTCAATTTTCAGAAAATGTATCGCATGCGCCCAAGGCAAGCAACATAAAAAACCACACAAATCCAAAGCAGTGAATACGATATCCACTCCATTGCAATTACTGCACATGGATCTTTTTGGTCTAAAAGTCTAGCTAAAAGATCCTATGGCTTGGTAATTACAGATGATTTCTCCCGTTTTCATGGGTATATTTCCTTGAAGCCAAAAGCGAGACTGCCTCCACTCTCAAGAACTTCATTTATATGATTGAAAACGTGATCAAGCTGAAGGTCAAATCAGTCAGAAGTGACAATGGATCGGAATTCAAAAATCAAACATTTATATCCTTCTGTGAAGAAAAAGGATTATGCCTTCAGTAAAATGCAGTCATAACTCCTCAACAGAATGGCGCAGCAGAACGGAAGAATAGAACACTCATTAAAGCTGCTCGAACTATGCTCGTAGACTCCAAGCTTCCTATCACCTTCTGGGCAGAAGCAGTCAACAAAGCATGCTATGTTTGGAACTCTAGTTCTCATTGTTAAACCTCATGGAAAAACAGCCTATGAACTTTTTTTCAAAAGGAAGCCTCTGATAGATTTCTTTAGACCATTTGGATGTTCCCGTATACTCCTCAACACTGAAGACATTCTTATCAAGTTTGAAGCAGTTGGTGATGTATGCTACTTCATGGGTTACTCATCTTCTCAAAAGGCATATCGAGTCTACAAAAAACGAACCAAGATGGTGATTGAATCATACTATGTCGACTTTCAAGAAGGAAACTCCACCAACACTGGAAATTCTTTAAACTGGTTTTATGATGTAGACGTTGTTTTCAACACCTTCGACTTTGATGAACCACTTACTAAAATCGAGCCTGCAGAAAAAACCCTAGTAGAACCATTGTTTGATCCTTTAGACATTGGCTTCACTCCTTTTACAACTCGATTCACCCCAGTCTCTGCCGATCCAATCCTTCCTTTTGACGAAGCTAATGGTGACACTTCGGCTAAGAATGCATCTGCATGTGATGCTTCTTCTTCACAGCTGATTGTGGATGAACCAACTAAAGAAGACGAACCTCCAATTATGTATGTCGACGAACACTTCACCAATCTACCTCAACAAGTTGAGACCCACACCAACGCAGGATACAAGACAAATCGAAATCATCCCATTGAGAATGTCATTGGTCCTGTGGAAAATGGAGTTCAAACTCCTGGACAAACATATACCATCAACACTGGATTGTATGCAACTTTTCTTTCGCAGTCCGTACCATGTGACATTGAAGAAGCCATTAAAGATTCTAGTTGGGTGCAGGCTATGTAGGAAGAGTTATCTCAGTTTCGTAAGCTCAAAGTCTGGGAACTCGTTGATCTACCAGATGGAAAGTATCCCATTGGCGCCAAGTGGGTGGTGTAGTCATCAAGAACAAGGCAAGATTGGTAGTTCAAGGATTTCGACAAGAGGAAGGGATTGATTATGAGGAAGTTTTTGCTCCGGTAGCACGTTTGGAAGCTATTAGTATATTCTTAGCATATGCTTTGTACAAAAACTTCAAGGTGTTTCAGATGGATGTACAGTGTGTTTCTATATAGGAAGGTGAAGGAAGAAGTCTATGTTTGCCAGCCTTCAGGATTTGAAGATCCACACTTTCCTACATGACACTATAAGCTTGATAAAGCTCTTTATGGTCTTCATCAAACTCCTCGAGCCTGGTATGAGACTTTGCCAACATATCTTTTGGAATGTGGATACACAAGAGGTAAAATCGATATGACTCTCTTCATGAAAAGGATCGGAGATAATGTGATGCTGGTGCAGATCTATGTAGATGATATTATTTTTGTGTCAACCGGTGAGGCCCTATGCAAGGAGTTCGAGAAGGTTATGAAGGCAAAGTTCGAAATGAGCATGATGGGATAACTCACATTTTTCTTGGGATTAGAGGTGAAGCAGAGAGAAGACAGTATCCTCATTCATCAAGCAAAATACATCAGGGATATTCTAACAAAGTATAGCATGAATGACTGCAAAAACCGCCAGCACACCATTTGCTGCTCAGACAGAAGTCACATCTGATCTTCAAGAAAAACCAGTGAATAAGTCTTTCTATCACTTGATGATAGGCTCATTAATGTATCTCACCGCAAGTAGGCTTGACATTATGTGGGTTGTTTGCATCTGTGCACGATTTCAGAAGAATCCAAAAGAATCTCATGAAGCTACTGTCAAACTATTTTTTCGCTATCTGAAAGGAACACCCAAGCTCGGACTGTGGTATTCTAAAGATAGTAATTCTGATTTAATTGCTTATTCTGACAGTGATCATGCAGGTTGCAAGGTTGACAGAAAGTCTGTCTTTGGAGGTTGTCAATTCTTAGGAAATCGTCTCATATCGTGGCAAAGCAAGAAGCAGACAACAGTTTCCATATCTACTGCTCAAACCGAATATGCGGCAGCTTACAATTGCTGCTCACAAGTTCTTTGGATACAAATCAGCTACTGGATTACGAAATCAACATCATGAAGACTCCGATATTCATTGACAACAAGATGTGTCTAGGAATTGTGAAGAATCCTATCCACCACTCCAGAACAAAGCACATTGAAATTCGCATTCATGCAATCAGAGATACGTACGAGAAAGGATACATTCAAGTGGTGCCTGTGGATACTATGCAACAGAAAGCTGATATTTTCACGAAAGCCTTTGACAAAACCCGTTTCAACCAGTTAGTAACCTGGTTAGAGATGGTCAATTTCCTTGAGTGGAAATAAATTGCGTCTTCAAAACTGTTTAAAAACTGTCTTTTCTTAATAAATACGTCTCTTAAAACTGTGCCCAACAAAAAGATTTTCTACAACTTTAAAATTTCATTTTCAAGCACTGGACTTTCAAAAATCAAATTTCAGGGGGGAAGATTTCCAGAAAATAAGCATATTTTTTTACAATTTGATCTTTTGATTGACACCTGCTTAAGAAAGGATGGAAAACTGCTGATACTATGTTTGTTCTTAAAACAGAATAAGAATGGAAAATCAAGATTTTAAACAAGGAAAATCGATCGAGGTGCGAAGCAACGACGTCTCAGTAGATTCAGCAATACCATCGAGTAAACTGCAAGTAGGCGACAAAAGTCAATGCTTGCACAAGAATTCTGGATACCCACAATGTTGTGCAACTTGCGGGTAACACTTTGCGGCATATGGCTTAAGGTCCTAAATCTTGCGTTGATAGATTGCCAACGTCTGAGATTTCGGGTCTTTATATTGACAAATCATTCGGGGATATCATAATTGCTCTTCTGCTGCATCCAGATATATGCTACCTAGACATAATTATGATATCTTTACAAAAGAGCCAATATGGCCAAAACGCTACACAGATGAAGCTATCATTGAGAATAATTCAAGTGCTTAAATCCTATCGTCTATGGTATTTGCCTTGGCCCTCGTTAGACATTAGTCTCTCTTTTGCACGAAAGTACTGACTTGATGATCAATTGTCTATCGTTGAAATTCAAAACGAAGTCAATATACTCACTCGCTATGAGGAATCTTTGTGTATACCTTGATCGCGGGGGCATGTCCTGATGTGGGACTCATGGGCACAAAATTCTAACAGTCTAGCTTGAGTGGGGGGGGGATTGCAATTCTTGTCAATATTACCACAACATGATAAAACGCTCACCGAAAGCAAGTTGAAAGAAGGGTGCATGGATTTAAGGGGACAAACATACTGACAGTTTTTCTTATACCTTGATTATTCAATATTTTCTATTATATTTCAATCTGACAAGTGTTGCAAGTATGATCTTTTGCAGGAAAGTCACAGATTTTGAATCAAAAAGAAATATGTGAAAAAGGAAGCTTTGTGACTCTAAAAATGATTTTCGGAGTTCAAATTGCAAATTTGTGTTTTTCTTTAACGTATTTTTGGTTTTTGCACTATTATTAGCTAAGAATGGCATTTTTTTCGAGAAAGTTTAAGATTTTCGAGCGTATTTGGTTTGAACTTCTTAGCTTTGAAGCAACCTCAAAAAGGAACTTACGCGGCATATTAACTTTCCAGCGTATTTAATCATATTTATTAAATACGCTGGAAGATAATTTAGTATATATATATATCTATATATATGTATATATATTTGTATATATATATATATATGTACATATATACATATATATATACACACATATATATATATACATATATATATATATCAGATTTGAGCATGCTTCGCCTTTAAGCATCTTCTTCTTCTTCATAAAACCCTCCTTTCAAAACTTTGAAATTTAAATATCATCAAAACATTGGAGTTGATTTCCTTGGGTTCGATTTCGGTATGATTTCTTTGTTTGTATATTGATTGTCTATTTTAAATTATAGGAAATCATGTTTAAAACCGATATAATCAATGAATTTGATTGAATCATTATTCAAAGTGGGTTTATGGGTTTACCAAAAACTTTTGAAGCCAGCGTATTTAAGATGAATGCAGCGTATTTATGATGAATGTGGTGTATTTACGAGGAAGACAAGTGATCGTGCATTTAAGTCTTGAATGCGAGTTCAAGCAACCGGTGTATTTGATAATACGCCGGTCAACCAGCGTAGATAAGCATCTATGCTTGCTGCTTTTCGAAACATGACCTAAATACGTGACATATTATCAGCGTAAATAAGCTACAACCGGCGTGTATATAATCTTGTCTCATGTATATAAATTAAATGTCCGGCGTAAATAGTTGATGAATCCGGCGTAGTTATCAGCGGATATACCATCAAATTTATTACCTTTTTATAAAATTTCTTTTAAATTAAATTTTATTTATTTCTTTTTATTTTTTAAAAGATTTTGTAAATAATTCTATATAGTCTTGTATATATCTTAACTGACTAACAGTTGTTTTCGTAACTTAGATCTAAGTTGGCTTGTTTCGATATTTTCAGAAATGGTGAAAGAAATTATCTAGGATAAAACATGGAAGCACAATCAACCGTGCAAGATACAACCACCACCAAAAGACTTTGAAGATGTGGTAAAATGGATAAACTCAAGCAAAATATGCTACGCTGTCCAAGCTAATCCAATTATATACAGAATTCACATAGAAGAATTCTGGAAAACAACCAAGTTTCAATAGTCAACGAAGTCAAAAGGATCACGGCAACCGTACGAAACAAGAAAGTCACTGTAACGGAAGACAATGTGCGAAGAGTGCCCAGTCTTGGAGATGATCACAAAGACCCACTCAGAGTAAAGAAAGATGATATTCTGGATGGTTTCAAAGGTATGAGATATGTTGGAGACTTCAGAGAAAAGAATGAGATTAAGCGGAAAGGTCTCACAAAGTATTGGAGATTTATTCTTCATGTGTTTGCAATGAGATTAGCACACAGAAAGGAAGGCTATGATGGTTTGAACCTAGAATGGTCAGCTGCTATGCTCAATCTATGCACCAGGCAATTGTTCAACATCTCGGGTATGATCTTCTACTGTATGGTCGACAATGCAAACTCCTCTACATGGGCCATGTATCCTTGTTTTGTTCAGCTTCTCATTAATGATCAGCATCCAAATCTTCCACACGACAATGACACATACAGATTTCAGTTGCCGACTGGCTGACAAATCATGAAACTGAAAACTCAAGAGTGGGTGATGCTACACTAGTGGATGTATAAAGAGGAAAGATTTCCTCTAGTAAAAGTTGCTTACGAAAAATATAGAGAAGGTGTTAAAAGAAAAAGACCGACATACGTGGAAGAGGAAGCCAATGAAGAAGAGGAGGAAACTGAGCAGCTGATAAGAAAGAATAAAGGTAAACAAACTGCAAAGGAGGGGGATTCGTCAAAGAAAAAGAAAACACCCCGTCTCAAGAACGCCCGATGGAAAGCAGCTTTCGGGCTGGTGGCACTAGAGAACACAGGGAGCATATTGAAAACCTACATGCAATACATGAGGCCGAAGAAAGAGAAAAGAGATAAACGAAAAGAAAGAGACGAGAGATGATGGAATCTGAAACGCCAGTGACTGTCACTACTGAACAAGAACAATTAGATGAGTTTGTCGATCAACTATTGTAGATCCAGAAGCCCCTAGCAGGTCACCTCCCCAGAAACGGAAGAAAACATGGAAGGGTCTTCGAAAAGTGCTCAAACAAAGCAAATGCCTCAACAAGTTCCACGCAGACCTCGTCCATTTCAGGAACTTTATGATAAATTGTCAAAAGACATCGGGATAGGTCCTGCTCAAGAAATATGCCTTCTGAAGCATCAAGTAAGCAATACTAATGTGATCAGTGAAAAGCTGAGAGAGCAGATAAAGATAAACAAGGAGCTTCACGCGTATGTCAAGGAACAAACAAGATTTGTTAGATTCCAACAAAATGGTATGGAGAAGATGTACAAAATGATAAGAGAACTTTGTGCTAAAGAAGATATACAACCAATGTTCTCAGCTATAGATATCTTCTATTACGAGAAGTTTAAGGCTAAGGAAGACGAGAAAAAGAAGAGACGTCTGGAATCCACGGTGAATGTTACCGAAGAAAATGAATGTGAGGAAGAGGAGGTGGATAGGGATGAGATGCCGACACGTTTTGTTGAATGGGGGTTGGAGGAAGATACTTTGTATGAAATTGAAGATGGTGATGAAGTGACTCCAATACATCCGGAATGGTTCAGAAAAGAAAGAGAAAAGCTTTCAGTTTTTTATCAAGTTGTCACAGTTGAAAAGACAGAAGTTACCGACAAAATAATTAGATGGAAGTACTCTAATCTGAAAGGGATGTTTATCGTGAAAAGACGGGGTAGGAGTCATCCAACACTTCAAATTTGGAGCAGACATGAAAAGCCTTCCTCGGTGGGATATCCGTGAGCTTGGAAGGTTAGACATGATAAACCCGAACAACAGTAGTGTTGGTGCTGATTTTGAAAGATTGATCTTAAGAGAATGCAATCGAGGGTTTACTGTGTTCAAGCCACAACGCCCTCGCAGAAGGGTTTCAAAGACAATAAAAGATCCCATTACTGGTAAGGGAGTGGTCACATGGGTTATTAATCCTGCTAAAGTTGAAACCAGAGTCAGAATCCCTCCAGAACAACATGTGATGCTCACAAATTTCAAAAATGGTTCTACGACGGGAAAATAGGAGAAGCAGTGATCAGATCTGATTCTAACAAGGATATTCGTATTCTGGACCCAATGGATGTCTTTATGTTCTGCCTATCCGATCTAAATATTCTTTATGGACACAAAAATTCACGTCGGTGCCGGAAATGAGTATAAAGAAGAAGGCATGTTGTTC
The DNA here is from genome assembly GCA_947069175.1 of Scalesia atractyloides. Taxonomy (NCBI): domain Eukaryota; kingdom Viridiplantae; phylum Streptophyta; class Magnoliopsida; order Asterales; family Asteraceae; genus Scalesia; species Scalesia atractyloides. Next base: position 40,771,666 of record CAMTDV010000008.1, on the reverse strand, counting down.
CAAAGAGCGGTAGAACGAGCGAGAGAAAAAAGATCGAAATGATGGACATCGTGACAAGAATTGAAAAACAAAAGGAGAAAGAGAAGGCTAGGAGAAAGAAAAGAAAGTAGAAACCATCAGCTTAGCCAGAAAGCTCCATCACCCACTCAAGTCGCATCGAAATCTAAACCTCCGGTCTCATCCACATATAAGGCCACTATGATGGATCCAACCACCACAAGTGAAGCTATTGTTAATCCAACTGAAGCACCACCTGAACAGACTGTAGAACAAGCTGCCTCAAATCCAGAAACCGAAGATCAAGAATGAAGAATCAAACGAGTACGCAACAATCTAGGGGGAATATTGTTGGATCTTTTGAGATCATTGATACTTAGTTTTAGTAGGTTTTGGATAGTTTTGTAATGATTTAATGTATTTTAGAATGTTCAGGGGTTGAAAGTGCCACTACAGGAAACTGTCCTGTAGCGGCGTATTTATGTGCCCAACGTATTTATTAAATACGTTGGGTAGTCAGATTGTATATATACGTTGATCAATGAAACCTTAGTCCAAAGTTCTTGGACAAGTTTTGGTGATTTCTTAGTGTTGTGATTGTTGTTTCTTGTGCTTAATCTGAACATCCAGGTGCATTCAGTGATTATATCATTTGGGATTCTATATACAACACTAGTTCTTTGATCCATACAAGAATCTTCATCTTCATCTTTTGTTTTTTCTTAACTTTTACACACTCAAACAACTAATCTATAGTTGTTTGGGTGATAACAATCAAACCACTGTGATCCGAATCTGTTTTGAGACTAACACTTGTGAAGAGATAATCAAGTGATATCTCCCTCTTGATGTGTGTCCTTTTTGCTTACAACACTTTTCTTTTGTGAGGAAGAGTGAGAAGTTTGGATGGGTGGAGATGTTTGCATCTGTTGTGAGGAAGTAGCAACAAATTTTGTGTTTGTTGGTTTTGTACTGCAACTAGGATCTCTAGCATCTCAACCCCTAGAGATACTGTTTTTGTGGTTTTTCTTTTGGATTTTAGGATAGGAATGGAGATGGTTTTTATGGAAATGTTTGGTGTGGGTTCCATAGTACTAGGATGTGCACCATGGTCACTAGTAGCAGTGGGCTCAGCAACAGACTTTGTAAATGGTTTTCTAAAAGGTTTTCATTTACCACATTTTCTTGGCCTTTGGCCATCATGCGAGTAAAAGTTTCGTTTGAAAGACTGTTACTTTGTAATGCTTCACCCTTTTCAAAACCTTCTTTTCTTAAAATGTTTTTCAGGTAAAAGCTTAACAGCCTTGGATAGATAAGAAAAGGATTGCCAGTTCCTCTCTTGATTGCCCTCAAATTTGCTACCAAATCAAGAAACAATGTCTTGGATAGCTTATGATTTGAATTTTTCAAAATAGCATACCCTAGATACTTAGTTTTTAGGGGTAACTCATTCAAAGCAGTGGTTTTAGCAGAGAGACAAGCCAAGAGAGTATGGAAAAAGAATTTCATTTCAAGTGCGAACTTTGGTTTAAAAGTGTTGCTCCCACCATCTGATCTTCATAGACCCTTTCTATGAACTCAACATGTAAGTCATTTTTAGGGTAAGTTTCCATACCTGTCATACTGTAATTGGAACACAGTGGAGATGTATTATACGGTGATTTCCACATGTTCTTATTAACGGTGGAGGTAATGAGTAAGGGCATTTTGTTTTGCAAAAACAACTTTGCATTTGCCTAGAATTCTCTAAGTGTGGAAACATAGATGGGTACGTCGGCAGTGAGGATGTAGAGCTATTTTGATGAATTGATGATATCAACGATTGGGTGGAAGTCCGTATTCTTGCTGTGTTATACAAGATACGGCAAGTAATTGTACGGAGTTTTGATTTTGAGAGCCATGATGAACAAATGTTCAAATCTCTTGAAATTTTTTGAGAAATTTTTTTGATTGAAAGTAGAGTTTGAAGGAAGCAAATTCGGATATTTTCTCTTTTTGAAATGCTTTTCAAATTTTTCAATAATGGAGAACTCTGTTTCTCATGGGTTTTATAGGGTTAATGGAACAGGGATGCCAACGTGGAGAACGTTGACCTTTTAGTCCACATGGTCAATAGCTATTTGTCATAGCAAACCTATGTTTAGAAAGTGGGTCCTACATAAGAAACCCTTTGATGACGATACCAACGATCTGTTTTTCAAAATATCTGTTTGAAACCTCTGTTGTGCTCAACAGACCTTTGAATAACATGATCAGTGTTTTAAAACATCTGTTTGACTCTAGCTCAATAGAGATTTGAAAATTCTCTGTTTGGAACCTTTATCGGGTTAAACAGAGTTTTGGATGGAAATAGTGGCTTTGTTTGACTTTTAAAACAGTTGTTCTTTTGTCAAATAGTGATTATCACACTTGAACAAACTTTTGAATCACTTAAACAGTTATTTAACCCTTTTAAACAAAGTTTTTGTTTTTGGTGATTTTGTCAATCTTTTCTGAGAGAGGGGATCGGCTCTCCTCTTATGAGCACCGGACTGATTCGACTCAGCTAATAAAGGCAAAATTCATTGTTTGCGAGTTGGAAAAATAAACAAGAAAGATATAGTGCTTAAACGCCTTGATTCGTATTAATAAACGTGAAGGTTACAGACGAGTAAACACTTTGACAGCGCTTCCCCGTAGTCACACACCAACCGATTTAAGCACAACACTCAAGCTCCACTATTTATAGGCCAACATGGCTTGTACAGGAGTAAGGTTGTTTGACTCGTGCGAGTGGTGCCTCGTACAAGTGACAAGATGTCACTTGTATGAGCCACAAAGGTCACTCATACGAGTCATAAACAATACATATAAAATTGACGATCTAAGCCCTATTTACATAACTGACATATCCTAGACGTAGGTGATAGACAATATGCACCAACAAACTCCCCCAATCTAATCCTACTCAATCTCAATCCCAGTTCTCAACAAGATCAAGGATTGAAGATCAGCTTATATTTCGATTTTGGAGTTTGTACGAGTGACATCTTGTCACTCGTACGAGGCACCACCCGCACGAGTCAAACAGCCTCACTCCTGTACAAGCCATCTTGGCCTATAAATAGTGGAGCATGAGTGTCGTGTTCAAATCAGTTGGTGTGACTACGGTGAAGTCCTGTCAAGTTGTTTACTCGTCTGTAACTTTCAGGTTAATAATACGAATCAAGGCGTTTAAGCAGCAAAATTTTTTTTTGTTGTTGGTCTCGGTGACGGCGGTTCTAGACGGAAGCTTGGGCGTATGATAGTACCGATTCAGTAGAACGATATAGAAAGGGAGTAGAAACAGAATCAACGGAAGTATTCATTCATTCATACCGAAAGAGTATACATCTTGTCTGGCTGGCGGAATTCCTGGAGAGAATCCGCTAGCGTTTCCCCTTAGGGAACTTCCAAAACTTAACAAACAATGAACACATAACATATATATAGAAATGAGCAGCTCGTGCGAATGGTTGCTCGTACGAGTGATAAGATGTCACTCGTACGAACCACATAAGCTCACTCGTACGAGTGATATGTTTATCACTCGTACGAGACAGTTCTTGTTCGCATTTGGATCGTTGTTCATATCTAATCTATACAATATTCAATACACACTCTTTCTAGCCTATTCACACAGTGATGGACATAAAGTGCATCAACATTTTCTTGGTTTTTAAAACAATTTTTTTGGGTTTTCTGATTTTTAAGACATAAGTAAAATAAAAAAATAGAAATATTTTGGGTTTTTCAAAACAGTTTTCTTTCTATTATTAGAATAGAAGGACAGATGTACATGTAACCTCTGTTGGCACTTTAAAACTACCATAAGTGGTTCCTTGTAAATAATGGTGATGGGTCAATCTTGTAGATGATCCAAAGCATTGTCTACTTTGGGTTTGATTTATCAACCACTGTAATAGCTTGTTGGGATTAGTCTTTGGTCACTAGGAGTTTTTGTACAATCTCCAACAAATGTTTTTGACCCTCTACAAGTGCCTACACACTTGAGTTAGTAGGAAGTTGACCCCATTCCTAACAGGATGTTGATACCCATGAGGGTGCATGTTTACCATTTGCTTTTGAGGTTGTAGTACATGTTCTATATACATGTAAGGCATCCTATTGCTAGGTGGTTGCCCATAGCCTCTGGGTAGTGCACTTTGTGAAGCAACAAAGGTTTAACCTGACCTCCATGCTAGATGTTGTTTTGACATTTGTGGATAAACAGAGTGGTTAGGCTCAACTCTTTTGGAAATAGATTGAATATTCCTATTACCAGGCCCATCTTCCCTTTTGAAGTTCATTTTCTTTCTTGGCCTATTTAGATTCACATTAACTGGTTTAAGAAAAGAACATTGTTGAGTCAAATGGTTGAGTTTTCCACACCTAGGAATGGATATACAAACACTGTTTGTTCTATTAATATCATATGCTCTTAATTTAAAATAGTCTTTTGTCATATGTTTGAATCTTCCACAGAAATCACACTTCAGTGTTGGATCCTTATCTTTCTTTTTACCCTTTTCTCTCTTTTTATGTACACATGTTTTAGTATCTGTTTGAGAGTTGGTAAGAGGAATAATTTGTATTTTGAGTGGGTCAATACCATCTGGGTTTGTAAAATCAAAGGGTTTGAAATTCTCTTGAACATCACATTCGTCTGACCAAGTAGGTTAAAACTCACACCTAAGTGTTTCAGCTTGAATGGAGCTTAGTGTTTTTTCAATAATTATTTTCTTTCCACTAGGTTCAGTGATTTTTTATTTGTTCCTAAGATGATGTGGTTGGTATGTAACGCCTCGCTTTTTCATATTTTCCTTGATTTCGTGTTCCTATTTATGGATACTTGTACTCGTATCGCATTCGTATTTTTTTCCCAAATTTGTAATCCGAGACTTTGATCGTAATAAAATTCATACTTGATATACACTTTTCATACATGTAACCAATCGTTTAATACATGTTTACATACAAACCGTTACTTGTTATACGTGCAAATACTCATACATACATACTCGTTACTCAAAATATGCTTACATATACGTTATACACTTAAAAACATGCAAAAATATCAAGTTTTAGCATGATATGAAGGAAAAACTAAGTTTAGGGGCTAAAAGTGACAAAAATCAAAGAAGTTTCTGGAATATCGCTTCTCGCGGCTCGCGACCGTCTTCTCTTGTGTCTCTCATGGCCAGCGAGAGGGCATAATCAGCAGTTAGTTGTTTCTAGCTCGTGGATTGGGCAAATGTGTCTTTCTTGCATTTATTACACCCACCTAACTCACCCCAAACCTCAACTATAACTACTCACCTCCTCACACACTCACTTCACACCTCAAACATTCATCTCTCTCTCTCTCTCTCTCAAACCAGAAAGTTCAAGACTTTCAAGTGAGTGCTAACTCACCATTACCTCCCTTCTTTACTCTTCTTCTTCTTAATACTTAGAACACCTCTAGGAGTGTTTCCATAGGTTTTCCATGGAAAACCAACATGAAACATCACCATATTTGAGGTCCCAAGTGTAAGAAACTTTCCGTTTTAATAAGGTTTTAACCCACAAGTGTTGTATCCTTCCAAGCTTGTTCTTGAAACAAGACTTGAGTTGGTAGGGTGTAATTACTTGGAAGCCTTGGCTATCCTACCTTCAATCCACCACCTAACTTGATGATTTTGATTATTTTACAACTTTTATTTTCATTTTAACTTATTCATGACCATCCTTGTTGTCCTTGTGACAACTTGTACATTGGTGAATAATGCGAAAGAGGTTAAAGGAAGGTTATCCTCCTACCTCCATGCATGACTTCCATGATAAATATGATCTACTTATCGTATGCTATATAATATACATATATTTATATATATATACCGAAACCTTGGTGATAATCGAATGATTGGTCGTCATGGTACTAGGTTACATCACCTAAGTACTTAACCTCTCGTTACGATTCTAATGGGTATCTTAACCTATGAAAACACATCAACCCGATGGGTATTATAGTGTCGAAAACGAGTATTAAGTCTAGTGTTGAAAATGAGTATTAAGTCTAAGTGATTATTTTCTCGTATACGTACTTTAGTACATTTAAAATTCCTAATCCTCCATTATCATCTAAATACTTACCAACCTACATTTTCCTCATGTAGGAAAACTAGGTGTTCCTCCAACTCTCTAAACCCTTCACGGAATACCCAAGTTGAAGCTTGCAAAATCGTGAGTACACTTGACCCATTTCCCTTTTTTCACAATTTGGGTTGTAACATGTTAACTTACAAAATACATGAATACACACACTACATGCTTTATACACTCGATCTGTTATTCATGCTTATTGTTATGCTTAGGTTCATGCTAGATTCCAACATGCTTCTTATCATTAACTTAGCTAGCCCCAACTTAACATATATAGTGCTATAGGAGTAGCACACCGCCCGTCGGGGTATTGTTAAGCTTAAGCTGATTCTTATTCTTATTCTTAAATAGTCTCGTAACTTTGTGTGACGAGGAACACTAAATTCTTGTGGAAACTTGGGTTTGACAATTAGTATTGCATGCTAGCTTACCTTGTATACAATTGCCATGTGGATTTAAGTAAACTCTTTTATACTTATGCTATGTACTTAAACTTGTGTATTCGCTAATGATTTTGCGTTGAACCATTTTTTTAACATGTTACAGTTTGATGATGATGCTTTTGACGAATCTAGTAGGGACCACATAGAAACGCACCTAGAATGTTAGGTATTTATGTTGTAATGTCATTTGTTGTATTTGAATTTATGTTGTAATTTGATTCTTTGATTTATGAAATGAAACGAGCATTTGAATTTAATATTGTCGCAAATAGTGTTATGATGTCTCGAGCAATCTATTTCGTCTCACTCTGATGGTTCCACCATCGGTTGGGGTGTGACATGGTATGATCTCAACCATTTTAGAGTCAATGGAAGCTTGGGTTTCTTGTTCCTGGTCATATTTTCTAAAACCAACCCTAAACTTCACATTGCTCTTGATCTGTTTATCCAGAAGCATCTCATAACCATGACAAGACTCTACCCATTTTCCACAGGTGATCTATGTGGATTTCAACTCCTTTTTTACAATTTTGATATTTTTCTATCATAGACTGGAGTTGGTCCTTGGTTATGGATGCCTCATGTTTTAGACTGCTTAACTCAAGGTCTTTCTCAGCTATTCTTGTTTTGAAATCTTTTTTCAATTTTTCAAGAATAAGTTCACTGATTTGCACCTTTTATCTAATATTCTCATTCACCTCTTTATGTTAGTAAAAGCTATTATGCATTTATTTGAACACAATTCTTTAAGAGTTTGAGGTGATACCTTAGATGCAATCATTTTAATCTGATTAGCACTAATACAATCAGTTGAACTTTTGGAATGTTTTCATCCATCTTCTCTGCAGGCTCTGAGTCAACAAGTACTTGACGTGAGCGTTTAGTAGGTTTACCAACAATCTCTTTACCACCAACAGTTTAAACTGGATCTACTTTACCTGAACCATGCTCAATAGCCATAAAACAAAGGTTTTCATGTTCATTATATTCATTTGCAATTAAAGTAAAATTTTCATCAGTCTAGTTTTCTAGCAAGCTACTCCAGTCAACATAGCCTTGTGAAAAGAAGCTCTGTTGACTAGGTTCTGCTATTGCTGGAACATGAGTAGCTTGTGATGCTTGAACATGTGCCATTGCCATTTGACCCAAGGAATTTGATGTGCATGAACATAGTGTACAAGAGTCATGGTTTGTGCAAAAGGAGTTGTATTTTGCACATTTGGTCCAGGGGTAGTTTGAGAATAAATCTGCTGTTGTGTATTAGATTAGGTACTTTGACTAGGATATGTGATCATTGGTGCAAAGTTGTTTGTTTGACTCTTGCATTCTCTAACAAAGTGTCCTAATCAATTACACTAAAATCATTTAGTTTTGGATTTATCCAACCCCACTTTGGACCTACCATTTAATCCTTGATAAGTTCTACCAGTCCTTTTGTAAAAATTGTTAGCTCTTAGACTAAGTAGGGCTACCTAATGTGTAACACCGGCCCCTCGCACCACCAATATTGTCCGCTTTGCCCCCGATGGGTTGCCGTCCAGGAACTCACAAATTAGTTTTTGTTCGCCTCGGTGGAGACTTCCCAAGAGGTCACCCATCCTAGTACTACTCCCACCTGAGCATGCTTAATTGTGGAGCTCTATTCTCATCCACTAGCATTAAGCCCAAAACGCATTGGTGATTTAAGAGCATTGGATTACTTATGAACCAGGGATCTCTCCTTGCCACGACCGATGTGTGATTTGCCTAGGGTGTTACAGTGGTCCATGATAATCTTTCGATAGTCGGTATCAGTATCATTACAATCAATACCCTTAGGGACTCATCGTCCACGATGAGGTTTGCCCCACCATCCCGAACGGCTCAGGAGTGGCTTTGATACCATTTGCAACATCCGGCCCCTCGCATCACCAATATTGTCCGCTTTGCCCCTGATGGATTGCCATCTAGGAACTCATGGATTTGTTTTTGTTCACCTCGGTGGAGACTTCCCAGGAGGTCACCCATCCTACTACTTCCACCTGAGCATGCTTAACTGTGGAGTTCTCCTTTCATCCGCTAGCATTAAGCCTAAAACGCGTTGGTGATTTAAGAGGCATTGGATTACTTATGAACCAAGGATATCTCCTGGCCACGACTGATGTGTGATTTTCCTAGGGTGTAACAATGATCCATGATAATCTTTCGGTAGTCGGTATCGGTACCATTACAATAAAAGATGGGAGTTAGGGTTTTGATCAAGGACAAGAACCGTAGATGCGTTAGCCAAGTCAACAATTTGTGTCACCTAGTTCAGTTGACATTGTGCTGGTTTGCTGCTTTGGTTACGTCAGCGCATACGCCACCCAACCAAGGCCGCATGTAAATGGATATCCCTAGTTGCACTTGCACAACCTTGGGTTGTCCACCAATACCTTTAGAAAATGAACACCACGAACCTTTTAGACCACTACTTAGTCACTCGTTTTATATTAGACCAAGCATCTCGCTCACGGGAGCGCTAATTTTGTTTATGAAGAAGAAAGATGGATCTTTCAGAATGTGTATTGATTACCGGGAACTAAACAAACTAACTATAAAAAATCGGTACCCATTACCAAGAATTGATGATTTGTTTGATCAATTGCAAGTATCTAGTTTTTATTCAAAGATTGATCTCCGTACCGGTTACCATCAGCTAAGGATAGCCGAAGAAGACGTTCCCAAGATAGCGGTCAGAACACGATACGATCACTATGAATTTTTAGTTATGTCGTTTGGGTTAACCAATGCACCGGCAATATTCATGGACCTCATGAATCGAGTGTGTAAACCATACTTAGATAAATTCGTGATAGTATTCATCAACGATAACTTATCTATTCACGAACTATGACGAAGCATGAGGAACATTTGAAGCTGATTCTAGAGCTACTAAGGAATGAGAAGTTGTATGCTAAGCTCTCTAAATGAGAGTTTTATATTCAAGAAGTGCATTTTCTTGGACACCTCATAAACGAGAAAGGCATACATGTGGATCCCGCAAAGATCAAAGCGATCAAGAATTGGGAAGTACCAAAGTCCCATACAGAGGTATGACAATTCTTAGGATTGGCAGGATACTTCATTGAGAACTTTTCTAAAATAGTGCAACCTTTGATGCTGTTGACTCAGAAGGATTGAAAGTATTCTTGGAGCGAGAAACAAGAGGAAGCTTTTCAGACGTTAAAACAAAAGTTGTGTAGTGTGCCTATTTTGTCCCTTCCTGATGGAACATATGGATTTGTGGTGTATTGCGATGCCTCACACCAAGGAGTTGGTTGTGTCTTGATGCAAAAAGACAAAGTCATAGCTTATGCCTCCCAACAACTAAAGGTGCATGAGAAGAATTACACGACACACGACTTGGAGTTAGGAGCGGTAATTTTTGCATTAAAAATCTGGAGACATTATCTATATGGTACTAAGTGTACGATCTACACTGACCATAAAAAGTCTCCAATACATTTTGATCAAAAAGAGCTTAACATGAGACCACGACGTTGGGTGGAGTTACTCAATGATTACGAATGTGACATTGGTTATCACCTAGGCAAAGCCAATGCTGTAGCAGATGCCTTGAGTAGGAAAGAAAGAATAAAACCTTTACGTGTCTGTGCATTGGGATTAACGATCCAAACGAGCCTCGCGACTAGAATCTACGATGCACAACATGGAGCGTTGAAGAGGAGAAAGATCAAGAAGAAAGGATTGCGTGGGATGGATAGCGAGCTTACACTAAAGGAGGATAGTTTGTCGTACTTTAGATAATGTATCTGGGTGCCACGTCTAGGAAACCTACGAGAGTTGATCCTAGATGAGGCCCACAAATCAAAGTATTCAATCCACCCAGGGGCAGACAAGATGTATAAGGACTTCAAGGAATTCTATTAGTGGCCCAGTATGAAAGGCGAAGTAGCTCTATACGTTAGCAAGTGCTTAACCTGTTTGAAGGTTAAAGTTAACTATCAGAAGCCATCTGGGCTTTTGTAGAAATATGAGATTCCTCAATGGAAATGGGAAAGAATAACCGTGGATCTTATAACCAAGTTGCCAAGGACATCTAGTGGATATGACGCTATTTGGGTAATTATTGATCGCTTAACAAAATCTGCTCATTTCTTACTCATTAAGGAAACATATAACGCAAATAAGCTATCAAAAATCTATCTCAAAGAAATAGTTGCATGACACGGAGTGCCAATTTCGATAATCACTGATAGAGATGGTCGCTTTACATCGAAATTTTGGCAGTCGCTGCAAAAAGCTTTAGGTTCGCATTTGGATTTAAGCACGACGCATCACCCGCAGACAGATGGTCACAGTGAGAGGACTATCGAAACAGTAGAAGATATGTTGCGAGCATGCGCAATTGATTTCGGTGGAAATTGGGACACTTACTTACCCCTAGTTGAGTTCTCCTATAACAACATTTACCACTAGAGTATCAAGATAGCCCCTTTAGAAGCACTGTATGGAAGAAAATGTCGATCACCCCTGTTTGGACAAAAGTCGGTGAAAAACAACTAACTAGACCTGAAATTGTAACATCCGCCATAAACAGATTTCTGAAACCCGACCCGTCTTGAACATCGGATCCGAACTGCAATAAATATAAAAACATATCTTAATACTTTTCGTGACTTAATTGAATTAATTCCGAGATTTAAGCAAATCCAATACATGCGAAAATGGATTAAATGATTATAGTACATACTTAACACTTAGTAAATATTAGATAATTGTTGTAAAACAACAGTCTATTAGCAACCAATATACAACTAGAATAAACATGAGAAAACAAGATTATATAGATCATATAGAGAACAAGAACATGAAAAATAAGGGAATGAGAACCCTTCTCATTGATATTTACATCATATACAAATACCAATATATAGGTACTATGACATTGATACAAACATAAATGTAATATGGGAGTTGGTAATGTGGATAGTCGCTAATAAATAATATATTCATAACACCCCCCTTGACTATCCACATGTGATAAAAGAAAGGGGTACATTATTCTTTCCAGTACGCTTGGAGATGCTGACTCGTTAAAAACCTTGCTTGGAAAACCCAGTGGGACAAAACCTCGGCTAAGGGAAAAGAGTACAACGCGTATTGTCTCCCCCTGACACTTCTGGATCAGATATGTTGCCTCGTGAAAACCTTACTAAGAAAACCCAATGGGATAAAACTTAGTGAAAGGAAAAGAGTGCAACTTGTGTAAAACTCCCCCTCATTATAATATGTAACATTTAAGTAACAAATGCAAATCTTCTATGAAGGTTGCTAAAACTTTTGTAGTCTGCGATTTGTCGCTTAATCCCTTAATGTGCAATCCTTTAATGAAAATTGATTTATAATCTTCTCTAGTTGCCTCATTTTGTAAGTAGACCCCATAAGATCCATGAATGTGTTTTATTATATTTCCTGCATTTATAAAACTAACGAAACTTGTTGAGGGGTTAGTAAAATATGAACTCATATTTTTTGTTCCTTAAGAGTATAGAAAACATAAGTTTTACCCATTACATTATCTCCTCATTTTACACCAGTTATATTTTGTCAATAAATTCATAAAATATGTTCGTGAATAACTAGTAAGATATATTAATATAGTTTGTATTTAACAATGGTACTTCTGGACAATGATCTTTGCTTCTTTGGTACAAGATGATAAGAGGTATTTTCTATATCAACTATATGGACATCTTTAAATGTATTTACACCATAAACTTTGTCCGTATGAAATTGCCCACCATCTTCTACATGTATTATGATTGATGGATAATAATACAATTGCTTGTTCTACATATTTAGCCATAAATTTGCAATACCATTTATAGTTTGGAAATTATTACTTTAATATTTGAGCTCATTTTGATCTCGTCAGGAGAGTCAGTGACATCACCAACATATATAGTGATACTTGTAAACCTTATATTGTTCTTTTAATGAAAACACATGGACCAACTACAACATATGTATTTCTCATCTCTGAGCTCACCAGTGAGTCTTATATCACAATCGACTTGATTATATTAGTCCATACATATTTTGTAAACTTTGTAGAACATTTCTTGAGGTTTTTATATTTATGCTTAGATCCATCACAAACTTCTTTTCATCTTTAACGATATAGGTGTATGTGTACACACTTTAGGAGTCGTCATATAACTTTCATGTTTAAATATTGATTTCTATATCATATCTTCAAAATCCAAGTTGTAGCTTTTCTTTATTTATTGAGATATCAAAATCACCGAGTACAATTTCTTCTATGTATGTCTATTGGTGCACAAGAAATACATCATTAAGATGTTTTAATTAACTTTTAAGCACTCAACTACCTTAGGAAACTCTTTAGAAGTTCCACTTATATCCAACATGTAAAATAATCATAAAGTATGCAAATCTAAAAACAGTGATCACATTGTTCTCGAGAACTTACTTTACATGAATTACCTAATTTAAATCCTTCAGCACTTTCATGTAGCTTTCAGTTTCAAGTGATGCATAACATTCATGAGATGCATATCAATTCTCTCTTTATATTACTAGAATAATTAAATACTAGAAAGCTATTGCATCTACCACAGGATAAATATATCTTATCATTAATAATCATAGGTCTTTGCGGAACCCTTGTGCTATAAATTCTTGATTCACATAAAAGGCCTAATTGTATCTGATATATTTTGCAACTTCTGTTGTATGGACTGCTACCATTTCAATGGAGGATTCAACTCTACCTCATTTGCGTCTTTCCATTTTAGCCAATCATTTCTTTGTATTTATTTAGAGGCAGATTTTAAATCTTGATCCTCATCATATCATTTCAAGTGCTATATTATATACCAAAGTATAATGCGACAAATGGAAAATAACCGGTAATTCTGTACAATCTAATCACTATTTTTATTACATAAACTCATGCATATTATCGAAATTTAATTTCGTAACTACATCGTACGTCATATCACAAGTATTAGGACAAGTAAATTAGGTCATAACATATACTGGTTTCCGTTACGACAAACCCAAATAATGCCCTAAAAGTATTGGTAAAAAGTGTTGCACTCTTCATGTCAGCAAAACCGTTAAAACGATACAGAACAATGAATAACGGCATGCTAATGCCATAACTGAGTCCATATATATATATATATATGTGTGTGTGTGAAAACACTAATGTGGGAACACCTATTTCAGAAACACATAACTTACCGGTACAACGCCTAAATTACAAAATTGTCCGTTTCGACCAAAAAGGCGACAATTCCAGTTTGTCCGCAATATTAACTCGGTATTTTCCGGATTCCATAATTAGAACAAAACAAGGTTGAACACCCTAAAACAATATGAGAATAGCAGAAATGCATAAAAGACATCGTTTCCGGTCATACGGCAAATAGTGCACAACTTGACCTGAAAGCGACCGTTTGTCGAATCGACGAAAATTATAATGGCCGATAGTCTCATATATCCGTCTAGAGAACTAGTTAAGCCTCATTAGAGACTCGAAATCCTTTCAACTATCTTGAGGTCACGGAAACACAACTTCTAGAAATGTTCGACGACAAAATATATAAGTGCCGATATCGAGCGAACGATTGAACGGAAGGCTTTTCGGCCATCCTAACTCAACATATATTCAGCTAGCGAACTAGTTAGGCATATTTCTAGATCGGAAGTGCCCTAAATAAACGCCATGACACATATGGTGGTCAAAAACCAAAGCTTCCGGTACGAAATAATAAAGTCCGTGCATTAGCCGATGTTGTGCCGATGAGCGAACTAATGACGTTTTCTTTATTTGAAACTTATACCAATTGGTTAAGAGGACTAATTAACATGGATTAACACCCCAAACCCTAATTACTTACTAATCATACAAGATCAACCTCTAATCAGCATACTTAAGTTAATTACTTAAATATCTAATAAATAAACACATGTTATAAAAACATGTTACACTTAACCCCCCTTCATTTTGGCGGATTCAAGTGGGTCCACAACCACTTGATTTGTGTTGATTTTGTGAGATTAGAGGCATGGTGTAAGATATGGATTGTGACCTTGAAAGATAACAATTATAAACATGATCTTACCCTATATCTTCCATCATTTTTACAAAAAAAAAAAAATAAAAATTGAAGCAACCTTCCCTTTCACCCTCTTCTCCCACGGCTCAAACCACCACCACTAGACCATCACATTTTCACCATTTAACACCCCATTTTATACACTTTAAAGCCTCTACAAGATCATCCAAAGTGCTTGCAAGGATGGAGGATCATTAGGGCTTTCTTGGAGCTTCATCTTCTTCCTAAATCTTCACTAATCTTGTGCTACTTTGTAAGATAATTTCTCTTAATATTTAAGCTTCATATAATATCCAGTTTAAGGAATTACAAGTTGATCATCTTGAAAGTAAAGAAAATACAACCTAAAAACCCTAATCTTACCATAATAATAACACCAAATATAGCTTATATTGTGTTGATTACGTGTTTATTAACTAGTTAGCATGATGATGTTGATTATGATAAAGTAAGGTGTTTAAAGTAGATGATCTTGTATGAATAATAATATATAAATGATGATTTAAACATGGTGACGTTTAAATCTAAACAAGATCATCAACCTCATGATCCATGAAGATTACTACAACTTAAAAATGATTTACTACATATGTGTAATTTTTTATAAAGAAAAAACACGATGATTTAAGATGTAATCATCTTAAAAAGTGTAGTAAACAAAGGGGGTTTAGAGTGGAAGACTTGGTTTAAAGATATAACAAAAGTGGTGGCTTAGAAATTCTAATAAATATATTGAAATCTCATTATTTTTAAGAAAAGTAGTAAGAATATAATTACAAAGATCATGGAAGATGAGGTGCATAAGTTGTACACAAAGTGGTATGAAATCTTAAGTTGATAATTGATCTTGATTATGGGTTTAAACATGGTTTAAATACGTTTTTAAAACGTGGAAAAGGCCATAGTTTAAGGGAAACTATGGCAAAATTTTCTAAAAATCTAATCGTGATTAAAGCATGATTAACGTGACTAAACGCGATTAGTGACCTAAACCGTCATTTAGGAAGTTTTAATGACAAAGATTAAATCCTAACCATCTAAGAGCTTAACAACTGTATAAATATATATATACTTGTGGGAATAAAACATATGTATATGCATATTTTGTCACCAAGAGTTATGTGTAAATACATGTGTATGTATCTAGAAGTTTAGGGTATATACCACCAAATACCCAACTTATATAAATACTTCAAACACTTGAAAGAATTACCAAATGAAGATAACACAAAGCACATACACTTTTACAATTTGTTGAAACAACGATCGGACGAACGGAGTAATGCGGACGATGGGCAAAGGTACTCAATACACTGTCGCATCGTCGACCAACGAACAAATCGCCAACACGATGTGTTACTACGACGATGGGCGATTTTCGACGCGAAAAAGTATATATTAAACGACAACGACGTCATGTCTAAAATAAGATATTTAGACACTTAACGTATATGTATGTTAAGGATATAAAAATCTGGAAAGTTAAAATGTATAAGAATTTACTAAGTGGTTTTATAAAAGTATATAACTATACATAAAAATCTATACATAGTAAAAATTTATAAGTGTAAGACTTATAAATATTTGGACTCTTGAAAATAAATTGGGCTAGGCCCATTATATAAAAGACATGGGAAAGGCCCAATTACATAAAACACAAAATATATGGGCTAAGCCCAAAGGCATAAAATATATGGGCTAGGCCCAAACATACAATACATGGGCTATGCCCAATGACATAAATTACATGGGCTACGCCCAATCACATAAAGACATGGGCTAGGCCCAATGACATAAATTACATGTGCTAAGCCCAATCATATGAAGACATGGGCTAGGCCCAATGACAAGCGTGCAAGGCACGAGGACATGTGAAGGGCGAGGCCTGCTCACACACGATCTAATTAACAATATATATATATATATATATTTGAGAAATATATGTATAAAAATATTAATCGAACAAACGAACTACCAACACTATGATAACATTTAAAACTTGTTCTAATGTGATAATAACTACACAACAAGAATTCAAGATGAACAACTGGTACAAGGTCCAATGAGAACCTAGGTGTCTAATGAAGTTAATACGCCTGTAGGTTACACATGTGTACGGGCACCGAACTTTGATAAGTACAATGTACGGAACGCAAAGTTGTGAGTTCATGTCCCTCCTTTCAATTATTTCAAAGTTCTGTTTTAAAGCTATCGAGGGGAAATACATGTCATAACAAAAAGTATGTTAGCTTTGGGTTTAGATGATAACACGATCACATGTGCATAAGTAGGATGATGACAATAGTAACCATTAATCACGTAGTGACCAAGGTGCAAAAGATATAGATCTATTAAGTTTGAGGCACGCTCAACTCCTAGTTGGTATACCCTTGAGAGTGCTTTTGTGATCCCAATGATGTCAAAATTGTCTCGGTTTGGTTGCTTACTTATGGCACATATGTCAGGGTGCTCGTGACACACTGATAGATCCTTAAACTCCATGATTTCTAATAACATACTCAGATTTCATTACTGGATTACAAGGATGACATTTTATATGAAAACATTAACTACATGAAGTCGCCAACTTTTGTTGACTTTTAAAATTACATGTATTTCAGGACGCAAGACATGAGCTGGTGATACATTTCGGGTTATGGAAAATGACAAGACAACGAGTGCCATCTTTTGGCGGATTTGCCTCTTATATCCCAACCTAGTATGGGTATATAGGGGTCAAAACCTCATTATGAATTTATGACAAAAACAATATCTTATCTTGAAGTAATGTACTTTAAACTACATTTATGATGACAAGTTGAAAACTATGAAATCACTTTTGGTTGGTTGTAAATGTTGGAATGCAAGTTTATATCGGTTTGTTTACTTAATTGGAAGCAATGATTTCTCCATAGTCACACACTTGCACTTCCGCTACGTCTAGAGTGTGACAGGTTGGTATCAGAGCTCCGATTGTAGTGAATCGGGGAAAAACTTTTATTAAAGTTGGTCTACAATCACTAAGTGCTCTCACATGAAACAAAGTTTAAAACATATCAGAAATGTTTTCGGAATTATGACAAAAATGACAAAAGGTTTTCATTGTGTCACGATAACATGAGGATCTATCACACGAGCTCAACTATAACTAACGAGGAAGGATCAATACATGATTAGTCTATAATGGATAGGCACGAAACATTAAGATTACACATGAAAACAAAGAACAAGTTTTGCATGAGAAGTGGTGATACATATGAAAATATATCATAAGTAATAATAAATTACTTATCAAACCGGATATATTTTTTATACCGATTTGGTATCGCCTTTTGACATTTTTGGTACCGGTATTTATCGGTTTTTATCCTCAAATACCGGTACCGAACCAGTACGTACCGGGTATATTCTTCCACATTCGTGTGAAGCCGAACCCCCTAACTACGGTTTTGCAAAAGGTGAATGTAACACCGTTTTCAACTTATATCAAATGTGAAGAAAAAATCTGCGTATTATTTTTTTTAAGTTAATGACCAAAAGTTTTTAAAGAAAATTCAAATTAGTATAAATTAAATTAGTTAGAAGTGTATATTGTATACATAGGATAAGAGATAAAATTAAAACGTCAAAATAATTAACAAATAAAAGGTAACAACAAAAATAAAAAAAATTGCAATAGACGGTCATGCATTTTTTAAAAGAAAAACCAAATTAGTAGAAATTTAAATGAGTTAGAGCCGTATATTATATGTGTAACATGTATATATATGCATTGTATGAATTATTTGCCAGGACTATGTCTTCTTTGTCAAGCTACGAGGAGGATCCTATGGAGTACGTGTCCGATGATGGATACGAATTCAACGCTGAGGCCATACCCCATGAGGATGGAGCTGGCTACGAGGTCCCGGATGACGAGGACCTTGACGACTTTCAGCCATTTGCTCTTCTTGACCCTATGGAGGATGATGCCCTACAGGGAGATCACGTGTTAGCCGTTCCGCAGCCTCCACACGATGTTATTGTTTATGGTCATCCGGAGGGCGAGAACGCAATAGTACACTTGGTCATACCTCTAGCCATGGTTCCTCCAGTCATCTACCTAGATGATGATGATGATGATGATGACATCCCGATGTTTCACGTCGACCATATGGAGGATGAGCTCGGAGACGACGAGGTTTTCGTTGACATAGCCATACTTGAGATACCATCCCCTATCATATCAGTTGTCGATATCTCGTCATCCTCAGCCGCCACCAGAGTGAGCATGCGGCGGATGATGCCACTTCCGCCGCCCCAGATTCACCTATACCGATGCACTCACCCCCTGCAGCCTCACATGTCCGTGTTAGCTCTTTTCCTGCTAGTGCCCCTACTCATGGACCTGCTCCATATACTGGACCTGCTCCATATTCTGGACCCGCACGACATTACTCACTGAGTTGTACCCCACGTGCCCCTAAGCAGCTACCCCCATTTTTCTCTAAGAGGTCCACTTATCATCCTATATATGATCAATTTGCAGCTGGACCCTCTCACATGGTTGGACCTTCATTCTCAGCTGGACCACCTCCCATGTATGCCACATGCCCCATACCACCTACTGCAGGTATGCCTACCCTGATACCCCCACCGGGCATGAGCCCTTCTGACCCCTACCATCCCTCACACTTCCCTCCGATTCCTGTGGAGGAGAGGGTGACGTGGCATGACCTTCAGCTCTCCTTGATCTTTCGAAGGATCTGGGAGCTAGAGACCCAACGTACTACTCATGGAGCTGCCAGAGCTACACCCCCATTACCATCGTCACCACTACCACCCCTACTATCATACCCACCACCATCACCACCACCACTACCACTATCACCACCACCGACCCCACCCTTCTACTATCCATTTCACCACTCGTCCTGCCCATCTGAGGCACGAGTGTAGGAGTTAGAGCAGTTTCTGACAGTTGCCACTAGGCACATTTCTCAGGCTATCGCACAATATGAAGCTAACCACTTTGAACATAGTGGTGGCACCGGAGGCAACCCTCCAACCGGTAATACACGGTTATTCGTAATATCACACGATACTCTCATATAGTATATTCTTGCTTTTGGTTACTCATACTTAAATGGTGTATCCAATGATTTCAGGTTGCACTTATAAGTAGTTTCTAGACTGTAGAGAAGATTGACTCGGTCATTTGGATGAGCAAGTGCCTTGCTGAACAAAGAGTCACTTATGTTACTGGACTCTTCGTAGGCGGAGCATTATCTTGGTGGAACCTCCAGGTCCAAACCAAGAGAGACGATGCCGCATACGCCCTGACCTGGAAGGAGCTTAAGGAAATGATGAGAAAGAAGTATTGCTCGAGGTCAGAAATTCAGAAGTTGGAGACGGAGTTCTTGAATTTAAAGATGGTTGGTTCAGCTATTGCCGGGTACACGCAACGATTTCATGATTTGTCTCGAGTGGTGCCATACTTCGTGGAACACGAATTGAAGAGGATCGAGAGGTACATTTAGGTACTTGCCCCCAAAATTTTAAGTCTGATTACCTCTTCAAAACCCACTGAAATTGGAGAAGAAATTGATTTAGCTGTCAGCCTTACTAAGGAGGTTGTACGTCAAGGGAAGCTACCTAAGAGTGGTGTGAATAAAAAGGAAACTACTGAGGAGACTACGGACTCCAGTGAAAGAAAATTCTCCCATTTCAAGAAAGGTTCTCGAGGTAATAATAATAGTAACAAGAAGCAAGCCACGAAAGAAGTCAAAGAAACAAAGGCATATGTCACCACTACTACAAACACTACTATTAAGAAATCTTATACTTGGGGCGCACCGAAATGCCCCAAATGCCCTTTCCACCACTACGGGGAATGCGAAGGCCCCAAGTGTGGCAAATGTGGTAGGTTTGGGCATCGCACCGATGCGTGCCGGGTGACAAATGCCAAGGATCAAGGTTGTTTTGGATGCGGAGACAAAGGGCATTTCAAGAAAGATTGCCCTAAAGAGAACCAAGCTCAGGGAAGAGCTTTTGTAATTGGAGCAAAGGATGCTCGCCATGACCCAAATGTGGTCACCGGTACGTTTCCTATCAACAATCACTTCGCATCTATTCTTTTTGATACCGTGGCAGATTTTAGTTTTATTTCTAAAGAATTTAGAGATATACTTGGGGTAGAGTCGAGTAAATTAGATGTTCCATACTCGATTGAGCTAGCTAACGGGATATTGGTTGAGTTGGGGGAAATTATAAAAAAATGTACCTTAGAACTGGGTGAACGAAAGTTCGATATAGATTTATTACCAGTTCAACTAGGTAGTTTCGATGTTGTTATTGGTATGGATTGGCTATCCGATAATCGAGCCCAAGTCATATGTCACGAGAAAATTATTCGCATCCCCCTATCCGATGGAGAACATTCGATGATTCACGGTGAGAAGCATGACACACCACTACGAATCATAAATTGCATGAAAGCTCAAAATGTTCAAGGAAAGGATGCATCGCATTTCTTGACCACATGGTGGATAAAAAGGCCAAGGAGCGCAAGGTGGAGGACATACCAATAGTAAAGGAATACCCCGAGGTCTTTCCGAAGGACTTGCTGGGACTATCTCCACAACGACAAGTCGAGTTCCGTATTGATTTAGTGCCAGGAGCTGCACCCGTGGAGAAAGGCCCATATCGACTAGTGCCCTCGGAGATGCAGGAATTATCTACTCAGCTGCAAGAGTTGCTTGACAAAGGTTTCATCAGATCAACTTTCTCGCCTTGGGAGCTACGGTGCTGTTTGTGACAAGAAGGACGGAACTTTCTGAATGTGCATCGACTACCGGGAACTAAACAAGTTAACCATCAAGAACCAGTACCCATTACCAAGGAACGACGATCTGTTCGATCAGTTGCAAGGGTCGAGTTTTTACTCAAAGATTGATTTAAGATCCGGGTATCATCAATTGAGAATCCAAGAGGAAAGCATTCCTAAGACGGCGTTAGGACTCGCTACGGTCATTACGAGTTCCTTGTTATGCCTTTTGGCCTAACGAATGCCCCTTCCTCGACAAGTTCGTGATCGTTTTTATCGACAACATACTGATATACTCATGAACTGAGGAAGAACACGAACAACACTTGATAACTATACTAGAGTTGCTAAACAAGGAGCAAGTATATGCCAAGTTCTCGAAATGTGAATTTTGGATTCGCGAGGTACAATTTCTCGTCACGTGGTGAATGAGAACGAAATACATGTTGACCCCTCAAAAATCGAGGCTATAAAGAATTGGACCACGCCAAGAACCCCCACGGAAATACGGCAATTCCTAGGTTTAGTGGGATATTACATGAGATTTATTGAGAACTTCTCAAAGGTTGCTTAGCCGCTAATCTCGCTTACATAGAAGGATAAAAAGTTTGATTGGGAAGAAAAACAAGAACCGGCATTTCAAGTATTAAAAGAAAAATTAAGTAAGGCACTGATATTATCACTCCCAGACGGTACCGATGATTTTGTGGTGATCTGTGATGCATCGCAACAAGGCTTGGGTTGCGTGTTAATGCAACGTGAAAAAGTCATCGCATACGCGTCACGGCAGTTGAAAGTTCATGAAAGGAATTATACCACACATGACCTAGAATTAGGCGCAGTGGTATTTGCTTTAAAAATCTGGCGTCATTATTTATATGGCACTAAGTGTACCATATTCATGGATCATAAAACTCTTCAACATATATTCAACAAAAAGTAACTTAATATGCGCCAACGACGTTGGGTGGAATTGTTGAATGATTATGACTGTGAGATCAAGTATCACTCGGGTAAGGCAAATGTTGTAGTAGATGCTTTGAGCAGAAAGGAACGAGTCAAAACATTACAGGTACGAGCTTTAGAAATGAAGATCCAGACGAACTTTACAGCTCAAGTGCACGATGCACAACAAGAAGCTTTAAAACTAGAAAACATTCAAGCGGAGTCAATACGGGGAATGGAGAAACAAATGGAACCGAACAAGGATGGAACTCTATATTTCATGGGAAGGATCTAGATTCCCTATTTTGGCAATTTGCAAGACTTGGTGCTGGATGAAGCACACAACTCCAATTACTCGATACACCCAGGATCTGATAAAATGTATCAGGATTTGAAGGAGTATTATTGGTGGCCTAATGCCAAAGGAGATATTGCGACCTATGTTGGGAAATACCTAACTTGTGCAAAGGTCAAGGCCGAATACCAAAAACCATCTGGGCTATTACAAAAACCTGAGATCCCTGTTTGAAAGTGGGAACAAATCTCCATGGATTTCATTACAAAATTACCACGGACCTCTCGGGGTCATGACAGGATTTGGGTTATCATTGATCGGTGAACCAAATCAGCTCACTTCTTACCCATCCGTGAGAAAGACAGTACCGAGAAGTTAGCTGAACTGTATCTTAACGAAATCGTGGCACGTTATGGAGTGCCAATCTCGATAATCTTTGATAAAGATGGTCACTTTGTGTCACAGATCTGGCCATCATTTCAAACTTCGTTTGGTTCTCGTTTAGATTTAAGCACAACTTTTCACCCATAGGCCGATGGTCAAAGCGAGCGAACCATCCAAACGTTGGAAGACATGCTTCGGGCCTGTGTGATGGATTTAGGCGGAAACTGGGATACTCATTTACCGTTGGTAGAGTTTTCCTACAATAACAATTATCACACCAGTATCAAGGCCACGCCGTTCGAAGCACTATGAGGACGAAAGTGCCGATCTTCGCTATGTTGGGTGGAAGTCGGTGATAGACAACTCATTGGTCCCGAACTAGTCCAAGAGACCACAGAAAAAATATTCAAAATCAGGTGAGCGTATCAAAGCGGCCCGAGATAGACAAAAGAGCTACGCAGATCGGAGACGCAAACCATTATCCTTCGAGGTTGGAGACAAAGTGTTACTAAAGGTCTCACCTTAGAAAGGCGTAGCTAGGTTCGGGAAGCACGGAAAACTAAACCCGAGATACATTGGGCCTTTTAAAATTCTGGCAAAGGTCGGTACAGTTGCTTACAAGTTGAAACTGCCAGAGGAACTCAACAATGTACACGACACATTCTATGTGTCTAATATAAAGAAAAGCCCGACTAGTGACACAGTTATCATTCCAGTGGATGAGATTCATGTTGAAAAAGTCCAATTATCCGAAGAACCCATTGAAGTCATGGATTGGAAGTTCAAAAGAAGAAGAGAAGTCAAATCAAACTGGTAAAAGTTCTCTGGAACTCACGTCAAAGTCCCGAGTACACGTAGGGACGTGAAGATCAGATCAAGGCAAAGTGCCCCCACCTGTTCAAGAAGATTCCTTCAGAGGACGCCTCAAAGTGAATTTTGGGACGAAATTCTTTTTAACGGGGGAGTATGTGACAAATGGCAAATAACCGGTAATTTCGTACAATCTAATCACTATTTGTATTGTGACAACCGGCAATTTCGGATTGTAATTAAGCGCGTAATGAAAAATAATATCATCATAAAGGACATACATAGACGTAAATTAACTCGATCAAGCCCCTGGAGAGCCGAGGAACGTCTACTTGCTTCACGTTACGCGATATGGCGACAATCGATAACTTTAATGCAAAATCGAACGATAAGCAAACTGATGCCGAACAAATACTGACAATGCCTAAAAATAAGAATTTGTACTTGTATTTATCATACATTCATAATTATACGATAAAATTTGGAATCGTTGAACGTCGCAAAGCACAACGCGGAAGTTACGCGGAAAACTGGAACGCACCGACAACGAAACGGAAGCCACGAACTCGAGTTACGCCTCAACATTAGTATATTATGATAAATTTAGCTCCGTAATTGAATTTTATTATTCGTGGTAGAAACCAGACCGAAAAACGGATCAGAAACGACAAACCGGGCAACTACGCGATTTTTAACACAACTAACGGATTACGCGTCAAAACCCGACCTCTGATGAAATTTTAAGCAGTCTCGGCTCTGAGTAAATATTTTACAAGGTTCAGGAAACGATAACATGCCTTGGATGCGTATTTGGGCTTGAATACACGATAACGGGCTTTAGGCCCAACCCACTAACAAACCCTAAGTATAAATACATCATAACTTCTTCTTCCCCTCAATTTCTCACAAACCAAACCCTAGCACACCAATAAACTCTCTGCCTTCTCTCTTTGAAGAATCCAGGCACCGGATTTGCTCCGGCGATGAAACCGGCCGGTGACTCCGGTCATCTCCTCCGACACACATACACCCGCATACCTACCAGAGCTAGAGAGAGAGATGAGACAGAGAGATGGAGGCGGAGCCGGTGACGACGCGGCAGCACTCCGGTGACCGTTTTCCGGCCAAGAGTACACTTTTTCGTCTACCTTCGACGTTTCGGATCGCGTGGTGATATTGGTTTTAGCTGATTCGAAGCCGTTTGCGCTCGGGGGCAACTCCGGTTACATTCCGGCCAAACTCCGGCGAACCCGTTTTGGACTTTTCACTTCGTGCATGTTTAGATCGGGTGGTTAGAGACCTTTCTACAAGTTTTTGTGAAATTTTATTCTTCGGCAAAATTCCGACTTCTGGCATGGTTCTGGCGAGGTTCCTGGCATCCGTTTTCAACAAAAATATATTTTTGGACTACTAGTAACCTGTAGAGTCCATACCAAACACTTTCGTCTCGGGTGAAAAATAAATTTCGGGACACTCTCAGGGTCGGGTCAACTCGGTCAACAGGTCAAACACGGGTCAAGGGACAGTTTTGGGTCTTTTTTGGTGCCTCGGTTCAGTTTTGGGTTTGGTCAACCCCGGTCAACTGCCGGTCAATTGGTCAACTACTGGTCAACGCAGTCAACTCAGTCAACATGGTCAACTGTGGTCAAACTCAGTCCGCGGATCGACACGAGTTTCGATAAAACATTTACGACGCAAAAATTTATTTATATTAGTTTATGAACGTTAATATTATATATCTGAAACCGAGCTCAAACCGACTCGTTAACGATTATTTATCGCCAAAAAATTAAAAATATATATAGTCGAATCAAGTGCAATATTTGCGTAAAAATTACTAGTCTTATTAATAGTTAAGACCGAATCAACGCGACGTTACGATATATAAAAATAATATAAAACGGAAATTATAATTGGCGAAAGCTATATTTGAACACGACGAGAAATTATATATATTGTTTGCATACATTGAACATTGCGTTTTGATAAATAAATCGACAACTAGTATTGTCGGGATCATCCGAAAACAGAGGAAACTCTGCCCGATTTTCGTAAAATACGGAATACAAAACGCGTTATATTTCAAGGATAAAACATCCGAGTTCAAACGATTGTTATAAAATAAATATAGGTGTATATTTATTTGACGACGCTATTAAAACGTTCAAAACTCGAGCCGGAAACATTTCAACGAGCGCATTTCAAGATAACAAACATTCGGCAATCACTACAAGATAAATAATACTTATTTATGTTTAATTCAAAGTCGAAACTCGGAAACTAGAGTTCAAACCTCGATAAATTATTCGAACGATGTTATAAAAATAAGTCTATTGTTTATATTTATTTCGAACGTCAAGATTTCCAAGTCTTTTTACAAGATAATTACAATGCGCGTATTATTTCAAACGGCGGAAATTCGGAGATCATAACAGGAATATAACTATAAATATTCGAATATCGAGACTTGAATACTTTCATAAAATAAATATAGTTATATTTATATTTATTTCAAACGTCGATGGCTCGAATACTTTCAGAGGATCTTATAACAATAATATATTGTTTATATTCGATTTCAACGCCTAAACAAAGTGCGACACGATACCGCAAGACTATCGCACAGATACGAAATGTATTATCAATACGAATATATTTTCGAGTATATATACATTATATCTTACGAAAACTACGAAGAGTCGTACTATTATCCGTCGACGTACATAACGACTAAATATGATTTCAAGAAATATAGTTATGTTTATATGTAAATATATATTTCAAGTCTCTCGAAAACAGAATCGTTTCTTAGAAAAGCCATAGGTTGGTTAATCGAGTTAAGTCAATAGCACATTCATAGAATCGTATGAGTAACGATTCGGTAGAGCTCGGTATCACGTAGTATAGCTACGTCATTCTTAGAAACTTACAAGTTATTCCATTTTAGGAATACACTAGATTGCATGCTAGCAAGTCAAGTTATGGAGACAAAACTATGGAAATCACATTAAGCTAGCTTTGCACAAGGAAACCAAGGTGAGTTCATAACCCCCACTATTTACCGTTTTACATTTTTATAAATGTTTTCGAAGGAGGAAAGACATGCAAGTTTTGTGAAAGCATAAAATGTTTCGAGGAACGAAAATCATATATTTCTAAACCATGTTACAAAGAGATTTCAATGAACTCAAATGGTTTATGAAAGGTTTATGCTAAACTTATCGGTTTTCACAGTTGTATAAAGCTTTTCGAAACATGCATGAGTTTTATGACTAGTGACGGGATTGTCATAGTCACAACTAGAGGACGGGGCCCTAATTTTATTTATAACATGGGCTCGGCCCAATGACAAGAAAACATGGGCTAGGCCCAATGACAAGAGAACATGGGCTAGGCCCAATGACAAAAGAACATGGGCAAGGCCCAAAATCACAAAAACACATGGGCTAGGCCCAATAACACAGATTTATAACAATTGGTATGTAGCTATAGGATTAGATTATAACAGATCATTGTCCGTAAGTAGGGAAATAAAAATAGTAACCATTAATCACGTAGTGACCAAGGTGCAAAAGGTGTAGATCTATCGAGTTTGAGACACGCTCCACTCTCGGTAAGTTAACCGGTTAGGAGTGCTTTTGTGATCCCAAAATGACGAAGAAGTCTCGGTTTGGTTACTTACTTATGGCACATATGTCAGTGTATTAGCTACACACTAATTGATCCATAGAATCCATAGGAAAACTACATACTACGATTTCAACACCGGTTTACAAAAATAAAAGAAAACATTTCAATACCGATTTATTTACAGATACGATTGAAATCATTTTATCACCGGTTCATAAACATAACAGTTATATGCATGGATTTGCAAACAACATGGAAAACATCTCAATACTGTTATACAGATATAACATTTCAAATGATTTAGGATACTATGATCCCACAAACCGGTTTTTGAATGCAAGACTTTCAAATGTTTTATGACTAATTTGAAACAAAACAAACAAACTATGAACTCGACAACTTTATGTTGATTTTTCGCATATTCTTTCTCAGGTTATGATTCCAAGTATGGCACGGTTGCATTAGTGGAACCCATGAGGATTCGAGTACTTAGCAGGTGTTCATTTTCTAGAAATCTCGGCTGTCACGTCTGCTTCCGCTGTGCGATGAGGATACCATTCAGGTCACGCCCCGCTCTGATGGGAACGGACTACAGGGGGTGTGACATGTATTACATAAACTCATGCATTTTATCAAAATTTGATTTCGTAACTGAGTCGTACGTCATATCACAAGTATTAGGACAAGTAAATCAGGTCATAACATATACTGGTTTTCGTTACGACGTGAAACAAACCCAAACAATGCCCTAAAAGTGTTGGGTGCACTATTCGCGGTTGCGCTATTCATGTCAGCAAAACCGCTAAAACGAAACAGAACAACGACGGCATGCTAATGCCATAATTGAGTCCATATATATATATGAAAACACTAATGTGGGAACACCTATTTTAGAAATACATAACTTTCCGGTACAACGCCTAAATAACAAAATTGTCCGTTTCGACCAAAAAGGCGACAACTCAAGTTTGTCCGCAATATTAATTCGGTATTTTCTAGATTCCATAATTATAACAAAACAAGGTTGAACACCCTAAAACAATATGAGAATAGCATAAATGCATAAAAGACATCGTTTCCGGTCATACGACAAATAATGCACAACTTGACGAAAGCGACCATTTGTCGAATCGACGAAAATTATAATGGCCGATAGTCTCATACATCCGTCTAGAGAACTAGTTAAGCCTCATTTGGATACGAAATCCATTCAACTATCTTGAGGTCACGAAAACACAAATTCTGGAAATGTTCGACGGCAGAATATATAAGTGTCGATATCGAGCGAACGATTGAACAGAAGGCTTTCCAGCCATCCTAACTCAAGGTATATTTGGCTAGCGAACTAGTTAGGCATATTTCTAGATCGGAAGTGCCCTAAATAAACGCCATGACACATATGATGGTCAAAAACCAAAGCTTCCGGTACGAAATAATAAAGTTCGTATATTAGCTGATATTGTGCCGATGAGCGAACTAGTGATGTTTTCGTTATCCGAAACTTATACCAATGAGTCAAGAGGACTCATTAACATGGATTAACACCCTAAATCCTAATTACTTGCTAATGCTACAAGATCAACCTCTAACCATCATACTTAACTTAATTACCTAAATATCTAATAAATAAACACATGTTAGAAAAAAATGTTACACTTAACCCCCCTTCATTTTCACGGATTCAAGTGGGTCCCGCACCCACGTGATTTTGTTGATTTTGTGAGATTAGAGGCATGGTGTAAGATATGTATTGTGACCTTGAAAGATAACAATTATAAACATGATCATACCCCATATCTTCCATCATTTTTATAAAAAAAATGAAACAACCTTCCCTTTCTCCCTTTCTCCCTCTTCTCCCACAGCTCAAACAACCACCACTAGACCACCACATTTTCACCATTTAACACCCCATTTTATACACTTTAACGCCTCTACAAGATCATCCAAAGTGCTTGCAAGGATGGAGGATCATTAGGGCTTTCTTGGAGCTTCATCTTCTTCCTAAATCTTCACTAATCTTGTGCTACTTTGTAAGATAATTTCTCTTCATATTTAAGCTTCATATAATATCTAGTTTAAGGAAGTACAAGTTGATCATCTTGAAAGTAAAGAAAATACAACCTAAAAACCCTAATTTTACCATAATAATAACACCAAATATAGCTTATTATGTGTTGATTACGTGCTTAATTGTTAACTAGTTAGCATGATGATGTTGATTATGATAAAGTAAGGTGTTTAAAGTAGATGATCTTGTATGAATAATAATATAAATGATGATTTAAACATGGTAATGTTTAAATCTAAACAGGATCATCAACCTCATGATCCATGAAGATTACTACAACTTAAAAATGATTTACCACATATGTGTAATTTTTTATAAAGAATAAACATCATGATTTAAGATGTAATCATCTTAAAAAGTGTAGTAAACAAAGGGGGTTTAGAGTGGAAGACTTGCTTTAATGATATAACAAAAGTGGTGGCTTAGAATTTCTAATAAATATATTGAAATCTCAATTTTTTAAAGAAAAGTAGTAAGAATATAATTACAAAGATCACGGAAGATGAGGTGCATAAGTTGTAAACAAAGTGGTATGAAATCTTAAGTTGATAATTGATCTTGATTATGGGTTTAAACATGGTTTAAATACATTTTTAAAACGTGGAAACGCCATAGTTTAAGGGAAACTATGGCGAAATTTTCTAAAAATCAAATCACGATTAAAGTATGATTAACGGGATGAAAACGTGACTAAACGTGATTAGTGACCTAAACCGTCATTAAGGAAGTTTTAATGACAAAGATTAAACCCTAACCATCCAAGAGCTTAACAAGTGTGTATATATATATATATTTACAAGTTAAAAATAAGTAATTCTTACATATATATATATATAGATATATACTTGTGGGAATAAAAACATATGTATATGCATATTTTATCACCAAGTGTTATGTGTAAATACATATGTATGTATGTGTATGTATCTAGAAGTTTAGGGTATATACCATAAAATACCCAACTTATATAAATACTTCAAACACTTGAAAGAATTACCAAGTGTATATGACACAAAGCACATACACTTTTACAATATGTCGAAACAATGATCAGATGAACGGAGTAATGCGCACGATGCGCGAAGATACACAATACACCGTCGTGTCGTCGACCAACGAACAAATCGCCAACACGAAGAGTTACTATGACGATGGGCGGTATTCGACGCGAAAAAGTATATATTAAACGACAACGACGTCATGTCTAAAATAAGATATTTTAGACACTTAATGTATATATATGTTAAGGATATAAAAATCTGGAAAGTTAAAATGTATAAGAATTTACAAAGTGGTTTTATAAAAGTATATAACTATACTTAAAAATCTATACATAGTAAAAATTTATAAGTGTAAGACTTATAAATATTTAGACTCTTGAAAATAAATTGGGCTAGGCCCATTATATAAAAGACATGGGCAAGGCCCAATTACATAAAACACAAAATATATGGGCTAAGCCCAAAGGCATAAAATATATGGGCTAGGCCCAAACATACAATACATGGGCTATGCCCAATGACATAAATTACATGGGCTAGCCCAATTACATAAAGACATGGGCTAGGCCCAATGACATAAATTACATGGGCTAGGCCCAATCACATAAAGACATGGGCTAGGCCCAATGACTTAAATTACATGGGCTAAGCCCAATCATATGAAGACATGGGCTAGGCCCAATGACACGCGTGCAAGGCACGAGGACATGTGAAGGGCGAGGCCTGTTCACACATGATCTAAGAATAACAATATATATATATATATATATATGTATAAAAATATTAATCGAACAAACAACTACCAACACTATGATAACATTTAAAAGTTATTCCAATTTCATAAAGAAATACACAATAAGAATTCAAGATGAACAACTGGTACAAGGTCCGACGAGACCTAGGTGTCTAATGAAGTTAATACACATGTAGGTTACACATGTGTACGAACACCGAACTTTGATAAGTACGATATACGGAATGCAAAGCTGTGAGTTCATGTCCCTCCTTTCAATTATTACAAAGTTTTGTTTTAAAACTATCGGAGGGAAATACATGTCATAACAAACAGTATGTTAGCTATGGGTTTAGATGATAACACGGTCACATGTGCATAAGTAGGATGATGACAATAGTAACCATTAATCATGTAGTGACCAAGGTGCAAAAGATATAGATCTATTAAGTTTGAGGCGTGCTCCACTCCTAGTTGGTATACCCTTCGGAGTGCTTTTGTGATCCCAATGATGTCAAAGTTATCTCAGTTTGGTTGCTTACTTATGGCACATATGTCAGGGTGCTCGCGACACACTGATAGATCCTTAAACTCCATGATTGCTAACAACATACTCAGATTTCTTTACCGGATTACAAGGATGACATTTTATACGAAAATGTTAACTACAAGAACTCGCCAACTTTTGTTGACTTTTAAACTTACATGTATTTCAGGACGCAAGACATGAGTTGGTGATACATTTCGGGTTATGGGAAAATGACAAGACAACGAGTGCCATCTTTTGGCGGATTTGCCTCTTATATCCCAACCTAGTATGGGTATATAGGGGTTAAAACCTCATCATGCATTTACGACAAAAATAATATCTTATCTTGAAGTAATGTACTTTAAACTACATTTATGATGATAAGTTGAAAACTATGAAATCAGTTTTGGTTGGTTGTAAATGTTGGAATGCAAGTTTATATCGGTATGGCATCGTTGTTGATTTATACTTGTTTACTTAGTTGGGTGCAATGATTACCCCATAGTCACACACTTGCGCTTCCGCTACGACCAGGGTGTGACATATAATGACGTCGATTTTTGTTTTGATTCCATACATTTCTAGACGTGATATAATTTACTAAGTGCTCTTTATTATCAGGTACTTGAGGTTCTTTTAGAACCATCATTTCGAATATCTCTTCAGGAGATATTATCACTATATCCTCGACTTGACCATCTTAATTACTTGCTCTAATTTTCGAGGAGCTTTATTATTGGAATCGACTAGTCTACCATGCTTCAGGCGTGTAATAGAATCATTACAAATGTGTTGTTGTCTTTCTAGGATAAAATATAACTAGAGCATAAGCAATGGCTTATGTGACTTACTTTGTCACTATATTTAGGTTAGTGAACTCGTTTGATAATTTATTCTTTTATATTGGTAAATGAATTATCTTTTGAACTTCTGGCTCATAGTTTACAGTTTGAGGATCAAGATAACATGATAATTCATTCCACTTTTGACTTTGCAGCTGCTTTTTATCTTCCCTGAATGTTGGGAACATTCATTCATTAAAGTGAAAAACAATGAATCGTAAATAAATCTCTTACTAATGGCTCAAAATATATAATCATAGATAACTAGTTATGCCCAATATATTCTCAATCTTTTTAGAGTTCCCATCTTTTGTGGTGTGGTGGATGAATTTAAATATTCATGCCATATAACCAAAAACCTTTGAAGGGACAAATTAGGTTCTTGACCAAAACCAACTATAACAGGGAAGAAATATGGTATCTTGTTGGCTTGATGTGAATACATGTAAATTTAAATATATACATGAACCCCTTGCTCTCATGATCAATTAGATTTCAATCACTTGTAGACGTTTAGGTGATCGTCTCAACAATAACACTTATGCCAATGATCATTAATAACATGGGACTCAAATTTAGCATTATATACAAAATAAATGTATCAATCTGGAATAATATGCTTGCTATCTTATTAACTAAGCCATAAACGATCAGTACTTCAAGTTGCGAACTTGATAACCATTTAGACGATGCATCAATTCAAAATACTAAATGGTATTACAAATCCTTTAACATTTCTAGAATATTTAGGGATTTATACCCTACTTTAGCTGATAAATAATTAATTTCCACTGACATGTTTAACTATCTAGAAGATATGGTTCTTTAGTACATTTCACATCATCAATACTCGATGTGGTCTAACCGGCCGTGCCAACTAATTAAATAATTATGATCCATAAACTTTTGGTTTATGACCATATATTTGCACTCTTGTTTGTCTAATACACGGCAGTAACTACGAGAGAATAATGTATTATTATTTCAAAATTTCATCTTATAACATATTTCCCATATTTTTTCTCGTATATTCACTCCCTTAATGCACTACTTTTGTGGCCAGATTCATTATTACATGGTCGAATTATTATTAACATGAGGATCATTGCAATTTCCTCATTTATCATGATCACAACCTTTACAAGGTCATTGTATAATCATCACATTATTAACATGGTTGAACTCATTGTTAACATGAGTACTATTATGATTTTCTAAATTTCTATGATCATAAACTTTAAATCGATCATTATATCATCACATTCGCTTCAGGGAATGGATTATAACTACTAAACTTTCATGGTAGCATCACTACAATATCCTTAGTCATGAGTGTGACCTTTACACTAATCATTATATCATCACATTCACTTTAGGGAGTGAATTAGAACCACTAACTTTCATGGCTGTCATTTCAGACCTTATATAGACATTAATAATCTTGCTACTTCAAGAGCATATTTGAGGTTAGACAATGAAAAATGGTTTTATTCAAGATGTATAAATAATTGTTTCATCACATATCACATAACATAAATTATATGACCGAATCATTAAGATTTACCGGTCTAAATACTTACCAGCTTTCATTAAATCATAATAAGCTTTAGGTTGTTCTTCCAATGCTATATTGTAAATAAATCTTTATCACAATTTAGTCATGTTTATAACGTGTTATCATATACCGCAACTTTGGTCATATTGATGTGATTTTTCAAAAGTAACAACATGTGGGACACGGTTTATACATAAACCTAGAATATCAAAAACATGACTTTATAATATGTCCCCAAGTAAAACATGTTTTGAAACAAAGTAATGAAGTAAGATATGTTCATAACTTAAGAGAAATACATAATTTATGTATTACGGTATCACGATATAACCTATCACATGTATATCTTATATACATATATATGCCTTTTAACCCCAAACATTTCAAATATATACAATGTTAGCAAGAATATAATAACATTCACAAATATCCATAGAAACTATTATACAATTATCAATATAGCATACCATCATATAAGTGTAACACCTCGTAAAATCGTGTCCAATAATAAAGTGACACATGTTATATATATTTTTTATAAGTCTATTAAGACTAATAGGGACTGAAGGTGTCAATATGCTCAAACTAAGTCTCTGAGTGATCTTCTGATGTCAACATGCATAAACTTAGCCTCTGAGTGACCATTAGTGTCAACTTGCTTAAACTTAGCCTCTGAGTAACCATTAGTGTCAACATGCTTAAACTTGGCCCCTAAGTGACCATTAGTGTCAACATGCCCAGCCTCTAAGTGACATCAGGGTCAACATGCTTATACTGAGCCTTTGAGTGATCCTTTACGAAGTCCTAACTCTCATATGAGCCACTAGTTGGAGGAGAGTGATTAATCCTGAAAATACGCTAATGTTGGACAATGGAAGGATTATGTAACACCTTGTGAAATTCGTGTTCAGTAATATACCGACACGTGTACATACCCTCGGATCATACCTCAAAGTTAGCCACTCAACTAAACCTAAAACAAATCTTAAAAAATCACAAAACTAACCGTAACCTACGGTTGAGCACCGTAGCCTACGGTTTGAAGCTGCTGGAACAATTTATCATTGACCGTAAGCTACGGTCTGGTGACCGTAGCCTACGGCGGGCTCCTAGAGCCTTAGTTTTTCCTTGTTTTAACTTTCTTTAAATGACCCAAAGGCCCCCTAGACTTTATTATTTTCATGTTACTTGTTTAAACAAATTGTTTCTAGACCCGAACGTCTCTCGGTTGAGACGATATATTTTTATTTACCATCCTCGAGCATTCTGCTCTTTTACCAAACCTTTAACTTTATTAATTTAGGTAAATTAGCCTTTAAAACCATAAGTATTCGTATCATCACGTTTAAGTTAGTAAACATTTATAAGCTGTGAAGACACCTAGTGTGACACCCGTTAACGTCTTGTTATTCATACTTTTCTTCAATACATCTCGTGTTGAACGAAAAGAACTAGTTGTGTCATTATGTCATGGAATATAAGTCAAGGGACAATTCATGACATTTAGTTAAAAACCCCAAATCTTTGTGAGGAAGCCACCTAGCCTGCAAATTGCCACATCCACCAGCTCTTGACACTTAATTGGACACATGTAATGATCCTACAACACACCTAACACATGGCTCCATCTCCTTGCACTTCTTACACTATAAATAGCAACCTAGACTCACCTCATTCTTTGCTCATTCACTTCTTCTCCTCTCTGTTACACTCTTGGAAGTTCCTGACCATTTGGGAGCTTCCCTTTGAGTTCTAAGTTTCCCTTGGATCACTTATAAGTGCTCCATCTCTGCTCTTTTCTTTTTATAGGCTTTAATAGCCAAAAGTCAAGCATTTTCAACAAATGCCTTGACTTTTGGTTAAGACCATTATGGTCCAGCCATTGTTCAAAATGAACATGGCTAACTGATCGTAATTAGGAAGGTATTAACCCCTTAAAGGGGCACCTCCTATAGATCACGTTTACTAGGTCAATTGACGGGTCAAAGTTATTGTTTTAAAAAGTCAAACGGGTCAGATTTCATAAATATTATAATCTGAGTTTATATATGTTATAAATATGTTTTTGATACTTAAACAAGTTGGTAATAATTATTAGAACATGTGGGAACATGTTCGATCCGTCAATTTCAGTCCTAGAGTCGGTTCGCAACCGAAAGTCGTGAAGTTTGACTTCTGCTTTGACTTTCGATTTTGACCCGACTTAGATTAGTTAACTTCTGAATTAAGGTCACATTATGATCGTAATGCAATGTAGCATAACCCTCTGAGGTTATATTACATGATCATAATCATAATATGAGTTTATGCACAAGTTCCGTAATATGTCAAAATTTGACTAAAATGCCCTTTTTACATAAACAAGGTTTTAATCAACGATGGACTTGCAAATGAATTACCTACTGATATGTTAATATAATTAACATATTATGATGTTAATATTCTGATCATAAACTGATTTTAGTATAATAACGTAAACTATACTTTTAAATGACCAAAATGCCCTTTCGGTGCATAGTTGGTCTTAAATCATTAACCACACTTATGTGTGCTATCTTACTGATATTATATCATAAATTAAGTATTTTTCCAGAATGTTTATGATCATAACATCAGAATACACGCAAGTTCCTTTTATACGACATATAATTACCAAAACGCCCTTATGAGGCATAATTTCGTTTCAAAACCTTTTCGGGAATGTAAGTTGATATCCTACTAATATTACAACTTATTTAAAGTATAATGACATTTAGAAATTGTTCATGACTCATCCGGTTACCCGATATCGCTTATATGCATACGGTTAAGCATATGTAACTAGTTTACGAAAATTAACCGAAACGGGTTTAACCTAGTCATTTTAATCTCAAATTACAGAATGTTAATTATTTACCCATATTATACAAGACTTAAGTACTTGTTAGGTTTAAACTACATTCTATCCGGTCATCGCTTAATCTAGCGTATCGTACCGTTTTTGATCCATTACGCTAGTCGGTCTAAGTCTATGACTTAAATTAAGACCGATAGCATTTAAATTGGTTAGCTTATGCCATAATCCAGACTAGAGCCTTTCAGTAAATGCTATCTGCAATTATGTACTTTTTTATACGGCTAAGTTATTGAAATTAATAGAAGACTAGCTCAGGTAAATACTCTTGACTTATTTACCCTATACGGGCTTGGGATACGGTAAATTATTACCGCTTTGTCAGAAATTGGATCAATCAATGCCGATTAGTGGCTAGTAAATCCGCATATTCTGTTTTAATCAGTTTTGTTTGATAACTTAAACATCAGGGGTTAACTACCGTGTCCTGGATAGCCTTGGCTCATTACATTAGATAATGGCCACGACCTTAGCGCGGGGTGTAGGCATACACCTGACAGACGCTCAAATGCAACTACCCACACTTGTTGGGGATAACTCCTTCGTGAGTTCTTAAGTGGTGTGTAC
The DNA here is from genome assembly GCA_947069175.1 of Scalesia atractyloides. Classification (NCBI taxonomy): domain Eukaryota; kingdom Viridiplantae; phylum Streptophyta; class Magnoliopsida; order Asterales; family Asteraceae; genus Scalesia; species Scalesia atractyloides. The sequence goes on along the minus strand of CAMTDV010000008.1, from coordinate 40,733,872 downwards.
GTTAATCATCGGTTTTTGTACTGGGCCCTGTATGTATGGACAAACTTGTGAATCTGTTAACAAGGTTGCAAGGTCAACTTTCCCAAGTTATAAAAGATTTTGTGCCTTGTGCACTTAAAAATCATTTTCAAATGTTTACAAAATGAGTTAGTCGAGTGTATTTACAAGCGAAAGCTGACGTATCGTCCAAAGACTAAGCTTGCAGGTACAATACAAAAATAGGCTGGAAGTGCTCGGTAGAGAAAAGAGGATCTTGCAAATCCTAGATCTGCCCAAAGTCTGTTATACATTTTTTTACATTTTACGATCCGCCTGTGGATCTTTCGTTACAAGCCGTCCGTATATTATTTTTCGTATTTTGAACATTTGGTTGTAATAGTAATTTAAAACCAAAGACTTCCGCTGTGCCGTGTTTAATTGACTATGATGTTATCAACTGACGTCACAATATTCCCCACCCGGGCCCACCGGTGTTCGGTTGGAAATCCGGGGTGTGATAGGTTGGTATCAGAGCCAACGTTTGAGAGAATTAAACACTAGCCATCTTGTGTTTAATCTCAAACTTACACAAGCACATTCCTTAGACTTCCGAGTCTAGGCTTTGACCTAGGTTACTCATCTCATTATTAAGTTAGTAGTATTGTTTTAAATTTGATTTTTAACAGGAAAATGCCGCCAAGAGTAAGATGACAAAGTGGAAGAGGAAAAGGTCCAATGAGGGGACGACCATCGGGGCGCATCCCTTCACAACCTCACAACTTAGATTCCTACCAAGATTCGGGAGATTCGTCTCCTTGGCAACTAGCGAGACACTCTGTCTCTCATAGACACTCGCCCCCACATTCCCAAAATTCTTACCACTCTCACCACTCCTATCATTCACACCATTCTCACCATTACTATCATTCCCATTCACACTCTTACCATGAAGAATTTAACCCTAATTACTATTTTAACACACCTCCACCTGACCAAAATCAGTTGGATCAACCCAACCCTATGGACGAAGACTCTGACCCGGAAATGCCACCGTCAGGATGGAACGCGCATCCTATTGAAATCTTGAGCGATTCCAACTCCTATGTCGGATCGCTATATCAAGGTCCTAATGAGTGGGACCAATATTGGAGTCAATTTGCCTTTGCTAATACTCCTTCCCATCACTCTCAACCATCTCTCGTATAGGAAGATGTCCACATGGAACCCGTGGACCAACCCCAACCTCCACCTGAGCCACCAAGGAGAAAAAGAGGAGCACGTATGTCGGTACGTGCGGGCCAATGGTCGGGATCGCTCACACCTTTGCCCAAACCTTACCCAACAATTCAAGAGGACCCACAAATGGGTGGACCCTCTAATGCTCCACCTGTGGTGGAACCAACACCAACACCTGCAGTTCAACCACCACCATCGGATTTTAATAACCCTATTCCTACATATCCGGATATAACTGGATATGATCCTTTTAACCCATCTACGCCAGTAAATTACCATGCACTATCACATGACTCTTATATGCAAGTGATCATGCATAACGCACTTTACCCATCTCCTTTCCCACCTGCTTATCCACCTACTGGATATCCAACTTATGGATACCAGTATCCTATGATGCCACAAACACAACCACAACCTCCGCCATAACTCGAGGCCATTAACGAGGCCTTAGAAGGAATGAAGGAAATGCAACAACAGGGGGAGAAGACGGAGAAGAAGACGAATAAGTTCTTCAAGAAGCTCTCCAAGTTGGTTAAGGGAAAGAAGCACGAGTGAAGTCTTTTCTTTTATTATGTTTAGTCCCAACATGGACATTGTTATTTCTTTAGTCCCTTCATGGACATTTTTGTTTCTTTTAGTCCTTACATAGACAATCAGTTTCATTTATTTATTTCAAGTATTGTACTTTCTATTATCATTTAATGAAGTATTTTGGAATTATATATGTATTCATCCTCTTCAAACGAGCTTCTCGATATTACTCGAAATTTATGCTCTGCGATATAATTCCAAAAAGATCTTAATTGTTTTGATTAGCCAAGTGGCACAGACCACACATTTGGCCAATTTATAAATGATAGTTAAGTACGAAGGGGTACGAAGGGGTCTTCTATCATGATAGTTAAGGGAAGTTATCCTTTTATCCAGAGGTGGTGGACTTAAGTTCAAGCCTCCAAGTCGGTAAGGTCGATGCGACCGAGACTATTAACCAACCATTAAGGTACTCTTGTGTTAACATTCAAGAATGTTCATATTCCTGGTAGTGTGACTTGAGGAATCACACTAGGCTTCTAGGTAATGGACTATGTCCTAACCTTATAAAGCCTATGTGATCAAATTTGATCCGGGCTAATATCATCAATGCAATGATTAAACATCCATTAGTGATGTATTACCTATGGGGCTATGATTAAACATCCATTAGTGATGTAGTGCCTACGGGCCATATTTTAATGTCCATTAGCGACAGGTGTGCCATATTTTTATGTCCATTAGTGACAGGCCAATGTGCCATATTTTATGTCCATTAGTGACAGGCCAATGTGCCATATTTTTATGTCCACTAGTGACAGGCCAATGTACCATAATTAATGTCCATTAGTGACAGGCTTGGGTGCCATAATCATATGTCCATTAGTGACAAGCCCGTGTGCCATAATCATATGTCCATTAGTGACAGGCCTTTGAGCCATATTTCAAGTGACAAGCCTATGTGCTACATACAATTGTCTAATGACAACGACAGTTGTGACATTACGATCCACTATCTAATAATATATGGACTATGTCCAAATTATAATTTGCCTTTGATGGTCCTTTTGAGACCTAGGCTAAATATAGATAACATTCATAGAAATGTTAAGCCTAAGAGTTGTGATTATATTCACACTAGTTAAATAAGTAATGGATATATATATCCAAGTTTTATAGACAATATGGTTATTAATACCATGGCTAAGAGAAGTTTAATTTGGTGATTAGAACCCAAACATCAGAAATGGCTAACTCAGATGAGGCGCAAAGTAATCGTCGTGATAATAGTGCTGACAAAGCTAAAAACATAGCCATTAATAATGATGAATTCCAAGATCGCATAGATGCAGCTTTTGGAAAGGCCATGGAAAAAGGCCATAGAAAAATTTAAGGAAGTGAGCGCTACTCGCTCAAAACCTTTATCTATTCCACCATCATCAGCTCGAAAGGAGAGCTCTGTCCACTCTTCAAATGCGAAGAGTGAACCAAAGAAACTTGAATTCAATGATATGTCCCATTCTTCTAAAGACGGATGTACCTATAAATACTTTGTCTCCTGCAAGCCCCGAGATTTAAATGGAGAAAGGGGAGCAGTAGAAGCCTTGAGATGGCTTGATGAGATGGAAACTATTGTAGTTTCAGCGGTTGTGCTGATAAGGATGTGGTAAAGTTTGTATCCCAATCCTTCAAGGGCGATGCCCTAATCTGGTGGAAAGCCATGACTTAATCTACAGGTAAGGTACACCTGTATAATCTGGGATGGTCCAAGTTTTTGGACCTTGTTAAGGAAACTTACTGCCCACCTCATGAGGTGGAGAAGTTAGAGACAGACTTCTTGTCTCTTTCAATGAAAAACCTAGACTATCGGAAGTACGTCTCCGATTTCAATTCCCTATCTAGGTTAGTTTCCTATCTAATCACCCCTAAAACCAATGTGCATTGCGCGTTTTATTAATGGGTTAGCGCCCGAGATTAAGGGCATGGTAAAGGCTGCTTAGCCTAGTACCTATAAGTCTGCTGTTGACCTATCTCTCTCCCTCACCCTTGATTTAGTGCGGCAAAAGTCAGTCAAATCTGAGACTGACGGGAAAAGAAAGCGGGGGGATGATAACTCCCAAAGGTGTAAAAAGAAAGGAAACTTTGGGTTCATGAAGAAGCAGCACAGGTCTGAAGATAGACCTTTGTGCAAAACCTGTAACTGCAGGCATTGGGGGCAATGCAATACCGACCCCCAGATTAAACCCTGTGGTATTTGCAAGAGGAAAGGGCATAAGACCCACGAGTGCAAAGATCTTAAAGATGTCGTTTGTTTTGGCTGTAATGAGAAAGGGCATACTAAGCCTAATTGCCCAAAGAATCTTAGAAGCAATGAGGCAAAGCTTGGAGAAGCCAAGAAAGGAAATGCCCGTGCCTTCCAGATGAATGCCAAGGAGGCCGTTAATGACAATAATGTCATAACAGGTACTTTCCTCATTAATGACATATTTGCTAGAGTTCTTTTTTATTCGGGTGTGGATAACTCATTTGTGGACTATAAGTTTAGCAAACTATTAAACTTACCTATAAGAACTCTAGATAAAACCTATGAGATAGAACTTGCCGACGGACCTTAGAAACAACATCTTCCATTCTTGATGGATGTTCTATATCCATTAAGAGTCATTCTATTCCTATCTCTCTTCTACCAATGAAATTGGGGGGGTTCGATGTAGTCTTAGGCATGGATTGGTTATCGCATAACCAAGCTCGCATTGCCTATGATAAGAAACTCATCGATATTAAAACCTCATCTGGTGAATGCTCACCATCTTTGGAGATTCACACTATGGATTGCCAGACAAAGTGTCATTATTTAAATCATCCAAGTGTCTAGGGAAAGGTTGTGTCATTTACATGGCACAAGTAACTATTAACGAGCCGAAGCCAAACATTGAAGACCTTCCCATCATCTCAGAATATTCCGATGTTTTCCCTGAGGAATTACCAGGTCTACCTCCAGATAGGCAAGTGGAGTTTAGGATTGACATCCTACCAGGAGCGGCACCTGTTGCAAGAGCTCCGTATCGGCTAGCACCGACAGAGATGAAGGAATTAAGAATGCAACTAGATGAACTTTTAGAAAATGGATTTATTCAGCCTAGTTCCTCACCTTGGGGAGCTCCTATCCTTTTCGTTAAGAAAAAGGATGGTTCAATGCGGACGTGCATTGATTATCGTGAACTAAACAAGATAACGATCAAGAATCATTATCTTCTGCACAGGATCGATGACTTGTTCGATCAACTTCAAGGGGCTAGTTACTTCTCTAAGATCGACTTAAGATCAGGATATCATCAATTGAAGGTTAGAAGTGAGGATGTCCCCAAGACTGCCTTCAGGACTCGTTATGGTCATTACGAATTTCAGGTGATGCCTTTTGGGCTCACAAATGCACCTGCAGCATTTATGGATCTCATGAATGGAGTCTGCAAGCCGTAGCTAGATAAGTTTGTCATTGTCTTCATAGACGACATACTTATCTACTCTCGTAATCAAGTTGATCACGAAAAACATCTTTGGTGCATCTTAGAATTACTAAGGCAAGAAAAGCTTTATGCTAAGTTCTCTAAGTGCGAGTTTTGGCTTAGAGAAGTCCAATTTCTTGGACATGTTGTAGGTGAGCGTGGTATCCAAGTGGATCCCGCTAAGATTGAAGCCATAATGAACTGGGAAGTCCCCAAAAACTCCATCGGAGATTCGTAGTTTCTTAGGATTGGCCGGTTACTCTAGGAGGTTCATTGAAAACTTTTCGAGGATAGCCATTCCTTTAACTACCCTGACCCGTAAGAATGTTAAATTTAACTGGGGACCAAAACAACAAGAATCCTTTGAGATTCTAAAACACAAGTTGAGCAATGTTCCTATGTTATCTCTACCTGAGGGTATTGAGGAATTTGTAGTCTACTATGATGCATCGCACACTGGCATGGGCTGTGTGCTAATGCAAAAAGGCAAGGTAATTGCTTATGCATCATGACAATTAAAGGTGCACGAAAAGAATTACACCACCCATGATTTGGAATTGGGTGCTGTTGTATTTGCACTTAAGTTATGGAGACATTACTTATATGGCACAAAGTGTATTATATACACTGACCATAAGAGCCTCCAACATCTGTTCAATCAGAAATAATTGAACATGCGACAGCGCCGTTGGATGGAAACACTTAATGATTATGATTGCGAAATTCGCTATCGTCCCGGCAAGGCAAATGTCGTTGCTGATGCCTTGAGTCGCAAGGAAAGGGTTAAGCCCATTAGGATTAACGCTAAGAGCATTGAGCTCAAAAATAGCTTAAATGAGAAGTTAGTAGATGCGCAAAAGCAAGCCCTGTTAGAGGCTAATATTACAAATGACGGATTAGGCGGAACTGTTGATCAGTTAACGCCTGGAAAGGATAGAATCCTTAGATTCAATGGAAGAATCTGGGTTCCAATCTTTGGAGGACTTAGAGAACCTCTAAGAAGCACATAATTCGAGATACTCAGTTCACCCAGGTGGCGACAAAAAGTATCAAGATTTGAAAAAGAATTATTGGTGGATGGGTTTGAAGAAATCCATAGCCACTTATGTAGCTAAATGTCTGAGGTGTTCGCAAGTTAAAGCCAAACATCAGAAACCGTCAGACTCCTAAAACAGCTTGAGATTCCCACTTGGAAATGGGAAATGGTAACAATGGACTTGATTACCAAGTTACCTAAGACCAAACGCGGTAATGACACGATTTGGGTCAGCGTTGATAGGCTGACTAAGTTAGCTCATTTCTTACCAATTAAAGAAATTTATAGTTCTGACAAATTGGCCAAGTTGTACGTGGACAAGATTGTGTCCCTATATGGTGTTTCGGTATCTATTGTATCTGATAGAGATACTAGATACATCTCACTTTTGGAAAAGTTTCCAACAATCGTTAGGCACACGATTAAATTTTAGTACGGCTTACCATCCGCAGACTGATGGTCAGAGTGAGCGTACTATCCAGACATTGGAAGACATGCTTATAGCATGTGTGACTGATTTAGGTGGAAGCTGGGATGACCACTTACCCCTAATAGAATTCCCCTACAATAATAGTTATCATACAAGCATCAAAGCTGCTCCTTTTGAAGCCTTGTATGGGAGAAAATGTAGAACGCCTGTTTGTTGGGCTGAAGTTGGGGAAGCCCAACTGTCTGGACCTGAGATTGTCTTAGAGACCATGGATAAGATAATACAAATCCGTGATCGTCTCAAAGCTGCCCATGAGAAGAAGAAAAGTTACGCAGATAAGAGGCGAAAACCTCTTAAGTTCCAAATAGGGGATAAAGTATTATTGAAGATATCACCCTGAAAAAGTGTGATGCGCTTCAGAAAGAAGGGCAAGTTAAGCCCGATATATATTGGACAATTCGAGGTAATCGAATGTGTCGGTTCTGTAGCTTATAAGCTCAAGTTGTCTGAGAAGCTCAGTGGAATCCATGATGTGACACGTGTTATATATATTTTTTATAAGTCTATTAAAGACTAATAGGGACTGAAGGTGTCAATATGCTCAAACTAAGTCTCTGAGTGACATTTTGATGTCAACATGCACAAACTTAGCCTCTGAGTGACCATTAGTGTCAACATGCTTAAACTTAGCCTCTGAGTGACCATTAGTGTCAACATGCTTAAACTTGGCCTCTGAGTGACCATTAGTGTCAACATGCCCGGCCTCTGAGTGACATCAGGGTCAACACTCTTATACTGAGCCTCTGAGTGATCCTTTATGAAGTCCTAACTCTCATATGAGCCACTAGTTGGACGAGAGAGATTAATCCTGAAAATACGCTAATGTTGGACAATGGAAGGATTATGTAACACCTTGTCAAATTCGTGTTCGGTAAGATACCGACACGTCTACATACCCTCGGATCATACCTCAAAAGTTAGCCACTCAACTAAACCAAAAACAAATCTCAAAAATTCACAAAACTAACAGTAACCTAACGTTGAGAACCGTAGCCTACGGTTTGAAGCTGCTGGAACCATTTATCATTGACCGTAAGCTACGGTCTGGCGACCGTAGCCTATGGCGGGCTCCTAGAGCCTTAGTTTTTCCTTGTTTTAACTTTCTTTAAATGACCCAAAGGCCCCCTAGACTTTATTATTTTCATGTTACTTGTTTAAACAAATTATTTCTAGAGCCGAACGTCTCTCGATTGAGATGATATATTTTTATTTACCATCCTCGAGCATTCCGCTCTTTTATCAAACCTTTAACTTTATTAATTAGGTAAATTATCCTTTAAAACCATAAGTATTCGTATTATCACGTTTAAGATAGTAAACATTTATAAGCTGTGAAGACACCTAGTGTGACACCCGTTAACGTCTGGTTATTCATACTTTTCTTCAATACATCTCGTGTTGAACGAAAAGAACTAGTTGTGTCATTATGTCATGGAATATAAGTCAAGGGACAATTCATGACATTTATTAAAACTATATTTGAGGGACTAAATGTGTTAAAATCCCAAATCTTTGTGAGGAAGCCACCTAGCCTGCAAATTGCCACACTCCACCAGCTCTTGACACCTAATTGGACACATGTAATGATCCTACAACACACCTAACACATGGCTCCATCTCCTTGCACTTCTTACACTATAAATAGCAACCTAAACTGACCTCATTCTTTGTTCCTTCACTTCTCCTCTCTGTTACACTCTTGGAAGTTCCGGACCATTTCGGAGCTTCCCTTTGAGTTCTAAGTTTCCCTTGGATCACTTGTAAGTGCTCCATCTCTGCTCTTTTCTTTTTATAGGCTTTTAATAACCAAAAGTCAAGCATTTTCGACAAATGCCTTGACTTTCGGTTAAGACAATTATGGTCCAGCCATTATTCGAAATGAACATGGCTAAGTGATCGTAATTAGGAAGGTATTAACCCCTTAAAGGGGCACCTCCTAAAGATCACGTTTAGTAGGTCAATTGACGGGTCAAAGTTATTGTTTTAAAAAGTCAAACGGGTCAGATTTCATAAATATTATAATCTGAGTTTATATATGTTATAAATATGTTTTTGATACTTAAACAAGTTGGTAATAATTATTAGAACATGTGGGAACATGTTCGATCCGTCAATTTCAGTCCTAGAGTCGGTTCGCAACCGAAAGTCGTGAAGTTTGACTTCTGCTTTGACTTTCGATTTTGACCCGACTTAGATTAGTTAACTTCTGAATTAAGGTCACATTATGATCGTAATGCAATGTAGCATAACCCTCTGAGGTTATATTACATGATCATAATCATAATATGAGTTTATGCACAAGTTCCGTAAAATGTCAAAATTTGACTAAAATGCCCTTTTTACATAAACAAGGTTTTAATCAACAATGGACTTGCAAATGAATTACCTACTGATATGTTAATGTAATTAACATATTATGATGTTAATATTCTGATCATAAATTGATTTTAGTATAATATCGTAAACTATACTTTTAAATGACTAAAATACCCTTTCAGTGCATAGTTTGGTCTTAAACCATAAACCACACTTACGTGTGCTATCTTACTGATATTATATCACAAATTAAGTATTTTTCCAGAATGTTTATGATCATAACATCAGAATACACGCAAGTTCCTTTTATACGACATATAATTACCAAAACGCCCTTATGAGGCATAATTTCGTTTCAAAACATTTTTGAGCATGTAAGTTGATATCCTACTGATATTACAACTTATTTAAAGTATAATGACATTTAGAAATTGTTCATGGCTCACCGGTTACCCGATATCGCTTATATGCATACGGTTAAGCATGTGTAACTAGTTTACGAAAATTAACCGAAACGGGTTTAACCTAATCATTTTAATCTCAAATTCTAGAATGTTAATTGTTTACCCATATTATACAAGTCTTAAGTACTTGTTGGGTTTAAACTACATTCTATCTGGTCATCGCTTAATCTAGCGTATCGTACCGTTTTTGATCCATTACGCTAGTCGGTCTAAGTCTATGACTTAAATTAAGAACGATAGCATTTTAATTGGTTAGCTTATGCCATAATACAGACTAGAGCCTTCCAGTAAATGCTATCTGCAATTAAGTACTTTTGTATACGGCTGAGTTATTGAAATTAAAAGAAGACTAGCTCAGGTAAATACTCTTGACTTATTTACCTTATTCGGGCTTGGGATACGGTAAATTATTACTGCTTGGTCGGAAATGGGATCAATCAATGCCGATTAGTGGCTAGTAAATCCGCATATTCTGTTTTAATCAGTTTTGTTTGATAACTTAAACATTGGGGGTTAACTACCGTGTTCTGGATATCCTCGGCTCATTACATTAGATAATAGCCACAACCTTAGCGCGGGGTGTAGGCATACACCTGACAGACGCCCAAATGCAACTACCCACACTTGTTGGGGATAACTCCTTCGTGAGTTCTTAAGTGGTGTGTACGTTAATCATGTCTCGGTTTTTATTGTAACATCCGACGAAAAACGGTTTCCAAAACCCGCTTCGTTTACTCGAATATCAAGTTATAAAATTTCGTTGCGTATTTATGATTTATTTTAATTTTAAACAATACATAATTAATAAACATTTTAGAATTTAAGAACTATAATTATTAAAAAGTAAAATAAAGTAAATAAAAAAGAAAAGGGGCGGCGGGTTTCGAACCCGGGTCAGCCGGAAGAACAAAGAAACGCCTAACCACTCCGCCACTTGACTCGTTTGTGATATATGATAAAACAATTAATACTTATAATAAAACTCAAAACTCAAATACGGTCATTCAGCGCGCCCAATTACACTCGCCGGAAAAACCGACGATTTCGCCAATTATCGACGGTTTCCTTTGACTAAACGCATGTATTAACATCGACGTCGGTTATAACCGATGTCTAATCACGCGATCTCAGTCATAAGCACCGGAGAAACTCTTGACCATGAATCAAGACTCAATTCGGACTCAATTCATCATGATTCTTCACTATAAATATACACCCAAGTCTCTGGTAATCTTTTCGCTCAAAATCGCACAAATTCTCGAAGAAATTTCACTCGCCGGAAATATTCTGTATTGTTGGACTTTCGCCGGAAAACCGAGATATACATCAAAACGGTAATTTCTCGATTCTTTCGTTTTCAATCAATTGTTAGACTTATACTAACTTCAATCCTTCAACCAGAATCGGTCCCAGACGACGTTGCCGGATAATCTGCACTCGCCAAAAAATCTCTGGAAATTTCTGAAATCACGCTGTGAATCGGTACAAACATCTAAACCTTTTGATAATCGTTTAGTACCTTAATTGCACAACTCACTGATCAAAACTGTCGATTGGTTCACTCAGTCGGAGATCGCAATCAGAGCCGACGCACCCTTGCCGGAAACCTGAATTAAACACGCTGTTTTGGTACACTCTGTTCTATAATTCCGTTTGCTATTACATTTCAGCTAATTTTAAGTTTTGATAATCAAGTTAAACAAAACATTCGGAATTCTCTGATCTGGGTGTTTGTAAACGAAGAAGACGAAGTCAGAAATAAGTATAAGTTTAATTTAAAACGGATTTTTAAACGGGTTAGGCACACAGTCCAGTGGTGGACTGTGTGCAATTTTAAACCACACGTCCCGAGTTCGATTCGTGCACTTAACCGGTTTCCTACGATAAATCCCAATTTTTTTTGAAAGGCCCCAGAACACCTTCCAGTTAGTATGTAAGGTTAATAAAAACAAGTATTTTAACCAGGTTAGACACACAGTCCAGCGGTGGACTGTGTGAAAAGTTAAACCACAGGTCACGAGTTCGAATCCTGCTTCTGCAACCGGTTCGACATGATTAAAATTCTTTTTAAAATAAATGATTCTGAATAATCTAAATAGTATATAAGTATAATTAAAAACAGAAATATTTTGGGTTAGACACGTAGCTCAGTTGGTAGAGCTGCGTGCACGCGTACGGGAGGTCACGAGTTCGAACCTCACTCAGTGCACACTTAGACCACAGTCCGACCGGTCAACGGACCGGTCAACGGTCAACGGTCAACCAAAGTCAAACTTTTTTTTATTTTTTTATTTATTTATTTAATTTAAAAATCAATTAAAAATACTTAAAAATAATATTTTAAAAGTTAGAAAACGACCTTAAACTCACAAAAATAAATCTAAAAATCCTACTAAAATTGCTAATAAAATCCACTTATTTACCGAACCATTTCGTTATTATTTTAGGTTAGTTATTCCTCGTCGATCAAATCTCCAAACTCGTGCGCATTCAACATCACCAAACGAACGCACCCAATGTGAGTGAATCTCTACCAATTCCCCGTTTTAATCACATTTTGGGTGTATCATGTGTCGCTTATTATTTATTACATTTAAACGCTTGTGCATCCATCATATCCATGATCAAATGTGTATCCAATATGTATCAATTGTTTGTGTGGTTAATGTTTAGATTAAATTTATCATTTTCAGTACATACGTTATCATAGGCTCGTCTGTTCCCCATTACCTATGAGCGGAACTGTTCCCCATTACCTATGAGCGGAACGTGGAGTTGCCATACGATCGGCTCCGTTTGATTGAGCCTTGATCTCACATACATCATCATAGGCTCGTCTGTTCCCCATTACCTATGAGGGGAACGTGACGTTGCCAACATATACATTATCATTCATGTCATATTCTCATGCAAGGTGGTTTGTTATTGTTTGATTATATACGTTTGCTCACATATGATTATTGCACAATTTTTCCATATTAAATACAATAAGAAATCAATATCAAATGTTTTTAACAAGGTTCACTCGCCAACTTTTGTTGACCCAAAATCCCCCATTTTTACACATGATACAGGTGATCCAGTTGCAGCAAGAAACATATAGGACGGCCTAGAAGAATAAATCAGATTAGGCTTTGGATTGTTTACTTAGTTACTTTTTCCTTGTAATTGTATGAACTTGTTTGGAATATTGAAGTTGTAATTTGAATTTAATAAATATGAAACATTTTAGTAAACATCATGAGCTTTGGTGATAACCCAATTATGCCCCGACTCTTATTCCGCTGCGGGTCGGGGTGTGACAGATTGGTATCAGAGCCATGACTATAGGGATATAGGATAGGTTATTAGACTCTTAGAGCCTATACTATAGTTGATTAGAATTTTTAAATTGTTTGTGTGTTACATGCAAAATTCATGATCTTTATATGCTTTATGTTTATTGTTACATTCAATGTTATGCAAGCATGTTCATAAGTACATATTATTATACAATGCTCATCATGAATCATATCCTCATAACATATCATATCCATGAGAGCACACACCTCACAATTCCTATGATTTTTGCAACAATTTTTGTACTTTCAAATCACATCAAAGTGAGTTCTACTGACGGGCATGTAGTAACTGGAAGGGTACGAGTACCGGTAGTCGGAACATCCTGCCTAGGCTTGGCATTCGTATAAATCCAAAATAAAGGACCAGTTTGCCTACCTGGGACTAACGATGAGAGTACGAAGGACCTATTAGGCCAAAGCATGCTATACCAAACGTCGTGTGAGCTAACCCCACTTTGAGTTGTCATTGTGTCTATACCTGGACACCCTCCGACCATACATCTCGCAAACATATTTCATGGTTTTCATTCGGGTGATGCGAGTGTTAAACCGCCAACACCAATGTGAATCCTACTAAGCCAATAGTTGTGGGGGCCCACATGACTACACAGGCAATGGTATGGGGGACATTGGAGGCCCAAACATGAGCAAACCCAAGACATCCTGTGGATGTAGTTGCATTATTTATGATTATGTTATTTTATTACTTTTAACGACACATGACACCTAAAAACTTCTTAAACTCACTATCTTCTTATGTATGTTCCTGTAGATGTCGGCTAGGCAACTACGTGGAGGTAGAAAGTCGGGAAGGTCAAACGAACAATTGGCCACCCAAATTGCAAAACAAATGGCCGCGGTGCTTCCTTACATCGTAATTCAAGTCCAACAAGCCCTCACCGCGAATCCCATCAACGCTCCCAACCAAGAAGACCAGAACGTCGACAACCCTCCCTCCAAAAAGTGTTCCTACAAACATTTCAAGTCTTGCGATCCCCCAAAGTATGAAGGGACCGAAGGTGTCACTGCTCTCCTCCACTGGTTTGAGGAAATGGAGAACACCTTCCTCAATTGCGATTGTCCCGAGGATCGCAAGGTACGTTACGCAACAGGGAGACTGTTTGGGGTAGCCCTGACCTGGTGGAACACAGAGAAGGGCAAGAGAGGAATCGAAGATGCAATGGCCTTAACATGGAAGAGTTAAGGGAAATAATGACAAGACGCTTCTGTCCAAAAGCGAAATCAAAAAGTTAGAAGATGAATTCCACTCGTTAAAGCAAAAGGAAGGATATCATACTTCCTACAACAAAAGGTTTCTAGAGTTGAACCAAATGATCCCCAACTTGTTCACCCCAGTGTACCGCCTGGTTGAACACTATATTCGAGGCCTCCCCTCGAAAATTCAAGACTCAGTTCTAAGCACTTCACCAGCAACACTTGAAGCCGCAATGGAACTAGCTACCGAACTTACCGAAAATCGCATCCGAAACGGTAAATTCAAGGAGGAGAAAAAGAAAGCCCCCATAGAGGCTCAAACTTCAAACCATTCTGTTTCCTCTTCGAAGTTTACTGGTAAAAGGAAGCGAAACAACAAAAACTTTGCTGTCACACAAACAAACCCCCCTATTACTGCTGCACCCATCACCCAAATTGCCCCCTCATCTGCACCATATAAAAAGCCATACTCCGGCCCATACCCAAAATGCAACCGTTGCCAATACCATCACTTTCCTGATCATCCCTGCCAACATTGCACCCTGCTGTGGCCGTGCGGGTCACACCATCCAAACCTGTCACACACTTCGGCGAACGAACCGCAATCAGCCCTCAACCCAAACCCACCATCAGATAGTGGGTCAAGCTCAACAACCTTTACTCCTACCACCTGCCCAACATGCAGCCCAATCCTACTACCAACCCAACTACCTCATGATGCAACCTATGCGGGCTTGTTACAACTGTGGAGACCCGAACCACTTCAGGAACACCTGTCCACGCTTGGTGAACATCATCCATGCCCAAGCTCAAGCAAATCCAGTAAACCAGGCTAACCAAGCTCCTCCACCTGCTAGGGGAAGAGCTTTCAACATCAACGCCAATCAAGCTAGGGCTGACAACAACGTGGTTAACGGTACGTTTCTCATCAATGGTAGTTATGCATCCATGTTATTTGATACTGGTGCGGATAAGAGTTTTGTGTCCTTAGAATTTGAACCCATCCTCAACCAAACTCATGATAAACTCATGGAATCCATAACGGTAGAAGTTGCTGACGGAAAATCGGTCTCATTAAACTCTATTATACGCAATTGTACTCTCACCCTAAACGATCACAATTTTCCAGTTGACCTCATTCCTATGAAGTTGGGAAGCTTCGACATTATAATTGGCATGGACTGGCTCAGTCAACATCATGCTGAAGTTGTATGCCGCGAAAAGTTTATTCGCATTCCTCTTACAAACGGTCAGACTCTACGAATCTTTGGAGAAACCCCTTCGAAAGGACTCAAATTAATGTCCTGTCTTCAAGCCCGAAAATATCTCCGCAAGAATTATGTCGCATTCCTAACTCATGTCGTCAAAAAGGGAACCAAGGAGAAGAAACTCGAAGACATCCAAGTAGTAAAAGATTTTCCGCAAGTGTTTCCTGACGACATTTCAGGACTTCCTCCCGAGAGAGAAGTCGAATTCCGCATTGATCTTATACCCGGAGCTACACCAGTTGCAAAATCTCCTTATAGGTTAGCCCCATCCGAAATGCAAGAGCTGCCAAGTCAACTGCAAGAGCTGACTGACAAAGGATTCATACGTCCTAACTCATCGCCTTGGGGTGCACCTGTCCTTTTTGTGAAGAAGAAAGATTGAACTTTTCGCATGTGTATCGACTACAGAGAACTCAACAAGTTAACAGTCAAGAACCGCTACCCGTTACCTCGCATCGATGATCTTCTTGACCAACTTCAAGGCGCCACCTGTTTTTCAAAAATCGACCTACGTTCTGGTTATCATCAACTCAGAGTACATGAAGAAGACGTCCCAAAGACCGCCTTCCAAACTCGTTACGGTCATTACGAATTCATGGTCATGCCATTTGGATTAACCAACGCCCCAGCTGTATTCATGGATCTAATGAATAGGGTATGCAAACCCTATCTCGACCGTTTTGTCATAGTCTTCATCGATGACATCCTCATCTACTCAAAGTCTAAATCTGATCATGAACGACACCTTCGACTCATACTTACGCTCTTAAGGAATGAAAAGCTCTACGCCAAATTCTCCAATTGCGAATTCTGGTTAAAAGAGGTACAATTCCTTGGACATGTCGTCAATGACAAGGGAATACATGTCGACCCCTCAAAGATCAAAGCATTACAAGAATGGCAAGCGCCACGTACCCCTACCGAAGTAAGATCATTTCTTGGTTTGGCTGGTTACTATCGCCGCTTCATTTCAAATTTCTACCGTATTGCTGTACCACTCACGGCTTTGACTCATAAAGGAAAACCCTTCATATGGGGACCGAAACAAGAAGAAGCCTTCCAAACCCTTAAGCAAAAGCTTTGTGACGCGCCTATCCTCACACTCCCCGAAGGTTGCGATGACTTTGTGGTATATTGCGACGCATCAGGGCAAGGACTAGGCTGTGTATTAATGCAAAGGGGAAAAGTGATAGCCTATGCTTCTAGGAAACTCAAAGTTCATGAGAAGAACTACACCACCCACGACCTGGAACTTGGAGCCGTTGTGTTCGCTCTCAAGATATGGAGACATTACCTCTATGGTACCAAGTGTGAAATATACACTGACCACAAGAGCCTCCAACATATCTTTAACCAAAAGGAGTTGAACATGAGGCAACGAAGATGGGTCGAACTTCTTAATGACTACGACTGTGAAATTCGGTATCATCCTGGCAAGGCAAACGTGGTGGCCGATGCGCTCAGTCGAAAAGGTTATGCGAACTCCATTCGTCTTCTATGTTCGCAAATCATAACCGACATCAAAGATCGAATCCGAGAAGCTCAACATGTTTCTGTAACAGAAAACTACGTACGCAATGAGCTATCTTGTGAAGCAGAACTTAAAATCGAAACCAAATCCGACGGTATTCTGTACTATCTAGATCGCATATGGATTCCCGATCACAATAACCTTCGTGATTTCCTTATGAATGAGGCACACAAAACACGGTACTCTGTACACCCAGGAGCCGACAAAATGTATCAAGACCTTCGATACACCTACTGGTGGCCTGGCATGAAAAAAGATATTGCTGTTTTTGTTTCTAAAGTGCCTTACCTGTTCCAAAGTAAAGGCTGAACATCAAAGACCGTCAGGACTCCTAGTACAACCCGAAATACCTGTGTGGAAGTGGGAAAACATAACCATGGATTTCATTACCGGGTTACCTCGCACCTCCAGTGGGTATGACACTATATGGGTAATCATTAATCGTCTCACAAAATCAGCTCACTTCATTCCAATTCGCGAGGACTTCAAGAACGAGAAGTTAGCTCGTATCTATAGCAGCGAGATCGTAAGCCGTCATGGTCTACCTTTAAGCATCATTTCAGATCGTGATGGTCGTTTCACTTCACGAACATGGCAAGCCGTACAAGCCGCTTTGGGTACACGATTAGACCTCAGTACCGCTTATCATCCTCAAACTGATGGACAATCTGAACGCACCATCCAAACTCTTGAAGATATGCTTCGAGCATGTGTCATAGACTTCAAAGGGAATTGGGATGCTCATCTACCATTAGTGGAATTTTCGTACAACAACAGCTATCATTCAAGTATCGGCATGGCACCTTTCGAAGCTTTATATGGTCGTAAGTGCCGATCACCAATATGTTGGCACGAAATTGGAGAAGCACAAATCACCGGTCCAGAATTAATACAAGAAACAACAGACAAGATCCATCAAATTCGAAACAATCTTCTAGCGGCACAAAGTCGTCAAAAGAGTTATGCAGACAAACGACAAAAGCCCTTGGAGTTTAACATTGGTGACCAAGTACTTTTAAAAGTATCACCGTGGAAGGGAGTGGTTCGTTTTGGCCAAAAGGGCAAGCTAGCACCACGCTACGTAGGACCTTTCAAGATACTCGAAAGAGTAGGACCTGTAGCATACAAGCTTGACCTACCAGAAGAGCTCAACAGAATTCATCCTACATTCCACGTATCAAACTTGAAGAAGTGCCTCGCCGATGAAAACCTCCATATTAGAAGACATTCAAGTCGATGAATCTATGCATTTCATTGAAAGACCAGTAGAAATTATGGACTTCGGAGAAAAGCGTTTAAGACGGAGTCGTATTCCAATTGTCAGGGTACGCTGGGATTCGAAACGAGAACCTGAGTTTACTTGGGAACGTGAAGACTCAATACGCGAAAAATACCCACATCTTTTTCCTGTTACCACTACTACTTAAATTTCGGGACGAAATTTCTAAAAGTAGGGGATACTGTAACATCCGTCGAAAAACGTGTTTCCAAAACCCGCTTCGTTTATTAATCGAATATCAAGTTATAAATTTCGTTGCGTATTTATGATTTAGTTTAATTTTAAACAATACATAATTAATAAACATTTTAGAATTTAAAAACTATAATTATTAAAAAGTAAAAATAAAGTAAATAAAAAAGAAAAGGGGCTGCCGGGTTTCGAACCCGGGTCAGCTGGAAGAACAAAGAAACACCTAACCACTCCGCCACTTGACTCGTTTGTGATATATGATAAAACAATTAATACTTATAATAAAACTCAAAACTCAAATACGGTCATTCAGCGCGCCCAATTACACTCGCCGGAAAAACCGATGATTTCGCCAATTATCGACGGTTTCCTTTGACTAAACGCATGTATTAACATCGACGTCGGTTATAACCGATGTCTAGTCACGCGATCTCAGTCATAACCGCCGGAGAAAGTCTTGACCATGAATCAAGACTTAATTCGGACTCAATTCATCATGATTCTTCACTATAAATATACACCCAAGTCTCTGGTAATCTTTTCGCTCAAAATCGCACAAATTCTCGAAGAAATTTCACTTGCCGGAAATATTCTGTATTGTCGGACTTTCGCCGGAAAACCGAGATATACATCAAAACGGTAAATTTCTCGATTTTTTCGTTTTCAATCCATTGTTAGACTTATACTAACTTCAATCCTTCAACCAGAATCGGTCCCAGACGACGTTGCCGGATAATCTGCACTGGCCGGAAAATCTCTGGAAATTTCTGAAATCACGCTGTGAATCGGTACAAACATCTAAACCTTTTGATAATCCTTGTTTAGTACCTTAATTGCACAAGTCACTGATCAAAACTGTCGATTGGTTCACTCAATCGGAGATTGCCAATCAGAGCCGACGCCCCCTTGCCGGAAACCTGAATTAAACACGCTGTTTTGGTACACTCTGTTCTATAATCCCGTTTGCTATTACATTTCAACTAATTTTAAGTTTTGATAATCAAGTTAAACAAAACAGTCGGAATTCTCTGATCTGGGTGTTTGTAAACGAAGAAGACGAAGTCAGAAATAAGTATAAGTTTAATTTAAAACGGATTTTTAAACGGGTTAGACACACAGTCCAGTGGTGGACTGTGTGCAATTTTAAACCACACGTCCCGAGTTCGATTCGTGCACTTAACCGGTTTCCTGCGATAAATCCCAATTTTTTTTAAAGGCCCCAGAACACCTTCCAGTTAGTATATAAGGTTAATAAAAACAAGTATTTTAACCAGGTTAGACACACAGTCCAGCGGTGGACTGTGTGCAAAGTTAAACCACAGGTCACGAGTTAGAATCTTGCTTCTGCAACCGGTTCGACATGATTAAAATTCTTTTTAAAATAAATGATTCTGAATAATCTAAATAGTATATAAGTATAATTAAAAAAAGAAATATTTCGGGTTAGACACGTAGCTCAGTTGGTAGAGCTGCGTGCACGCGTATGGGAGGTCACGAGTTCGAACCTCACTCAGTGCACACTTAGACCACAGTCCGACCGGTCAACGGTCCGGTCAACGGACCGGTCAACGGTCAACCAGTCAAACTTTTTTTATTTTTTTTATTTATTTATTTAATTTAAAAATCAATTAAAAATACTTAAAAATAATATTTTTAAAGTTAGAAAACGACCTTAAACTCACAAAAATAAATCTAAAAATCCTACTAAAATTGTTAATAAAATCCACTTATTTACCGAACCATTTCGTTATTATTTTAGGTTAGTTATTCCTCGTCGATCAAATCTCCAAACTCGTGCGCATTCAACATCACCAAACGAATGCACCCAATGTGAGTGAATCTCTACCAATTCCCCGTTTTAATCACATTTTGGGGTGTATCATGTGTCGCTTATTATTTATTACATTTAAACGCTTGTGCATCCATCATATCCATGACCAAATGTGTATCCAATATGTATCAATTGTTTGTGTGGTTAATGTTTAGATTAAATTTATCATTTTCAGTACATACATTATCATAGGCTCGTCTGTTCCCCATTACCTATGAGCGGAACTGTTCCCCATTACCTATGAGCGGAACGTGGCGTTGCCAACATACGATCGGCTCCGTTTGATTGAGCCTTGATCTCACATACATCATCATAGGCTCGTCTGTTCCCCATTACCTATGAGCGGAACGTGACGTTGCCAACATATACATTATCATTCATGTCATATACTCATGCAAGGTGGTTTGTTATTGTTTGATTATATACGTTTGCTCACATATGATTATTGCACAATTTTTCCATATTAAATACAATAAGAAATCAATATCAAATGTTTTTAACAAGGTTCATTCGCCAACTTTTGTTGACCCAAAATCCCCCATTTTTACACATGATACAGGTGATCCAGTTGCAGCAAAAAACATATAGGACGGCCTAGAAGAATAAATCAGATTAGGCTTTGGATTGTTTACTTAGTTACTTTTTCCTTGTAATTGTATGAACTTGTTTGGAATATTGAAGTTGTAATTTGAATTTAATAAATATGAAACATTTTAGTAAACATCATGAGCTTTGGTGATAACCCAATTATGCCCCGACTCTTATTCCGCTGCGGGTCGGGGTGTGACATTTATACTGGGCCCTGTATGTATGGACAAACATGTGAATCTGTTAACAAGGTTGCAAGGTCAACTTTCCCAAGTTATAAAAGATTTTGTGCCTTGTGCACTTAAAAATCATTTTCAAATGTTTTCAAAATGAGTTAGTTGAGTGTATTTACCAGCGAAAGCTGACGTATCATCTAAAGACTAAGTTTGCAGGTACAATACGAAAATAGGCTGGAAGTGCTCGGTAGAGAAAAGAGGATCTTGCAAATCCTTGATCTGCCCAAAGTCTGTTATACATTTTTTTACATTTTACGATCCGCCTGTGGATCTTTCGTTACAAGCCGTCCGTATATTATTTTTCGTATTTTGAACATTTGGTTTGTAATGGTAATTTAAAACCAAAGACTTCCGCTGTGCCGTGTTTAATTGACTATGATGTTATCAACTGACGTCACAATATTCCCCACCCGGGCCCACTAGTGTTTGGTTGGAAATCCGGGGTGTGATAATAAGACATGCTAATATTGCTTTTAATAAAATTGAAATAATGATAATCTTGTAATAAAAAAATTCACATCATTTTCAATATGTTTTGTATGCACTAAAAGTTATCAATTTATCATGTTTAATGTGTTCATGGAATGTATTGAGACGTAAAGTTTGTTTTTAGGGCATGAACTAGAAAAACAGCCAAAGACCGATTAGTGGAACTTAGATCTCTTATGTTTGTCAATAGATTCGAAAAGTTTTTTTTCGAATTTTATAAGTATAAAATAAATGCATATATTGTCCAAGTGACACTTTCTCTGGTTGTATAATATATAATCAATAATAATGAACATGGTTACTTTAATATAGATGCGTCACATATACGATTAAAGATCCCCTACAGATTTAATGAACCTTTGTCTTACATTTGAACTATAAAAAAACTTTTAAAGTTTGTACCAATATGTAGTAAGATTATTTATAAAGGCATACTTCCCTTATACTACATATTTGGAGATGAAAGAAAATATTAACTTAAATTATTTATTTAATTAGTTATATAATATATAAAACACAAATGTCAAATTGATTCTCTAAGTGAAATATTTATTGTATCATAGTGCATTTCTCACAATCACATAAAAGGTCATTCAAACGGGTATTTAGAAAAGAATAATATATGACAAATCTGGATTCTAGCTTAATCTAGATTCGATCATTCACATACGAAATACAAAAGTCAAATATAACAAAACAAAAAAATTCTAGAAACACATAGTAATAAAATTATATCCATAACCATTTAAATTATAAAATATTTAGCTATAATACAATTTGGAAAAAATATATTCATAAAAGTAATTAATTAGGTCGTAATAATTAAAACTTAAATCTCAGCAGTCTATTAATCAGTTTTCTCCAATAAATTTGCTGTGCCGTTTGCCTCATCGTTAGTCGTAACGTGACCCGACCCTATTACAGCTTACCGATTTATCTTCTTATCCTTTTCTTATCGATAAAAAACTAAATCCCGATTAAAATCTCACTCGATAATCGAATAAATTATTTAAGAAAGATGTAATAGAAATCCAGACAAAAGACTACTTTAGTAATTTTACATCTTCCATAGATTTATATATCTACCGTTATATATTTATCCTTTATATGTTATCCCAATCTATTTAATCATCAAATAAAAAAAATAAAATAAAGGAAGATGATACTTACCAATGGAAATTCAGAAAAGTCCATCTCAATCATAAGTTTTGAATCCATGACAATACTTACTGTTAGAAGTGCTTAACAGGTCGTGTTTGCGGGTTAGTGAGTCGTGCTGATAACCTGTTGTAAAACAACGGTCTATTAGCAACCAATATACAACTACAATAAACATGAGAAAACAAGACTATATAGATATGTAGAGAACAAGAACATGAAAAATAAGGAAATGAGAATCTTTCTCATTGATATTAACATCATATACAAATACCAATATACAAGTACTATGACATTGATAAATACATAAATGTACTATGAGAGTTGGTAATATAGATAGTCACTAATAAATTATATATTCATAATATTGTAATTTTTTCTATATTAGTAACGGTTATAGCATTCAGTTTATTATAAATCAAATTACTATTGTATTGTAATAATGTAATAGTTTAGTTTCTTTTACAATTCAAATTAAACTAAAAGGGTTTGTTTGCAAACTGCCTAATACTAGGGTAGGAATTGCAAAAAGTTATAATATAAATCATTCACCTTCTCTGTTCGTAACCTAAACCGCCGCACCCATTGCCGTCACGAACTAGGTTTTGCTGCTGGCATCGAACGACCGGATGGATGTATTCGTTTACGTCCTTTCACCTATAGGTGACCCAGTTATACGAGATCTTCGTCGGTATTGTCCTGGTTCTTGTTAAGCAACCAAGCTTGGTCACATATTCGTATATGCCACCACCAAGAACTGTGCTAACTTTGAGTCGCTTTTCTCACTATTATAGAACTCCAAACTGTCGATTCTGACTCGTGCCGCTTGCCATATAAGGTAACAATTCCGATCTTTCGTTAGTCGTATTCGCTTTGTTTATGTCTGCATGCCTCGAAACTGATTTAGACGAATGTTGATTCGTTCAGGTGACTCGGAAATTTATTAACAAATACGCCACTTAAAAACTTCTATATACACTCGCATCATGGGTTGTACCTTCAAAGGAATCATCATTTAGGTCTCTAGTTTTTTTTTATGAAGACATATATAGCTTATTTATGTTTAGTTTTTTAACCATGGTTTCACTAACCCACACAAGGTTCTTGAGTCCTTTTAATAGAACTTTGAATCTGGAAACCTAAGATTATCCCTACTGAACGAGTTCAGAGAGGTTGAGGAAGATATGTTACATTCAACGAAAATAATATATAATACTTGTTTCCTACTTTTGAGTCGATAATAAACTCACTACACTTAAGGATTTTCAAATTTTAGGAAATTGAACATATCTTGAGGCCAACATTCGTGGCCCCTGTCCTATACAACTCCTCTTATGAGGACGACTTAACATTTTTGCTTTCTTACTAACGTGAGTAAATCTTACAACTCCTCTTTTTATTACACGTTTTTGGAATGTATCATGTGTGGCATTTCATTATTATATTTCACAAAGTTCAATTATGTGCAATTACCATCTTGTGTGGTATATGTGTTATGTGTTAATTGTTTGTTTGTCACTTGGTGCATTACATTCATTTTAGTCATTACATCATCATAGGCTCGTATGTTCCCCATTGCCTATAAGTGGAACTTGATGTTGCCAAACATACGAGGTCAGCTCCGTTTGATTGAACTTAGATCTTGTAGCACATCATAATATCGTGCACATTTGTATACAGTTGATTGGTTTATTATTTGAGATTATTTGTTGAGGTTTGACATATGACATACAACATATTTACTTACATTGGTTAATACACGCTTTCTAAATAAACAAATTAAACATATTATTTTACTCATAACAAGGAGATTCACTCACCCACCGTTGTTAAAAAAACTACTTTTACACATGATATAGGTGCACATGCATGAAGAGAAGATTGGACATAGGATGGGCTTTAGTTTAAAAGAATCGGTTTAATGAAGTTTAAATGCTATGAACAATGTCTCATATGTAACTGTTTTACTGGATTATTTGCTATGTGAAACATTCAATCTAGATTAATGATTATTTAAAACACGTAATAGCAAGTCATAAGTTTTGGATCAACCAATCATGCCGCAATCACCGATTCCGCATGTGTTGGGATATGACAGAAATCATTCAAGAGACTACCAATAAGATCTCTCTAATCAGGGATAGATTAAAAGCGGTAGTAGACCGACATAAACGTTATGTCGATAATAGAAGGAAACCGTTGGAATTCCAGGTTGGAGACAGAGTTATGTTAAAGGTCTCACCCTAGAAATGTGTTTTTAGATTCGGTAAAGTTGGAAAATTGAGCCCATGATATATAGGACTATTCGAGATTATAGAGTGAATTGGTGTAGTTGCTTATAGGCTCAAACTATCTCAAGAACTCACTAGAGTACACGATGTGTTCCATGTATCTAACTTCAAGAAGTGTCTATCTGACGAGACAATTGTGATACCGCCAGGTGAAGTTTAGATTGATGATAAACTCCAGTTTGTTGAAAAACCTGTTAAGGTTTTGGACTGGAAGGTTAGATGGAATTCAAAGTGTGAACCCGAGTATACCTGGGAACGCGAAGACAAGATGAAGCGGAAGTACCCTCATCTTTTCAAGTCCGAACCCAGTAATCGGCGTAGCTTAAATTTCGGGACGAAATTTCTTTTAGTAGGGGAGACTGTGACACCCCGGTTTTCCGATTACTATCTGTACTGTAATTGTAAATGTGTTTATTATGAAATGGTGCAATAATACTTAATTTATGTGTGATTAAAGTCCAATTAAAACTGATAAAGCCCTAATGTGCAATAGAATTTGCAAAAGATAAAATATAAAAATTTCGGTGTTTTAAAATGATGACATACCCGTAACGAATGTTGGTGATGACCTGGTTAGTGTTTAGAAGCCCATGAATGTGCCTGACATGTTAGTATCTGGTGGAATTATAATCCATTGGGGGAAATTTAGAAGAGAAGTGCATACGCCTAAATTGGTGGTTTTTGTCTAAAGTGTCCGGAAATTGCTTGCATTGTTGACTTTTAACAGTCTTAAGCAATTAAAGACACCATTAAACATCAAGAATTATTTCTAATTAATAAAATTATGATGGAATTAATAGTTAAATATTATTCCATAATTACTAAGTTCAATCAAGTAAGATTAGGCACTAAACTTTTATAAAAGTTTCAAAACTTTTATAAAATGTGTATGTATTATTTTTAAATATATATAAAAAATATATATATATATATATATATATATATATATATAATATATATATATATATATATATATATATATATAGGGGAAGGTTATCTTGAGAACGCTAAATATTACGAAAACCATGAGAACGAATGAAAAAAACCAATCAAAACCACCTTTTTAATACAAATCTCATTGTAATTAAGATACAACATCAAAAAATAATTTACAACGTCAAATAGTTTATTTCTTCTCTCAAAATCACTCTTATTAGATTTTTTTATACATATGTTAATATAATAAATTTACACATGTGTAAATGACAAACTTACACATGTGTAAATTTTCTTTATTTACGAATTCACGTACGTGTAATTAAATTTCCATCACTGTATTCGAATAATAATGATAAGTGTAAAAATGAATTTTGAATTTAAATTGTTTTTGACCAAGTTCTCATGGTTTTTTAATTTGTTCTCACGGTTCTCGCAAACATATATATATATATATATATATATATATATATATTATATATATATATATATATATATATATATATATATATATATATATATATATATAGAGGAAGGTTCATTTGAGGAAAATTTAATGTGAGAAGAAAAAAGAAGAAAAGACATAATTGTAAAATATTAAATAGTTTATAATTCATCTCATTAATTATGTCATCTCTCATTAAAAAACAAAAACCATTTTATCCTACAAATTTCAAAATTTATCCTAAATATAGAGAGGCAAGCATTTGGTCGTGAAAATGTGGCTGAAGAAGCATCGTCTTCTAGCACTGATTCTGAGGATAGAAGAGCTGGAGAAAGGGGGAGGGCTAAAGAGATAGAAAAAGAACGCTTAGCCGAAAAGAAGAGTAAAGCTGAAGAGAAAAAGCGAAAAGCGACAAGAGAGGACAATTCAACTTATATACATTCGGGTTCTGATTATGATCCTCCTGTGTGCAAGCCAACAAAGAAGAAATCTCGACGTCTGAAAAGATCAGCGGAGCGAAGCACTGATTCTCCAAAAGGTAAATCAAAAGAAAAAGTGCAAAAGTAGACTGTCGAAGAGGTACATGTTGAGCCGACTCCACCAACACCACCATCACCGGCTCGTCAACAAACACCTCAGCCAACACCATCTCCACCCCAGCAGCAAGCACCGCAACCGACTCCGTAACCGACGCCTCAACCCTCATAGTCACAGGCTCATTTTGATTTTGATTTTGATTTTAATTTTGGTGACATACCTGGGGGCGAAGATTTTACTGCTAACATGTTTAATGACCCACGTTGAAGAGTTACAGAAGTAGGTCATGTTAAACACCGTCAAGATTGCAGAGTTACAGGAACAGCTCAGTACTTTAAACGAAGATAAACAGCAGCTCGAAACTATGCTAGCCAACATTGTATCAGAAAATGAGCGTTTACGGATTCGCATGGCTGAATATGAAGAGGAACAACTTAGAAGCGACATAAGAATGAACCTTTTTGAGAAGATACTAACTAAGAAGCTGGGTGTTAATATTGCTGCTGAGATTGATGAAATCGAAAGAGCTGAAGCGAGAGAGCGGGTCGTTGAACGTGAACGTCTTGCAAAGGAATTATCAGATGCGCAAGGAAAGGGCAAAGCTAAAGTGGTTGAGGATCCTGTGAACATCACAACTGAGCCAGAAGCTGAATCTGCGCCAGTTATTACTGATATTGTGGTGTATACGATGACGAAGAAGTATGTGCTAGTAGGTAAGCCAACAGATGTTAATATCGATATGTCCAATCTTTCAACAAGACATCATGAATGGCTGCAGAAGAGGAAGTTAGAAAGAGAGATTGAAGCAGCGGTTGAAGAGTTTGATGAGGCTGCTGAAAAAGAGAAAGAGGACTTAGATGCTTTTGATGATCTATTTTCTGATGAGTCTGGTCATGATAGTGACGATGATGTAGGTGGGACAGGTGTTCGTGTAACAGAATCTGTTTTAAATGAAGATATTGATTATTCTGCTTACTTGGATGACTCTACGAATCAGGTAAGTGAAGATAGAGATCAGGGAAGATCAGAAGGACCTAAGGTGCTCAGCAGGCAGGAATTTTCACGGTAACTGATACATCTACCGTTCCTGTCGTGCCAAATCCGAAGATTTTATATCTTGAGCATGATGTTGAAGAGGGTGAATATGTCCATACCATACTAAAGAAGAGATTGCTAAAATGTTTGGCGTGGACGAAGAAAATTTTGAGTTTGACTTTGAAGACGAGCTGAACGATATTAGCACTTTCGAGCCAGTAGATTATGTCTTTGAGCAAGTTGAAGATGCGAATGATTATGATAGAGTTGTCGTGGAGGATGATTCTGATGACGATGTTACTAATCTTGCCGACCAGGGTACATATGACTCCCTAACTTTTAGTGAGTTGTTTGCAGCAGAAAATGCCGATGTTCTGAAACGTAAAGTCGAAGAACCTGCTAAACACGGTACGATTCCTCAACAGATGACTAGAGTTGAAATTGTAGAAATGAGGAAGAAGTGATTCAAAGTTTCACCAGCCGAGCGAAAGTTCAAACGTCCTCTAGCGTTCTTTATGCGTGATGCAGATATATCTCTAGGGGATATAATTAGCTGGGGATGGATCGAGGAACTTAATGTTTACGCTATCAAGAGGGTGTTTGGGATCCAGTACTTCAGATACTTGAGCAACATCAAATCCTTGTTGTATTGGGATATTAAAGAGCTCGTGCAAACGAAGATGATAAATCTGAAGATGAAATTTCACGACCAACGGCTATGGAAGTTGATTAAGCTTGAACCTTCGCATGGATTTATACACTGGAAACCTCATTTCTGAAGCGTGTTACGAAGATTGATCCGATTACTAAAGAAAAAGATGTTACGCTCATCGTGAAGAGGCCAAAGGTAATTAAGAATATGCCTATGATTCAGATGGAGCAAGACTTCCACAAAATCTTCAAATGGTGGCATTATGATTCTAACACGGGAGAAGCTATGATATGTGTGCACCCTGATGATGATTCGTGGAAGATAACAGAGGAGCTTACCGAAGCCGTCATAGCACACAAACGAATATATGGGCTGTGGCGTGGCATTCGAGTACTAGACCCGATGTGGCTAGTAAATTGTTCGAAGAAAGATATATATTATTTGTTCTACAGCAAAATTAGCTATGAAGAGAAAGACAAAGAACAAGCACTCCAGTTTTAGAAGATTGTTAATGTCTGTTTCGCCAACGATATACATTATGGATCGACATGGAACACTTCATGGAGGAAACTGGAGGAGACAGAGCAAAGGAAGAAAGATAAGAAGGAAGAGAGGATTGCAGAGCGAGCTCGTATAGTGTCGCTGAGAAGTTTTCGGTTTGGCAATACAGTTAACCGACCTCCTCCAACAGACCAAACGCCTATAGCTTTTGAGGAGCGTCGCAAGCCACTGAAGCGGTTCTTTGGTCGATAAACGTTAAATCTTATGAAGTTTTTTGAAGACTATCCAAGACTGCGGCAACATCCAAGGGGGAGTTTGTTGGTGCATAATGTCTGTTGCCTACGTCTAGGATATGTTGATTTTGTATAGGGCTTAGAACATCAGATTGTATATGTTATTATATAGATTATGTGTTTTGTAGCTGGCTCGAGTGAGTCATATGACTCATACGAGTGACACTCTATCACTCGTACGAGGCAGCCACTCGCACGATTCACACACTCTGTTTCATACGCTCCTGTGCGAGTCAGGTCGACCTATAAATAGATGAGTGTTGTGTCAGAGCTAAAGGGTGTTAGTCCAGTTGGTGTGGCGAACCCTGCTGAATTGTTTACTTGCGTTGTACTTTTTCACATCATTCAATATATTCAAAGCAGTTAAACAATAGATCTCACTTGTTCGTTTGTCAACCTCACTAACAATGAATTCAGCCTCTGTTAGTTGAGTTAGATCAGTTCGGTTGCTCATCGGAGGAGTCGATCCCCCATTCACAAATTCAAAAGGGGGTTACAGTGCAGCTGGCGATACAAGTGCTGGAATTAAGTACAACTATCAAACCCAACAATGTCTTTGTAGGTGTTCGTTTGGTTCATTTACAGGGATACTTGTGATAGCTTGCATGGAGTGTTAATAGAGAGTACCATATCAACTATCAAACCCAACCACGCACATGTAGGGTAAGAAATTAAGAGCAACATATATGCATGGTTATTGCTTGAATCGCCTTTCAAAATTCTAAACTTATAAAAAATGAGATTGAAAATATTAGGCTAAAAGTAGTAGTAACCTAGTCTTGCTTGTAAGAGGCCATGACATCTGCACTGTAGACGACGTTGATGAGGGTCACGAGGGCAGTACCCTGGGCGGCGCTGGTGAGGGTCACGACAGGCGGCCTCAACCGGTAAAGATTGTTTTTCGAGCCAACCCTTATATCCATCCTCAAGTTGTTTGTACGTTGTCTGTTTGATTGGGTTCTTCATGAAATCTTGTGGGATATAAACACGACAAATACGAGGTTTTGGTGGGTCCACGAATCTTTTGACGAGGAATACGAAATTTTGGTTTGGATTAATATATACATTGTGACGTAGGGTAAACTTACCCCGTATTTACTTCTCATACCCTAAAAATTTAAAACTTATTGGCTCAACTTTGGTCTAGGCACTTCATTATATATATATATATATATATATATAATGGTAAAACATTAAATAGTTTATAACTCCTCTCATTAATTATGTTATCTTTCATTAATAAAGCAAAAACATTTTATCCTACACATTTCAAAATTTATCATACATATGTCTTACATTTACCGTAATTTACCCTACATACATGTAAATTTATCCTACACATTTCAAAATTTATCCTACACATACTAAAATTTATCCTACACATGCCAAAAATTGTCCTACACCATAAATTATTTTTATCTTGAAAGAGTATATGAAAAAAATGAGTTACAAGTTTAATTAATTAGCTAATTAATGACAATTATAGATTTACCTATATGTTTTTTTATAATACTAAATACACACATTAAATGAAGTAAATAAAGAATTTCTATTGGTTTAAAAGTTATTCTTTTTATTCTTACAAAAGTTTTCTTTTCATTTGAACTCTCCACTATATATATATATATATATATATATGGTAGGGATCAAGAGTGAGCAACTCTCTAAGAGTCAACTGTGCGAACTGATCCAGACCGTCGAATTTCAATCATCTTGAACATTTTAATAGGGGCATGATTGTAATTAATAGTAAATGTTTTTAAATTAAAAAATAAAGGAAAATGGCATATTGGTAAATGAACATTATTGCAAATCTATTTGAATAAGGAAACACAACCATTTCCATATTGTCTTCTCGCAATTCAATCCCACTTCTCCCCCAAATCGCGAACAGACTATGATTTGAAGAAATCAGAAACAATAATAACTTCCTCTCATCCGTATCAATTCAAACCACATTTTCGACGCATCTGTTTTGCGATATTGTGTAGAAGTAAGCCTAGAATTGGGGCCGACGGTCGATAAGAGTCTGTGGTTAAATCGAGAGCCGAATCAAGGTAATCGTAGTTGTTGAAGTAGTATATTTTGACAATTTTCGTGTGTTTGTGTGTATGTTAGTATAAGGCTTCATTAATTCGCCAAATCAAAGGTAATTGTAGTTGTTTAGGGTTTTCATATTCGTGAATAGTAGCGATTGGTGCACTTTGAAATTTTAGGGTTCGGTTATGTGCTTTCCGTAGTTTGTATGAGTAATTTTAAAAGAGTGCTGAACACCAAAAAGCATAACTTGGTGAGTATTGGGATGTTGGTTGTTATATGTTTTCTTGAATCGTTGGTATATGCGGATAGTTAGGTAACTGTTGTAGTACACATGTGGATTATGTTTTTGTATAGGGGTTTGAGTTCCTTAAAACCGATTTATCTGAGTAATTTTAAAACCGATTGTCTGAGAAATTAATTTTTAACCCTTACTTGTTATTAATTCTGTTCTTGTTTAAGAGGTATACTTAGGTTCCCAGGGTTGTACACATTTTTATGTTGGTGATATGTGGTTTAGCTAGCACTTTGGTTTAGAAAAACGTTTTGTCCGTTGTAATCATGGTTTAAGAAGTGTGTTTTTTATGTATTTGATTGCCTAAAAATGTATTTGAGTATGGTAGAGAGTGTCACTAGGTTGTAAATGTTCTTACCAGGGAAAAGCTGGTACATTTGTGTACTACATTATATAGTATAAGTACCCATCCTATTACATATGTGTATTACAGTATGTTTAGAGTTGTTTAGTTGTGATACATATATGTATTTTTTGAGTTCATTATGAAAAAAATATTAATTATTATGGTTCTGTCATATTAACTTTGTTTATGTTTTAGTAGTGAAAAACTGAGTTCCCTTTGTTAAACAAAAGAAGAATCGCTATGCGGAAACGTAAGTTGTTAATGGAAAAATGAAATAAATGTTTCGACAACTAAATTACTACTTCGTTGATATTATTGTGTTAATCGTATAGATACGAGAAGCGAAAGAATTGCGCGTAAAAAAGCTAGTAAATTTAGTAATACTATCGATGATCCAATTCAGATTTCAGACGAGGACGAAGAAAACGACCAAGCGGAAACACGCGAGTATAAATTTTAGATGATGACTATACTGTTTTTTTAAATATAGAGTATTAGTATAACACTACTGTTAATTAATATCCCAATTTCTTATTATCTGTATTTAATATGATTAAACGCAGCATTCGAGGCTGAACAATCGCATGAAATGACACCAAAAAAAGGGATTCAGAGAGCAATCGTGGGAAAAAAAGTAAAGCAAGAAAGAAGAGAAAAAGAGAAAGAACTAAACCTGTAAAAGTTCCTTTCACGGACGATGAAGAAGGTATGTTTGTTTGTTTTTGTATCATTATATGTTTTTTGAAGAAGCCTTATTTATGAAATAACAAATAAAAAGGGAAGATAAACTACAAATGACATGTAAAACTATTCGGATTATTATAGATGTTAAATATAGTCTGTCGAAACATCCAGTGGTTGAACGAATAAGGAAAACCGGGGGAAAAATGATAAAAAAATACAACATATATGGTTGTGTACCCCCTAAAAATGTATGATTCAAATGGTTTCAAAATATGTAAAGTTGTATACCTTGATATGTTGTTTTCCCAGACGGTATGAAGATTGATACACCCACCAACCTTGGAAAAAAACATGTAGATGAAACTGTTAACCGAGCAAATGTTGAATATGACGGTAAGACTTGAATTGCTCATTTGTATGGTGTGTATTATTATTTTGATTTACTTATTAATTTCTTTTTGTAATAGTGAATGACACACAAACAAAGAAGGGCGGTGAGGATGTTGATCGGAATGACGTTACGGACGGAGATGAAGAATTTGAAGGTATAATTTTAATATAGCTTCTAAATAGTGTTCCAAAAAATTATTATTTTTTTAATCGTTTAATATTATGTTGATAAGAAACAGCTGAGCTTTTTGGTTACCGAAAAAGGCGACCGCAAAAGAAACAGAAGAACAAGAATACACAAAGAAAAAAACGTGCAAAAGTTGAGGATGGTTTGTTTAGCATCAGGGTTAGAACGTCGCCCAACAAACTTTATGAAGCAATGCGGTTAATGAAGAAATGGCAGAAAGCGATGGTGACATATATTGGGTTTGGTAAGTTGTTAGAGTTTCATGTCAGCGATGTTACAGCCCATCTCGGACATTTTGTTTTTGATAAACTGGACACGAAGAACATGAGTATCGTGTTGGGAGAACGACAAATTAGGGTTGACAAAGAGTCTGTTAAAAAAGATATTAGGTATTCCAAGCGTGGTATAAAGGTTTCAAAGGTGAACAAAGATGAAGCAGGACATCCTATGAAGGAGAAATGGGGTTCTAGGTTTGATAAGCTACCGATTAGTTGTAAGAATATAGTTGACAACATTCGGACAAATGAGTATGAGGATAGGAAAATGTTCAAACTTGACTTTCTGTTGTTGTTCATATCAATGATGATTGGATGCACTAAAAATGATAGTGTTATGTACAATATGTTGGATTTGTTTAACCATGTGAAGGAGTTCAAGGAGCATGATTGGTGTCAATTTGTGATGGACGTCGTGAAGAAATGTAAAGACGATTAGGTAAGGTGTGACCCGAATGTGTACTTCAGAGGGCCTCTAACCTATCTGGTGGTATGTATTAAACACTCAAAGTTATATATTTTATCACAATCTTCACAGTTTACTTTTAGTAAACACGTGTTGTATGGGGAAAATACACAAGTGCACAATGATTATGTGTAAAAAAACATATGGTTTTTTTGTTTATTTCTTTATCGTTTGTTTTTATTTTAATTGTATTTGTTTACGTATTTGATTATAATAGTTGTTGTATTTGGAGTCAACACGATGTCCTAGGTTCGACTGTGAACGTAGGGAAGCTCCTCTGAGATTTTGGACACATTATTTGATGAACCAAAGGAAGGAGCAGGAGTTGAAGAACGGAGGTTTTGGGCTGGGAGATTTAAGAGAATTATATGATGTGGAAGATGATGATGAAATCAATAGTGAGAAGGTCCGGCTGACATTGCCAAGGATGAGTGCGTGAAAAAAACAAACGCATAAGACACGTCGACGGTAGAGGTATGATCATGTTAACAGTTTCGGTTTTCGTACGTTAAAAAGAATGTTGGGTAATGGGTTATCGTTAATTTATGTATATATTTAGTTATTTTAATTTTTTGTAATACGCAGTTGAGTGGTGCGCGCATATTGTCTATATGCGATCAAATTGAGAGTTTTAAACGACAATTAGAAGATGGAATAAAAGAGCATATATCGCGATACCCGTCACACCAGTCCGTCTTACAAATTTTAGAAAGGTACAAAAAAATTTTCAACAAACCAGCTATTGGTGAGACGGGAGAAAATGAATGCTATGCGAGTCCGTGTATGAAAGGAGCAGGTAATGATAAAGTGGTATTTTACTTTTAATATGATTTTAAGTTTTACGTATGATTTTAGTATACACAACAATAAACATGTTTACTATACATGTATATAGGTGTGGAGGACAATAAGGGAAAAGCAAAGTGTGCCAGTTTGCAAGATATGCATAGAGATAAGTCACAACACCACACATCGCTTCGCCAACCACAAAGATTTTTATGAAATCAGCATAAGTGATTGAGGACTACATTTCTGGTGCATATAATACCCAACGGTTAGACGATATTCCGTCGTTTAGCCTTGGAATGACACAGAATGAATGTACCGCTAAACATAATGCGTCAGTGAATGTCGAGCAAGAAATAAATGTTGCTGAGGTTGTTCAATCCGTTGGTAAGGGGAAAAGGAGAAAGATTGGCTCGAGGTATGTCCAATCACCATTTTTGGTGAGAGCTGTGAGTATCAACAGTTGGTTGAGCAAGAAATAAAATATGTTGTGGAAATATTTGCCGATTTCTGTTGATTACAAGATGTAAGATTTATATTTAATATTATTAATTTTTTTTGGTATTTAGAATGTTGTTGTCATTTGGAAAAGTAATGTCAATGAATAGGATAGCAAGACCGAAGAACAAAAAGGTGGCCAACGGGTCGATGAAACACCGTGATGAAAAAGAAGTCGCAGAGTTTGAAGCGACTAACGCGTAAGAACTCTTCCCGAAATCACTCTTGTTTAGATGTGTGTGTATATATATATGTATATATGAACAATATACAGCCATGCATATTCTATATAATACCCTTTGGACATACCATATAAATGGCTGTTTAATCATACCAGTTACACGTGTGTACTAAAAGTAGTTATATATAAGGATAAAAACATGCACATATGTACAACAAAAAAAGTATGGTTATGAATAACATTATATATAGGTGAAACGTGAATCTGAAAATATAATGACATCTGAATTCACATGTGCATTAGACATTACTAGATTGGTTATCCTTGTCGTTCAATAAATATTTTTCAAATGAAATAAAGTGTTGTTGGCGAGTAAATGTATGTGTACTGAAATTATTTTTGTACTGTATGTTAATTTATAATATGTTGTTGAAACAGACGATTGGTATTTGAAACCGTGACGGGGGTTGGTCTATACCATTTCCAAATGAAGGATTTGCAACCAAGCCAATGGATAAATAGTGGGGTCATTAATTGTTTTGCATCAATGCTTAACCAAGAAGAGAATCATAGAACTTCCGGGGAAAATATTTTTTGCGGGAGATGATAAAGTTAAAGGCTCAAAGCCGCGCTTGTTTTGCCATACGGAATATTTTGTAAGTTGATCCCCGTTAATATAAAACTTACAGTTTGAGTGTTATTAACTGATGGATCGTGATTTTTTTTGTTGTGCAGACGGAGGATGTGTTACATAATGTAAGGTATGGAGATGTGCAACGTGTTGAAAAATTAAGAAGTTCTTTGCTACACGTGGTAGAAAAAAGATCATATTTGTTGACTTTGTCCACTTATTGCGTAGTCTGCTTCCCAATTCTTGAAAAGGGACATTTTTATCTTGTCTGTTTTGATCTTGAGACGGCATCGATAACGGTGATTGACAATATGGCTGCATCAGAAAGCCCAGTCTCAACTGATAAATGATGAAAATTATTTCAAGAAAAGCACTCTGTACAAAGTTGTAAGACAATTATAGACACAAATTATTTTATTTTAGTTTTGGCTTTTGATAGTATATAATTCACTTTAATCTTGTAATTTCGGTTGTAGAAGGACGTTTTCACACGGTATTTGAAACTGATGAAACACCCGAAAGCAATACAAATTGATAATACAGTGCCAAAAATGTTAGAATTTGAGTGGAAGACCGTAGGAAACACTGTCGATTGTGGTGTATTTGTTATGCACCACATGGAGACTTGGTATGGAGCCACGGTAGAAAAATGAGATTGTGGATTCCCATTAGAACCTCGTCAGAAAAAAGCAACATTGACACAGTTGCGTAAGAAATACGCGGTAAAGTTGGTGACGTCTGATGCAAACATTCACCGAGACCGGATACTAGAGGAAGCGGAACAGTTTGAAAATACATTTTACTTCAGTTAATTGTTGGAACCGTTGGTTATTTCATGGAACATGATGAAACAATTTGTGGTATGGTTTGGGGGTATTTGGTTCTTTGATGGAATTTGTTGAAACACGTAAAACACATATAACTTTGAAGACCTTGTGTGTGTGGTTGTTGATGGAACTTTTTATGGAACCTTTGATGGAACTTGTTGATGAAACTTTTCGTGAAATTTGAAACGTAATACATGTGTGTACTATATTATTTCAGTTACCAGATTCAGGTGGTGCATATGTGTACTAATATAATTATCCAGTTAAGTATTGCGTGTGTGTACTATAGTATTACAGACCACCTCATGATGGTGCATATGTGTATTTCAGTTTAGTTTAACAGTCCAGTTAGGTACTAGTACACAAAAAAACAGAAAAGTTTTTGATATCAACGATAAATGTATTAAAAAAGAAAACTTTAAGCCTACACAGCTGGTGTTTTGTGTATCAATATATGTTGAAAATGTGGGTAGTATTGAATTAAGTGGTATTCACCAGATGTGCACAAGTGCATACTAATTAAACATTTTCAACCAAAACGCCTGATGTATGTAATTTGAATTTCACTTGTATGGTATAAGTAAATTGTGGACTCAAAATTGATGTTAATACGACAATGTTTAACCACTATCCAACTCAAAGTCTTACCAAATACATTTTCAAAAACTCTAATATAGTTGCAAAAAACTGAAAACATAATGTACCAGTTGCATCAAACGAAATTTTTGTTATGGATCATATAGTTTAAGTTAAAACATAGTGTCATCATCTTCGCTCTCGTGCACTTGCGCTTCACTTCCACTATCGGTGCAGTCTTCATACTCGTTTGCTTCGTCATCATCTTCCTCGCCATCTTCGTCTGTAGACGAATCGTCCTTTGTGATGTTTCCTTTTTTCAATGGGCAATTTCTTTTATTATGCATTCTCACCCTCTTGCCACAATAATTGCATTTTCTTCTATGTTTTTTGCATTGTTTTAATGCTTTCTAGCGAGGACCAATTGGACGTTTATGCTTTCCACATCCTTTGTTGCGTATTTTCTTTGGTGCGGTGCATGATACTTCTTCTGGTTCAGTATGATCAAGAATTTCCTGGTAAACGACAAACTTTTTTTAAGTTCCAGATCCGGTGGAACTTCGCTAAAAACCTTATCTTTCAACAACTATACTTGCTCATCTAGTTCCTGTAATTTATCAATCCTACCACGAACTCTCTCTCGACACATTTCCATATTGTCAAGTATCCTATGCCAAATTCTTCCACTACGACTCTGATCTACAGATAACCTATTTTCAACGCTATATACACCAGAAGGCAAAGCGTCTCTCCTCCATCTTGGGTGAATATACCGTCCCGGAATGTTATGTACGTTATGGTGCCCAAAAACGCAGAAGATATGACGGCATAGATATCCGTTTCTAGTATAACCCATGCATTCACACGAAACGAAGACATCTTGTTTGTTAAAGGTGACCTGTAATATAATGATACAAGATGGATAAATTAGGAAATATGTTCATAATAATGCACACCTATATTTTAAGATAAGAAAACACACTTTACTGAATGTAAAAACCAATCATGAACTCGTTTATAACTTCTTTCATGTGGTCTTGGTGAGCTATCACAAAGCTGCTTATACCTTCAGATACACATCGTTCATCAATATAACAATTTTCCTTTACGTTCATTATTTCCTTTTGAACATCAAAAAAAGTCTACGTGTGTAGATATCATTTTCATGCCGTTCAATAGGCCAAGATATTTTGAATTCGGGATTAGTGGTGTCAGTTTTATGTGTTAGTTCCCTCTGTTCGTTTCGTATCCCATCAACTGATGTGTCGTAACATAACATGAACTTAACCAAGGTGTTATGAGAACTAGAATTAGATTTGAACAAGTGGTTTGCACTCTCACACCTTGATATGGTCTTCATTAACGTACATATAGGTATCTCGCGGAAATAAGCCGGTATCCCGTTCGCACGAATCGAATACATCTCGGACAACCAGGAATGGTCTTGTAACCCGTATTAAGCAATAAGCATCTGCCATCTACTCTCAAATGTTTGTGGTTTAATGTAAACATTCCAACAAGCTTGTGGAACTTCTGTTTTAT
The DNA here is from genome assembly GCA_947069175.1 of Scalesia atractyloides. Classification (NCBI taxonomy): domain Eukaryota; kingdom Viridiplantae; phylum Streptophyta; class Magnoliopsida; order Asterales; family Asteraceae; genus Scalesia; species Scalesia atractyloides. The sequence continues at coordinate 40,694,772 of CAMTDV010000008.1, read as the reverse complement.
TTCTGCATTCTTACTGTCGTTCCCCTTGATCTACATTTAAAAAAAAGAAAAAAATTACTTAGTCGCCAGGATGCTTTAGTATGATACATTTTTGTACTAATAACAAAAATTTTTTATTCAGATTTAGTACCTTAATCGGTAGTTTTTGAATAATGTGCCACATACACAACATGTGAATTGACTTGTCAAAGACCTTTCCAACAGCTTGTTTTATGGCACAATCTTGATCAGTTAGCACCAGAAGGGGTTGTTTACCATTGTGTGCCTCAAGGAATTTTTGAAGAAGCCATGTATAAGACTCGATAGTCTCATTATGAAGCAACCCTGCACCAAAAATTGTACACCTTTTGTGGTGATCGACTCCAGTAAAGGTACAAAAATCATATCATACCTGTTTTTACAAAACACAGTTAGATACGTATATTAAAAGATAAATAATAGGTAACAAATTTCATGTAATACTTACATATTTGTATGATATGTCGCATCAAAGGCAATAACATCGCCAAATAAGTTATAGTTTGATTTCGATACCGCATCACACCAAAAAATTAACTGAAGTTCGATATCAACAATGTGGGTGTTAAACGTGTAGTTTTTCTTGTTTTTGCTACGTTCCTTGAATTTGTCAATTATCATCTGGGCGTCCCTATCCCCGATAAAATCTCGGATATCGCGCCATAATTTTTGTAGTCGACAACTGTTCCGTGCACATTATGATGACCACCTTTTAAAACTACATGTACTTTGTGAGACTTGGTAGGTCCTAGGTTTGCGTTACGGCATTTTGCTTTAAACTCTTGGGTAGAAAAGTCAAGCTTCCTCCTCTTCAATGATAGATCAAGATTTTCACGGGTAGTAAAGCCATGGTTATGTTGTTCTACAAAGTCATATATCTCATACTCAGATGAATTTTTTACACGCACAAATTTAACACATGCCTTGCAGTCTGTGACTTTAACGTTGGACCGTCTTTTTGGTGAACTTGAATTTACTTGTTCAGCCGTAACATCTTTACATTTAGGTTGGCTCTAGAACATAAAACGTATCGCCTATTATAACAATTTTGTCACCTATTTTTTCCTTCTGCGATGTACCAAGACGGGTTCCAAAACCGGCCAGTTGTGCATACTCTTCATACCTGGCTATAGCTTCTTCAATTGTACTAAATCTAGCATTAATAAACGGTTTGAAACCAGGAGGGACGGTTGGAGTCCAATACCTAGATCCATTAGGAGATTCATATATGTTGCTCGCAACGGATTCTGCAGAAATTATTAGAAAGTGAAAGAAATAGACTATGAAAAATCAAAGAATACACATATGCGTACTGAATATGGTAGACTATAATTCTTCAAAAAACAATAATAAAATTTAACGCCAGAATTACATAACAATTGCTAATTTTTAAAAGTATATACATATGTGTTAAGATCTTAAAACGTATACAGTTAGCTACATTTCCAAACTCACCTATAAAAATGCACAAACATAATCAATGTGGGCTATACTATACAACTATAAAAATGTGTGCGAGTATGGAACAATCTTTACAATTACAACATGTGTGAAAAATAAAGATGTCATACAACCAAACTCAAAACATCACATACATTGGCCAGACTTTATTGGATATTCAAATCACAGATTCAAACTCATCAAAATTACAAATCACAGAACCAAACTCAAAACATCACATACATTGTGTATACTACTGTCTATGCACATGTGTACTTATCCAATTAGGTGGCCAGACTTTATTGGATATTCAAATCACAGAACCAAACTCATCAAAACAAATCATAGAACCAAACTCAAAACATCACATACATTGTGTATACTACTTTTGATACTGGAACTAGTGACGACCGCAATTATACACAAGTGTACTAAATTAAATCTCTCCTATTCATCAAAATTACAAAGCACAGAACCAAACTCAAAATATCACATACATTGTGTATACTACTGTCTATGCACATGTGTACTTATCTATAACAAACATGTCAGTTAATATATTTGGAACCAACGGCAACATCGGTGACACAAAACGGCAATATTCAATTACATTTCTGGAATCTTGTTAACAAATGGGATGGACAGTTAAACACATAAACGACAATGTTGAGTACAAATTATTGGTGCATATTTTGTGACAACAGCTTAATAGTTCAATAGTTTAGTCTTTGGATATTTGTATTGGTCTTAGTATTTGTGTTTAGCTTGTTTAGAGTTGTAATGGGCTTGGAGAATGGCCTAGCCCAGTAAAAAGCCTAGTATGCAGACATGTGGTATATATATATATATACACACACATACATGTTGTGCATTAGGGTTTGGAGTTAGTTGCTCAGTTGCTGGTTCTATTGTTGTGTTGTTGTTTTAGTTGTTCAGAGAGATTGAGAGAGGAGTCTTGAATTGATTGTAAACACTTTGTGTTAGATAATCAATAGAAGACATTTTGAAGGAATTGTTCTTGTCCGTGTTCTTGTTTCTGTGAAATCTGATCTAAGGGATTCCGCACTCTAGATTAGATAGACGATTTTGTGAAGATCCATAAGGACTAGGGGAGCTACAATTGGTATCAGAGCATTCGGCTCTTGATTTTGCTCGGTTCAGAATCGTGACAGTAGAAAAAAATTGGGTTTTTGGACGTTTTGGAGGCTGTTTTGGAGTTTGTGACGACTGAATTAGGGTTTTGGAGGCTGTTCTAGTGTTTTCCAGCGATTTCGGATAAACTTCAAGGTATTTCAGATTGAAGACTTGCATTCCGGATCAAAAAGTGAAGCATTTCGGATTGCAGACTTTAATTCGGATCAGAAAAGCCCATTTCAGACCAGAAAAGTGTAATTCGGATCTGAAAACCCATTTCGGATTGAATTTTGGATCAGAAGCTATTACGGATTCCATCTCGGATCAAAACTATTTCGGATTCCATCTCGGATCAGAGTAGTCTATTCCGGATTTCCATTTCGGATCAGAACAGTGCATTCCGGATTTTCATCTCGGATCACTATTCTGGATTACCAATTCGGATTACTGTTCTGGATTTCTATCCCGGATTGACTATCCGAGTTACTGTTCCAGATTTGATATTGTTCCGAGTTAGGATTAAGAAGGTGGAAAGTTAACCAGCTAACGTAACCGGAGTTAAACGTTTTCGGACATAGAATTTGATCCACAAACATTCGTGACAAACCGGTTGCACGATTAGGCTCGTGTGATTTTTAGGACAAAAAAGGGCACGAAAATTCCTAAAATCACTATCAAACAATATACATCATTGGATTCGTATCGTCGAGACGAGTTTAACGGTACAATTTGGTAAAAACACTTTTCGGACAAATTTCTAAACGTTTTTAACGGTTTGGTTATGATAAGCTGCGGGTTAGATTTGGGTTTTGACACAGGTATACCAAAATCCATTTAAACTGTTAGCTGCATGTTAAAGATGGTCAGAATGAAGAATAGCTGTGAGTGTCTTAATAACTGCCCGAAGTTGATGAATGCTGAACAATATGTAGACTGGAAAGAGAAGTTTGAGGCATTTGTTCAATGTGAAGACTCTAAGATGTGGAGTTGTATGATTGATTGGTATATTGCTCCCGCACGTCGAGTTAACGGGAGAATTATGGTACTCTCATATGAGAAGATGGAAGATTCTGAGAAACGTATATATGATGCTGAGAAGAAGGCTTTAGCAGCGATAAAGATGTCCTTGCCAACTGATACGAAATACATTTGTAATAGGTATGGATCGTCTAGAGAGCTGTGGAAAGCCTTAGAAAAACGTTATCAGAGTACTTCAAGACAAAGTACATGTGTGAGTGAGACTGCAGCTGTGAAGATTGGTGAAGGAGCAGCTAAGATAGAAGAGAAGAAGGAAGCTGAGAATGAGAAAATGGAAGTCAAGGATGCAAAAGCTACAGTGTGCATGGATGATACAGATGAGCTTACATCAGAGGTACAGGTACACTTACCATCTGTAAGTCATACTTGTCATAATTGCACTGAACTACAGGGTAAAGTTGACAAATTATCGGAGCAAAACAAAATTCTGTTAGTTGAATTAGAAATACTAAAAGAGTCAAATGTTCTTTTGAGTGAAAGGGAGTCAAATTTTTTAAATACACTAAATTCAAATGAACAAGAAATCATCAGTTTGACCAGCAAAGTCAATGTACTTTTACAAATCATTGATTTGGCCAGTGAAACTGTGAAGGATAAGACTAACGAGCTTTCTGAAAAGTGCACAGAATTGGCTGGTGTACATGCCAAAATTGTTGAACTTCATAGAAAGTTAGACAAATTTGGAGAATCCTCGTTAGTCAGGATCAAATTCAGAAAAGTTTGAAAAGGAGTAGTGATAAAACGGGAGTGGGGTTTAGTAAAGCTGCATCTTCTGAGGATCAGGATTACTCCCCTTTTACCAAATGAAAATGAGCTTACAGATTTTGTTACTACTATACCAGCTATAGTGGATACGATAACAGTTGACATACCTGATAGTCCAGGCTCTTTGAAAGAATCTGTTAGGTCTAATAGTACACCTCATAAAGTGGATGAGGATACTAAAGACAAAATAGTCAAATCATTTAAAAAGGTATCTAATAGAAAGAAAACTTTTACGAAGAGATCCTGTTTTAAATGTCACAACAAAGGGCATGTGGCTAGTTGTTGTCCTTTTAAAAGGGGAAGCAAGTGGAGACTAAGGTTGAGGTTAAGGATGGAAATCAGGTTGGGTCAAATAAGAATGTTAAACCAAGTTCTCAGACAAATCAACCAAGATTTCAACCTAAATCTTCAACATCAAGAAGATTTGATAGTCCAAGAAAATTTTCTCCTAAATTAAGTGATGTTAATGGACAATCAAATTGTTTTACAAGGAAAAATTTTGGATATCGAAATTGATACCAAACTTCTGGTAATCGAAACGTTCAAAGAAGAAATGAATATAAGGGTTTTATTATCTCGAATGTTCAAAATAATCCAAAAATTTTTCAAAGTTCAGATTACGATAATGGGAGAAGAAGGTTTCGAGATAATAGTTTTCAAACGTCAGCAAATCTGAGAGTTTATTGGAATTCTCGCGATCAAAGATCTCGTGCAAATTATAAATCATGTCCAACAACTAGGAAGACATCCAAGACACAAGTAGGGTGTGATGGATATTGGATGGATGTTCCAGTGGTTGATGAATCTGGACTACCTAAGACCTTTAAGGCTTGGGTCCCCCAGTCTAACTAAGTTGTTGAGTGTGTGCAGGATGACCAAGATGGACTGTTGATGTGTTCAACAGTGGTTATTCCTGTAAATCAACTGAGGTGAATAGTAGGTTACACATGGTAACGAATTATTTACTTCTTTGATAGAATATGTTTACTAACAGTGAAAAACCATTTGTCAGGTTGAAGTGGGAGTCTTTTTTGTATGTAAATTTCTGTTTTTAAATCCTTATTCATAAAAACGAAAATTTAGGGGGAGAAATTTCCCTAAGCCAAAAGAGTTTTAGTTAGTGCGTGAGTTTAGGGGGAGTAAGTTGAAAAGTTTAAAGTTTTTGTTAAAAATGAAAAATGAGTTTTCACTGTTTGGAAAACAAGAAATGATTGTACATCAGCAAGTTAGACTGTCACACTGAAATTAAAAGAAAATTGCTTAAGTGTGATAGCAGCTTCATCATATGATGTACCAGTAGGCAAAATGCATGAAATAATCAACTTACCTTTGTGATACAAATATAAGAAACTGTGTATGAGTGGGTAACATATCCGTGGCATATCATTTTATAACCTTAAATCTTGCTTTGATAAATTGCCAAAATCTGAGATTTTAGGTCTTTATATCGTTATTTCATCCGGGGTATCAAGGTTGTCCTTCTGCTGCATCCAGAAATATGCTGACCTAGGCACAACCAGGATATCTTAAAAGAGCTAAAATGCCAAATCCCAAAAATTGAAGAAGCTCTCCTAGAGAGTCATTCAAATGTGCAAATTGCATTATTCGTACCATAATTTGGTATTTTCCCTAACCCTCGTTGGATATTGGTCTCTTTGATGTACGGAAGTACAGACCTGATCACCAATTATCTAACTTTGTAAATCAAAAAGGATGAATTTCGGTATGCTCACCTACTACGATGAATTTTTGTGCATACCTTGATCGTGGGGGTATGTCCTGAAGTGGGACACACTAGTATATCAGTATAAATTATCTAAACAGATCACTAGGTAATGGTACTTGAAATGTTCATGTATTTTGTTTAAGTGGATAAACAATACTGGTAATCGTCTTGAACTGCTTTTCATGAATATTGCGTATAGAATTATCAAATATTGTGAAAACAGTTGATGTTGCTGATATGATCTTCTTAATGGTGAATCTCACAAAAATAAAGTGTTTATTTTCTTGTTATTTTTTTTGTTTTCAGAAAATATTAAAAATACAAAAATATTGTTTTTAAAGCCTCCCCATTTGATCTGATAAGTTGTTTATTTTTGCATGATAAGATAAAATATTGGTTTATCTTTAATGTGGAAAAAAACTAATGGTTTTTCAAGTTACTTGCTTGTGTTTCTAAATAGATTGATGCGGTTATCAAAATGAAGTGCAGAATTCAAGTAAAGTACATTTTAAGAAAGGAGTGGAGAGTGTGTGAAAATGCATGGTATGATCCTTCTACTACATTGCAAAGGGAGATATGGAGGAATTTGGTGATATGAGCTTCATCAGAGAATGTTAGCTCACTAATCTACAAAGAATGGAAGATTTGGTGATTGGATACATCAGCTAAGGGGGAGTCTGTTGATGTCAGAATATGTGTGTAGCTGAAGCTATCCAAAGACCAAAAGATCACAAGATGCTTGAAGACAAACTTACACTAGGAAGCTATTGTCAAGGGGGAGTCTGTTGGTGCATATTTTGTGACCACAGCTTAATAGTTTAGTCTTTTGATATTTTATATTGGGCTTAGTATTTGTGTTTAGCTTGTTTAGAGTTGTAATGCGCTTGGAGAATGGCCTAGCCCAGTAAAAAGCCTAGTATGCAGACATCTGGTATATATATATATATATATATACATACATGTTGTGCATTATGGTTTGGAGTTAGTTGCTCAGTTGCTGGTTCTATTGCGATGTTGTTGTTTTAGTTGTTCAGAGAGATTGAGAGAAGAGTCTTGAATTGATTGTAAACACTTTGTGTTAGATAATCAATAAAAGACAGTTTGAAGGAAATTGTTCTTGTTCGTGTTCTTGTTTCTGTGAAATCTGATCTAGGGGATTCCGCACTCTAGATTAGATAGACGATTCTGTGAAGATCCATAAGGACTAGGGGACCTACACAAATACATGCCGATCAAAAGTTGTAACGAATTACAAATATAATACTCTTAAAAAAGAAACACAAACCAAACCTGGTCGATCCGTAGTGGTAACAAAAACATTGTCGGTACCCTTGACGTTGTCTTCAACACCGATCGTAACATCTTCTGGTTGTTCCATTGTAAAGATAAAATCCGATGGAACAGTTTACCAAATATTGGAAATTATGTAAATGAAATTCTTGGGAAATTTCCGAATCAAAATCTGGGAATGAATTCGTATTCTTTGTTGAATTCGTATTCTTTGATTACCGAACAATATACTGAAATCGAAAATCATATCAATTTTTACTACCAGTTGTTGTTGTCGTAAATATAGGAATTGATATAATTTTAAAAAATAAAAATATATCTTGACTAAAAAATGGGAATAAGAAAACAATCTTGTAACTGACATTTAATTTCTTAAATGGATATTTAAAACTATATTAATACAAAATTACAATCCTAAACTTATCAAAATGTAAAGAGATCAATGACCCAGATTAGCTCACACAGTTCACTATCATGATTCTATTCACAAATGATCCTAATCCTATATATATATATATATATGATCTAGTAAGTGCTAGTAATGAAGTAAATGACAGCCGTAAGCTAATGTAGTTTCTGAAATGTGTTTGTATATGACTAACAATGGCATATGTTATATGGGATTTTAATTCCAAGCTTCAATTTGTGACAAATTAATACCAGAAGCTATTGATTGGTCAGGTCAAAAAGATAAGATGCATTGAACCTGGACAATGAAAATGTAAGCCTATAAACAACCCAACCAAGTGACCAACACCACATCATTCTAACCTCCAACAATGGAGGATTTGAAGAGGCGAACCGAGGAACTCGAAAGAGAACTAATGAAAAGCCTCCAACGGGAAGAAAACATGAAGGCAGAGCTGCAAAGATTGCGTGAAAAAGTGCGTGTCGCAGAGGAAGCAGAAGAGCGACTATGCTCGCATGTGGTTGACCTTGAAGCCGAGACGGTCGATCATGCACAGGAATACCGCTCCCATTTAGTGGCGTTAATGGAACAGCTAGAAGCTGCTCACAAGTTCATCGAATCAGCATCCTTTGATCCTTGATGAACACGTTTTCTTATGATATGTAATAATGGTTGTGTGTGATCTTTGTTATGGGTTATCATGCCCAAAATTGTATAATATTATGATAATATAAAAGATTACTGATTTCATATATCTTTCAAATATTTTTAGTTATTGCATAATAGCACCATCATTACATCAAAAATAAATTTGCTAACAAACCATAAGTCTCATGTCATAAGCATCCTACATTTTGATCACTCTCTATGCTCTCCTACCTCCTCCAGTCCCCTTTTTCCTGCGTAAAAAAAACATCGGTTTCAAACAACATAAAGCACGTCCAAACAAGATATTTTCATTATAGTTGATAGTAGTATAAATTGGGAAGTCTTCAATGTGAACTTTTGTACCTTTGGAAGTGACTTATTTTAAACGCATTAAAACTAATTTAAAAAATCAACATTAGCTTTTCGGAGTACCAAGGGGCAAAATCATACCTTTGGATATCATCAAGAATTACAAGGCGTGGTCCAGGTGGGATTCTTACATCTCGCAGAGCACTGATTTACATATTACAAGACAATAATCAACAGTAGTAACGAGAAATCCAACATGGAAAAATGAGCCAGTCAAGCGGGCTAGGTAACGGGTTTGGATCAAAAAGGATACTTTTTCAATATTGTTTGGGTTGTGTTGACCCGAAACATTTTTTTCCATGTTGTTTACGTTCCGTATAAATAATTAGTGGCAACTATGATTAAAAACTTTTACTTCAATAGTAACAGAGTTGTCCAATAGAATAACTTAGGAATTTTCTACTGTAGTTGATAATTTTACATGTTTAACCCGTTAAAAGATAAACATACCCAAATTGACCTATTCATAGGTAAATGGATCGAAATTGTAACATTTCTTCTAAAAGCTATTAACATGCCTGTCGGTAAGCAGGGGCAAAGTACGGTCAGTTAACAAGCCTTTCTTGAAGTTTTTCTCATAACTCTCGAGACCGAGTCTAGACAACATGGATCTAGTTTCACTGTACAACACATCTTCAGCTGGTGGCTTTGAGAACTTTTCCCCTACCTGCACAATGTGTAAATAAGTAATTGCAGTTTACGGTTTACCCATTAATAATCCGGACCGATTATCCATTTGACCCTTAAATCATAATCTCACCTTGAAGAGTCCACCCTGAACAAGCGCAAAGAAAACACCAGATGTGACAACATTAGCAGCCGGATTAGGACCCCCCATGCCACTAACCAAAGAAAACATCACTCCTGACCCAAAAGCTGCTACCATACTGCAATCATACATTGTAACATCAAAATATGATTGAAAAATGATCTTGATCTTAATGAATGCTTACCTTGTTTGGACATCTTCCTTGCCTCTTATTCTTTTCATGACACATGATATGCCTGCATTGACGCCTGTCATAACAGCGAAATTACGGGCCTGGATGAAGGGCCCACCTGCAAGAGCCTGTAATACAGCAATTGGCTTAAAAAGACCTATTTGAAAGAACTCCAATATGCCAATTTCAATTACAAGTTTCATTGAACAAGATAAAACAATCTGTAACATTAACCTAGTTGTTTGAACAATGTCCATCATGTGTACCATTTTGAGAAATCAAGAGAGATAGGTATTTTAACTTAATTCATTCATATCGTATCAACTATTGAAACATTCAGTGCCTGTTATAGATTTAAAATAACATAAAATATAAACTATCATTACCCACTACCTATTATGGACCTAAACATCACTCAAAGAAATAACCAAGTAACCAGAACTACCCACTTCCCATGCAGCCCTGACAACCAGCAGAACTTGTGATGACTTGCATGGAGAGGACGTATCAATCCCTCCTGCTTAAGAATCCTATGACCACAAGGATAAAATCAGGCTGGGACTTGGCAAAGCCCTACTTGGTTCTTCTGTGGCCTCTAGACGAATCTTAGAGAAGCAGTATTGCTGCTGTCTTTTTTGCAGCGTTTGTTGTTGCCAGACGAATTACGGGGTATGGTTCAGCAATACATTCCATTTAGGATTAGGAACAGGCGTAACCGGATCTGCTTGCAAGTGGTCATAACTCATAACTGACCGGATTTGATACCACTGATGTGTACCATTTTAAGAAATCAAAAGAATACAAGTATTTGGAATTAATTCGTTCACAGCTGCATATCAAATAGCATAAGAAATTAAACTACTGCTACCTCACTACCTATCATAACTCAAGAACAATTAACCAACTAAAACATGCAACCTCTTTTTACACAACAGGACTGGACTAGTGATGGGGTGTCAATGGAGAGTATCCAACCCAACCATGTACACGTACGGTAAGAGCAGTGGATGGGCAACAAGGGTAGTATTGTCTTTCAATTGTTAGTGTTAATTAGTGGATCATGAGTAGTGGCAGTTTATTTCCTTGTTAATGTAAGCCTACAAAATGACATTAAATGCACTAGTCTAGGGGCATGAATTAATTAATCTTCTAATTATCCGATGGTATCTCTAATCTCCTCATCCCAAATTTGTCTATCAATCCACAGATAGATAAATATATACACACACGTACACAATTCAATTCAAAGATTATCTTATATCAAAATTCTAAACACATAAAGTTGAAACTAACCTGGGCCTGCTGAAAAGAGGCCATAGCCTGTGGATTAAGGGAGGCGGCGGGAGGCGGAGCAGAGGCGGCGAGGTCCGTGGTGAGAGTACCCATGATACCACCGATGGCAGCACCCTGGGCGGCGCTAGTGATTGTCACGATGGCGGCTTCAACTGGTAAAGATTGTTTGGCGAGCCAAACCTTAAACCCATTCTCAAATTCTTTGTACTTGGTTTGCAATTGCTTGATTGGGTCGTTGTTAATGAAATCTTGTGGTGTATGAACCGTTAATTCCCCTTGCTTTCCTGCCACCATTGTTGGTGTGAAGCGAGGAATCCGAGGTTTAGATTGGGTTAGATAGGAGAGAAAAGAAAAGCTATAATGGACTAATTTTAAGATTAAATACTGTAGCGATATTAAAACCTAACACGTTAATCTTGAAGTATGTCAAATTTTCAATTTTCGACGTTCCTTATCGATTTCTTTGAAAAAAATTTTGAACGAATTGCTAAAACTTGTTTAGCGGGATAAACCCAACAATAAAAGGTTATTAATGCGAACATAGACGACGTTGTTGATCCGGTCCTCCATCATTAGAAAGAAAACTCACCGTTCAAATGCTAACTGTGTAAAACATTTGGCTCAGCCCATAGCATTTTTGCTCTTAACCAGACTTAACCGACCTTCAATTTGAAAGGTAATAGAGCTACCAAAGCACCAAAAGGTCTTTCGCATTGACTTCTTTAATTGATCATCGTCTCTTGATTCCCTGAAGAAGCATATATCGATTTTACTGTCGATTATAACTGATCTTTTTGTGCTTTGTTAGATACTAGCATCCCTATTTGTTAACATTCTTGATTTCATTATTGTAAAGAATGTACTCAAAACTATGAGGCTTGATTTTTCTTTTTTCAAAAAGAACTGCGATGATGATGAATAGACTTTTATTTTAATACAATCATAAGTGACTATATGTCATTCTTGAATTTACGCAGACATGATTGTAAAAATCCCGACTAGGCGTCGATTAATCACAATTAATCTCGATTAATTCTAATTAATCCCTGATTAAACGCTAGTCCTCATCCCACCCGTTGAATAGTGACCAACGAGTACTACAATCATGTACGTAGGTATGACGAAAAAGTTGAGCCCGACAACCATGTACGTAGGTATCACAATTAATCTCGATTAAATTCAAATAATTCCCGTTTTAATTACTCAAATTATATACCCATTTGCCTAAACTATATGTCTGAATTACATACCCGAAATGTTTTAATATATAATTTTTTAACGCTTCTTAGCAGTGCTTCATTTATTTAGTAAAACAATAAAAAAATTTTGTGATATAAATATATATATATATATATATATATATATATATATATATATATATATATATATATATATATATATATATATATTAATGATATTATTCATATTTTATGCTATAAAATACAAATTTATATTTTGAAATTTATATCACCATGAAATTTACATGTCTTAGATATTTCAAACATTTTATTTTATTGTGATGATATATATGTAGTTTAATTAGTTAAAAAGCATAAAATTTTACAAAACTGAAATGGAAAGAAAACATATGAACACATGAACATCCCAATGTAATATTTTAAAAAAACTAATGAAATACTCGATAGCCGATAAGTATAGGGCAGGGTATGAGATATGGACTTCTAAATGAGCATGGGAGTTGAGACTATGATTATCAATACAAAGTCCATTGCCATCACTAAATTTACCTATTACACACCCCTAATCTATCATATTGGTTCAATGTTTATATTGATTCAATCTTTATGAAGTAAAAATGTTCTCAATTTTCTTAGATGCTCTCTTCACTCTCGCACGACCATTGATCAAAGTAAACAATATTGAATATCAAACCTATAAAAAATTAGTTTAGGGATCAAATAGTAACTTGACCCAAACCCCAAGGACAATATGAGTAATTTACTTTTAAAATTTGTTTTTTGTCGATATGGTTTGGCTAAAGTTATTGTTAAAATCAAATAGTTTTTCGTTTTTCAACATTCCAGTTCACCTAACTAATTTTATTTGTTAATTTGAAAGGCATTTTAGTTTTTTTACCTTATGTACAAAACATTAATAAAAAAAGTACGATCTCTTAAAGCATGTGGTATAAAAAAAGTAAATTACAATTTTTGGTTTGCGGTAAAATTCACTTTGCCTCCGGATTTCAAAAACTTTAGGTTTTGACACCCTTTGCTTCCTTTTTTTTTGAACTTTGCCTCCCTGCTGTCAACAAGTGTTAGTTTGACCGTTAGAATTAGGACGAAAAGACCAAACTACCATTTTCTTCTTGCAATATGCGCCTCTGTGGTTTTTTTTATTATTACAATCGGCCACCAATCAGCCACCACCCAATAACACCGGAATAAGAAGAGCATCAAGAAACCGTTAACCTTATATCCATATACATATAGATAGCCACATGTATAAACTTTTGGTTTGATCTTATATTTTGTAGGAACAAATGGCCAGAGTTTACTGCATGGCTATTAGAAGTGAACAGGTATTCACTTTGCATATTCTCCTAATAATTGCTTAAAGCCTTTGTATATCAGCACATGCTAATATGTATATCTGCAAATTATTCACTATACATATACATACTACTGCTAGTAACAACTTAATTCAATGATCAATTTGAATTTGTGCATCTAACACATAAAACGCGGGCCCTAAAAGTCCAAAACACTAAAATTACTGCCAACAAACAAGAACTAATTTCCTAAATTACGGCTAAATCACACAATGATTTGGTATTTATATCAGGTCTGGTGCCCACACAAATACCATCCTAATTTACAAGTAATTTAGGAAATTTGTCCAAATAACACCCTTTCGTTTCAGCAGCAGGTAAACATATCTCTGACTCCTGATTTCTGCATATAACATTTCTAGGCACTCAGGCGAGGATTTAGTAAAATGCCTAGAGGACGGGGCTCTTCAAAACCAACAATAACGAGTGATACAAAATTCTGAAAAGCTAACTTAAAAGAGTGCGGAAACTCTAGAATTGCTGGAAACTCAGCCCAAAAAGCTCCAGCAAGGAAGGCTCTAGAATGGCCTTGAATCATCATGTAAATGCCAAAATATTCTTCAAGGAAGGGCCTAAAAAGATCAACAAAAGGGCTGGTTAAAATAACACTCTAGATCAGCCAATTAGCACCACAAATGTTGGATATTTCAATAACAATTCTCTAGAACCCACACTATAAAATACGTACAAAATAATCTAGATTAGGAAGCATCTAAACATAGAGGCACCAATATAAATAGGCATGTCTCTGTACTCCTAAACTTTGTTCAAGTAAAATAAAAAACATCTCCTTCTTGTAGACGTGTAATCCCAGTGTTACAAAACTTTTGTGTAAGGGATGGTTGCCTGATCCGATGGGTAAACCCGAAACTCGACACATTTGGGATGGGTTTGGGGTCGAGAAATCGGGTATGGGACCGGATTGAGGATTAATTCATATTCTTTTGAAGGTTTGGGACGAGTTAGGGATTTTGTGATATATTCGTTTACCCAACAAAGTGTACCCGTTAAGCCATTTTGTTGTGACAGATTTTCCATAACTAATGTTATGATGGTTGTGTGTGATCTATGTAAACTATAAAGATGTTGGTTTGTTTATTGTTGGTTATCATGCCTAGTTTAATAAATCCCCCTTTAAAGATTATTGATTCCATATGTTGCCTAATCTGTACTTTAAAGGTCATCTTCCTTATCACACTTTTCCGCACTTTAAAGAGGCATCTTCCCTGTTGATGCACTTTATGTCCGTCACTGTGCGAATAGGCTAGCTAGAGCGTGTATTGAATATTGTATCGGTTAGATACGAACACACGACCCATGTGCGAACGTGGGAGGAGCTTATTGTGTCACTTCGTACGAAGTGAACCCACTTCGTACGAAGTCAATATGCTCATTTCGCATGAGGTGGTCATGTCTATATATATGTCTTGTGTGTTTAGAATTTTGTAAGTTTTGGAGTTCCCAGAGAGGAAACGCTGGCGGAATCTCTCTAGGATTTCGCCAGCTTGACAAGATGTATACTTTTTCGGCATGAATAAATGAATGCTTCCACTTACTCTGTTTCTACTCCTTTCTTAATAACATTCTACCAGACTAGTACTATCCCTACCCAAACTTCCGTCTAGAACCGCCTGATCCTAATCCTACAATTGGTATCAGAACTACGGTACCGACTTAATCGAACTAACCGTCAATTGAATCACCTACGCTCATGAATTATGGACGTTTGAGGGGTTTTAGACGTAAAACATCTAATAAATGGACAATCCACGGACAAAAAGTAAAATTGAACCTATAGGATTGTTAAAAAATTTTTTCGACCAGGTCTGTGCTAGAATCATCTCGAAATTCGAAGAAATAAAGATTTTGGATCAAAAATGTAATCAGGCTCGTTTGTACGAAGTGTCATTTCGCACGGTTTTCGATAGTATGGTTTAGCTATGGAATGGAATAGTAGATCATGTGCGAATAGGGTGTCTCTTAAGTGCCATTAATCTTTTGTAAGACCACGGAACAAGAGTGCTAGATCTATCGGGTGTAGCGAGCCCCTCTAATGGGTCCTTGTGTGGCCGCATGTAGTGCTTTTGTTATCCCAGCCAGGTTGAGTACTTCCTATGTCGTCACACATATTAATGCCCTTGCAAAACATTAATGATCATCAAGTTCATTGACGCTTTACATACCACATAACTTCATATACGAACTCTCAAATGTTTTTAAGATTCATTTGGTGCGCTCACAAAACGCATGAACTCGCCAACTTTTGTTGATGTTTTCAAACTTACATGTATTTCAAGAAATTGAAGGGGAACTTGGTGAAGTCAATTATGAAGTTTTCAAGGTTAACAAGTAGTTGATGTCATCTGTATTTTGAAGGGTTTGGTCTATATATTCCGTCTTTGAACGGAATATAGGATGCAAAGCCTTAATGTTTAAATGTTATTTTGAACAAGCCTTTTGTAAACTTTAATTACTTATGTCGTCTTTTATTACCAAACAACTTGTGGCTTGTAATGTTTATTTGTGGTGAATCGATGAACATCGTGCATGCTTTTATTTCATATAGTTGTTTACTTATGTCGTATGCGATGAAAACTAATCAAGTTCACACCACGCGCTTCCGCTATGAACGGGTGTGACAGTTTAATTGTTAATTCTGTTTCTACTATTTTATGTGATAATCTGATCTAGAGGATTCCGCACTCTACATTAAATAGACAATTCTTTGAAAGATCCATAGGATAAAGGGACCTACAATTGGTACAGAGCATTAGGCTCTTGATTGGCTCGGTTCAGAATTGGTTGCTGTAGAAAAAGGTGGATTTTCGAAATTTTTGAAGTGTGAAGAACCAGGGTTTCGAAATTTTGGTGGCTGTTCTTGGGATTTTTGAAATTTCTAGGGTTTGGAGCAGAGTTTTGGGTTGAAAAAAAAGGTTGATTTTGATGACCTGATGACCTGCGTATTTAGTTCTGCCTATTTGGTGATTTTGGTTGCTAAAAAGTTGAAGATTTTGAAGAAAAACTTGAAGATTTGAAGATTTGTTCTTCGTGTTCTTCATCGTGTTCATCTAAATCTTCATAAAATCGCTGATAGTTTTCTATTTTGATTTTGCAGGAATGTGTTAAGAAGATTTGGAGATATTGGATAAAATCTTTTCAAATTTTGAAAAGATTCGTTATCCAACATTACCAGCGTAGCGTATTTACTGTGACTTGCTGAATAAGTTGCTGCGTTTTTGTCATTTACGCAGTCTGGATCTGCGCATTTGACTAACCTGGGAGTAATTAAATCCAAAGGCGACTTTGGTGACAGTGATAATCGTCTTTTGCGATATTATCACGGTAATTAGCGATTTTGCTAGTCATCTTAATAGGACTGATCAGTCTGCGTAATTAACCAGTGTATTTAATCCTTAGCGTATTTCACCTTAGCGTATTTGGAACTTAGCGTAATTAACCAGTGAATTTGACTTACCTGTGTAATTAACCAGCATAATTGGCTTGCCAGTGTAATTGTTGGAGTATTTAGCAGGTGGAGTAATTAAAAGCTGGTGTAATTAAAAGGTGGAGTAATTAAAAACTGGAGTAATTAGATACGTGTGGTGTAATTAACATTTTCGTAAATAGAAAATTATCTATAAATGAGCTTTGAAATGGACCGTACAGTTTGAACCATCTCATTTTTAGGACAAAAAAAACAGTTTTCAGACAAATTTTTGAACGTTTTTAACAGTATGGTTACGGTAAAACTTGAAGAAGGACAAGTAGAGAAGTTAGATTTGGATTTTGACACATGTATACCAAAACCATTTAAACTTTGAAGTTACGTGTTAAACATGGTCAGAATGGATAATGTAAGTGGGACTGTGAATAAACCACCACAACTGATAAAAGTCTCGCAATATGCTGATTGGAAGGAGAAGTTTGAAGCATTTGTTCAAAGCGAAGATGCTAGAATGTGGAGTTGTATGATTGATGGGTACATTGCTCTTAGACCACGAGTAGAGGGGAGAATTCTAGTGGTTTCATATGAGAAGATGATTGAATCTGAGAAACGGATGTTTGATGCTGAAAAGCGAGCTTTAACATTGATAAAGAAATCCTTACATGTTGAAACTAGTTATAGTTTTTGTAAGTATGTGACATCTAGAGAACTATGGAAAGGTCTAGAAAACCATTATGAGAACTCTTCAGGAAAGAGTACAAGCAATCATGCTTCTGTGAAAGGTGTCAGCTCAGATGTTAAGTCAATTAGACATGCATGTGTAGCTGATACAACTGTGGTGAAGGATACAGAAGTAGATGTTATGATGAATGAAAAGATTGAGACTGTTGAGAAGAAGGATGCAGAAGATTCAAAATGCATAGATGATGTGAATGAACTTACAGCAGAGGTGAAGGTAAAATCAGAATCTGTAATCATACATGTCATAAATGCACTGAACTACAAGGTAAAGTTGACAGACTATTAGAGCAAAACAAAATTCTGTTAGCTGAATTGGAAAAATTAAAAGAGTCAAATGTTCTTTTGATTAAAAGAGAGTCAAATTGTTTAAATAAACTCAAATCAAATGAACAAGAAATCTGCAGTTTAACAAGCAAGGTTAATGAACTATTACAGGTCATTAATTTGGCTCGTGAAAATGTGAAAGATAAAACGAATGAATTTTCTGAAAAGTGCAGGGAATTGGCCATTGCACAAGACCAAATCATTGAACTTAATGGGAAGTTTAAAAATTTGGAAAATCTTCATTAGTTAGGACTCACATTCAAAGTAGGTTGAAAAAGAGTAATGATAAAACGGGAGTGTGGTTTAGTAAAGCACCTTCGATGCATCAGGACTACTCTTTTTTAACAATTGATAACGAGCTAACTGATTTTGTGCCCACTACACAAGAAGTAGTAGATCCGATAACTGTGGACTTGCCTGATAGTCCGATTCTTTGAAAGAATCTGTTGGGTCTAACAGTACATCTTATAAATTGGATGAGAATACTGAGGACGAAAAGCGTAAAACATTTAAAAATGGATTTACCAAAAAGAGAATTTATAAGAAAAAATCATGTTTTAAATGTTACAATAAAGGATATGTGGCAAGTTGTTGTACTTTGAAGAAAGGTAAGCAAAGAGTTGATGAGGTTAAGGATGGGAATTAGGTTGGTTTAAATAATACTGTTCAACCATATTGTCAAAGTAATCAACCAAGATTTCAAAGACCTCACCATCTTGAAGATATCATAGACCAAGAAGCATTTCCCCACAATTTAGTCATTTTAATGGTAAATCAAATTTGTTTGAAAGTAAAAATTTTGGATATAAAAGTCGATACCAGGCATCTGGTAATCGAAGTTTTCAACAGAGGAATGAATATAGGGGTTTTAGTAACTCAAATGTTCAACAAAATCTAAAATTTTTCCGAAGTTTAGGGTATGATAACGGGAGAAGAAGGTTTCAAATGAGTACTTTTCAAAGGTTGGAAAATCTGAGAGTTTATTGGAACTCTCGTGACAATCGACCTTGTGAAAATCAATCTTGGAAAGAAGTTCAATTTTGATGAATCTGTACAACCCAAGACTGTCTAGGCTTGGGTTCTTCATTCTAACTGAGTTGTTGAGTGTCTGTAGGATGACCAAGAAGGATTGTTGATGTGTTCAACAATGGTTATTCCTGTAAAGCATTTAAGGTAAATAGTAGGTTAAAATTGGTAACGAACTATTTACTACAATGATTGTTGGGGTTATTCTATACTTCAAAATTGAAAAACTTATTGTCAGATTGAAGTGGGATTTTGTTTGTCTTTAAGTTTCTATTTTTAAAACTTACACCATAAAAACAAAAATTTAGGGGGAGAAATTTCCCTAAGCCAAAAAAAGAGTTTAGTTCGTGCGTGAGTTTAGGGGGAGTAAGCTAAAAATTTAAAAATCCGAAAACATTGAAAATGAAAATTTTGAAAAAGAGATTTCATGGTGTGAAAAAAAAGAGATGATAGTACATTAGCAAGTTAGACTATCAAACTGAAAATGAGCTTAAAATTGCAAAAGTGTGATAGCAGCTTCATCATATGATGTACTAGTAGGCAAGAAACATGAAATAATCAACTTACTATGGTGATATAAACATAAAGAATTGAGTATGAGTGGGTAACATATCAGTGGCGTATGGTTTTATAACCTTAAATCTTGCGTTGATAGATTGCCAAAATCCAAGGTTTTAGGTCTTTATACTGTTATTTCATCCGGGGATATCAGGATTATCATTTTTTGCATCCAGATATATGCTGAACTAGGCACAACCAAGATAACTTAAAAGAGTTAAAATGCTAAAAAAACCTAGAAATTGCAGACACCACTTCTAGAGAGTCATTCAAATGTGCAAAATGCATGATTCGTACCAATTTTTGGTATTTGCCTTACTCGTTGGATATTGGTCTCTCTATTGTACGAAAGTGCTGACCTGGTCACTAATTATCTAACGTTGTAAAACAAAAGGGATGAATTCAGTATACTCACATACTGGGCGAGGAATCTTTGTGCATACCTTGATCGCGGGGGTATGTCTTGAAGTGGGACACACTAGTACATCAGTATTATAATACACCTAATCATATCACGAAGTAATGAAACTTGAAATGTACATGTGTTTTGTTTAAGTGGATAAACAATACTGGTAATTGTCTTGAACTGCTTGTCATGAAATTCAAAAGAGAAAATTAACTACTTGTGTGAAACTGTTTGATTTGACTGATATGATCTTCTTGCACATGATTCTCACAAAAAGATGCATTGTAAGTATTTTTTTTTAGTTTTGTTTAGTTGTTTTATTTATAAAAACCAAAAAGATTTGCTTTTTAAAAGACTTCATATTGAACTGACAGTTTGTTGTTTTTGCACATCTAGATAAAATATTGGTTTATCTTGAATGTGAAAAAATACTAATGGTTTTTCGAGATACTTGCTTATGTTTCTAAACAGATTGATGCAGTTATCAAAATGAAGTGCCGAATACAAGTAAAGTGCAGATTTTGTGTGAAGTTCAATGGAATGAAAAATTTGTGAAGATGCATGGTAGGATCCTTCTACTACATTGCGGAGTGATAATGGAAGAGTTGAAGTTCACTTGCTTAAACCAAAGAATGCTAGTTACCTGATCTACTACGAATGGAAGTTTTGGAAATTGGAAGCATCAGCTAAAGGGGAGTCTGTTGATGTCAGAAACTGTTTGTAGCTGAAGTTATCCAAAGACCAAAACACCACAAGATGTTTGAGGACAAAGATACACTATCAAGCTATTATCAAGGAGGAGTCTGTTGGTGCATATTCTGTGACAACAACTTAATAGTTTAATTATTTAGTCTTTGGATATTTTGTATTAGGCTTAGAATAATTGGTTAGTGAGTTTATTATTGTAATGGGCTTGGAGAATGGCCTAGCCCAGTCAGAAGCTCAGTTCATAGACATGTGGTATATAAACATGTTTTGTGAGTAGGGTTTGTAAAAACAGAGAGAATTCTAGAGAGAGAAAACGCAGAGGCTAGAAAGAGAGAGGCAAGATCACAGAGATAGGCTGTGAGGTTGTGTGATTGTGAGTCTTGAGTTGATTGTAAAACTGTGAGTTTGGATAATCAACAGAAGACTGTTTAATTGTGAATTATGTTTCTACTATTTTCTGTGATAATCTGATCTAGAAGATTCTGCACTCTAGATTAGATAGACAATTCTGTGAAAGATCCATAGGACTAAGGGACCTACACCAATATTAGAAATCCCACCATCTTTGTAAAAGCAACAGATCAGAATTCTAATAAAATAACATCAAAATTTGATGTGAGTCATGCAAATCAATGAGTTTTGACAGTTTTTCCTCAACATCTAAACACAACTTAGGAGGAAAAAGGCATGAATTTAAACAAACTTTTATTGAAAATTCAAAAAGAATTCATCCAAAATTCAAAAAATCTTCTGATCTTCCATCACAATCAATCTTTCTAAATAAGTCTAATAAGATAGATTGCATGTGTGTTGAAATACTAAAGCTAATTTAACATCTCTCAAAGAACAAACAATCTGTTGATGGCTAAACATCTAACAGAAATTCTGGTGAAAATTACTCATCTAAAGAAGAAAACTCAAGCAGACTTTCATCAGAAAAAGTACCCAAGCAAGTCTGGGTACCAAAAAATCGCTAACTTTACCATTTCAGGACCATCATGTGTAGCAAATCTGTTACTGCGATTCAGGAAGCTCCAAGCACATGACTGGGGACAGGAGCTTACTTAGCAATTTTGTTTCTAAGTTAGGTAAATTGGTAAATTTTGGAAATGGGTAAAGGGGAGAACGTTAGGTTATGGCTACATTACTATGGATCTTTGACTATTGAGAAAGTAGCTTATGTAGAAGGTTTAAAATGCAATCTACTAAGCTGTGGTCAATTTTGTGATAAAGGCTTTCAAGTAACTCTATTACCAGAAAAATGCTTATTAATTGGTCTAGATGATAACAAAATATATTTAAGTGGAAGAAGAATAAGAGAATCCATCTATTACTTTGATTTCAAAGAAGAGGTTGAGCACCCTCAATTATGCTGATTTTCAAAAGACAACATATGCTAGTTGTGGCACAACAGGTTAGCCCACTTAAATTTAAAAAATCTAGACCAATTAGCAAGCAAGGGTTTGGTAAAAGGTCTACCTTTTATATCCTTCAAAAAGGATAAAGTATGTGAAGCTTGTGAACTGGGAAAATCAAGGAGAGGCTCACATAAAAGAATTTCTCAATCCTCAATCAATCAAAATTTAGAACTTTTGCACATGGACCTTGTTGGACCAGCGAGCACTACAAGTTTCTCTGGTAAGAAATACAGATTGGTCATTATGGATGACTATTCCAGATATACTTCGGTTGAATTTTTTATAAAGAAAAGTGAAACACTAGATCTGATCATAAATTTCATTAGAAAAATTGAAAATCTTTTAAAAATACTTGTTAGAAGGATTAGATATGACAATGGAACAGAATTTAAAAACTTCAAAACTTGAGACCTTCCTTACAAGCAAAGGAATCTCTCATGATTTTTCTGCTCAAAGAGTTCTACAACAAAAAGGAGTTATAGAAAGAAGGAATAGGACCTTAGTTGAGGGTGCAAGAACTATGCTTGCATATGCCAATCTCCCTACTTATTTTTGGGCAGAAGCAATTGCCAATGCTTGTTTTACACAGAACAGATCAATCATAAACAAAAGACATCATAAAACACCTTATAACATCATCAATGGAAGGGTGCCAAACATAAAATTATTACACACCATTGGTTGTAGGTGCTTTGTGTTTAATGATTTTGAAAGTCTTGAAAAAATTGACAGAAAAGCTGAAAAGGGAATTTTCTAGGTTACTCATTCTCCCCGAAACCTTATAGAGTATTTATTTTAAATACAAGGACAATAAGGGAAAGTTTATATGTATCATTTGATGATTAATCATAAACTGGAGTTTCTGGTGAAATTTTAAAATAAATAAGCTATCTAAACCTTCAACAGAATTCTAAACACCTTTTAAACCATTATTAGAAGAACTTCTTGAACATGATTGTCTAAACAAAGAAATACCAAAAAATCAGTCATGTACTAACTCTGCAAGACATGTGGAGGATTCATCAGAAAATCTGATAAATAATCTGAATTCTAGGAATTCATCAGAAAATTTTCTTGAACATCAAAATTTTGATCCTCACAATACAACAGAAGCAACTAATCATGCAGAAGCTTTAGAACCATCAGAACTAACAACTTCCACATAACAATTTCAGATGAATAAAGGGACACTCTCAATCAGACATAATTGGGAACCTAGAAGAAGGTGTTAAGACAAGATCAGCCACAACTCATGAGTGTCTCTATATGTTAGGTTTGTAAGCACGATAGAACCAAAAACTGTCAAAGAAGCACTCAATGATTCAGATTGGGTACAAGCAATGCAAGAAGAGCTTGATCAATTTGAAAAGAGTCAAGTATGGAATTTGGTATCTAGACCAACTAACAAATCTGTCATTGGTTCAAAATGGGTATTTAGAAACAAATCTGATGAACAGGGTATCATAACAAAGAACAAAGCAAGGCTAGTGGTGAAAGGATATTGTCAACTAGAAGGCATTGCTTATAATGAAACTTTTGCACCAGTGGCCAGGTTAGAAACAGTAAGAATACTCCTTGCTTATGCTGCATCTAAAGATTTCAAAGTGGATAAGATGGATGTGAAATCGACATTTTTGAATGGTAAACTTGAGGAAGAAGTATATGTGCATCAATCAGAAGGCTTTGTTAATCCTAAAATTCCAAAACATGTTTACAAATTAAACAAAGCATTGTATGGATTGAAGCAAGCTCCTAGAGCATGGTATGAAACTCTTTCAAACTTCTTAATCAATTCTGGCTTCACAAAAGGTACAATTGACACAACTCTATTTCTCAAAAATCATAAGGGTCACACTTTGTTGGTTCAAATTTATGTTGATGATATTATTTTTGGATCAACCAATGAAAAATTTTGCAAAAAGTTTGAATGACCAGCCATTTTGAGATGAGTATGATGGGTGAATTAATATTTTTCTTGGGTTTACAAGTTAAACAAAGAAATGATGGTATATTTTTGAGTCAATCAAAGTATGTCAAAACAATCTTGAAAAAAAAATTCACTTGAAAATTGCTCTACCTCAAAAACTCCCATGGCCATGGGAAATAAACTAGATTCTGATCCAGATGGAAAAAGTGTTGATATAGAAACCTATAGGGGAATGATAGATTACTGTTGTATTTAACAACAAGTAGATCAGACATAACGTTTTCAACATGTTTTCTGGCAAGATATTAGTGTAATCCTAAAGAGTCTAACTTAAAAGCTGTAAAAAGGGTTTTTAAATATCTAAAAGGCACATCAGATCTTGGTTTGTGGTATCTTAAAGATACAAAGTTAAAACTAATAGCATACACAGATGCAGATCATGCAGGACGCAAGATTAACAGGTAAAGCACATCTGATGCCTGTCAAATGTTGGGAGATAAATTGTTATGTTGGGCAAGCAAGAAACAGAATTGTGTATCCACATCTACAGCTGAATCAGAATATATGGCAGCAGCTGTTGCTCACAAGTGCTATGGTGCAAACTCAGCTAAGAAACTGTGTCGTAAATCTCACAAAAATTCCCATCTTATGTGATTCAAAGAGTGCAATTGCCATAACAGAAAATCCTATGCACCACTCAAGAACACAACACATTGATGTCAGATATCACTTCATCAAAGACCATGTGGAAAAAGGTAATATTGAAATGTATTTTGTTCCAACAGAAAGGCAAATTGCTGACATTTTTACAAAACCTCTTGATGAAAAGAGACATAATTTTCTAGTCAGTAAACTAGGCATGGTCAATATGAGAAGTGAAGAAATTCAGAAAACACCCTGTCACAAAAAGAAGAAAATTGTGAATCATCAGAAGATGATCAGAACTTTGTCAAAAAATGCTGATACCCCATTAGAAACTACATAAATCCACTAGAAATTCTAGTGATTATCGGTCTGTTAAAATCAACAGAAAATCTGATGTGTATCATTATTTTTGCTCTCTCTTTCTAACTAGCTCCATACATGCACACCAACAGCACAAAATTAGTACATTTTTCGTCTTACATAATCTTTTTCATCCATTTTTGTTCCCTTTCTTCCATTGCAAAATTCAAAAATCCAATAAAATATATTAGCCTTAGGGATGGTTGTTTCACAAAGTAATAATTCTAAACAAAAATGCAATGCATACACATACTCTCTCGTAACCTTCAATGCTTAGTCACCCATACTTAGAGAGAAAAGAAGGGACGCCTGGATAGATAATGATGGTAATTTCTCATAAAATAGCCGCCTAGATAATAAATGCAGAGAAATTTTATATCTCACAAAATTCTTTAGGCCTCTTCAAAAGGATCTCATCATTGAAAGAAGATTGGGGACAAAAAAATCTAAGTTGGTAGGAGCCATTTATGGCAAAACCATCACTTTCACGCATATATAACTACCACTTGGAGATCAACTTATCTCATCTATCATTTTCATCTTCTTCCTTTTGGTTAGAAACCCTAAAACCTTTTCACCTTCCAAACACAATGGCTCGCCTTGATATCTCACTTTTCCCACTACCACTCCTCCAAACTCACAACATAAGGATTCAGATGAATTTAGATGGACCAGCATGGGAAGGTTGTCGTGTCATTCTTACCATGAAAGAGGAATCTGCAAATCTGGATTCATCCAACCATGGCCAGATGGGATATTACACAGAGAACCACGCAAGAGGAATATGTAAATCTAGATTCATCCAACCATGGCGGTTCTTGGTCACTCAGCTTGGAGTATGTTTTTCTAGAGAGTACGCGAACTTTCATGAAATTTCATACAAGTTGATGGAGATTATACATGCAATAGTGCAAGAAGTCCCATACAACTCCTCTCAGTATCTGATAATGAGAGATTTTGTGACCAACTTGCACTCTCACACACCATTTTTGATGTATCCTCGTTTCTTAATGAGGGTAATCACTCATCAACTAGACTTCAAATGAGTACCCAACTAGTACCCTAGAGCTGAGGTTATTCTTCAAGAAAACATTCACTATTCTAGCCTCATGCCAACTTCTAACTATTTTGGATTTGTGACCTTTTTGTGGATTTCTGCTGAACTTATCTTTAACATAGATTAGTTTCTTTTTTCTTTTTATTTTTTGTAAGTTTTCCTTTCTTTTAAGATGTGTAAATATTATATACATATATATATATATATATATATATATATATGTTTAGAAAAAGGGGAAACAAGATGGGAAGATAAAAATAGGTAAATCATAAAGGGAAACATGAAAACTGGTGAAAATGTGTTATTTCTTATGAAGATCTGATAAAACTTTATATTTCTGATGAAAACTTTTCGATTGGAACCTCGTAATACAAGAGATATCTTTAAGATCTGATCAAATTTAACAACGGTTTCTAAAGATTATTTTCTGATGAAAAAGTCAAAACCTTCTTTTTGAAAACAAAACAATTTAAGAATATCTTAAAGAAAAGCAAGGAGCTCCACAGGTCAAAACTATAAGTACATTTCTGATGCCAAACTTATTCCCTCTCATCTACCAAAAAGAAAACATTCTATCTAGGGGGAACTTCCATTTCTAATGATTTTCTAGTAAAATTTTTGACCAAAGTTACAAATCACTCTTCACTAGAAAAATGAACATATTTTCTGATGATGTCATCAGAAGGAATTTTGACTTTCAAAAATGGAGAAGAATCTCAGTTTCTAGAAGGCATATTACTGGACCTTCTCTCTACAAAAGGGTCCCACTAGAAGTAAAAGGTACAATATGGCCATTAGTATTCACCAATCAAAATTCATATCTTCAAAATTTCAAAAGATATATCAAAAGAAATTGGAGATATATCAAAAGTTCAAAAATGGTTCAGATAAAGTAAAAACACCATTAACTTATCATTAACCATCTTAAATACTAACCAACCAACGATCTTTGTCCCACAAATTCTATAAATACCCAATTCAAAAGGACAAGAACTTCAACTGCAACCTCAAAACCAACAAAGCCGTAAAGATCTCTTTCAGGTTTTGAAAAAGCAAAATTCTTCCCAGAACTCACAATGGTCGCACCAAATCTCGTCAACCTCAACATCCCAGCTGTTGAACACCCAAGTCCCATTCATCAGGGATGATGAATTCCTACCAATGAAAGAAAACAACCTGATGATGAACACTAACCACTCAGAATACGATGAAAAATGTCAAATTTTTGTCGAATTCCTGTTGGAGTGTCCAATTGCTCAAGCTATCACAAAGACCAAAGAGGGTACCGGAGAGTATTCTACAACAACTTGTCAATACACTTGAAGAAACAGGTATAAATGAAGTTACAACTCATCTTTGGGGAAGCATCTCAGTTACAATCACCCCAACGAAAATCAGGGAATGTCTGGAACTTCCAATCAATGGGAACTACATTGAAGCACCCAAGAAGGAGGATCTGATGGAGGAATTTATGGCACTAGGATACAAGAAAAGGATTCAAAGATTGGAGAATCCAATAGGAATGAGCTACCTGCCTTCTAGCAAGTCATGATGGAAACCCTAACTAAGTGCTTAACTTCAAAAATAGGAGGTACCGATCAGATAAACCAAACTGTTCTAACAAGTATGTATGGACTCATTACTGGGTACAACATTAACTATGGAACAGATATTTTTAATCTGATGAAAGGATCCATTTTGACCAAATGTGTTAGAATTACTTCTCATCTACCCTACCCTAGATTATGGTTAATCATCATTGCTAAAACATCTGAAGAGAGAAATGTGGAACTTCTTGCATCAGAAAATATCTGGAAATTACCTGTTATGAAGCCTTGGTGTGCAACACAAGGATGGAAATCTAACAAAGATGTGCCCATCTTACCAGAAAGCATGATCCTTCTTTGTTTACTGTCAGAAACTCAACAGATTCTCTAACTCAGAAGAATCTGTTAGAGGAAGTTATATAATGATGTTTAGAAAAACAAAAACAATAAATGAAGATATCACAAGTTCCACACATCTTGTCTCCAAATCAATTAATGAGTAGGAGGCTAAGATAGCAACAGGTGGAGATCAACTTGCTAATCAAGGAAACCTGGGTGAGAAAAACAAGGTTTTCTCAAGAAATCACAGAGGATCATTCTATGGAATGGTTCAAGGAAGTGAGCAAATTCCAAATGTGAATAAGTTTCACAAATCTAGTGAAGGTGCACAAGATTGGTCTGACCAATTTAACCCTTTAACAACAGCAGCAAGTGTGTCTTCTACTGGTCTGGTAGCAGGAACATTCGTTGTTCCACCCTTACCCAATGAACCATCACTGATCTCAAAGGAACAACTTGATAGTTTCCTAGACAATTTCATCAGAATCTGTGCAGATACAACAAAGTCTCCTTTTGAAGCAAAGCTGGATATTGTACTAGAGGGAATAAGGAGTCAGAAATCAAATATGAAGGTTCTGTCAGATTCAATGGAAGCCATCTGAAACCAAATAGAAAAGAACATTGACACTCTGAAGAATATGCAGCAACTATAAAATGCACCAGAAAGCAACAGACTTGCAGTAGATTTCAAAAAGATGTTTGAAAAAATAAAAGATGTCAAAGCAAAGATGAAGGAAGCTGTGGAAACAATAGATTCCGCAAATTCTGGAGGAGATTAACAGTTTAAGAGCCAGCAACAATAGCTTAACAGATGCTCTTGAGAAACTGGTTAGAGAATGGGCTGCACAGAAAGAAAAAAATTTAGAAGAATTTAAAAAGGTGCATGAAGAAGAAAAAAGGAATGCTCAACTCATAAGTAATGTACAATCACTTATTAAGAGGTTGCAATTCAATGTTGCCAACTAGCAAACATTGACTTCCATGAGCTGAGAAGTTCCATTCCCAAAGAAACCTCACAACAGAAAGAACCAGAAATCATCAAGCAAGCACAAACAAAACCATCTACCCATCTCAGTCAATCAGGGCCTGCACCAATGGGGCCCCCACCACTAGTGTCAAAATCAAAACCGATAAAGAGACTTGAAGCCAGCCCTCTTATAATCTCTAACATAAGCAGTTCTTCTCCATCAGAGAAGGAACAGCCAAAAGAACCTCATCAGGGGAAACAGTTTTCAGCAAATCCTTGAACCTGGCAGAGAAGAGAAAATGGTACGATTTAGCAACTTCATCAAAGAAGCCAAGGATTGTAAAAAAATGGACTCAGAAGGAAGAGAACGTCTGGTACAAGAAATTGATCAAGATGTCATGATGTTCCCAGAATATCATCTCCGAGAGTTCTCTTGGACTGATGAAGATAAGCTGGATAAACCTCTTAGCCCTAGAAGCAGGATGTGGAGAGAAGAGAGACTCATAAAAGGAGAAGCTAGCTACAACAAAGAGCTAGAAAATCTAGTGGTAAGAGTACTTAGAGAAGATACCCTGACCATACCAGATGGTGTGATAGTTGTTCATGAATAGAACAAGTACACCTTGCTTAAAATGGACGAAAGGTAAGTAACGATCCTTGATGGTGATTTTGGTAGACGAACTTCACACTTTGGACATAATCAAGCTGAAAAGGATTTATGATGAACAAAATGGAAATACAAAGGTCATCAGAAGAGCTCTTCATAGCCTGTCAGAAGTTGGAGTAAAGTTGTTCAAATGGGCAGCTTTGTCAGATTTTGACGTGTGCATCAACTTTGTTTATGTGGTCAGCAAGAAAGTGTATTTACCTCCTCCAAACACATCCATCCTAGCCGAACTTGAAATAGAAGCCAGAACAGGTGTCATCTTTGAAATACCTGAAATGTCTGTTGTTTTCAGGGATCTCAAGGAGCAGAAGGCACTCTTCAGAGTTAATGAAATATGTAAGTACTCAAACCAGACTCTCAACTATATCAAAGGTTGCATGAACAAGAAATAGGGGCAACTCAAGGCTAAGGGACGTAACAAGGAGAAGCTGAGGAAAGAAAAAGAAGATATCATAAATGAATGGATCATAGCAAGGGGATGGTACAAAGACATGTTAAAGCCTGCCACAAGTTCATTGATTTCAAGAAACAGCTAAGAAAGGAAGATCTCTACAAATCTAATTTGAAAAGTGCTAGAAACAAAACAATCTATCTTTGTTATTTCTTTATGTTTTGAACAAATTTGTATTTGAAATTTGGATTTCAGTTATTTAAAAATTCTTTTCATTTGTTATGAGTTGTTATTTTTCTTATATACTTAGAGGGAAATTGTTAGCAAACTTTTTGTAAGTATTGAAGAAAATATGATCAATCTGATCATATGCTAAAGAAAAAGTCATGAAGGTCAGGCAGAAAGAAGACACAAGACATCTGGAGAAAAGAAGAAGGGAAATTACATCTTCAGCACTTATCAAAAATTGATCACAAGTAAGAAGACGATCTGAAACGCCCATTCCGATGGATCTAATGATATTTCTGATGAATATCATCATAATTTGGTAAACTCTAATTATCAGAATTTCTGACGATCTGTTCAATAGATTTTCTAATAGGTTGGTTATTATGATTCTGGTAAGACACCTTGTCTAGAAGATAAGGCTTTGTCATATTGTGACATCCCGGGTTTTTTCAGATAACTTAAACGTAATACTTGTCGAGTGAATTATATGCTATGTATTAAACGTGTACGAGTTAGTGAATACGTGATGTGCGATTATGTGATTGTGTTAGTTATAAAATAATCATGGCAAATATGTACACGAACCAAACCGCGACACGAACCAACCCTAAACTCCTTGTGACTCTAGGAGTGAACCGAGTTCTAACCCAAACCTTAAACTCAAACTATTCGGCCGCAAGATCAAACCCAAACCGAACCAACCCAAGTCCTCGGCCACGAGATCAGGCCCAAAACCGCAAACCTATTGCGAGTCACCTTGTTGCGCTATAGATACACACACTCATGCATGCTCTTTCACAACTCCAAAACCCTAGTTGAGAAAAACAGCCGACGGCAGCAAATCCTCCATCTCCTCGATCGCAAACAGCCCCCTTTGCACTCCCTTCGGTCGCGAGCAGTCTCCCCTTTCAGCCCCTCGGCCGCAGGCAGCTTGTTACAATTCCTTTCATCCTCTCGGTCGCAAGCATCTTTGATCACCGGTTCCTTATGTTACTCACGGTTCGTTTACCTTATCATTAAAAGATTAGAATTTATCATATGTTACAAAATCATATTCGGATACATGTGTTTTGACTTTGTTGTTTTCGGATTGTATGATTGAATGAAGTGAGTGTGTTGTTTCGGATTGTTAATGCTAGAATTGAAAGTTGGATGTTTGTTTGAAAATCTGAAATCATAGGCTGTATTTGTTTATAAAAACTAGAGATGTTGATTAGGGTTTGCATGGATATGTTATATGTATTGATCTGTGATTAGAAAAACCGGTTCTTGATCGCCTAGGTTAATGATATGGACGGTTTATGCGAATCTATGATAACAATATGCTGAAACAGGTTGCTGAGAAATAGTTACAGCCGACTTCATCTGGCTGTAACTCGGTCATTAGTTGTCGAAAAACGGATTTTCTGATGTCTAGAACGTAGAGATTTGAATAACGAATCTAATGGCGCTGGATTCATATTTTTCTGAAGTCGTTTGATATTTTTAAATGGCCAAATAAGTTCAGTAACTAAAGCTGTGAAAATCCTGAAATTTTGTTAGTTGTTTATCGAGTTGGATTTTATAATCAGTAGGGAGTCCAGTCATGAATTTTGTACAGCAACTAGGTATGGAAATTTCCGGGCAACTCCAACTAGAATTTTTGTTAATTAGACGATCAGTGATTTTTAAATAAATTCTTCCGTGGACTGCAGTCAGAAAGCGACGAATCTGACTGCAGCCTAGTACATTAATATTTATGGTTAATTGGTAAAGATTTAGGACTTGGAAAATTTATATAAATTTCTACAGTATAAATGTCACCTACTGTAAAATAATTGGAATTTTTGGAACGTTGAAACTATTTTATAAAAATCCTAGAAAACAGCTGAATTATGAGTATTAAGCTGAAATTTGATAACTTGTGATTGTGTGCACTAAAGTGTTGCATGGATTGGATTATGTTCATGATAAATTGTTTTGATCACATGAGGATACTTGCATGCGTGTTTGAATGTTAGGTATGTTGTTTGTGTGTATCACTTTGTGCGTAAATTAAGTGTAGAATTTGTATTGGTGTGTTCACACACTGACTTGAAATCAATTGGTTTGTTAGGACGCAATTAGCGGTCCCATCCGTTACAACTTCTTTGCTTCACTAACCGAGCAACTAAAGGTGAGTTCACGGCCCCTAACTTTATCCGGTTTTTAAACAACAGGGGAGAAACATGTATACACTCTTCAAACTCAATCTCTTTACGTTATACGAAATTAACGTCACATTACTATTCGGTAACTAAGTTGATGTTAATGTAATGTTATGGTCACTAAGCAGCTATATCACTTAAGTCCTCGTCAATCTCTCGGATCGTTAGTATTGGGTTTTAATAGCGGGGGAATTATAAGTAGTACTACTGGGCCCGACAAGCCCCATCCGAGCTAGTCGCGCTAGCCGACCGGGTATGGTCAACGGGTGAATAATTTGGCCTAACTTCGCCATGGTCAGTGATAGGCCTGGCAACACGGAGGCACAACAGTCAGCTTCGATCGCGAACTCTTACGTGACATAACTTTAGGCTAGCTACCTATATATGTTAACATTGAACTTAATTACGAAACAACTATATTATCCCGGGTTGAGGATAATGGAAACAACAACTTATTATTCCGGGTTTGAATAATGGAATCAACATAATTATTATTCCGGTTAAGGAATAATGGAACTATCGGTATTATTCCGGGTTGGGAATAATGGACTAAATCGTTATCCCGGGTTAGGGATAACGGGGGAAACAAACTCATAACCGAACAAACGAATTTATGAAAACCTGTGAACTCACTCATCTTTAATGTTGACACTTGTTTCTTTACATGTTTCTCAGGACGCTAGGAGCTCTAGGTGCACTCATATGCATTGAACAAGACATCTTTTATCGAGTCTCAATTTACAAATATTGTTTTGGGGTTTTTCATTTGTTTTGGCGTTTGTGTTGGCGCCCGCTTCACTACTTATTTTATGCTTCCGCGCAACTTTAAAAACTAATGCTTCCGTTAAATATTGGTAACTAATTAAGACAATATAAAATCTACGACAAATGATTTTAGAAAACGTATTATCAAATCATATAGAGTCGTTCGACGTACTAGTGTTTCAGATTCTGGTTTGTTCACACGCCTCGCGGTAAAACTCCGCAAGTGGAAATTGAGGGTGTGACAGATTGGTATCAGAGCCACTAGCTATAGAGAACCAGGTTTGCATTAGAAGTAGACCTAAACTATAGCTGAATACACGACACTAGACGTAGTTTGGCACCGAACTGTTATATCTTGTTATGCGATGTACCACAACTGTGTTATGTAGATTATGACTTCATAATAAGAAATGAAAACAACTCGTAACTAACTACACGACCTAACAGGCAATGTCATCATCATCATCCGACAAACTTACGCCACCAAGAGCGCCAGGAAAGGCACCTATGGTGGAACCCTTACCATCTTATGGCGTGGAAACACGCTCAGCTGCGAGGAAAAGGCTCGCTCTGGGGGAGGAGTCGTCATCACGCCCAACCATCGCTGGGCCGGTTGAACCGGTTAACTCTGTAGAAGTAGGAAATGACCTACTTAGAATCATGGTACAGAAACAACAAGAACAGTTAGAAAGAATGCAGGAAACCATCCTAGCACAGGGATGGATGATCCGACAACTGACAGGTAAAACCGACTCGCTCGAGGAAGAGCAACATACGAGTAAGATAGCTCGTAACACCTTAGCCAGAGATCTGCGTGCTGAGCAGATAAGAGCCGACTGGCTCGAGGACAGAGTCCTGGAGAATAGTTGGAACATTCATGAGTTAGAGCAAAATCAAGTACCTGCACCAGCACCGGCCCCTCCAGTGCCGGTAGAGGAGGATCCGGAAGAGGATCCAGAGGAGGACCCTGAAGAGGATCCGGAGGAGGATCCAGAGGAGGATCCGGAGGAGGACCCAGCTGTAGAAGCTGGAAATGCCGCGCAGGATGACGGCAACGACAGTGATTTGGGGGATGGAGACGTAGACGACTGACACGTCTCGCTTATTTTATTTACTTTCCTCCAGTCTATTTATTTTCCCACTTGTGTTTAAATTTGAGACTTTATAGTGAATTCATATGTTTGGTTGGCACTTTGTAAGACGTTGAAAATTTCATTTAATCAAGAATTTCTTTTGACTATTTAATACATTAAGTTGACATAACTTGATAATTATTAAAGTACGAAGTAGGATAACTATATTGGATATATAGACTTATCGGGGTGTGTTTGTGTTGTGTTTCGAAGATCTAAATGGCAACTGGACGACGTGGAAACCTTATACTTGACGCCCGAAGAGCTAGCTGCCATGATTCAAGAGCACGTGAACGCAGCTTTAGCGGGTGTTCAGAACCAACCGGCAGGTAACCATTATTAAATTTTCGTGTGAAAATCTAATAGTGAGGCTAGTAAAATTCCTTGCTGACTACCTGTTCTCTGTCAGCAAGAGGGGGCTTTAACCCCTACAAGATGTTCCTCGACGCGAAACCAAGCAAATTCTCGGGGGTGGAAGGACCCATTGGACTGGTTCGCTGGATCGAAAAATCTGAATCCGTATTTGAAATGTGCAACTGTCTAGAGGCCAACAAGGTCAAATATGCAGCCTCAACGCTGGAAGATGGGGCACTAACTTGGTGGAATGCACAGGTCCAAACGTGTGGACTTATTGCTGCCAATGCAATGGCCTGGGCCGAGTTCAAGGCCCTAATCAAAGAGGAGTATTGTCCACGAGACAGAGTGCAACAGTTGGAGCAAGCCTTATGGAACCACAAGATGGTGGGATCTGAAATCGAAGCTTACACCGCAAAACATCATGACTTGGTATTTCTGTGTCCCGATTTGGCCAACACTGTGGAGAAAAGACTCGAGTTCTATCTTGGGGGTCTGGTCCCGGAAATTCAGGGTATGGTAATGGCTAGTAACCCTGTAAATGAACATCAAGCAATTCGATTGGCGCATAAACTCACCGATAAGGCGGTGGAACAAAAGAAGTTGCCAGCACGGGGTACAACTGAAGTTGCCCCTGATAACAAAAGAAAGTTTGAAGACTCGTCTGTTCGACAGTCTTCGTCATCCCAGCCGCAACAGGGGAACTAGAAACGGTTCAACCATTACAACAGCCACCGGGGTCACCAAAATTAGCCCGCCAACAACAACAACAACCAGAACGCAAGCGGCTATGCAGGTCGAAAGCCGCAGTGCAACCGCTGTAATCTTCATCATAACGGCCGTTGTGCCGGAAATCGCTGCCAACGATGTGGCAAGATGGGACATGCGGCAAAGGATTGTCGTGGGGAAATCATGTCCCGACAAAATCAAAATCAACCCCAGGGTCAGCAGCAGGGTATTAACCGGGGATGTTATCAGTGTGGTAGCACTGCCCACTTCAAAAGAGACTGCCCACAGCTGCGTAACAACAACAACAATGGTGGGAACAACCACAACCACAATAACCACAACAACAATAATAACAACCACAATAATGGAAACGGTGGCACAGGAGGTGCCAAAGGTCGCGCATTTACATTGGGCCGCGGAGAGGCCAGAAACGACTCGAACGTGGTCACCGGTAAGTTTCCCCTTAATGAACATTTTGCTACTGTGCTTTTTGATACGGGTGCGGATAGGAGCTTTATATCTGAGTCTTTTAGGAAGAATCTAAATCTCACGCCTAAATCCTTAGAGACCCCTTATGTTATAGAATTAGCCGATGGAAATTCTGTAGATGTGACCCATATAGTATCCGGCTGTCAACTCAAACTCGCGGGTCACACTTTTACCATTGATCTGATGACAACTACCCTGGGTAGTTTTGACGTGGTAGTCGGAATGGACTGGCTATCCGACGTCCGGGCCGAAGTTCTCTGCTTCGAAAAATCTATCCGTATTCCGCTCTCGAACGACGAAATCCGGACGGTACAAGGCGATAAGGCAAGCGCCGTCACCAACATCATCTCTTACATGCAAGCGCAGAAGTATCTTCGGAGAAAGAACTCCTTCGCTTTACTCGCACTAATTACCGAACAGCCTAAGGACGAGAAACGCATAGAAGACATCCCTGTCGTCCGTGATTTTTCCGATGTATTCCCAGAAGAACTACCTGGTCTTCCACCCCATCGACAATTGGAGTTTGAAATCGAATTGGCAAACAATGCAACTCCTATCGCCAAGGCTCCATACCGCCTAGCTCCAGCCGAGCTGCAGGAGCTGTCTACCCAACTTCAGGAGCTATTAGAAAAAGGATTTATCCGACCAAGCGTTTCGCCATGGGGAGCTCCAGTCCTTTTTGTCAAGAAGAAGGACGGGACTTTCTGCATGTGCATCGACTACAGGGAACTCAACAAGGTTACTGTCAAGAACCGATACCCGTTACCTCGCATCGACGATCTCTTCGACCAACTTCAGGGGTCAAGCTACTACTCCAAGATTGATTTACGGTCTGGTTACTATCAGCTACGCGTCAGGGAGGAGGATATTGCTAAGACGGCATTTCGTACTCGGTATGGCCATTATGAGTTCTTGGTCATGCCCTTCGGTCTCACCAACGCACCCGCGGTGTTCATGGACCTCATGAACCGCGTGTGTAAACCATACCTCGACAAGTTTGTCATTGTGTTCATCGATGACATACTCATCTACTCCAAAAGTGAAGAAGAACATGCTGAACATCTACGATTACTGCTAGGATTACTTCAACAGGAAAAGCTATATGCCAAGCTTTCGAAGTTTGATTTCTGGATTCGGGAAGTTCAGTTTCTCGGGCATATCGTGAATGAAAAGGGTATCCACGTAGACCCTGCCAAGATTGAAGCCATCAAAAACTGGGAAGCACCCAAGACACCGACGGAGATCCGCCAATTTTTGGGTTTGGCTGGTTACTACAGACGTTTCATCGAGGGATTTTCAAAGATCGCACAACCGCTTACTACCCTCACCCAGAAAGGCATCAAGTATGCTTGGGGTGACAAGCAAGAAGTAGCATTTCAATTGCTGAAACAGAAACTTTGCAGTGCACCTATTCTGTCCTTGCCAGAAGGGACAGAAGACTTTGTAGTATATTGTGATGCTTCCATTCAGGGATTGGGATGCGTACTCATGCAACGCGATAAGGTCATCGCGTATGCATCGCGACAACTGAAGGTTCACGAGAAAAACTACACGACGCATGACCTGGAATTGGGAGCAGTAGTGTTTGCACTTAAGATTTGGAGACACTACCTCTATGGAACGAAGTGCACAATCTTTACAGACCACAAGAGCCTCCAACACATCTTTGATCAGAAGGAGTTGAACATGCGACAACGTCGCTGGGTCGAACTCTTGAACGATTATGAGTGTGCCATTCGGTATCACCCGGGTAAAGCTAACGTGGTAGCTGATGCCCTCAGTAGGAAGGAACACTTGAAACCTCGTCGTGTACGAGCATTACAACTCACTATTCATTCGGGGCTACCCGAACAAATACGCGACGCCCAGTTAGAAGCAGTTAAGGAGGAAAACATCAAGGCCGAATCGGTGGGAAAAATGGAACGCGATTGGGAAGTAAAACCCAACGGATCCCGGTATTTCATGAATCGCATATGGGTACCTCTCTACGGAAACCTCAGAGAGCTAGTCATGGATGAAGCTCACAAATCCCGATACTCTGTCCATCCGGGTTCGGATAAGATGTA
Organism: Scalesia atractyloides; assembly: GCA_947069175.1. Classification (NCBI taxonomy): domain Eukaryota; kingdom Viridiplantae; phylum Streptophyta; class Magnoliopsida; order Asterales; family Asteraceae; genus Scalesia; species Scalesia atractyloides. The sequence continues at coordinate 40,656,653 of CAMTDV010000008.1, read as the reverse complement.
TCAAGACCTTAAAGCTGCGTATTGGTGGCCCAACATGAAAGCCGATATAGCCACCTACGTGAGCAAGTGTTTGACTTGTGCAAAAGTCAAGGTAGAGTATCAAAAGCCATCGGGGCTACTCCAACAACCTAAGATCCCAGTGTGGAAATAGGATCAGATCTCTATGGACTTCATCACTAAACTCCCGCGAACTTTGGGTGGTTGCGATACCATCTGGGTAATTGTGGATCGTTTAACTAAGTCCGCACACTTCCTAGCTATTAAAGAAACAGATAAGATGGAGAAGTTGACTCGCATCTACATAAAGGAAGTAGTTTCTCGGCACGGAGTGCCAACGTCCATCATCTCAGACAGAGATGCTCGCTTCACGTCCAACTTCTGGCAGTCACTCCAGAAAGCTTTGGGAACACGCTTAGATATGAGCACCGCCTATCACCCTCAGACTGATGGTCAAAGTGAAAGGACCATACAAACCTTGGAAGACATGCTTAGGGCATGCGTCATAGACTTCGGAATTAGTTGGGAAATCCACCTGCCTTTAGTAGAATTCTCATATAACAACAGCTATCATACGAGTATTTCGGCAGCACCGTTTGAGGCATTATACGGTCGTAAATGTAGATCACCGGTCTGCTGGGCAGAAGTCGGTGACAGTCAACTCACAGGCCCTGAGTTAATACTTGAGGATAATAAAAAGATTGTACAAATCAGAAACCGCATGGCGGCGGCACGAGATCGACAGAAAAGCTACGCTGATCAACGACGCAAACCGCTCGAATCAAGTAGGCGACCGCGTCCTACTAAAGGTGTCACCCTGAAAGGGTGTAATCCGCTTTGGAAAACGGGGCAAACTAAACCCACGGTACGTAGGCCCGTTTGTAATCTTGAAACGTATCGGACCCGTAGCTTATCAATTAGACCTTCCTGCCGAACTCAGTGGAGTTCACAATGTATTTCACGTGTCGAATCTGAAGAAGTGTCTATCAGATGAAACTCTAGTCATTCCATTGGATGAGATCCAAGTGGATGAACAACTACACTTCGTGGAACAGCCTATCGAGATCATGGATCGTGAGATCAAGACTCGAAGGCACAGCAAGATACTGATCGTAAAGGTTCGTTGGGACTCTAAGCGTGGACTGGAGTTCACGTGGGAAAGAGAGGACCAAATGAAAAGCAAATACTCACACCTCTTCGCAACTGAGCAGCAAACTAACGATACCAGTAACTAAATTTTCGGGACGAAAATTCTTTCAACATGGGGATGATGTGACAACCTGGAAATTTCTCATACTTTCGCGTACCATTGTTAACTAAATCCTTGTGCATGGCACTTGGGAATCTTTGTGCATGGCACTTGGGAACTTCTTGTAACTTCGCGTACCATCATTAACGAACTAACTCTTTGTGCGTGGCACTCTAAACATGTACGCTACATTCTAAACCGCGTTTACTCAATTTTCGGGACGAAAATTCTTTCAACATGGGGATAATGTGACATCCCGGGTTTTTCGGATAACTTAAACGTAATACTTGTCGAGTGAATTATATGTTATGTATTAAACGTGTACGATTTAGTGAATACGTGATGTGCGATTATGTGATTGTATTAATTATAAAATAATCATGGCAAATATGTACACGAACCGAACCGCGACACGAACCAACCCTAAACTCCTTGTGACTCTAGGAATGAACCGAGTTCTAACCCAAACCTTAAACTCAAACTATTCGGCCGCAAGATCAAACCCAAACCGAACCAACCGAGATCAAGCCCAAAACCGCAAACCCATTGCGAGTCACCTTGTTGCGCTATATATACACACACTCATGCATGCTCTTTCACAACTCCAAAACCCTAGTTGAGAAAAACAGCCGACGGCAGCAAATCCTCCATCTCCTCGATCGCAAACAGCCCCCTTTGCACTTCCTTCGGTCGCGAGCAGTCTCCCCTTTCAGCCCCTCGGCCGCAGGCGGCTTGTTACAATTCCTTTCATCCTCTCGGTCGCAAGCATCTTTGATCACTGGTTCCTTATCTTACTCATGGTTCGTTTACCTTATCATTAAAAGATTAGAATTTATCATATGTTACAAAATCATATTCGGATACATGTGTTTTGACTTTGTTGTTTTCGGATTGTATGATTGAATGAAGTGAGTGTGTTGTTTCGGATTGTTAATGCTAGAATTGAAAGTTGGATGTTTGTTTGAAAATCTGAAATCATAGGCTGTATTTGTTTATAAAAACTAGAGATGTTGATTAGGGTTTGCATGGATATGTTATATGTATTGATCTATGATTAGAAAAACCGGTTCTTGATCGCCTAGGTTAATGATATGGACGGTTTATGCGAATCTATGATAACAATATGCTGAAACAGGTTGCTGAGTAATAGTTACAGCCGACTTCATCTGGCTGTAACTCGGTCATTAGTTGTCGAAAAACGGATTTTCTGATGTCTAGAACGTAGAGATTTGAATAACGAATCTAATGGCGCTGGATTCATATTTTTCTGAAGTCGTTTGATATTTTTAAATGGCCAAATAAGTTCAGTAACTAAAGCTGTGAAAATCCTGAAATTTTGTTAGTTGTTTATCGAGTTGGATTTTATAATCAGTAGGAGTCCAGTCATGAATTTTGTACAGCAACTAGGTATGGAAATTTCCGGGCAACTCCAACTAGAATTTTTGTTAATTGGACGATCAGTGATTTTTAAATAAATTCTTCCGTGGACTGCAGTCAGAAAGCGACGAATCTGACTGCAGCCTAGTACATTAATATTTATGGTTAATTGGTAAAGATTTAGGACTTGGAAAATTTATATAAATTTCTACAGTATAAATGTCACCTGCTGTAAAATAATTGGAATTTTTGGAACGTTGGAACTATTTTATAAAAATCCTAGAAAACAGCTGAATTATGAGTATTAAGCTGAAATTTGATAACTTGTGATTGTGTGCACTAAAGTGTTGCATGGATTGGATTATGTTCATGATAAATTGTTTTGATCACATGAGGATACTTGCATGCGTGTTTGAATGTTAGGTATGTTGTTTGTGTGTATCACTTTGTGCGTAAATTAAGTGTAGAATTTGTATTGGTGTGTTCACACACTGACTTGAAATCAATTGGTTTGTTAGGACGCAATTAGCGGTCCCATCCTTTACAACTTCTTTGCTTCACTAACCGAGCAACTAAAGGTGAGTTCACGGCCCCTAAATTTATCCGGTTTTTAAACAACAGGGGGAGAAACATGTATACACTCTTCAAACTCAATCTCTTTACGTTATACGAAATTAACGTCACATAACTATTCGGTAACTAAGTTGATGTTAATGTAATGTTATGGTCACTAAGCAGCTATATCACTTAAGTCCTCGTCAATCTCTCGGATCGTTAGTATTGGGTTTTAATAGCGGGGGAATTATAAGTAGTACTACTGGGCCCAACAAGCCCCATCCGAGCTAGTCGCGCTAGCCTACCGGGTATGGTCAACGGGTGAATAATTTGGCCTAACTTCGCCATGGTCAGTGATAGGCCTGACAACACGGAGGCACAACAGTCAGCTTCGATCGCGAACTCTTACGTGACATAACTTTAGGCTAGCTACCTATATATGTTAATATTGAACTTAATTACGAAACAACTATATTATCCCGGGTTGAGGATAATGGAAACAACAACTTATTATTCCGGGTTTGGAATAATGGAATCAACATCATTATTATTCCGGTTAAGGAATAATGGAACTATCGGTATTATTCCGGGTTGGGAATAATGGACTAAATCGTTATCCCGGGTTAGGGATAACGGGGGAAACAAACTCATAACCGAACAAACGAATTTATGAAAACCTGTGAACTCACTCATCTTTAATGTTGACACTTGTTTCTTTACATGTTTCTCAGGACGCTAGGAGCTCTAGGTGCACTCACATGCATTGAACAAGACATCTTTTATCGGTCTCAATTTACAAATATTGTTTTGGGGTTTTTCACTTGTTTTGGCGTTTGTGTTGGCGCCCGCTTCACTACTTATTTTATGCTTCCGCGCAACTTTAAAAACTAATGCTTCCGTTAAATATTGGTAACTAATTAAGACAATATAAAATCTACGACAAATGATTTTAGAAAACGTATTATCAAATCATATAGAGTCGTTCGACGTACTAGTGTTTCAGATTCTGGTTTGTTCACACGCCTCGCGGTAAAACTCCGCAAGTGGAAATTGAGGGTGTGACACATATTTTGTAAAGTAGCAAGCTGACCTTGAAAGATTCAACGAATATGTCAAAAAGCTACTTTATGCAGGACACGTGCATGAATAAACAAATGTTTATTCATGCTGAAGACTCTATATAAATAGAGAAGTAACCATCGAAGGATAATGAGTTAAGCCAAGCATTCAATACATACAACAAAAACTCCATTGCCCTTCATTACAGAATTATTAAAGTATTCGTTTGTAATAGCCAATAATCTCACAATCACCTTGTAAACCATTTTGTTTCAAAGTGATATAAACTTGAAAATCTGTAAGTTGTGTCTCTTGGAAGTTCGATTTCTATTTCCGCACATTATTTTCACACTTGTTGAAATCACTTGACATATTAAGTTAAAGAGCATTATAATCTGGGATCAACAAGTGTTTATATGCTCAAGGAAATGATGTTCATGTGTTCTAGCTGCATCTTCTTAGACTCTTTCTTTGGAAGATCAAGCAACAAATAATCCAGAAACATTTGTACAAATCTTGGATACATCAACCATCGGTCTTTAGCTACGTTGCTCTTCATTTACAAAAATATGACCTTGAGAAATTATATCTTAAGTTTAGACATAGAGTAGGAATCATACTCATAATGTAGTCCATAGCAACATTACATCCTCCCTTTTGATGGCCCAAACCATGAATCACTACGTGCATCTGTATGGCCTCGAAATACAGTTTTTTGCATAATTAGTTGTGTTCACGTAACCCTTGTAACGCATTCTCACGAAGCAGCCTTTCACCATCCTTTCTGAGAAACCATTCGAGGCATCAGAACTATCTCCGAATTCTAATACCTTCCTGGTCAACTTTTCTGTTATAGTCACCGCCTTTTCTTTCACAAGTGAATGAATTGCTGGTTGATCTATCTGTTTATATCTAGCATTATTCTAGAAATCTCGAATAAGATCTTTATATGGAGTGCACTTTGTTGTAGTCGCCTTTTGAATGCGTAATCGCTCTAAAAATGGAATCATCTCAACAAACGATGCTATATTCTTCTCCTTTTTATCTAGCAAAGCACATATATTGTGCTTGGAATCAAAATCACTCACTTTTATCTGAAAAATATCACAAAACCAAATCAAAACAAATTTCAACATTTAACAATTTGAGGTTTTTTTTGGAACGGATGAAAAACTCAAATGAATGAATAACATTTCAAGTGGATGACACTTTAAAAACGGATGACATTATCGAACATCTTTTCAAGTGGATTACTCAATTACAACGGATGACCTTTGAGACGGATGACATTTTGAATGAATCAATTTGAAACGGATCACATTTGGAATGAATGACCTGTTTTTTCACTTATGAGTCATTCGTACGGATGACTCTCATCCGTGCAAACAAACTCCTCCATCCCAAACTAATGTTTTCTAAATTCAAAACACCAAACATCAATTTTAACATCTTTTTACAGAAATTTTGTTACCAACACAATCAGAACATCCTGATTAACACAAACCCCAATTCAATTTTAACATTCAACTGTTAAAAACTTAATAGATCTAGATCTAGGGTTTCATATTGTCAATTAATCTGATTCAGTTTTATTATAACATGTTTGATGTTATATTATGATGATCTACTGTTCATATGATGTTTATTAACATTTTTCATCGTCCAAATCATACTCCAATCTGCGACATTCTAGATCTGCAAATTGATGCATATAAAAACAAATCAGTTCAAATCGAGAAATTTCTACCTTCATATTGAAAGTTGTTGAGCGAATCAACAACCCAACTGAAATTTTGGTAGTAGTTTGACGTAAAACAATGTTTTTTGAAACCGATTGAACTTTTGAGTGGATGAAGTTTTTTGTACGAATGAGTTGTTCATGCATGTAAAGGCCTTTTATATCAACAAATAAGTCATCTGTGCGAATGAGTCTCTTTCGTGTGAATGAACTAGTCATTCATGCGAAGGAGTCCTTCGTTCTAGACTCATTCGTGCGGATAGACTTGCCCGTACGAACATGCTCATTCGTATGAAAACTCACAATTTCATTTTTTAACTTTTTTAGTTTTAACAACACACTCAGTTAACCAAGTCCAAGTTAATGACCCTGGTTATCTGATTTGCTAACCAAGTCCAAGTTAATGACCTTGGTTAAACACTTCATGAACAAACTGATATTTTTCAAACAATGTTAAGTTCAAATTAATGAACTTGTATTCATTTGAAATCCTTTTTCATTTCAGATTGACTCCCAACTTGTTGTGCTTTAGGTTTTGTCAACAAATTGAATTTTCAAAGATTAGCATCCCATCATCAGTAGTCGAAAATACGATGAAATAAAATCTTTTAGTCTTTTCCATATTTTATGCTAAACACACTAAAAATCATTTTGTATTTGAAATGAACAATAACTATTTACAAACATATTTACAGACATATTTTTCTGAGATTGTATAAGAGGATCATATCAGTTTAATGAGACTTGTCACATAAACCATTGATCTGATGAAACTTTAAGCTTTAAACTACTTCACATAGATTGTCAGTGTTGTTTATCCACTTATACCTCTACACATGTTTCAATTGTTTCAAGATACGGTTATTAAGTGTTTTAGAACTTGACTTAAGTATGTTCCCCACCTAAGAATATACTCCCATATCAAGATTTCCTAAATTTCATCTTATAGGTGAATATACCCAATTGATATATGTATCTAGGTTAATGTGAGACCCTGAGAGCTCAGGTTAGTACCACCATACAGACAAAGAGTTGAAGGCTCGACTTTGAGAGTAGTGTTCCTTAATTTGGAATCTTTTACTACAATTGTCATATCATTTGATATTTTCAATTTTAATGTAGTTCAACAGAAAAGAAACCGCTTTGAGGGTTTGCACACAATCAAAGTGCTTTTGCAAAGTATTGTACAAGTTCTAGGCTATTGCTTTCGTAAAATCAAAAGAACAAGTATAATACCTCAGATATCAACTAGTTATAAAGGCCTAGTATCTCAGAATCCGGCAATATCTCAAACGAAATTACCGTACCAAGACCATATATCCGTGAGATGTTGACCACGTATTAAGAAGTTTTGTTATCTTTATATCCAGAAAACAATTTACTAGATGTGTGAAGCTTACTGACACATCCTTAGTGAGTCTGTTTAATAACTTTTAAACTTTACATTTCTTTAGAATGTATTGACAGTCCACTGATGTACTATAATTTCCTCTTTTTCACAACAAAACTCATTTTTATCTTTTTATATGTTTTTGTATTTCCCAAACCATTTCTCCCTCTAAAATCAAAAACATTTTTTTGTATTTTTGAATTTTATAGAAAAAAATAAAAACAAAAACTTGACTTCCGATGAGGTCTACTTTAGATCTTCATCGATCACAGTTTCACTCTTTTTATCCCCTCCTGGTAACAAATCTTTATACCATTGATTTTAAAAGATATTCGAATATGGTTTTGTGTAAAGATCATCTTTTTGTTCATCATGTAGATTTTCTCAATGCTTATCAACTTTTTTTCGAAGCAATCTCGAATAAAGTGATAGCGGATTTCAATATGTTTAGTTTATGAGTGATGAACAAGATTTTTCGTGATATATATTGCATCCTCATTATTTACAATGATATGGGTGTTACGAAACTTCAAACCATAATCCCTCATCTGTTGTTGAATCCAAAGAATCTGAGAGCAACAACTGGAAGCAGACACGTACTCTGCTTCGCAAGTCGAGAGAGAAACAGTTGTTTGTTTCTTACATTTCCATGTTACTAAGCGCGAACCGAAAAACTGACATCCGGTTGTAGTAGACTTTGAATTCAGCTTGCAACAACCAAAATCAAGATCCTAGTATCCTTTGATCACAAATTCATCATCCCTTGGGTACCAAAGACCAGTTCCTTGGCAGCCTTTGAGATAACAAAGAATCCTTTTGACGATCAAAAGATGTGATACCCTCGGGCTTGATTGGTATCTAGCACAAAGGCATGTTGGATACATTATATCGGAACTTGAAGCAGTGAGATACATCAATGATCTGATCATGGAATGGTATAAGGTTTCATCAACTTTTTCACCCGTTGGATCTGGACCAATTCCATGATTCTGAGCTAGATGAGTAGACATAGGAGAAGTTACCGTCATTTTGAATATTTCCAGAATATCATTAACATATTTGCTCTGATGTATGAAAATGCCATCGGTCAATTTATCCACATGAAGACCTAGGAAAAACTTTCTCCCATCGAGCTCATCTCAAACTCTTGCTTCATCATAGCTTCAAACTCTTTGTAGAGTGCATCATCCGTTGACCTAAAAATAATGCCATCTATGTAGATCTACACAATTAAAATGTGTTCATCTATCTCCTTCGTGAAGAGAGTATAATGTATGGTGCCTCGAATAAAGTTGTTATGCTATCTTATAAATGATGACATGACACAAAGACGTAGGCAATAGACATATGCACCAACATGGTTAAGTGGGTTCCTGCACTCATGTTTGGCGTATATTGTCTTCCTGAGTTGAGATCAAGGTTGTGAGACAAGTGTGATAGGGAATGTAGGATCGGGATCCGGCAGTTCTAGATGAAGTTTGGGTAGTATAGTACCAGTCCGGTAGAATGTTATTAAGAAAGGAGTAGAAGCAGAGTAAGCGGAAGCATTCATTCATTCGTACCGAAAGAGTATACATCTTGTCAAGCTGGCAAAATCCTAGAGAGACTCCGCCAGCGTTTCTCTCTTTGAACTCCAACCTACAAAATTCTGAACACACAACACACGCACACACATATATATATACATGACCACCTCCTGCGAAATGAGCATATTGACTTCGTACGAAGTGGGTTCTCTTCGTACGAAGTGTCCACTTCATATGGAGTGACACTATAAGCTCCTCCCCCATTCGCACTTGGGTCGTTTGTTCGTATCTAACGTATACAATATTCAATAGACACTCTATCTAGCCTATTCGCACAGTAACAGACATAAAGTGCATCAACTATTTCTCCCTTGGACATCACTGTCGAAGCTTGATCTTGAAATATGATAGTTGTGTTTGAATATTCTGCAACTTCAATCAGGTATATAGAAATCTTCAATTAATTCCCCCTTGATTGATGATCTGGGTTTGCATTATCGACATTAAAGCACCAATTCCCCATGAAATAATTCTCTCCAGAAATTATTCTAAAGGTCTTTGTTTGCACAGTTCCCAACCTCCTCTGATTTGCTTAATCGACAAATTTTCATGAATAACCACCAACTCGAAATTAATCAATGCAGCATCTCCGTTTCAACTTTAGCCACATCCGTGTTTGGTTTTAGCGCACTCCTCCTATGCTCGATCCTCTGATCTTCAAAAACCAACCGGCAATTGATAGAAACTTACCACATCGGTAAACTTCAAATAAATGAATACCCGTGAAAATCTAAAATCCCAATTTCCGTAATCATATTAAAGCATACTCCTGAAAGATAGATCAGTAAATCAGTAATCTTCTCAATAAGAAAATCATCATCAAAATTAAATCATCTGGTAACACATCAGATCTGAGAAAACATTCTTTCGCAATCAAAATCACATTCTTCCTGTTTGGTCATAATAACAAATATATAGCTATCTCTGCTGGATCAGTTGCAACCTAATCAGCAAGCATCGTTATTCAGCGGCGGTTAATCCAAGAAGAACAATTCATCTGCTTGAAGAATGGCACCTAAAACTATCGTCAATCATCCGTGTATACAACATATCTTGAATGACCTCAGATCTTCTCGGTAGTTTTGAAACCCTGAGCTAGTCTTGTTAACACCTAAGACTATCATCGACCATTCATGTATGCTATATAACTTGAATAGGCTAAGGTCCTCGCTGGCATTAACAAAAACTACTCAACCTGCTAACCTGAACACCATCGAAGATCAAGACTCTAACCCTTAAGCATCAATCTGTATCATGATCTGAAAATTCTGAACCTCTTGTGATCACGAACTAACAAAACTAGATCTTCTGCACACCCAGATGATCTGGAGTCGGAACCACCCGAATATTGTTGCAGAGTCACGAATTTCAAAAATGGCGGAATCTTAACATATACGTGAAAATTTTTATTCCCCCTTATTTTTGCAAATTCTGACTATACCAAATTTTTCATTGAAATTCCCCCTCAAATTAGGAATCTTCAGTTTTCAACAAACGCGGATTTAACGTTAAGGCCCATTAGTAATCACTATACCAAATGATCAACATTCTACATATGTATCAGTGACTACCCCAATATCTTCAACCAACTATCATCATATCATCAAATTTGTGCTAAAAAGCTCTAGGTGTCCCCGAACAACCCAAATTAGACGTTAAAATCTCGAAAAAATTTGCAATCACCAAATTTATTCTGGACACTCTTCTCGTCAATACGATCAGAAAATGCCTTTTTAGGCATATCTCACTTCGTAGTGGATCTCCACTTCATACGAAGTGGATCCTCACTTCGTGCGAAATGACACTTCGTACAAACGAGGCTGATTACATTTTTGATCCAAAATCTTTATTTCTTCGAATTTCGAGATGATTCTAGCACAGATCTGGTCGAAAATACATTTTTTAACAATCCTATAGGTTCAATTTTACTTTTTGTCCGTGGATTGTCTATTTATTAGATGTTTTACGTCTAAAACCCCTCAAACGTCCATAACTCATGAGCGTAGGTGATTCAATTGACGGTTAGTTCGATTAAGTCGGTACCATAGTTCTGATACTAATTGTAGGATTAGGATCAGGCGGTTCTAGATGGAAGTTTGGATCAAGATAGTACTAGTCTGGTAGAATGTTATTAAGAAAGGAGTAGAAGCAGAGTAAGCGGAAGCATTCATTTATTCATACCGAAAAAGTATACATCTTGTCAAGCTGGCGAAATACTAGAGAGATTCCGCCAATGTTTCCTCTCTGGGAACTCCAAAACTTACAAAATTCTAAACACAAAAGACATATATATAGACATGACCACCTCATGCGAAATGAGCATATTGACTTCGTACGAAGTGGGTTCACTTCGTACGAAGTGACACAATAAGCTCCTCCCACGATCGCACATGGGTCGTGTGTTCGTATCTTAACGTATACGTGAAAATTTTTATTCCCCTTGTTTTTTGCAAATTCTGACTATACCAAATTTTTCATTGAAATTCCCCCTCAAATTTGGAATATCCAGTTTTCAACAAACGCGGATTTAACGTTAAGGCCCATTAGTAATCACTATACCAAATGATCAACATTCTACATATGTATCAGTGACTACCCCAATATCTTCAACCAACTATGATCATATCATCAAATTTGTGCAAAAAGCTATAGGTGTCCCCGAACAACCCAAATTAGACGTTAAAATCTCGAAAAAATTTGCAATCACCAAATTTATTCTGGACACTCTTCTCGTCAATAGGATCAAAAAATGCCTTTTTAGGCATATCTCACTTCGTAGTGGATCTCCACTTCATACGAAGTGGATCCTCACTTCGTGCGAAATGACACTTCGTTCAAACGAGCCTAATTACATTTTTGATCCAAAATCTTTATTTCTTCGAATTTCGAGATGATTCTAGCACAGATCTGGTCGGAAAACATTTTTTAACAATCCTATAGGTTCAATTTTACTTTTTGTCCGTGGATTGTCCATTTATTAGATGTTTTACGTCTAAAACCCCTCAAACGTCCATAATTCATGAGCGTATGTGATTCAATTGACGGTTAGTTCGATTAAGTCGGTACCGTAGTTCTGATACCAATTGTAGGATTAGGATCAGGCGGTTCTAGACGGAAGTTTGGGTAGGGATAGTACTAGTCTGGTAGAATGTTATTAAGAAAGGAGTAGAAGCAGAGTAAGCGGAAGCATTCATTTATTCATACCGAAAAAGTATACATCTTGTCAAGCTGGCGAAATCCTAGAGAGATTCCGCCAGCGTTTCCTCTCTGGGAACTCCAAAACTTACAAAATTCTAAACACACAAGACATATATATAGACATGACCACCTCATGCGAAATGAGCATATTGACTTCGTACGAAAAGGGTTCACTTCGTACGAAGTGACACAATAAGCTCCTCCCACGATCGCACATGGGTCGTGTGTTCGTATCTTAACGTATACGTGAAAATTTTTATTCCCCCTTGTTTTTGCAAATTCTGACTATACCAAATTTTTCATTGAAATTCCCCCTCAAATTTGGAATCTTCAGTTTTCAACAAACGCGGATTTAACGTTAAGGCCCATTAGTAATCACTATACCAAATGATCAACATTCTACATATGTATCAGTGACTACCCCAATATCTTCAACCAACTATGATCATATCATCAAATTTGTGCTAAAAAGCTATAGGTGTCCCCGAACAACCCAAATTAGACGTTAAAATCTCGAAAAAATTTGCAATCACCAAATTTATTCTGGACACTCTTCTCGTCAATACGATCAAAAAATGCCTTTTTAGGCATATCTCACTTCGTAGTGGATCTCCACTTCATACGAAGTGGATCCTCACTTCGTGTGAAATGACACTTCGTACAAATGAGCCTGATTACAGTTTTGATCCAAAATCTTTATTTCTTCGAATTTCGAGATGATTCTAGCACAGATCTGGTCGAAAAACATTTTTTAACAATCCTATAGGTTCAATTTTACTTTTTGTCCGTGGATTGTCCATTTATTAGATGTTTTACGTCTAAAACCCCTCAAATGTCCATAATTCATGAGCGTAGGTGATTCAATTGACGGTTAGTTCGATTAAGTCGGTACCATAGTTCTGATACCAATTGTAGGATTAGGATCAGGCGGTTCTAGACGGAAGTTTGGGTAGGGATAGTACTAGTCTGGTAGAATGTTATTAAGAAAGGAGTAGAAGCAGAGTAAGCGGAAGCATTCATTTATTCATACCGAAAAAGTATACATCTTGTCAAGCTGGCGAAATCCTAGAGAGATTCCGCCAGCGTTTCCTCTCTTGGAACTCCAAAACTTACAAAATTCTAAACACACAAGACATATATATAGACATGACCACCTCATGCGAAATGAGCATATTGACTTCGTACGAAGTGGGTTCACTTCGTACGAAGTGACACAATAAGCTCCTCCCACGATCGCACATGGGTCGTGTGTTCGTATCTTAACGTATACGTGAAAATTTTTATTCCCCCTTGTTTTTGCAAATTCTGACTATACCAAATTTTTCATTGAAATTCCCCCTCAAATTTGGAATCTTCAGTTTTCAACAAACGCGGATTTAACGTTAAGGCCCATTAGTAATCACTATACCAAATGATCAACATTCTACATATGTATCAGTGACTACCCCAATATCTTCAACCAACTATGATCATATCATCAAATTTGTGCTAAAAAGCTATAGGTGTCCCCGAACAACCCAAATTAGACGTTAAAATCTCGAAAAAATTTGCAATCACCAAATTTATTGTGGACACTCTTCTCGTCAATACGATCAAAAAATGCCTTTTTAGGCATATCTCACTTCGTACGAGGTGGATAGTGTTATGGTTGATATCAGCTAAATTCCTTTAAGCTTGGATGATGGGTTGCATAGATTTCCATAGCTCATTGGCAATTTGCTGTGTAGAGCTTGGCTTTGAGAATGTTGTAACATCTGCTTCATCATATCTTTCATTTCACCAATTGAAGACTTTATTGATGTCAATTTCTTATATCTCAATTCATCACCTAATTTAATAGGATCATATGAATTCCTACCAGAGGTAGTTGTACTTGAGTCCTTAATAGGAGAAGACTCAAATGCCCCTTTTCTTGGTACTAGGACTTCCAACTGAAGTAGAGGTTACAATTGTAGCCTCAACAGTTGTTACCTTTAAGGAAGACTTATTGATGTAACCACTGTCCAATTGAAACACTGTTGTGTCATCAGTTGTAGTGGCTGCTTCACTTAAAATACCACCAAGAGTTACTAGTAACTCATGAGGTGTAGCCTCCTCAGCTGTTTCAGGGTTAAAAATTTGATGTATCTCAGACTCAGTCACTTGTGGGGGTGTACTCTCTTTGATTGGTGATTGAGAGGAACTGATTTGTCTCTGAGTTTTATCAATTGCATGAAACAGAGGTATAAAAGTGGATGGAATCTGGGAGATAGTTGTGGAGTGGAAAGAGACACAGCCCTGGGAGAGGGGCTTGAAAACAGACTTTCAAGTGAAATGTCTGCTTCATAACATGGTGACCCTGTGCTTACAACTTTATCCTTTTGTGAGGATGCAGGAGGAGTTGGCTTTTAGGTGGAGATATTTCCAACTATTGTGAGGAAGTTACAACAGTGGTTTCAAGTGTCTTTTGTGATACCACAAGGTTATCTTCTGGGATCTCATCTTCCAAATGTGCCTTTTATGTAATTTTGTTTTGGTGGGATTTTTGGATTGGGGGAGGGTTTCTTTTGGATTTTGCTAGTGTGGGTTTCACAACACCAGTTGTGGTGTTATGATCACTATGAGTAGTGGGCTCATAAATAGAGGTTGAGCTTGTGATGTGGACTCATCTAAATTTTGCTCATCCCCCTTTTCTTGCATTTTTAAATCTTTTGACTCTTTATCAGACATTCTTGTAAAAGTTTCATGTGTAAGGCTTTTAATTTGTAAAACAACACCTTGTTGAAAATCTTTTTTAGAAACTTGTTTTTGAAGATAAAAGCTTAAGAGTCTTGGATACATGAGAAAAGCTTTCGGTTTGTTTCCTTTGATAGCAGTCACATTTGCAACCAAGTCCAAGAACAAGGCTTGGGATAGACTAAAATATGATTTTCTTAAAATTGCATATCCCAGGTATTGTACTTTTTATGGAATCTCATTAAATGAGGTGGTCTTGGGTGAGAGACATATCAAGAGAGTATGGAAACAATATCTCATTTTAGGAGGAAATTGAGGTTTGTAAATTGTAACCCATGTTAACTGACCCTTATACCTTCTTTCAATGAACTTTGTGTGAAGTGCTTGTCTGTCAAAGGATGTGTTACCTGCTAGGTCATCCAGACTAAATGTTGTGGATATGGAAGATGGAGAAATTTGAACTAGAGTGTTTCCGACTTTGGAAGTGATAACATAGGGTTTTTTCTTCTGAGTTTTAACCTCAGCATTAGACCAGAATTGTAGGAATGTATTAACGTAAATTGGTGCATTAGCGGTACGTATGGCTTGGTACTTTGATGCTTCTAGAACATCAATTAATGAGTGAAAGGAAGTATTTTGTCGGTTTTCTCGAAAGTGGGAAGGTAGTTATGCATGTAGTTTGATGTTTACAGCCATGATCAGAGAAATAAGTGAGGAGTAATGAAGATGATGAGAGTAGTGGAAACCGCTTTTAAGAATTTTGAATTTGAGACGGTAGTAAAAAGCTATGTTTGGATGGAACAGTGATATTTATAAATGAAAAAGTGAATGCTGACGCGGCATCTAGATCTGATGGCTAACATTTGTCCATGTGTAACCTCTGTTATAATAATGGATGACAGTTGTGTGGAAAACCTCTGCTGGAAACCAGTAGTGGTTGGGAACAATGGTCATGAACAGTGGTGATTTTACTCTCTCAGTGGATAGATATCAGCGGTTAGGACAAAATAGTGGTTTAAGCCCAAAAGTGGATTTGAATAGTGGCAAATGAGAACAGAGGATACACTTTTAATAGTGAACAGACTTTTAGGATTATTGAAAATGTCCAATTTTAGCTATTTTTAAGGGTGGATTTTTGATTTTATGAAAATATTTTAATACTATTACACATGAAAAACAAAATTTTTGCTTTTAGTCCATGTTTAGAATCCCAATTCTAGAGATCAAGCTTTCAAAGGTAGATGTATCTAAAGCTTTTGTTAAAACATCTGCCAGTTGATCTTTAGTGGGTACATGATGCAGAGAAATCAAACATTTTTCATAGCAATCCCTCACAAAATGATGTCTGATGTCAATGTGCTTTGTTGTTGAGTGTAATATTGGATTATTAATGATGTTTTTAGTTGCTTGACTATCTAACATGAGAGGAACCTTTAGAGCAGTTACGCCAAAATCAAGTAGTTGGTTTTGAAGCCACAAAAGTTGAGCTCTACAGCTTGCAGCAACAATATACTGAGCCTCTGCTGTAGATGTTGAGACTGCTACCTGCTTTTTGCTTTGCTAGGAAACTAAGCAATTGCCTAGAAATTGGCACCCTCCTGATGTAGACTTCCTTGTGGTGTGACAACCAGCAAAACCATTGTCTATGTAACCTGAAAGCTCAATATTCCCATTAGCAGGAGACCAGATACCAAGTGTGGGAGCACCTTTTATGTATCTGAATATCCTTTTAACATCAATAAGACTTGACTTTCTAGGTGCAAACTGGGATCTTGCACAGACACGTGGCAAACATGATGTCTGGCGTTATGAAGTTTGGTATAATAAATACTCAATCATTCTTCTATAAAGAGTTTGATCAACCAAGTCATATTGATCCATAGTAACCAATTTTGTTGTTGCCATGGGTGTGCTACATGGTTTACAATCATTCATATCAAATTTTGCTAATAGTTCTTTGACATATTTGCTCTGATGAATGAAGGTACCATTTTGCAATTGCTTAACTTGGAGACCAAGAAAGCATTGAAGCTCACCCATAGCACTCATTTCAAATATATGGTTGAGGCCAGATATAAAGTTACTCAAGCAGACATCAAGGCCATTAGAGAACATTTGATCAAGACAACTTGCTCTACCCCAGCATCAGTCCTTTAAGAAGAAGTTGAGGATGATGCCAAAAGGGGGAGAAAGATCATTTAAGAAAGTTGCAGCCTTCTTCCCATGCAAAACCAAATGTGCAACAAAAGCCAGACCAAACCTCTGTTAAAGCATCAGATGTTGGAGTTTAAAAAGGGATTGATGAGACCCTTAACTAAGAGCAGAAGAGATTGCTTTTGAAAAACAGAAGAGACAAGATACACTGAAAAGCAAGGCTTCCAAACTAATTTAAGAAGAACAAGCCAAGCAAGTGGAAAAAGAAGATATTGGCACTTCAAGAAAAAGAAAGGCAACTAGAAAAGTTAGACAGCCAATTCCCACCTCTTCTAAAACCACTGTTAAGGCAACAAAAGTGTTTCCCCTGTTAAGACGAAACCAAATCACCACCAAAGAAACCATCAACAAAAACTAACCCAGCAGATGTTAGTACAACTGATGTGCCAGGAAATGTTGATACAACAAATGTTCAAACATATGTTAAACAAACCTCTACCATAATCACTTTTCCAACTTTAACCCAACCTTTATCCACACCCCAAGAATACCAACATGACCACCATCACCAAAGATCAAATTCCAACGCAAAAGAAAAACTTTTGTTGTTGTTGATGATGATGATGATTATGATGATGAAGAGATTCCATCACTAATCTCTTTATCATCAAAACCCATTACATCATCACCACTCTCATCACTCCCATCCAAAACCGCTTCACTACCACCATGTACAAACCACCATCCGACATCCCACTAGCCACTAGATATCCTCTAGAATTCTTGTTATTCAAAAAGAAATTGAATCATTTTTTACAGTAGAGGATACTTCAAAACTAGATTTCCCATCTCTTTTTGGATATAGAAAGCTGGCTAAACTTAGATGAATATCAAAAGATGAAAGCTAGACAGGCTGAAAACATTGCTAAAGAGATGAGCAAAGGGAAAGATGATAAGACTACTCAAAGTATCTTATCTCATGAACTTAGCAAAGTAAGAAAAATTGAAGATTTTGCCAAAGATATGAGTAAGTACATGTCAGAAAGGTCAGTCAATGTTGAGTTGGATGAGGAACTGAAACAAGATTATCTAGACCACATAATGCAGCAAGAGCACAATTCAAAGATTGGTCATCAAATGATCTCGAGGAAGAAATTGATAGAATCCAGGAAATGCTCAAAGATCCCTTACACAAGCCAACTCCACCTAACTGGAAAAAGTACAAACAAGTGGACCAAATAGGGCTTGGAAGCTTAAAAGAATGAGAAAAGAGCTGGTTGATGCTAATTATGGCTCAGCAAAATCTGTTGCAAGATGGTCTAAGTCAAGAATTGTAGATATATGCAAGAAACTTGAAGAGCTTAAAAAGAAAGATCCCTCAGTTCCTAGAAAGCCAGTCTATCCAACAACAATTGTCCCTCAGCAGACCCAAACACTCAAAAACCATTCTTCAACCATAGTCTCATCCACACTTGCCTTAAATCAAGTAAAAAGGCAAAAGAAAATGGCTGAGGATGATGAGCAGATGTTTGAAGAACACAGAAAAGAGGGAATCAAGAACCAACTGCTCTTTCATATTGATCCTACAAGTGATAAACTTAGAGAAACTGTGAAGATTCTTGTTAGCAGGCCACTTTCACCAAACTCATCAGCAATAAATCTTCACCTAAGAAAACCAACTGATCCAAAAATGGGAATACAAAAAAGTAATAAGAGAGGTGCACAGACTAATTAATCGTATCGGTCGTATTCTTGAATTTGGAATGAAAATAGCCAGCTTTGAAGTAATAGGAATTAGGTAAAAAGTAAGGACTGACTGGATAGCGAAACCTAAGTGACAAAGAGCATGAAGAGGTTTAGGAATAGGTAAGAAAGCAACATCTTTGACATACTCGGCTGTAAACATTCTCTTAGAGAATTGGCCATTCAACAAGAAAAAGTCTGATTAATCTTCCGCTGGAATGGTTCTTCTAGGCTCCGCTGGATGACACAACATTCTCGTTTAAATAAATAGATGTCGTTCGTACTTGTGATGGTTCCCAAATATCCAATATGACCAGTTCACTTAGGTCTACGTTGCCACGATATTGTTCTATGGAAGCGGGATTCTCTAAAAGGCCAAGGTCATGGGTGGCCAAGAGGGCCTACTTGGAGACGTGGGATCTCAGTAGGAAATGCGAAGGTTGCTTACTAATAGAAGGATTTGGAAGTAATATGTAAAATTATCCCTCCTAAATAGATTATTCGAGAATAAATGGGCAATAGTTAGGAGAGGTGCGCCAGCGGCAAGCAGAAACAAGGTTATTAGATACCTCAGGTAAGCTCGGCCAGAACCACACGTGCAAGTTTCCCTGCATGTGGCTTGTACGTGATAACTTCTTCCGATTTGCGTGAACTAGCGGACCAAATGTCCCCCTTATTCCCGACATGCTATGGTGCCCCGGGGTGGGTAGGAGTGGGTCGAGTCCGTATCGTCGCGGTGCCCTCTTTATGCTCTCAGAGACCGGCTTTTACATAACTGAGATTCCATAGGCCGAAACGAAGCCCTTTAAAGGTAGAATTAGGAGTCAAAGCCATGCATTTAGCCAATTCTAAAGTGAAAGTCATCCTCAGACACCCACAATTGACTCTGCTCTAATTAGATGGTGGAATTCAAAAGCTAAAGATGGATGATGCATATGGTCTAAATGCAGATGACCTCTAAGATCTATTGAACCTTGAATTACAATGGGATTTTGAAGACATGATTTCCTAGAACTTTGAACTACAATTCAAAGGGCAAATCAGGGAAATGTTGATGAGGAATAAAGATCAGCAATAAAGAAGGGTTTTGGCATCATCTGTTGAGATTGTTGAATCTATTAAACCCTATAAAAGAACAGATGATTGGAAAGCCAAAATAATCTATATCATTTGATCAACAATAAATAGTGCTTTGAAGATTTAACTCCTTCCAAAGGCAAAGACATCAACATCTGCATCTCAAAGGTCTGTTGAAGCTAAAATCTATTATACAAGATCTGTTAAAGACAAGCTCTTCTCAAAGTCTAAGGTCGGCTAAAAGAGAACCTCTGTTATTGAAGAATTAAAAAGTGTTGAAGCAAAGGCCTGTTGAACCAAAAGAGGTTAGATCTCATCAGAGTTTCTTTCAACAAATACTGGATCAATAAAGTTTATATATTAATGTACAGGGTTTAGCTTAGCAGATGTTAGAGTTTGTTAGGTCGTTAGATGTCACTTTCAAGGTGACGTCAGCTTAGATGCTCCAGTGGTTTGCATTGTACTATAAATAGAACAGTGCATGTACTGTTCTATTCATCACTTTCCTTCTCTCATTCTGTACGAACAAATTGTAGTGATCTTAAGCTGAGTGGGAGTTGTAATATTTGCATGCATACGTGAATCAAAGTTTACAAAAGCATGTTGATGAAAAGAATGTCTCTATTGTTGTGATTTGAATGTTTCTTATTTCCGCTGCACTATTTCATTATTGTTTATCTTCCTTCATTGATTTCCATCTTAAACAATCACAACAATATCAAACTCGGATCCTAAAATCAAAGAAGGTCGATTTAAAGTGTTTTGCTTGTTCATCATATTACTTGTTTTCTGTGTTCGTTGATCTATCAAGGGAATTCCGCAACCTTGTTTGATTGTCAATCTCGTTAACGATCCACGTGATAGGGAGCTACAAACCACTATTGCTCAGAGAATGTTGAAACAGAATTTGTGACTGAAACCGTGGTTGTTGATAAAGGAAATAAAGTGGTTAATGCTATGCTGGAGATTGTGCTTGATCTAGAGAATGTGAAAACAGCTGAAGAAGAGAGTGTGAAAGTTGCTGAAAATGTTGATATTCCTCCACTTTTACTATTCATGAAGCGAAATTTGCACAAGAGCAAGATAATGTTTTTTCTGAAGCTGAACAGGCAAAACCAACTGATGTTGTAGTTGTTTATGGTCCAGAAAACAAGCCACAGGAAGATGTCGAAGATGACAAAGAGGAAGAAGAACCATAGGCTATGGTGATTCAGGTGATGATAATGATGACAATGATGTTGATTATTAGGGAGTGCAAGGATTATTATTACTGAAAAGACAAATACTGAATCTGAAGCTCTTGAAACTCGTGTTGAAGATGTACATACAAATGATGTGATAAATGAAAAGGTATATGGAGTTGAGGGGGAGCAAGAAGATGATGATATATCTTTTGGAGAGGATACTACATGAATTTTCATAGACGCAGTACCGATCACATCTGTTCCTGCTAGTACTTTAATTATCAATTGTGTCCTAATGATCTCGAAGAAGGTGAGTTCGTTCACAACTATAAAACAAATTAATTGCCGAAATTGTGTGAAATCAATGAAGAAGAATTTGAATTTGATTTTGAAGACGAGTTGCAGAATACTGAGAATGATAAGCCTGAAGAGTATGTTTTCACCAAAATACGTGATGCAAATGATTACCATGAAGTGATTGTGGAAGATGATTCTTATGAAGAACTAGTTCGTTATGCGTCTTAAGATACCGAATAATTTCCTACATTTACAGAAATGTTTGCTCAGGAAGCTATCGTGTGGAGAAAAACTTAAGATAGAATTAAGATTGGAAATCCACCAAGGATTGAAAAAGATGAAATGAAACGTGCTAGAAAGAAGTGGTTCAAAACGATTCATGCTGAAAGGAAGTTTCGCAGACCATTGGCATTTTTCACGAGAAATCAAGATATTTCATTGGGTGATATTATTAGCTGGAGATGGATTCCTACATTGAAGGTGTTTGCTAGAAAGAGAGAATATGGTATTCAGTATTTCAAGAAGTTGAATGACTTCAAAAAATTACCATGGTGGGACATGACTGAGCTTTGCAGAACCAGAATGATAAACTATGAGATGAGACACTATGATCAGAAGACATTGATGTTTATAAAGTATCAAGCAAGAAATCATTTTCCTCTATGGAAGCCTAAGGAACCCAAACGAGTAGTATCCAATACTGCAATTGAATCTGAAACGGGAAAGCCGAAACTTAAGTTGATCAATAAACGGCCAAAAGTGATGAAAAACATGCCATTAATGAAGATGGATCAAGATTTTCATGTCGAATTCAGATGGTCACAATACGATAAACAAACAGGAGAAGTTGTGATTGTGTTGAGTAAAGATGGTAACTGGAGATCGATAAGAGTGTATGATCTGATGTGGATAGTGAATATGTCTAAGAACGATATTGAGATATTGTATTACAACAAAATTTACTTTGCTACTGAAGATATAGTTTAAGCGATGCAATTCCAGTAAGTGGTCAAAGTGTGTTACTCGTATGATATACACTTTGGACGCATGTGGGATTCGAAATGGAGAAAGATGGAGAAGAAGGAGGACATAAAGGAAAAGAAGAATGAACAAAGAATTGAAGAGATACGAGTAAAAGCTTCAATATCAAGGTTTAAGTATATGAAGAAGGTTCCTCCAACTGACCAAACTCTGATAAAAGGATTTGAGCCAAGACGTAAAACATATCAGAAGAATTTTTTCGAGAGTAAAGGTTGAAAGATTTTGGAAGACCGAACAAGACTGCAGGAACATCCAAGGGGGAGTCTGTTGGTGCATACATCTATTGCCTACGTCTTTGTGTCGTGTCATGATTTATAGGATAGCATAACAGGGTAGTAGGATTGAATATTAGAAAGTTTGATTATGTATTGTAACTCATTCGTATGGATGAGCGAGTCTGCACGAGAGACTCATCCGCCCCAAACCAAACATCTATATATATGATGTTTGGGGAGCATGATCTCATAACATGTGATTCACTATGGAGCCAAAACTCTGTCAAATTTCTACCGTGTACTGTTATTTTGTTCAAAGTTAATGAGGATTGAGAAAATTAAGGTATTCTTGTATTTCTACTTCATTATCATGGAATCCGCACATAGTATTGAAGTCTAGATATCACAAGGAGTTTTCAAGTTAATCAAACCGATCCTAACAAGACAGACACGTTTCACCCACTCGCACAAGTGCTAAGATCTAAGCCTCATTGGGAGGATTTTTTAGCAACATATATCAACCAAATACTTCTAATCATAATTAAGCACATATGCTCATGTATATCTCCGATGGGACCATATATCATTAGAAAAAAATAAACTCGCTACCAAACCATAAGTCTCAACTCTCAAGTCACAATCTTCTTATGCATAAGCATCCTGCATTTGAGCCACTCTATGATCTCCTGCCGCCTCTCTTCCCCTTGTCCCTGCATAATCAAATACAACGTTTAAACATAAGAGTTAAGCAGACATTCATTAAAACTAATTTATGTACTTAATATCACCTTTTTAAAGTACCAAGGGACAACAACTGTACCTTTGGACATGATCAAGAATCTTAAGTCGTGGTCTAGGTGGGATTCTTACATCTCGTAGAGCACTGATTCATATATCACAAGACAAAAATTAAAAGGTTAGAATAACGAGACATGGCCAAATGAGTTGGTCAGATGGGTTGTGTAACGAGTTCGGGCAAAAATGGATACTTTTCAACTTTGTTTAGATTGAGTTGACCGAAACACTTTTAGTCCATAATTTTGAACTTCCATATGAATAACTAGTAATCACTATGGTTTAGACATTATTCAATAGTAACATATATCTTTTAATACAAAATTTAGGAAGTTTTATGCATTAAATATTCAATTTGAACATTTCTAACTGATTCCCCTTTATACTAATTTTTTTAAATTTTTACTATTAGACCCGTTAAAGATAAAACATGCCCAAATCAATCCATTTTTTATTTAAGAGTTATAAACTTTCCTATTAGTAAGCAGGGGCAAAGTCTTGTTAGTTAACAAGCCTTTTTTGAAGTTTTTCTCATAATTCTCAAGACCAAATCTAGACAACATGGATCTAGTTTCACTGTACAACACATCTTGAGCTAGGGGTGTTCAAAAAATCCAGATCCGAAATATCTGAAATTTCAGAGGTGGATTTCCAGAAAGTCCGGATAATTAGATTATCCAATATCCGAAACCTAGAGTATATATTTAAATATCCTAATCTGCAACCGGAATTTCGTATATCCAAAAGTTCGGATATAGATATTCAATATCCGAAAACCGGATAATCCGATCTTGAACACCCATATCTTCAGCTGATGGCTTTGAGAACTTTTCCCCTACCTGCACAATGTGTAAATAAGTAATGTTAGTTTACTGTTCAATAACCAATCTCGTTGGAGTAATATGAACCCGATTATCCATATGACCCTTAAATAAATACATAATCAGAAACAAACATGGTCATCAAAACATTAAAAACAAAGTTCACGACTTCAAATTATAAGAATCATATAATCACCTTGAAGAGTCCACCCTAAACAAGTGCAGAGAAAACACTAGATGTGACGACATTAGCAGCCGGATTAGAACCTCCCATGACACTAACCAAAGAAAACATCATTCCCAACCCGAAAGCTGCTACCATATTACAATCATACATTGATAACATTAAAATAACATGAAACCCAACCTCGAACTTGTTCACACTTACCTTGTTTGGACATCCTCCTTGCTTCTTAATCTTTTCATGACACAAGATATGCCTGCATTAACACCCGTCATAACAGCGAAATTACGGGCCTAGATAAGAGGCCCACCCCAAGAGCCTACAATACAACAATTGGCTTAAAAAGACATATTTAAAAGAACTCACAATCTGCTAGTTTCAATTTAAAAGTATGAGTTCTTGAAAGATGTCCATTCTAATTTGGGGTGCTAAACGAACCGTGTTGGCGTGTCCAACCCAACACTAATCCGAAAATATGACATGAACACGAACATGATCGTGTCAAACATGTGAACCCGAACCCGACACGAATATTCGTAGCTCGACACAAACACGACTCAGTTGATCCATTTTTTTAATTTCTTGTGTGGTCCTAGGGCCTTAAATTGTCCCATGTTTTATGTTTTTATTTATTAGTATGTTTACTATTATTATATGTATATATGTTGTATATGTGAATATTGTAGCCCTTTACCACTGTGTGGGTATTGGTGGTTCTGTTTTGATTGATTGATTGATTTATTTTGTTCACATGTTATTTATCAGTCTATTGCTTGTTTTGGAGATAGGGGTCTCTCTTGAAGCAGCCTCTCTATCTCTAGGAATAAAATAAGGGAAAGGTTAGCATACATCTCAATCTACTGGGTTCGGTTGTTGTTGTTGTTATTTTTTCTCATACCAATACATTAAATTTATAAACAAAAAGTGCAAATGCATACAAAACAATTACATTTTAACTATAGAATCTTATGTCTATTTCTTTGTTTTAAATTTTGATAAAATACCCGAACAACTTAATTTGTAACATAAACACATTGTTTAAAACTAAAACAAAAATTTTAAAAAGAAAAAGTAAATACGTTAAACAAGTTAACCCACCATCCCATCAGATTGAGTCGGAAACCAACCGTTTACATGTACCGCTTAGCGGGTTCGACATGAAACTAACCCAAACTCAACACACATAAGCCCATGAATTTCGTGTTCAAATTGTATTATAGTGTCTTAGTGTCAGAAATTTACTCCCTATTTCTAGCAGACCCGATGGCTAAAGCACACAATTAATCCACAATTTCAATTATTCACATCTAACAAGATATTTCATTTAATTCTAAACACACTAAAATTTAAAATTCTAAACCAATTAGGATAAAAGCAGTACATAGGCTTGCTAAAAGATGCCATAGCATGTGGATTGAAGGAGGCGGCAGGAGGTGGAGCAGTGCGGTGACGTCGGTGGTGAGAGTACCCATGATACCACCGATGGCGGCACCTTGGGCGGCACTAGTGATGGTAACGACGGCGGCTTCAACCAGTAAAGATTGTTTGGTGAGCCAACCCTTGAACCCATTCTCTAATTCTTTGTACTTGGTTTGAAATTGTTTGATTGGGTCGTTGTTGCTTAATTTTTGTGTTAATTCGCCTTGCTTTCCCACACCTATTGTTGATTTGTTGGGGTATAAGGATGAGGAAATCAGGGGTTTTAGTTTTGAATTTGTTGGTGCAAAATGTCAATTGCCTGCGTCTAGGATATGTTGTTTATGTTTATAGGGCTTAGAACGCCAGTTTGTATTTGTTAATGTATGTTTTATTTGTTTACTAGATGACTCGTACGAGTGACACTCTGTCACATATGAGGCAATCACTCACATGAGTCACACTCTGTTACACACTCTCCTGTGCGAGTCATGCCGACCTATAATAGAGGAGTGTTGTGTCAGAACTGGAATCTTGTTGGTGTGGCGAAGCCCTAATGAACTATTTACTTGCATTGTGCTTATTCACGTATATCAATACAGTCAAGGCATTTAAGCAGTATATCTTACTTGTTTGTTTGTCAACCTCACTAACAATGAATTTCGCCTATGTTAGTTGAGTCAGATCGGTCCGGGTGCTCATCGGAGAGCCGATCCCCCCTGACAAGAGGTATCAGAGCCTTGAGGCCTGATCTGCTAACAAATATCAAGTTTCTGCATACTACCAACAGTTTAAGATTCAGATTCACCATTGGAGCTTTCTATTTCTACACTTTCCCATACAGATCTCGGAATTGGACAAAATCATGGACAAAATTGACTAGGATTTTAGGATATCACATTAAAATCAAATCTAATCAATCCTTGACAATTTCAGATCTAAAATCTAACTTAATCATGTCAAAATTGGTAAAATGCATCCGTTTGGTGACCTAAGTTGTTTTGTACCGGTAGAGAGACCACTCGCACAAATGACTGTACGTACAATTTAAGTCATTCGTACAGAAGTTCTTAAAATTTACAAGTTAGAAAGTTGAAACTGTGATTCGCACGAGGAAATCATTCGTACGAGCAACTCACTCGTACGAAGAAAACATTTTCACTCGTACGAACATCTTGTACACACGAGTATATTCTTTGTACGAATCATCATGTTTGCATGAATCTGTGTGTCGTACGAACTAATCTTGGTCGCACGAACTGTTCTGATATCCGCATGAAGAAAATGTTATCATTCTAATCAGTTTTTCGAAAGTGTGTTTCTAAAATCTTTGCAGAAAAATGGCAGAAGAGTTTTGTAACGTATTTGCTACATCAGGGGTCACAACTACCGCAGCTCAAAACATGAACCTCGAGAATGAGATGGGTACGATGGCGAAGCCGCCAAAGTTGATGAACCTTGAACACTTTGACAGTTGGAGTGAACGTTTCATGAATTGGGTTCAGGCGAATCATTTTACCTGCTGGTTTGCCATCGAAGAAAAGTATCAATCTCCTGTTGGAGAAAATGATCTCAAAAAGACATTGGCTCAACTCTCGGATTTTGAAAGAGAGAAGTTCATAAATGAGAAGAAAATGATGAACATTTTACAACAAGCCATCAAGGAAGACATATTGGCGCTGTTACAACATGATGATGACGCACAATCATTATGGAATGCTCTCCGATTGAAATTCCAGGGAAGTGCCCAGTTGCGAAAAGGGAAGAGGGCATTGTTAAGTAAAGAATTTGACATCTTTGCTTTGATCAAAGGAGAGACAGTAAAACAACTGATGAAAGATATTGTCATCTGGTTGTGCAAATGAAGCGAATGGGAATCATAAAGATGAATGAAGAATTAGTTGATAAACTTGCAGATTCCTTACCACAAGGCGAATGGTCTACCTACTTGACCATTTTGAAGAATGGAATCGAATATGGTAATTTCTTATTACCACGATTCATTGAGAGATTGGAGGGACACGAACTTGAGATGCAGAAAATGGCGAAGAACAAAGGCGCCCAAACGCAACAAGACGTTAATTTGTATTACAAAGGAAGTTCTGCCGCTCAGATACAGTCTCCAAAGATCCAAACTGCCTTCAACTCTTACAGCACACCGAGCACACTGTCAAATCAACACAGTGGTTTTCAATCCTTTGTTACGGTCAATCCAAACATGCCTCAAAGCCCACAGTCATCATATGGTTCGAGCAATCCCAAGATTAACCAGAACAGTCAATCTCATCCTACTCAAAGAGTTTTACAGTGCAATATCGCTGTTGATTTCCAAAATGCACAAAACTTTGACGAGAAGACCGCAAAGCAACATATGTCACTATTAGCTTTGGTTCTTGAATCTTTTGACAGTCTTGTAGCGGGCAAAATTGGAAATTCAGAGATGACTAGAGAGGACTATGATCAGATTGATCCGGTCGAGATGGAGTTAATCAACATCAAATGGTGTATGGCATCCATTGTTAGACGAGCACAACGCTTCATGGAAATCACCGGGAAAGAGAACTTGGGAGGATTGGATGGAAAACTTTGCTTCGACAAATCAAAGGTCACATGTTTCAAGTGTCGTGAAAAGGGCATTTTAAACACGAATGTCCAAACAGAGAAGCTCAGGGTAATCAAAACCCGTTTGCAGACGATTACTACAAGAAAGCCATCTATCATCGTCCTCAGCCAAGAACAAGATGGTGCAAATCGAAGATAGACAGCCAGAATCCAAAGACAAAGCGCTTATCATAACTCAAGAAAACGAAGGCTTTAACTGGAACAAGTATATCTCCAAGAATGAGAGTTTGGCATTGGTCACAAAATCATCGAAGAACCTGAAAAATATTCAGAGGCATCTTTTGACGAATCTCCCGAAGATTATTATCACACATCGGCAGAAGAAGAGGAATTGTTAAACAGTGCTTTTAAACATCTCCAGCCTAAATGATATTTTGAAAACTTTTGCAGGTTACTTTGAGCCAAGCCATCGATCATCTTGTGAAGAATAGAAGATGCCGGAAGTTGAAGCAAAGAGAGTTGATGAAGAGTTGAAAAAACCGACTGATAAGACCAACAAAGCTTGCATGGCAAATGTGAACAAGGTAAACGTGTCGAAAAGTGAGTCTGTGATAGAAAAACCATGTTTAAAATGTAACGAGCCATGCAGTGAATGTGTTGTAAAAGACACATGATACAATGAGCTCAAATGTCTAACAGATAATTTGTCATGTGACTATAAAGCAACAAAAGAAGCATATGAAAAATTAAGCAAATATGTTAAACAATATGAAAAAGTGCTCAAAGAAAATGACGAAACACTTTCTATGCTTAAAGCGACTGTGATGGACAAACAGATGGCCATTAACATTCATTTAAACACAATCGCTGAGCTAAAAAGTGAACTTGAGAAAATGAAGATAGAAACCGAACGGGTTAACAAATTGTTAATAAGTTATTCTACAAGTTCATACGCCATTGATCACATTCTACCCAAGATTGAAAGCAAAGAAGAATATAAAAATGATGAAAACAAAAGTGCAAGTTACGATCGTGTTCCACCACCCATGTGGAATAGTTATGCTAAAAAACCAACTGGGGTGGAAAAGGCTCTCAACTTAAAATTGAAAACTGAACAGTCAGACTAGCTGCCTACGAACATTGATGTAACTTACACAAAATATGAAAATGAATGTGATTCTGAGGTGGTTAAAACAGTGGTTGAGAGTATTTTGAAGAGTGAATCTGAGAAATCTGAATCGAATGTCGAAACATCAGAAAATAGTTTAAACATTGATCCAAACGTTATCATTTACAAAATGCATGGATCTAATAAACTATATTCTTATGAAGATTTTCCAATCCAGAATGTCAATCTGGATAGTGTCGATAAGTTGTTCAAGCTTGTTGAGGTAAGCCATTCTGATTTAGAAAAACATGATGTATCATTTTACTCTAAACCAAAATGTGTTAACATATCCTACCATCAAAGAAACAGAGATTTCCTGAGAATAGGAGGGCTGGTTTGGGTTTTCAAAAGAATAGAACAAACAACAAGTTTCAAAAGTTAAACTTAACAATAAAATTTAACTTTGTTTTTGGAACAACTAGTAAGAAAGAAAAAGAGATTATTGGTACACAATCCAATGATCAGTTCAAGAAAGAAAAAGAGAGTAGAAAACAAGTTTTGGATTCCTCTGTTCAAAAGGACAGTAGGACGTGCTACAAGTGTAAAAATGTTGGGCATATTGCACGACATTGTTCACAAAAATATCCAAAACCTGTTTCTAACTCCATCAGATCTACCAAGGATGTGAAACAAAAGGCACCCACGGTTGTACTAAAACAAATTTTGAAAAGAAACAATGAATGTCAAAAAAATGTTAAATCAACGATTCGACTGAATTCCAAATTTGAAATTGGTGAAACTTCCACCAAAAATTGTCAAAGTCAAAAGGATTAAAAGTTTTATTCATAAAGGGCCAATTTGAAAACACAAACATGGGTTGCAAAAGTCAAACCATCTTAAGTAGATCTGAAACCATCTGTTCCAACCAAAACCGAGCCTAAACAGAACGTCAAAAACAAAGTTGGCCCGAAATTTGATATTCCGAACCTAACCAAGACCAAGCAGGCTTGGGTTTCTTTGTTTAAATAGTTTTTTTCCTCATGTGTGCAGGGGCTCCCGCGACCAATCATGTCAAAATGGATTATGGATAGTGGAGCTTCCCGACACATGATTGGGATGCTTGCGTTGTTGCATGACCTCAAAGCTATCTGAGGAGGTCATGTAGGTTTTGCTGGAACACAAGGAGGGATAATCATTGGAGAAGGTATTCTTACCAATGAAGTGGTTTCGTTTGACAAAGTGAACTACATTGCGGAGCTAGAGAACAATATGTTGAGTATTTCGCAAATTTGTGACAAAAAGTTTACTATTCACTTCAACGACAAAGAATGCTCAATTTTAAAGCCGGGATTCAAGATTCCTGAGGAATGGATTCTTATATGTGCTCTGAGAGAGAATGATCTTTATGTCTTGATATGAGTGTCACATCTACAACATCAAAGAAGGTTCAGTGCTTTGTTTCTAAAGCAACCGAGAAGGAGTCTATTCTATGGCATAGGAAGATGGGGCATATTCATCTGAGAAAGATGAATTATCTAGTGCACAGCAACCTAGTAGAGGGTGTTAATCTGAAGAATTTTCAGTTAGCTAATGATTGCCTGAGCTGCAAGAAGGGGAAATAGCACAAGAAATCACACCCAAGAAAGCTTCTAAATTCTATCAAGCTACCACTAGAGAGGCTTCATATGGATCTTTTTGGGCAAGTAAACGTCAAAAGCATTTCTGAAGATCTATATTGCCTAGTCATTACAAATGATTTTTCAAGATTCTCATGGGACTTCTTTATAGAGAGCAAAGATGAAACGTTTGAAAGTCTAATGATTCTCTTAAGGAAGCTTGAAAACCTTTATCACTTGCCTATCAATAGAATCCGCAGTGACAATGGTACAAAGTTCAAAAACCAAAGGATGCTCGAATTCTGCAACGAAAAGGGGATTCTTCACGAATTCAGCGCCCCCTATACTCCTCAACAGAATGGAGTTGCTGAATGTAAGAATCGCACACTGATCGAGAGTGCCAGAACTATGCTCACCGATTCGAAATTGCTAATTAGTTTATGGAGTGAAGCAGCCGCATCGGCATGTTACACCCTCAATCGTGTGTTAACAGTCAAGCCTCACAACAAGACTTGTTTTGAGTTTCTAAATCAACGGAAGCCTAACCTTGCGTTTCTTGAGCCTTTTGGATCACCGTGTACTATATTGGACCCGGATGGTAAATTTGGAGCCAAATCCTTAGAAGGAATTTTTGTCAGTTATGCTACTCCACAATAGGGTGTCTTTTTGCCGAGTCTGAACAGGTTATTCTTGCACAGCATGTTAATTGTCAATGTTATACAACGCCTACGTAGAAACCTGGGGATCCGTGGCTGTTCACTATGAAGGTTTGTGGAATTCTTTCGACCTGCAAGACGTGCCATCTGAAAAAGAACTTGTTATGCTCTTTCAACAGCATCAAATCTTTATTCAAGAGCAAGTTACTAGACCGTTGGTGATTTCCCCGTCACTTCCTATCAACACTTCTAATGTAGGTCTGACCACTATTCTTCAAGAATCCGTCTCTCTACCAATCTTGAACACTGCTGAATCATCTGCCCAACAATCGCCTAATGCTGACTCGGATCGTGAACCGACTTTTGATGATGGAGGATGTAGTTCCGATGAAGGATCTGAACATATTGAAAGCTTCTTGAATGCTCAAGCTAATCAATCAAATGTCAGGAATGAAGCAACATCTTCTGCTCCGGTTATTGATGAAGTGATCACGAACTTGCAGACTCAAGTGGATGTCCTAGTGAAGTGATGCTGAGGACACTTTCTTATCACCCTTCAGAGAATATCATAAGCAGCTTACAAACTGGAGTGCAAACTTGCAATCAAATCAATAAGGATCTAAGCTGTTTTTATACTTGTATTGCTCCACTACAAACCCGAATTTCTTACAGTTGTTTTGTTTCACAGGTTGAACCTGGGAGCTGGAGGGACGCGTTAAAGAAGAAAGTTGGGTGAAGGCAATGCAGGAGGAATAGCTTCAATTCCAGAAGTTAGAAGTCTGGAAGCTTTTTGACCTACCAGATCATCACAAAAAGATAAACACTAGATGGTTCTTCAAGTGCAAACGTGATGACAGTGGGATAGTAGTGCGCAACAAAGCTCGACTCATGGTACAAGGCTTTCATCAGCACGAAGGGATTTACTACACCGAATTCTATGCCCCAGTCGCCCGTCTCGAAGCAATCCGCATATTCTTGGCCTTTGCCTCTTGGAAAGGGTTCAAGGTGTACCAGTTGGATGTCAAATCTGCTTTCATGTATGGCAAAGTAAAAGAGGAGGTGTATGTCGGCCAACCACCGGGGTTTTTTGATCCCATACACAAAGACAAAGTCTACCTTCTGAACAAAGCCTTATATGGTCTACACCAAGCCCGAGAGCTTGGTATGAAACGCTTTCACGTCATCTTCTGAATAATGGCTTTCTCAGAGGAACTGTAGATTCTACCTTCTTTACCAAGGAAGTGGATGGACATTTGATTATCGTGCAAATATATGTGGACGATATCATCTTTGGATCGACAAATGATAAGCTGTGTAAAGACTTCGAAGAAGTCATGAAGCGCAAATTTGAAATGAGTATGATGGGGGAGATGAAGTTCTTTTTAGGACTTCAGGTTGATCAATTGCCTGATGGTATCTTCATCCATCAGACGAAGTATGTTCATGACATATTGGAGAAATTTGATATGACAGGAACTAAACCAGCATCTACCCCATTTGCTCCAAATCACGGCATTTGTACAGATGTTCATGGAGTCAAAGTTGATGAAACATTATAACGCTCCATGATCGGATCCTTGATGTATCTAACAACTTCCCGACCTGATATCATGTATCCTACATGCCTATGCGCCCGTTTTCAGTCCAGTCCAAGAGATTCACATCTACTAGCCGTCAAACGTATCATGAGATATTTGAAAGGATGTCCAAGTACCGGCATGTGGTATCCTCGTCATGACGACTTCAATCTTGTGGGTTACTCGGATTCTGATTTCGGTTGCTGCAAACTCAATGCCAAATCTACTATGGCTGGTTGCCAGTTCTTGGAAACTCGTTTGGTAATGTGGCAATGCAAGAAACAGACCGCGATCGCTCTCTCTACTTGTGAAGCTGAATACGTTTCAGCATCGAGTTGTTGTTCCTAGATACTCTGGATACAACAGCAGATGAGAGACTTCGGACTTCAATTTCTTGACAAACCCATATATGTAGATACTCAGGCTGCTATTGATATCACTAAAAAGTCATGTCAACACTCACGGGCTAAACATATTGAGATTCGACACACTTTATCCGTGACTGCTACGAGAAAAAGTTGGTTAGAATTGAAAAAATCCACACTGATGACCAAAAAGCAGATTTTTATACCAAAGCATTTGATTGTTCAAGATTTAAAAATCTTTTAAAATTAAATGGTTTAAGAAATCTAGCATCTGGGGATATTCATGAGGTTGAGTTTGAGGATGACGAGACTTGACGTGATTCTCATCGGTATGACATGTTTTCTGTATATATTTTTCTTCAAAATCAAAAAATATGTTTTTGATTTTAGGGGGAGAAAGTTTGGGAAAATACAAAAACACTATAACAGTCAAAAAGAGTTTTTTGTGTAAAAGAGACATTATATTACATCAATACGACAATCATAGTATGCTAAAGATACGAAATGTTTATACAAGTAATTAAACAGGTCTTACTGAGGATGTGCCAATAGGCTTCACTCGTTCTGTAAATTGTTTTTCAAGATATAAACCTAAAAGAAAAACTGAGTAACTTGTGGGTTAACATCTCTCGGATATATGGACTTAGTACTCCGAAATTTCGTTTGAGAGAATGCCAGATTCTGCAATACTAGGTCTTTATATTTAATCGATATCTGGGGTATTATCTGAGTTCTTCTAATTTGCGTCAGCAATAGCCTAGAACTTGTATAATGCTTTATGCATTATTCGCCCACAAAAGCTACATAAAAATGATTATGTCATAAACTTTGTGACATCTGCGGTATAAAAGATTCCTTTATAGAACACCACCTAAAGACGAGCCTTCATCTCTTTGTCTATATGGAAATACTAACCTGAGCTCTCAAGGTCTCTCAATTCACCCCATTTACAAATATCAATTGGATATATTCACCTGTGAAATGATATTCTGGGAATCTCGATACGGGAGTATATTCTGAGATGGGAAACACAGTTACTTCATGTTTCTTAATATTACCTAACATATCTTGAAACAATTGAAAAATGTTTAGAAGTTTAAGTGGATAAGTATATTGGCAATCTAGGTAAATCTGTTTAAGAACTTAAAGTTACTACCAAGATCAACAGTACTTGTGATTTATCTAAATATCTGATATGATCCTCTTAACACAAAAATATGTATGTAAATACATCTTTACTTGTTATTTCTTTCAGAAAAATCACAAAAAGATTTCAGCTTTTAGCAATTTATCTTAGTTGTTAAGTCTACCGATGATGAAAACATCGTTAGTTCAAGTCAAAGCGACGATTGCTGGAAGAAAGTTGAAGTCCAAGGGTTGGGAGCTAATCATGAAAAGAAGAGTTTTACCTGAACTTCAACGGAGTTCATTAATTTGAAACTTTATATGTTTAAATAAATCTATTTTGGTCAAACAATGGTCAACCAAGGTCATTAACTTTGACTTGGTAGGCAAATCAGATAACCAGGGTCATTAACTTGGACTTGGTTAACTTAGTGGGTTATTAAACAGATAAAAAATTCACAAAAAATCAAAAAGATCACAAAGTGTCAGAACTGACTCGTACGAGTGACATAAGTATTCATTCGCACGAGCTATTGCTCGTACGATCGACTACTGAATGAGTATAAAAAGGTCACTCATTTGCACGAGTTAGACTATTGACTCTGTGTGGTTGAGAGAAACTTTTGTGCAAACCAGTTCTTTTACTTCATTTTCTTGATCTACGATACGTACCGATACATTGGGAGGTTGATTCGCACACCTCTTGCAATGGGAAAGGTACTAATGCTCATTTTAAGCCGTTATAATGCCGAATTTAAACCAAACGGACATAAAACATACATTTAGGGAAATTGGACTGGTGAAACATAAAATTGAACTTAAAAACGTTAAAATCGGCCATGTTAACCTATAAATTATCACGTTTTAAGTTCGGTTTAACTAGGTATTATTTGGTACGGTTCATAATTCGTACAAGTATTCATTCGTACGAGCAAGATTTTCAAAAGTATGTTTTATACATTCACTCGTACAAGTGAGTATTCGTACGAGTAGGATCCCTAATTGTTAAATGTTGATGATTCATACGAAGCATCGTTCGTACGAAACAGTTTGGTCAAAAATATTAAAAATTTTCTAAGTTTTTTGGTCATTCGTACGAAGTAGTGACTGGTACGAGTGATGTTTTGATTCAAACTTGAAATTGTCTAAGTGTATGACTCGTATGAATGATGATTCGTACGAGTGGATAAAAAGTTAGATTTTTTGAGAAAATTTCGAAGTGTTGAACTGTCTATTCTTGTAGGTCAAGAAATCGTCTTTTTCACCGTTCCATAATATATGTTGTCTTCTGTATGATTCTATTCCTGAATTGCCGCTTATAGAGAAGTTCTAGAGTTTTTTAGTAGAATTCCGATCACGAAAGCTCTTACGGATCGTCTTGTAGCTTATCACTCACATATTGAGTATTTCTGGAATGCGGCAGAGTATGATGAGGAAGAGAATGCAATTATGTTTATTGTAAAGATTAAAGATGAAGATATTCAGGTTAAAATCACCGAAGACTTGATCAGAAAAGTGTTGGAATTCAACGACCACGAAGATGAACCTACAGGATTTTTCTGAATATATGGTGAAGGGATGTTTCCATCGTATGGATTATGTCGAGTTCGTAAATGCTGCTCCATTTAAGAAGGCTAACCTAAGTGCACCATTCAGATATGTCACTCGTTGTGTCATATATGCGCTTATTCATCAGAAAGGAGGATTTGATGATTTAGTAGATTACCAGATGTGTATGAGTACCTCACTCGTTCTGAATATGCCATACAATTTCTCAAATGGTCCAGAACACACAACGAGAGAAGTTTTTGCAGTACCCACGGTTTATCCAAATGCTGCTAGACCATTTGCACCCCAACCCGAAGAAAAAGAAGGATGTTGTGCTGAAATTAGAGCATAAGGATGTCTCGACACTGAAGAAAATGAATTTACATCTCAAATCATTCCCTAATGCAAAGCCTGTGTTTGGAGCAATCATTGACAAAGATTATATCGCTCCAGCACTAGGAAAGTGGAGAAAAGACAATAGTGGTGACGAGAATGAAGAGCTTACAGCTCTTGATGGTTTTATTGCGAAGCGAAGCACTTGGTTTGTAAAAGAAGTAGGTAATGGAACCAAGAGAAAGCCAATGTCAACATCTTCCTCTTCTACCCCTCAGAAGAAACAAAAAGCATCATAAAGCTCGAGATTAATTGACGAATCAGAGACAGAGGAGAATATTGAAGATATGGTTGCTGATATTGAAAGATAGGCGTTTGGAGATAAAGAGAAAGTGGTTGAAGAAGCATCCTCTTCCACTATTGATTCGGAAGACAGGATTGCTAGAGAAAAAGAAAGAGCTAAAGAGATAGGAAAGAACGTTTAGCCGAACTGCAGAGAAAAGCTGAAGAAAAGAGACGTAAAGCGACAGGAGAGGATGATTTGACATATATACCTTCGGGTTCTGACTACAATACTCATGTGTGCAAACCAGCAAGGAAGAATACTCGATGTCTCAAAAGGTCGGAAGTGAGAAGCATTGATTCTCCACAAGACAAATCAAAAGAAAAAGTGCAGAAACAGACTATAGAAGAAGTTCATGTTAACCGACACCGCAGCCAACGCCACAACCTTCACAATCCCAACCCCAGTTGGACTTTGATTTTGACTTTGGTGATATTCCTGGGGGAGGATTTTACTGCTAACATGTTTAATGACCCACGTGTTGAAGAATTACAGAAGCAGGTCATGTTAAACATGGTCAAGATTGCAGAACTTCAGGAACAGCTCAATGTTTTAAACGAAGACAAACAGCAGCTCGAAGCTATGTTAGCTAGATTGTGTCTGAAAATGAGCGTTTGAGGATTCGAATGGCCGAATACGAAGAAGAACGTCTAAGGAGCCAAAGAAGGATGAATCTATTTGAAAAGATACTTACTAAGAAGCTTGGTATTAACATTACTGCTGAAATTGACGAAATCTAGGGAGCTGAAGCAAGAGAACCGGTTGTAGAGGGTGAGCGTGTAGCTAAAGAAAAATCTGATGCTCAAGGAAAAGGCAAAGCGAAAGTCAGTGAGGATCCTATAACTGCTACAACTGAGCCAGAAGCTGAATCTGCACCAGTAATTACTGATATCGTGGTGTATTCGGTCTCGAAGAAGTTTGTTTTGGTGGGTATGCAAAAAGATGTTTATATTGATATGTCAAATCTTTTAGCAAAGCATCGAGAATGGCTGATCAAGAAAAAAAATGGAAAAAGAGAGAGAGGCTAAGGTTGATGAGTTTGTCGAAGAACCTGAAAAAGCGGCTGAAGACTTAGATGATTTTGATGATCTATTTTCTGATAAGTCTGATAACGATGGTGATGATGGTGATGATGATTTAGGAGGTATGGGTGTCCGTGTAACAGAGTCTATTTTGAATGATGATATTGACTTATCTGTGTACATGGATGACTCAGCAAATCAAGTGAATGAAGGAGGAGATCAAAGAAGATCTGAAGGCCCTACTGATGCTCAGCAGGCAGGAATTTTCTCGGTAACTGAAATATCTACCATTCCTGTCATGCCAAAGCCAAAGATATTATATTTAGAGCATGACGTAGAAGAAGGAGAGTTTGTCCATAGCTATTCGAAAAAGAAGAAATTGCTAAGATGCTGGGTGTGGATGAAGAAAATTTTGAGTTTGATTTCGAAGAAGAGCTGAATGATATTAGTGCTTTCGAGCCAGCTGACTACATCTTCGAACATGTGTCTGATGCACATGATTATGATCAAGTTTTCGTAGAGGATGATTCTGATGAAGATGATACAGATATTGCCAATCAGGGTATAGATGACTCTCCAACTTTTAGCGAACTGTTTACAGCTGAAAATGTTGATCTTCTGAAACGTAAAGTCAAAGAAGCTGCCAAACAAGGTACGATTCCTCAACAGATGTCTAGAGCTGAATTGCATAAATGAGGAAGAAATGGTTTAAAGAAACACCATCGGAGCGCAAATTTAAACGTCCACTAGCTTCTTTACGCGTAATGCGGATATTTCTCTAGGGGATATTATTAGCTGGGGCTGGATCGAGGAGCTTAATGTATATGCCATCAAAAGGGAGTACGGGATTTAGTATTTCAGATACTTAAGCGATATCAAGACCCTGCCGTATTGGGATATTAAGGAGCTCATGTAAACGAAGATGATAAATCTGAAGATGCGATTTCACAACCAACGGCTGTGGAAACTAGTAAAGCTTGAGGTTGCACATGGTTTTACACACTGGAAGCCGCATTTCCCTAAGTGGATTACTAAAGTCGATCCTGTAACACAAGAGAAAGACGTGACGCTAATCGTAAAGAGGCCGAAAGTGTTGAAGACTATGCCTCTTATAAAGATGGAACAAGACTTCTATAAGATCTTCAAATGGTGGCACTACGATTCGAATACAAGAGAAGCTGTTATATGTGTGCACCTAGATGATGATTCTTGGAAGATCACAGAGGAGCTTACCTAAGCCATCATAGCACACAAACGTATATACGGGCTGTGGCACGGCATTCGAATACTAGACCGGATGTGGTTAGTCAATTGTTCAAAGAAAGATATTGAATGCTTGTTTTACAACAAAATCAGCTTTGAAAAGAGAGATAAAGAACAAGCACTCCAGTTTCAGAAGATAGTTAATGTCTGTTTTTCCAACAACGTTCATTCCGCCACGGCATGGAACACTTCATGGAGGAAACTTGAGAAGATTGAGCAAAGGAAGAAAGATAAGAAGGAAGAAAGAATTGCGGAGCTAGCACGTATTGCGTCGTTAAGAAGTTTTCGGTTTGGCAATACAGTTAACCGACCTCCTCCTACAAATCAAACTCCAATAGCTTTTGAGGAGCGTCGCAAGCCGCCGAAGCGTTTCTTTGGTTGATATGTCAGATTTTTGAAGATTTGTTGAAGACTATCCAAGACTACGGCAACATCCAAGGGGGAGTTTGTTG
This sequence comes from Scalesia atractyloides, assembly GCA_947069175.1. Classification (NCBI taxonomy): domain Eukaryota; kingdom Viridiplantae; phylum Streptophyta; class Magnoliopsida; order Asterales; family Asteraceae; genus Scalesia; species Scalesia atractyloides. The sequence goes on along the minus strand of CAMTDV010000008.1, from coordinate 40,616,892 downwards.
GTGCATAATGTCTATTGTCTACGTCTAGGATATGTTGTTTATGTTTATAGCGCTTAGAACGTCAGTTTGTATTTGTTAATGTATATTTTATTTGTTTAGTAGATGACTCGTACGAGTGACACTCTGTCACTCGTACGTGGCAATCACTCGCACGAGTCACACTCTGTTACACACTCTCCTGTGCGAGTCATGTCGACCTATAAATAGAGGAGTGTTATGTCAGAACTGGAATCCTGTTGGTGTGGCGAAGCCCTGATGAACTATTTACTTGCATTGTACTTCTTCACGTGTATCAATATAGTCAAGGAATTTAAGCAATATATCTTACTTGTTTGTTTCTCAACCTCACTAACAATGAACCCGCCTCTGTTAGTTGAGTCATATCGGTCCGGGTGCTCATCGGAGGAGAGTCGATCCTCCCTCACAGCATTGGGTTCCGATAGAATGAGTAACAGACGACTATGTTTTTTGGGATTTTAAGGGTATATTGTAACTTTGATTTTGCAGTTTTAATATTAAAAACTAATGCGTTCACGTTAAAGTGGAAAAAAGATCATCGCGATAGTCAACTTTTATTTTATTTTTTTTAAAAATAGTTCGTTTTTTACTAACAAGTTTACATTAAAATGGAAAAAAATCATTGCTATACTCAACTTTTATTTTATTTTTAAAAATAGTTTTTTTAAGAATATCAGGGTGTCGGTTGCATAATTGTAATGTCATATATACTTAATAGAGTAAAATGACATTTTAATCCCTGAGAATTAGGTAGCTTTATGACGGGTGGTCCATTGGACCCAACCCTCAAGTGCTTTAAAACGACCATTATTCCGCACTTAATTGGGTTAATTATTAGGATTTGATAACTACGGTGTGTATGGCATTGCAGGTACCGAAGAGCATAAATAAGCGATTTTAACATGCTTTGATGGGAGCTTGCACTTGGCCAAAGGAAGGTGGAGACATGGAGAGTTGATAAGAGAATAAAAGTGGAAAAGTTACTGACCACCGTAAGTTACAGCGGGCGCCGTAGCTTATGGTGAAGTCTGATCCTTCTATGCACCGTAAGCTAGAAGCTATGGACCGTAAGGAGATTTCTGACCACCGTAAGCTACAGTGGGCACCGTAGCTTACAGTGGCGACCTGCGAGAAAAGTGAACCGGCCTCTTTAAACCGGTTTTCAAGAGTCTTTTGGATGTCAATCATTGGGAAAAGTTGGGCAGAGGCTAGAGGCGATTTTGAGTGTGTTACTTGGTCTAAGAACAATTTCTAGCATTTTGTTCGGTGTTTATGATTTCTATGAACATAACATTTGAAGGTGTGATGATTTGCATGACCATGTGTGGCTAAACTCATTGTGATCATCCTAGGTGGAAGGTTTGCTTGAAACAATTGTGTTTTTATCCTTAATTTCTAGAATAATAGACTTGCTATGTTTGTAGTTTATTATGGTGTTTGAATAATTGTTTGTAAATTGTTGATTGATGTTTTGATCTTAACCTTAATCATACGTTCTTGGTTTCGTTGACAATCGAGATATCACGGGAGGGTTTAGGGTTGGATATTGGTTAATTGGTCATCGGGTAACAACCTCGCATCTTTGTAATCCGGGTACTTAGTTCCCTTTCATCACGAACAAATAGTCATACACGAGTCATGTCTATGTGATTCTTTCTAGTTGGATTTAAAACACAAGTGTCAATTGAAACCGGAAACTTAGGATGATTACTTGCTTCTAATCTGTTTGACAACCAAAAGTTGAATTGCAATTTATTTAATTTTAAAACCAAATCACCAAAAATCCTTAATTCATTTTCTTGCATTTAGATTAATTAGTCAACTTAGTATAAACTTAAAATAGCACATATTCCATAAACTCCCTGTGTTCGATACCCACTTACCGCTAGCTATTAGTAGTATTTGGATTAAATTTACGTGAGACTACGACATCACGTCAAATTTTGGCGCCGTTGCCGGGGAGTAGTGCGCAACGTGTGTTATCGTTGATATAGTTTAGTTTGTTATTTTTCCGGGTTTACGCTGGTTGTGTTAGTGTGCATGTATTTACAGGTGCATGCATACTAAAGGCTCTCACAAGCTATGACGCTTGGCATTCGATCCGGAGATCAAACGAACTTTGCGAAGAATCAGGGTCTTATTAAGAGAAAACAAAATTAATGGTTCACCAACAACACCTACAACACCTATTTCACCGATTAACACCATGGATCCATTACCTTCCACTACAAGCCAAACAACACCATCCACACCTCCACCAATTCCTACCACCCATCCTACTTCAACCCATGAAGTCAACCCAACCAACACGACATCAATGGTTCCACCCTTTTCATCCTTTTTCCCGACTTCCGTTCAATCATCCTCTACCCAACAACCATTACCAAGTCAAATTCCACCAAGTTCAACCATTGTTCATACCTCCTCTACATTTCAACCACCAACCCAACCGGGTTTCCCTTATCCATCCTCTCATTTTGTACAATCTTCGGGTGTAGGAGGAGATGGGTTTGATGACGGGTATGAAGAAGAATTTGGAGGTTACGAAGAAGAGGGTTACTATTATGGAGGAGATGAAGGTAATTTGGGATCTCAAGGAGGTATGGGTTATCAGCAAAGGCAACCCACGGGGGTACAACAAATTTGTCCACAAGGGCTACAGTTTCAACGACCAATGCCCCTACAACAAGTTCAAGTCCAACATCAACAACCTCAGTTTCAAAGGCCAATGCAGCAACCTCATTATCAACAACAGTTTGCACCTCAAGGGCTAAGGCAAGGTCAAGCGGGTCGAGCAAGAGTACCATTGGGTGCTCCGCGAAGACATCACCGAGAGGTAGTGAGGGGAATTGAAGCACATTTTAGGTTGGTTATCACTAATAACCTTTCTCAGGTGGTGATACCTCATCACCCGGATGGAAGGACATTTGAGGTTAGGACAATCGCACCTTCAAAGTTTGCCAAAGTACAAAGGGCTAGCAACGGAGAAACTGTACTTCCATTTGGAGACATATAATTCTATTTGCAACACTATTAGAGGGCAAGGTTTTTCTTCGGATGATGTCAAGTTGGTACTCTTCCAATTTTCTTTGGAAGATAAGGCAAAAAGATGGTTCCATACTTTACCCTCCACATCCATATACACATGGGCTGACATGCAACAAAGGTTCTTGGAAGAATTTTTCACTGCCCAAAAGACTAATGAGGCTAGGCGGAGCTTGAGACAACAACAACCGGGTGAGATGTTTCATGAAGCATTTGAGAGGTTTAACATGATGTTAAAAAATTATCCTCATCACGGCATTGCACTTTGGGAGTTATTGAATGCTTTTCATGAGGGGATGAATTTGGAAGATGCTCTTGATTTAATGTCAATTACTAACGGTACATTTGGTACCAATTTTGAGCAAGATGATTGGGCATTTTTGGAGCAAATGGCGGTCACGTCTAAAAGACAAGCGCAATCCTCAAGAAGGGCAAGGCATGGTATTACAATACCTCAAGTATATGTGGTAGATGATGGAGGGGTACAAGCAACCAATCAAGTATATGATGTTTGCACAAATTGTAATGAATTGGGTCATGCGGCAGATGTGTGTTTGGTAAGTGTGGGTGAAGGTCAAGTAGAAAAGGTAAATGCTATTCAAGAGGGTGGTCGTAATTTTAACATGGACTCGAACACATACCACCCTGGGTTAAGGAACCATCCCAATTTTCGTTATGGGAACCCGGCGAATCAAGCCAATCCAAATTTCCAAGGAGCTCAAAGAAATTTTGTTCCACACCAACAACACAATCAAGGTAATTTTAGAGGTGGAAATAGTCAAGGCTACCAAGGACAATTTCAACAACCGGATGGCCAAAGTGGTACCACGGGTCAAACTTCATCAAGTGGGAATGAAGTTATGGATATGATCCGGATGATACAATAAGATATCCAAAGGAGGAATCAACTGGATGACGCTCGGGCACAAAAGGATGAGATTCGGGACAAAGCCATCCAATCATTGACCACATAGAAGGGGCAGTTGGCTAGTGAGGTAGCAACATTGAAGCAACAGAATGGGAAGCTTCCCAGTGACACGCAAACTAAATCGAAGAACACAAAGGACATACCGATCAACGGGGTAAGTTTTGTTCCTAAAAATGATAAATGTTTAACTGCTTCTGTTTTTTATGTGATTGCAGGTGTGAATGAAACAAGTGTCAAGAGAGGTGGAAGTGATGCAGGGGAACCAGTTATCCCGATTCAAGTTGGGAAGTTCAAGATACACAAAGCATTGTTGGATTACGGAGCAGGATAGAACGTTCTCCCGGGTAGCTTGTACGACCAGTACCACTTTGGTCCATTACACGAGATAGATAGCATGGCGGTGTTCGCGTATGCGAGTTGGAAGCAACCCTGAGGGGTTGTGAAAGACGTAGTGATACAATTGGGCGACTTTTACTACCCAGTGGATTTTATGGTGATTGACTACGCACCGTCGAAGACTTACGAGCAGCCGCAGGTAGTGTTGGGTCGTCCATTCTTGTATACGGTAAACGCTCAAATCGATTGCAGAAATAGAATGGTCACCATGAACTACGAGAATCGTAAGTTGTATTTTAATGTGTTTTTAAAATCCGTTTATTACGAACTTGTTAATGACTTGAGTCACACAGTTGCTACTAACGAACATGTTTCAAGTGTTAGCACAGTCAGGTCAACTGCAAGTGGTGTTGAGTTGTATAAGTTTAAGTTGAAGAATGGTGAAAATCAGGCAAGGAAGAAGGCTAGTGTGAGCAGGAGAGCAGGCGAAGGAAAACCACCCGATGCTGGGATTAGATGGGGTAATGAGGCTGAATTTGACACCAATTGGCGTGAAACTGCAAACTTTCCAAGAAATTGGATTGAATATGGAGATAAATGGGAAAGCAAGAGTTCATTTGAACCACCTTGAGTACGTCAGGTACGGTATGGCTGAAGACCTAAAACTTAGCGCTCTCGGGAGGCAGCCGAGGATGTAGAGTAGTGTACTTTGGTTGATTTCGTTTGGTGTGTGTTTGTTTTGTGGCAGGTTTATACGCTTCAATCCTCACGAATGCAATGATTCAAGTATGGGGATGTTTGCCAACATCCCCGATGAGATATCAAAGAATCCATGGGATGCGTTTATTTCGGTTAGAGCGTAACAGCCGCATCAGTTCAGACACATGATCAGGTTGTTAGCCGTTCATGGTGAAGGTGGAAGTGGTAGTGGGAGCGGCGCGTTTGCATTTGGAGAGTTTTCAGAGATGATGACGTCTATCTTTGGACCTCCTTAGCCGCGCTACTACTAGTCAGGTGGTGTTCCTTCTTGTATATTATTGTCGATTATTGTGTTTTGTTTATGGTTGGGTGGAAGGGTGGTGTATCGTGGTTGATATTCATGTTTTGGGTTGTGGTAGTATTGGTGGTGTTTATTTGTGTTTATAAAAAAACAAAAAGAAATTTGGGATTTGAGAGTTGAGCTGAAAATGAGGTTGAGGTAGCTTTAGTGATCATTTTCTTCAAAACCATACATTGGGGTATTTGTATCGCAAGTGTGGGGATGGGGGAAATTTTTTAGATTTTGAAAATTTTTTAAAACCAAGAAAAACAATTGTCAATTTTGAAAATTTAACCTTAATCCACATGATACATAGGTATCCCTTTTTATCCTTTCATGGTGAGTTTTTGGGCCACATGGATGCTTATTAGAAAATATTTCTTTTGTTTGAGTGGCATTGTGTGATTTGTGTTAATAGAATTTGTGCAATATACGCTTATCGAAACCTAGGTGTAACATGCTTGTGAAGATGATAAGGGCATTTAGAAAGCCTCGTTTGGATGTGTCAGAATGTGGGTTTGGGGGTTGGACCTCTTAAGATAAATATATGAGCTTGGTAGTGAGAGGGACGTGGCTTTGGTCATTAGTAGACAAAATTGAGCTTTATACCATTCATTAGTATGTAGTGTTGATGTGTATGTTTTCTTTGTTCAATATGAAAATAAGAAGAAAGAAGAAAAAATATGAAAAGAAAAAAACCAGAAGGAAAAAGATAGTAAAGTTGTGTAAGTAGTAATGGTTGTTTTTGTTTATTTGTAATAATAAAACCGGGTCGATTCAATGAGCTACATGCATATATATCCCACCAATTCTCACCTTACACATAGCCTTGTTACAACCCGAAAGTCCTTTTGATTCGTAAGCATGTTAGGCATTTTGTAGGTGGAGATTTGATTATTACACAAGCTTATTGTTGCACAATCACGCACTCGCATTGAATGATCTAGCACAATCTTGCTAGTCCCTTTTTTGTCACCGAGAGGAAAGTTATTATGAGGGATGTGTCATTTGGTATGATGGTAAATTGACAATTGGACAACATGTTGGTGTTTGGTTTACACTATGATCACTTGTAGGCATGGAAATGTTTTTAATGTGTATCTTGGGGCAAGCAATGGTTAAGCGTGGGGATGTGATGGGTGGTCTATTGGACAACCCTCAATTGCTTTAAAACGATCACTATTCTGCACTTAATCGGGTTAATTATTATGATTTGATAACTATGGTGTGTATGGCTTTGCAGGTACCGAAGAGCATAAATAAGTGATTTTAACGTGCTTTGATGGGAGCTTGAACTTGGGCAAAAGAAGGTGGAGACTTGGAGAGTTGATAAGAGAATAAAAGTGCAAAAGTTGCTGACCACCGTAAGTTACGGTGGGCTCCGTAGCTTATGGTGAAGTCAGATCCTTCTATGCACCGTAAGCTAGAAGCTATTGCCGTAGCTTGCGTAGTCAATCATTCCCAATCCATTCCATCATCTGAATCACAAACTTCAATCCTAACCCTAACCTACCATCATCATCCCATTCATTATCGATTCATCTTCATCATCCATCCCAAACCCTAACCATCATCATCATTACCCTCAAGGCTTCAAGATGACCATGTTCAAGAGTTCATCAACAGTTGATCGTGTTCCGTTCGTCATGAGCGGCTAATCTCTTTGGGTTTCACCCTGGTATAGGTTTTGTAAGCTCTAGGGTTTGACATTGTTTTGAGTTTTGATTTGTGACAACTTGTGATTTAATTTTGAAACATATGATAATTGACTTGCATTCGTTGGGGAGATTTCTGCCCCACCATCAGAAAATGGCAATACCGATCCAACCATGCCATCGGGATCCGCCGTGTTCACTTTGTTGTCAAGAAATTGATCAACGTTGTAATAATAGTACTCGTCGATCCCCAATGAATCAAACCGCGTGATGCAATTCATAGTCTCAAAGGACATAATCATTTGACCTCTGCCCGTATCTCCCACCAATTTCCACGTACTTGGTGGGCCATCCCTATTGACAAACCTTAGTGAAGCCAACCACTCACAAATAGCAGCCAAATAAACCCTTGGTGTGATGTCTTCACACCAATCAAAAACTCGCTCCCAACCTAGCCTTTCGAACATTTGGATGATGCCAATCGTCCTAAACTCTTCAAGATTCAATCTACGCTCGGGAACAATCCTTTCCGGGATAGACGTGGTCACCCCGTGCACCATCTTCCACTTCAAAAGCTTAATTTCAAGTCTTTTGTCATTAAACCTTGAGAGCGGCCTTTTCATGTTATTTTCCCATGGTTCACCAACATTACTATCCCTAATCCTTTCCCACACTCAATCCTGCCTATATAATCGCCCATCATTCTCCTTAATCCCGCTTAATTGCTCCCACTTTCTTACTATAACACCTGAAGAAGACCCGGCTCCCGAAGATGAGCCTTGACCCGAACTCTTGCTTCTTTTTCGGCTCGCCATATCTACAATTAAGAATACAAAGAAAACAATTAAGCATTGTTGAACTTCAAACATGTAACTTATTACTTCAAAACTTCAAGTCAACTCAACTTCTTAAACACAATATACAATGTTGAACCACAAATTAATTGATTAGACATAACTAGCCGGTTTAAAATTTCAAAAGTGGCAATTTTATTAACATCTAAAGCTTAAATTTTTCATGTTTCCATCCTAAATCCATAAGACTTAAACAAGGTTCAACACTATGTTCATGTTCAATCATGCAACTAACAAGTATAATCTCATTGCTAACTTTGTTGCATGTTCAATCACACCCAAATCATGTGCCTACTCAAACTCAAGCTAGATATAATACATTAGCATCCTAAACAACCTACTCTTAAACACAAAGTTCAAAATTTTGGAAGAAATTCACAAACCATATGATAGTCATGCTCAAATTTAAGTAGAAATCATACCTTGAATGTTGTATATTCGAAAGAACTCAGAGAAGATGTAATATAAAACTTGAAGAACACTTTTCCTCAAAAACCCGAAATTTCAACTTCACCAATCTTGCAAACGGGCAAGAATTGAAAGAAACCATGTTAGGGGTTTTACTCTACTACACAGAATAGGCTCAAGAATTGCTTGATTTGGTTAAGAATTGAAGAAAATGATTGAAAGTTAGGGTTCTTGGGGAGGAGATGAAGAAGATGAATTAATGTGCAGAGAATTGGTGGTTTATAATGAGTTGTGGGTTGGATTAGCTTAGATATGTGGTTAAAAAGATGTTCGGGTTAAGTTTAAATGGCTTAAGAATGGGTTAGGTCCGAACTAATGCGTTAAAGATCAACTAGCGTCGGTTGACAAACCAAGGACCATCGTCGACGGTCCTTTGGTCCGTTACCGACGCCACACCAAATTGGTCAGGTTACTCCAATGGCTTAACCTCCTGTCTACGACATGTATTACCCGACGGCCCCAACAATGCATCGTCTTCATGACCCGTTTGCGATATCCGAACTTCACACGTTAATGAGATTAGTACGAAATGACCAAAATAAAATACAAAAACAATATGTGCAAACAATAAAAATTGTACAAAACTCTACATAATTGCTCTTGGCCCTTTAATTGACCTCATAAGTTGGCACGCTTACAAATTCCTTGTTTGATTCTTTGTTCTCCTCATTACCATCGAGAAACGGTTTAAGAGGATGACCGTTGACTGTTTGTTTTGACCCATCCTTTGGGTCCTCAATGGTAACATCACCTAGCTTGCCGACCCCTGTAACCACATACGGGCCCATCCATTTGCTCTTTAGCTTACCGGGAAAGAACTGGAGCCTTGAATTAGTAAGCGATTCGATAAATCTATGAAGGTTCCGAAATGAAATAAGCTATTTATCTTATTATTAATCACGGATTTCTTATATAGCCAGAACGGCCCTCACAAATTGCAAATACTAATTTGTTAAGAATTAATCGGATTGAAGATATAGCGTCATCATTCGCTGGAATCGAAATATCTACGAGATCGGGGTCACAATTTGTATCGATTAAACAAATTGTTGGAATTCCCAATGTTTGTATAGTCAAGCCTTTTGACCCACTACTAATTCCTTCGGCTTCAACTTGGCATCGTGTGCTCGTTTCATGCCATCCTTGTATCTCGAAGCACACTTCATATGCCTCCTCTCGAAGCTCTTCCAGTTTGCACAATTTCAACTTGCGTTCTTTACCTGCACATCATACTTAAGATTAACTTCTTTAATAGCCCAAAAAGCACGATGTACAAGTTCAACCGGCACGTGACAATTTTTACCGTAAAGTAAGCGGTAAGATGTAGTGCCAATAGGTGTTTTATGAGTCGTTCTATAGGCCCATAAAGCATCATTCAACTGTGTTGACCAATCCTTACGGTCCGGTCGAACGGTCTTTTGCAAAATTTCTTTAATTTGCCTATTAGACACTTCCACTTGACCACTTGTTTGCGGATGATAAGGGGTAGCAATTCTATGGTCAACACCATACCGTTTTAATAATTTTCCGAAATTAAAATTCTTAAAATGAGATCCCATATCACTAATAATCACCCGAGGAATCCCAAATCTAGAAATAATATTAGTTTGAACAAAATTACAAACAACGGTATGGTCATTTGTTTTGGTGGCGATTGCTTCAACCCATTTAGACACATAATCTACCGCCACAAAAATGTACAAATTCCCATGTGAATTCGGGAATGGGCCCATGAATTCGATTCCCCACACATCGAAAATATCGACAATGGGAATCGGTTGCATGGGCATCTCATCCCGCTTGGAGATACCCCCTAACTTTTGACACTCAACACAGTTTTTCGCAAAATTGAAAGCGTCTTTAAAAATAGTTGGCCAGTGAAGGCCACTATTGAGCACTTTATACCCCGTTTTGTGACCACTGAAATGGCCCCACAAGCAAAAGAATGCAAGTGCATCAAGACACTCGAGATCTCCTCGTCCGGTATGCATCTCCTCACGACGTGATCCGGGCATGTCTTGAACAGATCCTGTTATTCCCATGTGTAGTATTTAATTTGCGAGAGGAAATGCACTCTCCTCCTCCTATCCCAATGAGCCGGTAAATCATCTACCACAAAATAATTGATAATATTAGCAAACCAAGGTAATATTGACACTTTTAGAATATGCTCATCTGGAAAGATTTCATTAATCTCTACACGAGAAGAACCCTCTTCTACCAACAACCAGGATAAGTAATCTGCCACCACATTTTCGCTACCCTTCTTATCCCGTATTTCCAAGTCAAACTCTTATAGCAAAAGTACGCATCGAATTAACCATGGCTTTGCATCTTTCTTCTCCATGAAGAACCTGACAGTAGAATGGTCAAAATATACAATCACTTTACTACCCCAAATGTAAGCCCGAAATTTATCCAACGCATATACCACCGCAAGTAGCTCTTCTCGGTTGTTGTGTAATTCAATTGAGCATCCGAAAGAGTCTTACTCACGTAGTATATAGCAATGGGTTTCTTTTCTACCCTTTGACCCAAAACGGCCCCCACCTCATAATCACTTGCATCACACATGATTTCGAACGGTAAAGACCAATTCGGTGATTGCAAGATTGGGACCTCAACCAATTTCTTTTTCAACACATTAAAAGCATTTTGACAATATTTATTAAAGTCAAACGGTTGGTCTTTTAACAATAAATTACATAAGGGTTTTGTTATATCAATAAACCCCTTTATAAACCGCCTCTAAAACCCCGCATGACCCAAGAATGATCTAATGCCCTTAATGCTCGTGGGATATGGCAAAGTAGAGATAACTTGCACTTTTGCCCTATCGACCTCTATCCCACGACTTGACACCACGTGTCCCAACATAATTCCTTCTTGAACCATAAAATGGCTCTTTTACCAACTCAAAACCAAATTTTTCTCAACACATCTTCTTAAAACTTTTTCAAGTTGGTCAAAGAAAACATCAAACGATGAACCAAAAATTGAAAAGTCATCCATGAAGATCTCTAATGACTCCTCTACCATATCTGAAAAGATACTCATAATACACCTTTGAAAAGTGGCGGGGGCATTACATAACCCAAACGGCATTCGCCTAAATGCAAAAGTACCGTACGGGCAAGTAAACGTGGCCTTAGCTTAATTTTCCGGGTGGATAGCAATTTGATTATAACCCGAATACCCATCGAAGAAACAATAATATTTTTGACCCACTAACTTTTCAAGAATTTGGTCAATGAAAGGTAAAGGGAAATGGTCTTTAGAAGTTGCAGAATTCAACTTCCTATAATTAATACAAATACGCCACCCAGTTGTCGGTCGAGTGGCGACCTCTTCACATGTGTCATTTGTGACGACTTGAATGCCCGCCTTTTTGGGAACAGTTTGTGTAGGGCTCACCCATTGGCTATCAGAGATGGGGTATATGATACCCGCATCTAGCCACTTTAGTACTTCTTTCTTGGCAACTTCTCGCATATTAGGATTTAATCTCCGTTGTGCGTCACGAGAGGGAGTACTACCATCTTCAGTGATGATTTTATGCATCACTACATAAGGGCTAATTCCCTTCAAATCTGCAATGGTCCACCCAATAATAGCTCTATTGGCAACCAACACCTCCATCAGCTTCTTCTCTTGCTCCCCGATCAGTTTTGATGCAATGATGACCGGTAGCGTGTTGCCCTCACCCACATAAGCATATTTTAAATGCTTGGGCAACACCTTCAATTCGACATTTGGAGGTTCTACCAACGATGGCTACAACTTGGTGTCAATCTTCTCGGGAAGACTTTCCACTTGGTGTGTCCAAGGTGGTCTTCCTTCTTTCACCGCCATCACCTCCATCTTCTTCTCCTTTTCATCAATGCTTCGATTTGTTTTCGTTTGTAGCCTGTCAAACATAAAACACTCCTCTATTGTGTTATCCTCCTCAACACCCATGTCACAGAGAGATATACACTTGTCAACAACGTCTGCCATATAGCATTCGTCGTTGACTAGAGGATTTGTTAATCTAGAAAAGACATTTAACCGCAACCGACGGTTACCAAAGGTCATGTCGACCGTACCCGTTTTACAATTAATTTGGGCATTTGATGTTGCCAAAAACGGTCGACTGAGAATAACCGTAGGTTGTTTGGTTAGGTCCAACGAAACGTTATCAAGTACTAAGAAATCCACAGGATAGTAAAAGTCCTCGAATTTGACAATTACATTCGTGACTACTCCATGGGGTAGTTTAGGAGTCAAGTCGACTAGCACTACAGTAGTGTATGCTGCTCGAAGTGGACCAAACTCATATTGGTCATATAAACTACCCGGTAGAATACTCACACTAGTGCCAAGATCTAATAGTGCCCTTGTCATTTTAAATTCTCCAACTTGAATGGAGATGATAGGCGCTCCCGGGTCTTTTAACTTAGGTGGAAGTGCACCCGAAAGGATCGAACTCAGATTTTCAGTTAAATCTAGTTGCTTTGGAGACTTGTGAGTCCGTTTTTGAGTGCACAAGTCCTTCAAATACTTAGCATATGAAGGTACTTGTTTTATGGCATCCAAAAGTGGTAAATTGATTTTGACTTGTTTAAATATTTCCCACATTTCTTCTTAGTGGGGACCTCGTTTGTTTGCCACTTTTTAGATGGTCCCAACAAAGCTTCGTGATAAGGGGCGGTATTAACCTCCACGTCCTGTTACTTAAGCTTTCGGGACAGGGACGGTCACAACGGGTGTATTTTTATCATTTTTCAAAACATTTTCTTTTTGTCTCGTTTGACCGTTAACCACTTCATCATCACTAGCCTCTTCCACCACCCCTTCAACAAACTGAGGTGGTGGTGACACAACGCCATTATCAACAACTCGACCACTACGTAACGAAATTTTATTAATTGGTACCTCATGTGTGTTCTTCGAGTTGGACCCTTGATGCTTAGGGCTCACCATGGTGTCTCTCGGAAATCTTCCGCCACTTCCTCGCATATGTGCCAACTCCTACTCAAGTTGATCCACTTGCTTCTCTAAAGCTTTGTGCGATTGTCACGTACCTCGAACTCCTTTTTCATTTCCAACTTTATCTCTTGATTCAAAGTAGTGATGGCATTCATGATTGCATCCAGCTTTGAATTCAAGGACTCTTCACCACCCATTTGAGGATTAGAGTTACCACCTCCATTACCGCCTTGGTTGTAGCCCCTTTGATAACCACCCTCACGACTTTGATACCCTTGACTACTTCCTTGGTTGTAATTTCTTTCATACCCCCCTTGATTACCGCCTTGACGGTTTTGATACATTGATCCTCCTTGATTCCCACTTTGGTTACCCGGTTGGAAGTTGGGGTTCATTTGGTTTGAGGCATTACCATACTGAAAATTTGGATGGTTTCTAAAACCTGGGTGATAAGTATTAGAATTCATATCAATTTTTTTTGCGATCTCCATACACTTGACTCACCTCCTCAATCGTATGTGCCATACTTACTTGACACTCTTCGGTCCGGTGCCCAATATCTCCATAATCCTCGCACACCGCAAACTGAACCGCACCAACACTTCTTTTTCATACGGGCCAACTCCCATTCCAAAATTGCAATTCTATCCTTAGCACTTGAATCAAGGTCGGGAAGAGATCGGGAAATGGGATGCTGTTAGATCGGTCTGCCATAGCAACCGCTTTAGAGTTCTTTCTCATCATTTCCAAAAAATCCCAATCATCTTCCTCATGATTGTTCAACAACATTCTGTTACTTGCCGATTGCAAATACTTGTGATCATTGGCGTCCAACCTCCTTACAAAGCATTTAAGTAATTCCCACCTTGGAATTTGACGATGAGGACACTTCCTAACCAATTCTTTGAAACGTGTCAAAGCCGCATGTAATAACTCCCCCGGTAATTGTCTAAATGACCGAATTTCATCTCTTGCATCATCGGTCTTTGCAATTGAGTTGTATTCATCCAGGAAAATTGTTGCATCTTCGCGCATGTGTGAATACCATTTGTCGGAAGTGTGAAAAACCAATGTTTAGATTTGTCTTTCAAGGAAAATTGAAAAACCGCAACTTCACTTCTTCTAGCGCAAAATCATGACCCGCAATAGTACCACATATGGCCAAGAACTCCACTAAATGTGTGTACGGCTCGTCGTTCGTTCAACCATTGAAGTGGGGTAGGATGTTAATGTAATTCGGCTTACAATCAAAAGCTCTTCATCCTCGAGGCGTAACAACAATGGGTGAGTCATTTTCAGTGACCACCGGTCTAAACTGACCATTTACACCTCGCAGAGCTTGTTGATGCAATTGACGTCTCGGACTAGTGACCTCTTCATTCACCCCATTCGTCGTCTATAACCCTTTCGTTATAATTTCTACAATCATCCGAATATTCCGAGTGGACACTCACATGTTCCGGTGATTGATAACCGGGAACGCTATATGGTGCATCGTCAGGAATATTATTTCTCAAATCATTGAGATCGAGAAACTAGGCTTTATTCGTGGGATTGCCATGATTCTGGTTAACCCCACTGTTGGCATTAACATTTCGGTTATTGAGATCGGGTGGTAATGGGTTTTGTCGGTTTTGGTTTTGAGGTGGAGGTGTGGGTGTACATTGGCGATTGTTTTGGTTTCGGCTACGAGTTTGGAGTCGTGGTGTTGGTGGTCTCGAGTTGTTACCACCCCCCGATTGATGGGTTTTTAGTGTGTGTTTTTGGTTTTGTGGGTGTGGGTAATCATAGTATTGGTTTGTGGTTGTTGGGTTGGTTTGGTTTTGTGGATCATTGGCATGGGTCCAAACGATGGTGTAGTGTGGTTGGTTGCGTGGATTGAGCAGAGTTGCCTCTAACCAGTTGGCTAGGTTTCTTCTAACGACCCGCTCGATCTCCGGTTTAAACACTAACGGTGAGGTCCTCCTGGAATTCCGTGTAAGCATGCACTACCTGTAACCTGCACAAGTAACACACCCGCGTAACACAAAATCATAAACGATAATAAGAACACAAGCACTTAAACAGTTAATCACAAAATCAAACAAATCCAAATGCAAAGCGTACGAACTCCCGGCAATGGCGCCAAAATTTGATCGGAGTGTCGTGCCCCGGTCAAAGATAAAATTTATAGTCCCAAAGTACCCTTAACAATGCTTTAGTGGTAGTAAGGGGTCGAACCACGAAGAGTGTGTGGTTTGTGATGGATGCGATTGATTCTAAAAGTTGTCAAAGTTTATGAAGCTTGCTATGTTGATTATTTGAATTTTGTTTATTTGAATTAGTATCGAAATGATTCGACAAAATTGTTTCCAATTAATTAACAACGAAAATTAAACGATTGCAAGAAAATTGATTGAATTATTATAACAATATTAGAAAACAAGGTTCACACCGGTTCGGTAATTGAAATCCTAGAGTTCCTACACGTTTTAGATTCAATTCAGTTGTAAAAATGACCAACAGGTTTAGTGTTACGTGACTTAGATGACAAGAGCTATCGACGTCGTGAACGACGGACTATAATGCACTTCGTTATCACAAACATGTAAACTCTAACCTAGACAAGGAATAATTGCACATAAACATTTCGCAAAGTCAAATTTAATCTTCACTCGACAATTCACGAATTCAATACAAATGCAAGTCAATTATCATAGGTTTCAAAATTAAATCACAAGTTGTCACAAATCAAAACTCAAAACAATGTCAAACCCTAGAACTTACAAAACCTACACCAGGGTGAAACCTAAAGAGATTAGCCGCTCATGACGAACGAAACACGATCAACTATTGGTGAACTCTTGAACATGGTCATCTTGAAGCCCTGAGGGTAATGATGATGATGTTTAGGGTTTGGGATGGATGATGAAGATGAATCGATAATGAATGGGATGATGATGGTAGGTTAGGGTTAGGATTGAAGGTTGTGATTCGGATGATGGAATGGATTGGGAATGATTGAATATGAAGATTGGGGTGTTCTTGGCTCCAAGATAGGTGTTCTAGGTTCAAAAACTCGTAACTCCCAAGCAAAATGGTCAACAAACAAGTTATAACCCATCCAAAAAAAAGTTTCAGCGTCAAACATTTAGGAGAGGCGTCGTCGACGGCCCAATGGGGCGTCGCCGACGGCCTCTAGTTTGTCTGGTTCTTCTCCGACTCTCTAATCCACTGCCAACGAACATTTTTGGCTGATGGAGCTTCTAAGGGGCGTCGCCGACGGCCCAGGGGTGCATCGGTGACGGCCTCTCTAAATCCTGATTTCCTGTTTTTTCCGTTTTGCAATCCCGGTTGACCCGTTTTCTGCCCCGATGCTCCAAAAAGTTCCCGAATAGCTCCTTAATCTCCGTAAACCTGTAAAACATAAATCCAATCAAAAGTAGGCTATTCAAAACTAAAATTTATGTAAAACATGAACTTAAGCATAATTAAGAACATCGGTTTTCGACCACGCATCATAGAGCGGCTTCTACAACAAGTTTAAACTTTTTAGCAATTAACGCAACAATCACATTTTTATTGGAAAATCAAGATCAAAATATATCTTGTCTAGTCCAATCATCTGATACATGGTAATCATATCATCAAGATCACACAAAATCTTTTCTCTCTTTGGAATGTGCGTTTTCTTCACAAAGTTTCTTTAATTAAGTGAACTTTTGTCAGATTCACTTTTGATTGATTCACTTTTTAGAGATTCTTTTTCATACTCATTTTCTAAAACTTTCTCTACCACATTCTTGCAAACTTTTGAATCGCAATCAGAACTACTCTCAAACTGTTCATATGTTACATCAATGGTTTCGGGCAACAAATCTCTAGGATGAGCCACAAGTGGAGTTTTTACTTCCACATTAATGGACTTGTCCACACTATGAGACCCCACGAAAACTCTCAAGCGCACTGGCTTCTTCAATGACTGCTTGCTAAATTTCGGGATGAAATTTCTTTCAACTTGGAGATAACGTGACAACCGTACTTTTCAAGGTAAAAACAATTCACTTCCTTCAATTAATTCATTTACATTTATTATACATCTTATATCGCATCGTTTGTCTAACTGAGCACACCTACTTGAACGAATACACGATTATATATTATTACATCTTAGCCGAAATATATACATACACATATATACGAATTCTGAACCAAAACCGTAATATGTAACCAAAGCCCACACCCTATTCCACGGTAACGGCCAAACTCGAACCCTTTTCGACTCAAACGCATTATGTGAGACTTAAACACCCCAAGCCTGAACCCTTTAATTTGTGGCTCGAAGGGAGTACGACCCAAACCACCACCCTTTATAATTCGTGGCCCAAGTGAAGTGAGGCCCAAGTGGTTTCGGCCAAGCCCACTCGATCCACAAACCACCCCCACGCCCTATTCTTATAAGTCACATATGCTATTGCATGTAAACTCAATATATCCTCACAACCCTGAACCTCTAAAACCTGCGATCTTCTTCCACTCGAAGAAACTCAAGGAGAGTCAAGACTCAGCCCTCCGGCCTTAAACTCCTTATGATCCTTATCGTCGCATATACTCGGTAAATTATTTTGGTTACTAAATAATCTTGTTAATCGTATTAACATGGATGCCTTACAGGCGGGGGTATTAGTTGATAGCATTATTAGGTTTGACAAAACTCACACCATGCTGGGAACCGGGCGTGAACTATTGACCTTCACTTTTATATTAATGTTGATAGATGTTAATGAGGGCACAAAACGAAATGTCAACATTCGGTACACAGTTTAGTTACTTGATGAGTGTTAGTTACCCAAGTCATACATAAACCCAAAACAGTTTTGAACTTTACGCTTATACTTTTGCTTAACTAAAATTTGTGAATTCACCAACTTTATTGTTGACACGTAATTGCATGCTTTGCAGGTCATTAGGTATATCTTGGACGGACAGTTGCAATTGCTGGAGTGTGGTTTGATAAACTTTATGTTTTGAATTATTTATTAAATTTGTGGTTTTTAAATCTTGTTGGGATTTTTAAATTTATTTCTGCTGCTATTTAGATTGTGTTTTGACAATTAAAAATTGATTGCAAATCATGTTGTTAATGATATTTTTATGATTTTAAATATTTGGTTAAACATGATTAGTGGCTAGATCCTGGTTAGTCTCACGCATTGCGGTAAACTTCGCATGTGGAATTTGAGGATGTGATAGATTGGTATCAGAGCCATTGGTTATAGTGAACTAGGCTAGACTATAACCGTTCTTTGTTGAAAAATCACAATGACACCACACCCAAGATTGCAAGGTTCGCCATACTTAGATGCATACATTGTTCTTGTACTACTTGGCATTACATGTGCATTATTTTTTTTACAACACCATGACTCATGTGCGAACTAAAATATGTAAACGTGACATATCTCAGGCATGTCGACATCATCTTCTTCATCTGATCGCTCGCACGCATCGGGGAATAAGAAACTTCTTCCTCATCCAATTCAGCAGCAAGAGTTCAGGCTCCTGCAGTTATTTACGACTCCCCAAACACGCTGAGACGTATTAGCGACATAGAAGCAGAACTACAAAGGACTCATAACAGGGTGGAATACCTGCAAAGATATGATGAAATGAAAGATGAGGAGATCGGATTCCAATGAGTGAACCTACACGAGGCTATCTAGAGGATACATGAATGGCTTCGTACCACCACCACCGGCAGAGCAAGAGCCGAAAGAGGAGGACCCTAAGGAGGATCTTGAGGAAGACCCAGAAGAGGAACCTAATGAGGCTGCTGATGATGGGGACGATGACGACGACGATGACTTGGGAGATGGACACGTCGATGATCGATCCATCACTTGATTGTCTTTTCTTATCTTATTTATTCAAGATACTATGTTGACTTTTAAATTTTAATATTTGTTGGAATACGTTGTAACAACAATTGCAATTTATTTTAATTGGAATTTTTTTTAGTTGTTTGATATGTAGCGTGGACTTGTCGTGATTGATTGCCTTATTCTTGAATTTTACATAATGAATGTATAACAGTGTCTTATATACTCATTGTTGTCTAATTAAAGGAAATCATGAGTGGAAGCAACAACGGTCGTGGCGGACGTGGAGGTATCAATATGACTCAAGCCTAGTTGATCGCTCTTATTAATGATCGTGTCGCTGAAGTGTTGGCGGCACACAAGGTAGCACATTCTTGAAGTAAATCTATTGTTATGGATTGCCCTAAGCATCTATTTCAATTTCATTTCTCTTTTAGCATTGTGGCAAATAACTGGTTGTGTTCTTTTACATAAAAAATATAAAATAAACATCAAACAATTCAAACCACAAATTATCGTAAGCTACACAAAAAAATAAAACCCACAAAAGAAATTTCAAACATTTGTAAGTTCTTTCTCTCTTAACTTTGTGGGATGTTTTTTTATAGGAGTAAAATCATCATCTTCTTCATTCTTCATATCCTATATCTAAGTTAACGAGAAACCCCAAAAAAATCTTCATATCCTCTCTCTCTTTAAGATCTTGGTGCTTTTTCTCTCTCTCTCTCTTAAGTTTTTTTCGTGCGGTATGTGAAAAAATAGAAAAAATGGGTGTTTTAATTTTGAATGGTGGGATATTTAGATACAATGCGCGCCCACAAATTTGCCAGTGAAGCACTTAGTTGTTTGGAGGTTCAAAGCTTAGAACACTTTTTGATTTAGGGATGCAGAATACTTCTTTGGGGTGTAATATGACAAGGGTTCTTAGTTTGTATGGATGTGCATACAAGGGCTGTCCATTAGGTTTAATTTTTTTTTGTAAAACTCCTAATTTCAACATTCTCTTTCATATATGTATTAATAGTAGTATATATATAAACAAAAAAGTGGCGTTTTAACTATTTATATAAGTATAACTAATTAGTAATGTGATTTTGTAGTAATAAATATAGCCTTTTTAATAGAATTTATTGTAATTATCTATATCTCTACATAACTATATAAAGGAAATCTAAGGAATAAGAATCTAATTTTACATTGAGTATAACTTTTAAAGCTATATACAAGGGAGTATAACTTATTTGAGAATGGTAGGACTGTAACTTCCACAATATTTTAAAACACGTAAGGAGCAACATGGAAAATTTGTCATTTTCTCGTAATTTTAATCTGGAGATTCATTCCATCCTTGTCCTCAAACCAAAACATGAAACTAATGGATGATAATAGTTTCAATCAAATCTGATGGAAGATAATAATTTCAATTAAATAACCACATTATGGATTCGATTCGAATCATCTTGCTCGTCACATCATAGTCTTTTCAGTATCACCCGTTTCCATCCCGCCCCCAGTTAAGAACAATGCAATGGGATCAAATTAGATGCCCACAGTTAGGTCTGCTTATCGACATTATCAAGTTTGTTTCTTCTTTCACCATTGCCACCATGGCTGCCGTCTTCGCCGCCGTCATGTACACCATATGCCAAACAATCACTGCCGAGCAAAACCACCTCCTCAACTCTCCTCTCCATCAATTATCTAACCGCCTCCTAATACTCTCCTCTCCATCAGTTATCCAACAACAACAACACTCATTCTCTATTACTGGTTAAACCAAAAGCACTATACGAATTCTCAAGTTCTCCAAAACCAGAGCGTCGGAAGTAACACCATCACTGCCGGAAACTATCGCGTCTTTAAACATGAAGGAACCGGTGACGTGGCCTAAACCTAGAGCGATTCCATCGTAAGATAAGATGATTAATTCGGTTAATTTGATTCGGTGGGTTAAGATTCCGGTTCAGTTTGAAACTTGTTCAGATGGTAAAAGTTTGGCCGGTACCATTGTGTCTCAAGATTATGGTTTTGAATGCATCCAGTTCTATGACATCATTTTGGTACTGATACTATGTTTGATTGTTTGGTTATTTTGTTGATTCAAGTTTATAGTTCTGTGACATCATTTTGGTACTGATTCTAGTACTATGTTTGATTGTTTGGTGTTTTGTTAATTTAAGTTATGTTCTGTTTACTGGTAAAAATTTATAAATAAAAGATAATAATAGTTATCAGTGCTTAAATGTGAGTTGAGATTTGACATGTATGTTGATTAGATTGTTTTACAGTTTGGTGATTCTAGAGTGGAGCCATTTTTTTTGTCTTTTGTTACTGTGTTCTATTTGTATTTAAGAAAGTTGATTAGTAGAACTAAAAGAGAAGGCAGTTCTTTGGACGTTTTGCAGCCGGTTTTGGTTGTGAGAGGTGCAATAACAGGAAGGGTGGGTAGGTGCTTACTGGCCATGTTTTGGAGACCCACTATTGTGGGTACTCTTTTAAGTATACAAAAATAGTATAACAGGTGAACCCTCCTCAAGATACTAACTGATGGTACATTGTAGAAATTATAACGTTGTTCTTGTTATAAGGGATGTTTGATATACATAAAACTAAAAGACGTTTGGTTGGGTATCTCGTTTCTACGTAAACCTTTCTTATAGTAATTTAGCAAGCATAGTTTAACATATTCGATTAATATGCGGTTATGCTTTATAAACATTATTCCATGTCTTTCTTGAATGTGGAGTTGCAAAAGAGTAATGAGCAGCCATTGGTAAATAATGGAATCCAAATCCTTTTGATTGTAGCATTCATATAGGAAATCTAGAGGGGCGAATATATGTTTATTCTGTGTTTCACAACGATTTTAATAACTCTTTAAAAATTAATCCTGAATGTATGGTGGCTTAGGTGGATAACACACTCACATTTCTATAACAAGCATAAGCATATTATCTCCTTTTAGTTTTTAACTGTGGTTACACAAACGGCAGGACGTAGGGTGGAAGCGTATCCGTCGTTCGAATGCAGAATTGACAGAGTGGAACGACCGGCAAACAGTTCCGAGCCGGCAGCTCTTGAAACATGAGAACGGCGCTTGGAGGCGGAGGTCTGAAGATTAGATAGTGGATTTCTCACGTAAGCAAGTTAGGCATGATCTGGAAGAGAGAAGCAACTCGAGGGGGCATTTAAATCAGTTCATATGGAGCAAGATCGCGGTGCCGAAGGTGAATTGTTTCGTTTGGAGAGCCACCACTCGTAAGATAACTACAACTATGTGGCCTTGGCGGCCGTTTGGTGATGGGTCTTGTCCGATGTGTGGCATAGTGAATGAAAAGGCTGACCACTTTCTCGTTGAGTGCTCATTCGCGAAGTCGGTGTGGTGGTTGGTCTGTAGATGGCTGAATGTGCCTATACCAAAAACATTCTCATCAGTCGATTTAATTCTCAAATATGGTCTGAATCTGGACTTGGATCCGAAAAGGAAGAGAATTGTTTATGCCATTTTTGTTGGCTATTTGGATTAACTGTGATATGAATGTTTTCACCAGGAAGTTCATCTTGCCTGTCTCTGTTTTGGAGGAAATTAAGAGTATCTCTTGGTGGATGCTGCAATGATGCCATATTATAGGTCTCAACATGGAGAATGGTACAACTTTGCTGGTTTGTGTTTTGGGTAAGACATGCATGTGCTTTATTTTGTATTGTTTCCTTTCTGTTGTTTGTGTTTGCTGGGTCCTCCTTGGCTTTCTGCTAAGAGGGCTTTGTTTTCTGTTTTGTTGAGCAATAATAAAATCTTCTCTTGGCTGGTAAAAAAAGCAGTCATGTTCACATCTGAACTGTGATATTTATGATAATTGAGATCCAACCTTTGGCCAAGAGTATTGAATAATTTTATTAGTATGTATTGTATATATATATTTTTTATTTACTTCTTGTTTCTGAACTCATTAGACTGCACAGGACTTGCAAGCACCATAACGTTTGGGTAACGAGTAAGTTCTATTTTCATGTGGTATTATATTTACTTATGAATTGGTCGATTCGTGTTATGTTTTATCTCAGACTGGTCACAAGAATATGTGTCTTGTAGCAACAACTACAAACTCTGTGCGCACACACTTATCGTGCATGCTATTTTTATTTTATTTTATTTAATATAATATAATAGATCTTCATTTGATCCGTGAAGTGAACGTACGGCAAAAAAAGATAAGTACCTGCGGCAACGCGCGGGCATTCCTACTAGTCACTAAATTATACAAAAACTACTTTGCGTCCTTTTATGTTTGTTTAGTCATACTCGTTATCGTTCATGTTTGTTTAGGTTTAGAATGAACGGGACGAACAGTCTATTTTCTTAATGAAGAAACATGAACAAAAATATGTTCGATCAAATGTTCGTATTCAGTTAAAGTGTAATGAACAAACACGAACATGCCCTTGTCGGTGTTCGTTCGGTTCACTTACAAGACTACTTGTGATGGCTTGCATGGGGTGTCAATAGAGAGTACCGTATCAACTATCAAACCCAACCATGCAAATGTAGGGTAAGAAATTAAGAGCAACATATATGCATGGTTATTGCTTGAATCATCTTTCAAAATTCGAAACTTATAAAAATTGAGATTGAAAGTATTAGGGTAAAAGTAGTAGTAACCTAGTCTTGCTTGTAAGAGGCTATGATATCTTCAGTGTAGACGGCGTTGATGAGGGTCACGAGGGCGGCACCCTGGCGGCGTTGGTGAGGGTCACGACGGGCGGCCTCAACCTGTAAAGATTGTTTGTTGAGCCAACCCTTATACCCATCCTCAAGTTGTTTGTACGTTGTCTGCAACTGTCTTATTGAGTCATTCATGAAATCTTGTGGGATATAAACACGAGGAATACGAGGTTTTGGTGGGTCCTTCATGAAATCCTGTGACGAGGAATACGAAGTTTTGGTTTGGATTAATATGTACATTGTGGCGTAGGGTAAGCTTATCCCGTACTTGCTTCTCATACCCTAAAATTAAAACTTGTGATATTCCTCAGTAGAAATTATTTTATTTTCTAAAAGGATATTTAAAAAAATAAACATGCTTGTGTGGACCTTATACAGGAGTGTCCCCTCTTGTTGGGCTCAAGGATAATGAGTTTGTTGCTAGCAAGGGCAGTGTTGAAGGAGGAATCAAGCAAAATCGCTAAACACGAGAAAACTTGTTTAGAGAATCAACACGTGTTTATCCCATTTGCTTTTGATACATTTGGTTCTCTAGCCCTGAATTTCCTGAACATGGTCCAGCGGGTCGTGAATTCGCCTCATCTTTAGTAGGATCAGTTTTGAAATTCAGAAAAAGGTTGCGGCACAACTGATGATACAAGTGCTGGAATACAGTGCAACTGATGGAAATATATGAATCCACTGACCAAGTAATCTTGTATCCGCTGATCTTGATTTCAATTATATATAATTTTTTGAATGCGATAGTTGTGATTTTCAACTTTTGTGTGGCTTATTGAACTTGTACTTTACATTATATGCATGAACAAAACTTATTGGCTCAACTTTGGTCTAGGCACTTCATTATATATAAGATCTAATAATAACTACTAGTAATGAAGTAAAGGACAGTTGTAAGCTAATCTAGTTTCTGAAATGTGTTTGTATATGACCAACAAAGGGATATGTTTTATAGAATAAAAGTTCGATTTGACTTTTTCTGCACATGCTTTATGAAGCAGATACGATGCTTGATATGGGATTTGAACCAGACAAGTTCTAATACCAGAAGCTATTGATTGGTCAGGTCAAAAAGAGAAGATAAATTGAATCTGGACAATGAAAATGTATGCCTATAAACAACCCAACCAAGTGACCAACACCACATCATTCTAACCTCCAACAATGGAGGATTTGAAGAGACGAAGCGAGGAACTCGAAAGAGAACTAATGAAAAGCCTCAAACGGGAAGAAAACATGAACGCAGAGCTGCAAAGATTGCGTGAAAAAGTGGGTATCGCAGAGGAAGCAGAGGAGCGACTATGCTCGCAGGTGGGTGACCTTGAAGCCGAGACGGTCGATCATGCACAGGAATACCGCTCCCATTTAGTGGCGTTAATGGAACAGCTAGAAGCTGCTCACAAGTTCATCGAATCAGCATCCTTTGATCCTTGATGAACCCATTTTCTTATGATATGTAATAATGGTTGTGTGTGATCTTTGTTATGGGTTATCATGCCCAAAATTGTATAATATTATGATAATAAAAAAGATTACTGATTTCATATATCTTTCAAATATTTTTAATTATTGCATAATAGCACCATCATTACATCAAAATAAATTTGCTAACAAACCATAAGTCTCATGTCACGAGCATCCTACATTTTGATCACACTCTATGCTCTCCTACCGCCTCCAGTCCCCTTTTTCCTGCGTAAAAAAAACATCCGTTTCAAACAACAAAAAGCACATCCAAACAAGATATTTTCATTATAGTTTATTATGTTAATAGTAGTATAAATTGGGAAGTCTTCAATGTGAACTTTTTGTACCTTTGGAAGTGATTTATTTTAAACGCATTAAAAACTAATTTAAATAATCAACATTAGCTTTTCGGAGTACCAAGGGACAAAATTCATACCTTTGGATATCATCAAGAATTACAAGGCGTGGTCCAGGTGGGATTCTTACATCTCGCAGAGCACTGATTTACATATTACAAGACAATAATCAAAAGTAGTAACGAGAAATCAGACATGGTAAAATGAGCAAGTCAAGCGGGTTTGGATCAAAAAGGATACTTTTTCATATTGTCTGGGTTGGGTTGACCCGAAACATTTTTTTTCCATGTTGTTTAGGTTCCGTATAAATAATTAGTGGCAACTATGATTACAATCTTTTCCTTCAATGGTAACGTGGTTTTCCAATGGAATGAATACCTTAGAAATTTTCTACTATAGTTTGATAATTTTACCTGTTTAACCCGTTAAAAGATAAAACATACCCAAATTGACCCATTCATAAGTAAATGGATCGAAATTGTAACATTTCTTCTAAAAGCTATAAACTTGCCTGTCGGTAAGCAGGGGCAAAGTACGGTCAGTTAACAAGCCTTTCTTGAAGTTTTTCTCATAACACTCGAGACCGAGTCTAGACAACATGGATCTAGTTTCACTGTACAACACATCTTCAGCTGGTGGCTTTGAGAACTTTTCCCCTACCTGCACAATGCGTATATAAGTAATTGCAGTTTACGGTTTACCAATTAATAATGCGGACCGATTATCCATTTGACCCTTATATCATATTCTCACCTTGAAGAGTCCACCCTGAACAAGCGCAAAGAAAACACCAGATGTGACAACATTAGCCGCCGGATTTGGACCCCCCATGCCACTAACCAAAGAAAACATCACTCCCGACCCAAAAGCTGCCACCATACTGCAATCATACATTGTAACATCAAAATATGATTGAAAAATGATCTTGATCTTAATGAATGTTTACCTTGTTTGGACATCTTCCTTGCCTCTTATTCTTTTCATGACACATGATATGCCTGCATTGACGCCCGTCATAACAGCGAAATTACGGGCCTGGATGAAGGGCCCACCTGCAAGAGCCTGTAATACAGCAATTGGCTTAAGAATACCTATTTGAAAGAACTCCAATATGCCAATTTCAATTACAAGTTTCATTGAACAAGATAAAACAATCTGTAACATTAATCTAGTTGTTTGAACAATGTCCATCATGTGTACCATTTTGAAAAATCAAGAGAGATAGGAGAGTATTTAAACTTAATTCATTCATATCGTATCAAATACTGAGACATTCAGTGCCTGTTATAGACTTAAAATAACATAAAATATAAACTATCACTACCCACTACCTATTATGGACCTAAACATAACTCAAAGAAATAACCAAGTAACCAGAACTACCCACTTCCCATGCAGCCCCTTATTGGAGGACAACTGGCAGGACTTGTGATGGCTTGCATGGAGAGGACGTATCAATCCCTCCTGCTTAAGAGTCCTTTGACCACAAGGATATAATCAGGATGGGACTTGGCAAAGCCCCACTTGGTTCTTTTGTGGCCTCTGGACGAATCTTAGAGAAGCGGTATTGCTGCTGTCTTTTTTGCAGCTTTTTTTGTTGCCAGAAGAACTACGGGGTATGGTTCAGCAATGCATTCCATTTAAGATTAGGAACAGGCGTAACCGGATCTGCTTTTGACATATTTCTCTTTATTTGGGACCCTATTGACCTCTGGGCTTCTATTGAATCGAGCCCAAATGGGGCACCACTCATTGGAGGCAGAGTTTCTGTAGGATCCAAAGCGGGTGCTAGTGATGGTACTCGTTTTGGTGCGGCCGGCGCTCGTTTCTGAATAGAGTTGAGAGAGATGAAGAAGGAGAGAAAGCAGAATGGGACAACCGAAGGTCGCGCAGTGGGAGAAAGTGAAAATGGTGATGGTGGAGGTGAGTGGATTTGTTCGATTAGGCTATGGGAGGCCTCAATATATTGAACCTTGGTGAGTAACGTTTGCAGAATGGTAAGAATATGATTAAAACGGGACTTGTGTTGAGCAAGTGGTCATAACTCATAACTGAACCAGATTTGATACCACTGTTGTGCATTTTGAGAAATCAAAAGAGACAAAAGTATTTGGAATTAATTCGTTCACAGCATATCAAATATTGAGACATTCATTGTCTTTTATAGACTTACAATAGCACAAGAAATTAAACTACTGCTACCTCACTGCCTATCATGGACCTAAACATAACTCAAGAAAAATTAACCAACTAGAACACGCAACCTCTTTTTAAACAACAGGCGGGACTAGTGATCGCTTACATGGGTGTCAATGGAGAGCACGTACTGTATCAAACCCAACCATGAACACATACGGTAAGAGCAGTGGATGGGCAACAAGGGTAGTGTTGTCTTTCAATTGTTAGTGTTAATTAGTCCTAGTTAGTGGTCATGATCTCCTGAGTAGTGGTAGTTTATTCCCTTGTTAATGGAAGCCTATAAAATGGCATTAAATGCACTAGTCTAGGGGCATGAATTAATTAATCTTCTAATTATCTCATGTTCTCTCTAATCTCCTCATCCCAACATGTCTTTCACGCTATCAATCCAAAAATAAATATATCCACACACATACACAATTCAATTCAATTGAATTATTCACAGCTAACAAGTAACCTGGGCTTGCTGGAAAGAGGCCATAGCCTGTGGATTAAGGGAGGCGGCCGGAGGAGGAGCAGAGGCGGCGACGTCGGTGGTGAGAGTACCCATGATACCACCGATGGCGGCACCCTGGGCGGCGCTGGTGATGGTGACGATGGCTGCTTCGACGGGTAAA
The DNA here is from genome assembly GCA_947069175.1 of Scalesia atractyloides. Classification (NCBI taxonomy): domain Eukaryota; kingdom Viridiplantae; phylum Streptophyta; class Magnoliopsida; order Asterales; family Asteraceae; genus Scalesia; species Scalesia atractyloides. The sequence goes on along the minus strand of CAMTDV010000008.1, from coordinate 40,588,361 downwards.
GATTGTTTGGCGAGCCAACCCTTGAACCCATTCTCAAATTCTTTGTACTTGGTTTGCAACTGTTTGATTGGGTCGTTGTTGATGAAATCTTGGGGTGTATGAACCATCAATTCGCCTTGCTTTCCTGCCACCATTGTTGGTGAGAATGGAGGAATCCGAGGTTTGGATTGGGTTTAAGATAGAAGAGAGAAAGAACAGAGAAGCAATAATGGACGAATTTTAAGAATATATTTATATTCAAGCGATATTTAACCTCACACATTTATGTCAAATTTTTCAATTTTCGACGTCCCTTATCGATTTCTTTAAAAAATAACGAACTTTGAAAGTTTGTTTACGGGGATAAACCAAATAATAAAAGGCCACTTACTCTTCTAAATATAGACGACGTTGATGATCCGGCCCATTATCATTACAAAGGAAACTTATTGTTTGAATGTCAACTGTGGTAAAACCTCTTGCTCAACCGATAACACTTTTGCTCTAGGCCTGACTTAACCCATGATCTCCGCTTTGAAAGGTAATGAGGCTACCAAGGAAAAAAAGAAGTTTCAACTAATAAGAATGTTTTATTTTACTTAATTTATGAAGGTTGACACCCTCATTTTATTTGTTGCCCCATTATATATTAACCCTTCCCTCTTGAACCTTTCTATAAGGCTCGAAGGTCTTCATGGTCTTCCTGTTGGATCTGGTGCCTGACAGTTGCGTCTCTGGTGCATCGCTTTTGAGGGGTGAAGTTAGCTAAGAAGTTGTTGTGTAAGTCGTTAAAGGATGTTTTGCTTCTGGTGGGAAGTCTATAAAATCATAACTGAGCTGGTCCAATGAGAGTTTACATAAACATATGGTAACACTCAGCATTGTTCCATCGTTCAACTGTAGCTGCTCCTGTGAAGACTTTGAGGTGGTCTTCAAGATCTTCTAGGCCATCGTATGTCTTAACGTTTGATGGCATCTTCATCTTGTTTCGAAAGACATAGTTTGCTATATCCTCAGAGAAGCATGATAATGATGTATTGAATAATACATCTATTTATCGTGTATAGTTTGTATAAGTTTCGTTAATGTTCGTTTCAGTTTTATAACAATTTATATACTTTTAATCCAATTATATTTCGCAGATCTTGGTTCGTAGAAATAGCTAAAAAAAGAAGAAAACGAGTTAAAATGATGAAGAAACTGATCCGGATCATAATTGGTAGTCGAGAGAAGAAACGAATCGAAAAAATGGGAAAAATACCTCTCTGGCGGCCCGCGACCGCAACAGAATAATCCTCTCGCGGGTGGCGAGAGTAAGAAGGAGTTTGGACAGATTATAACACGGTCGCGGGGCACGACCGGGTGGAATATGCCTCTCGCGGCCAGCGAAAGGACTATTTTATCAGAAAGAAACGTAAAGGAATCAGTCTTTGTTGAAGAAGGTTATATATATCAATGTTTAACTCATATTACAATAACTTGGACGATCTTGGAGAGTTAGAAGTGATTTTTGAAGATCTTTTGCACGTTTCTGAAATGGAGATTGCTCGGGAATCATTGGAGTTGAAGCAGGAAGCTTAGAGATCAAGAAATTCCAGGTTTTATCTACCGATTTTTCTATTCTTTAGCTTTCTTGTTCTTGTTCAATGGATTCAGTTTTTTAAACCTAATTTATCTATGTTTAAGACAATGTTTCTTGGCTAGATCTTTTATTACTACCTAGTTTTGATGAATTATTAATAAAGTTTGGATTTTTATTGAATTGATGATGTGTTTATGAGATTTTTAATAAAGTAGTAAACTTTGGTAAATTGATTTGGTGTATTTGCATGTTTTGAATTGATTATTGATTGTTTAATTGTTTCACATAGATCTAGTTGAATGTCTTTCAAGTAATAGGTTTATGTTGATTGTCGAGTCTTAATAGGTTCGGGTAATCTTTCGGTGAATTGGCCAATAAACCCTTGAATCAATTAAGTGAAAGATATAATTAAATCTTAACATTATATTAAACCTAATTCTTGAGAAATAATAGTTTATTAACTGATTTAAATAGGTGAATTGCTAGGATTAGGTTTTGAGAGAAACCGGGTTTTAGTTTACTTGCCATATTTGTGTCAGTTAAACCAAATCAAGAACCCTAGTTAGTCTAAGCTTTCTATTGAAAGGTAGTTGGCTATTTTAGACACTTTATCAAACATTAGATAACCGAAAGGAAATCTTATAAACCAATGAACATAACTATCTTTAGAATATCATAGGTGTCTTCCGAGAAGGGTCGGGGGTCCTGTTCGGTATTTCGTAGGATTTAGTATTTCAAGATCCCGGTTCCTTATCACATTAATATTCAATTAAAAACCATTCAACATTAATGAGGATTCTAACCTAAGTAGTCATTTCATTATCATTGAATTAAGTCTTCGCTTCGAAATTCCGTTTTATGTCGTCTTAGTTAAGTTAATTTTAGGTTAACTATAATTTTAGGATTTTTAGTAACCCCCCCCCCCCAAAAAAAAATATAAAATAGTTTAATTTGTGTCAATAAAGTTTAAATAGGGTCATTAACGTAATTAGAGAGTCTCATGGGTTCGATATCCGGACTTGCTTAAGCTTACTACAATTGATCAATCCACTTGTTGGTTAGTAGTTTTAGTCGAGTTTAGAAGTCTAGATTATTACTTCGAGTCTATATTTAGGTTATTTTCATTTATTTTTATTAGACTACTTTTAGGAAATCAAGTTTTTGGTGCCGTTGCCGGAGATTCTCTATGGCGATTGTGTTGATTACTTTGTTTAGACTTAATAACATCATACGTGTTTTTCTGTTTTGTTTGCGTCGTAGGAGTCTAAATAATTTAGTTAATTTAATTTTTCGGTTTTATGTACTTTTGTCAAGTATCTTTTCTGAGTTTTCTTACTTGTCCCATTTCCGGTTTTTAGTGGATGCCCCATACGCGATCGCAAAGACCTCCGCCGAAGCCGCCAACGGATACGTCTCTTTCTTTCGGGCAAAAGGTTAGTACTTCTTCATCCTCATCTTCAATTTTTTCCGATTCTTCCCGTCAGTTTAAACAACCGAACTTTGACTTTACACCGAAGTCCTCACTGCATAATTCACCACCTCCCCGCATAATTCACCGAAACACAAGCCTACCATCTGTTTTCCACATGGCTAACAATCAAACAGTTTACCAGCAAGCAACCACCAGTTTCACCGATGCAAACTCGCCCATCACTCTTCCCCCAATGAACAATGACAAAGTCTGGCAAATCCCGTCTTACATCATGACTGCTATAACTAACTCGTGCCAATTTCAAGGTCGTGATGACGAGGATGCGCTCGCTAACATTAACCGCCTTACCCGACTCTGTTACACCTTTAACATGGAAGGTGCAGGCAACGATGCTCATTTCCTTCAAGTGTTCCCTTTTTCTCTTGGAGGTCGGGCCGTCGTCTTACTTGACTCACAACTGGCCGACACCTTTACTACTTGGGCCGCCCTTCGAGATGCTTTCCTTAAGAAATATTTTCCACCTGCCAAAGCATCTCGACTTCGTGATCAGATCCATTCGTTCTGGATGGAACCTGATGAACCTTACCATTTAGCATGGGAGCGTTTCCAAACCTTAGTGTCCCATTGTTCTCAACACGGTTTGTCTGATTGGGCACTTGTAGAGAAATTCTACAACGGTCTCACCCTGAAACCTGAGCCTGATTTAACACTTCTGCTAGAAGGAAAATTATGGGCAAGAAGACGGTTGTTGAAAGTAACGACCTTTTCGAGAGCTTCGCACATTTTGATATAGATTACAGCGTTACTGGCAGGGATTCGATCCCTGTTTCTCGTACCACCTCGGTCAGTCAGGGAGTACATCAAGTTAGCTTGGGAACAACGGTAGCTGCTGCACTAGATAGTTTTAAGCGAGAGGTTACTATGGAAATATAAGAGTTGAAAAAGAAGGTAGATAGATGTGAGGTATGTAGAGGAGGTCATGATACTATAGAATGTCCTACGCTCACTGTCGAGCAAGTTGAGTTCATCATGGGTAATAATAATAATAATTTCCGTTCTTTCGGTAACCCCCCTGGTTTCCAAACAGGTCAATATCAAAATAGGGGGCAGGGTCATTACTCTAGTGGAGGTTCAGGTCAACAAGGTCAGTTTAGTGGTGGGGGTTGGAAACAAGAGGGTCAAAACATGAGTTGAGGTTCAGGAGGTAGTTTGGATAGGATCGAGGAACTTCTTTTTCAGTTAGTGGTTAAGTATCAGGTTGCTCAGAAAACGTTAGCAGAGCATGATCTCCTTTTAAAGAATAAGCAATCCGCACTCCTAGATATTAAAAGGTCCGTAGGTAATATCACTAAGAAACTGCAAGAACAACCACATGGTCAGTTCTCGGTTAACACTCAACCTAACCCGGCGAACCACCATGCAAAAGCGATAGCCACCCGTAGCAGTACGCAGTACGAGTTTAGGAGAAGTGGTTAGAGAGAGAGAGTAGAGATAGAGATAATGAGGAAGAAATAGATGAAGAGATATAGATGGAGGCTCCACCTAGGGTGCAAAATAGGCTAGACCCAGAAAGTACCGCACCAAATCGTGTGCCTCAAGTCTAGAGTAGAGTAGAAAAGAAACCGGTAGAGGTTAGGCCGTCACCATACGTAGATCATTCACACTTACCTTACCCCACCCACCTTAAGCAACAAAAATATGATAAGGAATACGAGAACTTTCTCGATATGTTCACCCAGCTTAAAATCAATCTTCCTTTCATTGAGGCCCTCTAGCATATGCCAAAATACACAAAGTTTTTGAAAGACCTTCTTAAACATAAAGATAGGCTGGGGGAGCTCTCAAATGTTCCTTTGACTGGAGGTTGTTCTGACGTAGTTCTGAATAAATTATCGTAGAAACTCACCAACCCGGGTATCTTTACCATTCCGTATTTCTTTGGTGGTTCCATCGCTCCCGCTCACGCGTTAGCCGACCTAGCTGCTAGCATCAACTTGATGCCATTCTCACTCTATGAGAAATTAGGTTTAGGAGATCTTACTCCCACCCGTGGTGTCACTGTCTTTAGTGGATTGGTCAGTTAAGTATCCTCGGGGAATTATAGAAAACTTGCTAGTTAAGGTCGATAAATTAGTTTTTCCCGTTGATTTTGTTGTTCTAGATATGGAGGCCGATGAGAGAGTTCCCATCATTCTAGGTTGCCCATTCCTCCGCACCTCAAAGGTAATTATCGATGTCCATGACGGCAAGATTACACTCCGAGTTAGGGATGAGAATGTCACTTTTGAAATTGCTAGGTCAATGCAACACCCTAGCTGTGGAGATAATGATAGTGGCCCATGTCATTGCGTCTATTTTCTCAATTCATTCATGTCATGCGTAGATCATTGTCTCGAATATATTAGTGGAGCCGATTTAGTGAATGAGGGGGTAGTTGACGAGGAGCTTGAAGAAGAGGACATAGAGGATGACCCACTTTGGGTTCCCGAAATGTTATACTTTTGTGAGATTCGTGAGGCGAGTGCGAGTAAACCCATAGGTACTCCGGCTCCTTTAGAGCTTAAGGTCCTTCCTTCACACCTAGAGTATGCTTTCCTAGGAGAGAGTTCGAGCTTACCCGTCATAATTTCTTCGAAATTGACGACGAAGGAGAAGGTGAAGTTAATATCTGTTCTGAAAGAGAATAAGGAAGCCATCGCGTGGAAACTATCTGACATCAAGGGAATAAGCCCAACATTATGTACTCACTGGATCCTCATGGAGGATGTCTACACGCCGATGGTACAACCTCAACGACGCGTCAATCCGAATATGCAAGAAGTAGTCAAGAAAGAGGTTCTGAAGTTGATGGAAGCCGAGCTAATTTATCCTATATTAGATTCTTCCCGGGTGAGTCCAACTCAACTTGTTCCTAAGAAAGGGGGAATGACAGTTGTCATGAATGAGAAAAATGAACTCATCCCATCGCGTACAGTCACTGGTTGGCGTGTGTGCATCAATAACCGAAAATTAAATAACGCCACCCGAAAAGACCATTTCCCACTTATGTTCATTGATCAAATGCTAGAGCGTCTGGCGGGCCAACAATTCTATTGTTTCCTCGACGGGTTTTTAGGTTACTTTCAAATACCCATCACCCCAGAGGATCAAGAGAAGACAACCTTTACATGTTCATACGGCACATATGCGTACCGCCGCATGCCTTTTGGATTATGTAATGCTCCGGCGACATTTCCTGGTGCATGGTCACCATCTTTCAAGATATGATTGAGAATCAATGGAGGTTTTCATGGATGATTTTTCTGTCTATGGAAATTCCTTCGATCAATGTCTTAGTAATCTTGAAGCTATGATGAAGAGATGTGTGGAGACGAAGTTGATGTTAAATTGGGAGAAGTGTCACTTCATGGTGACGGATGGGATTGTGTTAGGCCATAAGATATCTAGAACCGGCATAGAGGTAAATAGAGAAAAAATAGATACCATTAGTAGACTTCCTCTGCCGAAAAGTGTGAAACCCATCTGTGATTTTCCTTGGTCACGCGCGCTTCTATCGGCGATTTATTAAGGATTTCTCCAAAATCACATGACCCATGACCTGACTCCTTGAGAAGCATGTTCCTTTCGTCTTCGACGAGGAATGCCTTAAGGCTTTTGCTGTCTTAAAGGCCCCCATTGTCGTATCGCCCCACTGAGCTTACCTTTTGAGCTCGTGTGTGATGCGAGAGATTTTGAAGTTGGTACTATTTTGGGGCAAAGACGAGATAAAAACCTCCACACTATTTACTATGCGAGCAAAACCCTCAATGACGCCCAAGAGAATTATACTACCACCGAGCATGAACTCCTATCCGTAGTCTTTGCATTCGATAAGTTCTGTTAATACCTCGTGCTTTACAAGACCATCGTCTTCACCGATCACGCGGCTTTGCGTTATCTCTTCTAGAAAATGGATGCTAAGCCTCGTCTTATTCGGTGGATTCTTCTACCCTCCAATTTGATATAGAATTTAAAGATAAGAAGGGAGTAGAGAATGTAGCCGCCGATCACCTATCACGACTAGAAGATCCGAATAGAGAAGAGAGTCGTGAGGAGGAAATAGATGATAGATTCCCTCATGAATCTGCGGAGTTAGTGGCGGCGGAGAAAGAAGGTATGCCATGGTTTATGGACTCAGCAAACTACCTTGCAAATGGAGTAGTTCTTAAGGGTATGACCACTCAACAGAAGAAGAAATTCTTTCGGGACGTTAGGAGGTATGTATGGGATGACCCATTTCTGTTTAGGGTAGGAGGAGATAGAATTTTTCGAAGGTGTGTAGTCGAGAAGAGGGGATAAATTATTAGGCATGTTCATGAGGGGTTGACGGGAGGTCAGCACGGCCCACACGTCACCACCAAAAAGTTTTCGATTATGGCTTCTATTGGCCTTCGGTAGTTAAGGATGCGTTAGAATTCGTTAGGAAATGCGACCGTTGCCAACGTACCGGCAATATCTCATCTAAGGACGAGATGCCCCAAAATCCGATCCAAATTCTTGAAATATTTGATGTTTGGGGAATCGTCTTCATGGACCTTTTCCCGTCTCTTGCGGGAATTGCTACATCCTCGTGGCAATCGACTATGTCTCTAAGTGGGTGGAAGCTCAAGCTTTACCTACAAATGATGCCCGAGTGGTGGTGAGATTCCTTAAAAAGTTATTCACTCGTTTTGGTACACCTTGAGCCATCATAAGTGATCGTGGCACCCACTTTTGTAATGCAGTAATGGAGAAGGCCTTAGCATGTTACGGTGTCACTCATCGTTTTTCCACCGCTTATCATCCTCAAACGAGCGGTTAAGTTAAGAATGCAAACCGAGGGGTGAAGAGAATCTTAGAGAAGATGGTCGGCAAAAGTAGAAACGATTGGTCAAACAAGCTCGATGATGCATTATGGGCGTCTAGAACCTCTTATAAGACACCCTCAAGTACCACTCCATTCATGATTATCTATGGCAAAGCTTGCCATCTTCCGGTAGAACGTGAGCACCGAGCACTATTGGCCCTTAAGACCATAAATATAGACCTTACCGAAGCGGCTAAGAAACGTGATTTCCAAATTCATGAGTTGGAAGCGCTTAGAGATGCAGCCTACGAACGATCATGGAGTATTAAGGAGAAGACAAAGGCGTTGCATGATAGGAAGTTGAGGGGGTTGAAAGAATTTAAAGCCGGCGGTAAGGTGTTGTTATATAATTCAAGATTGAAATTATTCACCGGAAAGCTTAAATTTAAGTGGACGGGTCCTTACGTGGTCAACGACGTAGTTCCGTATGGGACGGTTGAGCTGAAAGATGGAGCCGATGGAGGCACTTGGATGGTAAATGGCCATAGGTTGAAGCATTACCTAGGAGGGCCGATAGATCCCACCGAGATGGAGGAAACACCTCTCGAAGTTCCACCTCGCTCGACCGTATAGGGCCTTGAGTGAAAAATCAAGTATAGAGTTTGTATTGTTTAGTAGTTGTTTACGTTTTGTGTTTTATAGTGCTAATGATTGTTTTTTGTAGTTTGTGTGTAGAGGCATTAATAGGTTTATGCATTAGTATTAATTAGGGATTGGGTTATTATAATTGTAATGGGCTTGGGGAAAGGCCTTGGGCCTAAGAGTTTAAGGCTTTTGAGCACTAACCCTCTAGTATATATAGTTAATGATGTATTAGGGTTTGGTGGCTCTTTGATTGTTCTTCACATGTATTAGACAAATTCCTAATGTGTATGCAAGTTGAATCTTTCCATCTTTATCTTATTTCTAAAAGCTTGTTAGTGTGATTCCGCCGCCTTTCAAGCTAAGTGTGATATCGATTAGATTTGGTTTTTGGGACTTACAATTGGTATCAGAGCCTATTTGAACCTGTTTCCAGGCTTAGGTCTGATATCACACGGATTTCTGATCGCATATGCTTCTGTTTTGGTTTTTCGGTTGAAGATCTCGAACCATCTCGGACCATCTCGAACTGTCTTCTTGAAGATCTCAGACCATCTCGGACTGGCTTCTTGAAGATCTTGGACCATCTCGGATTATCTTCTTGAACATCTCGGATCCAAGTATCACATCTCGCATCATTTCGAATCAACGGCTTGCATCTCGAATCATCTCAACCTGCATCTCAGATTGATGAACGTGCATCTCGAATTCATCTCGGATCATTAGTTGTCTCCATCTTCAAAACTCAGAATCATCTTGGAACATCATTTTCTCAGAAAGGATAATGTTCCAAGATACTGTTGCTATGTCGGATCTACTGTAGCATCTCGGATCAATTATTACCATCTCGGATCTACTGTTACCATCTCGGATTCATTGTTTCGAATTACTGTTAGCTTCTCGGTTTGATCTCTTTTCACTCCGTTGATGATGAATCCAAATAGCATTCTGATAGCTGCAGATCTCACCAATGCTACCTTAACGGCCATCAGTGTCAAACTTTGGCGTTGCATCAGGAACTGGACCAGAGTATTGGAACGTCTACCAAAATTCCAAGATTGATGTATGGAGATGATTATTTTGAATGGACTTGGCGCTTTGAGCAGTATTGCAAAGCAAAGGAATCCGGAATGTGGAGGTGCATTCATGATGGTCCCCGCACAATCATGTATGCAACTACAGATGATCCAGACACTCGAATTCCGAAACCAGAAAGTTTGTGGTCCGACGAAGACCGAAAAATCAAGGACGACGATGATAAGGCTATGGAAAATATTACCAAGGCTATGGCAAATTTACTATGACACTTGGTCCTAACATCTTGATTGTTGTCAGAAACTGCACAAGTGCGAAAGAAATCTAGGATGTGCTAAAAAATCTGTATGAAGGAAACACTAAAATGAAGGCTAGCAGGGTAAACATGCTAATTCAACAGTTCAGTTTATTTAACTTCTACAGGGAGACTGTGGAAAATCAAATCAGGAGATTTGTCAAACTTATTTCACAGATAGTTAGTGCTGGAATTTCGATCACTAATAGTGGGATGAATCGCCAACTGTTGAATTCATTGCCAAAGTCTTGGGATGCCGATGTTTCAATGATCAAACGAACCAAGAATTTGAATGAAGTTGCTCTTACTGAACTAATCGCCACTATCAAATCATGTGAAATAGACAATCAGCAAAGAGAATTGAACCACAAGAACTCCATGATGGCTGCAGGGGTGACTGGCTCTAACACTGCCTTGATGTCTCAAAGTCATCCTAATCTTATCTTTAGCCTCGTGACAAACAGTAATCCAAACGTCGTTTTCAGTCCATTGACTCAAGCACAGCTTCAAGCTCAGAAGACTGACTATGTTTATGGCATGTCTCTCCCAAACAACTCTGCTGTTCCGACTATTATTACTGCGTAGCAATTACCTCCGCACGCAAACGTTTTCCACAGTCCCATTAATCTCTCAGCTCCTAAAAATGTTCAATCTACACCCCCACTGAAAATCTTGCATTTCTGACCAAATAAAATGAAGAGAAGTTGGCTCTGGCAGCTTCCATGCTCAACAGTTCTAATGCTTTTCTAGCAGGAGATCTCTTGCCTCCTTCAGTGTTTGCTACCGAGATAAATCAAGTGGTCGAAAAAGATATTGAAGAACTGGATGCTTCGTGGAATCTGGCCATGGCTGCTTTTCAAGCAGAAAAGTTTCAAAAAAGATACGGGTGCCATCTAATGTCAAACATTCGCACTTGGTCAGTCAAAGATAAGCTGAGATGCTACAGATGCCATGAACCCAGACACTTCGCCAGAGACTGCAGGAAGACACCCATGGGATATGAAGCAACTGCTGCTGCTGCTGAGAATTCAGAAAGCTCCATGGTTCTAGTTACTTGGCTAAGATGTCAACATCAACCTCATCATGCTAAGGAGGCTCAGGGGCAGGAAAAGCGCTAATGGTGCAAGAGTAGCATGGTTTTAGCTGGATTGATGCTGCAGCTCAAGTGAAATCTCCGAAGATTGCCGAAGTTGCTGAAAATCATCTCAAATGCTTGATGGCACAAACTAAGGAGCCCAAATCTATCTCCAAAATGGTAAACTCTCTCCTATGCTTAGAAGATTGTAAACATAAAATGGCACAAATGAGAGCTCATAATCCCAATCTCATTAGTGATTACAACAGTGCCATGTCAAAGTACATCGGTCTTCTTGAGAACAATAGAATTCTATATGAAAAGATTGATGCACTAAAGAAGAACATAGCTCAACTTCACTGAGACGTAAACCAACAGAAATGTTGGGTTCATGATCATAAAACCAAACTACATTCAAAAACTTTGGAATGCGACTTGGTAAGAGTTGAGCTAGGACTTCTCACTGGAAAGTTTCAATAAAATGAATTGAATATTAAGAAATATGATACTTCTAGTGACACTGTTCGCAATCGTTGCAATATACAAATCGCATACAGAGAGAAGAAGGGAAAAGGGTTGGGTTATTCACAAGTCCCTCCACCATATAATCATAATTATTCAAGAATTCCGCTCACTGAGCAAGAATTGGAAAATTATGATAAGATGGCGTATGGCAAACCAAGTGACTACGTTCCTTGGGAACCTTTCAAGCATAAGAATACCCAATCAACTGATTTTCAAAAGCCTATAAGTTTTGTAAAAATTATAAATAAAGAGTGCTCGAATAAGTCAGTTCAAAATTTGAAAGGTGAAAAGGAGTCACCAACAACTCCATCTGAAGAACTTGTGAAACCTAACTTTTCTTCTGATTCTGAAAAGGGAGTTAACTGCTTTAGTAAATGTGCAGAGTCAGTGATAGATGAGGAGCAGTCAAAAGTGGATGATAAACCTCATCCAGTTGTTGCTGATGACACATATGTTTCTTTATGTGATAAACATGATGACTATGTTTGGAATTTTGTTCAGTCTATGGTTTTTGAGACTCGGTTTTTTCCGATGTTGTTGAAACTAAAACTTCAAATGATATGGTTTTAGATTCAGTCCATGATTTAACTGACAGTCGAAAGGAGTCCGAGGCTTCAGTTTTGAGTGATTTAGAAAACTGTTTTAGTTTTCTGAAACCTCAACGGATACCTCAGATATTTCTAAATCTAGTGAAACTGAAAATACTGTTGTGATGGTCTGTTTGAATGTAAATGCTTGTGAACAGGAGACGTCTGATATTTTTGGGAATCAGACTGAAGATTCTAACTCATCAGATAATGGGCAAGACAGTTATGGTAGTCAAAATATTGACAAAACTTGCTCATCATCCGGTGACCAAGAATCCACTGATTCTGAAAGCTCAGTTCCAAATGAAACAGATTCCAAAGAAACTGAAACAGTTGTTTCTAAGGCTTCAGTTTCAGAAGAAAAGGTTTCAAATGAAACTAAGACTACAGAATCCAGTGCTACAAAGAAAAGAAGATCTAGAAAAACCAAGAAACAGCACATAATAAAAATTCATGAGAAAGTTTCCTCAAGTGTTGTTAATCAAAGGAAAAAACCCAATTCAAAAACCAACTGAATCAAGGTTGAAGGGTAAAGATGTCGATACTCACTCTTGTGCTGATAATTGTGAGCAGGTTTTTCCTAAGAGTAAAAATGCACACAAGAAATCAGCACCAAGTGGAAAGAAGAGACCCAATCAGCTCCCCAGAATAAAACAAGCAGAATTAAGAGTCTTTTTCTCAAAAAGACTTGCTTCAATTTTGGAATTCCAGGGCACATAACTAGAAACTCTGTTCATCGTCCTTTTGGGTTTTATCCGTCCAAAATTTCCATCCATCAGACGACTTCGTACCATCGACATCAAGGTCATCAAAAGCCTTCTGATGGAGACTGAAATCTAGCAAAGAAATGAATGAATATTGTTCAAACTCAAATGGTTTCGTAAATCAATACAAGAAATTAAACGCATCATCATCACATGTATTCTCAAACAACAAAGAGTTAAAGATTTGGAAACCTAAAAAGATTGCTAGATCTTAGTCAGAGCGTTCTCACTTGCCAAATCTCATATCCTCATCTTCTCAAGCATCAAAATCTTCTAACCAACCCAGATTAAAAATGATCTGGGTTCCCGTCTCCCACTAATCTTGTTCTGTGTGCAGGAACGGCTTTGGAGGGCTGTTGTTAGACTTTGGTTTATTGACAGTGGTTGTTCCAGACACATGATAGGGGACATCTCCCAGTTAAATGATATCAAAATATTCGATGGTGGATTTGTCACCTTTACAGGGGGAGAAACGGGAACAAATACTAAAGGCACCAGATGTGGCAATTCCCCGGCACCTTTAGAAAAATCATCCAATTGCAAATGTTGTTGGTCATGTATCTGCTAGTGTTCAAACACGCAGTAGATCAGGAACCATTAACACATGTTTGTATTCATGTTTTTTATCACAGAATGAGCCTAAGAATATTGATGTTGCTTTGCAGGAACCTGGATGGGTTGATGCAATGCATGAAGAGCTCAACCAGTTTGAAAAGCTGGGAGTGTGGAAATTGGTGAAGTTGCCAGAGAGAAAACAAGCTCTTGGTACTCGTTGGGTGTATAGAAATAAATAAGACGATACTGGAGTGACCGTGAAGAACAAAGCTCGGCCAGTGGTGTAGGGATTCAGACAGATCGAAGGCCTTGACTATGATGAGGTATATGCACCGTAGCTCGTCTAGAAGCCATACGCATCTTCTTGGCATATGCATCCTATATGGGTTTGATGGTTTATCAAATGGATGTCAAGACGGCGTTTTTGTACGGGAAGGTCAAGGAGGAGATTTATGTCGCTCAACCCCCTGATTTTACAGATCCAAAGAAGCAAGGATATGCGTTTAAGTTAGATAAAGCTTTGTATGGTTTGCATCAAGCACCTCGTACATGGAATGCAACTCTAACAGAGCATCTGCTTGCTCAAGGTTATCGACGTGTGTGAGGTAGTTTAGTGACGAGATCCATCGCAACGTTCTCCCACTTCCATACCGGTATTTATGGTTGCTCAAGTAAACCAGATGGGCGTTGATGTTCTGCCTTAACTTTAAGACAAGTTAGGCATTTAGACACATATAAGGCAATGTCCTTCTTCATACCCGGCCACCAATACTGGGTATGGAGATCCTTATATATTTTGTCTACACCAGGATGAATTGAATAACGAGACTTATGAGCTTCGTTCTTTGACTAGGAATCCACAAACGGTTCTTGTAGTAGAGTAATCTGTTATCTTTTGTTTCGAGTTGAAGTTCGAGATTTTGTGGCAGCTCATTTTTCAACAAGCTTTGGGTCACACATGTATGTTGTGCTTGAAGGATACGTGTCTGGATATCAGATTGAACTCGAACACAATGAAGTTTGACACATTCCTTACAACTAAGCGCATCAGCCACAACATTCGCCTTACCTGGATGGTAGTGAATCTCGTAGTCGTAGTCGTTCAGAAGTTCAACCCAACATCGTTGTCTCATGTTATGCTCCTTTTGATTGAATATGTGTTGGAGACTTTTGTGGTCAGTGAAAACCACACATTTCGTACCGTAAAGGTAGTGTCTCCAAATTTTAAGAGCAAAAACTACGGCTCCTAACTCAAGATCATGAGTTGTGTAGTTCTTCTCATTGATTTTCAATTGCCTTGACACATAGGCTATGACTTTGTCTCTTTGCATGAGAACACAACCAAGACCTAGGTTTGATGCGCCACAATAGACAATGACATCATCGTTGCCGTCGGGTAAAGATAAAACAGGAGCATTACAGAGTTTTTGTTTCAGTATTTGAAAGGCTTCCTCTTGTTTGGGTCCCCACTCGAAAGGTTTATTCTTATGAGTCAAAGTGGTGAGGGAAACCACGATCTTTGAAAAGTTCGTGATGAATCGTTGATAGTATCTAGCAAGACCAAGAAATGAACGAACTTCGGTAGGAGTAGTAGGTGTACTCCAATCCCTAATCGCACTGATTTTGGCGGGATCTACATGTATACCTTGTTCGTTAACAATGTGTCCCAAAAATTGAACTTCTTTTTAGCCAACGCGTAAAGTTGTTCTTGCTTCAGGAGTTCCATCATTAGACGGAGAAGTTGTTCGTGATCGGCACGAGACTTAGAATAAATGAGGATGTTGTCGATGAAAACGATGATGAACTTGTCTAAATAAGAATTACAAACCCTATTCATTAAGTCCATGAAGACGGTAGGAGCATTTGTCAAACCAAAAGGCATGACAGTGAACTCATAATGGCCGTATCGAGTGCGAAAAGCAGTCTTGGGAATATCTTCTTCGAGTACACGAAGTTAATGATACCCAGAACGCAAATCAATCTTTGAAAAGCAGGTCGCACCTTGTAGCTGATCATAGAGATCATCAATGCGAGGTAGGGAATATCGATTTTTGATTGTGAGTTTGTTGAGCTCACGATAATCGATACACATACGGAAGGATCCATCCTTATTTTTCATGAATAGGACAGGAGCGCCCCAAGGTGAAAAGCTCGGACGAATGAATCCCTTTTCTGAAAGTTCTTGGAGTTGCTTTGATAACTCTTACATTTTAGACGGTGCAAGTCGGTAAGGAGATTTAAAATTGGGTTGGCACCAGGTATAAGGTCAATATGAAACTCAACTTGACGAATTGGGGGCAAACTAGGTAGCTCTTTAGGAAACACCTCAGGATATTCCCGAACAATGGGGATGTCCTGAACAGTTTTGCCCTTGCCTTTTTCCTCTATGATATGTGCCAAAAATGCTACATAATTCTTTCCTAGGTATTTTTGGGCCTGGGTACAGGTCATGAGTTTCAGGCTACTAGAGGGTTTCTCTCCGTGAACTTCTAAGGTTTCGCCAGATGAAAGAGGTATACGAACAACCTTGTCGAAACAGATCACCTCAGCATGGTGTTTGGTTAACCAATCCATTCCTATGATGATGTCAAAACTCCCGAGTTGCATTGGTGTGAGGTCAATGGGAAAAAGGTGGTTATCCAAGTTCAATTGGCAACTACGAATGACATAGTCGAGCACAAGGGGTTCACCACCAACTATTTCCACCGTTACGGGTTTTCCTTGTTTAGTTCTAGGCATCGAAAGTAAAGGTTCAAAGGCTAGTGATATAAAGCTTCTATCAACACCCGAATCGAAAAGAATAGAAGTAGGATGATTGTTAACAAGGAACGTACCATTAATGACTTCGTTATCAGCACGAGCCTCGTTGGCATTGATGTTGAATGCACGTCCATGGCCTGGATTTGCATTCGCGTTCACCAATTTTGGGCAATTGTTTCTAAAGTGACCCATCTCACCATAGTTGTAGCAAGAACCAGGTGGGAACGGAGGTCTAGCAGGGTTGGCTTAGGGTTGAACAGGGTTTTGAATAGCTTGTTTTGGGGCCGAACGACAAACATTGGCTATGTGACCGAATCTTCCACATGATGTGCATTGGCGACACTGTATGTTAGCTTGATGGTGACCATTGCACCGGTTGCACAACAGTGCAGTACCAGCATAGAGTTTCCTCGCAGGAGGTTGTGCTGGCTGGTTTTGAGTGTTCTGGTTGGGTTGTGCAACAACTGCAAAGTTCTGTGAAGCCTTACGCTTCGTCGACTTCTTGGAAGACTCAGCTTTGTTCTCCTTTGTTTTCTCTTGAGTGGTCTTAGCTACCTGTTTCTTGTCGCCCTTGCGAAACAGTTTTCCCTTCTTGACCTGAGACTCAGTCAGGGTAGCAGCTAATTCGATAGCCTAAGAAACAGTGGTAAGGTTGCTACAAGTAACAATGCCTTGAACGGGGTCGGGCAGGCCATCGATGTACCTCTCGATTGCTTTATCCAACGGGGTGACCATGGCGGGACACAACAATCTCAATTCTTCGTAACAGTCAATGGTTAGTGTAGGCACGATGCTCTCCACTATCTTGTTTAAGATTGTGGAATTCATATTCCAGTGCCCGTTGTTCATGACGTGGGCAGAATTCCCTCATCATTAGAGCTCCAAGCTCTTCCCAATTTTGTGACATTGCCACATCGGCATCCCTATCTCTCATCACACCATTCCACCATGTAAGTGCTCTTTTCTGGAATACACTCGATGCAAACTCGACTTTTCGCTCATTCGGGCATTGAACTGACGAAATGTGCTTTCAAGACTCTCAAACCACTGCAGGATTCCAGTAGCTCCTTCGGACCCATCAAACTTGAGTGGTTTTGCCGAGTTAAATTGTTTGTAGTTCCACGGTGTGGGTGCATTTTTGTTATTATTGTTATTGTTTGCTTGGTTTATCTGGGTCACTAGGTTTGGGAGTACAACATCATTTTGCTGAGTGATCATAGCTGCCATTTCGGCATTTTGAGTTGTATTACGTCGAGGAGGCATTCTAGAAGAAAACATGAGGGAAAATATGTGTGATTGACATTGGATAATGAAGAGAGATATTAAAAATATCGACGAAATATAAGGATGGTGGTCATTCGTTCGTTACTTAAAAACAAACAAACGACACACTGTGACTAATCAAAATAAATGGGTCTTTATAATGTATCGCAAAGGCATGCTTTAGCCTATAATTGGACACTCACCCCAAGAGTTCCCAGGTTAGAGTGACTGATCCGATAATGCAGATTTGTACGAACACTCTAGCCTTAGACAAAAACTCAGGGTACAGGCATCCACCCTTCCAGATTGCACGTGTTCACATTAATAAAACCCAAACATTGACGGGATTTTGAAAACTTACAAGGCTTTAAGCCAAAACAAATCATCTAAGGATAGATGATTGATTTTCAAAATGAATTTGTAACTTGTGTATTTGTTTTGGTAATCACCTAAGGATAGGTGATGGTATTGTTTTAATAATCTAAACACAAGATAACTCACGTTAGGGTCCAAGGAAGGTTATAGTCTAGGTCAAAGCATTACTAATAACCTAATTCCCTATAACCATAAGCTCTGATACCAATCTTTCTGTAACACCCCAACCGCGTAAAACAAAGAACCACGACGGAAACGTCGGGGAGTCATGTCATAGAACTATTGTTTCACAACTCATGGAATTTAAAATTTTGTTTGACTAAGTTAAATGTTTACATTGTCTTGGGATAAACAGAAACAACACATAAATAAATTGTCTTTAATGTTTTAAGTCACTAAGGCCCGCATCCACTCCTATGTGAGGCATGCAATCAAGTATTGATTCCTGAAACATATGTAAAAAGAGAGTCAGCATAAAAAAATGCCGGCGAGTATATAGGTTTTGTGAGTGTGTCAAATTCATGGCCTTGTATACATATTGCAACACCTCGTCCGACTACAAGAGTCATTAAGTGAAAACCTTGTATCAAAGGTGTTTGATATTGCAATACAATTAACAAACTAAAACAAGTTGGTTAGAGTTTTGAAAACCTTGTAGCCATGAATCTTGACAAAAACATTTCTTTTGTAAAAACCTTGTAATAGATTGATTCAAAACTTTGTATGGTTTATATCTTTAAGTAAAAATCATTCCTTGGCATTGTTCAAAACAATTTGTCCATGTTATAAACCATTTGTCCGTGTTATAGATCAATCGTCCGTGTCATAAACCAATTGTCCATGTCATAAACAAATCGTCCGTGTTTAGTTGTGAAAACTTTTGATCGTTCTTTAATGAACACATTCAAACCTGTCTTGAGTATACCACCAAAGGGTATTTTTAATAGACCACAAGGGTCTCTTTAACTGGACTAACAAATCATCAAATGATTTGTTAATCAGAAATAGTTTCTGTCATTACCCAAACTTCCACCAAATCCAGTGAACAGTCTGATAATGGGATTGTCAGTCCTACGGTACCATAATATACTTCTGGTCGGCTCGGCCAAAGGTAATGAATGTCATTTGTGTAATGGATAACGCATCAACAAGTTGTTCACATTATTGAAATTGTATTGATTTATATATAAACCATTAACATTGTTTTTGAAAAGTTGAAAATGATTTAGTACATCCCCAAAACATTTACAAAACGTAAAAGAGGGGAACATGTACTCACTTTGAAAATCATTTTTGTATACATAAACATGTATATTTTTTTGGAATTTGGAAAATAATTAAATATGAATCACCCCAAAACATTTGAAAACATAAAAGAGGGGGGCTATGTACTCACTTAGGATTTCGAAAGTGTTCTTGATCAACGAAATAACAAAGCTCAAACGTGTCCTAATGTGTCAGATAAATATGTTTGCGTGTCAGGACTACAAACAGGAGATCAAATAAAATGAAGTCTTATAAACCAAAAGAGTGTTGGAACTCATGTTATATGGTTTAACAAACTTAACATTCTGATTTGGAAAGGATCCTAAGTGCTTTCGACCCATTATAACTCGTTAAGGTAGTTTAGCTACTTTAACGGGTCAGTAGCGTAAACGTGTGATCAGATGGTTAAACATGTCCTATGATAAGTCTTAAATGCCCAAGCATGTTTGAAAATGTTAAAAATCAGTTTATATGTTAAAAATTTGGTTACATGTGTTTAAAATGGATTTATGCGCAAAAGGGCATTTTGGTCATCATTTTTTAAGAACATAGAAGTAACTTATCATAACACTAACCAAACAATGTGACCATAAGGTATAACCTCAGTAGGTTATTCCCTATATAACTATGGTCACAAATATGTGTTTGGTAGGATCCTAAGATCGACCAAACGGGTCGGATTCGAAAGTTAAAGCGGTTATCAAGACCGCTCGACTTACGACCCTAAATAAGCACTAAACTAGAAGTGACGAGTTAGACATGTAAAATTATGTCTAACTAAGTTTATAAAACTGATTTGATATCAAAACTTGGTATTTTGATACCCGAAAATAGTTTCGTCGTAAAATGCACATCATGCGCATTTTTGACCGAAACTTTGACTCGTCACTTCGACTAGTAAACATGGTAATCAGAAGGTGAACTCGTTTGGGATTATAACCGTAATGATTACGATCATGTCTCAAAGTTCAATTGAACTTTGACTTGACCAAATATGGTCAGAACCAAAAGTAAATCAGGTTGTCAAACTGTTCGACTTTTAGCTCAGAATAGTTAAAAAAAATGAAAGCACTAGGAAGAGTACTTACTGGTGCTGAAGAACACTTTCGGAACTCAAGATAGGAGTCTTCCAAAGGCTGGAAACAAGCTCCAAGAAGGATAGAAAGAAGAACTTCACACTTTACTTTGAAGTGGTGTGAAAAAAATGGAAGAATCATGGGGTATTTATAGTATTTTAGGATTAAGGAGGTGATGAGAAGTGTGTCCTCAAGTGTGGATTAGTGTCCTAACATGTGTCAACACCATATTACGTGTGGCAAAGTGAGTGCTAGGTGTCAAAACCTGGAGATAGGTGGCAAACAAGCAAAATTATTTATCATTTTTGACATTTTTGGCCCTTGGACTTGTATTTTCACTTGTTTGCCATTTTTAACCCCTTTAACCTAATATTTAGGTTATATAAAGGTCTTAAGACATGTGTAACTTGGATTATGCCAAAAAATGTCATGGATGTCGATTCGTTCGATTGTACGGTTACGTGTTTCGCCAAAATGCGTAAAACGCTTTAACGAACACGAAAATGATCGAAATTGTGCAACGATTGACATTTTTGCATTCTCATCAATAAAATACAAGAATTTATTGAATACAAAAATATTTGGAAATAAAACGCAGGGTTCCATTGAATACAAAATTGTTTGTAATTGTGCAATGATTGAAAAGGCACAAATGTCACATATAGGTTAAAGACTATGTTTCTTGGCTTGCAAGTTCGTCTGAGCAATCAAGGAATCTTGATCCATCAAGGAAAGTATGTTGAGGATGTTCTCACAAAATTCGACATGTCAAACTCAAAGCCCATCGACTCGCCCATTGTTGAACGGCCATTGCTGAATGAGGATGCTGAAGGTGATCCTGTCAATCAAACGATGTACAAATCTATGATTGGTTCATTGATGTACTTAACTGCGAGATGGCAGGACATTATGTTTGTGGTCTGCCAATGTGCCAGATATCAAGCTAATCCTAAACTTTCTCACCTTTCAGCCATTAACCAAATCTTTAGATACCTCAAGGGAGCTCCAAAATTAGGCCTCTGGTATCCTAGAGATTCGAATTTCGATCTGTTTGCTTTTTCTGATAGTAACTTTGGAGGGACATGTCACACGCCAACCGTCGGTGGAAACATCGGAGTGAGACGAACGAGATTGCTCGAGACATCATAAAACTAATTGTGACAATATTTAATTAAACAACTCATTTCATTTCATTCATCAAATCGTCAAGTACAACATAACTGAAATACAAAATAACATCAAATGAGACAAGTTCACCGAAACCTAATAAATAACTTAGTATTCTAAGCGTGTTTCTATGCCAATCCAACTAAGTTTCGTCATATCAACATCATCAACCTGCAACATGTTAAAAGTTAGTTCAATAACAAAGTATTGGCGAGTACACAAGTTTGAATCATAGCATAAGTAGTAAAAACGTTTAAACAAATCCACATGATAAGCTAGTATACGAGATTAATGTAAACAAGGCATGTGAACTACAAGTCAATCCTCAAGTGTCACCGCATAATAGATTAAAAATTAACATGACCACAAGAATATGGGCGGTGCGTTACTCCTATAGCGCTGTACATGTTAAGGGGAGGCTCGTACGAAGTTAATGACAATTAGTATCACATAAGAATGTTCCAAGTAAACAAATCGAATATCACATGACTATAGCATGTATGATGGATTGTTTGTGTGATTGCATAGAATAAAAGTGTGATTTAGTGTGTTTGTGATAGATTAACATATTGCACCCAAAAAGTGTAAAGCGTAAAAAGGGTGTCGAGTGTACTCACGGTTTTGCAAAGTTAATTCCATGAAAGACTTTGGGTTGATTAGTGGGACGAACACCGAGTTATCCTACACATGGAAACATAGGTGTGTTAGTATTGAAATGATGATGGAGTTCGTTAATTTAGGAACTTAAAGTATGCATAAAGTTGTATACTCGAAAGTATTTATTTAGACGTTAATGCTCGTTTTTGACACTATAAGCCCCGTAGGGTGTTTGTGGTTTTATGGGTCATGCCCAATAGAATCATAACGATGTTAAGTCTTAGATAAAATAACCTAATGTTAGGACAAGTAACCATACGGTCATTGTCAAAGGTTTGGTAATATATATTATTTACATATATTATTACAAGTTTATCATATAAATCATAGATTTCATATAAGTCATAGAATTCTTGCATGGAGGTAGGAGGATAACCGTCCTTAACCCCTTTCGTAATATTCACCAATACACAAATTGTCACAAGAACAATACCGATGGTCATGAAAAAAGTACTTCACTAAACTACGTTTCGACCGAATAAGCAAGCTTGGTGCGTGCATCCTGAACATGGCAACGTTTGGGGACTTGTCGTAGCCTTGTTACTCAAGTGAAGGTGAAACATAGCTTAGCGGATAGAAATCATCAAGTGAGGGGTGGATTGAAAGTTGGAAAGACAAGGCCTCCATGTAATCACACCTTCACCAAAACACAAGCTTGTAAGCTTGGATGGTTTCCACACTTGTGGGTTAAGACCCTTAGTAAAACAACAAGTTTAGAGGCATGTTATGCCTCTTGATTTTGTATGAAACAAGTCTAGCTAGCTCACTAACCATAAACTTGATTAGAGGCACAAGTAGCATAGAGTTGTTAAGAGAAAACAAGTTTAAGAAAAGTTTATAAGTTTAACTTCAAAAACAGAAAGTTTGGCTATAAAAATGGTGTTGTTCCACCTTGGTTGTCCATGGAAAACCTATGGTAACATCCCAAGAGGCTTAGCAAACTTTCTTGAGGAAGAAAACATAAAGAAAACTTGAAGTTTTTAAAGTTTTGAAAAGAAAAACATGAGAAGAAAGTTTAGCACACTTTTGGACCTCAAAATGGTGAGGTTTCACCTTAGTTTGCCCAAGGAAACTTGTGAAAACCTTCCTAGAGGTTATTCAAGTGTTTTAGTAGAAGAAACAAGATTTAAATAAGAAAGGAAGTGAGTTGAAACTCACTTTCAAACTGAACTATCTCAACAGAATGTTCTGAGAGTTTTGAGAGGATTTGTGAAGTGTTGGAGGCTTGTAAAAGTGAGAAATGTTGGGGAAAGGTGGGGTTTTAAAGAGGAAAGATTAGGGTTTGAATTAGGGTTGCATTTAATGGGTTAGGTGAGTGTTAAACTTGAAACAAGGAGAGTTTGTTCCCTTGGCAACTTGCGGTCGCAAGCTGCTAGGGTTTTTTTGTTTGTTATTTAATAAATGTTATGGTTGTTTGTTTATATGATGTACTTTATTTGTAACCTAAGTGTGAGGTGTTTGGAAGATTAAAACATGATTAAAGGTGTTACATAACCCTAAACATAACTTGCAAATATTTAACATAAGTGTGACAAGAATCATGGTACCAAAGTCTATGCATTTTGCGTTTGACTTGCTAATTGTTTGCTTTATTTGAAACGTTTACATTTTATGAATACATGATAAGAATCCACGAGTTAATTTGAAGCTTTAATTTGAGTGACGAATACGTGTATGAACATAAGTATAAATGCGTATGATAATTGCGAATTTTCGTATAATTGATCAATTTGATTACAATTAAAGCCTTGGATTTACAATGATTCAAAATGAATACGATTACAAGGTTTGGACTTTCCAAATATAGAAACACGAAGCAAACTTACTAAAAAAGGAAAGTTACAAAAAGCGAAGCGTTTTAGTTTCACCTCCTTTAGGAAATTTTGTCCTGAAATTTAGGAAATTGTAACGAACAGATGCGAATACTTAGTCTTCATGTCGCTTTCAAGTTCCCAAGTAAACTCAGCGCCACGTTTTCCTTTCCACCAAACCTTCACGATAGGAATTCGACTGCGCCTTAGTTGCTTAGTGCCTAGATCCATGATTTCGACTTGTTTCTGCACAAAGTGTAAGGTCTCATTGATTTGAAGATCTTCAAGTGGGACTTAGAGTCCTTCTTCGGTTAGACATCTCTTCAAGTTTGAGACGTGGAAGGTAGGATGAATGTTGTTGAGCTCTTGTGGTAAGTCCAGTCGGTATGCTACATTGCCAATCCTTTCGAGAATGTTGAAAGGACCCACATAGCGAGGAGCGAGCATTGAATTCCAAAGGCATGTGTCTTTTATCTGCGTAACTCTTTTGTCGGCTTCTAGCTTTGAGCAAATTGTCCCGAATCTACAAAATCTTGCCCGTCGTCTGTTTATAAGCTTGGGACCAGTGATTTGAGCTTCCCCGATCTCGTTCCAACAAATAGGTGATCGGCACTTGCGTCCATACGATGCCTCGAAAGGTGCCATTTGAATACCTGTGTGGTAACTGTTATTGTACGAGAATTCTACCAAGGGCAGGTGCATGTCCCAGTTGCCACCAAAATCGATTACGCAAGAACGAAGCATGTCCTCTATAGTTTGGATAGTACGCTCGGTTTGACCATCAGACTGAGGATGGAATGCAGTACTAGGATTGAGGTGAGTACCAAGAGCTTTTTGAAACATTTGCCAAAGACGGGAAGTGAAACGACCTCACAGTCCGAGATAATGTCAACGGGGAGACCGTGACGACAGATGACTTCATCAGTGTAGATACAAGCCAATTTCTCGACTCGGTAGTCTTCACATATGGGAAGGAACTGAGCAGATTTGGTCAGACGATCGATGATTACCCAAATACTATCGTGACCAGACGATGTACGAGGGAGTTTGGTAATGAAATCCATGGCAATACTATCCCATTTCCAAACAAGTATTTCCGGTTGTTCGAGTAGGCATAGGGACGTTGATGTTCGGCCTTTACCTTGGAACAAGTAAGGCATTTCGAAATGTAACAGGCGATATCTTTCTTCATACCAGGCCACCAATAAGACGCACGAAGGTCATGATACATCTTATCGGCGTCGGGATGAATAGAATACCGAGATTTATGAGCTTCACTCATCAAGAGGTCACGAAGATTATCACGGTTTGGCATCCAAATATGCTCAAGATAGCACATGATGCCATTTGATTTGGTCACGGGTTGGTTTTTAGTACCACTCTTCAACTCATTATCGAGGTTACCCTTATTAACGGTCGAGTATTGTGTCTCACGAATCAGCTCTTGAAGCTTTCCCAAGGTTTGGTAACAACAAACACTCTTAACATGAGTTTTCCGACTAAGTGCGTCGGCTACAACATTCGCCTTACCAGGGTGGTAGTGAATATCGTAGTCGTAGTCATTTAGCAATTCCACACAACGACACTGACGCATGTTGAGTTCCTTTTGATTTAAGATGTGTTGGAGACTCT
The DNA here is from genome assembly GCA_947069175.1 of Scalesia atractyloides. Taxonomy (NCBI): domain Eukaryota; kingdom Viridiplantae; phylum Streptophyta; class Magnoliopsida; order Asterales; family Asteraceae; genus Scalesia; species Scalesia atractyloides. The sequence goes on along the minus strand of CAMTDV010000008.1, from coordinate 40,563,058 downwards.
TATGGTCGGTGAAGACCGTACACTTTGTACAATAAAGGCAGTGTCACCATATCTTCAATGCAAAAACAACTGCACCAAGTTCAAGGTCATGAATAGTATAGTTTTTCCCATGAATCTTGAGTTGTCGTGACGCGTAAGCGATAACCTTGTCTCGTTTCATAAGAACGTAACCAAGACCTTGTTTTGAGGCATCGCAATACACGAAAAATTCGTCGGTACCGTCGGGAAGGGCTAGGATAGGAGCATTGAAAAGCATGTCCTTGAGCGTTTGAAAAGACTCCTCTTGTTTGGAACTCTAAACAAAAGGTTTATCCTTTTGAGTTAAGGAAGTGAGGGGTACGGCGATCTTGGAGAAATTCGAGATAAACCGACGGTAATAACCAGCTAAGCCGAGAAATGAACGAATTTCGGACGGAGACTTAGGAGCAATCCAATTCTTCAATGCCTCGATTTTCATGGGGTTAACGTGAATACCAAGTTCGTTGACGACATGACCAAGGAATTGAACCTCCTTTAGCCAAAATTCACACTTGGAGAACTTGGCATAGAGACGTTCAGTACGCAAAAGCTGAAGGATAAGACGCAAGTGTCGCTCATGCTCTTCTCGCCTCTTGGAATAGATTAGGATATCGTCAATGAACACGATCACGAATCGGTCGAGATAAGGCTTGCACACGCGATTCATCAAATCCATAAACACGGCAGGTGCGTTGGTCAAACCAAATGGCATGACTATGAACTCGTAGTGCCCATATCGTGTGCGAAACACGGTTTTGGGTATATCTTCTTCGAGGACTCGAAGTTGATAATAACCAGAGCGAAGATCGATTTTTGAGAAACAAGTCGCGCCTTGAAGCTGATCAAAAAGATCGTCGATGCGAGGGAGAGGATATCGGTTCTTGACCGTCAGCTTGAAGAGCTCACGATAGTCAATGCACATTCGGAAGGTTCCGTCTTTCTTTTTGATGAGTAGAACGGGAGCGCCCCAAGGAGATGTGCTAGGGCGTATGAAGCCTTTATCAAGAAGCTCCTGAAGTTGACTAGACAGCTCTTGCATCTCTTAGGGTGCTAGATGATAGGGGGACTTAGCAACAGGAGTTGCACCAGGAATGAGATCGGTTCGGAAGTCAACTGAACGAGGAGGAGGCGGACCAGGGAGATCATCAAGGAAAATGTCAGGGAATTCGCAAGCAATAGGAACATCACTTACGCTTGGACACTTATCCTTCATTTCCACAATGTGGGAAAAAAAGGCAAAGTATTCCTTACGCAAGTACTTCTTCGCTTGGATACACGTCATAAGCTTGAGACCTTTGGAGGGTTTCTCGCCATACACGTGTAAGGAATCGTCGTTGGGAAGGGGAAGACGGATGAACTTTTCGGAACAAACAACTTCAGCATGGACCCACCTAAGCCAATCCATACCTACTATGATATTGAAGCTACCCATTTACATGGGTAGGAGGTCAATGGAAAATGTATGATTGTTGGGATTTAAAGAACAATTAGAAAGGACAAAATCGACAGTGACGGATTTTCCGTCAGCGACTTCGACTTCGAATGATTTAGGCAACTTTGAACGTCTACACTTAAGCAAAGGTTGGAATTCAACGGATACAAAACTTTTATCCGCACCAGTATCAAATAAACACGTAGCGTAAACATTGTTAACGAGAAACGTACCCGTGATGACATCGTTGGCGTTTTGAGCTTGAGCGGTAGTGATGACGAAGGCTCAACCGCGAGCTTGTTGCTGCTACTTATTGTTCTTGTTGTTGCGTTGTGGGCAGGTGTTGGTGAAGTGGTTGGGATCTCCGCATCTGAAGCAGGCACGAGTGGTAGGTGCAAGTGATCGATTTTTGTTGGCGATAGGGTTTTAGGGTGCGGTGACGGCTCGGACTTGGTTGGCAGGGGCTTGCGGAACACTTCTACATTGTGGGGGCGAAGTGTCCATACCTATTGCAGTTAGTGCATAGGCGGCAAGGGGCATTGATGGGATGGTGAAAAGGGCAGGTGTTATACTTGGGATGGGCCTAGTGTACGCCTTCTTGATAGGCTCAAGAGGGGCTAAGGCTAGTTGCTGAGAGGGTTGAGGGTTTGGCTGAGTGACTACTACGCAGTTTTGGCTAGAAGCATTCCGCTTCTTGCCTTTGTTGTTGCTCTTTGGGGGCTTGGGTGAGGTAGGTTCGGTGAGGGTTTCGGCGGTGGCTTGGTGGGGTTTCCTTAATGAAGCCTTGGAGGCTTCACGAAGGACGTGTTTATCACTCAGACGGGTAGACAAGCGAAAGGTTCCCTCAAGAGTCTTAGGTGAGGTGGAGTCGACAAGGTGCGTGAGGTGAGAAGGGAGACAGCGTATGTACTTGGTGACTGCTTTTTCGGCCGTGTCGAGTTGACTAGGGCAAATTGCACTCAACTGCTTAAAACGGGCCGCTCGGAAGTCCACCAATCAAGAAGCCCTCGATCGGAAGACTCCCGTCGCGTTGATGGTACGCAGGTGGTCGGGACAACCACTTTGTAAGAAAGTCACCTCAATGGCATTAAACAATTGAAGTAATTTTGTGGCGTCCTCTTCGCCGGTGAATGGTAATGGGTTACAAGAACAGAACTGCTTAAACGCGAACGTCGACTTAGGTGCTTCGACCTTTGAGTCGACGGAGGCATGGGGCGAGTTGGCGTTCGGTAAAGGTTGAATCTTGCTTACGATGTCCGGGATAACCTTGGCCATTTGCTTGGCCATGAACTTCATGCAATCCCTCTTCGACATTGAATCAGAACAAGACTTTGACTTGGACTTCTTCTTTCCCATGACGCTTTGTGAGAAAGACATCTAAAGGGTTGACAATAGAAGAGAGAGATTAAGGCTCTGATCATAATGCGTTTTTATAAAAGAAATCGTTTTTGAGCATATAAGTATCATGTAACACGTATGAATTCACATAGATAGCATAGGCATACAAGCATTCAAAAGCATAAACACATACGATTTGTGTAAGGAGTATAAATTTAGTTGGTTCATGAGGATTATTATTATTGTTTTTGGTTATGAAAGGCGTGCGAGTTTTGCATCGGGCTAGAAATGAACGAGGTAACAAGTATTAAAACACATAATAATTGAGATACATAAAAGATAGGCTCAACAAAATATTGGAGTGTTTCGGGTTGAGAAACGCCGACTATTCCAAAGTGAATCGAGGTCTTTTCAAATTAGAGAAACGTGCTTTGGCCTATTGGTAAAATGCTCTCGTCGAGAAGCAATTAACGACACTCTACCCTTTTAGTTACTACACGTCTCTAGCAAATCGAAAAATCGAAACTTTGGCAAGATTGAAATTCGAGGAATGGGACTAGTTGACAAGGTGCGGGTTTCACCCGTAACTTGACAACATCGTACCCTAAGTGTGGTTGGTACTTACCAAACGAGGAGCGAATTCCGACTTGTTGGTAAGGGTCCACTAGAGTATGAAATGGAAATTCCCATCAAGATGTGGATTTCACTCCTAACTTGATGGTGTAAACGCGGATCGAGAATGATCACCAAAGTGCGGCTTTCACCCCTATTTTGGTGAGATCGTCTCGTTTATAGTATGAGTGTCTTCAAGTGTGTAAGTTGTGTAAGTGTCTTAGGAAAGACACGTTGCATATATATTAAGACAAAAAGAAATAGGAAGAAACAAATAGGAAGAATTAACATTTTAAGCATGAATCAAGAAAGGTCAAGTTGGACACTTAAACTATAGACTAGGTCGAACATGGCAATTCTACCTAATTCCCTATAGTTATGGCTCTGATACCAATCTGTCACACCCCAACCGATGGCGGAAACATCGGAGTGAGACGAACGAAATTGATCGAGACATCATAACACTAGTTGTGACAATATTTAATTAAACAACTCATTTCATTTCATTCATCAAATCGTCAAGTACAACATAATTCAAATACAAAATAACATCAAATGAGACAAGTTCACCGAAACATAATAAATAACTTAGTATTCTAAGCATGTTTCTATCCAATCCTACTAAGTTTCATCATATCAACATCATCAACCTGCAACATGTTAAAAAGTATAGTTCAATAACAAAGTATTGGCGAGTACACAAGTTTGAATGATAGCATAAGTAGTAAAAATGTTTAAACAAATCCACATGATAAGCTAGTATACGAGATTAATGTAAACAACGCATGTGAACTACAAGTCAATCCTCAAGTGTCTCCGCATAATAGATTAAAACTTAACATGACCACAAGCATACGGGCGATACGTTACTCCTATAACGGTATACATGTTAAGGGGAGGCTCGTACGAAGTTAATGACAATTAGTATCACATAAGAATGTTCCAAGTAAACAAATGAAGTATCACATAACTATAGCATGTATGATAGATTGTTTGTGGATTTCATAGAATAGTGCGATGTAGTATGTTTATGATAGATTAAAATATTGCACCCAAAAAGTGTAAAGCATAAAAAGGGTGTCGAGTGTACTCACGGTTTTGCAAAGTTAATTCCGTGAAAGTGTTTGGGATAATTAGGGGGACGAACACCAAGTTATCCTTCACATGGAAACATAGGTATGTGAGTATTGGAATGACGATGGAGTTTGTTAATTTAGGAATTTCAAGTATGCAAAAAGTATGTATAGTCGAAAGTATTTATCTAGACATTAATGCTCGTTTTTGACACTATAAGCCCCGTAAGGTGTTTGTGGTTTTATGGGTCATGCCCAATAGGATCGTAATGATGGTTAAGTGTTATAAAAAATAACCTAATGTTAGGACAAGTAACCATACGGTTATTGTCAAAGGTTCGGTTATATTTGTTGTTTACATATATAGTTTACATATATTATTACAAGTTTATCATATAAATCATAGATTTCATATAAGTAATAGAAGTCATGCATGGAGGTAGGGGGATAACCGTCCTTAACCTCTTACGTAAGATTCACCAATACACAAATTGTCACAAGGACAATCCGGATGGTCATGAATAAAGTACTTCACTAAACTATGTTTCGACCGAATAAGCAAGCTAGGTGCGTGCATCCCGAACATGGCAACGTTTGGGGACGTGTCGTAGCCTGGTTACTCAAGTGAAAGTGAAACATAGCTTAGTGAATAGAAATCATCAAGTGAGGGGTGGATTGAAAGTAGGATAGCCAAGGCCTCGATGTAATCACACCTTCGCCAAAACACAAGCTTGTAAGCTTGGATGGTTTCCACACTTGTGGGTTAAGACCCTTAGTAAAACAACAAGTTTAGAGGCATGTTATGCCTCTTGATTTTGTATGAAACAAGTCTAGCTAGCTCACTAACCATAAACTTGATAGAGGTACAAGTAGCATAGAGTTGTTAAGAAAAAACAAGTTTAAGAAAAGTTTATAAGTTTAACTTCCAAAACAGAAAGTTTGGCCCTAAAAATGGTATTGTTCCACCTTGGTTTTCCATGGAAAACCTATGGTAACATCCTAAGAGGCTTAGCAAACTTTGTTGAGGTAGAAAACATAAAGAAAACTTGAAGTTTTTAAAGCTTTGAAAAGAAAAACATAAGCAGAAAGTTTAGCACACTTTTGGACCTCAAAATGGTGAGGTTTCACCTTAGTTTGCCCAAGAAAATTTGTGAAAACCTTCTTAGAGGTTATCCAAGTGTTTTAGAAGAAGATACAAGGTTTAAATAAGAAAGGAAGTGAGTTGAAACTCACATGCAAACTGATCTATCTCAGCAGAAAGTTCTGAGAGTTTTGAGAGGATTTGTGAAGTGTTGGAGGCTTGTAAAAGTGAGAAAAGGTTGGAGAAAGGTGGGGTTTTATAGAGGGAAGATTAGGGTTGCATTTAATGGGTTAGGTGAGAGTTAAACTTGAATCAAGGAGAGTTTAATCCCTTGGCAACTTGCGGCCGCAAGCTGCTAGGGTTTTTTTGTTTGTTATTTAATAAATGTTATGGTTGTTTGTTTATATGATGTACTTTATTTGTAACCTAAGTGTGAGGTGTTTGGAAGATTAAAACATGATTAAAGGTGTTACATAAACCTAAACATAACTTGCAAATATTTAACATAAGTGTGACAAGAATCATGGTGCCAAAGTCTATGCATTTTGCGTTTAACTTGCTAATTGTTTGCTTGATTTGAAACGTTTACATTTTACGAATACATGATAAGAATCCACGAGTTAATTTGAAGCTTTAATTTGAGTGACGAATACGTGTATGAACATAAGTATAAATGCGTATGACAATTGCGAATTTCGTATAATTGATCAATTTGATTACAATCAAAGCCTTGGATTTACAATGATTCGAAAATGAATACGATTACAAGGTTTGGACTTTCCAATATAGAAACACGAAGCAAACTTACTAAAAATGGAAAGTTACAAAAGTGAAGCGTTACAGGATAGATAGGGATATGAAGTCCACATCAGCTGGATGCCAATTCTTGGGAGACATGCTTATTTCATGGCAGTGCAAGAAGCAACAAACAGTGTCTTTATCAACTGCAGAAGCAGAATATGTTGCGGCATCTGCCTGCTGTTCCCAGGTTATTTGGATGCAACATCAGCTCGAGGATTACGGTTTAACTTTTCTTAACACTACGATTGTGATAATGATGCCGCTATCCAGATTGTCAAAAACCCTGTTTTTCATTTCAAAACCAAGCACATTGATATCAAAGTTCATATTATTTGAGAGTGCTTCGATAGAGGTTTAATTAAACTTGAACAGATCCATACTGATGCTAATACAACAGATCTTTTTACAAAACCTGTCAGCAATTCGAGATTCAAAGTGCTTGTGGACCCTTTAAAAATGATGCGTTACCGACTAAGCCACTTTAAAAAAATAAGAAACCTTATCTTTTTCAACAAAATAAATGAATTTGTGCATAAACTTTTCTACTTCTACACAAATTTAGGGGGAGAAATATTTGCTTTGTTGCTCAAATCTAATGTACTTGGTTAACACATAGGTATCGATGCTGTAAAAGCGAGGATTCTCTTGATGTGTTGGCAGGCTTATCGCTCAAGAGTCAAAAAGATACCAAGGACTAACTCTGACAAGCTATGCATCTCGCACGTAACATATCATCGGCATATGATTTCATGGTCTTAAATCCGGTATTGATAGATAACCAACGTCTAAAGTTTCAAGTCTTTATGCCGATAAGTCATCCGGGATATCAAGACTGGCCTTCTGTTGCATCCAGATACATGTAGACCTAGGCAAAGTCAGGATATCCTTAAAAGAGGCTAAATGGAAGGGCCAAAACCTTAAAAGGGGGAAATCTCTCACGAGAAAATCCCATGTGCTTACAAAAGTCAAACATACTGTATAAGGTATTATGCCTGTAACCCTTGTCTGATATTGTCTGGTCTCTTTGCAATACGTTGTACTGACCTGCTCACCAACAAGTCGGACATTGTAAGAAGAAAGGATGACCTTGGTATATTCACTTGTTATGAACTGTTGTGCTTACCTTGATCACTGGGGTATGCCTTGATATGGGACACATGGATGTTATCGCATACTCACTTGATGAAGTCACAAGGTTGAAAGTTAAAGATTGAAGCGATGAGTTTAAAAGGACAAATATATTGGCAATCGCACGGTTCCATTTGACCCAGCTCATGCTGAAAAATGGTCCTTAATCAAGTTCAGAATTGGTTTGATCTCATGGAAACTCTCTCCTTATCCCTTGATGATTATTATATTTAATTTTTATTATTATTATTTCCTCCTTCTTTTAAACTGGTTGCTTGGTCGGTTAGATTGTAGATTTTGACAAAAGGTGTCACTGCTCATGACTGGTTAAAACTGGTGGGGGCCTGAAAAGATTACAATATTTCTATTTAGAGTGGGCCCACTCATCTTGAATACACCCACCTGTTTCTAATCACTGTTTCGAGATGGACCAGGTTCGAGATGGGCCAGGCCAAATTATCTCGACCTAACAGTTTAGAGATAGGTCTGGCTTTGTTTTGAGTCTTTATAAAGCCCATCTCGAGTCATTTCTATAACACCCCGACCACGTAAAACAACGAACCGCGGGGGAAATGTCGGGGAGTCATGTCACAGAACCATTGTTTCACAACTCATGGAATTTAAAATTTTGTTATATTAATTGGATAAACAGGAACAACACATAAATAAATTGTCTTTCATGTTTTAAGTCACTAAGGCCCGCGTCCATTCCTACGTGAAGCACACATCATATTATCAAGCATTGACTCCTGAAACATATGTGAAAAGAGAGTCAACATAAAAATGTCGGCGACTACATAGGTTTTGTGAGTGTGTCAAATTCGTGGCTTTGTATACGTATTGCAACACCTCGTCCGACTACAAGACTCGTTAAGTGAAAACCTCATATCAAAAGTGTTTGATATTGCAATACAATTAACCAACTAAAACAAGTTGGTTACAGTTTTGAAAACCTTATAGCCATGAATCTTGACGAAAATTCTTTTGTAAAAACCTTTTAATAGATTGATTCAAAAGAAAACTTCATATGGTTTATATCTGTACGTGAAAATCATTGCGTGACATAGTTCAAAACCATTTGTCCGTGTTATAAACCATTTTTCGTGCTATAAACCATTCTTCCGTGTTATAAATCAATCGTCCGTGTCATAAACCAATTGTCCATGTCACAAACCAATCGTCCGTTTTTTTAATTGTGAAAACTTTTGATCGTTCTTTAATGAACACATTCAAACCTGTGTTGACTATAACACCAAAGGGTATCTTTAATAGACCACCAAAGGTCTCTTTAACTAGACTAACAAATCAACAAATAATTTGTTAATTACAAACAGTTTCTGTCATTGCCCAAACTTCCATCAAATCCAGTGAACTGTCCGATAATGGGATTGTCAGTCCTATGGTACCATAACATACTACTGGTCGGCTCCGCCAAAGCTAATGAATGTCATTCGTGTTATGGATAACGCATCAACAAGTTGTTAACATTATTGAAATCGTATTTGTTTTATATATAAACCATAGACACTGTTTTTGAAAACTTGAAAATGATTTAGCACATATGAGTCACCCCAAAACATTTAGAAAATGGAAAAGAGGGGAACTATGTACTCACTTTGAAAATCATTTTGTATATAACCATATATATTGTTTTGAAATCTTTAAAATAATTATCAGCTCATATGAATAAGCTCAAAACATTTAGAAAATGTAAAAGAGGGGGGCTATGTACTCACATAAGCCTTGTGTAGTAAATATGTAGATTTGAAAAGGTAGTATAGCACATATGAATCACCCCAAAACATTTGAAAACGTTAAAGAGGGGAACTATGTACTCACTTTGAAATCATTTTTTATATATAAACCATGTATATTGTTTTGAAATGTTGAAAATAATGATAGGCACATATGAATCACCCCAAAACATTTAGAAAACGTAAAAGAGGGGTCTATGTACCCACTTTGAAAATCATTTTGTATATATAAACCATGTATATTGTTTTGAAATCATGAAACTAATTATAGGCACATATGAATCACCCCAAAACATTTAGAAAATGTAAAAGAGGGGGCTATGTACTCACTTTGAAAACCATTTTGTATATATAAACCATATATATTGTTTTGAAATCTTGAAAATAATTACAGGCACATACGAATCACCAGAAAACATTTAGAAAATGTAAAAGAGGGGGCTATGTACTCACATAAGCCTTGCATAGCTAATATGTAGATTTGAAAAGATAGTTTAGCACATATGAATCACCCCAAAACATTTAAAACGTAAAAGAGGGGAACTATGTACTCACCTGGATTGCGAAAGTGTTCTTGATCAACAGAATAAACAAAGCTCAAACGTGTCCAAATGTGTTAGATAAATATGTTAGCATGTCAGGACTACAAACAGGAGATCGGATAGAATGAAGCCTTATAAACCAAACGAGTGTTGGAACTCTTGTGATATGGTTTACCAAACTTAACATTCTGATTTGGAAAGGTTCCTAAGTGCTTTTGACCCATTATGACTCGTTATGGTAGTTTATGCTACTTTCAGGTCATTAGCGTATATCGTGCTTTGATAAGTCTTAAATGCCCCAAACATGTTTGAAAATGTTATAACATCAGTTTATATGTTAAAAATTTGGTAATATGTGTTTAAAATGGATTTATGCGCAAAAGGGCATTTTGGTCATCTTTTTTTTAAGAATTTAGAAGTAACTTATCATAACACTAACCAAACAATGTGACAATAAGGTATAACGTCAGTAGGTTATTCCCTATAAAACTATGGTAAAAAATATGTGTTTGGTCGGTCCTAAGATTGACCAAACGGGTCGGATTCGAAAGTCAAAGCAGCGGTCAAGACCGCTCGACTTATGACCCTAAATAAGTACTAAACTAGAAGTGACGAGTTAGACATGTCAAAATATGTCTAACAAAGTTTATAAAACTTATTTGGTATCAAAACTTGGTGTTTTGATACCCGAAAATAGTTTCGTCATAAAATGCACATCATGCGCATTTTTGACCGAAACTTTGACTCGTCACTTCGACTAGTAAACGTGGTAATCAGAAGGTGAAATAGTTAGGGATTATAACCTTCAATGATTACGATCACGTCGCAAAGTTCAATTGAACTTTAACTTGACCAAATATGGTCAGAACCAAAAGTCAATCAGGAAGCCAAACTGTTCGACTTTTAGCTCAAAATAGCTAAAAAATTAAAGAACTAGGAAGAGTACTTACTCGTGTTGAAGAACACTTTCGGAACTCAAGATAGGAGGCTTCCAAAGGTTGGAAACAAGCCCCAAGAAGGATAGAAAGAAAAACTTCACACTTTGCTTTGAAGTGTTTTGAAGTGGTGTGATAGAAAATGGAAGAATCATGGGGTATTTATAGTATTTTAGGATTAAGGAGATAATGACAAGTGTTCTCAAGTGTGTATTAGCGTCCTAACATATGTAAAAACCATATAAAGTGTGGCAAAGTGAGTGCTAGGTGTCAAAAATTGGAGATAGGTGGCAAACTTGGTGAAGAAGCAAAAATATTTATTATTTTTTCTGACATTTTTGGCCCTTGGACTTGTATTTTCACTTGTTTGCCATTTTTAACCCCTCTAACCTAATTTTTAGGTTATAAATGTGTTAAGACATGTGTAACTTGGATTATGCCCGAAAATGTCGTGGATGTCGGTTCATTCGGTTGTACGGTTACGCGTTTCCAATAATGCGTAAAACGCTTTAACAAACACGAAAATGATCAAAATTGTGCAACGATTCACATTTTTGCATTTTCATCAATAAAATACAAGATTTTATTGAATACAAAATATTTGAAAATAAAACACAGGGTTTCATTGAATACGAAATTGTTTGTAATTGTGCAATGATTGAAAAGGCACAAATGTCATAGTTTCCCTTACTTTTAGAAATTTCATCCCGAAATTTAATTCGAGGAAACTCTGTGAAACAGATGTGGATATTTTGCTTTCATCTGATCCTCTTGTTCCCAAGTAAATTCTGCGCCACGTTTGGATTCTCAGCGAACTTTAACTATCGGTATACGTCTACACTTGAGTTTCTTGACTTCATGGTCCAATATCTCCACAGGTTTCTCGACAAATTGCATAGCGTCATCAACGTGAATTTTGTCGAGGGGAATGTGGAGGTTTGTATCGACTAAACACTTTCCCAAATTGGACACATGGAATGTTGGGTGAATATTCCCAAGTTCGGGAGGTAGCTCAAGTCGGTAGGCCACCTTTCCGATTCTCTCAATGATCTTGAATGGTCCAATATATCGTGGTGCATGTTTTCCTTCCTTTCCAAATCTAATCACACCTTTCCAAGGGGATACCTTGACAAGGACGTGATCACCAACTTCGAATTCCAAGGGCTTGCGTCGTTTATCCGCATAAGTCTTTTGACGGCTTCTAGCTGTCAGAAGGTTATCGCGAATTTTCTTGACTTTGTCTGTTGTGTCATGAATGAGTTCAGGTCTAGTGAGCTGAGCTTCACCGTCCTCATTCCAGCAGACATGTGAAAGACATTTTCGACCGTATAGAGCTTCAAAAGGCGCCATATTGATGCTGGTGTGATAACTATTGTTATAGGAGAATTCGACCAATGGTAGATGCGAATTGTCACACCCCGACCCGCAGCGGAAATAAGAGTCGGGGCATAATTGGGTTATCACCAAAGCACATGACATTTACTATTATGTTTCATAATTAAATGAAGTCAAAGTTACATTTCTCAAACATCCAAACATGTTCATTCATTACAAAGGAAAATAACCAAACATAATAATCCAAATACTAAAACGTTTTATTTCTTCTAATCCAGGTCCTATGTGTTCCTAGCTGCTGCTGGTTCACCTGTATCAATGTGTAAAATAGGAGGTTTTTGGGTCAACATAAGTTGGCGAGTGAACCTTATAGATAAACATTTGACAATAATTGTCTGGTTAGTTTATCAATAAAATATTGTGCATAAACATAAAAGAGCACATGTATGGAATCAAACATTGGCAAGCATCAATTAACAATCGATAACATACATGAACATACCAACAGCATATAACAATTAGCATAATTGAACTGTGCGATCAAGGCTCAATCAAACGGAGCCGATCGTATTGCATGAACTGGAAATGTAAATTGGACTGTGCGCTCAAGGCTCAATCAAACGAAGCCGAACGTATTGCATGAACTGGAAATGTAAATTGAACTGTGCACTCAAGGCTCAATCAAACGGAGCCGAGCGTATTGCATGTATTGAAATGAAAAATGAAATGACCGATCAAGGCTCAATCAAACGGAGCCGATCGTGCGGGCACGCCCTGATCAACCGCATAATAAAATGGGGATCAAACTCAACCTCAATGGATGGGGAGCTACGGCCTCGGCAATTGCATGTATTGAAATAATAGTTTGCAAACAATAATAACTACTTAACAGCAACAAACTAATACACAATGTCATGATATGATATATGCACAATAACTTGGTTATAATATATAAATGAACAAGACACATGATACACCCCAAAAACGTGATTAAAACGGGGAATTTGAAGGGTTCACTCACATTGGGTGCGTTGAATTTGAGATGGTGAGATGCGCACGATTTAGACGAAGCGAGTCAACGAGGAATCACTAACCTAAATAATAATGGAAAAAATATATTTAAATGAATGGATTTTATTAAAGATTTTAATGGGATTTTTAGATATATTTTTGTGAGTTTATGGCTATTTTCTATCTTTAAAAATGTTATTTTTAAGTATTTTTAATTGATTTTTGAATTAAAATAAACAAATAAATATTAAAAAATATATTATTTTTTTTGCTGTTTGACCGTTGACCAGTTCGGTCAGCGGTAAATACTTGCGCCAAGCGGGGTTCGAACCGGTGACCTTCCGTTCACGCGCACGTAGCTCTACCAACTAAGCTACGTGACTAACCCTTTTGAAATCCAGTTTTAATTATATTTATACACTTATTCGAATTTACCGAAAATTCCTTTATTTTGCAAAACGTTTTAATCTCATTGAACCGGTGCTTGTGACGGGACTCGATCGCGCGACGTGAAGTATGTTTTGCACACAGTCCACCGCTGGACTGTGTGTCTAACCTGGTTATATTCTTGATTTATATTATACTTAACAACTACCCGTTCTAACCCGGTTAATTCATGAATAAAAAGAGTGTTATTACGTGAAGCGTGTGCGCAGTAAGGATCGAACTCGGGACGCGTATGTTAACTTTGCACACAGTCCACCGCTGGACTGTGTGTCTAACCCGTTTATTATTTAGATTTTAATTACCCTTATATTCTGATTGAGCTTCATCTTCTTCACCAATTACACAGGCCACATTACTCGACCGATTACGATTGATTTGTGGTTTACAAACTTTTTAGACACTATCAGTAATTCAAGAATAAGGAGTGGAGAGAGTTTAAAGAACAGATTTTTACCAATTGAAGATAATCACAGAAATCCGGCGAAGGTTTTGTCGGTACAGGAATTGAGCTCCGACTGTTGACACAATTAACATTGTGGTTCGATTATTTATAGAATTAAATTATCTAAACAAGGTTTAAATGAAGTGTAGGATATCTTACCCTTTCACAGTGAAATTCCGGCAATTTCAGAAACTTTCCGGCGAAGGTGAGATTTCCGATAAACGTTGACTAAGGTTGATTCTGATGATGGAATTGTGTTAGAGATTAACTAATCACATGTTTTAAACAAAAAGATTCGAAGGAATTACCGTGAGAATGCGATTCCCAGTTTTCCGGTGAGTTGCAGAAAAATTCCGGCGATCGAATTTAGAGGATCTTACAGTTCAGAATCTTGACGAAAATGAAATTGAGTGTTGTGTGATAGTTATGAATCGCGCAAGAGATCAGGACTTGGATTAAATTAAAGTTTGGTATGTTTTCGGTTTCAAAAACCGGAAATGATGAAGTCTTTAAGTTCATTCAATTCGGGCATAATTAGTAACCGATATTCATCGGTTATAAGCTAGCCAAAAGAAGTCGAAATGATTTAGCGTTCGGTTTGCCGGTTTCTGTTATTCAGATGGTACCTATGGCTAATTCAAGTTCGCGTATAAGATCCATTTAGTTGCCAATTGTTACAGAAAACAAGTTGTGGCGGAGTGGTTTGGGAACCGGTTGATAAGTTGTTGGAGTATTTCAGCTGACCCGGGTTCGAGTCCGGTAAGCTGCAAATGTTTTTATTTATTTTATTTTAACTTTTTAACCAATTTAATTTTTATAGTTTAGCTTATTTATTAATTATGTAACGTTTAAACTCAAAATAACCATAAATAATTACTGTATTTTCATAACTTGGTATTGGATTACAAAACGGAGCGGGTTTTGGAGACCCGATTTATACAAATGTTACAGTATCCCCTATTTTTAGGAATTTCGTCCCGAAATTTAAACAGTTGAAGTAGTAGGGAAAAGATGAGGGTATTTTTCACGCATTGAGTCTTCACGTTCCCAAGTAAACTCAGGTCCCCGTTTCGACTCCCAGCGTACCCTAACAATAGGAATGCGGCTTCGTCGTAGACGCTTTTCTCCATAGTCCATAATCTCCACTGGTCTTTCAATAAAATGCATGGATTCATCGATCTGAATATCTTCTAGTGGAATATGAAGATTCTCATCAGCGAGGCACTTCTTCAAGTTCGACACGTGGAATGTGGGATGAATCCTGTCGAGTTCTTCCGGTAGGTCTAGCTTGTATGCTACAGGACCTACTCTTTCGAGTATTTTGAAAGGTCCTACGTAACGTGGTGCTAGTTTTCCCTTTTGACCAAAACGAATTACGCCCTTCCACGGTGATACTTTTAAAAGCACATGATCACCAACGCTAAACTCCAAGGGCTTCCGTCGTTTATCTGCGTAACTCTTTTGACGACTTTGAGCCGCTAGAAGATTGTTTCGGATTTGATGAATCTTATCTGTGGTTTCTTGGATCAGTTCTGGACCAGTAATTTGTGCTTCCCCAATTTCGTGCCAACAAACAAGAGATCGGCACTTTCGACCATATAAAGCTTCAAAAGGTGCCATGCCGATGCTAGAATGATAACTGTTGTTGTACGAAAATTCAACTAACGGTAGATGGGCGTCCCAATTTCCCTTGAAGTCTATGACACATGCTCTAAGCATATCCTCAAGGGTTTGAATGGTGCGCTCAGACTGTCCATCAGTTTGAGGGTGGTAGGCGGTACTGAGATCTAGCCAAGTGCCCATAGCGGATTGCACTGCTTGCCATGTTCGTGAGGTGAAACGGCCATCACGATCAGAAATAATACTTAATGGAACTCCATGTCGGCTGACGATTTCGTTGATATAAATACGAGCAAGCTTTTCGTTCTTGAAATCTTCTCGAATAGGAATAAAGTGAGCTGATTTTGTAAGTCGGTCTATAATCACCCATATAGTGTCATACCCACTAGAAGTGCGAGGGAACCCGGTAATGAAATCCATGGTTATATTTTCCCACTTCCAAACAGGTATTTCTGGTTGGACTAGAAGTCCTGAGGGTCTTTGGTGTTCAGCCTTTACTTTAGAACAAGTGAGACACTTGGAAACAAAAACAGCAATATCTTTCTTCATTCCAGGCCACCAATAGGTGTACCGTAGGTCTTGATACATCTTATCGGCTCCTGGGTGTATAGAATATCGCGTCTTATGAGCTTCATGCATGAGTGTTTCATGAAGATTGATGTGGTTAGGAATCCATATACGATCTAGGTAATACAAAATACCATCAGATTTAGTTTCAAGTTTTAGCTCGGCTCCGCAGGACATCTCTTTTTGTACATCTTCATCTGTTATTGAAACGTGTTGAGCTTCTCGAATTTGATCCTTAATATTGGTTATAATTTGCGAACATAGAAGATGAATGGAGTTCGCATAACCCTTTCGACTAAGTGCATCAGCCACCACATTTGCTTTACCAGGGTGGTATCTGATTTCACAGTCGTAATCATTTAGGAGTTTGACCCATCTTCGTTGCCTCATATTTAACTCTTTCTGATTGAAGATATGTTGAAGACTCTTGTGGTCAGTGTAGATTTCACACTCGTACCATAGAGATAATGTCTCCATATCTTAAGAGCAAATACAACAGCTCCAAGTTCAAGGTCATGAGTGGTGTAATTCCTCTCGTGTGTCTTGAGTTGTCTTGAGGCATAAGCTATGACTTTTCCTCTTTGCATGAGAACGCATGCTAATCCTTGCCCTGACGCGTCGCAATAGACTACAAAATCATCACAACCTTCAGGAAGAGTGAGGATTGGTGCATCACAAAGTTTTTGCTTGAGAATTTGAAAGGCTTCTTCTTGCTTGGGTCCCCATACAAATGGTTTCCCTTTATGGGTTAAAGCCGTGAGTGGCACCGCAATGCGAGAGAAGTTTGAAATGAACCGACGATAATAGCTAGCAAGTCCAAGAAAAGACCTTACTTCAGTTGGCGTACGTGGAGCTTGCCATTCTTGAACTGCTTTGATCTTTGATGGGTCCACATGTATTCCTTTGTCATTGACTACATGCCCGAGAAATTGCACCTCTTTTAACCAGAATTCACATTTAGAAAACTTGGCATAAAGCTTTTCCTTTTCTAGAAGTGCAAGAACAAGTCGCAGATGACGCTCATGATCAGTTTTAGATTTTGAATAGATAAGAATATCATCAATGAACACAATAACAAATCGATCAAGGTAAGGTTTGCAGACTCTATTCATTAGGTCCATGAAAACAGCTGGTGCGTTGGTTAATCCAAACGGCATAACCATGAATTCATAGTGACCATATCGAGTTCGAAAAGCAGTTTTAGGGACGTCTTCTTCATGCACTCTAAGCTGATGATAGCCAGACCGAAGGTCAATTTTCGAAAAGCAACCGGCACCTTGTAGTTGGTCAAGAAGGTCATCTATGCGAGGTAAAGGATATCGATTTTTGATAGTTAACTTGTTGAGCTCTCTGTAGTCGATGCACATGCGAAATGATCCATCCTTCTTCTTTACAAAGAGTACAGGTGCACCCCAAGGCGATGAGCTGGGGCGTATAAATCCCTTGTCAGTCAACTCTTGCAATTGACTGGCTAGCTCTTGCATTTCAGAGGGGGCTAACCTATATGGAGATTTTGCCACTGGTGTAGCACCAGGTATAAGATCTATACGAAATTCGACATCTCTGATTGGAGGAAGTCCTGAAATATCGTCAGGAAAAACTTGTGGAAAATCTTTTACAACAGGGATATCTTCAAGTTTCTTTGCTGAGGTCCCCTTCTTGATGATATGGGCTAGAAACGCGACATATTTCTTGCGAAGGTATTTTTGAGCTTGAAGACAAGTCATTAATTTGAGCCCTTTCGCCGAGGTTTCTCCAATAATTCGAAGAGTCTGACCGTTTGAAAGAGGAATACGAATAAATTTCTCACGACATACAACTTCCGCATGATGCTGACTGAGCCAATCCATTCCGATTATGATGTCGAAACTTCCCAGCTTCATAGGAATAAGATCGACTGAGAAATCGTGGTTGTTTAGGGTGAGCGTACAGTTGCGTAAAATAGAGTCTAACGAAACTGGTTTTCCATCTGCAACTTCCACCGTTATGGATTCCGCGAGCTTATCTCGATTTTACTTAAGATAGGTTCAAACTCTAATGACACGAAACTTCTATCCGCACCAGTATCAAATAACATAGAGGCATAACTACCATTTATAAGAAACGTACCGTTGACCACATTGCCGTCAGCTCTAGCCTGGTTTGCGTTAATATTGAAAGCCCTTCCTCTAGCAGGTGGAGGAGCTTGGTTTGCTTGATTCACAGGGTTGGCTTGGGCCTGAGCATGAATAATATTGACCAGCCTTGGACATGTGTTCCTGAAATGACTTGGATCACCGCAATTGAAACAAGCCCGCATAGGTTGGCCCATAGGGTAGTTGGGTTGATAGTATGTTTGGGCTAAATGTTGAGTGGGTGGAAATGGTTGTTGTTGTTGGGCTTGACCCATTAATTGTTGGTGGGTTTGGGTTATAGGTTGGTGGCGGTTTGTTCGTTGAAGCGTGCGGCAGTTTTGAACAGTATGCCCAGCGCGACCGCAGCCGGTACAGTATTGGCAAGGATAGTCAGGGGAGTGGTGATACTGACAACGGTTACATTTTGGTAGTGGTCCAGTGTATGGTCTTTTGTATGGCGCGGGTGGAGGAGTGGCTTGAGTGATGGGTGCAACAGGAACAGGGGTGTTGGTTTGGGTGACTGCAAAGTTCCTGGTGTTACGCTTCCTCTTGTTAGCAAATTTAGAGGAAGGAGTGTGGTGGTTTGAGGTTTGTCCCTCAGCAGGGGTTTTCTTCTTTTCCTCCTTGAACTTCCCATTGCGAATACGGTTTTCGGTCAGTTCTGTCGCCAACTCCATGGCAGCTTCTAGTGTTACCGGTGAAACGCTGAGGACCGAATCTTGGATTTTCGAGGGAGTCCTCGAATGTAATGCTCGATCAGACGGTAGGTTGGAGTGAATAAGTTTGGAATCATTTGGTTCAACTCCAAGAACCTTTTGTTGTAAGTCGAGTGATCACCATCTTTTTGTTTCAAGGCATGAAATTCATCTTCCAATTTCTTAATTTCACTTCTAGGACAGAATCGCCTAGTCATGATTTCCCTTAACTCCTCCCAAGTTAAGGCCATCGCATCATCCGTTCCCCTCTTTCCTTTCTCGGTATTCCACCAAGTGAGAGCTACCCCAAGTAGTCTCCCGGTGGCATAACGAACTTTGCGATCCTCAGGACAATCGCAGTTTAAGAAAACGTTTTCCATCTCCTCGAACCAATGTAGGAGAGCAGTGACTCCCTCAGTCCCTTCGAATTTCGGAGGATCACAGGACTTAAAATGTTTGTAGGAGCATTTGATGGTAGGAGGGTTGTTGATGATCTGGTCCTGTTGTTGAGGAGGGTTAGTAGGATTTGCAGCAAGGGCTTGTTGTACTTGTACTACGATGTCAGGTAATATCGTGGCCATTTGATTCGCGATATGAGTGGCCAAACGTTCCCGAGACTTTTCCGATTTCCTACTCCTTCGATGCGGTCTAGACGACATCTACAGGATCATAAAATGAGAAGATTGTGAGTTTATGGTATCTTTTTAGGTGTCATGTGTCTTTAAGAAAAAAATGAAAATACATAAATATCAATAATGCAACTACATCCAAAGGATGTCTTGGGTTCGCTCATGTTGGGCCTCAAATGTCCCCCATACCTTCACCTATATAGTCATGTGGGCCCCCATGGCTATTGGCTTGGTAGGATTCACATTAGTATTGGCAATTTAACACTCGCATCCCCCGAATGCTAACCACAAAATATGCTCATGAGATATTTGGTCGGAACGTGTCCAGGTGTAGACACAATGACAACTCAAAGTGGGATTAGCTCTCACGACGTTTGGTATAGCATGCTTTGGCCTAACAGGTATTTCGTACTCTCATCGTTAGTCCCCAGGTAGGCAAACTGGTCCTTTATTTTGGATTTATACGAATGCCAGCCTAGACAGGACGTTCCGACTACCGGTACTAGTACCCTTCCAGTTACTACATGCCCGTCATGAGAACTCACTTTGATGAGATTTGGAAACACGAAAATCATTGTAAAATCAATCATGATGTGGTGTGTGCTTACATGGATGTGATATGTTATGATCATACGATTTCATGATAGGCATTACTTGATAATACATACTTATGAACATGCTTGAACAATATCAAATGTAACATTTAACATAAACATATAAACATCATGAGATTTGGCATATAACACACAAAATTCTTATAAGTTTCTAATCGACTATAGTATAGGCTCTAAGGGTCTAATAACCTATCCTATATCCCTATAGTCATGGCTCTGATACCAATCTGTCACACCCCGACCCGCAACGGAAATAAGAGTCGGGGCATAATTGGGTTATTACCAAAGCACATGACATTTACTATTATGTTTCATAATTAAATGAAGTCGAAGTTACATTTCTCAAACATCCAAACATGTTCATTCATTACAAGGAAAATAACCAAACATAATAATCCAAATACTAAAACGTTTTATTTCTTCTAATCCAGGTCCTATGTGTTCCTAGCTGCTGCTGGTTCACCTGTATCATGTGTAAAATAGGAGGTTTTGGGTCAACATAAGTTGGCGAGTGAACCTTATAGATAAACATTTGACAATAATTGTCTGGTTAGTTTATCAATAAAATATTGTGCATAAACATAAAAGAGCACATGTATGGAATCAAACATTGGCAAGCATCAATTAACAATCGATAACATACATGAACATACCAACAACATATAACAATTAGCATAATTGAACTGTGCGATCAAGGCTCAATCAAACGGAGCCGATCGTATTGCATGAACTGGAAATGTAAATTGGACTGTGCGCTCAAGGCTCAATCAAACGGAGCCGAACGTATTGCATGAACTGGAAATGTAAATTGAACTGTGCACTCAAGGCTCAATCAAACGGAGCCGAGCGTATTGCATGTATTGAAATGAAAAATGAAATGACCGATCAAGGCTCAATCAAACGGAGCCGATCGTGCGGGCACGCCCTGATCAACCGCATAATAAAATGGGGATCAAACTTAACCTCGATGGATGGGGAGCTACGGCCTCGGCAATTGCATGTATTGAAATAATAGTTTGCAAACAATAATAACTACTTAACAGCAACAAACTAATACACATGTCATGATATGATATATGCACAATAACTTGGTTATAATATATAAATGAACAAGACACATGATACACCCCAAAAACGTGATTAAAACGGGGAATTTGAAGGGTTCACTCACATTGGGTGCGTTGAATTTGAGATGGTGAGATGCGCACGATTTAGACGAAGCGAGTCAACGAGGAATCACTAACCTAAATAATAATAGAAAAAATATATTTAAATGAATGGATTTTATTAAAGATTTTAATGGGATTTTTAGATATATTTTTGTGAGTTTATGGCTATTTTCTATCTTTAAAAATGTTATTTTTAAGTATTTTTAATTGATTTTTGAATTAAAATAAACAAATAAATATTAAAAAATATATTATTTTTTTTACTGTTTGACCGTTGACCGTTGACCGGTTCGGTCAGCGGTAAATACTTGCGCCAAGCGGGATTCGAACCGGTGACCTTCCGTTCACGCGCACGTAGCTCTACCAACTGAGCTACGTGACTAACCCGTTAGAAATCCAGTTTTAATTATATTTATACACGTATTCGAATTTACCGAAAATTCCTTTATTTTGCAAAACGTTTTAATCTCATTGAACCGGTGCTTGTGACGGGACTCGATCGCGCGACGTGAAGTATGTTTTGCACACAGTCCACCGCTGGACTGTGTGTCTAACCTGGTTATGTTCTTGATTTATATTATACTTAACAACTACCCGTTCTAACCCGGTTAATTCATGAATAAAAAGAGTGTTATTACGTGAAGCGTGTGCGCAGTAAGGATCGAACTCGGACGCGTATGTTAACTTTGCACACAGTCCACCGCTGGACTGTGTGTCTAACCCATTTATTATTTGGATTTTAATTACCCTTATATTCTGATTGAGCTTCATCTTCTTCACCAATTACACAGGCCACATTACTCGACCGATTACGATTGATTTGTGGTTTACAAACTTTTTAGACACTATCAGTAATTCAAGAATAAGGAGTGGAGAGAGTTTAAAGAACAGATTTTTACCAATTGAAGATAATCACAGAAATCCGGCGAAGGTTTTGTCGGTACAGGAATTGAGCTCCGACTGTTGACACAATTAACATTGTGGTTCGATTATTTATAGAATTAAATTATCTAAACAAGGTTTAAATGAAGTGTAGGATATCTTACCCTTTCACAGTGAAATTCCGGCAATTTCAGAAACTTTCCGGCGAAGGTGAGATTTCCGATAAACGTTGACTAAGGTTGATTCTGATGATGGAATTGTGTTAGAGATTAACTAATCACATGTTTTAAACAAAAAGATTCGAAGGAATTACCGTGAGAATGCGATTCCCGGTTTTCCGGTGAGTTGCAGAAAAATTCCGGCGATCGAATTTAGAGGATCTTACAGTTCAGAATCTTGACGAAAATGAAATTGAGTGTTGTGTGATAGTTATGAATCGCGCAAGAGATCAGGACTTGGATTAAATTAAAGTTTGGTATGTTTTCGGTTTCAAAAACCGGAAATGATGAAGTCTTTAAGTTCATTCAATTCGGGCATAATTAGTAACCGATATTCATCGGTTATAAGCTAGCCAAAAGAAGTCGAAATGATTTAGCGTTCGGTTTGCCGGTTTCCGTTATTCAGATGGTACCTATGGCTAATTCAAGTTCGCGTATAAGATCCATTTAGTTGCCAATTGTTACAGAAACAAGTTGTGGCGGAGTGGTTTGGGAACCGGTTGATAAGTTGTTGGAGTATTTCAGCTGACCCGGGTTCGAGTCCGGTCAGCTGCAAATGTTTTTATTTATTTTATTTTAACTTTTTAACCAATTTAATTTTTATAGTTTAGCTTATTTATTAATTATGTAACGTTTAAACTCAAAATAACCATAAATAATTACTGTATTTTCATAACTTGGTATTGGATTACAAAACGGAGCGGGTTTTGGAAACCCGATTTATACAAATGTTACACGAATCCAAACTACCACCAAAGTCAATCACACATGCTCTAAGCATATCCTCCAGTGTTTGAATTGTCCTTTCAGATTGTCCATCCGTTTGAGGATGATAAGCAGTGCTCAGATTGAGTTGGTTCCCATGGCAGATTGCATGGTCTTCCAAAAGTGAGATAAGAATCGAGCATCTCGATCGGATATGATGTTCAAAGGCACACCATAACGAGATACAATCTCATCAACGTAGATCTTGGCGAGTTTGTCAGCAGATAGATCCTCACGAATTGCCAAAAAGTGTGCTGACTTTGCTAGATGATCGATGATTACCCAAATGGCATCATGACCTCTAGGTCTGCGGAGTAGTTTAGTGATGAGATCCAATGCACTGTTCTCCCACTTCCATAATGGTATTTATGGTTTCTCAAGTAAACCAGATGGGTGTTGATGTTCTGCCTTAACTTTAAGACAAGTTAGGCATTTAGACACATATAAGACAATGTCCCTCTTCATACCCGACCACCAATACTGGGTACGGAGATCCTTATACATTTTGTCTGCACCAGGATGGATTGAATAACGAGACTTATGAGCTTCGTCCATCAATAAGGTGTGGAGATTGTCTTGACTAGGAATCCACAAACGGTTCTTGTAGTAGAGTAATCCGTTGTCTTTTGTTTTGGGTTGAAGTTCGAGATTTTGTGGAAGCTCATTTTTCAACAAGCTTTGGGTCACACATGTATGTTGTGCTTGAAGGATACGTGTCTGGATATCAGATTGAAGTCGAACACAATGAAGTTTGACACGTTCCATACAACTAAGTGCATCAGCCACAACATTTGTTTTACTAGGATGGTAGCGAATCTCGCAGTCGTAGTCTTTCAGAAGTTCGACCCAGCGTCGTTGTCTCATGTTTAGCTCCTTTTGATTGAATATGTGTTGGAGACTTTTGTGGTCAGTGAAAACCACACATTTCGTACCGTAAAGGTAGTGTCTCCAAATTTTAAGAGCAAAAACTACGGCTCCTAACTCAAGATCATGAGTTGTGTAGTTCTTCTCATGGATTTTCAATTGTCTTGATGCATAGGCTATGACTTTGTCTCTTTGCATGAGAACACAACCAAGACCTAGCTTTGATGCGTCACAATAGACAACGTAATCTTTGTTGCCATCGAGTAAAGATAAAACAGTACCATTACAGAGTTTTTGTTTCAGTGTTTGAAAGGCTTCCTCTTGTTTGGGTCCCCACTCGAAAGGTTTATTCTTATGAGTCAAAGTGGTGAGGGAAACCGCGATCTTTGAAAAGTTCGTGATGAATCGTTGATAGTATCCAGAAAGACCAAGAAATGAACGAACTTCGGTAGGAGTAGTAGGTGTACTCCAATCCCTAATCGCACTGATTTTGGTGGGATCCACATGTATACCTTGTTCGTTAACAACGTGTCCCAAAAATTGAACTTCTTTTAGCCAAAATTCACATTTGGAGAATTTGGCATAAAGTTGTTCTTTCTTCAGGAGTTCCATCGTTAGATGGAGATGTTGTTCGTGATCGGCACGAGACTTAGAATAAATAAGGATGTCGTTGATGAAAACAATGATGAACTTGTCTAAATTAGATTTACGAACCCTATTCATTAAGTCCATGAAGACGGCAGGAGCATTCATCAAACCAAAAGGCATGACAGTGAACTCGTAATGGCCGTATCAAGTGCGAAAAGCAGTCTTGGGAATATCTTCTTCGAGTACACGAAGTTAATGATACCCAGAACGCAGATCAATCTTTGAAAAGCAGGTCACACCTTGTAGCTGATCAAAGAGATCAACAATGCGAGGTAAGGGATATCGATTTTTGATTGTGAGTTTGTTGAGCTCACAATAATCGATACACATACGGAAGGATCCATCCTTCTTTTTCACGAATAGGACAGGAGCATCCCAAAGTGAAAAGCTCGGACGAATGAATCCCTTGTCTGAAAGTTCTTGGAGTTTCTTTGACAACTCTTGCCTCTTAGAAGGTGCAAGACGGTAAGGAGATTTGGTAGTTGGGTTGGTACCAGGTACAAGGTCAATACGAAACTCAACTTGACGAATTGGGGGTAAACCAGGTAGCTCTTCAGGAAACACCTCAGGATATTTCTGAACAACGAGGATGTCCTGAACAGTTTTTGCCCTTGCCTTTTTCCTCTACGTTATGTGCCAAGAAGGCTACTTAATTCTTTCATAGGTATTTTTGGCCCTGGGTACAGGTCATGAGTTTTAGGCTACTAGAGGGTTTGTCTCCGTGAACTTCTAAGGTTACGACAGACGAAAGAGGTATACGAACAACATTGTCGAAACAGCTCACCTCAGCATGGTGTTTGGTTAACCAATCCATTTCTATGATGATTTCAAAACTCCCAAGTTGCATTGGTGTGAGGTCAATGGGAAAAAGGTGGTTATCGAGGTTCAATTGGCAACTACGAATGACATAGTCAAACCACTAGCTATTTCCACCGTTAAGGGTTTTCCTAGTTTAGTTCTAGGCATTGAAAGCAAAGGTTCAAAGGCTAGTGATATAAAGCTTCTATCGGCACCCGAATCAAAAAAGAATAAAAGCAGGATGATCGTTAACAAGGAGCGTACCGTTAATGACTTTGTTATCAGCACGAGCCTCATTGGCATTGATGTTGAATGCATGTCCATGGGCTGGATTTTCATTCGCGTTCACCAATTTTGGTAGTTGTTTCTAAAGTGACATATCTCACTACAGTTGTAGCAAGAACCAGGTGGGAATGGAAGTCTAGCAGGGTTGGCTTGGGGTTGAACAGGGTTCTAAATAGCTTGATTGGGGCCGAATGACAAACATTGGCTAATCTAGAGAGATGTTAAAAATATCGACGAAATATAAGGATGGTGGTAATTCGTTCGTTACTAAAAAAACAAAAAACGACACACGGTGACTACTCAAAGTAAATGGGTCTTTATAATGTATCGCGAAGACATGCGTTAGCCTATAAGTGGACACTCACCCTAAGAGTTCCCAGGTAAGAGTGACTGGTCCGATAATGCGGATTTGTACGAACACTTTAGCCTTAGACAGAAAACTTAGGGTACAAGCATCCACCCTTATAGATTGCACGTGTTCACATTAATAAAACCCAAACTTTGACAGGATTTTGAAAACTTAAAGGCTTTAAGCCAAAACAAATCATCTAAGGACAGATGATTGATTTTCAAAATGAATTTGTAACTTGTGTATTTGTTTTGGGTAGTCACCTAAGGATAGGTGATGGTATTGTTTTAAGAATCTAAACGCAAGATAACTCGCGTTAGGGTCCTAGGAAAGGTTATAGTCTAGGTCAAAGCATTACTAATAACCTAATTCCCTATAACCAAAAGCTCTGATACTAATCTTTCTAGAACACCACCGCGTAAAACAACAAACCGCGGCGGAAACGTCGGGGAGTCATGTCACAGAACTATTGTTTCACAACTAATGAAATTTAAAATTTTGTTTTATTAAGTTAAATGTTTACATTGTCTTGGGATAAACAGGAACAACACATAAATAAATTGTCTTTCATGTTTTAAGTCACTAAGGCCCGCGTCCATTCCTACATGAGGTATGCATCATATTATCAAGTATTGATTCCTGAAACATATGTGAAAAGAGAGTCAGCAAAAAGATGCCGGCGAGTACATAGGTTTTGTGAGTGTGTCAAATTCGTGGCTTTGTATACGTATTGCAACACCTCGTCCGACTACAAGACTCGTTAAGTGAAAACCTCGTATCAAAGGTGTTTGATATTGCAATACAATTAAACAACTAAAACAAGTTGGTTAGAGTTGTGAAAACCTTATAGCCATGAATCTTGACCAAAACTCTTTTGTAAAAACCTTGTAATAGATTGATTCAAAAGAAAACTTCGTATGGTTTATATCTGTACGTAAAAATCATTGCGTGACATAGTTCAAAACCATTTGTCCGTGTTATAAACCATTCTTCCGTGTTATAAATCAATCGTCCGTGTAAACCAATTGTCCATGTCACAAACCAATCGTCCGTTTTTTTAATTGTGAAAACTTTTGATCGTTCTTTAATGAACACATTCAAACCTTTGTTGACTATACCACCAAAAGGTATCTTTAATAGACCACCAAAGGGTCTCTCTTTAACTAGACTAACAAATCAACAAATGATTTGTTAATTAGAAACAGTTTCTATCATTACCCAAACTTCCACCAAATCCAGTGAACAGTCGGATAATGGGATTGTCAGTCCACCAAATCATTTTGTATATATAGACCATGTATATTGTTTTGAAATCTTGAAAATAATTATAGGCACATATGAATCACCCAAAAAATTTAGAAAATATAAAAGAGGGGGCTATGTATTCACATAAGCCTTGCGTAGTAAATATGTAGATTTGAAAAGATAGTTTAGTACATATGAATCACCCCAAAACATTTAAACACGCAAAAGCGGGAAACTATGTACTCACTTGGGATTGCGAAAGTGTTCTTGATCAACGGAATAAACAAAGCTCAAACGTGTCCTAATGTGTCAGTTAAATATGTTAGCGTGTCGGGAATACAAACGGGAGATCCGATAGAATGAAGTCTAATAAACCAAAAGAGCATTGGAACTCATGTGATATGGTTTACCAAACTTAACATTCTGATTTGGAAAGGATCCTAAGTGCTTTTGACCCATTATGACTCGTAAGGTAGTTTATGCTACGTTAACGGTTCATTAGTGTAAACGCGTGATCGTCCTATGTTAAGTATTAAATGCCCCAAACATGTTTGAAAATGTATCAGTTTATATGTTAAAATTTGATTACATGTGTTTAAAATATATTTATGTGCAAAAGGGCATTTTGGTCATCATTTTTTTACGAACATAGAAGTAACTTATCATAACACTAACCAAACAATGTGACAATAAGGTATAACGTCAGTAGGTTATTCCCTATAAAACTATGGTAAAAAATATGTGTTTGGTCGGTCCTAAGATTGACCAAACGGGTCGGATTCGAAAGTCAAAGCAGCGGTCAAGACCGCTCGACTTATGACCCTAAATAAGTACTAAACTAGAAGTGACGAGTTAGACATGTCAAAATATGTCTAACAAAGTTTATAAAACTTATTTGGTATCAAAACTTGGTGTTTTGATACCCGAAAATAGTTTCGTCATAAAATGCACATCATGCGCATTTTTGACCGAAACTTTGACTCGTCACTTCGACTAGTAAACGTGGTAATCAGAAGGTGAAATAGTTAGGGATTATAACCTTCAATGATTACGATCACGTCGCAAAGTTCAATTGAACTTTAACTTGACCAAATATGGTCAGAACCAAAAGTCAATCAGGAAGCCAAACTGTTCGACTTTTAGCTCAAAATAGCTAAAAAATTAAAGAACTAGGAAGAGTACTTACTCGTGTTGAAGAACACTTTCGGAACTCAAGATAGGAGGCTTCCAAAGGTTGGAAACAAGCCCCAAGAAGGATAGAAAGAAAAACTTCACACTTTGCTTTGAAGTGTTTTGAAGTGGTGTGATAGAAAATGGAAGAATCATGTGGTATTTATAGTATTTTAGGATTAAGGAGATAATGACAAGTGTTCTCAAGTGTGTATTAGCGTCCTAACATATGTAAAAACCATATTAAGTGTGGCAAAGTGAGTGCTAGGTGTCAAAAATTGGAGATAGGTGGCAAACTTGGTGAAGAAGCAAAAATATTTATTATTTTTTTGACATTTTTTGGCCCTTAGACTTGTATTTTCACTGGTTTGCCATTTTTAACCCCTTTAACCTAATATTTAGGTTATATAAAGGTGTTAAGACATGTGTAACTTGGATTACACCCGAAAATGTCATGGATGTTGGTTTGTTCGGTTGTACAGTTACGCGTTTCGCAAAAATGCGTAAACGCTTTTACGAACACGAAAATGATCGAAATTGTGCAACGATTGACATTTTTGCACTCTCATCAATAAAATATAAGATTTTATTGATACAAAAATATTTGGAAATAAAACACAGGGTTTCATTGAATATGAAATTGTTTATAATTGTGCAATGATTGAAAAGGCACAAATGTCACAATTTCGAGTCATTTTGAGTCATTTTGAACACTTGTTTATCTGGATCTCTATCAACTCAGACTCAGAGGTAATTCTTCTTTATCTTGGGTGCATCTCAGTCACATCTCGGGTGCATCTCGAACATATCTCAGGTGCGTCTCGGACGCATCTCGGATGCATCCGGAATGCTCTTTTATGAACTGTCTCGAATGACAAGTAGTCATTGAATTGAACCCTTGCCATCCAAGTTCATCTGACCTGTTCAAATCGGTATGAACCTTTGAACTTCAGTTCTCCTTTGACCCTCTGACCTTCTCATCTGAACTGTTATCTTTTCAACTAAGTTAATCTGCTATACAGTCAAGAAGGTCAATAAAATTTAACCTTGCAATAAATGTTGACATCCCTGTTTCAAGTGAAGAAAATGGCGCAAAAAATGATGGATAAACGCAAGCTGGAAGTCGAGGCCTTTCACAATCAAGCCTTCTATTTGTCTGATCCTCCACCAGAATATCGGGAAAGATTTGATTCTCTAATTAGCGGACTGAGCAACTGCCGACTTACTCATGCTCTAAAGACAAACCCATTAATTAATGAAGACATGATCCAGGACTTTTGGATCAATGCTAAAGTCAAGGGTGGAGGTGCTTACATTGAAACAAAGAATGGGGAAAGAGAAATAAAGGTTTCAGAGGCAGACGTACGAGACGCACTACGGTTTGGAGACAGTGAACGTCATCCTACAGCATTCGACAGAGATAGCGTTGTGAAAGCTCTACGTTGTATGAGTTATGAAGGAGCGTATCCAACCGTGCTGAAGAAACTTTTCCCATCATACTGGAGGTGCCTTGATCACATCTTTTTATAGTGTATTTCAGAGAATAAAGGCGGCCAGGACCAACTAAATCAGACATAGACTGTGGCACTTGTTGCATTGGTGAATTGCTGGGACTACAACTTTTCGGTTTTCATTTTCGACAACATGAAGAGTACGTTGGAAAGTCAAAAGAAGAAGGTGTTCCTGCTATATCCGAGATTTGTGCAAATGATCTTTGACAAGAGGTATCCTGAGCTGATCAAAGGCACAAACCACCTGAACCAAAAGTTGCTTAGACCAAGTTGTTTCAAAGCGACATGCAAACAAAGGGATTCTGCTAAGGTCAAGTTTGTTGGTCGATATGAGCTGATTAAACATGAGAAGTTCAAGGAACTTGTAGCAGCACCTAAACTAGTGACTGCATTCGTAGCTGAAGAAAATGATATTCAGATTGTCGGCGGTCCAAGACAACCAGAACCAGTCGTTGAAGATCTTATTTCAGAAAAAGAAAAGGAAGAAGCAACGACACATGCTGTAACAAAGATAGCTAAGGAGACTGTTAGAGAAATGAATTTGATTTCTGCTGAGATGTAACGCCCCAAATTCACAAATTGAATTTAAGTTTCATATAAACTAGAAAGTTCATTATGTGTGTGTGTGTATTGAATATTGTATAGATTAGATATAAACACACGACCCAAATGCGAACGAGAGCATGCTCGTACGAGCGACAAGTGGCTCGTACGAGCGACAAGTGACTCGTACGAATGACAAAGTAACTCGTATGGGTGATAAACATCTCACTCGTATGAAGCTAACCTGCCCGCTTCGTACGAGCTGCTCATGCCTATATATATATATGAGACGTGTATCATTGTTTGGAAGTTTTGTAAGTTCCCCAAGTGGAAATGTTTGCAAATTCTCCCCAGGAATTTCCGTCCACTGATTCTGTTTCTACTCCTTCTTAAGGACATTCTACCGAATCGGCACTATCATATGCCCAAACTTTCGACTAGAACCACCGTCAACGGGACTCACAAAAGCGGTATGTACG
This sequence comes from Scalesia atractyloides, assembly GCA_947069175.1. Lineage (NCBI taxonomy): Eukaryota > Viridiplantae > Streptophyta > Magnoliopsida > Asterales > Asteraceae > Scalesia > Scalesia atractyloides. The sequence continues at coordinate 40,531,944 of CAMTDV010000008.1, read as the reverse complement.
CCAAGTGTATGATAAAATGTCTAAATGAAGTTAGATTGTGAAATTAAATGAAATGGCTACACATATATGAATGAAATATGTTAATGATGTTTTAGTAGTAAACTAACTTGAAGAATGAGCTAAAAACACTAGAATTTGGGTTGAATGTATGTTTTGGGTAAGATCATGTAATAGGGGCTTATACCATGTGCTTGGATAGTGTGATGTTCATCATATAATTGATTAAACATTAGTTGGAATCAAGAAGTAAAAGTGATAAACATCTCGCTCATACGAGTGATAGACATATCACTCGTACGAGTGATATCAAATGTAGAACTATGGAAGTATTAGCATGGGTATAAATGAACTATGTGTATGTTATATAGGTTACTCGTACGAGTGATGAACATCTCACTCGTACGAGTGATATCAAATGTGGAATTATGAAAGGTTTACCATGTATATGAATGAATACGTGTGCGTTATATGACTCACTCGTACGAGTGATAAGCATCTCACTCGTATAAAGTGATAATTGAGTTGCGAGAACGTGAAATAAGACGGCCATTAGTACATGTCCTATATATATGCGATAATTGATTAATGTAAAGCAAGAAATATATGAATGAAGAGTAATGAATGTTAGTATATGATTATAAATATGCTAACTATGATATGAATATGGTGACAAGAAAAAAAGTGGAATCATGCCAAGATGGACTTAAGCACGAAATGCTAACAAGTCAAGAGGAGGCAAGGAAGCGGACACGAATACAAACACATAAGGTAAGTGATTTCCGGAATCACTTCTTCTTTTATAAATAAAGATTGTCATGTTGAATACAGGGAATCGTGTAAGAAATTATAGATAAGGATAAGGATCAAGGTATGTAATGTTGTGGTAAGTCATAGGAAATCATCTATGTTTGGATTTCAAGATAGAAGTGAACAAGTCAAAATGTAGAAAGTATGTGTCGGGTGTCGGTTTTGGATGTTATCGTATGAGAATTATATAAGAATGTTTAAGTAATCACAATACTAAGGAAAGTATTATTGTAGCGGACCATAAACAGTTAGTTATGTTGGAAGTAGTTTAGAATAGTCGAACGGGTCAAAAATCAAGAGAGCATGATGAAAGTATAGATTTGATTAAGAGGACATGGGGTTAAGTGTCAAAAGGATACGTGAAGATTATGGAATGTTATGGTATGTTACGGAGCATTATGAGTCAGTTCGGGTTGGGTCAGAAATCAGAAACGAGCTGTGTAATTTTAAGCAAGGTAAAACAGTGTCAGCATTATATAGGGGGCGTCGCCGACGGCTTCCTGATACCAGTGAAAACAACTAATAGGAAGCTTGTGAACTTAATGAACTATGATAATGCTTGTCATGTATGTGTAAGGCTTATTTATATTCTAGTAGAGGGATTCATAGTTAAGTACGAATAGAAATAAGCATGCGCATATCTTCGTATGTATAAGACTTATTATGTGGATGTTTGTGACTAGGATATGTTGGCATAATCTTATGGGAATGTAAGTGGTATGTAAGGGTCTATATATATGAATACACAGCTTCAATACGAATGAGCGTTAACATTACTAATATTGTACTGAGAATGAAATGGAAGTGCAGGTTTACTATTGTTGATTTATGAAGATTGATGATTGGGATGCGAGAACATATATGGAAAGATAATTAGAAGGATCTTCATGAATAGAAAGAATATGGAGTGATCTTTAATTCTAATTGTTTAAAGTTATGAATGACGTCACTGAATATTAATCGTGCGCATGTATACGGTGATCGCAGGTTGTAGGGGATTATTATCACTAAGGAGTCAAAAGGGTGAAGATCGAGTCAAGGAGCAAGGATTGTACGGGAAGAGCGGTCTCATAGCTTGTAATTGTGTTTTACATTTAATAAGTAATTTGGAATGAATGTAGTAAATCCTTTCAAGAAAGTGCCCAAAATTTTATTAATGAATTTTAAGTATGTTTTATAGTCAGTAAAGAAAGAATTTTTGAGTTGGTATTTTCGCTACGTCTCTTATGGTCAAAACGTTTAAGGGTGTTACATGAGAACCTTGAAGCTTTACTTGCATCACTTAAGTGTGATTATGGGATCTCTTCTCCTGGTATCATTCCTTCCGATGAAACATTGTCTGAAGATGATGAGGCAGAGAACGTCTTTGCATCTGAAGCCTCTGATCTCCCCAGCCCTCAAGCTCAAGCACTATTCCTGATCCGATATCACAGCCATAAAGTTCTAGTGGAGTTTGTGGTAAGGCAGGCAGTTCTAGCGGTGGTTTATCCGAGTATGAAGAGGCTGCAATGAGAATGGCAGCTGAAAAGATGAGATTTATCGAGCAGTCTGATAGTGATGAGGATGAAACTGTGGATGTTGGCAAGCTACAGCGAAGAGTAGTGCTGCTGGAACAAGAAAATGAATTGAAATACGCTCAACTAGCATCCTTACAAAATCAGATATCTATCAGAGACCAAGCTATTGAGCAACTTCAGGGTGATGTGAGCTTGCTGATGACAAAGATCTACAAGATGAAGGCTAAGCTACATAAGAAGTTTGATAGAGAATTTGCGGATAAGGATGATGATCCTCTAAATGTTGCTCATCACGAACGCACTTAAGCAGAAAAGGATGCAGCTGATGCAGAGCATGAAGAAGGTTTGAATGCATATCTTTCAGCTGAAAAATCAAAGAAAAGAAAGCAGCCACATAAAAGGAATACCAACAGAAAAAATGCTCGTAATGAAGAACCAAGATGTAAATCCCTTTGATGAAAATTTTCAACCAAAGGATCCATCCAAAGTGTCAAACCGATATGTCATGGAGATAGAACTAAGCCAGATAAAGTCAGAAACAAGTCAGAGGTGAAATGTTGGAGATATGATCACGACGGGAACTTATGGATAGTCACAAGGGTGAGCGGCCATAGAGAATACTATTCGAAGCAGACACAACTTGAATCCTGGACGAAGATTGATCCGAAAAGTCTGTTGAGAGCTCACTACTCTGACTCAAATCCAAATCAACGAGGTCCTGGATGGGCATTTCATTCAAAGCTTGAACATGAAGTATCTCATAACTTCCCAACAATGAAACTGTTGAATCATATCTGAAGAAAAGCCCAGGCGTTCGAGACCCTCATACTCACAAACGGCTTCAAAACGTTATCTGGCCACCGACTGACAAAGACAAGGTCATTCTAGCTGCTCCAAATTTTCTAAAAGGTGTGCTAAAGAATCTCTACTATTGGGCTTATGATACAAGAATGGCTGAAGCTGTTATTGTCACAAAAGGAAAGGCATTCCGGTTGGCTGATACTTTAGAATTAATTAGCTTTCACGAGGAGGACATTCTGATGTTGGGTGCAAATCAAATTCAAGCTAGTGGTAAATATGAAGTATGTGCAAAATCTTGGACGAGTGCGGTGGCAACAGTGATACAGAACAAATTATTTGCACATGATTAAAAAACCTGAAACGTAAGGCTATTTCTAATGCAATATACCTAGGGGGAGATTGTAGAGACACTAATAGGTTTATGCATTAGTATTAATTAGGGATTGGGTTATTATAATTGTAATGGGCTTGGAGAAAGGCCTTGGGCCTAAGAGTTTAGGGCTTTTGAGCACTAACCCTCTAGTATATATAGTTAATGATGTATTAGGGTTTTGTAGCTCTTTGATTGTTCTTCACTTGTATTAGACAAATTCCCAATGTGTATGCAAGTTGAATCTTTCCATCTTCATATTATTTCTAAAAGCTTGTTAGTGTGATTCCTCCACCTTTCAAGCTAACTGTGATATCGATTAGATCCGGTTTTCGGGACTTACATTGTGTTTTGTGTTTTTGTGTCGTTTAGTGTTTTGCAGGAATACATCACCAACATGGAGCCATGACTGACGAAGAATTGGAGTTGCAGGTAAGTTTTCATACAAAACTGGGTGCTATGAAGGTTTCTAACAAGTTTTGGTTGAACTTAAAATTTTTTCTAAGGAATGAACCTGCCAAAAACCATGAAACTTTCTGTAATAAAGACCTTCTGGCGGGCCGTGAGAAGATAGTCTCACACGGTCGTGACCCACGAGACACTTTAATTCCATAAAACATTTTCATACGATCGCAACCCGCGAGAGAATACATTAACTCTCTCGCGGGGCGCGAGAGACCCTAACTGTAGACCTGCATCTTTTATCCCCAATTTCTTCATTCATAACACTAATTTCTCTTCACTTCTACCATACGACCATCCTCTTTCAAGCACCATAAACCGCCCACAGCCACGTCCATTCACTCTAATCTTCCATCACCACTTCACCACATCATTCCTAGTTGATTTCCCACACAAAGTTTCCACCTTTCACTACCAAAACAAGCTTTTTAAGGGTCTTGCAAGCTATACTCCAATTTCTTAGCTTTTATGTGTAGATCGACTCTATGGTATGTGTTTCTTGCAAGTTATTTACTTTAATTTCAGTATTTTGGTCAGTTTATAGTTAGTTACTTTATATGTTTCAGTGTCGGGTCTTGTTTAGGTTGCATGTTAGTCTCCTTGGGCATTTGGGGTGAACTTTGTTTGGGCTAAGTTGGGTTGTAGCGGCTGAACACAGGTTATGGTTGGGGTGGTTTGGGTTCAATTAGTCATATTTTGCTGGTGGATTGGTTTGGCAAGGTTTCAACATTGAGTGTGGGGATTTGGGTTGGTATTTTTTGCCATAAAAATCACATTTTTCACAAAAATATTAACCCGTTTTTCTGCCATGAACATGAAGTTTTATACCGTGTTTGGGACTCAATGTTTGGTTGTTTTTAGGCACTTGGGAATTAATTGAGGACAATTGAAGTGCCGGGAGATGATAGTGTACATTGAGTCTAAGTCTATGTCATTTTAGTAATTTTGTCGTGTTTTTAGGTTATGTTTTGCATTTTGGCACTTATAATCTAAGATCTCTCACCCGTACTCAATCTCCATTCGGGCGAGATTTGGTCTAAGAAATTGGTATTTTTTGCTAACGGTCACCCAATAATGCATCTATTTTTTGTTGTAAACTGTCTTTTCTGGTCATGACCGCGAATGTAATGCTATACGGTCATTGCTCAAATATAGTTTGTGTTTCTAACTGTCTACTTGTTCTTGCTTGTGAATTGAATGTTTTTTATCAGATGTCAGGTGAAGGTAGTTCAAGTAGGCCAGGAAAGAAGAAGAGAGGTCCTGCCGCTCGACCACGGGGAGACCAGCGGAGATCCAGCCTTTGCCACCAAAATTTGGGTAGATTGGAGAAGTGTTAAGTATATAGGGGGCAGTGATCCCCATGGTCAAAGTATGAGATTGAGAGACAGTCCTCTGTTGCAGTTTGAGCTAGACTCACATGAGAATGAGAGGTTGGCTAATTTGATCATGGTAGATCTGTTACCATACAGAAGGATTGATTGGGAAATGTTCGATCATCTGGGTTCAAGGGGTAGAGTCGAGCAGCTGCTGAGGGATAAGTTTAGAAGAGTGTTGGACTACGATGCTAGGCATTACAAGGAAATTACTCTGGAGTTTCATTCTACTTTTGAGTATAAGCAGGGAAATTATAGCGAGATCGATGCTATGTCCTTTGCTCTTGGTAGGCATGTTTATGAGATGACTATTCCTCAGTTTGCCATTACTACACAGTTTATACTGTGGAGGAGGTTCAGTCACAGGAGTTTGCTACGAGTCTGAGGGAGTATTTAAGAGGAGGTAACCGCACAGTGTTTAGACAGATGAGTTGGCCAGATTCCGGGTTACGATTTCGTCTGCGCCTTACTTGAACAACATGATAGCAAGTGATATCATTGATCCAGTTTATCGGTTTATTCATAAGATTTTGGCAGCTACATTGGTAGGCAGGGGGCAGGGTGACAATAAGGTCAATCAGGTCAGTCTGTTTTGTTTAATGTGCATGGTGGAGGAGAGGCCCGCAAATTTGGCTAGTATTTTTGCATGGTCAATGAGGAGGCTGTGGAGAGGTGGTCCAGGGGCTTGTATTTATTGTGGGCCTTATGTTACTTGGTTGGCTGAGAGCCTTGGGGTATTTGATAGGTACCTGAGGAATAAGATGAGAGAAGGGTAGTCTCCTTGTTTTATGAATGTGCGGGATCTACAAGCTGCTGGTATTTTATCATCTCATGAGCCGATTACTTGGGAGCCCATTCGCCATGGTCCACAGGTTCAGCCTCCACCTGGTTCTGATGCTGCATCATCTATGCAATCTACTGTTCCTCCTCGTTATCAGAGACCGGTGATTAGCCAGGAGTTACCGGGCAGGCAATACACTATGCGACAACCCCGTCCAGATCCACTTACTTTGGATTCATTATATGATAGTATGGAGACAGCTTTTGGGGATTTGCATAGGTATGTTGACCAGCAGTTTGGTGGGGTCAGACATGTTATGATGGAGAGTAGAAGGATGCATGAACAGGGTCAGAGAAGGTTGGAGGATGGGATGAGGTATATGATGGAAAACTTGCATATGGGAGTTCCGTCATATTTTCAGCACCAGGGGCAGCCGGGATCAAGTGGTATGGAGGATGTGCAACCATACTAGATTTTTGAACAGTTAGAGGAGGAAGAAGAGGATGATTAGCTTTCAGAGGCAACGGTGTTTCTGTTATTTATATATTTTGTTTTTATGTTGTTTTCATCCTCTTATGGTTTGTATGTGTACTTTGAACACTTGAATTTGGTAGGTGGGGATGGGTTGGATGATGGTTGTGGATGGTTTCTATGAGACAATTATTTATTTATCATGTTATATTTGGGAGGTATTTGTGTTTGTTGATAGGTTTGGTGTTGATTTTGCCTCTTTCATTCGCGTGAGAGAGTTAGGAATTGTTTGTTGAGCGTTTGGAGGGCATGTGGAATTGATTGGCACATTGACAGTCTCGCATATCAGCTAAATCGTTTCACTTGTATTTGTTGTATATTTTTATTTAGTTTGCAGTTTTTAATATTTAGTTAAGTTGAGTATTATCATCCTTGCACTAGGGAAAATGCAAATTTGTAAGTGTGGGGATGAGATAGTTGAGCCATAGAGTTAGTTTTTATTAAAAAAATTAAAAATCAGAAAATGTCTTTTAAAGAAAAAGTTTGCAAAATAAAAACGGAAAATGATAGAAAAGTCGTGTTTTTGTTCGATTTCAAATACTTATAATATGAGTTAATATATATTGAGCTTGTGTCTAGCTTAGGATATGCGAGTAGGCACGATTCGGTTCTAGGTTCCTTGGAGATTAATATACCTTAAATGTCGGTCTATTAGTGGGTACTCATCTAGGAAAAGTGGGAAGCCAAAACCGCCAAAAATAGCAAATAATAAATAAAAAAATATAAGGATTGCCGTTATAAGCTAAAATCTTTAGAATTTCAATCATGTATTAAATAATAAATTAAAAAAATATATAGAGAGAAATTGAGCTTCATTGAAAAAGGAAACGAGACCTATGTAATCTTTGTTGGGGATGGCGATTCTGACCTAGATGTCCTCTAGATAAGTTGAATAAATTGCCTAAATGCCGAAGCCTATGTTGTCGCTCTTGGGGATGGTGACTCTGGTTGAGACAGCCTCTAGGTTAGGTATGCAAAAAAAATTCAAGTGCTCAAAAGAAAAAAAGGGAAAGAAGAAGAAAATTTACTTGGTTTTAAATTTTCTTGTTTTTAGTATATAACGGTTAGGAATTAGTCCTGTGACTGTTCCTTTTGTTCCATAAGCTTGAGGCGGGACTAGGTGTACTGTGGATTCTGGTGTGAGACCTTAGGTAGATTCACCAACTTGAACTAAATTTACATGATAAGGGCTTTCAATCGGGTTTTGGGTTTAAGTTGACACATATATTTGCAACCGCGGTTAACACAAGTTTCAACCTTAATAAAAAAATATTATTTTTGAAACCAAATATTCATTTGTCTTTGATTCCGTTTGCATAATTTTTTTCGAGGAAGAAAAAAGAGTAAGTGTGGGGATATTTGATGTATTGAATAATACATCTATTTATTGTGTATAGTTTGTATAAGTTTCATTAATGTTCGTTTCAGTTTTATAAGAATTGATCTACTCTTAATCCAATTATGTTTCGCAGATCTTGGTTCGTGGTAATAGCTGAAAAGAGAAGAAAACGAGTTAAAATGATGAAGAAACCGATCCGGATCATAATTGGAAGTCGAGAGAATAAACGAATTGAAAAATGGGAAAAATACCTCTCTGGCGGCCTGCGACCGCAACAGAATAATCCTCTCGGGGATGGCGAGAGGAAGAAGGAGTCCGGACAGATTATAACACGGTCGCAGGGCGTGACCAGGTGGAATAGTCCTCTCGCGTGAGAATGTCACTTTTGAAATCGCTAGGTCAATGCAACACCCTAGCGGTGGAGATAATGAGCGTGGGGATGGGATAGCTGAGTCATAGAGTTAGTTTTTATTAAAAAAAATAAAAAAAATCAGAAATGTCTTTTGAAGAAGAAGTTTGCAAAATAAAAAAGGAAAATGATAGAAAAGTCGGGTTTTTGTTCGATTTCAAATAATGATAATATGAGTTGATATAGATTGAGCTTGTGTATAACTTGGGATATGCGAGTAGGCTCGATTCGGTTCTAGGTTCCTTTGAGATTAATATACCTTAAATGTTGGTCTACTAGTGGGTACTCATCTAGGAAAAGTAGGAAGCCGAAACCGCCTAAAATAGTACAAGAAATGTCGTTATAAGCTAAAATCTTTAGGATTTTCAATCATGTAATAAAGAATAAATAGATAAAATGTTTTAAGATAAATTGAGCTTGATTGAAAAAGGAGACGAGGCCTATGTAATCTTTGTTGGGGATGGTGACTCTGACTTAGATTTCCTCTAGATAAGTTGAATAAATTGCCTAAATGTCGAAGCCCACGTTGTCGCTCTCGGGGATGGTGACTCTGGTTGAGACAGCCTCTAGGTTAGGTATGCAAAAAAAATCAATTGCTCAAAAGAAAAACAATGGGAAAGAAGAAGAAAATTTACTTGGTTTTAAATTTTCTTGTTTTTAGTATAAAACGGTTAGGAATAGTCTAGTGACTGTTCCTTTTGTTCCATAAGCTTGAGGCAGGACTAGGTGTACTATGGATTCTAGTGTGAGACCTTAGGTAGATTGACCAACTTGAACTAATTTACATGATAAGGGCTTTGAATCCGGTTTTGAGTTTAAGTGGATACATATATTTGCAATCGCGGTTAACACAAGTTTCAACCTTAATAAAATAATCTTATTTTTGAAACCAAATATTCACTTGTCTCTGATTCCGTTTGCTTAATTTTTTTTCGAGGACGAAAAAAGAGTCAGTGCAGGGATATTTGATGTATTGAATATACATCTATTTATCGTGTATATTTTGTATAAGTTTCATTAATGTTTGTTTCAGTTTTATAAGAATTTATCTACTTTTAATCCAATTATGTTTCGCAGATCTTGGTTCGTGGAAATAGCTAAAAAGAGAAGAAAACGAGTTAAAATATTGAAGAAACCGATCCGGATCATAATTGGAAGTCGAGAGAAGAAATGAATTGAAAAGATGGAAAATACCTCTCTGGCGGCGACCGCAACAGAATAATCTTCTCACAGGTGGTGAGAGGAAGGAGTATGGACAAATTATAACACGGTCGCGGGGCGCGGCCGGGTGGAATATGCCTCTCGCGGCCAGCGAGAGGACTACTTTATCAGAAAGAAACGTAAAGGAATCAGTCTTTGTTGAAGAAGGTTATATATATATATCAATGTTTAACTCATGTTACAATGACTTGGACCACCTTCGAGAGTTATAAGTGATTTCTGAAGATCTTTTGCATGTTTCTGAAGTGGAGATTGCTCAGGAATCATTGGAGTTGAAGCAGGAAGCTTAGAGATCAAGAAATTCCGGGTTTTGTTTTCCGATTTTTCTATTCTTTAGCTTTCTTGTCTTGTTCAATGAATTCAGTTTTTAAACCTAGTTTATCTATGTTTAAGACAATGTTTCTTGTCTAGATCTTTTATTACTACCTAGGTTTTGATGAACTATTAATAAAGTTTGGATTTTTATTGAATTGATGATGTGTTTATGGGAATTTTAATATAGTAATAAACTTGGGAAATTGATTTGGTGTATTTGCATGTTTTGAATTGATTATTGATTGTTTAATTGTTTCACATATATTTAGTTGAATGTCTTTCAAGTAATAGGTTTATGTTGAATGTCGAATCTTAACGGGTTCGGGTAATCTTTCGGTGACTTTGCCAATAAACCCTAGAAACAATTAAGTGAAAAATAGAATTAAATCTTAACATTATACTAAAACTAATTCTTGAGAAATAATAGTTTATTAACTGATTTAAATAGGTGAAATGCTAGGATTAGGTTTTGAGAGAAACCGGGTTTTAGTTTACTTGCCATATTTGTGTCGTTTAAACAAATCAAGAACCCTAGTTAGTCTAAGCTTTCTATTGAAAGGTAGTTGACTATTTTAGACACTTTATTAAACATTAGATAACCGAAAGGAAATCTTATAAACCAGTGAACATAACTATCTTTAGAATATCATAGGTGTCTTCCCGAGAAGGTTTGGGGGTCCTGTTCGGTATTTCGTAGGATTTAGTATTTCAAGATCCCGGTTCCTTATCACATTAATATTCAATTAAAAACCATTCAACATTAATGAGGATTTTAACCTAGGTAGTCATTTCATTACCATTGAATTAAGTCTTTGATTCGAAATTCCGTTTTAAGTCATCTTAGTTAAGTTAATTTAGGTTAATTATAATTTTATGATTTTTAGTAACCCCCACCCCAAATATAAAATAATTTAATTTGTGTCAATAAAGTTTAAATAGGGTCATTAACGTAATTAGAGAGTCTCGTGGGTTCGATATCCGGACTTGCTTAAGCTTACTACAATTGATCGGTCCATTTGCCAGTTAGTAGTTTTTGTCGAGTTTCTAAGTCAAGAGTATTACTTCGAGTCTAGATTTAGGTTAATTTCATTTATTTTTATTAGACTACTTTTAGGACAGTAGATAAAGAGCTTGGTTTGTAAGGCATAGAAGGTAAGTTAACGTTTACCCCTGCCCCATTTGTGCTAGTGCCTGCTTAGGTCCTTGCTAGAACCTGAACTTGTGGTCCGACCTGACTGGGAGTAGCTTTCCAAACATGACCTCCTGTTAACTGCTGGCTTAACGGGGCAAAGAGGGCAGCTATCTGAGGCTGCTGGACGACATACATGGGGAAGCTCTACTAGAAGTAATGGCATGGTGATAAGCTTGCGGCTACTGATGGAGGGGTGAAACCCGAGCTTTAATGTATTTAAATATTGAGTTTTATGTGCGTTTTATGTGCGTTTTATGTGGTTTATTGCATTGAATAAAATAACTATGAGAATACATTGGTTTGCAGGTCAAGCACGTAATTCGGTGAAGTTATGAACGCTAGAGATTAAGTGGAATGCTCAAGGATGGCATGCAGATTACAGTACCAACTGTAACTTGTTCGGGTTGGAGAATGATGTGAAATTCCAAGAAACAAGAAAGTTGATTGGTGAGGGGCCTCTAGGTCATTAAAAGAAAGTTGATTGGTGAGGGAAGAATGGGTGAGAACTCACGCCGTAGGTTATGGTGAGGGACCCGTAACTTCGGTCAACTCAAATAGACAACGATTTAATCAGAAACTCACCACCGTATTACCGGTGGTGGGCATAAGTTACAAGTAGGGTTGTCAAGAGAAACATGATTCCTAGACCATAGTCACGGTCCGTTTGACGGAAAAACGCGCGTGGTTGCTCATTTGGGGTATATTAGGGTTTAATTAAGACCTTATCATCATCTTCAACTCCAAGAACGACCAAGAGAGCATCTAGGGCATAAAGTTGTGAACTTTTTACTCATCATCATCAAGTTCTTCACTAAATCCATCCTTGCAATCATGAACTCATCGATCTCTCAAGCTTTTGAAGATCGTTTGGCGAGATGAGTGGCTAGTTTTCTTGTGGTTTCCTCCGGATGGACGATTTGTGTAAGGTAGATACTTTTATGTTTTTTGACAATTGTATGAACTCGGTGATCTAAGCATTCGATGTTTTTCACCTTTGATTTGATTAACTGATTGTAACCGGTTGCATTTTATTAAACTTTAATCGTTAATCATTCAATTCTCGAGAGTTCTAGTAATCGGGATATATCTGAGGTGGGATTACGGTTAGTAATTGTGATTGATGTTCATTTGATACCCGTTATGTATTGGCCGAAGTACTTAGTCTGTGAATATCACAATCGGTTAATTAGGTTAACACTTATGTCTATCTATGTGTTCTGATAGAACACCTAATTGAATCTAACTGCAAATCTGAAATTCGGAGGAACCATCCACAATAGAGTTTTCTTTTTCAGTAATAGATAAGTAATACTTAACATCATGACACTTTCCACAATCCTCCTCTGGTTCGATATCCAACTTATCATATCTACATAATTTAGTTGGTTTTTGCATGTTCTTCATGACAGACATCAAAATTGGCGCTGTTGCCGGTAAGGCGTGCGCAAAGTGTTTAGTGTCAAGTCTTTAGTAAAAAGAGATAAAAAATTAAAAATAGTTTCATTGTGTTCGTTTAGAATTACGCGAGGTTTCTTTTGTTTGTGTTGTGCAGGTGATCTCGTACGTGCATGCATCATACTCGGAAATCCGGAAATTGAGAGGACTGGTCGGCACACCCAAGTTTTGCACCGCGAAAACAAAATTTTGCAATCCCCAATACCAGCATCAAAACCGATGGAGAGCTCAAGTAATCTCGAGAACCAACCAGTCACCCCATCTCAATAAGCCCAGTTCTCACCGACACCTACTCAGCCTGCACTAAACACGCCTATACCATCTGAACCACCATCACAAACCATAGTTTCCCAATCTTAATAATCTCCCACCTTTTTCCAACCAAACATACTCTCAAACTTCCAACATTCAACATTCTTCACCATATGTGAGGATTGTCACGGACGACACTATTATTCCGCCTACTTAAATTAGGCCATCTAGCTTAGCTACTAATCTCCCTCCTCCAACTCAACCTACATATTACCAATCCTCATAGCAGCAACAACAATATTCTGCTAGAACATCAATGTTTGATCAACGAGATGGTACAATGGATTATGGGAGTGGGTATGAAGCATATGAGGGTTACGAGGGAAATCAGTATGATCGACAGATGATGGGTTTGGGAATCCGAGAAGGGTACAATACGGAATTTAGGTTGGCTAACGGGGCAATTTATGAAGCACCGGGGTATCAATAGCCAATACATGCACCTGAGCCAGTAAATCAGCAACCGGCTAATGCAAGACCGATCAACATGTCGATTCCACCAGTACCACAACAAGTCCTGGTACAGCAGATGCAAGCTCCACAGAGACCGCTTCCCAGAAATATACCTCAACTGATCAACCAACCTGAAGGTATTCCAAGGAGATATGATCGGGGACCGGTGAGGGGCGTTGAGAGTCACATTAAACCAGCTATCGCCAATAATCCCTCACTGGTAGTCATCCCTCAATTACGAGGTCGGTCGTTTGACGTACAAGCACAATCTATTCAAAGCTTGCCCAAGTATCATGGGTTGGCCACTGAAGAACCGTACCTACATATCACTGCTTATGATGCCCGCTGCAACACCATAGGGGCCAAGGTTTCACGCCCGATGATGTGAAATTAGTACTTTCCCAATTCACACTTGAAGATAAGGCACAAAAATCATTTCACTCGTTACCATCTGCTTCGATCTTTACATGGCTCGACATGCAGCAACTATTCTTGGATGAATTCTACATATCTTTGCAGACGCATAACGCTGGGAAAGACAATCGGAACTTTCAACAGCAACCCGATGAACTTTTCCATGAAACGTTTAATCGAGTCAAAATGATGCTAAGAATTGTCCGCATCATGGGATACAACTATGGGAGCTTCTTAATTCCTTCCATGAGGGTTTGACAGATGAAGACGCAAGGGACTTAAGCTCGACATCGAATGGAACGTTCGGTACAAATTATGAGCAGGTTAATTGAGAATATTTAGAGAGGAATGCGAGAACATCGAAAGAAAAGCTCGGTCTTCAAGAAGCGCTCGACATTCGGTTGTGAGAGCGGTGGATAATGCCCTGAAGTTAGCGGGAAAATGCCTTTTTGTGGGAATTGTGAAGATTTAGGACACATTGCAGATCAGTGCCCTAGTAACATTTGTGGGGTCGAGGATGTGAACTATGTGCAAGGAGGTGGATGCGGTGATTGGAACTTCAATATGAATTCCAATACCCACCATCCAGGCCTCCAAAATCATCCAAACTTCAGCTACGGAAATGGCAACAATCAAAGTAATCCAGGATTTCAAGGTAATAATCAAATTGGTGGGCAAAGGAATTTCGGCCAATCCTAGTACCAAAACAACAATCAAGGAGGACCATCTGGGTTCTCTAAGGGTAGTGGTCAGGGTGGTAATGAGATAATGGAGATGCTGAGGGCCATACAATAGAAAATGCAACGGAAGAATCAGTTGGATGACGCTCGAGCACAAAAAGATGAGATGCAGGACAAAGCCATCCAATAACTGACCACACAGATGGGGCAGCTGGCTAGTGAGGTAGCAGCATTGAAGCAACAGAATGGGAAGCTTCCCAGTGATACGCAAACTAACCCGAAGAACACAAAGAACATACTGATCAGCGGGTAAGTTTGGTTCTGAAAATGGTTTAACTGATAAATGTTTGACTGCTTCTGTTGTTAATGTGATGGAAGGTATGAATGAAGTAAATGAAGAAGGTATTAGAGGAGATTTAGGGGAACCTGTCATTCTGATAAGAGTGGGGAAGTTTAAGATCTACCGAGCATTGCTAGATTATGGAGCTGGAATCAGTGTCCTCCCAGGCAGCTTGTATGACCAGTATGACCTGGTCCTCTGCAAGCATGTGATAGCATGGCGACGTTCAAGGACGCGAGTTGGAAACAACCCCGGGGGTCGTGAAAGATGTGCTGATCTAACTGGGTGAGATTTATTATCCGGTGGATTTTATGGTGATCTAACTGGGTGAGATTTATTATCCGGTGGATTTTATGGTGATCGATAAGCAGCCACAGGTAATATTGGGTCACCCATTCTTGCATACAACATACAACAAACAACCAAATCGACTACAGGAACGGGATGGTCACCATGAGCTATGAGAATTGTAAGTTGTACTTCAACGTGTTTTTAAAGTCTATTGCTTACGATCTTATTGATGAATTGGGTCACACTGGTGCTACTGATGAGTTTGGTTTTAGTGGTGTTGAGATTGACAGGTCTAGGGGGAGGACAATTGGAAGGCAGGCGAGAAAGGTAGATGTGTGTGAGAGAGAGAGAGAGCAGGTGATGGAAGGAAACCACCCGATGGTGGGATTCGTTGGAGCAATGAGACTGAGCTTGACCCCAAAAGGCGTGGAGTTGTGAACCTTCCTAAAAACTGGATGGAGATGTATGGAGAGAAATGGGAGGGCAAGCGTTCATCTGAACCACCCTGAGTACGTCAGGTATGGTCTGGCTGAAGACCTTTAAACTTAGCGCTCTCAGGAGGCATCCCGAGGATGTAGAGTATTGTACTTTGGTTTAGTTCGTTTTGGTGTTTGCGTTTTGACAGATTACTACGCTTGCATACTCACGGATGTAATGATTCAAGAATGGGGATGTGGGACAACATCCCCGGTGAGACATCAAAGAATCTATGAGAGGCATATGTTCCGGTTAGATCGCAACAGTTACACCATTACAAACACTCATGGATCTTCTGGTCAGGTGAATGTGTCTCTCTATCTTGCATTTTAGTTGTTTTTGTGTCTTTGGTGGTGTGAACTTTTGTGGCGGGTGTGGTGTCGTTTGTTGTGATAGGTTAGCCATTTCTTGGGATTGTTTGGTTTGTTATTCCCAGGTTAGTTTTAAAAGCACCATATATTGGGGACAATGTATCCCAAGTGTGGGGATGTGGGAGCCCGAGAAGGGATTGGTGGATAAAAGCTTGAAGAGATTGAAAGTGATGGAAATAAATGAAAATTAAAAAAATTGGAAATTTGAATATTTTGAAAATTTTTCATCACCTTAAGTATGCTAATTGGTTATGAAAACCTAAGTTTTCAATCTAAAATGGGTTCCTATCCGGTAGTAAACTAACATAATCCCTTGTCATGGCTGTTCCTTTAAGTTTCATGAGAGTAGGTCTTGTAATGTTTTTAGAGAAAGGAATTGAAAAGAGATGTCCATTTGGGGGTAACATGCTTTAGATTGCATATGCTACATGTCGGTAACCTTTCACCGTTTCTTGGTGAGATCTTTGAGCCTATAGAATTGATAGAATGATTTGCATAATGAATTCATTTGTTCAGGGCAGGCCATATGTTATTCTATGTTAGAACTTGTATGATTTGATACATGCTGAGATTCTGGATTGACATGTGCACGTAAATGATAAAGGCATTAGGATTTTCCTTTACACCCCTCTGTGTTTGTTTATATGTTCACCCAACCATTACCCTTAGTAGCCATGTTGAGCCTATACACCTTTCGTTTGTCCACCAATGTGATTTGTGTTAATACCTACCGTTGAATGAGAAAATTATGAGAAAAGAAAAAATATAAAAAAGAAAAAATAACAAAAAGAGAGTCTTTGTGAATAGTGTTTATATTGTTTTGGGTAGAAACCAGCCCAAAAGTGTGAGTTGTTATGTGTGAAAATAAGTTGTCACGGTTTGGTTGTTTGTTCATTAGCAACATAAAATAAAAAGCCAAATGTTTCCTACCCTTAGCCTAAGCCCAAAACCCAAAAGTCCTTTTGATATGTGTCGTGTTACATGTTACAGTGGAGGTGTGATTGTTATACAAGCTTCTGATTACAGAATTTCATGTTTGGTTTATGAGTGTCTACACACTAGCACATTGCATGCTAGTCTAGATATTAAGCCGAGAGGAGAGTATACTGTGAGGGGCGTGTAGCATGTGTTGGAATCATAAGCATGTTAGTTTTAAATAGATAAGTCTTAAGTTTTGAAATTGCATTAATTGTTTGTCAGACTGTCAATCTTGATTGTATTATTCTATGGGACAACTATGACTTGGGAACCTAGATTGTTGAATCGGTTAAGGGATTTAGAGGTGTTGTTAATGTGGTGAGTAGGTCAAGATTAGTTTGCTTGAGGACAATCAAAGGTAAGTGTGGGAATGTGATGGAGAGGGTGAAACCCGAACTTTAATGTGTTTAAATACCGAGTTTTATGTTCGTTTTATGTGGTTTATTGGATTGAATAAGATAACTACGGGAATACATTGTTCTGCAGGTTACGCACGTAATTCGGTGAAGTTGTAAAGGCTAGAGATTAAGTGGAATGCTAAAGGATGGCAACTGCAGATTACAGTACCAACTGGAACTTGTTCGGGTTGGAAAATGATGTGAAGTTGCAAGAAACAAGAAACAACGAAGTTCAGGGGCCTCCGGGCATTATAAGAAAGTTGATTGGTGAGGGAAGAGTGGGTGAGAACTCCCATCGTAGGTTACGGTGAGGAAACCGTAACTTACGGTCAACTCAAACAGGTAACGACTTAATCAGAAACTCACCACCGTAACTTACGGGTGATGGGCGTAGGTTACGGGTAGGGTTGTCCAGATTCTGAGGAACCATTGTTCTCCTATTGATAAAAGTCTCAATTTTAGTAATTGTGATTGATGTTCATTTGATAACCTCCTGTTATGTATTGACTGGAGTACTTAGTCTGTGAATATCACAAATGGTTGATTAGGTTAACACTTATGTCTATGTAAGTGTTTTGATAGAACACCTAATTGAATCTAACTGCAAATCTAAAATTCGGAGGAACCATTGTTCTCCTATTGATTAAAGTCTCAATTTTAGTTTGTTTAATTTAGATAATCAACCAAATCCACAATCGATTTTCTTTTTCAGTAATAGATAAGTAATACTTAACATCGTGACACTTCCCATAATACTCCTCTGGTTCGATATCTGACTTATCCTATCTACATAGTTTAGTTGGTTTTTACAAGTTCTTCACGACAGACATCAACTACAGCACTACTAGCCAAGGGCAATGATCTAAGGGTTTCTTCAAAGGTCGTTTGTGGGCATGGAGGCGTAGCTTGATCTTGTTGAAGAAGTTGCTCGACGGTGTACTCGGGACTTCTTGGAAAAAGGAGAGGGGAGCTAGAGTGGATGCTCCCTGGCCAGAGTGAACCATTGGGCATGAGCTATGGATTTTGTCCAGGACCAGTTCTTGCTCCGCTAACACATGGAGACGTGGTGGTGCACAATAGAGGAGGCATTAGAAAGAGTGTAACTTTTGTCACATCGTAAGGTAAACGGACTCTAACTCCCTTGGTTCGTTCTTCTCGAACATAACCGTTCAAGAGTTCCCTTAACTGTATAAGTTGCCTTTGACTCCCTCCGGGGTTATTTCCATGGTTTCAACCGGGAAGAGAACTTCACTCGGTGAAGATGGAGCAACCCGTGTAGAGGGAGGTCTCTGGAACTGTTGTGCATCATGTGTTGCCGGTGCGACTTGAAGTCTCTCCGTATTATTAGAGCATCTGCCTACTCGAGGAGAAGCCGGAGGGCTAGAAGGAGGTAGCGAACTGCTCGAAACATCTTTAGATGATGATCCTCTCAACCATAAGTGAGATGGTAACTGAGGAACAGGGGTGAACTACCGGAGACACTGTTCTAAGTAGCACAACCCCACAGTGGGTATCACTTTTTAAAGCAACAAGAGTATAGCAGAGGCAAAGTCCAGAATCAACTCCAAAAGACCACTCCTTGGTCGTGATCTGCAATCAAAGAACACCGCTAATCTTAACACGAGATGTAGCATCCAGTGTTTGAACTCCAGCGTGAGAATCAGTCGATGGATCTTTAAGAGTCTAAGCGAAATGGTAAAGGATAACAAGTGAGAGTGAGGGTAGAATGAGAGAACTTACTTGGAGCTAGACAAGACTCCCCTTTTATACACAGAGTGTTCTGCCCAAGGGAACTTGTGCCAGCTCATACCTTCCTGACTTGGTAAAGCTTATCCTTATTTGATGTTGCTTGTAGGGGTAGCCTTGCCTCTTTAGGTAATGTTCAGGTTTGCATATCTCGAGGTCACCTTTATGTACTTTGGACGAAGTCCCATCACTTTTGACCTGATGAGTTTAAGTTCCGACGTGTACAATAACTTTAGCTTCTTGCCATCAGGTATTGCCGTTTTAGCTTCCTGGTGGGAGCTTCTAGCTTTCGGCTTCCAGCTTCTTGTTTCCGGTGTATGTCTTTTCTCCTTCGTTACTTGTTTCGATTGTTATTAGTCTTAGCTTTGTAGAGTGGGGTTTCTAGGTACCCACGTCATCAATACACGACGATGATGACCCGGCTCACCATCATTACAAAGGAAAGTCATTGTTCGAAGGTATAAAATCATTTCCTAGAGAAGCATGTATCGATTTGACTGTCGATTACTGATATGCACAAAATGAAACATCTAAATTATATCAATTAAGATATAAAATCAACCCTTTTTATGTACTAATGCTGGAAAAAGTGTGTTTCTTTGTAAACTTTTGATTTTCAGGATTAAAATAGCTTAAATGTACAAAAGGAACAAATTAACAGCAAAACCAATATAAATACAAAAGAAGAGAAGTTGACAAATCATACCTACCCTTTAAGCTTCACCCCAAGACCAAAACAACAAATTGAAAGACAAACACGGGGCCATGCCACCAAGGCATGGGGCCGTGTCCCACTCAAGAGTCCATCAAGAAGAAGAGAAACAAAAGTAGACAAGAGACATGTAAAAGAAGAGCCGGAACCAAGTGATTCTATCTTGTCTATTTGTTTCTTTTTAATATTTTAATTTTTTTTAATCAAAAAACATGGTTAGTCTTAACGCGAGAGGTGGCCTCCCGCATTTGGACTCCGGCAGGAAAATTAGTCTATGGATCTTTAAGAGTCTAAGTGAAATGGTAAAGCATAACAAGTGAGAGTGAGGCTAGAATGAGAGAATATACTTGGAGCTAGACAAGTCTCCCCTTTTATAGAAAAAGTGTTCTGCCTAAGGGAGCCTGTGCCAGCTCGTACCTTCCCGACTTGGTAAAGCTTATCCTTATTTGATGTTGCTTGCAGGATTAGCCTTGCCTCTTCAGATAATGTTCAGGTTTGCGTGTCTCGAGGTCACCTTTATGTACTTTATCGCAAAGTCCCATCACTTTTGACCTGTTGAGTTCAAGTTCCAACATGTACAATAACTTTATCTTCTAGTCATCAGGTATTGATATTTCAGCTTCCTACCGGGAGCTTCTAGCTTCTTGTTTCCAGTTTATGTCTTTCTTCCTTCGTTACTTATTGTGATTGTTATTGGTCTTATCTTTGTTTAGTGGAGTTTCCGGGTACCCACGTCATTAGCCCCTAGTCATGAGTATCGATGCTGTAAATATTAGTGCTTATGACTCTATTTCAAGGAGCTTTAATTTGTTTTTGACCCAGTTCATTGCTTTTGCCAAGAAGCTATGCTTGCTTTGCTTTTGCTTCTTTTTTGTGACACATGTCATTATGTTAGTTTTTGTTTTAAGAAGAAGTTTCAAATGTCAGTTGGGAAAACTAGAAGCATGGAGCTTTTACTTTGTGGTTATGAGCTTCTTGTCGGAAGCTGTTGACCTATCTTGGGCCCTTTTGTCATAGAGATCTTTGTAATTTGACATGTGATATTTTGATATCCACGCCCACTTGTCCACTTGCGAGTGTAGACGGCTTGGAGGTGATTTAATTGACTGCGCCGTAGGGGGAGGTCGTTATTATCCTAGGCTGCCAGCTGTTGGTCGTTTAATATGCACCCTCCACCTGTCCCTTTTTATTAGGGATTTGAATATTGAAATGATGTAACTTCTTTATAACCGCTTGTCTCCTTCCATTGTTCATTCACTTTCTCTTTAGTTGGCTCTTCTTTTTAATCCTTTCGTTTTTCTAGTGGAGTTTTCCGATGGTGTTCCCTTTATAGCTTGGGGTAAGTTATTTCTCCTTTTGCTTACTTTTCGATGGCGTCAAATAAAAACGACATGCTTGTTCATTTTTTGAAACTTACGCAATCTGAGATTGATTAGTTCTGCCTAGATCATAGTATCGATCCTTCCCTTGAGACCATTGCTTCGGGAGATCGAACCTTGATTAGTGTCCGACAGGGTCTTTGGTGTTTTATGTTCGTATTCTCGATCAGCCGAATTTACGTTATCCTTTCACTAATTTCCTTTTAGCGGTTTTGAAATATTATCGTCTTTTTCTTGGTCAACTGGCTCTGGTTAGGGTTTCACGTATAACTGATTTTGAAGTATTCGTAGTGCCTTGAGTTATTAACCATCATTGTTAATGTTTCTTCGGTTTTTTCGTCTTGCCTGGAATGGGGATTGGTTTACCATTGCGAAAACTCCATGTGAGGTTGCCCTTATTGTTGATGCACTTTATGTCCGTCACTGTCCGAATAGGCTAGATAGAGCGTGTGTTGAATATTCAATAGATTAGATACGAACACACGACCCAATACGAATGTGAGAGGAGTAAAAGTGTCACTTCGTACGAACAATATGTCTAAATCATATACCCGTAATGTTTTAATATATCACTTCAGGGGCTAAGCTTTGTTTCTTTTGTGTGACAGGCTTGTATGTGGAACCTATGTTTAGCGCATGTTCAGCTACGTCTCTTGGTACTCCTGCCATGTCTCCGAAGCACCAAGCAAACACGTCAGTGTTCCCTTGGAGGAGGTCTTTTAGCCTATGCTTGCTTGCGTTGGTGAGGTTGTTGTTGATCTTTATCTTCTGCTCTGTGTAGGAGTTATTGATGCTTACTTCTTCTACTGGATTCTCTCTTTTATTGTTGCTTCCCCTTCTTCTATTTCCATGGATGCAACTAAGAGGGCTTCCGGTGTAGGTGCTAACGAAGCAATACCCTTATCCGTTGGAAACTTCATCATTCCATGTGTAGGGGATATTACAGCATCAAATGCTGCAATACCCAGCCTTCCTATTAGCAGGTTGTAATTCGAAAGGGAGCTTATGACTATGAACGCAAGCTCCTATGTTCTGGACAAGTCACCATCCCGGAAACACACGTTAAGTGTTAGCTTCCCTAGGGGTTGTACCCTTTCCCAGGTGAAGCTTCTTAGGGATGTGTTGGTGGTGTGTAGGCATGCTTGTTGGTGCATATTTGTGACAACAGCTTAATAGTTTAATAGTTTAGTCTTTGGATATTTTGTATTGGGCTTGGAGAATGGCCTAGCCCAGTCTAAAGCACAGTATGTAGACATGTAGTATATATACATGTTGTGCATCAGGGTTTGAGAGTAGTTAGTGAAGTGGTTAGAAGAAATAGAGAGTGTGAGAAATCTACAGAGAGTGGCTGAGAGATTTCTTGTGAGTCTTGAATTGATTGTAAACATTCATGTTGGATAATCAATAGAAGACTGTTCGTGTTCTTGATCTTGTTCGTTTTTTTTGTGAAATCTGATCTGGAGGATTCCGCACTCTAGGTTGGATAGAAGATTCAATGAAGATCCATACGAATCAGGGGACCTACAATTGGTATCAGAGCATTCGGCTCTTGTTTTGCTCGGTTCAGAATCGTAACAACAGGAAAAGTTGAAGTTTTGGACGTTTTGAAGGCTGGTTCGAAGTTTTGACGGCTGTTCTAAGGTTTCTGCTGGTATTTTAGATAGTTAGCAAGCATCTCGGATAGAGGAAGTGCTTCTCGGATCATTAGAGATGTATCTTAGATCAGAAAGGTTGCATTTCGCATCATCAGAGTTGTATTTCAGATCATCAGTGAAGCATCTCGGATTAGAATAGTTGCATCTCGGATCAGAACAATGCATCTCAGATCATAGGTGTTCATCTCAATTGCATCTCGGATCATAACAGTGCATCTTGGATTTTTGGTATTGATCTCAATCATCTCAAATTCCATCTCGGATCAACTCGAATCATCTCTAATACCATCTCGGATCACTATTCTGAATCAGCATCTCAGATCAGCATCTCGGATCAGTGTTCCGAGTTCCTATCTCGGATTGTTAATCCGAGTTACTGTTTCGAATTCGGTACTTGTCCAAGTTGCACCGACAAAGGTGGAAAGTTAACTAGCTGACGTAACCAGAATTTTCATACACAGAATTTGTTCCATAGACAATCTTGACAAACCGGTTGCACGGTTAGACTCGTGTGAAGGACAAAAAAATACAAAAATTCTTAAAATCCATCGGACATTATACATCATTGGATTCGTATCGTCGAGACGAGTCTAACGGTACAATTTGGTAATCACACTTTCCAGACAAATTTTGATTTTTTTAAGGTACGGTTACGCTAAAACACGAAGAAGGACCAGGAGAGAAGTTGGATTTGGATTTTGACATAGGTATACCAAAATCCATTTCAATTGATACTCTACATGTTAAAGATTGTCAGAA
Source organism: Scalesia atractyloides (assembly GCA_947069175.1). Taxonomy (NCBI): domain Eukaryota; kingdom Viridiplantae; phylum Streptophyta; class Magnoliopsida; order Asterales; family Asteraceae; genus Scalesia; species Scalesia atractyloides. Next base: position 40,508,406 of record CAMTDV010000008.1, on the reverse strand, counting down.
TGAACAATCTAAGTGAGGGTGTAAATAACTGCCCAAAGTTGATAAATGCTTAACAATATGTAGTCTGGAAGAAGAAGTTTGAGGCATTTGTTCAACGTGAAGATTCTAAGATATGAAACTGTATGATTGATGGGTACATTGCTCCCACACGTCGACTTAACGGGAGAATTCTGGTACTTCATATGAGAAGATGGAAGACTCTAAGAAACGTATGTATGATGCTAAGAAGAAAGCTTTAGCAGCGAAAAAGATGTCCTTGCCAACTGAAATGAAACACATTCGTAATAGGTATGGATCGTCTAGAGAGTTGTGGGAAGCTTTAGGAAAATGTTATCAGAGTTCTTCAAGACATAGTACATGTGAACGGGCATGTTTAGCTAAGACTGGAGCTATGAAGATTGAAGAAACAACTACTAAGAAAGAAGAGAAGAAGGACACTGAGAAGGAGAAAATGACAAGTGCTATAGTGTGCATGGATGATACGGATGAGCTTACAGCAGAGGTACAGGTACAATTTCAATCTAAAGTCATAATTGTCATAATTGCACTGAACTACAAGTAAAGTTGACAAACCATCGGAGCAAAACAAAATTTTGTTAGCCGAATTAGAAAAACAGAAAGAGTCAAATCTTCTTTTGAGTAAAAGGGAGTCAAATTGTTTAAATAAACTCAAATCAAATGAACAAGAAATTAAACGTTTGACCAGCAAAGTCAATGAATTGTTATAGTTCATTGATTTGGCTCGTGAAACTATGAAGGATAAGACTAACGAGCTTTCAGAAAAGTGTAAAGAATTGGCTGGTGCACAAGCCAAAATTGTTGAGCTTCATGAAAAATTAGACAAATTGGAAAATCCTCGTTAGTCAGGATTCAAATTCAGAAAGGTTTGAAAAGGAGTAGTGATAAAACAAGAGTGGGGTTTAGTAAAGCTTCATCTTCTGAAGGTCAGGATTACTCCTTTTTACCAAATGAAAATGAGCTAACAGATTTTGTGCCTACTACACCAGCTGTAGTAGATCCAATAACAGTTGACATACCTAATAGTCCAGTTTCTTTGAAAGAATATGTTAGGTCTAACAGTACACCTCATAAAGTGGATGAGGATGATGAAGACAAAACGGTCAAAACATTTAAAAAGGGATCTAACAGGAAGATAATTTTTAAGAAAAGATCTTGTTTTAAATGTCACGACAAAGGGCATGTGGCTAGTTGTTATCCTTTTAAAAAGGGTAAGAAAGTGGAGGCTGAGATTGAGGTTAAGGAAGGAAATCAGGCTAGTTCAAAAAACAATGTTAAACCAAGTTCTCAGACAAATCAAGCGAGATTACAATCTAAACCTTCAACATCAAGAAGAGTTGATAGACCAAGAAACTCTTGTCCTAAATCAAGTCATCATAATGGTCAGTAAAATCGTTTTCAAAGTAAAAATTTTGGATATCGAAATCGATACCAGACTACTAGAAATCGACTTTTTAGAAGACGAAACGAATATAGGGGTTTAGTAACTCAAATATTCAAATCAGTCCAAAATTTTTCAAAGTTCAAATTATGATAATGGGAGAAGAAGGTTTCGAGATAATAATTTTCAAAGGTCGGAAAATCCAAGATCAAAGATCTCGTGGAAATTATAAATCTTGTTCAACGACTTGGAGACATTCAAGACACCAATAGGATGTGATGGATATTGGACATAATTAAGCTATATTGATATTCATGGTCAACCCAAAACCGGTAGGGTTTGGGTTCTCAAGTCTAACTAAGTTGTTGAGTAAGTGCAGGATGGCCAAGAACGACTGTTGATGTGTTCAACAATGGTTATTCCTGTAAAGCATCTGAGGTGAATAGTAAGTTACACATGGTAACGAATTATTTACTTTTATGATAGATAATGTTTACTAAAAGTGAAAACTTTATGTCAGATTAAAGTGGGAGTATGTTTGTGTTTAAATTTTTGTTTTAAAAAAAAAACCTTACTCCATAAAAACAAAAATTTAGGGGGAGAAATTTCCCTAAGCCAAAAAAGAGTTAAGTTAGTGTGTGAGTTTAGGGGAAGTAAGTTGTAAAGTTTAAAAATGTTAAAAAAAATTATTAGAAAATCAAAAATGAGTATTCACTATGTGAATAAGAAGAAATGATAGTACATCAGCAAGTTAGACTGTCACACTAAAATTAAAATTAAATTGCTTAAGTGTGATAGCAGCTTCATCATATAATGTACCAATAGGAAAAAGCATGAAATAATCAACTTACCTTGATGATGTAAACATAACAAATTGTGTATGAGTGGGTAACATATCAGTGGCGTATGGTTTTATAACCTTAAATCTTGCATTGATAGATTGCTAAAATCTGAGGTTTTAGGTCTTTATATCGTTATTTCATCCGGGGTATCTCGGTTGTCCTTATGATGCATCCTATATGCTGACCTAGGCACAACCAGGATATCTTAAAAGAGCTAAAATTCCAAATCCCAAAATTGAAGAAGCTCTCCTAGAGAGTCATTCAAATATGCAAATTGCATAAATCGTACAAAAATTTGGTATTTGCCCTAACCCTCGTTGGATATTGGTCTTTTTGATGTACGGAAGTACTGACCTGATCACCAATTTATCTAACGTTGTAAATCAAAAAGGATGAATTTCGGTATACTCACCTACTACGAGGAATCTTTGTGCATACCTTGATCGTGGGGGTATGTATGTCCTGAAGTGGGACACACTAGTATCTCAGTATAAAATTATCTTAACATATCACTAGGTAATGGTATTTGAAATGTTCATGTATTTTGTTTAAGTGGTTAACCAATACTGGTATTCGTCTTGAACTGCTTTTCATGAATATTACCTATTGAATTATCAAATAGTGTGAAAACAATTTGATGTTGCTGATATGATCTTCTTATCAGTGATTCTCACAAAAATAGAGTGTTTATTTCTTGTTAGTTATTTGTTTTCAGAAAATATAAAAATACAAAAAGATTTGCTTTTAAAGTCTCCCAGTTTGACCTGATAAGTTGTTTATTTTTGCATGATAAGATAAAATATTGGTTTATCTTTAATGTGGAAAAGGATTAATGGTTTTTTGAGTTACTTGATTGTGTTTCTAACCAGATTGATGCAGTAATCAAAATGAAGTGCAGAATTCAAGTAAAGTACATATTAAGAGTGGAGTGCAGAATGTGTGAAGATGCATGGTAGGATCCCTCTACTATATTGCAAAGAGAGATATAGAGGAACTTGGAGATATGTGCTTAATCAGAAAATGCTAGTTCATTAATCTACAATGAATGAAAGTTTTGGAGATTGGAAGCATCAGCTAAGGGGGAGTCTGTTAATGTCAGAATCTGTGTGTAGCTGAAGTTATCCAAAGACCAAAAGATCACAAGATGTTTGAAGTCAAAATTACACTATGAAATTATTGTCAAGGGGGAGGGTCTGTTGGTGCATATTTGTGACAACAACTTAATTGTTTAATAGTTTAGTCTTTGGATATTTTGTATTGGGCTTACCATTTGTGTTTAGCTTGTTTAGAGTTGTAATGCTCTTGGAGAATGGCCTAGCCCAGTCTAAAGCACAGTATGCAAACATGTAGTATATATACATGTTGTGCATTAGGGTTTGAGAGTAGTTAGTGAAGTGGTTAGAAGAAATAGAGAGTGTGAGAAATCTACAGAGAGTGGCTGAGAGATTTCTTGTGAGTCTTGAATTTATTGTGAACATTCGTGTTGGATAATCAATAGAAGACTGATTGAAAGTGATTGTTCATGTTCTTGATCTTGTTCGTTTTCTGTGAAATCTGATCTGGAGGATTCCGCACTCTAGGTTGGATAGACGATTATGTGAAGATCCATACGAATCAGGGGACGTACAATGCTTTCATCTCATCACTGAGTTGATTGAAGAATCTTTCATACATGACGTTGGATGCTGCCCCTGGGTCCACACACACCCTGTCAGTTAGGAAACCTTCTAGCTCAGCTTCCACGACGATGGGAAGCTCCAGCTTGTTCTCTGGATCCGTCGGAGGAAGCAAATCAATTGCTGGTTCCATGGTGTGGTTCACCTTCTTTTCCCTACTTGCTTATCTTCTATCCACACCATGTTGATACTGGCCTCGTTCTTCATGTCCTTGGCTTTTATATCCTTCTCCAGATGAGCCAATTCGCATGATTTATGTTGGTGCCTATTTGTTACAACAACTTAGATTTGGTCTTTGGATATCTTCTAATTAGTAAAATGATAAACGGTTAGCGGGTTTAGTTTTGTAATAGTGAACTAGAAGTAATTAGGCTGAACTACACCCTAAATAGCACATGGTAGGCGAATTAGGCTTTAAACCCATTAGCAGTCCATGTAGGAAACCCTAGCCCATGAGCATAACCTATCTCTATATAAAGGGTGGTTGTGATTAGGGTTAAGGCTGCTCAGTTAATTGCTCAGTTGCTGTGTTGCTGTTTTAGAGAGAGAGTCTTGAATTGGTTGTAAACACTTTGTGTTAGATAATCAAAGAAGACTGTTTGAAAGGAATTCTTGTTCGTGTTCTTGTTGTTTTCTGTGAAATCTGATCTAGGGGATTCCGCACTATAGATTAGATAGACGATTCTGTCAAGATCCATAAGGACTAGGGGACCTACAAGTTGACAGCTTCCTCTATCCTCTTCTTCAACTGGAAGCAATCGTTAATATGATGCCCCGTGTCATTATGAAAGGCACAAAACTTGCTTGTATCCCTCTTCTAGGAGGCTTGGTGAGAGGTCTGGGAGGTCTGAAGTTTTACTTGACCTTCTCCGTTGACAAGATTTCTTGAGGTGTTTTGGTGAGGAGGGTGAAGATGTGCTTGTCTTTGTCCTGATTTCTACTTGGGCCAGGAAACCATCTTTACTCTTTAAATCTTCTTCCTTTGTGAGACCAAAATAGTCGTCACTCTACGAAGGTTGGAACCTTGATCTTTTTGATGAGGGAGCCTGGTCCCTCCAGCTTCCTTGCTCTCTTTTCTTCGAAGCTTGTTTCTCCAGGGCTTCTTCACCTTTCAAAAAAGACTCGATCCTTTCAAAGGATTCTTCCATAGTTTGAGGGTTATTTTCATGGAACTTCCTAAGTAACTTCTTAGGCTTGATAGCATTAATGAAGTCTGACACCCTCGTTTTCTCTGTTGGCCCGCTATACATTAACCCTCCCTCTTGAACCACTCTATGATGGCTCGAAGGTCTCGTGGCCTTTTTGGGGGAGAAGTTTGTTAAGAAGCTCTTGTGTAAGTCGTTGAAGGATGTTATGGTTCTATGGGCTTCCCACTAGAAGCATAACATCCTTCAACAACTTACACAAACTTGAAAGAGCACTAGTTTGGGTTTAGCTTCATGTTGATTGCTTTGAGTTTTGCGAATGTTTCTGTAATGTCTTGAAGCATGTCTTCTTCTGTGTGACTCTTTATTACAAGGTCATTGATGTATGCTTCCATGTTTCTTCCTATTTGCTTGGAGAAGGCATTGTCTATAAGGCGTTGGTACGTTGCTCCTGCATTTTTCAACCCTAAAGGCATCTTTTTGTAACAGAGATTCTTTGCTGGTGTGGAATATTGTTTTTTCTTCGTCTACCTTCTTCATCCAGATTTGGTGATACCCCTTGTAGGTGTCGAGGAAGCATTTGAATTCGAAACCTGTTAGTGAGTCTACCTTCTAATCGATTTCAGGTAAGGGGTAGCAATCTTTAGGACATGCTTTATTAAGGTCTTTAAAGTCAATGCACATTCTCAAGGAAGCATCCGTCTTCTTTACCATGACGAGGTTTGATAACAATGAGTGGTACTATACCTTCCTTAATATGCCATCTTCCACTAGCTTTTCCACCTCTTGACAGGCAGCCAGGCTATGTTCAGGGGCTAAGCTTCGTTTCTTCTATCTGACAGGCTTGTATGTGGGACCTATGTTTAGCACATGTTCAGCCACGTCTATTGGTACGCCTACCATGTCTCCGAACCACCAAGCAAACACGTCAGTGTTCCCCTTGAGGAGGTCTTTTAGCCTATGCTTGGTTGCTTCTGTGAGGTTGCTGTTGATCTTTATCTTCTGCTCTGTGTAGGAGTCATTGATGCTTACTTCTTCTACTGGATTCTCTCTTTTATTGTTGCTTTCCCCTTCTTCTATTTCCATGGATGCAACTAAGAGGGGTTCCGGTGTAGTTGCTAACGAAGCAATATCCTTATCCGTTGGAAACTTCATCATTCCATGTGAAGCGGATATTACAGCGTCGAATGCTGCAATACCCGACCTTCCTATCAATAGGTTGTAGTTCGAAGGGGAGCTTATGACTATGAACGTACGCTCCGATGTTCTGGACAAGTCACCATCCCGGAAGCACATGTTAAGTGTTAGCTTCCCTAGGGGTTGTACCCTTTCCCAGGTGAAGCTTATTAGGGATGTGTCGGTGGTGTGTAGGCATGCTTTCATCTCATCACTGAGTTGATTAAAGCATCTTTCAAACATGACGTTGGATGCTGCCCCTGGGTCCATATACACCCTGTCAGTTAGGAAACCTTCTAGCTCAGCTTCCACGACGATGGGAAGCTCCAGCTTGTTGTGTAGATCCGTCAGGGAAGCACATCAACTGTTGGTTCCATGGTGTGGTTCTCCTTCTTTTCCCTTCTTGCTTATCTTCTGTCCACACCATGTTTATAGTGGCCCCTTTCTTTCTGTCCTAGGCTTTTATGTCCTTCACTAGGTGAGCCAATTCGCATGATTTGACAGCTTCCTCTATCCTCTTCTTCAACTGGAAGCAATCATTAGTATGATGCCCCGTGTCGTTATGAAAGGCACAAAACTTGCTTGTATCCTTCTTGCTAGAAGGCTTGGTGAGAGGTCTGGGAGGTCAGAAGTTTTACTTGACCTCCTTCGTTCACAAGATTTCTAGGGGTGTTTTGGTGAGGAGGGTGAAGATGTGCTTGTCGTTGTCCTGACTTCTACCTGGGCAAGGAAACCATCTTTAGTCTTCGAATCTTCTTCCTTCATGAGACCGGAATGGTTGTCTCTCTACGAAGGGTTGGGACCTTGATCATTTTTATGAGGGAGCCTGGTCCCTCCAGTTTCCTTGCTCTCTTTTCTTCGAAGCTTGTTTCTCCAGGGCTTCTTCACCTTTCAATAAAGATTTCAAAGGCTTATTCCATACTTTGAGGGTTGTTTTTATGGAACCTCCTAAGGAGCTTCTTAGGCTTGATGGCTTTAATGAAGTCCGACACCCTCGTTTTCTCTGTTGCCCCACTATACATTAACCTTCCTTCTTGAACCATTCAATAAAGATTCGAAGGTCTTCATGATCTTTTTGTTTCTCTAGGCATTAATGAAGTTTGACACCCTCGTTTTCTCTGTTGGCCCATTATACATTAACCCTTCCCTCTTGAACCACTCTATGAAGGCTCGAAGGTCTTGTGGTCTTTTTGTTAGATCTGGTGCATGACAGTTGCGTCTCTAGTGAATCGCTTTTGGGGGTGAAGTTTGCTAAGAATCTCTTGTGTAAGTCATTGAAGGATGTTATGCTTCTTGTCGGAAGCTCACATAACCATAACCTAGCTGGTCTATTGAGAATTTGTATAATCATATGGCAACTCAGCATTATTCCATCGTTCAACTATAGTTGCTCCTGTGAAGTCTTAGAGGTGGTCTTCAGGTTCTTCTAGGCCATCTTGTGTCTTAACTTTTGATGGCATATTTACCTTGGTTTGAAGACATAGTTTTCTATTTCCTCGAAGAAGCATGATAACGAGCTTGGTTTTTAAGGCATGGAGGGTGTGCCAAGGTTTACCCCTGCCCCATTTGTGCTAGTGGCTGCTGGGGTACTTGCTGGAACCTTAGCTTGTGGTCTGACCTGACTAGGAGTAGATTGCCAAACATGACCTCTTGTTAGTTGTTGGCTCAACTAGGCTAGGACGGCACTATCTAAGGCTGCTAGTGCCATACATGGGGAAGCTATACTGGAGGTAATGGGATGGTGACAAGCTTGCGGCTACACACTACTAGCAAAGGTCAATTATTTAAGGGTTTCTTAAAAGGTCGTTTGTGGGCGCGGAGGCGCAGCTTGACCTTGTTGAAGAAGTTGCTCGACGGTGTACTCGAGACTTCTTGGAAGAAGGAGAGGGGAGCTAGAGTGGAAGCTCCATGTCTAGAGTGAACCATCGGGCATGAGGTATGGATTTGGGTCAGGACTAGGTCCTTCTTGACTAACACATGGAGACGTGGTGGTGCACAACGGAAGATGTATAAGAGAGAGTGTAACTTTCGGCTCATCGTAAGATAAACGGATTCTAACTCCCTTGGTTCTTTCTTCTCGAGGTCACCTTTATGTACTTTTGGGCAACGTCCCATCACTTTGGACCTGATTAGTTCAAGATCCAACATGTAGAATAACTTTCGCTTCTTGCCGTCAGGTATTGATGTTTTAGCTTCCTATAGGGAGCTTCTAGCTTCTGGCTTCCAGCTTGTTGTTTCCGGTTTATGTCTTTTCTCCTTTGTTACTTGTTCCGATTGTTATTGGTCTTAGCTTTGTTGAGTGGGGTTTCCAGGTACCGACGTCATCAATACACGACGTTGATGATCCGACCCACCATCATTACAAAGTAAAGTCATTGTTCGAAGGTATAAAATCATTTCCTAGAGAAGCATGTATCGATTTGACTGTCGATTACTGATATGCGCAAAATGCAACATATAAATTATATCAAAAAGGTTTAAAATCAACCCTTTTATGTACTAATGTTGGAAAAAAATGTGTTTCTTTGTTAACTTTTGATTTTAAGATTAAAATAGTTTAAATGTACAAAAGGAACAAATTAACAGCAAAACCAACATAAATAGAAAAGAAGAGAATTTGACAAATCATACCTACCCTCTGAGCGTCCCCCCAAGACCTAAACAACAAATTGGAAGAGAAACACGGGGCCATGCCACCAAGGCATGGGGTTGTGTCCCACTCAAGAGTCCATAAAGAAGAAGACAAACAGAAGTAAACAAGAGACATGTAAAAGAACGGCCGAAACCAAGTGATTCTATCTTGTCTATTTGTTTCTTTTTAATAATTGAGTTTCTTTTTAATTTTTAATCACTAAATATCTTTTTCCTAAAATTTGGTTAGATTATACGTTGATGATATTCCGGTATTAAAAGCTCTTGTGTCTTGGACGATCTCGGTATCTTACCATTACTATACTAAACCAATGATGGGTGCATTTTCCCTAATGTGTTGTAGAGAGTGATCGTGTTATATCATGTTTTATAAATTTAAAGCTTGATAAACGAGTAAAAATACCTAAAATATACTAAAAATTATACCATGCTTGCATCACGTCAATTACAACTGATTTTGTTGCGTTTTGTTTAAGACACCATCATCTTGATTTGTTACCGATCTTGATTTCATTATTGTAACAGAATGTACTCAAGACTATGGGGCCCTTAATTTTTCTTTTTTCAAAAAGAATTGTGACACTAATGAATCGACTTTTATTTTAATACAATTACAAGTGATGACAAGCTCATCATGTCTATATGGTTGTAAAAATCTAACGAGGTGTCGATTAATTTCAATTAATTCTGATCAATCCTTGATTAAACGTTAGTCCTCACCCCACCAGCCGACTAGCGATTACTACAACCATGTACGTAGGTATGACGAAAAACTTGAGCCCAACGAAAATACCTAAAACACATGGGATAGGTATTCAGCTATAGGATTGAAAAAAATGCGCTTATGGGATTATATGAGAACCGTTTTGATTACTCGAAATTATATACCCGTTTACTCGAACTATTTGTCTGAATCATATACCCGAAATGTTAATATATAACTTTTTTAACCCTTCTTAGCAGTGCTTCATTTTAGTAAATTCATCACTTGAACAATAAGTTTTTCTTGTGATATACATATATATATATATATATATATATATATATATATAGGTTTAGGATCCTGTAAAAAAGACTAAAAGTGTGAGAATGATAAGAAAGACTCTAGTGATGACACATGTCCTTATCTATTTTATTAGTTTAAGGGTAAGATTGTAATTTAACCCATAATCCTAATTAAAGATATAATCTTGTAACAAAATTCATCAGTTATTTTAGGAATCATCATCAGATCGTATAAAACACCATACAAATTCCAAAAAACACCACAACTTTAATCGTAATACAGCCATGATGTTCTAACATGTGTAATGATTTTTGTTATTTTTGCAGGTATAAAACACAATACAAATTCCAAAAACACCATGAATTGAATCATAATACAGTCGTGGTGTTTTAACATTTAGAATGATTCTATTGCTATTCCAGATGTAAAACACATGACTGTAATCACAATACAATGTTACATACTCTAGATGTTAAAACACAATGAATTGAATTATAATTCATTATTTGTAATGCTATGGTGTCTTATTTATGTTCATGGTGTTTTACTATAAAATAAAAGGCCTTGAATCACAATACAATTAATACACCATTGTATGAACATAGAAAAAACACCATGTTCTAAAACACCAATCGAGACGTAATTTTTTTCTCTACATAACTATAACAATATTGTACTCATATTAAAGAAAAAAAAACACCCGTTATTATGGTGTATTTTTTTTTAAAAAGAGTTACATATAAAAAGTTATTGACGTCTAAACAAGAAAGGGGAACTTGCATGTGAATTGCATGTGGATTTCCAAATTTAAAAATGTTAAATTTACCTTTACACCCTAAATCTATAAAATTAATAAATTTAACAGTAAACACTATTTACAATTTTGCCATAATAATCTCAACCATTGATTTGTAAGGGTATATTTGTAAACTTACATAGATCATTAATTTCTAGTGTTCTCTTTAATAGCCAACTACATTAAATTTTTAACTTATATTCAAAATATATATTTTTCAGAAAATAAAAAAAAAGAAAAATATAGAGTGTAGGACAAATTACTAGGTCTGTAGGATAAATTACGAGTTGTGTAGGATAAATTTAAATATGGGTAGGATTAATATCAAAATGTGTAGAATAAGTTTTTATGTTTGCAGACAAAAAAATTAGTGAAGAGAATAATAGTATTTGTGAGTAATTAATTACTTAAAGATGGTAATAAATAAGATGAAAGAAAAACTATTTAATATTTTACAATTGTACCATTTGTTCCTTTATTTTCAATTAAATTTTCTTGTTAAATGAACCATATATATATATATATATATATATATATATATGATAAGGATTATTACATAACACTAATTATTGTGATAACAAAAAGAAACATTGTAAATCATTAAATTTGGGATTTAAGTTTCACATTTTTTTTAATTTTATGTTTCTTACATTCATATGTGTATTATCTATATATAAAAGAACTATATATTTGTACCTAAACATAGCCTACATAAATGTAGGTAATTTACCAACACATAACCTATATATGTGTAGGTTATATAGAAATGAAAATTTTTCATAATTTTATTTTGAATTCTAGTTTGAGAAACAATATACCTTGCATTTGTAACATATTCATTTACTTTTTAGCTTTTTAGAATTGAAAAAATGGGTAATTCATTTTATTTTGCGTATTCTCGCAATATTTAGTATTCTACATAGAAACTTTATATATATATATATATATATATATATATATATATATATATATATATATATATATTTGATAATATTATTTATATTTTATTCTACGAAATGTAAAATTATATTTTAAAATATATATCAATACGAATATTGCATGTTTTAAGTATTTAAAACATTTTAGAGTGATGATATCTATGTGGTTTATCACATTATAATTTATTATACTTGTTAAAGCAAAAAAAATCTAAAAAATTAAAATGGAAAGAAAAAATAGGTATACATGAAAATCGTAGTGTATATTTTAAATATTAAATGGAAATACTCAAGACTATAGGGCTTGATTTTTGTTTTTTCAAAAAGAATTGTGATGTTGGTAGTCTACTTTTGTTTTAATACAATCACAAGTGATGACAACATCATCAAGTGTATATGCCGTTCTTGAATTTACGTAAGGGAGCTTGTAAAATATCCGGTTAGGTGCTGATTAATTCTGATTAATCCCTTATCCAATGCTTATTTCCACCCATCTGTCGACTAGTGATTCCTACAACCATGTACGTAGGTATGGCGAAAAACTTGATCCCGATGAAAATACCCAAAACATATGGGATAGGTATTCAACTAGAGGAATTAAAAAATTGCGCTTATGGGATTACTTGAGACCCGTTTTAATTACCCAAAATTATATACTGGTTTACCCGAACTATATTTCTGAATCATATAGCCAGAATGTTTTAATATATAATTTTTTAACCCTTCTTAGCAGTGCATCATTTTAGTAAATTCATCACTTGAACAATAAACTTTTCTTGTTATATATATATATATATATATATATATATATATATATATATATAGTTTGGGTCATTAGTGAACATCATGTTGGGTCTATATTGCTAAAGGTTTACACATTAGGGATATTTTGGGCTTTAGAGGGGTTTGTGGGCTTTCTAGTGCCTTGTGGGCCTAGGGTTGTAAATGGTGGGCTTAGTGACCATTATAAATAGATGTATTAGGTTAAGTTGAAAGGGTTAGAGAGTTGTATTTGCAAAACTTGTATCAGACACTTTGCTAGTGTATGCAAGTTGGTTTTAATTCAAAGTTGTTCTTCTTCCTAATCATTATTTCCACTACTGATTAGGTTAGTGATACCTGTTTCATCTGTTATCGGGACTTACAATTGGTATCAGAGCCTGCTGTTCAAATACAGGCTTCGGGTATTGCTGATTGAAGAAGGTGTTTCGAAGTGTGCTGCTGTTGCTCGAAATCGTCACTGTTCCGGATCACTGTTCAAGACCAGAAGAATCAATGTTTTCGTCTTTGTAAGTGCTACTGTTCCAAAGAACTCGAAGAAGATTTGAAGGTTTTGGATTTGTCACTGTTACAGATTTCGAAGAACTCGAAGAAGGTTCTCGTATTTCGGATCTGCTACTATTACGGATTTCGAAGAACACGAAGGAGATCATCCATCTCGGATTGATCCCGGACTGCTATTCAATCGTATTTCAGATCAATTCCTTGGAAGTCGGTTTTCTGTTGCAGAAAATTTGGATTACTGTTGCAATCGGATAAGGATTAGATTCTGGATCATCATTCTGGATTCTCTTTTCCGGATTAGCATTTCAAACTTATTTATTCTGGATTCTCTCAACTCGGATTTTTATTCCGGATTTCTCAATTCGGATTCTCATTTTGGATTTTCCAGTTTTCGGATTCATCAACTCAGACCTTTCAATTTCGGATTCATCATTTCGGATTTTCAATTCGGATTCAATTTCAGTTTTGGATTCATCATCCGGATTTGACCATATCGGATTGTCTTCAGAGTTGACCATTCCGGATCGATTTCGGATTAATCACTATTCATCATAGAAAACTTAAATAAATTGATTTTAAATCTGTTTGGCAATTCTAATGAATTTAATCATGATGAACTTATACATGACAGCACAAGACTTGACCAATGCCACTCTGGCTGCCCTGCAATCACAAACTCTGGCTCTCCATCAAGAGTTGGATCAAGTCATTGGCACCTCTACTAAAGTGCCATGTTTGTTGTATGGAGACGAGTACTACGAATGGAAGTTTCATCTCGAACAATATTGCAAGGCAAAAGAGCCTGGTGTGTGGAGGTGTATCATGAATGGTCCGCGAACGATAGTCTCCAGCACAGAGCAAGATCCGGACACAAAAATTCCTAAGCCCATGCACTTGTGGACTCCAGAAGATATTAAGATCGTTGAGGAAGATGAAAAGGCCTCAACTACACTAACCATGGTGCTTGGACCTAATATTTCTATTGAAGTTAGAAATTGCAAGACCGCAAAGGAAGTTTGGAGTGAACTGCAAAATCTCTATGAGGGAAATGCAGACATGAAGGCAAGCAGGGTAAATCAGCTGAATCAACAATTCAGCTCATTCAATCACATCTATGGGGAAACTATTGAAAACCAGATTCGTTGCTATGTCAAGCTTGTTTCCCAGATAATTTCAGCTGAGATTACTCTCACTAACAGTGCTATGAACAGACAGTTATTAAACTCATTGCCCAAGAGTTGGGATGCGGATGTGGGAATGATCAAAAAGACAAAGAACTTGAATGATGTCACTCTCATAGAAATGATAGCAACTATCAAATCATGTGAGATTGATAACAAGCAGAGAGAAATAAATCATCAAAGCAGTTTGATGGCCGCCGGGATGACAGGGCAAAATGTGGCACTAATGTCACAAAATTTGGTTTATAGCCCTCTGCAAGGAAATTCACAAACACCGGGTAGCTCCAACGTGGTTTATAGTCCTATCGCCACGCCACAGAACACCCAGTATGTGTACGGTCTTCAATCTCAGAATCCCACTATGATTTCGGCCGCTCAAGTTCAGACATAGTACCATGCTCAGTATCCCAACATGGTTTTCAGTCCTGCAATTCCTCAAGCAGTTCAACAAGGCAACATTCCTCAAACTGCTGCACCAGCGCCTGCACTTTGTCAACCTGTGTCTAATTCTACATTTTTCACTAAAGAAAACGAAGAGAAATTGGCTATTTTGCTTCGATGATTAAGAGCTTGAACGCCTTTCTGGCAGGTTATCTGACTCCTCCATCCATTCTTGCAACCGAAGTTGATCAAATAATGGAGGAGGACCTAGACGAGATCGATGTGTCCTTGAATTTAGCAATGGCTGCCTTTCGGGTTAACAAGTTTTAGAAAAGTATGGACGGCAACCATTGTCAAATCTGAAGACTGGTCTCACAAAGGATAAACTCAGATGCTATAGATGTCACGAACCAGAACACTTTCCCAGGGAATGCAAGAAGCCGCCATCCAGGTACGTGTCATCCAAGGTGGCAGACATACAGAGCGGCGACAGACAGCTGGTCCCAGTCTCTCCCTCAAAGTCCACTACGAGTCCCTCGAGCAGCTCGGGTGGGAAGTTAACAACATTGGTGGCCCAACAGCACGAAGGTTTCAACTGGGCAGATGCTGCAGCTCAAATGGAAACGCTAAATCTCTCCAAGAACAGCAACCACTGCATGATGGCGCAGACAACTGAGACGCTCGATCTTTCGGAAACGATAAATCGAATTCCTAATTCTAATATTTGCCGTTTTAAATTATCTCAAATGCGCACCCATAATTTAACTCTTGTAGCTGAATACCAACAAGCTGCGTCATAGAACATCGCCCTTAAACATAAGAACCAGCTTCTTATGGAAAAGGTTGATGCTCAGAAACAAGATATAGCTCAGCTAAAGCTAGACTTGAACCAACAGCATTGTTGGGTCTACGATTATAAGCTAAAATTAGCTGAAAAGGCCGTAGAACTTCAAGCAGCCTTAGCCAAGCTAAATTCCTTGACAGGGAAGCTTCAAGAAAATGAAATAAACATTAAAAAATTTGAAACTTCCAGTAAACTAGTCAAGGACTTATGTGACCTTCAGCTAAATTACCAGAAAAATTTTACCAAAGGTCTTGGGTATAATAGGGCTCCTCGACCATATAATCATAACTATACAAGAATGCCTGAATCTGAGGCTGATTTAGAAAATGCAGAAAAAATAATTTATGGTAAACCTTCAGATTATCTATCTAAACCATGGACGCCTATTACCCAAAGTTCTTTAAACCAACTGAACTCAAGAGGGATGATGTTTTGTTACTTCTACATCACTTTCACATGAATTTGGTGATCATCCTTCTGGTAGTATAGATGGTTTGGAGAAAGTAATGTCTGAGGCAAAGAAATCAACATGCTCCACAGAATCTAAAGGAGATGAATCTTCTGATACTCAAACTGAATTCGTGAACGATACTAACATGTCTAACTCGTTTGCAGAAGAAATTTTAGTTGAGGATATCATAAAGGGTGATCAAGAGGAATGTCTGAATGCAAAATCAGGCAATTCGGCTGCTGATTATAAATTTTATAAGCCCGCTTTTAACATTTTAAATCAATTTCTTGCTGAACAATTTAAATTCTCAGACAGTGTTGGTTGTTTGAGAACACAGACATTTTTAATTCTGTTTTTTCATCGAATGCTGATGTTTTGAATGATACTAATAACTATAATAACTCTTGTGATGAAAACATGAATTTAGTTGCAGGTCCAGCATCGACAGATGATTCGGTTTCATCAGTTCCAACTGAAGAGACCGAAAGCCCTTCTCTAGAGGTTTCGTCTGTGGATGCATATCCCAGGGTTGACAGTGAAAAAGTCGACCAACCAACCGACCCTGTGAACATTGATGTTGGCATCATTCTAGAAGATTCGGGCGACTCAGCTTATTCCAACCTAGCACAAGGGACTAATTCTGAAACGAAAGATAATGAGCATGCTGTCTCTAATGATTCAAATGAAAATATTAAAACTGATTTTGAATCGGACTCTCAAATTTTTCAAAATTTTGAAATTCCACCTACATGCCACGTTTCAAGCTCCTCTTCTGAAGATTCAGAAAAGGATGTCCCTGTAGAGCCACCCGTGTCCTCTATAGAATCTGTCATGAAGTGTGATTTGAAAAATAAGATTAAGAAACGGAAAACACGCCGCTCCAAAAGAAGAAAACCAAACAGGCGTCTCCGAAAAATGAAAAGGCAACTGCTGAGTCCTCTCGTCACTCTGAGAAATTGACTCAGCAGTCGCAAACTGAATCTGTTAAGCAACCAGCTGAAAAAATATCAGACACAGTTAAGAACAACACCGTGCATCGGCCCTCAGTACCCACAAGCAAGAAACTGACCGACAAACTGCTCAGAATCTCCCAAGCTGAACAGACTATTTTCTTCCAGAAGAGGCAGACCTGTTTCAATTGTGGATTTTCCGGGCATATTGCACGAAACTATTAAAAGACCTTTACCCCGTTTAAGACTTTGTATTCACGATATCAGAAGACTATGCTTATCGCCTACCTCAGGCTCGATTTATGGCTAAGCCTTCTGATCAAGACTGGAACTTGGCCAAGACTGGAACTTGGCCAAGAAACAATCTCTCAAACCCTTAAGACCTTCAGGTTCCCAGAATCCTTCTAGCACTCCAAGGATTGTGCAAACGTCTGATTCGGTAACCTGGAGGCCTAAGACATTGGCCAAGACTCAGTCTTCTTCCCCCATTACAACCAATCAAAAGCATCATCAACCTCCTCCTCAACTAATTTAATTTTTCGTGAGGTTACTTTCGTTGATGCAAATGGCCTGCCCAATCTTCAATGGCCTGGGTTGCAACCTCTAACTAAAACCTGTTGAAATGTGCAGGAACAGCTTTGGCAAACTCTTGTCAGACTATGGTATATTGACAGTGGCTGTTCTAGGCACATGACCGAAGACATCTCGCAGTTGAATGACATTCAGCTTTTCGATGGAGGGTTTGTTTCCTTCGCAGGTGGTGAGACAGGAAAGATTACTATGAAAGGCACAATTTGCAATGGAGCCCTCAGCTTTAAGAATGTTAATTATGTGCCAGAATTGTAGCATAGTCTTTTGAGTGTGTCTCAACTCTATGACAATCATTAGGATGTGCTTTTCACGAAGAAAGGGCGTTCTGTGCTAAAACAAGGTCTTATTATTCCGGATGATTGTATTCTTCTTAAAGCTGCAAGAAAAGGAAATGCATATGTCATTGACATGAACAAGGCTCCCTCTGACAAGCTCACTTGCCTCTTATCGTCTACAGCTGAACATGATGCAATGCTATGGCATTGCAGACTGGGACACATCTACATGAAGAACTTAAATCGTCTTGCAAAAAGGTGGTTTAGTCAGAGATCTACCAGTTCGCCACTTCATGCAGATTGAAAAAGTGTGAATCTTGTGCACGTGGGAAACAACATCGACAGCCACACAAATCTAAAGTCTCTCCTTCCATGTGTCAAGTCTTAGAATTGCTTCAAATGGATCTTTTTAGTCCGACATACATACTGAGCATTGGTGGGAAGGCTTACAGTCTGGTTATTATTGATGACTACTCGCGATTAACCTGGGTTTTCTTTCTTACACATAAAAGTGAAACCGCTGAGTTAGTCAAACAGTTTGTCACACTTATGGAAAACCAGACAGATACCATTGTGAAGGCTATTCGGTGTGATAACGGGACAAAATTTAAGAATGTTACCTTAAATTCTTTCTGTTCCTCCAAGGGAATTGATCGCCAGTTTAGTGCAGCCAGAACCCCACAACAAAATGGGATTGCGGAATGCAGAACTCGAACACTAATTGAAGCTGCATGTACTATGTTGGTTGAATCCGAACTACCTCTTATTTTCTGGGCAGAAGCAATCAATATTGCATGTTATGTTCAGAATCATGCCCTGATCAATAAACGACACATGAAAACTCCATACGAAGTGGTTGAAGATTGCAAACCTTCGGTCAAGCATTTTCGCAAGTTCGGATGCCCTTGTGTTCTTCTGCTCATGGATGCTAAAGGAAAATTTGAATCTCGCGGGGACCCTTGCATCTTCGTTAGTATTCTAAAAATACATCCTACCGTGTTTATAACAAGATCAAGAAAATGGTAGTTGAAACCTACAAGGTGGGTTGGCTGGAGGAAAATCCCAAGGACACACGCATTGGTCCTGACTGGCTGTATGATTATTCCACATTATTTAACAATGTTGATGTTCCGTCCAATGTGTCTACAGGTAAAAGTATAATTTCTGACCTTTCAACAGTGCGCATCTCACCCGAAGACGATGCTGATGCTGTACAGCTACATCAGACTTTAAAGCAGCTAAGTGTGGATCCTCCTGGATTTATTGACACTGTCTCGTCTCCTTCCTCTGTTTCGCAATCTCAAGAACCAGCAATTAATCCGCCTTCCCAGAATGATACTCCTGAAGTTGGGGCTTCTGACACAGAGCCTCCTACGACAAATGAAGGGTCTCCTCCCGATGTCTTAGGTTCATCTCTGTTCCCTGAGCCTACTCCGCTCGATTGTTCGGTTGATTCCTCAGCAACTACTACTACTGGTGCACCTGTTGAGGGGGAGTCATCTGGAGTAGCTTTAGCAAGTGTTACCAACTTGCAAACGGATGTTCTTGTTCCTGCTACACCAATACCGCAGCGTCTATAGCGTGATCACCCCATTGAAAATATTATTGGTCCTGTTAACATTGTTGTTCGAACCCGCAGCCAATCCGGGGATATCAATACCTGTCTCTGCTCTTGTTTCATTTCACAAATTGAACCTAAAAGTATTGATGTTGCCTTGTAGGAACCAGGCTGGGTGGATGCGATGCATGAAGAAGTCAATCAATTTGAGAAGCTTGGTGTCTGGCAATTGGTGAAGCTGCCTCAAGGAGAACGTGCTCTCAGAACTCGCTGGGTTTTCCATAACAAGCAGGATGACACTGGAGTTATTGTTCGAAATAAAGCTCGACTGGTGGTTCAGGGTTTTTGACATATTGAAGGATTAGATTATGATGAGGTCTATGCACCTGTCGCGCATTTGGAGACTATACTCATTTTCTTGGCATATGCATCTTACATGGATTTCACTGTCTATCAAATGGATGTCAAGACTGTGTTTCTCTACGACACGGTGAAAGAGGAAATTTACGTGGCATAACCACCGGGTTTTACTAATCCTGACAAGCTGGACTATGCATACATATTAGAAAAAGCTTTGTATGGGCTGCATCAAGCGCCTCGCGCATGGTACGCCACTCTTACAAAGCATCTGCTTGCTCATGGATACACTCGGGGAACCATTGATCAAACCCTTTTCATCAAACGTGTTGACAAGGACATTATTCTTGTTCAAATCTACGTTGTTGATATCATTTTTGGTTCTACAAATGATGGTTTGTGCCGCGAATTTGAAGAAATTATGAAGAAGAAATTTGAGATGAGCTCATTGGGGGAGATGACCATGTTTTGGGGACTTCAAGTTCGTCAGAGCCCACAGGGTATCTTGATTCATCAAGGAAAATATGTCCATGACGTTCTTGCAAAATTCAAGCTTACATATTCAAAGCCTATGGCTTCACCTATAGCAGAACGGCCTTTGCTAAATGAAGACGCTGAAGGAACGCCTATTAATCCGACTATGTATCGCTCAATGATTGGATCACTTATGTATCTCACTGCAAGTTGGCCAGATATCATATTTACCGTCTGCCAGTGTGCTCGCTATCAGGCTACTCCTCAACTCTCTCATTTACATGCTGTTAAAGGAATTTTTAGGTACCTCAAAGGGGCACCATCACTGGGCCTCTTGTATCCTAAAAATTCTGAATTTGAACGGTTTGCTTTCTCTGACAGTAATCTTGGAGGTACAGATAGGGATATGCGCTCAACTTCAGCTGGTTGTCAATTACTGGGAGATCGCTTAATCTCATGGCAATGCAAGAAGCAACAGATGGTCTCGCTTTCTACTGCGGAAGCAGAGTATGTCGCAGCCTCTGCTTGCTGCTCCCAGGTTTTATGGATGCAAGACCAGCTTGCGGATTACGATTTGACTTATCTAAACACAACAATTTACTGTGATAATGATGCCGCTATCCAAATCGTAAAAAAACCCTATTTTCCACTCCAAAACCAAGCACATAAATATTAAAGTTCATTTTGTCCGTGATTGCTATGAAAAGGGTCTCGAAAAGCTTGAGCAAATCCACACTGATGCAAACATGGCGGATTTGTTCACGAAACCCGTTAGCAACACGCGTTTTCAAGTGCTTGTGGATCTTCTCAAAATGATTCGCTTTTCTACCTAGGCATCCTCTGTCTTTGTGTTTCATTTACTGTCTTTCTTTTATTTTCTTTGTTTCGTAAATTTCTTCATGTGTATGCACAAATTTAGGGGAGAATCTTCCTAAAAAAAACCCAACTTTTGCAAGGATAGGGAAATGAAATACTTTTTCGTGATAAAATGTATGACTAACACATGTAACGTGTTGAAGCGGGAAAAGGTTTGGATCGAAGGCGATGTGTCGGTAGGTCTAAAACTCAACCGGATAGTGTAAGCCAAATGATATAAACATAACGAACTATGTACTCAGTGGGTCACTTACTATAGGCGTATGATTTCATGGTTTTAAATCCTGTGTTGATAGATAGCCAACGTCTGAGGTTTCGGGTCTTTATGCTGTTGAGTCATCCGGGGATATCATGGCTGCCCTTCTGTTGCATCCAGATTACATGCAGACCTAGGCACAGTCAGGATATCTTTCTAAAAGAGCCAAAATGGAAAGGCCAAAACCTAAGAGAACGAAAATTTCTTCATGAGAACATCCCATAAGTTCTTACGTACTACATAAGGTACTTGTCTAACCATCGTCAGTCACTATTGGTCTCTCTGCTATACGGAAGTACTGACCTGTTCACCAATAGCCTAATGTTGTAAAATAAAAAGGATGACCACAGTACACTCACCTACTACGATGAATTGTTGCGCTTCCTTGATCGCGGGGGTATGTGATGGTATGGGACACACGAGTATCATAGTATAATACTACCTTAAGCGTATCATAATGCTTGAACTGGAAGGGTTGAGTTTTAGATTTAAATGGACAAGTATATTGACAATCGCTTAGACCAATTGACCCTGCTCATACTAAAAAATGTTCCTTAGTCGACCTTTGAAACGATTTGATCCCTTAGTAAGGTTGTGTTAATATTTATGTGTGTGCTAAACAGTCTTCTCTTTGTAGCTTGGTAAAAGGTGGTTGGATGCTTGGTTAGTCAACTTGATAATTTTTGTTTAGATGGTTTCTGTCAAGGGATATTGGACTGGCCCAGTGTGTTTCGAAATTTGGGCCAATCTAATAGAATGTTTAAAAGTCTTAAAAATTGGAAAACCAGAATACTATTCCGGATTGGGCTCTTTGGATAGGCCCACTTGTTACTGTTTAGGATTGGGCTCTTCCGGATAGCCCTAATTGGACTACTGTTCTGGATTTGGCTTTTCCGGACAGGCCCACCTGGACATTACTGTTCTGGATTGGGCCTGACACAAGCCCAATCCGGACTCTTTGAAATTTGAGGCCCAAGCCCATTCCGGAAAAGTATATCTTTGTATCTGAAACCTCATTTCAGATTATTCACAAATTTCCGAATTCTACATTCTTCTCTGATTTTCTCTCTATTGCACTGTTCATATGGGAAATCATCCAGAATAGGTAAAAATGCTTAAAATCATGTAATCCGGATGATAATTTTGATGTTTAAGGCATTCCAGATAGCAGCTCGGATTAATCTTCAAAGACACGTGCATTTCGGATTTCATTCCGGATGGTTATTCATCCGAATTGATGAACTCGGATTTCATCTCAGATAATCTTCATCCGGATTGATGATTTATCCGAGATACTGTTGGGCAATCTGAATTGCAAACTTATCCGAAATACAAGTGACCTCCTTCTAATCCGGATTGATGAAAAGGTTCATCCGGATTAGTGTTGACCTGTCAGTAATCCGGATTTATGGTTTTTGAACCTTTGACCTGTTTTGAACCTTTTCAACTGTTGAACCCGTAAAACTTATTTGAACTCTTATTTGAACCTTATGAATCTGCTTGAACTATCCAGATAGTTTTATCTTTTCTTCTGGTAAACTCCATTAACTCCTGTTAGTTGGACTTTAACTTGGTTATTTTCTTGACAGAAATGGTTGAAGAAGCATTTGACGCCGTTATGCTGGTTGAGGAGCAGTTCCACAACCAGGCAGGATATCTTTCAGATCCACCGGCCGAGTTCTATCAGGAGTTCCAATCGATGATTGTGGGGTTAAACGCATGCAAGATAGCCTATGCTCTCCGAGCCAATCCAGTCATATACAAAGACTTAGTGCATTCTTTCTGGAAGAGAGCTCGCTTTCATCAAAGAGGCACGGATGGGAGACCGTACATCAATTCACAGATACAGAGGAGATACTAGTAAATGAAGCTTTCTTCAGAAAGGTGCTTCAGATTGTTGATACTGTTAGCGACCCAACAGTATATTCGAAAGAGAAGGTGGTACCAGTATTGATGGAGATGGGTTATGAAGGATCGTATCCACCGCTGCTAAAGAAGATGTTTCCAGCATATTGGTGGTTACTGGTTCATATGTTTATGCAGTGCATCTCGGAAAACAAAGGAGCTCTCGATCAGCCAAACCAAACTCAGACATCTGCTATCGTGTCTCTGGTTATGGACTGGAAGTATAATTACTCTGGTTATATCTTCGACAATATGAGAAAATTTTGGAGCAGTCCAAGAAGAGAATGTTTCTTTTGTATCCGCGGTTTGTTCAGTTGATTCTTGATGCTCGCTACCCAGACCTGGCAAAGGACGCCTCAGATGTAAATTTATTGAACATGAAGCTGATGGGACCAACCATTTTCAGTACCATGAAGAAGAACCGTTCGACATCTAAAACTGTGTTTGTTGGTCGTTTTACGCTAAAGAAATTTGGAAAGTTTGCAGAGGTTGTTGGCTTGGACGTCCCAGTTCCTCCACCAGTAAATGCAATTGTAGTCGAAGAGCATGATGTACCAGTGAAAGAGAAAGAGATAGAGGTAGAAGATTTGGTTACAGATGACGAAACCGATGCTAAACAAGCTTTTCTAGATGATCTTAAAGAGTTCAATGCTAATTTGACTCTAGTGTTACCAGAGTTGTCTTTAGAGAATTTGGAAGCTTTGATTGCTCATCTAAAGGAAATTCAGGAGAAACAGGGTGATCCTCCACTAGATATTCCACCTGTTATTGCTCCGACTGATATGATTGAAGATGATGACGAAGATGAAGAGGACGAGGTTCCACTGATTACTAGGAGGCATACAAATCCGATTGTTCCATCAAGCCAATCTGAAGTTCATGTTGTTGGTATTGCTAAAGAATCCGTGTTGATGACATCTACTGTTGTTGTGTCTACAGTCGCTGCATCTGTAATCGATACTCCGTTAGTTGATACTGCTACGCATTCTACTGTTGTTTCAATTCCAGCTGACACAGTACTACAGATGATGGAGCTTGAGGGAAGATCAACTGGTGCAGGAGATTCTAAGGCGGGTGGAAGTGGTGTAGGTCGTGGTGACGATGTTTCTAAGGGATATGTGCGAAGATCAGAAAAGCGGGCATTTGAATTTGGAGGGTTGGATAGTGATGATGATGATGTGGAAGTTGACGTTGTGGATCTGAAGAAAAGGGAGGTCGTCTTAGAGCAAGAAGTTATATTGAAGGATGCTCGAATTGCCTCATGGCAAACTCGATTGGATGTCAGAGATCAAAGTATAGATCAGTTGCAGGGAGACGTTACTATGCTTATGACCCTGGTATTCGATTTGAAAGCCAAGTTAGAGAATAAGTTTGGAAGGGAATTTTCTGATCCGATGGACGATCCAATGAATATAGAGTACAGGCATCGGGCTGCACAACAACGAGCGACTGAGGAAACTGAGGCAGAAAGGCTGGCTGAACAGTTGGCTTCTGAACGCCAAGCTGGTTTAGACGATTATCTGGACGATCCATGTAAGAAATATACAGCGAGCCAAAAGCGTGCAACGAGTCAGAAGAAGAAACAGATGGTACTGATGAAGAATTTTAACGTTAATCCTCTTGACGAGAACTTCCAGCTCAAAGATCCAACGAATCAATCACAACACTATGTAATGGAGCTTGGTTCCAGCTACTACAGCAAAGTAAGGAATAAATCCAACGTACTGAGCTGGATGTATGATCACGTAAAGAACATGTGGATAATTGTGCGCCAAGATGGAACTCGAGAGTATTATTCGAAAGAATCCCAGTTCGAGACATGGACGAAGATTGCTCTTACTGATTTAATGCGTGCTCCGTATTCAGATGATGATACTATTGAGCGTGGCCCTGGATGGAGGTTTTCAAGAAGCTGGAGCGTGAGGTCAAAAGTGGTTTTAAGACAATGAAGACTGCCAAACCCTCTTTGAGAGCTGCAAAGGGTGTTCGTGATGCGCATACAAGGAAAAGATTTAAATCAGTGATGTGGCCGCCAACTAACAAGGAATTGGTTATACCGGTTGCTCCTACATTTCCAAGGGGGATTCTCAAGAACTTTAACTTTTGGTTATATGATCCCAAGGTTGGCAGCATTGCAATAGTGACAAAAGAATAGGCGTTCAGAGTGAATGATGCGGTCGACTTAGTGAGCTTTCACGATGACGACTTGTAGGTTCTTGCTTCTCATTAGATACTAACTGCAGAGTTATATGATGTATGTGCGAAGGATTGGACTGCAGCTATTGCAGGTATTATAGCTGGAAGGCTTGGAGTGGATGCGCAACCAAAGGACTGATGTTGTAAACCTAGGGGGAGATTGTTGGGCCTATATTGCTAAAGGTTTACACATTAGGGATATTTTGGGCTTTAGAGGGGTTTGTGGGCTTCCTAGTGCCTTGTGGGCCTAGGGTTGTAAATGGTGGGCTTAGTGATCATTATAAATAGATGTATTAGGTCAAGTTAAAAGGGTTAGAGAGTTGTTTTTGTAAAACTTGTATCAGACACTTTGCTAGTGTATGCAAGTTGGTTTTAATTTAAAGTTGTTCTTCTTCCTAATCATTATTTCCGCTACTGATTAGGTTAGAGATACCTGTTTGATCCGTTATCGGGACTTACAAATCCCCTTAATTGTGAATATAATTAACTAATCCTAGCCCTTTATTATCAATAAACAAGTGTAAATCAATGGTGAGGATTTGTTCACTCAGTTCAGAAATACACTAGTGTTCGCTATAGAACCACACCCTATATATATATATATATATATATATATATATATATATATAATGGAGAGGATCATGAGAAAACTACATATATATGGGAAACTAAAAAACTAACTAAAGAAGCCTAAAAAACATACCAACTTTTAGGTTTTGGAGGTTTAGGATAAGGTTTTTAGGTGTGAGAGGAGGGGGTTTAGGTTTTTTAGGGGTGCGGTTGGAGGGGGGTTAGGCTTTTTTTGGGGTTTATGCTTACAATTTAGTTTTAGTTTTTTTAGGGATGAGGGGGATTTAGGTTTTTGGGGGTGGGGGTGTTAGGCTTTTGTCGAAGGGTGATTTAGGTTTTTTTTTTTTTTTTGGGGTGGGGGTTTAGGTATTGAGGGGATGTCGGTGGAGGGTGGGTTAGGTGGTTTAGGCTTTTCCGTATTATTGCACATGTGCAGTATAAGTTTTATTTAAACAAAAAGTTATTCTTATATATTATTTATAGCGATTTTCAATAAAAAATATTAAAACAGAAATTTTTTATATTTTTTAGGCTTTTTTAGTTAGCTTTTTTATTTAGCTTTTTTTGTTTTCTCATTTAAATTAGTTTTCTCATGATCCATCTCATATATATATATATACACACACACACACACCTAGTTTGAGGTTCATTGGAGAAAACTAAAAAAGTGGGGAACCAGGTAACACTCTTAACAATTTAACTTCACATGTCAAAAATGATTTTTTTTAATTTTTTGGCGCTTTTCATTATAATTACCTGTAAAAGCATTTTTAATAAAAAAAATCAAAAACTAAAAATAAAAAAAACAGTTAAAAAAGGCTTAAATTTTTTTTACAAAAATAATTTTGTATTGGAATAGTTTCTACCCATTTTTTAAAGGAAAAGCGCTGAAAATAATTTAAAAAACTTTATTTTAAACATGTAAGTTAATTTTATAAGATGTGCGCAAAATGCAACATATAAGTTTAATCAAACAAAGTATAAAATTAACTCTTTTCGGTACTAATGTTGGAAAAAGCATGTTTCTTTGTTTACTTTTAAATTACAGGATTAAAAGAGCTTAAACGAATAAAAGGAGCAAATTAACAGCAGAAACCAACACAAATACAAAGAAGAAGGACTGACACGACCTGCCGAACCCCCATCCACATCCAAAAAAACAAAAATAACAAAAATAGAAGCTTGACCATGGGGTCGTGCCCAATCAAGATTCTCTGCAATAAAGACAACAGCAACACACAAACCAACACGGGCCGTGGTCAACTATAAGATTCACATAATTTGCGATAGTATAGCAAGTACACTTACCACAGGGCCGTGCTATGACAACACGGGGCGTGTTAGTACAAGACCTGACATCTGCAGTTAATGAATGGAGAGAAAAAGATGACTACCAGGTCGTGCTAGGTGGCCACGGGGCCGTGTATGCCCTCTGTTTCGAGCTATAAATAGAGATGCTTGGTTCATAAGAATGACATCCCTTGGCAAACCACTTCTCTTACACTTTCCAGCAGTCTACCACCACTACAACACCAACACCCACCACCAGCATCCATGTCACACCCCGACCCGCAGCGGAAATAAGAGTCGGGGCATAATTGGGTTATCACCAAAGCACATGACATTTACTATTATGTTTCATAATTAAATGAAGTCAAAGTTACATTTCTCAAACATCCAAACATGTTCATTCATTACAAGGGAAAATAACCAAACATAATAATCCAAATACTAAATCATTTTATTTCTTCTAATCCAGGTCCTATGTGTTCCTAGCTGCTGCTGGTTCACCTGTATCATGTGTAAAATAGGAGGTTTTTGGGTCAACATAAGTTGGCGAGTGAACCTTATAGATAAACATTTGATAATGATTTTATGGTTAGTTTATCAATAAAATATTGTGCATAATCATAAAAGAGCACATGTACGTAATCAAACATTTGCAAATATCAGTTATAATTATAACATACATTAACATTCAATAGCATACATGAACATACCAATATCATATGATAACTAACATAATGAACTGTGCGATCAAGGCTCAATCAAACGGAGCCGATCGTATTGCATGAACCGGAAATGTAATTGAATTGTGCGCTCAAGGCTCAATCAAACGGAGCCGAACGTATTGCATGAACTGGAAATGTAAATTGAACTGTGCTCTCAAGGCTCAATCAAACGGAGCCGAGCGTATTGCATGTATTGAAATGTAAAATGAAATAACCGATCAAGGCTCAATCAAACGGAGCCGATCGTGCGGGCACGCCAAGATCAACCGCATAATAAAATGGGGATCAAGCTCAACCTCGATGGATGGGGAGCTGCGGCCTCGGCAATTGCATGTACTGAAATAATAATTTGCATCCAATAATAACTACTTAACAGTAATAAACTAATACACATGTCATGATAAGATGTATGCACAATAATTTCGTTATAATATGTAAATAAACAAGACACATGATACACCCCAAAACATGATTAAAACGGGGAATTTGAAGGGTTCACTCACATTGGGTGCGTTGGATTTGGAGATGGTGAGATGCGCACGATTTAGACGAGCGGATCGACGAGGAGTACTAACCTAAATAATAATGGAAAGGTATATTAAGTGGATGGATTTTATTAAGGATTTTTAATGGGATTTTTAGATATATTTTTGTGAGTTTATGGCTATTTTCTATCTTTTAAAAAAATGTTATTTTTAAGTATTTTTAATTGATTTTCAACTTAAAATAAACAAATAAATATATAAAAAAAAATATTATTTTTTTTACTGTTTGACCGTTGACCGTTGACCGGTTCGGTCAGCGGTAAAGGTTGCGCCAAGCGGGATTCGAACCGGTGACCTTCAGTTCACGTGCACGTAGCTCTACCAACTGAGCTACGTGACTAACCCGTTAGAAACTCAGTTTTAATTATATTTATATACTTATTCGAATTAACCGAAAATACCTTTATTTACAAAAACGTTTTAATTCAATTGACCGGTGCTTGAGACAGGGTTCGAACGCGCGACGTTGAGTTTATTTTGCACACAGTCCACCGCTGGACTGTGTGTCTAACCCGGTTATATTCTTGATTTATATTATACTTAACAACTACCCGCTCTAACCAGGTTAGTTCATAAATAAAAAAAAATGTTTTTACGTAAAGCGTGTGTGTATTAAGGTTCGAACTCGGGACGTGTTTATGAACTTTGCACACAGTCCACCGCTGGACTGTGTGTCTAACCCGTTTATAAACCGGATTTTAATTACTCTTATATTCTGAAATAGATTCATCTTCTTCGTTGGATTACACTGTCAGCGTAATTCGACTGGTTAAAGTTGATTTTGCGATTTACAAAGATCTTAGACACTAACAGTAATCCAAGAGTAAGGAATGTAGAGAGTTTAAAGAACAGAATTTACCGATTGGAGATAATCACAGAAATCCGGCGAAGGTTTTGTCGGTACAGAAAATGAACTCCGACTGTTGAAACAATTAACAGTGTGGATCGATTATTTATAGAATTAAATCACCTAAACAAAGTTTAAATGAAGTGCAGGATATCTTACCAGTTCACAGTGAGATTCCGGCAATTTCAGAAACTTTCCGGCGAAGGTGAGATTTCCGATAATCGTTGACTAAGATTGATTCTGATGATGGAGTTGTGTTAGAGATTGACTAATCACATGTTTTAAACAAAAAGAGTCGAAGGAATTACCGTGAGAATGCGAGTCCCGGTTTTCCAGTAAGTTGCAGAAAAATTCCGGCGATCGGATTCAGAGGATCTTACGGTTCAGAAACTTGACGAAAATGAAATTGAGTGTTGTTGTGATAGTTATGAATCGCGCAAATGATCAGAACTTGAACTAAATCAGAGTTTGATAAGTTTTTGGTTTCAATTACCGGAAATGATGAAGTCTTTATGTTCATTCAATTCGGACTTAATTAGAAACCGAAATACATCGGTTATAAGCTGGCCAAAAGAAGTCGAAATGATTTAGCGTTTGGTTTGCCGGTTTCCGTTATTCAGATGGCATCAATGGTTAATTCGAGTTCGCGTATAAGTTCCATTTGGTTGCCAATTGTTAACAGAAAACACATTGTGGCGGAGTGGTTTGGGAAGTGGATGTTAAGTCTTTGGCGACAGCTGACCCGGGTTCGAGTCCCGGCAGCTTCAATTGTTTTTTTTTTTTTTTTAAACTTTTTATCAAATATACTTTTTATAGTTTAGTTTATTTATTAATTATGTAACGTTTAAACTCAAAATAATCATGAATAATTAATGTAATTTCATAACTTGGTACAAGATTACAAAACGGAGCGGGTTTTGGAGACCCGATTTTTACAAATGTTACAGTATCCCCTACTTTTAGGAATTTCGTCCCGAAATTTAAACAATTGAAGTAGCAGGGAAAAGATGAGGGTATTTTTCACGCATTGAGTCTTCACGTTCCCAAGTAAACTCAGGTCCCCGTTTCGACTCCCAACGTACCCTAACAATAGGAATGCGACTTCGTCGTAGACGCTTTTCTCCATAGTCCATAATCTCCACTGGTCTTTCAATAAAATGCATGGATTCATCGATTTGAATATCTTCCAGTGGAATATGAAGATTCTCATCAGCGAGGCACTTCTTCAAGTTCGACACGTGGAATGTGGGATGAATCCTGTCGAGTTCTTCCGGTAGGTCAAGCTTGTATGCTACAGGACCTACTCTTTCGAGTATCTTGAAAGGTCCTACGTAACGTGGTGCTAGCTTTCCCTTTTGACCAAAACGAACTACTCCCTTCCACGGTGATACTTTTAAAAGCACATGATCACCAACGCTAAACTCCAAGGGCTTCCGTCGTTTATCTGCGTAACTCTTTTGACGACTTTGAGCCGCTAGAAGATTGTTTCGGATTTGATGAATCTTATCTGTGGTTTCTTGGATCAATTCTGGACCAGTAATTTGTGCTTCCCCAATTTCGTGCTAACAAACAGGAGATCGGCACTTTCGACCATATAAAGCTTCAAAAGGTGCCATGCCGATGCTAGAATGATAACTGTTGTTGTACGAAAATTCAACTAACGGTAGATAGGCGTCCCAATTTCCCTTGAAGTCTATGACACATGCTCTAAGCATGTCCTCAAGGGTTTGAATGGTGCGCTCAGACTGTCCATCAGTTTGAGGATGATAGGCGGTACTGAGATCTAGTCGAGTGCCCATAGCGGATTGTACTGCTTGCCATGTTCGTGAGGTGAAACGACCATCACGATCAGAAATAATACTTATTGGTACCCCGTGCCGGCTTACGATTTCGTTGATATAAATACGAGCAAGCTTTTCGTTCTTGAAATCTTCTCGAATAGGGATAAAGTGAGCTGATTTTGTAAGTCGGTCTATAACCACCCATATAGTGTCATACCCACTAGAAGTGCGAGGTAACCCGGTAATGAAATCCATGGTTATATTTTCCCACTTCCATACAAGTATTTCTGGTTGGACTAGAAGTCCTGAGGGTCTTTGGTGTTCAGCCTTCACCTTAGAACATGTGAGACACTTGGAAACAAAAACGGCAATATCTTTCTTCATTCCAGGCCACCAATAGGTGTACCGTAGGTCTTGATACATCTTATCAGCCCCTGGGTGAATAGAATATCACGATTTATGAGCTTCATGCATGAGTGTTTCACGAAGATTGATGTGGTTAGGAACCCAGATACGATCTAGGTAATACAAAATACCATCAGATTTAGTTTCAAGTTTTAGCTCGGCTCCACAGGACATCTCTTTTTGTACATCTTCTTCTGTTATTGAAACGTGTTGAGCTTCTCGAATTTGATCCTTAATATTGGTTATAATTTGCGAACATAGAAGATGAATGGAGTTCGCATAACCCTTTCGACTAAGTGCATCAGCCACCACATTTGCTTTACCAGGGTGGTATCTGATTTCACAGTCGTAATCATTTAGGAGTTCGACCCATCTTCGTTGCCTCATATTTAACTCTTTCTGATTGAAGATATGTTGAAGACTCTTGTGGTCAGTGTATATTTCACACTTCGTACCATAAAGATAATGTCTCCATATCTTAAGAGCGAATACAACGGCTCCAAGTTCAAGGTCATGAGTGGTGTAGTTCTTTTCGTGTCTCTTGAGTTGCCTAGAGGCATAAGCTATGACTTTTCCTCTTTGCATGAGAACGCAACCTAATCCTTGCCCTGACGCGTCGCAATAGACTACAAAATCATCACAACCTTCAGGAAGAGTGAGGATTGGTGCATCACAAAGTTTTTGTTTAAGAGTTTGAAAAGCTTCTTCTTGCTTGGGTCCCCATACAAATGGTTTCCCTTTATGGGTTAAAGCCGTGAGTGGCACCGCAATGCGAGAGAAGTTTGAAATGAACCGACGATAATAGCCAGCAAGTCCAAGAAAAGACCTTACTTCAGTTGGTGTACGTGGAGCTTGCCATTCTTGAACTGCTTTGATCTTTGATGGGTCCACATGTATTCCTTTGTCATTGACTACATGCCCGAGAAATTGCACCTCTTTTAACCAGAATTCACATTTAGAAAACTTGGCATAAAGCTTTTCCTTTTCTAGAAGTGCAAGAACAAGTCGCAGATGACGCTCATGATCAGCTTTAGATTTTGAATAGATAAGAATATCGTCGATGAATACAATAACAAATCGATCAAGGTAAGGTTTGCAGACTCTATTCATTAGGTCCATGAAAACAGCTGGTGCATTGGTTAATCCAAACGGCATAACCATGAATTCATAGTGACCATATCGAGTTCGAAAAGCAGTTTTAGGGACGTCTTCTTCATGCACTCTAAGCTGATGATAGCCAGATCGAAGGTCGATTTTCGAAAAGCAACTGGCACCTTGTAGTTGGTCAAGAAGATCATCTATGCGAGGTAAAGGATATTGATTTTTGATAGTTAACTTGTTGAGCTCCCTGTAGTCGATGCACATCCGAAAAGATCCATCTTTCTTTTTCACAAAAAGGACAGGTGCACCCCAAGGCGATGAGCTGGGGCGTATGAATCCCTTGTCAGTCAACTCTTGCAATTGACTGGCTAGCTCTTACATTTCAGAGGGGGCTAACCTATATGGAGATTTTGCCACTGGTGTAGCACCAGGTATAAGATCGATACGGAATTCGACATCTCTGATTGGAGGAAGTCCTGAAATGTCGTCAGGAAAGACTTGTGGAAAATCTTTTACAACAGGAATATCTTCAAGTTTCTTCTCTGTGGTCCCCTTTTTGATGATATGAGCTAAAAACGCGACATATTTCTTGCGAAGGTATTTTTGAGCTTGAAGACAAGACATTAAGTTGAGCCCTTTCGACGAGGTTTCTCCAATGATTCGAAGAGTCTGACCGTTTGAAAGAGGAATACGAATAAATTTCTCACGACATACAACTTCCGCATGATGATGACTGAGCCAATCCATACCGATTATGATGTCGAAACTTCCCAGCTTCATAGGAATAAGATCGACTGAGAAATCGTGGTCGTTTAGGGTGAGCGTACAGTTGCGTAAAATAGAGTCTAATGAAACTGGTTTTCCATCCGCAACTTCCACCGTTATGGATTCCGCGAGCTTATCCCGATTTTTACTTAAAATAGGTTCAAATTCTAATGACACGAAACTTCTATCCGCACCAGTATCAAATAACATAGAGGCATATCTACCATTTATAAGAAACGTACCGTTGACCACATTGCCGTCAACTCTGGCCTGGTTTGCGTTAATATTGAAAGCCCTTCCTCTAGCAGGTGGAGGAGCTTGGTTCGCTTGATTCACAGGGTTGGCTTGGGCCTGAGCATGAATAATATTGACCAGCCTTGGACATGTGTTCCTGAAATGACTTGGGTCGCCGCAGTTGAAACAAGCCCGCATAGGTTGGCCCATAGGGTAATTGGGGTGATAGTATGTTTGGGCTAAATGTTGAGTGGGTGGATATGGTTGTTGTTGTTGGGCTTGACCCATTAACTGTTGGTGGGTTTGGATTAAAGGTTGGTGGCGGTTTGTTCGTTGAAGCGTGCGGCAGTTTTGAACAGTGTGTCCGGCACGACCGCAGCCGGTACAGTATTGGCAAGGATAGTCAGGGGAGTGGTGATACTGACAACGGTTACATTTTGGTAGTGGCCCTGTGTATGGTTTTCTGTATGGCGCGGGTGGAGGAGTGGCTTGAGTGATGGGTGCAGCAGGAACAGGGGTGTTGGTTTGGGTGACTGCAAAGTTCCTGGTGTTATGCTTCCTCTTGTTAGCAAATTTAGAGGAAGGAGTGTGGTGGTTTGAGGTTTGTCCCTCAGCAGGGGTTTTCTTCTTTTCCTCCTTGAACTTCCCATTGCGAATTCGGTTTTCGGTCAGTTCTGTTGCCAACTCCATGGCAGCTTCGAGTGTTACCGGTGAAACGCTGAGGACCGAATCTTGGATTTTCGAGGGAAGTCCTCGTATGTAATGTTCGATCAGACGGTAGGTTGGAGTGAATAAGTTTGGTACCATTTGGTTCAACTCCAAGAACCTTTTGTTGTAAATAGAGTGATCACCATCTTTTTGCTTCAAGGCATGAAATTCATCCTCCAATTTCTTAATTTCACTTCTAGGACAGAATCGCATAGTCATGATTTCCCTTAACTCCTCCCAAGTTAAGGCCATCGCATCTTCCGTTCCCCTCTTTCCTTTCTCAGTATTCCACCAAGTGAGAGCTACCCCAAGTAGTCTCCCGGTGGCATAACGAACTTTCCGATCCTCAGGACAATCGCAGTTTAAGAACACGTTTTCCATCTCCTCGAACCAATGTAGGAGAGCAGTGACTCCCTCAGTCCCTTCGAATTTTGGAGGATCGCAGGACTTAAAATGTTTGTAGGAGCATTTGATGGTAGGAGGGTTGTTGATGATCTGGTCCTGTTGTTGAGGAGGGTTAGTAGGATTTGCAGCAAGGGCTTGTTGTACTTGTACTACGATGTCAGGTAATATCGTGGCCATTTGATTCGCGATATGAGTGGCCAAACGTTCCCGAGACTTTTCCGATTTCCTACCTCTTCGATGCGGTCTAGACGACATCTACAGGATCATAAAATGAGAAGATTGTGAGTTTATGGTATCTTTTTAGGTGTCATGTGTCTTTAAGAAAATGAAAATAACATAAATATCAATAATGCAACTACATCCAAAGGATGTCTTGGGTTCGCTCATGTTGGGCCTCAAATGTCCCCCATACCTTCACCTACATAGTCATGTGGGCCCCCATGGCTATTGGCTTGGTAGGATTCACATTAGTATTGGCAATTTAACACTCGCATCCCCGAATGCAAACCACAAAATATGTTCATGAGTTGTTTGGTCGGAACGTGTCCAGGTGTAGACACAATGACAACTCAAAGTAGGATTAGCTCTCACGACGTTTGGTATAGCATGCTTTGGCCTAATAGGTATTTTGTACTCTCATCGTTAGTCCCCAGGTAGGCAAACTGGTCCTTTATTTTGGATTTATACGAATGCCAGCCTAGACAGGACGTTTCGACTACCGGTACTAGTACCCTTCCAGTTACTACATGCCTGTCATGAGAACTCACTTTGATGAGATTTGAAAACACGAAAATCATTGTAAAATCAATCATGATGTGGTGTGTGCTTGCATGGATGTGATATGTTATGATCATACGATTTCATGATAGGCATTATTTGATAATACATACTTATGAACATGCTTGAACAATATCAAATGTAACATTTAACATAAACATATAAACATCATGAAATTTGGCATATAACACACAGAATTCTTATAAGTTTCTAATCGACTATAGTATAGGCTCTAAGGGTCGAATAACCTATCCTATATCCCTATAGTCATGGCTCTGATACCAATCTGTCACACCCCGACCCGCAGCGGAAATAAGAGTCGGGGCATAATTGGGTTATCACCAAAGCACATGACATTTACTATTATGTTTCATAATTAAATGAAGTCAAAGTTACATTTCTCAAACATCCAAACATGTTCATTCATTACAAGGGAAAATAACCAAACATAATAATCCAAATACTAAATCATTTTATTTCTTCTAATCCAGGTCCTATGTGTTCCTAGCTGCTGCTGGTTCACCTGTATCATGTGTAAAATAGGAGGTTTTTGGGTCAACATAAGTTGGCGAGTGAACCTTATAGATAAACATTTGATAATGATTTTATGGTTAGTTTATCAATAAAATATTGTGCATAATCATAAAAGAGCACATGTACGTAATCAAACATTTGCAAATATCAGTTATAATTATAACATACATTAACATTCGATAGCATACATGAACATACCAATATCATATGATAACTAACATAATGAACTGTGCGACCAAGGCTCAATCAAACGGAGCCGATCGTATTGCATGAACCGGAAATGTAATTGAACTGTGCACTCAAGGCTCAATCAAACGGAGCCGAACGTATTGCATGAACTGGAAATGTAAATTGAACTGTGCACTCAAGGCTCAATCAAACGGAGCCGAGCGTATTGCATGTATTGAAATGTAAAATGAAATAACCGATCAAGGCTCAATCAAACGGAGCCGATCGTGCGGGTACGCCAAGATCAACCGCATAATAAAATGGGGATCAAGCTCAACCTCGATGGATGGGGAGCTGCGGCCTCGGCAATTGCATGTACTGAAATAATAATTTGCATCCAATAATAACTACTTACTAGTAATAAACTAATACACATGTCATGATATGATGTATGCACAATAATTTCGTTATAATATGTAAATAAACAAGACACATGATACACCCCAAAACATGATTAAAACGGGGAATTTGAAGGGTTCACTCACATTGGGTGCGTTGGATTTGGAGATGGTGAGATGCGCACGATTTAGACGAGCGGATCGACGAGGAGTACTAACCTAAATAATAATGGAAAGGTATATTAAATGGATGGATTTTACTAAGGATTTTTAATGGGATTTTTAGATATATTTTTGTGAGTTTATGGCTATTTTCTATCTTTTAAAAAAATGTTATTTTTAAGTATTTTTAATTGATTTTCAACTTAAAATAAACAAATAAATATATAAAAAAAATATTATTTTTTTTACTGTTTGACCGTTGACCGTTGACCGGTTCGGTCAGCGGTAAAGGTTGCGCCAAGCGGGATTCGAACCGGTGACCTTCAGTTCACGTGCACGTAGCTCTACCAACTGAGCTACGTGACTAACCCGTTAGAAACTCAGTTTTAATTATATTTATATACTTATTCGAATTAACCGAAAATACCTTTATTTACAAAAACGTTTTAATTCGATTGACCGGTGCTTGAGACAGGGTTCGAACGCGCGACGTGGAGTTTATTTTGCACACAGTCCACCGCTGGACTGTGTGTCTAACCCGGTTATATTCTTGATTTATATTATACTTAACAACTACCCGCTCTAACCCGGTTAGTTCATAAATAAAAAAAATGTTTTTACGTAAAGCGTGTGTGTATTAAGGTTCGAACTCGGGACGTGTTTATGAACTTTGCACACAGTCCACCGCTGGACTGTGTGTCTAACCCGTTTATAAACCGGATTTTAATTACTCTTATATTCTGAAATAGATTCATCTTCTTCGTCGGATTACACTGTCAGCGTAATTCGACTGGTTAAAGTTGATTTTGCGATTTACAAAGATCTTAGACACTAACAGTAATCCAAGAGTAAGGAATGGAGAGAGTTTAAAGAACAGAATTTACCGATTGGAGATAATCACAGAAATCCGGTGAAGGTTTTGTCGGTACAGAAAATGAACTCCGACTGTTGAAACAATTAACAGTGTGGATCGATTATTTATAGAATTAAATCACCTAAACAAAGTTTAAATGAAGTGCAGGATATCTTACCAGTTCACAGTGAGATTCCGGCAATTTCAGAAACTTTCCGGCGAAGGTGAGATTTCCGATAATCGTTGACTAAGATTGATTCTGATGATGGAGTTGTGTTAGAGATTGACTAATCACATGTTTTAAACAAAAAGAGTCGAAGGAATTACCGTGAGAATGCGAGTCCCGGTTTTCCGGTAAGTTGCAGAAAAATTCCGGCGATCGGATTCAGAGGATCTTACGGTTCAGAAACTTGACGAAAATGAAATTGAGTGTTGTTGTGATAGTTATGAATCGCGCAAATGATCAGAACTTGAATTAAATCAGAGTTTGATAAGTTTTCGGTTTCAATTACCGGAAATGATGAAGTCTTTATGTTCATTCAATTCGGACTTAATTAGAAACCGAAATACATCGGTTATAAGCTGGCCAAAAGAAGTCGAAATGATTTAGCGTTTGGTTTGCCGGTTTCCGTTATTCAGATGGCATCAATGGTTAATTCGAGTTCGCGTATAAGTTCCATTTGGTTGCCAATTGTTAACAGAAAACACATTGTGGCGGAGTGGTTTGGGAAGTGGATGTTAAGTCTTTGGCGACAGCTGACCCGGGTTCGAGTCCCGGCAGCTTCAATTGTTTTTTTTTTTTTTAAACTTTTTATCAAATATACTTTTTATAGTTTAGTTTATTTATTAATTATGTAACGCTTAACTCAAAATAATCATGAATAATTAATGTAATTTCATAACTTGGTACAAGATTACAAAACGGAGCGGGTTTTGGAGACCCGATTTTTACAAATGTTACAATCCACATTTCATCTTTTAGAGTGTGTAGTAGTCTTGGTATTCAGGATTGATTGTAAGAGTTCTTGTCAAACAAAGGCCATGATTGGCTAAACCTCTTACTTCACATGGTGAATACAAATCTTTTATGTATTACTTTGATTTCCGATCTTTGGCAACCTTTTAATTGGGTATGTATTAATGACTTTAATAGCTTGTTTTTTTTATGGAAAGTGAATTTGGGTTAAACATTTCTTCATGTTTTGGTGATTCATTATTCGTGTATATACGCTCTATACAAAGCGCATTAACTACCTGGAAGGGGGCTAGAAGGGTGTTTGGGTAAAGTTCTTACATCGTTAAGTGTATAGATAATGCGAGGACCTGGTTCAAGCTTATTAGGACTTCCCTTGAGGCATATAGCATCAAATCGGGGGAAGTAAGAACAACTTCAACCCCTTATAAATAAACTACTATTAAAACTGTATCCGCCCGTGTGGGACTGCATCCCTGCTGACCAAGACCAATATGGCCGAAGGTAGTGTTGCCTTCACAAGAGAGGCCTACCACTTTTCGCATTAATAACTTATTTAATTATCTTTCAATATTTCGGCCTTGAAGAACTGGTCCCTGCTGACTCAGACCAATATGACCGTGGGTAACTCGCCTTCACAAGAGGGGCCTACCACTATAACTAAGATGATCTCTTAAAAAGCTCAAATTGCGGAAATTATCAAAGGATATCTAAAAGAGGAGCTGGAACCAAGTGATTCTTTCTTTTTATGTGTCTTTATTTATTTCTTTACATTTTTACATTTAGTTTATATTTTAAAACTTTCAAAACTCTTAATCAAAATTTGGTTTGATTAGACATTAACAATAAGTCGGTATTAAAAGCTCTTGAGTCCTCGGACTGTAACATCCGCCAAAAACCGGATTGACCAACCCCGCTTCGTTTATTAACCGAACAACCAGTCAAAAATTTCGTTGCGTATTTAATGCTCAAATTAATTTTAAACGATACATAATTAATAAGTATATTAGAATATAAAATTTAT
Source organism: Scalesia atractyloides (assembly GCA_947069175.1). Taxonomy (NCBI): domain Eukaryota; kingdom Viridiplantae; phylum Streptophyta; class Magnoliopsida; order Asterales; family Asteraceae; genus Scalesia; species Scalesia atractyloides. Next base: position 40,468,935 of record CAMTDV010000008.1, on the reverse strand, counting down.
ATTTGAAAATGTATTAAAAATAGTGAAATAAAAATAAAACAAGGCTGCTGGAATTCGAACCCAGGTCAGCAAAGCCTTAACACACATCCCTCCAACCGCTCCGCCACTTGTGTTGTTTGTAAACCTATTGAAACAATTAATACATAAAATCAATCTGGAAATCAAAACCCAGTTACACAACGCGCCCAAATCCGCTCTCGCCGGAAATCCCGACAATTTCGTCAAACTTTGCCGTTTCTTTTTGTCATAACGTTTAATCCATCCTTTCTTCTTACTCTAAAATAAGATCTTAGAGCTCATACTGACATCACCCACACTCACCTTAAACCTCTGAAGAATCTCTGTCGAAAGAAATTTCACCCGCCGGAATTCTCTACAAGTCGCCGGAAAACCAGGACTTTCATCTACACGGTAATTACCTCGACTTTTCTGTTTCATTCCATTATTATACAAATTCTAACATCACTCCGTCACCTAGAATCAACCCCAGACGACATTGCCGGATTTTCTGTTTTCGCCGGAAAACTTCTGAAAGTTTCAGAATCTCGCTGTTAACCGGTATGATCATGTAACCTACTGATAATCGTTACTCAGTGGTTCAATTTCACATCTAACTCATCCAAACGGATTGTTAAATTCGAACAGAAGGAGCTCCCAAAACAGAGCCGACGATCTTTGCCGGATTTCTGGAGAAGACGATCTGTTCGGTACCTTCTTTCCCCAAACTCTTCTGTTCACTACTTTTCAATTGTTCATATTATTCATTAACCGAATTAATCAAGTAACAGTTAGTAAACCGATGCCTGTGTTTTTGAACGAAGAAGACGAAGTTGTGTATGTTATAAGATTAATTCAAAATCGATATTATGAACGGGTTAGACACACAGTCCAGCGGTGGACTGTGTGCAAACAATATGCATACGACGCGAGTTCGATTCCTATCACAACCATAACCTCTGTAATAAAAATGTTTTTTTTTTAGAAACCAAACCGGGTTAACTCAGTAATATGTTAAGTATAATAAAAATCAGAATATTTACCAAGTTAGACACACAGTCCAGCGGTGGACTGTGTGCCAAACTAAACCACAGGTCCCGGGTTCGAGACCCGTGGAGAGCACCGAGTCGATACATTAAATCTTTATTTTAAAATAAGTGATTTTCGGATTAACTTAATTAATATATAAATATAATTAAAAATAGAAATATTTCGGGTTAGACACGTAGCTCAGTTGGTAGAGCTGCGTGCACGCGTACGGGAGGTCTCGGGTTCGAGTCCTGCCCGGCGCATACTTACACACAATAAAACCGGTCAAACAGTCAAACGCTTATGGTCAAACAGTCAACGCTTATGGTCAACGGTCAAAAGTCAACATTTTTTTATTATTTTTTTTATTTATTTAAATTAAAAATCAATTAAAAATACTTAAAAATAACATTTCTAAAGTTAGAAAATAGCCTAAAACTCACAAAAATATATCCAATAATCCTATTAAAATTGTTAATAAAATCCATTTATTTACCTACTTTTTCGTTATTAATTAGGTTAGTTTTTCCTCGTCGATCAATCCTCTAAACTCGTGTGCATTCAACATCATCAACCGAACGCACCCACTGTGAGTGAATCTCTACATATTCCCGGTTTTAATCACGTTTTTGGGGTGTATCATGTGTCTTACCATTTATTATATTTAAATCATTGTGCATACATCATATCATGAACAAATGTGTATTCAGCTTGTATCAACTGTTGTGTGGTTATTGTTTAGATTTAATTTATTATTTTCAGTACATGCAATTTCATAGGCCGCCGCTCCCCATTACATTATGAGCGTTGAGCAGTTCCCCATTACATTATGAGCGTGAACCTGGCGTGCCAACATACGATCGGCTCCGTTTGATTGAGCCTTGATCGCACAGACATTTATCATTTTCAGTACATACATTTATCATAGGCCGTCCGTTCCCCATTACAGTATGAGCGTGAACGTGACGTTGCCAACATATACAGTTTCATTCATGTTATATATTCATGCAAGTTGATATGCCATTGTATGCTATTGCTTTGTTATTGTATGCTATTTGTTTGTTATTGTATGTTTATTTACATTTGTTAATATATGAATATTGCACAAATTTTTTCCATATTAAATACAATAAGAAATAAATAATAAATGTTTTTTAACAAGGTTCACTCGCCAACTTTTGTTGATCCAAAAACCATTTTTACATATGATACAGGTGAACAGGATGAAGCAAGGAAAACATAGGAAATTGCCTTAGAAGAAAAATAATGAAGTTTAGAAGGATGAATAGAACATGTTGTATTTGTTTGATATGATTGTATGATCTCTTTTAAATTGAAATAATAAATATGGAACATTATAATAAATGTCATGAGCTTTGATGAAAACCCAATCATGCCCCGATCACCTTTTCCGCAGCGGGTCGGGTGTGACAGATTGGTATCAGAGCTTTTGACTATAGGGGTATAGGATAGGTTATTAGAACCTTAGAGCCTATACTATAGTTGATTAGATTTTAATTGTTTATGTGGTTACATGCAAACTCATGATGTTTATTTCTTTCATATTTATTACATACACAAATGCATGCAAATACTTCCGATACTACATTTTGTGATACACATTCATCATACATATTTCAATGCTCACATATTCAAATCATCTTCATACTTCCGTTATTCAAGATTTTGTCGCATTTTTCATTTTTCAAATCTCATCAAAGTGAGTTCTGCGACGGGCATGTAGTAACTGTAAGGGTACAAGTACCGGTAGTCGGAACGTCCTGTCTAGATTGGCATTCGTATAAATCCAATATAACGGACCAGTTTGCCTACCTGGGGACTAACGATGAGAGTACGAAGGACCTATTAGGCCAAAGCATGCCACACCAAACATCGTTCTAACTAACCCCACTTTGAGGTGTCACCGTGTCCACACCTGGATACATTCCGAATATCATACGTTACATACATATTTCTCGATTTTCTCCGGGTTTTTAGTGTACGTAACCAGGCTAACACATGCGAACCATATGAAAAACCCAGTAGTCATGGGGGCCCACATGATTACGAAGGTGAAGTATGGCGGCATGCAAGGCCCAATTACGAGCAAAGCCCAAGACATCCTATGGATGTAGTAGATTTATTTTGCTATATTTATTTTATGAATGTTCATTCCTAAATACGACACATGATCCCAAAAACATCCAACTCATACTCTTGATATGTATTCCTTGTAGATGTCTTCTAGTCTCGCTCGTAGGAAGATGAGATCAGGAAAAGCCCGCGAGGGCATGGCTGCCCAAATCGCTCAACAAATGGCTGCCGTAATACCCAACATTATAGTTCAAGTCCAACAAGCCCTTACCGCTAATTCCGTCACCCAAGAAGATCAAAATGTTATCAACCCTCCCCCAAATACCACTAAATGCACCTACAACCATTTCAAATCCTGCGACCCTCCAAAATACGAAGGGACTGAAGGTGTCACCGCTCTTCTCCATTGGTTTGAAGAAATGGAGAACACTTTTCTAAATTGAGATTGCCCCGATGATCGCAAAGTGCGATATGCTACCGGTCGTTTACTTGGAATAGCACTTACTTGGTGGAATACAGAGAAGGCCAAACGAGGTGTTGAAGATGCTATGACTTTGACTTGGGAAGAGTTGAAGGAAATCATGACAAGACGGTTTTGCCCAAGGAGTGAAATCAAGAAATTAGAGGATAAATTCTATTCGTTGAAACAAAAGGAAGGCGACCACACCACGTACAACAAGAGATTCCTCGAATTAAATCAAATGGTTCCCAACTTGTTCACTCCCCTCTACCGTTTGATCGAGCACTACATACGAGGTCTTCCTTCAAAAATTCAAGACCCTGTAATAAGTACCACGCCTGCAACTTTGGAAGCAGTAATGGAGTTAGCTACAGAGCTCACCAAAAACCGCATACGTAATAAAGACTTCAAGGAGGAGAAGAAGAAGGATAAATCATCGACTGAAACCTCAAACTCCACCCGAACCGAATCCCCTTCTCAACCCATTTCTAAGAGAAAACGGGATGGACAACTTTTCGCTGTCTCCCAACGCAACCAACCAGTCTCACAAGCCGTACCCCTCCAAGCTATCCCAATCACCCAAGTAGCACCCAACTCAACTTACCCAAATAAGAAACCTTATCTTGGACCTCACCCTCAATGTAACACCTGTTTTTATCACCATCCATTTACCTTACCTTGTCGACAATGTGCGAATTGTGGACGCTATGGTCATTCGAGCAAGGTTTGCCGCACCTCTCAAAACCAAACCTTACCCCCTACTCAAAACATGATCCAAACATATCAACCACCACAATACCCCATGCTCCCATATGTTCGAGCTTGTTTCAATTGTGGCGACCCTACCCACTTTAGAAACACGTGCCCTCGATTGGTTAAGATCATAAACGCCCAAGCTCAAGCCAACCCAGTTAACCAAGCAAATCAAGAAAACCCAACCACTAGGCCACCAGCAAGAGGAAGAGTTTTCAACATCAACTCCAATCCTATTGAAGACAATGACGGCCCAAACGAAACCACCCAACTAGTCAACTTCACCAAAAGTCAAGATTCAACTCCAACCGCTTAGTTTTTATGTTTTTCTTTATGTTAACTCAATTTTCATGTGTCTCAATTTTAAATTGGAAATTTATCCAGGGATTTTAATGCAAATTACTATTTCAGTTTTGTTTTATACTCATTGATTTAACATTCATACCATCATACATCTCAACGTATTTCAATCTCATTATTTAAAGAAGTTGGGCTGTGTCTCACTTCTACATAGACTAACCTCTCCCTCACAACAAACGAGAGAGGGACTGTCAACATTCAAACATGTATACTATCAGAATTATGAATCAGGCATTGTTTGTTGTGTTTATTTATGTTTTAGAGTCACATAAAACTAATCATAACTTACGGATAAAGCCAATGAAAATTTGACAAGAATATGGTGGATACGCCGCTGGTACTTCCTATATATAAGTATTCTTGCCAAAGGATCAGAGGCATTGTCAGGCGGTTATGAGAAGTTCCATGTAGGATTTAGTAATGTCTTGGTTGAAATTTGTTTTACACTCACTGATTTAACATTCATATCAACTCATCATTTAAAGAAATTGAATTGTGTTCCATTTTCTACATAGACTAACCTCTCCATCATAACAAACGAGAGAGGTACTGTCATCATTCAAAGACTCAAGCTTTGGTTGTTGTGTTTGCTTATGTTTTAGAGTCACATAGGACTAATCATAACTTACTGATAAAACCAATGAAAATTTGACGAGAATATGGTGGATACGCCGCTGGTACTTCCTATATATAAGTATTCTTGTCAAAGGATCAGAGGCATTATCAGGCGGTTATGAGAAGTTCCATGTAGGATTTAGTATTGTCTTGGTTGAAGTTGGTGTTATACTCACTGATTTAGCATCCATATCATCTCATTATTTAAAGAAATTGGATTGCGTTCTATTTTTACATAAACTAACCTCTCCATCATAACAAACGAGATAGGAACTGTCACCATTCAAACATGTATGCTATCAGAATTAGGACTCAGATATTGGTTGTTGTGTTTATTTATGTCCTAGAGTCACATCATAGAACCGATCATAACTTACTGATAAAACCAATGAAAATTTGACAAGAATATGGTGGATACGCCGCTGGTACTTCCTATATATAAGTATTCTTGTCAAAGGATCAGAGGCATTGTCAGGCGGTTATGAGAAGTTCTATGTAGGTTTTAGTAGTAGAAGTTTTGTTTTAGGATATAACCTTATCTTTCCAAACATACCAAAACTCTTGCGCATGAAATCATATTTAGTCAATCAACTCTGTTTATCAATATTCATTATCATAGGCATCAAAAAGCGATTCCTGAAGCAGGGTACTCAACCCTTACAAGGAACGTTACCGCCTCAAACAAAATTTGAACTCTTACTCCTTTCTAAGTATGTAACTGTCAAATTAAACACCATCCTTTTTAGACAAATATGTCACTACTTAAAATTCGGGACGAAATTTCTAAAAAGTAGGGGATACTGTAACATCCGCCAAAAACCGGATTAACCAAACCCGCTTCGTTTATTAACCGAACAACCAGTCAAAAGTTCGTTGCGTATTTAACGCTCAAATTAATTTTAAACGATACATAACTAATAAGTATATTAGAATATAAAATTTATATTTGAAAATGTATTAAAAATAGTGAAATAAAAATAAAACAAGGCTGCCGGGATTCGAACCCGGGTCAACCGGGTCAGCAAAGCCTTAACACACATCCCTCCAACCGCTCCGCCACTTGTGTTGTTTGTAAACATATTGAAACAATTAATACATAAAATCAATCTGGAAATCAAAACCCAGTTACACAGCGCGCCCAAATCCGCTCTCGCCGGAAATCCCGACAATTTCGTCAAACTTTGTCGTTTCTTTTTGTCATAACGTTTACATTTACAGTAATATCGGTTATAACCGAAAAATCCATCAATTTCATTCATCACCTTAAACTTCTATTCGAAACCGAAAATACAATTCAAATCAGGGATTATACTTTGTTCACCAGTTAAGCTCACGAATCTATCCAACCTTCACTCTCCATTTTTGCTCAGAAAACTTCGCCGCAAGTCGCCGGAATTCTCTGTAAATTAACCGGAAATTTTCGCCGGAAAACCGAGTTCAATCCATTCTTTCTTCTTACTCTAAAATAAGATCTTAGAGCTCATACTGACATCACCCACACTCACCTTAAACCTCTGAAGAATCTCTGTCGAAAGAAATTTCACCCGCCGGAATTCTCTACAAGTCGCCGGAAAACCGGGACTTTCATCTACACGGTAATTACCTCGACTTTTCTGTTTCATTCCATTATTATACAAATTCTAACATCACTCCGTCACCTAGAATCAACCCCAGACGACATTGCCGGATTTTCTGTTTTCGCCGGAAAACTTCTGAAAGTTTCAGAATCTCGCTGTTAACCGGTATGATCATGTAACCTACTGATAATCGTTACTCAGTGGTTCAATTTCACATCTAACTCATCCAAACTGATTATTAAATTCGAACAGAAGGAGCTCCCAAAACAGAGCCGACGATGTTTGCCGGATTTCTGGAGAAGACGATCTGTTCGGTACCTTCTTTCCCCAAACTCTTCTGTTCACTACTTTTCAATTGTTCATATTATTCATTAACCGAATTAATCAAGTAACAGTTAGTTTACCGATGCCTGTGTTTTTGAACGAAGAAGACGAAGTTGTGTATGTTATAAGATTAATAGAAATCGATATTATGAACGGGTTAGACACACAGTCCAACGGTGGACTGTGTGCAAACAATATGCATACGACGCGAGTTCGATTCCTATCACAACCATAACCTCTGTAATAAAAATGTTTTTTTTTTAGAAACCAAACCGGGTTAACTCAGTAATATGTTAAGTATAATAAAAATCAGAATATTTACCAAGTTAGACACACAGTCCAGCTGTGGACTGTGTGCCAAACTAAACCACAGGTCCCGGGTTCGAGACCCGTGGAGAGCACCGAGTCGATACATTAAATCTTTATTTTAAAATAAGTGATTTTCGGATTAACTTAATTAGTATATAAATATAATTAAAAACAGAAATATTTCGGGTTAGACACGTAGCTCAGTTGGTAGAGCTGCGTGCACGCGTACGGGAGGTCTCGGGTTCGAGTCCTGCCCGGCGCATACTTACACACAATAAAACTGGTCAAACAGTCAAACGCTTATGGTCAAACAGTCAACGCTTATGGTCAACGGTCAAAAGTCAACATTTTTTTATTATTTTTATTTATTTATTTAAATTAAAAATCAATTAAAAATACTTAAAAATAACATTTCTAAAGTTAGAAAATATCCTAAAACTCACAAAAATATATCCAATAATCCTATTAAAATTGTTAATAAAATCCATTTATTTACCTACTTTTTCGTTATTAATTAGGTTAGTTTTTCCTCGTCGATCAATCCTCTAAACTCGTGCGCATTCAACATCATCAACCGAACGCACCCACTGTGAGTGAATCTCTACAAATTCCCGTTTTAATCACGTTTTTGGGGTGTATCATGTGTGTTACCATTTATTATATTTAAATCATTGTGCATACATCATATCATGAACAAATGTGTATTCAGCTTGTATCAACTGTTGTGTGGTTATTGTTTAGATTTAATTTATTATTTTCAGTACATGCAATTTCATAGGCCGCCGCTCCCCATTACATTATGAGCGTTGAGCAGTTCCCCATTACATTATGAGCGTGAACCTGGCGTGCCAACATACGATCGGCTCCGTTTGATTGAGCCTTGATCGCACAGACATTTATCATTTTCAGTACATACATTTATCATAGGCCGTTCGTTCCCCATTACAGTATGAGCATGAACGTGACGTTGCCAACATATACAGTTTCATTCATGTTATATATTCATGCAAGTTGATATGCCATTGTATGCTATTGCTTTGTTATTGTATGCTATTTGTTTGTTATTGTATGTTTATTTACGTTTGTTAATATATGAATATTGCACAATTTTTTCCATATTAAATACAATAAGAAATAAATAATAAATGTTTTCTAACAAGGTTCACTCGCCAACTTTTGTTGATCCAAAAACCATTTTTACATATGATACAGGTGAACAGGATGAAGCAAGGAAAACATAGGAAATTGCCTTAGAAGAAAAATAATGAAGTTTAGAAGGATGAATAGAACATGTTGTATTTGTTTGATATGATTGTATGATCTCTTTTAAATTGAAATAATAAATATGGAACATTATAATAAATGTCATGAGCTTTGATGAAAACCCAATCATGCCCCGATCACCTTTTCCGCTGCGGGTCGGGGTGTGACACGGACGACCTCGGTATCTTTCCATCATTATACTACGTCTACGATGGGTGCACTTGCCCTAACGTGTGTAGAGTGTTAGTATTGTATCGCGTTTTTATAAATTTAAAACTTAATCCATGAGTAAAAAGTTCTTAAAATATAACAAAATTATAACAACGCTTACCACGTCAAGTTTCTGGCGCCGTTGCCGGGGACACAAGGATTTTAAGCAAGCTTAAAATTAACGGCCTAATCATTCTTTATTTTTTCTTTTTAATTTTTATGATTTTTCTTTGTTTTTACATTTTCTCAAGACTGCAGCACGGGGTCGTGCTAGTTAAATACGAGGTCGTGCCCTTAACTACAGCTGGCAAAACTGTTTTATGTCAGATAGTAGCTGTAACACGAGGCCGTGTTAACTCAACACGGGGCCGTGTCTCCCTATGAGCAACTGTAAAACAGGACAGTCCGATCCCAACGGTTAACAACCTTTGACGAAAACATGGACGATATTGATTATTTTTACTTCCCAGCTCTTACGGTGAATCATGCCAATTATGTGGTGGGTTTCATCAAGATTTAGAATGCTATTTTCTAAATTTCGACCCCCACCACCTAATACACCCATCTTTTTCCTATGAAAGTCACCTTAAGAGGGGCGAAAGTAAAAACGATAATTATCATCTATCTGAATGCCATCAAACCTCTTTTCAAAAAGACATAATCTTGGATGATGTATGTCAAATAGAAGAGAGAATTCTCCAAGAATTAAAAGAAATACAGTTTATGATGAATACGAGGTGTTCATAATAAAACACTAACAATGGAGAAGACTTGATGGGGGCCCAATCAGAAATAAACGACACCAAGGCCACTACGTGTACCTCAACAACTTGTGAGGACGAATGTGATAGTCGTCCCTGTTTTGATTGTGCCGAGACGGACTCATCACCGGGTACATCCAGTGCATACATAGACCATGGAGATTTGATTCATACCTTCTTTAACAAGAAGTCGGATAAGGTAAACAAAGGTTGGTTTCGCCCACTGTATAGTTTAGGATTCATCCTTTCCGACAACCTCTTGCGTTCTCATATAAATCATAAGCACCTTAGACACATCCGGCACTTTGGTGTTGTTCCTACCAGTAAAGAGCCACCCGATTAAATAAAACACCTTAACTTAGACAAAAGTTCATAAATCTCAAAAACAACACGGGCCCCAGCACGCCCCATGGTCACTAGCTGCCAAAAAGCTGTTCTGACCCGTTGAAGACCACGGGGCTGTGCAACCCAGGCATGGGGCCGTGACCCCTGTGCTGTTACTTTCTATAAAGTCAGCTAGTGGGCATTATGTCTTGGACTCATTCCAAAGACAAAGATCTGATCTGATTCTACATATATATCCAAAAAGGTATATTCTTAAAAAGGTTTCATCAAACCTACTTGTCTTTGCCGCTTTTATCTATTTCCGTCTTCTCCAAACATTCAACCTCCATGAAAGCTTGAAGCTAAAGCTTCAAGCTTCACCAACATAAATAAGTGATTTTAAACCCCAACTTTCTTAAAATAAATGTTTTACAACAATGTTTTAAGTTATTTACGTTCAAAACTTTCAAAAATCAAAGAAGAAATAACCTTAAACAAAGAGTTTTAGGTTCGAAATCATAACAGAAGTGGAGGCACGTGGTCGTGCCTAGGTGGCCCAGGGTCGTGGTGATGTTCTGCATAAATGATAACTTCCGTGTTTCCCTAGAATGTCAAGCGGAAATAGTGGAACTTCGTCGACTACTTCGGGGAACAACAGGAGGGGAAGGAGGCCCTCCATCGAGCTTGTCCGTTACGTAAGTGCACTAAGGGAGGCTATGGAGGAGATGATATTGGTGGAAGAAATCCTAATAGATCATGTTAACTACTTAACAATGAGACTTGAGACTAACTTCCAAGAAATCAACCTTTTTCACCAAAGGTTGAATATTCGTTCTACACCTCCCACAGAGCCAATCTTCCCACAAGAAGATTGGAACCTAGCATAAGAAGTCATCATCCCCACCGGATGGGATGAAATTCCACCGAAACCACCTCAACACATATTTCATGAGGTTCTAATGACCACCAACCCTCTCCCACCAGTAGTTGTGGAAGATGAGCATTTCATCTTTCTCCCAAGGAAGATTGAGGAGATACTCAATGACATTTGAGGGTATATCCTCCGGGGAAAGCTCGAAAGCCCTTCAACGTCCGGAAGCCACCTCAAGGTTTTGTTATAGTTTTAATCATTCTAGGGAGAGCTTTTTATGTGTTTATTTCATGTCATTAGAAGGCTAATCTAACTTAGGACTTTAAAATATGTACTTTTTCATTTTTCTTTAGATTTGTAATGAATGAATGTTCTAAATAAAAGGGTGGAGTTTGTAACATGAGAAATGGTGTGAAAAACTGAGAAAAGAGACCCCATGCACGTAAACCAGAGCTTTCCGCTTCAAAAACTACAAATCAGGGTTTGCAGCATGGGGTCGTGCCCACCAGGCACGCTCCCGTGTCCACCAAAACAAATCATATTTGGGACACATTGAGGACAATGTGTAATTTAAGTGCGGGGAGGGGGGTATTAAAACCTTGAATCTTTCGTCCTAAAAACAAGCCTTACACAAAACTCGCCTTTGAAAACCGCCAATCACCCCAAATATTTTTCAAAATTTTTCATTTTTTACTTATCTTGGTTTAGGTTGGGAAAAATAAGTTCTAATAATTTATGTTTTTACTAATTTACACATGACAATGCCGTGATAAGAAAAACCAAATTAAGAAAATTACAAAAACGGGCATAACAAATCTTTGTAAAATTTGATTATATATACACATTTAAGTTATACCCTTTTCTCACAAAAAGTGAGTTTTTAAGTCTTTACCGAGCATACATATACATATCTATACTAATTGCTCAATTTTTGGTTTCTTGTGTGAATGACCCGTTTGTTTCTTCCAAATCTAGAACTTGCCAAAACAAAACGTTCCCAATCTTTATTCGACATAAATCCAAGTAAGTAAATGATGGAGGCACTAGGACTATAACCCATTTTACATTCTAAATTGTTATTTTATTATCATCCCCTACAAAAAATATCCCCCTAGTTAACCCCCTTTGAGCCTTAACCCTCTCGTTTCTAAACCCGCAAAAATATAAACTTTGCAAAAACAAACAACCACATCCACAAAACTTCTTTTTATTATGTTTTAGTAAAAAAATTGGTTATAAATAACAAGTTTGGCTTAGTTTCAACTTTGGTTAAAAAAAGACACTTTTTACGATTTTCGCCATTTTACCGAAAAATACCTACCCTTAGCCAAAACCTACCCTCTAAAAGCCCTCTTGATATTTACAAGGATTAAAACGTCAAAAAGGAGGAAGTTTGTCAAGCCTATAGTAGGCGTAAGTTCCACCGGGTCTGAGCGTTTTCACTTAAACATCTTCGGCCGAGTGTTGGGTGACCACTTGTGAGGTGTGTAAACTTGTATATAACTAAATAGAATTTTAGAAAGGCATGTTATGCCCAAAACAAATAATTTTTCTTAAAAAGTGTTTTAAATAATCATGACCAATAAGACTGTAAATAAAATAAAAACAAAATAAATTTAGAACTTGGATTCCCAACACTCCAAAGATGAACCCAAAACTTCTCTTCTACCAATTCATTTTGGGTCTATAAGCCACATTATTGAGTTTTGGTTAAGAACGAGCAAAGATTCAAGTGTGGAGGTATTTGATGTGCGCAAAATGCAACATACAAATTACATCAAACAAGGCATAAAATGAACCTTTTTTCGGTACTAATGTTGGAAAAAGCATGTTTCTTTGTTTATTTTTAAATTAAAGGATCAAAAGAGCTTAAACGAATAAAAGCATCAAATTAATAGTAGAACCAACACAAATACAAAGAAGAAGGATTGACATGACCTGCCGAACCCCCATCCACATCCAAAACAACAAAAATAAAAAAAACAGAAGCTTGACCACGAGGCCATTCCCACCAGGCATGGGGTCATGCACAATCAAGATTCTCTAAAGATAAAGACAACAGTAATAGACAAACCAACATGGGGCTGTGCCAACCAAACACGGGTCATGGACAACTATAAGATTCGCAGAACCTGTGATAGTACAACAAGTACACTGACCATGGGACCGTGCTATGACGACACGGGGCGTGTTAGTACAAGACCTGACATCTGGTGTTAATGAAAGGAGAGAAAAAGATAACCACAGAGCTATGCTAGGTGGGCACGGGGCTGTGTCTGCCCTTTATTTCGAGCTATAAATACAGATGATTGGTTCATAAGAATGGCATCCCTTGGCAAACCACTTCTCTCACACTTGCCATCAGTCCACCACCATCATCCACATTTCATCTTTTAGAGTGTGTAGTAGTCTTGGGATTCAAGATTGATTGTAAGAGTTCTTGTCGAACAAAAGCCATGCATGGGTAAACCTCTTACATCACTTGGTGAAGACAAATCTTTTATGTATTACTTTTGATTTCCAATCTTTGGCAACCTTTTAATTGAGTATGTATTAATGACTTTAATTGCTAGTTTTTTTATATTGAAGGGTTTTTGGGTAAAGTTCTTGCCTTGTTAAGTGTATAGATCCTGCGAAGACTTAATTCAAGCTTATTAGGACTTTCCTTGAGGCAAATAGCATCAAATCGGGGAAGTAAGAATGGCTTGAATAATAAATAAACTACTATTAAAACTTTATCCGGCCTTGCGGGACTTTATCCCTGCTCAATCAAACCAATTTGGCCGAGGCTAACGTCCCCTTCACAAGAGGAGCCTACCACTCTTCGCATTAATAACTTCTTTAATTATCTTTCAATATTTCGTCCTTGAAGGGCTGTATCTCTACTGACTCAGACCAATATGGTCGTGGGTAACGTCACCTTCACAAGAGGGGCCTACCACTATAACTAAGATGATCTCTTAAAAAGCCCAAAGTGCGGAAATCATCAAAGGATAAATAAAAAGAGGAGTTCGAACCAAGTGATTCTTTTTTTGTCTATTTGTCTTTATTTATTTTATTTACATTTTTACATTTAGTTTATCTTTTAAAACTTTCAAAACTCTTATCAAAATTTGGTTAGATTAGACGTTAACGATAAGCCGGTATTAAAAGTTCTTGTGTCCTGACCGACCTCGGTATCTTACCATCACTAAAATGCATCTAGGATGGGTGCACTTTCCCTAATGTGTGTAGATTGGCAGTATTGTATCATGTTTTTATTAATTTAAAACTTGATCCACGAGTAAAAAGTGCTTAAAACATAACAAAAATTATAACCATGCTCACCCACGTCATATATATAGTGGAGGGTTCAAATCATCATCATCATATTTAGGAAATCCCACCAATAGTAATGCTAAGGTAGGTCTGAGGAGGGTAAGATGTAGACAGACTTACCTCTACCTCGTTGGAATAGAGAAGCTGCTTCTAGTAAGACCCTCGGTTTGATAGTAGTTTTGTATCAAGCCTTGGACATAAACACATAACACTCAGCAAGACAAAGGCCGATTCATGCATGTGCTCCCTTGCCTTCGGCTATCAACTCCACCACATGATGCATGATTAACCATCCTCCTCTTTTAACGTTATATTCACAAAATTAATAAAATAACGTTAAAATTAGTGCACTTTCACTTTTCCCTCCTGAGTGCCCACACATATATACATTATATGCGCATACCACAAGCGGGGCATAAGTGGAGGGTTCAAATGAGGAAAAAGAATTTTGAAACAAGAAAAAAAATTCAACCAACAAGAATGCTTCATTTTACTTCAATTAATATTTGCATTTTATTTTATTGTAAATGTATATTTGTAAACTTACATGGATCATTAATTTATAGTCTTCCTCTTTAATAGCTAACTAAATTAAATTTGTAACTTATTTAAAAAATAAAATAAAAAACTAATATAGAGGGTAGGACAAATTACTAGGTGTGTATTACAAGTTGGGTATGATAAATTTAAATATGTTTAGAATAAATTTCGATATGTGTAGGATAACTTTTTACGTGTGTAGGCAAAAAAAATTAGTGTAGAGAATTATAGTTTTTATGAGTAATTAATTACTTAAATATAGTAATAAATGGGATGAAAGAAAACCACCTAATATTTTACAATTGTACCTTTTGTTTTTTTATTCTCAATTAAATTTCTTCTCAATGAACCCCCTATATATATATATATAGTGGAGAGTTCAAATGAGAAGAAAAAATTTGTAAGAATAAAAAGAATAACTTTTAAACCAATAGAATTCTTCATTTAATGAGTATATTTAATATTATGAAAAAGGGCATATAGGTAAATATATAATTGTCATTAACTAGCTATTTATTTAAACTTGTAACTCATTTTTTCCATATACTCTTTCAAGATAAAATAATTTTTTGTGTAGGATTATTTTTGACATGTGTAGGATAAATTTTAGTATGTGTAGGATAAATTTTGAAATGTGTAGGGTAAATTTACATGTGTGTAGAGTAAATTCCTGTAAATGTAAGACATATGTAGGATAAATTTTGAAATGTGTAGGATAAAATGTTTTTGCTTTATTAATGAGAAGTAACATAATTAATGAGATGAGTTATAAACTATTTAATGTTTTACCATTATGTCCTTTCTTCTTTTTTTCTCACATTAAATTTCTTCTCAAATGAACATTCCCCTATATATATACATACATATATATATATATTTATATATATATATTCGATGATATTATTTATATTTTATGCTACAAAATATAAAATTATATTTTTATTTAATATATTATAACAGATGATTGAAAAGCCAAAAGAATCTCTAACATCTAAACCTTTATAATAAAGATCTGCTGGGATTTAAAGACTGTTCACAAGATCTGATTAACGGCTAAGATCTGCTGGAAGCCAAGGTCTGTTGATGAGAAGCTCTGATGAAGATAAAGTCTGTTAAAGTAAAGTCTGCTGAAGACTAACAAAGGATGAAGCCCAACAAAGGATATCCCAACAGTTGTTATCATCAGAGTTTATATTGTATTTTATCATAACAGTATTTAGGTCTAGTAGAGGTTAGAGTTTGTTAGTTTGTTAAATGTCACTTTCATAGTGATGTCAGCCAAAGATGATCAGTGGTTTGTAAGGTACTATAAATAAAATAGTGTCTATACTATTCTATCTATCACTTTCTTCTACACATTCTGTACAAACAAATTAGAGTGATCTTAGGTTGAGGGGAGTTTATAATTTGCATGCAGACGTGATGATAATTACAAAAGCATGTAAATGAAAACAATCTTTCTGTTGTTTTGATCTCAAAGTTTATACAATTTCGCTACACTATTTCATTGATTATTTATCTTCTATCATTGATTTCATCTAAACAATCACATCAATATCAAACACAGAACAATTGGTAGTAGAGCTTGGTCATTCAAATTTGATTTAACAATCAATTTTATATAAACTGGTTAGCTCTCACTACTAATTCGTTTGTATTGAAAACAGAGTAAAAGTTTATTAACGTTCAAAGTTTTTAAAACAAAAACCTGTTTGTAAACAATCAGAATGTCTCAAAATCCACAAGATCCACACAACACTGGAACCATGTACAAACCTTCGATACTTGTTAGATCAGAGTATAATATCTGGCAACGTCGAATGGGTCACATAATTGCACAACAAAATACGGATTGCTGGAAATTGGATATCTTCGAACCACATGTTCGATGGTACAGAGTGCCGAAGACCAAAAAGTTCAAGTTCCAAAGAGTCCTGAACATTACTCCGAGCAAGATTTTTAGAAAATTGACTTAGATGCAAAGGAATTTTGTATCGTGACAACTGCTTTGCCTAATGATATATATGCTAGCCTGTTTCACAACAACAATGTAAAGGAGTTATGGGAGGGGATGCTCCAATAATTTGGTGGCACTGAAGAGGTTATTGAAAATAACAGAGAAGTTTTGAACCAACAGTATGAAACAGTTTTTCATGTGAAAGGAGAATCATTAACTCAACAATTTGAAAGGTTTAGTTGTCTAATTAGTGAGTTAAAACTGGTATATGTTAATTTTTCAAATCTACTTTGAATAGCTGATTTCTTAGATCACTACTAGATAAATGGGACACTATTGCCTTTGTAACCAGAAGTTCTGTTGGGTTTAAATAGATGAGTTTGACTCAGCTTCATGGTAGGCTTCTCACTTATGAGAAAGAGCTTAACAAGAAAAAGAAGCTATAAGAGTCAGGAAAAGTGGCTGATGACTATTCTTTTGGTAGTACTGCACTTTTTGGTCAAGAAGAAACCTCTAGTAGTAGAAGGAACAGAGTTATGATCATTTTATTAACATAACATCTGGTGAAATTTCAAATCTGATTTTTCTCGCCCAATTTTGCTTATGCAGCTAATGGGGAAAACCAAGCTTCTGACAACTTATCCTTTGAACTTAATGATCTTCAACATTTTGATCCAACTGATTTAGAAGAAATGTACATGTTACACCAACTAGCATTGTTGATTGTTAGGACCAACAAGTTCTATAAAAGAACTGTAGAAAATTCCCAGGGTTGCATGAAGGGTTAAAAGTTTGGTTGGATAAGTCAAAGATTAAATGCTACAAGTGTAATAGGTTAGGTCATTTTGCTAGGGAGTGTAGGAGTCAAACAAATGGTGCAATTATCGAACACCCAAGTCCTATACCTCAAAACACACAAAACAATGTCCATTATTCGTAATATACCCCTACTCCTCATATGTAAAACACTGCTCATTTTGCACACCCTGGAACCACTATTCCAGTTCAGTATGTCCAAACCACTGTTCCTCAGATATAGTATGTTCAAGCCCCAAGTCTTCAGGTTCAAGTGCAACCCGCACTGCAAGTTACTCAAACCTCTACTCCTGCAGAGACTAGTCAACAGAGCTTCTTTACACAAGGTTTTGTTGATTGGAGTAGCTTACCTAAAGCGCTGATTGATGAAAATTTTGCTCTGGTTGCTAAAACTGAAAAGAAACATGATGATTTTTGTTTTATGGCACTAGACATAATACTTTAAGGGGTTGAGTCTGAGGAAGTAGTGTTAAATTCTAATGATGTTTGTGAAAATGTTATGGCAGATGTTTCAGAAGAGAAGGTTGGTGAAGAAACTAGATCTCAGTATCAGACCCATGGGAAACCAGTGTTTGTGAAGGAGAATGTGACTGTGCCATGATGGCTGCTGCTAAGGTATCACCTCAGGTCCTTAAAGACCTATGTTCAGAAAAATGTATTATTGCTTTTGCTAACATAAAAGAGGTAAATGAAAAGCTTAGAAACAAAATTGAAGATGATGAAATTCAGTTTGAAAAACATGCAAAAGAGTTAAAATCTAAACTGTTTGAAAAAAAGTCTGAAATCAGTAGCCTCAAACATGAGTCTAGCATAACCAAGGATCAACTCCAAACTATAATAGAAAAATATCAAAGTTGTAAAAAGGAGATTGAATCTACTCAAATTACTTGTGAAAAGTGGGTAGAATCCTTCAAACGTTATGAGCTGATGTTAGAATCACAAATAAAGAGCAATGTAAAATTTAGTAGGTTTTAGAAAACATGACCAAGTTTCTCAAAACACTGCTGTAAATGATTGCAAGTTGGTTGAAATTATTCAAACAAATTTAACTCTTTTGCAAGAAATTAAAGTCACTGAACCAAATGGTAAGAAAAATGTTTTAGAAAGACTAGCAGGATCCTCAACTTTTAAGGAAATTGAAAAATATCAATTCAAACCTACCTGGTCAGATGAGTGTGACATTCTTGACAACTTTAAGCCAAATGGATTTTTCAACCATTAAAGGTGTAAATGCACCACAAGTCAAGATCATTCCCTTAAAATATCTTCCAGTAGATGTTACAACATGTGCTGAAAAAAAGTCAAAAAAAGGGAAGAAAAGAGAGAAAATATCAAACTTGTTTTGTGATTTCTATGAAAAGAAGAATCATGTCATTAAAAGTTGTTTTCTTCTAAAAGCTTATGATATAAACAAAACAATAGTGATCACTGATTCACCAAATTACACCATTTGTGGCAGAACAAACCACAAAACTCAAGAGTGTGTTTATCTAAAAATTTTTTATGTCAAAAGAAATGAGTATAAATCTAAAACACTGGAGAGTTCAAGAAATGAAAAGACCAAACAGACTTTTGTCCCTGTCCAAACATCTGTTATCAAATAATTGAATATAACCTTTGCTCGAAGAAAGGTTCAGGTAACATATGCACCAACAGCTAATAAATTTCCAAAAGGATATGGCCAACCTACTTACAAGAGTGTACCACTTAGCTATGAGGTTTACAAAAGACCATCTAAACCAAGAGTTAACAAGCATTCTCATGGTTATTATCTGTTGATAGGAAATGGTTCACAACAAATCTTACCAAAATCTGTTCAAAACACTAACCATATTCCTGGACTTGAGGCTAGAATGACTGTGACCCCATCCAAAGCCATCCTGGCTTTGGAAACTCACCTAAACTAATTGTTGACTAATTTGTAGTGAGCTTCTACTTGCCTTGATAGTTTATGGTATGTAGATAGTAGAGGCTCCAGGCACATGAAAAGATGTAGAGCCATACTCAAAGATTTCATGGCACATGGAGGGAGTGATATATCCTTTAGTAACAATTCAAAAGAGAAGGTGTTAGGGTCAGGGATAGTCCAGACTGGGAAACTCAAGCTTGAACATGTCAATCTTATTGACAATCTGAAATTTAATCTTCTTAGTGTATCTCAAATGTTTGACAAAGGCTATGGGTCATTCTTCACTAAGAAAACTTGTCAGATTATTGTGTCAGTAGTGGTTAAAAAGACTGATCAAATTATAGCTGAGAGCAAAGCATGGCTTGTTGTTCACAGGAGTGGCAAGTGTATGTAGTTGATAGTTGATAGGTGAGATCAAAGCACAGTTTGGCCCTGTAAAAACCATGAGTCTTAAAAAGAAGAGATATTGTCTTGTGATAGTTGATGATTTTTCAAGGTTTACATGTACCTACTTCATGCACTCCAAAGATGAGACTGCAAGTATTTTGCAAAATTTTGTAAAACAAGTTGAAAAACAATTTGACCTGCCAGTAAAAGTCTTTAGGGGTCACAATGGGACAGAATTTAAAAATAAGGAGTTGGATGATTTCTGTGTGTCAAAAGGGATTGTTAGGCAATACAACATCATAAGGACACTAGAACAAAATGGGGTGTTTGAAAGGAAAAATAGAACTTTAATTGAAGTTGCTAAAACAATGCTTGCAGACTCAGGTTTATCCTTCTCTTTTTGGGCAAAGACTGTAAACACTGCTTGTTATGTACAGAACAGAGTTTTAATTAACCCCAGGCATCAAAAGACTACTTATGAAATTCTGTACAAGATTAAACCTCAATCACAAATTTCAAAATCTTTGGCTACCCATGTTTCATTTTGAACTTAAAAGATTCAATTTCAAAATTTACAGCCAAAGTAGATTGTGGTTATTTTCTAGGATACTCAACCACTGCTAAAGCCTACAGAGTCTTTAATTCAAGGACTAGGTGTGTGGAAGAGATCTTGAATGTAAAATTCAATGAACTTTCTTCATTAAAAATCCTAGCAAATCCTGCTGAACTTTTTAATTTAGATAAATTTACATTTGAAGATGTGTCTATCAAGACTAACAATGCAGGTACACCACAGTCTTCACATCAATATTATGGGTATTACATTGTGATTCCACAATATAAAGTCATTTCATGCACCAGAGAAACAGATGTTACTAACAACTATGAAAACTCTACCACTGCTGGATCAACAGTTGTTGATCCTCAAACCTCTTCCAACTTATCTATAACCCTTGTTGACAAAAGTCCATTCTTTGTGAACAAAAGTCAACACATCTTTACCCCTATTCCACCTATACCTCCACCTCCATTCCAAACAAATGTTGGCTCTTCAAAATTGCCAACAAATGTTAGCTTAGATGATTCCCATCTGCAGCCTTCACCTCAAAATGTCATTGTTCCATATAAAGGAGATAAGATCTACCTTAAAAACCATCCATCTGACCAAATTATTGGCAACATCAATGAAGGGGTTCTTACAAGAAGTCAATCCCAAAACATTTGTCTTTTTGTTGGTTTTCAATCACTCACACAACGTGTCAAGTACCAAGAGGCACTAAAAGACAACTATTGAGTAGAGGCCATGCAAGAAAAGCTCCTACAGTTCAAAAGACAACAAGTATGGAAACTTATACCATTGCCTCAAGATGTATGTCCCATAGGCACAAAACGGGTCTTCAAAAACAAAACAGATGAAATGAGCATTGTTGTTAAAAACAAAGCTAGGCTTATGGTTCAAGGCTATAGACAAGAAGAAGACATTTTATGATGAAACTTTTGCTCTTGTTGCAAGACTGGAGGCCATCAGATTGTTTTTAGCCTTTGCTCCCAACCACAAGATCAATGTGTATCAAATGGATATCAAGTGTGCATTCATGTATGGCAAGATCAAGGAGGAGGTGAATGTCTTCCCAACCCCTGGTTTTGAAGATACTTTTTATATAGATCATGTTTACAAGCTAAACAAAGCTCTATATGGCTTGCAACAAGAACCTAGAGCCTAGTATGAAACTCTTTCCACCTTTCTCTTACCCATAGGCTTTACAAGAGGTAAAATTGATAAAACTTTGTTTTTAAAATGGAGAGGAAAGGATTTGATGCATGTCCAAATTTATGTGGAGACATCATTTTTGGATCCACATACAATGCTATGTGTGAGGAGTTTAGAGAACTCATGACAACAGAGTTTGAAATGAGTGCTATGGGTAAACTCCAATGCTTTATTGGTCTCCAAGTTAAGCAATTACAAAATGGTAATTTCATTCATCAACATAGGTATGTCAAAGAACTACTTACCAAATTTGATAAGAATGACTATAAACCATGTAGTACACCCATGGCTATATCAAAGCTGGTCACTATTGATGACAAAGATGACTTGGTTGATCAAACTCTTTATAGAAGCATGATTGGGTCTTTATTGTACCTAACTGCATCTATGCCAGATATCATGTTTGCCACATGTGTCTGTGCCATATCCTTGTTAGCACCTAGGAAGTCAAATCTTATTGATGTGGAAAGGATATTCAGATACATAAAAGGTGCTCCTATACTTGGTATCTTATATCCTGCTAATGGGAATATTGAGCTTTTAGGTTACTCAGATAGTGATTTTGCTGGATGTCATGCCCTAAAGAAGTCAACTTCAGGAGGTTATCAATTTCTAGGCAATTGCTTAGTTTCTTGGCAAAGCAAAAAAGCAAGCTGCAGTTTCAACATCAATAGCTGAGGCTGAGTATATTGCTGCTGCAAGTTGCACTGCTCAACTCCTATGGCTTCAAAATCAATTGCCGGATTTTGGTGTAACTGCTTTAAAGTCTCCTCTCATGTTAGATAGTCAAGCAGTTGAAAACGTCATTAGAAATCTAGTCTCACATTCAACAACCAAGCACATTGATATCAGACATCACTTGTGAGGGATTGCTATGAAAAGGTTTGATTTCTCTGCATCATGTTCCTACTAAGGATCAGCTGGTAGATGTTCTAACAAAGGCTTTAGATATATCTACTTTTGAAAGCTTGATCTCTAGAATTGGCATGCTTAACATGGATTAAAAGAATTTTTTTTGTTTTCCATGAATAAAAAAATGTTTTAGAAAATAAAAAATCTATCATTAGAAATAACTAAAATTGGCAATTTCAGTAATCTTAAAAGTCTATTTTAAACCATTGTTTGTCTAAACCTCTGTTTGGCTTATAAGTCTATCCACTGATAAATGTAACTTCTGCTATCTTGTCCACTGTTCCCATCCACTATTTGGGCTAAACCACTATTTTGCCTTATACACTAACATTTATCCTTTGATAGAGTAAAGTCACCACTGTTCATGACAATTGTTCTCAATCACTGCTGGTTCCAAAAGGGGTTTCCCTAATATTCAATTTCTGGGATATGCTATTTTAACTAAATCTGATTTTAATCTATCCCAAGTATTGTTTATGGACTTGGTGGTAAATTATAATAAAATTTCAAAAAATAATGTTTTTTTTGTTTCCTAGACTTTTGAGCTATTATCTACAGTAACAACTTCTAGAAAAGTATTTTAAACAAGGAGTTGTTTTTGAGATGAAGAGTCTAACTACTGAAACTTTTACAAGAATAAAAACTATGGAGTCAAAGGTTTCCAAAACAAAAGCAAAGGGGATGAAAAAGTTTTGGATGAGTCCACATCTCAAGCTCAAACCTCTGTTGCTGAGCCTACTGCTCCTGGAGATCATGACACCACAACCGGTGTTGTGAAACCCACACCAGAAAAATCCAAAAAGAACCCATTCAAATTCAAAAAGCCCAACAAAACCAAAATTCATAAAAAAGGCACCTCTAAAAGATCAGATCCTAGAGGATAACCTTGTGGTATCACTAAAGCCACTTGAAACCACTGTTATTACTTCCTCACAATAGTTGGAAAGATCTCCACCTCAAAGACAAACTCCTCCTGCTTCCTCACAAAAGGAACAGGTTGAAAGCACAGGGATCTCACATTATAAAGTAGATGATTCACTTGAATCTCTGTTTCAAAGCCCCTCTCCCAGGGCAAATTCTCGTTCTACTCCACAATTGTCACCCTCAGTTCATCTCATTCACCTGTTCATGAGAGTTCACCTCCACATGTCATTGAGTCTGAGATAAATCTCTTTGCTAACCTAGAAACAGCTGAGGAGGCTACACCCCATGAGTTACAAGTAACTCTTGTTGGTGATTTAAGTAAATCAGCCACTACAACTACAACTAATGACACAACAGTGTTTCAGTTGGACAGTGGTTACATTCATCAGACTTCCTTAAAGGCAACAACTGTTGAGGCTATAGTTGGAAGTCCCCAGTACCAAAAAAAGGGGCATTTGGTTCTGATAACATGGAGATTCCTCCTGTTGATGATACAACAACTACATTTGGTAGGGATTCAGATGATCCTATTAAATTAGGTGATAAATTGAGATACAAAGAATTGACGGAAAGAATGACATCAATGGAGTCTTCAATCACTAAAATGAAAGATATGATGAAACAGATGTTACAAAATTCTCAAAGCCAACCATCAACACGACAAATTACTAATGAGCTATGGAAATCTATGCAACCAATCATTCTAGCTCAAAGAAATTTGGCTGACATCCATCATGAAACTCACATGAAGCTAATCAGAAATATGGTTGAGGCCAGATACAAAGATACTCAAGCTGACATCAAGCCCATTAAAGAACATTTGGTGAAGACTACTAGCTCTGCCCCTACAACTGTCCTTCAAGAAGAAATAGATAATGATGCCAAAAAGGGGAGAGTGATAAACTGAGAAAGTTGCAACTAGATTCAAAGGTGCAACAAAAGCCAGGATCTGCTACAACCACTACTGCAAACCAAACTTCTGCTACAGCATCAGATGCTGGTGTTCAAAAAAGGATTGATGAGACCCTGAACAAACAAGTAGAAGAGATTGCTGAAGAAAAGCAGAAAAGGGAAGATACACTAGAAAGCAAGGCTTACAAGCTCATTGAATATGAATAGGCTAAGCAAATGGAAAAAGAAGACATTGGCACTTCAAAAAGAAGGAAGTCAACAAGAAATGTAAGACAGCCAATAACCACCTCTTTTAAAACCACTACCATGCCTACAATATCCTCTTCTCCAATCAAAACTAAACCAATACCACCAAATCAAAAGAAACAAAAACCTTCACCTAAGAAATCATCTCCACCAACAAAAAATGTTGGCACAACAAATGTACCAATAGATGTTACACCTCCACCATCAAACCAACCAACATATATTGTTACATCAAATGTATCAATAGATGTTACCTCAATCTCTCCCATGATCACATTCCCCACTTTAACCCAGCCATTATCCACACCACCAAGAATTCCAACATGACCACCTTCACCTCAAATCAAATTCCAACGCAAAGGAAAACTTCTTTTGTTGAAGAAGATGATGAAGGACTCCATCACCAATTCCTTTGTCATCAAAACCTATCACTTCATCACCATCCTCAACACCTTCATATAAAAGCACTTCATTTCCAACCATTTATCAACCACCATCCATCATACCTTTTGCTACCAAATATCCTCTAGAACTGATGGTTGTGCAAAGACCTGTAAATGCTAAGCTTGATGAAGAACTGAATCAGGATTATCTTGACCACATTATGCAACACAAACCTTACAAAGATACCAGAGCACAGTTCAAAGATTGGTCATCAAATGATCTGAAAGAAGAAATTAGCATAATACAAGCAATGCTCAAAGATCCTCTACACAAGCCAACACCACCTGGTTGGAAGAAAAACAGGTAGATGGATCAGAACAGAGCTTTAAAGCTTGAAAGGGTGAAGCAAGAGCTGGTTGCAGCTAACTATGGTAGTGCAAGGTCAGTTGCTATATGGTCTGAGTCCAGGGTTGTAGATACCTACAAAAAGCTGGAAGAGCTTAGAAAGGAAGATCCTACAGTTCCAAGAAAGCCAGACTACTCAACAGATGTTGTCCTGCATCAGACCAAAACCTTTAAAAAGCAGCCCTTATCCTTTGTCTTACTCATTGCCTTACATCAAGTAAAAAAGGCAAAATACGATGGAAGAGAATGATGAACAGAGGTTTGAAGAACACAGAAAAGAGGGAATCAAAAATCAATTACTCTATCACACTGATGCTACAAGTGACAAACTAAAAGAAACAATTTCCAAACTTGTAAGCAAATCACTTCCACCCAGATCAACAATAAGTCTTATCCCAAGAAAACCAATTGATCCAAAAATTCTAAAGTGGAAGTCATCCTCAAAACCCACAAATTTACTCTTCTAGGATCAGATGGTTCAGTCAAGAAGCTAAGAATGGTGGATGCATATGGTCTGAATGTAGATGACCTCCAAGATCTTTTGAGCCTTGATTTGGAAAGGGATTTTGAAGACATGTTCTCCATGAACTTTGAACCACAGTTCAAAGGGCAAATCAGGGAATTACTTTTGGCATCATCTTTTCTAGGGGGAGATTGTTGGATCTATTGAACCCCACAAAAGAATAGATGATTGAAAAGCGAAAACAATCTCTAATATCTGATCCTTTGTAATAAAGATCTGTTGCTCTAAACTTTGCTGGGATTTAAAGATTGTTCACAAGATTTGATTAATGGCTAAGATCTGCTGGAAGCCAACGTCTACTGATGAGAACCTCTAATGAAGATAAAGTCTACTGAAGTAAAGTCTGCTGAAGACTAACAGCCCAACAGAGGATATCTCAACAATTGTTATCATCAGAATTTATATTGTATTTTAATGAAATAGTGTTTAGGTCTAGTAGAGGTTAGAGTTTGTTAGTTTATTAAATGTCACTTTCATAGTGACGTCAGTCAAAGATGCTCAGTGGTTTGTAATGTACTATAAATAGAACAGTGCCTGTACTGTTCTATCTATCACTTTCTTCTACACATTATGTATGAACAAATTAAAGTGATCTTAGGCTGAGGGGGAGTTTATAATTTGCATGCATACGTGATTACAATTACAAAAGCATGTCAATGAAAATAATCATTCTATTGTTGTGATTTCAAAGTTTATACAATTTCGCTGCACTATTTCATTGATTATTTATCTTCTATCATTGATTGCATCTAAACAATCACATTAATATCAAACTCAGATCCTAACATCTTTCTAGATAATTGATATCTCGGGTATTATACAAGCGCTTTTAATTTTGTGTAAGCAATGGCCTAGAACTTCTAGAATACTTTTGCTTTTAATCCTTAAAATTGCATCAAATTGAAAGTATCGAAAGATCTGACAATTGCAGTTAAAAGATTCCAAAATATGGAACACCACTTTTAAGTCGAGCCTTCTTTTCTCTATCTATATGGTGGTACTAACCTGAGCTATCAAGGTCTCGCCAACCCAGATACAGATATATTCACCTGTAAGATGAAATCCAGGGAATCTTGATACGAGAGTATATTATGAGGTGGGAAACGCTATTAAGTTAAGTTCTAAGACATTTAATACCAAATCTCGAAGCTACTGAGAAATGTGTAGAGGTTTAAGTGGACAAGTATACTAAAATCTAAGTGAACCTGTGTAGAACTTAAAGTTTTCGATTAACGGTACTACTAGTAAGTCTCAAAAACTTATTTGATCCTCTAACACTAACTCACAAAAAATGTCTATAAATATATTTGTACATAGCTATTCATTTCAGAAAAACAGAAAAAAAATTTCAATGTGTTTTAGCATAAACTTTGAAAAACCAAAAAGATTTTATTTTCATCTTAGTTTCGACTGCCGATGATGGAAAACTGATCTTCAAAGTCCGAAATTGCTATTTGCTGAATGAAATCTGAAGAACAACCGGTTGGGAAATCTGAAATAAGAAAATGGTTTGAAATGATCAAAAGTTCATTAATTTGAAACTTGAAATTGTCTAAAAAAATCAGTTGGTTCACAAAGTGTTGAACCAAGGTCAATAACTTGGACTTGGTAGACAAATCAGTTAACAAGGGTCATTAATTTGGAGTTGGTCAATTGAGTGGGTCATTGAAACTGGTAAAATGTTTGAAATGAAAAATTTGGGTTATCTTCGTATGAAGTGATCACTTCGTGCGAAGATAGATGTTTTACCTTCGCGTGAAGATAAACATTTATCTTTGTACAAAGATAAAATTGAAACACTATATAGATCACTTTGCACGAAGTGACTCATTCACTTTTAACTTCTCTCCGCACGAACTAAGTTTTTTTCAAAGTGAATGACGAAGTGCTGCCCAAATATACATTGTAGTGGTTGGCTTGCACACTACTAACAATGGTTAAGGTAGAAATTTGAACAAATTTAGACTTAAAATGAGTTCGACGGTTTATATGTAAAAACTTAGATCTAGAACGTTTTAACCGGTGAAACTTAAAATTGAACATATAAACGCATTATCAGATCAAATTACAACTATCAATTCTATAAAAATCATGCTAAATCATTGAATTGATCATCACATTTTGAACAAAATGAACTACCTTTGTACAAAGGTGGAACTCTACCCTCGCACGATGGTAAATAAGCTTAAATGAGAAAAATTATCCTCGTACGAAGATAAAATTCTAACTCGCACGAAGGTAAACTGGATTTAAATGTTAATGTTTACCCTCATATGAAGTGAAAATGTTTTGGTCAAAATTATTTAGTTTTATCTTCGTACGAATTGGATAATGGTACCTTCGTTCAAAACTAACTTCGTACAAGTTCAACTTCAAACAAAAGTTTGATATTTTTTATATTTCGACTAAGTGTTTGATTTCATTTTGATCAGGAGAAAAAGACGATGTTTGAACCAAAACACAACATCTGCTATGTACTAGATGATACCATACTAGAGATAGAACCCTTTAAAGAGACTTTAGAGTTTATGGATAAATTGATGATCAAGAAAGCGCTGATAGAACAACACAAAGCATATAGATCACATGTTCAAAGGTTTTGGGATAACGCAAAATTCATTCTGAATCCCCCAATGATACAATCATTTGTTAGGATCAAAAATGAAAATAAGGAAGTTCTGATTACTGAGGCACTAATCAGGAGGGTTTTAGACTTTAAGGATGAATATAATTATCCAACGGGATACTTAGAGATGATGGTTAAGGGCATGTTAATGAGTCAAACTTCAGCAATGCTTATTTCGGCAGGCCGTACAAATTTTTCATGCATTCGGTAATACGCGTGCTAAGTCATCGCAAAGGAGGTTTTGATGTGCTTTTAGACTATCAAATGTATATGATTACAGCTCTGAGTCTGAATTTGCCTTACAATTTCACGAAAGTCATTTTCGAGCAAATGAGGACAAATATTAACAGAGAAAATTCTTACAATATCCTAGATTTATCCAAATAATGTTGGATGGTCAATTCCGTATATGGTTAAAGACGAAAAAGATGAATTAGTGATGGAGCATATGCCAAATTGTCGCTCATACGTCTGAATCAATATTTGAAACAAGCGATAGAACCGGTTGCCAAAAAAGTTCTTTGGGGCGATTAAAGATAAAGACTATGTTGCGTCACTAAAAGAGCAATGGAGAAAAGATGAAAGTAATTCTGTGAATGATGAGGAAGATCATTTATCTGAATACGTTCCTAAAAGAAGTAGTTTGTATACAAAAGAAGAAAAGAAAAAGAAACAAGCTGCTAAGAGGAAACAAGCGTCAAATAAAGCTACTACTCTATTAGTCAATGAAGATTCTGATGAAAAAGAGGTGCATGTGGAAACGAATATTGAAACCGAAGTATTTTATGCCACATCAGATCAAGAAAGGGGTGAAGGTGATAATGAATCGAGTTCTGATGAGACTCCAATTGCTAGTGATGAAGATGTGTCGACTATAATAGCTCTGATAGCACCAAAGTTTGAGGATATTGGAAAAAGAACATTTAAGAGACAGAAAATGACTTTTGATGATAACGAGACGTATGTGCCGCCTAAAAATATCAAGAGGGTTAAGAGCAAAGCTACTTGTAAGTCCCGAATAATCATGATCTAACAACGATATCAAACACACACCAAGGATGGGCGGAATCCAAACTTGACGATATTCAAGAAAACCGAAAAATAAGAAGATCGAGATGTGCAGAGTAACACATGAATCACTTCAAACTTGCATAGGATTCTATTACTTTGATAAGCAAAATCGTCTAACACAAGTTCTTCCACCTCTCTCTCTCTCTAGTCTAGGGTTTCTATAACATGGAGGCTCTAAAGGTCTTAACCCTAGAAATGACATAAACTTGTTTATATACCTAGGTAAGCCCATGCCCGACATAAACTTGTTTATATACCTAGGTAAGCCCATGCCCCATTTGGGCTTCCCTTGGGCTTGCCTGGCCCACATGGCTTTAGGCATGTCCCAAATGACCTAAACAGGTCCAAACCTAATACAAACTAACCCAATTAAATTCCAGTTCACTACCATAGTCCGTTGCGTATATTTGATACGTCGGTCTCACACTTCTAGGACCTAACAATCTCCCCCTAGACTGATGCATCAAATTGTCTTCATAGCATGAATTCAGCAATGTTTTCAACGGAGTCTATGGTTGTCGTTATGCTGCAGATCTTGTGTAAGTTCTTGACTTCTGAACTCTCGCATTGGGTCTCTTTCTTCTTCTCTTGCGGTTAGCTTCATATTAGGATCACGATCAGCATTCTGCTTGAACATTTTGTTAAAAAGAATACGAGAGGAGGATCTCGAGAGCTATTTTCTTCTTCAATCTTTCACTTTCAAGCAGGTTCACAAGTACTTCTTCAAGAGTACTATCATTGTCAGATGATGACTCGTGTCTGGTTCTTCTGACTTAGGTACATCTTTTTGATGTGATGCTTCATGCTTTGTCAACAGCTAACAGCATTTCATCCTTCATCAACCCCTGTTTCTTGATTGAAATCAAGTTCTACAAAATTCTTAGAAATTCATAAAAAAACATTTCTTTGCAGTAGAGGAAAGTACCATATGAACACTTGGTACATCCAAGTACTTGTACTCGGACTTCACAAGTTAAATTTCTTCATCTTTTGATGATCAGTCAACTATTCAAGAACGGTTAATAATTTTTTTAATGAAACAAATGAAACAGTCTATTTTTTTGGATTTTTTTAAGAAAAACAAGACACTATTTTTGGATTTTTGAATTTTCTGTTTTTTAATTTTTAAATGTAAGAATATAAACGGAAACACAAATAAACAAAGAAACTAATTAACAGTTATAATTTGCAATGCGATCAAATCGTTCTCTGGCTGACCAAGGAACATTTTTTAGTGCGAACTTATTCAGACTGGTCTATGCGATTGCCGATATGTTTGTCCTCTTAAACCTAACGCTCAACTTTCAATTTTTCAACTTTGTGATACGTTTAAGTTAATATTATACTATAACATCCATGTGTCCCATACCATGACATACCCCCGCGATCAAGGTAAGCACAACGATTCATCGTAGCAGGTAAGTATACTGAGTTCATCCTTTTTGATTTTACAACGTCAGACTATTGGTGAACAGGTAAGTTTCTTCGTACAACAAAATGATCAATAATTGTGTCTGACGAGGGTTAGGCAAATACCTTATTGTTACGAATTTAGCTTTAAAAGTACACAGACTTCTCTCGTTGTGAGATTTTCTTCCTTTTAAGGTTTTGGCCCTTTTATTGGCTCTTTTAGGAAATCCTGACTGTGTCTAGGTCTACATATAATCTAGATGCAACAAAAGGAAAGCCCTGATATCCTAGATGACTCATCAGTATAAAGACCCAAAACTTTAGACGTTGGCTATCTATCAACCAAAGATTTAAGACCATGAAATCATACACCAATGGTATGTTCCCACATGATGTATAGTTCATTGTACTTATGTCACTTGGTACCTTTTATCTGTTGAGCATTAAGCCTATAGACATATCACATTAGATCGAAGTCTTTTCAGCCACGACACCTTACATGTGTGAGTCAAGCCCTTTAATATGAACATTCATTTCATTTCCCATTTAATACAATAAACTCTTTTTGGATTTTTCTATTTTCAAATGTTATCGGATTTTTCTCATTTTCTCCCCATAAAACAATGCATATATACATATATCTCCCTCTTCCCCCCATAAATTTGTGCATCACACTTTATGCGTAAAATTACCTAACTATGAAGATGTATGTACAGAGATATAAATGAAAGAAAAAAGAAAATATTTTGTTGTTTTTGCTTAACCGTTCCGTCATTAGATTGAAGACTGATCAATATCAAAATTAAAGCACGATCATTAGATTGAACACTTCCTTTAAACAGAAGTCCCCTTTTGTTTCAAGGATTGGAGATGTTGGTGTTTTGCATTTGGGTTTACAAATTTGTTTCGGCTTAGCAAACATGTTGTTGCCTTGGTTAGCAACTTGGTTGAGCAACTTAGCTGTTTTAGGTTTATTAGTTTTAGAAACAATTTTTTTTCTCAAACAGCCTTGCGTTTGTTTTTAGAAGCATTCCAATCCCCATCAGATGATTTAACCTTGGGATTCTCATTCTTCATTGCCTTAGGTGATGATACCTTCATTGGCTTGGAATGATAGTTATCCTTTAGTGTAACCCTATGACTTTTAGCATAACAGGGTACATAGGGACGATGTGTGAAGTTTCGAGCAATGTGACCAGGAATGCCGCAATTGAAGCATGTTTGTCTCTTCATGTAGAAGGCATTCTGATTGGCTTGTTTTGCTCTTGCAGGCCCTGAAGGATGAACTAATCCTTTGTATGCTTGATTTCCTTGCACATTTCTTGCAAATGAGGATGAATTCAGATGTCTATACTTGTCGTTTACAAGGTCCTTCTATTGAGGAGATTTCTTTTGATTTTTCTTGTGTTGCTTAGACTACAAATATTGTTCAGAAATCTCACTAGTCTTTCCAAAAGCTTTGTTAGCACAGTCAAATATATAGTTCTCACATTTTCCACTACTGGCTGGCTTAACAAAAGATTTTTTACATCACGAGCCTTTTGTGATCTATTGCTGCCAGTAGATGATCTCGAAGAGTGTGATTGTCTTCCATGTGTAGACTTCCCCTTTCCTCGTCCTTGACCTACTCGTTTCGGCTTCTTTTGTTTGCTCTGAACTTTCGTACTAGGAGCCTCGTTCACGTCAGTCTTCACTTCATCAGCTTTCACAGAATTGGACAGTCCTGGTTTATTGGATGTAAGACCAAACACTTCGGCTGAATCATTAGAAGATTCATTAGCACAAGATGGTTCTGCACACGACACTTTTTCTTCACATGAAGTAGAAGCATTAGTATTATTCACACATTTTTGCATCCTTTTAACATTGATAGATTTAACAGAACCCCGTGTGTCTGATGTAAAGTCACTAGGTTTGCCATACACCATATATTGTTCGTTTTCAAGTTCTTCCTCGGTGTCAGTCATTCTTATGTGGTTGTGTTATATGGTGGGGCAACCTAATTATATCCCAAACCCTTCCCCTTGTTCCATTTGTATGCCAGTTGCACATCGCACACATCTTGAACTACCTTGCTGGATGTATCAAACTTCTTTATGTTTACTTCATTTTGTTGATACTTGCCAGTCAGGAGTTCTAGCTCAGCTCTCACAGAATCACATTCCATGGTTTTTACATTAAGTTTATTTTTATAATCATGGACCCAACATTGTTGTTGATTGAGATCCAAGCGAAGATGAGCTATATCCTTCTTTTGTGCTTCAACTTTTTTAGTAAGCAACTTGTTGCTTTGTCTAAGGCTGATGCACTGATTCATGGCACTGTTATAATCATTAACCATTTTAGAGTTGAGAGCCTTGAGTTGTGCAACCTTCTTCCTGCAAGGTTCAGAACACAAAAGGTAGTTTATTGTGTCAATGAGCGATGTTGGTTTGTTAGTCTGAGATTGGGCTTGGGGTGCTGGGCTATTTACTGTTACTTGCTAGGCTTGAGGTTTCTGTTCAGCCACTTCATCGGATGGGATTATGTTGATTGCGCATATAGTTCTTGGTTTGATTGTAAATGATCCCACAACCAAGATACAAAGGAGTCTTTGTCATTACCCAAAAAAGTATTCATCTCATTCCTTACCTCTTCTTTTCTCTTCCCATGTTCGAGCAGAGTATCACATATGCCATAACTGGATCAACATTGTATTCTCCTATAAACCCATTCAGCTTTCTCCTCACTCAATTCTGCAACCTTCCAGTTCCATCTTTAGAAAGAATAATTTCAAAATGTAAATCGTCAGCACTATCTATCACGTTCGGGTATTGATTTTGTGCTGGGTCAAAAACAATGTTCGGGTACTGAGTTTGGGCTGTAGTCATGTTGCAAAAGCCTTTAGTAGTCTGTTCCTTGCCTGTGATCAAAAGCCGAGAAATACAATCCAGAATGAAAAACCAATTTACTTGCCAGCTTAAACACTTCATAAACGTACAAACTGCTTCTTTTACCGCACTTCAAAACCCTGTCTAAAAATTTTCACAAAACCCTTTTCTTTAATTAGAAACCTAAAGTTAATATTTAATAATTATTATTAGTAAAAAAATATTATTATTATAATTAATGATAAGGTAATGATTAACCAATTATATTATTATTAATGATTGTAATGATTAGCTAATTAATTATAGAAAATAACCCTAAGTGTCACTTCTTTATAATCTGTTCCAACAACAACAACCTGTCACAATATCCTAACCCTAATTTTAAAAATGCATCTCCCAGCTGCTATGGTTGAATGCGAAAATGATAATGGTCGAAGGTTGTAAGAGATAATGGAGAAACCGTGAAAGTGACCGAAGGTTATGGCGGCAGAGGAGTACGGTGGTCGGAGAGTTGACAATGGTGATGGAGATGTAACGATGGTTGAGCAACGATCGTAACGCCGGAGATGTTTGACGATCAGAGATGGTGTTGTGGTGGATGGAGGTCATGAGATGGAGATGATATTGGAGGTGGTGGTGACAGGTAGTGTATGATCGGAGTTGCGGTGGTTAGAGGTTGTGATCGGAGGAAGAGTCGATGAAGATGAAGTTGTGACGTTGATGGCAGCCGTAAAAGATGTACGTTATGTTAGTGATCAGGTGGATAGTGGCGAGGTGATTAACAGTGATGAACAAGAAGGTCAGAATGATACAATGATACTAATCGAAGCCGGCAAAGGATGGTGAACGAAGTGTTGATGAGTGACGGGAAGAAATGGTGATATCAAATGAACTCAAAATCTATTTCAGAAACTCGGATCCAAAACCGGCTCGAAATCTAGTTCGAAAACGTGAACTCAAAATCTATTTCGAACACTGGAACTCGTCAACAATGATGATGATGATGTTCAAAAACCTTTTCGGATAACTATTTTAGAAAGATGCGATGTTTCGTAAAGTCGTGTTCCGAATGAAAGGTGTTTCTAGTGGTTTACGATGAGGGGAGCTTCTGATGGTTTCGGATAACTTCAAAAACTGTTTCGGATGAACAGTGGCTGGTGGTGTAAGGTGTTTCAGATAAGTTTGAACCAGTCTGATTTAAGTATGCTTTCGGAATGTCTATTATTTCGGAAGGAAACTTTTCGAATGGAGCTTTCGAACTGACCGTAAACGGAGTGATGATGGTGAATGTTGATGTTCGTTGTCGATGGGGATGAACAGAGGTCGACGATAGTTTGGTGATGGACAATTGTTGATGATGGTGGTGGTTGTCAATGTTGATGAAGATGATGAATGGTGGAGGCAGATGCGAAGTGGAGAAGGAGATGAAATAATTCAAAATAGATAATGTTTCGGATGAATTCGGATAAACTTTTCGGAT
Source organism: Scalesia atractyloides (assembly GCA_947069175.1). Classification (NCBI taxonomy): domain Eukaryota; kingdom Viridiplantae; phylum Streptophyta; class Magnoliopsida; order Asterales; family Asteraceae; genus Scalesia; species Scalesia atractyloides. The sequence goes on along the minus strand of CAMTDV010000008.1, from coordinate 40,433,527 downwards.
CTGTTTTGGAAAGTTGCAACGGTTTCGAATGGATGACGTTGTATGGAATTTGTTTCGGATGATGTGATGGTGATGTGATGATAAATTTCGGATAACAATTTTTGAATTTCAGATGCGGCTGATGATTTCGGATGATGCTGTTGATGATTTCAAATGAAGTAATCGACTTTACAAGTTGGTAATCAGAGCTCAAGGTTAATGATCAAATGTGTTCGGTTCGAGGCTTGGTCGGATGATCCGGTAAGTTATTAGGAATAATAACAGTCTAGCATGTTAAAGTGTTGTAAACAGAACATAGGGTTATCGTGTAAATGTACGTTACCCTAATTAAATTGGTAAAAGACCGGTATAGTTAACAAATTATGTATGTTAACAGGTATAGTAGAAAGCCTTGTATTATAGTATAGGCGCTTATTAATGTCAACGTTACTAATATTTTGTGAACGTTCTAATTGAAGTATGCTCGCATCTAAGGATTGTGAAAGTTTAATGTCTTACTCATATAATGATAGAATGGTCCGGAGTATGACAAGTAGGGCATGCTCACTAAGGACTTAAATCAAGAAATGATACAGAATAAAGGTGGAAAGGCAATGAAAGCCCATGAGCACAAATATCACCCAGTTGCACACTTTAAATTACCGTATAACTAGTGGTACGAACAGGTATGTAAGGAATGAAGGTTGCATACAGGATTAAAGCATGGGAAAAACTGGATGGGATACCCATCCATGATGATGTTCCTAAGAGAAATTGGGTGGGAATTATGCGTTATTCATAATCGTGAATAACAAAACAATAATAGAATTCAGATTTAGAAACTTGAATGGGATCGACCATCCAAGTAGACAATTTCAATAAGATTCCATAGAGGAAAAAGTAACGGTCACATTAACGAACGTGATTGCATAAATGTATTATAAAAAGGAAAACAATGTATATGTTTTAGATAAAAAAGGATAAAACTAATAATTGTTAAATAACAATTAAACAATGTCTTACCAAATAAAATCAGAAATTGGACATGAATGAGGGTTTATTTACAGGGGAAGTAATGTGATAGTTATAATAGGGTCACGCGTACCATGTGTTGATTGCTTACTCTGGCCAAGTAAGTAATAAACACATGATACCATGAACTTCTTATAATGACCACATACGTCCGATGTAGTAAAGACGAGGCTAATGCGATGAGTTAGAAACAAGTCAAACGGGTCAAATAAGGAATAAGGTTTGACTGTTCATAAGTGATGGATTTCACACAAACAAGTCAAACGGGTCAAATAAAGAATAATGTTTGATTGTTCGTAGGTGATGGATTTCACACGAACAAGTCAAACGGGTAATAATGATTGATTGTTCATAAGTGATGGATTTCACACGAATAAGTCGAACGAGTCAAACAAAGAATAATGTTTGATTGTTCATAAGTGATGGATTTCACACGAACAAGTCAAACGGGTAAAATAAGGAATAAGGTTTGAGCGTTCATAAGTGATGGATTTCACACAAACAAGTCAGACGGGTCAAATAAAGAATAATGTTTGATTGTTCATAGGTGATAGATTTCACACGAACAAGTCAAACGGGTTGAACAAAGAATAATGTTTGATTGTTCATAACTGATGGATTTCACACGAACAAGTCGAACAAGTCAAACGAAGAATAACTTTTGATTGTTCATAAGTGATGGATTTCACACGAACAAGTCAAACGGGTTAAATAGAGAATGAGGTTTGATTATTCATAAGTGATGGATTTCACACGAACGAGTCAAACAAGTCAAATGAAGTATAATGATTAAATATAAATGTAAATGCAAACCGGGTAACGGGAGTGTTAAAAACAAAAGAATAATGAGCCCGGTAATGGGACCTGATTAAATATACAAGTAGATGCAAACCGAATAATGGGAGCGCGAAATATTAATGAACCCGTGCAATCGGTCGTGAATGAATATAAACGAAAACGCAAACAAATAACGAGAGCATTAAAACATTAAGATAGAGAACCCGGGGAACTAGTTGTAAAGAAATTTAGGCATAAACCGGATAACGATAAGTGAGAAACAAACCGACACATAAATGACGTATGAAGTCATATAGTCGAAAGGATTGTCCGAACGGAAAACTCATCTAGTCATGGACTACAATCGTGCCGACACGTGTGCGGATACCATAAGATGGTGTCTCATCTATGTATGAGAATGAGCGTTTTAGGCAACATACAAATGTGGTGGTTGCTGCTAAAGATGGTAGTTGTGACCCGGTGATGACGAATGGTCAATGCCATTTGACCACCCTTGTGCCAGGCTTAGGCGCAAGTGATCATCACCCAATTAGGATAAAATGAATAATAGATCAGGCAAGTGAATGCGACACATAAATGACTCACGGGATGATAGAAACACAACATTGCCAATACGGATCAAACATGATCTAATGGCCATAGTAGGAATAGAAATAAATTAGCCTTCATGGACAAAAAGGGCCATGATCGGCAGATAAAAGAAAAGACAAGGTAAACGATTTTTCTTTTAACCATAAATAAGTGTGTTAACACCAAACATATTAAAGAAATGACACGGGTAATCTAAGGAATCACCACAACCTTCGGGTCATAAATGATGTAAAGGTCTACGGGACCAAAATGACCCTCGGGTCACGAATAGAGAGGAATGAGCATTAGAGGCCTCACCTTAAAAAGGTTGAAAGTCTAACGGAATGGCTTATGAGGCTAAGTAAAAGGCCTATGGGTCACTTAAATAAAGCGGGGAAACCATTTACGATTCCCCGCATAAAATAAAAACAGTAAAGAAGAAATGCTAGATTGTCAATTTCTCAATGCGAGTAATTGACATAAGTTAAAGAGAAAATGTTGAACTAAAATTCGGTTTTAGATAGAAACAACGTTCTAACAAACATAAATAATATAAAATGAATTGGAAAACACTTAATATTAAAAGAAACAGGTCTTGACACCAATAGGTGCAAGACGATAAATTCAAAAAGAAAATTTTCGAAAATGAAAAAGATTGACATAAACTAGAATATGATGTGATTCAATGGCGGTCGATAAGAATAACATAGTATATAATTCCACTGTAGCGTAGGCTACGGGACGTGAGATCATAAACACATGTAAAGCTGGAAAGGCAATGTGGGCGCACCGAATGACGGGGCATGATGTGACCGGTGATTAATCAGTCTAACCGGCAAGATCAGTCAAGGTCAAAATAATGCTTATAACTTGTTTGATTTAGCTTGGCAATATAGGATTAGCGTGGAGTAGGCATATTGACAGACTTGTATGACCGTGTTTTCAAATGACAACCCGATCAAGTAAAAGACAAAAATAAGAAATATAAGGTGAAATTCACGGTCCATGAGGCCTCACACATGAAAGGTGCACGCGACAAAGCATATGACAATCTTTAGCCGAAATATTAAAGGCTTTGAAAACGAAATGTCAATTGAGGAGAAGAGCAAGAAAGGGGTCAGACACCATTTGGGAATCCGAAGGACATTGTCATATCTTCATGGTAAGATTACTGAATAATTAAAATATGAGCAACGCTCAGGTGAAAACGAAACTAAGTCCATTGGGTTGAACCCAAGGAACCACGTAAGAAAGGTTTCGGGGACGAAACCTCTTTAAGGGGGTAGACTCGTAACACCCCAAAAACGGGTTTGATAATCAAACAACGTTAATATTAAAGAGAGGTAAAACACATTAGTGGTAAAAGTGAACCCGTGAACAAAATAACTAGAAACAAATTAACCCAGTTAGTAACAAGTATATAGATTATAAAACAATTAGTAGTAGCTTCACTTAAACAAAACTAAACTTGAGGGGCTAAAAAGGGGAGAAACCTAAAGTTTAGGTTTAATAAAGATTAAAACACAAAAACACACACACAAGTGTGTGTGTCGACTACGGTAGGAAAACAAGGAGCAAATCCTTTTTCATCTGAAAATCATCAAATTGGAGGATGGATCGAACCCAGAATCAATTCATGAACACATTTTTATGATCACCCGAACTTAGGGATCATGAGGTATGTCAAAAATCCTAATTTGGTGACATTATGAATTTAAATAGATTTCATGGATTTCAATCCATGTATGAATTTCAGTAATTGAAGTAAGATAAGGGATGAATATTTGCTTATGAACAAACCCTTATTGAAAATTTTGTATAGATTGCTATGAATTAGGTGTTTGGATGATTTACCACACCTAGTTAAATGGGTTTTGATAACATGATGAAATTAATGATAAACTTGTATTTAGAATCATCATACATGGTAGCAATAGGAAGATACTTGAACAATTTATGTGTTTGAGTACATGTTCATACTTGCAATAAAATGAGTTTTTGTACAATATGATGAAATAGATGATATATTCATGTTAAATGATTTTTGAAATCATCATGTATTAATGAATATTTAAAGTATTTGGCAAAGTTTGATGTTTAGGTAAATTCCATATATATGATACAAAGGGTTGATTTATAATGATGAAACAATCCCAAGTTCTTTTATGAGATTGATAGATTAACGTACAATGATTGGAAATTATGTTACATTAATATTGACAGATGTATGAACTTAGTTGGGAATTTAGTTATTATGGTAGCCTAGAATAATGCCTACCGGGTACTTGATGAAATGCCTATTTGTGCATTTACATATGTTAATAGACAGTTGACTTTTAAAAGTCAAATTGATCTATAATAAGATCAAATGGTAATTTTGATATAAAATGCGTAAGATGGGATAGTCGTAATAAGATATGACTAATGTAACCATCTTGCGAATGATGAATGATAGTTTGACGCTTGACAAGCTAGGTGGAAGCTTGGGAAAAAGCGGGTCAAACAGATCAGGTACGCGGAAAAAGCATAATCGGATGCAAGGTAAGTGAAGCTTACATCTTTAAAATAGTACATCTACTTATGTATTTGACTAAAAATGAGCGATTTGGTATTTGGAATGATGTTTTGAAATACGGTGTTCCGACGCGAATAGATAAGGGCCGGAACAAGAGAAAAATGGTAATAAACCATAACTGATGTTATAAAGGATAAAACAGTAATTTAGTCATGTAATGACGAATAAACAAGAAGTTTTGAAAAGTTACTTATGGTATAAACCATAAGGTGTAAAAAAAATGCTAAAAAGGTAATTCGGTCATGAGTTGAGAATTAAATATTGAATTTTGGAAAGATACCTTATGGCGTAAGTCATAATGAGTTGAACAAATTAAGTGACGACTTTAAGTAATATGATCATACGGTGTAAACTGAAATGAAGTAAAAGGTGAGATGTTAAATAAATACCATCCCATAATAATAAAATGGTCATTTAGGCCAAATGGGTTAAATGGTGATCTCATCACCATTTGACAATAATAACAAATGATCGCTTGTGTATTTTGTGCTCCAGGGAGATAGTGTATGATTTGTGTTACTTAATTAGTAATTAATAGTGCAAGGTATTTAAATGGGTCAATGCTATGACCCGAGCCAGGTATGTGTAATGAGTCAAAATCTCATTGAGGACTTAAGGTCCAATGTGAGTTAAACGGGACGTGAATGAATATTGGATTACCTAAAGTAAGGTAAATCTAATAATTTAATTATAGATATTTTATTCTTAGGAACATAATGATTGTAAATAGATTATGGTTAAAGTGGGTACAATTGGTCAAAATATGCTATTAAAAGTTCTTCGTTGTAAAAGGGGCTAAAGTTGACCAAAACGCACTCGTATTATAAAACAAGCAAATGACCCTTGAGGGTAGTTTAAAATGAGTTTTATAAGTAAGTATACCCTTTCGGTAGTGTAAAAGCAAATGGCATAAGCCATTTTGGTTTAATGCCTCATAACTGGTCTTTTTCATTAATTGTCAAACCGAAGGGTAGAATTTGGAAATATATGATTTTCAATAACAAATCCACTACAATTATAGTTGTGGTAGAAGATAAATAGAAGTCTTAGTGTGGAAATAGAAGGTAAGGAAATAAATAGCGAGATTTAAGCTTAAGTGCTTAAATCCCTTAACGGGTCAAAGTGAATACGCGCATAAATCGTCTAATGGTTACGTAATTCAAAAAAATTATGAATTTGGGTTAAGGATTTGGGGTTAAATATGTAGGTAAACATTTTACAGACATTTAGAAACAAGTTTCAAGGGAAATGGATGAAAATTGAACAAGTTACGGAAGTTTTCGAACAAAAACGGTAAGACGAAAATACCTAAAGCAGCCCACCGTAAGCTACGGTGGCCAGCCGTAGCTGACGGCTGGCAACTACTGAATGAAAACTGGAAATAGTGTTTTACTGAAGTGTCTCTGCAAGTCCCGAGTCGTGTTTTTATGTACCAGACTTGAAACGAGTCGAACGGACAAACAAGACAACACAGCAGCAAAACTGGTGCAGTAGGTGGCGTCGCCGATGCAAGATGGTTGTCCGACTCCCAATAGTACTACCTACGGCAATTTGTCCCAACGCAATAAAATATAAGGTGTCGCCATCGCGGCAAAATTTTGTCGCCGACACCACCTCAGAAGTTGTTTCTTTTTTTCCGATTTGACTATTTTGTTAAGTCGGTTATGTTGTGCTTTCCATTATTTACTATGATACTAATAAATTTCAAATTTCTAGTTTAAGGTAGTTGCAAGCACCCTTGGATGGCAATCAAGCTCTATGAAAGACCGAACACGATCAAAGCTCAAGCTTCCGCACTTGGTTTTGTTGTTACGAAGCTAATCAATAATAACATGTTAAAATGTTTAATGTTTATGAAGTTTTAATAAATTCGAAAATATGTATGGACGCGTATTTGCATTTACACATTTAAATGCGAAATTCTAACAGAAATTTAACAAATTAAGCATGGGGTTGAAGAGGTGGGTTTGTGCATAACTTCACGAAGGAAGAAATTGCTCAGATGTTGGGAGTTGATGAAAGCTCGTTTGGATTTGACTTTGAAGAAGAGCCAAACAACATTAGTATTGCTAATCCGGATGATTATGTTTATCGATATGTTGAGGATGCTGGTAATTATGATAATATTATCGTGGATGATGATTTTGACGATGAAATGGTTACATACACTAGTGATGGAACAATGATTTCCCAACATTCTAAGAAATGTTTTCTGAAGAAACAAATGATTTATCGAAAAGAAAGGTTGAGGAGACAGTAAAAGATGGCAATCTTCCGAGGCGATTTACTAAAGAAGAAATTATGGAAGCTAACAAGACATGGTTTAAAGAGATGTCGAAAGAAAGGAAATTCCGACGACCGTTGGTGTTTTTCACGAGAGATCAAGACAAGTCGTTAGGGGCTATTTTAAGCGAGGGATGGCTACCTGATTTGAATGTGTATGTTGTGAAAAGAGAGTTTGGAGTTCTATACTTTTGATAATTATGTGATATTCAAACATTGCCTTGGTGCGATGTTGAAGAGTTATGCCAGACTAAGTGCATCAATTATAATGGAATGATCAGAGGTTGTGGAAGTTGATAAGGTTTGAAGCTACTCATGGTTTTCTAAACTGGAAGCCGCAGATTCCTAAAAAGATTATAAAGATTGATCAAGTTACAAAAGAGAAAAATGTGACGCTAATTGGGAAACGACCACGTACAATGAAGAATATGTCGTTAATGAAGATCGAACAAGATTTTAGTGAATTCTTCAAGTGGTGGCAATATTATATTGAGACTGGTGAAGCGATGATCGTTTTGAAAGCAGATGGATTATGGAGAACTATCAGGATTCTAAATCCAATGTGGATGGTGAACTGTTCTGAGAAAGACATTAAAAGCCTATTCTACAACAAGATATGTTATGAAGCGAAAGAAAAAGTGCAAGCGATGCAGTACCAGGGTGTTATAAGTGTTTGTTACGCACATGGTATTAATTCTGGTAAAATGTGGAAGTCGAAGTGGTGAGAGTTAGAAGGATAAGAATTCAGAAAGCAAATAAGAAAAGAGGAACAAATTGATGAAAAGATAAACAAAGCTTCAATTAAAAGATTTCAATTTATGAAGTGGGCTCTGTCACACCCCGACCCGTAGCGGAAAAGGTGACCGGGGCATGATTGGGTTATCATCAAAGCTCATGACATTTATTATACGTTTCATATTCATTAATACAATTTAGTAGGAAGTTTACAATCACTATTACAACATGTCCTAACATCAATCTAAGCTTCTTTGTTTTCTTCTAAGGCATTTCCTATGTTTTCCTTGCTTCAACCTGTTCACCTGTATCATGTGTAAAAGGGTTTTTGGATCAACATAAAGTTGGCGAGTGAATCCTATGGAAAACATTTGAACAAGTTTATTTAACTGATTTTGAAATGAGTGCACAACCACACATGAGTAAAAATAGATGTAAACTTACTCAACAATCATTAGATATTAAATAAAGCACACATGAACAATAATGGAACGTTTAGAGGCACGCGTTGCTCAACTCGTCTCTCACGAGGAACTGATGGGCCTAATGAATGAATTGCATAAACATGATAATATGAAAGACATAACTACAAACAATATAAACTCAATGATACACACATGAACAATAATGGATTGGTTTTGAGGCACGCGTTGCTCACTCGTCTCCCACGAGGAACTGATGGGCTTAATGAATGAATTTCATACAAGTTGACAAAATGAAATACATAATCACAACAATATAAACAATCTAAGTTTAGATCACAATATGGTATGGCACAAGTTTAAATAAACGAGTTAATTATTTTGTGACACATGACACACCCCAAAACGTGTAATTAAAAAGGGGGAGTTGTAAGATTCACTCACAGTGGGTGCGTTCGGTTGATGATGTTGAATGCACGCGAAGTGGTTTTAACCACAAGTGAAATTAACCTAGATAAATAGCACTATGGTTCGGTGAGTAAACGGATTTTATTAATCTATTTTAGTAGGATTGTTGGGTGTATTTATGTGAGTTTAAGGCTATTTTCTAACCTTAAAAATGTTATTTTTAAGTATTTTTAATTGATTTTTAATTAAAATAATTAAATAAAAATAATAAAAAAATTTGACTTTTTTTGACCGTTGACCGTTGACCTTGACCGTTGACCTTGACCGTTGACCGGTTCTTATGCGTGTAAGTGTGCGCTGGGTGAGGCTCGAACCCGAGACCTCCCGTACGCGTGCACGCAGCTCTACCAACTGAGCTACGTGTCTAACCCAAAATATTTCTGTTTTTAATTATATTTATATATTAATTAGGTTAAACAGAAAATCCTTTATTTTCTAAAAACGATTTTAATCCAAGACTCGGTGCGCCCCACAGGTCTCGAACCCGGGACCTGTGGCTTATGCTAACACACAGTCCACCGCTGGACTGTGTGTCCAACTTGTTAACTAAACTGATTTTTATTATTCTTAAATACAAACTGAGCATTTTCATATATGCCGTATTTAAAAAGTTTGAATAATTGTCCGGATCGATGTAGTAGACCAGACTCGAACTCGTGTCCTGTGATTAAACATACACACAGTCCACCACTGGACTGTGTGTCTAACTTGGTTATTATTCCGATTATTAATAAACTTAACATATAACGGTGGTGACTCCGGTTCGGTTAACAAAAAAAGGCATTTTTATTAAGGCAGCGTGTGTGGAACAAGATTCGAACTCGAGACGTGTGTGTGTGTTTAATATGCACACAGTCCACCGCTGGACTGTGTGTCTAACCCGAGTTATAAGTTGATTTTAATTATACTTATACATTACAGATACTTCGTCTTCTTCGTTGGTTTTAACCAGGAACGATGACTGACTGGTTCGAAGTTTCAATCAGGTTTCTTTAGCGTTTTTAGGTTAATTACAGATGAGATATAAGTAAAAAGAAAGGAAATTAGGCGTGAAGTATACCGACTGGATTCCTCTGTTTTTCCGGCAGAACTCCGGCGACAGCAAACACTTCCGGCGGCGTGTGTCTTGCAGCAGGGAATCTTCAGAAAGCTTGAAAAGGATGTGGGTGACTTCGGTATAAGCTCAGGGGGTTTAGTAAGGCTTAGAAGTGAAGAACCCGGTTTTCCGGCGATTTGCAGGAAATTTCCGGCGAGTGAGTTTTCGCCGAGAAAGGGTGCGGTTTTGAGCGAAAATGTTTGCAGAGGTTCGAGGGGGTATTTATAAGGCAGGTTATCGATGAACTTGGTCCGATTCCCGACTTGATTCGTCGGTTATAATTTCTCCGGCGGTTATAGTTGGTGTCGCGGACTCAGACGTCGGTTATAACCGATGTGTGTTTAAAGTTTACGTTATAACTGAAGGAATCGTTAAATTATTGGCGAGATCGCCGGGATTTCCGACGACTGCATTTGGGTGCCGGTTTTTGAATTCTGAATAACATGTTATGAATTTATTGTCTTCATTATTTAACAAAAGATACAAGTGGCGCAGTGGTTTAGTGTGCGTGTGTTAAGTTGCTGAACCGGTTACTGACCCGGGTTCGAAACCCGGCAGAATCAAACTATTTTTATTTTCATATTTTTAATAGTTTTTCAAAAACTAATTATATATTCCCATATAATAATTGATTATGTATCGTTTAAAATTATTTTGGGCATTTAATTCGCAACGAAATTTTTAACTGATTGTTCGGTTAATAAACGGAGCGGGTTTGGTAAATCCGTTTTTTACGGATGTTACAGTATCCCCTGCTTTTTAGAAATTTCGTCCCGAAATTTAAATAGTGATATATTTGACTAAAAGAATGATGGTGTTTAGTTTGACAGTTACATGCTTAGAAAAAGTAAGGGTTTAAGTTTTTGTTTGAGGCGGTAACATTCCTTGTAAGGGTTTAGTACCCTATTACAGGAATCGCTTTTTGTTGCCTACTGTAAAAGTATTGATAAGCAGAATTGATTCGCTAACTATGATATCATGCATAAGAGTTTGGATATGTTTGGAAGGGTATGGTTATATCCTAAGGCAAAACTTCTAATACTACAACCTACATGGAACATAAATAAACACAACAGCTAATATTTGAACATAAATAAACACAACAGCTAATATCAGTAAGTTATGATTGGTTCTATGACTATAGAACATAAATAAACACAACAGCTAACATTTGAATCCACATTCTGATAGCATATATGTTTGAATGGTGGCAGTTCCTCTCTCGTTTGTTATGATGGAGAGGTTAGTTTATGTAGAAATGGAACACAATCCAATCTCTTTAAATAGCAAGATGATATAAATGTAACACAAATTTCAACCAAGGCAATACTAAATCCTACATGGAACTTCTCATAACCGCCTGATAATGCCTCTGATCCTTTGGCAAGAATACTTATATATAGGAAGTACCAGCGGCGTATCCACCATATTCTTGCCAAATTTTCATTGGTTTTATCCACAAGTTATGATTAGTTACCAAGAAACTACTAAATCCTACATAGAACCTCTCATAACCGTCTGACAATGCCTCTGATCCTTTGACAAGAATACTTATATATAGGAAGTACCAGCGGCGTATCCACCATATTCTTGTCAAATTTTCATTGGTTTTATCAATGAATTATGATTAGTCCTATATAACTCTACAACCAATACAACAAACATAAAATACTGAAATGAAAAATGTCTGTGCGATCAAGGCTCAATCAAACGGAGCCGATCGTATTGCATGTACTGAAAATGAAATTGTCTGTGCGATCAAGGCTCAATCAAGCGGAGCCGATCGTATTGCATGTACTGAAAATGATGAACTTAATCTAAACAACAATCACACAAACAGCCTATACATGGAACCTCTCATAACCGCCTGATAATGCCTCCGATCATTTGACAAGAATACTTATATATAGGAAGTACCAGCGGCGTATCCACCATATTCTTGTCAAATTCTCATTGACTTTATCCGCAAGTTATGATTAGTTCTACGCGACTCTACAACAAACACAACAACCACAAGATACTGATAATGAAAATGTCTGTGCGATCAAGGCTCAATCAAACGGAGCCGATCGTATTGCATGTACTGGAAATGAAAATGTGGGCACGCCAGGTTCAACCTCATAATGAAATGGGGAACATGCTCAACGCTCATAAATGGGGAGCGGCGGCCTATGAAATTGCATGTACTGAAAATGAAAATGTGGGCACGCCAGGTTCAACCTCATAATGAAATGGGGAACATGCTCAACGCTCATAAATGGGGAGCGGCGGCCTATGAAATTGCATGTACTGAAATAATAAACAATAATTACTCTAACAGTCTACACATGGAACCTTTCATAACCGCCAGATAATGCTTCTGATCCTTTGACAAGAATACTTATATATAGGAAGTACCAGCGGCGTATCCACCATATTCTTGTCAAAGTTTCATTGGCTTTATCCTTAAGTTATGTTTGGTTCTATGTGATAAAGAAAACATAAAACTAAACGATAGGAGTTGAATCTGGATTTTCGGTGAAGAGGACTAGTTGGGTATCTTCGTTTGGGCCGTCATTATCTTCGACAGGATTTGCGTTGATGTTGAAGACTCTTCCTCTTGTTGGTGGCCTAGCGGTTGGGTTTTCTTGGTTTACTTGGTTAACTGGGTTTGATTGAGCTTGAGTGTTGATGATGTTAACCAATTGAGGGCATGTGTTTCTAAAGTGGGTAGGGTCGCCACAATTGAAACAAGCTCGAACATATGGGAACATGGGGTATTGGGGTTGATGATAAGTTTGGGCCATGGTTTGAGTAGGGAAAGAGGTTTGGTTTTGAAAGGTGCGGCAAACCTTGCTCAAATGACCATAGCTTCCACAAGTTGCACATAGACGACAAGGTAAGGTATGGGGATGGTGATAAAAACAGTTGCTGCATTGAGGGCGAGGTCCAAGATATGGTTTCTTATTTGGGTAGGTTGAGTTGGGTGCCACTTGAGTGATTGGGATAGCTTGGATTGGTATGGCTTGTAAAACTTGTTGATTACGTTGGGTAGCAGCGAAAAGTTGTCCGTCTCTTCTTCTCTTAAAAGTGGGTTGAGAAGGGGATTCGGTTTGGGTGGAGTCGGAGGTTTCAGTCGATGCTTTATCGTTCTTCTTCTCCTCCTTGAAGTCTTTGTTTCAGATTCGGTTCTCGGTGAGCGCTGTTGCTAGCTCCATAGCTGCTTCCAAAGTTGCAGGCGCGGTACTTATTACAGAATCTTGAATCTTTGATGGAAGACCACGAATGTAGTGCTCGATCAAACGGTAGAGGGGAGTGAACATGTTGGGAACCATTTGATGTAACTCGAGGAATCTTTTGTTGTACGTGGTGTGGTCTCCTTCCTTTTGCTTCAACGAATAAAATTCATCTTCTAATTTCTTGATTTCGCTCCTTGGGCAAAATCGTCTGGTCATGATTTCCTTCAATTCGTTCCAAGTTAAGGTCATAGCATCTTCCACACCTCGTTTGGCCTTCTCTGTATTCCACCAAGTAAGTGCTATCCCATATAATCGACCGGTAGCATAACGCACCTTGCGATCATCGGGGCAATCGCAATTTAGAAAAGTGTTCTCCATTTCTTCAAACCAATGGAGGAGAGCGGTGACGCCTTCAGTCCCTTTGTATTTTGGAGGATCACATGATTTGAAATGCTTGTAGTGCATTTAGTGGTATTTGGGGGAGAGTTGATAATGTTTTGGTTTTCTTGATTGACAGGATTAGCGGTAAGTGCTTGTTGAACTTGGATTACAATGTTGGGTATTATGGCAGCCATTTGTTGAGCGATTAGGGCAGCCATGCGTTCGCGGGCTTTTCCTGCTCTCATCTTCCTACGGGCGTGGTTAGAAAACATCTTTAAGGAATACATGACAAGAGTATGAGTTGGATGTTTTTGGGTTCATGGGTCGCACTAGGAATGAACATTCATAAAATAATTATAGAAAAATAAATCTACTACATCCATAGGATGTCTTGGGCTTTGCTCGCCATTAGGCCCTACATGCCGCCATACTTCACCTTTGTAATCATGTGGGCCCCAATGAATACCGGTTTTTCATATGGTTCGCACGGGTTTGCCAGGTTGCGTACACTAAAACCCGGAGAAAATCGAGAAATATGTATACAACGTGTGATATTCGGAATGTATCCAGGTGTAGACACGGTGACACCTCAAAGTGGGTTAGTTCGAACGACGTTTGGTGTGGCATGCTTTGGCCTAATAGGTCCTTTGTACTCTCATCGTTAGTCCCCAGGTAGGTAAACTGGTCCGTTATATTGGATTTATACGAATGCCAACCTAGACAGGACGTTCCGACTACCGGTACTTGTACCCTTCCAGTTACTACATGCCTGTCGCAGAACTTACTTTGATGAGATTTGAAAATTGCAACAAAATCTTTGAATAATGAGAGTATGAAAATGAATTGAATATATGAACATTGATATATGTATAATGAATATGTATATAAGCATGTATGTTTGACTGTAAATATAAACAAATATGAAACAAATAAATATCACAAGTTTGTATGTAACCACCTAATCAATTAAAATTTAGGCAGACTATAGTATAGGCTCTAAGGGTCTAATAACCTATCCTATATCCCTATAGTCATGGCTCTGATACCAATCTGTCACACCCCGACCCGTAGCAGAAAAGGTGACCGGGGCATGATTGGGTTATCATCAAAGCTCATGACATTTATTATACGTTTCATATTCATTAATACAATTTAATAGGAAGTTTACAATCACTATTACAACATGTCCTAACATCAATCTAAGCTTCTTTGTTTTCTTCTAAGGCATTTCCTATGTTTTCCTTGCTTCAACCTGTTCACCTGTATCATGTGTAAAAGGGTTTTTGGATCAACATAAAGTTGGCGAGTGAATCCTATGGAAAACATTTGAACAAGTTTATTTAATTGATTTTGAAATGAGTGCACAACCACACATGAGTAAAAATAGATGTAAACTTACTCAACAATCATTAGATATTAAATAAAGCACACATGAACAATAATGGAACGTTTAGAGGCACGCGTTGCTCAACTCGTCTCTCACGAGGAACTGATGGGCCTAATGAATGAATTGCATAAACATGATAATATGAAAGACATAACTACAAACAATATAAACTCAATGATACACACATGAACAATAATGGATTGGTTTTGAGGCACGCGTTGCTCACTCGTCTCCCACGAGGAACTGATGGGCTTAATGAATGAATTTCATACAAGTTGACAAAATGAAATACATAATCACTACAATATAAACAATCTAAGTTTAGATCACGATATGGTATGGCATAAGTTTAAATAAACGAGTTAATTATTTTGTGACACATGACACACCCCAAAACGTGTAATTAAAAAGGGGGAGTTGTAAGATTCACTCACAGTGGGTGCGTTCGGTTGATGATGTTGAATGCACGCGAAGTGGTTTTAACCACGAGTGAAATTAACCTAGATAAATAGCATTATGGTTCGGTGAGTAAACGGATTTTATTAATCTATTTTAGTAGGATTGTTGGGTGTATTTATGTGAGTTTAAGGCTATTTTCTAACCTTAAAAATGTTAGTTTTAAGTATTTTTAATTGATTTTTAATTAAAATAATTATATAAAAATAATAAAAAAATTTGACTTTTTTTGACCGTTGACCGTTGACCTTGACCGTTGACCGGTTCTTATGCGTGTAAGTGTGCGCTGGGTGAGGCTCGAACCCGAGACCTCCCGTACGCGTGCACGCAGCTCTACCAACCGAGCTACGTGTCTAACCCAAAATATTTCTGTTTTTAATTATATTTATATATTAATTAGGTTAAACAGAAAATCCTTTATTTTCTAAAAACGATTTTAATCCAAGACTCGGTGCGCTCCACAGGTCTCGAACCCGGGACCTGTGGCTTATGCTAACACACAGTCCACCGCTGGACTGTGTGTCCAACTTGTTAACTAAACTGATTTTTATTATTCTTAAATACAAACTGAGCATTTTCATATATGCCGTATTTAAAAAGTTTGAATAATTGTCCGGATCGATGTAGTAGACCAGACTCGAACTCGTGTCCTGTGATTAAACATACACACAGTCCACCACTGGACTGTGTGTCTAACTTGGTTATTATTCCGATTATTAATAAACTTAACATATAACGGTGGTGACTCCGGTTCGGTTAACAAAAAAAGGCATTTTTATTAAGGCAGCGTGTGTGGAACAAGATTCGAACTCGAGACGTGTGTGTGTTTAATGTGCACACAGTCCACCGCTGGACTGTGTGTCTAACCCGAGTTATAACTTGATTTTAATTATACTTATACATTACAGATACTTCGTCTTCTTCGTTGGTTTTAACCAGGAACGATGACTGACTGGTTCGAAGTTTCAATCAGGTTTCTTTAGCGTTTTTAGGTTAATTACAGATGAGATATAAGTAAAAAGAAAGGAAATTAGGCGTGAAGTATACCGACTGGATTCCTCTGTTTTTCCGGCAGAACTCCGGCGACAGCAAACACTTCCGGCGGCGTGTGTCTTGCAGCAGGGAATCTTCAGAAAGCTTGAAAAGGATGTGGGTGACTTCGGTATAAGCTCAGGGGGTTTAGTAAGGCTTAGAAGTGAAGAACCCGGTTTTCCGGCGATTTGCAGGAAATTTCCGGCGAGTGAGTTTTCGCCGAGAAAGGGTGCGGTTTTGAGCGAAAATGTTTGCAGAGGTTCGAGGGGGTATTTATAAGGCAGGTTATCGATGAACTTGGTCCGATTTCCGACTTGATTCGTCGATTATAATTTCTCCGGCGGTTATAGTTGGTGTCGCGGACTCAGACGTCGGTTATAACCGATGTGTGTTTAAAGTTTACGTTATAACTGAAGGAATCGTTAAATTATTGGCGAGATCGCCGGGATTTCCGACGACTGCATTTGGGCGCCGGTTTTTGAATTCTGAATAACATGTTATGAATTTATTGTCTTCATTATTTAACAAAAGATACAAGTGGCGTAGTGGTTTAGTGCGCGTGTGTTAAGTTGCTGAACCGGTTACTGACCCGGGTTCGAAACCCAGCAGAACCAAACTATTTTTATTTTCATATTTTTAATAGTTTTTCAAAAACTAATTATATATTCCCATATAATAATTGATTATGTATCGTTTAAAATTATTTTGGGCATTTAATTCGCAACGAAATTTTAACTGATTGTTCGGTTAATAAACGGAGCGGGTTTGGTAAATCCGTTTTTTACGGATGTTACAGGCTCTGCCGACAGACCAAACGCCTATTCCTAGTGAAGAGCGACGGAATCCGTGAAAGAATTTCTTTGTAAGATAAGTTTAATGTTATGAATTTTTTGAAGACTGAAAACTGATCAAGACTCCGGAAATATCCAAGGGAGAGTTTGTTGATGCATTATGTCTATCGCCTATGTCTTTGAGTCATATCCGTATCTGTAACAAAGCTTAATGCTAGAATTTATATTTGTAAATGTTCACTTCGTCCGGAGGTGAATGTTCACTTCGTACGAAGGTGAATGTTCACTTCATACGAAGGTGAATGTTCACTTCGTACGAAGTTAGATGGTCAAGTTCGCACGAACTTAAATGCCTATATATAGGTTCGTGTTTTCATTGTCTGTAACAGTTTTTGGTGAACGATAAGGCAAAGCCTTTCAGATTTATGCCAGGTTGTAATATTAATGAAACATTAAAGATGAAAAGTAATCTTGAACTATTGTCATTAATCTAAAATGAATTCCGCCCATTTCAAATTGGCCTATGCTTTACCGGATGGTGAATGGTCAACCTTTCTGATGATCTTACAGAACAGTCCAGATTACAATAACACTATGAGTTTAGCAAGCTTCATTGAGAAATCAAAGGTCATAAATTAGAGCTTCAAAAGATAGCTAAGACAAGAAGCACACATGCTCAATAAGATGTGAATCTGTATTTCAAAGGAAGCCCAGTAGCCAACAATCAAAGTCCAAAAATTCAGACTGCCTTTAGTGTAGACAATTCGTCAAATGTTTCTTCAAACTATTCAAGTAGTGGTAGGGGGTTTCCCTCATTCCCAAGTTGTGATCCAAACGCCCCACAGACACCTCAATCTTCCCAGAGTTCGAACAATTACAACAGCAGCCAAAACAACCAAAACAACTCAAACCAACAAATCCTGTAGTGAAATATAGCTGTAAACCTCGAAAATGCTCAAGACTTTATTGAGACTATGGCTAAACAGCACATGGCTCTACTTGCCTCTGTCTTAGAATTGTACAAGAGCCTGGTAGCAGGAAAGATCGGTAATCCTAATATGACCAAGGAGGATTATGATCAGATCGATCAAGAAGAGTTGGAGCTCATTGACATTAAATGGTGTATGGCTAGCACTGTTCGCCGAGCTCAACGATTTATGGAAATTATGGGAAGAAACAGTCTGGGTGGTCTGGATGCAAAAATAGGTTTGACAAATCAAAGGTCACCTGCTTCAAGTGCCGTGAGAAGGGCCATTTTAAACGAGAGTGTCCGAATCGGGAAGTACATGGAAACCACAATCCATTCGGTGACGACTACTACAAGAAAGCAATATATCACCAACCTTCTCCACAACCTCAAAGCACGACAAAGCTAACCCAAATCAAGGATGGTTCAGCAAAATCGAAGGATAAAGCTCTTGTGGTCTCTCAGGAAGATGAAGGCTTCAACTGGAACGATTTCATTCCGAAGATGGAAAGTTTGCACTGATGGTAGAAATCATTGAAGAACCCAAACCGGTTGTAGAAGAAGTGGCTGAAGAAGTTTCAAGCGAAGATTGTACAGAAGTTACCTTTGATGAAACTCCAAACGAGAGTTCTAATGCATACTATAATGATCAGAGTGCTGAGGAGGATATCTTTCACAATACTTTTAAATATGTCATTCCATCTGATGTTTATAAACTTTTTGTAGGTTTCTTTGGAGGATCAAGCCGATATCAGATTACACCAACTAATGAAGAAATCAAAAAGCCTGTAGAAGGAATAATCGATGTCAACAAAGAAATGAACACAGAAAATCTCAAAGAAATTGCCAACAAAGATATGATGGCACAACTACAAGAGGTAGTTTCTAAAAAAGTTAAGGAGGGTGAGAATGAGTCGGTCAAAGAGGAGGGTAAGAATGAATCGGTCAAAGAGGTGGGTAAGAATGAGATGAAAGAAACTAAAAAACAATGCAAGAAGTGCTTGGAGCCATGCAAAGAGTGTTCAGTAAAAGATGAAAGATATAAAGAACTTAAAAAACATATTGATAACATGTCAAGTGATTTTAAAGAAACAACAGAAGCTTATGATAAATTGAGCAGAACGATTAACAAGAACCAATATGCTAGTAGGGAAGACAATGCTACACTTTCAATGCTAAAAGCAATGGTCATGGATAAACAAATGGCTATAAATATTCATATTGACACGAATGCTAAACTAAAAAGTGAGCTAGAAACCATTAGAATTGAATCAGAATGGGTTAATAAGTTGTTGATCACTTATTCAACAACTTCTTATGTGATTGATCACACTCTTCCTAAACGGAATAAAAATATTGAAACGGAATAAAATGAAAATGGTTATCAAAACAAAGGACTAGGTTATAATCAAGTTCCACCCCCTATGTGGAAAAGTTATTCCAGGAAAAAGCCTGACGGGGTGGAAAAGGCGCTTAGTTTGAAACTTAAAACTCAAAAGAAATACGAACTGCTTGAAAACATCAATATAACCTACACCAAGTCTGAAAATGATTGCGAGTCAAAAGTTGTTAAAAATGTCGTTGAAAAGGTTTTACAAAATGACTATAAAGGCACTAAGTTTCATAGTGCAATTCAAGTCTTGAGAAAACAAGTTCAAGTTCACATTCTGAAAATGAAGAAAAGTTTTCACAAAAAATATATATAAAAATCGGAACAAACTTTGAATGATGATCCTAATATTAGCGTGTACAAAATGAACGGATCTACCAAGCTATATTCTGATGAAGAATTTCCAATTCAGAATGTGAATCTGGATAAAGTTGATAACGTGTTCAAATTAATTGAAGTTAGTATGTTTGAGCTTGATAATCTAAATGCATCTTACTATTCTAAACCTAAACGCTCTTATCCTAACAAACAAAGAAATAACTATCATGAGAGTAGGAAGGGTTTGGGGTATGTTAAGAAAAATAATAACTGATTTGGAAAATCAAAGTTTCAAAGAATATAAAACCTTGTTTTTGGCACAAGCTTAGAAAGCGAAAAAGAGAAATTGCAAGAGAACACTCAAATGAAGAATTCTATGCTGAAAAACAACACCGTGAACAGGTCATGAGATCCTCTGTTAGAAATGACAGTAGGAGATGCCTTAAATACAATCAGATTGGACATATCGCTAGACGGTGTTCGCAAAGTATCTCTAAGCTTGTTCACAGTGTTACAAAATCTTCAGAGGATGAAAAACAAAAATCGCCAATGTTTGTTCCTACTCATATTTTGAAATGAAACAAGGAGTCTAAAAACGATGCAAAACCAACAAATCTTAAAGTATCTGTGAAAAGGCAAGTGAATCGTCAATCAAAAAGGAACACAAAGATTCAAAATACTATCCCAAAAATGCTTTTTCAAAGAATTAAACTTGGGTGATTAAATCAAAAGCATCATCTAAAGAAGTCAAAACAACTGTTCCAACTGTGATTGATGGAAAGATTGAACAAAATTTTGAACAGATTGTTGAAAGAAAAAATGAGAGTGTTTATGAATCAACAGTTGAAAACCCAAACCCACCCAAGACCGTTAAGGCTTGGTTCTTGCTATTCAAATAATTGTTTAAGTGCATGTGAAGGGGCTCCCGAGATCAATAATTTCCAAGTGGATAATTGATCGTGGAGCGTCTCGGCACATGACAAGAATGTTGGCTCTCCTGTACGATGTTAAATCAATCCGTGGAGGCTATGTCGGGTTTACTGGTAACCAAGGTGGGAGAATAGTAGGTGAAGGAATTCTAACCAATGGTGTGGTATCGTTCGATAAAATCAACTACATAGCAGAGTTGTGAGTCCCGAAAATACGGATCTAACAATGGTATCGAACAATCACCAAGGATGGGTGGAATCAAACTTGATGATAATCAATAAAACCGAAAAATAAGAAGATCGAATGAGTAGAATAACACGCGAATCACTTTCAAACTTGCATACGATTCTATTACTTGAATAAGCAAAACCGTTTGTTACAAGTTCTTCCACCTCTCTCTCTCTCTCTCTCTCTAGGGTTTGTCTATGGAGGCTCCTCACTAAAGGCTTACCCTAGAAATTACATAGCATTAGCTTATATACTTAGGGTTAGCCCACTCCCCACATGGGCTCCCTTTGGGCTTGCATGGCCCACATGGCCTTAGGCATGCCCAAATGACCAATACAAGGTCCAAAACCTAATATAAACTAACCCAATTATTCCTAGTTCGCAACCATAGTCTGTTGTGATATTTGATGCGTCAGTTTCACACTTCTAGGACCTAACAATCTCCCCCTAAAATGATGCATCAAATTGTATTCATAGTATGAATTCAGCAACGTCTTCAACGGAGTCTATGGTTGTCGCTATGCTGTAGAAGTTATGGAAGTTCTTGACTTCTGAATTCTTAGCACTAGTGTCTTTCTTCTTCTCTTGCGATTAGCTTCATATCAGGATCACGATCAGCATTCTGCTTGAACATTTTGTCAAAAAGAATGCGAGAGGAGGATTCTCGGCAGCTCTTTTCTTGTTCAATCTTTTCTCTTTCAAGCAGGTTCATAGGTACTGCTTCAAAGACACTGTCACTATCAGACGACAATTCGTATCCGGCTCTTCTGAATCTTGTATACTTTATCATGATGCTTCATGCTTGTCTGCAACTAACAACATCTCAAACTTCATCAACCCATGTTTCTTAATTTAAATCAGGTGCTGCACAATTCTCATAAATTTATAAGCACACATTTCTATGCAATAGGGAGAATACTATATGAACATTTGGCACATCCAAGTACTTGTACTCGGATCAAAATTCAAATTTCTTTTAACTTTTGTTTGTCACACATGTCTATAGGCGGAAACGCGTGGTGTGAACTTGATTAGTTTTCATCGCATACGACATAAGTAAACAACTATATGAATTTAAAAGCATGGATGGTGTTCATCCATTCACCATATATAAACATTACAAGCCACAAATTGTTTGGAAGTAAAAGACGACATAAATAATTTAAAGTTTACAAAAAGGCTTGTTCAAAATACCTTTTAAGACAATAAGGCTTTCCATCCCATATGCTATTCGAAGACGAAATATATAGACCAAACCCTCCCAAAATACGGATGACATCGACTACTAGTAACCTTGAAAAACTTCATGAACGACTGCGCCAAGATCCACTTCAATTTCATGAGATACATGTAAGTTTAAAAACATCAACAAAAGTTGGCGAGTTCATGCGTTTTGTATGAGCACCAAATGAATCTTAAAAACATTTGAGAGTTCATATATGAAAATATGTGGTATGTAAAGCGTCAATGAACTTGATGATCATTAATGTTTTGCAAGGACATTAATATGTGTGACGACTTAGGAAGTACTCAACCCTAGACGATTTCTTTCGGTCCACCCGGCTGGGACAACAAAAGCACTACATACGGCCACATAAGGACCCATGAGTGGGGCTCGCTACACCCGATAGATCTACCACTCTTGTTCCTCGGTCTTATAAAAGATTAATGGCGCTTAAGAGAGACCCTATTCACACATGATCTAATATTTCATTCCATAGCTAAACCATACCATCGAAACATGTATTTCCCCCGAGAGTTATAAACCGAAAACATTCAAAAGAAAAGGGGGACATAAACTCACTGATTTGCGTCCGTGAATATATGCTAGCAATTCGGGTATCACAAAGAGCATATCAACCTACAAGTGCTCTAACTCATTAGACACTTGAGTTACCGTTAAATACGTACACGTTGTTCATCTTGAACGTTATTGTATAAGTTAAGTATTTGGGTCCCTTACGTATTCTAATATGTTGGCATTTGTTTCGTATTTTTGTTATAATATATATATATATATATATATATATATACATTTCTTCTCCATTAATTGTACGAATGGGCCTTGCTCTTCGAGAGCCTTCGTGCCTCGCACGAGTATAAGTGGGCCTAGCCCATAAGAGTCTTTGTGCCTCGCACAAGTGAGAATGGGCCCAACCCATTTGAGTCTTCGTGATTCACACGGTATGAGTGGGCCTAGCCCATGAGAGTCTCCGTGCCTCGCATGGCTTATGTTCGTTATGTGTGTTATATATATGTTCTCTGAATATATATATACTTTGAGTTTAGTGAACCTCGTTCATTTGTAACGACATGTTCGGCTTAAGTATGAGCATTTGTTCTTCATGTTGTATGCCTTTTATAATTATAAGTGTTAAAAATATATATTTTTTACATCGTAAATACATTGATGTATTTGTACACTATTCCTTGCGTGAATATACCTTAAAAATTGTATGTGAGTACATTGCTATGTACATACGTATTTTTATACCGTATTTATACGTATTTTATACTGTATTTATACGTATTTGTATACCGTATTATTGGGTATTTATACCGTGTTTATACGTATTTGTATACCGTATTATTTGGTGTTTATATTGTATTTATACGTATTTTATACTGTATTTATACGTATTAGTATACCGTATTATTTGGTATTTATACTGTATTTATATTGTATTTATACATATTTGTATACCGTATTATTTGGTGTTTTTGCGTATATGGGCCTAGCCCAAATGAATTGTGTATGGATGGGCCTAGCCCAATAAAGTTATGTAAGTGGGCCTAGACCAAAGTATCATATGATGTTGGGCTTAGCCCATGTGACATGTTAATGGGCCTAGCCCAATTATATATTTTAGAATGCCCATTTTATATATTAGTAGGCCTAGCCCAACTTGTTATATATATTAGTGGGCTTTCACTAGCCCATTACAATCCAAGTATTCTTGTATTTATCATACGCGTATTTTATACGTACATCCTTTTACATGGTATAATTTGTGACTCTTCCTTTTCCGAAATCTTAAGTGTTGGGATATATGTGGGTTTTGAATCAAACATATATTATTTTTAAAGTTCGTCTAGAACGTATTGTTATATATTTTCTTGTCGAAACGCCCAAACATCGCCCGATCCTTTCCGTGTTGTAATTATGCGGTGACCGTTGTGGATAGCTCACGCATTTACTTCGTTGGGTCATTTATTTAATATTTCATGTCGGCTTTTGGCTTTATGTATCCGTAATACGGTTTTGTAACGATTTGCCCGATGTCCGATTGATCGTCGTCCGCGTCTCGTGCCAAAGTGTAATATAACTTTGTTCATGTATTTAGTTCCTTAAGTGTTTTTTACACTCGTTCGTCGTCGCGTATTTGGAGATTGTTGTGTAGTGTATTTGTATTTAGTTAGTATTCTTCCTAACTTCTAATACGTACACATAATTTGTACACAAGTATTTATACCCATAAGTTGGTGTATTTTAAACATATATATATTTTTATTTAAGAATATTTTTATACTTATAAAATATCCATTTCTCCTTTTTACAACTCTTTTTAACTTATAAATGTATATAAGTGTTTATAAACGTTCCTGTAAGAGTAGGGCTTAACCCTTTTTATTAAACTTTCTTAATTACCAATTAAGGTTACTAATCGTGTTTAGACCCATTAATCACCCCGTTAGTTGTACTTTAATCGCTATTAGATTTTAGAAAAATTTCGCCATAGTTTCCCCTAAACTATGGTGTTTTCCACGTTTTTAAAACGTATTTTAAGCATGCTTAAATTCCTTAATCTCAATCAACTCAAATCAAGTTTCAGCTAACTTTGCATGTAACACTTTCACACATAATTATCCTCATAATCCTTGAACTTGATATATATTTTTAATCACATTTTCTAATAAAATGGTGACACTTTTTAATCCTTTTAACAAGATCATTTAAACCATCATATGTAGCACACTAATTTTGTTCTTATATTTAAACAACTTTAATAACATACTTTTATTTTTGTAATAAAGTTCATGGATCATGATATGGATGATCTTGTCTTGATTCAAACATTAATATGTTTGAATCATCATTTTGTTCTTAATCTTACAAGATCATATACTTAAACAACCTACTTTAACATAATCACCAAAAATATATAAGCTAACTAGCACTAAGCAAAATGATCAACACAAAATATATCACATTAGTAGACTTTTTATGTTATGATTATGGTTTAAGCTTTTATTTTCTTTAAGATTCAAGATGATCAACATGTACTTTACTAATCTACGTATTATAACAAGCTTGAAAATGGTGAGAAATGATCTTACAACTTTGCTATGTTTATGATGAAGATTAAGAAAAGATTAAGCTCCACATGAAGCTCTAAAAGTCCTCCATGCTTGCTCCTTTATTAGGTGGTCTTGAAATGAAATTTTAGAGGTTAAAAAGGTGAGTTTATTGAATGAAAATGGAAGAGTTTTGTGGGGTGTTAGCTGCCGAAACAAGGAGGGAAAAGGGAGGTGATTCTTGATGTTTTTGAAGGTTGAAAATGATAGAAAAGATGATGAAGTTAGGTTAAATAGGCTCAAGTTCATACCATCATATCATTCTCCTACCATGCCTCTCAAGTTTCGTTTTTCAACAAAGGAAACAAGTGGGTGGGACCGACTTCTTGACCATCTTCTTGAATGGGGGTTAGATGTAAATTTTTTTAAACATCTGCATATATTGTTAATCTTGTAGATATTTTAGCCATTAAGTTAATTAGGGATTAATTAGGATATCACTGGTAGTTAGGGTTTTAAATAAAGTTTAACTAGTTCACTAATTTAGTGGGTGTTGATTTTGGATGGTAAAAATGCCACTAGTTCGCTCGTTGGTTCCACATCGGGTGTTATATAAAAGTTTTAATATAATACCATCGATGTCATGAATTTTATTTAAGGCGTTTACGACTCCAAAATATGACTAACTAGTTCGCTAGCTTTTTAGTTTGGAAGTTAGATGGTAAGAATATAATTGTTCGCCTAGCGGCTCGAATTTAGGTAATGTGTACAAGTTGCGGTGTAACACCGGGAGTTTATATTTAGGATATTCTGTTGATATCCCCAAGCTTATTTAGGGTGCATAACATTATTT
Source organism: Scalesia atractyloides (assembly GCA_947069175.1). Taxonomy (NCBI): domain Eukaryota; kingdom Viridiplantae; phylum Streptophyta; class Magnoliopsida; order Asterales; family Asteraceae; genus Scalesia; species Scalesia atractyloides. Next base: position 40,407,322 of record CAMTDV010000008.1, on the reverse strand, counting down.
ACTAGTCCTACGACATTTAAAATGTTGCACTTTGGCATTTCGGACAATTTACTTTGTTATATTTTATCGCGATTTGGATGAATTCTATCGATATGTATTTTCCGGAAAGTTAATGTGTCATTGCATTTAGTGTCCCTAATTTAGGGTTTTTTATTTGTATTTCAACCATAAAATGTTTTCGTGTCATTCGTTGCTCGTTCCGACAATTTTCAGAAACTTGCTGGCATGAATAGTGTGTTTCGGTGAATAGTGTTTTCAGCATTTTGCTAACATATTTGGACATAGTTTGTTGTTTTCTCGCAACGTGAAGAATGTAACAATGTTGTTTGGCATAAATAACCATGTCCTATGATTGCTAGACTTTACGCGACATAATCATGCATTAATTAAATCATAACGAATGCAATAAATTATATAATCAAGTTGTTAAGTTGTACGAAATTTACCATTATTTTGCCGGTTGTCACATTGTTGATCAGTCAAATCTTCAAGAACGGTTAATGATTTTTAATAAAACGAATAAAACACCCAATTATTCAAATTTTTTTATTTTTCAAATATAAGAATATAAACAGAATTGCAACTAAACAAAGAAACTAACTCAATAGCTACAATATACAATTGCAATGGGATCAAAATCGTTTTTAGGAGGACCAAGGAAAACTTTTCCACACAAACTTATTCAGACTAGTCAAAGTGATTGCCAATATGTTTGTCCACTTAAACTTTAACACTGAATTTTCATTTTTCAACTTCGTGATACGCTTAAGGTAATATTTTACTATATTACCCATGTGTCCCATACCATGACATACCCCCGCAATCAAGGTAAGCACAACAATTCATCATAACAGGTGAGTATACTGAGATCATCCTTTATCTTTTACAACGTTAGACTATTGGTGAACAGGTCAGTACATTCGTACAATAGAGTGACCAATAAATGTCTCACGAGTGTTAGGCAAGTACCTTTTCGGTACAAATTTCGCTTTTGCTAGCACATGGAATTCACTCAATTGAGTTTGTCTTCCGTTAAGGTTTTTGGCCTCTTTTTGGCTCTTTTAAGATATCCTGACTGTGCCTAGGTCTACATATAATCTAGATGCAACAGAAGGACAACCCTGATATCCCGGATGGCTCACAAGTATAAAGACCCGAAACCTCAGACGTTGGCTATTTATCAAGGCAAGATTTAAGACCATAAAATCTTATGCCGGTGGTATGTTACCCACAAGATACATATTTCGTTATGTTTATATCACTTAGTATCTTTTATCACTTTGAGTGTCAAGCCTATCAACATATCACAATAGATTCTAGTCTTTTCAACTCTAACACCTTACATGTGTTGGTTAAACCCTTTAGCACGAATATTAATTTCACTTCCCATTTGATGCAATAAACTTTTTTTAAATTTTCTGTTTTTCAAATGTTTTTTTCTTTTTGGCCTTTCAAATGTTTTTTGTATTTTTCTCATTTTCTCCCCTCTAAAACAATGCATATGTACATATATCTCCCTCTTCCCCCCATCCCTAAATTCACGCTTTATGCACAAATTTACTTAATAACGAAGAAGTATGTACAAAGAAATAAACGAAAGAAAAATGAAAATCTTTTTGTTGTTTTTGCTTAACTATTCTATCATTAAATTAAAGACTAATCAATGTCAAAATTAAAGCATGGAATTTAAATTGTACCTCTTCGCTGATCTTATCTTAACTCAGCTCCTCCAAAGGAAACATATCATCTGTAAAAAAAATTGAACTTTTTGCAGCAGTGAGATGTTACCCTTTAACCGTTATTAACATTCCAGAGATTGTCAACAGCTCCTCCTTGGTTGTCCCTTAAAAATAAGTGGATTAGTAAGACATTGGTACCCAAGCCATCGTGGTCCTGGGTATTCTTGAAGCATCAAAATAAGACATTTCTTTCAGACACAAGTCCCCTTTTATTTCAAGGATTGGAGATGTTGTTGCTTTTTGTTTTGTTTTCCCAATTGGTTTAGGCATTTCTAATTTCTTAGATACCTTTGGCAAACCAATTGGTTTTTCAACCTTGTTATTTTTTAAAACTTGTGTAGGTTTCAAAGCTTGTTTTCTTTTAGCTTTAGCCGCATTCCAATCCCCATCAGATGGTTTAACCTTGGAATGTACATTCTTCATTGCCTTAGGTGATGATACCTTCACCGCTTAGAATGATAGTTATCCCTTGGTGTAACCTTCTGATTTTGAGCATTATACGGTACGTAGGGACGATGTGCAGTTCTGAGCAATGTGACCAGGAATGCCGCAATTGAAGCATGTTTGTCTCTTCACGTATAAGGCATTTGATCAGCTTGACTTGCTCTTGCAGACCCTAAAGGACAAACCGGTCCTTTTTGTGCTTGATTCTTATGCACTTCTTTTGTAGACGAAGATGAGTTTGGATGCTTGTATTTGATGCTTGTAGAAATCTTTTTCTGTGAAAATTTCTTTTGACTCTTCTTGTGTTGCTTAGACTGCAAGTCTTGTTCATAAATCTCACCAGTCTCATATTTGCCATTACTGACCGACTTAACTAAAGCATTTTTCACCTCATGAGCCTTTTGAGGACTATTGCTTCCCGTATATGATTTTGGAGAGCGTGACTGTCTTTGACGAATGGACTTCTGCTTTCTTCGTCTCCGATTCACTTGTTTCGGCGCTTGTTGTATGATCTAAACCTTTACATCACTAACAGAAGGTTCAGATTGTTCGGTTTGCGCACTTGTATCCTTTGTCACGCAAGTCTTCACTTCATCAGCTTTGATAGAATCAGAGGGTCCTAGTTTATCAGATGAAAGACCAGGCACTCTAGTTGAATCATTAGAAGAGTCATCAGCATAACCTACAATTGACACCTTCCCTACACATGAAGTAGAAGCATTAGTATTGTTCACCCATTTTTGTTTCATTTTAACATTTACACATTTAGCATTATCCCATGTGTTTGATGTATAATCACTAGGTTTGCCATACACCATATGTTGTTCGTTCTTAAGATCTTTCTCGGAGTCAAGCATTCTCGAGTAATTGTGACTATATGGTGGGAAACCTAGTTGAATCCCAACCCCTTCCCCTTGTTTGCTTTGTATGCTAGCTGTACATTGCACACTTCTTGTACTCTCTGCTAGATGTATCAAACTTCTTTATGTTAACTTTGTTTTGTTGATACTTGCCAAACAGGAGCTCTAGCTCAGCTCTCACAGACTCAAGCTCCATGTTTTTCACAGTGAGTTTGTGTTTCTAATCATGGACCCAACATTACTGTTGATTGAGATCCAAGTGAAGCTGAGCTGTATCCTTCTTTTGTGCTTCAACCTTTCAGTAAGCAACTTATTGCTTTGTCTAAGGCTAATGCACTGAGCCATTGCACTGTCGTAATCATAGGCCATATTAATGTTGAGTGCTCTGAGTTGTGCAACCTTATTGCTGCAATGTTCAGTACACGAAAGATAGTTGACCGTGTCAATGAGTAATTTGGTTCGTCACTCTAAGTTGGGGCTTGGGGTGCTGGGCTATTGACTGTAGCTTGCTGGGCTTGAGGTTTCTCTGTTTGGCCACTTCATCAGGATGAGATTCATTTGATTGTACTTCCTCTTGTGAAGATGAAGTGGTTATAGGGTTATAAACCACGTTCGGGTATTGAGTTTGAGCCTGGGGTGTAGTGCTGTTAACAAAAGTTTTTGTAATTGGGCTAAAGACAATGTTCAGATTTGCATTCGGGTTTGGATTAATATTGGGATAAAAACCATGTTCAGATACTGAGTTTGGCCTGTAGACATCTTTAAATCAAAGGCTGAGAATAAGAGCTAGCAAAACCTTTACTAGTTTGTTCCTTGCCCGTGATCACAGAACCGAGAAACACGAGTCAAAACAAGAAGTAGTGGACTCGCTAATCCGAACACTTGCACTCGTACAAACCCGCTTCTTGTACTGCATCTCAAAACCTTTCAAAACTTTTACCACAAACAAACAACCCCCTTTTTACTATAATTTTTTTAATTTAATTAATTAATAATTTTTTAAGTAAAACTTTTTATATAATTATTTTTTTAATTAGATACCTAAAACTAAAATTTATTATATAATTAATAATTAGGTAATGATTAGCTAATGATTAGAAAATGATTATTATAATAAAACCTAAGGAATTCTAAATGTCACTTACTTTCCCTTTGTTTAGAAATTACCCGACACTTCAAGTGTCAAAGAAACTTATGTTTCTTCACGTTCCCGACAGTATATAATTGTCAAAAAAGGCAACAACCCTATACTCTTCCTATCTCTGCCCAACACAATAAATTGTCACAAAGATAATGGAGGTTCAAGGTAGTGGTTCAAAGGTGAACAGCAGAAGTTTAATGGTGTAGATGAACGGTGTTGATGGTGGGGCGGAGGTGTTGATCGGAGGTGTCTGAGGTGAAGTGATCAGAGATGATAATATAACTTGGTTGTCAATGATGATGATGAAATACCGATGTAAATGCAGGTCGAGTTTAACGGCAACTGTGAACGGAGGTGGTTGATGGAGTTCGACGATGACGGTGGTAACATAGTGGTCGGTGTGGTGGTCGGAGATGATGGTTATGATGGAGGTTGTGATTGATGATGAAGGTTATCAGAATGATGACGGTTGACGGATGTCGGGTGATGTACGTGAAGGTGATACGATGATGTATAACTATGGAGTTCGACGTGGAGTTCGGTTGCGGTGGTGGCGACGGGATGGCAAAGCAGTGGTGCTGTAAGTTATGGAGGACTGATGGAAGATGAATGGATGTCGTTACAATTTGAAGTTACGGACGTAACGGGTTGGTAGTTATCGGGCAGAGTATGAAGATTGGTGGACGATGAGTTACGATAATTAATTAATGATGAATGACGGAGAAGGTGACTAGAGCTTGAGATGATCAAATACACGCTAGTGATGGTTGAGCGTGATGATGATGATGATGATGATCGGTATTGAGAGAAGAACGGATGAACGATGATGAATATGATGACGAGATGAACGCCGCTGGTTGTCGGAGAAGATGTAAGTTGAACAACGGTGTAGTGATGATGATGATCGGTGTTTCGGTTCTGTTTCGGATCAATTCGGATGGAGTTCGAATACCTGGCCGTGATGATGATGATCGGTCTTTCGGTTCCGTTTCGGATCAATTCGGATGGAGTTCGAATAACTGGCAGTTTCGGACGTAATTCAGATGAAAATGATATATTTCGAATAATGTGCTGTTGACGATCATGTTGTTTCGTATAAGATTCGGATGAAGTAAGATGGTGTTTCGGGATAAGAAAATAACACGAAAATTGTAAACAAATTCAAAAGTCAATTCCTTTTTTTAATATTAAACAAATGTAAAGGATATTTAGCAAATTCTTTTTAAGATTTAAACAAATTTTATCCTTTAACACTTTTCAAATGGATCGAAAAAGCAAAATATGATTAATTTTATAGAAAACCGATGAACACGATTAAGAACACCTACCCAAAAATTCTAGAAAACTTGAATGTTTTATATCAAACCGAGCCTAGAAACATGTTCTGAAGGCTCTGATACCAATTGTAAGTCACGAAAATCCGGATCTAACAACGATATCAAACAATCACCAAGGATAAGCAAAATCCAAACTTTCAAACTTGCATACGATTCTATTACTTGAATAAGCAAAACCGTCTGATACAAGTTATTCCACCTCTCTCTCTCTCTCTAGGGTTTGTCTATGAAGGCCCCTCACTAAATGTTTACCCTATAAATGATATAACATTAGCTTATATACCTAGGGTTAGCCAACTCCCCACATGGCTTCCTTTGGGCTTGCTTGGCCCACATGGCCTTAGACATGCCCAAATGACCTATACAAGGTCCAAAACATAATATAAACTATCCCAATCAATCCCAGTTCGCAACTATAGTTCGTTGCGTATATTTGGTGCGTTAGTCTCACACTTCTAGGACCTAACAGGAGTTAGAGAACAACTTATTGAGTATTTCTCAGATTTATGACAAAAAAATCACAACACACTTCGCTGATCAAGAATGTCTCATTCTAAAGCTACGATTCCATATATCAGAGGAGTGGATCTTGACGCGCTCCCCGAGAAATGACTTGTATGTCTTAGACATGAGCATTGCGACAACAACTACGAAAACCGCGTAATATTTTGTGTCCAAAACAATAGAGAAAGAATCAATCATGTGGCACAGGAAGATGGGGCACATTCATCTTAGAAAGATGAACTTCTTAGTACACAACAACCTAGTAGGGGTCAATTTAAAGAGTTTTTACTTGAATGACGACTTCATAAGTTGCAAAAAGGGTAAACAAAATAAAAACTCACATCCAAGGAAGCTTCTAAACTCAATCAAGTTCCCGCTAGAGAGATTACACATGGATCTCTTTGGACTAGTCAATGTTCGAAGTATCTCAGGAGATATATATTGTCTTGTTGTTACTGATGACCATTCAAGATTTTCGTGGATGATGTTCTTGGAAAGCAAAGATGAAATTTGAGAGCCTCATGATATTTTTTCGGAAACTGGAGAATCTGTACCACTTACTAATTCGAAGCATAAGAAGTGACAGTGGTACAGAGTTCAAGAACAATCGGATGTTAGAGTTTTGTAATGCGTAGGGAATTTTGCATGAATTCAATGCATCATATACCACACAGCAAAACGGTGTAGTTGAACGTAATAACAGAACCCTAATAGAGACAGCAAGAACCATGCTCACTGATTCAAAACTACTAGTTAGCTTTTGGAGAGAAGCCGTGGCTTCTGCATGTTATACATTGAACAGAGTATTGGCAGTGAAGCCTCACAAGAAAACGTGTTTCGAGCAACTCAACCAACGAAAGCCAAACCTAAAATATTTAGAACCATTGGTGCATATTCCGTGTGTCCGCCACTGTGCGAATAGGCTAGATAGAGCGTGTGTTGAATATTGTATAGTTTAGATACGAACAAACGACTTAAGTGCGGATGTGAGAGTTATATAAACGTCACTTCGTATGAAGTAGCCACTCTGTACGAAGGTGGTCACTTCGTACGAAGGTAACTACTTATTACAAAGTTAAAAGTCTCAGTTTGGACGAGGGTAAACTCCAATATATAGTGTTTTGTGTTCGTCATTTGTTAAGTTTTGGAGTTCCAATAGGGGAAATGTTGGAATTTCTCTACCTTGTAAAGATGTATACTCTTTCGGTATGAATGAATCATTCGACTTCCTCTTCTACTGCATTCTTAATAACATTCTACTGAATTAGTTCTATTCTACCCAAACTTCCGTCCTAATTCCGACAGTTCCTAGACTCTTCGCACGAACTAAGAATTTACAAAGTGAATGACGAAGTGCAACCCAAATCTAGATTGTAGTGGTTGATTGGCACACCACTTACAATGCCTAAGGTAGAAATTGAATGAAATTAGACCGTAAATTGAGCGAAACAGACTATTTTGAACTTAAAGCGTAGATCTAGGTTGTTTAAGCCGGTAAAACTTAAAATTGAACACACATTCATGAAAATCGGCTATGCCTGTTAACATTTCAATCATCATTTAATCAAAATCAGGTTAATTGTTGTTGCGATCTTAACAGTTTGGAATGAAATGGATTATATTCGTACGAAGTAAAAAGTCTATCTTCGTACGAAGTTGAAATGTTCTTAAATGTTGAAATTTATCTCCATACGAAGTTAAATAAGCTTTGAATTTAATAACTCACCTTCGCACGAAGATAGAACCATTTTGGTCAAAATGTTTCAAGACTATCTTCATACGAAGTGTAATTGTTACCTTCGTATGAAGTGAAATTGTTACTTCGCACAAAAGTTTGATATTTTTGATATTTTGACTGAGTGTTTGATTTCATTTTGATTAGGAGAAAAAGACGACGTTGAACCGAAACGCAACATCTGTAGTGTACCAGATGATAAAATACCAGAGATAGAATCGTTTGAAGAGATTTTAGAGTTCATGGGACGTCTGCCAATAAAGAAAGCACTCACAGAACAAGACAAAGCTTATAGATCACATTTTCAGAGGTTTTGGGACAACACGAAATTCATTCATAGTCCACCAGCGATATAATCTTTTGTCAGGATCAGGAATGAAGATAAAGAAGTTCTGATAACTGAAGCATTGATCCGAATGGTACTTGATTTCAAAGACGATGATAAAGACCCTACAGGTTATTCAGAACGTTTGGCGAAGGGAAGTTTTTATCATATGGGTTATAAAGGGCACGTGAATGAGTCGAATTTCAACAAAGCTTATCTTGCTAGGCCATACAAATTTTTTCGTGCATTTGGTGATACACGCTCTAAGTCGCTGCAAAGGAAGGTTTGATGTTCAGTTGGATTATCAGATGTGCATGATCACCACTCTTAGTCTGAATTTGCCATACAATTTTACAAGAGTCATTTTCGAGCAAATGAAAGCCAATATCACGAAAGAGAAGTTTCTGTAGTATCCGCATTTTGTATAGATGATGTTGGACGTTCAATTTCTAGATCTTGTGAAAGATGAAAAAGACGAGTTAATCTTGGAACATATGTCTAGTCTATCTTTTATCCGTTTGAATCAGTATCTAAAACAAACAACATAACCTGTTGGAAAGAAATTCTTCGGCGCGATTAAATATAAAGATTATGTTGTGTTGCCGAAAGATCAACGGAGAAAAGATGAAAGTAATTCTGAGAATGAGGAAGAAGATCGTTTGGTTGAATACGTTACTAAAAGAAGTAGTTGGTATACGAAAGAAGAAAAGAAAAAGAAACAGGCTGGCTAAGAGGAAAGGAGCGTTAAAAAAACTGCTACTCTATTAGTCGATGAAGATTCTGATGAAGAAGAGGTGCATGTAGAAACGCATGTTGAAACCAAAGTATTTTCTAATCAAGAACGGGTGAAGGTGATAATGAATCAAGTTCTGATGAGACTCCAATTGCGAGTGATGAGGATGTGTCGACTAGAATAGCACCAAAGTTTGTGGCTACTAAAAAGAGAACATCTAAGAGACAAAAAAGACTGTTGATGATGACGAGACATATGTGCCACCTAAAAAGATCAAGAGGGTTAAGAGCAAAGCTATTAATGTTGGAAAGAAAAGGGGGTCTTCGGCTGCAAAGAAGTCGAGAAGAAAATATCTGAAAACAACAACTGTTGGGGTTGGTCCAGTAAGCCAAGAAAAAGAGACATCTGAGATTGAAAGTGTTATTGACTATATTATATATGTTCAAACACCACCAACATCAACACAAAGACCACCATCTCCTCAACTACAACAACATTTTTCACTACCACAACAATCACCATCATCACCAGTCCCACAACAATCTACACTGAAACAACCATCATCTTAGGCACAACCAGGTCAACTCCTCAATTTGCTACTGTTAGGATCTAAGTTTGAAACTCTTATGAAAGTTCTGAAGAAGAAAAATGAAAGACAATAGATCAGAGGTAAATGCAGCGGACTGATGAACTTTAATTCATAACAATTGAGAGATTGTTTTCATTTTCATGCTTTCGTAATTATAATTACTTACATATAACTCACAATCTCCCCCTCAGCCTAAGATCACTCCTTTGTTCGTACAAAATGTAAGGAAGAAATGTTATATTGATAAGTGATGATAATGGATCAAATAGAAAAGTACAGGCACTGTTTTATTTATACTACAATTCTAACCACTGAGCATCTTATGATGATGTCAGCAGGAAAGTGACATATAACAATTTACAAACTAACAACATCTTCTAAGCTAACCATTGCTATAACTAAACATTAAAAAGACAGATAGAAAACACTAATGAGACAACCTCTGTTTGCCTTTCGCAAAGTCTTGCCTTGGCAGACGTTTAGACTTAGTCTTCAATAGAGCTTTGCCTTGGCAGACCTTTAGCCTTAGTCTTCAACAGAGCTTTGCCTTGGCAAACCTTTAACTTTAGTCTTCAACATGTCACACCCTGGTCGTAGCGGAAGCACAATCGTGTGACTATGAGGTAATCATTGCATCTAATCATGTAAACAAATATAAATCAACAACGATGTCGTACTGATATTAATTTGAAATCAACGTTTACAAGTATTTAAAAGTAAGATCATAGTTTCCAATGGTTTCACATCATCATCAAAAACATAGTTTGAAATACATTACTTCGAAATAAAAGATTGTTTTCATCGTAAAAGCATGATGAGGTTTTGACTCCTATATACCCAACGAGGTTGGGATATAAGAGGCAAATCCTCCAAAAGGTGGTATACGTTGTCATGACATTTCCCATATCCCGAATTGTTTCACCAGCTCAACTCTTGCGTCCTAAAATACATGTAATTTTAAAAGTCAACAAAAGTTGGCGAGTTCATATAGTTATTGTTTTCTTATAAAATGTCATGCTTGTAATCCAACAATGAAATCTGAGTATGTTATTATCATTCATGGAGTTTAAGGATCTATCAGTGTGTCGCGAGCACCCTAACATATGTGCCATAAGTAAGCAACCAAACTGAGACAACTTTGACATCATTGGGATCACAAAATCACTCCTAAAGGTTTACCAACCAGGAGTGGAGCGCGCCTCAAACTCAATAGATCTATATCTTTTGCACCTTAGTCACTAAGTGATTAATGGTTACTATTGTCATCATCCTACTTACGCACATTTGATCGTGTTATCATCTAAACCCATAGCTAACATACTGTTTGTTATGACATTTATTTCCCCTCGATAATTTTAAAACAAAACTTTGAAATAATTGAAAGGAGGGACATGAACTCACAGTTTTGCGTTCCGTAAGTCGTACTTATCGGGTTCTGGTGTCCGTACACGTGTGTAACCTACATGTGTATTAACTTCATTAGACACCTAGGTCTCGTTGGACCTCGTACCAGTTGTTCATCTTGAATTCTTGTTGTGTATATTTTTATCACATTAGAACAACTTTAATGTTATTATAGTGTTGGTATTCGTGTGTTCGATTAATATTTTTATACATATATTTCTCAAATATAAATATTGACATTCTTAGATCGTGTTGAACGGGCCTCGCCCTTCACATGTCCTCGTGCCTTGCACGTGTGTCATTGGGCCTAGCCCATGTAATTTATGTCTTTGGGCCTAGCCCATGTCTTTATGTCATTGGGCCTAGCCCATGTAATTTATGTCATTGGGCCTAGCCCATGTCTTTATATGATTGGGCCTAGCCCATGTAATTTATGTCATTAGGCCTAGCCCATATCTTTATGTGATTGGGCCTAGCCCATGTAATTTATGTGTTTGGGCCTAGCCCATGAATTTGTGTGACTAGACCTAGCCCATGAAATTATATGTTTGGGCCTAACCCATGTATTTTATGCCTTTGGGCTTAGCCCATGTTATCATATGTTTTGTGTAATTGGGCCTTGCCCATGTCTTATACATAATGGGCCTAGCCCAACTTAATTTTCATGAGCCCATATGCTTATAATCTTACACTTGGTAATTTTACTAAGTATTGGTTTTGAAGTATGTTTATATACTTTTATAAAATCACTTAGTAATTTTTTTATACATCTTAACTTTCCGGATTTTGTCATCGATAAATACATATATCCGTTAAGTGTCTAAAATCTATCATTTTTAGACGTGTCGTCGTTGTTTAATATACACATTTTCGCGTCGAAAATCGCCCAACGTCATAGTAGCTCTTCTTGTTGGTGATTTGTTCGTTGATCGACAACGCGACGGTATATTGTGTAAATTAGACCATTGTCCACATTACGCCGTTCGTCCGATTATCGTTTCAAGCATATTGTAAAAGTGTATGTGTTCATGTTTTTTACACTTGGAAGTTCTTCAACTGTTTGAGGTGTCTGCATAAGTTGAGTATTTTGTGGTGTATACCCTAAACATATATATATATATATATATATATATGTAATAAATACTTACTTTTAGCTTACTTTGAGCTTGTAAATATCTATATATAAACTCTTGGAAGGCTAGGGTCTAACCCTTGTCATTAAAACTTCCTTAATGACGGTTTAGGTCACTAATCGTGTTTAGTCCCGTTAATTACTCTTTAAATTAGATTAGATTTTTAGAAAATTTCGTCATAGTTTCCCCTAAACTATGGCGGTTTCCACGTTTCAAAAATGTATTTAAATCATGTTTAAACCCATAATCAAGATCAATCTTCAACTCAAGTTAACATATCACTTTTGTATGCTTCATTTGTAAACTTTTTCATCCTCATTTCCATGATCCTTTGTAAACATATATTTAACTACTTTGCTTAAAAATAATTAGATCTCACATATTTATTAAAACATTTAAGACACCATTTTTGTTATTATCATCAAATCAAGTTTTCCACTCTAAACCACTTTGTTTACTACACTTTTTAAGATGATCATAACATAAATCATGTTGTTTATTCTTTATAAAAATGACACATATGTAGTAAATTATTTTTAAGTTGTAGTAATCTTCATGGATCATGAGGTTGATGATCTTGTTTAAATTTAAACATCCCCATATTTAAGTCATCATTTATATTTTTATTCATACAAGATCATCCACTTTAAACATCTTACTTTAACATAATCAACATAATCATGCTAACTAGTTAACACTAATACACATAGTCAACACATAATAAACTATATTTAGTATATTATTAAGGTCAGATTAGGGTTTTTAAGTTGGATTTTTCTTTACTTTCAAGATGATCAACAAGTACTTTCATAAACTAGACATCATAAGAAGCTTAAATATGATGAAAGATTATCTTACAAAGTTGCACAACATTAAGTGAGATTAAGGAGAAGATGAAGCTCCAAAGAAAGCCCTAATGATCCTCCATCCTTGCAAACACCTTAGTTGATCTTGTAATGGCCTAAATAAGCTTGATTTTGGTATTTTAATGTTGAAGAAAAGGAGGATGACGGTGGTGGTGTTGAGCCATGAATGAAAGAGAGTTAGGAGGTTCTATGTGTGTGTTTTTTTTTTTTGAAATGGTAAGTGATAAGCATGAGGATGTATGATCCTTTTATAATTGCAATCTTTCAAAATGTCAACATAAAATCTAATGAGCCATACTTATTATCACAACAAAATAAGCAATTGGTGGGTCTAGTGGGACCCACCATAACCGTGAACTAGAGAGGAGGGTTAAGTGTAATATTTTTTATAACATGTGTTAAATGGTAAGATATTTAGGTGATTAAACTTAAATATGACGATTGGGGATTGATCTTGTATCATTAGCGAGTAATTAGGGTTTAGGGTGTTATCAATATTAATTAGTCCCCTTGACTAATTGGTATTAGTTTTTGATGAAAAAAACACCACTAGTTCGCTCATCGGTACGATATCGGTTAATATACGAACTTATTGTTTCGTACCGGAAGCTTTGGTTTTCGACTACCATAAGTGCCATGGCTTTTATTTAGGGCACTTCCGACCTAGAAATATGATTAACTAGTTCACTAGTCGAGTATATGTTGAGTTTGGACGGCCGAAGCGCTTTTCATTTAATTATTCGCTTGATATCGGCACTTATATATTTTGCCGTTGAACATTTCCGGGAGTTGTGTTTCTATGACCTCAAGATAGTTGAAGGGATTTTGGATCCCAAATGAAGCTTAATTAGCTCTCTAGATTAATGTATGAGGCTATCGGCCATTGAAATCTTTGTCGGTTCGACAATCGGTCGCTTTCCGGTCAAGTTGTGCACTACTTGTCGTACGATGGAACCGGTGTCTTTTATGTATTTCTGCTATTCTCATATTGTTTTAAAGTGTTTATCATTGTTCTCTAATAATTCTTAATTCTGGAAACCAGAAGATACTGAATTAATGTTGCGGACGAACTGAAATTGTCACCTTTTTTTGTCGAAACGGAAAATTTTGGGATTTAGGAGTTGTACCAGAAAGTTATGTATTATTGCAAGATGTGCTCCCACATTAGTGTTTTCATGTAAATATGTACTCATTTATGGCATTAGCATGCTGTTATTCATTGTTCTGTTTTGTTTTAGCGGTTTTGCTGACATGAATAGTGCAACCGCGAATAGTGCGCCAACACTTTCTACCATCACTTTTAGGGGATCGTTTGATTTGTTTCACGTCGTAATGGAAACCAGTACATGTTATGATCTGATTTACTTGTCCTAATACTTGTGATATGACGTACGACTCAGTTAGGTAATCAAATTACGATAAAATGCATGAGATTATGTACTGAAAATAGTGATTAGTTTGTACGGAATTACCGGTTATTTGCCATTTGTCACACAACAAAGTGTTGCTATAGCAGTCCTTTGACATTTTGTCTTTAGCAGAGTTTGACTCTAGCAAATGCTTTATTATTATTAGGATCAGAGGTTGTATTATATTTTGGCTTTCTATCACCTGTTCTTTTGTAGGGTTCAATTCCAACAATCTCTCCCTAGAACAGATGATACCAAAACAAAAGCTTTATTAATGATCTTTATTCCTCATCAAATATTCCCTTATTTGTCCTTCGAATTGAAGTTCAAAGTCCAGGCAATCATATCATCTACATCCCTTTCAAGCTCAAGATTCAGCATGTCTTGGAGGTCAGCTACATCCAGACCATATGCATCCTCCATTCTTATCCTTTGAGCTCTACAATCTGACCTGAGCTGTGTCAATTCATGGGTGTCTATGGATGACTTCCATTTTATAATTCTTGAGTCAAATGGTTTTCTTAGGAGTAGGGTTATTTGTGATGAGTTTGGAGAGACGAGTCTGCTTACAATTGTTGAAAATGTGGCTCTAAGCTTATCACTTGTAGCATCAATATGGTATAAGATTTGGTTCTTAATCCCTTCTTTTCTTAATTCTCATACAACCTTTGATCCTCTTCTTCCATCTGCTTTTGCCTCTTTGTTTGATTTAAGGCAATTGTGGATAAGACAGATGTTGAAAATGATCTTTTAGGAGCATGGGTTGTTGAGGAGTAGTGGTTGTTTGAGAATAGACTTGCTTTCTTGGGACAGAATGATCTTTCTTTCTTAGCTCTTCCAATTTTCTGTAGGTATCTACCAGTTTAGATTCTGACCACCTAGCAATTTGCCTTGTTGTTCCCATTTTGAGTACTAATAAGTTCAGCTTTCATTCTTTCGATCTTTAGATCATGGTCTTGGCTTTCAGGCCTAGCCTTTTTCCAAACAGGAGGAGTAGGCCTCCTTGAAGGTTCTTTGAGCATGGTATGGATTCTTTGAATCTCTTCTTTTAGCTCATTTGCCGTCCAGTCTCTGTATTGAGCCCTTGTTACTTTGTAAGGCTTGTGCTTATGATATGATCAAGGTAGTCTTCTTTCAGTTTGGGATCATCAGTGGTTGGATTTTCAGACAAGAACTTACTCAATTCCTTAGCAAATTCTTCAATGTTTCTCACTTTACTCAGTTGAAATTGCAAGGATATTTGTAGAGCCCTGTCATCCTTACCCGTTGATCGATCTTTTGCTATGGTCTCAGCTTGTCTAGCCTTTAATTTTAGATATTCATCTAGATTCTTAGGCTTTCGATACCCTAGAATAGATGGAAATTCTCTTTGTTTTGGATCCTCTATCTTGAAGAAAGCCTCTATCTCTCCTTTGACAGCAAAAAGTTCTAGAGGGTATAAAGCACCCATTAGAAGAAATGAAGATGATAGGTGCATGGTTGGAAATGGGGTTTCAAGATGTGGCAGGGATGAGGATGGTTGTGAAGTGGATTGTGATTATACAGGGAGTGGTGATTGGCTCTCATCATCATCATCATCATCATCATTGTAACATCCATTGTAAAACGGTTCCAAAACCCGATTCGTTTAATAATTCAAGTATCTTATTTGAGTTCTCGTTACACGTTTATTTATCGTTCAAATACGTATTGTTATTATTTGTGGTTAATAAATAAACCATATAATTAAAATATTAAATAATAAAAAGTAAAAATAATACAAATAAATAAAAGTTTAAAAAAATAAGAAAAAATAAATGAAAAGGGTTAGCCGGGTTCGAACCCGGTCCCCATCAAACACACATACCGTTTCCACCACTGGGGTAGCTGGGGTTCGCAATAATCTTCTACCAGCTCGAAGTTTTGTGTTGGCGATCAAGTACTTTTGAAAGTATCACCATGGAAGGGAGTAGTTTGTTTGGTCAAAAAGGCAAGCTAGTACCACGCTATGTGGGACCATTCAAAATACTCGAAAGAGTAGGTCCTGTAGCCTACAAGCTTGACTTACCAGAAGAACTCAACAGAATTCATCCCACATTCCATGTATCAAACTTGTAAAAGTGTCTCGCCGACAAAAATCTCCATATACCGTTGGAAGATATTCATATTGATGAATCAATGCATTTCGTTGAACAACCTGTAGAAATCATGGACTTCCGTGAGAAGCGTTTAAGACGAAGTCGTATTCCAATAGTCAGGGTGCGTTGGGAATCAAAACAAGGACCTGAGTTTTCTTGGGAACGCGAAGATTCAATGCGTGAAAATTACCCGCATCTTTTTCCAGTTACATCTACTACTTAAATTTCGGGACGAAATTTCTATAAGTAGGGGATACTGTAACATCCATTGTAAAACGGGTTCCAAAACCCAATTTGTTTAAATAATTCAAGTATCTTATTTGAGTTCTCGTTACACGTTTATTTATCGTTCAAATACGTATTGTTAATATTTGTGGTTGATAAATAAACCATATAATTAAATATTAAATAAATAAAAATTAAAAATAATACAAATAAATAGAAGTTTAAAAAGATGAGAAAAAATAAATGAAAAGGGGCAGCCGGGGTTCGAACCCGGGTCCCCATCAAACACACACACTGTTTCCACCACTGAGCTACACACCATTTGATTTAAACCCGCAACAATTAAATCTTATACACACACAAACCAAAAACCTGCAATTCGATTTTTTGGCAGAACTGGTAACCACTGAACTTCAATCCGAGCAACCAAGCTCAATTAACGTGCTCTCTTATGATTAGCATGGGTAACCGATTTCCAATACCCGTTTTAACTGAAGATTCGAAATCAAATGAGTTAAAACTGAAAGGATCATTGATCTTAAAACTTGATTTTGAAACCGAAAACTGTGTTTGACTACCTACTCTATAAATACCCACCAATTCATCTCGATTTCACTCGCACACTATCTCAAACATTACCCAAACCTCTCTGAAGAATTTCTCTGCTTCAATCCGTCGGAATCATCAATTGTTCGCCGGAAAGTTCGAACCAAAACCGTAACACTTCGATAAAACGGTACAATTGTCTTAATCCTTTTTCTATCGTTTGTTTAATAACAGTTAATCAAAACTGTTATTCTTAGTTAACAGTCAGGATAGGGTTCTGGGTTCTGTTTAGGAAGAAGATGAAGTGTATTTAAAGTATAAGTATAATTAAAATCATAAATTTAACCGGGTTAGACACACAGTCCAGTGGTGGACTGTGTGCAATGCAATCAGAGATACCCGGGTTCGAGTCTCTTCATGTGCGGCAGTCCATTCATATAGCAAAACCTTTTTAAATAAATAAAATGTTAAACTGAACAAGTGTATAAATGTAATAAAAATTTAGCTTATACCGGGTTAAACACCCAGCCCAATTGGTAGGGCTGGGTGCAACACAGGTCAAAGGTCGCAAGTTTGATACCGGGTCTATGCAGCGATTCGTTGATATTCAAACCTTTTAATTAAATAAATTTCTGAATTAACCTAACTAGTATAATTAAAATAGAGATTATTTCACGTTAGACACGTAGCTCAGTTGGTAGAGCTGCATGCCCGTATACGGGAGGTTACGAGTTCGAACCTCACACGATGCCAAAATCATACACGATCCAACTGGTCTGACCGGTCAGACCTGACAAGGTCAAATATTTTTTATTTCTATTTTTCCTTATTTTTTTATTTAAAAATCATTTAAAAATACTTAAAAATAAGATTTTTTTAAGTTTAAAAAATGTAATAAATACCACAAAAATAAATCTAAGAATATAATAAAAAGCATTAATTAGAAATATTAATTTCAAATAAAAATTTATATATTTATCGAATTATTACGTGATTATTTAGGTTAGTTCCCTCGTTGGTTGAATCCTAAATCATGCGTAATCGTCATCAATCCCAAGAAACGCACCCACTGTGAGTGAATCCTTACAGATTCCCCTTTTTATTCATGTTTTGGGGTGTATCGTGTGTCGATTACATATTTCGTTTATTCAAACCCTTGTGCTATTACCATAAAATGATCTAACGTGTTATCCATATCTTTGTTTGTTGTTATATGTGGTTACATTTTATCATTTCAGTGCAATCATTCACATTAGGCCCATCAGTTCCTCGTTGGATACGAGTTGAGCATCGCGTGCCTCGCTAGATCGGCTCCGTTTGATGGAGCCTTGATCTAACAGTTCATCATTTGTCATGCTCATGTGTTCATTGTTTGATGTTATGTGGTTTGTGGATAAATTCACATATACGCTTGCTCATATTTGGTTTATGAACATTTTTATTTAATTAATCAAAATAACTAATTCTTTCAAATGTTTAAATGAGATTCACTCGCCAACTTTTGTTGACCCAATCTTTATTTTACACATGATACAGGTAGATAGGCTGAGGAGAGGAACACTTAGGATTTGGCTTTAGAAGAAGAATAAAACATTTCTTGTCTAGAACAATTTTCTTGTGTTTGTTGGGATATTCTCTTTTAAATTTGAATTTATAAATATGAAACTTAATTATAGTAAATCTCATGAGCTTTGATGAAAACCCAATCATGCTCCAACATCTATTTCTGCTGCGGGTCAGGGGTGTGACAATCATCAACAACAAAAGTTTTCCTTTTGCATTAGAATTTTATTTTGGGAGATGGTGGATGCACAGGAATTCGAGATGGTGTGGATAATGGTTCGGTTAATGTTGGAAATGTAAGTAGGGCATTGGTTTGAGAAACATCTGTTGGAACATCTGTTGTTCCAGCATCTGTTGTCACAACATCTGTCCTAATATCTGTTGGGGTTGTATGGGACAGAGAATACAGTAGCAGTAGCTTCAGCAGTTGTTGTAGAAGAGATGACAGTTGGTTATCTTGCTTTTCTTGCAGACTTTCTTTGTTTGAAATACTAACATCTTCTTTTTTCAATTGTTTAGATTTTTCTTCTTCAATGAGCATTAAACCTTTGGCTTCAAGTGTATCTTGTCTCTTCTTCTTTTCATCAGCAATCCTTTCAGCTTCTTTGTTTAGGGTCTCATCAATCCCTTTTCCCAAAGTTGCCTCGGATGCTTCAGCAGTGCTAGCAGTAGGTTCTGGCTGTTGTTGCACCTTTGATTTAACAATTAAATTAGGTTGCAACTTTCTCGTGTTATCTCTCCCCTTTTTTGGCATCATCTTCTATGTCATCTTGAAGAATAATAACTGGGCAGAGCTGGTAGTTTTCAGCAAATGGTCTTTGATGGCTTTAAAGTCGGCTTGTGTATCTTTGTATCGAGCCTCGACCATATTTTTGATCAATTTTATGTGTGTTTTATGCTGAATGTATGCTAATTGTCTCTGAGCTAGGATAATTGGTTGAACAAGTTTCCATAGCTCATCAGCATTTTGAGTTGGGGATGGTTGAGGTTGAGAATTATGAAGCACTTGTTTCATCATGGATTTGATTTCATCAATAGATGATTCCATGGTATTGATTCTCTCCATCAATTCTTGGTATTTTAATTTATCACCTAAGTGAATAGGATCATCTAAATTCCTACTAGAGGTAGTTGTATTTGGATCATCAACATGAGGAATCTCAATGTTTTCAGAACCAAATGCCCCTTGTTCTTGGTTCTAGGGACTTCAAACTGGTTCAGAGGATACAATTGTAGCCTCAACAGTTGTTACCTTCAAGGAAGTCTTGTGTATGTAACCAATGTCCAATTGGGGCACTATTGTAGCAGCAGTTATTTGAACTGCCACCAAGAGTTACATGTAACTCATGGGGTGTAGCCTCCTCAACTATTTCTAGGTTGGCTAATTGAGTTTTCTCAGATTCAGTCAATGATGGAGTTAAACTCTCAGTGATAGGTGAATGAGAGGGACTTCTTGTAATCTGAGTATTCTCAATAGCTTGAAACAAGGGTAAGAATGTGGAAGGAATTGGAGAGGTGGGTAGTGGAGTAGAAAGAGACATAGCCCTGGGAGAGGGGCTTGAGAATAGATGTTCAAGTGAATCATCTTTCTCCATAGTGTGGTGTCCCTGTGCTTACAACGTGTTCCTTTTGTGATGAAACAAGAAAAGCTGGTGTTGGTGGAGATCTTTGGACCATCTGTTGTGAGGAAGTAGCAGCAGTGGTTTCATGTGACATTGCTGCCACAGGTAAAACATCTGGGATCTCATCTCCAGAGTTACCATTTTGGGTTGTTTGGTGGGCCTTTTTGATTTAGAATGTAACATTTGTATAAATCGGGTCTCCAAAACCCGCTTCGTTTTGTAATCAAATACCAAGATACGAAATTTCATTAAGTATTTATGAATATTTTGAGTTTAAACGTTACATAATTAATATATAAACTAAACTATAAAAATTATTTTTGATAAAAAGTTAAAATAAAATAAATAAAAAAATAGTTGGAGCTGACCGGACTCGAACCCGGGTCAACTGCCTCCAACGATTTATCTATCCGTTTCCAAACCACTCCGCCACAAGTTGTTTTCTGTTAGTATTATGAAACAATTAAATTTTATACGCAAACTCGGATTAACGGTTAACTGATATTTGAATAACGGAAATCGGTAAGCCAAATCGCCAGATCAGTTTTCGTTCGTTTAATTAACTTATAACCGACGCATATCGGTTTCTAACTAAAGTTTGGATTGAATGAACTTCAATTGTTGAGTTTTGAAACCGAAAGACATTCAAGTTGCAAATAATTCCGTCTCCAATCATATATACGATTCTGAACTGTCTCAAATACACTCAAAACCATTTTCGTCACGTTTTCAAGTCATTTGAGCACAAGAAAATTGTCGCCGGAATTTTCTGCAACTCTCGCCGGAAAACCGTATTCAACATAAACCAGTAAGAATTTCCTCTCTTACTGTTTCAATCTATTGCTAGGACATTACTAACATTTTTCCGTCACTCAAAGTCAGTCACAGAAGACTTTGCTGGATTTCTGGTTTCGCCGGAGAAATTCAGGAATTTGCCGGAACCACGCTAGTTGACGGTAAACACATTCAATCGTGCTAATAACCCATGTACTCTGGTTCAATTTCAAATCTAACTCTTAAATTCTGTTGATTAGCCCTCTCAGCCGAAGTTTCAAAAACAGAGTTTTCTGTTCTCGCCGGACTTCCTGAAGAAGACGACCTGTCCGGTATTCCTTTCCCCCAAACTGTTCGGTTGTTCATTCAAACTAGTAGGCTTGATACTTAAGTAGTAGAACCATGAATCAGTTGTCTGAGTAAAAACCAGTAATTGCAATGAAGAAGATGAATCTAAAAACGAGATAAGAATAAATAAAACTCGGATAATTAACGGGTTAGACACACAGTCCAGCGGTGGACTGTGTGCAAAGTTTATATACAAGTCCCGAGTTCGATCCTTACTACACACACGCTGCGTAATAACATTCCTTTTTATTCATAAAACTAACCGGGTTAGATTGAGTAGTTTGTTAAGTATAATATAATTCAAGAATATAACCGGGTTAGACACACAGTCCAGCGGTGGACTGTGTGCAACACAAACTGCACGTCACGCGATCGAGTCTCGACACAAACACCGGTTCAATAAGAATAAAACGTTTTGTAAAATAAAGGAATTTTCGGTAAATTCGAATAAGTGTATTAATATAATTAAAACTAGATTTCTAACGGGTTAGTCACGTAGCTCAGTTGGTAGAGCTACGTGCGCGTGAACGGAAGGTCACCGGTTCGAATCCCGCTCGGCGCAAGAATTACCGCTGACCGAACCGGTCAACGGTCAACGGTCAACGGTCAAACAGTAAAAAAATATTATTTTTTTTAAATAATTATTTGTTTTTATTTAAATTAAAAATCAATTAAAAATACTTAAAAATAACATTTTTAAGGATAGAAAATAGCCATACACTCACAAAAAATATATCTAAGAATCCCATTAAAAATCTTTAATAAAATCCATCCATTTAATATATTTTTCCTATTATTATTTAGGTCAGTGATTCCTCGTTAACTTGTTTCGTCTAGATCGTGCGCATCTCACCAATTCAAATCCAACGCACCCAAGGTGAGTGAACCCTTCAAATTCCCCGTTTTAATCACATTTTTGGGGTGTATCATGTGTCTTGTTCATTTACTTACTATAACTAAGTTATTGTGCATATATCATATCATGACATGTGTGTTATTTGTTGCTGTTAAATAGTTAGTATTGTTTGCAAGTTATTATTTCAGTACATGCAATTGCTGAGGCCGTAGCTCCCCATCCCTCGAGGTTGAGTTTGATCCCCATTTTATTATGCGGTTGATCAGGGCGTGCCCGCACGATCGGCTCCGTTGGATTGAGCCTTGATCGATTATTTATTCTCATTTTCAGTACATGCAATATGCTCGGCTCCGTTTGATTGAGCCTTGAGTACACAGATTTATTCTCATTTTCAGTTCATGCAATACGATCGGCTCCGTTTGTTGAGCCTTGATCTCACAGTTCAGTTATGTTAATTATCATATGATGTTGGTATGTTCATGTATGTTATCAGTTGTTGATGTATGTAACCGATGTTGCCATTGCTTGATTTTCATACATATGCTCTTTTATGTTTATGCACAATATTTTTATTGATAAACTAACCAGAAAATCATTATTAAATGTTTAATCTATAAGGTTCACTCGCCAACTTATGTTGACCCAAAAACCTCCCATTTTTACACATGATACAGGTGAACCAGCAGCAGCTAGGAACACGTAGGGCCTGGATTAGAAGAAATAAAATGATCTAGTGTTTGGATTATTATGTTTGGTTATTTTCCTTTGTAATGAATGAACATGTTTGAAGGTTTGAGAAATGTAACTTTGACTTTATTTAATTATGAAACATAATAGTAAATGTCATGTGCTTTGGTGATAACCCAATTATGCCCCGACTCTTATTTCCGCTGCGGGTCGGGGTGTGACAGATTGGTATCAGAGCCATGACTATAGGGATATAGGATAGGTTATTAGACCCTTAGAGCCTATACTATAGTCGATTAGAAACTTATAAGAATTTTGTGTGTTATATGCCAAATTTCATGATGTTTATATGTTTATGTTAACATGTTACATTTGATATTGTTCAAGCATGTTCATAAGTATGTGTTATCAAATAATGCTTATCATGAAATCGTATGATCATAACATATCACTTCCATGCAAGCACACACCACACCATGATTGATTTTACAACGATTTTCGTGTTTTCAAATCTCATCAAAGTGAGTTCTCATGACGGGCATGTAGTAACTGGAAGGGTACTAGTACCGGTAGTCGGAACGTCCTGTCTAGGCTGGCATTCGTATAAATCCAAAATAAAGGACCAGTTTGCCTACCTGGGGACCAACGATGAGAGTACGAAATACCTATTAGGCCAAAGCATGCTATACCAAACGTCGTGAGAGCTAATCCCACTTTGAGTTGTCATTGTGTCTACACCTGGACACGTTCCGACCAAACATCTCATGAACATATTTTGTGGTTAGCATTCGGGGGATGCGAGTGTTAAATTGCCAATAATAATGTGAATCCTACCAAACCAATAGCCATGGGGGCCCACATGACTATATAGGTGAAGGTATGGGGGACATTTGAGGCCCAACATGAGCGAACCCAAGACATCCTTCGGATGTAGTTGCAGATATTTATGTTATTTTCATTTTTTTTTTAAAAAGACACATGACACCCAAAAGATACCATAAACTCACAATCTTCTCATTTTATGATCCTGTAGATGTCGTATAGATCGCATCGAAGGAATAGGAAATCGGAAAAGTCTCAGGAACGATTGGCCACTCATATCGCCAACCAAATGGCCACGATATTACCTAACATCGTAGTGCAAGTACAACAAGCTCTTGCTGCAAATCCTACTAACCCTCCTGAACAACAGGACCAGATCATCAACAACCCTCCTACCAGCAAATGCACCTACAAACATTTTAAGTCTTGCGATCCCCCAAAATTCGAAGGGACTGAGGGAGTCACTGCTCTCCAGCGTTGGTTCGAGGAGATGGAAAACGTTTTCTTAAACTGCGATTGTCCGGAGGATCGCAAAGTTCGTTATGCCACCGGGAGACTACTTGGTGTAGCTCTCACTTGGTGGAATACCGAGAAGGGAAAGAGGGGAATGGAAGATGCGATGGCCTTAACTTGGGAGGAGTTAAGGGAGATAATGACTAGGCGATTCTGTCCTAGGAGTGGAGATTAAGAAATTGGAAGATGAATTTCATGCCCTGAAGCAAAAAGATGGTGATCACTCTACTTACAACAGACGGTTCTTGGAGTTGAACCAGATGGTACCAAACTTATTCACTCCAACCTACCGTCTGATCGAACATTACATTCGAGGACTTCCCTCGAAAATCCAAGATTCGGTCCTCAGCGTTTCACCGGTAACACTCGAAGCTGCCATGGTGTTGGCAACAGAACTGACCGAAAACCGAATTCGCAATGGGAAGTTCAAGGAAGAAAAGAAGAAAGCCCCTGCTGAGGGACAAACCTCAAACCACCACACTCCTTCCTCTAAATTTGCTAAAAAGAGGAAGCATAACAACAGGAACTTTGCAGTCACCCACACCAACACCCCTGTTCCTGCTGCACCCATCACTCAAGCCACTCCTCCACCCGCGCCACACAAAAGACCATACACAGGACCTTTACCAAAATGTAACCGTTGTCAGTATCACCACTCCCCTGTCTATCCTTGTCAGTACTGTACCAGCTGCGGTCGCGCTGGACACATTGTACAACACTGCCGCGCAACTCAACGAACAAATCGCCACCAACCTATAACCCAAACCCACCAACAATTTATGGGTCAAGCCCAACAACAACAACCATTTCCACCCACTCAACATTTAGCCCAAACATACTATCAACCCAACTACCCTATGGGCCAACCTATGCGGGCATGTTTCAATTGTGGGGATCCAAGTCATTTCAGGAACTCATGTCCAAGGCTGGTCAATATTATTCATGCTCAGGCCCAAGCCAACCCTGTGAACCAAGCAAACCAAGCTCCTCCACCTGCTAGAGGAAGGGCTTTCAATATTAACGCAAACCAGGCCAGAGCTGACGGCAATGTGGTCAACGGTACGTTTCTTATAAATGGTAGATATGCCTCTATGTTATTTGATACTGGTGCGGATAGAAGTTTCGTGTCATTAGAGTTTGAACCTATCTTAAGTAAAAATCGAGATAAGCTCGCGGAATCTATAACAGTGGAAGTTGCAGATGGAAAACCAGTTTCGTTAGATTCTATTTTACGCAACTGTACGCTCACCCTAAACGATCACGATTTCTCAGTCGATCTTATTCCTATGAAGCTGGGAAGTTTCGACATCATAGTCGGAATGGATTGGCTTAGTCAGCATAATGCGGAAGTTGTATGTCGTGAGAAATTTATTCGTATTCCTCTTTCAAACGGTCAGACTCTTCGAATTATTGGAGAAACCTCGGCGAAAGGACTCAACTTAATGTCTTGCCTTCAAGCTCAGAAATACCTTCGCAAGAATTATGTCGCGTTTTTAGCCCATATCATCAAGAAGGGGACCGCAGAAAAGAAACTTGAAGATATTCCTGTTGTAAAAGATTTTTCACAAGTTTTTCCTGACGACATTTCAGGACTTCCTCCAATCAGAGATGTCGAGTTTCGTATCGATCTTATACCTGGTGCTACACCAGTGGCAAAATCTCCATATAGGTTAGCCCCCTCTGAAATGCAAGAGCTAGCCAGTCAATTGCAAGAGTTGACTGACAAGGGATTTATACGCCCCAGCTCATCGCCTTGGGGTGCACCTGTACTTTTTGTAAAGAAGAAGGATGGATCTTTTCGCATGTGCATCGATTACAGAGAGCTCAACAAGTTAACTATCAAAAATCGATATCCTTTACCTCGTATAGATGACCTCCTAGACCAACTACAAGGTGCCAGTTGCTTTTCGAAAATCGACCTTCGATCGGGCTATCATCAGCTTAGGGTGCATGAAGAAGACGTCCCTAAAACTGCTTTTCGAACTCGATATGGTCACTATGAATTCATGGTTATGCCGTTTGGATTAACCAACGCACCAGCTGTTTTCATGGACCTAATGAATAGAGTCTGCAAACCTTACCTTGATCGATTTGTTATTGTGTTCATTGACGATATTCTTATCTATTCAAAATCTAAAGCTGATCATGAGCGTCATCTGCGGCTTGTTCTTGCACTTCTGGAAAAGGAAAAGCTTTATGCCAAGTTCTCAAAATGTGAATTCTGGTTAAAAGAGGTGCAATTTCTTGGGCATGTAGTCAATGACAAAGGAATACATGTGGACCCATCAAAGATCAAAGCAGTTCAAGAATGGCAAGCTCCACGTACGCCAACTGAAGTAAGGTCTTTTCTTGGACTTGCTGGTTACTATCGTCGATTCATTTCAAACTTTTCTCGCATTGCGGTGCCACTCACGGCTTTAACCCATAAAGGGAAACCATTTGTATGGGGGCCCAAGCAAGAAGAAGCTTTCCAAACCCTCAAGCAAAAACTTTGTGATGCACCAATTCTCACTCTTCCTGAAGGTTGTGATGATTTTGTAGTCTATTGCGACGCGTCAGGACAAGGGTTAGGTTGCGTTCTCATGCAAAGAGGAAAAGTTATAGCTTATGCCTCAAGGCAACTCAAGACTCACGAAAAGAACTACACCACTCATGACCTTGAACTGGGAGCCGTTGTATTCGCTCTTAAGATATGGAGACATTATCTTTATGGCACGAAGTGTGAAATATACACTGACCATAAGAGTCTACAACACATCTTCAATCAGAAAGAGTTAAATATGAGGCAGCGCAGATGGGTCGAACTTCTAAATGATTACGACTGTGAAATCAAATACCACCCTGGTAAAGCGAATGTGGTGGCTGATGCACTTAGTCGAAAGGGGTATGCGAACTCCATTCATATTCTATGTTCGCAAATTATAACCAATATTAAGGATCAAATTCGAGAGGCTCAACACGTTTCAATAACAGAGGAAGATGTACAAAAGGAGATGTCCTGTGGAGCCGAGCTAAAACTGGAAACTAAATCTGATGGTATTTTGTATTACCTAGATCGTATATGGATTCCTAACCATATCAATCTTCGTGAAACACTCATGCATGAAGCCCATAAGTCGCGATATTCTATACACCCAGGAGCCGATAAGATGTATCAAGACCTACGGTACACCTATTGGTGGCCTGGAATGAAGAAAGATATTGCCGTTTTTGTTTCCAAGTGTCTCACTTGTTCTAAAGTAAAGGCTGAACACCAAAGACCCTCAGGACTTCTGGTCCAACCAGAAATACCTGTCTGGAAGTGGGAAAATATAACCATGGATTTCATTACCGGGTTACCTCGCACTTCTAGTGGGTATGACACTATATGGGTGATTATAGACCGACTCACAAAATCAGCTCACTTTATTCCTATTCGAGAAGATTTTAAGAACGAAAAGCTTGCTCGTATTTATATCAGCGAAATCGTCAGCCGTCATGGAGTTCCATTAAGTATTATTTCTGATCGTGATGGTCGTTTCACCTCACGTACATGGCAGGCAGTACAATCCGCTATGGGCACTCGACTAGATCTCAGTACAGCCTATCATCCCCAAACTGATGGACAGTCTGAGCGCACCATTCAAACCCTTGAGGATATGCTTAGAGCATGTGTCATAGACTTCAAGGGAAATTGGGACGCCCACCTACCGTTAGTCGAATTTTCGTACAACAACAGTTATCATTCTAGTATCGGCATGGCACCTTTTGAAGCTTTATATGGTCGAAAGTGTCGATCTCCTGTTTGTTGGCACGAAATTGGGGAAGCTCAAATTACTGGTCCGGAATTGATCCAAGAAACAACAGATAAGATTCATCAAATCAGAAACAATCTTCTAGCGGCTCAAAGTCGTCAAAAGAGTTACGCAGATAAACGACGAAAGCCCTTGGAGTTTAGCGTTGGTGATCATGTGCTTTTAAAAGTGTCACCGTGGAAGGGAGTAGTTCGTTTTGGTCAAAAGGGAAAGTTAGCACCACGTTACGTAGGACCTTTCAAAATACTCGAAAGAGTAGGTCCTGTAGCTTACAAGCTTGACCTACCGGAAGAACTCGACAGAATTCATCCCACATTCCACGTGTCGAACTTGAAGAAGTGCCTCGCTGATGAAAATCTTCATATTCCACTAGAGGATATTCAGATTGATGAATCCATGCATTTTATCGAAAGGCCAGTAGAGATTATGGACTATGGAGAAAAGCGTCTACGTCGAAGTCGCATTCCTATTGTTAGGGTACGCTGGGAGTCGAAACGGGGACCTGAATTTACTTGGGAACGTGAAGACTCAATGCGTGAAAAATACCCTCATCTTTTCCCTACTACATCAACTGTTTGAATTTCGGGACGAAATTCCTAAAAGTAGGGGATACTGTAACATTTATATAAATCGGGTCTCCAAAACCCGCTTCGTTTTGTAATCAAATACCAAGATACGAAATTTCATTAAGTATTTATGAATATTTTGAGTTTAAACGTTACATAATTAATATATAAACTAAACTATAAAAATTATTTTTGATAAAAAGTTAAAATAAAATAAATAAAAAAATAGTTGGAGCTGACCGGACTCGAACCCGGGTCAACTGCCTCCAACGATTTATCTATCCGTTTCCAAACCACTCCGCCACAAGTTGTTTTCTGTTAGTATTATGAAACAATTAAATTTTATACGCAAACTCGGATTAACGGTTAACTGATATTTGAATAACGGAAATCGGTAAGCCAAATCGCCAGATCAGTTTTCGTTCGTTTAATTAACTTATAACCGACGCATATCGGTTTCTAACTAAAGTTTGGATTGAATGAACTTCAATTGTTGAGTTTTGAAACCGAAAGACATTCAAGTTGCAAATAATTCCGTCTCCAATCATATATACGATTCTGAACTGTCTCAAATACACTCAAAACCATTTTCGTCACGTTTTCAAGTCATTTGAGCACAAGAAAACTGTCGCCGGAATTTTCTGCAACTCTCGCCGGAAAACCGTATTCAACATAAACCAGTAAGAATTTCCTCTCTTACTGTTTCAATCTATTGCTAGGACATTACTAACATTTTTCCGTCACTCAAAGTCAGTCACAGAAGACTTTGCTGGATTTCTGGTTTCGCCGGAGAAATTCTGGAATTTGCCGGAACCACGCTAGTTGACGGTAAACACATTCAATCGTGCTAATAACCCATGTACTCTGGTTCAATTTCAAATCTAACTCTTAAATTCTGTTGATTAGCCCTCTCAGCCGAAGTTTCAAAAACAGAGTTTTCTGTTCTCGCCGGACTTCCTGAAGAAGACGACCTGTCCGGTATTCCTTTCCCCCAAACTGTTCGGTTGTTCATTCAAACTAGTAGGCTTGATACTTAAGTAGTAGAACCATGAATCAGTTGTCTGAGTAAAAACCAGTAATTGCAATGAAGAAGATGAATCTAAAAACGAGATAAGAATAAATAAAACTCGGATAATTAACGGGTTAGACACACAGTCCAGCGGTGGACTGTGTGCAAAGTTTATATACAAGTCCCGAGTTCGATCCTTACTACACACACGCTGCGTAATAACATTCCTTTTTATTCATAAAACTAACCGGGTTAGATTGAGTAGTTGTTAAGTATAATATAATTCAAGAATATAACCGGGTTAGACACACAGTCCAGCGGTGGACTGTGTGCAACACAAACTGCACGTCACGCGATCGAGTCTCGACACAAACACCGGTTCAATAAGAATAAAACGTTTTGTAAAATAAAGGAATTTTCGGTAAATTCGAATAAGTGTATTAATATAATTAAAACTAGATTTCTAACGGGTTAGTCACGTAGCTCAGTTGGTAGAGCTACGTGCGCGTGAACGGAAGGTCACCGGTTCGAATCCCGCTCGGCGCAAGAATTACCGCTGACCGAACCGGTCAACGGTCAACGGTCAACGGTCAAACAGTAAAAAAATATTATTTTTTTTAAATAATTATTTGTTTTTATTTAAATTAAAAATCAATTAAAAATACTTAAAAATAACATTTTTAAGGATAGAAAATAGCCATACACTCACAAAAAATATATCTAAGAATCCCATTAAAAATCTTTAATAAAATCCATCCATTTAATATATTTTTCCTATTATTATTTAGGTCAGTGATTCCTCGTTAACTTGTTTCGTCTAGATCGTGCGCATCTCACCAATTCAAATCCAACGCACCCAAGGTGAGTGAACCCTTCAAATTCCCCGTTTTAATCACATTTTTGGGGTGTATCATGTGTCTTGTTCATTTACTTACTATAACTAAGTTATTGTGCATATATCATATCATGACATGTGTGTTATTTGTTGCTGTTAAATAGTTAGTATTGTTTGCAAGTTATTATTTCAGTACATGCAATTGCTGAGGCCGTAGCTCCCCATCCCTCGAGGTTGAGTTTGATCCCCATTTTATTATGCGGTTGATCAGGGCGTGCCCGCACGATCGGCTCCGTTGGATTGAGCCTTGATCGATTATTTATTCTCATTTTCAGTACATGCAATATGCTCGGCTCCGTTTGATTGAGCCTTGAGTACACAGATTTATTCTCATTTTCAGTTCATGCAATACGATCGGCTCCGTTTGTTGAGCCTTGATCTCACAGTTCAGTTATGTTAATTATCATATGATGTTGGTATGTTCATGTATGTTATCAGTTGTTGATGTATGTAACCGATGTTGCCATTGCTTGATTTTCATACATATGCTCTTTTATGTTTATGCACAATATTTTTATTGATAAACTAACCAGAAAATCATTATTAAATGTTTAATCTATAAGGTTCACTCGCCAACTTATGTTGACCCAAAAACCTCCCATTTTTACACATGATACAGGTGAACCAGCAGCAGCTAGGAACACGTAGGGCCTGGATTAGAAGAAATAAAATGATCTAGTGTTTGGATTATTATGTTTGGTTATTTTCCTTTGTAATGAATGAACATGTTTGAAGGTTTGAGAAATGTAACTTTGACTTTATTTAATTATGAAACATAATAGTAAATGTCATGTGCTTTGGTGATAACCCAATTATGCCCCGACTCTTATTTCCGCTGCGGGTCGGGGTGTGACATAGAAGGTTTCTTTTTGGGTTTTTCTGGTGGGGGTTGCATAGCACTGGTTGTAGTGCCATGTTCACCAGGAGCAGTGGACTCAGCAACAAAAGAAGGAGCAGTGGATGTGGCAGTAGTTAAAATTTTCTCAATCTCTGTTGCTTTTGTTTTCAAAACTTTGGTTTTTTAGTTGAGAGTCTAGTAAACGTTTGATGTTTAAGGATGCCAACTTCACCATTGACACCTTGTTGAAAATCCGTAGCAGAAACTTGTTTTTGTAAATAGAAACTTAACAACCTAGGGTGTATCAAAAAAGCTTTATCTTTTTAATATTGTTAAAGTTTGCAACCAAGTCAGAAAAAAATACCTGGGAAAAGTTAAATTTTGATTATGTTAAAATAGCATAACCCAGGTACTGAATGTTTATAAGTATTTCATTGAAAGCAGTTGTCTTGGATGACAAACATAACAAAAGTGTACGGAAAAAGAATTTCATGTCAGCGGGAAATTCAGGTTTAAAAATGGTAATACTTGTCAGTTGACCTTCATAACCACGCTCAATGAATTCCGCATGTAAATCTTTCTTTGGGATAGAAGTGGGGCCATCTAGGTCATTAAGACCAAATGTTGTGGAGATAGTAGATGGAGAAATTTGAACAAGTGATTGCGCAATCGTTGACGTAATGGCAAAAGGCTTTTTGTTTTGAATCTGAACTTCAGTGTCTGCCCAAAATTGTCTAAGAGTGTCCAGATAGATTGGAGCTTAGCTAGTAACACATATTTGTATGATTATGTTTGTAGACATCGATCATGGAGTGAAAAGCAGTATTATTATTTGTATTTTCGAGTATAGGAAGGTAGCTGTGGGGAGTTTTGATGATGAGATTCATGATGGAAGAGTGATTATTGAGAGTTTGGAAAAAGATGAGAGTAATGGAGATTTTTATGGAGAAGTTTTTGAAATCAAAATGGCAAGTGAAACTCTGTTTGGATGAAACAGGGTTTATAAAGTGAAAAGTGAATGTTGACGTGGCAGGGGTTTCCAAAAGATCTGATGGCTATCTGCTGTCCACGTGCAACCTCTGTTAATAATGGATGACAATTGTTTGA
Organism: Scalesia atractyloides; assembly: GCA_947069175.1. Taxonomy (NCBI): domain Eukaryota; kingdom Viridiplantae; phylum Streptophyta; class Magnoliopsida; order Asterales; family Asteraceae; genus Scalesia; species Scalesia atractyloides. Next base: position 40,374,821 of record CAMTDV010000008.1, on the reverse strand, counting down.
AACCTCTGCTGGATGCCAGCGGTGGTTCTGAACAGAGGAATGATCAGTGGTGATTTTACACTATCAGGGGATAGATTATCAGTTGATTTGGAAAATAGTGGTTTCACCAACAGGGGATGCTTTTCGGCGACGAATAGATTTTCATGCCAAGCAGAGGTTTGGAGAAATAGTGGTTATGAGCAGACTTTAGAGATTTATTGAAAATTTTCAATTTTTAGCTACTTTTAAAGATGGTTTATTGACTTTCTGAAAACTTTTTGATGCTATTTACACATGGAAAACAAAATTTTGTTTTTATTCCATGTTTAGCATACCAATCCTAGAAATCAGGCTTTCAAACGTGGATGTATCTGATGCTTTAGTTAGAACATCTGCCAGTTGATCTTTAGTAGGAACATGATGTAGAGAAATCAAACCTTTTACATAGCAATCTCTCACAAAGTGATGCCTGATGTCAATGTGCTTTGTGGTGGAATGAGATACTGTATTTTTTATGATGTTTTCAACTGCTTGGCTATCTAACATGAGAGGAGTCTTTAAAGTAGTTACACAAAAATCCAATAGTTGATTTTGAAGCCATAGGAGTTGAGTAGAGCAGCTTGCAACAGCAATATACTCAGCCTCTGCTGTGGATGTTGATACTGCAACTTGCTTTTTGCTCTGCCAAGACACTAAGCAATTTCCTAGGAATTGACAGCCTCCTGAAGTTGACTTCCTTGTGAGGTGACATCCAGCAAAATCATTGTCTGGATAACCTGAAAGCTCAATACTTCCATTAGCTGGATACCAGATACCAAGTGTGGGAGCACCTTTTATGTATCTGAATATCCTTTTTACAGCAATGAGATTGGACTTCCTAGGTGCTGACTGGGATCTGGCACAAACACATGTTGCAAATATGATGTATGGCCTTGATGCAGTTAGGTACAGTAAAGAACCTATCATGCTTCTATAAAGAGTTTGATCAACCAAGTCATCTTTGTCATCAACAGTGACAAGCTTTGTGGTTGCCATAGGGGTGCTACATGGTTTACAATCATTCATATCAAATTTTGTAAGTAGTTCTTTGACATACTTACTTTGGTACCATTTTGCAATTGTTTTACTTCGAGACAAAGAAAACATTGAAGCTCACCCATTGCACTCATTTCAAACTCTGCAGCCACAAGTTCTCTGAACTCTTCACACATGGCAGTGCATGTAGATCAAAAAATGATGTCATCCACATAAATTTGGACAAGCATCAAATCCTTTCCTCTCCATTTTAAAAATAAAGTTTTGTCAATTCTGCCCCTTGTAAAACCAATGGATAAGAGAAAGGTGGAAAGAGTTTCATACCAGGCTATTGGTGCTTGTTTTAAGCCATAGGAAGCTTTATTAAGCTTGTATACATGATCAGGATAAAATGCATGTTCAAAGCCAGGAGGTTGACAAACATATACCTCTTCTCTGATCTTACCATACAAGAATGCACTTTTGATATCCATTTAAAACACCTTGATGTTGTGGTTGGCAGCAAAGGCTAAGAACAGTCTGATAGCTTCTAATCTTGCTACTGGAGCAAAAGTTTCATCATAGTCAATGCCTTCTTCCTATCTGTAACCTTGAACCACAAGCCTAGCTTTATTCTCCCCTTTCATCAGTTTTGTTTTTGAAGACCCATTTTGTGCCAATTGGACATACATCCTTTGGCAATGGTACAGGTTGCCATACTTGTTGTCTTTTAAACTGAAGGAGCTCTACTTGATGGCTTCTACCCAGCTGTTGTCTTTTAGTGCCTCTTGGTACTTGACAGGTTGTGTGAGAGACAGGAAACCAGCAAAAAGACAAATGTTTTGGGATTGACTTCTAGTGAGCACCCCTACATTTATGTTGCTAATGATTAGGTCCGACGGATGGTTTTTAAGGTAGATTAGATCTCCCTTATATGGAATAATGGCATTTTGAGGTGAAGGCTGCATATGGGAATCATCTGAGCTAACATTTGTTGGCAATTTTGAAGAGCTAACATCTGGTTGAAATGGAAGTGGAGGTATTGGAGAGAAAGGTGTGAAAACATGTTGATTTTTATCCATATTGGCTGGACTTTTATCAACATAGGTTATATTCAGTAAAGGTTGATCCAGTAGTGGCAGAGTTTTCACAGTTGTTAATAACATTTGTTCCTCTGATTGTGGAAGTCACTTTATATTGTGGAATCACAATGTCATATGCATAGTCTTGTTGTGGAGACTGTGATGTACCTAAAGGGTCAGTCTTGACAAACACAACTTCAAAAGTGAATTTGTTTAAATCAAAAAGTTTAGCAGGATTTGCTGGGATTTTTAATAAAGAAAGTTCATTGAACTTAACATTCAAGGTCTCTTCCACACACCTGGTCCTTGAATTAAAGACTCTGTAGGTTTTAGCAGTGGTTGAGTATCCTAGAAAATAACCACAATCTACTTTGGCTGCAAATTTTGAGATATTTAAAATGAATCATGGGCAGCCAACGATTTTAAAGTATGAGATTAGTAGTTTGATCTTGAACAGAGCTTCATAAGAAGTGGATTGATACCTTGGGTTGATCAAGGCTCTGTTTTGAACATAACAAGCAGCGTTTACAGCCTCTGCCCAAAAGGACAAAGGTAAACCAGAATCTGCAAGCATGGTTCTAGCAGCTTCAATTAAAGTTCTGTTTTTCCTTTAAACCACCCCATTTTATTCTGGTGTTCTTTGAAGTTGTACTCCCTTACAATTCCTTTTGCACACAAAACTCATCCAACTCCTTATTTTTAAACTCTGTGTCATTGTCACTCCTGAAGACTTTTACTGGCAAGTCAAATTGCTTTTCAACTTGTTTCACAAATCCTGCAAGATACCTGCAGTCTCATCCTTGGAGTGCAAAAAGTAAGTCTAAGTAAGCCTAGAAAATCATCAACAATAACAAGGTAATACCTTTTTGTTTAAGGCTCATGATTTTTAAAGGGCCAAACAAGTCCAAATGTAACAATTGTAAGCAATAACTTGTCTTAGACTCACCAATAGGCTTGTATGAACTTTTATGTTGTTTGCCTTTAAACAGGAAACACAATGTTCATATTTTGTAAAAAGTTTTTGTGGTAGACCTCTTACAAGGCCTTGTTTAGAGAGTGTGGTGATAGTTGTCATATTTGTGTGTCCAAGTCTTCTGTGCCATGGTTCTGTCTCTTTGTTAGAGGCAATTGAGAACAGACAGGCATCAGTCATTGGATTATCCTTCAACAAATCAAGTACACACACATTGCCACTCCTAGGAGCAACAAGTTGTGCTTTACTCTCAGCTATGATTTGATCAATCTTTTTAACCACTTCTGGCCCAACAATCTGACAAGTTTTCTTAGTGAAGAATGACCCATAGCCCTTATCACTCATTTCTAAAACACTAAGAAGATTAAATTTCAGATTGTCAATAAGATTGACATTTTCAAATTTGAGTTTCCCAGCCTGAACGATTCCTGACCCAAGCACATTCCCTTTTGAATTATTACCAAAGGATATATCACCCCCTCCATGAGCCATGAAGTCTTTGAGTAGGGCTCTACATCCTGTCATGTGCCTGGAGCCTCCACTATCTATATACCATAAACTATCAAGGCAAGTAGAAGCTCCCTGCACAGTGGTAAATAATTAGTTTAATTGGGTTTCCAAAGCCAAAATGGCTTTAGAAGGGGTCACAAACATATCAGTCTCAAATTTAGAAAACTGGTTAGCAGTTTGAACAGATCTTTGTAACATCTGTTGAGACCCATATCCTACCAAGTGATAGTAACCATGAGGATGCCTATTTACTCTTGGTTTTGTTGGCTTTTTGTAATCCTCGACACTAAGAGGTACCTTTTGGTAAATTGGATGGCCATATCCTCTTGGGGTACTTATTTGCAGGTGGTGCATCTGTTACCTGAACCTCTCTGGGAGCAGAGGTTTTGTGTAGTGCTTTGTAATAGGTATTTCAACAGGCACAAAGGTCTGTTTAGACTTTCCTTTTGAAGTACTAGTCTTTGAACTCTCTAGTGTCTTGGATTTATACTCATTCTTTTTCACATCAAAGTTGTTGAGATAAACACACTCTTGAGTTTTATGATTTATTTTATTACAAATTGTGTAATTTGGAGAATCAATGATCATACTTGTTTTGTTAATGTCATAAGCTTTTAGAAGAAAATAGTTTTTGGTAACATGGTTCTTCTTTTCACATAAATCACAAAACAAGTTTTTGATCTTTTCTTTCTTTTTCCCTTTTCAGACTTTTTGCCAAAAGATGTTGTAACATCTACTGGTAAATCTATTATGGGAATGATTCTTGCTTTGGTGCTTTGACACCTTGAATGGTTGAAAAATCGATTGGTTTGTAATTCTCAAGGATTTCACATTCATCAGACGATGTGGGTTTAAATTGATAATGTAACACCTCGTAAAATCATGTCCAATAATATAGTACACGTGTCATATTTTTATATAAGTGTATTAAGGACTAATAAGGACTAAAGGTGTCAACATGCTCAAACTAGGCCTCTGAGTGACCCTCTGGTGTCAACATGCATAAACTGAGCCTCTGAGTGACCATTAGTGTCAACATGCTTAAACCGAGCCTCTGAGTGACCATTAGTGTCAACATGCTTAAACTTAGTCTCTGAGTGACCATTAGTGTCAACATGCTTAAACTTAGCCTCTGAGTGACCATTAGTGTCAACATGCTTAGCCTCTAAGTGACCATCAGAGTCAACATGCTTATACTAAGCCTCTCAGTGATCCTTTATGAAGTCCTAACTCTCATATGAGCCACTGGTTGGACGAGAGGAACTAATTTTGTAAATATGTAAAAGTTGGACAATGGAGGTGTTAAAAGTGTTAACATGTTAATTTATACCTTTGAGTGACCTTTTAACGAACCGAGGGCTTGACAATGTCTGGGCATACTCCCGGGTATGCCAAATGTTGGCAATGGAGGGCTAAATATGCTTATAAAGGTGTTTTAGATGTTTAATAAGTTGAGGGGCTAAATATGGCAAGTTTTGAAAGTTCCCGGGAGGCGGTCGCGGGTCGCGAGAGAAACGGGCCTGGTCTCTCGCGGGGCGCGAGGGGACTGTGTCTGCAAAAAATTTGCTTGGCCTCCACACATGTTGCCAAAAACCATTTGATTTGAAACTAGGGACTTCCAAACTGCTATGCCACGTTTTAGGACACTTGTAAGCTACCTCTAACACTCCCTAACACCTGGCATCACCTCCTTCAAGCTCCCTTACTATAAATAGGTGCATTAGTTCACCTGTTGAACTTGCACCATTCTCATTTATCACTCTATCTCCCTCCTCTGGAAGTTCCTAACAGAAAGGAGCATCCAACTTAGTTTTATTTCATCCTAGGAATCACTTGTAAGTGTTCCTTTCTCTTGCATTTTCGTTTATAGGTTTTTATAGCCAAAAGTCAAATATTTTACGGAAAACGCCTTGACTTTCGGTTAAGACCATTATGGTCCAGCCATTGTTCCTAACGAACATGGCTAAGTGATTGTAATAAGGTAGGTGTTAATCCCTATAAAGGGCACCTCCTAAAGATCACGTTTGCTAGACCAATTGACGGGTCAAAGTTTTATTATTAAAAAGTCAAACATGCCAGTTTTCCGAATTATTATAATCTAAGTTTATATATGTTATGAAACATGTTTTGACACTTAAACAAGTTGGTAATAATTATTAGAACATGTGAGAACATGTTCGACTCTTCAATTTCAGTTCTCGAGTCGATTCGCAACCGAAAGTCACAAAGTTTGACTTCTTCTTTGACTTTCAATTCTGACCCGATTTAGATTAGTTAGCAACCGATCTAAGGTTACATTATGATCGTAATTTGATGTATCATAACCCTCTGGGGTTATATTACATGATCATAATCAGAATCTGAGTTAATGCATAAGTTCCACTATTATGCCATTTTGACTAAAATGCCCCTTTTTCATAAAAGAAGGTTTTAAACGATAACGAACATGAAAACTAACTACCTACTTATGTAATATCATAAGTAGGATTATTTGGGATGTCAAGTCAGATTGCATACTGAGTTTACATACAAGTTCTTGTGTTATGTCGATAAATGACGATAAAGCCCTTTGTGGCTCATAAAATGGTTTTAATTATACTTTTCATATCAAATATTTCACCTACTGATATGTTATACTAAATAACATATCTAAAACAATTTAACTTGATCTTAACAATAGTTTTTACTAAACTTTGCACAAAATCATTATTTTACGACATAAACGCCGTCTCGGCGCATAGTAGGGTTTTAAACCATATTAATCAACCAAGACTTGTTACCTACTAATTTTAAAACTCATTTAAAATATTTTAAAGTAGGTACATGATGTAAAATCAGAATCCCAAATAAATTATAAAACTATGTGTTAAATGACCAAAGTGCCCCTTCGGTGCATAGTTTGGTCATAAATGATAAATTACACATATAATCAATATTTTACTTATTATATTATTAATTAATTATTTTTTTCCAGAATACTTATGATTAAAACATTATAATACTTTCGAGTTCCTTTTATACAGTATATAATTACCAAAACGCCCTTATGAGGCATAATTTCATTTTTAAACCTTAACATGCATGTAAGTTGATATCCTACTGATGTTACAACTTATTTAAAGTATAATGGCATATAGAACTTGTTCTTGACTTATCTGGTTAACCGATATTGCTTATATGCGCACGGTTAAGTATATGTAACTAGTTTACCGAAATTAACCGAAACGGATTAACCGAAACGGGTTTAACCTTATCATTTTATCCTCAAAATCCAGAATGATTATGGTTTACCCATATTATACAAGTCATAGTACTTGTTGGGTTTAAACTACATTCTATCCGATCACCGCTTAATCTAGCGTATTATACCATTTTGATCATGTACGCTAGTCGGTCTAAGTCTATGACTTAAATTAAGACCGTTAGCATTTTAATTGGTTAGCTTATGCCATAATCCAAACTAGAGCCTTCCGGTAAATGCTATCTGCACTTATTTCATTTCGGATACAGCAGAGATATTATATCTTGCATTTTTAAATCAAGACTAGCTCAGGTAAATAGTATCAACTTATTTTCCCTATACGGGCTTGGGTTATGGTAAATTATTACCGCTTGGTCAGATTGGGATCAATCGAATGCCGGACTGTGGCTAGTAAATCCGCATATTCTGTTTTAATCAGTTTTTTTATAACTTAAACATCGGGGGTTACCGACCGTGTCCTGGATATCCTCGGCTCATTACATTAGTTAATGGCCACGACCAAAGCGCGGGGTGTAGGCACACACCTAACAGATGCTCATGCTAAATTATTTTTACCCACTAGTTGGGGATAACTCCTTCGTGGGTTCATAAATGGTGTGTACGTTAATCATGTCTCGGTCCTGTACTGGGCCCCGTATGTATGGAGAAACGTGTGAATCTGTTAACCCACGTTATAAAAGATTTTTCACGCCCTGTGCACGTAAATCCATCATCAAAATGTTTTCAAAATGAGTTAGTTGGGTGTATTTACCAGCTAAAGCTGACGTATTTTCAAAAGACTAAGCTTGTAGGTACAATAGAAATAGGCTGGAAGCTGCTTGGTAGTAATATAAGAGGATCTTACAAATCCTTAGATCTGCCCAAAGTCTGTTATACACTTTTTGTACATTTTACGATCCGCCTGTTGATCTTCTATTACAAGCCGTCTGTATATTATTTTTCGTACTTTGAACATTTGTTTTGTAATAGTAATTTAAACTCTAAGACTTCCGTTGTGCTGTGTTTAATTGACTATGATGATATCAACTTACGTCACAATATTCCCCACCTGGGCCCACTGGTGTTTGGTTGTAAATTTCGGGGTGTGATAGGTTGGTATCAGAGCAAACGTTTGAGAGAATTAAACACTAGCCTTCTTGTGTTTAACCTCAAACTTACACAAAAACACATTCCTTAGACTTCCAAGTCTAGGCTTTGACCTAGGATTACTCATCTCATTATTAAGTTATTAGTATTGTTTTTTATTTGATTTTTAATAGGAAATGCCACCAAGAGTACGAGGAAGAGGTAAAGGATTTATGAGGGGAGGACCGTCTAGACATATCTCTTCACAACCCATCACTCGAATCTTTATGAGGATTCGGGGGATTCCTGGCCGCTATCAAGACATTCACCTACTCACACACAAAAATCATACCACTCATATCATTCTCACCAATTTCTCCACTCTCATCATTCATATCATGACCACTACTTCAACACACCCCTAGCTGATCAGAATCAGTTGGATCAACCCAATCCCATGGATGAGGACTCTGATCCAGAAATGCCACTATAAAGATCGCATGCACATCCCATCGAAATCTCTAGCGATTAAAACTCTTACGCTTAATCACCATATCAAGGTCCAGACGAATGGGACCAATATTGGAACCAATTCACTTTTGCTAACACTCCTTCCCATCACTCACCTCCTGTACAAGAAGATGTTCATATGGAACCGGTGGAACAACCTCAGCCTCCAGCCACCAGGGAGGAAACATGGAGCATGTATGATGGTACGTGCGGGTTAACGGTGGGGTTCGCTGCTACAATTGCCCAAAACTTACCCTACCATTCATGAGGACCCACAAATGGGTGGACCCTCCAATGCTTCACCTGTGGTGGAACCGACACCATCACCAGTAGTTCAACCACCACCAATGGGTTTTAATAACCCTATCCCTACATATCCGGATACATCTGGATATGATCCTTCTAACCCATCTACGCCAGTAAATTACTAGGCACTATCGCATAACCCTTATATGCAAGCGATCATGCATAACGCACTTTACCCGTCTCCTTTCCCACCTGCTTATCCACCTACTGGATATCCAAGTTAGAGGTATCAGTATCCTGTTATACCTCAACCACAACCACAACCTCCGCCCCCACTTGAGGCCATCAATGAGGCCTTGGAACGAATGAAGGGAATGCAACAACAAGAGGAGAAGACAGAGAAGAAGACGATTAAGTTCTTCAAGAAGCTCTCCAAGTTGGTTAAGGGAAATAGGACGACTGAAGTCTCTTCTATTAATATATTTTAGTCCCTGCGAGGACATTGTTATTTCTTTAGTCCCTGCGTGGACAAGTTATTTCTTTTTAGTCCTTGCATGGACAATTAGTTTTATTTATTTATTTCTAGTATTGAAATTTCTTATTGTTATTTAATGAAGTATTTTTGAATTATATATATATATGTATTCATCCTCTTCAAGCGAACGTCTCGATTTTACTCGAAATTTTGTTCTACTATATAATTCCAAAAAGGTCTTAATGGTTTTGATTAGCCAAGTGGCACAGACCACATTAATTGGCCAGCTTATAAATGATAGTTAAGGATGAATAGACTTCTATCATGATAGTTAAGGAGATATATCCTTCTATCCAGGGGTGGTGGACTGTGTTCAAGCCTCCAAGTCGTTAAGGTCAATGCGACCGTGACTATTAATCGACCATTAAGATACTCCTATGTTAACATTCGGTAATGTTCATACTCCTGGTAGTGTGACTTGAGGAACCACACTAACCGTCTAGGTGATGGACTACGTCCTAAAACCTATTATATAGCCTATGTGATCAATATGAACCCGGCTAATATCATCAATGCGATGATAATAATTGACATCCATTAGTGATGTAGTGCCTATGGGTAAACATCCATTAGTGATGTAGTGCCTACGGGCCATAATAAATATTCATTAGTGATGTAGTGCCTACGAGCCATAATTAACATCCATTAGTGATGTAGTGCCTACAGGCCATGATTAAACATTCATTAGTGATGATTTTTCTTTGAGCAATATTATATAGTCATTAAGACAATGCAAGTTGTGGTTAATATAACCCTCTGTCCAAAATTATGTCCATTAGTGACAGGCCAATGTGTCGTATTTTTATGTCCATTAGTGACCGGCCAATGTGCCGTATTTTATATCCATTAGTGACAGGCCGATGTGCCGTATTTTTATGTCCATTAGTGACAGGCCAATGTGCCGTATCTTTATGTCCATTAGTGACATGCCAATGTGCCGTATTTTATGTCCATTAGTAGCAGGTCGATGTGCCGTAATTTATGTCCATTAGTGACAGACCAATGTGCCATATTTTATATATCCTTAATGACAGGCCCATGAGCCATATTTTTAATGTCCTTCGTGACAAGCCTATGAGCTATTTATAATTGTCTTATGACAATGACAGTTGTGACATTACGGTCCACTGTCTAATATATATATGGACTATGTCCAAGTTGTAATTTGCCTTCGATGGTCCTTTTGAGACCTAGGCCAAATATAGATAACATTTATAAAAATGTTAAGCCTAAGAGTTGTGATTATATTCAAACTAGTTTAATTAGGCAATGGATTTACATATCCGACTTTTTTAAAGCCAATATAATTATTAATACCATGGCTAAGTGAAGTTTAATTTGTTGTTTAGAACCAAAGCTTCAAGAATGGCTAACTCGGACGAGGCGCAAAGTAGCCACCGATATATTAACTCTAACAACGCCGAAAACATAGCCATTAATAATGATGATTTCCAAGCTCGCATAGATGCAGCTATTGGAAAGGCCATGGAAAAGGCCATGGAAAAATTTAAAGAAGTGAGCACTACTCGCTCCAAACCTTTATCAATTCCACCATCATCAGCTTGTAAGGAGAGCTATGTTCACTCTTCAAATGCGAAGAGTGAACCAAAGAAATTAGAATTTAACGATAGGTCTCGTTCTTCTAAAGACGGATGTACCTACAAATACTTCGTCTCCTGTAAATGTCACACCCCGACCCGCAGCGGAATAAAAGTCGGAGCATAATTTGGTTATCACCAAAGCTCATGATATTTACTAAGATGTTTCATATTTATTAAATTCAAATTACAAACTTAAATATCCAAAAACATAATTCATACAATTACAAAGGAAAATGAAACTAAATATTTATTCCAAAGCATTAACTTGTTTATTCTTCTAGGCCATCCTAAGTGTTTCCTGTCTCGGCTGGATCACCTGTATCATGTGTAAAACAGGGGAGATTTTGGGTCAACAAAAGTTGGCGAGTGAACCTTGATAAAACATTTTAACTAATTTCTTGTTTTATTTATTAAAGAAAATTCGTGCATTAATCACATGTGAGCAAACATATATATGTAAACAATCACAAACCACTTTGGATGAGTATATGACATGAATGATGATGTATTTGAGATCAAGGCTCAATCAAACGGAGCCGATCTAATGAGGCTCCTGATGCTCAACCCGTATCCCACGGGGAACTGATGGGCCTAATGAAATGCGTGCACTGAAATGATAAATTTAATCTACATATAAATCACACAACAATCAATACACATTTGATCACGGGTATGATGTATGCACAAGTGTTTAAATAAAATAAAAGAATAGTACGACACATGATACACCCCAAAACATGATTAAAACGGGGAATTGGTAGAGATTCACTCACAGTGGGTGCGTTCCTTGATAATGATGAATGCGCACGAATTTTAGGATTCAACCGACGAGGGAAATACTAACCTAAATAATAACGAAATGATTCGATAAATAAATAATTTTATTTGAGATTAATATTTTTAATTAGTGCTCTTAATCAGATTTTTAGATTTATTTTTAGGAGTTTATTGCAAATTTTTAATCTTAGGAATCTTATTTTTAAGTATTTTTAAATAATTTCTAAACTTTAATAAGTAAAAATGAGAAAACAAAATTTTAAAAAAATGTGTTGACCTTGTCAGGTCTGACCGGGTCTGACCGGTCGGATAGCATGAATTTCAGGCGGCGAGTGAGGTTCGAACCCGTGACCTCCCGTATATGTGCACGCAGCTCTACCAACTGAGCTACGTGTCTAACCCGAAATATTCTCTGTTTTAATTATATATATATACTAACTAGCTTTAACCTTATTTAGTTTTTATTGAAAAGGTTTTAATATGGCAAAAACTGATTACAGAACCCGGACTCGAACTCGGGATCTATGGTTCGAGTGCACACAGCCCAACCAGTTGGGCTGTGTGTCTAATCTGCATAAATACTGGATTATATTCCTTTTATATATACTGTGAATTGATCTGAATAAGTTTAAAAAGTGTTGGCTTTATTTTAGAAAATCGGAAACATGTGCGACTCGAACTCGGGACGTGTGCTTTGTAATTGCACACAGTCCACCGCTGGACTGTGTGTCTAACCCGGTTAAATACCCGATTTTAATTATATTAGTATACAACTTAAGCTTCGTCTTCTTCACTAAGAAAAACACAGAACAGTGATCCCGACTGTTTTGCTTAATTGACCAACAAACTTATACTAGATTGAATAAAAAGATTAAGTAACATGATATACCAAAATAGAGAGTTTCTTCAGATTTCCGGCAAAGTTTTCGTCGACCCTGATTTGCGATTCCGGCGAGAGTTTCCGGCTAGTGTAGTCGTCTTCCGGCGGTCAAGACTTCGATCAGAGAGAATTATAGTGAGTTTTCGAAAGGATTGAGCGAGGTTTTTGTGGTCTGTGCATCGGTATTTATAGTGAATCCTAATCATAAGATTTTCCGTTTCGGGGCTTGAATTACGGGTTGATGATTTCAACTTTGAACGGCTTGGAGTTTTAATTCGATTTTGATTTCGAAATCGTAACTGTTTTCCGTTCTAAAAAACAGACATTGCTTGATTGAAGTTGGCGGTTACAGTCGCGATTCAAACAGGTGATATGCGAATCTTTATATAAAACTTAATTGTTTTCAGTTTTAATCACAAATGTGTGTGTAGTGTAGTGGTGAAGACTGTGTGTGTATAAGTGGGAGACCCTGGTTCGAGACCCGGCTACCCTGTTTATTTTTTTTTTTTTTTTTGATTTATTATTAGTGATTAATTTAACTTACTTTTTGTTTTATTTATTAATTATGGTTTTTAAATTCTAAAATATTTATTAACTAAGAGATATTTAAAATAACCGGAAAAATAAATATGCGACGAACTTTTAACGGAATATTTGATTATTAAACGAAGCGGGTTTTGAAACCCGTTTTACGATGAATGTTGCACTATCCCCTACTTTTAGAAATTTCATCCCGAAATTTAAGCAGTAGTGGTAACCGGAAAAAGATGCGGGTATTTTTCGCGCATTGAGTCTTCACGTTCCCAAGTAAACTCGGGTCCTCGCTTTGACTCCCAACGTACCCTGACAATTGGAATACGACTTCGCCTTAAACGTTGCTCTCCGAAATCCATGATTTCCACGGGTCTTTCAACGAAGTGCATCGATTCATCAACTTGAATGTCTTCTAGAGGAATATGGAGGTTTTCATCGGCAAGGCACTTTTTCAAGTTTGATACGTGGAATGTGGGATGAATTCTGTTGAGCTCTTCTGGTAGGTCAAGCTTGTATGCTACAGGACCTACTCTTTCGAGTATCTTGAAAGGTCCTACGTAGCGTGGTGCTAGCTTGCCCTTCTGGCCAAAACGAACCACTCCCTTCCACGGTGATACTTTTAAAAGTACTTGATCACCAATGTCAAACTCCAAGGGCTTTCGTCGTTTGTCAGCATAACTCTTTTGACGACTTTGAGCAGCTAGAAGATTGTTTCGAATTTGAAGGATCTTGTCGGTTGTTTCTTGAATTAATTCTGGTCCTGTGATTTGCGCTTCCCCAATTTCGTGCCAACATACTGCAGATCGGCACTTACGACCATATAAAGCTTCTAAAGGAGCCATGCCGATACTTGAATGATAGCTATTGTTGTACGAAAATTTAACTAATGGTAGGTGAGCGTCCCAGTTCCCTTTGAAGTCTATGACACATGCTCGCAGCATGTCTTCAAGGGTTTGGATGGTGCGTTCAGATTGACCATCAGTTTGAGGATGAAAAGCGGTAATGAGGTCTAATCGTGTACCCAAAGCGGTTTGTACGGCTCGCCATGTTCGTGAAGTGAAACGACCATCACGGTCTGAAATGATGCTTAATGGTACACCATGACGGCTTACGATCTCGCTGATGTAGATACGAGCTAACTTCTCGTTCTTGAAGTCCTCGTGAATCGGAATGAAGTGAGATGACTTTGTAAGACGATCGATTACTACCCATATGGTGTCATACCCACTGGAGGTGCGTGGTAGCCTGGTAATGAAGTCCATGGTTAGGTTTTCCCACTTCCATACAGGTATTTCAGGTTGGACTAAAAGTCCTGAAGGTCTTTGATGTTCAGCTTTTACTTTGGAGCAGGTAAGGCACTTGGGAACAAAAACAGCGATATCTTTTTTCATGCCAGGCCACCAGTAGGTGTATCATAGGTCTTGATACATCTTGTCAGCTCCTGGGTGTACAGAGTATCGTGTTTTGTGCGCCTCATTCATGAGGAAATCACGGAGGTTATCGCGATCAGGAATCCATATGCGGTTTAAATAGTATAGAATACCGTCAGATTTGGTTTCGATTTTGAGTTCAGCTCCACATGACAGCTCATCGCGTACGTCATTTTCTGTTACAGAAACATGTTGAGCTGCCCGAATTCGATCTTTGATGTCGGTTATGATTTGCGAACATAGAAGACGAACAGAGTTCGCATAGCCTTTTCAACTGAGCGCATCGGCCGCCACGTTTGCCTTGCCAGGATGGTACCGAATTTCACAGTCGTAGTCGTTGAGCAATTCGACCCATCTTCGTTGCCTCATATTCAACTCCTTCTGGTTGAAGATATGTTGGAGACTCTTATGGTCAGTGTATATTTCACACTTGGTACCGTAGAGGTAATGTCTCCATATCTTGAGAGTGAACACAACGGCTCCAAGTTCCAGGTCGTGGGTGGTGTAATTCTTCTCGTGAACCTTGAGTTGCCTAGAGGCATAGGCTATCACTTTTCCTCTTTGCATCAATACACAGCCTAGCCCTTTCCCTGATGCGTCGCAATATACCACAAAGTCATCGCAACCCTCAGGGAGTGTGAGGATAGGTGCGTCACAAAGTTTTTGCTTTAGAGTTTGAAAGGCCTCCTCTTGCTTAGGTCCCCAAATGAAGGGTCTTCCTTTATGAGTCAAGGCCGTGAGTGGTACCGCGATACGGGAAAAGTTGGCAATGAAACGTCGATAGTAACAAGCCAAACCAAGAAATGACCTAACTTCGATAGGGGTACGTGGCGCTTGCCATTCCTGTACTGCCTTGATTTTTGAAGGATCGACATGAATTCCCTTGTCATTGACGACATGTCCAAGGAATTGTACTTATCCTAACCATAATTCGCCTTTTGAGAACTTAGCGTAAAGCTTTTCATCCTCAAGAGTGTAAGGATGAGGCAAAGGTGTCGCTCATGATCGGATTTAGACTTGGAGTAGATAAGGATGTCGTCGATGAAGCCTATGACGAAACGGTCGAGGTAGGGTTTGCATACCCTATTCATTAAATCCATGAAGACAGCGGGGGCGTTGGTTAAACCGAAAGGCATGACCATGAACTCGTAATGACCATAACGAGTCGGGAAGGCGGTTTTTGGGATATCTTCTTCGTGCACTCTGAGCTGATGATAACCAGAATGAAGGTCGATTTTTGAAACGCAGGTGGCGCCTTGAAGTTGGTCTAGGTGGTCATCAATGCGAGGCAGTGGATAGCGATTTTTAACCGTTAACTTGTTGAGTTCTCTATAATCAATGCACATGCGAAACGTTTCATCTTTCTTCTTCACAAAAAGAACAGGTGCACCCCAAGGCGATGAGCTAAGACGTATGAATCCTTTGTCAGTCAGCTCTTGCAGTTGACTGGCCAGTTCTTGCATCTCGGATGGGGCTAACCTATAAGGAGATTTTGCAACCGGCGTAGCGCCAGGTACAAGATCGATGCGAAATTCGACTTCTCTCACAGGAGGAAGTCCTGAAATGTCGTCGGGAAAGACTTGTGGGAATTCCTTCACAATTGGGATATCTTCGAGTTTCCTCTCCTTGTTTCCCTTCTTGACGACGTGAGTTAAGAATGCGACATAGTTCTTGCGGAGATAACTTCGGGCTTGAAGGCAGGACATCAATTTGAGTCCTTTCGAAGGGGTTTCCCCAAAAATACGTAGTGTCTGACCGTCTGCAAGAGGTATGCGAATGAATTTTTCGTGGCACACCACCTCAGCGTGATGCTGGCTGAGCCAGTCCATACCGATTATAACATCGAAACTTCCCAACTTCATAGGGATGAGGTCAATTGGAAAATCGTGATCGTTTAGGGTGAGAGTACAATTGCGTATAATAGAATTTAATGAAGTGGGTTTTCCGTCAGCAACTTCCACCGTTAGAGATTCCATGAGATTAACACGAGGTTGGTCGAGAATAGGTTCGAATTCTAAGGACACTAAGCTCTTATCCGCACCAGTATCGAATAATATGGATGCATAACTATCATTGATGAGAAACATACCTTTGACCACGTTGTTGTCAGCCCTGGCTTGGTTGGCATTGATATTGAAAGCTCTTCCTCTGGTAGGTAGAGGAGCTTGGTTAGCTTGGTTTACCGGATTCGCTTGAGCTGGGGCATGGATGATGTTCACTAGGCATGGACAAGTGTTCCTGAAGTGGTTTGGGTCCCCACAGTTGAAACAAGCTCGCATGGTTGCATCATGGGGTAGTTGGGTTGGTAGTAAGGTTGGGCTGCGTGCTGTGGAGGTGGTAGAAGTAAGGGTTGTTGGGCTTGGCCCACTATCTGATTTTGGGTTTGGGTTGGAGGTTGATTGCGGTTCATTCGTTGAAGGGTACGACAGGTTTGGATGGTGTGACCCGCACGGCCACAACTTGTGCAATGTTGGCAGGGGTTTTCAGGAGGGTGATGGTATTGACAGCGGTTGCACTTTGGGTGTGGGCCAGTGTATGGCTTTTTGAATGGTGCAGTTGGAGGAGCAATTTGGGTGATTGGTGCAGCAGTGATAGGAGGGTTGGTTTGAGTGACAACAAAATTCTTGCTATTTCACTTCCTCTTACCAGCAAACTTCAAGGATGAGACGAGGTGGTTTGGAGTTGGGGTCTCAATGGGTGCTTTCTTCTTCTCATCTTTGAACTTGCCATTTCGAATGCGATTCTCAGTGAGTTCTGTAGCTAACTCCATTGCGGCTTCAAGTGTTGCAGGCGAAGTGCTTAAAACCGAATCTTGGATTTTCGAGGGGAGGCCTCGAATGTAGTGTTTGACTAAGTGGTACAAGAGGGTGAACAAATTGGGGATCATCTGTTCAACTCGAGAAATCTCTTATTATATGAAGTGTGGTCTCCTTCCTTTTGTTTCAGTGCGTGGAATTCGTCTTCCAGATTTTTGATTTCGCTTCTTGGACAGAAGCGTCTTGTCATGAGTTCCCTTACCTCTTCCCATGTTAAGGCCATGGCATCTTCAACTCCTCGCTTACCCTTTTCGGTGTTCCACCAGGTAAGGGCTACCCCAAACAGTTTTCCAGTCGCGTAATGTACCTTACGGTCCTCGGGACAATCGCAATTGAAGAAAGTGTTTTCCATTTCTTCAAACCAGTGAAGGAGGGCGGTAACACCTTCGGTCCCTTCATATTTTGGGGGATCGCAGGATTTGAAGTGTTTGTAGGTGCACTTGGGGGTTTTGGAAGGAGGGTTGGCGACGCTCTGGTCTTCTTGGTTGGGAGGGTTGATGGGATTAGCGGTGAGAGCTTGTTGAACTTGAAGAACGATGTCAGGAAGCACTGCGGCCATTTGTTTAGCAATTTGTGTGGCCAAGCGTTCGCTTGACTTTCCTGACTTTCTACCTCCACGTAGTTGCCTAGCCGACATCTACAGGAACATATATAGGAAGATTGTGAGTTTAAGAATTTTCTAGGTGTCATGTGTCCTAAAAAGAATGAAAAACAACATAACTGACAATAATTTAACTACATCCATAGGATGTCTTGGGTTTACTCATGTTTGGGCCTCCAAATGTCCCCCATACCATTGCCTGTGTAGTCATGTGGGCCCCCATGACTATTGGGCTTGGTAGGATTCAAATTGGTGTCGGCGGGTTAACACTCGCACCACCCGAATGAAAATCGTAAAATATGATTGCGAGATGTATGGTAGGAGGGTGTCCAGGTGTAGACACAATGACAACTCAAAGTGGGGTTAGCTCAGACGATGTTTGGTATAGCATGCTTTCGCCTAATAGGTCCTTTGTACTCTCATCATTAGTCCCCAGGTAGGCAAACTGGTCCTTTATTTTGGATTTATACGAATGCCAAGCCTAGATAGGATGTTCCGACTACCGGTACTCGTACCCTTCTAGTTACTACATGCCCGTCGTGAGAACTCACTTTGATGTGATTTGAAAAATACAAAATCATTGCAAAAATCATGGAAATCGTGAGGTGTGTGCTCTCATAGATATGGTATGTTATGAGGATATGAATTATGATGAGCATTGCATAATAACATGTATTTGTGAGCGTGCTTGCATAATATTAGGTGTGAAAATAAACATGAAACATATAAACATCATGAATTTTGCATGTAACGCATAAACAATTAAAATTTAATCAACTATAGTATAGGCTCTAAGGGTCTAATAACCTATCCTATATCCCTATGGTCACAAGCTCTGATACCAATCTGTCACACCCCGACCCGCAGCGTAATAAAAGTCGGGGCATAATTGGGTTATCACCAAAGCTCATGATATTTACTAAGATGTTTCATATTTATTAAATTCAAATTACAAACTTAAATATCCAAAAACATAATTCATACAATTACAAAGGAAAATGAAACTAAATATTTATTCCAAAGCATTAACTTGTTTATTCTTCTAGGCCATCCTAAGTGTTTCCTGTCTCGGCTGGATCACCTGTGTCATGTGTAAAACAGGGGAGATTTTGGGTCAACAAAAGTTGGCGAGTGAACCTTGATAAAACATTTTAACTAATTTCTTGTTTTGTTTATTAAAGAAAATTCGTGTATTAATCACATGTGAGCAAACATATTTATGTAAACAATCACAAACCACTTTGGATGAGTATATGACAAGAATGATGATGTATTTGAGATCAAGGCTCAATCAAACAGAGCCGATCTAATGAGGCTCCTGATGCTCAACCCGTATCCCACGGGGAACTGATGGGCCTAATGAAATGCGTGCACTGAAATGATAAATTTAATCTACATATAAATCACACAACAATCAATACACATTTGATCACGGGTATGATGTATGCACAAGTGTTTAAATAAAATAAAAGAATAGTACGACACATGATACACCCCAAAACATGATTAAAACGGGGAATTGGTAGAGATTCACTCACAGTGTGTGCGTTCCTTGATAATGATGAATGCGCACGAATTTTAGGATTCAACCGACGAGGGAAATACTAACCTAAATAATAACGAAATAATTCGATAAATAAATAATTTTATTTGAGATTAATATTTTTTAATTAGTGCTCTTAATCAGATTTTTAGATTTATTTTTAGGAGTTTATTGCAAATTTTTAATCTTAGGAATCTTATTTTTAAGTATTTTTAAATAATTTCTAAACTTTAATAAGTAAAAATGAGAAAACAAAATTTTAAAAAAATGTGTTGACCTTGTCAGGTCTGACCTGGTCTGACCGGTCGGATAGCATGAATTTCAGGCGGCGAGTGAAGTTCGAACCCGTGACCTCCCGTATACGTGCACGAAGCTCTACCAACTGAGCTACGTGTCTAACCCGAAATATTCTCTGTTTTAATTATATATATATACTAACTAGCTTTAACCTTATTTAGTTTTTATTAAAAAGGTTTTAATATGGCCGAAACTGATTACAGAACCCGGACTCGAACTCGGGATCTATGGTTCGAGTGCACACATCCCAACCAGTTGGGCTGTGTGTCTAATCTGCATAAATACTAGATTATATTCCTTTTATATATATACTGTGAATTGATCTGAATAAGTTTAAAAAGTGTTGGCTTTATTTCAGAAAATCGGAAACATGTGCGACTCGAACTCGGGACGTGTGCTTTGTAATTGCACACAGTCCACCGCTGGACTATGTGTCTAACCCGGTTAAATACCCTATTTTAATTATATTAGTATACAACTTAAGCTTCGTCTTCTTCACTAAGAAAAATACAGAACAGAGATCCCGACTGTTTTGCTTAATTGACCAACAAACTTATACTAGATTGAATAAAAAGATTAAGTAACATGATATACCAAAACAGAGAGTTTCTTCAGATTTACGGCAAAGTTTTCGTCGACCCTGATTTACGATTCCGGCGAGAGTTTCCGGCTAGTGCAGTCGTCTTCCGGCGGTCAAGACTTCGATCAGAGAGAATTATAGTGAGTTTTCGAAAGGATTGAGCGAGGTTTTTGTGGTCTGTGCATCGGTATTTATAGTGAATCCTAATCATAAGATTTTCCGTTTCGGAGCTTGAATTACGGGTTGATGATTTCAACTTTGAACGGTTTGGAGTTTTATTTCGATTTTGATTTCGAAATCGTAACTGTTTTCCGTTCTAAAAAACAGAGATTGCTTGATTGAAGTTGGCGGTTACAGTCGCGATTCAAACAGGTGATATGCGAATCTTTATATAAAACTTAATTGTTTTCAGTTTTAATCACAAATGTGTGTGTAGTGTAGTGGTGAAGGCTGTGTGTGTATAAGTGGGAGACCCGGGTTCGAGACCCGGCTACCCTGTTTATTTTTATTTTATTTTTTTTTATTTATTATTAGTGATTAATTTAACTTACTTTTTGTTTTATTTATTAATTATGGTTTTTAAATTCTAAAATATTTATTAACTAAGAGATATTTAAAATAACCGGAAAAATAAATATGCGACGAACTTTTAACCGAATATTTGATTATTAAACGAAGCGGGTTTTGAAACCCGTTTTACGACGAATGTTACAGTAAACCCCGAGATTTCAATGGAGAAAGGGGAGCATTAGAAGCCTTGAAATGGCTTGATGAAATGGAGACTATAGTTGATATCAGCAGTTGTGCTGATAAGGATGTGGTAAAGTATGTATCACAGTCCCTCAAGGGTGATGCCCTGATTTGGTGGAAGGCAATGGTCCAATTAACAGGTAAGGCACACCTGTACAACTTGAGATGGTCTAAGTTTGTTGACCTTGTAAAGGAGACTTACTACCCACATCATGAGGTGGAGAAGATAGAGTCAGACATTTTGACTCTTACAATGAAAAATCTGGACTGTAGGAAGTATGTTTCTGACTTCAACTCCCTGTCTAGATTAGTTTCCTATTTAATCACCCCTGAACCCAAACGCATTGCGCGTTTCATTAATGGGTTAGCACCCAAGATTAAGGGCATCGTAAAGGCTGCTCAGCCTAGTACCTATAGGTCTACTGTTGACCTATCTCTCTCTCTCTCTCACCTTAAACTTGGTGAGGCAAAAGTCAATCAAAACTGAGATTGATGGAAAAAGGAAACCGAAGGATGATAACTCCCAAAGGTTTAAAAAGAAAGGAAATTTTGGGTTCAAGAAGAACCAGCACAGGTCTGATGATAGACCTCTGTGCAAGACTTGTAACCGCAGGCATTGGGGGCAATGCTATGCTGACCCACAAATTAAACCCTGCGGTATTTGCAAAATAAAAGGGCATTAGACCATAGAATGCAAAAATCTTAAGGATTCAGTCTGTTATGGCTATAATGAGAAAGGGTACAATAAGCCTAATTGCCTAAGAATCCCAGAGGTAATGACGCAAAGCCTGTAGAGGCTAAGAAAGGAAATGTGTACGCCTTTCAAATGAATTCTAGAGAGGCTGTAAATGACAACAATGTCATAATGGGTACATTCCTCATTAATGACATTTATGCTAGAGTTCTTTTTGATTCAGGTGCAGATAAGTCCTTTGTAGACCATAAGTTTAGTAAACTACGAAACTTACCCATAAGAACTCTAGACATAACTTATGAGGTAGAACTTGCTGATGGAACTTTAGAAACAGTATCTTCCATTCTTAATGGATGTTCTATATCCATTAAGAATCATTCTATTCCTATCTATCTTTTGCCAATGAAATTGAGGGGTTCGATGTAGTCTTAGGCATGGATTGGTTATCTCATAACCAAGCCCGCATTGCCTGTGATAAGAAACTCATTGAAATTAAAACCCCATCTAGTGAAATGCTCACCATTCTTGGAGATTCACACTATGGATTGCCAGACAAGGTGTCATTATTCAAGGCATCCAAGTATTGGGGAAAGGTTGTGTAATTTACCTAGCACAAGTAACTATGAACGAGCCTAAGCCAAAGATTGAAGACCTTCCAATCATCTCGGAATATTTCGATGTCTTTCCTGAAGAATTACCAGGTCTACCTCCAGATAGGCAAGTGGAGTTTAGGATTGACATCCTACCAGGATCAGCACCTGTTGCTAGAGCTCCGTATCGGTTAGCACCAACGGAAATGAATGAATTAAGAATACAATTAGATGAACTTTTAGAGAAAGGCTTTATTCAGCCTAGTTCCTCACCTCGGGGAGCTCCTATTCTTTTCGTTAACAAAAGGATGGTTCAATGCGAATGTGCATTAATTATCGTGAGCTAAACGAAATAACGATCAAAAATTGTTATCCTCTGCCCAGGATCGATGACTTGTTTGATCAACTTCAAGGTGCTAGCTATTTCTCTAAAATCGGTTTAAGATCAGGATATCATCAACTGAAGGCTAGAAATGAGGATGTTCCTAAGACTGCCTTCAGGACCTGATATGGTCATTATGAATTTCTAGTGATACCTTTTGGGCTCACAAAATACACCAGCAGCATACATGGATCTCATGAATAGAGCTGCAAGCCATATTTTGATAAGTTTGTCATTGTCTTCATAGACGGCATACGTATCTACTCTCGTAATCAGGTTGATCACGAGAAACACCTTCGGTGCATCCTAGAACAACTAAGACAAGAGAAGCTTTATGCTAAGTTCTCTAAGTGCGAATTTTGGCTTAGAAAAGTCCAATTTCTTGGACATGTAGTAAGTGAGCATGGTATCCAAGTGGATCCCGCTAAGATTGAAGTCATAATGAATTGGGAAGTACCCAAAACTCCATCGGAGATTCGTTGCTTCTTAGGATTGGCTGGTTATTATAGGAGGTTCGTTGAGAACTTTTCGAGGATAGCCACTCCTTTAACTACCTTAACCCGTAAGAATGTCAAGTTTGAGTAGGTCCAAAACAACAACAATCTTTTGAGATTCTAAAACACAAGTTGAGCAATGCTCCTGTGTTATCTCTGCCTGAGGATATTGAGGATTTTATCGTTTATTGTGATGCCTCGCACACTGGCATGAGCTGTGTGCTAATGCAAAAAAGGCAAAGTAATTACTTATGCATCATGACAATTAAAGATGCACGAGAGGAATTACACCACCCATGACTTGGAATTGGGTGCCGTTGTATTTACACTTATATTGTGGAGACATTACTTATATGGCACGAAGTGTATTATATACACTGACCATAAAAGTCCCCATCATTTGTTCAAGCAAAAGGATTTGAACATGCGACAGCGCCACTGGATGGAAACACTTAATGATTATGATTGCGAAATTCGCTATCATCCCGGCAAGGCAAATGTCGTTGCTAATGCCTTAAGTCGCAAGGAAAGAGTTAAGCCTATAAGGATTAACGCCAAGAGCATTGAACTCAGAAATAGCTTAAATGAAAAGCTATTAGATGTACAAAAGCAAGCCCTATTAGATGCTAATGTTCTTAATGAAGGATTAGGCGGAACTATTGATCCGTTAATGCCTGTAAAAGATGGAATCCTTAGATTTAATGGAAGAATCTGGGTTCCAATCTTTGAGGACTTAGAGATCTAATCCTCCAGGAAGCGTATAATTCAAGATACTCAGTTCACCCGGGCGGTGACAAGATGTATCAAGATTTGAAAAAGACTTATTGGTGGATGGGTTTGAAGAAATCCATAGCCACTTATGTAGCTAAGTGTCTGACATGTTTGCAAGTTAAAGCTGAACATCAGAAATCATCAGGACTTCTACAACAACTTGAAATTCCCACTTGGAAATGGAAAATGGTAACTATGGATTTGATTACCAAGTTACCTAAGACCAAATGTGGTAATGACATGATTTGGGTCATGGTGTGCCGGTATCTATTGTATCTGATAGAGATACTAGATATACATCTCATTTTTGGAAATGAGATACTAGATATACATCTCATTTAGTACGGCTTACCATCCACAGACTGATGGTCAGAGTGACCGTACTATTCAGACTTTGGAAGACATTCTTAGAGCGTGTGTGATTGATTTAGGTGGAAGTTGGGATGACCATTTACCCCTAATAGAATTCTCCTATAATAATAGTTATCATACGAGCATCAAGGCTGCTCTTTTTGAGGCCTTGTATGGGAGAAAATGTCGAACGCCCGTGTGTTGTGTAGAAGTTGGGGAAGCTCAACTATCAGGACCAGAGATTGTCCTAGAGACCAGAGATAAGATTGTGCAAATCCATGATAGACTCAAAGCTGCCAAGATAGGCAGAAGAGCAATGCTGACAAGAGGTGTAAACCTCTTAAGTTCCAAATAGGGGACAAACTCATGCTAAAAGTATCACATTGGAAAGGTGTAATGAGATTTGGAAGGAAGGGCAAGTTAAGCCCAAGATATATAGGGCCATTCGAAATAACCAATGTGTCGGCGCTGTAGCTTATAAGCTTAAGCTACCAGAAGAGCTTAGTGGAATTAATGATGTATTCCACATCTGTAACCTTAAGAAATGTCTAGCCAACGAGTCTCTAGCAATGTCACATCATGATGTGCAAATTGATGAAAACCTGAGGTTCGTTGAGAAACCGATTTCGATCGAGGATCGACAAGTTAAGAAGCACCGAAAGAAAAAGATACCTATAGTACAGGTTAAGTGGGATGCCCTACGATGCCCCGAGTATACAAGGCAGGTTGAGTCCACTAAGAGACAAAAGTACCCCCATCTTTTAGAATAAATCTCGAGGTTGAGATTTCTTTTAAGGGGGTGAATATGTAACACCTAGTAAAATCATGTCCAATAGTATAGTGACACGTGTCATTTTTTTATATAAGTGTAATAAGGACTAATAAGGACTAAAGGTGTCAACATGCTCAAACTAAGCCTCTGAGTGACCCTCTGGTGTTAACATGCATAAACTGAGCCTCTGAGTGACCATTAGTGTCAACATGCTTAAACCAAGCCTCTGAGGTGTCAACATGCTTTAACTTAGCCTCTGAGTGACCATTATTGTCAACATGCTTAAACTTAGCCTTTGAGTGACCATTAGTGTCAACATGCTTAGCCTCTGTGTAACCATCAGAGTCAACATTCTTATACTGAGCCACTAAGTGATCCTTTATGAAGTCCTAACTCTCATATGAGCCACTGGTTAGACGAGAGGAACTAATTCTGTAAATATGTAAAAGTTGGACAATGGAGGTGTTAAAAGTGTCAACATGTTAATTTATACCTCTAAGTGACCTTTTAACGAACCGAGAGCTTGACAATGTCTGGCATACACCCGGGTACGCCAAATGTTGGCTAAGGAGGGCTAAATATGCTTTTATAAAGGTGTTTTAGATGTTTAATAAGTTGAGGGGCTAAATGTGGCAAGTTTTGAAAGTTCCCAGAAGGCGGTCGCGGGTCGCGAGAGACACGGGCCTGGTTTCTCGCAGGGCGCGAGGGGACTGTGCCCGTAGAAAATTTGCTTAGCCTCCACACATGTTGCCAAAAACCATTTGCTTCGAAACTAGGGACTTCCAAACTGCTATGCCACGTTTTAGGACACTTGTAAGCTCCCTCTATCACTCCCTAACACCTGGCATCACCTCCTTCAAGCTCCTTTACTATAAATCGGTGCATTAGTTCACCTGTTGAACTTGCACCATTCTCATTTATCACTCTATCTCCCTCCTCTAGGGTTCCTAACTGAAAGGAGCATCCAACTTAGTTCTATTTCATCCTAGGAATCACTTGTAAGTGTTCCTTTCTCTTGCATTTTCGTTTATAGGTTTTTATAGCCAAAAGTCAAGCGTTTTACGTGAAACGCCTTGACTTTTGGTTAAGACCATTATGGTCCAGCCATTGTTCATAACGAATATGGCTAACTGATTGTAACAAGGTAGGTGTTAATCCCTATAAAGGGCACCTCCTAAAGATCACGTTTGCTAGATCAATTGACGGGTCAAAGTTTTATTATTAAAAAGTCAAACATACCAGTTTTTGGAATTATTATAATCTAAGTTTATATATATTATGAAACATGTTATGACACTTAAACAAGTTGGTAATAATTATTAGAAGTGTGAGAACATGTTCGACTCTTCAATTTCAGTTCTAAGGTCGGTTCGTAATCGAAACTCGCAAAGTTTGACTTCTTCTTTGACTTTCGATTCTGACCCGATTTAGATTAGTTAGCTACTGATCAAGCTTACATTATGATCGTAATTTGATGTAGCATAACCCTCTGAGGTTATATTATATTAGCATAATCAGAATCTGAGTTTATGCACCAGTTCCACTATTATGCCATTTTAACTAAAATGCCCCTTTTTCATAAAAGAAGGTTTTAAATGATAACAACTTGAAAATGAACTACCTACTGATGTAATATCATAAGTAGGATTATTTGGAATGTCAAGTCAGATTGTATACTGAGTTTATGTACAAGTTCTTGTGTTATGTCGATAAATGGCGATAAAGCCCTTGTGGCTCATAAAATGGTTTTAATTATAATTTTCATATCAAATCTTTCACCTACTGATATGTTATATTAAATAACATATCTAAAACAATTAAACTTATTCTTAACAACAGTTTTTACTAAACTTCGCACAAAATAGTCATTTTACGACATACACACCATTTCGGCGCATAGTATGGTTTTAAACCATATTAATCAACCAAGACTTGTTACCTACTAATTTTAAAACTCATTTAAAATATTTTTACAGTATGTACATGATGTAAACTGAGAATCCCAAATAAATTATAAAACTATGTGTAAACTGACCAAAGTGCCCCTTCGGTGCATAGTTTGGTCATAAATGATAAATTACACATATAATCAATATCTTACAGATATTATATCATAATTTAATTATTTTTTCCAGAATACTTATTATTATAACATTATAATACATTCAAGTTCCTTTTATACGGTATATAATTACCAAAACGCCCTTATGAGGCATAATTTCATTTTAAAACCTTACTGGGCATGTAAGTTGATATCCTACTGATATTACAACTTATTTAAAGTATAATGGCATATAGAACTTGTTCATGACTTATCCGGTTACCCGATATCGCTTATATGCACAAGGTTAAGTATATCTAACTAGTTTACGCAAATTAACCGAAACGGGTTTAACCTTATCATTTTAGCCTCAAAATCCAGAATGCTTATGGTTTACCTATATTATACAAGTCATAGTACTTGTTGGGTTTAAGCTACATTCTATCCGATTATCACTTAATCTAGTGTATTATATCGTTTTGATCGTGTACGCTTGTCTGTCTAAGTCTATGACTTAAATTAAGACCGTTAGCATTTTAATTGGTTAGCTTATGCCATAATCCAGACTAGAGCCTCTGGTAAATGCTATCTTCACTTATTTCATTTTGGATACGGATGAGATATTAATTCTAGCATTTTTAAATGAAGACTAGCTCAGGTAAATACTCTCGACTTATTTCACGTATACGGGCTTGGGTTACCGTTAATTATTACCGCTTGGTCGGAAATAGGATCAATCGAATGCTGGACTGTGGCTAGTAAATCCGTGTATTCCATTTTAGTCAGTTTTGTTTGATAACTTAAACATCAGGGGTTAACGACCGTGTAAGTCCAGTAATCGGATCTAACAGGTATCGTAAGACTAATCAATTGTGGAAAGAAAGATTAGAATGAAGAACAACTCTTGAATCAAAAACAACTTGCATACACCAGAATAGTGTCTAATACATGTTTTTCAACAATAACTCTCTAACCCCAAAAACCTAATACATATATTTATACTAATCATTTAGCCCACTAGTTACAACCCTAGGCCCATGAGGCACTAGGAAGCCCAAAACCTTTCAATAAGCCCAAGTGTAGCACTAATGTGTAAACCTCCAATACTATAAGCCCAACAATCTCCCCCTAGGTTTACAACATTAGACCATTAGTGTTTAGGTAATGCATCAACTCCCAATCTCCCCGCAATTATCCCAGCCACAACTGTCGTCCAGTCTTTAGCAAAAACTACATACAATTCTGCCGTTCGAATTTGATTTGCAGCAAGAACTTGCAGATCTTCATCATAAAAACTCACCATATCGACCACATCATTTACTCAAAATGCCTTCTCTTTTGTCACAATCGCTACACTCCCAACCTTAGGATCATACAACCAGAAGTTAAAATTCTTAAAATTCCTTTTGGGAATGTTGGAGCAACTGGTATAACGAGTTCTTTATCTGTTGGAGGCCACATCACCGATTTAAACCGCCTCCCAGTCTTCGCATCACGAACCCCTTTTTCCGCTCGTAAATATGGCTCAGCCGTTTTCATCGTCTTAAAACCAGTCTTCACTTTCTGTTCCAAACGTTTGTAAAACCTCCAACCCGGACCTCGTTCAGTAGTATCATCATCAGAGTAAGGAGCTCATAACAGATCAGTCAATGCAATCTTTGTCCAAGTTTCAAATTGAGACTCCTTCGAATAATATTCACGAGTAGCATCCTGCCTGACAATAATATTCACGAGTACCTAAGCACTTTCGACTTATTTCCGACCTTGATGTAATAACTCGAACCGAGTTCCATGACATACCTTTCGGATTGGTTAGAAGGATCCTTCAACTGAAAGTTCTCATAAAGTGGATTCACGTCAACATTTTTCATCAAAACCATCTGCTCTTTCTTTTGTGTTGTTGAACGCTTTTTACTAGCAGTGTACTTCTTCCTTGGATCACGTAAATAATCATCCAACCCTGCTTGACGATCAAAAGCTAATTGTTTCGCAGCTACTCTATCGGCTTCACTTTGTTCGGTTGCTCTCTGCTCAACTGCTCTATGACGATATTCAATATTCATCGGATCATCGGTAGGGTCAGAAATTTCTTGACGAAACAGGTTCTCTAACTTAGCCTTCAAATCAAAAACCAAAGTCATCAACATAGTAACATCCCCTTGCAACTGATCAATCGTCTGGTCCCTGACGTCTATGCGTGTCTACAATGAAGCAATCTGAGCATCTTTAAGTATAACTTCCTGTTCAAGTACGATCACTCGCTTCTTCAAATCAACAACATCAACCTCTACATCTTCGTCATCGCTATCCAGACCACTGAACTCAAAGGCTCGTTTCTCTGATCTCCTTGAATATTCTGCAGCATCACCCTCAACACTACCTGAACCACCACCACCACCTGTTCCAGATCCTTTGGCTCCCATTGAACTACCGCCAAAATCCATCATTTGCAATACAGAGTCCGCTGGAACAGATACAACCGTAGAATGTGTAACAATGTGAGCAGCTGTTGGTTCAGCAGGAATAGTAGGGTCGATCATCGGAGCATCCGTCAACGACACAGTAAATGAAGATAAGGCAGGAGTAGATGTTACTGGTGTAGATTCTTTAGCAGCACTACCAACATTAACTTCAAAATGACTTGGTTCTTTAACAGTCTCCGTCTGTCGTCTCTTTATCAATGGCACTTCGTTTTCATCAATCTCTTCGTCAGACTCAACCACACCAACAGGAATATCAACTGAAGGTATCACAAGAGGAGGATCACCTTGTCGCTCTTGAATTTCTTTCAAGTGTGCAATAAGAGCTTCCAGGTTCTCTGAAGTAAGTTCTGGCAAAACTGGAGTTAGATTAGCATTAAATTATGTAATGTCGTCCAAGAAAGCTTGTTCCTCGTCTGTGTAAGCATCAATAACCAAATCCTCAACCTCAATCTCTTTCTCTTTCATTGGTATATCAGGTTCCTCAGCAACAATAGCATTAACTGGCTTAGGTGCTGGGATATCCTGTCCAATCACCTCAGCAAACCTTCTGAACTTCTTCAACGGAAAACGACCAACGAAAATAGTCTTCGATGTTGTTGGTTTTTCTTCATAGTTCCGAAATAGTCAGTCCCAATGGCTTCATATTCAACAGATTCGCATCAGAAGCATCCTTGGTCAGATCGGGATATCGAACATCCAAAATCAACTACACAAAGCGCGGATATAACAGAAACATTCTCTTCTTTGACTGTTCTAAGATCTTCTTCATATTCTCAAAAATATAACCAGAGAAGTTATATTTCCAATCTATAACAAGAGCCACAATCGCTGAAGTTTGAGTTTGATTTGGTCGGTCTAACCCTCCCTTGTTCTCAGAAACACACTACGTAAACACATGCACCAACAATCTCTAGTAAGTGGGAAACATTTTCTTGAGCAACGGCGGATATGTTCCCTCGTAACTCATCTCAGTAAGAACAGGCAATACTTTCTTTTTTGCATACAAGGTTGGATCACTCGTAGCGTCAGCAAACTGTAATACTTCTCGAACACAAGCTTCATTCACCAAAATCTCTTTTCCCTGAATCTGTGAACTGATGTATGGCATCAGCTCCTCTCAAATGGAATCTAGCTCTCTTCCAAAAGGTGTGCGCCAGATCTCGATATATAACTGGGTTGGCTCAAAGTGCGTATGCAATCTTGCACTCATTTAACCCATCCATCATGGATTTAAATTCCTGGAAAACTCCGCTGGTTAATCTGATAAATATCCTGCTTGGTTGTGAAACTGCTCCTCTACCAGCATGACTGCATCAAATGCTTCTTCCGCCATTTCTGTCAGAAATAATAACCAGGTTAACTCAATCTCAACAAAACTGACTGGCAGAAGTTAAGAGAGTTCATCAGGATTAAGGATCAACAGAGAATATCAGAGGATTTCGGAAAATTTTTTTGAATGGAAGATGAATAGTGAATTCAGAGATGAACAGAGAATCTCAACAAAGCATGACTGCATCAAACGCTTCTTCCGCCATTGCTCCTCTATACCTAATCCGGATGAAATTAAGATAAAAAACCGAAATGGAAGATGAATAGTGAATTCAGAGATGAACAGAGAATATCAGAGGATTTCGGAAATTTTTTTGAATAATCCAAAATGCAACTCTGATTCATTTATGTACTTTTCCGGAATGGGCTTGGGCCTAAAACCTTTTGGGCCCAAGTCAATCCGGAATCCATCATCCGAATTTGCAAACAATCCGGATTAGGCTTATGTTAGGCCTAATCCAGAATAGTGAATTGTTAGTGGGCCTATCCGGAAAGTGTTTCAAAGCCCAATCCGGAACAGTACCACCATTAACTCATGCTTGTTCAATTTTAAGACTTTCAGAAATTCTTTTGGATTTGCCCAATTTCAAAACTTAGCAGACCAGTCCAACATCCCTTGACAGAAAACATCTAACCAAAAATCAACAATTTAACTAACCAAGCATCCAACCACTCTTTACCAACGACAAAAGCAAGTAAAATAATTAAACAAAAAACACATACACAGCCTTGCTATGGGATCAAGGTGTTTTTAAAGTCGACTAAGGAACATTTTTCAGTGTGAGCTGGGTCAGACTAGTCTAAGCAATTGTCAATACACTTGTCCATTTAAGCCTAAGACTCAACCTTCTGGTTCTAGCTTAATGATATGCTTAAGGTAGTATTATACTATGATACCCGTGTATCCCATACCATGACATACCCCCACGATCAAGGTAAGCACAATGATTCATCGTAGTAGGTGAGTATACTGAGATCATCCTTTATCTTTTACAACGTCAGACTATTGGTGATCAGGTCAGTACTTTTGTACAACAGAGTGACCAATAGTATCTGACGAGGGCAGGAAAATACCTTATGTGGTATGTATGAATTCATGGAATTTTCTCATGATGAGATTTCCTTTCTTTTAAGGTTTTGGCCCTTCTATTTTGGCTCTTTTAAGGATATCCTGACTGTGCCTAGGTCTGCATATAATCCGGATGCAACAGAAGGGCAGCAAAGATATCCCTGGATGACTCAACAACACAAAGACGCGAAATCTCAGGCGTTAGCTATCTATCAACACAGGATTTAAGACCATGAAATCATACACCTATAGTGTGTGACCCACTGAATATATAGTTCTTTATGTTTATACCATTTGGCTTACACTACCGGTTGAGATCTAGACCTATCAACATATCACCTTTGATTCAAATCTTTCCCGCTACAACACCTTACATGTGTTAGTCAGAAACTTTTCACGAAAAGTATTTCATTTCCCAATCATTGCAAAAGCTGTTTGAAACTAAAATTATTATTATTATTTTATTTTATTTTATTTTATTTGAATATTTCTCCCCCTAAATTTATGTATAGACATGAAAAAAATTTACGAAGCAAACAAAAATGAAAGAAAGACAACAAACTAAACAGAAAAGATAGATGATGCTCAGTTAGAAAAACATATCATTTTGAGGAGATCCACAAGCACTTAAAAACGCGCGTTGCTAACGAGTTTTGTGAATAAATCCGGCACGTTTGCATCGGTGTGGATTTGCTCAAGTTTAACGAGACCCTTTTCATAGCAATCACGTATAAAATGAACTTTGATATTTATGTTCTTGGTTTTGGAGTAAAAAACAGGGTTTTTGACAATTCGGATAGCGGCATCATTATCTAAATAAATTGTTGTGTTTAGATAAGTCAAACTGTAATCCGCAAGCTGGTGTTGCATCCATAAAACCTGGGAGCAGCAAGCAGACGTTGCGACATATTCTACTTCCGCTATAGAAAACGAGACCGCCTACTGCTTCTTGCATTGCCAAGAGATTAATCTATCTCCCAAGAATTGGCATCCAGCTGAAGTTGAGTGCATATCCCTCTCTGTACCTCCAAGATTACTGTCAGAGAAAGCATATAGTTCAAATTCAGAATTTTTAGGATACCAGAGGCCTAGTGATGGTGCCCCTATGAGGTACCTAAAGATTCTTTTAACATCATGTAAATGAGAGAGTTTAGGAGTAGCCTGATATCGAGCACACTGGCAAACGGCAAACATGATATTTGGCTGACTTGCAGTGAGATACATGAGTGAACCAATCATTGACCGGTACATGGTTGGATTGACATGTGTTCCTTCAGCGTCTTCATTTAGCAAAGGCTGTTCTGCAATAGGTGAAGCCGTAGGCTTTGAATCTGTAAGCTTGAATTTCACAAGAACGTCATTGACATATTTTCCTTGATGAATCATGATTCCTTGCGGGCTTTGACGAACTTGAAGTCCCAAAAACATAGTCATCTCCCCCAATGAGCTCATCTCAAATTTCTTCTTCATGATCTCTTCAAATTCCCGACACAGACCATCATTCATAGAACCAAAATAATATCATCGACATGAATTTGAACAAGAATAATGTCCTTGTCAACACGTTTGATGAACAAAGTTTGATCAATGGTTCCCCGAGTATATCCATGAGCAAGCAAATGCTCTGTTAGAGTTGTGTACCATGTGTGAGGCGCTTGATGCAATCCACACAAAGCTTTGTCCAATTTGTATGCATAATCTGGCTTGTCAGGATTAGTGAAACCCGGTGGTTGTGCCACATATATTTCCTCTTTCACCATGCTGTAGAGAAAAGCAGTCTTGACATCCATTTGATAGATGGTGAAGTCCATATAAGATGCATATGTCACACCCTGGTCGTAGCGGAAGCGCAAGTGTGTGACTATTAGGTAATCATTGCATCCAATTTAGTAAACAATCATAATTCAACAACGATGCCATTAATAATAATTTTCATTCCAATATTACAGTCAACCAAAAGTGATTACATAGTTTTAATTGTTTTTCATCACAAGTAGATAGTGAGGTTTTGACCCCTATATACCCATACAAAGTTGGGATATAAAAGGCAAACCCTCCAAAAGATGGCACATCGTTGTTTTGACATATTCCCGTAACCCGAATCATATCACCAGCTCATGTCTTGAGTCCTGAAATACATCTAATTTTAAAAAGTCAACATAAAGTTGGCGAGTTAATGTAGTTAATGTTTTCGTATAAAAATGTCATTCTTGAAATCCAGTATTGAAATCCGAGTATGTTATTAGCATCATGGCATTCTGGGGATCTATCAAAGTGTCGCGAGTACCCTGGCATATATGTGCCATAAGAAAGTAACCAACCCGAGACAACTCTGACATCATTGGGATCATAAAAGCACTCCTAACTTTTTATCATACCAGGAGTGGAGCGTGTCTCAAACTCGATAGATCTATACCTTTTGCACCTTGGTCACTATGTGATTAATGGTTACTATTGTCATCATCCTACTTATGCACAAATGATCCTGTTATCAACTGAACCCATAGCTAACATACTATTTGTTATGACATGTATTTCCCTCTGATAGTTTGTAAAACAAAACTTTGAAATCAATGAAAGGAGGGACATGAAGTCATAGTTTTTGCGTTCCGTTAAGTCGTACTATTTATCGATCGGTGTCCACAACATATGTAACCTACATGCGTATTGGTTTCATTAGGCACCTAGGTCTCAGTGGACCTTGTACTCGTTGTTCATCTTGAATTCTTGTTATGTATTTCTTTGTTATGATTGAACAACCTAAAATGTTTTCATAGTGTTGGTAGTTTGTTTGTGTGATTAATATTGTTATATATATTTCTTAAAATATATATATATATATACACTATTGTTTTCAATTCATGTGTGAACTGGGCCTTGCCCTTCACATGTCATTGGGCCTAGCCCATGTTCTCTTGTCATCAGGCGTAGCCCATGTCATCTATGTCTTAGGGTCTAGCCCATGTTTTCTTGTCATTGGGCCTAGCCCATGTCATCTATGTCTTTGGGCCTAGCCCATGTTTTCTTAGCATTGGGCCTAGCCCATATATTTTATGTCTTTGGGCCTAGCCCATGTTTTTTATATTTTTGGGCCTTTATTCATTGTGGGCCTCATCCATACATATTTTGGAATTAGGCCATCTCCAAGACTTTTACGATTTGGGCCTAGCCCACATTTATTTATTAAAAGCTCATTTTCTTATAAGTATTTACTTATAATTTTCTAGCTTTTTATATTTTTAACTTTCTGGATTTTGATTTCGATAACAGATATATATATATATATATATTGAATGTCTAAATATATATTTAGACTCGTCGTCGGCGTCGTTCATTACTTTCGTGCCAGTGATTCACCCGTTGGTCGTCGACGCTACGGTGTAATCTTGAATATTCGCCTAATGTTCGCATCGTTTCGATTGTCCTATTAATGTTTAGACGCTTTTCAAGGATATATTTGTTATGTCACCAACACTTAGTGTATTGATCAAGTGTTTGTATTTTGTATATGATTAGGTCTTGTTTATTGTGAATAGCCAAAGTTTCTAATACATACACATTCAATACACACATGTATACATACAAATTTATTGGTAACAATTGTATAAATATATACTTGTATTATTTTCCAAGTAGGAATATATATTTGTAAAGAGTATTTATTTTTACTTATAAATATATATTTGTAACTTTGTTAAACACTTGGCCATTTAGGAATAACCCTTGTCATTAGAGTCTACTTAATGACGATTTAAGTTACTAATCGCGTTTAGTCCCACTAATTACCCCACTAATAATGTCTTAATCGCGATTAGATTTTTAAAAAATTTCGCCATAGTTTCCCCTAAACTATGGCGTTTTCCACGTTTCAAAAACGTATTTAAAACCTGTTTAAGCTCATAATCATCATCAACAATCCATCTAATATTTATTTTACATTATAAATCTATCATCATCCATGACTTTTTATTGTTAAAAATCCTAGTAAATCAAGAGGGTTTTCAATATTATTAACAATTTCAAATCACTACTTTAGCATGTTATTTAATCAAGTTCATGCATTTAACCCATTGATTACTACACATTTTAAGGTGATTACAACTTAAATACAAGTGTTTACTTTTTATAAAATTATTCATATGCATAAAAATTATCTTTAAATTGTAGTATTTTTCATGGATGATGTAGTTGATGATCTTGTTTCGATTTAAACCCTTTCATGTTTAAATCTTCATTTTTACACTTAACCATGCAAGATCATCGAACTTTTATATCACACTTTTAACAGAAACAACTTCAACATGCTAACTAACTATCATATAAACATATAATCAACACAAAATAAACAATATTTAGTGTTATTATTATGTTGTGAGTTAGGGTTTTTGGTTTATCTTTTCTTGATTTTCAAGATGATCAACTTGTACACTAATAATCTAAGCATAAAAATAAGCTAGATTATGGATGAGTTTAGCTTACAAAGGGTGCACAAGTTTCTTGATGATTATGGAAGAAAATGAAGCTCTTTAAGAAGCCCTAATGCTCTCCATCCTTGCTAGCTTCTTTAATGATCTTGATGAGGCTTTAAAGTGTAGAGATTGTGGTGTTTTAGCGTGGCCAAATGGTGGTGATGTTTGAGCCATGAGGTGAAGGGAGGATGAGGGGAAAATGGTTGCAAATTTTTGTTGAAGAAAATGATAAGATTTAGTAGAAGATATGATATATATTTCCATCATACTTCTAGTCTTCAACAAATCCAATGCCATGCTCTTAATCTTCAATTTTTCAACAAAATCAAGTGGCATGGGGCCCACTTGTAGCCGTCCATATGAGGGGGGTAAAGTG
Organism: Scalesia atractyloides; assembly: GCA_947069175.1. NCBI lineage: Eukaryota > Viridiplantae > Streptophyta > Magnoliopsida > Asterales > Asteraceae > Scalesia > Scalesia atractyloides. The sequence continues at coordinate 40,338,015 of CAMTDV010000008.1, read as the reverse complement.
TAACTTTTATTTTTTACACATGTTAAAAAAATGTAGATATTTTGGTAATTATGCTAAGTATGGTGATTAGGCTTAATGATCTAGCATCTTAAGCATAAGATTAGAGTTCAGGGTGTATTTACCTGGTATTTAATCCACATGATCCTCCAATATAAGTTTCGAATGACGGATACGTCGCTAGATCGCTCATCGTCGTAATAATCGCTAATAAACGAAACTATTTATTTAGTACCGGAAGCTTTTGTTTTCGACCACCACAATTAATATGGTGTCTACTTAGTGCATTTTCGATCTAAAAATATGCAGGACTAGTTCGCTAGACGAATACACGATGAGTTAGGATGGACGATATGTCTTTCGTTCGATTGTTCGATCGATATATGCACTTTAATGTTCCGCCGTCGAACTTTTCCGAAAGATGTGTTTCCGTGACCTCATGTTAGTTGAATGGATTCCGAGTTCCAACTGAGGCTTAAGTAGTTAACTAGATGCCCGGATGAAGCTATCGGCCACTAAAATATTCGTCGTTTCGACAATCGGCCGCTTTCCGGTCGAATTGTGCATTGTTTAACGAACGATCGGAAACGATGTCTTTTGTGCATTCTTGCTATTCTCACATTGTTTTAGGATGATTAACATTGTTTTATTCTTATTCTTACATCCGGAATCCTCCGAATTAGTCTTGCGGACAAATCGACATTTGTCACTTTTTTGGTCGAAACGGACAATTTTGCAATTTAGGCGTTATACCGGAAAGTTATGAATTATTGTAATGATTGATCTCAGATGTGTGTTTTCATTTGTATATGGACTCAGATATGGCATTAACATACCGTTATTCCTTGTTCTAATATGTTTTAGCAGATTTACCGACACGGTTAGTGTCACCGCATTTAGTGCGCCCAACACTTTCTACCAACACTTTTGGGGCATTGTTTTGGTTTGTTTCGTGTCGTAACGGAAACCAGTATATGTTATGATCATATTTACTTGCCCTAGTGATGTACGACTCAGTTATGCAATTAAATTACGATAACTATGCATAAGATTATAATATAAAATTAGTGATTAAACTGAGGCATCCACTAAAGGAGTCTTCTCGAACAGGTGTGGGTATTTTGACTTGATTTGATCTTCACGCTTGATCTTCACGCTCCTACGTATACTCGGGACCGTGACGCGAATTCCAGTGAACCTTCACTAGTTTGATTTGGCTTCTTCTTGTCTTTTGGACCTTCCAGTCCATGACTTCAACTGGTTCTTTGGTGAATTGTAATTTGTCATCAACATGAATCTCATTGCCGGAATGATAACAGTGTCATTAGTCGGACTCTTCTTCAGATTGGACACATGAAATGTGTCATGTATGTTATTGAGTTCCTCTGGCAAGTTTAGCTTGTAAGCCACTGTACCACTCTTTGCCAGAGTTTCAAAAGGTCCGATATATCTTGGGTTGAGCTTTCCGCGCTTCCTGAATCTAGCTACGCCTTTCCAAGGTGAGACTTTTAACAATACTTTGTCTCCCACCTCGAAGGATAATGGTTTGCGTCTTCGATCCACGTAGCTCTTTTGTCTATCTCAGGCCGCTTTGATACGCTCATGGATCTTAAATATCTTGTCTGTGGTCTCTTGTACTAGTTCGGGACCAATCAGTTGTCTGTCACCGACTTCCGCCCAACATAATGGCGATCGGCACTTTTGTCCATATAGTGCTTCGAATGGAACGGCCTTGATACTTGTGTGATAACTGTTGTTGTAGGAAAACTCTACCAACGGTAAATGAGTATCCCAGTTTCCGCCCAAATCCATCACACAGGCCCGAAGCATGTTTGCCAACATTTGGATGGTTCGCTCGCTTTGACCATCGGTCTGCAGGTGAAACGTTGTGCTTAAATCTAAGTAAGAACCAAATGAATTTTTAAATGATAGCCAGATCCGTGACACAAAGCGACCATCTCTATTAGAGATTATCGAGATTTGCACCCCATGACGTGCCACGATTTCCTTAAGATACAGTTCAGCTAACTTCTCCATACTATCTTTTTCGCGGATGGGTAAAAAGTGAGCTGATTTGGTTAATCGATCAATAATAACCCAAATCATGTCATGACCTCAAGAGGTCCGTGGTAATTTCGTAACGAAATCCATTGATATTTGTTCCCATTTCCAAACCGGGATCTCAGGTTGTTGTAATAACCCAGATGGTTTTTTGTATTCGGCCTTGACCTTTGCACAAGTTAGGCATTTCCCAACATAGGTCGCAATATCTCCCTTGAGAGTCGGCCACCAATAATATTCCTTCAGATCCTGGTACATTTTAACCGATCCTGGGTGTATGGAGTTCTTGGACTTGTGTGTTTCATCCAGCACCAAGTCTCGCAACTTACCATAATAGGGAATCCAGATCCTTCCCATGAGATATAAAGTTCCATCCTTGTTTGGTTCCAATTGTTTTTCCATTCCCTGTAGTGATTCCGCTGGAATATTTTCTGGTTTAAATGCTTCTTGTTGTGCTTCACGCACTCAAGTTGTGAAGTTTTTCTGGATTGTCATTTCTAAAGCTCGCACCCGTAATGTTTTGACTCGTTCTTTTCTGCTCAAAGCATCTGCTACAACATTTGCTTTGCCCGGGTGATACTAGATCTCACAGTCATAATCATTCAACAGTTTCACCCAACGTCGTTGGCACATATTAAATTCCTTTCAGTTGAATATATGTTGAAGACTTTTATAATCCGTGAATATGGTACACTTAGTGCCATATAAATAATGACGCCAGATTTTCAAGGCAAATACCACTACGCCTAATTCTAGGTCATGTGTGGTATAATTCTTTTCACCTTCAACTGGCGTGACGCGTACAGGGTGACTTTTTCACGTTGCATTAACACGCAACCCAAGCCTGATGCGATGCATCATAGTACACCACAAAGTCATCGGTACCGTCCGGGAGTGATAGTATTGGTGCTTTACATAGTTTCTCTTTCAATACTTGGAATGCCGATTCTTGCTTTTCTCCCCAATCAAACTTTCTATCCTTCTGGGTAAGCAAGGTTTGAGGCTGAGCAACCTTGGAGAAGTTTTCAATAAATCTCCTATAATATCCCGCTAATCCTAGGAATTGTCATATTTCCGTGGGGGTTCTTGGCGTGTCCAATTCTTTATAGCCTCGATCTTCAAAGGGTCAGCATGTATTCTGTTCTCGTTCACCACGTGACCGAGAAATTGCACTTCGCGAATCCAAAATTCGCATTTCGAGTACTTGACATATAATTGCTCCTTCTTTAGCAATTCTAGTATAGTTCTCATGTGTTATTCGTGTTCTTCCTCGGTTCGTGAGTATATCAATGTGTCATCTATAAAAACGATCACGAACTTGTCGAGTATGGCATACCTACCCAGTTCATCAAATCCATAACTACTGCAGGAGCGTTTGTTAGACCAAAAGGCAAACAGGGAACTCATAGTGCCCGTAGCGAGTCCTAAATGTTGTCTTAGGAATACATTCCTCTTGGATTCTTAACTGATGATACCCGGATCATAAATCCGTCTTTGGATAAAAACTTAACCCTTGTAATTGATTTAACAGATCATCGATCCTTGGTAATGGGTACCGATTCTTGATGATTAACTTGTTTAGTTCCGGTAGTCGATGCACATTCAGAAGGTTCCATCCTTCTTTTTCACAAACAACACCGGAGCTCCCCAAGGTGAGAAATTCGTTCTTATGAATCATTTGTCTAATAACTTTTGAAGTCGTGTAGATAGTCTTTGCAGTTATGACGGAGCTAATCGGTATGGAGGCTTCGTTACTGGTGTTGCTCCTGGCACCAAATCAATGTGAAAATTGCCGTGTCGTTGCGGCGGCAATCCAGACAAGTCTGATGGAAAGACTTCGAGGGAATTCCTTCACAATGGTTATTTCCTCCAATTTTGGCTCATTCGTTTCCTTGTCGACTACATGAGTTAGAAAGGCTATGCAACCCTTCTGTAGGCACTTCTGGCCTTTATGTAATAAATGATTCGTAAGGGCGTCTTGTGTTTCTCTCTGTTTACTACCAGTGTTTATTCGTCTGATAGGGGGATCCGAATAGTTTTCTCAGAACAACCTACTTTCACTCTGTTATACGTCAACAAGTCTATGCTAAAAGCTACACCGTAACAACCCAGATAAACGGGTAAAAGTTCGATATTAAATTATTGTTCTCCAAGTTCCAAAGTGCATCCTTCTTCTTTTTTTTAAACTTCCCCTGACTTGACTAATTTACCATTAGCAAATTCTATAGAATGAGGGAACGTCTATCTTACTTGACTCTAGGTTGAGTATATTTTGAATTCTATGGAGATGAACTAAAATCGGCACATGTATCAAACAAGATGGATGCGAGATGTTGGTTGATAGGAAATGTGTCGGTGACCTTTTAATGATTCCTCATGACTCAGGGATCACAACAGTGAATCTCGGATCTTTGGTATTGATTTCGGACCATCTCGGATTACTGCTCCGAATTACATCTCGGATACCACATTTCAAACGAATTCCCATCTCGGATCACCATATCGGATAGCAATTCGGATTACCATCTCGGACTATTGTTTCGAATTGGGTACTGTTCCGAGTTGAACTCGAAAAGGTAGAAAGTTAACCTGCTAAGTAATAAACATTTTGGTACACAGAAATTGATCCTTAAACAATTTTACAAACCGATTGCACGGTTAGAATCGTGTGATTTTTAGGAAATTTATTTTTTTTGGACATTATATATCATTGGATTCATATCGATGAGACGAGTCTAACGCTAATTCTCCATTAGCTAACTTGATAATGTGTCTAATTTACAAGACTCTAATTCGGGTATAAGCTTAACACCGGTAGGTACTAGCTAAGCTCGGTGTTGGTATCAAAAGAATTGACACGTAATGAATGTAGAGTAGAACGTATGCATGATGACATCAGGATCTTGTGGGGTATCCATAGTTTCTGCTTACTCACACTTTCATTCACTTGCCTGATTCATTCTTAAGACGTTCATGCTTGAAGTGGCCTTCGTTTCTATCATCACAGGAGTTCCCTTTCGTTTGTTACTCATTCTTGATCCTGCCTTAAGGGGTGAGTAATTTCGCCTCCCGTCGCTAGTAGGTTCCACATGCGTTTCCTTCCTTTCCGCACCTTTCTTTGATATTCTCATTCTCACCACATCCTTGGTGAGACTAACTACGAGAGTTATTGTTTGAGTGATGAAGGTAGGGTGGGATAATGTGGTCATGTTTTCGTTCTTAGAGGCTAAACCTCAAATGTAGCGCTCAATGCGTTTGATTTCAGGTGTTCCCAAGTATGGAACAACCCTGGAGAGATCGTGAAAGCGACGTGTGTAACCAACAACGTTGGCTGCAATCATGATCGAGTTCTAGGATCCCGTTTCTACCCTTGGAATTCCAGTCAGCGAGTAATACTTTTCTCGCGTAAGATTTTTGAGTTCTCCCCATGATGATCTCTTCGTAGTATCACTCCTTAAAGTTTCTACTTGAGGATTTCACCAAGTAATGCTGCATTCAGCAGGAGACTCTCGGTTTACCTAATCGTTTACTCAGGAGTGCATTTACTAGCATTGCTAACCGATGTTGTCTTTACTTAGCGGACCTAACCTACCGCCCCTCTCGCACCAATGAGGTTTCGCAGCTTACCGTCCGGGAAGGCCTCAGAATTTAAGACCTTGTATGATCGCATCTTTGGGTGTAACCGTATGTCCTTCCATAAGGACTCTAGTTCGGCTTACCCAGTAAGTCAGGGATTAACTAACCCCTTTCGAGTGTAAGCTTCCTTTTTGGCGCCATGGTTCTTCTTAATACCCAAGATTAGAAGAAGTTAGACATATATTTGGATAAATATAGTCTACCATGCGCCTAAGAATAAAGAATGCCATCGGTCATGGAAACCTCAAGATTGCATTGTTCATACATGTTTGAGACAATGACAACATGAGTGACAACAATCCAGATTCGTGGTACCTCTTGTGTGTATCAGCCATATGTCTAATTGGAAAGGAAATAACTCGTTGAGGAGGAGAAACCAAACGATCGTCTCAAATCTTATAGCATGTATCCCATACTTCATGGACCTCGATCGTCCAAAGTAGGAAAAAAAAGTCCTTCGCCACACCAACCCATGTGACGAATACGTTGATATCCCTTGAGCTCCACGAGCTCCAGCTAGATTGTTATAATTTCCATAGATCTCGAATAGAATGAAATGAGGGTGTTGAAGCATGGCTCGTGCCATACCATCCCTTGGAATAAGACAAATGTCAAAAGATGGAGTTTAATGTAATATCTTTCCAATAAATAAGATGAGGTACCATAGATACCATGGAACCAACTCATGTACAATAACTCTAGACCATTGAGGAAATATCCTCCTTGGGTGGCCAATCAGTTTTTTTTGTTTGTTTAGATGACTAGTCTCAATTGACTCATGATCTAGGTCGAATGTTAGATGCGAACAAATACGTGTGGTGTTTCTGTATCATAGGGTGTTATAGCAACCACCCCGGTTAGTGTCCCACTAGATAGAAACTCGAACAACCTTACAATTAGTGATCTTTAACTTGACCCGCATAGCCCACCAGGTTTCTCATCCACTGCAAGTTATTATTACATGGGCCCCCGTAATAATAAATTTCCTTGCATGGTCACTCTAGTGTTCTACCGTTCAAAGACGACGATCAGTCAGAGAGAGAACGCTATTGTCTACATACCTTCAACATATAAGGGACCTTCATGATTAGTCCACGTGCTATCGTCCCTTGACATTACTCGCGAAAGGGCATGTCGTTAGACAGATTTAAAATCGAGAGAATTTGCAACAATAACAACTGGAGGGGCACCTTCAAGATGAGTACTTCACTTTCCTTGTCTGGACAAGAGTGTTGTTATTAATGATTAATATGGGTCACTGGGACCTCATCCCGCTAATAGAGTTGTCGTCCAAGGTTACCACCTCCGCCTCTTCGTCACTACCAAAGCCAGGCATCTCCGAATCCACGGGAAAAGCAACCACCATATGTGGAATCGATTCTCAGGTCTCACTTAGGAACCACGTTTGCCATAAGCTTCGCAATAGATGCGAGGTCGATATTCTCATCGTGCGAGTCACGGATAATAATACTATCCGTAGTCGAAGGCATTTCGTTCTTGGCAAAATATTCCGTACAACACATATATAACTAAATTATATATATAATCACATAAAATCCCATCTAGCTAGGATTTCGATCTTTTGTAACGTGTTGACGTGTAGTCATTGTCTCACGCGATTTAATCCAAATACTGCTACTAGCTAGCGGTAAGTGGGTATCGAACACAAGGAATTGTGGAAATTGTGCTATTGAAAGGTTATGCTACTTAAACTAATTACCTAATTTGCAAGAAATTAATTTCAGATTTTGGTTGATGGTTGTATATTTTAACTACTAATGATTCAAAAATTGATGTGTTAACATATTAATAAGGAAGCGACCATCTTGGGTTTCCGGTTCAAAACGCATGTGTTTCAATTCAACTAGAAAGGGTCACATAGACATGACTCGTGTTTTATCAACTATTTGTGATAAAAGGGAACCAAGTACTCGGATTATAATGCAAGGTCGTTACCCGATGATCAATTGATTAATACCCAACCCATTAACCTTCCCGTGATATCTCGATTGTCAACAACACCAAGAACGTCCAAAATAGGCAAGGACTAAAATATCAATCAACAATTTAAAAACAATCAATCAACACCATAATAACCATAACATAGCAATTATTCTAGAAATCAAGAATTCAAACACAATTGTTCAACAAACCTTCACCCAAGATGATCACCAAGAATTCTAGCCTCTCATGTTCTCGCAATCAAACATACTTCAAATGTTTTGTTCATACAAATCAATAACACCAGAATAATGTTTAGAACTTGTCTTGAATCACTAAGAACACTCAAAATCGCCCCTTTTTTGCTCTGTAGTTCGTCACCAATCATTGGATATGTGAAAAGACTCCATAATTCGACTTAAATGGAGCAGTTACAACTTTCCCGTAGCTCACCACCGTAAGCTATGGTGCCCACCGTAGCTTACGGTGGGCAATTTTTTTTCCGTACGGTGGTAAGCCACTGTCTTACGGTGGCAACTAAGGGTAGACTCCACCGTAAGCTATGGTGGCCACCATAGCTTACGGTGGCAAGCAGAATTTTCCCATTTTGCCCTTCTTCAATCTCTCGAGTCCAAAGCCTCAATTAGCCACTTCCAATTCCCCGAAAAAGCACGTTTAAGTACCCTCGTTATGCTCTTTAGTACCTGCAAAGACATATGCACCATAGACATCAAATCGTAACAAATAAACGTTTAAAGCATGGAATATTTGTCATTTTATCACACTTACGGGTTGTCCAAAAGACCACCCGTCACATCCCCACACTTAAACGTTGCTTGCCCCAAGCAACACTTTCACAAAAGTTTCAAACTAACAAGTGATCGTCATGTAAACCAAACACAAACAAATTGCCCCGTTATCAACTTCACCTTCATATTACATAACACACCCCTCACTATACTCTCCTCTCGGTGACAAAAATGGTACTAGCAAGATTGTGCTAGATCACTCAATACAAATGTGTAAATGTGCGACAATAAGCTTGGATAATAATCAAATCTTTACCTACAAATTATATAACATGCTTATGAATCAGAAGGATTTTAGGGTTATAACAAGGCTATGTGTAAGGGTGAGAATTGGTGGGAAATATTCATGTAGCTCGCTTAATCGACCCGATTTATTATTACAATCAACATAAATAACTAACTCTAACTTTACAACTAAGTTCATCTTCTTCTCTTTTTTTCTTTTTCTTTTCCTTCCTTTCTCTTTTTTCTTTTTTTTTTTTGTTTTTTTATTCTACACAATATTGCATATTACAACTAATGAAAGACAAATACAATTATAACAATATCAAACTATCTAAAGCGGGTCGATTAAAAGGTAGAATTTTGTAGGACATAGGCTTAGGTGACAATTGAATGGTTAAAAGCTCAAATTGGACTACTAATGTCCAAACCCTCATCCCGCTCACTACCAAGCTCATATGTAACTTATAAGGTCCAACCCCCCAAACCCACACTCAACACACATCCAGACGAGGCTACCTAAATGCCCTCATCATATTCACAATCATGTAAACTTAGGTTTTGACAAGCATCTATTATCCAAGTTATATTAACACAATATACACATCGCCACTCAATCAAAAAGCATTTAATCTCTAAAGTACATCTATGTGGCTCAATCCTCACCAAGAATGGAATAAAATGGGATACCGATGTGTTATGTATATTACGGTAGTACCTTCAAACTTTGGCAACTGTTTGGTTCGAGTCACACAAAAAAAAATTAAAATCCAAAAATTTTCCCCCATCCCCACACTTGGGATACATTGTCCCCAATGTATAGTTTTGGAGGAATGATCACTCATTTACTCCCAATATCACCTTTCTTCAAAAACCTCAAATCCCATATTTCTTTTTTTTAAACATGAAAACTCAGCTACAAAACCTCAAACCCAACATACTATCAAACCTAATACACCCCCTTCCTTCCTTCCCAACCATAAACAAAATGCAACAAAATAAAGCTACACTATTGTAAAAAGGGAAACATACGACCTGGTCACTAATAGCGTGGCTGAGGAGGTCCGAAGATAGAAGTCATCATCTCCGAGAACTCGCTGAATGCGAACGCTCCACTTCCACTTCCTCCTTCTTGTTGCCCGGAGCTCGGTTGCTGCTGCTGCCCATACCGTGGATCCACCCATTGAGAGTGATGCATTGGTGGTGTTGGATAAGAAACACTACCGTCATAGGGTGGTAGGGTCAAGTAATCAACTGGTGGAGAGTCTACAACCACTGGACGCCCTGCATGCCAATCATCATGCATCCTCCGGTTCTGATCATCCAAATATCGGTTATTGATTTCCTGCTCAAAGGCGTAAGCATGAGTACGGTTCCAGGATTCTTGTCTATCAAAATTGTGCCTCAATGCACGTTCCATGCTTACGCCCAAGAATGTCTGATGATCAAAAAGCATCCCCTCAACCCACTCCAGCTATCGAACACAGAAGGCCTTTGACTCTCGATTACTTCTTGCATTGTACCTTCGTGAGCCCAATTCGGCTCATATGGATATCTCAAAAAGTCAAAGAAACCTCCGGTTGGAATACTACTTGAACCCCCTTGCTCAGCATGCATTGGGGCAACATGTGGGTCATCCATGTAGTCCTCATCCCCACTTGGGCCCTCTTCCTTGCTTTCCGGTTCATCCTCTTCACCCGGTCGAAGTGGTCGCACGTCAGCCTTTAGAACTCTCCATCGTTGCCCCTCACTTTTCAACTTATGATACCTCTCAGACTCCGTATATTTCCACCCAGCCCCAAACTGTAGAATGTCAAACGGCTTGAACCTTTTATAAGACCCCTTATCATCTTCACTGATTACCCCATACATTTTCAATAGAGTAGTGATGAGGCGGCAGTGCGGAATGATTTTCCGTTGATCGTTGTTCCTACTGATCCATACATTGTTCATAACAAGAAAGCGAAACGCAAACATGGGGCCCCCAGTCAACAAGGTATAGAGCACCGGCACTTTCGACCGTCGAACTTCGGTTTTGTCACCCCGCCTTGGGATAACATTTTGCAAGCAAATGGCCAACATCAACTTTCCCTTAATCCTTAAATTCTTCCTGTATAGCTTTCCATGTGTATTACCCGATAAGAATAGATAATCCAACATAGTATTCCAACGTGGATGCTTCTCGGGTTTGAAATAGAGGTCTTCTAATCTTGGAAGCATATACTGATTAACCGGCTTACTATTAAATTTCGCAACCCGCCTTAAGAATCAAAGGACATCTCTACCTCGATGCCATTCACAGTGCCAATCAATCTCATCTTCGACGCTCCACCCCTGTACGAGGACACTTAAGAGTGGCCATCCACTCCTGAACTTCAGTGTCATACAAATTGGTGCCTTCATAATCGTAACACTTCAGAGCCACCTCCCATCCTAATGCCTGGAATTTATCCGTAATCCCAAACGGTCCAAAATCCGCTTCCCTCACATCTTTTTCACAAATAAATGCCTCTTTTCTTTGTGCCAACCGGCTAATCTGGTCGTTGAATAATTCAGCCTGCCACTCTTCTGGTTGATCATGTAATGGACTGGATGTCCATTGTAGCTTTGTCCCCAGATCAGGCACATCTTCATCTATGTCTTCATCACTACCACCCTACATGACTAACCTTCTCTTTCTTAGTGCTGGTTTACTTGAAGATCCCACTTTTTCTTTTCCTTTTCGCCCCATTATAACTCTGCAAAACATAGACATGACAAGCACATATTATTCATCTTCTCAAAACCCACATTGTCCCCACACTTGCTTGTTACTATATTCATGGAAACTAGTCACAACATTAATTCACCATATGCAAAAATTTGAACCACATTCTCCTAAATTAACAAAATTTTGCCCAAAATCATATTTTCATCACAAAACTAGCTTCCATGACCATAATCATTCAAAACCCAATCAAGTTCATCTCAAAATAATCAACCATAAGCAAGCATAGGTTCATGATAATCTAGCACTTACAATCCTACAAAACAATGATAATAATGTAAGAAATTACATACCTTGGCTTGTAGAAAAGGAAGAACCCTAAAAACTTGAAGATTATCAAAGACCTACAAGAACCCTCAAAAATTTCGGATCAAAAAGTTCCAACTTGATCCTCCAAACAATGGATTTGACCAAATGCAAGCACACAATCGAAATCCTTTTGAAATTTTAGCCAAAATAGACCCAAAAATCACTTGATTTGGTTAGAAATTGAAGGGTTTATGTGGATGAAGGTGGGTGTTCTTGAAGGTAAATAAGGGGGAAGAAGAATGAGGGTTGTGGCTAAAAGAGAGGCAGAATGTGGGTGGTTAGGGTGAATTCCCGTGATAAAGTTACTATTTTGCGGACCCTAAAAACCCAGTGGCCACCATAAGCTACGGTGGTCACCGTAAGCTACGGCGGCACCGAAGCTACGGTGGCTAGAATTTATAAAAAAGGATCGTAAGACAGTTGGTAAACACCATAATGAACCTTTGGGGAACCGTAGCTTATGGTGGGGACCGTAAGCTACGGTGGTATCTGGGAAATTTCAAAAAAAAAATTGGTTTTTTTTATCTATTTTAACCTACCACCCCCTCGAAAACCTGTGTTGTCCTCAACACCGTGTATGAGAAGTTACGGAAAACTTCCCCACACTTGTTTCAAACACAGATCAACAAGTACCGATAAAGACTCGAAAGAAACTAAACACATAAACAACAACAAAGTATTTTACATTACCAAACATGGGCCTTTTGCATTTAATTCTCATCCAAGGGCCGTAAGATGTAGCCCACTTTATCAAGTTCAAGATGCTTAATATCATTCCCCTCCAAGTACGGTTTAAGCTGATGCCCATTCACTGTTTGCTTCTTGTTGGTCCGTTCATCCACGATATCAACATCTCTAAACTTTCACACACATGTAATAACATAGGGGCCCATCCACTTGCTTTTCAATTTGCCCGTGAACATCTTTAACCTTGAATTGAACAACCATACCTTTTGACCCGTTTCAAAAATTCGCTTTCAAATCTTTTCATCATGAACCTTCTTGAGTTTATCCTTGTATGCAACTGCACACTCATATGCTTCATCTCGAATCTCTTCGATCTCACTCAATTGAAGTTTTTGAATCTTCCCCGCTTCATCATAATCGGCGATTACCGTCTTAATGGCCCAATGTGCCCTATGCACCAACTCCATTGGTAAATGACACCCCTTCCCAAACACCATCCGGTAAGGAGTTGTACCAATTGGAGTCTTGTAGGCCATTTGGTATGCCCACAACGCATCATCCAATTTACTTAACCAATCATTTCTATCTGTTCGCACCGTTTTCATTAAAATTTCTTTAATTTGACGGTTAGACACTTCAACCTGTCCACTGGTTTGTGGATGATACGATGTGGCGATTCGGTGGTTCACATTGTATCTCCTCAATAATTTCCCAAAATTAAAATTCTTGAAATGCGAACCATCATCACTGAATATAACATGTGGGATTCCAAAACGAGCAAAGATATTCGATTGCACAAACTTGCATACAACTGAATGATCATTAGTCCGTGTCGGTATGGCTTCAATCCACTTCGAAACATAGGCCACGTCCACCAATATATACAAAAACCCATTTGAACTTGGAAACGGCCCCATGAAGTCTATCCTCCACACATTAAAGATTTCTACCACCAAGATAGGTTGCATGAGCATTCCGTCCCTCTTTGAAATACTCCCCATCTTCTGGCAATTCAGACAATTCTGGGCAAACTCACATGCGTCTTTAAAAATTGTAGGCCAATAGAACCCGCACGTGAGCACCCGGTACCCTGTCTTATGACCACTAAAGTGTCCCCCACAAGCGGAGGAGTGAGCATAGGTTAAGATTTCGGCCACTTCTGTTTCCAGAACACACCTTCTAATTACTTGATCGGGCCCAATTTTGAATAAGTCTGGTTCATCCCAAATGTACTGTTTAACTTGTACCATGAACTGTTGTCGTCTTCTCTTTGTCCAATGACCGGGAATAGCATCCGTGGCCAAATAGTTTACGTAATGTGCGTACCACGGGGCCGTAGAAGTAGAGACAGCGACCAACTGTTCATCAGGAAACCGTTCATTAATGTCACTTAAATCATCAGCTCCTTCATTTGGAATTCGAGACAAGTAGTCCGCCACCACATTTTCACTTCCCATTTTGTCTCGAATTTCCAAGTCGAATTCTTGCAAAAAAAGTACCCATCAAATCAACCGAGGTTTAGCATCCTTCTTCTCCATTAAATACCACACTGCGCTATGATCAGAGTAAACCACCACTTTGCTCCCCCAAATATATGACCAGAACTTGTCCAAGGAATACACCACCGCTAATAATTCTTTCTCGGTTGTGGTGTAATTCAGTTGCGCCTCGGAGAGAGTCTTACTTGCATAATAGATCGCCACCGGCTTCTTATCAACCTTTGCCCCAAAATCGCTCCAATAGTTGTATTGCTGGCGTCTCACATAATTTCAAACGGCTTTGACCAATCAGGTGGCTGCAAGATAGGGGCCTTCACCAACTGTTCCTTCAAAACATTAAAGGCTTGCAAACATTCATCAGTAAAATCAAATGGAACATCTTTCAGTAATAAATTACATAGGGGTTTAGTAATAACACTAAATCCCTTAATAAATCTTCTATAAAAACCAGCGTGTCCCAAGAATGACCTTACCCCTTTAACATTTTTAGGAGGAGGTAGCGATGAAATACACGAATTTTTGCTTTGTCTACCTCCATCCCTTTTTTGGACACAACATGGCCCAACACAATACCCTCCTGAACCATGAAATGACTTTTTTCCCAGCTCAGCACTAAGTTCTTCTCGACACATCTTTTTAAAACTTTTTCTAACTCGTCGAGACACGACTAAAAGCTTGTGCCAAAAATAGAGAAGTTATCCATGAAAACGTCAAGCGATTCTCCAACCATGTCCGAGAAAATACTCATCATACGTCGTTGAAAAGTTGTTGGAGCGTTTTACAAGCCAAATGGAATTCGCCTAAAGGCGAAAGTACCATAAGGACATGTAAAGGTGGTTTTGTGTTGGTCATCGGGATGAATAGCAATTTGGTTGTATCCTGAATACCCATCCAAAAAACAGTAGTATTTTTTACTAGAAAGTTTTTCAATTATTTGGTCAATGAAGGGTAATAAAAAATGGTCCTTAGAGGTTGCGGTACTCAATTTTCTATAATCAATACAAACACGCCACCCGGTGACCGATCGGGTGGCGATTGTTCACAATTTTCGTCCTTAATAACTTGAATGCCGGCCTTTTTAGGCACCACTTGGGTAGGACTTACCCAAGCACTATTAGAAATAGGGTAAATAATACCTGCATCCAACCATTTGATTAACTCCTTTTTCACTACCTCACGCAGATTCGGATTCAACCTTCTTTGTGCTTCCCTCGACTGCTCAGCCTCGTCATTTGTAATTATCTTGTGCAAAACAATAGATGGGCTGATTCCCTTCAAATCAGCGATTGTCCATCCTATGGCCGCCCGATTCGCCTTGAGCACCCTTAGCAATTCATGCTCTTGAGCCACCTCTAAATTAGAGGCAATAATGACCGACAATGTGTCATTATCCCCTAGAAATGCGTATTTCAAGTGGCTCGGCAATTCCTTCAACTCTAAGATTGGGGCTCCTCCAAGGATGGTTTGGTACCCGAATTAATTTCCGCCAGTAGACTCTCGAATTGATGAGTCCACGACGGTCGCCCCTCTTTCATTGCCATCACATCCTGTTTTTCTTCCTCCACTCGCTAATCACTAGCATGTACCTTCTCAGACGCGTCACAAAAACAAACACAAACATCCTCTTCCGCATATTCATGTGGGTCACACCCATCCACTAAATCTGCCATGAAACACTCGTCAACACCAATAGAATTAGATGTGTTAGTAAAAACATTTAATCGCATTTTTCTGTTACCGAATGTCATGTCAACCATACCAAGTCGACAATCAATTACGGCGTGAACAGTGCTTAAGAATGGCCGACCCAAAATAACGTTTTGTTGTTGTTTTGAGTCAGCGGGCGAGTAGTCAAGTACTAAAAAGTCTACCGGATAGTAAAATTCATCAACCTTCACAATTACATCTTGGACCATCCCTCGGGGTAACTTGTGAGACAAATCAGCCAAAACCACCGTTGTTTCTACCCGAGCCAATGGACCAAAATCATATTGGTCATACAACCAACCCGGTAGTATACTTACTCCGGCTCCAAGATCTAGCAACGCTTTAGACATTGGAAAATTTCCAACTTGAATATTTATTAACGGCATTCCCGGTTCTTGGAGCTTGGGAGGAAGAATCCCTTTCAGTACTGCACTAACCTGTCCGGTCAGATCTACCCGCTTAGGCAACTTCTTTTTTTTTGTTGTCTTTTCTGAGTGCATAATTCTTTTAAGAACTTTGCGTAAGCGGGTACTTGCTTAATAGCATCAAGCAATGGGAGGTTTACCTTAACTTGTTTAAACACATCCAAAAGTTATTCCTTTTGAGGACCCCTTGTTGAAATAAAATTTTTCTTTCCCGTGTCAACTAAGGCGGAAGGAAACGGGACTTGACTTGGTCCCCCTTCCTCCTTTGTTTCGTTTAAGATTTCACCCAGACCCGGTTTATTAATCACATTTTCAACAGTAGGATCCCTTGACACATTTGGTGATGGGACCTCATTCTCATCACTCTCATTACCCGTAATATCCTTAACCACCCCTTCAACCAAACCCGATTTCAAATTTGCTTTAAATTCTTTACCGCTTAGTAAAACACTTACATGGTTAATATTAAAATTACTCGAAGTGTTGTGAGAGGGATTTACCTTTGTGTCACTCGGAAGTTGACCCTTACCTTTTTTAAGTTTCGCTACCTCGGATGCGAGTTGACCCATTTGTGTGGTGAGTGCTTGGATACTTTTGTCACGGACTTCATCCTTTTGCATACGAGCTTCGTCGAGTTGATTCCTTCGTTGCATGTCTTGTTGAATCATTCGAAGCATATCCATAACCTCATTACCGCTCGATGAAGTTTGACCCGCATTTCCACTTTAGTCACCTCCTTGCTGAAATTGACCTTTATACCCTTGACCATTACCGCCCCTAAAATTCCCTTGATTATATTCTGGACGAGGAGCAAAACTACGTTGAGCTCCTTGAAAAGTAGGGTTGGCTTGATTCGCCAGGTTCCCATAGCGGAAATTCAGAGGATTCCATAACCCGGGGTGGTACGTTTTGGAATTCATGTTGAAGTTTCGACCACCCCCTCCAATTGCATTCACTTCCTTGAATTGATTTGCATTTACTCCCACCAAACATACCTCCGCTGCATGACCTAGTTCATTACAGTTAGTACAAACATTATATACCTAATTTGAAGTTTGTGCTTCTCCACCTCCACCGCATAAACTTGAGATCTTGTGATTACATGTGTAGCCCGCCTCGACGATTGTGCTTTCCTTTTTGATGTGACTGCCATTTGCTCTAGAAACACCCAATCGTCTTGCTCATAGTTTGTTCCAAATGTACCATTTGTGATAGACATCAAATCACGAGCATCCTCCGAGCTCAACCCTTCGTGGAACGCATTCAACAACTCCCACAATGTTATGTCATGATGAGGGAAATTCTTCAACATTATGTTGGAATTCATGTTGAAGTTTCAACCACCCCCTCCAATTGCATTCACTTCCTTGAATTGATTTGCATTTACTCCCACCAAACATACCTCCGCTGCATGACCTAGTTCATTACAGTTAGTACAAACATTATATACCTGATTTGAAGTTTGTGCTTCTCCACCTCCACCGCATAAACTTGAGATCTTGTGATTACATGTCTAGCCCGCCTCGACGATTGTGCTTTCCTTTTTGATGTGACTGCCATTTGCTCTAGAAACACCCAATCGTCTTGCTCATAGTTTGTTCCAAATGTACCATTTGTGATAGACATCAAATCACGAGCATCCTCCGAGCTCAACCCTTCGTGGAACGCATTCAACAACTCCCACAATGTTATGTCGTGATGAGGGAAATTCTTCAACATTATGTTGGAATTCATGTTGAAGTTTCGACCACCCCCTCCAATTGCATTCACTTCCTTGAATTGATTTGCATTTACTCCCACCAAACATACCTCCGCTGCATGACCTAGTTCATTACAGTTAGTACAAACATTATATACCTGATTTGAAGTTTGTGCTTCTCCACCTCCACCGCATAAACTTGAGATCTTGTGATTACATGTCTAGCCCGCCTCGACGATTGTGCTTTCCTTTTTGATGTGACTGCCATTTGCTCTAGAAACACCCAATCGTCTTGCTCATAGTTTGTTCCAAATGTACCATTTGTGATAGACATCAAATCACGAGCATCCTCCGAGCTCAACCCTTCGTGGAACGCATTCAACAACTCCCACAATGTTATGTTGTGATGAGGGAAATTCTTCAACATTATGTTGAATCTTTCAAATGCCTCATGAGACATTTCACCCTGTTGTTGTTGGAAACTGTAACATCCGTCAAAAACGGATTTACCAAACCCGCTCCGTTTATCAACCCAACAGTCAGTCAAAATTTTAGTTGCGAATTAAATGCCCAAAATAATTTTAAACGATCCGTAATCAATTATTATGCGGGGATATATATTTAGTTTCTGAAAAACTGATAAAAATAACAAAATAAAAATGTTTTAATCATGCCGGGTACCGGTTCAAACCAAACACTTATCCCTCAGCCAAACAACCACTCCGCCACTTTGATTTTATGGTAATATCAGGAAACATTTAATTCAAGTATTCAAGTTCCGAAGTTTAATTCGTCAAATTCCGCCCAATTAGCAGTCGTCGGAAATCCCGACGACTTCGCCGTTTAATTACGTTTTCACTCAAATTAACCGTAGAATTAACTCTCACAACGGTTATAACCGACGTCTGAACCCGCGACATCAGCTGTAACCGCCGGAGAACGGCTGACTTCGAATTGAGACCGAATTCAGACCCCATTCATCTCAATACTACCCTATAAATACACCCTCAACTCGCCAGAAACCTTTCACACTCAAATCGCACCTTTTCTCGGCGAAAAATCACTCGCCGGAAATACTTGATACTTCGCCGGAAAACCGTATCAGTAATCTCTGAGCTTACTGAACCCCCTAAACTTTCACCGAAGTCACCCACAACCTTTGTAACCTTTCGGAAGACTCTCTGCTGCAAGGGACTCGTCGCCGGAAGAACTTGCTGCCACCAGGAGTTCTGCCGGAAAACAGAGGAGAAACAGCCGGTACATCTCACGCCTAATTCCTTCCCTTTTTACTTTTATCTCGACTGTAATTGATCATAAAACACTAAAGAAACTTGAATCAACATTCGAATCCGTCAGTCGTCACTTCCGGTGAAAACCAGTGAAGAAGACGACGTTACGGTAATGGTTTAGTATAATTAAAATCAAGTTATTTAACGGGTTAGACACACAGTCCAGCGGTGGACTGTGTGCACTTTTAAAGCTAAGGTCACGAGTTCGAGTATTGTCCCTCACACGCCGCCTTGATAAAAATCCTTTTTTTTCGCAAAACTGAACCGGAGTGTTTTGGGTATATGTTAAGTATATTGATAACTGAGTTTATAATCAAGTGCGACACACAGTCCAGCGGTGGAGTGTGTGTCCGCTAACCCACAGGTCCCGGGTTCGAGACCTGTGGAGCGCACCGGTTTTGTGATTTAATTCATTTTTAAAATAAAGTGATTTCTGTTTAAATCTAATTAATGTATATAGGTAATTAAAATCGGATATATGACGGGTTAGACACGTAGCTCAGTTGGTAGAGCTGCGTGCACGCGTACGGGAGGTCTCGGGTTCGAGCCTCACCCGGCGCATAACAATATGCCTTCGAACCGGTCAACGCTAGTCAAAGTCAACGGTCAAAAGTCAACTGTAGCATAAATAAAATATTTTTTTATTTATTTTTTATTTAATTATTTTAATTAAAAATCAATTAAAAATACTTAAAAATAACATTTTTAAGGTTAGAAAATAGCCACAAACTCACAAAAATACACCCAACAATCCTACTAAAATAGATTAATAAAACCCGTTTACTTACCAAACCGTAATGCGATTTATCTAGGTTTAATCTCACTCGTGGTTAAAACCACTTCGCGTGCAATCAACGTCATCAACCGAACGCACCCAATGTGAGTGAATTCTTACAAACTCCCCTTTTTTTTCATGTTTTGGGGTGTATCATGTGTTGTTTAAACTAATTCTCTTATGCAAATTTGTGCTATACCATTATATGAACTAAACTAGAATGTAACTATTATTGGTTGTGATATATTACATATTGTCAAGGTTGTATGCAAATTATTTAGGCCCATCAGTTCTTCGTGGGAGACGAGAACAACGCGTGCCTTAAAACTCATTTATTAGGCCCATCAGTTCCTCGTGTGAGACGAGAACAACGCGTGCCTCAAAACTCATACATTAGGCCCATCAGTTCGTAAGAACAACGCGTGCCTCAAAACTCATTTATTAGGCCCATCAGTTCCTCGTGGGAGACGAGAACAACGCGTGCCTCAAAACTCATACATTCTGCCCATCAGTTCGTAAGAACAACGCGTGCCTCAAAACTCATTCATTAGGCCCATCAGTTCCTCGTGGGAGACGAGTCGAACAACGCGTGCCTCAAAACAATCATTTGGTGTTTGTATGTTCAAGATTCAATATTATGTGTTGTGTGAATAGATTTACATCTACATTTACTCATATGAGGTATGCACATTATTTATAATCAATTGGATAAACTTGTTCAAATGTTTTTTTCCATAGGATTCACTCGCCAACATTATGTTGATCCAAAAACCTTTTTACACATGATACAGGTGGACAGGTTGAAGCAAGGAAAACATAGGATATGCCTTAGAAGAGAACCAAGAAGCTTAGATTGATAGTTAGAACATGTTGTATCATTTATTGTAAATTTCCATTAAATTGTATTAATGAATATGAAACATATAATAAATGTCATGAGCTTTGATGATAACCCAATTATGCCCCGATCACCTTTTCCGCTGCGGGTCGGGGTGTGACAGAAACTACGTAAGCTCCGCCTTGCTTCATTTGTCTTTTGGGCCGTAAAAAATTCTTCAAGAAACCTTTGTTGCATATCGGCCCAAGTATAAATCAAAGCGGATGGTAGAGTGTGGAACCACTGATTTGCCTTATCTTCCAATGAAAACTGAAACAATACCAATTTTACATCATCCGCGGAAAAACCTTGCCCCCCGATTGTGTTGCAAATGGAATCATATGTTTCCAAATGGAAGTACAGTTCCTCTGTTGCTAGACCCTTGTACTACGGCAAGCTTTGTAATGCAGTCGTCCTAACTTCAAATGTTCTCCCATCCGGGCGTTGTGGTATCACTACCGGATAAGGATTATTAGTAATAATCGGACAAAAATGTGCTTCAACCCCCCTTACTACCTCTTGATGATGTCTTCGCGGAACATCTAAAGGTACTCTTGGTCGACCCGCTTGACCTTGTCTTAACCCCTGAGGTACAAAGTGTTGTTGAGGTTGAGGTTGATGCATCGGTTTTTGAACTTGGGGTAGTTGATGTTGACCTTGGACTTGTTGTAGAGGCATTGGTTGTTGGAACGGTAGTCCTTGAGGACGAACTTGTT
Source organism: Scalesia atractyloides (assembly GCA_947069175.1). Classification (NCBI taxonomy): domain Eukaryota; kingdom Viridiplantae; phylum Streptophyta; class Magnoliopsida; order Asterales; family Asteraceae; genus Scalesia; species Scalesia atractyloides. Next base: position 40,316,599 of record CAMTDV010000008.1, on the reverse strand, counting down.
ACCACCCCCGTAGGTTGCCTTTGTGGTAACTCATTCCCTTGCGGTCCAAGTTACCTCCATCACCCCATAGTAGTAACCTTCATCTTCATACCCTCCGAATTCTTCTTCATAACCATCAGCATACCCATCTCCACCTACACCAGACGTTTGCACAAACTGTGAGAAGGATTATGGAAACCCGGTTGGGTTGGTGGTTGAAATGTGGAAGAGTTATGGATAACAGTTGAACTTGGTAAAGTTTGACTTGGCAATGGTGGTTGAGTGGATGATGATTGACCGGACTTTGGGAAAAAGGATGCGAATGGTGGAACCATTGATGTGGTATTGGGAGGATTGACTTCATATGTTGAGGGTGGATTGATGGTAGTAATTGGTGGAGGTGTAGACGGTGTTGTTTGGCTTGTGGTAGTAGGTAATGATTCCATGATGTTGAGTGGTGTTATTGGCGTAGTAGGTGTAATTGGCGACCCAATAACCTTGTTTTCTCATAACAAAATCCTGTTGCGTCGGAAAGTTCGTTCAATCTCCGGATCAAATACCAATGGTGATAGCTTTTTAGATCCTCTAGTATGCATACACCTGTAAGATCCTGCACACTAACACAACCTACGTAAACCCGGAAAAATAACAAACTATACTAGCTCAAAACAATAATACACGTTGCGCACAAGTTCCCCGGCAACAGCGCCAAAATTTGACGTGTAGTCGTTGTCTCACGCAAATTTAATCCAAATACTGCTACTAGCTAGCGGTAAGTGGGTATCGAACACAAGGAATTGTGGAAATTGTGCTATTGAAAGGTTATGCTACTTAAACTAATTACCTAATTTGCAAGAAATTAATTTCAGATTTGGTTGATGGTTGGATATTTTAACTACTAATGATTCAAAAATTGATGTGTTAACAGATTAATAAGGAAGCGACCATCTTGGGTTTCCTATCCAAAACGTATGTGTTTCAATTCAACTAGAAAGAGTCACATAGACATGACTCGTGTTTGATTAACTATTTGTGATAAAAGGGAACCAAGTACTCGGATTATAATGTGAGGTCGTTACCAGATGACCAATTGATTAATACCCAACCCGTTAACCTTCCCGTCATACCTCGATTGTCAACGACACCAAGAATGTACTAAATAGGCAAGGACTAAAATATCTATCAACAATTTACAAACAATCAATCAACACCATAATAACCATAACATAGCAATTATTCTAGAAATCAAGAATTAAAACACAATTGTTCAACAACCCTTCACCCAAGATGATCACCAAGAATTCTAACCTCTCATGTTCTCGCAATCAAACATACTTCAAATGTTTTGTTCATACGAATCAATAACACCAAAATAATGTTTAGAACTTGCCTTTAATCACTAAGAACACTCAAAATCGCCCCTTTTTGCTCTGCAGTTCGTCACCAATCATTGGATATGTGAAAAGACTCCATAATTCGACTTAAATGGAGCAGTTACAACTTTCCCGTAGCTCACCACCGTAAGCTACGATGCCCACCGTAGCATACGGTGGGCAATTTTTTTCCTTACGGTGGTAAGCCACTATCTTATGGTGACAATTAAGGGTAGACTCCACTGTAAGCTACGATGGCCACCGTAGCTTACGGTGGCAAGCAGAAATTTCCAATTTTTCCCTTCTTCTATCTCTCGAGCCACTTACAATTCCCCGAAAAAGCACGTTTAAGTTCCCTCGTTATGCTCTTCAGTACCTTCAAAGACATATGCACCATAGACACCAAATCGTAGCAAATAAACATTTAAAGTGTGGAATATTTGTCATTTTATCGCACTTACGGGTTGTCCAAAAGACCACCCGTCACGTGTCCACAACACATTGTCTTCTAATGTAATGTGTCTATTTCCCATAGACTAATCATGCATTGATCCTTTTTCATTACTTACGGCTGAGCTCGTGTGATAGATCCTCATTTATCGTGACACAATGAAAACCTTTTTGTTATCTTGTTATAATTCCAAAACATTTCTAATATGTTTTAAACTTTGTTTTCATGTGTGAGCCCCTGGTGATTATAGAACAACTTTTAATAAAAAGTTTTTCCCCGTTTCACTACAATCAGAGCTCTAATACCAACCTGTCACACCTTGGTCGTAGCGGAAGCGCAAGTGCGTGACTATTAGGTAATCATTGCATCCAATTTAGTAAACAATCATAATTCAACAACGATGCTATTAATAATAAGTTTCATTCCAAAATTACAGTCAACCAAAAGTGATTACATAGTTTTAACTGTTTTCATCACAAGTACATAGTGAGGTTTTGACCCCTATATACCCATACGAAGTTGGGATATAAAAGGCAAACCCTCCAAAAGATGGCACATCGTTGTCTTGACATATTCCCATAACCCGAATCATATCACCAGCTCATGTCTTGAGTCCTGAAATACATGTAATTTTAAAAAGTCAACATAAAGTTGGCAAGTTCATGTAGTTAATGTTTTCGTATAAAAATGTCATTCTTGAAATCCAGTAATGAAATCCGAGTATGTTATTAGCATCATGGCGTTCTGGGGATCTATCAAAGTGTCACGAGTACCCTGACATATATGTGCCATAAGTAAGTAACCAACCCGAGACAACTCTGACATCATTGGGATCACAAAAGCACTCCTACCGGTTATCATACCAGGAGTGGAGCGTGTCTCAAACTCGATAGATCTATACCTTTTGCACCTTGGTCACTATGTGATTAATGGTTACTATTGTCATCATCCTACTTATGCACAAATGATCATGTTATCAACTGAACCCATAGGTAACATACTATTTGTTATGACATGTATTTCCCCCTGATAGTTTGTAAAACAAAACTTTGAAATCAATGAGAGGAGGGACATGAACTCACAATTTTTGTGTTCCGTTAAGTTGTACTATTTATCGATCGGTGTCCGCAACGTATGTAACCTACATGCGTATTGGTTTCATTAGGCACCTAGGTCTCAATGGACCTTGTACTCATTGGTCATCTTGAATTCTTGTTATGTATTTCTTTGTTATGATTGAACAACTTAAAATGTTATCATAGTGTTGGTAGTTTGTTTGTTTGATTAATATTGTTATATATATCTATTAATATATATATATATATATTATTGTTTTCACTTCATGTGTGAACTGGGTCTTGCCCTTCATATGTCATTGGGCCTAGCCCATGTTTTCTTGTCATCGGGCCTAGCCCAAGTCATCTATGTCTTTGGGCCTAGCCCATGTTTTCTTGTCATTGGGCCTAGCCCATGTATTTTATGTCTTTGGGCCTAGCCCATGTTTTTTATATTTTTGGGCCTTTATTCGTTGTGGGCCTCATCCATACATATTTTGGAATTGGGCCTTGTCCAAGACTTTTACGATTTGGGCCTAGCCCACATTTATTTATTAAAATCCCATTTTCTTATAAGTATTTACTTATAATTTTCTAGCTTTTTATATTTTTAACTTTCCGGATTTTGATTTCGATAACATATATATATATATATATATATCTATATATATATACGTATATATATATATACGTATATATATATATACGTATATATATATATACGTATATATATATATATATATATATATATCTGTGTGTGTTGAATGTCTAAATATATATTTAGACTCGTCGTCGGCGTCGTTCATTACATGTTCGTTTTCGTCGAGAATCGCCCTTTGTCGTAATGAACTTTCGTGCCGATGATTCACCCGTTGGTCGTCGACGCTACGGTGTAATCTTGAATGTTTGCCTAATGTTCGCATCGTTTCGATTGTCCGATTAATGTTTCGACGCTTTTCAAGGATATATTTGTTATGTCACCAACACTTAGTGTATTGATCAAGTGTTTGTATTTTGTATATGATTAGGTATTTTTTATTGTGAATACCCTAAGTTTCTAATACATACACATACAATACACACATATATACATACAAATTTATTGGTAACAACTGTATAAATATATACTTGTATTATTTTCCAAGTAGGAATATATATTTGTAAAGAGTATTTATTTTTACTTATAAATATATATTTGTAACTTTGTTAAACACTTGGCCATTTAGGGATAGCCTTTGTCTTTAGAGTCTACTTAATGACGATTTAAGTTACTAATCGCGTTTAGTCCCACTAATTACCCCACTAATCATGTCTTAATCGCGATTAGATTTTTAGAAAATTTCGCCATAGTTTCCCCTAAACTATGGCGTTTTCCACGTTTCAAAAACGTATTTAAAACCTGTTTAAGCTCATAATCATCATCAACAATCCATCTAATATTCATTTTGCATTATAAATCTGTCATCATCCATGAGTTTTAAATATTAAAAATCCTAGTAAATCAAGAGGGTTTTCAATATTTATTAACCATTTCAAATCACTACTTTAGCATGTTATTTAATCAAGTTTAGGCATTTAACCCCTTGGTTACTACACATTTTTAAGGTGATTACAACTTAAATACAAGTGTTTACTTCTTATAAAATTATTCATATGCATAAAAATTATCTTTAAATTGTAGTATTTTTCATGGATGATGTAGTTGATGATCTTGTTTAGATTTAAACCCTTTCATGTTTAAATCTTCATTTTTACACTTAACCATGCAAGATCATCCAACTTTTATCTCATACTTTTAACATAAACAACTTCAACATGCTAACTAACTATCATATAAACATATAATCAACACAAAATAAACAATATTTAGTGTTATTATTATGTTGTGAGTTAGGGTTTTTGGTTTATCTTTTCTTGATTTTTAAGATGATCAACTTGTACACTAATAATCTAAGCATAAAAATAAGCTAGATTATGGATGAGTTTAGCTTACAAAGGGTGCACAAGTTTCTTGATGATTATGGAAGAAAATGAAGCTCTTTAAGAAGCCCTAATGCTCTCCATCCTTGCTAGCTTCTTTAATGATCTTGATGAGGCTTTAAAGTGTAGAGATTGTGGTGTTTTAGGGTGGCCAAATGGTGGTGTATGGTGGTGATGTTTGAGCCGTGAAGTGAAGGGAGGATGAGGGGAAAATGGTTGCAAATTTTTGTTGAAGAAAATGATAAGATTTAGTAGAAGATATGATATATATTTCCATCATACTTCTAGTCTTCAACATATCCAAGGTCATGCTCTAATCTTCAATTTTTCAACAAAATCAAGTGGAATGGGGCCCACTTGTAGTTGTCCATATGGGGGGGTAAAGTGTAACTTTTATTTTTACACATGTTAAAAAATGTAGATATTTTGGTAATTATGCTAAGTATGGTGATTAGGGTTAATGATCTAGCATCTTAAGCATAAGATTAGAGTTTAGGGTGTATTTACATGGTATTTAATCCACATGATCCTCCAATATAAGTTTCGGATGACGGATACATCGCTAGATCGCTCATCGTCGTAATAATCGCTAATAAACGAAACTATTTATTTAGTACCGGAAGCTTTTGTTTTCGACCACCACAATTAATATGGTGTCTACTTAGTGCATTTCTGATCTAAAAATCTGCATGACTAGTTCGCTAGATGAATACACAATGAGTTAGGATGGCAGATATATCTTTCGTTCGATCGTTCGATCGATATATGCACTTTTATGTTCCGCCGTCAACCTTTTCCGAAAGTTGTGTTTCCATGACTTCATGTTAGTTGAATGGATTCCGAGTTCCAAATGAGGCTTAACTAGTTCACTAGATGTCCGGATGAGGCTATCGACCACTAAAATATTCGTCGTTTCGACAATCGGTCGCTTTTCGGTTGAATTGTGCATTGTTTGACGAATGATCGGAAACGATGTCTTTTGTGCATTCTTGCTATTCTCACATTGTTTTAGGATGATTAACATTGTTTATTCTTATTCTTGCATCCGGAATCCTCCTAATTAGTCTTACGGACAAATCGACATTTGTCGCCTTTTTGGTCGAAACGGACAATTTTGCAATTTAGGCGTTATAACCGGAAACTTATGAATTATTGCAACGATTGATCTTAGATATGTGTTTTCATTTGTATATGGACTTAGATATGGCATTAACATGCCGTTATTCCTTGTTCTGATATGTTTTAGTAGATTTACTGACACGGTTAGCGTCACCGCATTTAGTGCGCCCAGCACTTTCTACCAACACTTTTAGGGCATTGTTTTGGTTTGTTTCGCGTCGTAACGGAAACCAGTATATGTTATGATCAGACTACTTGCCCTAATGATGTACGACTCAGTTATGCAATTAAATTACGATGACTATGCATGAGATTATAATATAAAATTAGTGATTAAATTGTACGGAATTACCGGTTATTTGCCATTTATCACAGCATATGCCAAGAAAATGTGAATAGCCTCCAATCGAGCTACCGGTGCATAAACCTCATCGTAGTCCAACCCTTCAATCTGACGGAAACCCTGAACAACCAGTCGAGCTTTGTTCCTAACAGTAACTCCAGTGTCATCCTGTTTATTGCGAAATACCCAGCGAGTTCCAAGAGCACGTTTTCCTTGAGGAAGCTTCACCAATTTCCATACACCAAGCTTCTCAAACTGATTGAGTTCTTCATGCATAGCGTCAACCCAGCCGGGTTCCTGCAAGGCGACATCAATGCTTTTAGGTTCAATTTGTGAGATAAAGCAAGAGTAAAGACAAGTATTGATATCCCCTGATTGACTACGGGTTCGAACTGCAGTAGTAAAAGGACCAATAACATTTTCAGATGGATGATCGCGATCTAGACGCTGTGATATCGGTGTAGCAGGGACAACGAGATCTGTTTACAAGTTTGTAACACTCGGTGAGACAACTCCAGATGACTCCCCCTTATTAGTTGCACCAGTGGGAGTGTTGACTAATGAATCAACAGAACATTCTGGTGGTGTAGGCTCAGGAAACAAAGATGAGCCTAAGACATTGAGAGGAGTAGGCCCTCCATTTGTGACAGGAAGTTCTGTGTTTGGAGCCTCAACTTCAGGTGAACCATAGACAATTCTGAGATAGACAGATCCGAAATCAGTCCGAGATAGAAAATTCCGAAATCAGTCCGAGATGAATATCCGAAAAGCAATGAATATCCGAAATTGAGAACTTAATCAAGAATGAAACTTGATCCGGAATGAGAATTAATCTGGAATGAAGTTTATCCGGAATGAACTTGATCCCGAATGAAGTTTAATCCGGAACGAAGATTGATCCGGAATGAACTTGATCCAGAATAAAGTTAAATCTGGTAAGAAAATTGATCCGGAATGTAGTCCTTATCCGAATGCACAGTATTCCGAATAATCTGCAACAGATAAACACAAACAATTTGAACAATGATCCTTATCCGAACTAAGAGCAATCCGGATTAGGTTGTTGAGAATATTCTAGGAACAGTAGTCCGAGATCAATCCGAGATGGATGTCTACTTCGTGTTCTTCGGGATCTTCAACAGTGGCCAATCTGAAATCTTTGAAACTTCTTCGTTTCCTTCGGAATCCGCAACAGTATCGAATCCGAAATACTCAAGCCTTCTTCGTGTTCTTCGGAACAGTAGCAATGCAAGATAAAATAACAGCAATCTTCAACTCTGAACACTAATCCAGGTTAAACAGCAACAACTTTCAATTCTGAACGGTTCTTCGATCTGCGATACCTGGAGCCTGTATTGTACAGCAGGCTTACTTCCAATTGTAAGTCCAGTAATCGGATCTAACAGGTATCATAAGACTAATCAATTGTAGAAATAAAGATTAGAATGAAGAACAACTCTTGAATCAAAAACAACTTGCATACACCAGAATAGTGTCTGATACATGTTTTTCAACAATAACTCTCTAACCCCAAACATTAACGTAATACATATATTTATACTAATCATCTAGCCCACTAGTTACAACCCTAGGCCCATGAGGCACTAGGAAGCCCAAAACCCTTCAACAAGCCCAAATGTAGCACTAATGTGTAAACCTCCAATACTATAAGCCTAATAGACCGTGTCCTAGATATCCTCGGCTCATTACATTAGTTATTGGCCACGACCAAAGCGCGTGGTGTAGGCGTACACTTGACCGATGCTCATGCTAAATTATTTTTACCCACTAGTTGGGGATAACTCCTTTGTGGGTTCATAAGTGGTGTGTACGTTAATCATGTCTCAATCTCTGTACTGGGCCCATATGTATGGACAAACATGTGAATCTGTTAACAAGGTTACAAGGCTGACTTTCCCAAGTTATAAAAGATTTTTCGTGCCTGTGCACTTAATCCATTTTCAAAATGAGTCAGTTGGGTGTATTTTCAAAAGACTAAGCTTGCAGGTACAATACGAAATAGGCTGGAAGCTGCTCGGTAGTGATATAAGAGGATCTTGCATATCCTTAGATCTGCCCAATGTCTGTTATACACTTTTTGTACATTTTACGATCCGCCTGTGTATCTTCAATTACAAGCCCTCTTTATATTATTTTTCGTACTTTAAACATTTGGTTTGTAATAGTAATTTAAACTCCAAGACTTCCATTGTGCTGTGTTTAATTGACTATGATGATATCAACTTATGTCACGATATTCCTCACCCAGGCCCACCGGTGTTTGGTTGTAAATTTCGGGGTGTGACAGATAATTTTCAACTTCCTCAAAAGTTGAGGATCCCTCATGTCTTTCTAAAACAATTTCGTTTCCATTTTTTTAATGCCCTTGATTTCTTGACCAGATAGATTTTTTGGAACAATTTCAACCATACCAGAATCATTTCCAGTAATATTTACAGAAATTTGGTCATTTTTCTTGAATCCTATGCCAAATTTTATGTTAGTTTTGACCTTGTTTCTAGCAAAATCTCATAACTTTTACAGGATTCCACCCATTTTTCACAAGTGACTTGGGTGGATTCCAACTCCTTTTTGCAAACCTGATATTTTTCTATCATAGTTTGGAGTTGGTCCTTGGTTATATGATGGCTTCATGTTTTTACCTGCTGACTTCAAATTCTTTTTCAAACAGTTTAGTTTCTAGCTCTTTTGAAAGCTTTTCGAACTGCAATTCATCATCCAAAATCTTATTCCTAAGGTTTTCATTCACCTCTTTTATGTTAGCAAAAGCTATGATACATTTATCTGAACATAGATCTTTAAAACCTGAGGAGATACCTTAGTAGCAGCCATCATGGCATAATCACATTCACCTTCACAAACACTAGCATCACATGGGTTAGACAGAGGTTTTAAATCTTCATCAACACTTTCTTTTGTAACAACGGTTTCATCATGAACATTAGACACAACAGATTTAGACTCCATTTCCTCAAATTCAACACCCTCAACTATAGACTCTAATGCCATAAAGGGAAAATTCATTTTGTTTCTTTTCAGTGTCAGCAATTAGAGCAAAGTTTTCATCAGTCAGATCCTTAGGTAAACTACTGCAATCAACAAAGCCCTAAGTAAAGAAGCTCTGTTGATTAGCCTCTGCCTGAGAAGTGGTTTGAGTAACTTGGTGTGAAGGTTGCATTTGAACCTGATGAGTTGGTGCTTGATCATAATGAATTTGAGGGACAGTGGTTTGAACATATTGCACAGGAACAGTGATAGCAGGGTGTGCAAAATGAGCAGTGTTTTGCATATGAGAAGCAGGGGTATATTGGGAATAATGGACAGTGTTTTGATGTCTAGGGCTAGGATGTGTGACAATTGGTCCAATTGATTTAGACCTACATTCTCTAGCAAAGTGTCCTAGCCTATTACATTTATAGCACTTAATCTTTGACTTATCCAGCCCAACTTTTAGCCCCCCATGCAACCCCTAGAAACTTTCTACCAGTTCTCTTGTAATATTTGTTAGCCCTAACACTTAATAGAGCCAACTGGTGCAAAATATCCATCTCTTCCAAATCTGAAGGGTCAAAATGTTGAAGGTCATTCAACTCAAAGCATAAGTTATCAAAAGTTTAGCTTTCCCCATTAGCAGCAACTGCATAATTAGATGTTTAAGGGTCAGAGTTGAAATTACCACCAGAAGTTATATCAATGAAATGATCATAACTCTGATCCTTACTACTGCCAGTGACTTCTTCTTGGCCAAAAAGTGTTGTACTACCAAATGCATAATCATCAGCCACCTTAATAGATTCTTGTAGCTTCTTTTCCTGGTTCAGCTCTCTTTCATAAGTGAGGAGCCTACCATAAAGCTGTGTTAGACTCATTTCTTTAGACCCAACTGAATTTCGAGTTACAAAAGCTATAGTGTCCCACTTGTCTGGTAATGATCTAAGAAAATGACTATTTAAAGTCGAATTTGCAAGTGTAACATTTACCAATTTAAGCTCACTCATAAGACAGCTAAACCTTTCAAATTGTTGGGTTAATGACTCTCCTTTAACATGACAAAATGTTTCGTATTGTTGATTTAAAACTTCTCTGTTATTTTTTATCACTTCCTCAGTCCCACCAAATTGCTCTTTTAAAGCATCCCATAATTCCTTTGCATTGTCTCAATGAAACAGGCCAGCACAGATATCGTTTGGCAGTGCAGAGGCCACGATGCTAAATGCCTTTGGTACTTGGAATTTAGGGTCCTCTGTACTCGGTATCATTGGAACATGAGGTCTAAAGATCACCGACTTCCAGCTGCTGGTGTTTTGCTGATCAAGGACATGACCCATCCATCTTTTCTAGATATTATACCCAAATTTGACAAGGATCGGTGGTTTAAACATGTTGCCGGTGATATGAGGATCTTGTGAAGTGTGTGACAGTCTGATTGTTTACAAACAGATTTTTGTTTAAAAACTTTGAGAATTTAATTAAACTCTGTTTTCAATAAAAACGAACAAAACGATTAGCAGTGAGAGTTGATCTATTCAAATCAAATTGATTGTTAAATCAAATTCGATTGACCAAGCTCTGATACCAATTATTAGGATCTAAGCTTGAAACTGTTATGATAGTTCTAAAGATGAATAATGAAAGACAAAAGATCAGCGGTAAATGCAGCGGAATGATGAACTTTGATTCATAACAATTGAGAGATTGTTTTCATTTTCATGCTTTTGTAATTATAATTACTTGCATATAACTCACAATCTCCCCCCTCAGCCTAAGATCACTGATTTGTCCGTACAGAATGTAAGGAAGAAATGTTAGATTGATAAGTGATCAAATAGAAAAGTACAGGAACTGTTCTATTTATACTACAATTCTAACCACTGAACATCTTATGATGATGTCAGTAGGAAAGTGACATATAACAATATTAACAAACTAACAACATCCGCTAGGCTGACCACTGCTATAACTAAACATTACAAAGACTGACTGAAAACTGTAACATCCGTCAAAAACGGATTTACCAAACCCGCTCCGTTTATCAACCGAACAGTCAGTTAAAATTTTCGTTGCGAATTAAATGCCCAAAATAATTTTAAACGATACGTAATCAATTATTATGCGGGGATATATATTTAGTTTTTGAAAAACTGATAAAAATCGCAAAATAAAAATGATTTACTCATGCCGGGTTTCGAACTCAGGTCCATACCGGTTCAAACAAACAACTTATCACTCAGCCGACCAACCACTCCGCCACTTTGATTTTATGTTAATAACAGGAAACAATTAATTCAAATATTCAATTCGAAAGTTAAATTTAATCAGTTTCCGCCCAAATAGCAGTCGTCGGAAATCCCGACGACTTCGCCGTTTAATTACATTTCCGCTCAAAATAACCGAAGTCTTAACTCTCACAACGGTTATAACCGACGTCTGAACCCGCGACATCAGCCATAACCGCCGGAGAACGGCTGACTTCGAATTTAGACCGAATTCAGACCCCATTCATCTCAATACTACCCTATAAATACACCCACAACTCGCCAGAAACCTTTCACACTCAAATCGCACCTTTTCTCGGCGAAAACTCACTCGCCGGAAATTTTTATTACGTCGCCGGAAAACCGTATCATTACTCTCCGAGCTTTACTGAACCCCCTAAACTTTTACCGAAGTCACCCACACCCTTTGTGAGCTTTCGGAAGACTCTCTGCTGCAAGACACTCGTCGCCGGAAAGAGATTGCTGTCGCCGGAGTTCTGCCGGAAAACAGAGGAGAACCAGTCGGTACTTTTCACGCCTAATTCCTTTCCTTTTTACTTTTATCTCGTCTGTAATTGATCATAAAACGCTAAAGGAACTTGAATCAACATTTCGAACCAGTCAGTCGCCACTTCCGGTTAAAACCAGTGAAGAAGACGACGTTTCAGTAATGGTTAAGTATAATTAAAATCAAGTTAATTACCGGGTTAGACACACAGTCCAGCGGTGGACTGTGTGCACATTTAACGCTAAGGTCACGAGTTCGAGTATTGTCCCTCACACGCTGCCTTGATAAAAATTCCTTTTTCAGCAAACTGAACCGGGTTGATTTAAGTATATGTTAAGTATATTGATAACCGAGTTTATAACCAAGTGAGACACACAGTCCAGCGGTGGACTGTGTGTCCGCTAACCCACAGGTCCCGGGTTCGAGACCTGTGGAGCGCACCGGTTCTCGGGATTTAATTCGTTTTTAAAATAAAAGGATTTCTGTTTAACTCTAATTAATATATATATATAATTAAAATCGGATATATGACGGGTTAGACACGTAGCTCAGTTGGTAGAGCTGCGTGCACGCGTACGGGAGGTCTCGGGTTCGAGCCTCACCCAGCGCACAATAATATGCCTTCGAACCGGTCAACGGTCAGTCAAAGTCAATGGTCAAAGTCAACTGTAGCAAAAATCAAATATTTTTTTATTATTTTTATTTAATTATTTTAATTAAAAATCAATTAAAAATACTTAAAAATAACATTTTTAAGGTTAGAAAATAGCCTCAAACTCACAAAAATACACCCAACAATCCTACTAAAATAGATTAATAAAATCCGTTTGCTTACCGAACCAAAATGCTATTTATCTAGGTTATTTTCACTCGTGGTTAAAACCACTTCGCGTGCACTCAACATCATCAACCGAACGCACCCAATGTGAGTGAATTCTTACAAACTCCCCTTTTTATTCATGTTTTGGGGTGTATCATGTGTTGCTTAAACTAAATCTCTTATGCAAATTCGTGTTATACCATTATATGAACTAAACTAGAATGTAACTATTGTTGGTTGTGATGTATTACATATTGTCAAAGTTGTATGCAAATTATTTAGGCCCATCAGTTCCTCGTGGGAGACGAGAACAACGCGTGCCTTAAAAACTCATTCATTAGGCCCATCAGTTCGTAGAACAACGCGTGCCTCAAAACTCATACATTAGGCCCATCAGTTCGTAAGAACAACGCGTGCCTCAAAACTCATTCATTAGGCCCATCAGTTCGTAAGAACAACGCGTGCCTCAAAACTCATACATTAGGCCCATCAGTTCGTAAGAACAACGCGTGCCTCAAAACTCATTCATTAGGCCCATCAGTTCCTCGTGGGAGACGAGTCGAACAACGCGTGCCTCAAAACAATCATTTGGTGTTGGTGTGTTCAATATTCAATATTATGTGTTGTGTGAATAAATTTACATCTACATTTACTCATATGTGGTATGCACATTATTTATAATCAATTGGATAAACTTGTTCAAATGTTTTTCCATAGGATTCACTCGCCAACTTTATGTTGATCCAAAAAAAACCCTTTTACACATGATACAGGTGAACAGGTTGAAGCAAGGAAAACATAGGATATGCCTTAGAAGAGAACCAAGAAGCTTAGATTGATAGTTAGAACATTTTGTATCATTTATTGTAAATTTCCATTAAATTGTATTAATGAATATGAAACATATAATAAATGTCATGAGCTTTGATGATAACCCAATTATGCCCCGATCACCTTTTCCGCTGCGGGTCGGGGTGTGACAGATTGGTATCAGAGCCATGACTATAGGGATATAGGATAGATTATTAGACCCTTAGAACCTATACTATAGTCTGCCTAAATTTTAATTGATTAGGGGTTACATACAAACTTGTGATATTTATTTGTTTCATATCACAGTCAAACATACATGCTTATATACATATTCGTTATACATATATCAATGTTCATATATTCAATTCATTTTCATACTCTCATTATTCAAGGATTTTGTTGCAATTTTCAAATCCCATCAAAGTAAGTTCTGCGACGGGCATGTAGTAACCGGAAGGGTACAAGTACCGGTAGTCGGGACGTCCTGTCTTGGTTGGCATTCGTATAAATCCAAAATAACGGACCAGTTTGCCTACCTGGGGACTAACGATGAGAGTACGACGGACCTATTAGGCCAAAGCATGCCACACCAAACGTTGTTCAAACTAACCTCACTTTGAGATGTCACCGTGTCCATGCCTGGGCACATTCCGAATATCATACGTTACATATTTCTCGATTTTCTCCGGGTTTTAGTGTACGTAACCAGGCTAACACATGCGAACCATATGAAAAACCCGGTAATCATGGGGGCCCACGTGATTACGAAGGTGAAGTAGGGCGGCATGCAAGGCCCAATTACGAGCAAAACCCAAGACATCCTATGGATGTAGTAGATTTATTTTTCTATATTTATTTTATGAACGTTCATTCCCAGACCCGACCCGCGATTCCAAAGGCATCCAACTCATACTCTTGATATGTATTCCTTGTAGATGTCATCTAGCCTCGCTCGTAGGAAAATGAGAACGGGAAAAGCCCGTGAACGCATGGCTACCCAAATTGCTCAGCAAATGGCGACCGTAATACCCAACATCGTAGTTCAAGTTCAACAAGCCCTTACCGCTAATTCCGTTAACCCAACCCAACAAGAGGATCAAAACACTGTCAACCTTTCAGTCACTAAATGCACCTACAAACATTTCAAATCCTGCGATCCTCCAAAATACGAAGGTACTGAAGGTGTCACCGCTCTCCTCCATTGGTTCGAAGAAATGGAGAACACTTTTCTAAATTGCGATTGCCCCGATGATCGCAAAGTGCGTTATGCTACCGGTCGTTTACTTGGAACGGCACTCACATGGTGGAATACAGAGAAGACCAAACGAGGTGTTGAAGAAACTATGACCTTGACTTGGGAAGAATTGAAGGGAATCATGACAAGACGGTTTTGCCCAAGAAGCGAAATCAAGAAATTGGAGGATGAGTTCCATGCTTTGAAACAAAAAGAAGGCGACCACACCACATACAACAAGAGATTCCTTGAGTTAAATCAAATGGTTCCCAATTTGTTTACTCCCCTCTACCGTTTGATCGAGCACTACATTCGTGGTCTTCCATCAAAGATTCAAGACTCTGTAATAAGTACCTCGCCTGCAACTTTGGAAGCAGCAATGGAGCTAGCAACTGCGCTCACTGAGAACCGAATCCGAAACAAAGATTTCAAAGAGGAGAAGAAGAAGGATAAAGCATCAACCGAAACCTCAAACTCCACCCGAACCGAATCCTTTACGCCACCTACTTCTAAGAGAAAACGTGATGGGCAAATCTTCGCCGTCACCCAACGCAACCAACCAGCTTCACAAGTTGTACCTTCTCAAACTATCCCAATCACTCAAGTAGCACCCAACTCAACTTACCCAAACAAGAAGCCTTACATTGGACCCCACCCTCAATGCAACACCTGTTTCTATCACCATCCATCTACTTTACCCTGTCGACTATGTGCAAATTGTGGACGCTACGGTCATTTGAGCAAAGTTTGCCGCACCGCTCAAAACCAAACCTCAACCCCTACTCAACCCATGATCCAAACACATCAACAACCTCAATACCCCATGTACCCATATGTTCGAGCTTGTTTCAATTGTGGCGACCCTACCCATTTTAGCACGTGCCCTCGTTTGGTTAACATCATAAACGCCCAAGCTCAAGCAAACCCAGTTAACCAAGCAAACCAAGCAAACCCAGCCCCACCGCCAGCAAGAGGAAGAGTTTATAACATCAACGCCAATCCTGTTGAAGATGTTAACGGACCAAACCAACCACTTAACTAGCCTTCTCTCACCAAGAATCAAGATTCAACTCCAATCACTTAATTTTTATGTTTTTCTTTATATCTCGATTTTCACGTATCTCAATTGGAATTTTATCCAAGAAATTTTAATGCAAATTACTAGTTCAGTTTGTTTTATACTCATTGATTTAATATTCATATCATCATACTTCACGACATATCTCAGTTTCATCATTTAAAGAGGTTGAGTTGTGCCTCACTTCTACATAGACTAACCTCTCCATCATATTAAACGAGAGAGGTTTTGTCAAACACGGATACTATCAGAATTAAGACTCAAGCGCTGGTTGTTGTGTTGTTTATGTTGTAGAGTCGCATAGGACTAATCATAACTTGCGGATAAAGTCAATGAGAATTTGACAAGAATATGGTGGATACGCCGCTGGTACTTCCTATATATAAGTATTCTTGTCAAATGATCGGAGGCATTATCAGGCGGTTATGAGAGGTTCCATGCATAGGTTGTTTGTGTGATTAAGTTATTCATTTTCAGTACATGCAATAAGCTCGGCTCTGTTTGATTGAGCCTTGAGCACATAGACAATTTCATTTTTCAGTACATTCAATACGTTCGGCTCCGTTTGATTGAGCCTTGAACGCACAGACATTTCAATTTCAGTACATACAATACGATCGGCTCCGTTTGATTGAGCCTTGATCGCACAGATATATATCATTTCAGTATTTTTATGTTTGTCGTTTTGGTTGTAGAGTTATAGGACTAATCATAATTCACTGATAAAACCAATGAAAATTTGACAAGAATATGGTGGATACGCCGCTGGTACTTCCTATATATAAGTATTCTTGCCAAAGGATCAGAGGCGTTATCAGGCGGTTATGAGAAGTTCCATGTAGGATTTAGTATTGCCTTGATTGAAATTTGTGTTACATTTATATCATCTCACTATTTAAAGAAATTGGATTGTGATCCATTTCTACATAGACTAACCTCTCCATCATAACAAACGAGAGAGGAACTGTCACCATTCAAACATATATACTATCAGAATGTGGATTCAATTATTAGTTGTTGTGGTTATTTGTGTAGATTATAGTATTGGAAGTTTTGCCTTAGGATATAACCATACTTTTCCAAACATATCTAAACTCTTATGCATGATATCATTTTAGCAAATCATTCCTGCTTAACAATACTTATACAGTAGGCAACAAAAAGCGATTCCTGTATTAGGATACTTAACCTTTACAAGGAACGTTACCGCCTCAAACAAAAACCCAAACCCTTATTTCTTCTAAGTATGTAACTGTCAAACTAAACACCATCGTTCTTTTAGTCAATTATATCCCTATTTAAATTTCGGGACGAAATTTCTAAAAAGCAGGGGATACTGTAACATCCGTCAAAAACGGATTTACCAAACCCGCTCCGTTTATCAACCGAACAGTCAGTTAAAATTTTCGTTGCGAATTAAATGCCCAAAATAATTTTAAACGATACGTAATCAATTATTATGCGGGGATATATATTTAGTTTTTGAAAAACTGATAAAAATCGCAAAATAAAAATGATTTACTCATGCCGGGTTTCGAACTCGGGTCCATACCGGTTCAAACAAACAACTTATCACTCAGCCGACCAACCACTCCGCCACTTTGATTTTATGTTAATAACAGGAAACAATTAATTCAAATATTCAATTCGAAAGTTAAATTTAATCAGTTTCCGCCCAAATAGCAGTCGTCGGAAATCCCGACGACTTCGCCGTTTAATTACATTTCCGCTCAAAATAACCGAAGTCTTAACTCTCACAACGGTTATAACCGACGTCTGAACCCGCGACATCAGCCATAACCGCCGGAGAACGGCTGACTTCGAATTTAGACCGAATTCAGACCCCATTCATCTCAATACTACCCTATAAATACACCCACAACTCGCCAGAAACCTTTCACACTCAAATCGCACCTTTTCTCGGCGAAAACTCACTCGCCGGAAATTTTTATTACGTCGCCGGAAAACCGTATCATTAGTCTCCGAGCTTTACTGAACCCCCTAAACTTTTACCGAAGTCACCCACACCCTTTGTGAGCTTTCGGAAGACTCTCTGCTGCAAGACACTCGTCGCCGGAAAGAGATTGCTGTCGCCGGAGTTCTGCCGGAAAACAGAGGAGAACCAGTCGGTACTTTTCACGCCTAATTCCTTTCCTTTTTACTTTTATCTCGTCTGTAATTGATCATAAAACGCTAAAGGAACTTGAATCAACATTTCGAACCAGTCAGTCGCCACTTCCGGTTAAAACCAGTGAAGAAGACGACGTTTCAGTAATGGTTAAGTATAATTAAAATCAAGTTAATTACCAGGTTAGACACACAGTCCAGCGGTGGACTGTGTGCACATTTAACGCTAAGGTCACGAGTTCGAGTATTGTCCCTCACACGCTGCCTTGATAAAAATTCCTTTTTCAGCAAACTGAACCGGGTTGATTTAAGTATATGTTAAGTATATTGATAACCGAGTTTATAACCAAGTGAGACACACAGTCCAGCGGTGGACTGTGTGTCCGCTAACCCACAGGTCCCGGGTTCGAGGCCTGTGGAGCGCACCGGTTCTCGGGATTTAATTCGTTTTTAAAATAAAAGGATTTCTGTTTAACTCTAATTAATATATATATATAATTAAAATCGGATATATGACGGGTTAGACACGTAGCTCAGTTGGTAGAGCTGCGTGCACGCGTACGGGAGGTCTCGGGTTCGAGCCTCACCCAGCGCACAATAATATGCCTTCGAACCGGTCAACGGTCAGTCAAAGTCAATGGTCAAAGTCAACTGTAGCAAAAATCAAATATTTTTTTATTATTTTTATTTAATTATTTTAATTAAAAATACTTAAAAATAACATTTTTAAGGTTAGAAAATAGCCTCAAACTCACAAAAATACACCCAACAATCCTACTAAAATAGATTAATAAAATCCGTTTGCTTACCGAACCAAAATGCTATTTATCTAGGTTATTTTCACTCGTGGTTAAAACCACTTCGCGTGCACTCAACATCATCAACCGAACGCACCCAATGTGAGTGAATTCTTACAAACTCCCCTTTTTATTCATGTTTTGGGGTGTATCATGTGTTGCTTAAACTAAATCTCTTATGCAAATTCGTGCTATACCATTATATGAACTAAACTAGAATGTAACTATTGTTGGTTGTGATGTATTACATATTGTCAAAGTTGTATGCAAATTATTTAGGCCCATCAGTTCCTCGTGGGAGACGAGAACAACGCGTGCCTTAAAAACTCATTCATTAGGCCCATCAGTTCGTAGAACAACGCATGCCTCAAAACTCATACATTAGGCCCATCAGTTCGTAAGAACAACGCGTGCCTCAAAACTCATTCATTAGGCCCATCAGTTCGTAAGAACAACGCGTGCCTCAAAACTCATACATTAGGCCCATCAGTTCGTAAGAACAACGCGTGCCTCAAAACTCATTCATTAGGCCCATCAGTTCCTCGTGGGAGACGAGTCGAACAACGCGTGCCTCAAAACAATCATTTGGTGTTGGTGTGTTCAATATTCAATATTATGTGTTGTGTGAATAAATTTACATCTACATTTACTCATATGTGGTATGCACATTATTTATAATCAATTGGATAAACTTGTTCAAATGTTTTTCCATAGGATTCACTCGCCAACTTTATGTTGATCCAAAAAAAACCCTTTTACACATGATACAGGTGAACAGGTTGAAGCAAGGAAAACATAGGATATGCCTTAGAAGAGAACCAAGAAGCTTAGATTGATAGTTAGAACATGTTGTATCATTTATTGTAAATTTCCATTAAATTGTATTAATGAATATGAAACATATAATAATGTCATGAGCTTTGATGATAACCCAATTATGCCCCGATCACCTTTTCCGCTGCGGGTCGGGGTGTGACAAAAACACTGATGAGATAACCTTTGTTGGCCTTCAGCAGAGTCTTGCCTTGGCAGACGTTTAGCATTAGTCTTCAACAGAGCTTTGCGTTGGAAATCCCTTAGCCTTAGTCTTCAACAAAGCTTTGCCTTGGCAGACCTTTAACTTTAGTCCTCAACAGAGTTTTGCTATAGCAGACCTTTGACATTTTGTCTTCAGCAGAGTTTGACTCTAGCAGATGTTTTATTATTATTAGGATCAGATGTTGTAGTAAATTTTGGCTTTCTATCATCTGTTCTTTTGTATGTTTCAATTCCAACAGATACACAACGAAGATCTCATCCAACTGGACCTAATTCTGAAGATACACCTCACATGCTCCAGGATTTCCCAAATCTTGAATCAATGGGTGGAATGGATATAAATTTCTTCAATGATCAGAAGATTCAAAAATTGGAAGTTAGAATCAAGTTTCTAGAGAATGATCGAAAGAATTTGGAAGTAGTAATTGCCAGCCTGATTTCTTATAATGAAAGATTACAAAGATTAACAAAAGAGTTTGAGGCTGAAAGATTGAGAACATCAGTTTGATTTGTTTCAGAAGGTGTTACAAAAGAAGCTTGGTATAGATTTTATAGCTGAATTTGATCTAATCAAGATTGAAGAAGCTAGAGAAAGAGCTGCCGAGAGGGCAAGAAAAGCTGAAGCTGAGGTTGCAGCTGCAGGCAAAGGAATAGAAAAATTGATGAAATTCTTATAATTACACCTGTTGAGCCAGAAAAAGAATAAGAACCATCGGTGAATTAGGTTCTTATAGGTGATGTGATTGATATTCCTTATGATTCTAAAATGAAAGAGAAACCAATAAGAGATCTAGTGGTGACTAATGTAGAGAAAGAGTTAGAAGATGATAATGATGAGAATGATGATGATGTTGATGGTGATGACAAGAAAGATGATGACGACAAAGGTGATGATAATGATGATACTCAGGGAGGTACTAGTTTAGTGGTACATGATGCTAAAAATTTTTATTCCTTCAACTACGATGATTTCTTGAACGACAATGCCAATCAAGAATATGATGCTCAGAAAGAGGGGGAGAAGAAGGATTCTGTTAACGAAGAAGAGCATATAGGAATCCTCACAGACGTTTCTCCAAACTGATATTCCTTTATTGCAACCTAGGATGCTTTATCTGGAGCATGGGTTGAAGAGTGTGAGTTTGTACATAACTACACAAAGGAAGAAATTGCTCAGATGTTGGGAGTTGTTGAAAGTTCGTTTGAATTTGACTTTGAAGAAGAGCTAAACAACATTAGTATTGCCAAGCTGGATGATTATGTGTATCGATATGTTGAGGATGCTGATAATTATGATAATGTTGTCGTGGAGGATGATTCTAAAGATGAAACGTTTGAATTCACTAGTTATGGAACAGATGACTTCCCAGCATTCCAAGAAATGTTTTCTAGAAGAAACAAATGATTTATTGAAAAGAGAGGTTGAGGAAACAGTAAAAGATGGAAATCTTCCAAGGCGATTGACTAAAGAAGAAATTATGGAAGCTAACAAGACATGGTTTAAAGAGTTGCCGAAAGAAACGAAATTCCGACGACCGTTAGCGTTTTTCACGAGAGATCAAGATAAGTCGTTATGGGACGTTTTAAGATGGGGATGGCTACCTGATTGAATGTATATGCTGTGAAAAGAGAGTTGGAGTTTAATACTTTCGATCCTTATGTGATATTCAAACATTTCCTTGGTGGTATGTTGAAGAGTTATGCAAGACTAGGTGCATCAATTATCAGATGAAATGGAACGATCAGAAGTTGTGGAAGTTGATAAGGTTTGAAGCTACTCATGGTTTTCTAAAATGGAAGCCGCATATTCCTAAAAAAGATTATAAAGATTGATCAAATTACAAAAGAGAAAGATGTGACGCTAATTGTGAAACGACCGCGTATAATGAATAATATGCCATTAATGAAGTTTAAACAAGATTTTAGTGAATTCTTCAAGTGATGGCAATATGATATTAAGACTGGTGAAGCGGTGATCATTTGAAAGCAGATGGATTATGGAGAACCATCAGGATTATAGATCCAATGTGGTTGGTGAACTATTCTAAGAAAGACATTGAATGCCTATTCTACAACAAGATATGTTATGAAGCGAAAGAAAAAGTGCAAGCGATACAGTACCAGGGTGTTATAAATGTTTGTTACGCACATGTTATTAATTCTGGTAAAATGTGGAAGTCAAAGTGGCGAGAGTTAGAAGGAAAAGAATTCAGAAAGCAAATGACAAAAGAGGAACGAATTGATTAAAAGATAAAGAAAGCTTTAATTAAAATATTTCATATAAAAATGCCTATTCCTAGTGAAGAGCGATGGAAGCCGAGAAAGAATTTCTTTGTAAGATAAAGTTAATGTTATTAAGTTTTTGAAGACTGATCAAGACTGCGGTAATATCCAAAGGGGAGTTTGTTGATGCATTATTTCTATCGTCTACGTCTTTGATCATGTTCGTGTCTGTAGCAAGGCTTAATGTTAGATTTATGTTTGTAATGTTCACTTCGTATGAAGGTAGTTAGTTGTTCACTTCGTACAAAGTTAGATGGTCAAGTTCGCACAAACTTAAATGCCTATATATAGGTTCGTGTGTTTATTGTCTATAACAGTTTTTGGTGAACGATAAGGTGAAGCCCTATCGGATTTGTTTCAGGCTGTAACGTTTGAAAAAAACATTAAAGTTGAAAAGTAATCTTAAACTATTGTCACTTATATAAAATGAATTCTGCAGATTTTGGATTAGGATAAACAAATTAGGACCTGAGCTTATGGATGAAAGCAGATCCTCACAAAAAGCATCTTTCTTGTAGACTTGTAATCCTAGTGTACAAAGCTCTTGTGTATGAATAAGTGATGGTTTCCCGAACCCGATGGGTAAACCCGACACATTTGGGATGCATTTGGGGTTGGGAAATCGGGTATGGGACCGGATTGGGGATTAGTTTATTTTTATTTTATTTTTTTGCAAGTTTGGGATGGGTTTGGGATTTTGTGATATATTCGTTTATCCGATAAAGTATACCCCATTAAGCGATTTTGTTATGACTATTTTTCCAATACTGATGTTATGATGGTTATGTTTGATCTATGTAAACTATAAAGATCCTAGTTTGTTTGTTGTTGGTTATCATGCCCAGTTTAATAAATCCCCCTTTTAAAGACTCTTGATTTCATATGTTGCCATTTGAACTTAATCCGTACTTTAAAGAGGCATCTTCCCTATCATACTTTTCTGCACTTTAAAAAGGCATCTTCCCTATCACACTTTTCCCACAACCTTGATCTCGGCTCAGGAAGACGATATACGCCAAACATGAGTGTAGGAACCTACTTAACCAGACACGTTTCACCCTCTCGCACAAGTGCTAAGATCTAAGACTCATTGGGAGGATTTTTTAGCAACATATATCAACCAAATACTTCTAATTATTGTGTGATAAAGTACATATGCTCATGTAAATCTCCTATGGGACCATATATCATTACAAAAAAATAAACTTGCTACCAAACCATAAGTACCAAGGGACAATATTCGTACCTTTGGACATGATGAAGAATCATAAGTCGTGGTTGATGTGGGCAAAATGCAACATATAAATTACATCAAACCAGGCATAAAATCGACCATTTTCCGGTACTAATGTTGGAAAAAAGCATGTTTCTCTGTTTACTTTTAAATTACAGGATCAAAAGAGCTTAAACGAAAAAAGGAACAAATTAACAACAGAAACCAACATAGATACAAAGAAGAAGGATTGACACAACCTGTCCAACCTCCCATCCACATCCAAAACAATAAAATAACAAGAATAGAAGCTAAGGCACGGGGTCATGCCCAGTCAAGATTCGCTGCAGAAAAAAGACAATAGCAAAAGACAAACCAACACGGGGCCGTGCTAACCCAACACGGGCCATGGTTAACTCTAGGATTCATGGAATCTTTAGTAGTACAGCAAGTACACTAACCACGGGGTCGTGCCATGACACCACGGGGCGTGTTGGTACAAGACCTAACATATGTGGTTAACGAAGGGAGAGAAATAGAAGACCACTGGGCCGTGCCAGGTGGGCACGGGGTCGTGTCTGCCGTCTATTTTCAGCTATAAATAGAGGTGCTTGGTTCAAGAGAAAGGTATCCCTTGGCAACCCATTCTCTCACACTTGCCATCAGTCCACCACCACTACAACACCAACACCCATCACCATCATCCATATTTCATTTTTTAGAGTGTGTAGTAGTCTCGGGATCCAAGATTGATTGTAAGAGTTCTTGTCAAACAAAGGTCATGCTTGGCTAATCCCTTACATCACTTGGTGAAGACAAATCTTTTATGTATTACTTTTGATTTTTAATCTTTGGCAACTTTTTAATTGGGTATGTATTAATGACTATAATAACTAGTTTTTTTACATTGAAAGTGAATTTTGGTTAAAAATTCCTTCATATTTCATTGATTCACTCATCCGTGTCTTTATGGTCTATATAAACCGTGTTAACTACCTGGAAGGGAGTAAGAAGGGTGTTTGGGTAAAGTTCTTGTGTCGTTCAGTGTATAGATCCTGCGAGGACTTGGTTCAAGCTTATTAGGACTTCCCTTGAGGCATATAGCATCAAATCAAGGGAAGTAAGAACGGCTTGAACCCCTTATAAATAAACTACTATTAAAACTTTATCCGGCCTTACGGACTGTATCCATGCTGATTCTGGCGGAGGGTAACGTCGCCTTCACAAGAGGGGCCTACCACTTTCCGCATTAATAACTTATTTAATTATTTCAATAATCCGACCTTGCAGGACTTTATCCCTACTGACTCAGACCAATATGGTTGAGGGTAGCGTCGCCTTCACAAGAGGGGCATGCCACTATAACTAAGATAATCTCTTAAAAAGCCCAAAGTGTGGAAATCATCAAATGATACATAAAAGAGGAGTTGCAACCAAGTGATTCTTTCTTGTCTATTTGTTTTTAATTCTTTACGTTCTTATATTTAGTTTTATCTTTTAAACTTTCAAAAACTTTTATCAAAATTTGGTTAGAATAGCCGTTAACGATAAGTAGGTATTGAAAACACTTGTGTCCTTGGACGATCTCGGTATCTTACCATCACTATACTACGTCTGCGATGGGTTCACTTGCCCTAACGTGTGTAGAGTGGTAGTATTGTATCGTGTTTTATAAATTTAAAGCTTGATCACGAGTAAAAAGTGCAAAAAATATAACAAAAATTATAACACACTCGCACCCCGTCAAGTTTTTGGCGCCGTTACCGGGGACACAAGAATTTTGAGAAAGCTTAAAATTAATGGCGTAATCAAATTATGTACATTTTTCAAAACCCGTTTTCAAAATTTTTATTTTTTACAGTAAGTATGCCACGAGGGTGTGCCACTTAGCCACACCCCCGTGCTGCAGATTTAGAAAATAATTTCAAATGCGTAGGTACACGTTTGCCCACGGGGCCATGCTAGTGCAGCACGAGGCCGTGGTCATCCCCCTGTTAATTTTTATTTTTCTGTTCTCTGATCCTGAGGCTCGTTAATCTTCTGGGTATCTTCCAAAATGGATTACTACTCAGAATATTACAACCGCTACTATTTGAGGATGATTACGAGAACCATATTATACCATTTATGGTGAATCTCATTCGGTGATTTTTACCTCTTTCAGCCATCACCCTCATACACACATATGAAGAACCTAGGTTTGAGCTCCCAAAGCCAAGCTTTGATTGGGACACCAACCTGTTTGAAACATACGACGCGCCACCAACAATTGTTCCCGAAGCCAAAAGCATTATACAAAGTCTCAAAATTTTAGAACTCTTACTGAAGAGATCGCGTGAAAAAGAAGAGACCATTTGTACTAAAGAGGTAATAATCGAAGACGTAAAATGGAAAAAACACAAAACGAAAAATTCCCGCATGAACTAAACCATGAAGAAGGTAAGTCTAAATGATAATTTCGAAATAAAACAAAACTTTCAAGAAATTCACATTTAACAACCTTCTTTTGGAAATCATTGTTTGGTATCTTCTCATGCCAAGTTTTTAAAAGAGCTAAACATGACAACTAAAATCAAAGAAATAGTTAGGATTAATTTAACAAATGATCAAACTTTGCTAATACAAGATGAACACCATGAATTAAACATAAAACCGGTACCGTGTTTTTTCAAAACATCTTCGTTAGTAACATGTTAATTGATAAAGATCTTTGTGTTAACATAATGCCAAACTACATTTTCGAAAAATTGGGTACTAGTGATCTTTTTCTATTAAAGTTCCTACTTTTCTCTCTAACCGAAAAATGATAGAAGCCAAGGGGAAGATTGAGGATGTCTTAATTCAAACAAATCAAACGGTAGTACCAACCGACTTTATCATCCTAGATTATGCTCCACTCGTGTTGGGACAACTGTTCATAAAAACCCATCAAAACCTAGTGAACCGGAAGCAAAACAACATACCACTTCAATTAGGGACTGACAAAAGGTACGTCAATCTTGACCAATCAATGAAATATACAATTAGCAATGACGACCCCCTAATTGAATATGAAGCAGAGCAACCCGATACGGAAGAAACAGGAGAACAACTCGTTGAAGAGGAGGACGTCATCGAACAAACCTTTTCGGCCATCGACCTTAATAATGAAGAAAATAAGTGGTCTCTTGAAGACCCACCGTTGTTTGAACTCAAGGAGCTACAAAAAGGTCTAGAATACGCATTCTTAGATGATCAGGTAAGCTCTTCATCATCATTTCTTCAAAATTAACCCTTTTTGAAAAAAGAAAAACTAATAAAACTTTTGAAAAAACATAAAAAAGCAATCGCATGGAAACTTATGGACATCAAAGGCATTAGTCCATTCATGTGCACACACATATTTAATGGAGGATGACTATGAAACGGTAATACAACCACAAAGAAGAGTAAATCCAAACGTGCAAGAAGTGGTTAAAAATGAAGTCATCAAGCTACTAGACGCCGGACTCATCTACCCTATCTCCGATAGCCCCTGGGTAAGTCCGGTCCAAGTAGTACCAAAAAAATGAGGTATAACGGTCGTAACCAATGAAAAAATATGAACTTATACCAACAACAACCGTCACCGGATGGAGGATTGTACTGACTATCGCAAATTAAACGAGGCAACAAAGAAACACCACTTTCCTTTGTCATTTATCGATCAAATTCTAGAAAGACTATCCGGTCATAAATTTTATTGTTTTCTAGATGGTTTCTCCGAGTGTTTCCAAATTCCTATAGCACCGGAGGACCAAGAAAAAACAACTTCTACATGTCCCTATGGAACCTTTGCCCATCGACGTATGCCCTTTGGTCTATGCAATGCCCCCAAAACATTTCAACGTTGCATGGTGGCCATCTTCCACGACATGATAGAAAAAACCATGGAAGTTTTCATGGATAATTTTTTTGTTTTTGGAGATACATTTGACCAATGCCTTGATAATCTTGAACGAAAGCTATCCCGATATGAGGAAACTAACCTCGCCCTTAATTGGGAAAAATGTCATTTCATGGTAACTTAAAGAATAGAACTCGGTCATAAAATCTCAAGCGAAGGAATGGAAGTTGATCAGGCAAAAATAGACACTATTTCCCGATTACCTCCCCCATCTTCCGTTCGAGCCATACGAAGTTTCCTAGGACATGCTGGATTTTATAGGCGATTTATCAAAGACTTTTCAACAATCTCTAGACCTCTAACAAAATTACTTGAAAAAGATGCCCCATTCATCTTCGACAAGGATTGCAATATAGCTTTTCTTGCACTAAAAGAAATGCTAGTCAACGCACCAATCATGATGGCACCCGATTGGAAATTACCTTTTGAAATCATGTATGATGCAAGCGACTTTGCGGTTGGAGCCGTCTTGGGACAACGAAAAGAAAAACATTTTCACCCAATATACTATGCAAGTAAAACTCTTAACGATGCCGAAGAGAATTATACAACTACATAAAAAGAGTTACTAGCCGTAGTATTTGCTTTTGATAAATTTCGTTCCTATCTTGTGCTTTCTAAAACAATAGTCTATATGGACCATGCCGCCATTCGATAGCTCTTCAAAAAAACAAGATACCAAACCACGACTGATCCGGTGAATTCTTCTCCTCCAAGAATTCGATATTGAAATAAAAGATAAACGAGGAGCTGAAAACACCATCGCTGATCACTTATCTCGCTTAGAAAATCCCGCTTTGGAGATAAGTCAAGAAGAGCTTATCAATGAAAAATTCCCTAGTGAATCCTTGGAAATGGTCGATATCAATAAGAACCATGGGACACCGACTATGCTAACTATCTCGCTAGTGGCATTTTAGTAAAAGGATGGTCACATCATCAAAGAAAAAATTTCTTTGCCGATGTCAAAAACTATTTTTGGGAAGATCCATATCTTATTAAAATATATGCCGACCAACTTATCCGAAGGTGCGTCCATGGTCAAGAAGCAAGAAAGATTCTTCGCCATTGTCACGAAGGACCATATGGAGGACATCATTGAGCAACAACCACCGCACGTAAGGTATTCGATTCAGGATTTTATTGGCCAACCATCCATAAGGATGAACACAATTTAATCAAAACATGTGACGCATGCCAACAAACAAGTAATATCTCATCAAAAAATGAAATGCCTCAAAATGGCATTCTTATTTGTCAAATCTTTGATGTTTGAGGTTTAGATTTTATGGGACCTTTCCCACCGTTAAGAGGGAACAAATGTATTCTTGTGGCAGTCGATTACATGTCCAAGTGGGCCGAAGCTGAAGGGTGACAAATGGCAAATAACCGGTAATTTCGTACAATCTAATCACTATTTTTAGTACATAATCTCATGCATCGTAATTTGATTACGTAATTAAGTCGTACGTCATATCACAAGTGTTAGGACAAATGAATCATGCTATAACATACATTGGTTTCTGTTATAACGTTAAACAAATCAGATTATGCCCTAAAAGTGTTGGTAGAAAGTGTTGGGCTCACTATTCGCGGTTGCACTATTCATGTCAGCAAAACTGCTGAAACGAAACAGAAAAATGAATAATGGTATGCTAATGCCATAACTTAGTCCTTATATACATGAAAACACTAATGTGGGAACACATCTTGCAGTAATACATAACTTTCCGGTACAACACCTAAATTACAAAATTATCCGTTTCGACTAAAAAGGTGACAATTTCAATTCGTCCGCAATATTAATTCGGTATTTCCTGGATTCCAGAATTATAAAAGAATAATGACAAACACCCTAAAACAATATGAGAACATCAGAAATACATAAAAGACATTGTTTCTGGTCGTACGACAAGCAGTGCACAACTTGACCGGAAAGCGACCGATTGTCGAACCGGCAAAGATTTCAATGGCCGATAGCCTCATACATTAATCTAGAGAGCTAGTTAAGCTTCATTTGGAATCCGAAATCCCTTCAACTATCTTGATGTCATGGAAACACAACTCACGGAAATGTTCGATGGCAAAATATATAAGTGCCGATATTCAACGAATAATTAAACCAAAAGCGTTTCGGCCATCCAAACTCAACATATACTCGACTGGTGAACTAGTTAATCATATTCTACTTCGGAAGTGCCAGAAATAAACGCCATGGCAGTTATGGTGGTAGAAAACCAAAGCTTCCGGTACGAAAAAGTGAAGTTCGTATACTAATCGATATCGTACCGATAGCAAACTAGTGGTGTTTTTGTGACATTTGTGCCTTTTCAATCATTGCACAATTACAAACAATTTCATATTCAATAAAACCCTGTGTTTTATTTCCAATATTTTTGTATTCAATAAAATCTTGTATTTTATTGATGAGAATGCAAAAATATCAATCGTTGCACAATTTCGATCATTTCATGTTAGTTAAAGCGTTTTACGCATTTTGCAAAACGCGTAACCGTACAACCGAACAAACCGACATCCACAATATTTTTGGGCATAATACAAGTTACACATGTCTTAACACACCTTTATATTACCTAAATATTAGGTTAAAGGGGTTAAAAATGGCAAACAAGTGAAAATACAAGTCCAAGGGCCAAAAATGTCAAAAAAATAATAAATATTTTTACTTCTTCACCAAGTTTGCCACCTATCTCCAATTTTTGACACCTAGCACCCACTTTGCCACACTTAATATGGTGTTGACACATGTTAGAACACTAATCTACACTTGAGGACACTTGTCATCACATCCTTAATCCTAAAATACTATAAATACCCCATGTTTCTTCCATTTTTTTTCACACCACTTCAAAACACTTCAAAGCAAAGTGTGAAGTTCTTCTTTCTATCCTTCTTGGAGCTTGTTTCCAACCTTTGGAAGCCTCCTATCTTGAGTTCCGAAAGTGTTCTTCAACACTAGTAAGTACTCTTCCTAGTTTTTTAATTTTTTTTGTTTAGTTGTTTTGAGCTAAAAGTCGAAAAGTTTGGCTTCCTGATTAACTTTTGGTTCTGACCATATTTGGTCAAGTCAAAGTTCAATTGAATTTTGCAACGTGATCGTAATCACAAAGGTTATAATCCCTAGTGATTTCACCTTCTGATTACCACGTTTAGTCGAAGTGACGAGTTAAAGTTTCGGTAAAAAATGCACATGATGTGCATTTTATGAGGAAACTATTTTCGGGTATCAAAACACCAAGTTTTGATACCAGATCAGTTTTATAAACTTAGTTAGACATATTTGACATGTCTAACTCATCACTTCTAGTTTAGTGCTTATTTAGGGTCGTAAGTCGAGCGGTCTTGACCATCGCTTTGACTTTCGAATCCGACCCGTTTGGTAGATCTTAGGATCTTACCAAACATATATTTGTGACCATAGTTACATAAGGAATAACCTACTGAGGTTATACCTTATGGTTACATCGTTTGGTTAGTGTTATGATAAGTTACTTCGATGTTTTAAAAAAAATGATTACCAAAATGCCCTTTTGCGCATAAATCAATTTTAAACATATGTAACCAATTTTTTGACATATAAACTGATGTTTTAACATTTTCAAACATGCTTGGGCATTTAAGACTTATTATAGGACATGTTTAACCATCCGATCACACGTTTACGCTAATGACCCGTTAAAGTAGCGTAAACTACCTTAATGAGTCATAATGGGTCAAAAGCACTTAGGATCCTTTCCAAATCAGAATGTTAAGTTTGTTAAAACATATCACATGAGTTCCAACACTCGTTTGGTTTATAAGATTTCATTCTATCCGATCTCCCGTTTGTAGTCCCGACACACTAACATATTTATCTGACATATTAGGACACGTTTGAGCTTTGTTTATTTCATTGATCAAGAACACTTTCGCAATCCCAAGTGAGTACATAGCCCCCTCCCCCTCTTTTACATTTTCAAATGTTTTGGGGTGATTCATATGTGCCTATAATTATTTTCAAGATTTCAAAACAATATACATGGTTTATAAATACAAAACGATTTTCAAAGTGAGTACATAGTTCCCCTCTTTTATGTTTTGAAAATGTTTGGGGTGACTCATATGTACTAAATCATTTTTAAGTTTTCAGAAACAATGTCTATGGTTTATATATAAAACGATACGATTTCAATAATGTGAACAACTTGTTGATACGTTATCTATAACACGAATGTCATTCATTAGCTTTGGCCAAGCCGACCAGTAGTATGTTATGGTACCATAGGACTGACAATCCCATTATCGGACTGTTCACTGGATTTGGTGGAAGTTTGAGTAATGACAGAAACTGTTTCTGATTAACAAATCAATTGTTGATTTGTTAGTCTAGTTAAAGAGACCCTTTGGTGGTCTATTAAAGATACCCTTTGGTGGTATAGTCAACAAAGGTTTGAATGTGTTCATTAAAGAACGATCAAACGTTTTCACAATTAAAAACACTGACGATTTTGTTTATGACATGGACAATTGGTTTATGACACGGACGATGGATTTATAACACGGACAAATTGTTTTGAACAATGTCACGCAATGATTTTCACTTAAAGATATAAACCATACGAAGTTTTCTTTTGAATTAATCTATTAAGGTTTTTACAAAAGAAATGTTTTTGTCAAGATTCATGGCTACAAGGTTTTCACAACTCTAACCAACTTGTTTTATTTGGTTAATTGTATTGCAATATCAAACACTTTTGATACGAGGTTTTCACTTAACGACTCTTGTAGTAGGACGAGGTGTTGCAATATGTATACAAGGCCATGAATTTAACACGCTCACAAAACCTATGTACTCGTCGGCATTTTTATGCTGACTCTCTTTTCATATATGTTTCAGGAATCAATACTTGATAATATGATGCATGCTTCACGTAGGAATGGACGCGGGCCTTAGTGACTTAAAACATGAAAGACAATTTATTTATGTGTTGTTTCTGTTTATCCCAAGACAATGTAAACATTTAACTTAATTAAACATAATTTTAAATTCCATGAGTTGTGAAACAATAGTTCTGTGACATGACTCCCCGACGTTTCCGCCGCGGTTCGTTGTTTTACACGGTCGGGGTGTTACAGTTTTGCCATCCAAAACTAATACCAATAAGTCAAGGGGACTAATTAATATTAATTAACACCCTAAACCCTAATTATTCACTAATGATGCAAGACCAATCCCTAATTACCATACTTAAACTAAACACCTAAATATCTCACATTTTCAACGCATGTTATAAAAAATATTTACACTGGGCCCCACCCACTTGATTTTTTTAAAAAAATTTAGGGATATGGGCATGAGCAAGATGTGAGTTTGATTTGATAATCTATATAAGTCATCATCATGTCTCCTACTATCATTTCACTTCAAAAAAAAATTAAAACAAGAAACCCCTTTGGTCCTCCCTCCCTCACGGCTACATACCACCACCACCATCCACCACTTTTCCACCATTAAACACCACCTTTTACTCACTTTAAAGCCCCCACAAGATCATTTAAGGAGTTTGCAAGCATGGGGAATCATTAGATCTTTCTTTGGAGCTTCATATTTTTCTTAATCTCCACTTAATCTTGTGCAAACTTGTAAGCATGTCTTTCACCATATTTAAGCTCCTTATGATGTATGGTTTATGAAAGAACTTGTTGATTATCATGAAAATAAAGAAAAATCCAACCTAAAAACCCTAATCTCACCTTAATAATCTTCTAAATATAGTTTATTATGTGTTGATTATGTGTATTAGTGTTAACTAGTTAGCATGATTATGTTGATTATGTTAAAGTAGGTTGTTTGAAGTGGATGATCTTGTATGAGTAAGAATATAAATGATGATTTAAACATGGTGATGTTTAAATCTAAACAAGATCATCAACCTCATGATCCATGAACTTCACTACAACTTAAAAATGATTTACTACATATGTGTAACTTCAATAAAGAATAAACACCATGATTTATGTTATAATAATCCTAAAAAGTGTAGTAAACAAAGTGGTTTAATGTGGAGATCTTGATTTGAAGATATAACAAAAATGATGTCTTAAGTGTTCTAACAAATATGAGAAAATCTCTTTATTTTAAGCAAGGTTGTTAAAATATATATTTACAAAAGATCATGGAAATGAGGATGAAAAAGTGTATAAATGAAGCATACAAAAGTGGTATGTAAACTTGAGTTCATGATTGATTATGATTATGGGTTTAAACATGATTTAAATAGATTTTGAAACGTGGAAAATTTCATAGTTTAGGGGAAACTATGGCGAAATTTTCTAAAAATCTAATCGCGATTAAAGTGTAATTAATGGGGTGATTAACGGGACTAAACGCGATTAGTGACCTAAATTGTCATTAAGAAAGTTTAATGACAAGGGTTAAACCCTAACTTCCCAAGGACTTAACAAATATATATATATATATATATATATATATATATTCTCACCAAAAATTAATGTGTAAAAATATATGTGTATGTATGTGTATGTATCTAGAAAGTCTAGGGTATACAACACAAAATACCTAACTTATACAACACCTCAAACACTTGAAAAATCACCAAGTGTAAGTAACATGAACACATACACTTTTACACAATTCTTGAAACAATAAAAGGACGAACGGAGTAATGCGAACAATGGTCGAATTTACACAATATGCGTCGTGGATTAACGGACAAATCGCTAATTTGAAGAGCCACTACAACACTTGAGGACTTTCGAGCGGAAATATATATATATTAAATGATAACGACGACACGTCTAAAAATGATATATTTTAGACACTTAAACGAATATATATATTAACGATGACAAAATCCGGAAAGTTAAGATGTATAAAAGTTGCTAAGTGACTTTACAAAGGTATATCTAAACATACTTAAAAGTCCATACTTAGTAAAAATCACCAAGTGTAAGATTATAAGCATTTTTGACTCATGAAAATTAAGTTGGGCTAGGCCCATTATATAAAAGACATGGGCAAGCCCAAATACACAAAACATATAATAACATGGGCTAAGCCCAAAGGCATAAAATACATGGGCTAGGCCCAAACATATAATTTCATGGGCTAGGCCCAAACACATAATTTCATGGGCTAGGCCTAATCACATAAATTCATGGGCTAGGCCCAAACACACAAATTACATGGGCTAGGCCCAAACACATAAATTACATAGGCTAGGCCCAATCACATGAAGACATGGGCTAGGCCCAATCACATAAAGACATGGGCTAGGCCCAATGACATAAAGAATTAGGCTAGGCCCAATGACATAAATTACATTGGCTAGGCCCAATCATATGTAGACATGGGCTAGGCCCAATGACATACATGACATTGGCTAGGCCTAATGACACGCGTGCAAGGCACGAGGACATGTGAAGGCGAGGCCCGTTCACACATGATCTAAGAATGACAATATATATATATATATATGAGAAGTATATGTATAAAAATATTAATCGAACAAACGAACTACCAACACTATAATAACATTAAAGTTGTTCTAATGTGATAAATATATACACAAAAGGAATTCAAGATGAACAACTGGTACGAGGTCCAACGAGACCTAGGTATCTAATGAGGTTAATACACATGTAGGTTACACACGTGTACGGACACCCGAATTCGATAAGTACGACTTACGGAACGCAAAACAGTGAGTTCACGTCCCTCCTTTCAATTATTTCAAAGTTTGTTTTAAAACATCGAGGGGGATACATGTCACAACAAACAATATGTTAGCTATGGGTTTAGACGATAACATGATCAAATGTGCGTAAGTAGGATGATGACAATAGTAACCATTAATCACTTAGTGACTAAGGTGCAAAAGATTTAGATGTATAGAGCTTGAGGC
This sequence comes from Scalesia atractyloides, assembly GCA_947069175.1. Classification (NCBI taxonomy): domain Eukaryota; kingdom Viridiplantae; phylum Streptophyta; class Magnoliopsida; order Asterales; family Asteraceae; genus Scalesia; species Scalesia atractyloides. The sequence continues at coordinate 40,281,262 of CAMTDV010000008.1, read as the reverse complement.
GCGCTCCACTCCTGGTTAGTAAACCTTTAGGAGTGCTTTTGTGATCCCAATGATGTCAAAGTTGTCTCGGTTTGGTTGCTTACTTATGGCACATATGTCAGGGTGCTCGTGACACACTGATAGATCCTTAAACTCCATGAATGCTAATAACATACTCATATTTCATTACTGGATTACAAGCATGACAATTTACAAGAAAACATTAACTACATGAACTCTCCAACTTTTGTTGACTTTTTAAAATTACATGTATTTCAGGACGCAAGACTTGAGCCGGTTCGGGAAATGGGAATGACATGACAACGAATGCCAACTTTTGGAGGATTTGCCTCTTATATCCCAACCTCGTATGGGTGGGTATATAGGAGTCAAAACCTCAACATGCTTTTACGATGAAAACAATCTTTTATTATGTTGTAATGTATTTCAAACTATATTTTTATGACAATGTGAAACTGTTTGGAAACTCATTATTTCACTTTTGGAAACTTGTAAACATTGGTTGCAAATTAACATAAGTATGGCATTGTTGTTGATTTACATTTTGTTTACATGATTGGATGCAATGATTACCTCATGGTCACACGTTTGCGCTTCCGCTACGACCAGGGTGTGACATGAAGCTCTTCCAACTAATGATAGAAGAGTTGTGGTAAAATTCCTGAAACGATTATTCTCTCGTTTCGGCACTCCAAAAGCACTTATCAGTGATAGAGGCACCCATTTTTGTAGTACCATTAAACAAAATTCTAACAAAATATGGGGTTTCTCACCGTGTTTCAACCGCCTACATCCTCAAACCAACGTTTAGGCCGAAGTGACCAATCGAGATTTGAAAAGATCTTAGAGAAAACCATGGGCCAAAATAGAAAAGATTAGGAAGATAAATTAGACGATACTTTATGGGCCTTTCGAATAGCTTATAAAACACCAATAGGCACCACCCCATATAAGCTCGTCTATGGAAAAAATTGCCACCTCCTAGTAGAAATTGAACACAAAGCATACTGGGCATTAAAAAACGTAAACCTAGATCAAGAAACTTCTAGTAAAAATTGATCTATCAGTTAAATGAATTAGATGAAATGAGAAATCAAGCATACGCCTCCTCCAAAATTTATAAGGAACGCATAAAAAGCCAACATGATAAAATAATCAAACCTAAGAAATTTCAGAAGAGGGATCAAGTGCTCTTGTTTAACTCTAGGCTTCGGTTGTTTCCCGAAAAACTCAACAGCTTATGAACCTTTCAAGGTCAACGTACAAAGACTTAAGCTCTACAAAGGCTTTCTTAAGGTTGAGGAAGTTGAAATAACACTCCAAGAAGTAGATAAGTGATCAGAAACAACCAAACGTTAATTGTAAATATGTATATTTTTCCTTCGTTTTAGATGTCTTGTAGGTATATTTGGGGAGCAACAAAAGAATGGAAGCAAAACAAGTAAGTACCAGAAAGGGAACCCAAAGAGAAACGATCACACGCTAAAAAATAATAATAATATTTTTGGCCACGGGGCCATGCCTATCTGGTACGGGGCCGTGGCAAATCTTCAGAAGGGTTTATAACCCCTTTTTCTTCACTTTTTCAACACAAAACCACGACCCATTTCTCTGGAGCAACCGGTTCCTGCCCTTCTTTCGCCTATTTTTGACGATTCTCTACCCAAATTCGTCAACAAGGTATGTCTCTAACATCATGTTTAGTTAGATTAGCACTTTGCATGTAGTTTAACATCAAAATTTTGGGAAAATCTAGGGTTCTTGAACTAGACCCGTGCCAATCCCAAATTTTTGCTTAAATGTTGTTACTAGTAGTAAGTAGAAGTGTTTTGAGAAGTAAATAACCAAACATTGTCAGAATAACCAGATTGTTCAAGAAGTTTCCACAAACCCTCATTTATAACCGAAAAAAGTTAAAATCGATGGGGTAAACAAGCATTTTGTGCAAAATTGACACTTGGGGTTTGATTTTCGGGGTAAACTGCACATGATGAACCAAAAATTTTGAATTTTTTGAAGCCGGCTCGAAAACCTTAATTTTAGGTTAACAGAAGGTTCACCGTGGGGCCGTGCCCACTGACCACGGGGTCGTGAGCATCCCAGACTCCAAACACGGGGTCCTGCCTAGAAGGCATGAGGCCGTGTCCAGACCGCCTGATTTCAATTATTTTTGACATGCCAATTGTCTTACTAGTTCTTTCTTGCAGGAATGGCACCTCATAAGTTCTTGCGGTTCAAAAGTTCTAAGCTTAAGTATCAAAACCGGTTTGAAGTACTACAAGCAAGGCATGAGGAACCACCGCAACAAGTTTGTTATACTACACTTGAAACTGTGGGGTAAAGAGAGAGATACGACGCTCTGGTTACTAGTCCACTGCGTACCTTTTTAGAGACCCGACTCGGATCAATCCACGAATACGACATGGAATTCTTAAGCACGCTTATTTTCGACAAAATGAGTAGGATCTATTTGAGTAAAGTGCAATTCCGTTCAGGTGTGGGGGAGAATGGTACATAATTTCCGTAGCTCAGTTCGGTGTGAATATTGGGCTATACAGTGAAGAAGACATAGCCAAGCCAGACTTCACGGAAGGTGTCTGTGAACTCCCAGATAACCTAAGACAAGCATCATGGGCACAAATTGGGGATGGCCATTATGATCCGAGTAGTACAAAGAGCACAAAAATAAGGGACCCTCTAATACGATACATTACAAAGAGCAAAAAAATAAGGGACCCTCTAATCCAATACATTCATCGGGTCCTTAGTGGCTCTCTAGGCCAAAGGAAGGAGAGTGGTGGGTTGGTGAACCGCCGGGAACTAACTTGCCTGTATTGTATCCTGAATCACCAACCCATCAATGTCGCCCACATGTTGTTGAGGAACATGGCCCCAAATGCTACCGCCAACGCCCAAACGCCGATATTCTTCGGAGGATGGATCGCCAAGCTATACAAGAACTTTATTCGGCGCACTCCGAGTGGGTTCCACAAAGGAGTGGGCATGACAAGGGCCAATCTAGCCTTATGCCAAAGCTTGGGTCTTATCATAGATTGCAATAATGGCCTCATGCGCTATAAAGATGCACGTGGCCGAGTGTGGAACCCAAACGACTAGGATGAGGTCCTTGCATTCGAAGACAACCCAGACCGTCCTTGATACCCCCGAATACGCCCTGGGCTCCTCCTCTCAAGGAGGAGGTGAGTTTCCTAACCTTCAGAATTTATACAATGTTATGTAGGAAACACTCCAGGTGTCTAGAAACGCCTATACATTGGGACAGAGCTCAAAGAGCCGGATTGGGAGCATGGAGCGCAATATCGTTACCATGCAAAATGACATTACATTCATCCGAGAGCACATGGCATATCAAGACGAGGAGGAGGAGGAAGAAGGCGAGGACATGGATTCGGATTAGGCAATGGCGGTGGTGGGCGACGGATCTACCCTTCAGGTTATCTCTCTTTAACTCTTGAACAACTTGGTACTTTCTAAGCGTCCCGTTGGACAATTTGCTTCTTCAAACAATTTACTTTCTTGCATTTCTTTTCTTTTCGTATGATGGTGGTTGAACAGGTAAACATTTGTAATTTAGGAATGCTTGTTATTTGTGTTGTATTATTGTATTGTGGTAGGATTATAGTTTGAAGGTGCCCTGGGAGGCTTGGACATACTAAGCATAGTGGTCCCCAAGCCCTTAAATCAGAAGCCAAGCAACGAAACACAAATCCTTAACTGTCACAGACGTCTGCCACGGGGTTGTGCCTATAACCCACACCCCCGTGCCCAACCTTCAGTAAGCTTTTCAAAAAAAAAACTTGTTACTGGCACTTTGGCCACAGGGTCGTGTCCACCAGGCACGCCCCCGTGCCCAGTGACCAGTAACCTTAAAAATTGTTATTTTACCCCACTTTTTGCACATTTAATCCAAACAAATCCTATTGGGACAAATTGAGGACAATGTGTAATTTAAGTGTGGGGAGGATGTTAAAACCGTGAATCTTTTGTCCTAAAAACAAACCTTACATAAAACTCGCCTTGGAAAACAGCTAATCACCGTAAATATTTTTCAAAATTTTTCACTTTTTTACTTATCTTGGTTTAGTTTTGTTAAGTTCTAAAAATTATGTTTTTACTAATTTACACCTGACAGTGTCGTAAGGAAAAAAACAATTAAGAAAATTATAAAAACGGGTATAACAAATCTTTGTAAAATTTGATTATCTTTGACACTAAACGCTTTTCTCACAAAAAGTGAGTTTTGAGCCTTTACCTTTTGAGCTTATACCAAGCATACAAATACATATCTATACTAATTGCTCAATTTTTTGTTTGTTCTGTGAATAGCCCATTTGGTTCTTACAAATCTAGAACTTTCCAAAACAATACGTTCCCAATCCTTACCGACACAAATCCAAGTAAGTAAATGATGGAGGCATTAGGACTATAACCTATTTTTCATTCTAAACCTTTATTTTTCTTTTCATCCCTTACCAAAAATATCCCCCTAGTTAAACCACTTTGTGCCTTAACCCTTTCGTTTCTAAACCCAAAAAATATAAACTTTTGCAAAAACCACCTATATCCACAAAAAAAATTTACACCCTTTATTTTAGTAAAAAGTTTGGTTATAAATTACAAGTATGCTTAGTTTTAACTTTAGAAAAAAAACATGGGTTAAAGTTTTTTTCTAAGTCACAAAAATTGTTCAAGAAAACCGACACTTTTTACGCTTTTCACCATTTTACCTAAAAACACCTTCCCCTAGCCAAAACCTACACTTTAAAAGCTCTCTTGATATTTACAAAGATTAAACGTCAAAAAGGTGGAGGTTTGATTGTTTCTCAAGTCTATAGTAGGAGTAAGCTCCACATCGGGTCCAAGCGATTTCACTTAAATATCTTCGGTCGAGTGTTAAGTGAGCACTTGTGAGGTGTGTAAATTTGTATATAACTAAATAGAATTTTAGAAATGCATGTTATGCCCAAAATAGATAATTATTCTTAAAATGTGTTTTAAATAAATCATGACGATTAAGATTGTAAATAAATAAAAAAATTAGAACTTGGATTCCCGACACTCTAAAGATAAACTCAAAACTTCTCTTCTACCAATTATGTTTAGGTGTGTAAGCCACATTATAGAGTATTGCTTGAGGACAAACAAAGATTCAAGTGTGGGGGTATTTGATGTGCGCAAAATACAATATATAATTACATCAAACAAGCATAAAATCGACCCTTTTTCGGTACTAATGCTGGAAGAAGCATGTTTCTTTGTTTACTTTTAAATTACAAGATCAAAATAGCTTAAACGAAAAAAAGGAACAAAGTAGCAGCAGAAACCAACACAAATACAAAGAAAAACGATTGACACAACCTGTCGAACCTCCCATCCACATCCAAAACAAGAAAATAACAAGAACAGAAGCTTAGGTACGGGGCCGTGCCCACCAAGCATGGGGTCATGCCTAGTCAAGATTCCCTGCAGAAAAAGACAACAACAAAAAACAAACCAACGCGGTGCCATGCTAACCCAACACGGGCCATGGTCAACTCTAGGATTCACAAAATCTGTGATGGTACAACAAGTACACTAACCACGTGGTCGTGCCATGACACCATGGGCGTGTTGGTACAAGACCTAACGTCTGTGGTTAATGAAGGGAGAGAAAGAGAAGACCACTGGGTCGTGCCAGGTGGGCACGGGGTCGTGTCTGCCCTCTGTTTTCAGCTATAAATAGAGGTGTTTGGTTCAAGAGAAAGGCATCCCTTGGCAACCCATTTCTCTCACACTTGTCATCAGTCCACCAACACCCACCACCATCATCCATATTTCATCTTTTAGAGTGTGTAGTAGTCCGGGATCCAAGATTGATTGTAAGAGTTCTTGTCAAACAAAGGCCATGTTTGGCTAATCTCTTACATCACTTGGTGAAGACAGATCTTTTATGTATTACTTTTGATTTCTAATCTCTGGCAACTTTTTAATTGGGTATGTATTAATGACTTTAATAACTAGTTTTTTATATTGAAAGTGTACTTTGGTTAAACATTCATTCATGTTTAGTTGATTCACTCATTCATATCTTTACGGTCTATATAAAGCGCGTTAACTACCTGAAGGGGGTTAGTAGGGTGTTTGGGTAAAGTTCTTGCCTTGTTCAGTGTATAGATCCTGCGAGCACTTGGTTCAAGCTTATTAGGACTTCCTTGAGGCAGATAGCATCAAATCGAGGGAAGTAAAAACGGCTTGAACCCCTTATAAATAAACTACTATTAAAACTTTATTTAGCCTTGCGGGACTGTATCCTTGCTGACTCAGACCAATATGGTCGAGGGTAATGTCGCCTTCACAAGAGGGGCCTACCACTTTCCGCATTAATAACTTATTTAATTATCTTTCAATATTCCGGTCTTACAGGACTGTATCCCTGCTGACTCAGACCAATATGGTTGAGGGTAGCGTCACCTTCACAAGAGAGGCATGCCACTATAACTAAGAGAATCTCTTAAAAAGCCCAACGTGCGAAAATATTCAAACGATACATAAAAGAGGAGTTGGAACCAAGTGATTCTTTCTTATCTATTTGTTTTTATTTCTTTATGTTTTTATATTTAGTTTTATCTTTTAAAACTTTCAAAAACTGTTATCAAATTTTGGTTAGATTAGACGTTAACGATAAGCTGGTATTAAAAGCTCTTGTGTCCTTGGACGATCTCGGTATCTTGGTATCAGTATACTACGTCTACGATGGGTGCACTTGCCCTAACGTGTGTAGAGTGGTAGTATTGTATCATGTTTTATAAATTTAAAGCTTGATCCACAAGTAAAAAGTGCTAATATATAACAAAAATTATAACACACTCGCACCACGTCAATGGTTCAGGGATTCTTATATATCGTATAGCACTGATTCATATATCACAAAACAATAATTAAAAGGTTAGACTAACGAGATATTAGACATGGCCAAATGAGCTAGTCAGATGGGCTGTGTAACGAGTTCGGATAAAAAAGGATACTTTTCAACTTTGTTTGTATTGGATTGACCCGGAACACTTTCAGTCCGTAATTATGAAGTTCCATATGAATAACTAGTAACAACTATGGTTTAGACATCATTCAATAATAACATAGATTTTTAATAAAATAATCTAGAAAATTTTATGCATTAAATACTCAGCTTAAGCACTTCTAACCCATTCCCTTTTATACTATTTTCTTAAGTATTAACAATTAGACCCGTTAGAAATAAATCATGCCTAAACCGATCAATTATTTTTAAGAGTTATGAACTTGCCTACCGGTAAGCAGGGGCAAAGTCCTGTTAATTAACAAACCTTTTTTGAAGTTTTTCTCATAACTCTCAAGACCGATTCTAGACAATATGATCTAGTTTCACTGTACAACACATCTTCAGCCGGTGGCTTTGAGAACTTTTCGCCTACCTGACAATGTGTAAACAAGTAATGTTAGTTTACCGTTCAATAAACGATCTCTTTGCAGTATGAACTCAATTATCCATATGACCCTTAAATAATTATATAACTAGAAACAAACATGGTCATCAAAACATTAAAAACAAATGTCGCGACTTCAAATTATAAGAATCACATAATCACCTTGAAGAGTCCACCCTGAACAAGTGCAAAGAAAACACTAGATGTGACAACATTAGCAGCTGGACTAGGACCTCCCATGACACTAACCAAATAAAAAATCATTCCGGACCTGAAAGCTGCTACCATATTGTAATCATACATTGATAACATTCAAAAAACATGAAGCCCAATCTCGAACTTATCAACACTTAACTTGTTTGGACATCCTCCTTGCCTCTTAATCTTTTCATGACACAAGATATGCATGCATTAACTTGCCTCTTAATCTTTTCATGACACAAGATATGCATGCATTAACACCCGTCATAATAGCGAAATTACGGGCCTAGATAAGAGGCCCACCCGAAGAGCCTCCAATACAACAATTGGCTTAAAAGGACCTATTTAAAAGAACTCAGAATCTGCTAGTTTCAAGTTTAAAGTATGAGTTCTTGAAAAATCTCCATTCTAATTAGGGGTACTAAACGAATCGTGTGGGCAGGTCCAACCCAACACTAAACTAAAAATATGACATGAACCCGAACATGATACAAATCCCAGAATCGTGTCATACATGTGAACCCAAACATGACACGAACATTTGTAGCTTGACACAAACACGACCATTTAATCCATTTTTTTTATTTCTTGTGTGGTCCTAGGGCCTTAAATTGTCCCATGTTATATGTTTTTATATATTATTATTATTATCATTACTATTATTATATGTATGGGGTGGGGTTACTCTACAAAGTATGTTTTTTCTAAAAAGTGTAAGAAGCGATCTTGGCCATTAGATTAGGTAATTGATGAATGAGATTAAATGAGTGGTAAAATTGTAATATTTGTTTTAATTAAATTAATTGATTTATTGGATTAAGGGTGTAAAAGTAAATTTAGTGTGTCTTATATTTAGGAATCACATGCAAGTCACATGCAACTTTCCTCCGTCTTTTTAAAACGTCAATAACTTTTTTATACATAATTTGTTTTTTAAAAAAAGTTATGCCATAATAACGAGCGCTTTTTATCTTTAATGTGAGTACCATATTGCTACATATCTAAAAAGTTATGATTCAAGTCATTCAGACACTGGTGTGTTTTATATAGTGTCTACGTGTTTTATATTGTGTATTTCAGTCACTTGTGTGTCTACATTGAATGACCTGGTGTTTTTTATATTGTGTGTTTCAGGCACTATTATGTTTTAAATTGTGCATTTCAGACACCATTATGTTTTATATTGTGCATTTTAGACACCATTGTGTTTTATGTGTGAGGGGTGTGTTTAATTGTGAAAACTGATATAACACAATGTGAAGAAATCAGAAACTGATGAAACACTGCGTCAAGAAATAATGAATGTGTTTTATGTTTCAAAATATGTGAGGGGTGTGTTTAATTGTGAATATTGATATAACACGGTGTGAAGAAACCATAAACTAATAAAACACAATGTCAAGAAATGATGAATTTGTTTTATGTTTCGGACTTCGAATGAATTAATTGTGGATACCAAGGATTTAACTGTCGAATTTGAATAGCTAATAGACATATAGTTTCCATAAAAATATTTTTTTTATTGTTATGATATAAAATCTTCCATTAATAATATTATTATTCAATCCTTAATGCCCTTTAGTAAAAAAAACACTACATGCCACATCTCATAAGGAGATTGCTTCCTACACTTTGTAGGAAATGTAGGCTTTGTAGCCAACTCCTACCCTATATCTATATATGTTGTATATGCGGATATTGTAGCCCTTCACCACTGTTTGGGTATTGGTGGTTCTCTTTTGATTGATTGATTTATTTATTTTGTTCACATGTTTGTCATTCTATCTCAATTATTCACAGCTAACAAGATCTTTCATTTAATTCTAAACACAAAAACTTAAAATTTTAAACCAATTAGGATACAAGCAGTAGGGCTTGCTGAAAAGAGGCCATAGCTTGTGGATTGAGGAAGGCGACGGGAGATGGAGCAGTGGCGGCGACGTCGGTGGTGAGAGTACCCATGATACTATCGATGGCGGCACCCTAGGCGGCGCTGGTTATGGTGATGACAGCGGTTTCAACCGGTAAAGATTGCTTGGCGAGCCAACCCTTGAACCCATTCTCTAATTCTTTGTATTTGGTTTGAAATTGTTTGATTGGGTCATTGTTGATGAATTCTTGTGTTAATTCGCCTTGATTTCCTGCACCCATTGTTGGTTTGCAGGCAGTATAAGGATGAGGAAATCAAGGGTTTGGGTTTGGGATTAGGTTCCGATATAAAGATTAATACGTGACTATGTTTGTTGGGATTTTAAGGGTATATTGTAACTTTGTTTTGGCATTTTTAATATTAAAAACTAACACGTTTACATTAAAATGGAAAAAAAGATCATTGCTATACTCATTTTTTATTTTAATTTTTAAAAATAGTTTGTTTTTTTAAAACACGGTTTTCACTAAAATGGAAAAAGATCATTGTTATACTCAACTTTTATTTTATTTTAGAAATAGTTTACTTATTTAAGAATATTAGAGTTTGGGTTGCATAAATGTAATGTCATATACTTAATAGACTAAAATGACATTTTAATCCCTGAGATTTAGACAGATTTGCCACTTTAATTCAAAGGTCTTATTCATCACATGTGACTTAACATCATCCATTGACCTTAATTAGTCAATGGCAATTTTGTCATTTCCCCTATTATATTAGCTAAACCTTTAAACATACTATATTATTAAATCATCCATCATACCTAATTTAATAAATTTCACATCTCTAAAACTATTCCTCAATTGTATAATCAGTGAGTTCTCACTTTTGTTACCCTCTTTATTCCGTCTCAATCTCTCGTACAATACTCCTCACAATTCTAATCACGCTCAGGCAGATCTAGAGGTGTAGGGTTTCCATCAGATTGTAGATTAAAAGGTTTCGGGTCAGTTGATAATTGCGGGTTTAAGGGGTTGGTACCACCCCCATCGCCACCCACCACCACTCCACCGTTTAATTTGCGGAGATGTGGTTGTGGTTTTTGGTCGACAAGGAGATGTGGTGGTGATGGTTGTCGACCGACAAGGGGTTTCACCTGATTAACAAGGAACCAGCGGCCTGGCTAATACCGCGGCTTATGCTCTGCCCCATCCTAACTAACGGGGAACCAGAAAAAAGAGGGCCTTGTTTGAAGACGATGGTTGTGATGTTGTCGGTTGGTTCGAGAAATGACGATGGTGGCCGAATATTTGGTCAGAAAATCAGTGGTGACCGGTAACGGGGTTGTTTGCCAGAGAATCATGTGGTCGGTGGTTTCATGTGATGGTGGTGCTGATCACTCCTATCCCTCCCTCTTTCTCTTTCTCTCTCTCTCGTTCTGGTGGTATTCAATGGTGGTCAGCGGAAGATGTTAATTGTGGTATTCAGATTTGGCGACTTCATGGGGACTGGGCTATTTTGCAGGTGTGTATGTGTATGAGATTGAAAAAGAAAGGGTGAGTGAGTTTAATCTATATCTATACATTCTATATTATATTGTTTTAAGTTTTATTTTTACTGTTTTTGAGTTAAATACCTGGTTGGTACATGTGGTTTTCAAATATTGCATTCTTGATTCCAATGCTTCATTAATTACATAGATGTCGGTACTTGCGATTTTTGAACTCGCTTGATCCTTATGACTAACGTAAGTTAAATATCTCACTTAAAACACCCCATGTGCTTGTCACGTGAAGGTATTGTGGTCATTTTAACACTGACTATTGAAAAGTACATAAAACTTTATGTGGGCCCCACCCTATCCCACCCTTCTTCTTCCCCACCCCCACCACTGGAATCATTTTCTCCATTTCCATCAGTTGCAAGCTCAAAACTACCACCCATTCTCTTCGCTGCACATACCCGGATCGCCTCCACTAACCACTATCAACACCGTCGTAAACCCACCATTAAACCCCTCACATTCTCTCCAAATCAAGCAAAGCGTCTTATGCTCCTTGCAAAAACTTAGACCCCCAAAACAATTTCACATACAATGCTCAAGCTAATTATGCATCAACACCCTCACAAGCTTCCTCTATTTAACTAGGAGAATTTCTACCCCCATCGTCCCCTGATTCTGAATGCTTCAATTACCGGCAACCAAATTTTGATATAGAAGACAAAAATCCGCAATCTATTCGAGCAAAACCTCAATATACTCAAGTCATAATGAAAAAAAGAATCCTTCGGAAAACAATTAAGATAAGTGCTCGGTTTATTAAACCTATCTCAAAATAACAACAATCATCATCTGGAAACAGAGAATGATAAGGAAACAGAGGAGAGAGTAAAGGTGCAATTAGCGAATGGGGAGATTGTTACAACACTATGAGGTCAACTTTCGATGATGAAGAAATTGATAGGGATTCTAGATCCGAGATGGAGAGTTGGTCTAATTGTGGATCCTCTGTTCATAACGAGTTGATGATTCAGCATCCGACTAGTAAATCGAAGATAAGTAAATCGGAAAAGGGTGATGATGGTGCAAGCTGGAACACTAGTTAGTATGAGGGACTGATAGCCAATTGTTGGTTCCTCCATTATTTGCAATATGTATATTGACGTGTGCGTATATATACATATTTTTACAATGAATTTTACACACGAACTCGGTTTTAATATTTATAAAAATGATTTATTCCTTAACATTAAAACACACTCAAAAGGACAAGTGTACCCTATCGTATATGTTGTAAAGTATGGGTGAGAACCAGATGTCGATCCATGGACGCGGGCAGGCGCCTATGTACTAAATCGTTATCATTTATCTACCGGTAAAAAGATATGTGAAAGGTTTTTAACTAAAAATTACCTAAAATGTATTTTAAAATATGAAAGACTCCAAATACAAAAATATAATTTTTTTCTTTTGTTTTGTTTATAAACGACCTAAGCATGTTAACTAAGTCGGAAATGTCACAAAGGCACTAGATCAATTTTCCAAATATAAAGACAATTAGTATCCCTTTGGGAATCCTAACATGATAATTCTTCGGAAAGTTAACGCGATAAACACACTTTAACCACCTAAAATTATTCATTAACGAGCTATTGATATATTTTCATACGGATCTTTTAAAAATAAGTTAGTCATCCGTTAAAGAGTTTTCTAACTTCACTTTATCAAGGGAAGTAATACCGATAACACAATACAACCACCGAGACAAGCATAACGTAGATCATATCACAAATGTATCCATTTTGCAAGTCTTGAACATAAATCTACTAAGTTGGCCATTTCAACCAAAAATAGTAAACAAAGATTATGAATCATGACAAGAACTCGCAATAACGCCACCTAACCCACTAGAGCCCTTACGTGTATGAAAGCATTCTTGATCAAAATCAGATTTATCTTTTATTAAACCTACCCATTTCTAGTTTCATGGTGTAAACACATTAACAAGTTAACAGTTTACTAAAAACTGATTAATTAAGGGGTTTTGTCAACATATCCTAACTAACCATTTATTAATCATCCAAGATAAACAACCACAATCAAGAATCCAACATCAATGAATCAAGTTTGCCATATGATCATCAAGATTCAAACATGAAAAAGTTGCCTGAGCTTCATTCAAACAAGATTACAAACTAAAGATTGTTCATAAAACAAGTATCTTAAAATCATTAAAATAATAGATAAACATCAGATCAGTGCTTGCAAATGTGCTCAAAATATATGTTAAGAACAAGAAATCAAACCATAAACAAGCAAGGATTTGATGGATTGGATGATGGATGAACTTCTTGCAACTTTGAGGCTTGAAATCGTCCCAACCAGGAAGCTCTCGGACCTCAGAAATCGCCCAGAAGCTTGGAAAATTACCTAATGTTTCGATCAGTAGCGTCTGTTTTGTTTTATAGAGAAATTCATATCCACACGGCCATGCACTTTACGTGCACGCACGTGCAGTCATCAACGTGGCGTCAGCTGCAGGGTATTGGCTAGACAAGTGGACGTTTGGGCGGCAAAGTCTTCAGATGTGCACGTTGTGCACTTGGGTCACACGGCCATGCATAGTCTTCAGATAGTATGTTGATCAATGTTCAGCTAGTGCACGGGAGTGCACCTGGTCGCATGGCCGTACGTGCCAAGAAATCATCTGCACTACCTTGTGCACTGCCTTGTGCACTGCCAGTGCTCTCGAGGTCGTGAGTCGCGCACGGTCGTGCCGATAGTCTGCACGGCCGTGCATGAGCTATAACTTCAACAGTTTCTGCAGAATTCATCCGGAACGTTCGTAAATCCCACTTTTTCTCCAACTTTGTCTGTGGCACGCCGTTTTAGACCTGAAAATATAAAAGTGCCTCATTAAGTACCTAAACGACGAAGTTTTAGCCAAAAACCCATAAAACATGAGTAAAATGGGGGACTTAAATATATATATATTTGAATGTATATCATATATAGTACAACGATGACAAAGAGAGAATGTGTAGATACAACAGGTTAGTAAGAGAGATACCGTGAATGCAAGGTGTGGGTGGGGAAGAAGGGTGGGATGAGGTGTGGCCGACATAAAGTTTTATGTATTTTTTAATAGCCAATGTTAAAAGGACCACATTACACACGTGACAAGCACATGGGGTGTTTTAATTGAGATATTTAACTGACGTTAGTCATAAGGATCAAGCGAGTTTAAAAATTGCAAGTACTAGCATCAATTATATAATTAATGAAACCTTGTGACCAAGAATGCAATATTTGAAAACCACACGGACCGAACAGGCATTTAACTCCTTTTTATTTTGTATCAATAAATATGAAATGACATAAATACCCTTCATCTAACTAAACAATTTGGATGGAGTTAGTCAGTTGGACTAAAATGGCAATGTTAAAAACTTTTTGGACCCATATACGATAAATGAAACCTTTGGACTAAAATGACAAAACTGCCCAAATCACAGGGACTAAAATGGCATTTTACTCTACTTAATAAAGAATTCTATGTTTTTAAAAATTATGTGTATTGCACGGGTTTAATAAATTCATGTATTACACGAGGACTCGTATATTACACGGGTTAGATAAAATATAATGTATTCTTTTAACATATACATTCGTTAAGATATATTGCACAGGGACTCGTGTGTTCCATACATTTTGGCTTGTTACATGTTGGTCTCTTTTCTTGTTTTAATGTTATTTTCATCTTTTCCATTTGGGTTTCCTCCTAAATTGGTGTATGGGCATTATAGCCTAGTGGAGATGGATATAATCGGGTGATTCCGCTAGTGGAATGAAGATGCTTTAGTGGTCCGTGAGTGATCCAAATTTGCTGTTAAAAATATAAATGCACCCTCACATTTATCATTAAATTTTATTTAACTGTTAATAACATCTCATGTATGATTCTTCATTCATATATATATATATATATATATATATATATATACTTATACATATATATATATATACATATATATATATATACATATATATATATAATGTGAGGTTTATTGGTGTCACACCCCAACCGATGGCGGAAACATCGATGCAGGATGAAGAGATTGCTCAAAGACAACATAACACTTAATTTGCGATGATAAATTAAAATTCAAATTTCATTTAATTTCATCAAATTCAAATATTACATCATCTTGAAAGGAAATACAACAATTTGCATGTTACACGACTAAAACGTAAAAATGCATAAGTAAAAGTTGTGAGTTCTTAAATCCACCCTAAGTAGATTTCTTGTGATATCAGCATCAATTATTTCCTGCAACATGTATAAAGTATCCGTCAACACAAATTATGTCGGTGAACATATTGTCTACATAGCATAAGTATGAATAAAAGTCCCAAATCCACATGTTAATTGTATACTATGTTATATAATCATACTAGCTTCCATCAACTATAAATCAAATCAAAGTGTCCACTAGCGTAATCTTATCATCGCAATGAATAAAACAATATTGATTGAATACTTAACAATGACCCAATAACAGGCGATGTGCTACTCCTATAGCGCTATACATGTTAAGGTAGGCTTGCAAAGTTAATGATAGATAGCATGCATTTAGTGTATCCTAGTATGTATAACAAATGGCATAACAAGTAGCATGTTGATGGATTAAGTGTTTGTATATGTTAGAAAACTTTTATGTAAGTATTGCAAAAATATGGTATATCTGATCAACTACTGAAGATAAAGTCATGAAGGTCAAACAGAAAGAAGAAACAAGACTAGACAAAAGGAAAAGACAACATATCCTCAACATTCATCAGAAAGGATCAGAAACAAATGAAGACAATCAGAAAAGGCCATTCCGACGGTCTGATGATAATTCTTATGAGTATCATCAGTTTCTAGTAAAATCTGATTATCAGAAAATCTAGTGATCTATTCAACAGATTTTCTGATGAGCTAGCTCTTAAGACTTCTGATGAGCCAACTTGTCTGAAAGATGAAGCTCTGCCATATTTGCGAAGTAGCAAGTTGAACTTAATAGATTCAATGATATGCCAAAAAGCTACTTTATGCAGGGCAAGTGCATGATTAAACAAATGTTTATTTATGCTAAAATATCTCTATAAATAGATAGTAAACCAGCGAAGGATAATGAGTTAAGCCAAGCATTTAATACATACAACAAAAACTCCAATGCCCTTTCACCATAGAATTACACAAGTATTCGTTTATACTAGTCAATAACCTCATAAACATCTTGTAAACCATTTTGTTTCAAAGTGATGTAAACTTGAAAATTTTGTAGTTGTTGTTTCTTGAAAGTTTGATTTCTGTTTCCGCACACTATTTTCACATTTGTTGAAATCACTTGCTATATTACGTTAAAAGAATACTATTTATCTGGGATTAACAATTGGTATTAGAGCATATTGAAGAAATAATATTTTCAAATGATCAATTGCTCATTTTCTTTAAACTTTCTTTTATCTAAATATGGCAAACTTTCAAACCTGGAACAATGCTTTTAACATTGGGTCTATATCAAAGCCTCCGACCTTGGTTAGAGAGGATTACCCCTAATGGAAAATCAGGATGATCAATTTCCTTAATGGACATGATCAAGCTTTGTTTCAATCCATTGTGTGTAGCCCACATATACCCATGGTTGAGCTTCTAGGTTCTCCAGCAACTGATCAAACACCTGAAATACCTGTCTCCTGGGCTCCAAAAGCTAAAAGCTTCTAGAACAAAGAAGACAAGGAATAGGTGGAAGCCGATGAAAGGGCCAAATCAGTTTTGATTATGGTACTTCCAAATGATATATTCTCTCAAGTAGATGCGTGTGCTTCTGCTAAAGACATATGGGATCAGATAGAAAATCTTTGTGAAGAAGGAGAAAGAAGGAAGAGAAACAAACGAACAAATTATGTCTCCTCTTATGAGAGATTTAAAAGTTTACCAAATGAAAATCTTTGTGAAACCTATAACAAATTTGCAAAACTTTTAAATGATCTAAAGAAATTTGGTATTGAAAAGTCAAACGATGAAAGGAATGTGAAATTCCAAGATGCTCTACCAACAGAGTGGAGAAGTCTCACAATGACTTTAGCCTCCACTTTAGAGCTAGGAAACATGAGTCTACATAACCTCTATAGCATTCTTGTTCCTAGAGAAGAAGAGATATATGAAAACTCAAACCAAAGATGAGGATCCATTGCTCTCATCTCAAATTCTCAAAGAATCTCCAACCCTGATCCACAAACCTCTTATTGCCATAGTATGGAAAATTCTGATACCTCATCAGATTTTTCTGCATTTGCTGAGGCAATTGCACTACTCACTAAAACTTTTGAGCAAAGGATGAGAGGTGAAAGCCATAAGTACCAGAAAAGTGACAAGGGGAGGATAGAAGGAAAATCAAGAGACAAAGCTAAAGTAGAAGTTGTGTGTTACAAATGTAAGCAAAAGGGTCATTATGCATCAGAATGCAAAAACAAAAAACTGAAATATGTAATTTACTATGAGAAAAAGCTAGAGGAAGCTAAAAAGCAACAACAAGTAAGTTTGACTGCAGGGACATATACCTGGTCGACTGATGATTCTTCTGATGAAGTAGAAGAAGAAGAAATGCAAAATGTCTGTCTCATGTAAAACTTTCTGATGCAAAGTCCGAAAGATCAAAACTAAAGGTAAGCTCGAATAATTTTGATCTTGAACAGAAATTAAACAAGCTTACATCATATTTTATGAACTTACAGAAAAAACAAAAGATAGAAAACAGGAAATCTGATAATTTGCAAAGAACGTTGAATAAAGTAATACTTGAAAACCAATTACTGATTGAGGAAAGTTTAGACAAAAAAGCAAAAACTGAGTTCTATGAAAAGGAAAGGAAAGATTTATATAAAAGAATTCATGACAAAGAAATCAATGTAAAAGGTTTTCAGCAAGCCAAAGATTTCATAAACTTTATTGAAACCACACCAAAGAACAGAGGTGAAGGGCTGTGATATGTAAAAACAAACATCAGAAATCACACCAACTTTGTCAAGGCCACATATCAGAATTCTGATAAAACAACATCAGGATAGGATACTGAATCTTGCAAACCAATGCGTTCTACAACTATTTCTTATCATCAAAAACTAACACCAAAGGAAAAAGGCATGAATTAAAACAAACATTTTCACAAAACTCAAAAAGAATTCATCCAAAATTCCAAAAATCTGCAAACCTTCCATCACAGTCAAAGTCAAAGGAGTCAGAAAATTCTGATAAAGAAAATTATATGTGTGTTGACATACTGAAGCTAGTTCAACACCATCTCCAAACAAAAACCAAACAGTTTGTTAATGGCCCAGCATATAACAGAATTTCTGGTGAAATTTCTTTATCTGAAAAGGAAAACTCATACAAACTTTCATTAGAAAATGCACCCAAGCAAGTCCGGGTACAAAAAATTCTCTAACTCTTCCATTTCAGGACCATCATGTGCAGCAGATCTGGTACTGCAATTCAGGAAGCTACAAGCACATGATTGGGGATAGGAGCTTACTCAGCAATGTTGCTCCAAACCTGGGTAAATTAGTTAACTTTAGAAATGGAATGAAGGGAAGAATGTTGGGCTATAGATGCATTAAGTATGGAACTTTGACCATTGAGAAAGTAGTTTATGTAGAAGGTTTGAAGTATAATCTTCTAAGTTGTGGTCAATTTTGTGACAGAGGTTTTTAGGTAACCTTTTTACCAGAAAAATGCTTGTTGGTTGGTCTAAATGACAACAAAATTTATTTGAGTGGAAAAAGAATAAGAAAATCCATATATTACTTTGACTTCAAAGAAGAAATGAGCACCCTCAACTGTGCTTATTTTTAAAAGATAACAAAGGTAATAGCTGGTTGTGGCATAAAAGATTAACAAACTTAAATTTAAAAAATCTAAATCAATTAGCAAGCAAAGGTTTGGTAAAAGGTCTACCGTACATATCCTCCAAGAAGGATAAATTATGTGAATCTTGTGAATTCGGGAAATCCAAAAAGGCTCATATAAAACAGTTTCTGAATCTTCAATAACATAAAACTTAGAACTTATGCATATGCACCTTTGTGGGCCTGTGAGCACAGCAAGTTGTCTTGTAAGAAATACATTTTGGTCATTGTAGATGACTACTCCAGGTACACTTGGGTTGAGTTTTTAACAAAGAAAAGCAAGACCCCATATCTGATCATAAACTTCATCATAAAAATAGAAAATTTATTAAAATTACCAGTTAGAAGGATCAGATGACAATTGAACAGAGTTTGAAAATTCAAAACTTGAGACCTTTCTTATAAGCAAATGAATCTCTCATGATTTTTCTGCTTCAAGAACTCCACAACAAAATGGAGTTGTGGAACGAAGAAATAGAACCTTGGTAGAAGTAACAAGAACCATGCTGGCTTATGCCAAACTGCCCACTTACTTCTAGGCAGAAGCAATTGCAAATGCATGTTTTACACAGAACAGATCCATAATAAACAAGAGAAACACCCTACAACATCATAAATGAAAAAATATCAAATATTAAATTTTTGCACACATTTGGTTGTAGATGTTTTGTATTTAGTGATTTTAAAAGTCTTAAAAATTTGATAGAAAAGCTGAAAAGGGCATTTTTCTTGGTTACTCACTATCCTCAAAAGTTTACAGAGTCTTCATCTTAAACACTAGGATAATAAGAGAAAGTTTATATGTATCATTTTATGATTCATCAGAAACAGAAGTCTCTGGTGAAATTATGAAATAAATAAACTTTTCTGATAATCAAGAAAATCCTAATTATCTTCTCAGCATTCTATCTGAAGGACTTCTTGAATGTGACTATGCAAATAAATAATCATCAAAACATCTATCACATACTAACACTTTAGAAAATCTAGTGCACTCAACAGAAAATTCATAAGAAGATCAGAATTCTGGAAACTCATCAGAAAATCAGACTGAACATCAAAATTCTGATCCACTCAATGCAACAGAGGTAACTGATCAGGGGGAAGCTTCAGAACCATCAGAACTATCAAGCTCACACAAAATTTGTAGTTGGATCAAATGACATTCTCAATCAAACATCATTGGGAATCCTGAAGAAGGTGTCAAGAGTAGATCAGCCACAGCTCATGAGTGTCTGTATGCTGGTTTTATAAGCATGATAGAACCAAAAACAATCAAAGAAGCACTCAATGACTCAGATTGGGTCCAAGCAATGCAAGAGGAGCTTGACCAATTGGAAAAGATTCAAGTATGGAATTTGTACCCAAACCAACTGACAAGACTGTCATTGTAACAAAATGGGTATTTAGGAATAAATCTGATGAACAAGGTGTAATAACAAGGAACAAGGCAAGACTTGTGGTGAAGGGTTATTGTCAACAAGAAGGAATTGACTATGATGAAACATTTGCACCAGTTGTCAGATTGGAAGCTTTAAGAATATTCCTTGCTTATGCTGCATCAAAAGACTTCAAAGTTTATCAGATGGACGTGAAATCAGCATTTCTAAATGGTAAGATTGAGGAAGAAGTGACGGCATATTTTTGAGTCAATCAAAATATGTCAGAACAATTTTGAAAAAATATTCACTTGAAAATTTCTCTAACTCGAAAACTCACATGGCAACTGGAAATAAACTACAGGGGAATGATAGGATCATTGTTGTATCTAACGACCAGCAGACCAGATATAATGTTCTCCACATGTTTTCTAGCTAGATAGCAGTGTAATCCTAAAGAGTCCCATTTGAAAACTGTAAAAAGGGTTTTTGAGTATCTAAAAGGCACATCAGACCTTGGTTTATGGTATCCTAAAGATACAAATTTAGAACTAATAGCACACACAAATGCAAATTATGCAGGATGCAAAATAGACAGAAAAAGCACATCTTGTGCTTGTCAAATGTTGGGAGAAAAGCTAGTCAGTTAGGCAAGCAAGAAACAAAATTGTGTTTCCACATCCACAGCTGAATCAGAATATGTAGCAGCAACAACTGTTGTTCACAAGTGTTATGAATGCAAACTCAGCTGAGGGACTATAGAGTAAACTTGACCAAAATTCCAATATTATGTGATTCAAAGAGTGCCATTGCCATAACAGAAAATCCGGTACATCACTCTAGGACTAAACACATTAATGTCATATATCACTTTATAAAAGACCATATGGAAAAAAGTAACATTGAAATATACTTTGTTCTAACAGAAAGCAAAGTGCTTATATTTTTATGAAACCTCTTAATGAAAAGACACACAATTTTCTGGTCAGCAAATTGGGTATTGTCAACATAAATATGAAGAAAATTTAGAAAATGTTTGTCACAAAAGGGTGATCAAAATTGTGAATCATCAGAAGATGATCAGAAATTGTGCCCCATCAGAAACTACGTAAATCCACCAGAATTTCTGGTGATTTATCAGAATGCATCAAGATTATCAGAAACTCTGATTTGATTTACTATTTATGCTTTCTTACTCTAAATTATTCCATACATGCACATCATTAGGACAACACATGTACATTATTTTGTCTTACAAAATCTTTGCTTGTTACTTTTGCTCATTTTCTCATTTTACTATAATCAAAAAAAATCATGACTGAAGCTTGAAAAAAAAAAACTTTTTCACAAGGTTCATGTTAGAGTTGACACAAAAGTTTGAAGAATTCTCATATCAAAGAGTCAAAACCCTTGAACTGTTCTTGTGACATTTCAAAAGAGGGGTCAAAATAGTCCTTTTAAACAAGTTAAAATTTGAAACAAAAGGAAAGAAACTCTACCAGATCTCATCCTGTAAGTACATCTCTCTCACTAGGAAGAAAAAGGGTATAAACAAAAAAAGGGGGAGTTAAAACAAAGATTAATAAACTTAAGTTTATCAGAAAGAAATTATTTTTGACATATAAAAAGAAAGTTTCTGGTAAAACAAAGTCCAAAATAACTCCAAAATCTGGTCAGTTAATCTTCAAAAAGGAATGATAATGATGAAAAGAGATAAAAAAAAAAACTATGTGAACTTGTAGAAAACAATACCCATGACTATTATCTTATAAAAATTTTCACAAAATATTTCTTGAAGAAAAGGACAAAGACTTGGACTTCCACCAGAAAAGCATGTGTAAGTGATATCTCTGAAACTCTACTCATTCCCTCTCATCATAAAAAATGCACTCTATCAAGGGGAACTCTAATTTCTGATGACTTTCTAATAAGAATAATGATTAGAATGTTTTGAATCTCTACATCAGACATATAGACAAGTTTCTGATGATATCATCAGATTGAATTTTGCTTTCAAACTGGGGAAGAAATGTCAGACTCTAGAAAAGAATATTACTGGACATTCTCTCTGAAAAAGGGTCCCACCAGAAGTAAAAGGTACAACTTGTCCGTTAGTATTCACCAATCAAAAATTATCTCCAAAACTTTCAAAAAGATATATCAAAAAATTGGAGATACATCAAAATTGGGGATATACCAAAAGTTCTCAGAAATGATTCGGATAAAGTTAAAACATCAATAACTTTTCATTAGCCACCCTAAATACTAACCACCCATGATCTCTGTCCCACAAATCCTTTATATACCCACTTCAAAAGGACGAGAAACTTAACTGCAACCTCCAATCTCACAAAACCCTAAAAACCCTTCAGTTTTTTTTTTTGAAGAGCAAAATTCAACTAACCATGGTCGCACCAAACCTCGTCAATCTCAGTATCCCAGCTGTTGAACACTCTGTCCCATTCATCAGGATGATGACTTCCTACCGATAAAGGAAACCACCCTATTGATGAACACCAACCATGAGGAATATGACGAAAAATGCCAAATTTTGGTCGAATTCCTGCTAAGAT
Source organism: Scalesia atractyloides (assembly GCA_947069175.1). NCBI lineage: Eukaryota > Viridiplantae > Streptophyta > Magnoliopsida > Asterales > Asteraceae > Scalesia > Scalesia atractyloides. The sequence continues at coordinate 40,258,319 of CAMTDV010000008.1, read as the reverse complement.
GCCCTATTTCTCAAGCTCTGACCAAAACCAAAGAAGTACCAGAAAACATTATGCAGCAGCTTGTCAATACACTTAGCAAAACTGGTGTGAATGAAGTCACAGCCCATCTCTGGGTAACATCTCTGTTACCATTACTCCACAAAGAATCTGGGAATGTTTGGAACTTCCAATCAATGACAACTACATAGAAGCACCTAGGAAGGAGGAGCTGTTGGGACAACTTGATGATCTAATGGGATACGCAAGAAATATTTCCTGAATTGGGGAATTTAAAGGAAATGAGCTACTTGTCTTTTAGCAAGTGATTATGGAAACTCTAACCAAGTGCCTAACTTAAAAAATTTGGGGCACTGATCAGATTAACATAACTGTTCTGACAATCATGTATGGACTCATCACTAGGATCAACATTGATTATGGAACAGGGATTTTTAACCTGATGAAAAGATCTGTGTTAACCAAATCTAGTAGAATAGGCTCCCACCTACCATTTCCCAGCATCTGGTCAATCATCATTGCTGAGACATTTGTTAAAAGGAACGTTGAACTACCTATATCAGAGAACATCTGGAAATCATCTGTGATGAAACTATGGTGTGCAACACTAGCCTGAAAACCAGCAGAGATGTACCCAACCTACCAAATAACATGATGAGTCTGATAGCTGAAGACTCACCTTACAGAATACAGCATGTGGCAATTCTTAACAGAAGATTGGAGGATACTGAAGTTTATGACAACAGCTCTTCACCAGATCATAATGATCAAGGATCAGTGGCTCCACAAGCTGATGAAACAGAGGATATTCAGCATCAAGACATCACATTCTCACCAGAACCAATGGAGGTCGACCAACATATGCAACAAAATCCAGAATTAGAACAACATCATGCCTGGGCTTCATACATGGCTGAATCAAGTGCTTAAACTAATCCTGACTTCATACATGGTTAGAAGCTCAACAAATTCTGACTCAGAAGAATCTGTTAAAGGAGATTATATCATACAACATAGAAAACCAACAACATTGAATAAAGAAGTTAGTAGTTCCACAGGTCCTGTATCTGAATCATTTAATGAGGAGGAGATCGAGACAACAACAGGTGGAGATCAGCCTACTGATCAAGGAAACCTGGGTGAGAAAAATGAGCTTTTCTCAACAATTCAGAGAATCATTCACAAGAATGGTTCAAGGAAGTGAAGAAATGTAGAATGTGAATAGGTTTCACAATTCCGGTAAAGGTGTACAAGATTGGTCTTTTGACCAACCTAACCCTTTAACAACAGCAGCAAGTGTGTCATTTGCTGGCTTGAAAGAAGGAACATCTGTTGTTCCACCTCTCCCCAATGAACCAGTCATCTCACAAGAATAGCTTGATCACATGCTAGACAACGTCATCAAGGTATGTGCAAACAAATCTCCTGTAGAAGCAAAGCTAGATGTATTGATAGAAGAAATCAGAAGCCAAAAGTCTGATATGAAGGTTATGGCAAATTCAGTTGAAGTTATCAAAAAACAAATAGAAAAGAATACTGAAACCTAAAGAGCATTCAACAATCAGAAAAGGCATCAGACAGCACAGATTTGCAGCAGATTCAAAGAAAGTTTTTGAACAAATAAAGGATGTCAAGTCAATGGTGAAAGAAGCTATGGAAACAAGGAATTCCACAATTTCTGGTAGGATCCTGGAGGAAATTCATAGTATAGGAGCTAGCAACAACAGCATAACTGATGCTCTTGTGAAACTGATAAAAGAATGGGATGCACATCAGAAACAGAATGCAGAAAAGTTCAAAAGGGTACTTGAAGAAGGAAAGAGAAACGCTCTGCTCATGAGTGATGTACAATCACTTAAAAGACTACAACTCAATGTTGCCATACTTGCAAACATTGATGTTCATGAGCTTAGAACTCCCATTCAAACCTCACAACAAAAAGAACCAAAAGTCACCAGGCAAACACAAGTAAAACCAACAACACCTTCCAGTTAGTCAGGACCTACACCAATGGGGCCACCACCACTAGTGACAAGAACAAAAATGATCAAAAGACTTGAAGCAACATCTGTTGTAGTCTCCAATCTGTCCTCAAAAGGTACTCAATAGGAACAACCTAAAATAACCTCATCTGGTGAAACAACCTTCAGTGAACAATTAAACCAAACATAGAAGTGAAAGTGGGAAGACTCCGCCACTTCCTCAAAACGGCCAAAAGTTATAACCAGAATGGGTCCTGAAGGAAAAGAATAAGAGTATCTAATTCAAGAGATCGATCAAGACACCATGATGTTTCCTGAATACCACTTAAAAGATTCTATTGGAATGATGAGAAAGACAAGCTGGATAAACCTCTTAGTCCCATGAGCAGTATGATAAAAGAAGAAAAGGTGAAAAGAGGAGAAGGCAGTCTTCACAAACCTCATCGAAATCCAGTGGTAAATGTGCTTAAGACTGATACTCAGACCATTGCTGGACAAATTGTAGGAAGTCGTGAGCAAAACAAGAACACCTTGATCAGACTAGATGGCAGACAAACAACAGTGGTGGATGCTGATCTGGCCGATGAACTTCATCATATGGACTTGATGAAAATGAAAGAAATTTTTTATCAAGAGGTAGGAAACACAAAAGTCGTCAGAAGGGCGCTTCACAACCTGACAAAAGTAGGAAAGAAGATGTTCACAAGGGCAGCCCTAGCTGACTTTGACCTTTGCATTACCTTTGACTAGATGATGAGCAAGAAAGTGCAAGTACCTCCTCCTGATACATCCATTCCAGCTGAACTTGAGCAAAAAGCCAAAACAGGGATAATATTTGAGAAACCTGAATTATCTGTTGTTTTCAGGGATTTTGAAGAGAAAAAGGCTCTGTTCAGAGTTGATGAAACATGTAGGTATTCGAACCAGACCCTCAACTATATCAAAGATTGGATGAACAAGAAACAAGAGCAACTCAAGGCAAAAGGACGAAACAAGGAGAAGCTACGGAAAGAAATTGAAGATATAATCAACAAATAGATCACTACAAGTGGCTGGTATAACGACATGTTCAGAGTATATTACAAAATCATTGGCCACAATAGCAACTGAAGAAAGGAGATCTCTACAAAAGCAACCTGAAAATCACTTAGACATAATCTCTTTTGTTGCTTTATTATGTTTAAATATGCTTTTGTTTTTAGAACTTAACGTTTGATGTTTTGAAATTTCTTTATGTTCTTTGGTTTGAGATGTTATTTTTCTTACAATACTTAGGGAGAAACTGTTAGGAAACTTTTGTGTAATTTTGAAGAAAAATATGGTCTATCTGATCAACTACTGAAGATAAAGTCATGAGGGTCAAATAGAAAGAAGAAACAAGACTAGACAAAAGAAAAGGACAACATATCCTCAACATTCATCAGAAAAGGATCAGAAACAAATGAAGACAATCAGAAAAGGCTATTCTGACGGATCTGATGATAATTCTGATGAGTATCATCAGTTTCTGGTTAAATCTGATTATCAGAAAATCTGGTGATCTGTTCAACAGATTTTCTGATGAGCTGGCTCTCAAGACTTCTGTTAAGCCAACTTGTTTGAAAGATGAGGCTCTACCATATTTGCAAAATAGCAAGTTGAACTCAATAGATTATATGAATATGCTAAAAAGCTACTTTATGCAGGGTAAGTGCATGAATAAACAACAAATGTTTATTCATGCTAAAGACTCTCTATAAATAGAGAATAAACCAGCGAAGGATAATGAGTTAAGCCAAGCATTTAATACATACAACAAAAGCTCCATCGCTCTTTCACCACAGAATTACACAAGTATACGTTTGTACTAGTAAATAACCTCACAACACCTTGTAAACTATTTTGTTTCAAAGTGATATAAACTTGAAAATTCTGTAGCTGCTGTTTCTTGAAAGTTCGATTTCTATTTCTGCATACTATTTTCACATCTTTTGAAATCACTTGCCATATTACGTTAAAAGAGTATCCTTTATCTGGGATCAATAGTATAAGCATGATTGTATGTGTGATTGTGAGTTTGATAATGATACATTTTGCAACCCAAAGTGTATTAAAACATAAAATTGGTCAAGTAAACTCACGCTTTGCGAAGAATTTCCACAAAATGCAAGTGAGCGGTTTTGAGAGGATAGAACACCAAAGTCGCCGATTTTGGTTCTTAAACTTTTTGCCCAAATTTGAAAAGCATGGAGATTTGAGAGAGTTTGGAAGTGATTTGGAGGTGGTGCAAATGTTTGGAAGGTGTTATGGGTTGGTATTTATAAGAGGGTTAAGTGTTTGGGGTTTAAATGAAGGTGGTTAGGAGTTTGGATGAGTATTAAATGAGTTGGTTGTAGTTAGAAGGTAGTTTGGGGTATTATATGAGTTGGTTGGGAGTTAAAGGTATCCAAGCATAATAATAAAACTTATGAAATAACATTCAAATAAAATCTCGAAGTATGGCTTAGGTTTGAATTAAAAATGTATATTCGTGATAGATTATGTATTGTGCAAGTATGAATAAAAAAGTATGATATAAAATGCGATTTTCATTGATTAAAGTCTCCGAATTACAAGAATACGAATTACAATAAACCGAAAAGAAATACAAAAATACGGAACGTTACAATCGGAGAACACTAAAAAAGTGGGGAACCGGGGAACAACGCATTTAACATGTTAAATAAATCTTAAAATTTCGAACTAAAATGCTAAAAAAATTCAAAAAAATTTCGAAGCTTTTGCATATAAAGATGTGTAGAAGCTATTCCAATAAAAAATCACTTTTATAAAAGAAAAAAATTTACCATTATTTATTGTTCTTTAAACATTTTTTTATATTTTTAGTTTTGAATTGTTTTTATTAAAACAACATCTACATGTATTTATATGCAAAAATTTCAAAAAACATTTAAAAAATTTGATTTTTAACATGTTAAATGCATGGTCCCCTAATTCCTCACTTTTTTAATGTTTTCTAATGAATCATCCATATATATATATATTCAATTAAATAATATTTTATACATTTATATTAGTTTCTCTACTCACAAATATTTATGGAAAGTGATAAGAGTAAATCTGTATATTTAGAGATGTACTGTAGCATCTCTAAATTTTTTCTCTGTTTTAGAGAATCACACGGAGGAAGAATTTAAGTAGTTATTAACCATTTTCTATCTTTTTCTATAAAATTTTAAGATAGAATATGTTTTACATACTTTAGTGTGAACTAGTGGGGAATCCGTGCGTTGCAGTGAAGTCGACAACTTGGGCCGAGAACTTAATCAAACCTAAAAACGTTAAAAATCATATATACGTTGTGTGTCTACATATATAAAAGCACTCGTGCTTCACGGATGCAATGCACGGGAAACCCTCATGATAAACAGAGAAACCCTTATGATAAACATTATATAGTATTCTATAACATTTTTTATCTAGTAGGAAACCCGCGTGTAGTGGCGGAGTCGATAATTTACATATAAATTTTTAACTAACTTCTCTAAATTTATAAAACACATTTTATGTTAAATTTGATTAATTTTGATTCACTGATTTCTTTAGTCCAAATACACAAATAGAATAGAATTTATTTTTGAATGTATGTGTTCTTGATGAATGTAGTATTTATTATCCATAAGCTTATTTCTTATTATTTATAAATAATCTAACATATAGTATAGATTTATTAGACATAATTGCCATTGATCAAGGGAAGAGGGTATGAATGGAAGAAAATGACAAAAAAATTAGACATTTTAACTTGACCATTCATGTGCCATCTTAAAATTTGATGAAAATTTACTACTTTATAAATTTTTTACATATGAAATGCTTTATATAGTAATATAGATACTCTAATACATGTATCGTTTTCATTTCTTAAAAACAAAAATAACAAATTAGTGATTTTTTCAGACGTGTTAACGGTTCAGTTTAATCTGTTACTACTTCTGTCTACAATTTTCAGGCAAACCACTAACTACGGTGAATGACAAATCAATTTGGCCACGTGGATGAGTAGGTTAGATCGGTTGGTTTTAGCAAATTGGTGTGTTGATGGTGTCTTTTTTCTTGCATGGCGAAAGAAACTTCTTAGTTCTCTATCACCTAAAATGAACCTAAATACCCACAATGTGTTCACAGTTGGTTTTAATTGTATGAACTAAAATTTTTACAAAATCCCTTTTTTTGTTTTGAAAGTTTTGAAATAATAAAGATTGTCGGTGACAGATATAATATTGCATATTACAAAAATAAGAAGATAAGGAAATAATAAGGCTGACCGATCGGTTCACTTTACTCGGCTAGTTCTAAGTTTCAAACATCTTCAACTGAATCGCACAAATCTCAAACCGGTTGAACCAGCCAACGTGCTTTATTATTAGTGATAAAATAAACTTTACACAAAGTGTGCAAAGCAATTTATACAAGTGAACATAACTAATCCACATCTATCTAACATAACGTCTTGCATGCATGGTGTAACTTCTCGATCTCAATGTGTTCTCTTGATTTTGACATCTTGATCACATGTTTGGAGTGAAAGCGTGAAAACCCCGACTAACTAATGTTACATATGTACCAAGTACAATGATAGAAATGAGACTACAACGAGACATGTCGATACATAAACTTGTAAAATGGCGTTCGATGTGTCTGTCTGCTTAGACCCTCCCGTTCGGCCATTTTTAATATGTGGAGCTATTAACGGGTCGGTTTGGGGTGTTTGCGGCTCCATGCTGCAATGCAAATCAACAAATAGAGATTTAGACAATGGATGAAATAGCTCATTAATGCATTGCTTTGGGTAAAATAGGTTAAAAATTGCTAGATGCAAGTCTAATTTTAACCTGACCTGTTTTGACCCACTACTTAACATGGAAGTTAAAACCCACCCACCTTGCCAGCTATAATTAGGGTGGTTTATAAAGCTCTCAGCTCACTGTTTGCTCGAAGCTCACTCGAAATTGACTCGTTCGTAAATGCATCGAGCCCGAGCAAAGGTAAGCTTGACTCCTTGACTTACTTATTCGGCTCATATAATTGGCTCGTTGGCAGACATGTTGGCTCATTTAAATTAAAGCCCAAATTTAAATATATTATATATTATAACCCAAGTATAACACAAAATCTAATATTACATAAATATAAATTATTTTGGTTATAAATTATATATCTTAAAAATATAACCCAAGTATAACACAAAATCTAATATAACAAAAATATAAATTAATTTGTTTATGAATTATACATCTTAAAAATATTAAGTTTTATTTTTATATGTGTCAATACATGTAAAACTAAAAAGTTACTATTTTTAAATGAATGCGTTGGCTTGAAGAACCACGAGTCGACTCGAGCTCGATACTTCAACTTGCTAAAATAAACGAGCCAAGCCGGGTTGACTCATTTTGTAAATGAGCCGAGCCTCCAACCCTGCCTATAATGACCATGATTGCCCCTTGCATGTGAAAACACATATGTTTATCTGTGTGTGATGTATAGAACTTACCTGTTATTGTTATTGTTATTGGGGCAAAAGATAATAACGTATTCATACGCGTTACAAGTAAACGTCCTTGTGCCATCATCAAACGCGTAGCTATAGGCTCGAGCTCGTTTAAAGATACTAGAATAGTAAGACGGTTTGCATGTGTTCGGATTCGCATACTGCCCGCTACAACAATATTGATCAATTCCAAATGCACCACAAGCACTGTTGCAAGCAATAACTCCACCCCTGCCTTCACCACCATCGTCACCCACCACCTGTAGCTCTTTCGGGCACCCTGTAAACAAAATTTTAGTTATCCAAATCGATCACCTATAGATATACATACAATTTAAAGACTCACCCATATTAATGTCTGAAGCACATCCTGTCGCGTTGCATCCACCCGATGTGGACCGTGGCACAACAATTAGTGGTAGATTGTAACCATCTACGAAACTAACATCATAATAATCCAAATTATTGTAGCCACCGAACGTTATCTCAAAGAGGGACGCAGGCGGCGTCGCACCCATGCCACTGCATTCCATCTTGCCACCACAATCTGCGGTTTCACATTTACCTACACCAACCGCCAAAAAAATAATGACAAACTTGATGCACGGGTTATGAAAATATAATAATTTAGATAAAGTGTCATAAATAGTTTTATAAAAGTTATATCCACTGAACTGATTGGGCCTAGTGGCCCTGACCCTGACCTACACCAGATGGATCAAACGTGCAGCCGGTTCTAGCCCATACTCTCCCAGACCACTTCGGGGTCGTAGGGATTTGTGCGCTTTGGCCCGAATTCAGTTGAAAGCCTGAGGTTGGAAGCGGGGTCGATCCTGCACCCAAAAGTGTAGCGGGCCATATTGTAAACGGACAATTGTTCGTTATCGTGAACACGGAAGACGAAGAAGACGCCAATAACGACACCAAGTAGATTAAAATGGTGATTCTATAGGTTGATAATGGTATTGAAAGCATGTTAAAGTACTGTTGAATATTGTTTGCTTGTTTTCTGTTAAAATATGTGGCTTGGTTAATTCATATATTGGGCATGAGAGCCTTAAGGTTGCTTTGATATAAAGGGTCTATAATGGGTGGCCTATGAGGTAAGTAATTCTGTTCTTTAAAAGATGCAATCAGAAGTTTAACTCCTGAAGGGTGTGTTTAATGGTGGGAAAATGTATTATATTGGTGAGTTGGGTTGGCTGAGTTGACTCAGTATCCTGGAGAGGGGTGTAGGTTGTATGAAGATGGATGTGAAAAGGGCAATGTAAAGATTCCAAAATCCTAAGACTGGATCTAAAAAAAACACTATTTTGGGAAAAAAGCAAACAAAATTCCGTCTTATGCCTAAAATAATAGATTTAAGGAATGGTTTTATTCTTCGACTCATCCCATGAAACCTTGGTATCATTAGCCTTTACGTACACGTGCTAGGCTAGAAAATGGTGTTAAAGTTGTAAAGGTATGAGAATAATTAAAGATGAGTGTGGTTCACTTGATCCACATGATCAGACGACGTCAACGGGTGAACTTGAAAGAAAAGGATTTTCCTGTTAATTTCAATTTTGGTAAAGTTTATAACTAAATAACTCAACTAATAGTTTGATCGTTAGCTAATCATTCGTTGTCCATAAAAGTGATGTTTACTCTTGTCTTGTTAAGTCATCATCCTCCAATAAAGTGGTTTAATCTATCGTATTCAACATCTAATTAATTTTTTAAATCCAAAAAAATAAATTTGGTCGGTTTTGTGGTTACCGTCAAGTGAGACAAAAAGATGATTGCAAATACATCCATTATATCTATTAAAATATCATTCATAGCTAAGCTATTGGTAGGTTATAAAAAAAGTAGGATGTAGGCAAACGAAAAGAATTTGAAACCGACTGAAAACCCAAAACATTTGGATGAAATTGATGTATAAGATTTGTGGAAAAACTCTAATGAGTATGGGATGGTATAGGGATTAGCATATTAGGTGAAACCTATCCAATTACTCAAACTAGTTTACATGCATCAACATCATTTTACTAATATATTATGTAACATTAAGAATAAGAATAAGAGAAAATTACTTTTAAGTCACTGTATTTTAGGCAATGTTTTCGAACTCGATATCAAGTCGAACATTGTATTGGTTTACTGGTTCGATAATAATATAATTACTTAGAATATGATGAGTTTTCCATAAGAACCATAATCTACTCCTTTGAAAATATATTAAGATGATTCTAAACCTAATTAGTTATCTTTCTTCTCATTGTTTTCTAAACTTAATCAAATAGGTGGTTTAGCTTTTTGTTGATAATTAAAAGTTACTTAAAGCATTCACATCCCTTTCATTTTATTTACCCTATAATTTCACTAAAAACAACTATCTTTAAATAATTATGTTTTTATATTTTTATCATTACATTTTCTCTCTTTTTCACTCACAACCATTTTCAAAATATATTAAAAAATTATAGAGGGTGAACAATATTCCCTCAAATTTACAGATGAACAGTACCAGGATCTCTCTCTTCTACTCATAATCACTTCCAACCATCCACAATAACTTTTCATAATATAAAAGCTCCCTCACAGAATTTAGGTAACGGATTGTGAATGCTCTTAGGTTAGATATTACAAAAGAGACAAGTTAATAGATTTCGTGTCCATGGATTGATACATGAGTACTTACCTTAGCTATATTATATTCTGACAGATACGCTTGCCTAGAACGTGTATAGATAGTATTAGTGTTTGTATCCTTAAAACTCAAATGTGTTTTATGTCAATTTATTTGTTACTTTCTAAGCACGTCATATAACCATCACCACTAGTTATTTCCATCATTTTTATTTAGTTTTTAAAAAACTTCCATCATTATCACTCACACTCCCTTATTTTCAACATTTTTATTTCTATGATGGTTGCATCCCTTTTATTTTCACCACCATCAATAATGATACCATGGGCTCACTGGAGCTCCACTCTATCCTGTTGTTACCCTAACACGATTTTAACCACCAAAACAAAACGAACAAGTGTTCTGTCACTGACTCTGAGGTGGATGGTCACGGCAACTTCTTCAATTTGATAGGATCTACAATGGTGTTAAGGGGTTGTGGATGGTGGACGGGTTTGCAATGGGGATAGGTGGTTCACTGTAATGATATGCGGTGTAAGTAAATAGTGGTAGTGAGCGGATGCGGTGGTGACTATGGGTGGTAGTCGGTGGTGCGATAGTGTTGGTGGTGATCAAAACAAGTGGTGGTAGTGGTCATGATGGTGGAGTGGTGTTTTAATGCGAAATTAACAAAATATCATTTCATCTAACGATAAACAAACGATAATTTGACAGAAGGATGCATTGTGTTAGGATACGTAAACCACATGGTCTCATAATGCGAAATTTTGAAAATAGGGACGCAAGTTGATCCCGCCCTCAAACCAAATGATCGTAAATTGCACTTTACTCTAAAAATAATTATAATTATTATAAGTGTTAGATCTTTAACCGTAAACCAAACTGTATCACTAATTACCCCGTCGAGTTGGTCGATTTAGTTATGTTTGGACAACTCGATTATTTCAACAATTTTTGATATAAGCGCCCCCATATCATGATTCGATCATCAATGTTTCTATACTTCTAACTAGACCTGATTAAAATGATTTGGTTTTATTCTTACTTTGGGTCCCCATTTCAATCATAGCCACTCATTCGGCTTCAAGCAGATCAACTTACATATACCAAACCAATAAAATATATGTTTTAACCTTTAAAATTCTGAATACAATGGTTGTATTATAAAAATGGGTAATTTCATATATACCCCTGTAAACTTGCAAAATATCATATATATATATATATACCCTTGCAAAATTATAAATATCATATATATCTTTACAAAGTAGTTGAAACACCATATTTACCTAATTCATTAAAATCAACTAATAAATGACAGTTTTACCCTTATTTTTCTAAAATTTTGAAATCTCATACATGGCTTTTAACTTCAAATATAATATTTACTCATTTCTAGCTTAATTTATTTAGCTTAAATATTATATATAAGAATACTATTGTTTATGAAAAAAAATAACAATGGGTAAAAATAAATTTAAGTTTAAAATGTATGATATAAAAATATGAAGTTGAAAGATTAGCATATATGAATACTTGAAATTAAAAAAAAATAAGGGTAAATTATTATTTATTAGATTGTTTTTAATAAAATAGGCATATTTGATATTTTAACTATTTTGTAAGGGCGTATTTGATGTTTTTAGTTTTCGTTGGGTCTATATGAAACTTTTCAAGTTTTTAAGGGTATATATCGTAATCTAAAGCAGGTGTTGGCCCTGTATCATGACAAAACAAACTAATATCTACAAGATTTGTATATTCATTTTATATGTTTTGATACTCTTTTAGACATATCATAACTTTGTTTTAAATAAAAAAAATATATATTTTTTCGATTTCTGTACTGAATATTGGTACCCAAGCGAGGTGTCTACCCAATTCCAACGGGTTAAAACTGATAAAAAGGAACCCATCAGTAGATTTGTTTGTAGAACAGTAGTTACTGAAAAGTGAAAACCGGTCATCGGCCGATGTGATTATGGCACTAAAAGGCCACCAAAAGTGGTGAAATCACTGCTTTTACATCCAAAACCCTAGATTTCCCATCCCTCAACTATCCTACTTGATGATTCTCAAGCGTCTTCTTCTCTCCCTCTTCATTTTCCTCTACATGTTCTACGAAAATTGGCTCCCCACCCCCTCCTGCACCCTCCTTCCCGGTCAACAAATCCACCACCCAAACGTGGGAGATGACCTCAAGGTTATGATGGTTGCTGATTTAATGTTATCGGGTCGTGATTCTGGATCCGGGTACTGGGATCTACACTTCAAAGACTTCTACTTTTCAAGATTCTTTAAAGTACGTTGTTTGTTAACTTGCACACCAGGTGTTTGATTAAATGCTTGTATCAATGTTTATAATACTTTGATAAAATAATTGTACCCTTTTAGTTTTTGAACTTGATTAGTTGGTTAATGATGTTATTTTAACTTCTACTTTTCAAGAGTATTCAGAGTACGTTGTTTGTTGAATTGCACACCAAGTGTTTGATTAAATGCCACTATCAATGTTTGTAATAGTTGGATAAAAATTGTGTATCCTCTTGGTTTTTGAACTTGATTAGTTAGTTATGGTTGTTATATTGACTACTACTTTTCAGGATTCTTCAGAGTACGTTGTTTGTTGAGTTGCAGACCAAGTGTTTGATTTAATGCTTGTATCAATGTTTATAATAGTTTGATAAAATAATTGGTACCCTTTTGGTTTTAGAACTTGATTAGTTACTTATGGTTGTTATATTGACTACTACTTTTCAATATTCTTCAGAGTACATTGTTTGTAGAATTGCACACCAAGTGTTTGATTAAATGCTTGTATCAATGTTTATAATAGTTTGATAAAAAAATTTGGCACCCTTTTGGTTTTTGAACTTGATTAGATTGTTTATGGGTCTTATATTGGTGTTCAGTTGTTGATCTTGCTATGTTCTAATAAAAATGATGTTTTCCTTTGAAGGATTCTGACATTAAAGCTTCATAATCTGATCCTTCACATGTTAATATTTCAACCAGAAATCGTTTGACTTGTTGAAGCCTGATATGCTGATTGTATTAGGAGACTTATCTTCTCATGGATCAGAATTGAGTCGAAGAAAATGGTCATATGTGGTACAAGAGTTTCACAGCTTATTGGGCCCATTTCTTGATCTGCCTTATCATGTTGTTCCGGGAGATAGAGACATTGGAGAATGCAGTAGGTTGAATGAATTATCCGCTAATAAGATAACTAGAAGCTTTCCAGGACTGGATCCTTCCGGTTGTGGTGCTTTTGATATCGGAAATGTTAACTTTGTTTCGCTTAATTCTGTGGCGTTACTATGTGGAAACAATGATTTACGGTTCAGTGTTGAAAGAGCACTGGAAAGAGAACGTATAGAGTTGCAAACAGAAAATGAACAGGTGACAGATGTGATGAAAGAGTCTTCGGGAATCAAGATTCCTAAATATGAGTTTAATTGGAGAGAAAACACAATGTTATCTGGATCGGGTCCTGTGTTGTTGCTTCACTTTCCATTACATCAAACAACGAACGATGTTCAGGTAGAAAGTTATGGAAGCATGCAGGATAGAGCAAAACTGTTGAAGAAAAGGTAGTGCTATATTTATAAAAAACGGGCTAATTATATAAAATGGTAAACCGACTTTGGTCCAACCTTTTAGGTAAATACCTTATACCTCCAAAAACTCTTTTTTTGAAAGTTGAAACTATGATGGTTTTTTCTAGTTTAAAAGAAGTTGGTTAGTTAGGATAGATTCGGACAAAAGTTGGTTGACTTGTTATGCATTTAGCTCGTTTTTGTTACGGGCTATGTGCATTATGGGTTGGATATTTGCACATTGTGATATTGTAACAATTGTGATGTTATATCTAATAAAATTTGAACTTTTATAGGCAACCGGTTGGGGATGGACCATATGAGTTATCACAAACGCTTCCATTAAATGCAACAGAGTATATATTCCATGCTCTTAGGCCCAGGTAATAATTTTTGTTCTTACTTCATATGATATTAGTTTATTTGTTCTTCCATTGTATGTGATATACATGCGATTTTAACAGTCACATCACCATTTTACCTGGCTATAGAAAGTTAAAGACATACAATGGAAGCATTTTTTTTCTTGCACGCAGTGACATAAAAAGGTGTTCAAATAACTCGCGGCTCGCTCGTAAAAAGCTCAGCTCGAAATCGGCTCGAATGTAAACAAGTCGGCTCAGCTCAATTGTAAACAAGCCAAGCTCAAGCTAGGCCTGGCTCGGCTCTTGAGCTGACTCGAATTTTTTATTTTATATGTATTAGTTTAGTTTTAAATGTAAAAATCAAATATATGTGGGAGGGTGTTAAAGTATTTACATTCTAAATTTAATTAATTAAATACCATATAAAAAGATTGATAAAAAACAAAAATAATACATATATATTTTTAATATGCCTTTCTGTCTTTAATATACTAGAAAAAAAAAATAACACATAAGCCTATATTAACGTTTTTTTTATGTTATCGGTTCTTTGTAAAAAATGAAAATAAAAAAAAAACAACGAGCTGGCGCTATTGGACTTGAGCTAGCTCGAACTTTTTACAAGCCAAGCTAGAGCTCAACTTTTCTGCTCAACAAAATAAACGAGCCGTGCCGAGTTGGCTTGTTTTAGTTCGAGTTCGAGCCTAACCTGGCTCAGCTCGATTACAACCTTACATAGATAGTTGAAATAAGTTGCATTCTGATGTAATAAAGACAGTTGCTATCCAATAAGTGTTATCTTCCTGACTAGTTTGGAAAATGTATGATTATTCTATCTGCAGGATGATTTTCAGCGCTCACACACAAACATTTTCGGATCGCGTTCATCCAGATGGGACCCGGGAGATAGTTGTTCCCGCCATGTCATGGGACGTAGGAAATAATCCTGCTTTTGTTTCTGTAACTTTTAGACATAATGGTACTACTGCTATCGTTAGCCACTGCAGGTTAGCTGGGAAATTGCATGTACTACTGTTGTATACATCTCTTTTCGTTGTCTTTATATTAACTGTTCAAACATCCTTAAGAAGTTGATATGAACCGTGTTAAGTTTACATCTTTTTTTAGTGGTCTCTTTTGGAATCGTCTCTCTTGTTCTTTGATGAAATATGCTAATCGACTGTTATATTTTTTGAAGTAGTTTGCTAAAAGGAAAAGGGTTTAGTAAACTTAAGCTCTTGATACTATTCTTGTTGATAACTAATCCTATACGACTCGTATACGTGACGTGTCCCTTGTATCCACAAAATGGAGGTTGTCTGTCTATTAGCTCCCCTTTATATCTTTAACGGTCCTGTCTCATATCTTTGTTTGTTGTAAAGGTAGATTTCAAAGGATCTCTGACTATATGCAATAATGCAAATGTCTTGTTGAATTTTGTGACTTGTAGTATGTGCATATTAAAGATTGTACTCTATTTCAATTGTCTTGATGAAATTATGATAAGTTAAATATATTTGATAGGGATTAATGGCCCTTAGTAAAATTTTATTTGAAATGGGAGTTTGGTTTAGCCATATATTCTAATGGGAGTTTGGTTTAGCCATATATTTCATAAGTTTGTAACAGTGTATATAAATTTTGTTTTTTTATAATAAATTAGGTTATAACTCCGTATATTACATGGGTTAAATAAATGAATTTTATATACTAAATAATAAAATAACAAATCTTTAAAAACCTCCTTTATTGCATAAGCTGAATAAATGTAATTTTATATATTAATATCATATGTTTTTAGTTATATATTTTTTGAATTATTTTTTTTTAAATAAGACTTTGTTATTATTAGTAAAATCACTGATTTTATATTTATAATTTTGTTTAGTATTATTTTATTAAAAGCTCATATTATACATATTTATATAACCTTAAAGTTAAAGTTCGGTGAATTTTTCATATATGCCATCTCTTTTTTTCCGGCCTTTAGTGTTAAATTCTTTTTTATTTTACACAAGCAGATGTTTGAATCTCTATATTCCATTTTAGAAACATTTTGCTGGTACATTTATTTTTTGTTGCTTGACAAATACTAATACTAAACTAACATACGTTAATTATTTTGATATTTTCTCATTTTAGTTATTTCGATTTATTTTACACAAATGCAGACAACTTTCTTTAGTTAATTTCATAGTGTTTTTATTTTAATTAATCGTGATTAAATCTACTATGTTTTCGTATAATTCGTATATGCCACTTCCATGTGTTCATTTATACCAATATATTAATATATTTTTTTTTAAAGTTGAGTATGTCTACATTTCGACATGAACTTTTTCTAAAAAAGAGTGAGTTCAAATATAATACTTTTTTTCAAACCATTTTTTTTCTGCGCGTGTATATTTATGTATGTGTCACTATAAATTTGATTTGGTCTTTGTTTCGATATAAACTTTTTTGAGAAACAAGTCATGACAAATATAATACATTTCCATACTTATTTAGTTTTGTTTAAAAAAGGTCTAATTAAGCCCTTTTGATTACACGTGTTAGTTTTTCCTTTATAACCATTACATTTTTTTATGTATAAGTCGGATCACATATAATACATTATGATTGTACGGTATAAGGTATAAGTTTGATTTACTTTACGTTTTGATACAATCGCAACACTTATATAGGTTACATTGAGTTCAATCGGATACGTCTGAACGTGCAATTTTATATGGTTAACACATTACATAATAATTGGACTAATCTATTTGATGTTTGTAATGTACTCGCGCTGCAACACGCGCGTGCCTGATTACTAGTAATTATATTATGTCTTAAGTTATTGATTCCATCCAAAATGTTTTTCAATTTTATGTCTAGCATTATATATACTATGGTAAAAGTTTAAAGTTTACTAGAGATAATTATATCATCGAAAAGAATAAGTAATAAATTTGTATATTACAAATAAAAGTAGGTGTCTGTCAAAAAGAAATAATAATTTGAGTAAAGGAAACTAAAAATTGTAGTTGTTATATAACACGTTAGGTAATACAAACATAAAGATAATATGACATTGAAAATCAAATAAATAATATTATAAATGAGAAGTATACATTAAAGTTATACTAATTAATAATTATCTATAATTAAGTAAAAAGATTAAACTAAATAATATATAGTAGGAGAATTATTTATAATTAATTAAGAGAGATTAAACTAAATAGTATTATAAATGATAACTGGATATTAAATTTAAACTAAGAGTAAATTGTCATTTTAGTCATTGAGGTTTGGCCTAAATTGACAATTTAGTCCAAATAAATTTTTTTTTCTTTGGGCCCCTGACTTTTCCTGTTTGTTGCCATTTTGATCATATTATCTAACTCGTCTAAAAATATTAGTTAACTTAGGGGTATTTTGGTCAGAATACATACATGTTTTATTTTTGCCATTTTCATCCAAAACACATTTTACATTTATCTTTTTTTAATCATTTCCTATATATATAATACATATATAATTGTAATTATGATCATTATAATTATTATTGTTAATATATTATATAAATGTATGTATAGAGCCCTTGTCTCGTTCACCATCACACGGACCCATCACATACCACCATCTACTGTAACACCCATCAATCCTACCATCACCTGATCACTAACCATCACCGCCATCAACAACCACCACCAGCCACCGCCACCACTAGCATCTCTGCCATCACCACCATCGACCCCCACATCCACCCCGGTGCCTTCTTCCCTGTGTAACCTTGGAAATCGTCCCTAATTTCATTTATGTACAATCGGTGTGGTTTCCACTCGAAAACTATAGGGCTTTTACACACAACGAGAATACGAGTAGAATGATATAAATATTATCTCCAATCGTTGCCCGGTTGATAGCCGGAGCCGGAGAAAAAACGACGGCGGTGGTTGTATACAAAGGACAGAACATGGTCAATTTGAGGGAGAAACATGTTTTCATGTGCTTTCTTTGTGGTTTTTTTACAAGTTCAAGACTAACAATTGATTTCCAGGTTTGATTGAGTTATAAAATCTTCCTGACTTACAACCGAATAAAAAGAATTAGTGAACAACCTTTATAAAAAGAATCCATAACTAAAACTTAACTTGAATTATCAATAGTCAAAAATATTATGGACACCCGTACATGAACAATCTTGGTAAAATTAAACTACACCTAAATTAAACTAAAACCTATCACGATATAACTTTTAGTTTTGTTCTATTCAATTAAATCTAGGCACCAAAGACTATTCGGTTAGTAGGAATACATGTATTGGGTATTGGATGAATCAAATCAACTTCTATTAGAGTCATCTTTGTGTTGGGAATAATCTTGTCGTAATTTAAAAGTTGAGGATGCAAATGGTTTTGTTTGATTTAGTTGGAAGATTTTGTTTTATTTTTTTATTATTATTTAGTTTCCTTATACGAGTAGTTACTTGTTCTCCAAGGAGTTGTTTAGTATAAAATAGGGGTTATATGTTTAGGTTAATGTACCTTCAATTTTAATCAATGAGCTTTTTCTTATTAATCAATTGTTTGATTAAGTTCAAGAAGGTTGGTTTCCAACGATAGGTATCAGAGCGGTTTATCAATTTGGGAGGTTAGCATGTGCAAGAGGGTTTGTTGATCAAATGGTAACAACAGGTTGTAGTGATCGAGGTTGTGATCAACAATCGTAAGACCGTAGCAATCAAGGGACAGTGACTACAGACTTGATCAAAGAAGCAAACCCAGGTGTATTGTAGTGTTAGATCGGATTAACAACAGACTTCAAAGGTGGTGAAGTAGCAGGTTTGATTAAGGTGGAAGAAAAAGGATGTTGCTCTGTTTGTGGTTGATGGTTCAAGTGTTTGGACAAGTTATGGGTGTGATCCCTAAGTGTCACACACCGATTTCCAGTGGGCCAAATCGGTGGTTTTATACCTGATGATTGATAATAGTATCACAACTGATATTGGAAGATAAAATAATAAAGTACTAAATATAAAAGCTTGAAATATATTGAATAAAATTCATAGCAAGCTATTCAATACAAGTCCCACAAGGTAGAATCATAGTAAAACAAACTTAGGACATCATAGGCCATTAAGCAGTAAAGTCACAAATTCCAAAGCTTTTTTTTTACCGGACTGTTTCCAGCCTATAATCGAGGTTCGTTACTTGTGGTTTAATCTTTTAACGTCAGTTTTCACTGTTAAATACAACTAAACGACTCATTTTGAAAATCCTTTCATAAATCATTTGATATATATTATGGTAACCCGTGGGTAATCATTTAATATTTCTTGGGATAGATTTCTTGTCACCAGTTTAACATGCTTGTCAATACACTCGAGGATCGGAAATCTATGTCGATACTTTGATCATAGTACACACCATCTTTAATATAACGTCTTCCGGATGTATGCCTACTACCCTGCGCATATTTATATGGCCATTCCTAATTGATGAGTCATGACGTGCGGACACGGTACCATTGACCTGCAAGTGTTTAATGTTATTCAATTAATACGTACTAGCCGGGTTCTTAAATTTATGAAAGCATTTGCCCATTTATATAATACCCGCTCAAGTGGTTAATGCCATATCCCAAGTTTTTAAATAAAATAGGCTAAGAGTATTTACATTTGCTTGCCAATAAATTCATAAATTTAGCTCTTGAAGCAAAGCCGTAAATCAAGTTTTTTAATCCTAGGCATGATAGTCTGGAGGGCTCTATAGTCCGAAATAAAACAAATTTATTATCAGTAAGAATGTTCACGAGTCATTGGTAAGTCTTTTGACTTCACCCGTTACTTAGATTTTTTGTTCGGTTTCGCTAGATTAAGAGTTGACCCGATAGAATGTGGTTTATACCCATCCGAGTGCAAGGCGTCGTGTGATATGGGTCCATTAACCAAACATTCTGATTTGAAATGGTTTTAACCCGATTCGACTAGTTTATATATTTTATATTATTTAAACTAGTCGTACGCGTAAATACGACATCGGGTGGTCGAATAGGTCTATGGCGAGTCCGTTATGTCAAAATACATTTTAAAATTATTGTATGATCAGTTTTGAGGTCAGATTATATACCTCATAGGTTTTAAAACCAGTTTTATGCCATAAGGGCACTTTTTACATTTATTAAAAGTTTCTATAGTTGACTCGTCAATTGACCCTTCAAATGATATGACCAGAAGGTATAATCTCAGAGAATTATTCCCTATAATATTATGGTCATATAACATGCCTTTATTGGGTTTTAAAGTAGACTAAACGGGTCAGAATCGAAAGTCAAAGTAAAAGTCTTTTGATATAAGAATGAGTGCTAAACTAAAATTGACCAGTTGGACATGTCGAAATAAGTTTTATAAAGTTATATAAGCTTGTTATAGTGTCAAAACATGTGGTTTAGATACTTAGAAGTTCATTTATCGTAATATGCAAAATCTGTGTTTTTTACTTTTCTTTATAACATGTTTGACTCGGCATTTCGCCTACTTAACGTGATGGTCAGATGGTATAATCACAGGGGATCAATACTCTCGTTATTACGATTACGTAGGAAAGTTCAATATGAACTTTGACTTGACCGAATTGGTCAGAATCAGAAGTCAAACTAAAAGTCAAACTTTTTGACTTTCGGTTGATAACTAGCTAAGTAACTGAAATTGACCAAAGAGGAAGGACTTACTAAGCTTGTTGACAACTGAGAACTCTTTAGAAAGCTTCTCCTAAGTCCAGAAGAGCTCCAAGAGAGAGATTTAGGATGATTGGAAGGTGTGATCAAAATGAACACAATGACCACCTATTTATACTAATCCAATATCTCCCAAATCATGACTCCTAAGTCCAGAAGAGCTCCAAAAGAGAGATTTAGGATGATTGTGAATGTGTGAACAAAATGAACACAATGACCACCTATTTAGACTAATCCAAGATCTCCCAAATCATGACTAGTGTGTCCAGAGGCTTTAGGAGAAGGATTTGTGGCGAATGAGGTGTTAAAAGGAGGAAGAGTGTGGCAAAATTCGCAGATAGCTGGCAAGAATGCAAGCTGGGAGGCTGCTAGCATGAGCTTGCTGTCAACGCACCTCTTACGGACCATAAGAGGTGAAGCCTTACGCTCTGTAAGGGGTTTTCACCGTCTTACGAATTTGAATTTCCTTGCAGACCGTAAGCATAAAGCTCATACGGGTCTGTAAGGACCTTAGGCACCCAAAACACTTGAAACCCCTTACGGTCCGTAAAGGACCTCTAGAAATGGAATTTTGCCATTTTTTTAACTTTAGTTATTCGACTTTAATTCAATCCCCATTTGAATGATTTTGTTCACTCTCCTTCTATAAATTGTACAGAGAGTTTGGAGACGTGTCGCTTTATAATTTGATGAAAATATCCATGATATTATATCCTCACCCCCTTAAAAGAAATTTTGTCCTTGAATTTTGCTTCAAATAGAAATAGGTCAACTTCCCACGTGTATTCCGGGCTACGATGGTAATCCTATTTAACTTTCACGATGGGGATCTTTTTCTTTCTGAGGTCTTTTTTATTTTTTGATCCTCGATCGACAAAGGTTTCTCAATAAACCTTAAATTTTTGTCTATCTGAACATCATGACGTGACATTGCTAATGACTCATCGGCTAGGCATTTCTTCAAATTTTCGTCTATCTGAACATCATGACGTGACATTGCTAATGACACATTGCTTATAAACCACGGAACTGACACATTCGATTATCTCGAATGGTCTTCAATATATTTTGGGTTTAGTTTGCTTTTCTTTCCAAATCTCATTACTCCTTTCTAAGATGATACTTTTAGCATTTTTTGTTTTTTACTTCTAAAAGAAAAATGCAGGACATAAATGGCGGGGCAGATCTACCTCTTCGGGAGGGGTAGCGCCTGCTACCTCTCAAGTTTTCGGCCGATGTGTAATTTTTTTCTTTTCTAACGCTTTTTTAATTCCGTTACCATTAAAATAATGTTTTCTACTCTTCAATAATGGATTTGAGACGTAAAGAGAGGATGAAGCTAAGATGATGGGATTTTTCCGGTTGTTGTTGGCGGTTTTGCTAAAGAATGGAAACACAATGAAAAAGATTACCTAAACATAATATACATATATTGGGCCTTTTGTTTTAAATAAAATTATGGCCCATTTAAGTAAAGTGAAAAGGACAGTAAAAGTATTAAAATAAACTAAAATAAAACAAAATAGAAAATACAAAATATAGCCACATTCATAAGTTAAGATTTATATGTTGAAAACTTAAAATTCATTTCTTTATTTTATATGTTTTTCTTTTATTTTAGCTTAAAACTTATTAATTTCTAATAAGCATTTTTATTTATATTTTTCAATATTGTATGAAGTATGAAATTTTTTTTGAATGTTATTCCTTGGATTTTGGTTCAGATCCACAACTGATAAATGGGTCAGGACAAATTTTATATATTTATTTATTTTCAAGGGAAGTGGTAGCAATTTTTTGTTGTTAAATAAGTTAAAAAAAATTGATCTCTAGTGATGCTGTATCATTTTTATTGTTAAAAAAAGTTGCAAAATTTGGGTGAAAGAAGGTTTGGGATTGAAAGATTTGTGCGATCATCTCCACGCACGTCAACGTTTCATCAGTTCATTGGTTGGATGACTTTTTCTCTTTATCTTCCCCATTAAGCCTTTACAAACCCTCTCCCCATATTACCCCCCAACCAAACCCTCCACACCAAAGACAAAGGATGGTAGACCGAATGGCATAATCGTAAATAACACCCAACTCTTGTCCAATCAATTTTACGCGGTATATACACAGAATTAAAACTCACCTTCTCTATCCACGAACCTCACTACCACTTTCCTCTTCCTCACCAATTTTAGCTGACGTCTTCAATCATATATATAAAAAATCCACCTTTTTCAATAACCCACCAAAATTCTTGAAATATTGATCACAACTCTCCTAAAATCCATCTTTCTCAAAGATTATCCAAAACCCGTGTGTGAATTGTTTCAAAAACCCATCAACAACCGTTGTGTTAATTGCATCTAAAAGTTGTTTCTTGATCTCAAGATATAATCTTTCCAGTTACAATGGAAGTCATGCCAGTAAAATCCTTACCGATAAGATCTTTACCGGTCGGTTACCGGTTTCGACCGACCGATGAAGAACTGGTGAATCATTATCTCCGTTTGAAGATCAACGGCTTCGATAAAGAAGTGAGTTGTATTCGTGAAGTAGATGTTTGCAAGAAAGAGCCTTGGGACTTACCCGGTTTGTCTTTTTCCTTTTTCTTTATATTTTTTTACCTTTTTTGATCACACCCAGATTCAGAATCTTGGGATAAAATGAACTGAGTTGTGTGCAGATTTGTCGGTGATTGAGTCAATAGACAATGAATGGTTCTTTTTCTGCCCGAAAGATAGAAAGTATCAGAACGGGCAGCGATCTAACCGGGCTACCGTTTCTGGGTATTGGAAGGCTACTGGGAAAGATCGAACGATCAAGACGAACAGAGGGAATAGTGTGATTGGGAAGAAGAAAACCCTTGTGTTCTACACGGGTCGGGCCCCAAAGGGGGAGAGAACCCATTGGGTTATTCACGAGTATTGTGCTACTGAGAAGGAGCTTGATGGTACCCATCCTGGACAGGTGTGTGTATCTTTGTTAAACTTGTGGTTTTTGTTCAAGGTTTTTAGTTTTGATGCATAAACTTGTGGTTTTTGTTCAAGATTTTTGGTTTTCATGCATAAAGTTGTGGTTTTTGCTCAAGATTTTTGGTTTTCATGCATAAAGTGGTGGTTTTTGTTCAAGATTTTATCAGTTTTGATGCATGAAGTTGTGATTTTTTAAGATTTTAAGTTTTGATTTTTTGTGCAAGATTTATTATGGTTTTGATGCATAAAGTTGTGAGTTTTGTTCAAGATTTTTAATTTTGATGCATAAAGTTATGATTTTTGTTCAAGATTTTCCGTTTTGATGCATAGAGTTATTTTTGTTCAAGATTTTCAGTTTTGATGCATAGAGTGGTGAGTTATATTCAAGATTTTTAGTTTGGTGCATAAAGTTGTGGTTTTGTTCAAGATTTTTGTTCAAGATTTTTGGTTTTGATGCATGAAGTTGTGGTTTTTGTTCAAGAGTTTTAGTTTTGATGCATAAACTTGTGATTTTTGTTCAAGATTTTTGGCTTTCATGCATAAAGTTGGGGTTTTGTTCAAGTTTTTATCAGTTTTGATGCATGAAGTTGTGATCTTTTAAGATTTTTAGTTTTAATGCATGAAGTTTTGATTTTTTGTGCAAGATTTATGGTTGTGATTTTGTTCAAGATTTTTAGTTTTGATCCATAAAGTTGTGATTTTTATTCAAGATGGTTCGATGCATAAAGTTGTGAGTTTGTTCAAGATTTTCAGTTTTATTCAAGATATCTAGTTTGATGCATAAAGTTGTATTTTTGTTCAACATTTTTAGTTTTGATGCATGAAGTTGTGATTTTTGTTCAAGAGTTTTAGTTTTGATGCATAAAGTTGTGATTTTTGTTCAAGAGTTTTGGTTTTCATGCATAAAGTTGTGGTTTTTGTTCAAGATTTATAGTTTGATGGATAAAGTTGTGATCGTTATTCAAGATTTGTCGTTTTGAAGCATAAAGTAATGAACTTTGTTGTGAATTTGCAGAGCCCATTTGTGCTCTGTCGTTTGTTCAAGAAGTATGATGGGAAAGATGAGAACGGCGAGAGTAATGATTGTGTTGATGTTGATCAGAGTGATGCATCTCCTCCTTCTGTTGTGAAGTCTTCTATGGAAGAGGTTCAGTCGGAGCCCGTAACTCCGGGTTTGACCGTTCAACATAATGTGCAACCTCCGACCAATCGGGTTATGAAAACCGAAGATTTCGAGAGGAACGGTGACATGTTTGGTTTTTATGATTGTCAGGATGATGGTATTGGTCTAAATTATCAGGCTGATGATTTTAATCTCGAAGAAGCTCTAAATAATTGGTTGGATGCACCACCCGTACATTTAGATTCGAATATGTTTTCCCCTATTACGCATCCTCAGATGCAATTCGAATTCGGACCTGCATATGTTGGCAACCACGGAGGTGTGAACTCCGGTTTTGAACAAAATGGAATGCAAGATCAATCCGGGAGTGCTGAGTTCTGGAGCAATTGTCTAGCTGTATCAGATCAGCTGGACAATGATTCTGGTAATAATGGCGGGTCCGTTGCTCAAGCTTCATTTCCTGGAGTTAATGTTAAAGAAAATGATTATAGTGGCGAATCAGACGGTGAAGTCATGCAAGTACAGGTACACTGATATTCATCATGTTTAATATCAACATGTAACAGGGTTTTATGCGCCAACTAATTTTGATAGTGCGATACCATGTGTTAATTTATAACGCGAAATCTTTTGTTATGTATAAAGTTAAAAACTAAAAAGAATATTATTTTTTATACCTACAGTGACAAAGGGTTTAGTCACAACACACATAAACTGTTGTTGGTTACTAAATTAACCTTGTGTCATCTGGTTTTTTTTTGTAGCGTATGAGTAGGGATTTCTCTTTCCAGCCTGAAGCTTTTGAAACTGGAATTGCTCAAGTCAAAGAAGATTCTTGCGGCAGCGTCGATAGTGAAGCTGCATTTGCATCCAACAACGAACATATTTCTAATACAGGAATCAAGATAAGGAGACGCCCTACTCAAAGTGTTGGTAACGGTCCAGACTTTAACGCTCAAGGAACAGCACCGAGAAGAATCCGTTTTCAAAAGAAGCTTCAAATGGGGCTGGTCACCACCCGTAGTGAAGAAGAACACGAACGGAAACCGATGATTAAGGTAGTGTTCAACTTTTAAATATTTCAACTCCCGATGAGAAAGTGTTGATTTTGAAACTGGGATTTTGCAGGAGGAAGGCCCTACTGCTGTCTCCACAGTTGATGGAGGATACGATCAAGATATTGTTTCACATGTAAAGCCAAAAGCTAACTTTGTTCTTGGAATTCGTGTGCATATGCATAAGGTGCTTCTGGTTCTGGGCTTGTGTGTAGGAATTGCCAGTTTGTGGAAATGTTTTGACTTATTGAGTTTTGTAGTGAGAGATGGCTGATTGTTGTGGATTAGGAGCCTTATTATGTTTATATGACGTATGTATCTTTTTTCGACTTTAGTATGTGTTGGTCGATAGGTTAGGTTTGTAAACGAGTCGAGCCCTAGTTTTATAGACCAAGAAAACTGTGAGCTTGAGCCTGGGTGTGTTATGAGTCGTTTATCAACCTCGAGCTTGTATCGTTTGTCAATTCTAATAAAACTGTAACTATATTTATATAGTTATCTAAGCTTACGAGTCTACATTCATGGGTAGCTTGGCTTGCAAGTTACAGTCAAATGGTTATCTTTGCTGTTGCGGCTTTTTGTAAAGATTTAGAGATTAGGCTAAAAGCTTTTAAAGGGTATGAATTATTAATCCTAAAAAGATGGTCCAACACTTGGTGTTGTCACATCACGTGCCATTCCATCTTTATTCCGTGAATATTCTAAATTACAATTTCAAAGTCGTGAGGAACACCAAACTCACGTGAAAATGGAAAAAAAGTTGGCTAAATTTAGTTAAAAAAAGAGGTTTATTAGTAAAAGGAGACAAATGAGTGGAACCGAAATATACTTCCCTTATTGTCAAATGAGTTGCAATTAATTAGAAAGTGAAAAAACTTATGATGAAGTTGTTAAAATAGGCAAATTTAAACATGAAAAAGGTTAAATGATAAAGGTGCTATTGTGAGATGATGTATGTTCACTGTTCAGGATAAAAGTATGCAGTAGCAGATGGGTGCTAAAAGAGACATTTCTTTGGACTTGAAGGGTTGTTGTGATCATTTCTTGAAGCCGGAGGACCTATCAACAAGTTCTTGATTTTGCTGACTGTGTGAAGATTAATTCGATAAGAAGAAGACAAATCATTTAGGATATTTTGTAATGAGTTAAATGCTTGGTTGGTTTATGTGGTTTGCAAATATTACAGACTTGGTCCCAGTGGTTTAATAATTATACACTTGATCCTGATAGTTGTAATTTTTGCACTCGTGTGGTCCTCATCACTAACCTCTGTAAAGTTTTCAGGTTTAGTCTATGTCAAATGACCAAAATACCCTTATTTAAAAAACAATAATAAAAAGAGTTTAATTAAAACAATATACCACCATCTGAGATCAAACTTCACCCACCAAACAATATACACTAAATGATCTTAACACCCAACAAAATTAGTAATAAAAAAGGATGGATCATTAGCAGTAGAGCGACAAGATTGGCTGCAAGACAAACCCATAGCAAAGCAATCAATCAAGTGGCATAATCAAACAACCTTTTGCCATAAATCGATCTTGAAAAAGGCGGTAGAAGTTGTGGTCACAGACTCACAGGCGAATGAATATTCAGATATGACAGTAGATCGGACGGTTGTGGTTTTCTTCGAAGGCAGGCGAATGGTGGTGAATCGTGAATCTTGATGGTAGTGGTGTTTCTCATCGGAGCTCACAGATCCGTTTTTCCGGTGACGTCCTCTGGTGGAGGGCGATGCTAGTGGCGTTGTGGTTGTGGCGGTGTGAAGTAGCAGGGGAGACGAGGCTGGTGTGGTGGTTATCGGCTGTGGTCGTGGCCTGCCTGGTGGTGGAGGTGTTCGTTGTTGGTGGTTTCGGTGTTGGTCGGGTTTTGGTGTTCGGGCGTGGAGGTGAGAAGTGGCGGAAGTGAGATGGTGGTGGTGGGTGTTCGGGGGTGGAGGTGAGAAGTGGCAGAGGGGAGATGGTGGTGGTGGTGATGGGTGTTCAGTGGTTGTGTTTCTTGTC
This sequence comes from Scalesia atractyloides, assembly GCA_947069175.1. NCBI lineage: Eukaryota > Viridiplantae > Streptophyta > Magnoliopsida > Asterales > Asteraceae > Scalesia > Scalesia atractyloides. The sequence goes on along the minus strand of CAMTDV010000008.1, from coordinate 40,230,341 downwards.
TGAGAAGAGGGAGACATGTGAAAACTTCTATAATTTGGTGGGTTTTGTTATTAAGTAAGGGTATTTTGGTAATTTATTATGGACTTAACTGTAAAACTTAACAGATGTTAGTGATAAGGACCACACGAGTGCAAAAATTACAATTACCGGGATCAAGTGTGTAATTATTAAACCACTAGAACCAAGTCTGCAATATTTGCAAACCACAAGGACCAATCAGGCATTTAACTCTTTTGTAATCCCTTTGCTTTCTTTCTAGATATGCAAAGTTAGGTTTTCTTATGTGTTTTAACACATGTAATATATGTTAAGATGTTTATTGTGGTATGAAAATCATCTAGAGTTCTATATTTGTTAATTTAAAATTGAGCTTTGGGATTTTGTATTATTTAATATATTTGTGTTTAATCTTTAGCATACAACTAGTTTTTATAATCATTACTTTTGCTATAAATTTGGTCTCATAAGCAAACCGAAGTATTTCGTATCGATTAGGATTTTTATGTCCAGAAAGGGGTTCTAGGTATGTTAGTTGAAGGCTAATGCATAGGACTCTTGGTTCTTATTATAGTGAAATTAAAAGGGGTAACCCTAAATCTTCTTGTTTCCAGTTGTTCTTGATCCAAATGTTTAGTTATGAGTCGAGAAGCCCCATATTCTTCTTGCGGGTAGCAGTTGTTGATTCCATCTCTTTAGTTGTTAGTTCAGGACGACTCCTTGTTACACCCATTTACTATATTCGTAGAGTAAAAGATAAGGTTTGTGTTTCAAAATATTTCAAGAAATAAACATAATTATCATCTTAACATTTAAAGTTTACCAAAATATATAAGTTATTGATTTACAAAAGATTTAGGATAACATGCGGAAGCTAAGTTCTTTATTCGTGTTCGGTTCTTCTCGTTGCTTCATCCTCATCCTTAATCCCTTAGCAATCACCAATGTAACAACATTTAACATTTACATTAGATATATTGAATGTATAACATATTTAGATAAACATATATATATATATATATATATATGTATGTATCCCAATAACAACCAAAATTTTTGTTTCAGTACGCGCCGTAAGCTAAGCTACGTTTGAGGACCGTAGCTTACGGTGCATTTCTTCTGTCCGGGACAGCAAGTCTTAACCGTAAGCTACGGTTGGGGACCGTAGCTTACGCTGCGACCCAGCTGCAGATTTTCACTTCAGATCCTTTTACGAAAACATCCATAACTTCCTCACTATAAATCTGATTTGTTTCAAATTTGTTTCTACGTGATCGTAATTCGATTTCCCACATTTTAGATTTAAACATATTATTCAAAGTAGTGACTTTCCTACACTTTATACAACGACGCAAATTTATTTATGTAATTATTTGACCCGTTAATCTATTTGACCACATTTCTTCATTCTCGTAATGAAAATCAGTTCCTTGCAGAAACTCAACTTTCATCTAAGTTTGCTAGCTCCAGTCTACGCATCCATCACTTGGCTTGCGCCTTGTGATACCTTCTTCTTTTTTATTTTACCCGTTTGGCTAATTTAGCCAAACAAGAAACCTCTTTTCAACCGTATCATTAGTTCACGGTTTACGATCTGCGTTTCCATTACCCGGTTTACGCGTTCTGATGTTCTTGGTTAATTATGTGGATTCCACCACTTACAAACTAATTCTGACTTATGTTCAAGCACTAAATACTAGTTTATTCATTCATGCGAAATCCATCGCTTAAGAATGACAAGATTTTCTTTCAAGTATTTCTTCGTTTATTGTCACACTAACAATCAAATAAATAATAAAATCATACTAGGTGTAAAACCACGTACCTCAAAGCTTTCCCTTTAACGGCTCTTCTACTTCAGCTTTGGCGCTAGATGCTTCACCCAATTTGCCTATAAAGTTCAATCCGAATTTACCATTTAGAACTCATAGCATGACATATGACACGAATCTGTCAAAATCCCATTTATAAGTTCTATACCATGATTCTCTTTATTCCTTTTTAACAATTTATCTTCATTTAGGCATCTATCAAACACCTTATAGACATTAATCTTTACATTAAGCCTATTTGGTTCTTATTTTCTTAATTTGTCATAATCTCAACATCATACGAGTTTAGTGTGATTAGTATGCCTAGTTAACATTCAAAATTCATTATTCTCACATCAGCCACATCAATTTCAACATCATAATTCATGTATTTCAACCCATTTACTAAAACTCACTTACATAACCATGGCCACTTACTCAAACACTCATATCATATTGTTTGACAACTATTCTTCACCTTGGTTTATTCAAAAGCATGCATCTACTCTTAATTCGCTTTAATTTCTACATATAATCTAGGAATTGTAGTTTCAAGAACCCAATAATTTCTCATAACATCTTCAAGTATCAAATTTAACATACCTCATGATCTCTCTGACAAGATGATCACTAAAATCGATTCATGCATGTATTCAGATTCAATTCGTCTTTCAATTTTGATCAATTTGGTGAATGTAGGGTTTTGGTGTTCTGCTTGCTCCTGGTCGTTCAACTAAACATACACAAATGTGAATTTTAATCTGATTTTTCTTTTAATTAAAATCTAGTTCTCCTATTGACTATTTTGGTCCCTTAAGTTTTGTTCTTTAATAAAAGGATCAAAATTTATAAGTTTGTTAGTTACTACTTATCACCAATTAGGTTAAATATCCTTAGATATACACACACACACATACACATATATATATTATTTCTGGGATGTTACAATTCCACCCTTCTTAAACAGGGTTTCGTCCTCGAAACTAGTGCACATACCAAATAGCGAGGGTAGAGTCGTTTCATCTCTTCTTCGGGTTCCCATGTGGTGTCCGACCCCTTCCGACGCTCCCATTTGACCTTAACTTGATTGATCTCTTTGTTCCTCAATCCTTTTACATTTCGATCGAGGATTTGAATTGGTTTAGCTATGTAGTTAAGCTTGTTGTCAACTTCAACATCACTATAAGGTACATATGCCGCTTCTTCCGCTAAACATTTGCGAAGGTGAGATACATGGAAGGTGTTATGTATTCCACTTAATTCATCCGGAAGTTCTAGTTGGTAGGCTACTTTCCCTACCCGACTGATAACTTTAAATGGTCCGATAAATCGTGGACTCCATTTACCCCTTTTTCTAAACCGAATTATTCCCTTCCACGGTGATACCTTTAGCATTACTTTATCGCCTACTTGAAATTCGATAGGTCTCTGTCTTTTATCCGCATAGGACTTTTGTCGATCTTGGGCAGCCTTTAAATGGGCTCTTGCAGTGTCAATTTTCTCGTTCGTGGCTTTAATCACATCTTTGTGGGCAAGTTCTCTAGGTCCTATTTTACTCCAACATACTGGGGTTCTACATTTTCGGCCATAAAACATCTCATATGGTGCCATACCTATGCTCGAATGATAGCTGTTGTTGTATGAAAACTCTACTAGCGGTATGTAGGCATCCCAACTACCGCCAAAGTCAATAATACATGCCCGAAGCATATCTTCCAACGTTTGAATTGTCCTCTCGCTTTGCCCGTCTGTTTGAGGGTGATATGCTGTACTAACTAATAGCTTAGTACCTAATTGTTCTTGAAATTCTCGCCAAAATTTTGAAGGACCTAGCATCTCTATCAGACACGATGGATACGGGCACTCCATGGCGTGCAACAATCTCGTTTATATACACCTCTGACATCTTTTCGGAAGTATAATTTTCACGAATGGGAATGAAATGTGCACTCTTAGTCAACCTATCTACAACCACCCAAATGGCGTCAAAGCCTCGCGCCGTCCTTGGCAATTTAGTCAACATGTCCATAGTAATATGTTCCCATTTCCAGACTGGTATGTCTAACGGTTGTAGTTTTCCATGTGGTTTTTGATGTTCTGCCTTTACTTGTAAACAAGTTAGGCATTTTTCGACGTACTTCACCACGTCTCTTTTCATCCCGGGCCACCATTAATTTCTTTTCAAATCGAGGTACATTTTGGTCGCTCCCGGGTGAATTAAATAACGCGCCTTATGGGCTTCATTAAGTAAGAGGTCCTTAACACCACACGTGTTTGGAACCCATATTCTACCAAATCGGGATTTCAACCCGTTATCTCCGTCCACTAAATTTTTCACTTGTCCCTTCATTCGTTCCTTTCTCAAATTTTCTTCTTTTACCGCTTCAATTTGAGCTTCTCGGATTCGCTCAAGCAAACCTGAAGTTAGCACTAATTGCATCGACCGTACTCGGATAGGAGTGTATCCTTCCTTTCGACTAAGGGCGTCAGCCACTACGTTGGCTCATCCCGGGTGATAATGTATTTCGCAATCATAATCTTTCACTGTCTCCAACCAACGTCTTTGCCTCATATTTAATTCCTTTTGATCAAAGAAATATTTCAATCTCTTATGATCGGTGAAATTAATGCACTTCGCCCCGTATAAGTAGTGCCTCCAAATCTTTAAGGCAAATATCACTACCGCCAATTCGAGGTCGTGAGTCAGATACTTCTTTTTGTGATCTTTTAATTGTCTCGAGGCATAAGCAATCACCTTACCTCGTTGCATGAGTACACATCCAAGACCTAGGTGTGAGGCATCTGAGTATACTACCAAATCGTTGATGCCATATGGCAAGGTCAATACTGGTGCACTTGTCAACTTTTCTTTGAGAATATGAAACGCCTTATTTTGTTCGTCGCTCCAGACGAACTTTTCATTCTTACGAGTTAATTTGGTTAATGGTGAGGCAATCTTGGAGAAGTCTTGAATAATCTCCTGTAATAGCCCGCAAGACATAAAAAGCTCCTAATCTCTGAAGGGTTTTTCGGAGGGTTCCACTTCGACACTGCTTCAATCTTGGATGGATCAACTAATATTCCGTTGGTACTAATGACATGCCCTAGGAATTGCACTTCCTGGAGCAAGAAGGTGCATTTTGAAAACTTAGCATAAAGTTTTTCCCGTCTCGGTGTTTCTAATACTTCTTGTAAATGGCGAGCGTGATCTGTCTCGCTTTTTGAATACACTAAGATGTCGTCAATGAACACTATTACCGACTTATCAAGCATTGGTTTACAAACTCGGTTCATAAGATCCATAAAAGCCGCAGGTGCATTTGTTAGTCCGAAAGACATTACTAGAAATTCGTAGTGTCCGTATCGTGTACGGAACGCCGTTTTCGGCACGTCTTCCTTCTTTACCCTCAGTTGGTGATAACCCGACCTCAAGTCAATTTTTGAAAACCAACTTGCACCTTGTAGTTGGTCAAATAAATCATCTATCCTCAGAAGCGGGTATCTTCCTTACCGTAAGTTTGTTCAACTCGAGGTAATCGATGCACATACGCGTGCTCCCGTCCTTTTTCTTTACAAATAATACCGTTGCTCCCCAAGGGAGACACTTGGTCGAATGAATCCCTTATCTAGCAATTCTTGTAGGTGTGACATTAGTTCCTGAAGTTCCCATGGTGCTAACCTATACGGTGCCCTAGCCACCGGTTTCGCACCCAGAACCAATTCAATCCCGAATTCTATTTCACGCTCAGGTGGTACCCCTGGTAAATCTTTCGAAAATACGTCTTCAAAATCTCGTACGACTGGTATGTTTTCAACTTTAGGCAGCTCTTTTTCCGTATCACGTACATAAGTCAAATAAGCCCTGCACCCATGTAATATGAGTCTTTGGGCTTTCATTATTGAGCATACCATAAGGTTACAGCTCTTTTCTCCATAAATAGTGGTACGCCTTCCGCTCGGGGATGTTAGTTGTATCTCCTTGCGAAAACATATTACCTTGGCGTGGTAACGAGACAACCAATCCATTCCAATCACTACTTGAAACTCCCCCATTGACATAGGTATCAAGTCTACTAAGTAATCCTCTCCATCCACGTTCATTTTGCAATTTAGGCATATCACAAACAACAATTTTATTATTATTACCTACTTCTACTTCCATTGGCATAGATAGTTTAGTTAATATAAATGAAGGGTGTCGAATAAGTCTATGTGAAACGAAAGATTTATTCGCACCCGTATCAAACAATACGCGTGCTAGAATATTATTTACTGTAAATGTACCTGAAATGACATCAGGTTCAATCTTAGCCTCGGCCGCAGTATTTGGAAGGATCTTGCCTTTGCTCTTAGAACCTCCGTTTTTGTGTCAGGTATCACCTTCTTTTCTGCCAATTCTGGGCATTCGGATTTCGTGTGACCCGGTTGGTAACATTTGTAGCATACCGACACTTTGCCAGGGCAAATTGAAGCTGCATGTCCTGTCTTTCCGCATATAATACATGGTTTATCTTTAAAGTAACATTCACCCCGATGGCCACGACCGCACGTCTTGCAGTTATGTGATCCCCCTTTTGCACTCATTTTCTTTGAGGACTCAGTTATCTTTGGTTTCTTTTGTGGGGATTGGGTTTGCATCTAACCCCCTTCTTTCTCCCCTCTCAACTTGCTTCCTCAGCTCAATTTCATGTTCCCGTGCAGCATTGATAATCTATGTGAGATTCTTATAATTTGAGGGGGTCATAAACTCTCTATATTCTGCAGTCAGCATATTGTGGTAGTGGTATACCTTTTGTTCCTCAGTTTTTTACCAACTCATCACTAAACCTCAACTTATCCAGGAATATTCCTGTGATCTTGTCGATCGTTTCGCCCTTATGCCTTAAATGCATAAATTCTTTCTTTATCTTGTTGATCACAGCCCTAGGGCTGTGGTGTTTGAGGAAGGGTTCCTTAAATTCTTCCCAGGTCATGGCTCGCGTAGCCTCAACCCCTTGTTCATTCTTTAGATTATTCGACCAATCCTTAGCTTGGCCTCTCAGTTGACCAGTTCCGTAGACTATGAAATCATTGGTGTCACAGTGTGCTCGTAGAAAGATACCCTCCATATCACTTATCCATCTTTGACAAGCGATTGGGTCAACTTCTCCGTTATAAATTGGGGGTTTACATGCCATGAACTTGTCATAAGGGCAAGCTTTCTTCTCTTTGTTCTTGTTTCTTTCTTGATTAAGACTTTCTTTCAGTTCGTTGATTCTTTCCTCAACCGTCGTGAGTATCGTGGTTTGTAGCCTTTCCATGAATTCTGGTAGGTTGGCTTCAAGAGCTTTTCCGACTTCTTCGGAAATCTTTTCTCGTATTTCTTCAGTCATAAGGGATAACGTATCATCGCCGGTTCCACTCTACATCTCTTAACTGAAATGTTCATAATAATTGATAAATAGCCTATTTAATCATCTCCGTATCATCGTATGATGATTTATTCTCATCATTTAATAATGTACGAGGTGTATCTTTCTTTTTTTGATTTGGTCAATTATACAACTTGTATTGACCATTCATGCTTAATGCATTAGTCGGGCTCGAGGGTATAATTACGCTCCGCCCATATACTTTACTCTATTTCATCCATAAAATATTTTATTAAGGTTTATTTTATAACCATTCTTACTGGATGCCTTGATCAAGCTTCGAACCAAACACATTCTTTAACCTTAAGCTCTGATTACCAAATTATTACACCCATTTACTATATTCATAGAGTAAAAGATAAGGTTTGTGTTTCAAAATATTTCAAGAAATAAACACAATTATCATCTTGACATTTAAAGTTTACCAAAACATATAAGTTATTGATTTACAAAAGATTTACGATAACATGCGGAAGCTAAGTTCTTTATTCGTGTTCGGTTCTTCTCGTTGCTTGATCCTCATCCTTAATCCCTTAGCAATCACCTATGTAACAACATTTAACATTTACATTAGATATATTGAATGTATAACATATTTCGATAAACATATATATATATATATATATATATATATATATATATATATATATATATGTATGTATGTATCCCAATAACAACCAAAATTTTTGTTTCAGTACCCGCCGTAAGCTACAGTAAGCTACAGTTGGGGACCGTAGCTTCCGCTGCGACCCAGCTGCAGATTTTCACTTCAGATCCTTTTACGAAAACATCCATAACTTCTTCACTATAAATCCGATTTGTTTCAAATTTGTTTCTACATGATCGTAATTCGATTTCCCACATTTTAGATTTAAACATATTATTCAAAGTTGTGACTTTCCTACACTTTATACAACGACGCAAATTTATTTATGTAATTATATGACCCGTTAATCTATTTGACCACATTTCTTCATTCTCGTAATGAAAATCAGTTCCTTGCGGAAACTCAACTTTCATCTAAGTTTGCTAGCTCCAGTTTACGCATCCGTCACTTGGCTTGCGCCTTGTGATACCTTCTTCTCTTTTATTTTACCCGTTTGGCTAATTTAGCCAAACAAGAAACCTCTTTTCAACCGTATCATGAGTTCACGGTTTACGATCGGCGTTTCCATTACCCGGTTTACGCGTTCTGATGTTCTTGGTTAATTATGTGGATTCCACCACTTACAAACTAATTCTGACTTATGTTCAAGCACTAAATACTAGTTTATTCATTCATGTGAAATCCATCGCTTAAGAATGACTAGATTTTCCTTCAAGTATTTCTTCGTTTATTATCACACTAACAATCAAGTAAATAATAAAATCATACTAGGTGTAAAACCACGTACCTCAAAGCTTTCCCTTTAACTGCTTTTCTACTTTAGCTTTGGCACTAGATGCTTCACCAAATTTGCCTATAAAGTTCAATCCGAATTTACTATTTAGAACCATAGCATGACATTCGACACGAATCTCTCAAAATCCCATTTATAAGTTCTATACCATGATTCTTTTTATCCCTTTTAACAATTTATCTTCATTTAGGCATTCTATCAAACACCTTATAGACATTAATATTTACATTAAGCCTATTTGGTTCTTATTTCCTTAATTTGTCATAATCTCAACATCATATGAGTTTAGTGTGATTAGTATGCCTAGTTAACATTCAAAATTCATTATTCTCACATCAGCCACATCAATTTCAACATCACAATTCATGTATTTCAACCCATTTACTAAAACACACACTTACATAACCATGGCCACTTACTCAAACACTCATATCATATTGTTTGACAACTATTCTTCACCTTGGTTTATTCAAAAGCATGTATCTACTCTTAATTTGCTTTAATTTCTACATATAATGCAGGAATTGTAGTTTCAAGAACCCAATAATTTCTCATAAAATCTTCAAGTATCAAATTTAACATACCTCATGATCTCTCTGACAAGATGATCACTAAAATCGATTCATGCATGTATTCAGATTCAATTCCTCTTTCAATTTTGATCAATTTGGTTAATGTAGGGTTTTGGTGTTCTTCTTGCTCCTGGTCGTTCAACTAAACACACACAAATGTGTGTTTTAATCTGATTTTTCTTTTAATTATAACCTAGTTCTCCTATTGACTATTTTGGTCCCTTAAGTTTTGTTCTTTAGTAAAAGGATCAAAATATATAAGTTTGTTGGTTACTACTTATCACCAATTAGATTAAATATCCTTAGTTATATATATATATATATATACATATATATACATATATATTATTTCTGGGATGTTTCACTCCTAGAATGCGTCGATTCTCTTTCTTCTTAGATGTAGCTATTGTGAAAACGTAGTTGTTTCTTGTTATTGAGAAACGGTTCTAGTTATATATTGTTATTATTTATTTGAAAAGTTAAAGAGGTGTATGGATTAATTGCGTCTTCCAAGTTTTCACTATAATAAGTTCTAAGCCCTTTTGTTTATCAACAAGTTTATTCAATGACGAACAGTGACGAAACCACGGGAGGGTCAGGGGGTCAGCTGACCCTCTGGGCGGCTGAGTATAAGTTAACCCATATGTCCAACAAAAACTAGTTTTTATAGTTTGACCCTTTAGAAGGTATGATATAATTCTAGAGTAGTTAAAGTGGAGTAAAAAACAGTAGCAATAACGTTTATAAATAGCTTTCCAATGACCGGAAAAACGCTCTGCAACTTCGATGGAGAAGCAAGAAAGAAGAGAGAAGGAAATAAGGAGTAGCCAAAAGACTATGCAACTTCTTTATTTCTAGTATTTAATAATTAAAAAAACTAATTACTTCCTGTCATGTCCTATCCTGTGCTCCTTATAATAATGATAAAAAGAATATTGAATTTTAATAATACCAACAATTCGTCGTTGTCCGCCAACAGTTCAAACTTAAAAATAACTACTGGCAGTCCCAATTATTAACATATTGGCCTCTAATGGACCCTGACTGACAGAATCCTAACGTCGTTAGTCTTTGGTCGCCGAAAAAACGTTTTTGATCGGAAAACTCAACATTTTCGTCCCAAGCCTCTTTCTAACCTTATATCGGACCTTTAGAAACCTTTTTCTGGTCAAAAACAGTTTTCCGGCGACCATAGAATAAAGACGTTAGGGTTCTATTAGTCAGGGTCCATTGGTGGCCAATATGTCAAGAGTTGGGGCTTCCAGTGGTTATTTTTGAAGTTGAAGCTGTTGATGGCTAACGCCAAATAGTTAGGATTATTAAAATCTAATATTCCAATGATAAAGACCTATCCATTTTTTTCTTCTTTAATATTATTTATTATTAGTTCAAATAAATAAAAGTATTCCAGAATGATAGTATTTTCTATTTATGTTAGTTTTTCCATTCTTTTTAATTTCATTGCTTTATTATGTATTTTTTATATATATTTACATATATTATGTTTCAGTATTATCATTCTATATAATTTTCAACATAAATTTATCATATTTTAAAAAGAATGTATTAGATAATATTATTTTTCATAACGTAGAGATATATTTTTAGGAAGATAACTAGTAAATTAGTTTGGTAAACAAATTCTAAAAGCAAACATACGGGGCATCTTGTAATTATAAAAAGAGTTAGAAAATGAGTTGAATTATAATATACTGAACATAAAAAGTTTCTATTACGACCCTCAGTCGTAAAGTTTTAGTTCCGCCACTAATAACGAACTCATGCGTTAAATAGGGGTTTGCATATTGTGTTGTGTCACATGTCAAATAAGTAGAAGGGGTATTTAGTAATTGTAGCATAATATGAGGGTTGCCAATGTAAGTTGGAATAACAGTTTACTAAGAGCGGAATGAACAAGTGATTGATTTGAGAATCATCACCTTCTATCCTTTCTTTCTTCTTCTTGAAATCTTGATTACCATTTTTATTTGTAACAAGTTGATACTTGGCCTATAACTCTATAAGCAAGGCTTTCTCATACGTTTTGTTTTTTGGTTTTTCCACTGTTGTCTTGTCTATATGCTGGAAGGTGAGCTGTCTGTATATGTGATTAGATGGCTCTGAAGTCTAAGGCTATGCATTGTAGTTTAACATAATGTCTTGACTCATCACTGTCACGTAGACAGTAATTTTAACCAACTCACTCTTTAACTGTCATGTTGTGATTTAACAAAAAAAAATAGAAATATGATTGGTTAATTTTTGGTGACCCCCACACTTGGAATGATTAACGACCGTAAATGGCATGACGCCCCCGTTAACTATCCCGACGCAGTATTTAGAGGCGTAAAAGGGTGATATGGAGGGTGACGTGAAACTAGGGGCGTAGCCGAGCCGAGCTCGAGCGTGATTAACTTATGAGAGGTCGAGCTTGAGCTCGGCTCGACTCGAGCATTGTTTTCAAAGCTCGAGCTCGTTTATTATCTATTAATTAATAAACTAAATATAAATAATAAACTCTTTTAGGCTCGCGAGCTTGATAAGTGAAGCTCGGGCTCGTTTACTTAACAAGCTTATTTTTAGGTTCGGGTTTGACTCGTAAACAAGTTTAAATAAGATAGGATCGTCTCATTTACACTTAGGCTCGATAAGGCTCGACGAGCCTGAGATGCTTCACATGTCAAGCTGAAGCTCGGGCTCGATAAATAAACAAGCTTTATTTTAGGCTCGGGCTCGATAAATAAACAAGCTTTATTTTATGCTCGGGCTCAATAAAGCTCGACCTCGTTTTGAGCTTTTTTCTTGTTTCGATCTCGAGTAATGTGTGTTGTTGTTCTTCACATATTTTATGTTAAGTATGTTGGGGCATTTTCGTTGGATCATGTTCATTGCATTTCTCTTGGAAATTCTTTGATTTCATTAAAATTTAAGAATAAACTAACTTTTCATAGAGATTATCAATAAGCATGTGAGAAAATTTTTTGAACAACCTTTGTTTTTCGACATAAAACTCATGTTGTTTTGATTGTAACTAATCTCGTTTTTTATGATACAACTAAACACTTCGAATCTAATCTTCATTCATGTTAAAAAAGTATCAGACTCTCTCGATGGTAATTTTCATTTATTTTCTATTAATTTACAATGTATACTACTCTTCTATATATAGAGAAGTTAGCCAACCAACTAGCCTCTCAAATTAACTCAACTAACTGTCTCTATACATATACACTATATATACACACATTTTAATATGCCTCCTCAAGCTAACTAGGGAGCATCCACGTGAAGCTTGGACCTCAAATTGTCAAAACGAACACCAGACCATCTTTTGGTCAAAAGATCTGCAATCTAAAATGTAGTGGAAACATACCGAACTTGTAAAGTACTTGCCAAGACCATGTCACGGATACAATACAAGTCAATCTCCAAATGTTTGGTGCGCTGATGAAACACCGGGTTGACTACAAGATATGTAGCTCCAATATTGTCCACAAAAGAGATGGTCTACAAGTCATCGTAATATGTAACTCATGCAATATAGATGTAATCCATCGTAACTCAGCAACTGTATGAGCAAGAGCACGTTACTCAGCCTCAATACTCGACCTAGCAATTGTATGTTGTTCTTGGAACGCCAACTAATGAGGTTGAACCCAAGAAAAACACAATAACCCGTGGTAGAACGTCGATTATCGGGACACCCAGCCCAGTCGGCATCACTATAAGCATGTAAATCAACACAAGTAGACTAACATACCTAACCCATGAGGAATGGTACCCTTAAGATACCGCAAAATCCGCTTGACAGCGAACAAGCATCGATCAGTAGGTGTCTGAAGAAACTGTGACACCTTATTGACCGCATAAGCAATCTCTGGTTGTGCCAACACAAGATACTGTAATGCACCAATAGTGCTATGGTACATAGTAGGATCAGACACAGGAGTAGACAACGATAAACAATTAGTAAGACTAATATGCTGTAACAAATCAAGTAAGTAGCGCTGCTGAAATAAGTGTAAGACATCATCTAAGAACGTAGCATGAATACCCAGAAAATATGACAACTATTGTAACGTTCCGTATTTGATACTTTCTATTTTAGCAAGCTTGTATTCTTATTTCATTTCAATCCTTGTAATATTGAAACTTTGATTATAATGGAAATACATTTTTAGCCATATGTGTTTATTTATGCTTACACGATATACAAACAATCTCGAATAGGCGCGTTTCTATGCAAACCGAGACACACACTATGTTTATACCATGTTCGGATTATAATCACACTTATAACATACTTCTATACACATTAGGACCCTAAAACCATGTTTAGAATTATATTTATAACATAAAGTAACAAAGTGTATAAGTTAAGGGATTAAAAAAATTGTCTTACAGTCCGCAATGCATGTCTGACGGGCAGATTATTGCCAAACTCGCAGATTGGACCTCCCTTTCACCTAATTCCACCTCCCTTCTCCGCCATCACTTCCTAACTTAATTAAGACATAAAACCTACTTCCCCACTATAAATCCAAGCCTACTCCAACACATTTTCACTTTCCACAACCTCATTTCACTCTCAAACACTCTAAGTTCTTCAAGAAAACTCCAACTTTGGGCAGATTACTACAAGTTAAAACTTGTGAATTTTAACTTGCTTCTTCAACCCTTTCTTCTCATTTCTTGCTTTATAACTCCTTGGATAACCTATAAGGATGTTGTGTAGGACAACCGTTCAGAAAGCAAAATAACCATTTCTTGAAGAGTATTCTGATTACAACATAAGAAGAAGAAAATCAAACTGAAAGGAAATACAATACAAAAATGTAAACTAAACTAAAAAAATATTACAAAGAAAATAAAAGAAACAAAAGATAAGACAACAGTTGCTGATGCACGTGAAGAACACGCTTCCCTTAGAACTAATTTCGTGTCACCCAGGTAAACCCGTCTGTTCCCCAGGGTACAACAGCCTAAGCAGATTGTACTGCCGGGATTAGCCTAGCACTTGAAAGAATACCTGAAACAAGAGAGTGCAGAGATTCAAAGTTAGGAAATTTGTTGGAAGTGTGTGTTGTATGAACCATATGATTTTCAGTGTATCTCAAAACAAAGCACAAATCTTTGTATTTCTACTGGCTAGAATTCGAAATGATTAGTCTCTATTGAATACACAACTCAATAAGTTTAATTCTAAAATTCAATGGCATATTCATGTCACACCCTGACCCGCAACGGAAATAAATGTCAAGGCATGATTGGGTTTTTATCAATAGCTCATGACATTTACTATAATTAAGTTTCATATTTATTACATCAAATTTAAAAGAGAATATCCATACACATAAAAACAAAGAAAAACAAAAAAAATTGTTCTAAACAAGAAATGTTTTATTTCTTCATTCTAAAGCCAAATCCTAAGTGTTCCTCTCCTCATCCTGTCCACCTGTATCATGTGTAAAATAAAGATTTGGGTCAACAAAAGTTGACGAGTGAATCTCATTTAACATTTGAAAGAATTAGTTATATTGGTTAATTAAATAAAAATGTGCATAAACCAAATATGAGCAAACATGTATGTAAATCTAACTACCAACCACATAACATCAAACAATGTACACATGAGCATGTTAAATGATGAACTATGAGATCAAGACTCAATCAAACGGAGCCGGTCTAATGAGGCACCCGATGCTCAACTCGTATCCAACGAGGAACTGATGGGCCTTATGTGAATGATTGCTCTGAAATGAGAAAATGTAACCACATATAACGACAACAAATAATACATACACGTTAGATCATACAATAGTAGTAGCACAAGTGTTTGAATAAATAAAATATGTAAACGACAAATGATACACCCCAAAACATGAATAAAAGGGGAATTTGTAAGGATTCACTCACAGTGGGTGCGTTTTCTTGGATTGACGACGAACGCGCACGATTTTAACCAACGAGAGAAACTAACCTAAATAATAACGTAATAATTGGATAAATATATAATTCTTATTTGGAATTAATAGTTCTAACTAGTGCTTTTTACTAGATCTATTTATGTGGTATTTTTTATAATTTTTAAACTTAAAAAGTCTTATTTTAAGCATTTTAAATGATTTTTAAATAATATAATAAAGGAAATAGTAATTAAAAAATATACCCTTTCTACAGGGTTGACCGGTCAACGGTCGGATCGCTTTAATTATTGACATCGTGTGAGGTTCGAAGTCGTGACCTCCCGTATACGTGTACGCAGCTCTACCAACTGAGCTACGTGTCTAACCCGAAATAATATCTGTTTTTATTTATATATATATATATATATATATACTAATTAAATTAATTCAAAAATTTGTTTAATTAAAAAGATTTATAAATCTCCAAAACCGGTTGCAACATCATGATTCGAACCCGCGACTACAGCCCACGTGCCCAACCATTTGGGCTGTGTGTCTAACCCGTATAAACCCTGATTTACATAAAATTTATACACATGTTCAAGGGTGATCTGAATAAATTAAAAAGTTTGGTTTTTATTTCAGAATATCGGTAACGTATACGATTCGAACCCGAGACATGTGCTTTGTGATTGCACACAGTCCACCACTGGACTGTGTGTCTAACCCGATTAAAACAACAAATTTAATTATACAAATACACTAAATGAGCTTCATCTTCTTCATGAATTATAACCCAGAACATCAAACCCGATTGTGTTTAATTTAAAACACTTGTTTTAAGTTCTCTACAGATAATTAAAAGGTTTTGAAGGGAAGATTCAAAAGGATTATAGCATGCACACGCGACTTTAACTTTTCCGATGAAATTCCGGCGAGTGACTGAAAATTTCGGCGACAAAGAACTCGAATAGAGAGATTATTCGGAGATGTTAGAGTGGATATTTGGAAGAGTGAGCGAGGTTCTGAGTGGTGATTCAGTGGGTATTTATAGGATGTCCATTCAATTAAAGTTTTCAGTTTCAAGACCCAATCATGGGTCAATGATATGAATTTATTTTGGTCGGTTATGATTTAGAGATGGTAACTGATGTCTGATAATAGTTTTTTTCTTCGATCAATCTTTAAGAGAAAAATAAATTGCAAACATCATTCTTTTCTTGGCGGTTATAGTCTTTGAACCTTGATTCTGGTAGCTTAGCTTGTGGATCTCATCTTAAGTCTAATTTGTTTCTAAGTTTAAACAATAATGTGTGTGTAGTGTAGCGGTGTATGTTGTGGGTGTGACTGATGGGGACCCGGGTTCGAAACCCGGTTGCCCCTTTATTTTTATTTTTATTATTTTAAGGTTTTATTTATTATATTGTTATCATTTTATTTATTTCAATTTATTTAATAACTATAAATTAATACTATAAAGTTATAACTCGTATTAAATGATGAATAAATACGCAACGAGACTTTAAAATTAAATACTTGGATTATTTAACAAAGCGGGTTTTGGAAGCCCGTTTTACAACGAATGTTACAGTATCCCTACTTTTAGAAATTTCGTCCCGAAAAGTAGTAGCTATAACTGGAAAAAGATGTGGGTATGTTTCACGCATTGAGTCTTCACGTTCCCAAGTAAACTCAGGTCCCCGTTTTGACTCCCAACGCACCCTGACTATTGGAATGCGACTTCGTCTTAAACGCTTCTCATCGGTATCCATGATTTCTACAGATCTTTCAACAAAATACATTGATTCATTAATCTGTATATCTTCTAATGGTATATGGAGATTTTCGTCGGCAAGGTACTTTTTCAAGTTTGATACATGGAACATGGGATGAATTCTGTTGACTTCTTCTGGTAAGTAAAGCTTGTAAGCTACAGGACCAACCCTTTCAAGTATTTTGAATGGTCCCATATAGCGTGGTGCTAGCTTGCCTTTTTGACCAAAACGAACCACTCCCTTCCATGGTGATAATTTCAGAAGTACTTGATCGCCAACACAAAACTCAAGTGGCTTCCGCGTTTATCGGCGTAACTCTTTTGACGACTTCAAGCTGCTAGAAGATTATTGCGGATTTGAAGAATTTTATCAGTTGTTTCTTGAATCAACTCAGGTCCAGTGATTTGTGCTTCCCCAATTTCGTGCCAACATACTGGAGATCGGCACTTACGCCCATATAAGGCTTCAAATGGAGCCATGCTGTGCTTGAATGATAGCTATTGTTGTACGAAAATTCAACTAATGGTAAATGAGTATCCCAATTGCCCTTGAAGTCTATGACACATGCTCGCAACATGTCTTCAAGAGTCTGTATGGTGCGCTCAGATTGTCCATCAGTTTGAGGGTGAAAAGCAGTGCTGAGATCTAAACGTGTACCCAATGCTGATTGTACGGCTCGCCATGTTCGCGAAGTAAAACGGCCGTCTCGATCCGAAATGATACTTAAAGGCACACCGGCTTACAATTTCATCAATATAGATACGAGCTAACTTCTCGTTCTTGTAATCTTTGCGGATTGGAATAAAATGAGCTGATTTAGTGAGACGATCAATGATAACCCAAATTGTGTCATACCCACAAGAGGTGTGAGGTAACCCGGTGATGAAGTCCATGGTTATGTTTTCCTACTTCCAAATAGGTATTTCAGGTTAGACGAGTAATCTTGAAGGTCGTTGATACTCAGCTTTAACCATAGAACATGTGAGCCACTTGGAGAGAAAAATGGTGATATCTTTCTTCTTGCCAGGCCACCAGTATGAGTACCGTAGGTCTTGATACATCTTATCAGCACCTGGATGTATAGAGTATCGTGCTTTGTGATCCTTGTTCATAAGAAAAACACGAAGATCGTCACGATCAGGTACCCAAATACGATATAAGTAGTAAAGGATACCATCGGACTTGGATTCTAATTTGGTTTCAGCCCCACAAGACAATTCATCTCGCACATCATTTTCCATGACATAAATATGTTGAGCTGCCCGAATGTGATTTTGAAGGTCAGTTACGATTTGGGAACACAAAAGATGGATGGAGTTTGCATACTCTTTTTGACTAAGAGCATCAACTACAACATTAGCTTTGCCAGGATGATAACGGATTTCACAATCGTAATCATTTAAGAGTTCGACCCATCGTCATTGCCTCATATTCAACTCTTTTTGATTGAAGATATGTTGAAGGCTCTTGTGGCCAGTGTAAACTTCACACTTGGTACCACAGAGATAGTGTCTCCATATCTTTAGAGTAAACACGACTGCTCCAAGTTCTAGGTCATGAGTGGTATAGTTCTTTTCATGTACTTTGAGTTGCTTTGAGGCTTAGGCTATCACCTTTCCTCTTTGCATTAGGACACAACCTATTCCTTGCCCTGACGTGTCACAATAAACCACAAAGTCTTCGCAACCATCAGGAAAAGTAAGGATAGGTGCGTCACAAAGTTTTTGCTTCAAAATTTGGAAAGCCTTTTCTTGCTTGGCCCCCCAATGAAAGGTTTGCCCTTATGAGTCAAGGCTGTGAGTGATAAGGCAATACGAGAAAAGTTTGCGATGAAACGTCGATAATAACAAGCTAGACCAAGAAATGACCTAACTTTGGTAGGAGTGCGTGGCGCTTGCCATTCTTGCACTGCTTTGATCTTTGTAGGGTCAACATGGATTCCCTTGTCGTTGATGATATGACCATGAAATTGCACTTCTTTTAACCAAAATTCACATTTTGAAAACCTAGCATAAAGCTTTTCGGTTCTCAAAAGTGTTAGGATGAGTCAAAGATGCCGTTCATGATAAGATTTGGTCTTAGAATAAATAAGAATATCATCAATAAAGACTATGATAAAACGATCGAGGTAGGGTTTACACACCCTATTCATCAAATCCATGAAAACAGTAGGAGCATTGGTTAAACCAAAAGGCATAACCATGAATTAATAGTGACCATATCGAGTTCGAAAAGCAGTCTTTGGAATGTCTTCTTCGCGTACTCTAAGTTGGTGATAACCTGAACGAGATCGATTTTTGAGAAACAGGTGTCACCCTGAAGTTGATCTAGGAGATCATCTATACGAGGTAAAGGATAGATGTTCTTGATAGTCAGCTTGTTGAGCTCTCGATAGTCGATACACATTCGAAGTTCCATCTTTCTTCTTTACGAAAAGAACCGGCGCTCCCCAAGGTGATGGGCTAGGACGTATAAATCCCTTTTCAGTCAACTCTTGCAATTGACTAGCTAACTCTTGTATTTCAGAGGGGGCTAACCGATATGGAGATTTCACAACTGGTGTAGCACCAGGTACAAGATCGATTCGGAATTCGACTTCTCGCACAGGAGGAAGACCTGAAACGTCGTTGGGAAAAACTTGAGAAAATTCTTTAACGATTGGAATGTCTTTGAGCTTCTTTTCCTTGCCTTCCTTTTTGACGATGTGAGCTAAAAATGCGGTATAATCTTTGCGAAGGTATCTTTGAGCTTGAAGACAGGACATCAATTTAAGTCCTTTGGAGGGGGTTTCACCAAAAATACGTAAAGTTTGATCGTCATCGAGAGGAATTCGAATAAACTTCTCATGACAAACTACTTCAGCGTGATGCTGATTAAGCTAGTCCATTCCAATGATGACGTTGAAACTACCCAACTTCATAGGGATAAGATCAATTGAAAAGTCATGATCATTAAGAGTAAGAGTGCAATCACGAATAACTGAGTCTAACGTAATAGGTTCACCATCAGCTACTTCCACCGTAAATGATTCAGCTAGACTAACGCGAGGTAAATCAAGTATAGATTCGAACTCTAAGGACAAGAAACTCTTATCCGCACCAGTATCAAATAGAATGGATGCATAACTACCGTTAATGAGAAATATACCGTTAACCACGTTATTATCCGCTCTAGCTTGGTCGGTGTTGATGTTAAAAGCTCTTCGTCTAGCGGGCGGATTAACTTGGTTGGCTTGGGCTTGGCATTTATGATGTTCACCAAACGTGGGTAGGTGTTTCGAAAATGGGTTGGATCACCGCAATTGAAACAAGCTCTGACTGGTTGTATCATTGGGTAGTTAGGTTGGTAGTAGGGTTGGGCCATGGGTTGAGTAGGTGGTAAAAGTAGAAGTTGTTGGTATTAGGCTTGGCCTACCACTTGGTTGTTAGGTTGGGCTTGAGGTTGATTGTAGTTTGGTCTTTGAAGGATGCGACAAGTTTGAATTGTATGACCTGCATGGCCACAACTTGTGCAATGAAGACATGGGTTCTCAGGAGGGTGATGGTATTGACATCGGTTGCATTTTGGATGAGATCCGGTGTATGGTTTCTTGAATTGGGCGGCAGGAGGAACAACTTGTGTGATCGGGGCGACAGTGATAGGGGGATTGGTTTAGGTAACGGCGAAATTCTTTCCATTGCATTTCCTTTTACCAACAAACTTAGAAGACGGTCCTGTTTGGGTTGGGGTTTCAGCAGGTGTCTTGTATTTCTTCTCGTCTTTAAAATCACCGAATCTGATGCGATTTTCCGTGAGCTCAGTAGCTAGCTCCATCGCAGCCTCAAGGGTTGCAGGTGTAGTACTCATCACAGAATCTTGAATTTTCGAGGGAAGACCTCGAATGTAGTGCTCAATTAAACGGTGGAGTGGAGTGAACAAGTTAGGGACCATCTGATTCAACTCGAGGAATCTCTTATTGTATGTTATGGGGTCTCCCTCCTTTTGTTTCAAAAAGTAGAACTCATCCTCTAATTTCTTGATTTTTCTTCTTGGACAAAAGTGTCTAGTCATGAACTCCCTCAACTCTTCCCAAGTTAAGGCCACCGCGGCTTCAACACCTCGCCTACCTTTCTCCGCGTTCCACCATGTAAGTGCTACCCCATACAAACGACCAGTAGCATATTGCACCTTGCGATCATTGGGACAATCACAGTTGAGAAAGGTTCTCTCCATCTCCTCAAACCAACGGAGGAGGGCGGTTACACCTTTAGTCCCCTCGTATTTTGGAGGGTCGCAGGAGTTGAAATGCTTGTAGGTACATTTGGTGGTGTTGGGGGGAGGATTGGCAATATTTTGACCTTCTTGATTTGTTGGGTTGATGGGATTAGCTGCAAGGGCTTGTTGGACTTGAACTATGATGTCGGGAAGTACGGCGGCCATCTGTTAGGCTATTTGAGCAGCCATGCACTTGCCAGATCTTCCTGACCTTCTACCTCCTCGAGGGAAATACGTATCGAGATTATGAGTTGAACGTTCTAGGTGTCATGTGTCATAAAAAAATCAACATTCACCAAATAAATGAGAAAATAAGTTTTCTACACCCATAGGATGTCTTGGGCTTTGCTCATGTTTGGGCCCCCATATGTTTCCCATACTTTGGCCTAGGTAGTCATGTGGACCCAATGACTACTGGGCTTTGTAGGTTCACATTGGTGTTGGCCTGTTAACACTCTCACCACCCGAATGAAAATCGTAAAACATGATTGCGAGATATAAGGTCGGAGGGTGTCCATGTGTAGACACAGTGACAACTCAAAGTGGGTTTAGTTCACACGACGTTCAGTGTGGCATGCTTTGGTCCGTTAATTTGGATTTATACTCTCATTGTTAGTCCCCAGGTAGGCAAACTGGTCCGTTAATTTGGATTTATATGAATGCCAATCCTAGACCGGACGTTCTGACTACCGGTACTCGTACCCTTCTAGTTACTACATGCCCGTCGTAGAACCCACTTTGATGAGATTGAAAAACATGAAAACATTATAAAATTCTTGAGAAAGAAATCATGATAATTGTGAAATTGTGATGTGTGTGTAGGCATGATATGTTAATAATATGTATATCACAATAAATATCACACAATAACATTTAATAGTGAAAATGCTTGCATGCATTTGTGTGTGAAGTAAATATGAAACAAATAAACATCATGAGTTTGCATGTAACACATAAGTATTAAAAATCTAAGCAACTACAGTGTAGGCTCTACAGGGTCTAATAACCTATCTTATATCCCTATAGTCAAAAGCTCTGATACCAATCTATCACACCCTGACCCGCATCGGAAATAGTCGGGGCATGATTGGGTTTTTATCAAAGCTCATGACATTTACACTAATTAAATTTCATATTTATTACATCAAATTTAAAAGAGAATATCCATACACATAAAAACAAACAAACACAAAAAAAATTGTTCTAAACAAGAAATGTTTTATTCTTCATTCTAAAGCCAAATCCTAAGTGTTCCTCTCCTTAGCCTGTCTACCTGTATCATGCGTAAAATAAAGATTTGGGTCAACAAAAGTTGGCGAGTGAATCTCATTTAACATTTGAAAGAATTAGTTCTCTTGGTTAATTAAATAAAAATGTGCATAAACCAAATATGAGCAAACATGTATGTAAATCTAACTACCAACCACATAACATCAAACAATGTACACATGAGCATGTTAAATGATGAACTATGAGATCAAGACTCAATCAAACGGAGCCGATCTAATGAGGCACGCGATGCTCAACTCGTATTCAACGAGGAACTGCTGGGCCTTATGTGAATGATTGCACTGAAATGAGAAAATGTAACCACATATAACGACAACAAATAATACATACACGTTAGATCATACAATGGTAGTAGCACAAGTGTTTGAATAAATAAAATATGTAAACGACACATGATACACCCCAAAACATGAATAAAAAGGGGAATTTGTAAGGATTCACTCACAGTGGGTGCGTTTTCTTGGATTGACGACGAACGCGCACGATTTTAACCAACGAGAGAAACTAACCTAAGTAATAACGTAATAATTGGATAAATATATAATTCTTATTTGGAATTAATATTTCTAATTAGTGCTTTTTACTAGATCTATTTATGTGGTATTTATTATAATTTTTAAACTTAAAAAGTCTTATTTTTAAGCATTTTAAATGATTTTTAAATAAAATAATAAAGGAAATTGTAATAAAAAATATACCCTTTTTACAGGTTGACAGGTCAACGGTCGGATCGATTTAATTATTGGCATCGGGTGAGGTTCGAACTCGTGACCTCCCGTATACGTGCACGCAGCTCTACCAACTGAGCTACGTGTCTAACCCGAAATAATCTCTGTTTTTATTGTGTATATATAAAATATACTAATTAAATTAATTCAGAAATTTGTTTAATTAAAAAGATTTATAAATCTCCAAAACCGGTTGCAACATCATGATTCGAACCCGCGACCTACAGCCCACGTGCACACAACCCAACCATTTGGGCTGTGTGTCTAACCCGTCTAAACCCTGATTTACATAAAATTTATACACATGTTCAAGGGTGATCTGAATAAATTAAAAAGTTTGGTTTTTATTTCAGAATATCGGTAACGTATACGAGTCGAACCCGAGACATGTGCTTTGTGATTGCACACAGTCCACCACTGGACTGTGTGTCTAACCCGTTTAAAACAACAAATTTAATTATACAAATACACTAAACGAGCTTCATCTTCTTCATGAATTATAACCCAGAACAGCAAACCTGATTGTGTTTAATTTAAAACACTTGTTTTAAGTTCTGTACCGATAATTAAATGGTTTTGAAGGGAAGATTCAAAAGGATTATACTAGACACACGCGGCTTTAACTTTTCCGATGAAATTCCGGTGAGTGACTGAAAATTCCGGTGACAAAGAACTCGAACAGAGAGATTCTTCAAGATGTTAGAGTGGAGATTTGGAAGAGTGAGCGAGGTTTTGAGTGGTGATTCAGTGGGTATTTATAGGATGTCCATTCAATTAAAGTTTTCGGTTTCAAGACCCAATCATGGGTCAATGATTTGAATTGATTTTGGTCGGTTATGATTTAGAGATGGTAACTGATGTCTGATAACAGTTTTTTTCTTCGATCAATCTTTAAGAGAAACATATATCGCAAACATCATTCTAGTCTTGGTGGTTACAGTCTTTGAACCTTGATTCTGGCAGTTTAGCTTGTGGATCTCATCTTAAGTCTATTTTGTTTCTAAGTTTAAACAATAATGTGTGTGTAGTGTAGCGGTGTATGTTGTGGGTGTGACTGATGGGAACCCAGGTTCGAAACCCGGTTGCCCCTTTATTTTTATTTTTATTATTTTAAGGTTTTATTTATTATATTATTATCATTTTATTTATATTTTATTTCTTTCAATTTATTTAATAACTATAAATTAATACTATAAAGTAATAGCTCGTATTAAATGATGAATAAATACGCAACAAGACTTTAAAATTAAATACATGGATTATTTAGCGAATGGGTTTTGGAAGCCCGTTTTACAACGAATGTTACAATTGAATTCTGTGACTTAATCATTTTATAGGTAGGAACTTGAACAGTCCCTAGCTGACAACACCAAGGCAAGACACATCAAAAAAAATACTAAAGGCGGCTCCAAGCAGCGATGCGAGTGTGCGAAGTGCAAAGTACGCCATCAAAGCGCCACATTGCGCCCATCGCCCTCATTCCGGTCCCGTGCCCAAACCCGGACGCGGGCGCGTGCGTGTCGGGTGCTTCGCACCCTCTTGGCTGCCACTAGGTTTGACTTGTCACATAGGAATACATTCGTGTAGAGAATTATGGATATAAATCACCAAAAGATTTATCTCACCACCAATGTGGGACAAACACAACTTCCCACACACATTAAAGTTCCAATACACAACTAAAGCCTATGATCTCTCATTCATTTTGCTTTAATCACTAAATTATTTATCATAATTTCTAACAGATATTACCCAACATTCATCAAGGTGTAACAAGGTGGTACAACACATATATGAGGCTCCAAAGTGGGTTCAAAATTCAGTTTTGGATTAAACTTTCCAACTTATTCTTGTTTACATTCATCTTATGGGAATCTTGTGTCAAGCCTTGTCCCTAACTAAACTCATTTTGTGGGGCTTATGTTATAAAAAATTTCCAGAAGTTAAGAGGTTCATAACCTCCAAAACATTTTGTCTGAAAGGTCCCAAGTGACCTACAATGTGTTGAACAATCTAAGTCTTCAACCTTCAATGTTTGAAGACTTGTGTTTGGTTAGGTATGAACAATGGGAGCTTTGACTATCCAACTAAGATTATACCTACTTCACTTGCTAGTTTATAGATTAGATATTCATCTAAGTGGTTTCCAAGAAACCAAAGTAAGCCAAACCCACCTTGTCTCCAACATTTACCATGTCGGATATGCATACGTCCGGGTTGTTCTCTTTTGGCCACTTAGTTATTTGTACATTCTAATCTTATTCAGGAACAACCAAAATCATCAACTAAGTTGATAATTTTGTGCTTTGGTGAATCATATAATGAGGTTTAATGGGTGAAAATCATCCTACCTCCTTTCTTGACAGACATGATAATACTTGACCTTATGGTTATGAGACATACTATATATATATATATATATATATATATATATAGGAGAAGGATCCGTTAGGAACCACCCTTTATTGTGATAACCGCGAGAACCAATGTGAACACAACCAATAATACCTAAAACAACAAAATTTTTTTAGTATCATTTTTTTGAAAAAATCGCTATTTTTTCGTCAATAAAAAGCCAACAAATTTTTTCGAGTAACAATTATCCATGGACATGTGCATATGCATCATTTCTTTGACAAATTCTATAATACATTACCAATATTAGACAATTGCACTTTCATTTACACTACTATCCATAATACACTACTTTTTACATTAATAATATTAGAAATGCACATGTGCATCTCTATGTATGAATGTGATATGACGTGTTTTGGTACACTACTTTGAATACAAATTCCCTTTCATCTATCATACCATCCATAATACATTACCATTACCTCCTACCATCCATAATACAATACAATTACCTCCTACCATCCATAATACAATACCATTACAAATATTTCACTTTATTACATGTATATCAACACCCTTTATACCATCCAAACAACATTACATCCTAAAGTGACAAATATAACCAAACCATAACCACTAGATATAACTAACCAAAAAAATGTATATGGGCCTACTTTATCATTCAAAATCACAAACTTTTTGTACCAAAACACATTATATCATGGTTATACATAATGATGCACATGTGCACTTTTAATATTGGTAATGTAAAAAGTAGTGTATTACGGATGGTCGTATAAATGAAAGTGCAATTGTCTACTACTGATAATGTATTACAGAATTTGTCCAATAAATGATACATATGCACATGTACATGGATAATTGTTACTTGAATTTTTTTTTGTTTTTTTATTGACGAAAAATAGCGATTTTTTCAAAAAAATATTAAAAAAATTATGTGTTTTTTTATTCTTGTAGGTATTCTTTTTTGTTCACACTGGTTCTCGCGGTTCTCGCAATAAAGGTGGTTCTCGGTTGAACCATACCCTATATATATGTAGATATAGTAACCTAAAACCGAACCCGAAACACTAACCAATTCATGTATTGATGTTAAGAGTTATGGTTAAATTATCTTATATTAAAATTCCTCATGTTTGGAATTCCAATAGGTGAACTTGTGCCTATGAAAAACACATAATCATGGTGTCCAATTTGAGTGTTTTGTCAAGATAACGTTTATGTACTTTTTGTGACACCCCACTATTTTGAGTCTGTACCGTACAAGTGTGACACGTGTTATGAATAAATAAAGACAATCTTTTATTGAATTTGGTGTTAATATATGGTATTTGATGTATAGGTAAATCCAAACTTTATTAGAAATTATGTTGGCAATGATAAGAGAAAACGCTTATCGCGTAACGAACAAAATACGAAACGGGCGGTCGGGTTAATGTTAAAATCCTAAAAATATTCCGTTATGATTAAAATGCTATTTTTATCATATTCGTGGGGGAAAATTTATTAAAACGCTTAGAAACTCTATTTTGCGAGTTACACGCATACTACGCAATACCGCTCATATACTGTAACATACAGACAACGCAGCCAGACTAGGCAAATAAATATTGTTCAGCAATATTATTGTGAGTTTACTTTTATAGAATAATAAAAATAATTAAAACTTCTTAAAACGAGATTAAAACGCGAGATAAATACCCGGTTGTCAGGGGTTAAATACCTGTAATTAACAATATGTATTATATATGTATGGATGCATGGTATATGTGTGTGTGGGGTGTAGGTGGCGGCCCCATGGGGTGCCCACCATTCCTCTCTTAACAAGTGTAGAGCCTATAATTAGGAGGTGATCATTTAAATCCTCAATATACACAATACTTATCATTTTTCTAAGAACCAAACTCTTCATCTCTTTCTCTTCTCTCACCTACGGCGGAAACCACCTTTACCATCTTCCATTTTTTAATTTTGAACATGATCATGATGATTCAAGCTTATCTAAGCTAGTTCCAAGTTTTTTGAAGATCCAAGAGTGATTTCAAAGAAGAACAAGCTCCATATCATGAAACTTTATAAAAAAACCCATTAAAATCTTGAAGGTATAACTTGTTTTAAAAATTATATTCTTGTTTCATGATGATGATGATGATAGAAAGTTTCTCAAAAGCTTGGAGTTCTTCACAAACTTAAAACTAATAACAAATGGTTTTTGAACAAAATAAAAATGGATGCATGTGTATATATATGGCCGTGAGTGTGTGTGTGTATATATATATATATTTGAGTTAGAGTTGTGTTTTGATGTTATTAAAATGATGATTCTTGTATGATGTGATTCTTGAAAAGTGATTACATGCATGATCAAAAAGGGTTTTAGAATAAAGTTCACATGATGGATTACGAATATATGAAAACATGAATTTTTGGAATTATATATGTGCATATGTATGTGTCGTGTGTGTATATATATATATGTATGCATGTACATCTGGATTTTTGTTTGGATGTTCATAAATATAAGAATGATGCTTGCATTTATGTCAAGATATTGGAGGATGATTTGATGATGATGTCTTGGATTATTTGAATATGAATTAAATACATGTTAGATGCATTTAAGTTCTTGAATTATGACGATGATATGAAAACCATGCATTAGATGCTTGTACATAAGCATGCATAATGGTTAAATAATCATAAGATAGTGAATTTGTTATGATATGATACAAGTGGATTGAATCAGAATATAAGCATGCTAAAATGATATTATATGATGCGTTATGATGATGTGAAGTTATGTCATAAGTTTGGTAGCTTTTGTATGTTGTACATGTAGTTTAAAAGTAGAAAAATGGGTGAATTGCATCATTTATGTGACTTACATGAAATATGCACTAACATGAGTATAAGTACTACTTTATTAAGTAAATAACATGTGTTATGTTACAATATCAAGTTGTGACGATTTCGGATGATTATAGTAAAGTTTGGGATGGCGGTAAAAATGACTTGTAATGTGATTTTTGTAAAACTGTTTTAGATTATGGTATAAACTGATATTTTAATGATAAATATAAGTATTTTTAATTTATATTAAGTATCTTTGGTGTTTGGCTAGTCATACGTGACTTTCGACGCCCGAAAACGTTATAATACGCATATTTTAGCGTACATGAAAATGGATTGTTCAACGACAAACTTTGTGTGATATAATATGATGTGTGAATATAAGTATAGGTGATTTGATATGTTAAGTGTTGACATGATAGTAGGAATTAAGACTATGCATGTACTCTTATATGGTTAAAATGGTAATGTCGTTAAAAGTCACGTTAAGTATGTAACTTATTTGTGGAGCATGAGAATAATACATAGGTTAACTTGATGAGTTATTTCATGAGTAAATGCTTTAAAAATGATAAAATATATACGTTGACGAGATACGTGTATTATGATATATGATAATGTGCTCACGTTTATGTAAATATATTACAAAGCGCAAATCGTAGATATATATTACTTATAAACGGGTGTGATAACGGATATAACATAGTGAGGGTCACCAATAAAATCGTTCAAGTCGCAAAAATCTTAAGATATATATATATATATATATATATATATATATTAATGCATATATATAAATACACCAACATAATAAAAAATAAAGACTTTTTTGAGAAAATCTCAACGTTATGTGAAAAATTCTAAGTATTGGAGAAACTTAGGTATTTTGTGGAGTATTGGTTATTAAATCGTTCCTACTTAAATTAGGACGAGTAGACCAAATTGTGAGATCGTGCTAATATAAAAACGCACCCAAAGGTGAGTGTCACTAACCCCTCTTTTTACTATTTTATATACGTTCTGGGGGAAGAACACGCTTTAAAAGGATAATTATACGTTTTTGTAAAAAATATGCCTATATTTTCGTGGAAAATATATGGTTTTGATGAATATAAATATATGTTTCAGGGAAAAACGGGTTGGGCATATTGCATATGAGCATCAAAGGGATGCCTACACCCCGTGCTAAGGTCGTGGCCAATAACTAATGTATTGAACCGGGGATATCCAGGACACGGTAATTTAACCCCCGATGTTTAAGTTATCAAACAAAACTGATTAAAACAAAATATGCGGGTTTACTAGCCACAAGCGGGCATTCGATTGACCCCATTTTGGACCAAGCGGTAATAATTTACCGTATCCCAAGCCCATATAGGAAAAATAAGTCGAGAGTATTTACCTGATAGTCTTCTTCTTTTATTTTTTTAAATAACTCAGCTGTATACAAAAGTACCAAGTGCAGATAGCATTTACCGGCAAGGCTCTAGTCTGGATTATGGCATAAGCTAGCCAATTAAATACTAACGGTCTTATAAACCGAATAGTGTACATGATCATTACGTATAACGCTTGATTAAACGATGATAGGATAGAATGTAGTTTAAACCCGACAAGTACTTGACTTGCATAATATGGGTAAACTATAAACATTCTGGATTTTGAAATTTAAATGACAAGGTTAAACCCGTTCCGGTTAAATTCAGTAAACTAGTTACGTATAATCAACCGTACGCTCATAAGCGATAATGGGTAACCGGATAAGTCATGGACAAGTTCTATACTCCATTATATTTTAAATGAGTTAAGATATCAGTAGGATATCAACTTTTATGGCTGTTAAGGTTTTAAAATGAAATTATGCCTCATAAGGGCGTTTTGGTAATTTCATACCATATAAAAGGAACTTGAATATAATTTAATGTTATGATTATAACTATTCTGGAAAAAAGCTTTATTTATGATATAATATCAGTAGGATATCAATTATATATTTTACCATTTTTGACCAAACTATGCATCGAAGGGGCATTTTGGTCATTTTACACATAGTTTATAAATTATTTGGGATTCTGAGTTTATAACATGTACCTACTATAAAAATAAGTTTTAAAATCAGTAGGTATCAGGTCTTGGTCAATAATATGGTTTAAAACCATACTATGCGCCAAAACGGCGCTTAAGTCATAAAATGACGTCTTTAAGCGATGTTTTACGAAAACTGATGTTAAGGTCAGATTAAAATGTTAGAAATATGTTATTTAGTATAACATATCAGTAGGTAACTTATTTATCTTGAAAAGATTGATTAAACCATTTTATAAGCCACAGGGGCTAAAATCGTCATTTATCGACATAGTTTAAGGACCTGATCGAAAACTCAGTTTATAACTTGGTTTAACATTCCAAATAATCCTACTTATGATATAAAATTAATAGGAAACTCATTTTCAAGTTCATTATTATTTAAAACCTTGTTTTATGCAAAAAGGGCATTTTGGTCAAAGATGACATAATTATGGAACTTGCGCATAAACATAGATTCTGATTATGATCATGTAATATAACCTCATAGGGTTATGCTACATTATATTACAATCATAATGTAACTTTAGATCAGTAAGTAACTAATCTATATCGGGTTAGAATCGAAAGTCAAAGTAGAAGTCAAACTTTGCGACTTTCGGTTGCGAACCGACCCTAGAACTGAAATTGATGAGCCGAACATGTTCTTACATGTTCTAATAACTATTACCAACTTGTTTAAGTGTCAAAATAGGTTTCATAACATATATAAGATCAATTTATGATTTTTCCGAAAAATGGCCTGTTTGACTTTTTAATATCATAACTTTGACCCGTCAATTGGTCTAGCAATCGTGATCTTCAGGAGGTGCCCTTTATAGGGATTAAAACCTACCTTATTACGATCACTTAGCCATGTTCATTTCGAACACTGGCTGGACCATAATGGTCTTAACCGAATGTCAAAGCGTTTTCCAAAAAACGCTTGACTTTCAGCTATAAAAGCCTATAAACGAAAATGCAAGAGCAAGGAACACTTCCAAGAGGTTCCTACAATGCAAGAGAACTAAGTTGGATGCTCCTTTCAGCTAGGAACTTCCAGAGGAGGGAGAAGAGTTATTATTTAGAAAGGTCCAAGTTCAAATGGTGAACTTGATCACCTATTTATTGTTGGTGAACTCAAAGGAGGTGAAGCCAGGTATTTAGGGGTGTAAGAAGAAGCTTACAAGTGTCCCAAAATGTGGCATAGCAGTTTAGAGAAGCCATAGTTTCGAATTAATGGTTTTGGAGTTTTGCTTGGAGACCAAACAAAACTTTCTGCAGCAGAGGCTCTCTCGCGCCCCGCGAGAGACACATACCAAGTCTCTCGCGGCCCGCGACCGCCCCACGGCCAGTTTCAAAGTTTGACACTTTAGCCCCTTAACTTATAAAAGATTATAAAAACCTATTTAAACACCTTTTTGGCACTTTTAGCCCTCCGTAGCCAATAATTGGCATACCCGGGATTATGCCCGGACATTGTCGAGCTCTCGGTTCGTTAAAAGGTCACTCAGAGGTATAAATTAACACGTTGACACTTTTAATCCCTCCATCATCCAACTTTTCACATAATTACAAAATTGAACCCTCTCGTCCAACAAGTGGCACGTATGAGAGTTAGGACTTTATAAAGGATCACTCAGAGGCTTATTATAAGCATGTTGATTCCGATGTCACTCAGAGGCTGGGCATATTGACATATCAGTCACTCAGAGGCCAAATTTAAGCATGTTGACATATCAGTCACTCAGAGGCTATTATTTATGCATATTGACATCGGACTGTCACTCAGAGGCTCAGTTTGAGCATGTTGATGCCTTTAGTCCTTATTAGTCTTTAACAGACTATATTTAAAATACAATACAGGTCACTATACTATTGGACACAATTTTACAGGGTGTTACACGGTAGCTCTAAGTCAAGTCAAGCGACAAATTTATATTCTGTTATTGTCTAGCTTGGATTATACCCTTATTGTTAATATATAGCTCGTATGTCTTGCAAACTTACGAATCTGAACATTTGATGCTCGCAATTTAATATATAAACATGGGAAGATGTATTCGTATCGAAGGTTTTCGGGATACACTTGCGATGGCTGACCCTCGGATTTTTGTAATGGAAATAAAATTTTACTTTCTTAAATTATATGGATGTTTTATTATTAAACACATAATAAGAAAATTTTTCCTTGAATCAAATTATGTATGATTTGAATATGTGAACTCACACTCCTTTGTGTTAACACTTGATTTTAATGTGTTCTTCAGGTCCATGAGTTTGGTTTCAGGATTTTGGCCGGTCTTGTGGTAGTGGATGCAAATTTTATTAAAATAATGTTTTGGACAACTTTTAAAACTAATTTGGGACCGTGTGTAAGGATCAAACAACTTGTCATGGTTGTGGTTCTGTTTAAATTTTAAACTTAAAACTTTAAAATATGTTTTATTTAAGTTGAATGTCCAAAATAAATATTGCATCATCCGCGAAGATACTTATGGCACCAACTTCCATCACCACTACGTTTGTATTTCCGCTGCGACGTTTTCATGGTGTGACACTTTTATACTAAGATTAAGCATCTTGCATGCACTTCCCTAATCTAAAGTCTATCGAACCAATACGCCTCGTCTATCCTTGTAGGATAACTCGACATTTCCCAATACTCTCCACACATCAACTCCCTTACGTGGAAATTACTATGCAAACTGTGAGTATATTCGAATCCCCCTTTTCTCTTTAGTGACTTTTGGGGTGCAACATGTATAACATAAACAAATTCACTTATGCACACAATCAAACTTATGAATTTACTCAATCGGTCAAACATGCTATTTGTTATGCTTAGGTTATTCATGCTAGATATTCAATCATTCATACACGATAGAGGAGTAGCACAGTGCCCGTTTTCGTGGTATATGTAAGTATTCCATCATTAACGGTCTTGTTCACTTGTTGACGAGATTACGCTGGTGGTATCTTTGGTTTGACACTTAGGTTTTGCATTCTAGTATGTAATTTAACTTAGTATACAAATTGCCATGTTGGATTTGAGACAATCTTTTATATGTATGCTATGTAATCAAAGTTGTATACTCGCCGAATTTTATGTTGATTTTATTTTAATACATGTTGCAGGAAACTGATGATGATATGTAAGAAAGATACTTAGGGTGAACTAGAAATGCACCCAAACTTGATTGTTATGAATTTTGATTTGTTTCGTTATGTTAAGTAATAGACGTGATGTATTTTGATTTCCAAGACAATGTATTTCTATTTAGAATGAAATTAAATTTGGATTATTTGAATATTGTTACATTAGCACGTTATGTCTCAAGCAATCTCGTTTTCGTCTCACTCTGATGTTTCCGCTAGCGGTTGGGGTGTGACAATTGTCCTAAATATTTGAGCCTAAAATGCGAGTGTAAGTGCTCAATCAATCCAATAACT
Source organism: Scalesia atractyloides (assembly GCA_947069175.1). NCBI lineage: Eukaryota > Viridiplantae > Streptophyta > Magnoliopsida > Asterales > Asteraceae > Scalesia > Scalesia atractyloides. The sequence continues at coordinate 40,196,451 of CAMTDV010000008.1, read as the reverse complement.
AAATCAGAAGAGCTCCTAGTGATATTGGTGTCATCAACGTAAATCAAGACATAATAGAGCATCAAATTTCGACTATAAACAAAGCGAGATACATCTGAAAGGCACTGGGAAAAACTACCAGCAATAAGAGTGGCAGACATCTTGGAAAACCAAGCTTTGGGAGCCTGCTCAGGTAGAGATGATACCAGAGCGTTGCTCAACTTGTGTTTTAGAATACAAAAGATTCTTGTTGCTTTGGACCCCAATTATATTTAACATTCTTACGGGTCAAGGTAGTTAGAGGAGTGGCTATTCTTGAGAAATTCTCAATGAACCTCCTATAGCATCCAGCCAGTCCCAAGAAACTACGAATTTCAGATGGAGTCTTGGGAACTTCACAATTCATTATGGCTTCTATCTTGGCGGGATCAACTTGGATGCCACGCTCACTTACCATATGTCCAAGGAATTGGACCTCTCTAAGCAAAAACTCACACTTCAAGAACTTTGCATAAAGTTTTTCTTGTCTGAACAGTTCTAGGATGCACCGAAGATGTTTCTCGTGATCGGCTTGATTACGAGAGTAGATAAGTATGTCGTCTATGAAGACAATGACAAACTTATCCAAATACGGTTTGCAGACTCTATTCATGAGATCCATGAATGTTGCTGGTGCATTTGTGAGCCCAAAAGGCATTACCAAAAACTCAAAATGACCATAAGGAGTCCTGAAGGCTGTCTTAGGAACATCTTCGTTCCTAACCTTCAATTGATGACATCCTGATCTCAAATCGATCTTAGAAAAGTAACTAGCCCCTTGAAGTTGGTCGAATAAATCATCAATCCTGGGCAGAGGATATCTATTCTTTATTGTTAACTTGTTCAGCTCCCGGTAGTCGATGCACATTCGCATTGATCCGTCTTTCTTCTTAACGAAGAGGATTGGAGCTCCCCAAGGTGAGGAACTAGGTTGAATAAATCCTTTCTCTAAGAGTTCATCCAATTGAACTCTTAACTCATTCATTTCGGTTGGAGCTAGTCTATATGGAGCTCTAGCTACGAGTGCTGATCCTGGTATGATGTCAATTCTGAACTCCACTTGCCTATCCGGAGGTAGGCCTGGTAATTCTTCAGGGAAAACATCGGGATACTCTGAGATAACTGGTTGATCTTCAAAGTTCGGCTTTTGCAAGTCCCGAGTATCCGGATCTAACACTGATATCACACAATCACCAAGGATGGGTGGAATCCAAACTTGATGATCTTTAGGAAAAACAGAAATGATGAAGAACAATACGAATTCACTTTAACACCTTGCACATGATTCTATTACTTGAACAAGCAAAACCGTCTGGTACAAGATGGAGGTTCTCTAGAGAAAACCTGAAAGTCTTCAAAAGTCTTAACCCTAGGAATGACATAACATTCTATTTATACCTAGGGTAAGGCATAACCCTAATGGGCTTGCCTGGCCCACATGGCCTATGACATGCCCAAATGACCTATAAAGGTCCAAAACTAATACAAACTAACCTAGTTAAACCCAGTTAACTACCATAGATCATTACATATATTTGATGCTTCAGTCTCACAGTTCTAGGACCTAACAATCTCCCCCTAGACTGATGCATCAAATTGTCTTCATAGTGCAACGTCTTCAATAGAATCTATGGTTGTCGCTGTGCCGTAAGTGTTGTAGAAGTCAGTCTCATACTTTTACGACCTCATACTTCAACAAACTCTCAGCACCGGGTCTCTTTCTTATGCTCTTGTGGTTAGCTTCATATCAACATCTCAATCAGCTTTGCTTGAAATGTCTTTGTCAAAAGAATGCGAGAGGAGGAACCTCAGCAGCTCTTTTCTTCTTCAATCTTTCTCTTTCAAGCAAGCAGGTTCTCAGGTACTTCTTCAAATGTACTATCACTGTCAGACGATGACTGGAATCTGGTTCTTCTGACTCAGGTACACTTTGCTGTTGTGACACTTCATGCTTTGTCGACAATTAACAGCATCTCAATTTCAACAATCCCTGTTTCTTGATTTAAATCAAGATCTGCACAATTCTCATAAATTTATAAGCAAAACATTCTTATGCAACAGGGAGAGTACCACATGAACACTTGGTACTTCCAAGTACTTGTACTCGGATTAAAATTCAAATTTCTTTCATTTTTAAATGATTAGTCAAATCTTCAAGAACGGTTAATAATTTTTAATAAAACAAAAAGCACTCTATTTTTTGATTTTTTGAATTTTTTTTAAAATATAAGAATATAAACAGAAACACAAATAAACAAAGAAACTAACTCAATAGTTACAACTATGCAATTGCAATGGGATTAAAATCGTTTTCAAGCGGACCTAGGAACACTTTTTGGTGCGAACTTATTCAGACTGGTCTAAATGATTGCCAATATGTTTGTCCACTTAAACTTTAACGCTCAACTTTCATTTTTCAACTTGGTGATATGCTTAAGGTAGTATTATACTATAATATCCGTGTGTCCCATACCATGACATACCCCCGTGATCAAGGTAAGCACAACGATTCATCGTATCAGGTGAATATACTGAGATCATCCTTTGTCTTTTACAACGTCAGACTATTGGTGAACAGGTCAGTACTTCCGTACAACAAAGTGACCAATAGTATCTGGCGAGGGTTAGGCAAATACCTTATTTGGTATGTTTGAATTCATGGAATTTTCTCATGATGAGATTTCCTTTCTTTTAAGGTTTTGGCATATTTTTGGCTATTTTAAGAATATCCTGACTGTGCCTAAGTCTGCATATAATCTGGATGCAACAGAAGGGCAGCCAAGATATCCCCGGATGACTCAACAACATAAAGACCCGAAACCTCAGATGTTGGCTATCTATCAACGCAATATTTAAGACCATGAAATCATACGCCGATAGTATGTTACCCACAAGATACATAGTTCGTTATGTTTATATCTCTTAGTATCTTTTATTCACTTTGAGCGTAAGCCTACCGACATATCACATTAGATCCTAGTCTTTTCAGCTACGACACCTTACATGTGTCAGTCACGCCATATATCACGAATATTCATTTCATTTCCCATGACTTTTTATTTTTGTATTTTTCTGGTTTTCAAATAATGTTTTTGAATTTTTCTAATTTTCTCCCCCTCAAACAATACATCTATACATATATCGCCCTTTTCCCCCTAAATTTGTGCATCATACTTTATGCATAAATTTACCTAATAAATAAAACATATGCACAAAGTGTTAAATAAAAGGAAAAGGAAAATATTTTTGTTGTTTTTGCTTAACCGTTCCGTCATTAGATTAAAAACTATTCAATTTCAAAATTAAAACACGAAATTCAAATTTGTACCTTTTCGCTGATCTTTTCTTACCTCATCTCCTCCAAAGGAAACACCACAATCGTAAAAATTTGAACCTTTCTGCAACAGTGAGGTGTTATCCTTCATGCCCCTGGAACAACCACTACCAACATTCCAGAGATTGTCAACAGCTCCTCCTTGGTTGTTCCTGAGAAACTAAAGAGATAAGTAAGACAGTGGGACCTAGGCCATCGTGGTCCTGGGTTTCCCTGAAGCATCAAAATAAGACACTTCTTTAAGACACAAGTCCCCTTTTGTTTCGAGGATTGGTGATGTTGCTGCTGATTTGGATTTGGGTTTCCAAATCTGTTTCATTTTAACAAACGCGGTTGCTGCCTTTGATTGAGCAACTTTGGCTATTTCAGGTTTAGTCATTTTAGAAAAAGATTTTTGTTTCTGAACAGCCTTGCATTTGTTTTTGGCAACATTCCAGTCCCCATCAGATGGTTTAACCTTGGAATTCACATTCTTCATTGCCTTAGGTGATGATGCCTTCATCGGCTTGGAATGATTGTTATTCTTTGGTGTAACCTTCTGATTTTTTGCATGACACGGAACATGGGAACCACGTGTACAGTTTCGAGCAATGTGACCAGGAATGCCGCTATTGAAGCACGTTTGTCTCTTCACATGTAAAGCATTCTAATCAGCTTGATTTGCTCGTCCAGGCCTTGACGGATGAGCTGATCCCTTCTGTGCTTGATTTATTTGCACGTTTCTTGCAGACAGAGAAGAATTTGGAGGTTTGTACTTGTTGTTTGCAATGGCCTTCTTCTGTTGTGGAGATTTCTTTTGATTTTTCTTATTTTGTTTAGACTGCAAATACTTTTCTGAAATCTCCCCAACCTTTCCAAAAGCTTTGCTAGCACGGTCAAAAGCACATTTTTCACATTTTCCATTAAAGACCGGCTTAACAAAAGCATTTTTCACAATACTAGCCTTTTGAGGGCTATTGTTGCCCACTAATGATTTTGGAGAGCTTGATTGTCCCTGACGTTTGGACTTCTGCTTTCTTCGTCTCCGATTTGCTCGTCTCTGCTCTTTTAGCTTGCTCTGAACCTTTTCATCGAAAGCATATGGTTCAGATTGTTCAGTTTGCGCACTCGGAGCCTTGTTCACGTCAGCTCTCTCTTCATCAGCTGAATCATTTGACGAGTCAACAGCACCAGATGGTTCCCTTGCGTCTGGCGTATAATCACTGGGTTTGCCATACACCATATGCTGTGCTTTCTCCATATCTTCATCGGTTTCAGGCATTGTTGTCTAGTTGTGATTATACGGTGGGGCAACCTGATTGAATCCCAAACCCTTCCCTTTGTTCCCCTTTATGCCAGCTGCACATTGCACACGTCTTGAACAAGCTTGCTGGATGTATCAAACTTCTTTATATTAACCTCGTTTTGTTGATATTTTCCAGTAAGAAGTCCCAGCTCAACTCTTACCAAGTCGCATTCCATGGTTTTTGATTCTAATTTGGTTTTGTAATCATGGACCCAACATTTCTGTTGATTTACAGGTGGAGCTGAGCTATATCTTTCTTTTGTGCTTCAACCTTTTCTTTGAGTAACTTGTTGCTTTCTCGAAGGCTGTTGCACTGAGCCATTGCATTGTTGTATTCATCGGTCATTTTGGAATTAAGAGCCCTGAGTTGAGCAACCCTATTCCTGCAAGGTTCAGTGCACAAAAGATAGTTGACTGTGTCAATGGACGAGCTAGATTTGTCAGCGTTAGTTTGGGCTTGAGGTCAAGTTTGGGGTGCTGGACTGCTGCTTGCTGTGGTTGAGGTTTTTGCTCAGACACTTCTTCAGGATTAGACTCAGTTGATTTTGCATATCGATCTTGGAGATCTAGGTTTGATTGTAAACGATCCCATAACCAAGATACAAAAGAGTCTTTGCCATCACCTAAAAAGCTATTCAAATCATTCATTACATCCTATTTTTGCCTTCCACGGTCAAGCAAACGCATCACATAGTCAGCAACCAGATCAACATTGTAGTCTCCGATAAACTCATTCAGCTTTTCCTTCACTTCATCCCGCAGCTCGGGTTTTGAGTTTGGGCTGCAAACATCTTCGGATAATCGAAGCCAGACTGGTAAACACGATAAAAAATGTCCGAAAACAGTTTTTACCAAAATTTACCGTTAGACTCGTCTCGACGATACGATTCCAACGATATATACTGTCCGATGGTGATTTTAGGAATTTTCGTGCCTCTTTTTTTTTGCCCTAAAAATCACACTAGTCTAGCCGTGCAACCGGTTTGTTAAAATTGTCTAAGGATCAAATTCTGTGTATGAAACGTTCAACTCCGGTTACGTCAGCTGGTTAACTTTCCACATTTTTGTGTACAACTCGGAACAGTGCCAAATTCGGAACAGTTACTCGGTTTAACAATCCGAAATGGTACTTCGAGATGAGAGAATCCGAAATAGTGAATCTAGTCCAGGATGAAACCCTGATCCAGAATGAAGACCAAATCCGGAATGAAGACCAAATCCAGAATAGTAATCCGGAATGCTATCAGATACACAGCAACAGTCAGATCCAGAACAGTAATCCGGAATGAAAGTCTATCCGAATTCAGAACAGTTACGGATCCGGAATCTTTGAAGATTATCCGAAATCCTTGAAGATTTATCCGAAATCCTTGAAGAAAATCCGAAATGCTTGAAGATTAATCCGAAAACTAACAGAAATTCAAGATTTTTATCCGAAATGCAGCAGATTAATCCAAAATCAATCCGAAATGCACCCAGAAAATCCGAAATCCTTGAATGTTGATCCAAAATGCTTGAATCTTCTTCGTGTTCTTCATCAGAAAACTGAACAGAATCTTGTAATATCAGATCTGAGCCTGGAAAACAGGTTCAACAGGCTCTGATACCACTTGTAAGTCCTGATTATCTGGATCTAACACTGATATCACACAATCACAAAGGATGGGCGGAATCCAAACTTGATGATCTTCAGGAAAAACAGAAATGATGAAGAACAATACGAATTCACTTTAACCCCTTGCACACGATTCTATTACTTGAACAAGCAAGACCGTCTGGTACAAGATGGAGGTTCTCTAGAGAAAACCTAAAAGTCTTCAAAAATCTTAACCCTAGGAATGACATAACATTCTATTTATACCTAGGGTAAGACATAACCCTAATGGGCTTGCCTATGGGCTTACTTGGCCCACATGGCCTATGACATGCCCAAATGACCTATAAAGGTCCAAAACTAATACAAACTAACCTAGTTAAACCCAGTTAACTACCATAGATCATTACATATATTTGATGCTTCAGTCTCACAGTTCTAGGACCTAACAGCTTTGGTTCATTAATGGTGACTTGTGCCATGTAGATGACATAGCCTCTTCTCAAACACTTGGATGCCTTAAATAATGACACCTTGTCTGGCAATCCATTGTGTGAGTCTCCGGGTATGGTGATCATTTCACCAAATGAGGTTTTAATTTCGATGAGCTTTTTATCGCAGGCAATACCTGGCTTGGTTATGAGATAACCAATCCATGCCTAAGACAACATCGAACCCCGCCAATTTCATTGGCAAAAGAGAGATAGGGATGGAATGATCCTTAATGGATATAGAGCATCCATCAAGAATGGAAGAAGCAGATTCTAAGGTTCCATCGGCAAGTTCTATCTCATAAATTTTATCTAGGGTTCTTATGGGTAAATTTAATAGTTTACTAAACTTATGATCAACAAATGATTTATCCGCACCCGAATCGAATAGGACTCTAGCATAAATATCATTAATGGGGAAAGTACCTGTTATGACATTATTGTCAATAACAGCTTACTTAGCAGTCAGCCGAAAGGCGCGTGCATTCCCCTTCTTGGCCTCTCCAGGCTTCGAATTATTATTCGTTGAACTCTTGGGGCAGTTAGTTGCAATGTATTTCTATTTAGAATGAAATTAAATTTGGATTATTTGAATATTGTCACATTAGCACGTTATGTCTCAAGCAATCTCATTTTCATCTCACTCTGATGTTTTTGCTAGCGGTTGGGGTGTGACAATTGTCCTAAATATAGTGTAAGTGCTCAATAAATCCAATAACTAAATCAGAAGAGCTCCTAGTGATAATGGTGTCATCAACATAAATCAAGACATAACAGAGCATCGAATTTTGACTATAAACAAAGCGAGATACATCTGAAAGGCACTGGGAAAAACTACTAGCAATCAGAGTGGCAGATAGCTTGGAAAACCAAGCTTTGGAAGCCTGCTTCAGGCCAGAAAGAGCTTTCTGAAGATGACAAACATAATCAATGAGTCAACAAAGCCTGGGGGCTGTGTCATATATACAGTCTCAGAAAGATCCCCATGTAAGAATGCATTGTTGACATCAACCTAATGAATGGATCATCCTCGAGAAAAAGCGACTGAAAGAACAAGACGAATAGCAGTAGGTTTGACCACAAGACTAAAAGTCTCAGTGTAGTCAATAACCTAAGTTTGATGAATTCCCTTAGCAACAAGTCAGCCTTTATATCAAGTCACTAATCCATCAGGATTATGCTTAATCCTATAAACCTACTTACAATCAACAACGTTGGCCTCCGTGGCAGCTTGAACCAGACGCCAAGTCTGGTTGGCATGTAAAGCATCAATCTCAAAACGCATCATATCCCACCAGACATACAACTATTGAGTCTGTCTAAATGTAGAAGGCTTAGTGGTAGGAGCAGTGGAAACATGAAAGAGAACATGATTAGGAAACTGGCAAGGATGTCGTGTGTGATCACAAGAACGAGTGACCATCGGGTGAGTCAGAACAGTAGTAGTAGGAGGAGGAGGAGAAGGAGGAGGAGGAGGAGGTGGTGGTGGTGAAGGATGAGAAAATGTAGAAGGATAAGAAGAGGTACCAGGAGATATGAGTAGGGGATGGTGAAAACATGTAGAAAAAGAAGAATAGGAAACATGAGGAATAGGTGTAGGATGAGGAGGAATGAACAAAGGAGGAGGAGGAATAGAGAATGATGAAGTAGAAATAGAGGAATAAGAAGAAGAAGTGGAAGAGTCGGAATATAAAAAATCATGTCATGAAACGAACATGTCGAGATGTATAAGTGCGAGAAGTATGAAGGTCATAACAGATATAACCAAGATTATCAGGAGCATAGCCAACAAAGATACATGGATTAGATTTGGGTGAGAGATTATCCGTATGAGTATCACAAAGAAATGGATAAAACAAACACCGATAAGTGTGAAGAAGAGAGTAGTCGGAACGATATCCAAATAGAACCTCATAAGGAGACGAGTGAAGAAAAACCAGTGATGGTAACTGATTAATAAGGAAGGCAACACTTGCATATGCACCATACCATAATTTCTTTGGTAACCAAGCATGAAACAATAAAGCTCAAGCTACCTCATAAAAATGGCGGTTTTTCTTCTCAGCAACCCCATTTTGTTGGGGAGTATAGGAACATGAAATGCGATAAGCAATGGAAGACTCTGGAAGAAAACAAGCCATAGAACCACGAATGACCTCAGGAGCACCATCACACTAAAGTTGTTTGTATGGTACACGAATGACCTTAGGAGCCATAAGCAGCTTGGGTAGGATGATTCTTGTTACTTTGTGTTGACTTTATTGATTTGTTATGAAAGTGTGTTTTTAGTAAGGTTTGCTTATGAACTTGTGATAGTGTAATATAAATGTTGAGTATTGATGTTTAATTGAGTTTGTGTGAATGATTTAGGTCTTTCTTTGAGGTTATGCATGTTAGATCTGTTTCATTTATCTTTAGGTTATATATCAATCGTTAGTCTAGGGCTGGATACTCAGTAGGCAAATGAAAAACTTGGTTGGATGTTGGTAATGCATACGGGTCAGCTACGGGAAGAATCTAATTATAAGGGTTTGGATACTAAATAAGGGTTTGCTTTAAATTGAGTAGTCTAAATAGTAATTCGCTCAGTTTGTTAATCTAGGTTGCTAAGACAATATATGAGACTCTTAGATCACAATGGATGAGTTAATGTCTTAGTTACTTTGAACCAAATAGTTGGGTGTGTCTATAGTTTGGTTATTTGGGGACATGGGGCTAACCCGAGGGGGCTCTAGCTTTTTAACACTACACCCTTGTTACCGGTGTCCACTAGGGTGAGTTTTTCATAAGAACCATAATCAACTGTCTTGCAAAAGTAATAAGATGATTCTAAACCTAACTGGTTATCTTTTTTATCATTGTTTCCTAAAACTTAATCAAATAGGTTGTTCAGTATTTTCCTAATTATTAAAAGTTACTTAGCTTAAATATTACGAGAGAGATAGGTTAATAGATCTTAGTGTCCACAAATTGATATTTGGGGTACTTATCTTGGCTATACTATATGGTGATAGGTACGCTTGCCTAGAACGTGTGTAGTTAGTATTTAGTGTTTTTATCCTTAAACCTCGGTTGTGTTCTGTGTCCATTTATTTGTTACTATCTAACCATGTCATAAAACATGGTTACTTTGAGTTTTATTTGATTCGCAAGTACAAGAGCTTAATGGAAGGCTTTTGGAGCTTAATGGGAGGCTTTTGTGAAGCATGATGAAGGATTGGAAGCTTATACGCAAGATGGGAGTTGAAAAACGCGAAAAAGAAAAAGATTGAGCTGGGGGACGCAACCTTGAAGATCAAATTATGATGATGAGTGGCTAGATATGCATGCGAAAATTCAGGTTTTCACCATATCTAAAATATCTTCAATCCCAAACGCAAATACATTCAACCCTAATCGTTTTTTGCCTCGCAAGGACTAATTTCCAAGTTCCCAACCTCCATTTTCATCAAATTATTCATGTAATCAAGATTCACAACAACCTGAGAAGATTAAATCATGATGATGAGTGGCTAGATTCTTTTGTGACAACCTCCGGGTAGATGCTTCATGTATGTGAAACTCAAACCTTGTTTATTTAGATTTTTGGATTGATATTCATGACTTGGAAGATACTTGTGGTTTAGTTTTGTTTAAAATAATTGTTTGTGTTGCAATGATTCATCTTTTACGATTTGAATTCGGTTTTCTAGCATCGTGAGTAGTTTGGTTATTGAGTAGGTTTTTGGCATTTAAGATTTGGTAATTGAATTGCATGAGTTATTATTAAAAACTTCTCTTTAATTACAACTCGAATTAAACCGTTAACAAGACCTTTTGGTATTTATCTAATTAAACAGGTTTGGGTGAATCATTGAACCGAAAATCTGAAAAAGGTTACTTTCTATAAAATTTGATAAGTTTCTTAATCATAATCAATCAGAACTTTCAAAATTCTATCAAAGCAATAATTTTCCTTAGTATTTAATTAATTTAGTTTTTTATAATCAACACTAACCATGTATTCCCTATGGGGATAACCTCACTTTCCCTATCTAGTAAAGGTACTTAGGACCAATTTTTTAACTTATTTTTGACTGTCCTTTCGACATCGATCAAATGTGTAAAAAAATATTGTTTTACACTTAAAACAATATGAAGTGTACTCTCTCAACTTAAATCATATCACTCTCAACTTAAATCATATCACTCTCATCTCAAACCATATCACTTAATCAATCCATATCATTCTCATCTCCAATCATATCATTCTCATTTCATCCCAACTATGTTTTTTCTTTAAAATAGCACAAATGATCAAATCTCATTCCACGAATTGTTGAACGATGGCACACACCCAAATGCTAATAACTCCCACCCCCTGAACTACAGGTATTAACCAATCAGTTTCTCATCATACCAAAACCCAAAGTTCTGGTATCAACAACCCGGTTTCTTACCACACCAAACCTGAACCTAGTTTTCAGCCAAATTTCCACCCTAGTTTTCTTCATAGTACTACACCCATTTGGACACTCAATCGTTTGGACGTCGACCCTATCACCGATTGCTAATCTATGGTTTGAAAACGAAAAAGGGAAACATGTAGATGATGACTCTTTTGAAGAAAATAAGCCCGAAAACATGGGGAAGGAATTTTAGGTATTTGTGGATTTTTTATTATTACTATTATTGAAGAAAATTAGTCTACAAACAAGGGGAAGAAATTTTAGGTATTTGTGGATTTTTTATTATTACTATTATTATATGTTGTATTTAGTATCAGAATTTTTAAATTTTATGTTGAAGTAATAAGTCAAAAGGCAAAGGAGAGTGCTAAAAAAACCTTGTGCCTGCCTATGTACGACACATGGGATTTGTTGGATTGAGGTACATAGGGGAAGAAAGTTGGAATAAACTTGTGGCGAAATACAACCATCTGGATGTTATAAGAACACAGAATTCTTTTATGGCACCGTATCATATTCTGTAAGATAATTATATTTGCTACCTATGATGTTTTTATTTATGTGATTTATAATGCTAAGATGTTAATTTTCTACAAAAAAGAAATTCAAGTCCCAATAGATTAATTGAAAAAACAAACACACAATTTAAGAGAACTCACTTTTTATTATACTAAGAAGAATAGGGTCAAAACCATAATACAATAAACGCTCTAAATATATTAATCCTAAACTTGGCTAATGTATTTATTACTAATTACCCAACTTGATGAACAAGTAATTTACCCTAATTCTCACTTAGGGCCACTGCCCCCTTAGAGAACTCGGGATGGGCTCGGTCCTTTGGGCCTAAAATCAAGTGGCGCCAACATTCACCCCCAATGGATAACCTCAATTTGGGAAGGTCCTTCACTCCAATGAGCTCCTGCATTTCCTTGAGCTTTAACTTCGGTAGAGCTTTGGTAAAGTTGTCGGCTCGTTGCTCCACTCCGCTAACAAACTCAATCTTCACTTGCCCCTCACGCACTCGTATAAAGTGATACTGAGTGTGTATATGCTTGCTTCGCCATGGAAAATTGGATTTTTCATCAAGGCAATAACGTACTTGTTATCAACCAACAAAGCAACGGTTTCTTCCTTTCTCCTGGTGATCTCGCTTACAAGCCCTCGTAACCATAACACTTGATACGCTGCTGAGGTGGCTGCCATAAACTCGGCCTCGTATGTTGAAGTGCAACGGTTGATTGCTTTTATGAACACCAAGTAACCGGTGAACCTTTAAGATAAAACACATGACCCGTCGTACCTCGACCATTATTAAGATCGATATTGTGGCTACTATCGCTGAACCCCTTTAGTGCCAAATCTCCACCTCGATCATAGGGTATACCATAAGCAAATGTGCCTCGAATGTACCTCAATATGTGTTTGCTGGCAAGATAGTGGAATTCCTTAGAGACTGCATATAAGGGCTCACAACTCCGACTGAAAAAGTAAGATCCGGTACATTGTGAAGTAAATACCTCAAGCAACTAACTCGTCTTTTGTAATCTTTAGCATCCGTAGTTTGATCATTAGTATCCTTTGTAATTTTCAAGCTTGGATCAAGAGGACAGTGCGTTAAGCCATAATCTTGCATGCTTGTCTCCTTGAGTAATTTCATTGCATAACCCTCTTTTTTGAAACCAACCCCCTTCAGCTCTTGGTATTTTTCTATACCCAAGTAGTAAGTTAATTAACCGAAGTCACTCATTTCAAACGCCTTTGACATTTGTTACTTGAACTCGAGAATCTCGTCAGTCTTGTTTCCCATCACTATCATATCATCTATATAGACACATTATCAATTAGGATTTCGATGAACTCCTTTTGTATACGACTTGTTCTTGTGAACATCGGGTGAATTTTATATTTTTCAAGATCTTATCCAACTTTGTATTCCAAGCCCTTAGGGCTTGGCGTAGACCATAGAGAGCTTTTTCCAACTTGTAAATCTTGTGTTCATGCCCCGACTTCTTGTAACCTTCCAGTTGCTCAACATAAACATCTTCTTGTAACTCTCCATGCTGAAAGACGGCTTTTACATCGAGATGATGTAATTCCCACCCATTAGAAGATGCTAAGTGACAATTAAATCTCTCCATGCTGAAAGACGGCTTTTACATCGAGATGATGTAATTCCCACCCATTAGAAGATGCTAAGTGACAATTAAATGTAAAATTGCAAGTCGAGCAATTGGAGCAAATACTTCGTCAAAATCAACTCCTTGCTCTTGTATATATCCCTTCGCAATCAAGTATGCCTTGTACTTGTTAATGGTACCATCCAAGTTCCTTTTATATCTTAAAAATCACTTGAACCCTATAGTCTTCACATTCTTTAGAGGATCCATCAAATGCCGTGTTCCAATCTTTTATTCTCTTTAGCTTCTTGAAAAGTTCTTGGTTTGTCATCTTGGATTAAAAGTAACACTAAAAATCCAACTTCTTGGTTTGAAGTTCCTTCAACATAATAATCTTTGAGAAATTGTGGCCATACTCGAGGTCTTGTGGACCTCCTCGGAATTCAAATTTGATGTTGATTCAGTCGCTGAAGCTGAATTTTCAGTCGCTGAATGTGTCGATGATGCTGCAGTGTCGTTGAAGATGTCACTAAAGCTGTAGATATATTTGTGACACTTGCTGCTGTTGTCGTTGATTCCGTACCACTAGCTGAAATTGTCGCTTAATCTGTAGCGACAAAGTTGCAGCTGTCAGGAAACGCTGAGTTGGTCTTTGGAAATTGCTGAATCTGTCGTTGCACCAGAAATATCATACAAACATTAAATGTACCAGTTTCAAATGATTTTACTTGCGCATTTTTGTGAGAAAAGTTACTCCAACTCCATGCCCCTTTTCTGTCAAAAATAACATCCGGACATACTACAATTCTCTGGATTATTAGGCCATATAGCTTTACTTGGGGCCTGGTGACTTTAGCACAGGTTAGGCAACCAAATACTATGAGTTGACTTACGCTTGGCTTTTGGCCCTTGTAAGCTTCATAAGGAGTTTGGTTCTTCAATGCTCGTGTTAGAGATCGGTTGATGAGGTAAGTAGCATGCCTCGCCCCTTCACCCCATAAATAATTTGGTACCCCCTTCGCTTTCATCAAGCTCTGCGTCATTTCTATAAGGTTCGGTTTCGTCGTTCCACCACACAGTTTTGTTGTAGTGTGTATGGGGGAGTGAAGTGTTTGATCATGCATTCTGTTTCAGAAAACGAATTTGATCCATCGGAGGTGAATTCTCCTCATCGCTCGGTTCATAAAACTTTAATCTGTCATCCAGTGTGTTTTTCTACCACAACTTTAAAATTATTGGAACAACCAAAGGCTCCACCTTTCTGTTTCAACATAAAAGTCCACATGTATTGTGAATAGTCATTAATAAAAAAACATGTGCCTATTTCCGGCTATGGTAGGTGGTGTAATTTGTGACACTCAGCAAAATGCCGATAATTCTATACAACTCAAACAATTATTATATTAATTATTTTCACATACTTGACTTGATTTTATTTGAATAAGTCTTAAAAAGTCCAGGAATATACAATATCATAGTGTAGAATGATAACAAATTCGCCACAATTCAAAACATTACAAAACTATGTCCTAGACTGGTAGCAGAAATGTGAACACACTATTCATGCAAGGACTAGTCGCAGTACCGTCCAAAATGGCAAAAACCAGACATGAAAACATGTCCGCAACAAATATTACATAAAAAATTAGCAGGAAACGACTTACAATCAATAATTTCCGGAAAAATTATATAAACACTAAATTGTCTTGTCCGCAAACAAATTCAGCAATTCTATAGAAGTGTACAACACTCCGCAGAACAATTCATCAAACATCCGAAATCCAAAAAATAATGTTATTTATCATAAACCATATATAGGGTATTGAAACAACACAAAAATGTCTATATAAACTTTATTGTTTAAAGCTACACAATTCATTTGGTAACTACCCGATAACAAAGTCGGAACAAAAACTATGACCAAAATAACAAATCTATTAGTCTAGTGAACTAGTTAATATGTTTTGGACATCAACAATATATTGAAAATGAATATGTATACATTTCCTTATAAGTGGTATAAATTGACGGTAATTGACCGATAACAAAACACGAGCCGAATTCGTTATCCAAAAAGCAAAACGACTAGTCTAGTGAACTAGTTAAGCAAATTTTAAAATCACAAATAAATTGTCGGGTTGTTAGTTTTTATTAAAACTAACCATTTAATTATCAAAGTTTATAAAATATAACAAACTTAAATATATATATATATATATATATATATATATATATATATAAACCAACCTTTTTAGTGGATTACCCACTAATCCTTTTGTGTTGTGTTGTAAGTAATGTAAGAGTTCTAAGTGTATGGTGAGTTGTAAGAAGATTATAACACAAGATCACTTCTCACTTCCATTAACTTTTCATAAGATCTTCTTTATCTTCATCCTTCATATCTACAAAGAACACCTTCATCATACCTTCAAGTTCATATTTCCTACACACTAAAAATACACTTAAGCATGGCTCCTTCACGATGATCAAAGGCATTTGCAAGTTGTTGGAAGTTATTTGAAGCATTTCTCAAGTCTTGGAGCTTTAGGATCTTCCTCTTTTCATCATTTTCATCTTTTTCATCATCTTATTCAAGAGCTAGTAGTAAGATCTAAATCTTGCACTTACACTTTTGTGATTTATGTTTAAACACAAAATGTACAAGTAAATCATCTTGAAAGTTCATCTAAAAATTACATGAAACACTAACAAAAACTAAACAAACTTATATGATTATATGTTATTTTTGATGATTCTTGATAATCTTTGAAGTTGTAGTGGATGTAGTAAACTTGATCTTGCATCTTCATATTTAAAAGCATGATCTAAACACATGGATGTTTAGATCTAGCAAGATCTATTAACATGAATATTATGAACTTGTAGCCTTGCTTAAAAATGTTTTTATAAAACATGTAGTACATAAATTTACATAAAAATCATATTACAAAAATAAAGTCTTGAAAATATGTAAACAAGTTTACGTAAGCTTTTGTAAAAACTAAAAGTTTACATAAACTTGTAAAGAAAATATGAACACACTTTAAAATGTGATTTTTGAACTATAAAAGATTACATACAAGTTCATAATTTTTGTTAATATTTTAAGTTTATATTGTTCTTATGAAAGATTTGGAAAATTTTTTAGTTAAAAAGTGTATAAAATCATGTTCTTACAACATGGGAAAGTCCATAGTTTAGGCGAAACTATAACAATTTTTTTTTAAAAATTTAATCATGATTAAAGTGTGTTTAAATATGGATTATTTTTATTAAAAATGATTAGAAACCTTAATAATGATTATACAAGTTTTTGGGTGACAAAGTTTAAGTTAAAAATCACTAGATTTTCTTAAACTAAAAATGGTTAAATATATATTTTCGGATAAAAATATATATTTAAAATCACCAAACTTGTGTGTATGTATTTTGTGTATAAATTATATGTATTTAAGTTAATGTAAGAAGACATGCTAAAATACATATTTACACAAACAAAACATAAAACAAAATACTTGAACTTGACAAGTATAAATATATTTAAGAATGCATATGTTCAAAGATGGACAAAACAAACATATTGGACAAATTGGACAAAACGGATAACACGGATGACACGAACAAAACGGATGAAACGAACAAAAGGAACCAAACGGATGACACGAACGAAACAAATGAAAACGAACATACGAAGCGACATGCGAAAAACACACACACACACACTAGAGTTAATATTAGTAAGTTATAAAAAATATTAATAGTTTTTACAAACTTATCTTTTATATTAAAGTATAAGTAATCTTTAAGATTTGGGCTAGGTCAATTTACATAACCAAATAGGCTACCCATTTACATAATCAAATAGGCTAAGCCCATTCATATAATCAATTGGGCTAGGCCCACTTTTATAATTTAATTGGGCTATGCCCACATTTATAAAACTCAATTGGGCTAGGCCCACTTATATAATTCAATTAGGGGTGTATACGGTCTGATTTTGACGGTTTTTGGGTCAAACCGTGAGCCAAACTTTTAGTAAGGGTTTTTGCTCAACGAAACCGAAGCCGAACCATTGAAAATGAAAATCTCTTGATGCATTTTATGTCCGTCACTGTATGAATAGGCTAGATAAAGTGTGTGTTGAATATTGTATAGATTAGATACGAACACACGATCGAAGTGCGAACGTGAGAGGAGCATTTATGTCACTTCGTACGAAGTGAAGCCACTTCGTATGAACCAAATGCTCACTTTGCACGAGGTGGGTCATGTCTACAAAAAGTGTTGTGTGTTCATTGTTTTGTAAGTTTTGGAGTTCCTATAGGGGAAACGCTGGTGGAATCTCTCAAGGATTTCGCCAGCTTGACAAGATGTATACTTTTTCAGTATGAATGAATGAATGCTTCCGCTTATTGTGCTTCTAATCCTTTCTTAATAACATTCTACAGGATACAATTGGTATCAGAGCTACTATACCGATTTAATAAAACTGAACGTCGATTGAATCACCTACGCTCATGAATTATGGACTTTTGAGGGGTGTTGGACGTAAAACATCAAATAAACGGACAATCCATGAACAAAAAGTAAAACTGAACCTATATGATTGTTAGAAAATGATTTTCGACTGGATCAGTGAGGACCTGAGCCTATTCAAGTTATATTGCATACACGAATGGTCGATGATAGTCTTAGGTGTTAATCGGATTAGCTCAGGGTTTCAAAACTACCGAGAAGATCTGAAGTCATTCAAGATATGTTGTATACACGAATGATTGAGGATAGTCTTAGGTCCCATTCTTCAAGGGGCAGATGAATTATTCTTCTTGGACTAACCGTCATTGAATAACGATGCTTGCATATTAGGTTGCGACCAATCCAGCGGAGATAACTATATATCTGTTATTGTGACTGAAGAGGAAGAATGTGATTTTAATCGAGAAAGAATGTTTTCTCAGATCTGATGTGTTACTAGATGATTTGATTCTGATGATGATTTGTTGATTGAGAAGATTTCCGATTTGCTGATCTGTCTTTCAGGAGTATGCTTAGATATGATTACGGAAATTAGGATTTCAGATTTTTGCGAGTATTCATTGATTTGAAGTTTACCAATGTGATAATTCGAAGTTTCAATCAATTGTCGGCTGGGTTTTGGAAGATTATATGATCGAGCATAGGAGGAGTGTGCAAAGAACGAACACAGATGTGGTTAAAGTTGAAACGAAGAAGCTGCATTGATTAGTTTCAAATTGGTGGTTATTTAAGAAAATTTGTCGATTAAGTAAATCTGAGGAGGTTGGGAACCGTACAAACAAAGACCTGAAGATTAATTTCTGAAGAGAATTATTTCAGGGAGAATTGTGCTTAAAGTAGATAATGCAAACCCGGATCATCAATCAAGGGGAGCTAATTGAAGATTTCAAGATACCTGATTGAAGTTGAAGAATATTCAAACACGGCTCTCATATTTCAAGATCAAGCTTCGAAAGTGACGTCCAAGGGGGGAAATTGTTGATGCATTTTATGTCTGTCACTGTATGAATAGGCTAGATAGAGAGTGTGTTGAATATTGTATAGATTAGATATGAACACACGACCGAAGTACGAACGTGAGAGGAGCATTTATGTCACTTCGTATGAAGTGGACATTTGTACGAAGTGGAGCCACTTCGTACGAAGCCAAATGCGCACTTCGTACGAATCCAAATGTTCATTGTTTTGTAAGTTTTGGAGTTCCCAAAGGGGAAACGCTGGCGGAATCTCTCTAGGATTTTGCAAGCTTGACAAGATGAATGAATGAATGCTTCAGCTTACTCTGCTTCTACTCCTTTTTAATAACATTCTACCAGATTAGTATTATCCCTACCCAAACTTCCGTCTAGAACCGCCTGGTCCCGGACCTACAAAACAGAACCAAACCAAACCATTACTTACGACTTGGCTCAGTTTGGTTTAACGGTTTGGGCTTTTTATGCAGGTTCAAAATAATTCATATGTAAGTTGTCAAAATAACTTTTAGCTTACATGATGTCCAAAATTTTAATTAAATAGTTTACTAGAGGATTTAAAAAAGATAAACTGCAAAATGACAACCTATCTCATAATTTAATCAAGATGTCTAGAATTTAAGCTTTGTCAAATTATAAAAAAGAAAGCTTCAAATAAGTTGTTCAAAACAAACTACCTTATTGTCCAAACTTAGAAACTTCAACTGTAAATTTGTAATAAAAAAACAACCATGCATCAGCTATTCAAATAGCTCAAAACAAACATTCAAGTGCATCAAAATACATCTAAATCAAAATGAGGAAGCAACTAGATATACATTACATATGCTTGGCTAAAACTAAAGAATCCCAATCATCTAAATATAATAACAAATTATAAATAATTATATATTTTCAATATAAAAAATAATAATTTATATATAGTTAAATTATATGGCCGGTTTTGGTAAAAACCACAAACCAAACCGTTCATTGCGGTTTAAATTTTTTGAAGCCGACTGACTGAAAGTAAATACAAAAACCGACCGCGAAGCCAAACTGATGATCAGTTTGGGCGGTTTTGCGGTTTAAACCAAGCCATGAACAACCCTAAACTCAATTGGGCTAGGCCCGTACACACAAATCAAATGGATTAGACCTTTACACTTAACTTTTGGGCTAGGTCCATTCAAACTAAAAGAATACAAAATATGTATGAAATATATATTAACAAACAAAGAGACAAACGAATACAAGTCTAACTAAAATTATAGATGAACTACTTGTACAAAAACAAATGTAAGCCTACGTGTCTAACGAGTTTAGAACACTTGTAGGTTACGTCACGAAGGCAGAACCAGATATTATCTAGAGATTTGCACAAGACGCAAATCTATGAGTTCATGTTTCCCCTTTTATTTAAACGTTTTATAGTTTTAAACTCTCTGGAAAGGATACATGTTACAATCGGTATGGTTAAGCTAGTTAATGAAACAAACATAAGATCATGTGCCATAGGATTGTATCAAGGGGCCATTAATGTATATCCAAGTACCGAGGAACGAAAGGGACAAATCTATCGGGTTTGGGTGAGCCCCACCCTTATCGTCACAACAGAGTTCATTAGATTTCTTTTATGTCCAAAACGAGTGTCACATACATAATTTATCGTCTAAGGTTTGGTTGCCTCCTATGTCGGCACACATATTAGTAGGGATGGCAAAAAAGCCCAAACCCGATGGGTATACCTGAAACCCGAAACATACGGGCCGGGTATACCTGAAGCCCAATGGGTATGGGCTGGGTACAAGCTTAAAAAAATAAAAATTCGGGTACGGGTATGGGATTTAGTAATACCCGCCTGATACCCGACCCATTTTCCTGAATAATACCTGAAAGTATCATATTATAGATTTCCATATATATAAACTTAGTACATGTACTTATTACCTTTCTATAGTCATATGTGGATATGTATTTGGCAGGTGTTTAGTGACAATATAACTTATTTTTGAGCATGTATATTGGATATGGAAACTAACACCTTTTATTATGTGGATGTTTATGCAATTAGGTGGTCCTGATACAATTACTTAATTAAGTAATCGTTTTGATTTAGTTTGGTATATGTGGTCTGAATATCATATATAAGCTATTAATCATATTTTCATTTGTTATAGTCGTTAAATAGTAAATTATATGAACATCAAAGTAATAATTGCACATTTGTCCCAATAGGTATTTTTAAGAAATTAACGGGTATACCCGATACCTGATGGGTAACGGGCCAGGTATGGGACCTAGAATTACAACCGGGTACGAGCCTGGGATTACCAATACCCGGGCCATTGCCATTCCTACATATTTGTGTCCTTGCAAAACATTAATGATCAATGATTTCATTAAAGTTTTACATACTGGGTTTTCAATACGATATTTCAAATGTTTTAAAGATTCATTTGATACAAAACTAAACACATGAATTCAATAACTTTTGTTGACGTTTTAAGCTTAACATGTATTTTAGGTAACTAGCGGACAACTTTGGAAAAACAAGTTTCATGGGATTAAGAAGTCAAGAGATAAGATGTCATCCACTTAACATAGACTTTGGTTCACATGTCACGCCCTCGTGTGAAACATGGAACACAAAGTCTTAATTGTTTAAAAATTATGTGTTGTAAACTTGTGTTATAAATTTCTAACAATGTAAACAAAGTGGTAGTATGTATTTCATTTCAAACAACATGTAGTTTGTGAACATGTTTTAAATTAATCATATGGATGAACATGTTACTTTTATATTAGTTGTTTACTTGAGTGAATGCAATAATTACCGCTCTGATCACAACTCGTGCTTCCGCTACGACCGGGTGTGATAGACTTTGTATCAAAGCTTCGATTGTAGTGAACTAGGATTTTTTCTTTGAGTCTAGTGTACAATTTCAAATGATCCATTCATGAAAACCTTTTGTTCTTAAAAACATTTGCAAAAATACAAACAAGTGTTTTCATTGCATTTTTACAAAAGGTCCACTAGTATAAAACTTTATTTCAAAACAATAATGCAAGGACATTATACGGATTAGTCTATGAGGGATAGACGCAAATAATAAGTTGATTCGAACAATACATATAAGATAACTTACAATGGAACCAAATATAATTGCCCAACAATTTATTATAAGTAATAGTTATTTATATATATGTTGTATGGATTATTTTGCCATGAAGATAATATCATTGTATTCAAATTCTATTATTATCCTTGATTCGGATAACAAGCGTATTGACCTCACGTCTATTGATGAGCTTATGGTGGACGTAGTTCCTAAGTGAAACCCTAAGCTTGACATTCCGTAGAAGATGGTTGTTTTCCCTCTGATACGGATGTAACATTTGTCAAAAACGGGTTTTCCAAACCCGCTTCGTTTGTAATCGAATATCAAGTTATAAATGTTTCGTTGCGTATTTATGTTTATTTTAATTTTAAACGATGCATAATTAATAAACAAATTAGTATTTAAAAACTATAATTAATAAAAAGTGAAAATAAAATAAATAAAAAAGAAAACCGGCTGCCGGGATTCGAACCCGGGTCAGCCGGGTGAGTCAAAGCTTTAACTCGCGCACATGTAACCACTCCGCCACTTGATGTTTTTGTGAGTTCTAGGAAACAATTAAAACTTATGAACAACCATGAGTAATCGCGGATTCTAGATTATAACCGATACACCGACGATCCTAATCAATTCAGTCTTGAATTAACTTGAATTCTGGTGATGTTCGGTTTTTCATAACCGAAGGTATTCATTTCCTGAATTACTCCAACAATAGCATCCCCTCTCGACTCAAAATCATCCGCAGAACCTCCAATTTCACTTTCGCTCTATTTTCAGTTCGTCGGAAAAGCTTTTTGAACTCGCCGGACTTTCGCCGGAAAACCGTGTCTTCCATTAAAACAGTAAGTTACTCAATTCTTCCATCTTCTATCAGTTGTTAAGCTTTTGCTAACTCAAACCTTTCAATCAGAATCAGTTCCAGGCGACGATATCGGATAATCATCATTCGCCGGAAAATTTCTGAGAATTTCTAGAATTCGCTGTGAAACGGTATAAACCTTTAAACCTTCTGATAACTCTTGTTCAGTACTTCAATTCTACATCTAGCTAATCAAAACTGTTAATTGGTCCGTTCAGACGAAGCCCATAAAAACAGAGCCGACGACTCCGCCGGAATCTGAGAAAAACCATTTTTCCGGTATGTACTCCCAAAATCTTTCCTGTCCATTTCGTTTTAATCACTTAAATGATTGTCAATCGAATTAAACAGAATCAGTAGGGTAATCTTTGTCTGTGATATTGTAACGAAGAAGATGAAGTTAGTTTGTATATAAGTTTAATATAAATTGGATATTATCTCGGGTTAGACACACAGTCCAGCGGTGGACTGTGTGCGCACATATATCACACGCCGCGAGTTCGATCCTTGACACAATTGTATGCTCTGTAATAAAGATGTTTTCCTTTTTAACTGAACCGGATTAACCCACTGAAGATGTTAAGTATATTAAAAATTAGTATATTAACCAGGTTAGACACACAGTCCAGCGGTGGACTGTGTGCAACACTAACCCACAGGTCCCGGGTTCGAGACCTGTTACACACGCCGGTTCGATGATTAAAATCCATTTTGAAAATAAAAGAATTTTGAATAAATTAAAACAGTATATAAATATAATTAAAAACAGAATTATTTCGGGTTAGACACGTAGCTCAGTTGGTAGAGCTGCGTGCACGCGAACGGGAGGTCTCGGGTTCGAGCCTTACCCGGCGCACACATGCACACTAGCGAACCGGTCAAACAGTCAACAGTCACGGTCAACGGTCAATGGTCAACGCAAAAGTCAACATTTTTTTTATATTTTTATTTATTTATTTAATTTAAAAATCAATTAAAAATACTTAAAAGTAATGTTTTTAAAGATAGAAAATAGCCTTAAACTCACAAAAATATATCTAAATATCCTATTAAAATTATTAATAAAATCCACTCATTTACCATACCTTTCGATATTATTTAGGTTAGTTAATTCTCGTCGATCAATCCTCTAAACTCGTGCGCATTTCATCATCTTCAACCGAACGCACCCAATGTGAGTGAATCTCTACAAATTCCCCGTTTTAATCACGTTTTTGGGGTGTATCATGTGTCTTATTACTTATCACATTTAAACTATTGTGCATCTGTCATATTCATGAACAAATGTGTATTCAACTGGTATCAACTGTTTGTGTGGTTATTGTTTAGATTAAATTTATCATTTCCAGTACATACATTATCATAGGCCGCCGCTCCCCATTACATTATGAGCGTTGAGCTGTTCCCCATTACATTATGAGCGTGAACCAGGCGTTGCCAACATACGATCGGCTCCGTTTGATTGAGCCTTGATCGCACAGACATTTATCATAGGCCGTCAGTTCCCCATTACATTATGAGCTTGAACGTGACGTTGCCAACATATACAGTTTCATTCATGTGTTATATTCATGCAAGTTGGTTTGTTATTGTAAGTTATTGTTTGTTGTTGTTATTGTTATTGTATGATTTAATTACGTTTGCTCACGTATGATTATTGCACATTTTTTTTATGATAAAGATAACAAGAGATCAATAATAAATGTTTTTCTAACAAGGTTCACTCGCCAACTTTTGTTGACCCAAAAACCCCCATTTTTACACATGATACAGGTGATCCAGCTGCAGCAAGAAACACATAGGATGGCTTAGAAGAATAAACTGGTTTAGACTTTGGATTGTTTAGTTGATTATTTTTCTTTGTATTTGCATGAACATGTTTGGAATATTGAGGATGTAATTTTGACTTTAATAAATATGAAACATATTAGTAAATATCATGAGCTTTGGTGATAACCCAATTATGCCCCGACTCTTATTCCGCTGCGGGTCGGGTGTGACAGATTGGTATCAGAGCCATGACTATAGGGATATAGGATAGGTTATTAGACCCTTAGAGCCTATACTATAGTTGAATAGAATTTTTAAAATTTTTGTGTGTTACATGCAAAATTCATGATGTTTATATGTTTTATGTTTAATGTTACATTCAATGTTATGCAAGCATTTTCATAAGTACATATTATTATATAATGCCTATCATGAATCATATTCTCATAACATAGCATATCCATGAGAGCACACACCACATCATTTTCATGATTGTTTTTGCAATGATTTTTGTATTTTCAAATCACATCAAAGTGAGTTCTCATGACGGGCATGTAGTAACTGGAAGGGTACAAGTACCGGTAGTCGGAACGTCCTGTCTAGGCTTGGCATTCGTATAAATCCAAAATAAAGGACCAGTTTGCCTACCTGGGGACCAACGATGAGAGTACGAAGGACCTATTAGGCCAAAGCATGCTATACCAAACGTCGTGTGAGCTAACCCCACTTTGAGTTGTCATTGTGTCTACACCTGGACACCTTCCGACCATACATCTCGTAAACATATTTCATGGTTTTCATTCGGGTGATGCGAGTGTTAAACCGCCAATACTAATGTGAATCCTACCAAGCCAATAGTCATGGGGGCCCACATGACTATACAGGTGAAGGTATGGGGGACATTTGAGGCCCAACATGAGCAAACCAAGACATCCTATGGATGTAGTTGCATTCTTGATGTTTATGTTATTTTTATTTTTTTAAAGACACGTGACACCTAAAAAGACTCCATAAACTCACAATCTTCTTATATATGTTTCTGTAGATGTCGGCTAGGCAACAACGAGGGGTAGAAGATCAGGAAGGTCACACGAACGCTTGGCCACTCAAATCGCAAAACAAATGGCCGCGGTGTTTCCTGACATTGTGGTTCAAGTACAACAAGCTCTCGCCACAAATCCCACCAATCCTCCCCAGCAAGAAGACCAGAACATCAGCAACCCTCCTACCAAAAAGTGCTCATATAAACATTTCAAGTCTTGCGATCCTCCGAAATTTGAAGGGACCGAAGGTGTCACTGCTCTCCTCCACTGGTTTTGAAGAAATGGAAAACACCTTCCTCAACTGCGATTGTCCCGAGGATCACAAGGTACGATACGCAACCGGGAGACTATTTGGGGTAGCTCTTACCTGGTGGAATACTGAAAAGGGTAAGAGAGGAATCGAAGATGCAATGGGCTTAACGTGGGAGGAGTTAAGGGAAATCATGACGAGATGATTCTGTCCTAGAAGTGAGATTAAAAAGTTAGAGGATGAATTTCACTCGTTGAAGCAAAAGGAGGGAGATCATACTTCCTACAACAAGAGGTTTTTAGAGTTGAACCAAATGGTCCCTAACTTGTTCACCCCAGTTTACCGCTTAGTCGAACATTATATTCGAGGTCTTCCCTCGAAAATTCAAGACTCAGTTCTCAGCACTTCGCCTGTAACACTTGAAGCTGCTATGGAACTAGCTACTGAGCTTACCGAGAATCGAATTCGCAACGGTAAATTTAAAGATGAGAAAAAGAAAGCCCCCGTTGAGGGCCAAACTTCAAACCATTCCACCTCCTCCTCTAAGTTTGCTAACAAGAGGAAACGTAACACCAGAAACTTCGCTGTTACACAAACAAATTTCCCTATCCCTGCTGCACCCATTACCCAAGTTGCCCCCTCACCTGCACCATATAAAAGGTCATACTTCGGCCCTTACCCAAAATGCAACCGTTGCCAATACCATCACTTTCCTGATCATCCCTGCCAACATTGTACCAGCTGTGGTCGTGCAGGTCACACCGTTCAAACCTGTCGTATACCTCAGCGAACGAATCGCCACCAGCCCTCAACCCAAACCCACCATCAAATAATGGGTCAAGCCCAACAACCTCTACTACTACCACCTACCCAACATTTAGCCCAATCCTACTACCAACCCAACTATCCCATGGCGCAACCTATGCGGGCTTGCTACAATTGTGGGGACCCAAGCCACTTTAGAAACACTTGTCCACGCTTGGTGAACATTATACATGCCCAAGCCCAAGCAAATGGTGAATCAGGCTAACCAAGCTCCTCCACCTGCAAGAGGAAGAGCTTTCAACATCAACGCTAATCAAGCTAGAGCTGACAGCAATGTGGTTAGCGGTACGTTTCTTATCAATGGTAGTTATGCATCCATGTTGTTTGATACTGGCGCGGATAAAAGTTTTGTGTCCTTAGAGTTTGAACCCATCCTCAACCAAATTCGTGATAAGCTCATGGAATCCATAACAGTGGAAGTTGCTGACGGAAAACCGGTCTCATTAAACTCTATTATACGCAATTGTACTCTCACCTTAAACGATCACGATTTTCCAGTTGACCTCATTCCTATGAAGTTGGGAAGCTTTGACATTATAATTGGTATGGACTGGCTCAGCCAACATCAGGCTGAAGTTGTATGCCGCGAAAAGTTTATACGCATTCCTCTTACAAACGGTCAGACTCTACGAATCTTTGGAGAAACCCCATCGAAAGGGCTCAGATTAATGTCCTGTCTTCAAGCTCGAAAATATATCCGCAAGAATTATGTCGCATTTTTAACTCATGTCGTCAAAAAGGGAACCAAGGAGAAGAAACTTGAAGACATCCCAGTAGTAAAAGATTTTCCGCAAGTTTTTCCTGACGACATTTCAGGACTTCCTCCCGTGAGAGAAGTCGAATTCCGCATTGATCTTATACCTGGAGCTACACCAGTTGCAAAGTCTCCTTATAGGTTAGCCCCCTCCGAAATGCAAGAGCTAGCCAGTCAATTGCAAGAGTTGACTGACAAAGGATTCATACGTCCTAGCTCCTCACCTTGGGGTGCACCTGTCCTTTTTGTAAAGAAGAAAGATGGAACGTTTCGCATGTGCATCGACTACAGAGAACTCAACAAGTTAACAGTCAAGAACCGCTATCCATTACCTCGCATTGATGATCTTCTTGACCAACTTCAAGGCGCCAGCTGTTTTTCAAAAATCGACCTTCGTTCTGGTTATCATCAACTCAGAGTACATGAGGAAGACGTCCCAAAAACCGCCTTCCGAACTCGTTATGGTCATTATGAATTCATGGTCATGCCATTTGGTTTAACCAACGCTCCAGCTGTCTTCATGGATCTAATGAACAGAGTCTGCAAACCCTATCTCGATCGCTTTGATCCTCATTTACTCAAAGTCTAAGTCTGATCATGAACGGCACCTTCGACTCATCCTTACACTCTTAGAGAATGAAAAGCTCTACGCCAAATTCTCCAAATGCGAATTCTGGTTAAAAGAGGTACAATTCCTTGGACATGTAGTCAATGACAAGGGAATACATGTCGACCCCTCAAAGATCAAAGCGGTACAAGAATGGTAAGCGCCACGTACACCAACCGAAGTAAGATCATTCCTTGGTTTGGCTGGTTATTATCACCGTTTCATTTCAAATTTCTCTCGCATTGCTGTACCACTCACGGTTTTAACTCATAAAGGAAAACCCTTCATATGGGGACCCAAACAAGAAGAAGCCTTCCAAACCCTTAAACAAAAACTCTGTGATGCACCTATTCTCACTCTTCCTGAAGGTTGTGATGACTTCGTGGTTTATTGCGACGCGTCAGGGCAAGGACTAGGCTGTGTTCTAATGCAAAGGGGAAAGGTGATAGCTTATGCTTCTAGACAACTCAAAATTCATGAGAAGAACTGCACCACCCACGACCTAGAACTTGGAGCCGTTGTGTTCGCTCTTAAGATATGGAGACATTATCTCTACGGTACTAAGTGTGAAATATACACTGACCACAAGAGTCTTCAACATATCTTCAACCAAAAGGAGTTAAACATGAGGCAACGAAGATGGGTCGAACTTCTTAATGACCACGATTGTGAAATTCGGTATCACCCTGGCAAGGCAAATGTGGTGGCCGATGCACTCAGTCGAAAGGGTTATGCGAACTCCATTCGTCTTCTATGAAATCATAACCGACATCAAAGATCAAATTCGAGAAGCCCAACATGTTTCAGTAACGGAAGACGACGTACGAAAGGAGCTGTCCTATGGAGCTGAACTTAAAATTGAAACTAAATCCGACGGTATTCTGTACTATCTAGACCGCATATGGATTCCTGACCACAACAACCTTTGTGGATTTCTTATTAATGAGGCTCACAAAACACGATACTCTATACACCCAGGAGCCGATAAGATGTATCAAGATCTTCGATACACCTACTGGTGGCCTGGAATGAAAAAGGATATTGCTGTTTTTGTTTCCAAGTGCCTTACATGTTCCAAGGTGAAAGCTGAACATCAAAGACCCTCAGGACTTCTGGTCCAACCTGAAATACCTGTATGGAAGTGGGAAAACATAACCATGGACTTCATTACCGGGTTACCTCGCACTTCTGGTGGGTATGACACTATATGGGTAATCATTGATCGTCTTACAAAATCAGCTCACTTCATTCCGATCCGCGAAGATTTCAAGAACGAGAAGCTAGCTCGTATCTACATCAGCGAAATCGTAAGCCATCATGGTGTACCGTTAAGCATTATTTCAGATTGTGATGGTCGTTTCACTTCACGAACATGGCAAGCCGTACAAGCCGCTTTGGGTACACGATTAGACCTCAGTACCGCTTATCATCCTCAAACTGATGGACAATCTGAACGCACCATTCAAACTCTTGAAGATATGCTTCGAGCATGTGTCATAGACTTCAAGGGAAATTGGGACTCTCATCTACCATTAGTTGAATTTTCGTACAACAACAGCTATCATTCTAGTATCGGCATGGCACCTTTTGAAGCTTTATATGGTCGTAAGTGCCGATCTCCAGTATGTTGGCACGAAATTGGGGAAGCTCAAATCACCGGTCCGGAATTGATTCAAGAAACCACAGACAAGATCCATCAAATTCGAAACAATCTTCTAGCGGCTCAAAGTCGTCAAAAGAGTTATGCAGATAAACGACGAAAGCCTTTGGAGTTTAACATTGGTGATCATGTACTTCTAAAAGTATCACCGTGGAAGGGAGTAGTTCGTTTTGGCCAGAAAGGCAAGCTAGCACCACGCTACGTAGGACCTTTCAAGATACTCGAAAGAGTAGGACCTGTAGCATACAAGCTTGATCTACCAGAAGAACTCAACAGAATTCACCCCACATTCCACGTATCAAACTTGAAGAAGTGCCTCGCTGATGAGAACCTCCATATTCCCCTGGAAGATATTCAGATCGATGAATCAATGCATTTCATTGAAAGACCAGTAGAGATCATGGACTTGGGAGAAAAACGTTTAAGACGAAGTCGTATTCCAATTGTTAGGGTACGCTGGGAGTCGAAACGGAGACCTGAGTTTACTTGGGAACGTGAAGACTCAATGCGCGAAAAATACCCGCATCTTTTTTCCTACTACCACTACTACTTAAATTTCGGGACGAAATTTCTAAAAGTAGGGGATACTTTAACATTTGTCAAAAACGGGTTTTCCAAACCCGCTTCGTTTGTAATCGAATATCAAGTTATAAATGTTTCGTTGCGTATTTATGTTTATTTTAATTTTAAACGATGCATAATTAATAAACAAATTAGTATTTAAAAATTATAATTGATAAAAAGTGAAAATAAAATAAATAAAAAAGAAAACCGGCTGCCGGGATTCGAACCCGGGTCAGCCGGGTGAGTCAAAGCTTTAACTCGCGCACATGTAACCACTCCGCCACTTGATGTTTTTGTAAGTTCTAGGAAACAATTAAAACTTATGAACACCATGAATCAACCTGTTGCGCCAAACTGAAACCGTAGTCGGCTTTCCAACCGTCCAAAACGTTTGAGTAATCGCGGAATCTAGATTATAACCGATGCACCGACGATCCTAATCAATTCAGTCTTGAATTAACTTGAATTCTGGTGATGTTTGGTTTTTCATAACCGAAGGTATTCATTTCCTGAATTACTCCAACAATAGCATCCCCTCTCGACTCAAAATCATCCGCAGAACCTCCAATTTCACTTTCGCTCTATTTTCAGTTCGTCGGAAAAGCTTTTTGAACTCGCCGGACTTTCGCCGGAAAACCGTGTCTTCCATTAAAACAGTAAGTTACTCAATTCTTCCATCTTCTATCAGCTGTTAAGCTTTTGCTAACTCAAACCTTTCAATCAGAATCAGTTCCAGGCGACGATATCGAATAATCATCATTCGCCGGAAAATTTCTGAGAATTTCTAGAATTCGCTGTGAAACGGTATAAACCTTTAAACCTTCTGATAACTCTTGTTCAGTACTTCAATTCTACATCTAGCTAATCAAAACTGTTAATTGGTTCGTTCAGACGAAGCCCATAAAAACAGAGCCGACGACTCCGCCGGAATCTGAGAAAAACCATTTTTTCCGGTATGTACTCCCAAAATCTTTCCTTTCCATTTCGTTTTAATCACTTAAATGATTGTCAATCGAATTAAACAGAATCAGTAGGGTAATCTTTGTCTGTGATATTGTAACGAAGAAGATGAAGTTAGTTTGTATATAAGTTTAATATAAATTGGATATTATCTCGGGTTAGACACACAGTCCAGCGGTGGACTGTGTGCGCACATATATCACACGCCGCGAGTTCGATCCTTGACACAATTGTATGCTCTGTAATAAAGATGTTTTCCTTTTTAACTGAACCGGATTAACCCACTGAAGATGTTAAGTATATTAAAAATTAGTATATTAACCAGGTTAGTCACACAGTCCAGCGGTGGACTGTGTGCAACACAAACCCATAGGTCCCGGGTTCGAGACCTGTTACACACGCCGGTTCGATGATTAAAATCCATTTTGAAAATAAAAGAATTTTGAATAAATTAAAACAGTATATAAATATAATTAAAAACAGAATTATTTCGGGTTAGACACGTAGCTCAGTTGGTAGAGCTGCGTGCACGCGAACGGGAGGTCTCGGGTTCGAGCCTTACCCGGCGCACACATGCACACTAGCGAACCGGTCAAACAGTCAACAGTCACGGTCAACGGTCAATGGTCAACGCAAAAGTCAACATTTTTTTATACTTTTATTTATTTATTTAATTTAAAAATCAATTAAAAATACTTAAAAGTAATGTTTTTAAAGATAGAAAATAGCCTTAAACTCACAAAAATATATCTAAATATCCTATTAAAATTATTAATAAAATCCACTCATTTACCATATCTTTCGTTATTATTTAGGTTAGTTAATTCTCGTCGATCAATCCTCTAAACTCGTGCGCATTTCATCATCTTCAACCGAACGCACCCAATGTGAGTGAATCTCTACAAATTCCCCGTTTTAATCACGTTTTTGGGGTGTATCATGTATCTTATTACTTATCACATTTAAACTATTGTGCATCTGTCATATTCATGAACAAATGTGTATTCAACTGGTATCAACTGTTTGTGTGGTTATTGTTTAGATTAAATTTATCATTTCCAGTACATACATTATCATAGGCCGCCGCTCCCCATTACATTATGAGCGTTGAGCTGTTCCCCATTACATTATGAGCGTGAACCAGGCGTTGCCAACATACGATCGGCTCCGTTTGATTGAGCCTTGATCGCACAGACATTTATCATAGGCCGTCCGTTCCCCATTACATTATGAGCGTGAACGTGACGTTGCCAACATATACAGTTTCATTCATGTGTTATATTCATGCAAGTTGGTTTGTTATTGTAAGTTATTGTTTGTTGTTGTTATTGTTATTGTATGATTTAATTACGTTTGCTCACGTATGATTATTGCACATTTTTTTTACGATAAAGATAACAATAGATCAATAATAAATGTTTTTCTAACAAGGTTCACTCGCCAACTTATGTTGACCCAAAAACCCCCATTTTTACACATGATACAGGTGATCCAGCTGCAGCAAGAAACACATAAGATGGCTTAGAAGAATAAACTGGTTTAAACTTTGGATTGTTTAGTTGATTATTTTTCTTTGTATTTGTATGAACATGTTTGGAATATTGAGGATGTAATTTTGACTTTAATAAATATGAAACATATTAGTAAATATCATGAGCTTTGGTGATAACCCAATTATGCCCCGACTCTTATTCCGCTGCGGGTCGGGGTGTGACAACGGAGAATACCTGACTTCGATCATGACAATGAGGTGGAGGTGGTAGCCTTGCACGAACAATCTATTAGTGGGAACGAGGTCCCTATGGTTCATATTAATCACGATTGGTGACATTCTTATCGAGACAAGGAATATGAAGCACTCATCTTGAAGATGCCCCTCCAGCTATTATTGTTATGAATTCTCTCTACTTCTATTTCTTATAATGTTGTGCCATTCCGCTAGTGATGGCAACAATAATTAACGACCATGAAGGTCACTTCTATGTTAAAGGTAAGTAGACATTCTTATCTTCTCTCTGACTGATCGTCTGTTTTGAACAAGGGAATGCTAGGGTAACCATGCAAGGCAATTTATTATTTCGGGGGCCCAGGTAATAATAACTTGCAGTGGATGTGAATCCTGGTGGACTCTGCGAGTCAAACTAATGATCACTACCTGTTCAAAATTCTTGAGTTGTTTCTTGAGATTCAATTTTCAATTTCTTAGAATGCTAACTAGGGTAGTTTCCATAACACTCTACAATACATGAAAACCACACGTATTGGTTCATGTCTAGCATTCGATCTATATCACAAGTCAGTTGAGACTAGTCATCTAAGCAAACAAAATTAGGATAACCATCCTGGAAGGATTTTCCTTAAATATTCTAGAATTCCAACATTTGGGTTAATCTCGTGGTGCCTATAACACCTTATCTTATTCATTGGAGTTGCTACGATAAACTTCATCATTTGACATTCGTTTTATCTCAAAGGGTAGTATGGCACGAGCCATGGTGTAACCTTTTTATCGCGTTCTATTCGACATCTATGTGTCTTGTTGGAACTTGTGGAGCTCAAGCAATATCAATGTATTCGTCACATAGGTTAGTATGGCGAAGGATATTTTTCCTACTTTGGACGATCGAGGTCCATGGAGTATGTCATACATACTGTAAGGACGGAGGTGACCACTTGGTTTTCCCCACCTCAACAGATTGTTGTACCTCTTAGGCATATGGACACATACAAAAAGTTCTTCTCATCCTTCACCTCACATGCATCATACCACGCACTACCTACATCACCACCAACATCACCCCCATTAGTACCTCCACACTCTTCAGTCCACAGTGTGCCTCAATTGTTTGCGGAACACATTCATATCCTTGAGACCCACTCTGCTGCCATCACTAGGCACATTATCGGTATCGAGGAGGAGGTTACAATATGTCTTCACTTTCACATCCCACACCATGGTAGTTATGTTGGATTACCATCTTTTGGGTCGTTTTTGTGTAAGACTAAAGACTGTTGAAGACTTAGAGACTTGAAGATCAAGCAAGGAACAATGTGAAGAAAAGACCTTACCTTATTTTGTATATTACTGTATATCCTGTATTGACTGGAGTGATGTAACTCTGAGATTATTTTTGTTTTCTTCACAAAAATAATTTATAACAAGGTGACATTGTACATAAAAAAGTTGGTATTTCCTTAGTGACACATTGTTGTAATTTATTTGACCTCCCTGCAATGGTGTGATGATTATTGTATGAAGGATTTGCATAAGTATCATTATAATTTATCTTACCCTTCTGCTCGTAGTGCGTGCCAAGGTACTTTTAAAAAGTCCATGAAAGGCAATATTGTTTTAAATATATGTCTAATCACTTCTATATGTTATATATACGAAGATCATGGCACCGAAACAAAGGAACACATGCTGACCTCAACAAACCCCACTGCCCGCATCTACAGCTGAGCTAGAGGCTCTGCTGAACCAGCGAGTCCCAGAAGCAATCGCGCAACATGAAGCTAACCATACTGAGCATGATGACGAAGCTAGGGTTCAAACCCCACCGAGAGCTCTTAATCTTGCAAACAGATGCACGTACAAGCAATTTCTAGATTGCAAGCCACCGAATTATGAATGCACCGGTTGTCACAACCTGGTCGTAATGGAAGCTCAATCGTGCGACTATGAGGTAATCACAACCTGGTCGTAACGGAAGCTCAATCGTGCGACTATGAGGTAATCAGTGCAACCAATTGTGTATTCAAAATAAATCAATAACGATGCCATATATGTTAAATTGCA
Organism: Scalesia atractyloides; assembly: GCA_947069175.1. Taxonomy (NCBI): domain Eukaryota; kingdom Viridiplantae; phylum Streptophyta; class Magnoliopsida; order Asterales; family Asteraceae; genus Scalesia; species Scalesia atractyloides. The sequence continues at coordinate 40,161,459 of CAMTDV010000008.1, read as the reverse complement.
ACCAAAGTTTACAAGTTCTTAAAACAAGTTACAAGGTTCAGACAAGTTCATAATGTTATCCAAAGTATAGTTTTTGAGTTACATTACATTTAAACCAAAAGATTGTTTTCATCATAAAAGCATGTTGAGGTTTCGACCCCTTTATACCCATACGAGGTTGGGATATAAGAGACAAATCCTCCAAAAAGGCATTCGTTTTCATGTTCATTCCCACTTCCCGTTTCACCGGCTCAAGTTTTGCATCCTGAAATACATCTAAGTTTGAAAAGTCAACATAAAGTTGGCGAGTTCATGTAGTTATTGTATTCGTATGAGATGTCTTGTTTGTAATCCAGTAATGAAATCTTAGTATGTTATTAGCATTCATGGAGTTTAAGGATCTATTAGTGTGTAGCTAGAACCCTGACATATGTGCCATAAGTAAGTAACCAAACTGAGACAACTCTTGACATCAATTGGGATCACAAAAGCACTCCTAAATGGTTAACAAACCAGGAGTGGAGCGTGCCTCAAACTCGATAGATCTATACCTTTTGCACCTTTGCTACTAAGTGATTAATGGTTGCTCTTTTCATCATCCTACTTACGTACATTGATCATGTTATCATCTAATCCCATAGCTAACATACCATTTGTTATGACATGTATTTCCCCTCGATTGTTTTAAAAACAAAACTTTGAAATATTTGAAAGGAGGGACATGAACTCACAGTTTTGCGTTCCAAATGTCGTACTAGTGAATTTCGAGTGTCCGTCCAAGTGTGTAACCTACATGTGTATTAACTTCATTAGACCCTTAGGCATCGTTGGACCTCTTGCAAGCTGTTCATCTTGAATTGTTGTTGTGTAGTTATATATCATATTAGAACAACTTAAATTTTATTATAGTGTTGGTAGTTCATTTGTTCGATTATTATTTATATACATATATTTCACAAATATATATGTGTGTATCTATATATATATATATATATATTGTCATTATTAGATCATGTGTGAACGGGCCTTGCCCTTCACATGTCCTCGTGCCTTGCACGCATGTCATCGGGCCTAGCCCATGTCATGTATGTCATTGGGCCTAGCCCATGCCTTTATGTGATTGGGCCTAGCCTATGTAATTATGTCATTGGTCCTAGCCCCGTCCTTTATGTGATTTGGCCTAGCCCATGTAATTATGTCATTGGGCCTAGCCCATGAAATTATGTGATTGGGCCTAGCCCATGAAATTATGTCTTTGGGGCCTAGCCCATGAAATTATGTGATTGGGTCTAGCCCATGAAATTATGTCTTTGGGTCTAGCCCATCTATTAGTGAAATGGGCCTAGCCCAAAATTAATTACCCAACTCCATAAGTATATATATTCTTGCATTGTTATAATATCCATAAGTGTTGTAGTTTATAAGAATTCTATTATAGTTAGATAAAATCTCTTGGAAACTTTTATTATTTCAACTTTCCGGTTTTGGTTATTGGTAATAAATATTCGTTAAGCATCTAAAACTATATTATTTTTAGACGTGTCGTCATAGTCATTTATTATATATATTTCCGCGTCAAAAGTCGCCCAGGTGTCGTAGTAGCTCTTCATGTTGGCGATATGTTCGTTAATGGACAGTGAAACGATGTATTGTATAAATTTGACCATTGTCTGAATAGTCCGCTCGTCCGATCATTTGTTTCAAGAATTGTGTAAAAGTGTATGTGTTCATGTAATTTATACTTGGTAACTTTCAAGTATTTGGTGTGTTGTATTAGTTGGGTATTTTGTATTGTATACCCTAGACTTTCTAGATACATACACATATATACACATGTATTTTACACATTCAATTAAGATGGTGACAAAGTATATATACAAATATTTTTATTCCCAAAAATGTATATGTTTTTTAACTTGTAAAAAATGTATAAGTATTTATTAAATCCTTGGAAGGTTATGGTTTAAACCTTGTCATTAAAACTTCCTTAATGACGGTTTAGGTCACTAATCGCGTTTAGTCCCATTATTCACCCCGTTAATTACACTTTAATCGTGATTAGATTTTTAGAAATTTTTGCTATAGTTTCCCCTAAACTATGGCGTTTTCCACCTTTCAAAAACGTATTTAAACCACTTTTCAATTTTCCCAAATCATCATCATTCATCAAGTTCATTAAAACTCATTTTTCAAGTAGTGTGCACATAAGTTTTCTTCAATATTTCATGAGCTTTTATACATATATATTTTTATACTTTAAAGCCTCTAAAGATTTCCATATCTTTTAAGATTACCAAAACACCAAGATTTTCATAGACAACTTGTATAACCATTTTTATATAACTTTGTTTTATATAAAAATCAACTTTACTAGCTTTCAAGATCCAAGTTTCAAGTCTCATATGGTATTATACTTTTAGAAACAATATCAAGACTACATATATTCAAAGCTCATCAACTTGAAGATGATGATCTTACATGATTTAAATATATACTTGTTTAAATCACATTTTTAAGCTTAATATAGTAGGATCATCACTCTTGTAAAATACTACAACAAATAAACAACATGATTATCATAAATCACATATTTTTATCTTGTTATATTTTAGGGTTTTGGATTATTTCTTTCAAGATGTTCAAGAAGAAGTTTACTTGTACTTTTGAAATCTACATATCATAAGAACTTGAAATCTTAAACAAGTGAACTTACTACTAGCTCTTAGGCTAGGGATGATTCAAGATTAAGATGGTGGTGAAAAAATGAAGGTCAAGATGATGAGAAAGCTCCAAAGAAAGCCCTAATGCATCTCCATCCTTTCTAGCTCCATAAATGGTCTTGTAATGGCTTAAAAATAAGGATAATATGGTGTTTAGCGTTGGTTGTATGGTGGTTTAGGGTGGTGGTGATGGGCCGAAAATGAGAGAAAGACTAGAAGAGTTCTTGGTAATTTTTTTTTTTGTGAAATGAAATTGTTGAAGGAAAGAATGGTGACGTTATAATTATATAATCTTTCAAGTTCAAGATTCAATCTTCATGTGCCATACTCAAATCTTTACATTTTCAACACAAATCAAGCAAGTGGTGGGTGGGGGCCCACATGGGGCGGTAAAGTGTAAATATTTTTATAAAATATCTTTTATAAAATATGACATGTGATGAATTTATTAATCTTTTTAGCTAGTTTGGTCATTAAATAATACTTGGTTAATTAGAGGGTTAAAGGTAGTTTAGGTATCGGGTTAAAGTATTACTAACTAGTTCACTTGACTAGCTGGTATTTATTTTGGATGGTATCGGGTCCATATCGGTAATTATATTTTATACCGATGATTAAGTCCGAAAATTTCATTTTCGCAACCCTAAGATGTATGAAGGGGTTTTGGATCCCAAATGAAGCCTAACTAGTTAACCAGACTATTGTAGAAGGCTATCATATAATCAAATCTTTGTCGGTTCGACAATCAAACGCTTTCCGGTCAAGTTGTGCACAACTTGTCGTAATATCGGAAACAATGTCTTTTATGTATTTTTGATATCTCATATTGTTTTAAGGTGCTTGTCATTATTCTGTTATAATTATGGAGTCCCGGAAATGCCGAATTAGTGTTGCAGACGAATTGAAATTTTTATGTTTATAGCCGAAACGGGCAATTTTGTAATTTAAGCGTTATACCGGAAAGTTATGTATTATTGCAAGATGTGTTCCCACATTAGTGTTTTCATGTATACATGGACTCAATTATGTTGTATGCCGTTATTCATCGTTCTGTTTTGTTTCAACAGTTTTGCTGACATGAATAGTGTAACCGTGAATAGTGCGCCCAACCCTTTCTACCAACACTTTTAGGACATAGTTTGATTTGTTTCGCGTCGTAACAGAAACCAATGTATGTTAGAGCATGTTTCTCTTGTCCTAATACTTGTTATATGATGTATGACTCAGTTACATAATTAAATCATGATTAAATGCATGAGATTATGTAACAAAAATCGTGATTAGATTGTACGGAATTACCGTTATTTGCCGTTTGTCACATACTTCCCCTGTTAAAAATAATTTCGTCCTGAAATTCACCTTGAGGTATCTCTGAAGGAGTTTTCTTGAACAGGAGGGGGTACTTTGTCTTGATTTGATCCTCGCGTTCCCACGTATACTCGGGTCCGTGGCGCGAGTTCCAGCGGACTTTGACTAGTTTGATTCGACTTCTCCTTGTCTTTTGAACTTTCCAGCCCATAACCTCAACGGGTACCTCGGTAAACTGGAGCTTGTCATCAATATGAATTTCATCCGCTGGGACGATAACCGTGTCAATAGTCAGTCTTATCTTTAGGTTAGACACTTGAAATGTATCGTTCTTTTGGCAGTTTTAGCTTGTAAGCTACTGTACCCACCTTTGCCAGAATTTCAAAAGGTCCAATGTATCTTGGGTTTAGTTTTCCGCACTTCCCGAATCTAGCTACGCCCTTCCAAGGGAAGACTTGTATTAACACTTTGTCTCTGACTTCGAAGGATAATGGTTTGCGTCTTCGATCTGTGTAGCTCTTTTGTCTATTCCGAGTCGTCTTGATACGCTCGTGGATTTTGAATATTTTGTTTTTGGTTTCTTGGACTAGTTCGGGATCAATTAGTTGGTTGTCACTGACTTCCGCCCAACATAGCGGAGATCGGCACTTTCACCCATAAAGTGCTTCGAATGGCGCGACCTTAACACTTGTGTGATAACTGTTATTGTAGGAAAAATCTACCAATGGTAAATGAGTATCCTAGTTTCCACCTAAATCCATCACACAGGCACGAAGCATTCTTCCAAAGTTTGGATAGTTCGTTCACTTTGGCCATCGGTTTGTGGATGAAAAGTCATGCTTAGATCTAAGCGAGATCTAAACAAAGCTTGGAATGATTGCCAAATCCGTGAAACAAAGCGACCATCTATATCTGAGATTATCAAGACTGGCACTCCATGACGTGCCATGATTTCCTTAAGATAAAGTTCAACTAACTTCTCGGTAACGTGTTTCTCGCGGATTGGTAAGAAGTGAGCTGACTTGGTTAACCGATCAGTGATAACCTAAATCATGTCACGACCCCCTAAGGTCCATGGTAGTTTTGTAATAAAATCCATTGAGATTTGTTCCCATTTCCAAACAGGGATCTCGGGTTGTAATAAGCCAGATGGTTTCTTGTATTAGACCTTGACCTTTGCACAAGTTAGGCATTTCCCAACATAGGCTGGAATATCTCCCTTGAGAAGCCACCAATAATTATTCCTTTAAATCTTGATACATTTTATCGGGTCTTGGATGTATCGAGTATTTTGACTTGTGCGCTTCATCCAGCACCAAGTCTCGTAGTCCGTCAAAATGTGGAATCTAGATCCTTCCTATAAAATATAAAGTTTCATCTTTTGTTTGGCCCATTGGTTTTTCCATTCCCCGTAATGATTCCGCTTGAATGTTTTCCGGCTTTAGAGCTTCTTGTTGTGCATTGTGCACTCGAGTCGTAAAGTTCGTCTAAATAGTCATTTCTAAAGCTCGGACGCATAAAGTTTTCACTCGTTCCTTCCATCTCAAAGCATCTGCCACTGCATTTGCTCTGCCCATGTGATACTTGATCTCACAGTTATAATCATTCAACAATTCTACCCAACACTGTTGCCGCATATTTAGTTCCTTTTGAATGAATATGTGTTGAAGAATTTTACGATCTGTGAATATGGTACACATAGTGCATATAATCACGCCAGATTTTTAAAGCAAATACCACTGCACCTAGTTTTAGGTCATGAGTGGTATAGTTCTTTTTGTGAACTTATATTTGATGTGACGTGTACGCGATGACTTTTTCACGTTGCATTAACACCAACCTAAGCCTTGATGCAAAGGATCACAATACACAACGAAGTCATCGATACCATCCGGAAGTGATAATATCGGCGCCTTGTATCGTTTATCCTTTTATAATTGAAATTCCAATTCTTGTGTTTCTCCACAAGCGAACTTTCTATCCTTTTGTGTAAGCGAGGATAGCGGCTGAGAAACCTTTGAGAAGTTCTCAATAGATCTCTAGTAATATCCCGCTAAACCTATAAATTATCATACTTTCGTGGGCATCCTTGGAGCATTCCAGTTCTTTATGGCTTCTATCTTTGATGGGTCGACGTGCATCCCATTCTTGTTCACTACACGACCAAGAAATTGTACCTCGCGAATCCAAAATTCGTATTTTGAGAAGTTCGCATACAGTTTATCCTACTTTAATAACCCCAATATAGTTCTCAAATGTTATTCATGTTCTTCCTCGGTTCGTGAGTATTTTAATATGTCATCAATAAATACTATTACGAACTTGTCGGGGCAAGGTTTGCATACTCGGTTCATCAAATCCATAATTATGGTAGGCGCATTTGTTAAGTCAAAAAGGCATAACAATGAATTTATAGTGACCGTAGCGAGTCGTAAATGCCGTTTTAGGAATACCTTCCTCTTGGATTCTTAGTTGATGATAACCAGATCTCAAGTCAATCTTGGTGTAGAAGCTCGAGTCTTGTAATTAGTAGTATAAATCGTCAATCCTTGGTAATGGGTGCTAATTCTTAATGGTGAGTTTCTTCAACTCTCGATAATCTATGCACATCCAAAAGCTTCCATTCTTCTTCTCGACAAAAGGCACCGGAGCTCCCCATGGCGAGGAACTCATTCTAATGAATCCTTTGTCTAACAACTTTTGAAGTTGTGTAGATAGTCTTTGCATTTATGATAGAGCTAATCGGTATAGGGGCTTCGCTACTGGTGCGACTCCCGGCACCAAATCAATGCGAAAGTTGGCGTGTCGTTGCAAAGGTAACCTAGACAAGTCTGATTGAAAGACTTCGAGGGAATTCCTTCACAACAATTATTCCCTCCAATTTTGGCTCCTCATTTTCCTTGTCAACTACGTGAGCTAGAAATGCTATGCAACTTTTCTGTAGGCACTTCTGGCCTTCATGCAATTAATGATTCATAAGGCATCTCGTGCTTCTCTCCGTGCACTACAAGTGTTTCTTCATTTGGTAGGGGGATGCAGATAGTTTTCTCAGGACAACCTACTTCCGCTTGGTTATAACGTCAACAAGTCTATGCCAAAAGCTACGTCGTAACAACCCAGATAAACGGGTAAAAGGTCGATATTAAATTTTCGTTCTCCAAGTTCCAAAGTGCATCCTTTTATAACTTTCCTTGACTTGACTAATTTACCGTTGACAAATCCTATAGAATAGGGAACGTCTATCTTACTTGACTCTAGGTCAAGTATACTTTGAATTCTATTTAGATGAACTAAAATTAGCACATGTATCAAACAAGATGGATGCGAGATGTTGGTTGATAGGAAACGTGTCGGTGACCTTTAATGATTCCTCATGACTCAGCTAATTCCCCATTAGCTAACTTGATAACGTGTCTAATTTACATGACTCTAATTCGAGTATATGCTTAACACCTAAAGACACTAGCTAAGCTCGATGGTGGTATCAAAATAATTGACACGTAATGATTGTAGAGTAAGACGTACGCATGACGACATCGGGATCTCGTGGGGTATCCATAGTTTCTGCTCACCACACTTTAATTCACATGTCTAATTCATTCTTAAGACGTTCATGCTTGAAGTGGCCTTCGTGCCATACTTAACATCCTTGTTCTTGGTTGAGTCTTACTAACTTATTGGTTTCTGTTTTGTGTCTTGATTCAACACACTTCTACTCTTGGAACTTTTGCAAGTGCCCTCATGAGGAAATTTTCACTTATCACATTTAGGATTTCAGTAAGTTATCAGCATATTTCTTGGTGCTAGCATTAATTATGGCAGCAATTGCCTTCGTTTCTATCATCACAGGAGTTCCCTTTCGTCTGTTACTCACTCCCGATCCTGCCTTAAGGGGTGTGTATTTTCGCTTCCATCGCTAGTAGATTCTACATGCGTTTCCTTCCTTTTCGCACCTTTCTTTGATAATTTCCCATTCTCACCGCATCCTTGGTGAGACTAACTGTGAAAGTTACTGTTTGAGTGATGAAGGTAGGGTGGGATGATGGTGTCATGTTTTAGTTCTTAGAGGCTAAACCCCAAATGTAGCGCTAAATGCATTTGATTTCAGTTGTTCCCCAGTATGGAACAACCCTTGAGAGATTGTGAAAGCATTGAGTGTAACCAACAACGTTGGCTGCAATCATGATCGAATTCTAGGATACCGTTTCTACCCTAGGAATTCTAGTCAACAAGCAATACTCTTCTCGCATAAGATTTTTGAGTTCTTCCCATGATAACATCTTCGTAGTATCAATCCTTAAAGTTTCTACTTGAGGATTTCACCAAGTTAATGCTGCATTCAGCAAGAGACTCTTTGTTTACCTAATCGTTTACACAGGAGTGCATTTACTAGCACTGCTTTCGACTCCGTTGTCTTTATTTAGCGGACATAACCCACCGCACCTCTCACACCAATGAGGTCTCGCGGCTTACAGTATGATCGCATCTTCAGGTGTAGCGCTGCCACTCGTTCCCAATCTATTGGGATCCGAACCATTTGAACTACCGGTACCACTAGTTTCATCACTAATGTCGACTAACTTACTCTCGCGTCGTGTGATTTCCGCAATCCTATGTCCTTCCATAAGAACTCTAGTTTGGCTTACCTAGTAAGTCATGGATTAACTAACCCCTTTTGGGTGTAGACCTTCCTTTTACCTAGTAAGTCATGTATTAATCTTCTTAATACCCAAGATTAAAAGAAGCTAAACATATATTTGGATAAATATAGTCTACCATGCGCCTAAGAATAAAGAATGCAATCGGTCATCAAAACCTCAAGATTGCATTGTTCAAACATGTTTGAAACAATGATAACGTGAATAACAACAATCCAAAATTCGTAGTACCTCTTGCATGTATCGGCCATATGTCTAAGTGGAAAGGAAATAACTCATTGAGTAGGAGAAACCAAACAGTCGTCTTTAACCCTATAGCATGTATTCCATACTTCGTGGACTTCGAGCGTCCAAAGTAGGAAAAAAAAATCCTTTGCCACACCAACCCGTGTGATGAATACGTTGATATCCCTTGAGCTCTAGCTAGATTGTTATAATTTCCATAAATATCAATTAGAATGCAATGAGGGTGTTGAAGCATGGCTTGTGCCATACCATCCATTGGAATAAGACAAATGTCAAACGATGCAATTTAATGTAATCTCTTTCCAATAAATAAGATGAGGTGCCATAGACACCATGGAACCAACCCATGTACAAGAACTCTAGACCGTTGAGGAAATATCCTCCTTGGGTAGCCAACCAGTTTTTATTTTTTTGGATAACTAGTCTCAATCGACTCGTGATATAGATCGAATGTTAGATGTGAACAAATACGTTTGGTGTTTCTATATCATAGGGTGTTATAGCAACCACCCGGGTTAGTAGTGATCATTAGCTTGACCTAGAGAGCCCACCAGGATTCTTATCCACTGCAAGTTATTATTACATGGGCCCCCATAATAATAAATTGTCTTGCATGGTCACCCTAGTGTTGTACCATTCAAAGACGATGATCAGTCAGATAGAGGACGCTATTGTCTAGATACCTTCAACATAGAAGGATCCTTCGTGATGGTCCACATGTTATCGTCCGTTAACGTTACTCACGAAAGGGCACGTTGTTAGAGAAATTTAGAAATAGAGAGAATTTGCAACAATAACAACTGGAGGGGCACCTTCAAGATGACTACTTCACCTTCCTTGTCTGGACAAGAGTGTCGTTATTAATGATTAATATGGGTCACAGGGACCTCATCCCACTAATAGAGTTGTCATCCAAGGCTACCACCTCCGCCTCTTCGTCACTACTGAAGCCAAGCATCTCCGCATCTGCAGGAAAAGCAACCACCTTATGTGGAATCGATCTTAAGGTCTCACTTAGGATCCACGTCTGTCATAAGCTCCCAATAGATGTGAGGTCAATATTCTCACTGTGCGAGTCAAGGATAATAATAATATCCGTAGTCGAAGGTATTTCCTTCTTGGCAAAATATTCCGTACAACACATATATATAATCACATAAAATCCCATGTAGCCAGGATTTCTAACGTTTGTAACGTGTCCATGACACATAGTCTTTTAATGTAATGTGTCTATTTCTCATAGACTAATCATGTATTGATCCCTTTTCGTTACTTATGGCTGAACTCTTGTGATAGATCCTTGTGTTATCGTGTCACAATGAAAACCTTTTGTCATTTTTGTCATATTTATGAAAGTATTTTTGTTATGTTATAAACTTTGTTTTCATGTGGGAGCCCTTAGTGATTGTAGACCAAACTTAGTAAAAGTTTTTCCCCGGTTCACTACAATTGAAGCTCTGATACCAATCTATCACACCCTGGTCGTGATGGAAGCGCAATCGTGTGACTATGAGGTAATCAATGAAACCAATTGTGTAAACAAAAATAAATCAACAACATACCACATATTTTAAGTTGCAACCAAAGTTTACAAGTTCCCAAAACATGTTACAAGGTTCAGACAAGTTCACAATATTATCCAAAGTACAGTTTTTGAGTTACATTACAGTTTAAACCAAAAGATTGTTTTCATCATAGAAGCATGTTGAGGTTTCTACCCCTTTATACCATACAAGGTTGGGATATAAGAGACAAATCCTCCAAAAAGGCATTCGTTGTCATGTTCATTCCCACTTCCCGTAGTCTTTCACCGGCTCAAGTTTTGCATCCTGAAATACATGTAAGTTTGAAAAGTCAACATAAAGTTGGCGAGTTCATGTAGTTATTGTTTACGTATGAGATGTCTTGTTTGTAATCAAGTAATGAAATATTAGTATGTTATTAGCATTCATGGAGTTTAAGGATCTATTACTATGTAGCTAGCACCCTGACATATGTGCCATAAGTAAGTAACCAAACCGAGACAACTTTTGACATCAATTGGGATCACAAAAGCACTCCTAAATGGTTAACAAACCAGGAGTGGAGCGCGCCTCAAACTCGATAGATCTATACCTTTTTCATCTTTGTCACTAAGTGATTAATGGTTACTCTTGTCATAATCCTACTTACGCACATAGATCGTGTTATCATCTAACCCCATAGCTAAAATTGTGACAACCGGCATTTTCTGGTTGTAATTACGCGCATAACAAACATTTATACCATCATAAGTAGCGTAATTAGATGTAAATTAACCTGATCAGGCCTTTGGAATGCCTGGGAATGCCTATCCAACTTTTCGGTACGCGAATGGTGAATTGCGGTAAAATTGCTGAACATTAAATGGTAACGAACTGACACCGGGCAAAATAATGACTACACCGACAAATACAAATTTTACATGTATAATTTATGCGTAAGAATTTGGTTTTGATGAATTATCGTGCTTTCGAACGTCACAAAACGCCTACGTGAACAAAAAACGCGTCTGTAGGAACGCACCGATGTAACACCTCATAAAATTCGTATTCGGTAATAAACCGACACGTGTTGATGCCCTCGAATAACACCTCAAATGAGTTAGCCACTCAACTCCTTAAACGAATCCAAAAATTTAAATTTTTTTAACCTGACAGTAGCTTATGGTCCGGACGGTAGGCTAGGTCCAGACTTTCTAGTTAGAAATTATAACTAACCGTATGCTACGGTCTGGCAACCGTAGCTTACGGCGAGTCACTAGAACTTCACTTTAACACCATTTTAACTTTCAACTAATAACCCTAAGGCCCCTAGACTTTATTATTACGTTTTCCTTGCATAACCAAGTCATTTTTCTACCCGAACGACTCCCGATTAAGGTGATATCTTGTGATTCACCATTCTTGAGTATCACACATCTTCACCGAACCTTAAACCTTACTAGATTGGGTGAGTTAACCCATGAAACTATAGGTATTCGTATCTTTCACGTTTAAGCTAGTAAACACTTATCAGTCGTAAGAACACCTAGCGTGACACCCGTTAATGTTCGGTTACTCGTATTCTTCTTCAATACATATCGTATTGAACAAAAAGACCAAGTTGTATCATTATGTCATTTGATATAAGTCAAGGGACAATTCATGACAATCCACAAAACTATTCTTAAGGGACTAAAAGTGTCAAAACTCCAAAAGTCTGTCAAGATGCCACCTCTCCTGCAAAATGCCACACTCTTGCAGCTCTTGACACCTTACTAGACACTTGTGAAGATCCTACAACACCTGTAACTCCTGGCTTCATCTTCACACACCCTCTTGCACTATAAATAGCCACTCAAACTCACTCATTTCCTTGCTCATTCACTCTTCTCCTCTCTTATTACACTCTTGGAAGTTCCTGACCATTAGGAGCTTCCTTTTAAGTTCTAAGTTTCCCTTGGATCACTTGTAAGTGCTCAATCTCTGCTCTTTTCTTTTTATAGGCTTTTAATAGCCAAGGTCAAGCATTTTCGACAAATGCCTTGACTTTCGGTTAAGACCATTATGGTCCAGCCATTATTCAAAATGAACATGGCTAAGTGATCGTAATTAGGAAGGTATTAACCCCTTAAAAGGGTACCTCCTAAGGATCACGTTTACTAGGTTAATTGACGGGTCAAAGTTTATGTTTTAAAAAGTCAAACAGGTCAAATTTTATAAATATAATAATATGAGTTTATACATGTTATAAACTGTTTTTTGACAGTTAAACAAGTTGGTAACAATTATTACAACATGTGGGAACATGTTCGATCCGTCAATTTCAGTCCTAGAGTCAGTTCACAACTAAAAGTCGCGAAGCTTGACTTCTGCTTTGACTTTCGATTCTGACCCGACTTAGATTAGTTAACTTCTGAATTAAGTTCACATTATGATCGTAATACAATGTGGCACAACCTACTAAGGTTATATTACATGATAATAATCATAATCTGAGTTTATGCACAAGTTTTGTAAAATGTCAAATTTTGACTAAAATGCCCTTTTTACGTAAAACAAGGATTTAATCAAAATGAACTTGCAAATGAATTACCTACTGATATGTTAATGTAATTAAAATATTATGATGTTAAATATTCTGATCATAAACTGATTTTAGTATAATATCGTAAACTATACTTTTAAATGACCAAAATGCCCTTTCGGTACATAGTTTGGTCTTAAACAACAAACCATACTTATGTGTGCTATCTTACTGATAATATATCACAACTTAAGTATTTTTCCAGAATGTTTATGATCATAACATCAGAATACATGCAAGTTCCTTTTATACGACATATAATTACCAAAACGCCCTTATGAGGCATAATTTCGTTTCAAAACCTTTTCGGGCATGCAAGTTGATATCCTACTGATCTTACAACTTATTTAAAGTATAATGACATTTAGAACTTGTTCATGACTCATCCGGTTGCCCGATGTCGCTTATATGCGTACGGTTAAGTATATGTAACTAGTTTACGAAAATTAACCGAAACGGGTTTCACATTATCATTTTAATCTCAAATTCCAGAATGTTAATTGTTTACCCATATTATACAAGTCTTAAGTACTTGTTGGGTTTAAACTACATTCTATCGGTCATCGCTTAATCTAGCGTATCGTACCATTTTTGATCCATTACGCTAGTCGGTCTAAGTCTATGACTTAAATTAAGACCGTTAGCATTTTAATTTGTTATCTTATGCCATAATCCAGACTAGAGCCTTCCAGTAAATGCTATATGCACTTATTTCATTTTGAATACAAATGAGAATATTAAATCTGGCATTTTTAATCAAGACTAGATCAGGTAAATACTCTTGACTTATTTCCCTATATGGGCTTGGGTGACGGTAAATTATTACCGATTGGTCAGAAATGGGATCAATCGAATGCCGGGTTGTGGCTAGTAAATCCGCATATTCCGTTTTGATTAGTTTTGTTTGATAAGTTAAACATTGGGGGTTAACGGCCGTGTCCTGGATATCTTTGGCTCATTACATTAGTTAATGGCCACGACCAAAGCACGGGGTGTAGGCATACACCCAACAGATGCGTATGCTAAATTATTTTTACCCACAAGTTGGGGATAACTCCTTCGTGGGTTCATAAGTGGTGTGTATGTTAATCATGTCTCGGTCTCTGTACTGGGCCCCATATGTATTGACAAACATGTAAAGCTGTTAACAAGGTTACAACGCTGACTTTCCCAAGTTATAAAAGATTTGTGTCCAGTGCACTTCAATCTAAATTTAAAATATTTTAAAAATGAGTCAGTCGGGTGTATTTACCAGCGAAAGCTGGCGTATTTTCAAAAGACGAAGATGCAGGTACAATACGAAATAGGTTGGTAGCTGCTCGGTAGTGATATAAGAGGATCTTGCAAATCCGTAGATCTTCCCAAAGTCTGTTATACATATTTGTACATTTTACGATCCGCCTGTGGATCTTTCATTACAACCCATCTGTATATTATCTTTCGTACTTTAAACATTTGGTTTTTAATATTAATTTAAACTCCAAGACTTCCGCTGTGTTGTGTTTAATTGACTATGATGATATCAACTTACGTCACGATATTCCCCACCCGGGCCCACCGGTGTTTGGTTGAAATTACGGGGTGTGACAACCGACATCGAAACAGAAGCAATGGACTCAAGTTACGCCAATATATTAATTTTTTATGATATAGTTAGCTTCATAATCGAACTTTACTATTCGTAGTTGAAATCGGATCGAAAAAGGACAAGAAATGACAACCGAAGCAAATGACGCATTTTAATGAAACCGACGAACGCAAGCGATTAATATTGAATACCAACACCATTTTACATGTTTATGACCCTAAAACATTATTATACGACATTACACGATGTTCGGGTTCAAAAACGGGCCTTATAGACGCAATTGGGCCGCTTAAAGACTATAAATGGGCTTTAGGGCCTTGGGCCCAAACCCACAAAACATACCTATGTTAACTAAAATACACACAAAAACCCTCATTTTACACCTACAAATTCTCTCTCTAACTCTCACCTCTCTCTTGTTCTCTCTCAATCTAGAATATCCGGCGACCGAAAGTCCGGTCGGTCACCGGCGGAGCACGGCGGCGGCGCCCACTGACGGAGGCGGTGGCGGGGTCTCCGGCGAGATATTTCCAGCCAAAAATACCCTCCCTACTAAACCAAGCCTTCTAAACACGATGGTGGTGTACGCTTATCAAGAATCGAAGCTGTTTCGGCTCAGATACAACTCCGACGAAGCTCCGGTCAATATTCCGACGAGGTCTTTTTGGATTTTAAGCTCCGTGCATGCGTAGATCAGCTCACTAGGAATGTTTCTACAAACTTTCAAAATAAATTATTTTCCGGTGATATTCTAGTAAGATTTTCCAGTCCGTTTTACACCTTCTTTTTTAATTGGCTCGGTTAACGGATGAAAGACCTTTGAACAGTTTGTGGGAGAATGGGGGTGCAGTGGCAGTGGAACCGTGGGTATGGTGACATTGTTGACGACGGGTCACGACGGAGAGCAGCCGCCGGCGGCGCAGTGGCGGTATTGGTGATGTTTGGGGTTCAGTTCAAGTTTGGGTTTGTTTCGGTTCATTGTTGACTAGTTTCGGGATACAAAAAACCGGGTAGTGGTTCTCGGTTCAGTTTAATCTCTGTTTGGGTCGCGTTTTGTCGGGTCTCGGTTCACTCGGTTCAACAAGTCAAAAAACAGTCAACTAGGGTTCCGGTTCAGTCGCAGTTCGGTGTTCGAGTCAAACCCGGTCAACTCAGTCAAACCCGGTCAACTCAGTCAACTCAGTCAAACCTGGTCAACCAAACAGATTTTGGTTCGTTCAAACACGGTCAACGCGAGTCTTGGTAAAATAATTGTAACGCAAAGTTATTAAATAATTATTTAAATTTTTGATTAACGCAACATCAAGCTCTAAAACCGAACCGAATAACGAAATCATAAAATAACAATTGAACTGATGTATGCTACTCATATATATATATGCATATATTAGACTCGTATTCGATAAAAATTGATATTTTGAATGCACAGACGGAAAATTATATATATTGCTACATTGACTTTTTGAGTTTTGAAAATTATCAACAACTTGTGTTGTCGGGGCTATCCTAAAAATGGGGCAAACTCTGCCTGTTTTTCATAAAAATACGTAATACGAAAAACGTTTTATTCAAAGACAAAACCTATTGGATTCAAACGATTGTTATAAAATTTAAATATAAGCGTATATTTGTTGGTGCATTATGTCTATTGCCTACGTCTAGGATATGTCGGTATTGTATATAGGGCTTAAGAGTCGAAATGTATAAATGTTAATGTTTATTTTATATGTTTTGTAATGGCTCGTATGAGTGAGATTGGATGGCTCGTACGAGTAACTCACAGTCACTCGTACGAAGCAGCCACTCGTACAAACCACGTCTTTGTTTTACACACACTCCAGTGCGAGTCATGTCGACCTATAAATAGAGGAGTGTTGTGTCAGAGCTAGTGTTAGTTCAGTCGGTACGCGAAGCCCTGCTGATTTGTTTACTCGCGTCTGTACTTGCGCATCATTAATACAATTCAGAGCAGTTAAACAGTAAGATATTTCTTGTTCGTTTGTCATCCTCTCTAGCAATGAATTCCGCCTCTGCTAGTTAAGTTAGATCAGACCGGTTGCTAATCCTCTCTAGCAACGAATTCCGCCTTTGCTAGTTGAGTTAGATCAGACCGGTTGTAATCGGAGGAGCCGATCCCCCATTCACAATATATATTCTCGATTACACTTTATAATTCGTAAAACAAGTTTATAACCTCTCAAACGAACGGGGTTACTAAATAGAGGAATTCGGAAATTAGATTTCAAACATCGATAATTCGAATACCTTGGAATACTCTTATAAATAAATACAATGTTTATATTTATTTCGAACGTCAAGATTTCCGAGCACTATTACAAAAATAAATATAGTGTTTACGTTTATTCTGAACGACGAGATTCCTAGTGCTTTTATAAGATAAATATAATGCGAATATTTATTTCAACCGTCGGAATTCGGACATTATCTTTCAAAAGTCTAGTATACGAAAAACATATAACGTAATCATTGATATTCGATTCAAACGTCTAAACGAAGTACGACCCAATACCGTAAGATTATAACAAGCATACGATTATATAATTATTTTATTACTTATAAATAATACGCAAGCCTATTGTTCGGATACAAAATGTATATACATATATGGGTATATCTACGAGTATGTATGTCTACATCTTACGAAACACTAAGAGTCGTACTATTATCCGGCAATGTATATGACGACTAATCAGAAAAATGCCTAAATCCATTATACGAGTATACAACGTATTATTTCATCTAAATACTCGTTATGTATACATGTTTCTATTCGAGACGACTAATACGATTTCATGAAATATCATTATGTTATATATGAACATATATTTCAAATCTCTCGGAAACTAAGTCGTTTCCAAGAAAACCATAGATTGGTTATTTCGAGACAAGACATTAACACTTTCATAGAACCATATGGTTAACGATTCGGTAGAGCTAAGTGACACGTAGTTTAGCTACGTTATATTTAAAAACTTATGAGTTATTCTATTTTAGGAATGATTTAGATTGCATGCTAGCAAGTCACGATGTGGAAATGACATTATGGAATTACAATAAGCTAGCTTTGCACAAGGGTATCAAGGTGAGTTCATAACCCCCACTTTTTACCGTTTTACATTTTTATAGATGTTTCGGGGGTGGAAAGACATGCAAGTTTTGCAAAAGCACACAATGTTTCGATAAGCAAAAAAACACATATTTCTAAACGATATTACAAATAGATTTCAACAAACACGGTGGTTTATGAATGGTTTAGGCTAAATTACTGTTTTCACAGCAATACAAGGTTTTTTGAAACATGCATGAGTTTTATGACTAGTGACGAGATTGTCTTAGTCAAAACTAGGGGGCTAGGCCCCAATTTTATTAGTAACATGGGCTAGGCCAAATAACACGAATGACATGGGCTAGGCCCAATAACACGAATAACAATGGCTAGGCCCAATAACATAAATGACATGGGCTAGGCCCAATAACACGAATAACATGGGCTAGGCCCAATAACACGAATAACATGGGCTAGGCCCAATAACATAAATGACGTGGTCTATTTCGGTGTACCTCTTAACGGTTCTTTCATCATCGGTCGAGAATTTTGGGATATTTATTGTTCTTCCACTGTCGACCGATAATTATATTTATTTTTCTTTAAACTTCAGTTGAAAATCCTATGAGATTTGTTTGGGACAAATATTCAAATTTACTTCGTTGAACCCTTCATCTAATTGCAAACACAGTAAATTTGTTCGGTCACCGCTATTATTGAATTAGTTCGATCACTACGACACCTCGTGGCATCGGTATAAACTTGTAGCTTGGGCTAATCATGATCAAACGTTTCATGCAAAACTACGTATGCTTTTCGCTTGGCTAATAATTGAAAGTGGGCTTAATGCAACTATGTATTAAGACAATGATACACTAAGTTCGGTTGTATTTCGGTGTATCCTTGCAATTCTATAGTATTAACTTGTTGTTCGAGAAGTTAACAAATCACCTTCATGATTCTATTTCAATTGAGCTTGTTGATTCTAAGTTCACTTGTCAACCAATGCTAGTTTCCGTTGGTAGAAATTCCTATTGTTTATGAAATTCATTTACAGATTGTGAATGTCCATTTGGATATCTATTGGTCAAAATTCTTTTGTTGGACCCATGTAAACTCAGTCACATTAGTGATTATATCACTACGTTTTGTTCACTTGGCATCGATTTCTGAAAACAGATTCAGTTAATCTGTTGGGTTCTTATCGTGGTAGTATTTCCTTGTGTTCACATGGTGTGAACAAGTCTTGATGAAATTACATGGTCTTTTACCTTGGTATTATTTATACCTACCAACGCATGAAAAAAATCTAAGGAGATAACATAGTCTAAATTTCGAGGACGAAATTTCTATAACAAGGGGAGAATGTGACAACCGGCATTTTCCGGTTGTAGTTATGCGCATAACAAACATTAATACCATCATAAGTAGTATAGTTAGACATAAATTAACTTGATCAGGCCTTTGGAATGCCTAGGAACGTCTATCCAACGTTTCGCTACGCGAATGGTGATTTACGGGAAAACTGCTGAATGTCGAACGGTAACGAACTGACACCGGGAAAAATACTGACAACGCCGACAAATACGAATTTTACATGTATAATTTATGCGTAAGAATTTGGTTTTGATGAATTATCGTGCTTTCGAATGTCACAAAACGCTTCCGTGAACGAGAAACGCGTCTGTAGGAACGCACCGACAATGAAACGGAAGCAACGGACTTGAGTTACGCCTCGATATTAATATATTATGATATATTTAGCTTCATAATCGAATTTTATTATTCGTAGTCGAAATCAGATCGAAAAACAAACAAAAAACGACAACCGAAGCAAATTACGCATTTTAACGAAACCGACGAATGCTAGGGATTAATTTCGAATACCGACACCATTTTACATGTTTATGACCATAAAACAATATTATACGACGTTACACGATGTTCAGGTTCGAAAACGGGCCTCGTAGACGCGATTGGGCCGCTTAAAATACTAGAAACGGGCTTTTGGGCGTTGGGCCCAAACCCACAAAACCCTACCTATGTAAACTAAAATACACACACAAACCCTCATTTTAAACCTACACACTCTCTCTAACTCTTACCTCTCTCTCGTTCTCTCTCTCTAAAATATCCGACGTCCGGTCGTTCATCGGCAGAGTACGGCGGCGCCACCGCTGATGGCGGCGCGGGCGGTGGTCTCCGGCGAGATTTGTCCGGCCAAAAGTACCCTCCCATACTAAACCAAGCCTTCTAAACACGACGGTTGTGTACGTTTATCAAGAATCGAAGCCGTTTCGGCTCAGACACAACTCCGGCGATGCTTCGATCAAGATTCCATCGAGGTCTTTTCGGATATTTTAGCTCCGTGCATGCGTAGATCGGCTCACTAGGAATGTTTCTACAAACTTTCAAAAGAAATTACTTTCCGGCGACATTCCGATAAGATTTTCCTGTCCGTTTTACACTTTCTTTTTTTATTGGCTCGGTTAACAGATGAAAGACCTTTGAACAGTTTAGTGGGAGAATGGGGTTGCAGTGGCAGTGGAACCGTGGTTATGGTGATGTTGTTGACGATAGGTCACGGCGGAGAGCAGCCTCCGGCCGCGCTGGGCCGGCCGGCGCCAGCGGTGGTAGTGGTGATTTTTGGGGTTCAGTTTTGGGTTTGTTTCGGTTCATTGTTGAATGGTTTTGGGATACAAGAAAACCCGGGTACTGGTTCTCGGTTCAGTATTATCTCTGTTTGGGTCTTGTTTTCTCGGGTCGTGGTTCAGTCGGTTCAACAAGTCAAAAAACAGTTAACTAGGGTTTCGGTTCAGTCGCGGTTCGGTGTTCGAGTCAAACTCGATCGACTCAGTCAAACCCGGTCAACTCAGTAGACTCAGTCAAACCCGGTCAACTCCGTCGACTCAGTCAAACCTGGTCAACCGAACAAATTTTGGTTCGGGTCAAACACGGTCAACGCGAGTCTTGGTAAAATAATTTTAATGCAAAGTTATTAAATAATTATTTAAATTTTCGATTAATGCGATATCGAGCTCTAAAACCGAACCGAATAACGAAAGCATAAAATAATAATCGAACTGATGTATGCTACTCGTATATATATATATACACACACACACACAAATGCATATATTAGACTCGTATTCGATAAAAATCGATATTTGAATGCACGACGGAAAATTTATATATTGCTACATTGACTTGTTGAGTTCTGAAAATTATCGACAACTTGTGTTGTCGGGGCTATCCTAAAAACGGGGGAAACTCTGCCTGTTTTTCGTAAAAATACGTAATACGAAAAACATTTTATTTCAAAGACAAAACCTATTGGATTCAAACGATTGTTCTAAAATTTAAATATAAGCGTATATTTATTCTCGACTACACTTTATAACTCGTAAAACAAGTTTATAACCTCTCAAACGAACGGGGTTACTAAATAGACGAATTCAGAAATTAGATTTCAAGCATCGATAATTCGAATACCTGGGATTACTCTTATAAAATAAATAGAATGTTTATATTTATTTCGAATGTCAAGATTTCCGAGCACTATTACAAAAATAAATATAGTGTTTACGTTTATTCCGAACGACGAGATTCCTAGTACTTTTATAAGATAAATATAATGCGAATATTTACTTCAACCGTCAGAATTCGGACATTATCTTTCAAAAAGTCTAGTATACGAAAAACATATAACGTAATCATTGATATTCGATTCAAACGTCTAAACGAAGTACGACCCAATACCGTAAGATTATAACAAGCATACGTTTATATAATTATTTTATTAATTATAAACGATACGCAAGACTATTGTTCGGATACAAAATGTATATACATATATGGGTATATCTACGAGTATGTATGTCTACATCTTACGAAACACTAAGAGTCATACTATTATCCGTCAACGTATATGACGACTATTCGGAAAAATGCGTAAATCCATTATACGAGTATATAACGTATTGTTTCATCTAAATACTCGTTATGTATACGTGTTTCTATTCGAGACGACTAATACAATTTCATGAAATATATTTATGTTATATATAAACATATATTTAAAATCTCTCGGAAACTAAGCCATTTCCAAGAAAACTATAGATTGGTTATTTCGAGACAAGACAATAACACTTTCATAGAACTGTATGGTTAACGATTCGGTAGAGCTCGGTGACACGTAGTTTAGCTACGTTATATTTAAAAACTTATGAGTTATTCCGTTTTAGGAATGATTTAGATTGCATGCTAGCAAGTCACGTTGTGGAAATTACATTATGGAATTACAATAAGCTAGCTTTGCACAAGGATATCAAGGTGAGTTCATAATCCCCACTTTTTACCGTTGTACATTTTTATAGATGTTTTCGGGGGTGGAAAGACATGCAAGTTTTGCAAAAGCACACAATGTTTCGATAAGCAAAAAACACATATTTCTGAACCATATTACAAATAGATTTCAACAAACACGGTGGTTTATGAATGGTTTAGGCTAAATTACCGTTTTCACAGCAATACAAGGTTTTTTGAAACATGCATGAGTTTTATGACTAGTGACGAGATTGTCTTAGTCAAAACTAGGGGGCTAGGCCCCAATTTTATTAGTAACATGGGCTAGGCCCAATAACACGAATGACATGGGCTAGGCCCAATAACACGAATAATTGGCTAGGCCCAATAACATAAATGACATGCGCTAGGCCCAATATTAAAAGTGTGAAGTAGGAAAATCATATGAAGGGCGAAGCCCGTTCATACACATCGAAACACTTTTTTTAACAACTGGTATGTAGCTATGGGATTAGATGATGACAGATCACTATGCGTAAGTAGGATGATGAAAATAGTAACCATTAATCACATAGTGACCAAGGTGCAAAAGGTATAGATCTATCTAGTTTGAGGCGCGCTCCACTCCTAGTTTGTTAACCCTTTAGGAGTGCTTTTGTGATCCCAATGATGTCAGAGTTGTCTCGATTTGGTTACTTACTTATGAAACATGATCACACGTTTCATGCAAAACTATGTATGCTTTTCGCTTGGCTAATAATTGAAAGTGGTCTTAATGCAACTATGTATTAAGACAATGATACACTAAGTTCGGTTGTATTTCGGTGTATCCTTGCAATTCTATAGTATTAACTTGTTGTTCGAGAAGTTAACAAATCACCTTCATGATTCTATTTCAATTGAGCTTGTTGATTCTAAGTTCACTTGTCAACCAATGCTCGTTTCCGTTGGTAGAAATTCCTATTGTTTATGAAATTCATTTATAGATTGTGAATGTCCATTTGGATATCTATTGGTCAAATTTCTTTTGTTGGACCCATGTAAACTCAGTCACATTAGTGATTATATCACTACGTTTTGTTCACTTGGCATCGATTTCTGAAAACAGATTCAGTTGATCTGTTGGGTTCTTATCGTGGTAGTATGTCCTTGTGTTCACATGGCGTGAACAAGTCTTGATGAATTACATGGTCATTTACCTTGGTACTATTTATACCTACCTACGCATGACAAAAATCTAAGGAGATAACATAGTCTAAATTTCAAGGACGAAATTTCTATAACAAGGGGAGAATGTGACAACCGGCATTTTTCGGTTGTAGTTATGCGCATAACAAACATTAATACCATCATAAGTAGCATAGTTAGACATAAATTAACTTGATCAGGCCTTTGGAATGCCTAGGAACGTCTATCCAACGTTTCGGTACGAGAATGGTGATTTACGGGAAAACTGCTGAATGTCGAACGGTAACGAACTGACACCGGGAAAAATACTGACAACGCCGACAAATATGAATTTTACATGTATAATTTATGCGTAAGAATTTGGTTTTGATGAATTATCGTGCTTTCGAATGTCACAAAACGCTTACGTGAACGAAAAACGCGTCTGCAGGAACGCACCGACAATGAAACGGAAGCAACGGACTTGAGTTACGCCTCGATATTAATATATTATGATATATTTAGCTTCATAATAGAATTTTATTATTCGTAGTTGAAATCAGATCGAAAAACAAACAAAAAACGACAACCGAAGCAAATTACGCATTTTAACGAAACCGACGAACGCTAGCGATTAATATCGAATACCGACACCATTTTACATGTTTATGACCATAAAACAATATTATACGACATTACACGATGTTCGAGTTCGAAAACGGGCCTCTTAGACGCGATTGGGCCGCTCAAAATACTAGAAACGGGCTTTTGGGCGTTGGGCCCAAACCCACAAAACCCTACCTATATAAACTAAAATACACACACAAACCCTCATTTTACACCTACACACTCTTTCTCTAACTCTTACCTCTCTCTCGTTCTCTCTCTCTAAAATATCCAACGACCGGAAGTCCGGTCGGTCATCGGCAGAGTACGTCGCGATGCGGCGGCGCCACCACTGATGGTGGCGCTGGCGGTGGTCTCCGGCGAGATTTTTCCGGCAAAAGTACCCTCCCATACTAAACCAAGCCTTCTAAACACGACGGTTGTGTACGTTTATCAAGAATCGAAGCCGTTTCGGCTCAGACACAACTCCAACGATACTTCGATCAAGATTCCGACGAGGTCTTTTCGGATTTTTTAGCTCCGTGCATGCGTAGATCGGCTCACTAGGAATGTTTCTACAAACTTTCAAAAGAAATTACTTTCCGGCGACATTCCGATAAGATTTTCCTGTCCGTTTTACACTTTCTTTTTTTATTGGCTCGGTTAACGGATGAAAGACCTTTGAACAGTTTAGCGGGAGAATGGGGTTGCGGTGGCAGTGGAACCGTGGGTATGGTGATGTTGTTGACGATAGATCACGGCGGAGAGCAACCGCCGGCGGCGCTGGGCCGGCCGGCGCCAACGGTGGTAGTGGTGATGTTTGGGGTTCAGTTTTGGGTTTGTTTCGGTTCATTGTTGACTGGTTTTGGGATACAAGAAAACCCGGGTACTGGTTCTCGGTTAAGTATTATCTTTGTTTGGGTCTTGTTTTCTCGGGTCTTGGTTCAGTCGGTTCAACAAGTCAAAAAACAGTTAACTAGGGTTTCGGTTCAGTCGCGGTTCGGTGTTCGAGTCAAACTCGATCGACTCAGTCAAACCCGGTCAACTCAGTCAACTTAGTCAAACCCGGTCAACTCCGTCGACTCAGTCAAACCTGGTCAACCGAACAATTTTGGTTCGGGTCAAACACGGTCAACGCGAGTCTTGGTAAAATAATTTTAATGCAAAGTTATTAAATAATTATTTAAATTTTCGATTAATGCGATATCGAGCTCTAAAACCGAACCGAATAACGAAAGCATAAAATAATAATCGAACTGATGTATGCTACTCGTATATATATATTTATATACACACACACACCACACATGCATATATTAGACTCGTATTCGATAAAAATTGATATTTGAATGCACAGAAAAATTTATATATTGCTACATTGATTTTTTGAGTTTTGAAAATTATCGACAACTTGTGTTGTCGGGGCTATTCTAAAAACGGGGGAAACTCTGCCTGTTTTTCGTAAAAATACGTAATACGAAAAACGTTTTATTTCAAAGACAAAACCTATTGGATTCAAACGATTGTTCTAAAATTTAAATATAAGCGTATATTTATTCTCGACTACACTTTATAACTCGTAAAACAAGTTTATAACCTCTCAAACGAACGGGGTTACTAAATATAGGAATTCAGAAATTAGATTTCAAGCATCGATAATTAGAATACATGGGAATACTCTTATAAAATAAATACAATGTTTATATTTATTTCGAATGTCAAGATTTCCGAGCACTATTACAAAAATAAATATAGTGTTTACGTTTATTCCGAACGACGAGATTCCTAGTACTTTTATAAGATGAATATAATGCGAATATTTATTTGAACCGTCGGAATTCGGACATTATCTTTCAAAAAGTCTAGTATACGAAAAACATATAATGTAATCATTGATATTCGATTCAAACGTCTAAACGAAGTACGACCCAATACCGTAAGATTATAACAAGCATACGATTATATAATTATTTTATTAATTATAAACGATACGCAAGACTATTGTTCGGATACAAAATGTATATACATATATGGGTATATCTACGAGTATGTATGTCTACATCTTACGAAACACTAAGAGTCGTACTGTTATCCGTCAACGTATATTACGACTATTCGGAAAAATGCGTAAATCCAATATACGAGTATATAACGTATTGTTTCATCTAAATACTCGTTATGTATACGTGTTTCTATTCGAGACGACTAATACAATTTCATGAAATATATTTATGTTATATATAAACATATATTTAAAATCTCTCGGAAACTAAGCCATTTCCAAGAAAACCATAGATTGGTTATTTCGAGACAAGACAATAACACTTTCATAGAACTGTATGGTTAACGATTCGGTAGAGCTCGGTGACACGTAGTTTAGCTACGTTATATTTAAAAACTTATGAATTATTCCGTTTTAGGAATGATTTAGATTGCATGCTAGCAAGTCACGTTGTGGAAATTACATTATGGAATTACAATAAGCTAGCTTTGCACAAGGATATCAAGGTGAGTTCATAATCCCCACTTTTTACCGTTGTACATTTTTATGATGTTTTCGGGGGTGGAAAGACATGCAAGTTTTGCAAAAGCATACAATGTTTCAATAAGCAAAAAACACATATTTCTAAACGATATTACAAATAGATTTCAACAAACATGGTGGTTTATGAATAGTTTAGGCTAAATTACCGGTTTTCACAGCAATACAAGGTTTCTTGAAACGTGCATGAGTTTTATGACTAGTGACGAGATTGTCTTAGTCACAACTAGGGGGCTAGGCCTTAATTTTATTAGTAACATGGGCTAGGCCCAATAACACGAATGACATGGGCTAGGCCCAATATCACGAATGACATAGGCTCGGCCCAATAACATAAATGACCTGGGCTAGGCCCAATGTCAAAAGTGTGAAGTAGGAAAATCGTATGAAGGGCGAGGCCCGTTCATACACATCGAAACACATATTTTTAACAATTGGTATGTAGCTATGGGAATAGATGATGACGGATCACTATGCGTAAGTAGGATGATGAAAATAGTAACCATTAATCACATAGTGACCAAGGTGCAAAAGGTATAGATCTATCGAGTTTGAGGCGCGCTCCACTCCTAGTTTGTTAACCCTTTAGGAGTGCTTTTGTGATCCCAATGATGTCAGAGTTGTCTCGGTTTGGTTACTTACTTATGAAACATAAGTCAGTGTATTAGCTACACACTAATTGATCCTTAGATTCTATAGGCATCCTACATACTATGATTTCAATACCGGTTTACAAATATAATAGAAAACATTTCAATATTGGTTATCAGATAGGACAGAATACATTTCAATACCGGTTTACAGATACGATTGAAAACATTTTATTACTAGTTTACAAACACAACAGTTATATGCATCGGTTTACAAACAGCATAGAAAACATTTCAATACCGGCATACAGATACGACATTTCAAATGCTTTGGGATACTATGATCTCACAAACCGGTTTTCAAATGCAAGATTTTCAAATGTTTTTTAATCATTTGAAACAAAAACAACAAACTTTGAACTCGCCAACTTTATGTTGACTTTTCGCATGTTTCTTTCTCAGGCCATATTTTCAAACTACGACACGGTTGTCATAGGGGAACCCATGGGGATTCGAGTACTTAGTAGGCGTTCAACTGTCTAAAAGTCTTAGCACTCGTATTTTGTTTCCGCTGTGTAATGAAGATACTAGTTCTATTCACGCCCAACTCTGATGTAATCGATTTATCGGGGTGTGACAAACATACGGTTTGTTATGACATGTATTTCCCCTCAATTGTTTTAAAACAAAACTTTGAAATATTTGAAAGGAGGGACATGAACTCATAGTTTTGCATTCCAAATGTTGTACTAGTGAAATTCGAGTGTCCATACACGTGTGTAACCTACATGTGTATTAACTTCATTAGACCCTTAGCTCTCGTTGGACCTTGTACAAGTTGTTCATTTTGAATTCTTGTTGTCTGTTATTTATCATATTAGAACAACTTAAATTTTATTATAGTGTTGGTAGTTCGTTTGTTGGATTATTATTTATATACATACTTTTCACAAATATATATATATATATATATATATATATATTGTCATCATTAGATTGTGTGTAAACGGGCCTCGCCCTTCACATGTCCTCGTGCCTTGCACGCGTGTCATTGGGCCAAGCCCATGTCTTTATGTGATTGGGCCTAGCCCATGTTATGTATGTCATTGGGCCTAGCCCATGCCTTTATGTGATTGGGCCTAGTCCATGTAAATATGTCATTGGGCCTAGCCCATGAAATTTTGTGATTGGGCCTAGCCCATGAAATATGTGATTGGGCCTATAACGGGTGGTTTTTTGGACAACCCGTAAGTGCGTGAGAATGATATATATTCCAAGCTTTAAACATTTATTTGTTACAATTTGATGTCTATGATGCGTTTTGCTTTTCAGGTACCGAAGAGCGTAATGAAGGGGTTTAAACGTGCTTTAGCGGTTATTTACAAGAGCCTAATCGAAGAGGGGAATTAAGAGATTGCACGAAGGGCAAAAATAGAAAAATGAAGCTGACAACCGTAAGCTACGGTGGCCACCGTAGCTTACGGTGGTGTCCCCTCTTGAATACCACCGTAAGACAGAAGTGTAATGCCGTAATGAAATTTTTGCCCACTGTAAGCTACGGTGGCACCGTAGCTTACGGTGGTGGGCTACAGGAAATGTGTAGCTGCCCAATTTAAGCTGAGTTATGGTGGCCTTTCACATTATCAACCCTTGGAACGAAGTGTAGAGAGATAGGGGGCGATTTTGGGTGTTTTTCATTGATTCTAACAAGTTCTAAACAATATTTGAGTGTGTTTGATTCGTATGAACAAGACAATTGAAGTTTGTTTGATTGTAAGAACATGAGTGGCTAAACATTTCGATGATCATCTTGTGTTGAAGGTTCGGTAAACAATTGTGTTTCAATTTGCTTATTTCTAGAATAATTGCTATGTTATTGTGATTATGGTGTTGATTGATTATTTGTAAGTTGTTGTTTGATATTTTGCTTATTGCTTATCTCGTACGTTATTGGTGTCGTTGACAATCAAGATATCAAGGGAATGTTTACGGGTTGGGTGTTGATCAATTGGTCATCGGGTAACGACCTCGCATTTCAATCCGAGTACTTTGTTCCCTTTTATCAAAACTAGTTAATCAAACACGAGTCATGTCTATGTGACTCTTTCTAGTAAAATTGGAACACATGTGTTCTGAACCAGAAACTCAAGGTGATCATTCTTCTATTAATCTGTTAAAAGAACCAACCTTTGAAGTATTATGTAGTTAAAATCTAATCCATCAATCGAAAATCTGAAATTTAAACTGTGCAAATTAAGTAATTAGTATAATAGTGCAACCATTTGATAACACTAGTTCCACAAATCCTTGTGTTCGACACCCACTTACCGCTAGCTAATAGCAGTTTTGGGATTAAATCTGCGTGTGACAACGACTACACGTCAGCCTAGCCCATGAAATTATGTCTTTGGGTCTAGCCCATGTATTAGTGAAACGGGCCTAGCCCAAAATTAATTACCCAAGTCCATAACTATGTATATTCTTGCTTTGTTATAATTTCCATAAGTGTTGTAGTTTATAAGTATTCTATTATACTTAGATAAAATCTCTTGGAAACTTTTATATATTTCAAATTTTCAGGTTTTGGTTGTCGGTAATATATATATTCATTAAGCGTCTAAAACTATATTATTTTTAGACATGTCATCGTAGTCATTTATTATATATATTTCCGCGTCGAAAGTCGCCCAAGTGTCGTAGTAGCTCATGTTGGCGATATGTTCGTTGATCAACGGTGAAACGGTGTATTGTATAAATTTGACCATTGTCCGAATAGTTCGCTCATCCGATCATTTGTTTCAAGAATTGTGTAAAAGTGTATGAGTTCATGTAAGTTATACTTTGTAACTTTCTAGTATTTGGTGTTTTGTATTAGTTGGGTATTTTGTATTGTATATCCTAGACTTTCTAGATACATACACATACATACAAATGTATTTTACACATTCAATTATGATGGTGACAAAGTATATATATATATATATTTTTTTTTTTTCCCAAAAATTTATATGTTTTTTAACTTGTAAAAAATGTATAAGTATTTATTAAATCCTTGGAAGGTTATGGTTTAACCCCTATCATTAAAACTTCCTTAATGACGTTTTAGGTCACTAATTAATCACCCCGTTAATTACACTTTAATAGCGATTAGATTTTTAGAAAATTTCGCTATAGTTTCCCCTAAACTATGGCTTCTTCCACCTTTCAAAAACGTATTCAAACCACTTTTCAATTTTCCCAAATCATCATCAATTCATCAAGTTCATTAAAACTGATTTTCAACTAGTGTGCACATAACTTTTCTTCAACATTTCATGAGCTTTTATACATATATTTTTATACTTTAAAGCCTCTAAAGATTTCCATATCTTTTAAGATTATCAAAACACCAAGATTTTCATGGACAACTTGCATAACCATTTTTATATAACTTTGTTTTATATAAAAATAAACTTTACTAGCTTTCAAGATCCAACTTTCAAGTCTCATCTGGTATTATACTTTTAGAAACAATATCAAGACTATATATTCAAAGCTCATGAACTTGAAGATGATGATCTTACATGATTTAAACATATACTTGTTTAAATCATATTTTAAGCTTAATATAGTAGGATCATCACTCTTGTAAAATACTACAACAAATAAACAACATGATTATCATAAATTACATATTTTTATCTTGTTATCTTTTAGGATTTTGGATTATTTCTTTCAAGATGTTCAAGATGAAGTTTACTTGTACTTTTGAAATCTACATATTATAGGAACTTGAAATCTTAAACAAATGAACTTACTACTAGCTCTTAGGCTAGGGATGATTCAAGATTAAGATGGTGGTGAAAAAATGAAGGCAAGATGATGAGAAAGCTCCAAAGAAAGCCCTAATGCTTCTCCATCCTTTCTAGCTCCATAAATTTCCTTGTAATGTCTTGAAAATAAGGATAATACGGTGTTTAGTGGTGGTTGTACGGTGGTTTAGGGTGGTGGTGATGGGCCAAAAATGAGAGAAAGACTAGACGAGTTCTTGGTAATTTTTTTTGTGAAATGAAATTGTTGAAGGAAAGAATGGTGACGTTATAATTATATAATCTTTCAAGTTCAAGATGCAATCTTCATGTGCCATACTCAAATCTTCACATTTTCAACACAAATCAAGCAAGTGGTGGGTGGGGGCCCACATGGGGGGGGGGTAAAGTGTAAATATTTTTATAAAAGATCTTTATAAAATATGACATGTGATGAATTTATTAATCTTTTTAGATATTTTGGTCATTAAATTGTACTTGGTTAATTAGTAGGTTAAAGTAGTTTAGGATGTTAAGTATTACTAACTAGTTCACTTGACTAGTTGGTATTTATTCTGGATGGTAAAAAAATGCCTTCTGTTTGGTTATCGGGTCCATATCGGTAATTATATTTTGTACCGATGATTAAGTCCGAAAATTTCATTTTCGCAACCCTAAGAAGCATGAAGGGGTTTCGGATCCCAAATGAAGCCTAACTAGTTAACCGGACTATTGTAGAAGGCTATCAGATAATCAAATCTTTGTCGGTTCGACAATCAAACGCTTTCCGGTCAAGTTGTGCACAACTTGTCGTAATATCAGAAACAATGTCTTTTATGTATTTTTGATATCCTCATATTGTTTTAAGGTGCTTGTCATTATTCTATTATAATTCTGGAGTCCCGGAAATGCCGAATTAGTGTTGCGGACGAATTGAAATTGTTACGTTTATAGCCGAAACGGACAATTTGTAATTTAAGTGTTATACCGGAAAGTTATGTATTATTGCAAGATGTGTTCCCACATTAGTGTTTTCATGTATACATGGACTCAATTATGTCGTATGCCGTTATTCAACGTTCTGTTTTGTTTCAGCAGTTTTGCTGACATGAATAGTGTAACCGTGAATAGTGCGTCCAACACTTTCTACCAACCCTTTTAGGACATAGTTTGATTTGTTTCGCGTCGTACGGAAACCAATGTATGTTATAGCATGTTTCTCTTGTCCTAGTACTTGTTATATGATGTATGACTCAGTTACATAATTAAATTACGATTAAATGCATGAGACTATGTAACAAAAATAATAATTAGGTTGTACGAAATTACTGTTATTTGCCATTTGTCAAATACTCCCCCTGTTAAAAAGAATTTCGTCCCGAAATTCACCTTGAGGTATCTCTGAAGGATTTTTCTTGAACAGGAGGGGGTACTTTGTCTTGATTTGATCCTCGCGTTCCCATGTATACTCGGGTCCATGGCGTGAGTTCCAGCGGACATTGACTAGTTTGATTCGACTTCTCCTTGTCTTTTGAACTTTCCAGCCCATAACCTCAACGGATACCTCGGTAAACTGGAGCTTGTCATCAATATGAATTTCATCCGCTAGGATGATAACCGTGTCATTAGTCAGGCTTTTCTTTAGGTTAGACACATGAAATGTGTCGTGTATGTTGTTGAGTTCTTTTGGCAGTTTTAGCTTGTAAGCTACTGTACCCACCTTTGCTATAATTTCAAAAGGTCCAATGTATCTCGGGTTTAGTTTTTCGCGCTTCCCGAATCTAGCTATGCCATTCCAAGGGGAGACTTATATTAACACTTTGTCTCCGACCTCGAAGGATAATGGTTTGTGTCTTCGATCTGCGTAGCTCTTTTGTCTATTCCGAGCCTGAGTTCTTGAACTTAGCAATGATCAGAGCCAATATTTACGGCTATACTTAGCGTTTTCATTATCTCTCATAGGTCGTCCCATATATGGTGACACCTGAATTCAAAGGAGTTGAACATTACATTTGGGGTTTAGTCTCCGAGATCAGGAGTATGGTCACGTCATCTCATTCGGCTACGATCACTGAAGCTATGACACTTGCGGTGAGTCTTACCGAGAACGCGATAAGAATTAATAAGTTGACTAGGAAGGGTGCCGAGAAAACAAAGGACACACATGTGGAGTCTTCTTCAAATGACAACAAGCCAAAATTATCACATTTCAAGAAAGGATCAAGGCCAAACAACAAGAAGAAGGAAACCCCCCCGCAGTGAAAGGGGCCAATGCATTTGTGGCCATTACCAAAACCAGACCGAAGGGTTATGCTGGGAACGTGCCAAAATGCAACAAGTGTGGATATCATCACTACGGTGGATGTCGAACCACCAAGTGTGACAAGTGTGGAAAGTTGGGTCACCAAACCGAGAATTGTTGGGGTAACAATAAAGGGAGTAAGAATGGAGATAAGAAAGAAGGCGGAAATGGTAACGGAGATGGAAAAGGAAAGAATCAAGGCTTTTATGGATGCAGAGATTTGGGTCACTTCAAGAAGGATTGCCCCAAAGAAAATCAAGGCCGTGGTCGAGCCTTTGTGATAGGAGCCCGAGAAGCATTCCAAGATCCTAATGTGATCACGAGTTTGTTTCCTATCAACAATCACTTTGCATCTATTTTATTTGATACTAGTACGACTATAGTTTTATATCTTTAGAGTTCAAAGATATACTTAGATTCAATTCTAATAAATCAGATATTCCTTTCACTATCGAAGTAGCGAATGGAAAAGTAATCGAATCTAGAGAAATTATTAGAGGAATGCTCGTTAGAACTTGGTGAACGAAAGTTCAATATCAAGCTCTTACCTATTCTATTAGGTAGTTTCGATATTGTAGTTAGAATGGATTGGTTATCCTACAACCGAGCCAAAGTCGTATGTTGTGACAAGATCATTCGTATTCCTCTTCCTAACAACGAAACGCTCCTTGTTCATGGCGAGAAGAAAGAAACTCCACTACGAGTTATCACTTGTATGAAAGCTCAGAAGTGCCTACGGAAAGGATGTATAACATTCTTAGCACATGTAGTTGACAAGAAAGCCAAGGAACTGAAACTTGAGGAGATCCCTGTTGTGAAGATATTCCCCGAAGTTTTCCTAGAAGACTTTCAAGGAATACCACCACAATGACAACTCGAATTCCGTATAGACTTAGTCCAAGGAGTCACACCTGTGGCGAAATCGTCTTACCGACTAGCTCCTTTAGACATACAAGAGTTGTTGGACAAAGGTTTCATTAGACCAAGATTCTCACCTTGGGGAGCTCCAGTTCTATTCATGAAAAAAGAAGGGCGAAACTTTCAGAATGTGCTTGATTATCGAGAGTTGAACAAAATCACAATAAAAAATCGGTATCCATTACCAGGATTGACGAGTTATTTGATCAACTTCAAGAATCGAGTTTCTATTCAAAGATTGACTTAAGGTCAGGATACCATCAACTTAGAGTTCAAGAAGAAAGTATTCCGAAGACGGCATTCCAAACTCGCTACGGTCACTACGAGTTCTTTGTTGTGCCTTTTGGCTTAACAAACGCACGAGTAGTTTCATGGACTTAATGAACCATGTGTGCAAGCCGTACCTTGATAAATTCATGATAGTGTTTATCGATGATATATTGACATATTCATGAAATAAGGATGGACACGAACATTCTCTTAGAACTCTTCTTGAGTTGCTAAAGAAGGAGAAACTTTATGCAAGGTTCTCTAAATACGAATTCTGGCTTTGCGAAGTTCAATTTCTCGGACATGTAGTCAATGAGAAAGGCAAAAATGTCAATCCATCAAAGATTAAAGCCATTAAGAATTGGAACGCACCAAAGACACCAACTGAAGTACACAAATTTTTGGGATTAGCAACTTATCATTGAAGATTCATTGAGAATTTTTCAAAGGTTGCTCAACCGCTAACATCCCTCACTCAAAAAGATAAGAAGTTTGATTGGGGAGTAAAGTAAGAAGCAACTTTACAAATTCTTAAGGAAAAACTTTGTGATGCGCCAATTCTATCACTCCCGGACGACACAAATGATTTTGTAGTTTATTGGGATGCATCACTGTTAGGTCCTAGAAGTGTGAGACTGACGCATCAAATGTATGCAACAGTGTATGGTAGTTAACTAGGATTAACTGAGTTAGTATGTATTAGGTTTGGACCTTTATAGGTCATTTGGGCATGCCATAGGCCATGTGGGCCAGGCAAGCCCATAGGCAAGCCCATGAGGGGCATGCCGTACCCTAGGTATATAAGCTAAGCTTATTCATTTCTAGGGTTAAGACTTTTGGGATTTCTCTAGAGAGAGCCTCCATCTTGTACCAGACAGTTTTACTTGTTCAAGTAATAAAATCGTGTGCAAGGTGTTAAAGTTGATTGTTATTGTTCTTCATCTTTTCGGTTTTCTTGAATATCATCAAGTTTGGATTCCGCCCATCCTTGGTGATTGTGTGATATCGTTGTTAGATCGGTTTATCGGGATTTACAAGTGGTATCAGAGCTGGTTGAACCTATTTTCAGCCTCAAATCTAATATCACGCTGATTCTGTTTGGTTTCTGCTGAAAACAAGCATTTCGGATCAACATTCAAGCTTTTTGAATCAACATTCAAGCATTTCGGATCAACATTCAAGCATTTTAGATCATCATTCAAGCATTTCGGATAAATTCTTTGAATTTCGGATTAATCTGTTGAATTTCGGATTCGAAATTGTTGAAGATCCCGAAGACCACAAAGAAGATCATCCATCTCAGATTGATTCCAGACAACTGTCATCGGAATTTCGGAATACTATTGATTTCGGATAAGGGTTATCATTCTGGATCATACTCTTATTCCGGATCATACTCTCATTTTGGATCAGACTCTCATTCCGGATCATCTCTCATCTCGGATTTGGGAAGCATCTCGTATTGAAACAGTGCATCTCGGATACCATCTCGGATCATTGTTCCGAATTACCATCTTGGATCACTGTTTCGAGATTCCATCTCGGATTGTTAATCCGAGTTACTGTTTCGAATTCGGTACTGTTTCTAATTGTACCCACAAAGGTGGAAAGTTAACCGGCTGATGTAACCGGAGTTGAACATTTTCGCACACAGAACTTGATCCATAGACAATCTGGACAAAGCGATTGAACGGTTAGACTCGTGTGATTTATAGGACCAAAAAAAGGCATGAAAATTCATAAATCACTATCGGACATTATATATCATTGGATTCGTATTGTCGAGACGAGTCTAACGTACATTTTGGTAAAAATAGTTTTCGGACATTTTTTAGCGTGTTTACCGGTATGGTTTTGATTATCCGAAGATGTTTACAGCCCAAGCTCAGCACTCGAACATAGTTTCAAGTCAGCACAAAATCAAAACCCAAACCTGCGGGATGAAGTAAAGGAAAAGCTGAATGAGTTTATCAAAAACTGCAATGTTGATCCGGTTGCTGACTACGTGATGCGTTTGCTTGAACATGGGAGGCGAAAAGAGGAAGTAAGAGATGAGTTGAATAGCGTTTTGGGAGTTGACAAAGACTCTTTTGTATCTTGGTTGTGGGATCATTTACAATCAAACCAAGATCTCCAAGATCTAAACGCTAAATCAACAGAGTCTCATCTCGAAGAAGTGTCCCAACAGAAACCTCAAGCCCAACAAGTAGCAATCAGCAGACCGGTACCCCAAACTCTACCTCAAGCCCAAACTCACGCTGACAAACCAAGCTCGCACATTGACACAGTCAACTGCCTTTTGTGCACTGAACCTTGTAGGAATAGGGTTGCACAACTCAGGGCACTTAATTCCAAAATGACTGATGAGTACAACAATGCAATGGCTCAGTGCATCAGCCTTCGAGAAAGTAACAAGTTACTCCAAGAATAGGTTGAAGCACAAAAGAAAGACATAGCTCAGCTCCACCTGGACGTAATTCAACAGAAATGTTGGTCCATGATTACAAAACCAGATTAGATTCAAAAACCATGGAATGCGACTTGGTAAGAGTTGAGCTGGGACTTCTTACTGGAAATTATCAACAAAACGAAGCTAATATAAAGAAGTTCGATACATCCAGCAAGCTCGTTCTAGACGTGTACAATGTGCAGCTGGCATATAAGGCGAATAAGGGGAAGGATTTGGGATTCAATCAGGTTGCCCCACCATATATTCACAACTACACGACATTGCCTGAAACCGACGAAGATATTGAGAGGGCACAAAATATAGTGTACCACAAACCTAGTGATTATATCAGACGCACGGGAACCATATGGTGCTGTTGACACTTCTAATGATTCAGCTGATGAAGAGAGAGCTGACGTGAACAAGGCTCCAAGTGCGCAAACTAAACAATCTGAACCTTCTGCTTCTGATAAAAAGGTTCAGAGCAAGCTAAAAGAGCAGAAATGAGCAAATCGGAGATGAAGAAAGCAAAAGTCCAAACGTCAAGGACATTCACGCTCTCCAAAATCAGCAGTGGGCACCAATAACCCTCAAAAAGGCTAGTGTTGTGAAAAATGCTTTTGTTAAGTCGGTCTTTAATGGCAAATGTGAAAAATATGCTTTTGATCGTGCTAGCAAAGCTTTTGGAAAGGTTGGGGAGTTTTTGAACAATATTTGCAGTCTAAACAAAACAAGAAGAATCCAAAGAAATCTCCACAACAGAAGAAGGCCCTTGCCAACGACAAGTAAAACATCCAAATTCATCTTCGTCTGCAAGAAACGTGCAAGGAAATCAAGCATAGAAGGGATCAGTTCATCCTTCAGGGCCTGCAAGAGCAAATCAAGCTAATCAGAATGCTTTACATGTGAAGAGACAAACGTGCTTCAATGCGGCATTCCTAGTCACATTGCTCGAAACTGCACACATAGTCCCCATGTTCCGTATCATGTTCAAAATCAGAAGGTTACACCTAAGGATAACAATCATTCGAAGCCGATGAAGGTATCATCACCTAAGGAAATGAAGAATGTGAATCCCAAGGTTAAACCATCTGATGGGGATTGGAATGTTGCAAAAAAAATGCAAGGCTGTTCAGAAACAAAAAGCTTTTTCTAAAATGACTAAACCTGAAACAGCCAAAGCTGCTCAATCAAAGGCAACAACCGTGCTTGTTAAAACGAAACAGATTTGGAAACCCAAATCCAAGGCGGTAGCAACATCACCAATCGTTGAAACAAAAGGGGATTTGTGTGTGAAAGAAGTGTCTTATTTTGATGCTTCAGGAAACCCAGGACCACGATGGCCTGGGTCCCACTATCTTACTAATATTCTTATTTTTCAGGAACATCAAAGGAGGAGCTGTTGACAACCTCTGGAATGTTGATAGCGGTTGTTGTTCCTGGGACATATTGGATAACATCTCACTGTTGCAGAAAGTTCAATTTTTTTACAGGTGCGATGTTTCATTTGGAGGAGATGAGGTAAGAAAAGATCAGCGAAAAGGTACAAATTTTAAATTTCATGCTTTAATTTTGAAATTCATTAGTCTTTAATCTAATGACGGAACGGTTAAGCAAAAACAACAAAAATATTTTCCTTTCCTTTTGTTTAAAACTTTGTACATACGTTTTCTTTATTAGGTAAATTTGTGCATAAAGTATGTTGCACAAATTTAGGGGGGAAAATCAGAAAAATACAAAAACATTTGAAAAACAGAAAAATACAAAAACATTTGAAAAACTAAAAGATATAAAAGTTTTTTTTGCATCAAATGGGAAATGAAATAATTTCTCGTGATATAGGCTTTGACTAACACACGTAAGGTGTTGTAGCGGGAACGACTTGGATCGAAAGTGATGTGTTGATAGGTCTAGAGCCCAACCGGATAGTATAAGATAAATGATATAAACATAAAGAACTATATATTCAATGGGTCACACACTATCGGCATATGATTTTATGGTCTTAAATTCGGTGTTGATAGATAGCAAACGGCTGAGGTTTCTGGTCTTTATGCTGTTGAGTCATCCGGGGATATCTGGGCTGCCCTTCTATTGCATCCAGATTATATGTAGACCTAGGCACAGTCAGGACATCTTTAAAAGAGCTAAAATAGTAGGGCCAAAACCTTAAAAGGAAGGAACTCTCACTCTGAGAATATTCCAGGAATTCAAACATACCATTTAAGGTATCTGCCTAAGCCTCGTCAGATACTATTGGTCACTCAGTTGTACGAAAGTACTGACCTGTTCACCAATAGTCTGACGTTGTAAAAGATAAAGGATGATCTCAGTATACTCACCTGCTACGATGAATCGTTGTGCTTACCTTGATCGCGGGGGTATGTCATGGAGTGGGACACATGGGTATCATAGTATAATACTACCTTAAGCATATCATAAAGCTAAAATTAGAAGGTTGAGCTTTAGGTTTAAAATGGACAAACATATTGGCAATCACTTAGACCAGTCTGAGTAAGTTCACACTGAAAAAGTGTTCCTTGGTCCGCCTGAAAACGATTTTGATCCCATTGCAATTGTATAGTTGTAACTATTAAGTTAGTTTCTTTGTTTATTTGTGTTTCTGTCTATATTATTATATTTTAAAAATTAAAAAAATATAAAATTCAAAAATCCAAAAATAGAGTGCTTTATTTGTTTTATTAAAAATTATTAACCGTTCTTGAAGATTTGGCTAATCATCAAAGGATGGAATAAATTTGAATTTCGATCCGAGTACAAGTACTTGGATGTACCAAGTGTTCATGCGGTACTCTTCCTGTTTGCATAAGAATGTTTGCTTATAAATTTATGAGAATTGTGAAGATCTTTATTTAGATTAAGAAACAGGGGTTGCTGAAATTGAGATGCTGTTAGTTGCCGAGAAAGCGTGAAACATCACAACACCAAAGTGTACCTGAGTCAGAAGAACCAGATGCCAGTCATCGTGTGACAGTGATAGTACATTTGAAGAAGTACATGTGAACCTGCTTGCTTAAAAGAGAAAGATTGAAGAAAAAAAGAGCTGTTGAGGTTCCTCTTCTCACATTCTTTTTGACAAAGATGTTTCAATCAAACCTGATCAAGATCCTGATATGAAGCTAACCACAACAGCTGAAGAAAAATACCCAGTGCTGAGAGTTCGTTAAAGTATGAGGTCCAAGAAGTTGAGACGGACTTCCACAACACTTACAACATAGCAACAACCATAGTTTCTGTTGAAGACGTTGCTAAATTTATGCTATCAAGACAATTTGATGCATCAGTCTAGGGGGAGATTGTTGGGTCCTAGAAGTGTGAGACTGACAAATCAAATGTACGCAACAGTCTATGGTAGTTAACTGGGATTAACTGGGTTTGTTTATATTAGGTTTGGATCTTTATAGGTCATTTGGGCATGCTAAAGGCCATGTGGGCCAGGTAATCCCATAGGCAAGCCCATGAGGGGCATGCCTTACCCTAGGTATATAAGCTAAGCTTATTCATTTCTAGGGTTAATACTTTTGGGATTTCTCTAGAGAGAGCCTCCATCTTGTACCAAACGGTTTTTCTTGTTCAAGTAATAGAATCGTGTGCAAGGTGTTAAAGTTGATTGTTATTGTTCTTCATCTTTTCTGTTTTCTTGAATATCATCAAATTTGGATTCCGCCCATCCTTGGTGATTGTGTGATATCGTTGTTAGATCCAGTTATCAGCACTTACAATCACATCAAGGGTTAGGATTTGTATTGATGCAACGAGAGAAAGTCATTGCATACGTATCACGCCAATTAAAAATTCACGAGAACTATATCACTCATGACCTAGAGTTAGGCGCGGTGGTATTTGCATTAAAGATTTGGCATCATTACCTTTACGGTACCAAATGCACAATATTCACTAATCATAAGAGTGTTCAACATATACTTAACTAGAAGGAGTTAAATATGCGCCAAAGACATTGGGTTGAATTGTTGAATGACTATGATTGTGCGATATCGTCCAGGCAAGGCGAACGTTGTCGCGCACGCCTTGGGCCGAAGAGAACGAGTTAATACCATGTATGTACGATCGTTAGGACTCAAAATTCATAATAACCTTACCTCTCGAATTCATGACACTCAGTTAGAAGCGCTAAAAGAAAGAAACTTTAAAGTAGAAATGCTTAGAGGTATGGAAAACATCTAGAGCCGAAAGAGGATGGAACCTTGTACTTCATGAGTAGAATTTGGCTTCATCTTTTTGACGGTCTTTGAGAAATAATTCTAGATGAAGCCCGTAAATCCAGATACTCAGTACATCCTAGAGCGGATAAAATGTATCATGATCTTAAAGAGTATTATTGGTGGCCTAATATCAAAGGTGATATTGCAACTTATGTTGGAAAAAGTCTAACATGCGCTAAAGTTAAGGCTGAATGCCAAAAATCTTCAGGATTGTTACAACAACCTGAAATTCCCACTTGGAAATGGGAACATATTTCTATAGACTTCATAACAAAATTACCCCAGACCTCTCATGGTCATGATATGATATGGGCAATTGTTGATCGATTAATCAGTGAGCTCACTTTTTGCCAATACACGAGAAAGACAAGACTAAGAAGTTAGCCGAACTCTATCTTAAGGAGATTGTGGCAAGGCATGGAGTGCCTGTGTCAATAATCTCGGACCGAGATGGTTGTTTCGTGTCGAGAATTTGGAAATCTTTCCAAAAGGCCTTTGGATCCCACCTAGATCTAGGTACGACCTTTCATCCTCAAACTTACGGCCAAAGTGAACGCACGATTCAAACCTTAGAAGACATGCTTCGTGCATGTGTGATGGGCTTACGCGGAAATGGGATACTCACTTGCTTTTATTTGAGTTTTCATACAATAACAGTTATCACACGACTATTCAAGTTGCTCCATTCGAAGCCTTATATGGTTGAGAATGCCGATCTCCGTTATGTTGGGCAGAAGTTGGTGAAAAACATCTTATAGGTCTGAGTTAGTCCAAGAGACCACTGATAAGATATTTCAAATCCGATACCGTATCAAAGTGGCTTGAGATAGACAGAAGAGCTACGATAAACGTCATAAACCGCTATCTTTCAAGGTTGGAGATAAAGTCTTACTAAAAATCTCGTCTCGGAAAGGCGTAGCCAGATTCGGGTAACAAAGAAAGCTTAGCCTGAGATACATAGGACCTTATGAGATTCTGGCAAAGATTGGAGTTGTCGCATACAAATTGAAATTGACAGAAACACTTAGTAACATCCATGACACTTTGCACGTGTCAAACCTTAAAGTGTCTATCAAACGAATCACTCATCATACTTACATATGAAATATGTATACATAACAAAATCCATTTCATCGAAGAGCCTGTTGAGGTTCTAAATTCAAAAACTCGGAATATGAGAAGAAATAGTATCAAACTAGTCATGATCCGTTGGAACTCAGAGCGCGGACCCGAGTTCACTTGGGAACGGGAAGACGAAATGAAAAGAAAATACCCTCACTTGTTTGAGAAAGTCCCTATAACAACTAGCACAACTTAAAAGGATGAAATTTTCTTTAACAGGGGAGAATGTGACACTCGGCAGAATACCGGTAACTCCCTACAGCTTAAACAATTATTATATTAATTATTTTCACATACTTGACTTGATTTTTTTGAATAAGTCTTAAAAAGTCTAGGAATATACAATATTATAGTGTAGTATGATAACAAATTCGCCACAATTTGAATAGTACAAAACTTTGTCCTAGACTGGCAGCAGAAATATGAACACACTATTCATGCCAGGACTAGTCGCGGTACAGTCCAAAATGGCAAAAACGAGACATGAAAACATGTCCACAACAAATATTACATAAAAAATTAGCTGGGAACAACTTACAATTAACAATTTACATAAAAATTATATAAACACTAAACTGTCTTATCTGCAGACAAATTCAACAATTTGCAGAAGTGTACAGCACTCCGCAGAACAATTCAACAAACGTTTGAAATCTAAAAATAAATGTTATTTATCATAAACCATATATAGGGTATTGAAAGCAACACAAAAATCCCTGTATAAACTTTATTGTCTAAAGCTACACAATTTGTTTGACAACTTTGCGATAACAAAACCGGTACAAAAACTATGACCAAAATAATAAATCTATTAGTCTAGTGAACTAGTTAATAAGTTTTGGACATCAAAAATATCTTGAAAATGAATATGTATACATTTCCTTATAAGTGGTATAAATTGATGGTAATTGGTCCGATAACAAAACACAAGCCGAGTTCGTTATCCAAACAACAAAACGGCTAGTCTCGTGAACTAGTTGAGCAAATTTAAAATCACAAATAATGTGTCGGGTTGTTGGTTTTTATAAAAACTAACCATTTAATTATCAAAGTTTATAAAATATAACAAACTTAAGAAATATATAAACCAACCTTTTTAGTGAACTACCCACTAATCCTTTTGTGTTGTAAGTAATCCAAGAGTGCTAGGTGTATGGTGAGTTGTAAGAAGATTATAATACAAGATCACTTCTCACTTCCATTAAGTTTCCATCAAGATCTTCTTCATCTTCATCCTTCATATCTTCAAGAACACCTTCATCATACCTTCAAATTCATATTTCCTACACACTAAAAATACACTTAAGCATGGCTCCTTCACGATGATCAAAGGCATTTGCAAGTTGTTGGAAGTTATTTGAAGCATTTCTCAAGTATTGGAGCTTTAGGATCTTCATCTTTTCATCATCTTCATCTTTTTCATCATCTTATTTAAGAGCTAGTAGTAAGATCTAAATCTTGTACTTACATTTTTGTGATTTATGTTTAAACACAAATGTACAAGTAAATCATCTTGAAAGTTCATCTAAAAATTACATGAAACACTAACAAAAACTAAACAAACTAATATGATTACATGTTATTTTTGATGATTCATGATAATCTTTGAAGTTGTAGTGGATGTAGTAAACTTGATCTTGCATCTTCATATTTAAAAGTATGATCTAAACACATGCATGTTTAGATCTAGAAAGATCTATTAAAATGAATATTATGAACTTGTAATCTTGCTTAAAAATGTTTTTATAAAACATGTTGTTGGTCCCAGATGGAAAAATGCTCATTTAACTTAATATGGCAATTGATTTCAACAGATATGAAAATAGTGTGTAGAAATAGAAATCGAACTTTCAAGAAACAACAACTACATAATTTTCAAGTTTATATCCCTTTGAAACAAATGGTTAATAAGGTGATTGTGAGATTATTGACTAGTACAAACGAATACTTGTATACTTCTGTGGTTAAAGGGTAATGGAGTTTTTGTAGTATGTATTAAGTGCTTGGCTTGACTCACTCCCTTGCAGTGGTTTTAACTCTCAATTTATAGAGAGTTCTTAGCATGAATAAACAAATTGTTTATTCATGCACTCGCTCTGCATAAAATGGCTTATTGGCATACTCATTGAATCCACTAGGGTCAAATTGCTACTTTAGGAAACAGCAGAGCCTTATTTTGCATACAAGTTGGTGTCTCAAAAGTATTGAGATCTATCTTATCAGAAAATATGATGAACAGATCATCAGAAATTCGGATGACAAGACTTTACTAGAAACTGATGATATTCATCAGAAATATCATTAGATCCATCAGAATGGTCTCTTCTGATTATCTTTACTTGTTCTTGATCTATATCTGATAAATGTAGTAGATGTGTTGTCCTTTTTCTTTTATCCAGCCTCTCTCGTCGTTCAGTTTGACCTTCATGACTTTATCTTCATCAGTTGATTAGATAGATCATGTTTTTCTTCAATACTTATATAAAAGTTTCCTAACACATGTAGCACATAGATTTACATTAAAATCATATTACAAAAATAAAGTCTTGAAAATATATAAACAAGTTTACTTAAGCTTTTGTATAAACTAAAAGTTTACATGAACTTGTTAAAGAAAAGATGAACACACTTTAAAACATGATTTTTGAACTATACAAGATTACATACAAGTTCATAATACTTCTTGGTAAGATTTTAAGTTTATATTGTTCTTATGAAAGATTTGGAAAATTTTTGAGTT
Organism: Scalesia atractyloides; assembly: GCA_947069175.1. Classification (NCBI taxonomy): domain Eukaryota; kingdom Viridiplantae; phylum Streptophyta; class Magnoliopsida; order Asterales; family Asteraceae; genus Scalesia; species Scalesia atractyloides. Next base: position 40,116,764 of record CAMTDV010000008.1, on the reverse strand, counting down.
GAAAAGTGTATAATATCATGTTTATAAAACATAGGAAAAGTCTATAGTTTAGGGGAAACTATGACAATTATAAAATTTAATCATGATTAAAGTGTGTTTAACTATGGATTATTTTGATTAAAAATGATTAGAAACCTTAATCATGATTATACAAGTTGTAGGATCTCCTTATCAAAATAAGCACATTACCTAATCTGATTAACTAGTTATAACATGTACAGAATCCATTTTATAACAAGCGACAATATCAAGATTACTGTTTACTATTCCATTAATGTGAATAACATGTATAATCCTTAAATAACTGTGCAGGGCTTCGTCGTACACTCTTCAAAACTGTTACATACTCAAGACCCCAACTGTGCTATATATAGACATCACAGCTTCGCATGAGTTGGGCTAGCCACTTCATACGAAGTGGACTCACTTCGTGCAAAGTGACTTACAAAACATCAAAAATGCAATTCTAACATGTAAAACCCTATTACAATGACTCGACATGACCATATGTAGGCTATAGACATTCCGCATCAACAAACTCCCCCTTGGATATTGTCGTAGTCTTGGTCAGTCTTCAAAATTTTCATAACATTAGAATTTTAACGACCGAAAAAATTCTTTCTAGGCTTCTGACATTCTTCACTTGGAATAGGCGTTTGATTATTCAGAGGTGCCTATTTCATAAACTGAAATCTTCTGAGAGCAACTTTCTGTGTAACAGCATCAATTCTTTCTTCTGTACGAATCTGCTTCATAAACTCTTTATGTTCTAGCTCTCTCCATTTTTACTTCCACATTTTTCCTGAATTAATACCATGTGCATAGAAAACGTTAATAACACCTTCGTATTGCATCACTTGAGTCTTTTCTCCTGTCTCGTAGCATATCTTGTTAAAGAATAGACACTCCACATCTTTCTCTCAATAATTAACTAGCCACATCGGGTCTAGTATACGGATCATCCTCCATAATCCTTCATTCTTCAAAACAATCATTGCTTCGCCCGTTTCAACATCGCATTGCCACCACTTGAAGAATTCATGAAAATCTTGTTCTATCTTCATTAGAGGCATGTTCTTCATAGTGCGTGGACGTTTAACAATCAATGTTGCATCCTTTTCTTTGGTCACTGGATCAATCTTGATTCTCTTTTTCGGAATATGTGGTTTCTCGTGATTGAAACCATGATCAACTTCATAGTTTATCAGCTTCCATAAATGTTGGTCATGAAACTTCATTTCATAATTGATCATCTTTATCTGTACTAACTCTTCCACATCCCACCAGGGTAACGTTTGAATATCACATAGAAATCTAAACTATTATACTCCAAACTCCCTCTTAATAGCATAAACATTAAGCTCTTTAATCTAACCCCAGCTCAAAATATCACCCAATGATTTATCCTGATCTCATGTAAAGAAAGCCAATGGTCTTCGAAATTTATGTTCTTTTGGTAGCTCTTCAAACCATGACTTCTTCGCTTCAGCTATCTCTTCGTTTGTTAAATGTTTTGGAACATTTCCTTCTTTCACAGTCTCTTCAACCCTATGTCTCAATAAATCATCAGAAGCTTTAGCAAACAACTCTTGAAAGGTTGGGAAGTCATCTGTATTATCTCAAGAATATTTAACTATTTCATCATCAAAATTATCCTCCACGACAACCTCGTTGTAACTATCAGCATCAACAACATACTTGTATACATAGTCATTCGGCTCAGACGCACTGATATTGTTAACTCCTCTTCGGAATCGAAATCAAATGAATTCTCAACAACACCCAACATTGCAGATATTTCCTCCTTGGTGTAATTATGAACAAATTCACCTTCTTCAACTCCATGCTTCAAGTAGAAAACTCTGGGCTTAGGCAAATCAGGAATAGCTAATATAGGTGCAACTATGAAGATTCTTGATTGCTCTACATCGTTTACCAGATCTTTCTGCTCCCCCGGCCTCTGAGATTCATCTTCTTCATTCACATTATCCATCAAATAAGTATCATAATCAAACGATTCACATTATCACGCCTTTTCTTTTACAAGTACTTTTGTTTCTCTGACATCCCGGTAACATCAACTGGTTCCGCAATAAGTACATAGTTCACCAAGGATTCACTTTCACTTTCAAGCTCTGTTGGAATAATCACAGGAATCTCATCAATCTTTCCCTTTCTTTTACCCTTCGCTACAGCTTCAGCTTCTGCTTTACGCGCACGTTCGACATCTTTTGCCCTTGCCTCTTCAATCTTTATTTCATCATATTCAGAGTTGAAATTCATACTGAATTTCTTCTCTAACACTTTGAATAACATATCAAACTTTTCAGCATTCGCCATCTTCTCAACTTCAAGATCTTTAACAACTCTGTGTAATCTTTCATTCTCAGCAGTAACACTTGTGAGCAATGATACTAACTCCATATTCTCAGTTTCAAGTTGTTTAATCCTATCTTCATGTGCCTTATTTCTGCTCTAAAGTTTAGTAACTCTGTTATTAAAAAGATCTGCATCGAATCCAGCCGTAAATGGAATTTCACAAAAATCATCTGGAAAACGTTCATTTAATGACCTTCTAGCTGCAGATTGAGGTGTTGAACGTGATTGTACAGGTGGTGTTATTTGTTTTGGATGTGGTGGTGGTGGTGTAACATGTTGTGGCGATGGAGGTGGCTTTTGTGGTGGTGTAACATGTTGTGGTGATGGAGGTGGTTGATGTGGTGGTGATGATGGTTGTGTAGATTCAACATTAGGTGTAACCACAACTTCAACCTCAGGTGTCTTCCTCGCCCTTGAATATTTTCTTCGAGCTTTCTTTGCTACAGGAGACCCTGTAGGCTTTTTCTGAATATCAGTGGGTTTACTCTTAACCCTTCTAACTCTCTTAGCTGGCCTTTCAGATACTTCTTTTGGATCAGTAGGCACATATGCCTCATCATCATCATCATCTCCAACCTCTTTGCGTTTACGTTGTTGCTTTCGTAATTCTTCTCTTTCTTTTGCTGTTGCTATCTCTAGATCAATACTATCTTTTGCGCTTTCTTCGTCATCTCTCTCAATCACTTCTTTCTCAATCTTAGCTGTTGTTTTCACAACATTCACATCTTGATCATTATCAGACGTAGTAGAGAATACTTCATCATGTACATTCACATTCTTATCTGCTAGCTCATTCACAGGCTCATTCACTTGTATCTCTTCTTCAGAATGTTCATCTATAAACATCATTTATGTTGTTGTGCGCTTCCTTTCTTGAGTAGGCTTTTTCTTTAGAGTTGAACGTTTCTTTTTCGTATGCTCCTTCTTAGACCAACTACTCCTTCTTGGAATAAAACCATCCAATCATTCCTCTTCATCATTCTTTGAGCCGCTCATATCTTTCGTCCACTTGCCCTTTGGTGGTACAACATATATCTTATCATGTATCGCTCCAAAGAATTTCTTTGCAAGCGGCTTAGATTCTTGCTTCAGATATAGATTCAATCTGATCAAAGTCTCTTTATCCATGTGATTTAACACTAACTCATCATCGTCGTTATTCTCTAAGTTTGGAAACAAATCATTCAACATCATCTCTAAGAATCTTGGAAACTAAAGAAACTTTTCTCTTGTAATATTCGACATCATCTGATCAAAAATTAACTTGGTGAAGTTGTACGGCAGATTTAGTGTCAGTACTACGACCATGCACATCTAATAGTCAAGTATATCATCAAAACCTCCCTTTCGGTGACTAAAGGCATGTATCATTGAATGTACGGAGAATTTATATGGCCTGCCAAGATTAGCTTTCTTGAAGTTCGGGGCATTCACAAACCCTTTGTATCCCATCCTATAGAAACATCCTTTCACCATTCACAAACCCTTTGTATCCCATCTTTATCTTTTAACTCCAAAACCTTCAGTATCAAGTCTTTGGTGATTTTGACTTCAAACTCTTCATTGCCGATCTTAACAATCAAATGTATCACTTTTGGAATAGGAACACATCTTGCAGCCTTGCAAAAACATTCTATATGTGATTAGTAGACTTTATGTTGATGAGTTAAAGCTTTTGTTACCGGAAAGCGTCCCATAAACTCTAATATATCTTTAAATGGATCCATTTCTGGTATACTATCATCAAGTACACAACATGAGTTGTGTATTGGCTCGAACAACGTTTTCTTTTCTTCAAAACATAACAACAACACTTAGAGTTTCAACACTTAGGCAAATTTGACGAAAAATACAAAACATTCATGCCCAGTGGCATTGGTACGAAGTGGTAATTTCCACTTCGTACGAAGTGAGCAAGAATAACAAACAATTCTAACCTATACACTTGGTGCGAAGTAGTATTTAAATTTTTACCATTATTCACTTCGTGTGAAGTGGACATTCTACTTCGTATGAAGTGACTTCCACTTCATCCCAAGTTATTACGAATATGATTTTAAAACTTGATAATTATGAAATTGAAGGTTCTATTATGTTCTAAAAGTGTCGATTTACATAAATATATAATCAATTTTAATTTTTGTCAGCTAGATTTCCCTAGATCTACGTTTCTTTGTGTGTTTTACCGAAAACTTCCAAATAAGGTCCAATTCGAATGCAATTACCTTTACCATAGTAAGAGGTGTACTAATCAACCTCCCCAATGTCAATTTTGACCGCACTTCGTTTTAAATCGTTCGAAAATCTCAAATCGCACTAAGGACTCTCAGATCGCACTAAAAGTTAAATGACCACTTCGTGCGATCTGATTTCTTTATATAGTGTAGGTTTCAACTTCGTACGAAGGGCTCATTTCATGGAAGTGTATCCACTTCGTGCGGAGTGGACATCAAATTTTTCAAACTTTCAAATTGTCAAACATTTTTCAGTTTTAATGACCCACTCAGTCCAAGTTAATGACCCTGGTTAACTGATTTGTCTACCAAGTCCAAGTTAATGACCTTGGTAGAAGACTTTATGAACAAACTGATGTTTTCAGGCAATGTTAACTTTCAAATTAATGAACTTTTAATTATTTCAAAACATTTTCTCATTTTAGAAAAGTTCTCAACCCATTGTCCTCTAGATTTTCTTCAACAACCATCATCTTTGGACTTTGAAGATCTGCTTTCCATCATTTGTAGTCGAAACTAAGATAGAAATAAAATCTTTTTGATTTTACCAAAGTTTATGCTAAAATACACTAAAATTCTTTTTGGGGTTTTCTAAAATGAAATGCAATAACTATGTACAAACATTTTTACAGACATATTTTTGTGAGTTTATGTTAGAGGATCATATCAGTTTTTGAGACAAATCACCAGTACCGTTAATCTTGAAAACTTTATGTTTTAAACAATTCACTTAGATTGTTAGTATACTGATCCACTTAAACCTCTGCATATTGCTCCGAGATACGTCAATTAGATGTCTTAGAAGTTGAGTTAACAGTGTTTCCGATCTCTGAATATACTCCCGTATCAAGATTCCCTGGATTTCATCTTACAAGTGAATATATCTAACTGATATCTGTATCTGGGTTGTGCGAGACCTTGAGTGCTAAGGTTAGTACCACTGTACAGACGAATAGATGAAGACTCGACTTAAAAGTGGTGTTCCAATTTGGAATCTTTTGTACTGCAATTGTTAGATCTTTAGATACTTTCAATTTTGTGAAGTTTTCGGGTTTAAAAGCAAAAGTATTCTACAAGTTCTAGGCCATTGCTGATGCAAATCAAAAGAACTTGTATAATACCCCAGATATCAATTATCTATAAAGACCTAGTATCTTAGAATCGGACAATCTCTCAAACGAAATTTCGGTATACTAAGACCATGTATCCAAGAGATGTTGACCCACTAATTAAGAAGTTTTTCTTTACATTTATATCTCAGAATCAATCTACTGAATGTGCGAATTCTACTGGCACATCATCAGTGAGACTTGTTTAAACATTTTAACACTACATTTCCTTAGCATACTGTGATAGTCCACTGATATACTATCATTTCCTCTTTTTACACGAAAACTCTTTTTGTCTTTTTCATGTTTTTGTACATTTTTCAGATTTTTATATGTTTTTATATTTTCCTCAACATTTCTCCCCCTAAAATCAAAAATGTATTTTTGGATTTTTGTTTTTAAAGAATGAATTTCTAAAGACTAAAAACTTTGACAAACCAATGAGGATCACGTAAACTCGTTGTCTGCCTCGAATTCAACATCCTCTAAAATCTCCACTAATGTCAGATTTTTCAACCCATTATGTTTCAAAAGATATCTGAATGTAGCTCTATTAAAAGCTTTGGTGTAAAAATCTGCCTTTTGCTCATCAGTGTGGATCTTTTCAATTATGACCAACTTTTCTCGTAGCAATCACGGATAAAGTGGTGTCGAATTTTAATATGTTTAGTTTTAGAGTGGTGAACCAGGTTTTTAGTTATATCAATGGCAGCCTTGTTATCTACATATCTAGGCGTATCAAGAAACTACAAACCATAGTCTCTCATCTGTTGTTGTATCCGCAAGATTTGGGAACAACAACTGGAAGCTAAAATTTATTCTGCTTCACAAGTAGAGAGAGCGACCGTGGTTTGCTTCTTGCATTGCCACATTACCAATCGTGTGCCAAAGAACTGGCAACCAGCTATAGTAGATTTAGCATTTAATTTGTAGCATCCGAAATAAGAGTTAGAATACCCATCGAGGTTGAAATCATCATTTCGTGGATACCACAAGCCGGTGCTTGGGCAACCCTCAAATATCTGAAAATTCTCTTGACATATCCAAGTGAGTCACTTGTGGATTTGATTGATATCGGGCGCATATGCATGTTGGATACATAATATCCGACCTTGATGCTGTGAGATACATTAATGATCCTATCATCAATCTGTATAGGTCTCATCATTCTTCACTCCTTGTGGTTCTCTGACATGATTAAGTGCCAAGCGAGTACACAATGGTGACGATCCCGACATGTTGAATTTCTCCAAAACATCTTGAACGTACTTCGTCTGATGGGATCAACTTGAAGTCCCAAGAAGAACTTCATTTCTCCCATTGAGCTCATTTCAAATTTCTTTTTCATGACCTCTTCAAATTCTTTACATAGCTCGTGATTTGTAGAACCAAAGATGATGTCATCCACATATATTTATACAATCAACAAGTGTCTGTCCACTTCCCATGTGAAGAGAGTGCTATCAACAATATCTCTGATAAAACCATTGCTCAACAGGTGCTGAGAGAGTGTCTCACACCAGCCTCTCGGGGCTTGCTGCAGACCATACAATGGTTTATTAAATAAGTAAACCTTTTCTTTATACACTGGATCGACAAACCCCGGTGGTTGGTCGACATACACTTCCTCTTTCACCTTTCTATATAGGAAAGCAGACTTAACATCAAGTTGGTACACTTTAAACCCTTTCCATGACGCAAAGGCCAGAAATATACAGATGGCTTCTAGTCGTGCGACAAGAGCGTAGACCTCTGATAATCAATGCCCTCTTGCTGATGAAAACCTTGGACAAGCAGTCGAGCTTTATTTATGTACAATGTTTCTTCTATCGACAAGCTTTTAGACTCCAAGTTTCTTTAGTTTCTCACCTAGTACTGATTGACTTGTGATTATCAGGTAGATCGACAAGCTTTTAGACTCTAAGTTTCTCAAATTGTTGTAGCTCTTCCTGCATTGCGTTTACCCAACTTTCTTCGGTAAGCGCTTTTTTGTATGTTTTAGGCTCAACCTATAAAATAAAAAAAACTATATAAGAACTTTTCTTGAATATGTGCAATTTTGTATAAAAACAGCTTAGATCCTTATTGATCTGATTTCTTGTTTTTACTCTAGCCTGCAACTCTCCCATTATGTTCTCTGAAGGGTGATAAGACATCGACCTCAGCATAACCTCATTAGAGACACTCACTTCATTCTCCAGATTCGTAATATTCTGTTCAGCAACCTGATTACTCGTTGATTCTCCATTCTGATCGCTTGGACCCGCAGATTGATTGAGTAAACTTGTGATTTGTTCTGAACCTTCATCAGAACTGGATCCTCCATTATCATATGTTAGCTCACTATCAGAATCAGAATCATCTGATTGATCAAAAGTGGGTGCTATGTTGTTCACATCTTGTTCGACTACGGTTCTTGTTGTGTGTTGCTCAGACATGCTTCAAAATTGTTTGTGCTAACATGTGATTGTGAAATCACTATTGGTCTTGGAACATGCTCTTGAGCAGAAGATTGTTGTTGTTGTTGTTGATGATATAATAACACAAGCTCCTCTTTGGTAGGTTCATTTGGCAGTTCAAAGGAATTCCACAAACTCTCATGGTTACAACCAAGGATCAAGAGGATTCTATGTAGGTGATGTGTATCTTTGGCAGTCAACATGTTGAGAAAGAATAACCTGGTTTATGCTAGGAAGATAGACTCTTCTCAAAGGGCTAGCATATCCCACGAAAAACCCCTCTAGTGACTTAGCTCCGAATTTACCATCCGGGTTAATAACTGTGCACGGAAATCCAAACGGTTCTAAAAACTCCAAATTTGGTTTTCATTGATTAAGCAACTCAAAGCATGTCTTCTTATGAGCCTTGATTGTTAATACTCGATTAAGCGTGTAACAAGCAGAGGCAACCGCTTCGCTCCAAAGCTGACAAGCAATTTAGAATTTGCAACCATTGTGCATGCTGTCTCAATAAGAGTTCGATTCTTTCGTTTAGTGACTCAATTTTGTTGCGGAGAATAGGGCACACTGAATTCATGAAGTATTCATTTGTCATTGCAAAACTCTTCCATTTTTTGTTTTTTGAATTCAGTACCATTGTCACTACAATACTTCTTATCGGTAGATGGTATAAATTCTCCAACTTTCTGAAAAGAATCATCAGATTTTCAAACGTCTCGTCTTTGCTTTCTAGAAATAGAACCCATGAAAATCTTGAGTAGTCATCAGTCACAACAAGGAAATATAAATCACAAGATATACTTTTGACATTAACTGGCCCAAACAGATCCATATGTAACCTCTCTAGTGGCAGCTTGATAGAGTTCAAGGGTTTTCTTAGATGAGATTTCTTGTGCTGCTGGCCCTTTTTACAGCTGATACAATCATCACTCACGTGGAAACTCTTAAGATTCACACCCTCCACTAGATTGTTGTGCACCAGATAATTTATCTTTTATAAATGGATATGTCCCATCTTTCGATGCCATAAGATTGATTCTTTTTCTGTTGCCTTTGATACAAAACATTGTGCCGATTTCGTAGGAGTGGATACAACACTCATGACAAGGACATAGAGATCATTTTCTCGTGGAGCGCGCATGAGGAACCACTACTTGGAAATTTTGAATCCCGGCTTCAGAATAAGGCACTCTTGATCTGTAAAATGAGTTGTAAACTTCTTATCGCATATCTGGGAGATACTTAGCACGTTATTCTCTAATTCGGCGATGTATTTGACTTTGTCGAAAGAAACCACACCGTTCGCCAGTATTCCCTCACCATTGTCCTTCCTCCTTGTGTGCCCGAAAACCCAACATAGCCACCTATGATTGACTTAACATCATATAACAAGGCTAGCATCCCTGTTATGTGTCGAGAAGCTCGCTGTTCATTATACACTTAGAAATTATTGACCTCGGGAGGCCCTGCACATGTAATTAAGAAATTATTTAAACAGAGATACCCAAGCCCTCTCGGTCTTGGGTGGGTTTGGAATATCAAACTTTGGTACATTAACATTCTTAGCTTCAACAATTTGTTCAACCTTTTACTTTGTTACTACAGATGTTTTAACTGTCTCCGAAGATGGTTAGTTTTAATCACCCAAGTTTGTTGTTTAGAAATTGCCTTTTTTGCGTAAAATTTTGAATGTTTTTGATCTTTCTTGATCGATGATTCACCAGTTTCTTTGTTTAAAACATTTATAGTTACTAGTTTCTCATTTTATCAGATTCAGTTTTTCTTTTCAAGATATGTGTAGGAACAAACTTTGGGATTTGTTATTCACATCTTCTGATAACTTCTTAGCATGGTAATCAGGTTTAGAATTGAAACAATGTCGTGAAATGTGTCCGACTTCATTACACTTGAAGCATGTCCTTCTGTCAGTGACAAAGTATTTCTGAACCTGTTCATGACGCTTTTTCTCAGCGTAGAACTCATCATTCGATTGTTCCTTTGCCAAACTCTCTTTCTGGCTTTCCGAGCTTGTTTCGAAAATAAATTTACTTTTCTTTTAAAATTCGGTTTTTGAAACTTATCATTTTGCTTCTTTACATACCCCAAGCATTTCCTCTTATTTTAAGGATAATTTTTACCTTTGTAATTGTTGTTATAAGAACTTTTGGGTTTATAGTAGTAAGTTGCATTCAAATTTTCAAGCTCTGAAAGATTCATTTCAATCATTTTAAACACTTGTTCGACTTTTTCAAGATTCACATTCCGAATCAGAAATTCTTGATAAAATATAGTTTGTCCGATTCTTTCATTTTGTAAGCAACCAGATTAGGATCATCATCCGAACGAGATTCCGATTTTACAAGATAGTTCTTATGAAAGCTTTCTTCATTTTCAGAAGATGAACTTGAACTGGTCTGCTCTAAATTTGTCTCAACACTCTCAAATTCTGTGCTGTCACTCTCACTTCCTAAAACCTTTTCTACCACATGTTCACCATATCAGATTCACAATTGTTTTCTGATTTGGTGTATGTTACATTGATGTTCTCAGACAGCTTATTGTTCTTCTCAGTTTTCAGCTTTAAATTGAGTGCCTTTTCCACCCCAGATGGTTTCTTCCTAACATAGCTTTCCCACTTGGGTGGTGGAACTTGACTGTAATATGCACCTTTGTTCTTACCATTCTTATCATGTTCTTCTTTCTCGATTTTCTAAAGAATATAAGCAATGACATATAACCGGTGGAATGACTGATTAACAATTTGTTAACCCTTTCAGTTTCAATTTTCATTTTCTCCAATTCACTTTTTAGCTCGGCAATAGTGTTTGGATGAATGTTTATGGCCATTTACTTGTCCATAACGGTTTCCTTGAGCATCGAAAGTGTGGCACCATCTTTCCTATTAGCTTTTTTTCTCATATTGTGTAATAGTTATGCTTAATTTATCATATGCTTCTTTAGTTTCTTTATAATCGCTTGACAACTTGTCAGAAAGTTTTTTCAATTCTTTGTATTTTTTATCTTTCTCAAAACATTCATTCGAAAGCTCAACGCACTTCTTGCATGGTTTTTCTATTTTGAGAATTTGAACTTTAACCACTTCTTTTACCGACTCCTTGATAGACTCTTTCACCGACTCGACATCTTGGCACTTCCTCAAGAACTACCTCTTTCAGATTAGCCATCATAGCTTTATTGGCTTTCTTAGTTAAGTTCTCGACATTCACTTCTTTGTCCACATCTATCAATTCCACAACTTACGGTTTTGACTCTTCCTCACATTGTGCTTTTCAGCTTGAATCGAAATAACCTACAAAAGTTGAAACATATTAGGTGGAATTAAATGTCTAAAAGCACTATGTAGAATATTTTCTTCTTTAAAACGTTGTTCTAGATAGTATTCTTCAATTATGGCATCCTCAATGGCTTCATCAAAAATTGCATTAGAACATTCTATTTCAGGTTCACGTTCCTTGATTATCTTAGCTAACAACACAAGACTTCCATTCTTCAAGATGTATTTGTTCTAATTGAATCCCTCATCTTCTTGAGCAACCACTACCACTAAGACTTTATCTTTTGAACTTGATGAACCATCTTGAATCTGTATCAATCTTGAATTTGTTTGAGGATGCGGTTGATGATGTATACACTTCTTATAGTAATCATCTACAAACGGATTCTGATTGCCATTCACTTCTCTGTTTGGACATTCCTTTTTGAAATGCCCTTTTCTCGACATTTGAAACAAGTAACCTTCAATATCAAACTCAAGTTTGCCATCGAGTCCTCCCAAACTGTTTCTCCCTGTGATCTCCATAAAGCGTTGTGCCCTTCGAACAGTCAATGTCATGCACCAGTTTATGTCTATCAATTCCAATTCTTCCGAATCGATCTGATCATAGTCTTCTTTTTCATATCTGGTTCCCGATCTTTCCGGCTACTAGGCTTTCATAAGATTCAAGAACCGAAGTAAGCAACACCATGTGCTGCTTAGAAGTGTGTTTGTTGAAATCTTGTGCGTTTTCTAGATCACGGCAATGTTGAATTGTAAAATCCACTGGTTTGAATTTGCTTGAGTAATTTGGCCGCTCTGAAAATTATTCGAGTTTTGTGAAGATTGTAGTGTTTGAGGAGAATTAGGCTTGAATGACGGAAATGATTGAAAAGCTCCAAATTAGTTTGAAGACAGACTTGAAGAATTATTTGCACTGAAAGCTGTCTGTATTTCGGACACTACGTGTTTGCTATAGAATGCCATTGTAATACAAGGTTACGTCTTGCTGAATGTGAGCACCTTTGGTTTTTGCCATTTTCTAAATCTCCAGCTCATGACCTTCTAGCTTTTTTATGAACCTCGACAAGTTGAGGGAACTATAATTTGAACCGTTTTTCAGAATTGTTAAATAAGTATTCCATTCTCCCTCTTGCAAGGCATCTGCCAGTTTGTCTACTAACTCTTCGTTGGTATTCTGAATCCCCATCCTTTTCATTGAACCACAAGATGACAATATCTCTTGATCAACTGCTTCATGCTTTCACCTTTTAGCAGGTTGAAGATATCAAATTCTTTCTTCAGCAATGCCTTTTTACTCTTTCTCATTTGAGAGATTCCTTAAAACTTAATTCTCAAAGCATTCCACAAAGATTGAGCATCTTCGTCATGTTGCAAAAGAGCCAAAATATCCTCTTTAACTGATTGCTATGATATATTCATCATTTTCTTTTCATTTACGAACTTCTCTTTTTCTATTGTTGTGAACTGAGTAAATGTTTTCTCTAGTCCATTTTCACCAACTGGTGAAACGTATTTTTCTTCAATTGCGTACCAGCAATTAAAATGATTTGCTTGTATCCAATTGAAGAATCTTTCATTCCAACCGTCCTAATCTTCTAAGTTCATCAGCTTTGGGGTTTCGTCATTGTCCCCATTTTATTTTCAAGATTCAGATTTTGTGTGATTGCAGGTGTAACAGGGGATGTTACGAATGCATTGAAAAATTTGTTTTCTATTTTGTCGAGAAAAATGGTCAAAATCCGCTTTGTGCGAAGTGAAGGTTGGTGCGAAGTGACGCGTCGTGCGAACTGGAATCAAACAAACACAACACTTATTAAAAAATACATTTCGTTCGAGTTGGAGGTCACCTCATGCGGAGTAGAGTTCACCTTGTGCAAGTTGGAAGTTCTAGTATTAAAAAAATGTCACTTCGTGCGAAGTGGATGGTCACTTCGTGCGAAGTGAGGTATGAGACATGCTTTCGATTGTTTTTAGCTCTGATCTTTTCGAGGGTTTGACTATAGTGGATTTTACGTATTATAGTAAAACACCAGTCCATTTTGTCCATGAAATTGGTGAAAAAGTGAAAAAATGAGAAGAATGAGTAGAACAGAAGTGTAGAATCTTGATCAAGTCTTCAAATCAGGCCATCCATAGCTCTGATACCACTTGTAGGATCTTCTTATCCAAATAAGCATAGGACCTAATCTGATTAACTAGTTATACATGTGCGGAATCCATTTTATAACAAGCGACAATATATAGATTATAGTTTAAAGTTTAAAGTTTACTATTTCATTAGTGTGAATAACTTGTACAATCTTGAAACAAACTGTGCAGGGCTTCGCCGTACACTCTACAAAACTATTACATACTCAAGACCACAATTGTGCTATATATAGACATCACAGCTTCGCACGAGTTGGGCTAGCCACTTCATACGAAGTGAACATCACTTCGTGCGAAGTGACTTACAAAACATCAAAAACGCAATTCTAACATGTAAAACCCTATTACAATGACTCGATATGACCCTAAGACGTAAGCTATAGACATTCTGCATCAACACAAGTTTTTGGGTGAAAAAGTTTAAGTTAAAAATCACTAGATTTTCTTAAACTAAAAGTGGTTTAATATATATATATATATATATATATATATATATATTAGGATAAGAATATATACTTAGAATCACCAAACTTTGTGTATATATATTTTGTGTATAAATTATATGTATTTAAGTTAATGTAAGAGTACATGCTAAAATAAATATTTACACACAAATACGAAACATACAAAAATACTTGAAACTTGACAAGTATAAATATATATAAGAATGTATATGTCTATACATGGACAAAACAAACATATTGGACAACTCGGAAAAATCGAACAAAATAGACAAAATGGACAACACGGACGACACGAACCAAACGAACGAAACGAACAACACGAATGAAAACGAACATACGAACCGACACGCAATATATAAATAAATATATATACATATATATATATGTGTATATATATGTATACATATACATATATATGTATACATATATATACACTAGAGTTTATATATGTGGTCCCGGTGGCGGCGGCGGTTCTAGATGGAGGTTCTGGGATAGTACATATTCGGCAGAACGAAATAGACATGTAGGTACAGAATCAGCGGAAGCTTTTCATTCATTCATTCGTACCGAAAGAGTATACATCTTGACGGGAGAGAATCCGCCAGCATTTCTCTTAAGGGAACTTCAAAAACTTACAAAACAATGAACACACAACACCTATTTATAGACATGACAGCTCGTGCGAAGCGAGCATGTTGTCACTCGTACGAAGGGTCATTCGTACAGGTGAGATGATGTTGTCATTCGTACGAGTAACAAAGTCACTCGTACGAGGCACACTGTCACTCGTACGAGGCACATGTCACTCGTACGAGGCACATTGCTCGTTCACACTTGGGTCGTGTGTTCGTCTCTAATGTACACAATATTCAATAAACACTCTTTCTGGCCTATTCGAACAGTGACAACCATAAAGTGCATCAACAATATAAGTAAGTTATATAAAATTATTAGTAGTTTTTATAAATTTATCTTTTATATAAAAGTATAAGTAATCTTTAAGATTTTGGCTAGGCCCATTTACATAACCAAATAGGCTAAGCTCATTTACATCATCAAATAGGCTAAGCCCATTTATATAATGGATTGGGATAGGCCCATTTTTATAATCAATTGGGCTAGACCCACTTTTATAACTTAATTGGGCTAGGCCCACTTTTATAAAACTCAATTGGGCTAGGCCCACTTATATAATTCTATTGGGCTAGACTCGTACATACAAATTAAATGGATTAGGCTTTTACACTTAACTTTTAGGCTAGGCCCATTCAAACTAAAAGAATACCAATTAAATGTAAAATTCAAATAAATATATATTAACAAATAAAGATTCAAACGAATACTAGTCTAACTAAAATTCAAGATGAACTACTTGTACAAAAAAAATGTAAGCCTAAGTGTCTAACGAGACTAGAATACTTGTAGGTTACGTCACGAACGCAGAACTAGATATTATCTAGAGATTTGCACAAGACGCAAATCTGTGAGTTCATGTTTCCCCTTTTATTTAAACGTATTATAGTTTTAAACTCTCGGGAAGGATAACCTAGTTAATGAAACAAACATAAGATCAAGTGTGATAGGATTGTATCAAGGGGCCATTAATGTATATCCATGTACCGAGGAATGAAAGGGATAGATCTATTGGGTTTTGGCGAGCCCCACTCTCATCGGCAGGACATAGTTCGTTAGAGTGCTTTTGTGTCCAAAATGAGTGTCACAGACACAACTTATCATCTAAGGTTTGGTTGCCTCCTATGTCGGCACACATATTAGTGTCCTTACAAAACATTAATGAGCAAATATTTCATTAAAACTTTTGTTGACGTTTTTAAGCTTCACATGTATTTCAGGTAACTTGTGGACAGCTTTGGAAAAACAAGTTTCATGGGATTAGGAAGTCAAGTGATACGATGTCATCCACTTAACGTAGACTTTGGTTCACATGTCGCGCCCTCGTTCGAAACATGGAACGCAAAGTCTTAGTTGTTTTATAATTAGGTGTTGTAAATTTTTGTTATAAATTTCTAACAATGTAAACAAAGTTGTAGTTTGTATTTTCTTTGAAACAATATGTAGTTTGTGAACATGTTTTAAATTAATCATATGGATGAACATCTTACTTTTATATAGGTGTTTACTTGATTGAATGCAATGATTACCACTCTGATCACACCTCGCACTTTCGCTACGACCGGTGTGTGACATAATTAGCCCGCATAAATCACCATGCATCATTGCTAATTGTTCGTAGCCCTGAAGTTACTTGCCATCGTGAAGGGTAACTGTGATTGCTTACCGACCAA